>CM077468.1:15320007-17894395 GCA_039654755.1 Calcarius lapponicus
CTCCTCTGGAACCTACAGCCTTTCATCGGGCCCTAAGCATGCCTGCGTGACACATGAAAAAATTCCTTTGCCATAGCTGATGACAGTGATGGGTTTGTGTATACATTTCCCTCCTGTTTTCAGTTGAAATGGTCGGTATTTGGCATTTTGCTGTCTTTTTTTGGTTAAGGATGTTCCATCCCTACCCAAAGCACCACAAAAGTTAAAAAGTTACCCAACTGTATATATGAATAATAGGGATTTGTGCCATTGGAAAAGAAAAGCAGACATGGCAGGGCTCATGATGTATTTAATGCAAACACAAGGAGAATCAGGTGTTCAGTGCAAATATCCTCTGAAATCATAAACAAATGCTTTGTGTAAATTCTAAGTAATAATATCAGGTTGGAGAGCAGTTTGGTTCGTGGCTGATGTTGAAAAGTACAACACGGGATGACTGAGTCAGGCAGGCTAAAGCTTGGGAATGGGATCATTTGTTTTGTGTGGTTTTGGATTTCAGAAGGAGGCCTGCCTGCTGCCAGTGGGATATGATTTTTTTGAATTTGATTTTGCACATATGGTTCCAGAAAGTCAGAAGAGTATTTTGAGGGAGTATTGCAGGGTGTGATAAGCAAGTAGAATGATGGGGTGCAGTTTTTTATCATGTGACAGGAATTTTAGTGTAACTTTCCTTTTTGAGGTTGTTTGAATATCCTTAATAAAAGGATGCCCGCTGTCCCACATGTGACAGTACAACCAAATAAAGCAGCTTGGTCATTATTTGCCATTAGATCAGATGCCCATAAATCAGGAATCGTGTTTCTTGTTTGAGCTGGCAGGGAAGAAATGGGATGGTAAAAAGGAGGAGTTCAGGGTATTTGCTAGTGGCATGCCTGTTTTGCGGTCATATAATAATACCTGTTGCTCAGGAAGGATGTTGTGCCCCAAGACTCATAATTTGTGAAGGAGATGAGAAAGTTCATTTTCAGGCAGATCTACAGAAGGGGAAGTAACTGAAAGATGATGGGTTGTGAATGATGTCAGGCTCTTGATTCTTTGTCTGTAGGGCTCCAGAAATCGCTGTAGCTTAGTCCTGTGGCATTTCTTGTTGATTTTGTTCTGCTTGCGAGTTCTCTTTCTTAATAAACACAATATCCTCTTGGCTTTGCCTGTAGATTGCCCTGCATTTCAGGGGACCTCACCTCTTACTATTCAGCAGCTGTTTCCACACAGCTTAGCTCTTCTGCTCTGGACACTGCACGGTAGAGTCTTCCTGCCTTCAGAGTGGCTGTTTCCTTCTTGAGCTCTTCTTCCTTAGACACTTCATGAAGGAATGCAGAAGTGCTCTTGACCTGGGTGCAGGCAAATATTTCCTCACTTCCTGAATAGCCTTGCAGTTTGAGCTCTCAAAAGCTCAGGTTGAGGAGGAGCCTCACACTTGGATGTAGGACGTCTGCATCCCATGTCATGTCTGTTTTGTGCCACGTTGTCCATAGGGCTGTGCTCGACAAGACCAGGCATTAGGTCTTTGATGCTTACAAGTGCTTTTTTTGCCTAGGAAGATCACCCAAACTCTTCTTGCTGTGGCACTGAGACCATCATGGTATTTTCTGACTGCTTTTTGAGGGTGTGTTTGCTTGGACCCGTGACTGGTGCTATGAGCTACGGCTGCTGGAGCTCCTTATGGCACCAGCAACACGACAGCTGGGGCAGTGATTGATTTGGGATTCCAGCATTGCATCAGGGTGTTGTGAGATAGCTGCTTATTTTGAGTTAACTCATGGAATTGCACAAATGGCTAAGAAATTGAGTGGGGATAGAGAAAACAAAAGTTCTAAGTGCCTTAGGTAAGACTGCTTCTTGCAGACCTCAGTCTGGGGCTTTTACTTCACTCCTTTAAGCAGCATTTTGTGGTGCCACCTGGAGGGACGTTAATATGACAATTTATGGGCCAATTCTCACTCCAACAGGAAGGAAAATGGCTATTTGGAAGTAAAATACAAAGTCTGAAGGCTAAAAATCATTCTCAAAGCAAAATTCTGCTGTGTTTGTCAGTATTACCAGCAGAGGAGTTTCAGGCTGCAGTTAAATGGCAACTGCTGATATGTTAGGGATGTGTGCACACATGTAAGCTGTATCTCAGAGTATGTATCAAGTGTTTTGAACTTTGACTACCCTGTGTTTGCTTCAGAAAATGGAAAACACTCTTTTGTGAGAAGTAATAAGAAGGTTTATACAGCAAAAGTATGAAAGGAGTATTCTTATCAATAAGAAAGACCTAATTGGCATCTGCCTTTTTTTTGTGGGACAGTGTTAAGGATACTAACTAAAGTGTGTTTTAATTAAGATCTTAGAGGTTTGGTTTATTAATTTATATGTGCAAAATAACCAACTTATGTTATTCAAACCTTTTTTTGTGACAAAATAAACTACTTCTTTTTAGAATGTGGAAACGAACATTTTACCAGCATGCTTAGATTTTTTTTTCTACTAGTTTGATGTATTTTTTCGTGTTATTTTTATGTCAGTAGAAGTTTGTGTATGTCTTTTTCAAATTGAAAATTCTGGAGTTTTAAAAACAGATTTCTTCCTCCCTCATGTTAATTAAACCACTCCTTATTTTATTTGAGCTTCCAGTGGTTTTAATTTCTATTATTTGTTTTTGTTTTCCAGGTCAGATGTACAGTTGCTTGTAAGTATAATTCTGTTGCTTGCTCTTTTTTTCTTAAATATAACTTTCCTTATCTTAGTTGGCTTTAAGAAAGATCAAGCAGTATCAGCAAAGTATTAAAAGCTTCCTAGAAAGAGTTTTTAGAAACAGCAGTTAAAAATATATACTCAGTTATTTTAGTGACTGTAATACCTACAATCCATTTAAGGATATTTTAAAATATAAGTCTGTATTTAAAACCTTTAAAGAACTTCTGAAGTGGAATTCAGTTCAGAAATTATGTACTGGCCAAGATAGCATGTTTTTCATGTGGCAGAAATTTCTGAAAGTGTGTGCAAATAAATTCTGCCTTAATACTGAACATCAGATTTAAATGAGTTAGCCTTTAAATTTTAGGGTCTCAGTCAAAGCTTTCTATGCTCTGGCCTATAAAATTGATGTACTATTTCTGCCTCTAGATATAGAGCCATGTCTCTTCCCTACTGGTGGGAACACTTTGTGGGAATATGAGAGGGGAATATGCTTAGGGGGGAGAGACAAAATTGCTATACCAGGTAAAACAAAATTTCTGTTAATAAATGAAGGAAACACACACACAGAGTGTGGCTGCAAGTTGTTTTAACTGCTTTCAAACAAAACTGTCCTGAAAAGAGAGGTCATAGTAGCTTTCATCCAAACCATGTGTAGAGTCAGTGGATGGCTGAAATAATGTGACAGTCACTTGAATCTAGTTGAAATAATCTCACAGAAGTTAAGAGGTAAAACCAAGAAATGTGCAGTGAGGTTTCTGTGGAACTGGGAAAACAGAAGTGACTGGGGGTCTGTGCATGATATCTGTAACTGACTATATTTCTGCAAATGGGAAGTTCAAAAGTATTGTAAAGACAGCTTTTTGTTCTTTCAGGCACTGAGAATTGCAGCTCAAAAAATGCAACTGCAGAACCAGCAACCAGTAGTAACGATGATTTATCAGTAAACTCTGCAAGTGGGAACAGAACCTCTGCAGGTGGAAGAGTGGTCGGGGCTGCATCACTAGCTGATGAGACAAGAGGTGATCTAAGCACTGTAACACGTTTGTGGTTTGGAATGTGACTGGGATGTGAATCTTTGGGGTGTTTTGCACTTCTATATCGTGATTGCACTAGTTGAGCATTGCAGGGGCATGAATCCAGCTGCTTTACTGCAGTAGAGAATGAGGCCAAGAAATGCATCTGCACACCTGACTGGGAGTGCAGTTTCATGCTGTGATTGCAGCATGGCCTTGGAATAGTTTTGTCCATGTTAGACTCAGACTCCCTTCCCTGCTTATGGCTTTTTAGGTTACAGGTTAATAGTTCAACTCACTGTGACATAGAGATTTGAAATGCATAAGTGATGGGATACAGCTGAAGTCCTCTGCCTAGTAGAGAACATTCTGTCCTGTCACATATGTACAGGACAGGTGTGTGAATCTTGCAACTAGAAATGCTCCTCTCTTTGGAATATCCAGTTAAGGAAAGAAGTGACAGCCTGTTGTGAGTCCCAGTCTTTGTCAGCACACTGCATAAAGCTCACAGCTGAGGCAGCACAGAAGTCATTGCTGCACCTAGACAGCTTTACTGCTGGAGGTGAAGTGAAGCTTGAGGAGTTGCAGTAGACAGCAGAGCTTGCAAGTGTGCCTTGCAGTAGAGAAAGGTGGCTTGATTGTTTTCCCAGGCTGATTTCTGTTTTACAGAGACTGGATATGGCAGGGAGGAGAGCACTGTATGTGTTTGTTTGACAGCAAATATTCTTGTAACTTACAAATTTTTTTCTCTTTTCATAGGATCCAGCCCGATTTATGACCTCACAGCAGAATCCATTGGTGTGACTAATGTCACCTTAAAATGGAAGGTGGATAGCAGTAGTTCTGACCAATATACATACAGGATAGAGGTTGTAAATTGTAGAAATGATACACTTGTGGAGAACATGACATCCACTGAACCCAGAGTAGAAATTACTGAGTTAATCCCTGGGACACCATACAACTTCACAGTTTTTGCTGTAGTAGATGATAATGAGACAGAAGGAGGGACCATACACCTGTATACAAGTAAGTCACAGTTTCTTGCATCCCTATTGCTGATGGTCTGTGCTTTGCTGTGCAGGACAGGGCTCTGCCCACATGCCTGAAGTTGTAACTTAATAGCAGCCTTACCTGGGCCAGATGCTAAGAATGAGTGGTTCACGTATAGAAGAAACATAACCTTGATTTATTTATTTACTAATTAAACACTAAACTCCCTCTACCCCCCCCCCCCCCCCCCCACCATAAACCAAAAATCCTCCACAACAACAGCTAAAGTGAAACCCAACCAATAAAGCAAACTGAAATTGCCTGTATTGCCAACCATACCCATCCCTTTCCTGTCCGCCTCTCTGGCTGCCCTGGGAGCTCTGCTTCAATGATGGCCAGAGCTTCTCCTTTGGAGTGTCAAAGGGAGGTAAATGCCACTCAGCATGGCTTGTCTTCAGTTGTCTCTGAGCTGCCCAGTGGTGCAACAGCCTCCAGGAATGCCTGGTGATGTTCTTGGGGTGCTCCTGCCGTCTGGACCATGAGTGGTGTGAGGAAAGTGAAGCCCTGGTGTGGCTGTGTTCCTTGTTTCCATGTCTGTGAGCAGCTGTTCTTGCAGGTTAACAAGTTGTTGCTTTGCCTTCCACAGGGCCCAGCCAGGTTCTTGATCTTGAGGCAGAATCCATTGGTGTGACTAATGTCACCTTAAAATGGGTGGTGAATGACAGCGCTGCTGACACCTACACGTACAGGATAGAGGTTGTCAATGTTACAAATGATACACCTGTGAAGAATGTGACATCCAATGAAACCAGAGCAGAAATTAGTGGGTTAATCCCCGGGACACCATACAACTTCACAGTATTTGCTGTAGCAGCTGATAATAAGACAGAAGGAGAGGGAAATCTCACACACCTGTATACAAGTAAGTCACAAGGTTTTGCATCCCTGTTCCTGATGGTCTGTGCTTTGCTGTGCTGGACATGGCTCTACCCACATGCCTGATGTTGTAATTTAATAGGAGCCTTACCTGCTAAAAATGGGTGCTTCATGCATAGGAGAAGCATAGCCTTGATTCACAGCATCTGCTGTAGCAGCTGATAGTGAGACAGAAGGAGAAGGAAGGTCCACAGACCTGTATATAAGTAAGGAAATGGTGGACAGCTCAGAGCTCTTCCTAACTGCTTGAGGGCTAAAATGTAAAGTTGTTGTGTGTAGGGGCATAGAATATAAGAAAATATAGTGTAGGAAGTAATCTTACCCCTAAGGAATTACAGCTGGGCCAATTAGCAAAGATTAGGGACAGGCCTGACTTTAACAGGCCACAGCTGTAACCAGGGAGAAGAAGAGTGCTATAAAAGAGTGGGGTGGCTGGGTGAGAAGGGAACTGGAGTCAGTTGGCTGCTTTGTGAAGAAGAAAGAGTCAGTGCTCTGAGGAGCTGCCCACGAGGAACACCAGGAAGGTATGAAACTTTTGTGATAAGGAAACAACAGTATGGAACCCCTGCAATAAGATGGCAACAGTTGTGTGTATAGATCTGATACCTTATTACTGTAGCCTAGTTGGGAATGTCTAGTAAGCAGTGTGCTTCTTTAGGTGTGGAAGAAATACATCCTTGGTTTTAAAAAGAAAATCCAGGCAAGCATAATCCACCCTGCTTCCTCTCCATCTTTGTCCTCATATCTCTTCATGTGGGAGATAATTTCTTGACACAAATAGTGAGCCAGCTCGAAAGGATGCCCTCCTAGATTTGGTGTTTTTTAATAGAGTTAGACTCATGGGACATGGTAGGTTGCTGACTTGACTACAAGTGATCATTAAGTTACTAAGTTTCAAATTTACAGTGTAATGAATAAAAAGAAACAGTAGAGTTGCTCTCCTGGAGTCCAGGAAAGTTTTAGCTGTCCAGGGTACTACTTAGCAGCCTACCCTGGGAATCTGCTTTTGAGGGCTTTGAAATCCACTTGTGCTGTTCAGTTTTTAAAAACCACCTTTTAGAAGCACAGGAACAGGCAGTTTCGCTATGTCAAAAGTCAAGTAATAGGGGCAGAAAACCAGCTTTGGTGAACAGGGAGCTCCTGGTGGAGCTCCAGAGGATGAAGAAATTGTATGAGCTCTGAAAGTGAGGTCAGGCCTTTCAGGGGGATTACAGAGCTGTGGTTTATCTATGCTTGAAGAAGACACCAGGGCCAGAGCTCAGTTACAGCTGAAACTGGCCAGTGCTCTTTCAGATAACAGAAAAGGCTTTTTGAAGTACAGTAACAGCAAGGGGGAGGTCTAAAGAAACCATTGGACTGATCCTTGTTGAAGATGGTCACCTGCCTAACAGGGATGAAGGAGAAGCAGAGGCATTCAATGTGTGTTTTAGCTCAGTTTTTGGTGATACCGATAGACCTTGGTGGGCCCAATCCCCAGAGCTGGAGGCCATGAGAGCTGGGACAGTGGCTCTCCCTTGTGGACACTGGAACTGTGAGGGGCCTGTTGGGATTCATCCCTGAGTGCAGAAGGATCTCACTGGTGTCACAGCAGGACCCCTCTCCATCAGCTACCAAAGGGAGGTCTCTGCCAGCTGCTGTTACTCCTCTTTACCAGGAGGGTGGGAGGAAAGACCCAGGAACCTGCAGGCCTGCTAGACCAACCTCAGTTCCTGGAAAAATTATGGAGGAGATTGTACTGAGTACTGTTAAAAGGTATTTAAAAAATAATGCAGTCCTCAGGTGCCATCGACATGGGTCACAAAGGGAAAATCCCATTTAATTAATTTCATCTTTTGACCGTACCTGTGTGGTAAAGTTACCCACCTGGAGAGGAAGGGAAGGTGGTGAATGCAGTTTTTCTGCATTTTACTGAGTTTTTTGCTTCTGTCCCTCACAGCATCCTTCTGGACAAGTTGTCCAGCTGTGGGATGAGGGGGTTCATGGTATGCTGTGTGTGGAGCTGGCTGCAGGGCAGGACTCCTAGGGTTCCAGAGAGTGGGACTGCTGCTGCTGAGCAGCCACCAGTGCTATCCTCAGGGCTCACTCCTAGGGCTGCTTAACATATTTATCAAAGGTATGGATGCAGGCATTGAATGCATACTGGGTGTGGTTCTAGGCCTGCAATTGAAGGAGGATGTAAAGGTCCTTGAAGGCCTGTAGAGGAGGGCAAGAAAGCTGGTACAAGGGCTGGAGTGTCCTATAAGGAGCAGCTGAGGGCTTTGAGCTTATCTAGTTTGAACAAAAGGAGGCTGAGGGGTGACTTCATTGTTCTCCTCAGCTCCCTGAGGAGGGGAAACGCAGAGGAGGAGATGATCTCTATTCTCTGGTGTGCAGGGATATGATGAGAGAGAATAGTTCAAAGCTGCCTCAGGGAAGGTTTAGGCTTGACATTAGAAAGCATTGCTTTACTGACAGAGGGCTCAAACACTGCAATAGGTTCCTAGAGAGGTGGTCAGTGCCCTGAGCCCTTCTGTGTTTGAGACATTTGGACAATACACTCAGTAATACACTTTAACTTTTGGTGAGGCATGGGGTGGTCAGGTAGCTGGATGAGGGTAGTTGTAGGTCTCTTCTAAGTAATTATTCCATTCCACACTATCACTTTCCTGCCCACCTCTGGATTCCCAAGGGAAGCCTTAGAAGTTCAATCACTGTAATAGCCTGTGTTTATGTTTTAGGGTGTAAAAGGGAGATTAATGGCTCTCAGAATGATTTGTCTTCAGTTCTCTTTTAGCTGCCCAGTGAAGCTCTGGTGTGGCTGTGTTTCTTGTGTCTTGTTCATGTCTGTGAGCAGCTGCTCTTGCAGACTGACAGGTTGTTGTCTTGCCTTCCACAGGGCCCAGCCAGGTTCTTGATCCCGAGGCAGAATCCATTGGTGTGACTTCTGTCACCTTAAAATGGGTGGTAAATGACAGCGCTGCTGACAACTACACGTACAGGATAGAGGTTGTAAATGGTACAGATTATACACCTCTGAAGAATGTGACATCCACTGAACCCAGAGCAGAAATTAGTGGGTTAATCCCCGGGACACCGTACAACTTCACAGTGTTTGCTGTAGCAGCTGATAATAAGACGGAAGGAGAGGGAAGTCCCATACGCCTGTATACAAGTAAGTCACATTTTCCTGCATCCCTGTTCCTGATGGTCTGTGCTTTGCTGTGGAGCACAGGGCTCTGCCCACCTGCCTAAAGTTGTAACTTAATAGCATCCTTACCTGGGCCAGATGCTAAGAATGAGTGGTTCACGTATAGAAGAAACATAACCTTGATTTATTTATTTACTAATTAAACACTAAACTCCCTCTAACCCCCCCACCATAAACCAAAGAATCCTCCACAACAACAGCTAAACTGAAATCCAACCAATAAACCAAACTGAAATTGCCTGCATTGCCAACCATACCCATCCCTTTCCTGTCCACAACTCTGGCTGCCCTGGGAGCTCTGCTTCAATGATGGCCAGAGCTTCTCCTTTGGAGTGTCAAAGGGAGGTAAATGCCACTCAGCATGGCTTGTCTTGAGTTCTCTCTGAGCTTCCCAGTGGTGCAACAGCCTCTAGGAATGCCTGGTGATGATGGGATGCTCCTGCCCTCTGGACCATGAGTGGTGTGAGGGAAGTGAAGCCCTGGTGTGGCTGTGTTCTTTGTTTCCATGTCTGTGAGCAGCTGTTCTTGCAGGTTAACAAGTTGTTGCTTTGCCTTCCACAGGGCCCAGCCAGGTTCTTGATCCCGAGGCAGAATTCATTGGTGTGAATAATGTCACCCTAAAGTGGGTGGTGAATGACAGTGCTGCTGACACCTACACGTACAGGATAGAGGTTGTCAATGTTACAAATGATACACCTGTGGAGAATGTGACATCCACTGAACCCAGAGCAGAAATTACTGGGTTAATCCCTGGGACACCATACAACTTCACAGTATTTGCTGTAGCAGCTGATAATAAGACAGAAGGAGAAGGAGCATTCAGAAATCTGTATACAAGTAAGGAAATGGTGCCTCCAATTGCAAATAACTGCTGTTTGTACCAAGTTGCTCTGCTTTCTTACTTTGGGTTTGCAGCTTTGTCCTGTTTCTTGTTGTGACATTGCTTTTCTGCTCCAGCTGTGTGCGCGCATGAATGAAGTGGTCTTTGCAAAAGGACTGAAATTGTCTCTGTGCTTGCATGTGCCACATGTAAATCAGTTATTTCATCAGCATGTGTGCTCAAGACTGTGTAGATATCCAGCTGCTACCACAGCATGACTTCTCCTAGACACTTGAGGGCTGAATAGACCCCTCACAACACCTGGGAATGGGTTGCCACAGCTCGTACCAAAAGATGTGGTGTGCTGGGATATGGTGCCATGGTCACTGAGGCTTTTTTTTCTTAAAAATTGTTTAGAGCTCTTTGCAGAGTCTGGGGCCTGAGGTTCCTGTAGGCTGTGACTGACTCACTTCCTTGGGTTGCATTATCAAGTGTGGTGCCAATCTTGTTGACTTTTTTGCCAGGGCACCTTTTTCCTAGACTAGATAGATGGGGTAGGAGTAGACACTACTTTTGTGTGCAGCTCAGAAATGCAAAGAAAACAGGCAATGTCCCTACAAAGCAATTTAGAGGAGTGTGTCCTGGAGCTGCTACTGAGTCTGTAAACTTGTCTGAGCTGCCTGAAGTGAGTGTTATCTGTCTAGAATTGGTGCCGAGTCACGCTTGCAGACACAGCCCCCTAAGGTATGTCAGCTGTTGGGCTTGTTCAAGCAACCCATTTCTTTTTCCTGGTATTGAGGAGAGTTTAGGCTGAAGGTCTCAAATTGAGACTCATGGGCACAATTTTGAGTTACCAGATTAAGATTAGCTTGGACTGTTTCCTTCCCTGATTTCCATCTGTTTCTCTGTCTGGAGAACCACTGTGGAAACAAGTGATTTTTGCATATGAAATGAAGTAGAATATCCCCCAAAGCTCCTATGACCTTTCCAGAGCTGCCTCAGCGTGAATGCCTGAAACAGGGAAGTGAAGCTTGGCACCAAGTGATGTTCATTCTGTGTGGAATAGGGAAATGTGGCTGTGGCTCTTTATTCCTTTTTTCTGATGGGTTGCTGCTTTGCCTTCCACAGGGCCCAGCCAGGTTCTTGATCCCGAGGCAGAATCCATTGGTGTGACTTCTGTCACCTTGAAATGGGTGGTGAATGACAGTGCTGCTGACACCTACACGTACAGGATAGAGGTTGTCAATGTTACAAATGATACACCTGTGAAGAATGTGACATCCAATGAAACCAGAGCAGAAATTACTGGGTTAATCCCCGGGACACCGTACAACTTCACAATATTTGCTGTAGCAGCTGATAATGAGACAGAAGGAGAGGGAAATCTCATACACCTGTATACAAGTAAGTCACAGTTTCTTACATCCCTGTTCCTGATGGTCTGTGCTTTGCTGTGCAGCATGAGGCTCTGCCCACCCACCCAAGGGTTTTAATTTAGGACTGTTGCAGGCAGAGGTGATGATTCCGTCCTAGAGCTGGAGATGGCCAATCTCCAAGTTAGAGATGGATGTTAGTGTAAAAGCAGAATTGCCCTGGTAGAAAGCTATTGGTAAAGCCTGCTGTCAGCAAGGAGAAGAGACTTTTCCCTGAGCACTGGTCTCTTGCAAATCTGTGAAAGGGGCATTTGCATTTGTAACCTAGACTATGGGGGCCTGAGATTCTCATTTTAAGGGGCTCCCACCAAGAGTATTTTATACCGGGTGAACTTGTGTGATTTGGGGGCCTGTAGCTGCCATCGTGGTGCAGCCAGGAGAGAGATTCAGGCAGTGCTAGATCAGGAGAACTCCTTTGGCCATCTAGCACCTTGCCATGTTGAGTATTAAAAGTCTTGGCATGTGGTGTTGGAGGGACCATTTTGGAGCTGGCTTCCAAGGCAGTAGCCCAGCCTGATTGTTCCACGCAGTGCATTTGAAGGAAAATGGATTAATGTTCTTGTCATTTGTCTTTTCCTGAAGTGTGCCTGCATGTATGATCCTAGCTGCCCAAAAGTCTCCCCTGTGCTGTCCGTCTGTAATGGCTAATTGCCCTCTTTTAAAGACACAAAAAGAATAGATGGCTGGAGACAGTGTCTCCAGAGAGTCTGGAGATGGTTTCTCTTCTATGGGAGTGAAGTTCAGGGCATGAGGATTGGAGCAGAGTATCTGGTTCATCACCGCTAATCCTCCTATAGTGATATTTCATCTTCCTTGTATTTCGCTAAACAGAGCTGCACCACTGGCATCTTTTCCCTCCACTGTTCTCTCCTTGCTGCCTACCTTTTTGCCAGGTGAAACCCTGCAAGTGGTAGCACTGGGCAGGCCTGTGCTCCTATTGCCTTTGCCTGTGAAAGGAAAATGAGTCATGCTTGAGATGGCTCATTCTCAATTTCCTGCTACCCAGCTATTAATGCCAAAGCCTCCAGGAATGCCTGGTGATGTTCTTGGGGTGCTCCTGCCCTCTGGACCATGAGTGGTGTGAGGGAAGTGGAGCCCTAGTGTGGCTGTGTTCCTTGTTTCCATGTCTGTGAGCAGCTGTTCTTGCAGGTTAACGAGTTGTTGCTTTGCCTTCCACAGGGCCCAGCCAGGTTCTTGATCCCGAGGCAGAATCCATTGGTGTGAATAATGTCACCTTAAAATGGGTGGTGAATGACAGCGCTGCTGACACCTACACGTACAGGATAGAGGTTGCAAATGGTACAAATAATGCACCTCTGAAGAATGTGACATCCACTGAACCCAGAGCAGAAATTACTGGGTTAATCCCTGGGACACCATACAACTTCACAGTATTTGCTGTAGCAGCTGATAATGAGACAGAAGGAGAAGGAGCGTCCATATTCCTGTATACAAGTAAGTCACATTTTCCTGCATGGCTGTTGCTGGTGGTCTGTGCTTTGCTGTGCAGCACAGGGCTCTGCCCACCTGCACATGGCCTGAAATTTAATAGTGTTGCTGTGCTTTGCCTACCTGAAGTCAGAGATGTTTGTGTGAAAGAGACATAGCCTTCTTTGAAAAAGCAAACACCTCTAAAACAATGATTGTTAAATTTGGTTACCAAGAACTGTGCCACAGTGGACTCTTCCCAAGAACATTCTCTCTGGCCTGGGATTTTTGTGGGGGCATTTGTTGCTTTCACTTCTTGGAGGACTGGGGCCTCAGAACATTCTTTTAAGGGCTCCCATATAGAGATACTGTGAACTTGGGCCCTGTGGCTGGAGCAGAATGAACTGTAGATAACACTGGCTCAGGAGTACATTCATGGCACAATCTAGGCAACCTGCTTCTTTGCCACCTTTCATCACCTCTGTTCCTGTTTGAGTGATATTTGAAGTTCCTTACCTTTTGCTGTACACAGATAGACCACCATCTCCTTTCTCCAGACCACTCCCCCCTTGTGTCTCTCCTGACCAACATCTCTGAATTTCTGAGCAAAATCCTGGAGCTGTGGCATTGTAATGATGTGTTCTGCTTTCGAGTGTCAAAGGGAGATGAATGCCACTCAAGGTTATATTCCATAGATCTGTCTTAGCTTCCCAGTGGTGCAACAGCCTCCAGGAATGCCTGGTGATGATAGGTTGCTCCTGCCCTCTGGACCATGAGTGGTGTGAGGGAAGTGAAGCCCTGGTGTGGCTGTGTTCCTTGTTTCCATGTCTGTGAGCAGCTGTTCTTGCAGGTTAACAAGTTGTTGCTTTGCCTTCCACAGGGCCCAGCCGGGTTCTTGATCTTGAGGCAGAATCCATTGGTGTGACTTCTGTCACCTTAAAATGGGTGGTGAATGACAGTGCTGCTGACACCTACACGTACAGGATAGAGGTTGTCAATGTTACAAATGATACACCTGTGAAGAATGTGACATCCAATGAAACCAGAGCAGAAATTACTGGGTTAATGCCTGGGACACTGTACAACTTCACAGTATTTGCTGTAGCAGCTGATAGTAAGACAGAAGGAGAAGGAGCGTCCATATTCCTGTATACAAGTAAGTCACATTTTCCTGCATGGCTGTTGCTGGTGGTCTGTGCTTTGCTGTGCAGCACAGGGCTCTGCCCACCTGCCCAGGGTTTGAAATACAGTATTATGTTAGGCAGAAGTACTGCAGACAGCCTACCTGGAGTCAGCAATGGTAATGTGTGGGAGGGGGACCTTCGCAGGGGGCTTTGCTGCCCTCTGTTTCCTCTGGTGAAGCCCTCAGGTTCTCATTTGGAAGGCCTCCCACAGAGTGTGCATCCTGCCTGGGGAACTCCCCCCTTTGGAGGGCCCGTGGATGCAGCTGATCCTGGGCAGCGCGGGATGGTGTGGCTGTCAGCCCTGCTGCTTTGCTCAGCCCATCAGCAGACAGGAGAAGGCTACGTTACTTCTGCATTCCTCATGTTAGGCATTGTGACTTTTCCTCCTTGTTGTGATCATGTGCTGCCTTCTCCTTTCTTTTGTTTTATCCCATTTTGTCTGAGGTGAAATGAATCTGGTTCAGAGCTCCTGAGTGGGTTTTCCAAAGGGATTCTGTGATCAACTTGGAGAGTTGCTGGTACTCTGAAAGTGCTGCTTGGCTGACTTTTTGGAGTCTTCTCATGACTTTCACAGAGCCCAGCATTTTTTTCCTTAGTGGGGTAGAGTATGCTGGCCTCTGACATTTCCCATGGAGCACTGATGATACTTCATCTAACTGTTCTTACAGGATAGAGGTCAAAAGTCATGACTCCTCTAGAAACCAGGCACCCATTGTCACCAAGTGTCAGAGGTGTTCCAGGGCCTGTCTGTAATCTCCTATAATTTCACTGGTTTTGTAGCCAACAGTGTTACTGAAGAAAAATAAGTATTTATAAATTGCAGTAGAAGTAAGTCCCAGTCACTCACAGTTATTTTTACTAAATCTGTTTCTTCTGGTTCACCTTAGTTTCTTAAAATAATACCCCTTCTAACAATAAAATAATTTAATAGATGAGTCTATAGCCCCTGTATTTGAAAGTACCAAATATTTCCTTACAAAGAGAGGCAGTAAATTTGGTGTGTAATGTAATTGTAGATTTTTAAGTGCTTTGGTCCTGAAGGACAAATTTTACAAAATGTTTAGTTAGGGGTACCTTTCTTCTCAGTCTTCCTGCTACTTTACTTTTTTAGTATCTTTCTGTATCTCGTCATAAGGTTGCAGTTTTTATACTACATCCTTGAAGACTCTCAGCCAAAATGACTTGTTATAGTTGCTGCTTTTAAGGGTGGCTACTGCTGTGCTCTTAATGGACAGAGATTAAATTAATTTTGTTATGTGTTCACCAGTAAGAGTTTTGCATAATTATAGAGGGATTTAGTGGCAGTCGACATACTACTCTAAAAATGTTCTTAGAGTAATATGTTAAAGGGTTGAACGGTATTTTGAAAACGTTGCTGATCTTGCTAGATAATCAGCCTAAATTTTCCCAGTAACCCTGTCTGTAGAGGAGGTAAAGAGCACAGAATAGGTCTGTGTATTGTGTTAAATAGTTGCCTTCCTCATAGGGTAACAACTTCTTGTGTAGGCAGTAGGCGCCACGTTGGCATCTTTTTAAAAGGGGAAGGAATACTGAAGTTTGACAAGCATTTATACACATAACATACAAATACACAGCTTTTTCTAAGGGCAAGGCTTGATTTCTTACTCCTCCTTTTTTGTTATTCTTTTTTCTTTTGGCAGTTGCTGCCCCAGTGGATTCACTTCAGTGTGAGCCAGTGGCCAAGCAGCCTTTCTTAATGCTGAGGTGGAAATGTCCTCTTGGTAACAACTCTGGCTTCAAAATCAAAATATATAACATAAGTACTTCTGAGGTAGTAACAGAGGACTCAGCTTCACGCTGCATGGTAGAAGGCTTCGAGCAAACCTTCCAAACAGCACATTTAAATTTTTTCAGCACCTATAATGTTACTATTATGACTCTTCAGAATGGCCCTGAAAGCTCTCCAGTGGACAAGTTGTGTCACACCAGCATTACCGGTAAGCATTAAGATCTGAGCATGAAAGATACTTGTAGGACAAAAATATTAACTTCATGGTTCCAGAATACCAGACTTGGTATGCACTGCATTATCAGCCTGCAGAGTATGAATAGAACACTATATTAGTTCATAGTCTAATGTGATGCACAATAAATATGCATTATGTGAATAGTGTTGGTATCACAGCCTTTTCTTGTTTGGAAAACTTTTATCAGTGCTTAATGTACTAAAAAATGTTTTTATTGGCAGACCCACCTCCTCCAACCCAAGTTCCTTCAGTCAAGGCCGTCAGTCACAGCTCTTTGTCTGTTGAATTCTCTGATTTTGATTCACTGAATGGTCCATTGGAAGCCTATGCAATAATGATTACAACAGAAGATCAAAGTAAGGTGTTTATGATATTACCATATACCTTAAACAATTTACCAGGCAGCATTATGTTTTACACTCTAAATAGGTGTTAAACAGATAAAGAAAAGGCAGGCTCAGAATTTTGAATCACTTTTCAGAAATCATGAGGCAGATATCTTGCTTGAAGTCAGGTCACTCCTTGTTTTCAGAAAGTGCCTGTTTTCACTCAGTCTTTTTTTGCCTTGGTTATCTTTGTGCATAAAACTCTTATGTATTGCCCCTGTGCTGTTGCCACCTTGATTTGCCAGTGATTCCTTTCCCCAAGATTGTGTAGTGTCCTTTCTTTCCCCACAGAATAATTTTCAGACCAGCTAACAGAAGCAGCTTTGGAATATGAAATGCTTTTCCCCTTTTCTTCTTCAGCTGAAAGATGCCTGCAGTAAGGTCTTAAAAGGAAAAGAGGTTTTTTCCTTATTTTACCCAAAACACTTTAACTAAGAGAGAAGGGGTGTGGGTGGAAGGCTTAAATAACATTGACAGCATTAATGGAAGTTAAATTCCATGGAAAACTAGAGAACTGAGAAATATCTCTGATAGGTGAATGTCTAATGATAAAACACTAAATTAAGGAACTTAGTTTTGCAGCATAGGTTCCACTTGAACAACTGTTCATTTTTGCCAGTACTGGAGGACTAAGGCAACTGATGGAGACAGTTTCTGCTAAGTGGGAGTTGACATTCATGCTTATCCTTTGTTACAATACTAGAAATTCATTCTGCAGAATTTTGGTTATCTATCTTCCTTCAGTGGTTTTCCATGCAATATACATCCAAGAAATGCATATTTGTGTGGATATATATGTGTGTATATATATATGTGTATATATATATATATATAATATATATATATTATATATATTTATATTATATTATATATATTATCTATTTATTTTTATATATATATATAACATCACATCAGTGCAGAAAATTCCTATTTTTCACATGCCTACTCAGCTGGCCCAGAATTGCTGATTTGAATGCCAGTCTCTTGCCTGCAGCTCTGCTTGTAACTTAAGCCAGTCCTGATTAGTCACAAGGAGATCTGGTGTATTCTTCTGTGTGGTTTGGATTAGAAAGTATTCAAGGAGGAATTCGTAGGATGAGACTGAGAGAAATAAGGGAGGAAGGTTGCTCACATCTGTAATTTACAGTGAATGCTTTGGTGGGAGCAGAAGAGAGCCTCACAGCCAAGCATCTCTTCAGCCTTATTGTTGAAATAGCACAAATATTCTTGAGATGTGTTTCGCTGTTCTAAACCAGTCAAGGTTGCCTTTAGGATAGACAGAGAGGACTTTACTCTGTTGTGTAAGAAATACACAATACTTTATTCTGTTGTCTAAGGCTGTTTGAAATGTCCTAGGGTGGTATTCAGGGCATCTACGAGGAGCTGCAGGTATAACCAGGGATGTACATCCTGCTGGAATGGAAACTAGGGACAAGACGAGACATAACATACCTCAGGTAGTATTGAACACCCATTTCTAGGCAGTCGAGTTATTTGCAACCTCATCTGCTTTTAATGAGACCAAGTTAGTGCTCTAGAAGAGTTGTCTTGCACCCTGTTGCTGCCAAGTTACAGCTGAGGAGAGCTTTGCTGCTGGTGGTAGATCACCCCTTGTCTGCACAGCTCTAGAAAACTTAGCAGAGCTTTTCCACCTTTCAGAACTTCCTGCAAGGCTTCTCCTTTTTAAAGGTGAATACAGTATTATACCCACTTTTAGAAGGACCTTTTAGCTTTGTAAAGACAGTCAGTAGAGAGCAAACTTCTATCAAATGAGTGAGATTCTTTGTCCTGCCTCAGCACTGGGAAAATTTGTCAGTTGACTTGCTCTTGAGTTGTTGGGACAACATGTACCCCTTAGGTTACATGTGCCTCAATTGTATAATTGCCTCAAGATTCTAGGGTTTGTCTGCTATAAGAACAGACACTGTAAAGTGGTGCTGTTCTGCAAATGGTGTCCTGTTGGTCACTGCTCACTGTGGCAGCCTGTTCCTAATCTTCTGAAGGGGGAACTGTTCTGATCATTGTTTTGTCCAGTGCTTGTCTATATCAAGGAAAGGCAGAAATAACCTCTTTTGTCTCCTACAGTTCAGTTGTGAGACTTCTTGGAGGATAGAACAAGGTCAGGACAAGTTTAGTGTCACCCTGAATAAGGCCTGATGCTTTTTGGGTAGCACAAATACTGATGGATTTTTTTTCTACACCATTTGCATTTTACTCTCTACCTTCAAGAATGGATAGAACACATATGGATAAAGCTGACTTGGCTGGCAAAGTCTGTCCATGAGGGTGCCTGGTTCCAGCACTCATGCACCTTTATTCAGAAGCTCCTATACATGCTAGAAGTAAAACCAATAGCAAATTAAAACAAATAACACTGGGGAGAGGTGGTGCAGTAGATTTCACTGCAGTAGAGGAGATTTCTGAGATTATCTGTTGCTCTCAGCCTTTCATTTCAAGCAGTACTTGTGGAGGAATGACAACTGTAGTTGATGTGACCATCTCAGCCACTGATTGCTGCAAAACCAGGGGATGAATTATATCCATGTTCTTGTTGTTTCCTGAAGGTTCTGAGTCTTTGAAGTCTAAATTGAACAACACATACAAAGATTTCAAGAAGAAGACAACAACTGCCTATGTTACATATGTCATAAAAACAGAGCAGGCAGAATCACATTCTTCCCGTTCTCAGAGTGATAAAAACATCATTAATGTAGGCAAGGGAAACACAATGTATGGCTATGAAAACGGACCATTGATCCCTCTTCGTTCATACAGGTATTTATTTCAAACCACCCTTTTGTAAGTTTTCTGCTGTTGAAATCTAGAAGATCATCTAATGGAAAGATTACAGATCTTGCTAAAGGCTGTTAAACCCCTGTAATGTACCTGGTTTTGTTTTTTTCTTATTCCTTCCTTTTCAACAGGGCATGTGTTGCAGGTTTCACTAATATAACCTTTACGGATGACGTGATTGAGGGGGAAGATAGTTACGTATCATTTTCACCCTGCTCTGAACCTGTCTTACTGCCCCAGGATCCAGGTATGTTAATGTCAAATGTAAGACTGGCAGCTTGGCACATACACAGCATGTGGAGATTCCTCAATTATGGCAAGTTTCATAATATCAAAATACCTGTTGGTTTCTCTGTGTGAACTATTTCTTTCTAGCTTTGCAGTGGCACTGCTTTGTAAATTCATACCTTGCTAGTTCTGCAGGTGATCCCTTTTTTCCATGTAGGATTCTACTGCAGGAATAGCCAACAGCCATGGCATGCTAAAAGGGATTGGATGACACAGCGAGACTGTGGTGTAGCAACAAGTGGCAGATAACAACTGATTGTCTCACAGTTCTATTAAACTAGAAGCAGCTGTATTGAAATGCAGATACTGGTCCTTTGATCCCAATTTTATACTAATTTAACATTCTCTGGTTATTATTCTTAAGGAGATTTCAATACTGGTACTGCCAAAGGGCAGTAAAGACAAGATATTTAAGTAGAGTGAAGCATGCTTAGTCAGTCACTTGCAAGGTTCTGCTGTAGCATGTTGATTCAGTTAGGAGTTACTGAAGAGGACACTGAGTAATACTTTTTCTCTTTTCTCAGGTGTTATTGCTGGAGTGGTTATTGGATGCCTCTTGGCTATCTTGGCTGTAGTCGCTGTAGGGGGGTTCATATTCTGGAGAAGGAGAAGGTAATGTGTGTTTGTTGCTGTTTTGGTTGTGTTGAGGAGCACCAGTCTTTCACTTCAGTATTTTTCTCCTAAAAAGGGCTCTCTCTGTCATGATACATAGCTGTCAAGAGATTTTAAAATATGTTGTATTAAAATGTGTCAGATTAGAGTTGAAGTATCAAACCACTTGTTTAATAACTTTGTTTAAGCCCGTAGTTACAAACTATGAGTTGAGAAGAGATAAACAAAATAAATTTTAATTCATAGAACAGAATTATAGAATCATAGAATGGCTTGGGTTGGAAGGGACCTTCAAAATCATCCAGTTCCAACCCCCCTTCCATGAACAGGGACACCTCTCACTATCCCAGGTAGCTCAGAGCTTCTTTCCAGTCTGGCCTTGAACACTGCCAGAGATGGGGCATCCACAGCTTCTCTGGGCAACCTGTGCCAGTGCCTCACCATTCATAAATAGTGATGAACTCATTCAGTCACAAGTGAGCAAACATCTCAAATTATTGTGCTAAAAGTAATTGGGTATAATTATACCTTAGATGGTTTGATTTTAAATTATCCATCAGTCATTCTTTTTAACTGCTTGATAGCCTGTCACATGAAACTTCTATTCTGGAATTTCCAGAAGCTGATGAGTTTGAGCTGGTCTCTGTTTCCAGCCTTGTTCAAATCATCTGGGATGTAAGAGTGCACAAAGGCTTTTTCCTGCTGTTGACCCTCCTTTATGTGGAGTTTGCCTTAGGGCCCTTAGTCCAGTTTTCTCAGTTCCTTTAAGTAAATGTTGTTTGTTATTTTTACAATTGTGTCCAGTTGCTGTGTATAACCTTGGGAAGAGCTTCCTTTAAAGCTAGCAACATTTCTTTTCATTCAGCTACCACTGAATGACTAGCATCACTGCTGCTAATCCTAGAATTCCTGTAGGGATTCTAGGATTAGCAGCAGTTCTCCTGAGATATCAGTTAGTGGTGCAGATCCCTCAGTTGTACATCTTCCACCAGAATACACGCTTTGTGTCCAGGCTTTATACTCTGGTTCCAACAGAAAGAGGCAGTCCTAGTCCCATTGCATAACATCACTAAAAGAAGGGTGAAGTTTTTCTGGTTTTTTGTTGCTTTTCTTTGGGTTTTTGGATTGTTTTTTTAATTCCAGGTGTAAAAGTTTGCCTCAGAAATGTGGGGTTTTTTTTCCACACAATAAGATGCTTTAAAAGAAATTGTTCTCAACAGGCACAAGGAAACAGATAAGAAATTTCATAAAAATTCCATTGAATTCTACTGTAAACCTGTGTTGTTTTCTTTCACCTTATAGGAAAGATAAAAGAAATACTGAAGTGTCTTTTTCTCCAATTAAGTAAGTCCATATCTTTTCTCCTGGTATTTTCTGAGCTTAAGTGTCAGTTGCAAAAATTACTCAGAACCCAGATACTTGTTTCCTGTCTAGTTTTATAGAGAATTTTAAAGTATTAATTCCTCATGGAACTGAAAGATGCCAGCATGCAGACTAAAAATAATCATGTTGATTGAGACTTCTAGAGCCACCACAGGGATTTGAGTGTTCACTTCATGAATCACTATTAGACACACAAATGCTCCACATGGTTTTGAAAAATGGGTTTGAATGAAACACAGACTTCCAAGCGCATTGAGGGAACAATCAGAATTTTGTATAAAATGCAAAAAAGCAAAATATGTTCTGTGATCTGAATTTTTATTTTATTAATGACTACTTTGTGCTGAGCCATTCATCCAGATAATGTTGTGATTGTCAAAGCTGGCCATGGAGGGAGTAACCACAATATGTTGGAAGTCACAGGCACAGCAACTGAATCATGTTATTGGCACCAGTTTTTGTGCAGGTGGAAAGCCATGGCCAGAACATTCCATAGAATCCCACCTCTGTAGACTTGATGGTTGGCATAAAATACACCAGGGGATGGGGTCAATCCAGTGGGAGCAAGCAGCTGGCTGACACCTTGTGTGATGTTCCTCTTCTGAAGGATGCACTGTTTTCTCCTTGATTTAACAGCGCAGTTAAATGCTATGCTTAATACCCTGTCCCCTGTAAGTGCACTGTTTGTGGCTGCAACTAACAGTCATGCTTTCAGTCTTAGATTCACATAATGAAAAATACAACTGCATGTGTCTAATCAGCTTTTTTTTTCTTCCCCTCACCCTCTCCTGAAGAATCAAGAAGTAAGTAAAGCATACTTTCTAACACATTAACTGAATTAATTCATGGCTTATTTACCTAACACCAGTTGCTGACTTGTGGCTTTTCTCATTTTAGATCAAAAATGATTAAAGTGGAGAACTTTGAGTCATACTTTAAGAAGCAGCAAGCTGATTCCAACTGTGGCTTTGCTGAAGAGTATGAGGTATGTGCCCTCAGTGGAGAGAGAGCTTCATGACAAGTATTTTTGTAAATGAAATCATCTTTCCTATGGAGCATGTACAAGGCTTACTGAAGGAGAAAAGAAGGGTCCTTTCTTATAGAGATGATTAAGCTGTGTGTATAGCCTTCCCTTTCCTTTATGCAGCTCTGAACTTAGTTGAAGTGCATGATAAATACTTCCTGTCCTGAATTATTATCTCAGACTGTGGGCTTCTAGCATGGCCTACTTGTCAGAGCTCTCACCAGAGAAATCTTTGCCCTAGTCATATACAGATTTAGCCTAGGGGACACTGTATAATTTCTCTGCACTTCAGTTTTCTCATCTTCGGTTGTTTTGGGGTTTTTTATACATACCAAGACAGGTCTGTTGCTAATCTCACTGACTTCTTCAGTGTGTGGGTGTGATTTGCAAACCACACCTGTGAATAGCTCAGTCAGAGAAACAGCAATTATGATTTGCTTACTGACCATAAGAGTTTTTCTATGAAATGTGCTAAAGCTCACTTGCTGTAAGGAACAGAGGACAGGAAGGAAGTGTCAGGGAGGATTCTGTGTTGTCATGTCTGCTGTTAAAGAATCTCATTCAGTTTCTCATCTCCTCAAAGCTGTTAATTGACTTTCTTCTTCAAATTCTGTCTCTCTGTACTTCACAGGCTGGTGCTCCACCTTGCCTACCACTCATATTTTGCTTCCTTCAGTTGGTTCATGATTTGCTCCTGTTCCCTGTAATGTATGCAGAGCTTATGCAGCAGTTCCCTGCCTTGGGGGCCAGAAGGAGCTGCCATTGATATCAGTGTCTATTTCCACAAAGCTGTTTCCAGGCTTTTAAAGTCCATCTGATGGTTTTAAACATGCTGCTATTCCTACATTCTGTATTAATCCTATCTCTAAAAGATTTGCCTCTGGCACCCTCCCACTCTGTAACAAGATGATTTTTATTGATATTTATCCCAGTTTAACATGCCTACTTTTACAGCACAGGACACAAGGGTTTGGACTGCTTTTCTGTTTGTCATATTTCTGTATGATTGATAAACCAGGTGCTCATGAGTCCTCCTTTTATTGTAGGAACTCAAGTCTGCTGGTGTTCTTCAGCCCAAATTTGCTGCTGAACTTCCTGAGAACAGGGGGAAAAATAGATACAACAACGTCCTACCATGTGAGTTATTCTCTTTGGGTTTACATCTTCTACTGGTTGAGTTTTTAAGTGAAACCCATTGGTTTGGCTAATCCAGCTTTAATAGTACCCATAAGTTTCAAATCCCATTTTGCAAATACATGAATTTGGGTTGCTGCTTTCCCAAAGTCACTGTATAAACACACCTGAAAGAGCCTTCCCTCAAGGACATTTCTTCAGAAAGCTTCTTTGAAGAACTTTCCCTTAACTAAATAGCTTTAGTTTTCCATTTGTGAGAAATGTGCAGTCCAGGTTGAAAACACAAGAGGATTACAGTTGACCGCACACAAATAAATTTGCAAACTATGAGAAATATTCAGACCCTGCTGGTCAGCTTTGCAGATCAAGTAAGAGTTTAAGCCCTGTCAAGCTGCCAGTGGGCATCCCAATGTAGCAGAGAGTCAGAATTGAAAAGTGTACAGTGACAGGTTCTTAAGGATGCTTTGCAGGAAAAACACTGGCTGCCATGGCAGCAGGAGCCAAATAACTTTTTTTTATCCAGTAATTAAAACTGTAGTAAATTTTGTGTTGGATTAAAAAATATATAAATTGGTAATACCAAACCATGTTTAAAACCAAAATAATCTGTGTTTCTGAGTGAAAAATCATCCGAGTGATTATCCTGGGCACTCCTTTTTCTGAAGCCTACTGCTATTTATGATTCCTAAGGTTATATTCTTATTCTTAAAATGAACATTGAACACCTTTTATTTAGAAACCATGTATTAGATAAACAATATTGTTCTGAAAGGTTCCAGTTCAAAAATTCATAGTTGTCTTTTCCTTTTTTCTTTCTGCAGATGATATTTCTCGTGTTAAACTTTCAAATCAAAGCTCTGGAACTGACTATATTAATGCAAACTATATGCCTGTAAGTTGCTTCATTAGCTGAAATGAAATATAATGTGTATTTTTCTGATGTAGGCAGAAGGGCTCATAATGATGTTTAAAATAAGCTTTTATTTCTCACTGATGTTGTGTGTATATATACACACATTCATTTTGGTTTTTTCCTCTTAGGGCTATAACTCAAAGAAGGCGTTTATTGCTGCACAGGGTCCATTACCCAATACTGTAGAAGACTTCTGGCAAATGATTTGGGAAAAGAGTATCTACTCTATTGTTATGTTGACAAAATGTGTGGAACAAGCCCGGGTATGTCATTTTCAATACTGAATTGTCTCTTGAAGGCAGCTGCATCTCTTCTAATTTTGTTGTTACCTTAGTGGCTTGGAGACTGGCCACTGTCTTTTAACAACCATCCTCTGGGTGGGAGACTGTTTTCTAAATTAAAAAAAGCACAATTATTTTGGTTGTTGTTTTTTGTTGGTTTTTTTTTTTTTTTTTAGCTTTTTCCTATTTTTGTATCTGCTGACTGCCAGAATAGGTAGTCTCAGGAGGGTTGTGGAATCACTGTCATTAAGGGTGGGTTCCTCTCTCTAAAGAATGATTTTGGTAGATGTTCTCTTGCCCTGGAATTTGTGCAGGTCACCCTTGAGAAGGGTGACATGCTTTCTAGCCGTGCTTCAGGTGGTGGGTTATTTGAAAGTGAGTTGTTTCATTGTTGTGTGCAATGTGCCTAACTTTGTAACTCTCTTCTTAGACAAAATGTGAGCAGTACTGGCCAGACAAACAACCCAAGAGCTATGGTGACATTATTGTGACAATGGTCTCAGAAGTTGTCCTTCCAGAATGGACAATAAGGGACTTCACTGTAGAAAAGGTGAGGACTGCCTTGATTGTTGGTTTTTAGTATGTAAATAACCTTGTGCTTATGTAGATACCTCTGATATCTTCTGGACCAAACAATTATCCCCATCAGTAAATACAATGCAGTAGATATGAGCTTGGAGTAAAGTACAAGGAAATTATTTCAAAGTATTCTCTACCACAGCAGAAGGAAGAGGGAAAGTGGAATATAATTGGTGAAATCACTGCAGTTGTAACAGGCATCTTTGATGAAGCTGAGCTTGGCCCAGTACATGTGTCAGGAAGCCCAACTGTCACTCCTCTGAAGCCAATTTTGATTGTCTTTTTTGTTCGTTTTATAACGTGTACCCTTCCTGCAGTCCAACACCCCCGAGAGCCACACGGTGCGCCAGTTCCATTTCACCTCCTGGCCGGACCACGGCGTGCCAGAGACAACAGACCTTCTCATCAACTTCAGGCACCTTGTCCATGAGTACAACAGCCAGAATCCAGTGGACTCTCCTACTCTGGTGCACTGCAGGTAGGAAGAAGGTGTTTCTGTTAGGTGCACTTTTATCTTGTGTTTTTTTTTCTGTAAATTCCATTTCAGTGGGATTAAAACCAAAGTAAGTCTCTCTGTGTAAGGATATGGGCTATTTACCTTGCCAAACTAAAACCTTTGCCTGGTGCTTCAGAAACTAACAGTGCTGTGTAGGTAACAAAGGAAGTGATACAAAATGTCATAAGAACAGAGCATCTCTCTTAGCCTGGAAAACTGAGCTGGTAAAGATGTCCTTTCAAGAGCTTGTGTATAAATCCTGTGCATGAGCAAGGCTGAGAAGCCTGTCTTGGTGGTGGTGAGAGCCACCCCTCTGTGCTGCCGAGACTTCCATTACCCATGCCACTGAAATAGTAGGAGGCATCATCCTGGCTGGCCTGGCTTTTTGTCATGCCAGCAGTGAGCAGGTGGTTGGGAGGAAGCACAAACAGCCTGTCCGTGTTATTGCAGCGCTGGTGTTGGGAGGACGGGGACGTTCATCGCCATCGACCGCCTGATCCAGCAGATGGAGATGGAGAACACCGTGGATGTGTATGGAGTGGTGTACGACCTCCGCATGCACCGGCCCCTCATGGTGCAGACTGAGGTGAGGCTCTCTCCCATCCAGCAGCACCTTTCTCAGATGTGCAAAATCATCCAGATGTAGCTCCGGGTTACAGGACCATAAGATATTAAGGAGGTGAAACTGTACTTCATTTAACTTCCCTCCTTCCTGCCTCATCTCTTCTCCACAAAAGCAGTTGCAGACAGGGACTGTAGTACATCCAAGCAATGTCTTTACAGAGTACTTTGTAGGACTGGCATTTGCAGCTGGAAGGAATCAAATCCTGAAGCAGACTTTTTTGCAGACTAGTTTTACCCATGAGGGGGTTTATCCTTTAGTTGTGAGCCAGAATTATCTGGAGTCAAGCGGTCTTCATTGTGCATCTTTGCTTTTCTGTTCTACAAATGATGTACGAATTCCTACAGAAATTACCACCTTGATCCAGAAAGGTGTATGGACTAACTCAAGGTGATTTGGAAAAGGCTGTAAGATCTCCATCATGAAAGTCTTTTAGGATAGTGTTAGGCATGACAGATCCTAGGTCTAGATAGCAAAACCTGATTCTATTTTTTTTTTTTATTTGGGGGAGTTGATCAGATTACATAATGAGGTCCTTTCCAGCCCTATTTTCTATAAACTATATGTCACAGCATGTGTCACAGTCGAGATGGCCACGACACACAGAGCGTCACCATACAGTTTCAGAAAGCTTCAACCCATACAGAGTAACATGTCACTCAGAAGGCTGCAAGTATCTGCCCTTCTTATTCTTTAGCCCAGCCTTTTATACCCCTCATGTTCATGCATTGCACCTGTGTGCCCTCTGTTCCCTTTCGTGGTTGGTCAGTGCACCTGGGCACTCCATGGCTCATTACCTTCAATACTGTTCACCTGCTTTTCACAGCTCTAGCCCTTTAGGGATGAGGCTCTGCCACAGCTCCACCCCCAATTACCCCAAACTGTGTACCTGCACTATTTATATGTTCTAAAACAAGCACTGTGAGAACATTCAGTGCAGTGCCCAAACTATATTCAGAAGCAGAATTACTTCCAAAATCAGGTATTTTTTAGAAATGTATTTCTGTCTCTCTTTCTCCCATCAGGACCAGTACGTCTTCCTAAACCAGTGTGTCATGGATATCATTAAATCCCAGAGGGAGAGGAAAACGGACCTTATCTACCAAAACGTGACAGCAATGGCAATCTATGAAAACTTCACACCTGGACCAGCCTTTGGGAAGGCCAATGGCTACCATGCATAGTCCAGAAGGAACCCAGTGCCTCCATCCAGGAGGTGTTACCTGCCCATAGGAGAGGGAGGTGTCTGACTTGTGTTTTCTGGGATTGTGTGCAGTGTCTCATGTCTGGCTTCTCCGGTTCTGTCTGCATTCAAAGGTGTGATCTACAGGAGGAAAAACACAACGCTGGCAGGAGCTGCAGACTCATGTTAAAAAACCCCAAACAACAAAACCCGAGCAAAACTTTTTAAAGTTAACTGAGGAATCTTGTTTTTTCTTGGGAATTTAACAGTACTGATAGGTGAAATAGCATTTGCAGTATGAACAGTGAACTAGAGTTTAAATATTAAAATAATAACACAAGCTTTTTATTACAATTTTATATGATTTCATTTACAGACACCAGGCTGGTGGGTTGTTTTAAAATATTTAATTATAAGTTTCAGGAACATATTTTATCTACTGTATCTAGTTACTTAGTTAATAGATATGTGCCTCTGTGATCTATTTTTTTTCTGTGTTCCTTTTTATTTAAAAAAGGAGTACAAATGGCTCCTTCAAATGGACATTCATACTTGGAAATTGTGCCTTTTCTAGTTGCTACTCTAGAAAAAAAAAAACCAGCAGAGATTCTATTTTTGTACTGAAACTCTTAATGAGAACACAGATTTTTAAATAAGGCTTATGTCAAACTTAACTGTAGTTGCACTGTTGGCAGGACTCTCCAGAAGTTTGGAGGTGAGCTTTGTTTTTGCATTTCACCACAAATATCCCCTGCCTTAACGTTTTGGTGCCTCTGCCAGAGGAAAAGGAGTGTGGTCTGTCACTCCGAGCTTTAACTGTAGATAAAAACAGAGCAAGTGAATCTGTGAATGTGTGTGCGGGGGGTGCGTGGGCGTGTGGATGAAGGACAGAATAGCTCCTCCCTGTTCCTGCCTGATATTCCTGTTTTTATACAATTTATAATGATTTATTTAAAGGTGCAATATATGATTTACTGAATAATGCTCACTCTAATAGAGTTTTTCTCAGGTTGGTGTCTTTTTATCATTGTTGTTGTTTTTCCTCAAATATATAAATCTGTGAAAATGCTGAAACTAAGGTTCCAAGTGTTCAAGCACTCCCAAACGGATCAACTGGCTTTACTCTTTCTACCAAAAGACATTGCACAAAATTCTGCTGTAAAGACAAATTTCTCTGTTGTTTTAGCCGTTCAAAACTGAGACACATCTTACCTGCCTGCATCTCACTGATCCAGTGTAATTGTTTTGTAATTTTTTGCAATATACTGCTGCTTTTGTTTTGACTGGTCCTTTTAGAAACTGAAAGAACAAGCAGAAATCCCCCATTTGCTGATTTCACAAGTCAAGGATCAGATTGGATTTATTTTGCTGGTACATAACTGTTAGACTTAGGAAGGCATTACCAATGAAGGACTTAGGTAGCGTGGGGTGGGGAGAAGGTGTGTTTTTAGGTCTTTGGATCGTTGCACTGGTTGCATTGTAGATGAATATGAAGTTTATGAATAATGCTATAGAATAGCTATAAAGCAGGGAAAAAAATCTTATGAAGGTTTAATAACCAGAGTCCCTGGAATTCTGCTGCTTTTTTGTTGTCGTTGTTTTGGGGGTTTTTCTTTGTTTTAGTAGAGTTGTCAGAAAAAGCTACAGATGCTAGGAGTATGTGTGGCTTTACAGTGGAATCTGGCAACCTCACAGGATCCAATGTCAGCTGAAGGAGAACATAGGAATTCCTGGTGCACAACTGTAACTTTACAAATACCCTGAGGAATTTTTTTACAACCTGGTGTGAAACTGTGGTGTGCTGTGTGAGCAAAACTGGAGGACAAACCACAGTGCACTTTTGGTTGTTAGGTTTTGTAGTTTGTTTGGTTTGAGTTTTGTTTTTGTTTTGTTTTGTTGTTTGTTTTTTTCTCTTTTTTTGTGTAGCAGCCACTTGTGGGTTCTTGAACATAATTTTGTTCCTCTTTCTCTGGAAATACTTTAAAAAACCCTCATCTTGAGGTTCCTGATCCTGCCTGGCTCCATCCAAACTGGCAGCCCACAAAGTGGATCTCTCATTTGCATTCTTCCTAAGCTGCTGTCAGATGACAAAGATAAACCACTTGCACCAAACGGAACCATTCCAAAAGAACTGGGAGGAAGGTCTGCCCTTTCCAGTCATGTTATTTTCTTTAACTCTCTTATTCTTTTAATTACTGCACATCTGTGCAGGGCACAGAGCCAGTATTTGTTATTCCAGGTCTCCCAAGAACTTGCTGCCTTAGGGTAGCAAGTTTTTTTCTCTTTTGCTTCACAAGGCCCTTGTTTTGTGTAGCTTAGAGGAGAGGGAGATGAGTCTTCCATGCTAGATCATGTTGTTTCTATTCTGTTGCAGCAAAACATCAGAAAATGAGCTAGGACAGTACATGTTTGTGCCTAACCACTGCCCAGATCCTCTTACAGAAAACGGATGGATCTGTCCCATTATTTTGGTGTTGGAAGCAGGCGTCAAATTCTCACGTGTGCCATCATCTAAAGAGTATCCATTTTCAAAGAACTGTATGCAGGTGTTTTCCAAAACTGACACATTGTGAGAAGAGACTGAAAGTTGAAATATTTGACCTCTTGATTTTGTGTATGGGTGGAAAAAGTTGGTAAGGCTTAAGCCATTGCAAACATAAAGTTGGGTGTAGTGGCAGTGTGAATAAGTAGGACATTCCTTATAGGATGTCTCTGCAGGAAAAGGACTAGAGGTAATGCTCCACTACCTTGTGGATCTGTCTTGCTCAATATGACTTGAATTCCTGGAAATGTTTTCTCCTTGCCCTCTGATGTTCTCTGTGTTATAATTGCTGAGATCTGTCTCTTTGGTCAGTGTTTTCTCTCACTGTTGCTTATTTAAAGCTCTCCACTGAAAGCTCCACTGTGTGAAAATTGCATCTCTTACATTTCTGTTTAAATCTTTCTCCCCATTTGGGGCTTGCTTAAGAAGGGAAAAGTTGATGTGTTTCAAATAAGTGACTGTTGAATATCTTGAAATGATGTACAAATTTTATTGTTTTCATATTTGTTGTACAGGAAATTTCAGTACATGTCTGTAATATTTTTATTGGTTTGATTTGTTCTTAAAAATATAAAAATAACAATTAAAAAGCATCATCCTAGAGCACTTTTGTTCCTATTTTTCTTTTGTTGGGATTCTGTTTTGAATCAAATTAATTTGCTAAAATACCCATTTCATTTTTTAAAAGGGCTTTATAAATGGAAAGTGGCTCTGTGGTGGTTTGACCTGGAAACAGGATTTCTGGGATGCTGTGGTCAGGGCCAGTGAGTGCTCAGATTTTAGCATTGACATTTGGCTCGACCACTGAAATTTTGGTCTGCCTCTGAGAACACACAGGGGTTAAAAACCAGAGCTGCTCACCTGGAAGGTCTCTTGGGACTTCAGCGGGAAAGAAGTCGGACCTCTCCCCCATCCAGCTGCTGCTGCTGGGCGGGGAAGGGGCAGCCTCGATGTAGGCCCGGGCCTGGACTGAGGTGGGGGTGAAGAGGCTCTTGAGGATGGAAGGGTGAACACCACGAGACATCAGGCAGCCCCCCCGGCAGAGAGAGAGAGGGAGAGCCGGCGTCTGGATTTTGATAGCGGCCGGCTGAGAAGGAGAAGGGGGGGTGCGGGCGAAAGGTGCCCGGCAGAGCAGCCATGGGAGTTCTAGAGCTCCATAGCTCCAGACAGGCAGAGACTGAAGTTTTTAACCCTTTTCTAGCATGCCTGAAACCTTATAAATGCTGATCCTCCTGGAGCTGAATGAGACGAGAGACAAGAGATGAGATAAGAGGGGATGGGCCACGAGGAATGATGGAGTGGCCTTTTGGCTGGACTTTTCGTGTGTGGCCATGGATGGAACCATTTTTTTTTTTCCTGTGACACTGAGACTGCATTTAGAGGGAGGCAATGGCTCGGAGCCAAGGGAGTGAAGTGATGTTATGTGAAAGAGTGCGTGAACAGAGACAACAGGTGAGGAGGGTGGTTGGTGCCCTCGATCTTCGGTGGAAGAGAAGATCTCTGTTTTTGAGACCCCTTGGCCCCAGGGGGTGCAAAAAAACATGGGGGGGACTGGTGTCCCAAAGGTGAGAGACTGTGCTTTTTTGGAACTGGACAAAGCATCCTTAAAAGGGAGACCCTAGAAGCAGTTCTGGTCCATGGGCAATGGTGAGAGCAATGCACATGGAAGGAGAATGTCACGATGACAAATGATCTCCAGGCGGTGCCAAGAAGTGACATGGAAACACAAGAGGTTTCAACGGTGTTTCCAGGGAAAGCCTATGGCACAAAGAAAGACTCCTTCTCCTCTTGGTGAACTGACTATTCTAAAGGGCGGTGCCAGACCAAGAGTTGGTGATTTAGAAGATGTATTGTATTGGGAATTTGGTGGGGGGGAAGGAGGAGAATGTTTTTGTAAGGTTTTCATTTTTCCTTGTGTGTTTTCTTTTGCTTGTAGTTTAGTTAATAAACTTTTCTTTCTTTTAAGTAAGAGCCTGCTTTGCTTATTCCTGGTCACATCTCACAGTAGACACTAGGGAGAGTGTATTTTCATGGGGGCACTGGCATTGTGCCAGAGTCAAAACATGACAGGCTGCCATCCTCTGGGGTGGCACTTGAGTCAGTTGTGTACTGCAGTCACTGGAGCTCCCTGGGACAGTGATAATCTGTCATTCAGGCTTCCCTGGAAGGCCCTGGGTCTGATGTTAATGTGTCCTGGCAGTTGGTAGCTTCTCTAAAGGAAGAGCTTGATACCAGGTAAGGAAACAGAACCATCATCCAAGGTCCATCAGAGATTTGCATTTGCTGAAATAGCCTTGGGGAGGAACAGTGTTTCAAAGACTTGATTGCTTCCAGAGAAACAAGAGTGAGGACTGATTCATCTGTTGAAGCTATTGCATTGTCTGGAGGTGGTGATGGAAGGGGATGCAGAAATATCTTTGTGGTGCTATAGCTGGCTGCTGGATTAAAGATCACCTATCTGTAGATGCATAGAAAATTATCTCAGCTAAGTGCCTTTCTCCCAAAATTCTTAGTTGCCCTTCCTGGCTGCCATCTGAATCACTCCTGAGGAGGATCACATGCCTGGAGCGTGATACTGGCACTCAGCAGCTCTCCAGTTCAACATGGGGTGCTTATACTAAACTAAAATTTTGTGATCCTCTATTGTGGGCATATTTCTTTTCACAGAGAAAAGCAAGGCACAAGTTCCCAAGGAGATTTTCTGGGAATCACAGCGAGGAGCCTCAGAGAAAGAAAAAACAATTCTTACCTCAGTCGCTGCTCCTCTTGTTGTGCATAAGTGGAATGCATTGTGGAAGATTGTTTACCTGAAGGGAATTGGTAATTGGATTCTGGTGTGAGTGTTTTGGTTGACCAATTGAATCCATGTGGGTGTGTCAGGACTCTCAGCTGACAGTCACAAGATTCTGTTCAGTCAGTAGAGTGCTTGTGCAGATTCAGTTTAGATGTAGCGTAATATAGTATAGAATAATATCGTATAATAAAATAATTAATTAGCCTTCAAAGATCAATGGAGTCAAACACATCATTCCTCCCCTTTGTCAGGGTTGCCTTGCTTTTACAATACTGTGTGGCAACTGCTGTGTTTTTTGAAACGACTGCATGGTGAGATGGGCAGAGCCAAGTGTGGTTGTCTTGTCATTGTTCAGGGGGATCATGTGCCAGCCACGTCATCCTGGTCTTACCCTTGTGCTATTAGACCTTCAGGAAAGCCAGCTGCTCTGGCTGCCGTTTGGAGCCTTAGTCTGTTTGTGTGGCTAGAGCTAAACCTGAATATCTGGAAATCACATTTTGTACCTGGTCTTGTCATGTATTAGTTTTACTGCTTTGGAGATTAAAGAGATGGAGGCCAGAGAGGAGAGGATGTAATGTTTCTGTCCTGTTCTTGGCTTGATAAATGGGGGGTATTAATGCTGCCCTTGCATGCCCTTCCTGCCTGGGTGTTATCAGGCTGCAGATATGAGATGAACGTGTGGCTATTTTGGTAGAAGCGGGTCAGAAATGGGGGCTTGGGAAGGAAAACCACCTGAAATCTTTGCACAGTGTGTTATTCTGAAGCAAAAAGAAAAAGTCAAGTTCTTAACAGCTCCTGGGTCTTCTGGGTAAAAACTAATTTAAAAATGCAGATGCAATTACTATGGTCAAGGGCTGGAATGAGGGGCAAGCAAAGATTAAAGTTTACTTGCTTCTGAGGTGGCCAGATACAGTGTTCTCTGCTTCCTGTACTCATCAGAAAAGTTACTATACTTCCTTTCTTCTTTTTCTGTGACACTGCTTCAGGGACTCCCTTTCAGCTCCTTATGTAACACCTTGTGGTGTTGAAAAACCTCTGCCTGCAAACTGTTCCATTCTCAGCACTTTGCTGAACTGTTTTTGATGTTGGCACCAGACAGTGCAGCTCTCCAATCTTGTGTTTCATTCCATGTTTGTTACCCTTGGACTTGGTAAACTCCTTGTCCGTGCCAGCCTCCTGCCTGTGAGGGAGGAGGAGGCAAATGAAGCAGAAAATCTGAGTTGGAAGCACCAGGAGGAGCTGCTTCCTGCCAGCACTGTTGGCTGAAGGGAAGGAGCTGTTAGTACATCTCATGTAGGGGAGAAGCTGGGTGCCCTTCTCAAGCTATTTTTTAGATCTGAAGAAGAACATTCTGAATCCAGGCCTGTTCTTCTTAGTCCCTGTTAGCAGAATCCCATTTATTCATTCAAGTTGCTTTCCCTGGGCTTATTACATTTTAAATTAATATACATAATTTTCTGACAGCCAGAAGCAAAGCTTGCAAATTATCCCCTTTTGCTGAGAAAAGTGTCTAGTTTGATCCCTAGTGAGTTACTAGAATTCACATTTTATCTCCAGCTTTCCAAGTAATCAGAGAAAAGCCAGATTGTTTGGAGAAATGTTCCAAGTGTAGTGCTGATGTCTCATGGACATTCCTGGTATATTCATAATGCTGACAGGATTTCTAGGGACACACAAGAGCTGTGTGCTCAGTGTGTGAGGGACAGAGTGCTCTTCACACACAGTGTCAGGCTGTTGCCCTTGTTTCACCTCAGGGCAGAATGGACAGGAAATCAAGGATCCTCTCTAAGAGATTTCTGGACTTGTTTTATTTTTCTGTCCAGCAGATTTTGGATGTGGTGCTTCCAGAGTCGGGAATATGCTATCAGAAGGAAAACGGGCTTTTTGATAATGGTCTAGTGTCAGCTCTGATTAAGGTATGTATCTACCTAAAAGGTGATTGTTGTCATTCCAGAAAGGAAATATATCCTGTTCATTTCTGATTTAAGCCTCCAGATGGCACATGACACCACTGGTCTTTCCAAGGAAAGCTTTCCCTGCCAGGCTGCTCCTTTTCCACTTCCTTCCCCGATTCTGATAACCTCCCTCCACTCCTTGTGCTGTTTCCCCTTCCCTGCCCTGGCACAGGTCACTTGTTAAGCCCATGCCACCATGCCCATGTATGCTCCACAGAGATATGAATGAGTGCTGTACACCTGATTAGGTGACTTTTTTTCAGAAACTCCTAAGCTCAGCAATAGCCTAATAATGTCAAATAATCCTTTGCTACCTCGAGAAGTTCTCTTGCACTTCAGTGTTGCTGGTACCTAGGCATTTTCTGATGGTGTGTGTATTCCAAGGTGTAAGGGCTCTGGCTGGGATCAGCCTGGAGCTGGTTACTCAGCATTACCAGCTGTGTGCTCATTTCCCAGCTTATCAGTCTGCTCCACAGCTGTTCCCAGGAATAACAGCTTGATGGGATTGCTGAACACAGTGCAGATATATCAATAAAGACAGCAAACAATGACATGCATGCTCGTACTACTCAATACAAATAACAGCTAAAAGGCTGTTTCATTTAATGGATCTGTTTGTGTGTGTGTGTGTTTAACACTGAACGTGACTTTTTCCTGCCTTTTTTTTTTACACAGGTCCTTGGGGAGATTTTAAATATAGCTTTTAAAGCACCTGGCAACATCTACTGAGTTACTTTGGCTTCCTCTGTCTCCCATTTGAAATACAGTGAGATTTCAATACAAAGCTCTAGTGATAGATCCATTTTTTACAAACAAGGCAATAATGGAGATAGGTGTGTAAGAGAGCTCTAAATCTTCTGGAAGATCTATCTGCAACTGCCTAGCTGCTTACAAATCCTTTAGCCTTTGAGCAAGGAATAAATCAAACCTAGAAATATCATTTCACATCAGAACTTCCCATGCATGTGTATCAGCACCAGTCCTGTGGAAGATCTGCTCTGAGTAGGATTTGGCTGAGCTGAACAGCTCTCAGGTGCTGCCTCCTGGCCTGATTGATGATCCCAGTGCTGATGGTGACAGGCCTGCTTGTCATGTGCTGAATGAAAGCTGAGCTCTGGAGGCCACTCACCAACATACAGAGAAATATTTATGACCAATGTGGATCAGTCAAACCTTTAAACTCATTGTAATTTAATTATAAGCCAGGTCTAAAGCTACTGAATTGGTTTTCCCCTGCATGAAGATCTTCTAAACTGTGACTGAGATGCCAGAAAATACATTTCATAATGTTTGCTGCAGTCAATATTTTCTTGTGTCCAGGTCACTGGCATCACATTAGTACCAGTCATGTTATTTCTGTTAAGATACTTGATGTTGGCACTTGGTGTTTTGTAAATGAGCTCTTTTTTTCATTTTAAAAACTGTTACCTTTTAAAAATGCCACTAAAAAAAAGATTTGAACAGTTGCACCTGAAAAAATCTTTCTTGAGAATTTCTTTGTTTTATTTATTCACCATTTGGATATATTTTTAAAGCAATTGAAGGTAAAGATGAACATGGCTGTTTCAATCAGGATTTAGGAAAACATTCCATGTTTGTTTCTTAAAATGTGTTTTTTATTGAAAGGGACTGAAATACTGAAAAATCCAGAGAAAGCTCTGGTTCCTGTCACATATGAATCATGACCTTCTCTCTCTTCCCCTATTCTTGCAGGTCAGACTAGAGAGGGAATGTTGGCATAGACAGAGCAGAGAGTTTGCACCAGGCCTTGATAAACTAAGCTTACTTTTTTTTTTTTTTTTTTCCTTTTAGAACTATTAAGCACACAGAAAAGGATGGGATGGAGAATAGGAAATCTCAAGGTATATGGATGTCAGTCAGTAATATCCTTTTAAACTTTCTGCAGATGATATTCTGAGCCACATCAAACTGAAGGCAAATACCTCTAACCCCAACAGCTCTCCTATATGTAGATGTTAGTATTCTATTTGTTGGCCTATTTCAAGATGTATTTTTTACTCAGTATTCTCTTATCTGATTTATAGATTTGAGCTAGGACCTTATTCTAAAGAGCTGTAGAAAGTATATGCTCTTTTATGAGGAGCATTGCACTGAGCCATCCATCACATATATTTAGGTTATCCACTTTCCATTGCACAGACAGAAATTAGTTATCTTTTTACTTCTCATTTTTAATTTTTTGCATTATTCTATTGCAATGAGATTTTATAAGTCAGCCTGATGAAGGCACAATGTTATTACCTTAAAGCTCTCTCCAAGTCATTGGCTTTAAATGATATTAGAAGTACATGGATGTATTATTCTATGAGCTACGGTCAGTTGGTTCCAGATGAAACATTGTTGTAGTTGCAATTTACTACATTAAGTGATCAATATTTTGTAAATGCTTTTAGAAGGTAGAGCCAGAATCTCTGGGAAAACACAACCAACAGCATCACAGTCTGCAGAGACTGCTCTCTGCACCCGGAAAACACAACACTGCAGTTTTTCTTAGGATTGACCTTTCACTCAGCAGACATTTCAACTTCCAAGGACTTTGCTGTTTAGTTTATTTTGGAAAAGGCAGGATGGCTCTGGAGGACTCAGGTGGCTGCTTCCTCTGGGCTGAGGACACAGCTGCCAAGGAGGGAAGGACCATTTCCTGATTAGAGTTTGCAATCAATAATATGGCCAGAAGCAGGAGATAAACACAACCAGCAGCTGAGGCATGAGACAGCAGTGTGGTGACCATGGTCAGTTTAATAAGCAGCATTTGAAATTGTCTACCATTTTTCATACTTCTGAGATACAAAATTTTTAGGAGACATTTGAAGGCAGTTTTACAAACAGCTCAGAAGCAGTTTCTTTCAGCAAAATGGGTGGAGTAGGAATAAAATCAGAGGGGTTTGTAGGCTATTCAATGTTGGTATCATTAACAAAGGCAAACAATCATCTTTGAAATACCCCAAAAAGAATTTGCAAAATGAACTGATGTCTTTGCTAGCAGCTGGTTTGTGGGGATTAATTGCTTTCCCAAGCCTGGGGGAAGCAGAAAGCACTCTGGCTGTGCTGAGAGGATGTGGTGGGTAAAACCTGTGTTTTTCATTGCAGGTGTAAACTGCAAATATTTGCAGAAGTGAAGCTGTGGTGCTTCTTCTTGTTTCACACAACAGAAAAGGAAAAAGTGAATAATTTCTGTGGAGATAAATACTTCTATTGCAAAAAATCTAACATTTCAATAACCTGTGACTGTACCAGAAACTGATAAGCAAACAGCAGAGAAAGATTGGTGTGAAGCCTCTCATCAGCCTCTATAGGAAAGGCATCATGTTCCAAGCTGACAGTGGCCTTTTAACTTTGCTGGTGAGTAAGGAAAATTCTTACATGCTAATAGTCACATTATGATTTCCCATGATTGAAAGGCAGGAGCTACTAAGCATAACAAAGTGAGTTTCCCCTGCTCACTAGGACATCTGCCAGCACTGTGATCAAATTATAGCTTTCCTTGGCCCACAGTCAGGAGCAAACTGCTTATCCTTGATCAAAAGCACAGTCTGCTTGGGTGGAGATGCTTCAATTATTGGTGACAAAAGCCCTTTGAAGTGACAGTCTCAGGATGCCTCAGTGTTCGCATATGGGGGAATCAATTGACTAATTACAGCAAGAAATAGCCTCAACAATGAAACTGAAAGAGAAGGCGGAGGTCTGAGGTGCAGGCAGCAGGTGTGAGGGTGGCCAGACAAGCGGGACCTGCCGGGGCTAAGGGCTGTGGGTGGGGGACGAGACATTTGGGGTTGATCAGTTGCCATGGGTTGTGTCTGGCTTTATGATCTGGTTCTTGCTATGCAAAAGCAGCAGAGGGGCCAGCCCAAGAAGTTGCAGGGGACAGAGCAGTGTTTCACAGTCATGCCTTGCAAAGGCTTTATCTCCATCATGGGCCAGTCTCCAGCAGCAGCCCCGGGCTCTCTGTGCTAAGCAGAGCCACAGCACAGGAAACCAAAATTCCGTAGTGCTCTGAGGGATGGAAAAACCAAAAATAACTCCTACAGTTAAATGAAATGCCATCTTTTTGACTAACTAAATGCACAGCACAGGTGGAAAGACAATGGAAAGGACAGTGGTAGTTAGGGTCGTGCTACACCTGGGGAAATCTCCCCATCCTGTGAGGTTTATCTGTGAGGAAGGATTTGTGACTAGGATGAGAATGCCTGTTCTCTCCAATCCTCCCTGCTTCCCTGGTAAATCAAAATCAGGCAGGCATCCTGAATTGTGGCCACAGGCCTCCTGTCTGCTAGTGGGTGTGGGGAAGACTCATTTCAAAGGGTGGAAGTTATGGCACCCAGATGGATTCCCCTTTGGCAGCAGATGAAAGCTGTGTGGTTTCAGAACAAAGAGCTTGGTTTTTGCATGTAGGAAATTAAGAGATCAGCTGAGCAATGTTATACAAGCTGGAGGGGAAGCCTTAAAAGTTAAAAAAAGCACATTATACTTGGTGCATTAGGCAGTGGTGTTGACTGAGGCTTTCTGTGCTAAATGAAGTAGTAATACAGCACAGGTGAGAGCACTGGCCCAAGACAGCAGTGGTGAAAGCAGATTATACCTCTTCTACACTGTGGGATATCACTGCTACTAAAAATAGGCAAAAAGTGCTCTGTTTTTAAAAAAAACATCTATTTGTGGCTGTTAAGAAATGGGGGCTAGAATAAAATGCAAGCAATGGTATCTGGCACTTAAGGTACAGAAACCAGTAATAATTTTGTACTTTTTCTCAGTTTGGCTGGATTTGTGTGCTGGGAGCTGACTTGGAAGGCCTGGCTGTCATGAGGTGTTCTCTTATGGCTTCATGGGCCCCATGCATGATCCTGTTGAGAACACACCTGAGTCAAACCAAGATTCCCACGGCACTGGCAGTTGAGAACATCTTTTAGATCCTGGCTCTCAGAAAAAGCTTCTGTGCTGTATGTAATTCCTCATTCCATGGGTTTATAAATGTTCCTCCTGCTGCCTCACCTCTCGTCCACCCCAGCTGCTGCCAGGGCTATTCCTCACACTGTCCCTCGCTGTTGGTGAGGGTTGTGGTCTCACTGGAGAACCTTTTCCCAGAGAAAGCTCCAGTTTCAGGGAGAGGCAGTGCACGGTGGTGTGGCAGGGGAGCCCCAGGGCAGCCTCTGGCCCCTGTCCTCACAGTGGCTGCTCCTCTGCTGCCCCACCTGGGCACCACGCCAGGCATGGATCTGCTGCTGCCCACCCCACCGCCATCAGGCCTCGTCCGATGTGGCCACATCCACTCTACCCCACTCCCACCATTGCTGGGAACAGGACTGGCATGACCCCTGTGCAAGCTGGCACCCAGCAGGTGATTTTGCCTTCTTCAGACATTTCCCTCCAGACAGAAATGGAGGGAAAATGGTGTTGGGAGAAACAATGAGTCCCGTCCCAGGCGAGACGGCCCTCAGGGCCCTGAGGTGGCTCCTCAGGGTTCCCGCCACTGTGGGAGATGAAGAGAAATTGTTTCCAACCTCACTTTGGGGCTTTTGGTACACTCCTTGGTGGCCACCCCATATTTTTAAGGGTTACACTGGGCTGTCCCCAGCCTACAGCACCTGCTTGAGGGGCAGGAGGGTTGTTAAGAGGCCGGAGGAGATGCCATTTCTGCGCATCAGCAGCCAGGCCTCAGGCAGTGCTCCCCGAGCTCTCAGGCACGTCAGTGAACACATGGATGTGGGCATCTCTGGCAGGAGCCAGCAATGTCCACGGCTGGGCCAGGCTGCAGGCTCACACCTTGGAGAGCTGGTGGTGATGGAGAGCTTGAGTTCATGAATTGTGCCCACTGGTCCTTGTGAACGTGGAAGGGGAAGAAGGTGAGGGTGGAGGGATTCATGAATAATTAAAGTCTGAGACAGAGGAACATACATAATGCATGATAAATTAGTCCAAGTGCAGCAGAGGAAGCATGGGTAAAGTTCGTTTCAACAAGCAGAAAATGGGATGTGACAAGGTATTGACACCAGAACAGCTGTTTGCTAAAATTTTTCATTTATTTATATAGATTTCCTCCCCCTCACAGTTAGGGGTCAGCCTTGAGTGGGACAGAAATCAGCAACAGAGATGGAAAACAAGTTTGGTTCCTGTTGGGTCCCAGTCCAGCACACTCCCTCCCTGGGAGATCTCCCTCCCTGCTTAGTGCTCTTCTTCCCTTTCTGGTAATCTGATGCAATATTTCCTGCCTGGTCACTTGGGCTGCTGTTTGACTGCAGCTAAGGCGGGTAGGGTAATGCTCTTAATTCCATGGAAACAGAGAGGCCTGTGTTGACTCACTCTAGCCTTTTCTGATCCCAGATTTCCTAAATGTTTTCTTTCTTCTAAACTGTATTTGCTCTTACAACATAAATTATTTATAAGATGTTACATTTGTTACAGATGGTAATGAGGCTGCCAAGCAGAGGGCATCAACTCTACTGCAGTGTCAAACTGATTTAAGGAGGGGTGTGTGTGTAAATGAAAACCCAGTCCCTTCCTTTTATTGAACAAACCCAGCAGATCTGTTCAAATTCACTTTTCCCATAAATAACACTAAAGGCCAAAAGCTGCATTATTGGACTTGCAGAGTTGCTTCATCTGAATCAAGCTCTGAGCAATATGACTTCTTTTTTCTTTCCTCAGCTGTGAATCCCTTAAGGTCTCCTTTCCTGTGTTAATGAATAAGTTAGGTATCTGTCATGAGAGATCACAGGAACCATACACTGAAGCTGTTTTTTACACATACCTGCCACACAAATCCCCAGCTTTGACAGAGTTGGTTTCATCCCTTTTGCTCATCACAGGCTGCTCATGGATTGGGACTGTATGAAGCAACCTAGAGCTGAGCACTGCAACACCAATTCTTTGATCTTGTCTCTACTTTCACATTCACTCCAAAGCAGCCTTCCCCCTGAAAGCAGGACCACTGGATACTGTGCCTGCTGACCTGCCTGCCCCAAGAGAGGGTATCTCACTTCTCACAGGGGTACACAATTCACAGGGGAATAATTTTATCTTACTCTCTTGCAGGTTGCTTTTTTGTACTCTAGGATCAATGCCTGTTTTCTGGTGCATATTGTGCTTTAATTTCTCCATGTTTCTGGAGTCCTGACAAGCGGGGACTGCTTAGACTTGAGGTGGGTGCAAAAACAATCTGAGTTCTTCTGATTATTTTACTGTTTTTCATATATATGGCCTTTCATCACTCCTTGCTAGAAAAGGTGAAACTACAGAAAGTCACAGCATCCTGCTGTCCTTTGTGATCAGAGTAAGTGTGAAGGATTGAGTGCAAAACAATTTTCTTCCAAAAATCAATACATTCTCTTTTAACACTGAAGTCATTTATATATTTTAAAAAAATAAATAACTATTAAGAAACTGTGCAAATACTGAGCCCATAAAACATAGAAAAGCAGAATACTGCTGTTAAAAGGTTAAGGCTGCCCAACCCCCTCACTAGGGACATGTGCATGCCAGCTGCACATCCAGGTGCTGGAAGAGATGAGGAAGAGGGAAGCAGCTTTTGATCTTGTGTTACAGAGAAGCCCAATGCAGATTTAACAGCCTTAGCTCTAACTACAAATATACACTTCAGTTCCTCGAAGTGTCATAGGCTTCCTGCATGCTGCTGGGCTATCCTAGTGTAAGAAACTGTTGGAGCTTTCCCAGAAGGAACACCCCAGGTCACAAAGGATAAATGTGCTAAAGAGAATAAAAATGGGCTATGGCTAGGCAAAGCACAAGCATGCTATGGAAACTCCTCACTGAACAGGTTCAGCAGATAGGCAGAGTTCTGCTTTTTTTAAACTTTTTTCCTTTTTTTTTTTTTTTTTTTTTTTATGTGTCTGGAGTTTTTCCCCTTCAGCTGTCACAATGACTCACTGATTTGCATGGCCACTCTCGTTATGGATTCTGAAAAGCTTTGAGTACACAACTGGGTTGATGAAATGCCCTGTCAGCCATCTATAATTCAGCTAGATTTCTTTTCTTTCTCTTCCTTCTCCCTCCTAGTGCATCAATCTAGATGTGCCTTACCACTTTAAAACTAAAGTGGGACACAGGGATGTCAGAGAGAGAAAAGGAAAATTTCTGAACTCCCTGCCCTGTTCCAAATTAATTAGAGCCCAAATCACCTCAAATATGTGCAGAAAGCAGCTTAGAAAATGTTCTCCATTACTGAATTTAAGTCCTGGAACTAAATTTTATGATGAGTGATAACCAAACCCTGCAGCAGCGCGTCTCTGTGCAGTTTGACCTCACTCCAAACACAGAGGAGAAGAAAATGTATGTGTTCACCAGGCTTTTAGCACAATGTGCACAATTTCCAGCCTAAATCAACCTGATGCTTGCCAGTGGGATGGGACACCAGCACAGCTGCCTGGCTGAATGGGTTTTTTTCTTTTCAGCTGTGTGAAAATGAAGAAGTTCCTGGAGGCAGACTGGTCTGGGAACCTGCTTGGCATTCCCCTCTTTTGTGTGTCACTGGTGTGGGTCCTGGCCTGCTGCTGGCTTTGTGCTCTCCTGCTCCCAAAAGTAAGGAGCTCCTCACCTGCTGTCAAGTGTCCCATGGTTTCCTTAAGCTAGCTGCTCTGAGGACTTGTGTGTCCAGCTTGCTGCCTCTCTGCAGCCAAGGCACTATTTTCTGAAGTTAGTGCTTGCAGGCCTCTTTCCAAGACCCAAGGCCCTGTTTGAGGGATCCCTCAGCATGTACTTGGCTTCAGGTTAGTGTGTGCTCCCTGCCCAGTGCTGCCCTTGAATGGACAATATGGCAGCACACCTTGGCTCCAAATGGAGCCCTGTGTTTTACAGAGATGGCAGAAGAGCCCCAGCTGGAAGAAAAGGCTGTGTGAATTGACATGGGTGTATTCCAATTTACATCAAAGGAAAATCCAGATCATAAATGCTTGTACATGCAGCTTTTCTGTAGAGGAGTTCTTGGCAAAACAAGGGCATGCTGTACTCTTACAAGAACTGGACAACCCTGGCCTGCAGATTACAGAGTTACTTTGAAGACCATGTACTGTCCTCAGAACAAGATAGACCATGTACTGTCCTTGAATGGATACAACAAAGAGGAATAAGCATTGTGCAAGGACGGAGCCAGATGCCAAACATGGTATGAGAACTGCTAATTTAGCACACCTTAGCTAAAAACGCTTACAGCGTGACAGCCAACCAGCAAGTAAAGTATACCTGTAATTACAGCCACTAAACCAATGAGCATTAGGCAGCAGTGGTGGTGAGACAAGTGTACAGAAGCATAAATATGACAAGATTGCTAAATAAAGCAGCAATGTAGCAAAATGTAGCCATATTGTTGTGACTGTCCTTACTCAACCAACTCTCCGTGGGACCCTCTTCACTTTTCAAGATCAGAGTACAAAGTCCAGGCTGCTGAATTCAGTCAGGCTGTGCCTCTGTGCTGCCTGATTTTATCATAATGTGGCTTCTGAGGAGCCTCTTTTCCAGCTTCTAAAGTGTAATACAGCCTTCAGAGCTCTGGGGGACACATCTTTGGCTTGTTGTCCTTCAAATAGCTGTAGTACCAGCATGAAAAGAGAGGTTTCACATAAATATGTAAAAAGAGAGCAGAGGTCTCTCATAAATATGTGAAACTTCATCCATATAAACCAGGAGTTTAAAGGCAATGGCATGTGAAAATGAAAACCAGTTATTGTTAATGACAGTCTTGCTGACCCTGTTCTAATATCTAATTTATTCTAATTTCCAATCTTCATATTCTAACCTTTTTTTACTTATCATTTGCTTTTTCATTAAGAATCCCTTCCCATTTCAAGGTGCAGTGCAGCTTTTTGCAAAGTCTTAGCCTTTCAATGGGCTGTCTGCACTACAGACAATTTTGTCCTCCCATACATGTAGGTGAGGGTATGTAAAATTACTGGTGAAGTCTGGATGGTATTTGCTTTTCATTTGTGTCAGGAAACTGAAAAAAATGTTGAGAATGTGGGACTTCACCAGGGCTGCTCTCAGGTTGGGTGGCAACTCAGCTTTGCAGATAAAGCACCTTGGTGCAAGATTTCTGAGGAAACAAATCCCAATAGTTTTAACCTCAGAGAGCTTAGGGGAGGTAAATGCCAGCAAGGCAGTAAAATAGTGTGCAGAGACAACCTGTGCTTTTTCTCTACTAAGATTTTGTGGCAAAAATGTGTTATCTGCTGTCAAACTCTGTGTTCAGATTGATAACACAGAGGCCTGGTCTTACTCAGTTTGTTAATTTACAAGTGAAGACCTCCAAAGGTCTTTCTTGACTTGCTTTCATGCATAACTGTCACAAATGCCTTGTCACCTTTAGGATTTACTGTTGGTTAGATAACAGATAGTAAGACTGATTTTTTTTTTTAACTGGCTTTTTTGGTTTTTCCAAGGAAAGGCAAGCCCTAAGGATCCTGGGATGTCAGACAGCTGCTCTGTGAAGTGTTTTTGCACACTGGGATATTTTGCTGCTGCTGTAGGACTGGCAGGGTGAAATCAAGGGCTCCTCTGAATGGCAATGAAGTCCAGGACAAACACGTGGGGCTGAGAATAGTATGGCTTCCCGCAGTCCCTGCAGCAGGTCCAGCTCTGGAAGATAAAATAGGGGTAAGGTTTTCACAGTCTCTACATTGCCCCCCATGAACTGTCTGTCTTCAAGGGAAGCAACATTGTGTGAGCAGTAATTCCCAGTGCCCACAAAAAGCTGGGTCTGCTGTGGTACCCCTCTAGCAGCACGAATCCATGGCTCCAAATGTCACTGTATTGCTTCCCAGCTCATGAGGCACCTGCCTGACTGATTCCTTTACCCTTGTCAGTGTTCAGAATAGCTGTGCACCTATTTTAGCCAGGCAAGCCGAGTGCAAGTTGTTTTTCATGCAGGATGACTGTGTGCAGCAGCACAGGCAGGGGAAAGCTGGAGTTTTGGCAAGCAGACCCTTAGTATGGGGCAAAATGCTCGCCTGCACTCTGATGCTGATTTTCTCCTTTATTGGCTGCTCCTGAGGCTGCAGCCGGAGGAACGGTCTCCTGTGGAACGGCAGCTTTAGACAATTTTATTGGCTGATGAATCTGATCTTGCCTGGCCACCTTCCAGAAACACTGACTTGCCCGAGATGAGAGTGAGGGGAAGGTTGCTCTGCCCGGGGCTCTGAAGCGATTGTTTGGAGACCAACGTAACACCCATGCCTTGCTGCACGGTGAGTATAGAAAGACAGGTCCTTATAGCCACGTCTATATGCGTAGAGTGCTTCATGATCTCATTGCTGACACAATTAAATGTGAGGCTGCTGTGGACTGTGTCACGTTTGCTGCTTAATTATGTGGAAATGTACTTGGTAAATGGCTTGCTGTCACAAAATGCTCGATTAACTGTTGCAAAGATCTGAGTTAAAACACTGTGTTTGTGTCCTACTCTGGTTATTTCCTGTGCTGCAACACATTGATTTAAGCTTTTAGCCATGAGAGAGCAAGATGCAGCTGCAAGATGTTGATATTAAAATGTTTTCTTTGGTTTTGTAATTTTGCTAGTGGAAACTCAAAATACCAGAGCTGCTTGCTAATATTTGCTCAAGTCTTCTAAACATTGCTGAATAATCTTGCCCTTTCTTTTTTAAGGGTAACTTCTGTTAAGTTTAATGCTATGGATCGTTTTGCAACTTGTGCTCTGCCACAGAGCAAAAATAGGGCAGAGCAAAGGAAGGGAATGTTTTTAATGTAGCCCCCAAAGTGTTTGGTGCTTGAAGTGGCAGGATGCTGCATTGCACCTACATCAGTTGCAAACAGCTCTACAGATAAACATTTCTGAAGAGCCCTCAAAAATATTCCTACCTAAGGAACTGATGGTTGACCAGCAGCACTGGAACAGAATGAAGGAATGCAGCTTTTTAGACTGCAGGAGTTCTATAATATACAAAGATGCCATTAATCCTGAGAGTGCATCATACCTGCTGCTTCAAAAATGGTACTAAATAACCTGTTTCACTCTAACAGCCTGCAGTGCCCTGGATACTTGGAGTGGAGTTTGAAAATGTGTATTTTTGATAGCTTTGGGAAACAACATTTTATCACTGTACTTGTTCAAAATACCTCTCTCTAATATTTCACAAGGATTTTTAGGAGAGGTGGTGCAGGAAGTGGGGTGTCAGTGTTTTCTGCAAACAGATCCCTCCTGAACGTAGTGCAGGAACAATGCAGCTTCCTCAGAGCTAAGTCAAAGTATTAAATTAAAGCTGAGTAAAGCTAAAGTCTCCAAACACTTCCCCAGCTGGAACTTCCCATACTCATGGGCTGTGAGTAGCACAACTGTTGATGGCAATTATGCTTTTCTTCATTCTCCTTCCTGAGGGCCAAGGAGGAACCTGAGCAGCTTCATGATATGCCTTGGCTGGAATAGCTTTGCAGTACCATACTGGGATGCAATGGGTTCCTTAGGGAGTCAGAAATGGATGGCATGGGGCTGGCTATAGCCTCTTGGGATCACCTGCACCACACCTGCCTTTCCAAGCTGCACTGAAGTTATGTTTTGAGTACTCTGGGAAGAGGACAGGGTGGGAGGGCCAAGTTTGTATGTGCAGGAGAGACATGAACATTGATTTGCAGCTGTGGTTGTAAGGAGGAGTCTCCCCATTATGTCCAAGTGGGCTAGAGGGGAGGCCTCATTTGGTGGAATTCCATCTCTGTTTCAGCTCAGAAGTAAATAACTTCTGAACTGGCTCCCACGACAAGTGGAATGACAATCCATGAAGTCATGTGGCCCCGTTACCACCTGTGGTTATGAGAGTGAATTAGGACCTTGTATTAGTGAGAAATGATGAAGCAAATATGGTTTAGTAAGACTTTTGTGCAATTGTGTCAAGTAACATTGACAAACTTTGTTCTAAATGTCTTGTAAACATTTATTTGGCCCTGCAAATAGTCTAAACTATGTTTTTGCTTGTTCCTCTGTTTCTGCACCATTCCTGTTCCTGTTCTTGCTGACTGAGGCTTCCAAGGCAGCCATGGGAAGCTGACATTCATACTCCTTGGATTCCCTTCCAGAAATCACAGGCTCTGTCATTATATGGAAGATGAGGCAGTTTTATACCTAGTTTTATAGATGTGTTTGTGATTTCCTGGAATTTTCTTGTGGAATCTGAATTAGAGCTCATCTCAGGTTAAGATTTAAGTTTAACAATTGTGAAAAGCATAGTACTGACATACCAGCTCAGTACCTGTTTGTCCTCCTGGAGAAGTTTTTGTATTAATGTCAAATATGCATCTGTGAAATTGCAATCTGTGGCTGTTATAGCTGTAATACTGAAAAGGGAAAAAAAAGGGGGATGAAAGGTGAGTGAAGATGTGAATTTTGCTGGTTTAAGATTTAATTGAGACAAATTGAAGGTAACCCTTGGTAGAAATGGAGCTAAGTAGGATGCAATTTATTTGGAGGGGAATGAGTGATTCTCTTGATTATTCAAAGGGCTTTTTGAAACCCTGTTACTGATGTGCTGCTGGTGTGTTCCAGCATAATAGTAATCCTGAAAAAGCTGAATACAGGCTGTTTAGTTATTTTTGAGCCTCTTCCATCACTCTACGTGCCACAACAGGCAAAATGTTGGTGATTTCTGTCACTGACAAGCCAAAGACAGAGGTGGCCTCACTTGGGGCGCCATGGAATGGATACCCAAGGAATACTCCTTGTGCCTGAGCTGTGTTGGTGGTCTCTGAGCAGTCCCAAGGAAGCAAGGGTGGCCCAGGGCCCTGTGGCAGGGCAGAGGATGAGGATTAGTCACAAGGGATGAATTGCCCTTTTCTGGCCCAGCCCTCAGCTTGTAGCAGTGGGAAGGCCATGACTGCGGCCAGCCTCAACACAGAACAGCAGATTTTTCCTGTTCTGCTCTCAGTCTGGTGTGGTGCTTTGCACCCCAATTGCCTCCCTCAGCCTTGTAAATGTTGCAAGTTTCTCAGTTTTGTTTAAGTGGATTAGAGATAAGGGCAGTTCTAGACATTTTATTTTGAGGGGAGAAAATGGAGAAAAGTAGAAAGAGGAGGCAACTAAAAATATAAAGCTTGTGATCTATGTTAATGGTTGTACTTGGCAATTCTGCAGAAATGAAACCAAGAGAAAACTATGATTCTTTGACTTAAGAGAGCATTTATATGGAAATGTTTTGTTTTTAGCTTAAGACCCGAGTTAAGGGAGTGCAAATACATTGATTTTTATTTTGACAGTTTAAAATAGCTTCTATCAATGCTCTTACAGCATGTTCATTTAGAATGTGGACTTGCAAATTGCAACAGTATTTTAAAACACTTGAAATTCAGAATGACATGTAAACTGTCTGCAGTGATTTTATTTTTATCTTTGTTGGGTTGGTTGGTTAGCTTGGATGTGAATTTGTATTTCTGAATATGTATATAAACATAATCCCATTAACATGTATGTAAGTAGGAAGCTGGTAGGCAATATGCTTACATATATACCAGCACGTTATTGAGTCATAACATGAAATATTTACACTCAGTATCCATGTGTAAAGTTAATGGGCTGTAGATTCATGCTAGAAGTATTAAGGGAAGAAACTGTTTATGCTCTGTGATACAGATAGCCAGATCAACAGTGGGAGTGAAAACTGGAATTGTTCTTCCGTTTCAATTACAGCCTGACAAATGGTGCATTCATTTTTCATTGTTAATAAATGGCCCATATGGCATCCTTTGATCACATGCTCTGCAGCTTCTGCAACAGTAAGACATTTATTTTCAAGGAATACAGAACCTAACAATTGATCTCAGCTTTCTGAGCAAAATATTGTCTTGAGTAAGGGAATGGACACTACCAGGAGGTAGGTACCTAGGTAGCCTAGGCAGCTCAGAGTTTTCCAGCCTGAAGGCTTGGAGCATGCTGCACCCAGCAGCAGAGCCAGCAACCTCCTCATGCTCCAAATCACACCGGATATAACCAGGAAAGCTCCTTCTCCACTCCCAAATTCCATTCTTTCACAGACTATGTGAGGATGGCTTTTCCATGGTGCACAGCCCAGCTTCCAGAATGCCTGGCATGCAGGGATAGAGAAAAACTAACCAGAGAATAAATTTAGAAAGCAATGCAAAACAAAGTTAGAATTTCTTTGTGTGTGAGAAATCCGTATCAACAAAAAACCCACCAGCCTGATACAGACATCTCTTGGAATAAAGACAACCTATTTGCTTTTAATCACATTATTTATCATACCTTTTAGAAGCAAAGCTTCTAAATCCATAGCCAGGACACCAGCTGGAGACATTCAGGAATATCTCCATGGAAATGCCATCTTGGAAAGCAAAGCTTGCTGAAGTTTGCTCATTATTTTCTGCAGAGCATTGCAATCTGGGATAAAACAGGAGCTAGGCAACACCCTGTTTTCTACACCCACAGTTGCAACAGATAGATGGGTGGCAGGACCTCTCCAGAGCAGCTCATGCCCTCCCTTCATGGTGTAGCTCTTGCAGCCACTTTGATCTTAGTGGGCAGACAGTGGCTGGGACCTTTCTGGGTGTTCCCACCACAAAATGATAATGATTACATACAGCTCGTGCCTTTAATGGAAACTGAAGCAAAGCATGTGTGGATGTACACTTCTACTTCCCCAAACACACGAGGTTTCCTCCCTCAGTGTTCATATGAACCTCCAGGGATAAGGGGATGCAGTGTGGAAGCAGGGGGAAGGGAAAGCCTGTTGGACTGTCCTTGGGAAAGTGTCATCAATAAGACAGCAACCTGTGGGCACTTGTAACTGCAACACTGTCGGCACCCTCAGAGTAGTTTCATCTTCTGCTTTGGCAGTAGCAAATGGCAAAACTGCACAGAGTCACTCACTGATGACCCCATATAAGAGTACAAGGGGACACAAAGATTTGTGTCCCCTTAATCTTTTGCAAAAGATGGGCACAATATGAAAGCTTAAACCCTAAAGCAGATGGTGCATTTCTGTACCATCATGTCATGTGTTTGATGAAACATGGCTGGCTAAGTGTGTCCAGGTGGGCATTGCTCCTTTGGTCAAGAAACCATTAAAATGTGGCAATTTGTGGGAATTTAGGCTAAAATAGGCTCTCACAATGGAGAGCTAGTACAAGGCACAAAGTTGAACAAATTGGTCCCCACACAGGTTACTGAAGGGAGTGGGGGGAGGATGGGATGACTTTAAAGGTAATATAATAATTTAATTTGCTGCTTTAGTGCTACTGTAGAAAATGTTCCCCCAGCATACCTGGCTTCTCTTTTCAGCTGGCTTCTTAGGAAGAATTTTTTGAGGAAAATGCTCTATGTGGTGTTACAGGCATGTAATTTTGGGGCTAGACTACAGAAGGATTATATACTTGTTATTTTGGTTTCCATTGCGAGAGTTCTGCAATGTTTCATAAATCTGGGTGACTGTATAGGTTTTAGTGAATATGTAATTTTTCACATGGAATATATGCTGGTCAATGCCTCTGTTCTTAGAGGAGATGGTCACTAACAAAAATGATGTCTGACAGGCTGTTCCTTACTGTGGAAAGATCTGTCTGTCATCTCCTCAGGTTCTTGTAAATTGCTGTAGCTCAAGATTAGGGTAAAATATTTAAAAGTTGTCAAAAGCAGCTTTAAAGCCTCTGACCTTCTAGCTTTTAGAAGTGGTTTAGGGGCTTTTGATGTTGAATCCTGTAATCACTTTTGAAATGTTTTTCTAGTCCATCTTCCTTTAATTAATAGAAATGTATATTTCCTACAAGTAAAAAGGGCCTAACTTTGGCCAAAAAGTATTGCTGATCACGAACTTGTTGAAATCTGTGAGAAATAAAATATGGAATTGACTTGCTGAACTGATAAGATTTGTCAGGGACAGTCATGGGTAATTGCCTCAACCTTTTTAATAGAAAAGATTGTGCTTGGAAAAAAGCATGGTAGGAAAATGCACTTGTCTCATCAAAGGAATACAGGGCCAGGAGTTGGACTCGGTAGTCTTTATGGATATCTTCCTACTCAGGGTATTCTATGATTCCATGATTCTGTGATTTGAATTATTTTCCAGAATCCATGTTACAGGAAATGAGAGTTTTATCACAGCAGATTAGATTTTTATATTAAATGTTCCTGTTTGGTCTGCAAACCGAACCTCATTCCTCTTGACCTTATTTAATATGATGGACACCAAAGTTAAATATTAAAAAAGAAAAGAAGTATTTATTTAACTTCTTAACCCCCTTTTATATTACAAGGCTGTGGCTGGGTGGAAGGACAAAGGTGTGATGCATGAACACATGAATGGTTTGTGTTCAAGCTGATGTCCCATGTTGGCTTTAATATATGGGCGTCACATTTTCCATCAGGGTGTCACAGAAATGCCATGAATCTCCTATGTGCAGGTGACTTCTACCTGAGAACCAAGATAAAAAACATGACCCAGTCAAGTGTGTGATAAATATAGACACCCACTGCAGCAACTTGCACCAACACAAGCTCTGAGTCGCAAGCAAGACACGTGTCTGTGTCTCAGCAGTCAGTCCCTGCTCCGGGCTGCAGTTCAGCTGCACTGGCTCCCAGGTTATTGCATTTGCACCAGGCATTTGCATGGTCCCAGGAAAGGTCTTGTCTGTGTGAAATTTTGATAAAAGATGGTTAGATTTCTGCAAAATGAAACTAAAAGGAAATTAATACTGAGTAATCTGGGAGATGTCTTTCTATCCAGGCTTTATTAATGATTTCTTTTTTCTTCTGTGGTTATTTACATACATTTACAGAGCCCAGCAGAGCTATTCCTTGCTCTAGTTTTGTCTCATAAAATTCCAGTGTATAGAACTGCCATTCAGGGATGACACAGTGTGATGTAATTTAACTATAGGTAAGGTGCCTTAATTAACACTTACAGTCTGTCTTAAGGTGGGCTTAGGATATGCAATTTTGCCTTGTGATAACAGTCAGTTTTTCTTTAATGTCTTTCCTTTGCCACTGTAGCAGTGGAAAAAGAGCTGATGTATTCTTTACTTGTCATGTGACCTTGCAGCCCTACAGTGGGACAGGGAATGCTCTGTTCAAGAAAAATCAGTGTTTCGGGGGAAGGACTCAGCAAATTAAGTGGGAGCCTGTTTTATCTAAAGGCTGAATTATGCCAATGTGAAGATCCTCATCCACTGTGAAGCAGCACTGTGCTGATCTCAACAGAGCTACTTTGTTTGATGGGGTTTAGAAATCCCAAGTGTGTGTGATTCTCTTCTGCTGATGCAACTATCACCCCTGTGCCTGGGGAAGGTGCCTCTCCCTCTTCCTCTTCTCTCTTTATGGCCTAGCAACCCTACAATGCACTGTTTGTCCCCTTTGTATTTTGAAGGTTGTCCTTGCTCACGTGGCAAGCTGTGGCTCAGTGTTGCTCCTTGTGTGAGCTTTGATGCCATGAGCTTGGCTGCAGAGACAGCACAGCAGCACTGGCTTTGCTGCAGCTTTACTGCCTGCAATGAGACCCCAGGGCCTGGTTTGGCCAGCTTAACCTGGGCTGCCATCTCCCTGCTCACTCTGTTTGCCTCCACATTGCAAAACTGTGCTTTTCTCCCTGCAGCAAGGCATATTGAGGTGGTTGGAGTTATCCTGGGATGTGCACCCCTGCTGGCAGTGGCTTACCATGGTATACTGAACTGGGCTGCTTCTTACACGTGGGAGCAGGAAAAGCCTGTCCCCATGCTGCTGCTCCTGCTCAGTTTATAGTTTTAAAAGACACAGTCTGCTTGAGTGGCCCTCCTTCTGTGTTTGTAGGTTAGACAGAAATCCCTGTGGGTCAGCTTTACATCTTCAGCTGTAAATGTAGGTCAGCTGGCTGCTGTGCAGAGTGTTCCTTATCCTTAAAAGCGCAGCTCCTCACACACAGCTTCACAGTACATTGCCTTTGCTGGTCTGTAAGGAAGCTCCTTTTGCCAGCATGGCAAGGGGTGCAGCTGCTCTCCTGACACTGGCAGTCCTGCCAGCATGAGAGCAGAGTATGTATCGGTCTAGGTGGAACAGATATGTAATGAGAGTAATTTCTGCTGTTTCTGACACTTTCCTTTAGTAATGAGAGATTGATATCAGGCCTGTTAATGAAATTAATTATCATAGGATGTGACAGTGCCTGTAAATCAAAGCAAGTCCTTCGGTTCTTCTGTGCCCAGGCTCTGTTTATTCTGATTCTAAACCTAAGATTTGCTCATTCCTGAATCCTAGAGAGTCAATCAGAGGTCTGAGATCTGTGAAAGATTCTCATGAGCTCAGAAGGACCCAGTTGGGTTCAGTTACACTGTTGCTTCCTTCACAGCACACATTCGGTTTACACATCCCTGCCTGCAGGCTCTAATCTTGGCTGTGACACTCATTATGCTTTTTTTTAGCTCAGTTTCCTAGGAAGTTGAAGCTTATGCAATCCTTATGCAAAAGGAATAGCCCTGAAAGGTTTCCTAAAAAGACAGCACAAAACAGCCAATGGGTTCATGAATCAGAAAACTTATGTTAAATTGCACACAGAAGAAGGTGGCTGGTGCAGAGCTTTCTTTGTTCATGGCTGCAGGGACCCTCCAGCTGCCTGTAGAACCATGGCAGGTTATGACTGGGGCTTGGATGACCTCCAGAGGTCCCTTCTGTCCCCAGCCATTCTGTGATTCTGTGGCCCACAAAGCACCAACATTTCAGCAAAATTCAGCAGAGGGGATCAGCTCTCAAAGGCAAACAGGTTGTGAGAAGTTTGAGAGGAAGGTTGTGGCATGCATGCGGTGGTTGGCATGACTGTGCTTGGAATCACCAAGTTCATGATCCTCCAGAGCTTCTGGTGGTTGGTGAATATAGAAGGGATTAAGAGGATACCCAGGAAGAGGGATGTGTGGAAACACAAGACCTATTAGATGGTCTGTGGAGAGATAAGGAGGTGCTGCATCAATGCACAGAATCTTTCTAGACTTGATCACTTCTCCTGGCAAGACACCTTGTCTGCAGTGCTTAGAGAGAAGGGGATGCAGATGTGGCTGTGGTAGTTAACTAGGAAAGGAGTGTGGTCCCTTTTGTGGATCTTACATTTGTTTTCAACTAAGCAAATTCATGGAGACATCATCAGTGGGGCCAGAAAAACAAATATAATCTGTTTGTAATATTGTAATCCCTCTGCTCAAAGATAGGTTGCCAAATTTCTCAGGGAATAACTGTCTTTTTAAAAAACTCGAACTCCTAAAAAAATGAAACTAATTTTCTGCCAATATCTTTATTACTGACACTTGATATATTAAAATAATTTTATTGAAATTAATTTATTTGGCTACCAGAAAGAATAAAACAAATTCAGGAAAAAATAAGAAAAGGGGTTTTTAAAAATGAAATATCTTGCATTTTTAAATGAAAGTATCGCTCTATGGTAGATTATTGAGACTATATGAGATTAAGTCAAATCCCATTAAATTTTTTTGGTTTTGTTGCTTCAAGAGAAGGATATTACTTTATCCTGATCATGAATATTCAGTTTACTCTTTTTTTTTTTTTTTTAACTGCTTCCTCCTCCTTCTTGAGCACAAACCAAAAATGCACAACTCCACATGGGAAACTGAAATACAAAATTCTACTTCAAAAAACCACTGCTAAATTGATGCCACTTTAATAAGCCATTTGCAGAGCCACTTTACTTAAAAGAAAAGAAACCTTTAAGGGCATCCTTTAGGTCATCCTGACCTGTTAGCTCAGCTGAGGCAAGCTGTCTGTGTCATCAAAATAAGAGAAGTATCTAAAGCTTTGAAAAAAAAAGTATCTCAGACAGAGGTGCAAGACTTTCATGTTCACCACCCGGTGGGCACCCAGATCTGTGGAAGGTATTAATGACATCTCTTGGTCACTTGCAAGGACAAATGCCATTTCAGCTTCATTCAACTGTAAATAAATACATGGCGCTCACAGAGATGTTAGTTACCATTTTTCTGCAGCAGAGAATTGGGCCCCTTGGAACTTTAACCCATTTTCTTTCCCAAAGTTACACAAGAATAAAATAGGGTTTCATAAGGGAAACAATGTAGAATTAAATAAGGATTGTCCTTTACCTCACCAAAAGAAACCAAAGACACTTTTGATTTGAGAGCAGACATAAAACCCCTCATTTTTTGCCTCATTTCCTTAACCATAACTAACAAATATGCAAGGCTAACTCTATGTATGTTAGCAGTCATTTCCATGTGGTAAAGGAGGAATTTCTGGTCAGATGTTAGAGTACTGGCCCAGGGAAATGACAGAAAAGGTTGATCAAGGGCCAGTGCTGAGAATATATCACAAGTCTGGATGTGTGACAGTCTGCCCAGACTGCAGTGCAAGGCTGAGGCAAACCTGTCCAGCTTGGCCCCAAGTTCACCCATCAAAAAAATCACTGGCAGGATATGTGCAGCTTTCTACTTTGATGCTCCTTGTTCTGCCAGCAAGGGATTTGTTCATCCCCTGTCTCTCATAATGCAGGAGGATGTGGTTTGCCAAGCTCATCAGCTTCCTCTGAAAAAGGCATTTCTGTTCTGGCCATGGCTGGATGCAGAATAAGATTTATCTGAGCTGCCAGAGCTGAAATCACTGGAGATATGTTACTGTATTTCCAGGGAGAGTCCCATATACTGACTGTGTGTATCAGGTGGATCACATCCCCAGAATCTCTGGGAAAGAGAAGAAAATGGCACCCTTCTGAAGAGAGGATGTCTGGTTTTGCATGCACAAGCATCAATCAGGTGCAACACAAAATGGTGCAGTGTGTGTTCAGACCCTTCTGAGCAAAGAGATGTCAGAAGGTTCTTTCCTTGAAAGGGTCTGCAGAGAAATAGTCCTCTAAAAACGCTTGGCTGGAAACACATTTGCTTTTATAATCTACTAAATAGATGCAAACAAGATTTCATCAGGACTTCTGATGGATCTAGGCAGATTCAGAGCTGCAATCAGACTGAGACCTAACCAAATCATGTCTTTTTTGACTCCTCTAGAAGCTATCTGAGGTTGATTGGCTTTTGTTGCAGAAATCTATTTGGGCATCAGTGAGGACGAGCAGGGAGCAGATGTTCAGGGAGCAGTTTCCTCAGAGAGGAAAAGGCTTTTTCCTGTAGCTGCTGTAATTTCTTGAATGGTGATGGGGAAGGTGCCTGAGCTTTTATGATTACTGCAAATACATACATACAGCAGGAGCTGGGAGTAGAAAGGAAAGCTTTAGCACTGCCTGCTTTGCTGTCAGCTGAGGGTCAGGCTGCCAGCAGTCAATGCTGACAGTGGCAGTTTTACATCAGACTCTGTCAAGGTTTTGAAGGTGGAGGGAATGTGCTTTTAGAGGCAGGGCAGTGACCTGGAAGGAAGCAGCAAAAGCACTGGAGCAGATGAGATGGGGGCCAGAGGCAGCACGGAGCAGAAGTTGCTCGCTGAGCCAGGGCTGTCTGGCTCAGGGGGAGGTGGGTGCAGGAAGAAAAGGAGATGTTTCTACATGGCCACTTCTCTGTGCCATGATGTAAGAAGAGGGGGGAGTTCTCCTCAGGCATTTGAACCAGCTGAGCTGTACATGGAGAAAGAAGTCAGGCGCAGCTGGTTTCTGGATTATTCTGACCAAAGACTGCAGTCTGGAGCTGACTGTCTTGCTTCCTGCCAAAGTACTGGGAGGACTTTCTTTCCCATGCCACCTGACTGCAGCCTGTGGATATTGGCAGTGCATGTTGCTGTGAGAGGATGCTGTGTAGGAGCACTCAAATTGCTTCCCTTGGCTGTTTCTGGGTACCAGGAGCAGTATAACTGCCTTAGATCATCCCCAAATGCGGGCCAGTTAGCTTGTCTTACAAGAACAACACGGTCAGGAGGGGAGCAGTATCTGGAGGCTGTGCTGCTGGTAGTGCTTGATTTACCTCACCCATCCCTGCCCAGCTGTGCATCCTGCTGAGGCTTCTCTTATCAGAGACAACAGCAGATCAGAGGCTCTGCTGCCTGAGAGTCAGCACTGGGGGTGGAGGAAAAGCAGATAAACATAATCTTTACATGAAAGAGGCTAATCAATCACTGAAACAACTTATCAGTGCTTGGGGGGGGACCCTTCACCTCTTACAATAGCTAAATAAAGATGATGTATGGGGTTTTTTAAAATATAAAATACATATACATGAGTTCAGTGACATTTTCTGCCTTGTTCCAAACAAAAAGCCAGACTGTGACCAATGATGTTATGTGGCCTCACAAACAACTCTATACATAATTTATAGAGTTCTAATAAATATTTGAAGTATACTATTAATTTTCTCTTGAAATATGTGTACTCTTATGTCTGGATCCTTCTTTTGATACACAAATAGATTTAATAACAAGTTGATTCCTCATAGCTAGTGACCTTCATTTATTCTGGCATAAAACAACTAGTATTTTTCCAAGTCTTCCACAATCTTACAAAATTAAGAATGGAAAGCTGAAAGGAGGTCTTGGAGTTAAGAACTGCTAAAGAATTGAGGACATAAAGTGAAAAAAATGGTATCCTTAATATTACCAGAGTTGAGCATAACCAAACATGAATTGCAGAAAGATCAGGATGTATTTAAATTAGCAGACTTTGAATATGAATCCAAAATTCACTGAACAATCTGGACTACCTTCTTGAGGAAGCATTTCACATGTTTCAGGCCCATTTGGGTCTCCTGCTTCTTTTCCATACACCTGCTCATTGCTCCCAGGTGTGGCAGTCAGTGGCAAGAGCTGGTTTTAAAGATGATAGGCTGTATCTTTGTGTAGGTTACTTAGTGAATTCCAGGAGGCAGCTCACCAGGACTGCCTGGAGTAGCTGGATCTGGGTTTTTTGGCCTTTTGGTGTGTGCAGCTGCTGTTTTCCACATGCCTCAGCAAATGTGGGATTGGAACCAGGCTCCACTTTGGAGGGGACTGACACAGGAAGGAAGGCTGCCTGCAGTGCCAGTACACCCTGCAAAAGGAGCAGGAGGGCCAAAGGCATCAAATTTTGGGACTGGGCAAGATGCCCAGTCAGGAGCACAATTATTCATGGCCTTGGCTCTGCTGTATTTGTAGTCAAGGAATTTTATAAACACCTTATTCATGGTTAAGTGTGTTGTCTTGTTAGTGACAGCCTTATGTCACATCCCTAAGTAAAAGGCCTTTATCAAGAACTCTGCAAATTAAATTGCTACTTTACATTAGACTTTTTTTCCAATGGCTGTGAATTCCTTGGAGGTGCTTTGCTTTATTAACAAGAGGTGTGTGTGCTCTGCCAGAAGCTGAGAAGAAATAGGTTATGATTTCTGGAGGATAGGATTTCAAAAGCCCTTGCAGCTGCTAAGGTAGAGTTCAAACCTTTTCTGCTTAGGCCTTGCAAGTGCTGTGCTTGCCAGGTTGGCCCCTGGCCTAGGAGTGTCAAACATCAGTTCTCACACACTCATTTTATGCCTTGTGGTTTCCTGGGGTGTCCACAGAGGGAACACACCACTCTGTGCTCAGACACTGGTCCCAGTAAAAGTCCAAATATGCAAATTTAGGCCTACTGTAAGCTTTTTGCAAAAACTCTTATAAACTCACCAAACTGAACTCTCAAGTGCTAGAAACGGGAATTATTCTACTTAAATGATTTCCAATTACTTCAGGATTTAAGCCAGGCATAGATAAAGCCAGCAATATAGTGAAGTAAATTCAGGGAAATGGAGTTCAGTTATTTTTAATTTGGGCAGCTGAGCCCTTCTCATCTATCAAACAAAACACAATCCTTTCTTTAGTTGTTTCTGGACATGCCTAGAAGCACTAATATTTTTGCAGCTTGATTTTTAGCTTCTTTTTACCTCATATTCCCTCTGCCTTGAAGAAAAATGTATACCCTTAGTCAAGACTTTTAAACATGCAACCCTCTTCTTTAGCCTCACACTAGAAATGCTTTTATTAGATAATATTTGTCAGTGCCATAGTTTACTTGACAAAGTAAAAACTCGTTGTGGTAGAAGATAATCTCAACCCTGCTGTGACAGTGTGTGCTCCACGGCCCTGTGCAGGGTCTGTGGTGGGAAGCAAGGATAGCTGGCCCCAATTCACGGCAATTCTGAGATTGCAGCTGAGATATTGGCCACTCACAGAAGAGAGGATCCTGCCAATGAGGTTTTATCACTGTTTGCTCTCAGTACTTGCCCAGGATTGAAGGGCTGGCTCTGGAGCAGGTAGGATGGAGAAGAGGGAAAATCTCTACCATGACTTCCTTTGGGAGGTCCTCGTGTCTTCTGAGATTACTCTTTAGAGACTAAATTTTGCTGCATCTGTAAGTCAACAGGGGGGCAAGAATTCATTTCTTTATCTATTTTTCAGTGTGTTACAGGAAAAGCCAACTTTACCTCCTTTATGTGATTGTTTTTAGGATGTTGAAGAAGCATTTGGCCTCAGAAGGACAATTTTCCAATGAAATACAAAGTCAGGTCATCTACCCAGCTCTTTCTCAGCTGGCTGTAAGTCTGTACAGCAACATGCCAGGCAGTGTTGTCTAGTGCCTTGCTGGTAAAAAAAGGCACTCAAACCAGTTTCTGCATGCTGCCTTTTTGAGGACTTGCTTTAAAAATCCCTTCAGTTAAACAAGGCCTTCTTGCAGGGATGTGAAATCTGGTGAATCTCTGCATGAAAGCCATAATGTCCAGGATGTAACTGTCTCTTTTAGCGAGATTTGTTGCAGACCAAATTAAATCACTGGAGGAAGTTCAGCTCTCTTTCTGATAGCACTCCCTTAAGGATCAGTGATTTTACACTTGAATATAAAAACCACAACATTCTCAAAATGTTTGGCATTAATGGGAATGGACTCCCATTGAAATCAATCATTAAATGATCTTCATTTGAATGAAAATAATTCTAAAATGCTATCTGAGAAAAGCCTTCCAGGCAAATTTTTAAGTCTACAGACGTTATTTTACTTTGCTAGACTATCTGAGACACTGTTTTATCTAACTTTAGTTTGACTTTTGGTTGGTAGGAATCTTCCAATAGTCAGTGAGAGTGAGCATTCCCAGAGGGCACATCATTGTAGCCACCAGTGATGCCCTTTTTAAAACAGGATTAACTACTCTGTGCAGGTTTGGGTTGCAGTGAATTAATTGGGTTTTTACTGTACTGACTATATGACTATAGATACCTGTAGTTCACTCCAGGTGCTTATTCTTTACCACATATGCTTAGGTGCTTATAAAAAGGGTTCAACTTAGTCTGTCTCTGTCAAAATGTGTGTAGATATAGTTGCAGCTCATACCAGAAGTGAATTTAAAACAACTCAGATTTGCCATTCTTTAAAAGCCTCATCTTGATCACTGCCAATTTTCTAGGCAATGAATCAAATAATGCTGTCATTTCTGCTTAACTTTCCCTTACACACTGCCTTTGCTATTCAGAGGTTTTTTCTTCACTGGTTTTGTTTGTTTGCTTTCTCCTCTGTACTCCCAGGAAGCTGTAAGTTCTCAGGGCAGTGCTGGTTAAAAGCTTAGTGAAATCAGGTCTCAGACATGTTCATCTCAAAGACCTCTACTGCCATGTTGTGACTCTCCCTAGTGCCAGTAGGAGTCACACACCTCAGGTCTTGCATATTGTTTTGAAAATACTGGAGCAAATGTAGTCTTTTAAGACATATTGTACTTCCTTAATTTCTTGGATGATTTCCCTTTCTGAAAAATGTGCTAATTTCTGTGCATATAAACACTTGCTGTGGAGAGCAGCAGAAAGAAGCAATTTCCTGTAGTTATTTTGTCAGGACTATAAGTGAATGAATCTTGTTCAGCAAAAAAACCCAATTGAAAATCAGCAAAACACTTCGAAAATTTGTGTTGATTTTGCAAATAATTCAGGGAAGAGGGGGAAAAGTCTCATCACAATATACCACAAATCCTCTTGACCAGTATATCCTTTGTTATCAGGCATTATTAAGTTACCTGTAGACCTGAGTAACTTTATCTAGCCAGGAACATATTTTTTAGTCTTTCTTTTTTATTCATCTGCTCTGCATGGGCAACCCCTTATGCTTTTCTGAAATCTAAGGCTATGTAGAGTTAGCAAGATTGTTCTGCAGAGGGTACCCTGAGAGCCAGAGAAGTCATGGAGAATGATTCCAGTGTGTCCTGCTTTCCAGCTGGGCTGGCAAAAATACTGTCCTGATGGTATATGTTGTACTGCAAGACAACCATTTTCTGGCTAAAACACAGCTCAGTACTGGTGTAATCCTGCTGAAATGACCAGCATGACTCAGAAAGGCTCAAGCTTTGTCCTGGAATGGCTTCCACAAACAGGAAGCCAACCCTCAAAGAACCACACTGATGTGCACACACCCACTGCTAATTTGGGCACAGTAAATATCATCCTGACTCATCTGTTGGCTTTCTCTGCCACTCTTTCTGGAAGATGAGGACTGCAGGTTTTATGGATAGTGTTTCTAACAGGCAAATCAAATGCTTCAAGCCTGCAGGAAAAGTCACATCCCCTTCTCACTACTATAATTTCTACATCATCCTGACTGAAATAAAAGGTATAGTTCTGGAAATATATCTAGAGGTAGGCTCCAAGAGGAAGAATCTTTAAATTTATTTTTATTCTTGTAATTAGATGCCTGAGGAGGAACAAATATCTCTCTGTGAGAGTATAAAGTGCTTACCAGTTAATGAAATGGAATCAATATCAGGCATGTTAAGTGATGACGTTACATTCTCCATTAATTTGCTTTGCACTTATTTATTGAGAACCTCTTAAAAGAGCTGATGATTGAAAAGACATATGTCTTGAAAGCATGAGGATTTATTCTGGAAAAGCATCTATTGTTAACAGTCTCATGTGAAAACCATCTAATTGTATCATTGGTAGCACTGGGGTCTCATTTATCTTTTCTTTTTGCAGTTCCAAGGTTTAGTTACATTAGTTTCTATTTGTACCAGCCAACCTCGTTCAACGGACTGACAACAGGGAGAAATGTTCCCTCTCTAAAAGGCTCTTTCAGGGTGAAAAGGGCTATAGGAAAAATGAGAGAGCTCTGTGTTCTGGAGAGGCATTTATCTCAGTTCTAAGGCTGGCACAAATCTTACAAATCTCCTAAATCCTCCCTTTAAGCCTTCCCAGAAGGCTCCTGGGTCTGAATGCTTCCAGGTGTGGGTTCCTTATGCAGGGCTGTGTTTCACTGCATAAGGCATCTCTAGAAGATGTGCCTAGAAGAAAAGCCAGAAGAATTAATGTACAAAAGTAGCACCTTCCCTGTTTGTTTGCTTGTGGTTTCTAATCTAACCCCCACAATTTTCTGGAAGTCAGCTGGGGAATCTCCAAACAGGAGGCAGCCAAAATCTCTGTAAAGAAGGTGGCTTAACATAAGCTGTGATGGTGACCATGCTGAGCTGATGCCCAAAAGAAATGTCTAGTAAAGATGAGAAAGGCACACAGTTTGCAGGTAAAAGGCAGCATCTTAAACACAAAGCATTGTTCTCTTTTATATCCAGCACCTGCCTGCTGGATATTGAGCTCAGCCCTCAGCTGGTACCCAAGGGGGATGGACTCTCTCTTCCACTTTGCTAAGTGAGCACTGAGCTCAGCAGTGAGCAAGAGCCCCCAGAGTGGCTTCCTGGTGCATCCTCTGGTGCACTGCAGGCTTCAGAGAGCAAAGCTTTGCCCAGGCTTTGTGCTAGGCATTTCTGGAGTGTCTCTGATGGCTTATCTGCTTTTTTAAAATTTTATTTATCTTTGTACTGGACTAGACAGGATCCAGAAAAGCTTTTGCTTCTTTTTACCCCCCTTTTGGGATGAGGAAACAGGCCAGCAGCAGGCAGTTTTCCCTAACATTTATTGAAACCTTTCAGCTTCCACAGCTCCACATGTGCCAGTACTGAGCAATAAGTGCCAAACTAATTTTTTACAGGTGGATAAATGAGGTGCCTAAGTGTTTGCACATGTGCCCCATTTATTTCAACTGGCACTGTAACAGATTAGCTCAGACTACAGGCCTGTGCCCTATGAAAGAAAGTGAGGTGGAATAAATCCATGCAAGGCACTGATGCTCCTGAGGTAGATTTTTTCCAGCTAGCTGGAGATCAAGTACTGCTAAAGCAGACTTCATGTAGCAGGGCAGAACAAGCCTGTCCAAGGCCCTGAATATCTAAGTACTCAGAGATTATTTTGAAGATTTTACAATGTGAAAGATTACAGCTCCTGGGAAGAGGCAGGCTTTCCATCTGTACTCTTAAAGTCCCGGTGCAATGCCGTACCTATCATAATTTTTCTTCCTTAAAACAAGGGGTGGGACAAAACTAAGGGAAATTTTCCCATTTCAGTGGTGTTTTGGAGTGGTTTAGTCCTGCATTATTTATGGTAGCCAATTAACCAAATGGTTGCACACACTGAGTTTCATCAAAGTTTAATGAAAAATGCCATGGACTAAGCACCATCTTCTTTCTGTAAATTGTTAACAATTATGTTTCCAGTATTACCCACTCATGCACATCACCCAAACTCACAAAGGTGTGTGCATCCTCCCTGCCCACCCAAGGTGGCTCCCCCCTGCCACAGCATCTCCTCACTTCTTTTCATCTCCCAAGGCTGTTTTTCTTCCACATCCTAATCCTGCACCTCAGTCCTAGGCCCTGCTGTGGGTGCCTGTGGAGGGTGCAGGCAGCAGTGGGAAATGGGGGCTTGCTGCTCTGGGAGGGGTGTTTGTGCTGGGCTGATTAACAGCAAGCAGCTCCATGGTGTTCAGTAGCACAGAGAGAGAATAAAAAGGAGGTGCTCCCCAGAGCCCAGTTTGACCCAGAAGATGAGAAAGTGCATGCAAGGGGATTTGAAGAGACTGTGGTCAATGTGGGTTATCAGCCAGATGTGGGAAACTGGCGTTGCTTGTAATATAATATAGGCCTGAGGTGCTCACATTAGTCTTCCTTCCTTCTTCCCTGAATGATGTCAAGAGGAAGGAGACTTTTATTTAGCTTTTCAAAAAGAGGTAGATCCTGAATATGGGCAAGGTTTTGGGGTTTGAGGGTTTTTTTTCCCCTGTAGAAAATTCCAAGAGGGTTTTCTATGTTGGAAAATCACAAGTTGAAGAATGGCACTGGGAAAACAAGGTGAAGATATGCAGCACTGGGCTGCCAAGAAACTTTCTAGCTTGCTGATTCTGTAAGTATCCCATTAGAAACTCTTTCTGAAACAAGCTGTGCATCTTTTTATAATCTTGTCTTATAGGGCAATTTAAACACTGCTTGATTATCAAGTCTGATATCCATCATGTTGGAATGAATTAGTGTGCTATTTTGTGCAGTAGATAAAATTAGTGAGATGGTATTTCTCTTTTATTTTTTAATGGGGATTTCTTAGATGTCGCTCCAGCTCTTGTAACTTGAAAAAGAATGTAAAAGAATTTGGTGTGTTACTGAAATGAGCAATGTTAAGGCATAACCCACCCCATAATGGGTTGTTGTCTCAGCTTCACTTAAATGAGAGCGAAGGAACTACTTTGCTGAATTGCAATATTTATTATTTAGGCATGCAACATCCACTCTGTTACAGTAGTAATAGTCCGAGAATACCAGGTCAGCCTGGCAATTACTAGCTGCTTCATTTATTTGTGGAAGCATTTATTTGTGCAATCCATTATCTCTAAATGTAACACAAGAAGTTTGCTGCATTTTAGCTTTTTTTTCCTAAGAATTTTTACTGTATTTTACTGCTCTGACTCTTGCAGAGTCATTTTCAGCTGATGGGAAACAGAGTAGGAAATGGGTGAAAAGACAAATTCACTGTCCTAGTATAGCACAGTGTAATTTCTCGGTAAAAGATAACATCATTTTTTCTAACAGCTCATTGACAGTAGCAATTCTACCCTGGAGTATCTGATTTTGACCTCTTACATGTCTTTTATACCACTGTAGTTTTAGGATTCTTAAGAGCATTTTGATTTAGGCACAAATGCAGCAATGTGATTAAAGCAGGATGAAGCATCTACTTAAAGATAATTATGTACTTATATATGCTGCTGAAGATGACTTTCCAGCTGATTTATGCAAGGGGAAAATTGAGTCCAAAAATACCTAAGAAATAAGGCAGGTATCTATTTCTTTTGAGATACCATATCCTCTCTCCTCCTCTTTTTTCCATATCTCTGTATAAAAAACTATCTTTTTTGATTTTTAAAGAATCAATAATGGTGTTTTCTGCAGCTATGCTGATGTCCCTAAATTTATGCCAGTAAGTTGAATCTCCATATGCTTTCTATCATTCCTTAACAGTCTCTCTAGGCCTACAGTACCTGTTAAAGCTGTTTTGCTGTTTTAATGGATACTGTTAAAGAACAGAAGTTCTAGAAGTTTTAGAACTTCTGTTTAGCTTTTTGTTGTTATTCTTCTATCTTCTGAAAAGATTGATGTTGACAGAGAATATTAAGTTTTAAATCTTTGGGTTCCTTCAGCTTAGTGACGATGGGACACTCTCTGCAGTCACAGAGCCTATGCAGGATATACCAGAGCTCCCTGCCAGAACCAGGGAACTCTGCTCACCCCGTTAGGAGAGCAGCCTCATTCTTTGCTTCAAAGCTGTGGAGTAACAAGGGAAGGCCAAAGCTTCTGGGCTTTCACAGCACACTCATACAGGAGCACTTTACCTGTTTTCCACTGGTCCAGTGTTTTCCAAAGCCCAGCATGGGCAGACTGTTAGTCCCCCAGGGGGCATCTGTTTAGGCATGGCTAACTGGTACCATTTACCATCAGATGGTGCTTCCAGCCTCTTCCTGCCTAACACTCTTGTTTCTGGGATCCCAGCCCTGCAGCCACTGTTGCTTTTGGAGGGAAGAGGCCCTCTTGCTGGCACTTGCAGTAGAGCACCTGAACAAAGCCCAGGGAACAATTTTTCTCTTCATTTCCAGGCACAGTGCTTTGCTGAGGTTTTATCTGAATTTGTGGTTACTCCAAGCTAGGAAATAACATCTTGGTGTTGATATATAAGGTGGCAAGTCTTTCTACGTGGGAGGTTAACTTACAATCTGCAACTCACAATCTGCAACTATGGAGAAAAAAAAGATAACCTGTATCCAAGAAGAAGTTTAGTGATTGGATTGCTGCATTCAGGACAATTAATCTATTCCTTATTTTGAAGTTTATTAAAACACACTGCTTTTCCTGATAAGTGGTGAGAGTCAATGACAAATATTAACCCAAAATCCATAATAGGCCCTGTGGCACGCCACTCAATACATTTTGCCAAGTGTGGTTATAATTCTACCCTGGTGCTTTGCTGCCATGCCCTTGAGCTACTCATTAATATTTGCACAAACAGTGCCTAAAACATGGACCTGCCAGAAATGTGAGCATACCAGAACATGTGTTGATAGCCAAATTATGGGCACCAGTGGCACACACTTAACTGAGGCCTGAGTGACTGTAGGTAGCTCAGTTTGCCTTTGCCTGGACCAACATTTTGCCTTCCCTGGGCTGATGCATCCCTGCAAGTGGGGCAGAGAGGCACATGGCATCCTGGGCAGCCTGTGCAGGTACAGAGGAGAGAGGATGCTCCCCTTTAGTACAGTCACACCTGGGGACTGAAGTGTTTCCTCCCTGCATGTCTGGCCAGGCAGCAAACAGGGGATCCCTTCTGAGTCATATGCAAAAAGAAGGCATACCCTGGTTTTGAGGGTGGAGATACCAAAGTGCAGGACAGGATGCTCTGAAGCTGGAATGTGGTGGGTTGGGAAGGTTCTCCCCAGGCCTCTCTCTGGAGCACTGACCCACAGCTCCCAGTGAATCAGTGCTGCCAGGAGTATGAAGCAGGATGCAGCCTATAGCAAAAATTGCAAGTAAAAGAGCTGTAAATAGAAAATGTGCATAGTTCTTGAGGCCAGCTGAGAGCAATTTTTAAAAGGGGTCAAATGTAGATCATAATGTTTAGCCTTGGAAACATTGTACTCTCACAAGCTGCTTTCATTTGCGTATTTAGAGAAACAACACAGTGTGTTGGGGCCTCAGTTTGGGTCAGGCCGCCTCAATATCATGAGTGAACAGTAATCATAGGATCCTGTCTCTTTAAATTAGAAAAGCCAGAAAATCTTCTTGCTGAGCCTTCTTGCTATCACAGAGGTTTACAATTAATGTGGTATTTGTATTTTAACCCTGAAAAAAAGGGGTGACAGCAAATTGTGTTCAGATGTGCAGATAAGCTCTAACATATGGAAAGAAGTCAATACTCAGAAAAAGCTCCCTGTGGGCTCCAATATATAGATTTGCCTAAGAAAAAAAATCCAGACTTATGTCATAATATGTATTTGGGAATTTATAAGAGGGGGATAATACTCTAGTTTGAAATAGAAGTAGGAGAGTTTTGAAGGCAATGTTTTCTCCACTGTCCAAACCAAGAGAGAGTAAGAGGACAATTCCCAGAACCGGTCCCATCAATTTAGCAAGACCTTGTCTGCTTAGGAGCGAGCATTAATTGATGCTGATTGTAGCAATTTACTTATCCAGTGGTGAAAACAGATCACAACTCTACCCTTTGGAATTAGACTCTTGGATCCCCATGCCAGGAAAGAAGCACATGGAGATATGGACTCCTCCTGAGCCACAGGGCAAGCACAGAAATGGAGAGAACTCTCTCCTTTATTTTCAGCTTTGTGGCAGTGTACACAGGAGCACTTAACCCTGAGGCAAAGAGGTCAGCCTTTGGCTCCTGCAGAGAAGAAATGAAGGGATCCAATAGCACAGCAATTCTTTAGTCCTCTTTTCTTTTTAAGCTATGCATGATTCATGGGTTACACTAGAATCCCTCCAGCAGAAGGCCACGGATCATTAATGCACAAGTCCATAAGATACGTGACTTCTTTCTGCTTTTGTTACAAATCACATTGTCTACCTTGCACACAGCCAACTTTACCTGTGGCTCTGAGCACTCCCTATTTACAAGTAAATTCTCTGTGCTCCAATGTGTTATGTTAGATGCACCTCCTGTACAAGAAAACCACCTCTGTACAAAGAAACCCTACCGCTTCAGGAAAATGTGCACTGATGAAAGCAGTCAGTGCCCAGGAAGAATTACACAGAGCAGCTTAACTTACACACTGGAGCAGGTCACACTAATGTAATTGCTGACCTTCTGCCTTTGGGCACAGAGCACAGCATCCATGCCACCCCTGCAGTACTGCCCTGGGTGGACAGGATGCCCTTCTGGCTTCCTTTTGGTTCAGGTCAGACAGAAGGATGTTTTGTGTTGAACTTGAAGACTATCTCAGATTTTAAGTAATTTTTTCACTCACTCTGTGTTCTCTTTGTGAAACAGTAGCTGCAAAACACACTAACAACTGTTGTCCAAGATGTCTGATTGGATAGTAAAAAGCTAAAGATTAATAAATAGGCTGGGGCAAACAGGTACCAAAAAGTAGCAGATGGATCATCAGTGGAGCACAGCGTGATCAAAGGCACATTTATTTGCAATAGACTATGCACAGAGGAAAATGAGATGTTTCTACTTGTCTGAGTGGCAGTAAATTTGTACAGTTACACTGAATTCTGGGGTTCTATGTGTGTGAGTGCTCAAGATCAGGCTTCTTTGCAAAATGTGCTTATTTTCTCAGCTAAGTTTCAGCCTACTCATCAAGTTAATTCCCCACCTAGCAAAACCTACTTGTCTTCCCAGCATCTTCCCCTAAGAGTGGATAAAAAGGTGATTTTTCCTCTGCATCTGAAGGAACCTCCATATGTGCCCCTGTCCCTTATGACTGGGGTTGCATGGGAGTGGGAATTGCTGTCCAACCCTTTATAGTGCTGCCAGAGTGAAATACAAGAGTTGTGCCCTGGAGTCCCACCACAGATGCATCTAAAACTGCCCCCAAGCAAAGATAACATCACTGTCACTAAAAGTAAGACATTTTAATATAATCTTCCACCTTCATCCTTACTGCTCTTATAGGGAGGATCCAGCTGTTCAAGTGTGAACAGCTCCTCAGTTATCAATTTCAGGAAATCAAAATACATGTTGGGAAAAATGAAAACTTACAGATTTGTGGCCATCTGGGACTCATCTTCTGCCCAGTCTCCAAAGAGATGTGTTTTTCAGGGCCAGGCAGCTGTATTTGCATAGCAGTTTTTGTGGGCTCACCATTTCTCAACAACTAGCTTCCAAAAGTCTCATTGACTCCTACTTACAGGTAAAAAGAGCTGCAGAACTAAGATTGATTTGGTCTATTTTTGCCCCAGAAGGTGTCACTGAAGAGCCAGGAAAGGTGCAGGTTTAGTAATAGTTTTAACTGGGCTCTTAACTGCAGCCTCGGGAGGTGGAGCCTGGAGGTTGGAAGCAATTTGGAGATACAGATTCCTGTAACTACTGTGGACTGAAGATCTGGAGAATTTTGCATCACAGAATAAATACTCTGAAACTTGCAATGCTGTGTTATTTGTCAGCTAAGTCATCCCACACTCTGTAACAAAACCAAAGCATTCTTGGGAGTTTGTTTTTCTGTAACATACCTTTAAAGGATTGTGTTCATCTTTTTGCTCTTCACTCTATATCTGTTGTGTCAACACAATAGTATAAATAATACATAATTTAAAATAATATAATTTAAGATAATTTTATTGTCTAGGTCTTTAGGCCTTTTCTTAAGAATAGGAGGAAGAGTTGGGATTTCCAATTGCTTTGCTATGATTTATTATTATTATGCATTGTCAATAGTCATGGAAGAAGCACAGATTTGGCAGTGATATAAGAGGCCTCAAGCAGCTTGTACTGTGAATTCCACATAGAACAAGTTATCCACAGCAAGCTGGGTGTCCTTCTCTCTGTTTGGAAAAGGTAGTTTGAGTTCTTTTTTAAGTCTTTTCTCCAATGTTAAGCATTTTAGAATTTAGAATTGATCTGATACATAAAGCAGATTTATGAAGGCTATTTGCCTCCATGATGGATATTGGAAAGAAATTCACCACTGATGTGGCCAGAGTAGAAAACCCTCTCAAAAGGATATTAAATGCTCTGCTTTTAGCCAGTCTCTTAACTACTGAAGACTAGGCTGTGATCTGATCATATGTGGGGGGTAAGATTATCCTACTCCTACACCAGTCTACTGCTGGTTGCTGGTTCCTTCCCCAGAAACATCTGCTACTGTCTGAGGCAGGGTAATGGACTGGATTATTGCATCCATATTCCCATTCCTGGGCTTAAAAGAAAGTAATTGGAGGGTCTTAAAAAAAAAAAAAAAAAAAGGGTGGGTTAGGTGATGCTGAGCTCTATATCTGGTAGATTTCTAGCCAGTTCTCTGGTCTTCAGAGTATTGATATTGCAAACCTCCTCCTTTCCTCTAGTCTCCAATAGTGTGTTTTCAGCTGAATTGGTTTGTCTATAGATTAATACAGCACAGCTCTTTGACATATTGTAGCTCTCTGAAGTAAAAGAACAAAGGATGGAGAATACATTTTTCCTTGACAAAGCTATGTCAGGTTAATTTCTCCAACATACTTCCAATGTTTGAATCAAGAAATATGAAAAAATGTTCCAAAGTCACTAAAAAGTGTTTCTTCTTGTTTGATAAAAGCTACTCACAGTTTCACTGTAGTGAAAACTCAAATATTTTTCTTAACCTGCTCAGCACCAGATGAACCACAGTGGCTACAAGTACTTCTAATGGCAGAAATACCATAAGCTCATAGGAATGTATAAGAAAAAACTTATTTTGTTTCAATGAGAGGAAAATGTGCTGAAACCCCCACATTTTTAGCAAAATAATAGAGTGTACACAGTGACATTCTGCTAAAAAATTTGATGTTCACACTGAGGGAATAGAGCAGAGGAAACTTGCTGGTTTCAGTGCTGGAATTTTGCCATTTAATCTTTCCTCTGGCAGATCAGCATGGAGATTACATAGCCTCTATGCATTGTTATCCACAGAAATCAAACCTTTAAGAATTTGTTCAGCCATACTCCCCACTTTACTGATCCATTTTTTATTTCAGCTGCTAATCTGCTAAGGATTTCAGCCCTTAGCTCAGGGTTATCAGGATGGCATTGTGAGTGGATGACATCTGTTTCAGCTTTCATCCATCTAGAACACAAGCATTAATCACTAGAAATGGAGTGTGAAATGGAAAGAAAAGTTAAATGCACATTTGATTCTGAATGCTCTTGGAGAAAATGCCTTTCAGGACCTGACCAGAGGGGGAACTTCACTGCACTATAACTGGGATTGCCAGTGCATCTTACATGAAAACCAAGTCATTATCTGATAGAAATTCTGCTCATTTCAGTTTATTTTAAAAGTAGAAACCTCGTCCTGTCTAATTTAAAAGAAATGTTTAAAACAACTAATCCCAAAACAGTGCATCTGTTCAGCTTAATTTGGTTGTGGTCATCAATAAAGCTTCTCTTCCCATGCTTTCTGTGCTCCAGCTCACACCTGGAGCCCTGAGCTGTTGCAGCCTCATGCTGCAAATGGGTAGCTGTGGCCATGCTTTCTGGGGGTGCTGAGGAATATACAACAAGGACTTGGAACAACCTGAGACCAAGACACACTAAGCTGACTCAATAGGCCTTTTCCAACCTGAGTTTCCTGATTTTCACAGATGCTGTAAGGAAATGTGTTGATTTTCTACTGGTCTGGCATGTGTCATGGGAGCTAGACTCTTAATTTTTAACTCTAAGAGCAATGATCAGCCCTGCCTTGATGGGAGCAATAAAGCACAAGATACTGTGACAGAGTTAATTTGGGTTGTTTTGAGCATGTGTACTTCTCTGACAGTTCCATGGGAAATGTTTACAGTACAATGGGCTGGATTTGCTCCATTTTTTTGAGGATTTATGTGTGGCAGGTATCCTCTCTGCATTGGAGATCATGTTGGGGTGGCTCTGGAAAGCTGGAGATGGAAGATGGCTAGATTCAGACCTAGCTAAGGATACTTGTTTAATATGTATCCCCTCTTGCAGAGGATATTTCCAGCTTTGCTTCTTACATCACTGTATGCTCAAAAAGCAGGCAGTAATTATCTTCTGAACCTCTTAGAGAAGGCTTCTCTCAGAATTCCTCCAAAACCACAGAATATAGTTCATCCACAGCAGTCAATACTACCTACTTCTGTAATTTTAAAACCTCTTTTTCATCAACAGACAGTGAGTTTGTCAATGCATAATTTCTCTGCAGTGCAATGAATTCAGCAGATTACCTGCCTCTGTATCCTTTATCATTCTTTTCCCTTGTCATACTTTGAGACAAACTGTTCTCAGCATCTTGATCTCTCAAAGTCCCTGAAGAAAGCCATTATAGCTCATTAAAAACATCCCAACAGCCCTTGCCCATCCATCAGGTCAGTGCTATAGCTCTGGAAGCATCCTGTTTCCAGATCCTAAGAAGGATGTCTCTCTGGGGACAAGAGAAAAAACCTGTTAATGAGAGTATTATTTCTCTAGCATTTCAAAGCTGAGCCCAACCTTAACCTTTTCATAAAAATTACTTCATTTGGTGCCCTCCCTCTGACTTCCTTGCAGCTTAACTGTAGGCAGGCTTAAATACATTCATTTTATGCATAGCAGCAGCCAAGCTTGCTCTGTATTCTGGGAAGTTTTTCTGCAGGCCCTCTGGTCCTTTGATTTCCTGTGTGCTTTGTTAAGAAGTGAAATAGGTAATGTTTACTCATTACAGTCACAATACTTGTCAGCTGAGTTGGCATCTTTTCAAGGGAAGGGAATGTCATGCAGCAGAGATCAGCTCAGTCTCTCCTCAAACTCGGCTGATCAACATGGGACAGTTACAATAGAAAGGAAAAGAGACTTTGAACCTCTCTAATTAAACCAGCAGTAGTTCCCAGGAGGACACACTGTGTCTAAAAATCAAGGCCTGTCTTTTTTTACTGTATATTGCTGCTTATGCTTTAAGCTATTCTGACAAGATCCAGTCTTCACCTAAAATCAGTGTCCAACCTGGTCTAACATGAATAATCTCATTAGACCAGTATAATCAGGAAAAAACAACTGCACAGACAAGCTCACAGATATCTATTTATATTCACTCAGTGTTTAGGAAGATCCTTTCCCATTCTAACAGATAAGAATTTGCTTTTACAAGTGAGGTGAGAATATGTCAAGCAACTGCCAGACATTGAATCCTTTGTGTTTTCTCGAGCTGATGACATTTACCTGTGCTTTGAGTAAGAATTGAGAGTCTGTCACCTCCCCAGACAATCCTTTCCTACCTTTCCACCCACAGCTTCCCTCTGCCAAGCAAGTTTTCCTTTCTGTTTAGGAAAAAAAAAGCAGAGAGGAGAGGAAGAGAGAAATTATTGGCCCTATGCTTTTTGGGTTATGTTGTTTAAGGTATATCTTACTGCTCTTCTTATAAAAAAAGACATATAAAGACATTTCTTAGTTGGTTTTACTTCTACACAGGCAAAAGCCTAAACCCAGAATACCATCTCTGACTGATTTGTTTCTTCTATAAACATAACTTTTCTTCTTTGCAGGTCTTTTTAGATTTGAAAATTTCTTCAATTCTGAAAACTGGTGCTTTTAGAAACCTCTTGTGAATTTTAAAGGGAAAATCTAACAAATTTGCAGGAAAGCAATAGAAGAGTCAGTAACTGTTTTTTTTGTACAAGTGCTGAAGTGCAATACTGAACAGAGAAAAAATATTGTTATTTATATCAGAATAGGAGTAACTGCAGTTCTAGACATGGTAGGTAAGACATCAAGAGTATAAAATGTATGTAAGCAAAGTCTGTGAGAAATATTTCATTCTGCACATGAAGAATTGAAGGCATGAAAGGTTTGCAAAGAGAAATTCAGCATCTGAGGCCAGAACCAGGACCTAGTCTGGAGAAGATGTTCTTTTCCTCACCAGATCCTCCTTTTCCTTCCTTTGAGTTCTATGTTCTGTACCAGCTCAGAGAACAGACTTCTTGAAACTACTTAGTATTCACCACAGAGATCAGCCTTGTAATTTTGTGAAAAGTAACATCTGTTCAGGGAGAAACTGTGTGTACATGTATAAACAGGTTTCCAAGACATGTATTTCAGAGAAGAGGAAACTTGCTCAAATATCACTAAAAATTACCAGCCTATTTAACATAATCCAGTGACCCAGAGCAGTCTTCCTGGGGAAAGAAAAAGTGATGATGTCCAGACCCCCACCTGACACCAAGTGATATTGCTCCTTTACAGATCTACTCCATTATGGTTTTGCTGCCCGATAAAAAGAATTTCCTGTCAGTGGCAAGTGCAATTTTTCAAAACCAATCTATATGCTGGACTTCCCTCTGGCTTTAGGCAGCAGAGCCTTGCATCACTGTCATTGTTGATACAGGCATCCTGTGAGCTTTCTGACCGCATCCAGAACTGCTGAGGTTCATCTGCTTTCACAGGACAGTTTGACAGAGCTGTGAGGAACATGAAGTCTTGCTGCAGAAGCACAAGCTGGCTGAGATGCTTGGCACAGCTCTGATGAAAATAGGATAAATTTGAAGGTTTTATTATTACTCCACACCCATGAAGTTCATTTAGATTTTGTTCTGCTTAAAAAACCTCTTTTCCTAAGAGTTGCTTGAGGTACTTCTGAAAAGCACTATCAAATTAGTTCACCATGTTCACATGTAATTATTTGTTTCACTCTGAGATCAGCTAAAGAGAATATTTTATTCTACCCATTATTCTTTTCTCTTCTTTGTGGCCATTGGGAAGCAGGACAAGGATGAACTGCATGTCTCCTGCTCTGGGTAGCAAGAGATCATTGATGGTCTTGAACTCTGGTTTCATTCCTATATACTTGATGAACATTACACCTTTAATTGTACAAATATAAATATAAATAATAGCACTTTCAGCTAACACATTGTGTATATTTGTGTATTTTTTTGCAATTTCTTGGTCAATGTAACCACAGGTAGCATTTGCTGTTCAAATCTGTGGCATGGTTTTTGCTGATTGCCTTTCAAAGGACATCTGTTCTTACAAGTTGGTCATTTAATGTCTGTATCTTTACCATTAGAGTTCAAAGTGAAAGGCTGATACATTTAACATAGTTCATCTTCAAAACAGTGGCACGAAACCACCGCGTGACAATATGTGATTGAAAAAAGCAGCCTGTGGCCTCATGGCAAGGCTTGTACCCAGTGGAGGCCTGGTGGAATGTTGGGGCTATGGTGTTCCAGCTGCGGGATCTGCTTCCAGCAATGTCCCACATGGGTTAGCTGCTTCACATAGCTGTTCTACCCTGGGTGTGAACAGGGACAAATATCCTGACCTTTACAGTCAGGTATAATTGAGGGAGCATTATACAGAAGGGCTAAGCAACAGGCTTCAAGGCTTGTGCAAACCTAAGGAGCTATTACCAGTCATTAGATAAGATGACATGTTATTCTAAAATCTGTGTCTTTGCATTCAGGGTATTTTTTTCTATCAGTATCTTCTTTGGTTTTTTTCAGTCAGCACTCTCTTAGTTTCTCAGATGTCACTCTCTCCCTTTTTCAAATAGATCAGCAATGTGGTTTTGAGGCAAATATCCAGATCGTTTTTATTTACTGCTCTTTGATTCATAGCCAGAGCAGCCTCAGAGTACATGCACCTGGAATCCCTTTCAGTGAATCAGCAGGGGAAGATGCACTCTAGGAGCATGCCTAATTTGCTGCAGTTGTTGATGGATGCTGACTTGATGGAACCGGACTAAAGCTACTCCAAAGCCAGTTCTCTGAAATGCAAATAGTGTGCATGTTGCATCCTCACTAGCAATTTCTTTGCCTTACAGATGTGCTCCTGCTTGCTAATGCAGTGACAGCACAAGAAAGTCACACACCACAGCAAGCCTGGCTTCACTGTGTAAAGGGATTAGAAGACACAGTCACTGACAGGGGAACAATACAGTTCATCAGGGCTCAAAACATAATTTAATTTGCAAAATGATGGAGCAACTACCTACAGTTCTCTGTGGCCACCATCAGGTCACCCATGTGAAGGCCATAGTTCCCAAGGTATTATCCCACTATTTCAGGACTCCAGTAGTAGCTAAAGCAAACCATCCTCTGTAAGAGTGCCTTTGTGTTTGGACGGCAACAGCACAGATCTAATCAGTGACTCTGGGATCAAACCAGGTCCTTTGTGGCATAAAAGGGACAGACAATTTGCTCTGGAACAAACCTTTATGTGCCGTCCTTTTGGGCTGTAAGTCAGAGCATGGTCTTTGATAATGTTAGATCTGTTCTCAGGAAACATTTTTCATTCAGGCTTCAGTATTTTGTGTTTTATTTCTATAATTGTAACCTGTGACTGTAACACTGGACAGGTTTCCCTGTTTGAAGCAAAAGGATGACAAAAATACTGGCATCCCTCTGTGCAGACAAGCCAGATGTCCTTCAGAAGCAGCAAAAAATATTATTGCACTTTTTCTTCCTGATCTCCTTCAAGCCCCTGTGGGAGTTCACCAGAGGCATCAGCAATAACAAAGAGTCCTAAAAATGAATTGTAACAGCCAAGGAGACTTTTTTGCTTGATCACAAATGGAGCCAGAAGATGAATTTCAGAGAGAAGAGCAGGGAAGAAGCTGTGAGAAGTTCCATAATTTATTAGAGATGAGCTGGCTACAAGAGTGAGTCAAGAGTCAGACAAAATGAAAAGGGTCAAGAATGAGAACAAACACTACCTGGGAAGCAGCTGCAAGCTGGGGAATATGATACAATGTTATTACAAAGCTACTAATAGAGCTGATTTGTGACTCTCTGGCCTGACCTCCAGATCAATACTATACATCGAGTGTCAGGAACTAGATTCAATCATCTGTAATTCAAAATGCCCCTCTCTGGAGAGAACAAAGTAGTAAACAAATAGGAATTAAGCTGTGATTTCTGTCTGCCTAGATCCAAATCTACCTAGGACAGAGTATTGATCAGTCAATACATAACTAAGTATGTGTGCAGAGATTGGTACTGGCCCATATGAAGATCTATGTGTCTATGTTTATGAGTCTGATAGGAGAATATTTTATAGAAATACATGTGTTGGATTAGGTTTGCATGGCCAAGTTTTTGGTAGCATGGGGACTACAGAGGTGGCTTCTGAGAGAAGCTGCTGGAAGCTTCCTCCCTGTCCAGCAGAGGCACGCCCTGAAAATCCAGAGATGGAAGTGTCACTGGCCAAGGCTGGGCCAACTAGAAATGGTGGTAACACCTCTATGACCGCATATTTTAGAAAAAGAGAAAAAAAATTGATTGGACTGTTGTAATTGTGGCCAGAGAAGAGCAGAATGAGAACATGGGAGAGGAACAGCTCTGCAGGCACCAGGGTCAGTGCAGAAGGAGAGGGAGGAGGGAATCTCTGCTGAGATTCCTCTGCAGCCCGTGGTGCAGTCCATGGTGAGGCAGCAGTGCCCCTGCAGCCCATGGAGATCCACAGGGATGCAGAGATCGCCCCGCACACCACAGCAGGTGGATGCCTGAGAGGAGGCTGTGACCTGTGGGAGGCTCACAGTGACAGGAGCCCACACTGGAATAGCCTCTCCATAGTGAAGAAGCCCCATGGAAGAGTGACCCACATTGCAGCAGTTTAGAAAGGACAGTTGCCCAGGGGATGGACTCACATTGCAGCCATGCTAGAACTTCATTTATACGCATATTTATATGGTCAGATTGGACGGGACTCTGATCAACCTGGCGTAGCTGAAGATGTCCCAACTCACTGCAGGGAGGTTGGACTGGCTGACCTTTAAAGATCCCTCCCAACCCAAACTCTGCTGTGATTCTACTTATGGATATGTTTACATATACATGAATGTTTTTGTTTCATCCTTTGAGACTTTGTAACAGCTAGCTTGCTTTGTAATGAGCTTGAAAACTGACCAAAAACAAGGGCTATTGGAATGGTTTTGAATACCAAATTGGTTTTGTGTCATGTCTTATCAAAGTTTTTGAAATCTAGCCCAGATTTCACTGGACAATTTGTCAGATCCTGGATATCTCGGCTGCTTTCCAGCCTGCTGCAGAAGGAACCTTGCTCGCTAGATCAGCTCAGCATGTTGGGCTATTCTCTGAGATGATACTTAGAGTTAGTTACTGGCCAGGCTTGTGGGAGCAAATCAATGGCAGCCAAACTCTTTGATGTATTTTTCACACCAAAGCCATAATGGCAGCATTCATCTTAATTTGCTGGCTTAAACATTTGGAGGAAAATAAAATAGGTCCATGGTGCTTGATATGAACTGGCTTCAGCTGAATAGTAAGAAATTAGGAACTTGGGTAGTCACAACTAAACATCATTTAGCTCTAGCTGTAGCAAGAACCACATATGTGGAACATTTTTGCTTCCCAACACAGACTGTAGTTCAGGATTCCTGAATGAGTGCCTTGAGACAGAAGTTTACATTGGTGAGGGTGCAGGGTAGGGAAAGTAAGGTCTGCCCTAGAAGTCTTGGTTAATGTAAGATACCTAAGATCCCAAACAATTTCTCTGGAATTAAGTCTGGGATGAAGTAGTTGAAATGACATTGTATTTAGATTCCTGAAAAACACCCTTGAGGTTAAGGTTATAGAAAGCAGGGCACCATCCAAGCAACTGATGGGTTGGATAGAGAAAATAAACCAGGTAAGAGCAGCTGGGATCTTTTATCTTGTTACTGGCAGGTCTTTAAAGCTGCCTATAAAGCCTGTGCTACAAGCTCCTGCTGGAGACTTTTCCTGAAAGCTCAAAATCTTGTTGGCGGGACCACCAGAGCTGTGAGAGGCTCATGAGCCCTTTGGAGGCTTGGCCCATGGGGTGAAATTGCTAGCCAGATAACCTCTTTGCTGTAACTCAAGCCCAAGTGTGGACATGGAAAAGCTTTCTGACCACAGTGTGTAAGTAAAGAAAGATTTTCAGGTTATTTATTTACTCCATTTTCTGCAATGCTGTTCCTGGCAGGCATCATGGCACTAATATGGCCAACATCCATCATTCATAGAAATGTCTCCTAAGATGAGCTCAAGGCAGACCATAGGGTCTACTGCAGATAGGAGACAATGCAGCAGAAAAGGAGATGGAATACAGAGCAGAAAGATCTAAATAAGGTCTCAGAATTGTGTTATCTGCCCACCTCAACCAGACTAACAAGAAGGATGGGAGCTGAACTCTGATACTGTACAGTGAATATATTAGCCAGGAGAAAAATTTTTGCTAGCAAACCACTCAGGAAAAATTACCTCTGCTAACAGAGACAGAAAAAAACCAAACAAAAAACCCCCAGTCAGAAACATCATCTCAGCAGGGAACACACTAACAGAAAGGAGCTACCACAGCAAACAGAAGTCTGCAGTATCAAAACACTGTGGCATCCTGCTCCTTTTGAAGCTTGCCCACTGCCAGCTGTGAAGTCTTCACACTGCTGCTTTTATGCTCTCTAATGTGACATGAAGCCCTTTACAGAGTAGATACTCCCTGGACCTCTTACTGGGTCCCAGCTTTCAGCAGTAATCAGTCACTGGAAATTTTCTTCTACCTTTTGCCACAAGAGGACTCCAGTCTCCAGTGGCTCCCGGGGAGATGGTTGTGGTTTTTCTAACTAACTTCTCCAGAGACCTGTTCCAGCAAACTAGCAATTAGAATCCTGGTTTAGCAGCAGCTCTGTTTTTCAAAATGTAAAATGAACAAACATGTTTTTTTCAGAGCTCTAAACAGACAGACTACTATTTGTTAACAAGAAACTCCTGCTCTATCCAGCTATGACATTGAATATTTCTGCTAAGGAACATTGCACTGGAAAACACTTGTGGGTAAAAGTGATCTTTTTCTTATAATTATTTTTATACAGCTGCGTTGAAGCTTATGACTAATGATAAAGACCCGTGTTTAATAACATTTTTTCACTCATTTGTTTTAAGCTTCCTGCTTCTTGTCTCACTATGTGCCATGAGCTTGAGGGCTAGTATCTTACAATGCTAACAACCATTCCGATGATGTCTGATTAATGTGGTTATGGCTCTGGAGCCATTGTAGTAATTATAATGATAGAAATATGATCCTCTCCATTTTCACTTTAATAGAGGCCAATAAATATATCTTATGGCTTTTATGGCATTTAACTATCTAGTCCTGAAAGGGAGCTTGTAGAACTATTGTAACTATATTGTGAGATATAGGAAAGCATAAAATGCAAGTTTGCTGGACTCTGCAAAATGAGCATGCATTTACAGTTCACATAGGTGGGGTCTGATCTCTGCTGGAGGAAGAGGAGCTCATTCAGCAGCTGTGAAGGGTGGAGGACAGAAAGGAAGATTCAGGGGAAAGCACTGCAATGATTTCCTAGGCAGGTTGCTGACCTGAGAGAACTGAGTGCTCTCTTTGTTGCCGCTGCTCACCTGCCTGTCTGCATTTACAACAATTTCTAGACAACACTGATACTGTGTCGCTGCACATCTCCAAGGGTTGCCATAAAAACATGTGAGATACTGCTTTTCAGTGTTCTGACTATAGAAGTCTTTGAGTTGCATTATTAATTTGTTAGGACTGAAGTAACAACAGCTGAAACAGCCTGACTAGACTCTCCCAGCACTAGAATTAAAGCTTATTGTGCTTTGCTGCTTTTGTAACCCTGTTTATGATAGAGTTCACACCAGTTTACAAGCCCTTTTAGGACAGAATTGTGTTTCTGTGGTAAGAAAGTTTAGTGTTGCAAACACTGGCAAATGCCCAAAGGAAGTACCACAGCTGCAGACCCCCTGAAAGGAACGCTGATTTCTTGCAAAGAAGAGCTGAAGCCAGAAGGGTCCTCAGCCTTAAATGCAAGGTACATCCATCAAAGAGCTTCTGTCAAAAGAATATGTGATATCTGGGGGACATTGATGAATGAGCTTTAAGCTAGGGAGCTCAGGTGGCATTAGGACACAGCAAAGCTCACCCCAAATGCATGGCTGGGTTATGAGCTCTGTACTCCACATCTACCCACTGAGGGTTTTATGATACACACCTCAGGTGTATCTGCATGGACTGCAGACAGCACAAAACCAGCAGATGTGTTTTCTAAATGTCTGTTAACAGAATAGACACTAGAGGGCTGTGGGAAATGGTCTTCAAAAATATTAGTGTTTGCATTGCTTACTCCCCACATTCCTGTGGGGGACTTATAAGGGGGAGAACAGATCTAGGTCCCATCTTTGACAGACAGACAGGGAAGTGATGGATTGCTCTAACCCAGAGTCAGGGGACCCATCTGGTGCAAGGTCTGAAGACACAGCAAATTCAAGTTCAGAGCTCCCTGGACCATAAGAAATGCCATAGCTGCACAATGCAAAGCATCAGTCTGAGGTAAATTTTCTCTCATTTTCTCCAGTTTACGGACAAAATTTTGACAATTTAACTGACAAGTATTCCATTCTGTGTATCACTAATGCCTCATGCACTGTCCTAGAGCACATAGGAAAACCTAATGTATTATTTTTTTATCACAGCCTCTAACTGTTTTGACAGAAATAATTTTAGATGCTCAGTTTTTTATCAAATGAGTGTTGTGTAGCAATGTGGCAGATGAAACCCTAGTAATCATGGAATGATTGCCTGATAAGAAAATAATTCAGTAGAAATCTTAGCCAAAGCACTTTTAGAAGGGATTTTAAAAATGTTCAAAATGGAAATCCCTGGGAAGTGAATTCTAAGTCCCACCAAGATTCATGTAGGGTGCTAAAAACTGTAGATCTCTGTACCAAAGTAGCTGAGGAGCCATGGTGGGACAAAGCCAGTCTGGATACAGACAGGTGGACCAATGTTTGTTAAAAAGCCATTTGTACCAGACAAGGTGCTGGCAAACTACCTGGCTGCATTTGAGTGTTCCAGCTCTAAAAGCAGAAGGGTGAAGGGAGTGGAGGACAGAGAAAGGACCCCAGTGTGGCCTGGAACAGACAGGACAGGAGGCAGCAGGGAGAGTGAGGAGGCAGTATGAGGCTCGGTGAGTTGCTTCATGTTCTGAGAGGATGGCTCAACCTGGCAGTGCCCTGAGCCAGAGTGATGAGAGGCCTTGGCATCCCCATGCAGTGCCCTGCCCCATTGCACAGTACAGGCTTGCCCTCAGGGTTAAATTTTGGTGAGGATTAAGTGAAAATCCTGACCAACTTGAAGGCAGCTGGAATCATGACAACTCTCCACACCTCGTAGATGATGGCAGAAATCCCAACAAGTACAGGTGAACTTAGAATCACCTGCTCTATGCAAGTGATTCAGGGGCTTATTTAATGGGTAGAGAAGGGCTGTGTGAATAGCAGGGACAGCTTAGGCTGTGTGAGCTGTTCATTGTTTATGCTGTGTTATTATAGTGCTTCTTTCCAGGAAAGAGCAAAAAATGGATGTGACTTCTCCTTCCAGCACTATGCTCTACTCCTAGCTGGGTACAGTGCACTCAGCTCCATGTCCCTTTGAGCTCACCAGGAGAAAATCAGCTACCTGTACTGGCATTAGGTATGTGGGTATCGGTGATGCAGGGCGAAGCCTTGTAGTCCCTGCCAGGGCTGGAGTTGGCTGGAGGCAGTAAGTAACTGTGCCCTAGTCCAAGCTGAGATTGCATTTTGGGATGAATTCAGGATTTTTCATTAAGATCTGGGGGACCTTTTCAAGTAATGAGTTGCTTCTTTTTAGCGCTGGAAGCACTGTGTAGTACAAAGAACATCAGAGCTAGTGATCTTTGTCTTGGTTCAGCCCCTGCACACATTAAAGAGAAAAAGCATCTGGCTTTTTCTGTGAAGGGTGGGGTAGTAAAGCATTTCAGGCACATGATTTTAATGCTGCTGGTTTCAGAAGCATGAGTCTGAGCTTCATGCTGTATTTTGCACCAAAGCTTCAGCTCTACATGGGTGATTCAGACTTCAGTGATGCAAGTCAGACTCATGTTGGTCACATTATCCCCTCGTGATTTTTGGTTTCAGAAAGTTTGGGTGCCTTTTAACTTTGCTACATCTCTTCCCATGGAGATGAAGGAGGTGTGAAGTCCTGTTTGGCTTCCTGTTCTCGGTCCAGCGCTGAACCGTGGGACCCGCAGAGTGGAGAAGAGAGGAAGCATCAGTTAAATGCGTGCGGCTGGGTCGTTTTCTGCCGTGATGCTTTACCAGATACTCTGCTGCCTGTAAAGTCATGCCTCCCCCGAAGGGCAGGCAGGCTGAGACCAGGGATGCGATGATTGGACTGTCCTCCTCGTCTGGAGGAGCTTAGGGGTCCGTGCTTGCCATGGGATTGATTTTTCGCTCTGGATGCAAAGGCGAAGCTGGGAGCGTGCCCAGCTGCGTGTCAGGGCTGCATATTGCATGGGCGCCTTTGAGCCACGCCGTCGGCGGAGGCGTGTGGCTGGATGCTGAGACAAAGTGCTCCTGCAGCTCCTGCAGGGCTTCAGCGTGGTGATTCCTCCAGGTTGGCTTTTCTCCATTATCTTGCGCGCGGCGTCAGTGAACCCCAGGGAGGGCTCGCTGCTTGCTGGCCGGGGGGTCCGCCTGACTCTTGTTTAAGGGGTTGGTGGTTTTGCTTTATTTACTCCGCCTCGGCTTCGGGCTCTCCCTGCGCCGAGGAGAAGAAAGACACAAACTGCGGGGAGTGCGGGGGGGAATAACAAACCGAAGGGAGCCGAGCTCCGGCCGGGAGAGGCCGAGGCGCTCCCCGGGGCGCTCCCGCGGGGAGCCGAGCACCGCGCCCGCTCCGCGCCGATCCCGCCCGGATTTTGCACGTTTCCTTCCCCCTTTCTTTTTTCCTCCCCTCTCCTCCGTTTTTATTTTTCCTCCCTCTATTTTTCTTCTCTACTCCCCCCCTCTCTTCCCTCCCTCTCTCCCTAGCGTGGTTGGATCAGTCTTTTGGTATTTCCTGCCGCCGCCTCCCCGGAGCAGCTGTCCGGCCGCGGCCCGGCGCTGCGCGCTTTCCGTGCCGCCGGGGGAGCGGCTCGGCGGGGCCCACGCGTGTCCCCGCTCCCGTCCCACGCGTGTCCCGGCGATGCGGCGGCGGCGGGGCGCGGCGTGCTGAGCGCGGCACCGCGCGGGGGCTCGGCCGCCCCGGCCAGGTAAGACGCACCGGACATCCCCACCTCCCCCTAAAAGCCACGTCCTCTCCCGGAGCCCTGAAGCCATCCTCCCCAAAATACCCTATAAAAGCAAATACCGCCCTCCTTTCCCGCCCTAAATTATTCCAATAAATCAATCCCCCGCCTCCCATGTTAGCTGTTCTTCCTGTACCCCGCGCTGCCAGGCTGCCTATTTTTAATTATAACGTGGTACCCCAGAGTCGGCTTGCGGGCGGCGTGATTTCAGCGAGGGTCTGAGCGCTGGGAGGGTACCGTGCCGCCCGTGCCCGTGCTTTGTGCCCAGGTTGTGCGTCGCCGTTTCTACGTGTGCCTTTTGGGGTTTGGCGACGGGAGCTGTGGGGTGGATCCCCTGGCCCCCCGACTTCTCGGCATGGCAGGGCTGGGGGGCCAGCAAGCGGCCGGTGTGGCGTGTGGGATGGCGTGCTGTCAAGGAGACCTGATTTCTTTAGACATGTGGGCATATCTGGTAGGTGGAACGCATTTTTAATGTACTTCTTCCAGCTTGGTGAGGAACTAGTAAGGAGAATGCACTGTTACTAACTGGCTACATTTAATTGACTGTAGTAATTACCTTTCCTGTAGGTGCTTGTACAGATACCATAGTGGAGACCATAGGCATTGATATCTAAAAACCAGATTTTTGGAAACCTGAGCTTGGAAATGCTTGTAGCTTGCACTAAGTGAAGCAAGGCAGCATTCCTAGAGAAATAAACACATAAGCACATGTGACTGACTGTTGGATCAGAAACCATATTTTTCAAGTGCTATGCAAACCTAGAGCATTGTAGTGTGAAACAATTGTTTCACATAAGTGAGGGGGAAAGTTCTTTAAACTGCATAGCAACCTCCTCACTTCATCCAGGTGCAGCAGTATCTTTGTTGTCAAAATATTCCTTCCCCCTCTTTGCACTGACTTAGGAGATAGCAACAGTATTCAGCAATGTCTGTACAGCAGAGAACAGCCATTGCACTGGATGTGTCCCCAGCTGCCACCTTTCCTCCTTGGCAGCAAATTTCCAAAGAGGTGTGAGTGGAGAGGGAGAGACAGAAGCTTCAAGGCAGGCTCTGTGTGTGGTAAGTTCTCTTCCCGAGGGAGGAGAATGGGTCTTCTCAGCTGGGCAGTTCCCAGTAGGATGTTAGTGACCCTGGGAGTATCCCCACCCCAGCAGGGCAAGGAGGGGGACAGAGCTGGGCCAAAAGGACCTGGGAGCAGAAGGGAGTCAGATTCAGCTCCAGGGGTTACTTTGTGGCACTATTGATGGAGGTACAGACAGCAGCTCTTTGATTCCAGGAAAAATACAGGCCACAGTTCTGCCCACTGCCTATTTTGGTTTGAAGAGGACAATGTGAACCTTAGGAATGATTTAATCATGGTGATGCATGAAAGTAACTGAAAGGCGGATTTACTGCTCTAATCTTTTCATGGTGCTTAATTTAATTTTCATGTGCTTTATTGCAACACTGATTCATCAGGTGAGTGGGAGGGAGGCTTGTAGAGTACAGGTGGTTCAGTTTCCATTACTGGATTAGATATTTCTCAAGGTGTTTTCTTGGCTACAGCAGGAGAAAAATGGCTCTGTGTCTGATACAGTGTTGTGGTTTGGAATCAGGATATCTCTAGGGAAAGGCCATTCCTATAATCTGTAATGTGCAGTGTTTGAAATCAGTGTGCCGTGCTCAGAGCAAAACTGAAACTCTACTAATTCTTATTATATTCATAGATCATAAAAATTTCAGTTAAGCTAATCTGAATTGGGTTAGACTCACTCCATGTCCAAGGGAGCTGTTATCTGCTGGAAGTAATTGTGAGATTGCCAGCATTGCCACTGCTGAAGGTCTTTTAGTGCTGGATCTGGGGCTGAAGAGGTAAAAATGAAACTGCCCTGAAGTGTGTCAGCAGGGCCCTGCTGCTTCTGAGCTGCAGAGCACAGACCTCCCTCTGCAACTGCACAGATTTGTGCTATTTGATCCCCTGTTTTATTTGGGGGAAAAGCTGCATTTAGTGTTTTTTCTCCTGACCTCCCTGCCTTTGGAGCATTAACAGCACAGTGTTTTCTCAGCCAGAAATGCTGCTCCTCACGCCTCCAGTCCTCAACAAGAGATGTCTCTGGCAGCACATTGTAGGTGTTTGTGCATGCCTGCTGTGGTTACTAAGGTAAAAGAAATACAAGAAGCAGCTCAAGGAATGGGAACAATCCAAATGCCAAATACACATGCGTTTTGGCAGGAGTGACAGTGACCTGCTCTGCCAGCATGTCTCAGTGTGGGTCTGGGCTTGCTCACTCCTCATGCAGGCTGCTGACTGTCACTGCTGGTGTTTATGATGTGCTTTAGAGCATCAAGCATCTTGAGACTGAGCAAACTCCTCCCAGGTGCTCCTCAGCCCTCATTTTGGAGCTGTGTGGTTGTGGTGCATTTAATTGTACAGGGCTGTGTCTAAATCACAGGTTCTGCCTTCATCCCAGCCCCTCCCCAACACTGTGGCTCTTTCTGGTCATGCAATGAAGGGGGAAGGAGACAACCATCCTGAAAAACACCCTTTTGATAGGTAGCTGCTGAGCCTCTGTGGAGGACTGAGGAGCAGTGTACAACCTGCCCAGGTTTCCACATTTCTTAATTATTGGAATACTCTTTCTCTGCTCAAGGCATGGGAGTGTTGTGCTTGCATCGGGCTCTAGGTACTGTATGTGCATCTGTGTAACACTAAAAGATCAAGGGACTAAAAGGGAATATTCTGCAAAATTGGAAGCAGCTAACAGCAGGCTAGTAAGAGTTACCTTTAAATAGTTTCTGCCCATCACAGAAGGAGAGTGATGTGAAAGGGGGATTAGGGTTGGAAGGTTAGAATAGTCCAGCTGCTTGTGTGGTGCTGTTTTTTAATTTCTTCCAAGCTGCATAAAACCATGGGCATATCCCTTGTTCTTTAGTCTCAGTTTTCTGTGGTGTTTGTAGTGCTACAGTAGAAATTGTGCCATTTTTTTCCTTTACGCTCCTTTCACATTGAAGGATTTATAGGTGTATAAATCAAAGTCTGAATTGAAAAGGCTCAATTCTCCTCTTTGTTTAATAAACAGCCAGCTGTATACCTGGGCTTTCCTTTGCAGTGTGCCACTGAGGCCTGTGCTCTGTTCCAATATCAATAACTTTACTGTGCTGGCAGTTTTCTTGATAGTAATTTTTCTATGTGTTTTGTTAAACTCCATGCCAAGCTCCAACTTACTGGGAATTGACTGCAGGGCTGTATGAGTATGAGTGTTTTGGCAACCCAGTTACCATTGGCATGATTATAGCATCAGTGAAAAATTAACCAGCTAAAGGCAAAAGAGAAATCCTTAATAAACTGGGACATGCACAGCTCTCCTTGTAGGGGGGAGGGGGAAACTCAACAAGGGGCTTGCCTGCTTCATCCTATCTAATCTGTCAGTGAATCAATCAATGTGAAATTGTACCCCCAAGGAATAATGTAATAGCTATTTTGTGTGTATTCCCAAACTGGAATGCTGCTGTAGTAGAGTCCTGAAGGGTGTGCTGTCTAAATTGATCAGCAGAAACCAAGATAAAAGCAGACTTGCTGCTGATCTATCAGATGTGGCAGAGAGGCATTGAGGGATGAAATGTCTCGTTCTGTGTTGAGTACAAAACTTAAATGTGAGCTTGGTCCTTCTGTGTCCCAGCACTTCAGGCACAAAAGCAGTGTCCTGAGAGCTCTCCTTGAATTTTATCTCAGCAAAATCATGAGATTGCTCTGAAAGGTACTTTAATTTTCATGCCAGTGCATTTTGTTGCAGACAACTGTCGTAGTGTCATTGTTCCATTCCACCTTCAGTGCTGCAGAGGCAGCTTGCTTTTTCTTACCTGTGTTGTTTGATGCCAGTTGAGAGTGGAAAGCCTATGCTAGCACTGCCTTTTTGAATTGATTTGCTCTTTTCTCAGGTTAAAATGATGGGGAATTTTCTCCTCACAGCAATAATTTGCCATGTCCCAGTGAGGAGAGGAAGGGAATTCTGCTCTGTTGCATGGTATGGGTAACTGTTGATCATTGTGAATAATCTTTGCAGAATGAAAAGAACAATTTAAATTTATTTTGTCTTAGTGCAAAAATATCAAAACAATTTCTCTTTTTGCTATCACTTCAGCATCAGGAGAGAATCACTTTTATGTAGAAGTAGGAGGTGACCAAGGCTTTTATACACTTTATCAAACATTGCACTGTTCATTTAGGCAGCTGTTGCTGGCTCATCTGTAAAATCTCTGAAATGTGAATGTGAAATTTCCACTGGAATTAATGCTCTGTCAGAGTGGTTATTCTGGCAAGCTCCTGGCATGGATGCAAATAAATGAGATTTCCATTTTATAAGATGAATCTTTATGTCTTTTCTTTCTGTCTTGCCTTGAAAAAGAGCGTTGTGCACTGCTGCAAGCCTGACAGTTGCTGATGCAGTGAGTTTTTTTTTTTTTTACCTTACCTTACTAAGGAAACTAATCTGTATTTGCAGATAATTTCTTTTTTTTTTTTTTGCGTGTGGGTCAGACAGTTCAGGTCTAAACAGTTTGGGTTTTTTTTGTTGTAAATTTGTAAATCCTTACTTGGACTATGAAGGCTTTCAGTGGGCACTGAATGCACAGTACAAATTATAGCATTAGTGGGCAAGGCAGTAATTTAAACTGCCTTCCATGAGGCTCTATTGTAATCTAGAACAGGACTCAGGTGTGTTAGATGTGAAATACACAGTATTTGTATTTTTCAGTTTTGTTTATAGTAGATTTTCTTTCCATTTTGACATCTGTCATTTGCCCCAGCCTCCTTGTCCTACTCTGCCTTTGCAACCTTTCTCATTCAAGAGGAGATAGAATGTAAGATTTTTTTTTGTGTAAGATTTTTTTTGTTTTGTTTTAATTCAGATTCAGTGAACGCAAACAAAGCTCTATTTCTTGGCTGCTGAATATGTTTTTCGGTGTTGGTTGTTTTTGGTTTTTTTTTTTTTTTGGTTTGGCTTGTTATTTTGGGTTTGTTTTGTTTGTGGGTTTTTTTTGGTTGGTTGGGTTTTTTTTGGTTTTTTTGTTTTTTTTTTTTTTTTTTTGACTGATGAGCCACCCAGGCTTTGTTGCCTGTAATCAAACTGCTGTTACTGCCTGAATTTGTCTCTGGACTCCAGGTCATTGGAGGCACCTTGGCACAGCTGCAGTCATTTATTAATACTTGTACTCATTTATTCCAACACCTATGCATTGCAGTAGACTTGGGGAGCTCCACTTGTGGACAAGTCTGGAGGCTGCTTAAACCAAACCTAGACTGCCAGGCTTCTAACCTAGTTTTTCCCAAGCTGGTGTTCAAGTTCTGGCTTGTGGAATCCCTCAGCGTAGGTGCTGAAAGCTTTCTTTTCCAAGAAGGTGAGTTGTACTGAGAAGCTGGGAGGATCTCCTAGCATGAGTATATCTGAGGAGTGTAGTGCAGGGTCTCTCATTTCTCAGTTCCCTGAGAAGGTACATGGCCAGGGTGTGTCAATATCAGCTTTCCATGCTTTTTTCATCCTCTTTCTGCCTAGATTGTGTTCTTTGGTGTCAAGGTCTCTTATTGGAAATTCACACAATATTTATAGCAGTATTGTCTTGGATTTTGCTGGGCTGTTCTGTAATATAAATAAAAACAGTCTCAATATGTATGCAAGATACTGAATAGCTTGTCTAAAAGAGCTAAGACAGTGGGTGCAACAGTAGCAGTTTTATTTTCTTTGAACAGGTGCATGCCCATGAGGAAATAAGAGGTAGTTAGGTAGGGACCAAGTGAGAAACACTGAGCAATAACAGACTGTGACTCAGAAGCAATTTAACCATAATAATCCCCACAACACTAAAGGTTCTTTTTCCCAGAAATGCACAATATGCTTTTCTCTGCTATAAATCTGTTGTCAGCTGACATCATTGTGTTAACATAAGACTTGCTGTTATCCAGAAGATGCACAGTTAGCAGAGAGCACTTCCAGTGCTGGCTGCTAATTATTACTAATGTTCTCCCAGTTGTTGTAAAAAAATACATTAAAAATATTTCCTGCTTAAAATTTTATTCCTGATGGCTGGTAAGCTTATGTTGTGTTAAAAATAATGCTTCTAATATCATTCCAAGTATTACCAGCATTTGATTTATTTAGGAGAACACAGAATGACCATTTACGGAATGCCTCTACCTGTTGTAGAGATGCAGAGATGCTTTTTTTTTTTTTTTTTTTTTTTTTTTTTTTTTTAGAGTACCAGTGTGGAAATTTATGGCTTTTATTTTTTGTTTATCATGACCCTCTCAAAGTCTATGTGTTTTCCCATTGACTTCATGGCAGCCAAGTGCTTTTTATCCTGTATGTCTCTTGGAGAAATCACATTAATGATGTATCACTAGCCAGAGAGAGCTTTTGCTGAAAGCACACAAAGGCAATAATTTACCTTGTGATTTTATAAAAGGCAGACTTTTTTCCCTCATATTAAAAAAGGAAGCTGTTGAAGTGAAGGAAAGCGAACAGAGGATTGGTACTCAAGTACTCTCTCTGCAATGCAAGAGGGACATTTCAATACCATTAATGAGATTCTCCCATTTTTTGCTTGGAGATGTGGTATTGAATTTAGAAATAGATTTTGAACAATTTTCCACTGAACATCTCACTTTTCTGTTCACTGAATAACTACAAACCCTTATTGTTTAATAGCTATCTTCACTTTTAACTGATAGAGTTTCATAGAGGTAAGGTAATGGCTGTGAAAAGGTAGGACTTTTTCTAGACACTGTTTAATTTACTGTAATTATATTAAGTGCTAAATTGAAAGAGGCTTTTCTAGTTAAGATGAAGATAATGAATAGTTGTGTGTTATTACCATAGCCACAATGGGGGAAGGAAGAAATGATTTAAGTTTTGCTCGAGACAGAAAGAAAGAAAACCTGCCCCAATGTGGTCCTTAATAATTTATTTTCCCCTCTCTATCGCTGACTCCCAGGTTTTTCTAGAAGAGTTTTCTGCCCTGGTACCTCAGGGATGCAGCAGTTTATTAAAGGAATCAGCAGGCACTCCAAGTGAAAATGGCTGTGGAAATAGAGTGAAGAACCAGATTGCACCCTCCAGCCAAGCCTGGAGCTACACAGGCAGGGACACACACAGCAAATGCCATTGCAGCTCTGAAGGCACTGCAGTGTCGCATGGCTCCCCCGAGGCTCTGCTCCCTCTGTGCTTTGCCCACACTGCAGAGAAAGCCCTGATTTGCTGCTCTTTTCTGCTTGGAGCAAGTTGCAACATCTCAAGTCCCCGGGCAGGTTGAGTGGGCGCACCCAGCTCTCTGCCATCCACCAGCACCTGCCCCTGCTGCGCTTCCCGCGCCAGAGCTGCGGCACCTTGTGCCGTTGCTTCCCTCCATTGGCCTTGTTTGAGAGCCTGAGCAAATCACAAGGTGTGCAGAGTTGTGTACCCCATGTAAAAACACACCAGCTCACTGTATTGGCATATTTGATGCGATTGGGAATGGCATCTTTTATGCCACTTTTAACATGGAGCTGCTGTAAGCACACCCTGCCTCTCCATGTGGATAGAAGTGTTTTATCTGGGGCAGGATTTCATTGTGTCCTTGGAAGTTGAAGCTGTTAAGGGGAAAACCAAAGCATGTTCCCTTATTTATTCACCTCTGTACCCTGGGGTCCAAGACACCACTTTTCTGCAGTGTTTCCTGCACGGGCTTCTCTTGCTGTCCTGCTAGGACTGCTGCCAAGCTGATCTACAAGGACTTGTACCATACAAGTGTTTATCTCCTGGGACTTGCACTCATGCTGTGCTCTTACCTCTCAAAGTCTATCAAGAGTGCGTGTGATTGTACTTGACACCTGAGATCTGGGCTAGATGTGAACCCCTGGGGAAAGGCAGTGTGTGAATTATTTAATCTCTTGAGCATTCCAGGCCCTGTATAAAAAGCATTAAGCAATATGGGGCTCTTTCTTGCTTTAAGAGAAGGTCTTTGTCAGCCTTGCTTGAACTCTCAGAAAGCTGAGTATTTTGAGCACTAAACTTCATACCATTGTTCCAGATTTATTGGAGTGCAATTATGGGGGACCAGTGTTAGCAGTGTTTGCTCCCTGGTGGACCAGAAATATTCGTGGTAAACCTTCTGTTTTCTTCCCTTCTCTCCCTCCTTCTCTTCTCCAGTAATTTGGTTCTTCTGGATGAGACAGGTTGAGGCAATGCAAGTAGGATAATTTTGTGGTTAGGGCATTTGGCTTTGAAATCAGGAGATCAGTGTTAGTTCCTGCTTCCATCACAGGCCCTCCTGTAGCTGTGGGGAGATTGCTTGCACCTCTGTGCCTCTGTCTGCACCGGAAAAATAACAAAGTGAGTTTTGGGGTTGGGTTTTATTTATTTTCCTGTGTTGGCCTACAGGGTTCTGTTATGAGGGCAGGGAGAGGGTCTGATCTCTTCTTGGGGTTATTTGGCATTGTCTGCTGGCCCAGTTCCAGCCAGAGTATGCCTGTTTGCTCTCTGGATAAAGCTATTAGGAACTCTTCAGGTGCATCTTTTTTTTTTCTTTCTTTTTTTATCTGCTCCATTCTTTTGTCATGCTTTTTGCTTATATTTACCATCAAAATTAAATGGTGAGTTAAGCAGAGTAGCTTTTAATAATGTGTAGAAAATGAGCTAAGCTGTACACATAGATGGTGCCCATAGGAAGCCTGGAATTATCCCGTAGTGTTTTTAATGGGCAGTCCTACTGCACTGTGAGCTGTTGGCTCAGTGAGGCTGTCTTTAGATAAGCTACAGATGAGACTCCCAGTACTGTAAATATCTGTGCCATTTAGCTTTGAGTACCAGGAAATGAAACAGCGTGGGAAATAAGAAAAAGGTTTATTTTACTGAAGTCAGTAAAACAATATTTTCTTCAGGCTGATTTGGAAGTGGACCTTAGAAAAGTTAAGCGGAGAAGAAATGCAGTGTTTTGGGGCCAGAAGTGTTTAACAAGCAGCATGAGCTGCCCATTGCTGGCTGCTCTGCTGCTTGATTCCAGCACAGCGAGGTGCAGGGCTCGGGCAGCTGGAGAAAGGCTCTTCAGCAGTTGGCAGGGTGATCTAAGGTGCTTATCTGGTGAGAAAGTGGGCTCGAGTAGGAAGGCTGGAGTTTGCTTTCTGGACAATGTAGCTTTTCTTTGCATCTTGGATGTTAAAGCCAGCTGTATCAGTCCTGTTGATCTCATTTGAATTTGCATCTGGCAAGGATTTTAGCCTGGGATTCTTCCATCTAGTAATTTCTGGTTGAATTACAGTATTTTCCTTAGGCAGGTAATGCATTTTTAATTTTTGGTGGTGATTCTTTTGTGCTCTTCAGAAATGTGTGGAATTTGTAGTTTTCTTTACAGTAAAAGATTTCTCTCTAATCTGGCATTTTTCTACCTCCTTTCTTCCTACTTTGTCATCTTTTCCCTCTAAGTGATTGCTGACTATGATCAGGTGATCCCTTACATGTCTTTGGTTAGTTAAGTAGGTTGAACATCTTAAGTCTTATTGCAGTTGATTTAAGACTTGGAGACAGCCTTATGGTTTTTTGCTGGGTCCTTTCCAATTTTTCATGCTGCTGCATTTCAGGTAAGGATAAAGATTGCATGTGCTATGTCAGCAGTGATCTTGCAGCTGTCAAAGACAGAAATAAAGCTGCATTTTGGCTCCTGCTCTTTTTGTTCCTTCACCCCTTGTTTATGCTTCCAGGAATTGAGCAAGCCCTGTTCACCCACGATATTGCACTTGGCATTCAGACTCTGTTAGTTATCTATAATTCTTTATAAATCAGAGCTGTTTTGGAAAGCTAAGGTTTGTGTCTCGACAGGGAGGAGGGGGTGTTTTGGTCTGGTATGTGGCAACACAAAGTTATTTATCATAGATTGTGCTCTCTGCACTTCAATAATCTGCTGACATTTTGGCAGTAATAAAAAGGTCAAGGAAAAAAGTTGCTTCCTACAAATCATGGCATTTGATTGTTCTCATTATTAAACAGAGCATGGTTTCCTTGGAACAAAATTTCAGCCATCCCTAGCTTTGTAAATGATAAATTACCAGCTGGTACAAATGCCTAAAAATGAAAAAGCAGCTTTCTTTTGATGTTGCTGGTTCCTATTCCAGTGATTTGTCCTTTCCTGAAGCAGGGTGTGGGGAAGATGGAAGAAAGAAGTGTCCCTTGGATGTTAAATACAGTAGCAAAAAGAAATTATGCAAAGTTGATACTTGAAAAATGAGCCATTAAGTTGATTTAAAAGGCCAAAATCTCTATAATCTAGGGTTCACAAAATGTTATATATTCCTAATTTTTAGGAATGGCTTTCCGGGTCGCCTGCTAAGAATGCTGTGTTAGGTCCAAAGCACGGTTTGTTTGTTTTTTTTTACTTTTTCTTTTTTTTTTCCTACAAACTTCCCCATTGATTTTTGTCTCTGAGATGCCTGAGCTAGCAGCTGCCGTGCTGTTTTTCTTGTTACCCCAAGTGGTGTTTTCTGATACAGAGATCACTCTGTGTGAGGCAAGGCTCTGGCTTCAATATAACAGCAGTGGCTGGTAGTGGAAAAGCATCAGCAGTCAAGTTGGAGATGCTTGGACACCATCCATGGTGGGGAGCTTGGGTGGACGTGGGGGAGCTCAGAGGGAAAAGGTTACTGTTTGTGGGGGCAGGCTGATGAGTGGTAGTGCTGTCAATTAGGGTAGTTTGTTAGCTTGCACAAGAAGCAGCAGAGTTGGTGTATTTTTGTTACAGAAAATGAACAAAAGTGTCTTGCAGAGTGTTGGCTTGTTTCTCTTGTGGCGGGATATTTGCTGCTACCCCTTCCCAAAGCATCACTGTAGATACCTAAGAATGCACACCTAAAAAAGCTGAATTATAACAATTATATGGCTATGGTGGACAGAGGAATTGTGTACTGCAGTTCTTACTGCCAAATTCAAAATTAATTTGAATGTAAATCCTTTCAAAAAAGGTAGTGTAGAAAGGTCTGGTATTGGGGGAATACAGCTTTTGTAGTCTCTGGCAGATAGAAACAGGGTTTTTTAGGTTTTTACACTGTTGTTAAATGAAAGTCCAGTAGGCAGAAGCTGCATATTTATCTACCCAGGAATTCAATATTCCTATTAACTGGTGTTGGAAACAAGCCAAATCTACTTGAAATAGATTTATTAAAAAAAAAAAAAGCTGTTTTTGTCATTTGAATTACTTCAGCCAAAGCACTCCTGGGTACCTTGGTGTGTTTTACTTTTTTGCAGAGCATTATATATGTTGATCCTGGCCATGGCTGATGCCTTGTAAAATGCTGAAATGTGCTGGAGCTGGAGCAACCTGCTGGCTGTGAGGGGGCTAAAGGAGCATTCCCAGCTTCCAGCCATCCCAAGGAATACGGGGAATCGCCTTCATTCCTCCTCTTCTAGTCTTCTGTTTTTAAATGTTTTAAAGGGTTGTGCAGGATAATGTAGTGTGTTTCTGTACTTGCTTTGTATCAAACAGACACGCTGCTCCTTTTCACCCAGCGGATGTGTGCAGGGCATTTAAGCAGACTTCAGAGAAAGCTCCTAAAGGTTTGTGTTTAGCACAAAAAGTACAAAATCTTGAGCTTTGCCTTTAAAGTAACTTTCCTAGGATGACTTACATCTGGAGGTCATTCTTTCCTCTCTATGCTCATTTCTACTGTAAGAAAGGATGCAGAAGGTTTCCCTTGTGCAAGCATCCGGCACTGCTGTGTTTGTGTGCTCATCCTCCTGCTCTCTGGAGTGTGTCTCTCACAGAATACAGTCATTTCTGCTCAAAATTCTTTGTTTAACCAGCACTGGCAGGCTGGGAGATAAAGGTGGAAACTTGGAATGAGACTGAAGAAATGGTCCTAATTTTAGGAAGGTTTGAGTGGAACAGGAAGGGAGCAGGTGGGCAGGATGCTCTGAGGCAAACACACAGTAAAATGTTGGTGCGCCTGTGTGCATGCAACAGTCGCATCTTCCTTACAAGTCTGTTGGATTGATGTGACATTTCTCATTAATCAGACACCAGTGTTATCCTGGGAATTTCTGTGGCTTGTCTCCACCCCACTTAAAACTGGACTTAATGAGCAGCTTCTGGAAAGTGAGGGGGGAAAAAATACGTCATGCCTGCCACTGTTTCCTTTCACAGCTCATTTACTGGGCCTTTTCTTGATATATTCAGTAGTTCTTCATAGACTTCAGAAGGTTTGTTTACAAGAGAAATTTATCAGGTTGCATTTTCTCATAAATGTAATTCAAGGAAATTTCTCCCACTGCTATTTAAAAACTAATAGGAAATCAGGCAGTTTTTTGCAGCTATCAGAGGCCATAGAAAACAAAGATGGAGCCAAGGAAAGAAAGGCAGGGTAATACAATGGCATTTGAAACACTGTTTTGTTTCCATTCAGATATTTTTAGCTAATGGTGATTTTTTTCCTTTATGTGAGTTGATGTGTTGTGTCAGTGGTAGAAGCTGCCAGTGTAGATGTTTGTCCCAGGAAAAAGATACCAATTGACACTGAATACATTTCAGGGGCTGCTGGTTAAAATTATGTTAAGAAATGCTTCAGCAACTCTCCAAAATCTAGATTAAAAATTGCAGCCCCAGTTAAATCAGGGTTTAATTAGTCTTTATTTCCACAGCTATCTTCCTGCAGCTTCAGGCACTGCACTCAGGTAGACAATGTTGCTTTGCTTTGTTTCCTGTAGTCCTTCCCAGGAGAAGTGATCTAAATACTTTCAGAGACACTGATTGATTGTTTCCAATCTTTCCTTGGCTTGAAATGGATTTTTTTCTTTTTGATTCTATATATCCAGTTAAGTCCTGATCTAAATCCCACTGAAGTTATGTTGGTAGTGGGGGGACCTTGGGGAACGGGCAAAGGTGGATGATGGGAACAAGTGGAAAATCAAGCCTGTGGGTGGTACTCATGGCTTGAATATATAAAGGCATAATATGCATATACATTTGGGCTGTCATTGTAGTCCAGTTTCTCTGGGCCTTGAAGATTTCATGGACTGACAGTGTGGTGGAATGCTGGGGACTTGCCATGTTTGTAGGTGCAAGCAGGACACGCCCTTTACTAGGTTTTCATGAGTTTTCTGGTATTCTACAGAAAAGCTGCTCTAGAAGAGTAAAATGATGCAAAATGTGTGTAAAAACAGGGCAGAGGACCTTCCCTGAGTCTCCCAGGGCAGAGCACAGGTGCCTTGTGCTGAAAAAGTTTTCTTCCCTAAAGTTATATTTGCTAAGCCCTCCAGAATGGTATATATTCAGCACTGTCTGTTCTGGAGCAAGCAAAACTAGGAGCAGTTCTACAGCATCTTTAAAAAAAACATAGCACTAGAGGCACGCACAAAGAAAAATCCCATTCCTTGCTGGATAAATGAAGGCAGCCCCAAGACTGCTATAATTTATATGCTTTCTTTTTTCAGTGCTGTCACTGGGCAAAATAACAGTGTGCCTGCTTGCTGTCCAGAGATCTGCTGTGCCAAAGCAAATAGTTGCAGCAAGTGGCAAGCAGAGAAGGCACCAAGGTATTTGACGGACAAGTGTTCCTCCCCCAAGCAGAGAGGAACATTTGTGAGAAACTAGTAATATACTGTGGTTGAAATGGCCCATTCAGGGTATAGAATTCCCAATCAAGTTGCCCAGGAGAGAGTTGGACAGCTGGTGTAGGAGCAGAAATCACTGCAGATAAATCAGGTTGGCATCTAAATGACTGTGGGCCCTGGGCAGGCCCCGATAGGTTTTTTCCCTCTGGTTGATGAAGTCAGGAAAGGTTTCACTGTGTGATGACTGACATTTGTTCCCTCCAGCTTCTTGCCTTCCTCTTACAGCTGCTTCAGTTCAAGAGAAACAAGATGCTTGTCCTGTTTAGATTTGGCTTTGCAGCAGTGTCCCCAAGTCCTTATCCTGTCCAGTCAGGGCAAGGAGCTGCTCAGACAGGTCCCAGAGCTGGTGGTGTGGGGCAGTATTAAGCTGGATGGAGAGCTGCAGCATTGCTGTGGGTGAGCGTGGCTGCTTCTTCTGAAGAGCTCTCCAGAAGTGGGAGCAGTTCCAGCTGGCTGTGAGGGTGGAGGCAGGCTCCTGTGCTATAATTACAAAGGCTCGTGTTTAATTGCTGCTTCCTGCTTCAGAGGTGTGCTGTAAATTAAGAAGGTGTTTTTCAATAGTGGCATTTAACTTTTTTCAATCATCTGCTTTCATTTTAATTGATCTGGGCTGGGATTTCTCAAGGGAGGTTTCCTATGCTCTGTAAATCCCTTGAAAGAGCGTGGGCACTGGGTTCTTAGCTCTCCTGGAGGTGATTTGATGTTCCCTCTAAGCCAGGATAATTGGGCTCTTCTGCACATCTGTTTGTGCAAGACCACTGTGTCCCACATATAAAATCCAGGGACTAGTTGAGCTGATGTGAGAGGAAGCTGGTCCATCTTCTCTGTATTTCATAAACTGAGGAACATCCTGAGATGCTCTGTGATTGCTGGATGTAAGGGAAAGGGAGCACAGCTGGAGGGATGTGCAGTTCAGTGGGACATTGAACTGCAGCCCTTTAAAAATTGCTGAAGGGAGAGTGGGCAAAATAGCACCCTATTTTGGGGCTGCTAGCTGTTCTTCCAGCTTTCTTTTTCTAAATTTAAATGAGACAAAGACCAATTCAAGGCTGGAGAGATAGGTTGCATATTGACTAGGTGTTCAAAATTAAAGCTCTGGTGTGTGGGTATAGTCAAAATAGCTGTGATGATGCTTCTCAAAAAGTACCTTGCTCATCCATTTGTTAGCAATAATATTAAAGATTCAGGGAAAATTTCGTCAGTCTTGGAGATCTCAAGGATGTTAGAAATTGTGAAGCTCAGTTTAAAAATAGGAACTTCAGGGAGGGGGGTTAAGAAGCCTTCTTTACTGCTAAATTTTTAAAGTTCTAGCTCCTGTTGCACACACACGTTCAAGCTTTTCTTTCTCCAAGGAAAGGATTGGACTTTTTTCAGGTTTTACTGACAAACACTTTTTCGAAGCAATCCCCTGAGGTTTAAACATAAAAAAAAATACTGTGAAATTGATTACAGAATGTCAAATCATGGCAGCCCTAGTTGAAACACACAACAGAGCCAATATCTCTTTAGTTTCCTCTTTTGCACTCCCAATAATTACCAGAGGAAGGTGTTTGTTCATGTGCGGGACAAATTATATTGGACTTAACTCCAAGACAATGCTATGGATGGGTCATAGGCCTCCCCACTGGCATGTGAGCTGTGTGTATATGTGCAGATAAGAGTATTGGATATAGGTTTGTCCATAGGAGGAGGTCAGGACTGGCATGCTTACTGTAATGTGGAGGCAAGGTAGCGGCGTGAGCCAGGTGCTCCTCCCACGTTGCTCTGTTCCCAGGGGCAGGCAGAGTTTGTAGCCATGTGCTTAAACTGCACCTGGTGCTTGGAGCAGGACACCCAAAGGTGCTTTTTATCCAGCTCTGTGCTGTGCCTTCCTTTGCTGGCTGTAATTGGCAGGCTTTATTCAGGATAACACTCTGGCCAGTTGGTGTGGTGGTAATTAAAGTCACTGTTACATGTTATAATACTGTGTGCTGTGTACTCTTTGGAGGAGGAAGGGAAAATAGGTGAGGAAGTGGTAGCTTTGAACAAGAGGAGTGGTTGTGCCAATTATCCTGGATGAGTTGTTCAGTGACAGTTAATCCATGTGAGTGAAAACAAGTCTTCTGTGGTGGAGTGCCAAGGTCAGGAATTTGAGCTCTGTTTGAAGAGTGAAAGTTACAGTCTTGCGGATTAGAGCTTCTTAGAAGAAAACATCTCTTGAAAAATTGAAGCAGAGCTTTTCCCACTGTGTGACCCACGTAGTCTTCTCTTTTTGATGACCAGAAAAGGACAATGGCAGAGGAATGTTAAGATCCCCTTATATGAGTTATTCCACAACTCAGGGGTGTGACACAGTGGGTTTGTGAAACTTGCCTCAGAATATGTCCATATTCATGCATTTGCATGCAGGGTGCCAGGGAAGATCAGTCATTGTGTACACTTGATTTTGCAGGAGAACTACTGCAAAGATACATTATCCTTTGCCATCCCTGGTGTCAACCGAGCTGAACTGATTTATACCACCTGGAGCTTCTGTTTAGTATGCTGCTACATTTTTAGCAGGTGGAAAATGGTCAGATTCAGAAAGGTGGCTGACATGATTTTGTCTGTGTTTTCTCATGTTGCAAACAGGATTGAGTCAGGACTTAATATGTGGTAGGTTTAGCTACATATGCAGTACAGTTCTAGTAGCTGGTAATTTGGGGTATCTGGTTCACCCATATGAATCCCTCTATTGTGCAGAACAAGGTCATTTTCCTTTCTGTCTGCCTTCTGTTTATTTAACCAGAAACTATCTTGTAAACATTTTGTTCAATATCTGTGGCATCATTTTCGGTTCACTTCATATGTGGGTTATATGTGTTTGTCCATGTCCCCCTGCCCACCTCTCCACCCCCTCATTGTTAGTGGATATGTTCTGTAGGCTATCCAGAGACTGACATTTCATTTTAGTCTCTGGAAAATGATGCTATTGGTTCCATGATAGACTGCAGGTTGTAGGACATGTGATCTGTTATGCCAAGCAAGGAGACACCCCTTTATCTCATTATATTGACCTTGCTGACATGTAATCACACCCACTGTAGTATGTACTAGTGCCGTGTATCCATAGCAGAATATAAATACAATACTTTCTGTATATAGCTTTTTTCTTTAATGTAGTAATTTTGTGTAAATAGCACTGTTTTCATGCAGAGATTGCTATCTGCCTGTGCAAACAAACATGTAAGGCCTTGGATTTGGAATTTCATTGACTTCATTATCCACTTATATTGGTGTGCTTCAGCAAACAAGTCCCCAGTAAATAAAATGGTATAATGTAGTTTACATGTGCCTCTCCTGGGAGGTGTGTGTATGGAAGGCAGTTGTTGGGCCTTAACAGTACCTGTGAGCATTAAGTTCGTTGAAAGAACCAAGTTGGATGGATATTGGTCCTTGCACCATCAGTACCTCTAGTTCAGTGTGAAAATAAACACTGAGGATATTAATTCCTTTGGAAATGGCTCCCAGTAACTTCTTTCCTTATTGCTGATCCATCTGGGGAAAGTTGTTACCATTTGACTCTTTTCTAACTTACCCATAAGTAATTTGCAATTTTCTCTTCGTCTTGGGTTGGTTTTCCTTGCATGTTTGTGGTGATACTCCCTTCTGTCACTGAGGCACTGTAAGTTTAATTATTATGTCCCAAAGGCACTGGAAAACCTGGAGGGCTGTATTTGGTTAGGAGAAAGATTTTGTTTTTTTTTCAGAGGGAATACCCCACTGCTCACATATAATTGAAACCAGGCTTTTCCAGAGCATCTCACTTGCACACTGGAGAGCTGTGAGCACAGACGCACCCTGTAATTGCATAAATCAGAATGAATCTAAGGCGGACAAAGTCTATTGAAATTATATTTTGGAAGGCAGGATTGCTGTTAATGTTTTGAGGTTTGGTGGCTTTCTGAGCTGTTTGTGGACAGAAAAGCTGCCATTGCTCTGAGAAGTCCTTGTGCATATTCCTGAGAGGGGATAAGCCAAGGCAGTTTTGGGAATGGAGCTTGGGACTCCCTTTCCTGCTGCTGAACAGTCACACCAAGACAAGCACCAGTGCTGTGAGCATGCACCAAAGCCAACTGGGCAGAAGGGCAATTCAAATCAGATAAAGCCAGTTCTTAAACAGATTGAGCTCTATGCTTTTCTAAATCAGAACAAAAATGTCAAATTCCTTATAAATACCAGGCAGTGCACAGCTGCACTGACCTGGCATCTCTGTTCTGTCTGATGGGCGCAGAGCAGAGTCGAGCTGTTCCTCCGTGAGCCCGGAAGATGGAGAAATATTGAGCTTTTGCTTCTCAAAAGCAATTATCTGCATTTCCCCCCAGCCTGAAGCAATGGGTCACGCTCTCCTTAGCATGGAGGAGAATGTGTCTAGTCAGCACTGGGGGAAATTCTGGAATAGTCCAGGAGTGCCAGGCATTCAGACACAATACCGTCATTGGCAAATCCGCGTGAATAACTTTGGAGCGCTGTAATGTGGGCTGCAAATTGTGAGGCTGACTCCTTACACAGACCACAGATCCATCACTTTGAAATGTCAGGCCTTTGTCACCCAAAATAGTCTTTTGTCTTCTTTTTCCATGCATGATACATGGAATTTTTTCTCTTTTGCTTTGTGTCTTACAGTGTAGTTGGAAAAGAGCCTGTGCAGTTCACACTGAGAAGCTCAGCTGGGAAGAAAGGCTCTTTCCTGACTGCTTGTTGACCAAAGAGATGCAGGCACAGTCGAGCTGTGGTCAAGGCAGGAAACTAACAGGCAGCTCTTGGGACTCCTGGTAGAGTGTTGTGATGCTCTGCCCTGCAGTGCTGTGTCTGTAGGTTGTAGGAGACAAACCAAACTTCACCTTTTCAGTGGCTGGAGTGGCAGTCATGGTCCAGCCTGTCAGACTGGCACTTTCAATGACAGGATTGTGAGAATGGTCTCTCTCCCTCCTGCTTACCTGCATGAATCAGGTATGTGTGGATCCTCTATGGAAACACAGTATGTGGTGTTAGCAAGAGGGAGCTGTGATCCCCCTCAGTTCCTCAGCTGTGGTGATTTTCTGAGTCTTGATTAAATGAGGCGTGGTCCATATGTGAATTCAAGTTTCAGAAGGGAAAGAAAAAGCAAGTTTCTATTTTTACATACATGCTTGTACCATCAGAATTATAGCACCTGCTGAAGTGTAGTACACACTTAAACTCTCATCTGGTTTTGAGGTTGAGGACTGTGCTGCACCATGAGCAGTGGGAGGGAATTCAGGGTGTTCCCAGTAGCATTTTTGTTTTGCGGTAAGGATTGTGCTTTGCAGATACCTTCTCCACTTGTGGAGTAACTTCCACTTCCTGTGTTCTATTTCATGTTGTGGAGCAGTTTTGGAGTATGCAAACTACATTGCCTTCAGATGAAACCAAATTGTGTTTATGATAACCAGAAGAGATAGTCCAAAGTGAAACCTGTCCTGTGACTTGATTCCTTAATCTGGATGCATCTGCAGTGTTGGTAATTACAGTTCATGAGTTTGGATCTTCATGTTTGGCAAAGGCATCAGCCTATCAGCAACCTTGGAGAAATTAGGCCCATGTGCTGTGTGGGAGCCTGGAGGAGACACGTTGTCTCAGGACCTTTCACAAGTGTGGTGGAAGATTAAGAGGGCTGAAGTATTGTGTATCACATTGCTCCCAAGGTTAGCCCCAGCAGAGTGGAATGTATGTTTTCATGTGGCTTCTGATGCTGTTGAGATTTGACCAACAACTGTCAGAGCTCAGTTTCATTCTCATGGGTCTTCTATGCTCCAGGGCAAACTGGGGGCTTTTGGCCTTCTCAAAACTGAAGTTCACTATTAGTGCTTTTTCTTGTAGCTACACTTAATGTTCTAGAAGATGGTACTCTTGAGCTCTTTCACTGTAATTATTAATTACAAATATCACAGAGGAAACCCAGCATTCTTAGAATTATATTGGCAGCTAAATACATGAATGGTGCACTTCAATTTCTAAATTTAATGTCTAAATATGCTTTTCCCCTTTTAGATTTGGTATCTTTCCTATATAATTCAATTTTGGGTAAGAAAAGGTGGGTTGAAAAGGGTTTAGTTTTTGGTTTTATTCTTACCTCACCACTCTTCTACTCTTCCTGAGTTAGCGTCACATGCACAAGTTGATTCTGTAGAAGGAGGGGTACAAACTCAATCACCTCCATGCTGCACACGTTTTTTAAGGTATGAACATAAATGCTTCTTCCACTTTTACCAGGAGGCAGGGCATGAACACTGTGTAACTCTGAGTGAGTAGCAGAGGAAAGTGGATGTGTATTTGTAACAGGATATGTCCCTGTCCAGCACTGAAGAGCACACAAGAGTAGCTTTTCCTGAGCAAGTTTGCAATGCCTTTCTTAGCACTGCCATGTAAGTCCCTTTTTCATATTGCACCCTACCTTTCAAGTAAATTGACAAAACCCAGCAGCTCCCATTTCCAGCGTGAGACATGTGAAGGAAATAGTGTACTTCTGGGAACGTATTAAATAAAATCTCCACATCAAGTGTAACTTTAGTGGAAGAAAAGAGGATATTGTCCCCCAGCCCCATTAATGTAGGTTGTAATTGATTGGCTCTATCATGTGTAAAGCTTGAAAAGTCTAGTGTCTTGTTGGGATGATCAGAGTTGAATTTGACCAGCTTAATCATCCCATACTATTTGCTCATGCATCCTAAAATTGTGTCAGAGGGCATGCCAGTGAAAGTAGGGCCTTTTTTTCTGAGACATACAAAAACCCAGAGCAATATCCCTAAGAATTCACATCTGGGGGCCCACGTATGATATTTCTCCCCCTGTCCCAACACTATCACTGGTGCCTTTTCAAAGCTCTTCAAGTGTAAATCAGGGTTGGAAAGTCTGCTCCCGTGGATTGGTTTGTAGGATGAACAATGTTCAAAGGTGTGAGCAAAATTCTCCAACCAGCCCAAAAGAAAAGATTATAACTGAGTGTTTGACTTCTGTTTAGGGGGAAGAGGACCAGCAGCAAGTTAATTGTCGGTACCATCAGCATTTATCCTGTGTTTTCTGATTGGTCTAGGACAGGGAATTTTTTGTCATGTGAACCATTTGTTTATACCTTTCTAATACCAGGAAGTTTTAAATATTAAAAAATACCATTGTTTGAGTTGGCTCTGAACAACACTCCTGAAACTTTTAATGGGCTCTGAAGGAGAGCAAGAACTCAGTGGCTCACAGTTCCATCCCTCCTTGCAGGGACATCCTCTGCAAGTACTTCTCTCCCTCTGCTCTTAGGCTTTTACCCTTTCTGGTTACACAGAAACTGTGCAGTCAGACCCCCAGGTCGTGAGGAAGGGTGTTACTGTCCCACATTTCATGGGATCTGTGGGATAAGGGTTTTTTTTTTTTTGTGACAGAGAGTTGTGTAGGTGTTCGTGGAACAGCTCTAGCTGACCTCAATTCCAAAATCTTTTTGTGCTGCAGCTGTCTGCTGATAGAGTCCTTATTGTAAAATGTCACATGGACCTGAGGCAGCTCACAGCTGTCATCTGAAAAGGTTATATTTTACCAGCAGCTTGAGTTTCTTTGTTTTCATAATGTTGAGTGAAGCTGTTTTAAATTTCACTGGGGAAACCAGGGACACTGACTGATAACCTCAGAGTATCCTGTAACTGAATCTACACGAGCAAATTTACGCAGAAGGTCTTGTCACTGACCTCCTAAGGGGTAAAGATGGAGCTCCTCATCAGCACTCTATGTATTGTGCAAATAATACTGCAAGTAATAGGGTGCTGTGAGGACACTCTCTGAACCTTTTTTCTTTAATATGCTCATCTGTTTTTTTTTTCTTGTAAGTAGTTTTAATTTTTTTTTTAAATTTTGGCAGCTAGCAAGTAGAAAGTTGTTGCTGTTGAGCTAGAGCAGGCTGGTGTAGTCTAAGTTGTTGCTTGTTGACTTATCCTTGCACAACTCCCAGAAAAATGTACTGCAAGCTTTGCTCCATCTGGCTAAATACCTCATCCTCTGTGAGGCACAAATTGAATTAAGAAACAAAGCTGTTTTCCACAGTCTGGCTGATGCTACTCAGTCAGACACTGTTAAGAATCCATTTTAAACATGGATCCCAAAGTTAATTCCATGTTAAGTACAAATGGTGCTAGAAAGCAATATCTTTGTAGCTAAATGTTGAAAATGGTATTGACTTTTTCCCATTGTCAGTGACAGATGTGGAATATGAACATGTCCTATTGTCCCAGGCAGACTTGCTTAAATAGTTCTATGTATTATTCAGGTGTCTTCCTGTTGGCAGCAGGATTCTTGGAGATCTTGGTTTACTTTTGAGAATTACAATGTAGAAAATCTCAGTCTAAATTTTGCTAGGATATCTACCTAGCAAACAGTTCCAAGAGAAGTGTGGAATGGGGCAACCCCAACCTGGTGTCAGGGCCAGGTACTGGCAATAAAGACGGCCTCTCCTAAGCCTTGAAGATGGAAGAGTTTGGGAAACAAAGTGCTATTTTAGCAGATGTATGGGTTTAAACAAAATAAAGTGAAGCTGTCAGCTCTTTCCCCAGTCACAGTGAAGTCCTGAGTGTAGACACTCCCCCAGGAGCCCAAGGGTGCATCTCTGAGCTGACCCAACCTGCCTCTCCAGCTGAGACACATCTGCTGCAGGGACAGGGTTTGTGGTCAGCCGCCAAGGCACCTACTGGTGTGTCAGTGGGAAAAGTCTCCCAGGAAGGTAAACAATAAAAACAAATTCCCTCTCCCTTAAGGTCACACAATATGAAGCTGGCTATCATGGAGCTCAAGGGGAAATGAATAATGGGGACCTTGGAAATCTAGAGCTGCATCACTGAGTCTGACAGGTGTACAAGCTGAAATCTCTGATGTTTCTACAATTGCAAGCTAGAAGAAAGTGTGAGATAGCATTGCTGTTTTGGCCTCTCTGTCATCTCCCTGGTCCTTTGCAGCTCAATCCAATCTCAAGATGGATCCAAAATGCAAATACTAGTTGGGAAATTTCTGCACAATGTTCTTCCCTGCATCCTTCTCTCATATCTGCACCAGCTCTATTACATGAGGAGTAAGAATATAGAAATGCATTTAGTAATGATGTAGTTTCTTCTTTATTTCTTTTCCTCCTCTGTTCTCAGAAATAGGCAGTGAGTGGTTGGATCATGGGGTTGCTATGGTGAGCTTTAAGATACACCTTTGATCATAGTTGGTGAGTGCCAGCCAGCATATTAATTCCAAGCCGTCCATATGCTTCCAGACCAAAATACCTCTCTCTTGCTACTCTTCATTTTGTTGAACACTTAGCCTGCTAGTTCACAGACTACTCTGTCTTACTGTGCTGCTCCAAGAAATCTGTTCACGTTTGGTATTTCTTTTTCTCACTGGAGGGGTAGCTGGCAGAATTACTGCCTGAAAGGAAGTTGTAACAGGTGAGGGTCAGTCTCTTCTCCCAGGCAACCAGCGACAGGATGAGAGGACACAGTCTTAAGCTGCACCAAGGAAAGTTTAGGTTGCACATTAGGAAGAAGTTCTTCAAAGAAAAAGTGCTTGGGCATTGGAATGGGCTGCTCAAGGAGGTGGTTAAGAAAAGACTGAGTATGGCACTTAGTGCCATTGTCTAGTAGACAAGGTGGTATTTGGTCGCGGATGATCTCAAAGATCTCTTCCAACCGAGTTGATTCTGTTACCCTTTCTCCTCATGGACTCCTGCTACCTCAGCAAAACCCACCAGTAGCAATCCTGATTTCAGGTAATCTGCTGTAGATTTAGATATTTAATGTGAACTTCTGGGTATGTTAAATGAGACACTGAGATGCCTCCCTTGAAAATTAGCGGCAGAACTCCTACTACAGATGAAGGAGACAGGGTCAGATGATTTTGCCCCAACAAGCACTCTGCAGCAAGGATGGCTGGGTGGTGGTTTTCTGGCCTTTGACTTCACTTGTTCTACAATGGATAAATGCCTCCTACCTATGAAAATATTTTGCTGTCCTATGTGGTTTTATACAAATATAAGGGAAAAGCGAAGCGACAGGGAATGTGGTGCTCAGTTCTTTTCTGTGATTTATGCTCTGGTTTATCCGGCAAGGCAGCCTGCGTACCCGAGAGAACAGTCTGAGTATCTGTGAGAACAGAGATCAGATAGCGGGGCTGCCTTGGCTTGCTGGGCTGCAGGGCTTAATCAGCTATTAGAAGATGATATTAGGAAATGTAATTTACAAAGAGACTCTGAACAGAGTTTTGAGTCTTTTGTCAGTTCTAATAGAATATTCAAGAGGAAGTTCTCTATTTCAGTCTAGTTCTTTTGGGTTTACTTTTCATTTTTGTGTGCTTCTTTTTCTGCCAAGCAATTGCCCGCCTCATTTATTTGCTAGGACTTGCTTATCTAGGCTTCTCGTTATTATCCTGGCTAAAAAATTGTTATTTACTCATATGGTAATACCCAGAGCTTCTAATCTAACATCAAAGCTTCATTGTGATGGATGTTACACAGACCATTAGTTTATTAAAGATGGGTATGTGTTGTCTTAGGAATGTATGGGCTTACTTTATGATAGCAAGAAGGGACAGAACAAGGTAGCAGGAAAGCATTCACACACACTATATCAAGTGACAATCACACACCAGCTTGTTTTGAAATGGCAAAGGTTTGAGCCTGTGGGGAAAAAAAAATGTTGTTTTCCCCAGAAACAGAAATTATCGAAGTGTTTTCATTTTTGTTGCCTCTGAGAAGTATTTGCAGTACTTTCACAGCATAGAATGGGGTTTTGCTACTGTTTGCAGGACTACAGCCAATTTCACCAATCACTGGGCACAAGAGGTTTCTTTAAACAGAAATTGGGAAATCCTGGGTAAGAAGTTTGCATGACAAATATTAGTCAAATATACACTCCTTTGAATTAAGACCTGGCCTGAGACTCTTGTAAGTCTTTGGCTTGCTTTAGACCCTGCAAGCTTCTGCATCTTCCAGCACGTCTGCAACAGTTGGTACAGCTCTTGTTACTCCACTTGCCTTAGGTCTGATACAATTGTGTTACAGGAAGCAGCATTACCAACCTTAAAGAAATTAAATGGGTATCATTTTTGGGTAAATCTGAGTATTTGTCATAGGCTGAACTGGATGGTAGCATTAGCCAGGCTGGGGACTGGCTGGTTTTTTTGCAGCCCTACCAGGAAGGACCGTAGAGGTACTGTGGACAAAATGTTAAAGGTGAGCTGACATTGTGAGCGCAGCAAACTGTCTGCAGGAATGCACTTCAAGGAGCTTTGACAGCAGATTGATATTTTCTTCTACCCTTTAGTGCCCTCTCAGTTCAAGGAGGTTGTGGAGTAGCTGGTGGGGCCCAAACGTGCTGAGCACATAGAGTGTGTGAGGAAAACACTGCTAGCAGTGAGTTTGAGACACTATCAGAGTACAGCAGAGGGAAAGCTGAATGTGTCCCAGCAAGCACAAAGTATGGGAATTTCCCCTCCTGTGGGAATGGAGGGTTTAAATGTTATCTTCTTGATCTTAAATGCCTTCTCAGCAACCCTGCCTGTACCAGTGGGATTTGTCCACCTACGTGTGGTGGTGTCCTTGGAAGAAAACCAGCTTTTGCATAATCAGTCTCAATAGGAGGGTACCTAAAGCTTGCAAGGTCAGGTTTGTTTTGTTTGTTGTCTTGCTTTGGGATGTATTTTTTCCCTTTTCCCCCCCCTTTTTTTGGAACAACGGTGTATTTCTCCTGCCAGCAAGATGTTTCTTCTACCTTGGAACTGTACAGCTTGCGCTTCTGGTTTTTTTTGCTGGCTCCTACGCTTGGCTTTCTGTTGCTGCTGCTGCTGGTGAGACTATTTCAGAGATGTGCCAGGCTTAGCATGCAGATCCAAATTTAGGTCTCTCTGCCTTCAAACAGAACAGAGGGTCTACAGAAGTCATTTTTTAGTGTGACTGTTCAGAATAGCTAATTGGCTTGTTGGCTCTGCATGAAACTGCACAGCATCCTTGGACCCGGCTGTGCTGGGCACTTGACTTTTCTTCTTTTATGCCTTCATTACTTGCCATGGTGATGGCCCTAGGTGACAGAAGTCCCAGGGAAAAGTTGGGAACAGAAGCCTCCAGCCAGGCTTGATGTGGGACTAGACTTACTTTTATTTCTTAAGCCTGTGTCACTTCATCCTACCCAAGCCTGTTTCCTTGCTCAACTTGCTAGTTTCTTGATCCATTTTCTCTGTTCTTTGTATTTCTAGTGATATATTGGTGCTGCCTGGCAGGGAGACATATTTACTGAGCAGAAGATGGCAAAAAAGGGTGGAGCAGAGATAATTTCCCTGATGCAAACTGGATTAGTGTATACTTTTGTAAGGACTGTACCTGGCAGGGCTGTCTTAGCTCTTAGACTGCTTTTAGTTACTGAATTGTTGGAGCAGGGACATTTTAGGAATCAGAGAGCTATTTCTGGCTTGTTTGGGTAAGAGGGGGTTGGAAACGAACTGGCTGGTGAGAAACAATGTGGCATATAACTAATTGCAAGACAAATATTGTCTTGGATGTATGTTAATTATTTTGCTTTAAAATTGGCTGGCAGTTAACTACTTAGTATTTCAAGTCCTTTATGTCTTCAGGTTTAACATCTAAACTGTGAGGGAATTCACAGCTCTCTACAGCTGGCTAGAAGCACATTTTAAAAGGTGCCTCCAACTTAGCAGTTACTTAATTTGCCTTGTGTTGTTCAGTAGCAGAGCAGTAGTAAATGTATAACTCCAGGAGTCTACTTGTAGGTGTGTCTGCTTACTGTATTTCTTTATTCCTAGATTTTAAGGAGCTGATATTTGAGTAAGCAAAAGCTGATCAAAGGTATTTCCTTATCATTGGTTGCTTTATTGATTACTCAAGCCTCCTTCACTCTCTCATTAAAAAGTTTTGAGCCCTTCACAATCTGCTGTGTTGCGCAAGAGCTGTGCCAGGTGAGGAGCGCCCCGTGCCACAGCTGCCAGCTGCATGCTGCACCTTCCTTACCTTCCAAAATAGTGTTTATTTTGATGGAATTGTCTTCATTTTGACCTGGTACAGGTCTTGTGATGGGGCTTTATGTTGCTTTTTGAATGTAAAAGTTTAGCTAAAAAAACCCAGTGAAATAAGCTTTGAATCTTGCCTCATGTGCTGTGGATCTGTGGGAGGAAGTTGGTAGTAGGTACTTGAATAATTTCCAACATTGCATGTTAGTCTTGGGTGGAATTAAACTGCTCTAAAATGAGCTGTTGCCATGGGAACAAGGTACTAATGATTTCAGGGTGCCAAAGAATGCTTAGTCAGGATTTGAGAGAGTAGCCACCCCAAACCACTATGTCCTGTGTCTTCATTCCTTGTTTCTGTATCATGATGTTCCTGCTTACAGCCTTAACATCAGTCACTGGGACATAGGAAGGAGCTAAGGGTGCCTTTAGGACTCTGAGGCATTTCAGTGCAGTGATAAATGGCAGAAGTGATTTCTGAACTGCCCTTCATGATGGATCTCTCCCTTTTGTTTGACACCAGTGGCTCTGTGCTACAGTGATTGCTCTTGAGGATGCAGCTGTGAGGAGGAGCTGGGAGTGTGGCTGCTTTGAGGTTATCAGCAACTGCCGTGATGAGGGGGGATTTGGAGTAGGTCAGGTAAAGGAACAGAGGACCAGAGCTCTTCCCCTAAACCTCAGGCCTCTTAGTGAGGTGTCAAGGGTAGGGAGGGGGCTGTTGTTGGTCTCCAAGCATCCCTTAAGGGTAGTTCTTTGCAGAGGTACCTGGCATAGGATTGCATAGATCTGGACCAAAATATGTTATCTTTATGCCATTAGGTCCATCCCCCGCCTAATTCAGCAGCAACCAGAGAACCATATTTTTTCTATTTTAGGGTTAAATATCTACTTGACTGGCATTTCTATTCTCAATTCATTAAAATTAGAACTACTCTATAAGACCTCAGCCATTCATTAACCAACAAACCAGTGCTAATTTAAATTTCCATGGCTGCAATTTAATTTTGCACGAAGATTATAGATACTTTTGTGATTGCCTTTCAGCAGGCTCACTGATACTTCTGCCATGTCACTGTTATTACTAGCAGGGACACACTAATGCCTTCCTGCTTAAACCTGTCTGAGAATCTATTAATGGGGTGGCCTACTTCCAAATTACAAAGAGGAGCAAAAGCTCATCAGGCAGTGTAAATGGTGATAATTTCAGCAAATGCTTTCTGTGTAAGGAGATTGATGTTTTAAGTGTCCCAGCAAATTGGTAATAATGATCAGCAATTCTCCACCATTCTTCACAATGGAACGGGACTTTGAAAGAAGCAATTAAATGCAAACACCTTCTGGACTGAGCTAATGTAGACTTCTCTCATTGAAGTTAAGTTAACTGTTAGACCTACAAGTCATGTTTAATGAGCTTTCTGCTTCCAGCCCAGCAAGGAGCCTGTAATGAAGCTGGAGAAATGTGACCAGCATTTATGGCAAGCGCCTACTTCAGCTTTCAAATGACACTGGGCAAAGCTGTGATTTCCTCGTAGTGGAAATATGATAAACCAGGAGATGAGCAATAATTCTGAAACATCTGCTGTTCTGTTGAGCTGTTTGCTCATCTTACAGGTAGTGACTGCAGGATGAGCATCAGGTGGCTCCCTAATGCAATGATGTAGAAAGATTTCTGATTGGATTCTGTGTACATTCTGATTCTGTATTCATAGGTGCAAGGAAGAGATTTAAATTGAAGGTAAAAATGAATGCAGAAGCTTCAGTGTAGGGGTCTTTTTGCTTCACTGCAGGAGACATTATTGACATGTCTGTATATTGCAGTAACCCCTGAACAGCTTCACCTGCCCAGCTGCATGATGATAAAATTCAAAGCCTTTGAAACCCAGGGACCAGTTTTTGTATCCTGTCTTCTGCTTAACAAGAAAACTCAGTTTTCTGATTCAGTCTCCTCCTGAGCCTATGTAAACTCCTTGAACTCACAGTGTCCTTTCACAGGGTGATCCTCCCCAAGTGAAGACCAGAAGTGCTGTTAACACATTTAGTAGGTTCAAGGTTCTGCTTTGGAGAAGACACCAAACTATCAGCCACTATCCACACTGATGCCAGTCATCCTTTTACAGACCTTTTTCCCCCTAAGTCAGGTGTTTTCCAGACTAATGGGCCCCAGACTATTCAGTCATTCCTTAGACTGACTTTTAATCATTCTTACTGCCTTTCCATATTCCAGCTCTAATTTATCTTGTCTGAGGTGAGAGGGCCTGGGCTTGATGCAGAATTCAATGTGTGAATTAGCTGTGGATTTATAATGCTGTCTTCCCTACTCCAGTGTGGGTTCCTAATGAACTTCACTGATAACCTTTCACTGGGAGCTCAGTCCTTAGTTCTATCCTATGTTTCCTAACTTTTAAATGATTCTTTTTCCATTCAGAAATATCCCTTCTTCTGAAGCTTTTAGCTTTTGAGAACTTAAGATGAAGATCTTTATCACAACTCTTCTTGAAATCCAGATTATGTGTGATAAATCCCTTTTATTCACTTGGCTGCTGACATTTTGTGTGAACTCCAAGAGGCTGGAAAGGCAGGGCTCCCTTTACAGCAGCTGTATTGACTCTGCAAGGAGCTTGTATTTATTTGGGTGTCTGTTGACCTTTATTAAAGGCTTCACAAAGTTGCCAGAAACAAGCATTCGTCAGAGACCTGTGGCTCCCCATATCCTTGCAAAATACTTTCTAAAGTCTGCACGTTTTTAATTTTTCAGTGACCAGGCTATCTCAACTCTGTGTCCTTAAATTTGGAAATGAACACCATCTAATCCTGATTTGTTATCTGTCTTTTTTTCCTGTTTGTACCAGAAGTCCTCCTATGATTATTGAAATTTCAGATAGATTTTGAAAGGGCTTTGCTGTGAGAAGCTCCCCTGTTTCTGTTTGTGTTTCTCTTGCAATGAGATCTGTGTAGGTTTTAGTGCGTATGGGTTTTATTAGTTACTTGAAACAGCTTTCAGATTAATTCCTGCTATAAAGAATATCAAGAGACTAGCTATGTGTCTTTCCCCTATTTCCACATTTTATTTTACCATCAATTCTCTTTAAAAGGAGAAAAAACACTCAGACAAACATCTCACACTTGTAGTATTTTTTGTTGTTCTGGAAAGGCAAAAGGATCTTCATATTTAGCAAATGACGTTTTGGTCTCTTTACACAGATCAGTGGAAAGCAGTTGCTGCTGTAAACAAGAATTACACCCCGTAGTTTTCTTCTAGCAAGACAAAAATACTTTATATAGAACTTAAAGTGTTGATAAAAGTCTCTTCATTGCTCTAAATATGAGTGGTCACATTTAAAGAAAAATTCAGTGCTGCAGCTTGCTCATTCAAGTCAGCTTCTCTAGGACTTATTTCTTTCCTGTGTTTACCCAGTTCCATCTGATAAGACCATCTATGTTTTGGTCACAGTGGGCTTGAACTGTGTGCAGAGCTCACATGGGCACTGTGAGGACAGTTTATGGCTTTTCACATCGATTTCTCTGTGCTGTTACCATTTATCAACTTGTTTTCATCCCTTGGAGGTATGCAGAAATGCAAATGATAACCTAGTTCTCTCAATTCCTAGAAGTATCTGAAACCAGTGAATGCTGTAAGGAACTAAATATCTTTTCATCTCAACTGTTGTAACATGAAGTCTTTGAAATGGTACCCAAATTGGGCAGTTAGCAGGCACGTAAATGGCATTTCAGCACACAGGGCAATTTTTTTTGCCTCTGTTCTTATTTCTAGTTGCAACATTTTGGTTGGTATTTTTACAGGTTCCAGCAGAATACCTATTGAATTGCCACCACTAGTCAGAAAAACATGCTCAAGGCTTCCTCAGCACCTGAGCTGCTTTGTCAATCAGCTCTCCTAGTTTGTCGTTGAGCTTTTTGATAAATGTTCGCTTCTCATGTTTTTGTTATTATGAGAGTTAGAAACCTATATTTACTTAAATGAAAGCTGATGTGAGTTGTGTTCATGTTTCACATGGGAAAATACACTGAAACCCTTTAAATGGAAAATGAAAAGGCAAGTTTCACAGCGAAGTAAATAGTACAATAGAGACATCTTATTATTTTATGAAGGTATTTATTATTATGTAACTCTAGTCTCTGAATTTTTCAGTAGGAAAAAGGAAATTCAGGATGCTCAGTGCCTGAGCTGAGATGTCCTTCAGATACTTGTGTGAAAGTTGGGCTTTCAGAAGTGAGGACTGTTGCAATTGCTGCTGGAGCTGGTGAAACCTGTGGCTGCCCAGACCCTGGAAAGCCAGGCTGGTTTTGTTCAGGTTTGCAGCTGTGGAGTTGGATATGGATATCTGACCCTCACATTCTGGATTTAGGTACAGTGTGATCTTTACTGCCCAGTCTGCCTTTCCACATTATTTGAGTTCACCTGCACCTTGGTCTCACAGCTGCTGAAGCCACTGACAAAACTTCCTTTCATTTTTCCATATTGTGTGATTGAGCTGTGCCAGATGTGTGCATGATTCTCTACTATCACCTGGGGAAAATTATATGAAAAGGCAATTCCTGATAACTTTCCTGAAGTTCCCTGTGCTTTGAAATATCATCACATTATAGTAATCAGGCCAACACCAACATAAGTGTAGTATTAGCTGAGAGTTATTAGCTTTGATGTTGATTAGTGCAGCAGAGGTTACTAAAGTCGTTTTTTTTTGTTACATGCTTGTGTTTTTAAAATTTGGCAGGGGGTACTAGGAGGAAATGTAGGTGTTCTGACTTGAGCATATGAACAGAAAGAAAATCAAAGCTAATTTAAATTCTCCAAGTTTCCTGGTTGATGCAGTGTTTTATACCTCATGACAGAATACACTGAACGCAAGAGCCCTAAACTATGTGTGTAGCAATAATGATATCCCAGAACTCTTCACATGCCGAAGGCTATGGCTGCTGTCAGTTTTACATCCTGATTCAAGCAAGCAGCCCTGCTCTACAAACCCCTGGTGTACAGTTTAGTCTCTGTAGGCTGGATTGGCATCACTGAACTGCTGTCCTAGAAGTATAAATTGAGTCCATGTAATACTAAAGCACTGTAGTGAATGCTTCGAAGAAAGATGCTTGTTATTCTTACATTCCTAATATAAGAATATTCATCATATATTGAATATTCAAAAATGTTTATTGAATATGTAGTATTAACAGATATCCTTAATTATTTTAGTTTTTAATTCAGAGGCATTTTTGGATACTGCATTCTTCTGTTAAATGAAACAAAACTATCCTTAGACATTTCTGACAATGACGTCTTTATTTTCAGCTGAGGACATTTTGTTTTGAACTACTGGTCTCAAGATTTATTTTCCCTATTTCATCAGGTTTAAATGCAGTCATGATTGTTGGTCTCAGTCCCAAGCCTTCAGTGTTCCCTCTTCTTGGTTTCAGTTTGACAGCTATATCAGGAATACTGCCTTGTAATCCAGCTCCAAATATATGGCTTTCTTTCACCAAGGATATTCTCCTAGGAAATCCAACAAGTAAATTGATTTCAGGGCATAAGCTGAAAAGATTTCACAAATGTGGAGTGGTCAAAGTTTTTAAAATGTCAGTCCTGATTTCAGGTTATATCTTTGATATGCCACTTGAAAGTGCTGGAGAAGATCTTGCCTTGCAAAATGTGACTGCTGAGCTCTTTGAAAGTGGAATCTCTTGCATTCTCTTCACTGGGACATCCAAGTTGCTAGGTGTTTTTCATCACTTTTCCAACAAAAAATGACCCCTTCTTTTTTTCCTCAAACTAAGGAGTTTAATCGGCTCTTAAATACTAGGAAAAGCTGTTAGCTGTATTCTGAGTAGTATGAAGTCTGTTTCTCTTTCAAATTTTTAGTTTATTTGAAACTAATTCTTGAAACCCCTAAGCACTTCTGTATGTCTGTAAGCTCAACCCTAACCTTAACCCTAGGCAGGAAAGGCCACCTTGGGCTAAGGCTGGCTCCGAGGAAAAAGCTGTGGTGGGCGCCATGTTGTGGCAGTTTTGTGTTACCCTTGGGATGCCTTTTGCATCTGCAGTGTTCCTGGAGCTCTGGGCTTTGTGGTTTAAAAACCCTGACCCTAGTTGGAACCCTAACACTAGGCAGGAAAGGCAGCCTTGGGCTAAGGCTGCTTCCAAGGAAAAAGCAGTGGAGGAAGCCATGTTATGGCAGTTTTGTGTTCCCCTTGGGATGCCTTTTGCAGCAGCAGGGTGCCTGGAGCTCTGGACTTTGTGGTTTCAAGCCCCTAACCCTAGGTGTAACCCAAACCCTAACCCTAGGCAGTAAACGCAGCCCTGGGATCTGTGGGATATGTCTTACCCATATCTAAAAGAAGGAGACAGTGGTGCATTGCACTGGTGGATGTGTAGCAGAGCTGGTACCCACAGGCAAAGGAATAAAACTGTCTATATTGTACTTCCATCCATGCCATCTCTTTGGGGATATGCCAAATAACATCAGTGCCTGGGATGTAGGTTCATACCACACTCACATGATGTGAAGCCCAGTTGCACCTCTGTTGAACTTTTAGTGCCCATGCACATTAAAACAGGTCCTACAAAACCATCTATTTATTTTGGGGAGGTTGAACTTCCTGGATCAGCACACTGTGCCTGTCGATGATGACACAAGAGGTCAGAGCTGTCTTCCCTCCCAGGGATAAGCAAACATTTCCTCTCTTGGGAGCAGCTGACTGTTGAAGCTCTGCTTTGGGTGAGGATGCCTGCATCCTAGTGCAAAAGCCTGTGTCCTGGGCTTGCATTCCCACCTTGGGGTCCTTTGGATAGGGGCTCCATGGATGGCTAAAAGCTGGGGAGGGTGCATCAGGTGCACTCTAAAAAAATCTCTGCAGTCAGCTGGGTGGAAGGTAGTTCAGATCAGTGACTGGCAGGTGCTTCTGAGCCATTGTCTGCAGGAGGTGATTGTTGTTTCAGAAAGAAGGGACCAAGGTGGATGTATTCCCATATAAAGAGTGTATAAAGCAAATTTTCATAAGTATGCTGCTAAATCTTGCTGTCTGAACCACGAACATTTACTCACCAGCCTTTCAGACCATCCTAGCTGTTTTGGCATTCAATATTTAGAGGTAAAAAATCCACCCCAGCTTCTCTTTCACGTAAGTTCAGTCATTGCTGCAATCATTCTGCTTATAGTTTGGAATTGCAGGGTAGGTGGTTCTGAAATGAGCCCTTGAAAATACTATTAAATGATGATGTATGCAGGAATGAAACCCCTTTGACCCTTTGAACTCCCCTGGGGTGTTTAAAATAGTGATTGGTGTCTTCTCTTACACAGTCCAGTCATCTTCCTGAGAGTTTTACTGAGCTGTGTATTCAAAGCGTTGATGGATGAGCTCTGGACAGTCTTGCTGCTGCAGTTGTAAAAGTTGCTGCTCCCTGCCCTGTATTTTCCTGGGGGTAATGGACCCATAACAGAAACAGCAAAAGGTAACATGCATTGGTAGCTGCAGTAAAAAATCCAGTATTTCAGCCTAAAAATATTTCTTAAGCTGCTCCAAGGAAATTCTTCAAAGCAGGGCACAGTCAGGGCTACTGTAAAAAACAGGGACACAGTTCCTCTGTTAGTGTGACATTCTCAGATATAACACTGTAAAGCTGATGCATTTTTCTTAAGATTTTTTGTTTGTTTGTTTTGACAAGGACTAGAGAAAAGCCAAAGTGGTATCTGCTCAGGCTTTCCCTCCCTTGGGTTTTTAGGAGCACAGGACCTGGAGGCTTCTCTTGCAATCCTCTGCACAATTCCAGCTGATTTAAACAGACCCAGAACCAACCTCCTGCTCTTGGTTGGTAGTTGTCTCCCTGAGTTTTTGTTTTCCTTTCTCTGTCATATTAGACCTTAGATGATACTTTCTTTTAGGCCCCAGTTCTGGGAACCAGGGCATTGCCCAGAAATGTGACCTGAAAGTGCTGAAACATTGCATATCTTCCGTCTCCTATTTGAGAACCAGGAAGGAAATAAAAGAACAGAAAAATTATATTTTAAAATCTCATGGTGTGGTGTTTTGTTGGTTTTTGTTTGGTCATGTTTTTCAAGTTAGCCTCATGAGTTTCAGGGTTTGACTCCTGAGTATGCAGCAGTTCTATGAACATGCTGGAGTCTTGGCAATCACACGGAGTCATGACAAGGACAAACGCATCCTTATAGTTATTCTGAACAAGGAAAATGCCTTAGTGTCTGACACAGCATAGTTTCAAAGCTCCTGGGATGCTTCTGCTCTTGTCTTGTGACTTCTCCAGCAGGAACACAGCAAACTCTGTTGGCCAGCCAGCTACATATTCTGGGCAGGTTGCTCTTGCATAGTGCTGTGGTACCATGGTATCTCTTTCAAAAGCACTGCTGACACGTGTCCTTTGTCCTCAGCGTGCTGGTGGTGTTTCAAGGTAGGAAGAACTTTTCTTGAGGAAGAACTTGTAGAGGAAACAGGAGCTGTATTTTTAGTACAGAGCTCTGAACAATTTTGCTCATCTGGAATAGGATGCTTAGCTTGATTCCACAAGTTCTTGTTACTTCAGAAAGCAGAGTTGTGGCCAAAGATCTCAACAAAGAATTGTCAAGCCTGGGCTTGCTGTGAAGTGATCTGAAGTTTCCTTACACAGAGCAGCTCTCCTGCAGACTTCCCTCATGTCCTGTACCTCAGCTCCCTTCCTTGGCTTGGTCTTGACAAGCATTCTCTCTTCAGTGGGTCTTGCCCAGACAGTGTCTCTTTGAGGGGGAGGTCAGTAGCAACACCTATAATTTGCTGTTTATCATTTGCTGCCTGTAGATTCTGGTGGTGAAGAGTGGTTTCAGGGCCCCATGCTAAGAATTTGTAGTGTAATAAACCAGACATCATCTCTCCTCTTAAATCAGGACAAATTGTCTCACTGCTGTCTTTTCAGGGCAATGCTGGCAGATGAGCTGGACTCTCTGTGGCCTGTGCAGACCATGACAGCAGCACAAATCATGACCTCAAGGACAGTAATTGTAGCTAAATTATTCCCTTACTGCTTCTATCAGCAGCATTCTCCGTGTCACGGACATGGCTTTTGTCTGACACCTGTGCTACCCCTCTATTATGCTGATTGTCTGCCAGTCACATTTTTTTGTATTTGTATTATTTTGCTTGCTGGAAGCCCCTTTCACACACCAGCCAAGGGGTTTCACTCTCAGAATACCTATTTTAAAAATAAAACCAAACCTAAAACCCTCCATGGAAAGACCAGTTTAAGGTTTAAAACAGCTGCCTGTTTGTCAATCGAGACACGAAATAGGTAATGACTTGGCATTTTGCCTGTAGCTCCCATTCCTCTGCCATGAATAATGAGATAATGTGTTTCAAATTAACTCTTTGTCTTACACTGGCAGATCCCAGGAGAAGAATCTCCAAATGTGCTTGTAAAACATGGTTAATGTAGATAGATCTCTCCTTCTCTTCACAGAGACAACCATGCTGAGTTCAGAGTTAAATCTGCTAACTGGGAATAGGAGAGGAGAACAATTAAGAGCTAGAAGAATTTTCTGGCTGTGTTTTAAGAAGGGGTAATGGAGCAGATAGTTCAGGCCAGATACAAGAGACTATTTTGGTTCTTAATTTTTGGTGGAATAAATGGGAAAACCAATAAAACACAGACCTATTCTAATGAAATCAATGGTAAATAAGGAATGTAAATAGCTTGTTGAATATGGTCTCTACTGTGGTACACAAGGAAAAGAGAAGACAAAGCTCTCCTGTCAAAACATGTCCTTATTATGGTAACAAAAATATGTGAAAATGAACTGAGCAAATTGGAAGCAAAAAATTAGTTTCTCTTCTGAGCAAAAGCAAGCAGGATACAAACTGTATTTTTGTTACTGCAAATTTCTTTGCTAAGTTTCAGGCAGGGAAGAATATTATTTGCACTGGATAAAAACACATTGCAGAGTCCAGAAAATTAATCCTTAGCATTGAAATGCTGATGCAATGCAACATACAGTTTTATAAATAAAACATTAAATAAAAAAAAAACCAAAAAACAAATATGTTTAAACCAGTCCCAGTGGTCTGCATTAGATGAACTACAACTGGCAGAGATACTAAATCTTTAATCACATTCACAAAGAGGAGGAGAGCTCCAAAGATGTGCAGCTCCCTGACATTGAGCCACTTTTAGGAAATATTAGTTTTAATTTGACTACCAAAGTCTTTTTGATCTTTCCAAATAGTTGTAACCAGGAGAATACTAAAGGCCTTCTTTTTATGTAAATAGCTTGTCTCAAAATTTATGTGGATGTGATCTTAGCTGAGACAAACATCTTCTGTGTACATTGAAATACAGTGTGAGCTATGGGAGAGAAGATGAATTTCAGCCAAAGATAAATATAAACAGTACATTTTGAGCTTTAGCAGAAGGTATTTCTGGGTGCAGCCTAATAGGCAGTTGTCTCTTGGTGCTTGCAGCATTGCTTTGGCTTCTGACGAATGGGTGAAGATGATGTGCTTGACATCTTGTTGCAAATTTGAGAGTCCTGCTACTTTGAGCATCCTTGCATTTGTTGAGCAGTGCACACGTATATTTGTGCTCCTTTTGAGGAGCAGGTGTCCTGCATTGAGACCATCTATCAATCTTTGCAGGATGAGGACATAAATAATTTACATCAGTTTAATTGATGGGGCTGTTGCGAAAGCAGCTCTTCAAATACATTTACTTTGCTCACTGTTCCTGGTTTAATGGACAAAACCTGTAATAAAATAAGTGCAAGTACTCCGCAAACCAGGTTTTTCTTTGTCAGTTCTGCTCATCTGGAATGTAAGCCACCTCTTGGAATGTCTGTAGATAGCTCAGTTCCATGGATACTTGAACTCAGCTTAATTCCTGTGGCATGAGAAATTGAGTGGGAGACATAAGGCACAGACCAAACTGCAGTTGAAGAATATTTGACATTTATCTCTATAAGCTTCTGTAAGGTGCTTAAAACTGCTCAGCTAGTGTTGATGGAGGGCAGTTCTGCAGGAGCCAGGCATTGTGAGCCGTGCCAAATGATGTAAGCTGGAGGTCTGGCTCACTAAAGCTGATAGTCACAAGTCCTGAGGGCATGTACTCATAGCTACCTTGGAAACAAACAGCTGTTGTGGGACAATACACCCTCCTGAACTTAAGGAAGTGCTGGTACCTATCTTCCTGTCTTCTACCATTTAGGGGTGTGTGTGTAGCCAGATACATATGTGGGTGTGTATCTGTGTGTTTATGTATGAAAAAAGGGAAGGGATGCAGTATATGTCAATTAGGATAGTTCATATTTGAATGCTTTTGAAAGAGTTGCACGTTAGAAGGAACAGGAAGACAGGTTAGAGCTGGTAGCACTTGGAGCTAGGGGATGCACAGTTGTTTATTAGATGCAAACAATTTCAGGCTGTTGAAAATTGTCAAACGTAATTTTAATACTCCTGGGAAGATCACTAGGTTTGACTGTCTTCTTATTGTATGCCTTGACAGCAGACTCCATGAGATTGAGGGGAGTGTTCTTACCAGTTTTAGACTTTTTTCTTGCAGATGAACATGTAGAGAAGAGCAATTCCAGAGTACTGTCAGTTCATTGCTGTTGGCAAGTGGAAAGTTGGTCCTGATGCAGGACCAAAATGAAGCTGCTTTCCATTTGGCATGAGGCATGTGAAACAAATATTCTGTTATGCTGAATGAATGATGCCTTCCTTTGGCACTTCATCCAAACCAAATCAAAAAGCCACATCATCCACTGGAAAGAAAATGCTTGCAGCCACAAAGCAAGCAGGGCACCAAAAGGGGTCTGTTTAATCATTTCATGTGTTGCTAATGGGAAAATACATAAAGCAAGTCATTTGCTGTAGCAGGCACTTTTAAGACTTAAGAGGTTTTTAATGCTGTGTGAGTATTACTGCCCAGTAATTGGTGTCATAACTTTTCCTGGTCATTGTCCTGCAGAGAAATCTCAGTCTGGGCCTGAGAGATGTAGTGAGAGCTCTTGCCACAGGGAGTTTCTTGTTATAGTCTGGACTTAATATAACATAGGCAGCAAAAGGTTAAAAGGACAGAAAGCAGAAAATAGAGTCTGGAGGCTTGGGAGTGACAGTAGGGAGGGAACAATCACATCTTGCAGCCAGATATATCTGAAGAGCGTGTCAGACTGCTGAAGATAACTGGTTCATAAAATCAGTTAGTCACCTGGAGAGCTCCATAGCCAAAGACTGTCCTCATAATGGTGTCTGTGATGGAAATGTGGAAATCCTGGACTGGAACTTATATTTGAAGTATATTGGGAGTTTTGAACATCCTATGAATATTTTAGAGTGTAATATGTACCACATACTGCTGTGGACGTCTGGTGTTCACATTTCTCGTTTGTCAGCTCACAGACTAATTTTCCCAGCTGTGTGGCAGCAAAACCACTCCTAGGCTCCAGGTCACTTGGTAGTGGGTTTTTGTTAGCCAATTACATTGTTTGCACCAGTCCCAGCAGAGTTTTTTTTTGGTCATTTGAAACACAAAGGAGATCTAATATTTTCCTCTGCTTGGTAACAGCCTCCTTAGACCTGATTCAAGGTACCAAAAGGTACAAGACACGGGGTCATGTGTATCTTACCTATGTGGTACCTATTTGTGAACTTGGTTCATGTGATCAGCCACTTTGTGTTCTGCACTGACTTTCTTGGTTGGTTGTTCATTGTGCTGCTTCCTGAGAAACTGGTCCTGCCCAAACTGGCATTGTTGTGTGTAAGTTACAGCCCGCAGATATATATCACCATTTGATTTTTGGGTTGTTTCTGCTCCACAGCAGTCACCGGGGAAAAAAACCCAACAAGCACAATATGAAGTACATTAACTTTTGTTTCAGCTGCTCTTTTCTTCTCAATGTCTTCCATCACTGCCAGGAACTTCTGTCTGAGGCAGTACATTGGAAAAGTTTAGGCTTTTGATTTCATGTTACCGTTGTGGGTGAGCCATGGTGCATAAACCAGCAGTGATTTTTCACATTGACAGCACACAGATACTGTTTGTTTAGCTTACTCATTCTATGGGAGGCAAGGCTGAGGGAATGTCAGCTTGTTTTCTGAAATGCCAGCCTTTTCAGCCCAGAGCTCTCCCTTTGCTGTATGTTCAGAGCCGCTGATGCATCCAAGGGATGCCTCCTAGCTTGGATTATTTTTGCATAAATACCTACCTAACAGCTGTTTACAAAAAAAAATCGCTACTTTGCATAATTTTTGTATATTTTTTGTCTCACTTATTAAAGACTAGCTTTCATTATCTACATGAAAGGTACAATTCATGTTTGCCTAAGTATGTTAAAATAGTAGAAAATAACTCTGTGCTTCACTGTAAGAGGTGTTTCTGTGGTCAGTCCTGGTGTCTTCTGGACACAGAGAAATTCCTCTCATGAAGAAATGTTGGTTACTGATTTTTGAGTCTTAAAATAGCGTAGTACAGAGTGCGGTCTTGGTTTTGCAGCTTCCTCTCTGTGTAGTTCCAAGCTGACAAGATGCTTGTTTGTGAAACTGGAAGCTTGAATATCTGGCTGTTCTCAAAATGCCAGTGCTATAATAGGGAGCATATGCTAAAAGAGTTGAAAAATATAAGAACTTTTACATGATTAAGTCCATTTCCTGACAGAGATATGGCAGATTTCAATAAAGGTTGTTCCCCACCATTAAAGTGACATTGCAGTGATTAGAACCAAAAAGCTTCTCTTCCAGCTTTTCACATGCTTGCTCATACAAATAATTTTGGTATTGAAGAAAACATTATGAAATAAGTAAAGTGGTTGACCATTTGGGGATCTTTGAAGTGGCCAAATGATGCTTTTCCCCTGCTTGTGTTTAGAATAATTAAGTAAGAGAGTAATACAGAACACCTGCCTGTAAAAGTTTACATGGCTTTTAGCAAGGTTTCTGGAACTGTTTGGTAGAAAACTGTTCAAGTGGTGTGACTTTTAAGAGAGCTACATCCTCAGGAGTGCAGTATGTTCTTGCTCTCTGCACATTGCCAAGACTGTTGCAGATAGCAAAGGTTTGAATCCTGCATGGTATGAACAGGAACATGCACATTTATTGAACCCTTTAGGTCAGAAAAGACTTTTAAAAACATCAAATACAACCATTAACCCAGCACTGCCAAGTCCACCACTCAGCCATGTCCCAAAGTGTGACATCTACATGGCTTTTAAATACCTCCAGGAGTGGTGATTCAACCACTATCCTGGACAGTCTTTCCCAGTGCTTAACAACCCTTTTGGAGAAGAATTTTTTTCCTAATGTCCAATCTAAGTCTCCCCTGGTACAGCTTGAGGCAGTTCCTTCCTTGTTCTATCTCTTGTTACTTGAGAGAGGAGACCAACCCCTCCTGGCTACAGCCTCCTTTCAGGTACTTGTAGAGAGTGATAAGGACCTCCTTTTCTCCAGGCCAGACAACTCCAGCTTTGCCAGCTGCTCCTCACAAGACTTGTGCCCCAGACCCTTCCTCATCTCTGCTGCCCTTCTCTGGACACGCTCCAGCATCTTAATGTCCTGCTTGTCCTGAGGGAGCCAGAACGGGACACAGCACTCCAGGTGTGGCCTCACCAGCACAGGGGGACAATCCCTGCATGCTCCTGCTGGCGACACTATGGCTGATCCGGGCCAGGATGCCCTTGGCCTTCTTGGCCCCCTGGGCACTGCTGGCTCATGTCCAGCTGCTGTCAGCAGCACCCCCAGGTCATTTTCCAGTGGGCAGCTCCCCAGTCCCTCTGCCCCAGTAGCACTGTCTGAGGCTGTTGTGACCCAAGGACAGGACCCAGCACTGAGCCTTGTTGAACCTCCTACACTTGCCTGGCTGAGGGAGCCCTCGATCTTCTCATCCAGATCGTCAGTAAAGGTACTAAACAGGACTGGCCCCAGTACTGAGCCCTGCAGAGCATCACTTTGGACTGGCTGCCAGCTGGATCTCACTCTATTCACCAACACTCTTTGGGCCCAGACACCCAGCCAGCTTTTTACACAGTGAGGAGTTCACCTGTGTGAGCTATGAGCAGCCAGTTTCTCCAGGAAAATGCCGAAGTCCAAACACGGCTGTGCTTATTTCAGCCCTCACACACTCAAATGCCCCTGGATGTGCTGTTGTGTGCACGTGAGAGCTGTTGGACAGACACACTCGTTGGCTCACACTGTGCAGTCAGATGCATGTGGGAAGCTTTCAGTCATAGGCCCCTCTTTTGCAAACATTTGCACAACTGAATAATTTCACTGGTGTAAAGAGGCTTGTTAGGCAGGAAAGCACTGGAGGTTTATTTTTTTAACTTGGGGTAGTGTTGGTTTGAAAGACAGACTGAGGGGAGTCCCTTCTTTGTCTTGGACACTGAATAAGATCTTTTGCTGTTACTTAATACTATTCTGGCAAGAGTGAAGTGAAAAAGGAGAGTTTAATACATGCAGAGACCTGTATATATAAATAATGTGTTAGATTCAGATATAGGTGTAGATGGAACTAAGAGGTATGATCATAAAAATGAAATAACTCATCAGTGTTAAACCAGGAATGAAGAAAATATTGGGAGGTTAATCCAGATTTAATCAAATCATTGCTTTATGCTCTCTTGAAATGCTGCATCTTTGCTAGAACCCCCCTAAGGTGCAAACTGTCATACATCATTTCATAGGCAAGACAGATGATGGTGTCTCCAGATACTGGGTTTCTGTAGGGGTTCTGCCCTTGCTTATCTCCATCTCTTTACTTGTATGTTGTTATATTATGGTTAATTACACCATAAAAGATCAAAGGTGGGTTTTTTCCTAAATCATTTTATCTGTCCCCAAGGCTGCTGCTAGCCCATTTAAGATTTTATTTCCCTTTCACTGGGTGACTGCAAATTGAGAACTTCTTCCTAAGTGATCCCTTTGAAAAATGCTGATGTGATTCATGCCCCTTCCCATGCTCCAGCTGTGAAGAGCTCGCTGCTGCTTGTGGAATGGACCCTATGGGCACCAATGACCCTATAGGCACCGTGCCAGTGAGAGTCCATTCTATACATTGAGATGGAAATTAGAGTTTAAGATGGTATATCAGGCATCTGAGACTGATCAGATTGGAGTGCTGTGCCTTCAGGTTGATTATTAATTTAAAAAACTTTATACCCATGAAGAGACAGCACTCTGGACTCAGTCCCCTGTTTATTTGCAGGTAGATTCCCATACTCAAAGCAGGAACATAGGCTTTTTCACTGCCTTGCCTTGCCACTGCACCTTGTCCTTGAACTGGAGGCATCACAGGAAGAGGTGGAAGGGCAGATTGTGAGTCAGGCACTAGGAACCAGCTGTGTTCCACTGAAATACTGCGGGGTTTGCTCAGAGTGAAAAGTATCAGGTACTAGACTGTGATCTTGGAGACTTTGTTCTGGTTGCATCTTCCCCTGTATCTCACTCCATTGTCAGTTCTCAGTGTTCCAAGACATGGCTGGTGGCTGGAAAGTCTCAATGTTACACCATATGTCCCTGCTCCAACCTGTGTGTGTTTCTGAGCTGGTTGTGCCTTGTGAGGATCTGCTGCCATGGGAGCTGGGTTCAGCTGCCATGGATGTGACCTTCCTTCACGTGTTAAGTGGCTGCAGCAGCACTGGTGGTATAAAAGGCTGGAATGAAAGCACACAGCTTGGCCAAATTGCAGTACTTTTCCATAGAGTGGTACTAGGATATATTTGCAAGTTCCAAATGTGTGTGTGTGGCAGAAGAGGGTTTCAATACCGAGTTTTTCCAAGGGAAGATCTCTGGCTAGCATGCAATTTACATTCTATCCCCATTCATTCATAGAAGTCACTGATTATCTCTGGTTGAAATGTTTTTCAAACCAGCCCTGAGGCAGTTGACTGAGATGCTGAATTTCAACACAAATAGTCTAAATTCAATTGAGTATAAGTCCTCTACAGGGAAGTGTTGAGTAAGTTTAATTACAAACCACTGCAGTGATGATAATAAGTGTGTCTACCAGTGCCTATGGTACTCTCATTCTTGGTGTAAATAAATTAGTCAGATAAAGCATTAGGGAAACCCATGTACTGTAAAGATGAGGGATTGCTGGAAGAGGCTGCAGAGGAAAAGCTATGGAATTTTCCTCACTGGAAGTTATTGAGACCATAGCATAGAAACACCTGCTAGTGCCTGACCTGAATGCACTCAGACTTACTTCAGGTAGAGGCATGGGGAAGAAATGCAGTACAGGGCTGTTTGAGATCTCTTTCAGCCTGAGGTGGAAGGATAACACATTCATGAGATAACCATTTCACATAATTTTGGTATGTGTCTCTCTTTGCTCCGTGCTGAATGTAGCCTTAAGTGGTCATTTGCTCTCTTTTGCCCCTTGTCAAAATGACTCCACCACTGTAGTTAATTATGCTGCAAGAATGTATCAAGAGTCAATGCAGTGCCATTCATAAATGTTACAGTGTTGCCTGCTGCTCCAAATTCTGCTCCAGGTAATGAATTGCAAATCTTGAAAACCTCAAAGTTGGAATTCTCCCCTTTCCTCCCAATATTGTAATTTGTACTTGAGGCTTCCACATGCAGCTGCAGCCAGACTAGGGGAGGAGGATAATGCAGCCTTGGCCCAGGTACATCCCTATAAGGTACTTCAGTGGTAGAAAAAAGTCACAAGGGTAGTTTGAATAGTTGTTTAGGGACCAAAATTGTGACTGCTTACTTCCTGAAAAAGGATGTGTGTGAGTGGAATGGAAAGGAGCTTCAGTGGGTATTTTGACTTGCTGCTTGGAGCTGTCTGACTTCAATGTCTGCCCTAAGAGCATAGGAATACCAGGCTCCTGCTGAGAGAGGCTGCTGCTTTGAGTCACTCTTGGCAGGAGCCTCTCCCCTTTAGCTGAAAACAGAGACTAACTTCCTGATTTAGGAGACACAGTTTGTTATGAGAAGTTGGGCAATGTAAATACCAGCAACAAGGATCCTCCTGGAAGAGGAGAGCTCTGCTGGAATACCTACCTGCTGGATGTACAGTTCCCTGGAATCTGCTGTAGATAGGGCATGACTTGTGGCAAGGCTGCTGTAGAGACTCTGGAGTTGAATTTGCTGTTACCTATTATCAAAAATAGACCCTGTGTTCTGGTGTATAACTTATTATCTATATTTTGTATAGCTGTTACTATCAGTTTCTGTTTATTAGGACTGCTTATCTTTCCAAGGCCCTTCTAGCAGATGTCTGCTTGAAAAGCCTGGATGTCATTTTGGTTGATATTGTGGTCTCTCTGCAGGCCTGAACAATAGTCTTCTTTACTCCCCAGCTCCCCTGCTGCTGGAGCTGAATGTCAGGGATTTACAGAGCAGAGAGCCAGAGAAGAAAAGCGGGGCAGGATTTGGGCTGCTGCTTGTTTTCCATTAGTTGTAATGCTATTCCTCCAGTATAAGGTGCATTCTGATTCTCTCTATTCCACCTGCAAATAGTTTCCACTCTTTTTCCAGTTTAAGGGTTTTTCTCTTTCCTGGGTGAGATCAGAAACCCAATGTGTTCATGCATTGCCCAACAGGAAGAGCGAAAGTCTGCACCCTACATGTTTGTGCAGTTAAACATGGACTAGAAAACAGAAATGCAGATAGTTTGGGGTTTTATTTTTATCTTCCAATCCCATGTTATATCCACAAGACCACCAGATTTTTGTGACAAAGTTCTTCATGGTCATGGGAGTATTCAGCATCAGTGGTGACTGGTGGAGAGCTGACCTGTCCCAACACTTTAAACTGTTCTGGAGCAAACAAAGATGAAGTGCTCAGAATGGACATGTGAGAGAAGCAGAAGTGGGGGAGATTTTTTTCCCCTTGTATTAGAAAGCTAAAGCAAAATGTTTGGTTTCATTTTCCTACTCCATGCAGTTTCTGGAAGCATCAGTACTATCATGCTGGTGAGAAATCTGGGAAGTGTTGCAGGAGTTCATTTAATTCAAATCCTTACTTTTCTATTGCATAGTAATTGGTTCATAATAGATGTATTTAGGACAATATGTGCAAAAATGTTGCTTTTCTGCAAAGTGATGGTGTTCCACACCTCAGCATCTTGCAAAACCTTTTGTGAGCTTGTTCTTCTCTCAGATATTTTAGGGAACTGTTTTGGGGAATGGGTTAAGTGGCTGCGTAGGGCAGGACCCAGGCTGTTGTTTCATGTGAGGACAGTAGAAGTATCAGCTCCAGGATGGGTTATTACCATGCCTAGTGCCCATCTCACATGTTTGAAACTGACTTGGTATGTTCACCACAAACACAACAGTCTGACATTGTTCAACCTGCGTGTGTGTATTTGTGTCATTTAAATTGTGCAAAGGAGAGGACACAGGAACTCTATTCCTTGCTTGCCTAAAGACACTGAATCCATGTCGTACACAAGTTAGAAATCCACTTTTTCCTTTTATTTCGTCTAACATTATTTCTAAAGATAGGACACACCTAATAGATGAGTCAGTTCCCTACATGCCATTAGTCTCATACATGCCATAGTAGAAGGCCATCTCTTTGTGGTAACCAGGAAGGAACAGATGTTTTTATCACCTTTGGTCACTGTGAGTAGTGCCTTACTCATGATAACCACCCATGGGGATCAGTCAGGCTATTTGCAGTGCAGTGTCATTGGCTGTGTGGGAGATTATCAGAGCCTGGTCCCTATTAAAAAAAAAAACAACCAGTTTTCTCTTGCACTAGAATGTTTCTAATGGGATCACCTCATTTAATTCTTGCATTAGAATGTTTCCAATGGGATCACCTCATTTTCTCAGGGAAAATTTCTAAATTTTTTTTTAATAAAACTTATTCCCTGCTGAAATGAATTGCGATTTCAGTGGAGCAGTTGTGGCAATTTAGGAACAGTTCTACTCTAAACTCATGTGCATGGACTCAGGGTGCCCTGGGACAGGAAACTGGGTAGATTTGACAGTGCAGTGTGATTCCAGCTTTCACCAAGGCAGGATCTAAACCCTGCTGCTTTGTCAAGACATTGCTATATTCATTGTGAGAGGTTTTTCTGCTTCTGTTAAAAAGCTGTACCTACCTTGCATTTGGTAAAGAGATAAATGCTACCTGCCAATCTGTCTCTCTTTGGAAAAAGTTCCATTTATAATTACTGTTTTATTTGCTTTGATGGAGATGCCTGGGCTTGTTAAGTCCTGCAGTGTTTGACTGAGCTGAGTGGTCTGATCAAGGAAAGTTGCTGTGGAATTTTCTTCTGTTTTGGTAAAAGTCAGTTTGGTGAGATGCCAAAGAGATGTGTTTTTCTGAGGCCTAAGCTCTGCTTTTTGTGAATGTCATGTAGGGACAGTGAGATGAGTTCAAGGAAAAAGAGAGGAGCCCTTTTCTCATGATGGAAATCCTTGGAAAGAATTTAAGACCAGGACAGATGAAGAGAGTGGTATTCTTCAACTGAGTGTTCCAAGTGAGTGGTGGAATTGAGTGGATGTTGAATGGATGTTAGGGACTGAATGTATCTAACCATGTACATGTGCATTTAGTCTTGCAGGTTGCCTTTGATGCAGAATTGTTAATTATCTTTTCTCAACTTACAATTAAAAAAAAAAAAAACAGCTGAGGGATTTTTTCCCCCGTGTGGGTGTTGTTTCCTCAGTCCTGGCTGCTCTGGGTGGCATTGTTCATTGCCAAGGTTTAAGTGTAGTTTAAGGTTAGTAGTTAGGGCTAGGGGTTAGGATTAAGGGCTGGTTTAGGCTTAGTCAGGGTTAGGTTCAGTGTTAGGGTTCACAAGCTTAATTATGCCTCTCCATACACTATAAGCTTATCTGTACTATTATCTTGCTGATTAAATTGCAGTGATCTGTTTGTTTATAAGCAGAAAAAAAACCAAAAAACCCGACGTGATATGTAATAGTTGAGAGGCAGTAATTGGAATTTTCCAGTGCTTTTTCAGCAAGGAACTGTAGCACTAAGCTTTCTCAGTCTTGAACTTTCTCTTTTGTTAAAGGTAACGTATCTAAATAGATATTTCTTTTTCCCTGTGAATGTTTTTTAAATAGAAATTTTCCACTCATTGTCCATTAATGTAATTTGGCACAAAGATAGACTAATTGCATGGGCGGGCACAGTGATAGAGATATAAATCTCTTCCAGTGACAGTGTCTTGAAATAGCAATCAGTAAAGATATCATCACTGCAGTGTTACATTGCAGATAGATTTTGCTACCTTTCTGTGAGGGTGAGTGTTGTATTGAGCTCATACATGTGTGTGTATGTACATGTGTGTACTGTGTGTGCAGCTGTGGATATTTAATTCTGTTGGATCCTTCTGTCCATGAACCATTTGGGTGTGATGGATAGTACCATGTAGAGTTCTAAGCAAAAAAAAAAAAAAAAAAATCTCTGCCTTCTTTTTTATCCAGCTTCACCCACACTGTAACACTCTGTGCTGTCAGTGTCAGCTGTTACCCACAGTGCTCAGGAGGGAGATGTGACCCTCCTAGGTCATGTTTAGCCATCCCAGGCCCATCTAACATCCCTGGAAATCCTGGGGTTGACCAGCTTTGAACTCAGTATTTGAAGCCAGATTTCAGGGGGTTAAATGTATACTTGGCTTGTTTGGTTTATTTTTTTTCACCAGCAGGTCCTCAGTTACCCACAGGGGAGCACTTTGGTTGTCTCTCCTAAACTGAATAATGGCAGTCTGTCACCTCAGTCTTGCTGGAAATGCTGTAAAATGCCAGAACAGAAGTAGCAGGCTTGAGGTCTTGTATTCTGCTTGTTGTGGTCACCTGCTGTTCAGTGCAGGGAGCTGCAGAGAAAGGGCATTTGTGTGGCCATTCCTCTACTGCCATGTTCCAGTTATGGGATCACAGCTGAAAGTCTGTTTTTATTATTTTTCCATTACTGGTGTATTCACTCTGTTTAATTCAAGCAAAAATATTCCAGAAGCCAACCTGGCTCTGACATGTTAGTCTTGGTTCCCTTGTGCTGATCTCTTCTTGCCCATGCTGCCACTGAACCACCAGTGGGACAAGTCTGGAGACTCAGCATCAGGGAATCTCTGACTCACTGATGACACAGCTGCAGAAATGGATTTTCTTGGCAGAAGAGATTAAAACAGGCGTGGTTTCAGAGAAAAAAAAAATCCCCTGGCAGCCACTGTACGTTGCCATTTTCAAAATGGCATGTTCTGTCAGAAACGCTGCTTCCACCCCTTCTTGCTTGCTTTGGACTTAGAAACACACTCTTTGATGGGGAAAGCAGACTTGTGGCCATAAGTCCTTCCTTTGGGTTCCCACCCCTTCAAGGCAAAGGCTATTTTCTAGATCACAGCACTCAAGTCTGACTGTATTTATCAGAGTTAGCTGCTGCATGTCCTCCTGTGCCTCCAGCACGTACAGCACCTCCTGGGTGGAGTGCAGGCACTGGCTGTTCTGCTGGATTGTGAGTCTTTCTCACTGCTGCGCAGCTGCTGTGCAGCACAGTTTAAACCAGAAGCCAATGCAACACATGATACCCAGCTATCCGTGGCATGAAATGGTATGTTACCACTTCAAAGGCAGCCCAGAGCCTCGTGGTTGTCCTCTCAAACAGACCCTGCTCTCTGCTAAACATAAAAGGACATCATGTAAATAGCCTCACTTGCATCAAAGTCAGGTCACCAGCTGTGGATCTGGCTCCACGTGTCTGGTGTGTTCTTTACCAGCAGAGATAATGGTGTTTAAAGTGACTTTTACTGATGGTTTTGACTCTTTGGTGTTTTTTACTGCATCTGGCTCCTTTACTGGCTTTCTTACCATTCCCATAACATCTTTTTCTTTTTGGGAGCTGTTGTAAAAGCAGAATTTTGTACAGCTGAAATCATTAAAGCCAAAGGGTTCATGAAGAGGGAGCAGAACAGGCTGATTCTGACTCTGGCTGCTCATAGCTGGATTCAAAGGAAGCTGACACATCAGTCACCTCATATCCAGTCCTATGATTCTACCTTAATTTTAAGCTAGAGTACACAATGTTTGTCTGTGTAAAAGGCCATAATGAAAACAAGAGTGTTGGAAGAAATAAGGTAATTTACTTTTTATGGGTGTTCCTTCCTTCCTGGTTTATGTAGCTCCAGACAATAAGTAGTTGCAGTTAATGTAAATAAAGCCTAATGAGCAGTTTAATGTAAGTGCCCCATACATTCAACTTACCAGCACAGACTGCAGAAAAAATGACCACTGAACAAGTTACTGGCATAGTCTGAAGTATGGCAGTCTTACTGTATAAAGTAGTATCAAAGTCATGTTAGGAAGCATCAAAATTTCTTCAGATTGCCTATTTCTCTGACACAAAAACACAAGCTTTTGAACATCTTGAAATCTTGGTTTCTGAAGGTTTGTATAAATTTGCATTTTGCTGGAATTTTTAAAATCTGAATAACTGTTACCAAGAACAGCCTTTTTTGTACCACTTCATCCTCAGTGGCTGTGTTTCTTATCAGAGGTTGTCTGCCATGTACTAATATGAAGAAGTACTTAGGACAAAACATGTTGGCACCAAGCACTAAGTGGGGGTATGAAAATGCGTGACTCTGAAAATGGACCGGAGCTGTGGTTGCAGTTACAATTCTTGCAGATGAGTGATTTGATTTGGCAAAAAATCCTTCCAAAGGTGAGGTGACATGCTGGTTCATGGAAGCAAGCTGCCACTGCTGAGAAGTCAAGTTCATGATTTAACAAACAACACTTTTTCATTTTCCCTTTTTAATTGCAGAAGTCAGTCACAGTTCATCTTCTGCATGTTGGGCCACGAGGAAGAACAACTTCCTCGTCATCCCTTATGCTGGGCTTTTCTCACTGTATGTGTGAAACTAAGGGGTGTTTTTTTCCCTACCAGTTTTAGTAACTAAAGTCACAACAAACAATTCAGGATTGCACATAATCACGATGGCTCAGTCTGTTTAGAAAGTTTACTTTGCCATGTAGCAGCCAGCACATGTTTTTTCCATGTGTAATTTTTCAGTCTCTTGTGCTCTGTAACTGCTGGAAGCAGAGCACACTTAGGTGGGTGAGGAGCACCCTTGTCCTGCCTTCACTGTGTACTGGGACATGTGAGCTCCAAGACTGGTCCCAGCAGCCTTTGTCCTGATTTTCAACTGACAGAGCACCCAGTTTGCCTGGTGCACTGACCCGTTTGCCCGTGGCTTGCTGAACTCACTCAGCCTTTTTTCTCCAGTTCTCGCCTGGGCAGCTCTTGAGGCTGCCAGTCCTCCTTGTCTCTGTCCTTCTGGCAGCAGCAAGACAAACTCTCTCCTGTTCTTCTCCTCTGCACATTTACAGTCTGTCTTCAAGAAAAGGATTTCCCTCTGCAGCTTTTGTTTATTAAACTGAGAAAAAGAACAACGCCCCAAACCCAAAGTCCTGACATTTATTGGCAGCGTGGCAGGCAGGCACAAATCCTGTCACCACCTTACTGTGTCATTTGGGAATATCATTACAATAGTGCACATTTCACACAGCAGTATTTCCTCAGTGTCCTGGCCCTGGAAAACCTCCTGTTACTGGATACTCACCAAGTTGTTAATGGAAAGTTTGGAAGCAGATGTGGCAAAATTTATAAACACATATTAGCTATCTTCTTGCTTCTTCCTGAATCACAGGACCTAATCATAGATTTGGAGAAAGGTTTACATTTTCTCTTAACTAGGGCTCAAAGCCCAGACCTACCCATAATTATTTCTCATAGCTGTGTTCCCAGAAACAGGCACAGAGAATGTAACAAAGTATTCCCAAGATTAGCCTTTTTGCCAGAAACATCCTGAGTAGAGTAATCTGCCTAGAGGGATGGATGCTGAGCATACTCTTGCTGCTGTTGGTGGCTCCCCCTTCCTGCCATTTGAGGCTTCTTTATTAGTTTCTAACAGCTTTTATTTTCTGATGCTTTTCTGCCCTGCTTTTCTTACACATCTCTTTAATACCTGGGATCCTGGGTTCTTTGAACTACAAGGCAAGCTGGCTGTAATTCATTCAAGTGTCTCTGTGTATGTCCAAAATGGTACCTCTTTAATCTGATCCTGTAATGCCTTGCATTTTTTTCATTCTTCTACCTCGTTGCTACAGTATTTTACTGGTCAGGTACAGTGGAGCCCCTCTGAAGGCAGAAAGATACAGCTCTTATGAAAATCAGCCCTGTAGCAACACAGCATCACATTCATTGATGGTGGTAGTAGCAGGGAAGAGCTGTGATGGTTAATAGATGTTAATGCTATAAATTGACCAAGTTCTGAATTTGTGTTCTTTGTGGGGACTGCCAACACAGAAAAGCCTGCAGACCAGGCTATGGGATCAGTGCTGAATCTATTATTCTTCAGGAATTAAAGTGCTGTGATTTAGCAAAGTTACTCTCTTTAGCATGAGCAATGAGCTGGGTTTGCTGTCAGTGGCAGCACTGCTGGGGAAAAGCAGCGTCCTGTCAAAGCTGTACTTTGCATAAAGCAGCAAGAATGCCTCAGTACGATCAGTAACCCTCTTCCTATGGCACTGTTAGTTTGCAGACAGAAAAGACTGATTTAGGCAAAAGATGCTTTTTAGCAGGTAGGACTGACAGAAATTTATTTGTTTCCAATGGCCTCTGTTTTATACTTAAATGTTGCCTTGACATATATGAATGTCAAATAAAAACTGTAGCAATCATTTTAAATATAGCAGAGGCTTGAGATGAGTGGAATTAAGGAAAAGGCAGGAAATTGTTTTAACTCCTGTATTGGTAAAGCCACTGGCACAACCTATAGAATTTGTTAAACCATGGAAATAAAGCATGTCTTTTCTGCAAAATTGAGATGTTAGTTTCTCGACCTTTTTCTATATATTTTTCTTTTTTTTTTTTTTTTTTTTAATATGGCAATTTAGGGAGCTGATAAAGACTTGGCCCTGTTCACAGAGCATCTTGGAAGCAGTTTAAGATGAATTAATTCTATTTGCTTAAAAAATAGGTTTCGTTTGTAAGTAGCATGAGAAGATGTAACAAGAAGGATGTTGTAGGATTGTTTGGGAACAGTCTTACAGGAGTTTAGAACCGAAAGGTTTTTCTTTATCAAAATTCTGGATATAAAATGATTTGATCTGCTGCTTACTAGAAATGAAGGGCTTGCCTGAGTCATTCTAAAATGTGCAGTTGTGGAAATGAGTATTAATGGAGAGTCTGTAAGTGGTGAGAAATCATGGCCAGGCATACATCAGAAAGCAATTCTTCCTCCATCTCCTCCTCATTTTGCTTGATGGAAAAGCAACACTGTAAGCCTTATATGTTTCTTTTCTATCACTCTGCAATCACAAAAAATGCAAAGCCCAAATCTCTTTCATGTCAATGATATTTCAAGAGAATTCCAGGTCTAAAAGGAGAAAGAAAAACAAGATGTTTCTTATTTATTTGCTTTGTTTTCTTGTTTTCTTTTGAAGCTAGAAATGCACTGTGAAGATTATACAACCACGGACGGGCCTGGGAACCTCAGCTGTGCTGAGCCCTCCTTGCCAGAACCACTGAAGTCCTCATCTCCACACTGGGACGGCCAAAGGCTCCTGGGGCTGGAGGGCTGAGCAGGGTTGTAGGGAGTCTTCCTCAGCAATGCCTGTGTCCAGGACGGGGTTAAGGGCTGCCTGCCTGCTCCATGATTCAGAGAGATTCTAGGGGACAAAGTGTGCCTTTTCTTGCAGGAAATCAGAAGAAACAAAGGGAGATGCCTTTGCTACTTCAGCTTTAGGAAGAAGCTGTGTCTTGTGTTACTTGGGCATTGTCTCTGACTGAGTAAGAAATGCCCAGAGGAAAAGGGCCAGTGTAGACTTTGAGGCGGGAGCATACTAGACAGGTTAGCAAACTTTTCCAAAGTCTTTGTGTCTTTGGAAGAAGCTTTGCTACTGGACCTGTGTGGGAGTTGAACCTACTTGCATAATCCATGTGTCAGCTCACTTGGTTTCTAGTTGTGAATTGATCAGGTCATTGATTTGTTGCAAGCATCAGAATTTGGAAGTATTTTAAGTGCGACTGCCTGTTCTAAGGTCTGATTTTGCATTGTTAATTTAGTAATATAAAGCTGTATGTGCTGCTTGGCCTTTCTCTAAGAGCATTTAATAGTGGTCTTTCTGAATGTTGTCCTCTTTTTTGAAGATCAAAGTGTTTTGCCTGCTTTTTAAGAAAACAACCAATTCAGCCAAACTTACAAAAAAAAACATCTGGTCATATAATCTTGGGGACCCAGACATGCTTTTCCATTTACAGGAAGGACACAGTTACTTGGCAGAAATGGAGCATAAACAAAGAAAGAAACAGTGAGAACATGATTACCCGGCACATGGAAAATTACTTTCAAGCAAGTCTCTTTGAGATCAAGAAGTGTTAAGACGGATCCTGTCCACACTGACCCCAGGCAGGTCACCACTGACCCAAGCCCAGCTGAGGGTATGAGCTGGCAAGAGGGCAAACACATACCAGTTTGCAGAAATTGGTTTTGTTATGGCATTCATCCTGAACTAGTGTAAGAGGTAGGACATCTTGAAAGCAGTTATAATATCTTCCTTCTGGGAAGAAATTTGATGATTTGCCGTTGTTTTTCTGTGGCTGAGATGGATGTTAGAGGTAGATGTGCCATTGTTCACAAATGATGCTGTGACAGTTCCCTGCTCTGGATTGTCATGCCTTGCCTGGAGCCAATGAGTCTCAAGGCTGCCAAGGGCAGACCACAGTGTAAAACTGTTTGTGAGGAGCCACCAGGTTGCTGTGATATTTAGTGATTCATTACAGAGCAGGGGTTGCTGCCTCTGCATGTACCCATTCCAAAATTCTCTGCTCTTTAAGAGCCAATAAAAAATGGTGAACCAAGGGAAACACAGGGCTGCAGAGACCATAAAATCTTTTTCCTGGACAAAACTGTTCCTAGCACCTCCTTGTCTCGTGTGCCCTGAAAAACCCCCGCTGTGTTCATAGCTAAGGTGTCCTTCTCAGACAGAAGTCCTGCGTCTATCCCGTCTCAATGGGGTGGAAATGAGTAGTTGGGTCCTTCACAGTGCTAGTTGCTTGTGAACCCTTCTCTTTAAATTCATCCCAGTTTTTATTTTTGACTCATAATACCCAGCCACAGAGGCTTCTTTAAAAACTGTCTGAAAGCAAGAGAAACACTTCTGCCTGAAGAGTCCCTGAGACTCTGGGACATGCAGTAAAAAAATTTTACTTTCCACTCTTTCTGTTAATTACTTCCAGAATTTACTGCAGGGTTCCTCTGCCTTCTTAAGTGAGGCTGGCTATTTTTTGGGGTACTGTGCACCCTGCATGGTTCCTCCCCTGCTGGTAACCACAGTTTCTGTGGGTGCCCTGATTATCCCTCATGGGAGAAGGTCTGTGGACCCTGGCCTTGGCATCACTCCTTGCCTGACACCCCACTGGGATTTATCATTTCCTCCAAAGTGGCAGCTTTAGAATCCTGGCAGTGTTTGTGCTGGCTGACACATGAGCATTGCCTCCCACGAGGATTGCAATAGCTTCCTCCTGCAGTGTCTCTGATAGTTGAAGTATCTGATCCAATAAAAGATCATGTCTCAGCAGGTGCTGCGGCTTCAGCAAACAAAGGTCTGTCAAGTGTGGAACGTGGTGTTTATGCATACATTTAATCCTTGTTTGCTCCGTACTTTTAAGGTGTAAAATACCTCTTAAATCTTGGCTTTTCATTGTTACTATTACCACTGCATCTTCATTTATTCATGAGAAATTAGTGCAACAAGTGGGAGTTCTTCTGAAATTCTTTAGTCGCTCCATTCCAGGTGTCTTGGAGGAATCTGGTCTGACACAAGTGTGCCCCAAGACCCCAGTGCATGCAGCAAGAGGAGCTCAAAACCATGTTTCAGTTAGAATTGTTATCATGGAAACATGTTGGAATGAGTTACAGATTCCAACACTGCAATGGAGAGCTACAAACTTTACAGAAGAGATAGACTGGGAAGGAGCAGGAGTGTCGCACTCTCTGATAAGGAGTGGGTGGATTGTGAAGGACTGTTTTTGAGAAACAGCTACAAACAGGTTGAGCTTGTGGGTAAAAGTCAAGGACCACGCCAACAAACGACACCTTGTGGGTGGGATCTACTAGAGGTGTCTGGCCAGGGGCAACCTGTTGCTGGAGCCTCTTGGCTCAGCTCCAGGAAGCATCGTGCTTGCAAGCTCTCGTCCTGATGGGGGATTTCAGCCATCCAGATATCTGCTGGAAAAGCAATGCAGCTGGCTATAGGCAATCCAGGAGATTCCTGGAGTGCATCAAGGGTAAATTTCAGATCCAAGTGTTACACAAACCAGTGAGAGAAAATACATTAGTGGACCTGGTGCTCACCAATGCAAATAGCCAGGGGATCATAGTTACAGAGGTTAAGATTGGAAGCAGCCTGGACTGCAGTGAGCATGCCCTGGCTGGATTTGTGATCTCAAGAAACATGGGTGTGGCAAAGAGCAAAGTCAGGACCCTGAACTTTAAAACAGTAAACTTCCAGCTGTTTAAAGAATTAGTGGATGAGATTCCCTGGGAAACTCACTGCCCTGAGATTATCCCAAATCCTGTCCTTAGCTGACCAGAGCTGGCAACTCTTTAAGGCCACTTTTCTTAGAGCACATGACCTTTCCCTCCCAATGTGTAAGAAATCAAGTAAGACAGGCCAGAAACCAGCATGGCTGAGCAGGGACCTTCCTCTCAAGCTGATGAGCAAGAAGAAAATGCACAGCTAGTGGAACCAGGGTCAGATGACTGGGGGAGGTACAGGGATACTGTTTGGATGGGTTGGGATGGGATCAAGAAAGGTAAGGCACAGATAAAATGGGACTTGGCAAGGGATGTGAAGATAACTAGGAGGGATTCTGCAAGTACAGGGGTCAGAAAAAGGAAGGCCAAAGAGAGTGAACCATCCCCCCACCCCCTCCAATAAAGGAGAAGGGAGAGCTGGTGTTAAGCAAGGGGATCCTGCCCCTCTTCTTTCATGAGACCCCACCTGGAGTGCTGCATCCAGCTCTGGGATGGATGAAGGAGGTGGATCTGTTGGAATGAGTCCAAAGGAGAGCCATGAACATGGCCAGAGACATTGACCACCTCTCCTATGAGCACAGGCTGAAGGAGCTGGAGTTGTTTAGCCTGGAGAAGGCTCCAGGGAGACTTCATTGTGGCCTTCCAGTATTGAAATGGGGTTATAAAAAAGAGGGAGAGCAACTTTTTACATGGGCAGATAGTGATGGGACAAGTGAGAATGGTTTTAAACTGAAAGAGGGCAGATTTAGATCAGATTTAGAAAGAAATTCTTTGCCATGAGGATGATAAAGTGCTGGAACAGGTTGCCCAGAGAAGCTGTGGATGCTCCATCCCTGGAAGTGTTCATGGCCAGGCTGAATGGGACTCTTGGCAGCCTGATCTAGAGGAAGGTGTACCTGAGGGTTAAGCAGAAGATAACCTCTTAGATCCCTTCCAACCCAAGCCATTGCATGATTCTGATTCTATGAAGTGAGTGTAAAACTGTACAAAAAGATACTGACTGATACACTGCAGTGGGTGACAGCAGCAGATAAAGATATTTTTGCAAAACTCTTTCTTCGTGATAAGGGCCAGGGAAGAGCACATCCTGGAGAGAACAGCAACACTTCCTTGGGGGTGAGCTTTGGCTGAGGTGTGTGTTCTGCGTTTGTCTCTAAATTTAGCAGTATCGGGAAAACCCACGAAGGAAAAAATGTGGATATTTTCCAGATGCTGAGTGATTCAGGGCTGTAATTACAAATGCTCGCCTACTGAAGTATTTGTACAATTGCCATGGGATACTGTAACTAGCAACATCCATTGGATTGTTTTTAAATCTAAAGCAGTAATACTGTGCTAGTGTACCTGAAGTCTGCACCATTGCTTGGCAAACCTGCTTCTGCATGGCAGGTTTAGGTTCTGTACAGCTGCATCAACTGAGAAATCTTTATCTCATTTGTATCTGAGTCCTCAGTGCAGAGTGCACTGAGTGATTCCACAGTTGCAAGGATTTCCTTTATTCCTTTCAGTTTCATTTCAGAAAAGAGTGAATTGGGGAGGGTTGTTTGTTTTGGTCTGGGGTTTTTTTGCTTTTGATTGCACAGGGATTCTGTGGGCTAAGAAGCCACTAAAAAGGAACAGAATGAGAGTGAGAGATTATGCACGACAGGAATAGAGTCTGTCACAGAGTTGTAGATTGTTTATTGCTGCCGTGCTTTGATAAGTGACAACTGGCTGTAATTCTCCCGGTGCTGCCCAGCTGCTTTGATCAGCAGCGAAACTGTTAACAGTGCTGACAATTAATTATTGTCGATGGGCATTGCAGCTTGAACTTCCCCTGCCAAACAGTGGCAGATCACACCCGCTCTGGGCTATTGTTTAAGGCTTTCTTTGGACATATCGCTGGGCTGAATCACGTTGTGCTTCTTCTCGGGATTTTCCTCCACAGTCGCCCTGGTTTTCGGAGCGAGCGCTGGGCTCGCAGGCAGGGTGCTGGCGGCGTGTGGGAGGTGTGTCTGAGAGCCATGTGCCCCTGGAGCAGGGGCTGTGCGTGCCGGTGTCTCCTCTGGCTCCTGTGCTGATCTGCAGCCTGGAGCCGTGCAGCATCCAGGAGGGGTCAGAAAGCCCTCTGAGCATGTAGCAGGCGGTGAGGAACTGGGGAAGGGATGGTGGCTCTGAATGCAGGTGTCGTGTGGGAGAGAAGAGTGATTGCCCTGTGAGGCTGCGAGCACTGCGGTGAGTGTCCTTTTCCCCTTCCCCAAGGCTGATCCCAACCTTCCTACTTTCTTACCACTCTCTAAAATCCTCCCTTTGTGTAGGTTCTTTCTTTATGCCTTTCAGCCTCTCCTTTTTTTACCTGACCTCCTCTTCTCCCCTCACCTCTTATTCCCCTCCTTTCAGTCTCCTCTTTGTTTCCATCCCATGCCTCAGAGGCTGGACAGTCTTAAGCAATTGCAGTGGGTTCTTTTGAACATTTAGAGCCTTATGCTTTGGGAACCTTTGACTGGTAGGAATTTTATCTGATGGATTTGAAAGTATCTGAACACCCTATTTAAATTTCTGCCTGTCTGCTCAAAACCACACGGCCACTCAGCTCCCTTGAGGCTTGAATTCTGATAGCAGCAGCTGTGGCAGTGGCATCCTGGGATTTGCTTCATCAGTTGACATTTCAAGAAATTTGGATTGCTATAACAAGGTTGGCCATCTTACCGCCCTCTGCTGCTAAACAGCTTGGGTACCTTCTCACCTGCATAAAGGGTAGGTATAACTGGCTTTATTAGTGAGAGCCCACATGAAAGTGTGCCCCCTATGTAAGTTTTTGTTGCTGTTATTATTACTATCCAGTGGTCTGTATTGATCTGTGGTCTGTTTTATTCAGCTAAACCCATGATCAGCCCAATCCTTCTCTGTGTCTAGATTGCTTGTAGAATTAGGAGTTTTTGCAGTGTTTTCAAGATCAGGAGCAAATCCTCTCAAAATTAGGTCTTGCCTATGTAAACAACTTGCGCTACTTTTTAACTGCTGTTCTGTAATATTGATACAACCCTCCCCTAGTGTGAATTCAGCCATGCCAGTATGAACATGCTTATACCAGTGTGGCTTGTTCCCCTGTGGGAAAGAAGAACCAGCTCTTCCAGTATAAAGCACTTTTTTGGCTCTGATTACATCCACACTTTTGTTGTATCATCAGAAATATAGCAGCAAATAATACTTGTAATTTAACAAGGATGAACTGGTACAAAATCATGTATAGAAAAAGTCTTGGTCTGCAGACTGCCTCAATAACTCTTTGACAAGAAGTGTTGAGTATGCTGTGTATTTATAATCTTGTCTTTGTGACCAGAGGTACAGTGGAAACACTTGGTGTTACTGCCATTATGTATTCACAGTTAAGAAACTAAGAACTGGCCAGTGTGTTAGCTACAAAGTCACGACTGTGAGTCATGTGAGTTGTGGTTGTTGTTTATTTATCAATAAAGTAGCTAAGATATTATTCACTTTCAGACTGATTACTGACCATTGCTTTTATGTGCAGCCAATTGGCAATGTAATGGCAGAGATGTAAATTCCAGTAATGCTTGCTTAGAAGTGCCTTTGAGCTGTCAAGGAAATAGAGAGATATTTTTGCAATGTCACAAAAATGGTTTCTGAAAATCCACTTGCACCAGGGAAATGTGAGTGCCTGGTGGGTGTGGAACACTTATCTGTGGTCATCTACCTCAGTCATCAGTAGGGCAGGGCAGTCTAGAGATCAACAGTACATAGTGAAACTTTGAAAAATTCCAATCAGACATTATAATCCTAAACATCATGGTTTATCAGTGGGGTTAATCTAGATGATCAGTATGTGTCTTGTAGCAAGGAATGTGTAGGGAAGACTTTTGGTGCTTGCAGACAAAGGAGAAATACATTTGGTATAGAAATCACTTTCTGTTCAGAGCTTTTTGGGAAGGCAGTGCCACCAGCAGAAGAATTTTCTTGGGCAAGAACTGTCTTAATTGTACATGACTGATGACAGCTGTCTGGAAACATAAGACCTAATGAAACCTTTTAGGTTCTCTTCTACCAGAGAAAATAAACAGGGGGGGCTCCTTTTCTTCTGCAAGGTAAGAGGTTATTTTAAGGTATTTTAAGTTATTTCAAGGTGATAGTGATGTAAAGGAATTGATGGAGAGGGGAGAAGCTGGTGCCATTAGGGGACTGCAGAGGTTTGTTAGAAGGAACATGCTTTGTTGTGCTGCTTGTTGGCACAGTTATCTTGACAGGTTGTTGAGGGAAGTAAATTTTCACAGAACCTAATAGTTTCCTCCTATGAGTTAGTGTCACCTCTGTCTCATTTAATTCCCACCTTTGCTTGCTGTGAGTGCCATTTCCATGCTGCGTTTCTCAACTTCATTACCTCCAGACTGAGCACTGCTTTGGGAGCAGCTTTCCAAACTGCAAGGGGCTTGTTTTGCAGAGCAAGGTGCAAACCTCCTTTGCTGTTTTTTCCCTGAGCTCCCCATGACTGCAGTGATGGTGGCAGAGGTGACTCCCATGAGCAGGCTGGGTCTCTGCTTGCAGGCTGGGGCTGCAGCTGGGGCTGCTGGGGTGGCACAGGCAGGCAGCAGACGGTAAAACTGCTGTAGGGTCATCAGGAGCAAGCAGCTGACCTTGAGCAAATCCCCAGCTGGCTTGTAACCCAGCTGAGTGCCCAGCTTGCCCTGATCTTTGCTGCCTCTTTCTAGGAGGAAGGTGATCTGTGGGAGTCATTTTGCTGGGTTACATTACTTCTTTCCCTGAGCTGACTCATGGGTTGTGTCTGTTCTGTTTGCATCGGGTGGGAACTGCAAGCTGCCAACAGCTGATCTTTCACCTTAAAGAGTCCAGCAACATTGGCAGTCCTGGAAGGAGAGGCAGAGACATCAGACAGGTCCTTGCCTGCATCTCTTGGCAGTATGGTTTGCAGTCAGGACAGTTTATGTGAGGTTGACAGACAGAGGCAGTCTCAGCTTGGCCCCACTCCCACAGGAGTCAGCAGAATCGACTGCTGAGCAGTTTTGGAAAGGTCCCTTTTATTAATCTGCTCACCTCCACTTTTAACCAGATAGGAAATTTTTCATTATAAAAGGCCCAGCTGTTCTTTCAGAGGTCTCATCACTGCTGTCTGAGGAGTGAAGCTGTTAATATCTGTGTTTACACATTTCTCTAAAGATGAGGAGATGAGTGCAGTGGAAGATTAGTTTTGCTGCGAAAGGCACTGAATGAGCTGACCTGATCAAGGGGAAGACATTAAAATGTTACGCTCTTTAGTTTTCTCTGCTTCGCTCAGACATTAGGTGCTGTGGTCTGATGCTGTTTAGCAAATACATTTGGGTCCAAGTGCTGCTTGAGATGATAGAAACCCAATATGCTTTTTGAGGCAGAGGCAATTATTTGTTATGTGTTTGTACAGCTCCTAACACTGTGGGTTGCTGTGCCTCCTGATTGCTAATGGCTGAGCAATAGTGTTTGTTACTGGCAGTTGGTAATAGCAGCCTGTGTTTGTGCCCTGTAGGGGAATTTGGTACATGTGCACAGCCATGAGATGTTAAAGATTTTGTACCTTTTAGAGGCACCACAAAGTCTGCACAGACCATCTAGCCTTCTGCCATTTTAAGTGCTTCCTTACTTCATTTAAGAGATATTTGTTTATTCTTTCCCCTGTTGCCCTCCCAAACTTTTCAAATTTTTCCCATCTGGGCTCTTTTGTTTATAAATTCTGTGTTTGGAGCTTTTAGGCAGCTACCACTTTGAAGCCTGCTTTTCTGATACAAACCAAATAGTTGCCAGGAAGCATCATGGGCTCTTGCTCTCCTCTGTGCTCTCTTTACAGCACTGCAGGTCTCTGAGATTGCCTCTGTTCTACCAGTTGGATGCTCAGCCATGCACTACCCACTGTCAGTCAGCATCTCCCTGCTAAGGCGGCCACAAAACTTCCCTGATTTACACAGCCTGAGGATCTGACAGAGCACAGATATTTTCATTCATTTTGGTTTGTTTGTGTTGAGAAATCAGTGTGGCAGCTCCCTCCTGTTGTATGAGACCCACATAGCTGAAGCCTATCCCTTTTTTCCTGGTATGGAAAAGAAGAGCTGGTCAGCCCTGAGAGGGCCTGAAGTCGGGCCTCATAAAAACTGTCTGTCACCTTTTAGCCATTCTCTTTGTCACTTCCTTTCCATAGCAGAGATAATGGAAGTGTTTCCTGCTAACTTCTGTCTCTGTGATAAATTGCTGTGTCCTTTATTGGGAAGCATTGTATAGCTGCTCTTAGCACTGTGATAAAGAAAATGCTGTGAACTGGCTGCATTGTGTTTGGCTTCCTTTCAGACAAGGCCAGTCTGGACACTGAGGACCTGATCTTCCTTTTGGGTCAGACCTCAGCTCACGTTTGTGTGGGAGGTAGGGATTTATGTTTGCTTAAAGCCATATTTTTTTTTTGGCATGGAGCCATTGAAGGTCAGTGTGATCCATAGATCTGTAGAAGCGGGGTCTGCAGGCACCCCTTGTTCTCCATATCCTCCTTTGAGTTCTCCTCCCTCCCCTGTGGCATGGACATCCTTGTCTTGGTGTTGAGTTGTGTGGTGAGGGCTTTCCTTACCCTCCCCAGCTGGGAGCTTTCCAGGCAGGGCTGATTTTGACCACCCTTGTATTTCCAGTTGCCAGTGCTTATAGCCAGGAGGCTTTGTAGCCAAGCTATACTATTGTTTCAGTTCAGATTTTTTAGCCTGGATCTTTCCATTCAGTGACAAAAAAAGCTGGTGTCAGTATAGGTTAGCTTTAAAGCGATGAAAAGAGTCCTATTCCTGAATTCCACAACTTTCAGATTTGTTGTCTTGTATCAAGAGTTGTATATTGTGTAGGTTTGCTGCCCACCAGCCTGGGAGTCCTGATTCTCCAGGGCTTTAGTTTATGGCTGATAACTCAGTTTCAGTCTTGCTTATGCCCAGCATGCTGCACCTGGTAGTGGGACAATTGTATGAGTAGCAGAATAGTCACTGGCAAAAATACTGGGATAGTTTTAGTTGAACAGGTAGAAGGAGATGGGCAAAGACAAATACACAGTTAAATATGGATGACATGGGTGTGCTCATCCACCCGTGTGCCCAAAACTCCCTCTGGCTGAATTGAAGGAAGGCCACAATGCAAAGAATTCATCCTGTCTGCTTGTTTTCACTGTGTGAGGTAAACTGGGAGAGGAGGAGAGACTGGGGTAAATTTCATCCTGAGAGCTGAGGCTGAGAGTGGGTTTCGTCGTGCATGCTCAATCAGCCTTTGCATGGTTTGAGTCCTTTGGGCTCATTTAACACAGCATAAATCCCACCCTGCACACTCTTTGTGAGTTGTCTAGTTCCCCTCCTCCTGCAGAGATTTTTAATTAAAAATCCAGGGTCAAAATAACTGCAGTACTGACTTTTAACTATTGTTGAAGGAAGAGCTGGATGTTCTCATTTCTGAGAAATAGTGAGGTTTAGGCAAAGATACTCAGTATATTAATTTCCTGAAGAATTTCAGGGAGAATGGCTATATCAGAGGAAGTATAGGTGGATTCTAAATTTAAGCCACTGTACAACAGATCTTTGTATATTACAATGCCCAAAAGTCTGAGAAACTGAACAGGGGCATATAAGGATCTCTTCAAAAATAGATGCACTTCCTTAAAATTTATTTGGTCATGTTTATTCAGCCCTCCTTGTGAAGGCCCTTGAGATTTACAGATCCTGTCTGAATCTGATAGGAGAAACAAGAAAATAGAGGAGTGGAAAATTCAGCATGATTAGAGCCCCACAGGATGTGGTCATTTCCCCATCATTTATTTACCTGTTCTGCAGAAATAGGCAAGCCAGGTCAGCTATAATTTAATAGGCTTGGGGTTAAAGCCATTGGGTGGAAATATAATTTGTGCTCATACAAGAAGTCAAGGTAGAAATACACTTCTAATCTAAAATTCTTTGGGACCGTGGATGCTCATGGCATAATCTGGAATGGAATCTTTATGGTATTGAACAGCACTTGTTTTCTGCCTTGTAAGATAGTCAGTAAACATCCTTTCCTGCCATTACCCCTGCCATACTGCTTGGAGCCCAAGTCTAGGAATGGCTCAACAGACTTGAGGTAGAAATTTATTCTGGTTTACTTTGTTACATGGGAGCAATATTTCACAAACAAGGGAATAATGTCAGAAGGACCCTCTCAAGCATGAAAGCAGGTCTTCAAATTAACTTGGTATTTCCTAGCAGTTGTGTGGTGGGAATGTAGCCCCAAGGCACAATCTTTTCTAGACTTAATTTTATAAAGGCTGAGGTGGATATCATAGAAAGCCATCAGTGAGGCTTGCAGTCACCTGGGTTTTTAGAAATGTCATTAAAAGTAAGATCCTTTGGGAATATGTTCTCATTATGTGATTTAGCAGGATGAGGCAGTGATGATGCTCTTTAATATGTTCTTTTCAAAGAAAAATATCAAGACAAGAACTGACCTTGAAGATGTGGCCTGCTTGCAAATGATGTAACTGTGTCCCTGTCCAAACCAAAGTGGTTTTGTCATGGCTTTACATTTCCAAGAGCTTTAGCTAAAGCAACTAAGTTACTGTCTTATTTGCGTTTCTGTGCACCATATCTCACTGCCCTGAGCTTATCCCAAATCCTGTCAGCCCCTGCAGGAGTGGGGATGGCAGGGTCCCATTTGGGACCAAGCTCCCTCTTCCCAAGGCCTGTTGTGGTGAATCCATCAGGGTGGCCCTTACCACAGCCTGAGGTCTCTTACCCCTGAGGTAGCTCTAGAAAAAAAGGGTTATTAGAAAGCTGTTCTCTTAGAACAGCTACAGTTTAAAAGGATTGTGTAGGAGGTCATTGGAGGGTATCGCTAACAGCACACATGAAAACTTCAGGGCATGGGAGGATGTGGGACAGCCATTCCTCAAGCAACATGGACTGTGTGAGTTATGGATAATTACTGGAAAGCTCAATGTGTCAGAGGTGGAAGTGGTTCACCATTATGTAATTCATTAATTCTGTTCATGGGACTCAGAGACTTGCTCCCTGAAATGCCTGGGCTTGGGCATGTGTTCACAGCAGGCCTCAAATGAAAACTGTCACTGGTAGATGAGCTGTCGAGATCAATAACCACAACAAAAAGGAAGCCGAGCACTTCAAATCTGCTTTTGAGTTATATGTCCAGTATCTTTATCTTTGGGCCTAATATTATTCATATTGAAATTAATAAGTGATTGTTTATTTCCTTAACTAGTACAAAGCTTTCAGAACTGTTTTTTAGTGCCTAACCTTATACCATGTCTCTGTGCCTGAGCCTCGTGCCCATGGGAATCTTGCCTTTTGACTTAGACATTGTGGTTTGGCAGTGCCAAAACCACTCTGTGCTGCCCAGGAGCTGTGCCCACACTTCCAGCACAAGCAGCAGGGATTCAAGGGTCATCTGTACTGCAGGTGAGGTGTGGTGGTGCCTTATATCTGCTTACCTGAACAAGCTCGAAGGAGCAGCAGCACCAGCATAGATTTCAGAATGAATTGGCCATGTGGTGCTTGTTTGATTTCTCAGATATCATTTCTAGCTTGCCTTGCATGCCTTCCTTGTAGCCCACATCGTTAGCCCTACTCCAGCTGTCTAGCTCAAGGGTAGTTTGTGTGTATGTGCCCAAGTTGTGCTTATACCTTGATTTTGTGTTAACCGTATCTCTAAGAGCCTCCTGAGTTCACTGTTGAGAAGCAGGTGGGAATGCTTGTGTCACCTCTGTGAAACTTTCAATTAAAGATGTATGGAAGTATTTCTAGATGAATAGAAATTTAGAAGCAGAGATCTGGTTTCCTGAGTTTGTCCCAAAGTGGATCCTTACTGGAATTTCTTGGCTAGTTTGTTATGAAAACTGCATCAGGAGATGAGTTGTGATCTGGGATTGCACATTTTTTCCTATATGCTGCACATGTCTTTGGTTGTACATTATATTTTGGTGAGGAGTCTTTGCTAATCTGAGTTTTAACTTTCTTTTCCTGCTTAGAAGAATGCTGATGAGAGATATCAGTAACAAATAATGATAATCTTTAAATAAAAGTTCAGTAAGATGGATAAGGTGCTTGGTATATACTTAACAGGTGTGATTTATCTCTTCAGTTGAAAATATTAGAACATGGGATTAAAGGGCTGAAGAGGATTCCAAGCAAGCACCTCACCTTCCTGCATAGATTGGTGCTTCAAGAAAATGCCTTTGCATGAGCTCTATTGCATTGAGATGCATTCAGGAACTGGGGGCTAAAGGAGATGATGCAAAGTATGATTTACTGAAAATAAAGTGAGGGACTGAGATAAAAAGATCTGCAGGAAAGGTTCTCTCTCCTGTTTTTCACTGAGTGCTGGAGACTTTCTCATCTTTCTGGTGGTGTAGGTTAGACCTTCAATTCTGCATGCACCTGTCATTACCAAGGAAATAATTAATGTTGATGTGCTAGTTGTAATTACAGCAAGTGAGGTATGATCTATGCAGTTAACAAGGGGAAAGACCAGTGAAATGCTATGTCAGAAGCAGCTCCTCAGTGCTAGTGGGAAATTTAATATGCTTTGTTAAATTAATAGCCTTTGCATAACAATCAATTTACAGTTTAAAGGGCAGAGGAGGTAGATGTAAAAATCATTAAGCATTCATTTCAGCAACCCACTCGATATTCTTAGCTAGAAGAAATAGCCAGTGCAGTATTTACGGAGTCAGTTGCAGCTGTTTTGAGAAAGAAGCAAACCACACAAGGATTGTGTAGGTAGTGCTTATTGCAGTGCCCTTTTCTAAGCCATGAGGTTGCAGTGATCCCCTTCCCCAACACAACGTGGCTTTAGTGATGGGCTGGTGTTTGCTCACAGATGTTTATCCAAACCAGAGATGATTCTGAAGTTTTCCTACATGTCAAATAAAAGACGTTCTGCCCTGTGTGACCCTACCTTGAAATTTCTAAGTCCTGTGTTAGATAGGGATCCCCAGAAGAAAAACCTGGGATTTTTTTCTCAGTATAGGCATTCAGGGCCTGGTTTTGCCTGCAGTTGTTCCATTTGTAGTCTTTGTACATAACACTCACCGTAGAGACAGATTAGTTGTAAGAAGATTATGCCTCTGAGTGCTGCTGGTGTGCCTGAAGCTGGAAATGTTCTGGTGTATATAAAGGAAACATTAATCAAGATGTCTTACAGAGAATTAAGGGAGGAAATAGTTCTGTCTCCTGATTACTATGTGAATTTCATTGCCCAGTGCAGGAAAAGGCAGGGAGTGATAGAAAGAGGTTGTTCTTCTGTTCTCAGAGAAAGCAAGGGCAGATGGCTGGGGTGGCTGTGGCAAGCAACTTCCACAAAAACAGCACAAGGGAGGCAGCTCTAAGGACTCTGCAGGACATGTGAGCTGTGAGTTAGATCATAGGGACAAACTAGCCATGCTCCTGAGCTTGCCAAAGCAGCTGAGAGAAATCTGTTGCATATAATCTTAACAAAGTCCATCCCTTGGTTGCAGATGGGTGTCTTCAGCAACCCACCTTACTTGATTTTCCAGCCAGGGCTGATTGTCAAGCCGAGTAGTGTGGCATGCAACAGAGGATATGGCAGTGCATAAAATCAGAGCACTCCTGCAGTACCACTGGTGAGGAACGGTGCTCTTGCCTGCACCACAGAGAAATAGCTGATCCTAAATAATAAAGGGAATAGAGAATAGCTGGCACCTGCTCTGAAGCTCCATTGCTTCAGGTTCCAGCTAAGAGCTCAAGAGCCCAAAACCTTCAGTGTCAGCTGCAAAATGTGTGTTTTGCCATTTCTCTAATCAACAAACATGAATTAGGTAGAGAAAAACATTGTCTGCACAGTCACTTTGCACTGTATCAGGTTTTGTTTAACTGTTACTAGGGGGGTGGTGGTCTAATTATCTATCTTATTAATAGGCATTTTTGGGAATAGCTTTCGAAAACAGATTTCACAGACTTCCTGAATTGATTGTGGTTCTTCTGCTGTTGTAAATCACCAGCACACCACAGAACCAATAATTTACCCTTATTGAGGATCTGTGCTGCTGTTTTTTCCTTATTAATACTTAGAACTGTAATCACTAGATATGTATCTGCTAACAATTTTCCTTCTCATTTCATTCATGAAATTTTTAGCTCCTTGGGGTTAATTGGATCAGGAAATGTCAGTATCTTTAGATCTAATTTTCCCTATTGATGCAGGTTTTGGAGTGAATGACTGCTTTGAATACAGAATACAATTTAATTTCTGGGAAATACTTAGTGGCCAGAAAAAGAGAAGGTTGTTGGAAACAAGCTTTGAATAAATTAAGAGCCCCCTCTAACTGGCACAGCCTTCTTGACTACATAAAACCCCTAATTAACTATTTATAGAGAAGTACATATTTCCAATCTATTTTAAAATGCTGGAAATGAGAGTAAGCAAACCAACCTACCCACAAGTTTGCAGAGGGTACAGACAACGTAATATCTGCACAGTGTTTAGCTGTGTGGTAATTATATATCAGGAACTTTGAAAATTTAAAGAAGGAGCCAGGAAAACTCCTTTCCCAGAAGTTTCAAGCCTGATGCTAAAAGCTTCCACTATCTTCCCAGCAAGCACAAAAGGCCCAGGATGCAAAACAGGTGTGTATGAAAGGCATCTCTGCACCAGCAGTGATCATCTTGAGGTGTTGTAGTCACTGCCTTCATCCAAAATGGGTCCAGTCCCAGAAGAGGAGAGCATTGGCATTTCCCGTTTGCTTTAATAGCAGCCACGAGGTTTGCTGATAAAGTAACTTTTATTCTTGCCCCACTGCTCTTCGTAGGCTGTTCCTGAAGCCACCTGGGAGGGAAAGTCCCATTGTGCTGTTGCACCCTGTTAAGTTCACGACTTTCATTTGTCCTGTGCTTCATGGGGGTTTGCCATAGGCTTCTCTTCTGCTGTATTTTGCATTTTTAAAAGATAAAGAGGTCTCAAAGACAGGGTTAGTAAGAAATTTATTTCTTCCTGCTGAATTATTTATTCCTTTTTAAGCTCTGGTGAACAGCTCATATTTAATAGCCCATTACTTCTTAGAGAGCTGTCAACACAAAAGGAGCAATCCTGAAAAGGACTGTGTTTAGTGGCTCTGTCAATACTCTCTGTACCACCTTTCCTTCATTTTTATGATCAAGACCACAGAATGGAAGGACAGAAATGACCTGAGCTGCAAACTTCAGGGCTCTTTAATCTACCAAGACCAACAACCAGGTAAATTAATGCAGGAGCTAGAATGAAGGTTTTTCATTATGAGGTTATTTTCCTAAGTGAGTGTATGGATTCTGCACTAGTTGGCATCTTCAAATTAAGACATGTTATCAAATGCTTTAGCAGTGGGTAACATTTCTTGCCTTGCGTTACATAAGTGGTTTGGTGACAATGGCAAGTTTTGGCCTTCTGGCTTAATTTTGATCTTTACTTTCTCTCTATTCCGTGAGCCCCCACAGAACTGGTTTCCCTGAAGCATCTGCCATATCCTGAAGCAACCTCCAAAATACTGATTTAGAAGTAGATTTGGGTTTCAGAGCAACAGTGTTGTCTTTAAATCAAACATGAAAGATCTGAGGCTCTAAATCCTCATGTCTAGAAGCCCGTCTTCTATTATTGCTTATTTCTTACCAGATACTTCATCAGCACTGAATTTTTGTATGTTTTCTGGATTATTTGCATGTCTAAAGAGTCCTCTTGTGAAAAGCCATGAACACGCCTCCCACTTTCCAGTTACACCCCTTTGGAAGATTTTCCCTGGCATCTACTGTTTGTCTTCCCCTACAGCTCTCATGAGCTTTATGTTATTTGAAGCCAGCTTGAGCAGTCAGACCTTTATGGACAGATAAAAGAAGTAGCTCTCTGAGTAAGTGAGTTAATGAGGCCTCAGTTTCTTATGGATTTGTGGCTTATGTTGGATTCACTGATATTTGATAATAGCTGGGTTCAGAGGACAGCTTTACAGTTTCCCTCCTTTCTTTAGCCATGATCTTTTAAGAAGATGCAACTTTTAAGAAACTAGTATTATCAAGTTTTCTAATATCTGCTGGAGTTCCGTGACATTTTCAAATAGTACTTAAGGGGTTGGGAGGGAGGATGAAACAGGGTAGATACAGATGCAGACACACACAATGTGTCTTTCCAAAAGATATCCAGTGATGTCTTTTGGAAACCAAACTAAATATTTTAGGTTTATTGTAGAATCTTAATAATGCAAACTACATTTTCTCCAGACAAGGTGAAAAATGTCTGATGTATTAAGAAAACCCAAAATACAACAGAAAAAAAGTCTGGTTTTGTGATTTTGTGCTACATAAGAGCCTGTCTGGATGAGGGTCAAATATATCTTACGGAGATATCTTTGAAAAACAAGCCAGAAAACACCATGCTGGTGGCATGGTGTGTTGTATGGTTGTGTGTGTGTGACTGACAGACATGTCTCTGCTGCTTCTCAGGGAGCTTCAGTGACTGGGGGTCTTCTGCAAAAAAGCACCAGTTAAGAGAAACTTACTCAAATTGATCTGTGTGGTCAAAAGAGATGAGCTGCTGCTACAAGTTTGTATGGAGACATGTAAGAGAAGAGCCAGAACTGAGAAAAGTATTTTCCTTTGTTACTAGCTGTTCCCAGTTGAACAAGGCATCCAGATTTTTTTTCTGCCATCAAGCTGGTGGCTTTAATAGCAGTGGAAATGAGAGAGCATCAGCACAGCAATTCTGACAATTAGCCTGTGGTTAAATAGTGTGAAATAGTAAGTGAGCAAAACATCAGTGTGTTGGTCTCTCTGCATAGTAAATAGAGCAACAGTTGAAAAAAAAATGTGTTTTGGGGTTTTGCTGCTGACATCAGTGTTAGCTGGCTGGCAGTTCTTCACTGACACAGCTCGTGGTATTGCTGACAAATTATGATGGGCACAGCCTTTCTGTTGCCCTGTCAGGGTGTAAGAGCTGATGGATGGATGTTTTATGTTTGTAACCTGTTCTCCAGCCTGCTTCTACTGGGTGGGCCTGGGATTTCTGAACACCTTTCTGCATGATTGGCACAGCTTCGCCAGGTCCCTGCTTTTTGGGGAAAATATCCCACTCATCTGTTTTTGTTCTGAGCCACTTATGAGCAGTTCTAGAGGTAGAGAGTTGAGACTGCCTTTCTGGGAACAAGGACAAAAAATAGCTCACTGTTAGCATTCCAAACCCAGCTATTTAGACCTGGATTATTTTTAAATACTTTGCTTTCAGACAAGTAGCTGGCTGTGTTTTCCTCCCCTCTCTCCTTTCTTTTTTTAAAGTTAGCAGTCAGGTTTTGCATCTCTCCCCACCCAGCTGTATGCAATCAGGAGTTTTGAAGCAAACAGAGGTCTATTTACATTGCTAAGTTAACTATGTTACCTGCTGCCTCAGAGATGCTGTTGGCCACAGTGGCAGCCTGGGGACCTTTTGAGCCTGGATGTGTTTGCAGAGCAGTTTCCTGGGCCATTGAATTGACAGGAGGCAGGGCAGCAGCAAGGGGAAAGCTGCAGCCACCCCTTTTCACCTGGCTGCCATCACACAACACGGCCCTGCGTGGGGTCCCAGGCAAGGCTGAACCCATGGCAGCCCTGTGCAGTGTGGGTGTCCTGGAGCTCAAACAGAAAGCCTTTCACCCAGAGCTGTGTGAGGGGGCTGCAGTGAAGTTCTGCTGCTGAGTGTGTGCTGTCTTACACCACTTCATGTTGGGGGCCATGCTGGCACACAGGGTTTTGGAGTTCTTGGCAATCACTGCACAGACCTTGTCCCATCCTCTGCAGGTGATGCAGGCCCAACAGGGGACACACATCCCCTTCAAATGGCAGCTGCATATCCTGGGGGAGTCCCGTTTTTGGGCTAGCCCCACCTGCTACCCATCAGCCTGTTGTTGGATGTTACAGAGCCTGATGTCTCACCCATTCCATAGTGAGCCTGATGTCTCACACGTTCCGTTAGGGTTCAGAAAGACCTGCTGCTCAAAGTGGTTTTGGTAATCCGTATGCGTTGCTGAAGTCCAGCCTGGTTTAGACCAAATAAAGCTCTTGGGCTTGAGGTTTTTTCTTGCAGGAAAGAAAGAGCAGATTCTCTCTTGCCTTCTACACAGCAGCTAGTTTATAAAGCTGATGTAGCCTGCTGGGCAAATAAATGTTTAAAAATTGCAAAACCTGAAACATTGGGCCTGTCATCTATAGAGATTGGCAGGGAAGGTGGAGGTAGAGAGCCCAGAAAAAACACAGGAGGGGAGTTCCTCACTCTGGGACACGTTCATGACACCCCCTCATGTGGTGTCTTGGCTGTGAAGGCTGAACTCCAAGAGGCTGTTGAAGGTTCCCCATGAAATTGGGGCATTTGGGTAGCAGAAGCACAGGTGTTGTCCTGGGAGCAGGAAGGGTAGGGCAGGGTCTTCTAGCCTGTTATCAGCCCATATCCCCCCTGTGCCAAGAGGGTCACCTTAGGAGCATGTAGGTTCTGCCCCTCCAAACTGCGCTGTGACTCGGGGCAACCTTTTATTCTTTGTTTTCCCAGTAACCAAAAAGAGATGGGTAAACGTGGAGATGCTTTTCAGGAAATGTGTGCTATCCTTAAAAGGTTTTCCTTACCTCAATAACTGTTCACCAGAGAAGCAGCGGACCTTGTGGTGAGGGATGCCCACCCAAAGGTTGGGTTAACACTTCTTGCTGCTATCCAGAGCCCTGCCTCTGGCTGCACATAGGGAGAGAATAAAGCCTGTAACTCGGGTAGGAGACAGTCATAGTATCTGTTTGCAAAGGGTAAGAAAGAACTGCTTGTTGGATGGGTAAAAAAAACCCTTTAATTGCAGCCAGGGATGGTCTAATGCATTTGACAAGTGGTGGTAAAGAGCAAAGTACCACCAGTACAGGAGTGCAGGGAGGCTTTTGGGGACACAAATGCCACAGAGCAGCAATGGGTATCTTACTGATCAAACTGCAAGGCTGATCTTAATGCCATTTTAAAAAACCGAAATCATTTATATGTGCTGTAATAGGAAATAAGGGTGGGAGTGACTGGTGTGATCTCTTGTGGTTCCCTACAGCCAGTGCAGCTGGTCTTCCTCCACACAACTCAGATTAATGTTGATTCGTGCGGAGATGTTGTAACTCTGCGGACACCAATGGAGTTGCATTTATGAGACTCAAAAGCCTTAAAAAAAAAAAAGGAAAAATAAGAGTTTCAGGCACTGTGTACTGAATGTTAGGCACTGAATGGACCTAGTGACTAGCTGTTATCCTGATAGATCCTTGTGGGCAGGAAGACGTTGCACTGCCTGGATTCACTGAGGAGCAGTGTCCTGCTTCCCTAAAGTCTACAAATACTGAGAGTCAGCAAATCAGTAATTGTAGCTTCAAACTAATATAGTTTTCTTTTCCCCTGCATGGCCTTCTGACACTCTATAAAAAGATCTGTCACACTGCATGGGATTAGATGGCTCTGAAGCAGCAGAGCCATCTAGGTGTGAAAACTTTGATTTCCTGTGTCTTGAAATTAACTGTAATCAATGTTTCTTTTTCAGAAAACCCCCACAGCTCATGCCATGAAGGAGGAGAACTTCCTTCGTCGCAGGTTCTCCCTCTGTCCGGCCTCGTCCACCCCTCAGAAGGTCGATCCTCGCAAGCTGACGCGCAATCTGTTCTTCGGGGCCGACAACGACATCTACCCGCTCAGCCCAGGTGGGTGTCTGGGTGTCAGGGCAGAAAGCAGCATGCCTCAGGTGCTTGGCTGCAGGTGGATATCTCAGCATGCTGCCACAGAAACAAGAATATGAAAGAGAAAGTGAGAGAAGCTGCTGCAGCACAGCAGTACTGGACCCCAGACAGTGCTGCTATTTTTCATTGCCATGGCATTAAGTGGGAATGGAGGGCATGAGAATTGGGGTTTGTAACTGATTGAATGCTGGCATGGCCTTACATTTTAAAAATCACTGTGATGGTTTCAGGCACATCCACTTCAAGTCACTTGGTGTGTTTCACCCTAAGCATTGCACTTGCTTAAAATTTACTGTCCCCATTTGCAGATGTTTAATGGCAGGTTTCCCTGTTCAGACTTAGAGCCCAGGATAAATATCACAAGAGCAAAATTTCTGTGGTTAATGTTCTGTAAATATCTACAAGCACTACAAGTACGAAGAATCTTGACAGGTCGCAATGAATGGCAGACTAACTTAAGCATTCGCTTTACTTTTTTTTTTTTTTTTAGCTTTGGATTTCCTAGCACCTTTCTTGAAGGAAAAAGAGCTCATTTTATTGTTTCAGAATTTGTGGCTCACAGTAAACATTGAAGTCTTCCCTTGATTGAAGTCTGCAGACGATGCTTCTGTTCCAGTCTGTAAACAAGTGCTTCAGGGGCAGTCACAAGTTGTAGAGCTGTCATCTGCAGCTGCCATGTCAGTTGTAAATAGTCAAATCTCACAGCACCTGTGAGGTCTCAAAACACTGATATCTGGAGAAAGAACACAGCATCTGTCAAAAGGTTTCCGTGCTCATATAGATGTAGCACCCAACAGACTCTCTGGGCTTTGCAGGTGTAGCCCAGAACGAGGTCTGGTTTTCCTGAGCTAATTGTCTTTAAGTGCAAAGGTTTCAAGGGCCTCTGATTTTGCAGGTATTTTGTTTGTGAGTGTCTGCTGCAAGGCAGTGGGGAGCCTATTTTCAGCAGTGCTGACTAATCCTGGCTGTCACTGAGGCAGCTGGAAGCTTCAGCAACCTTTCAGTAATCAAACTGAAAACAATTTAAAATGGGACACCTAAAATCTCATACATTTCAAGCCTGGAGGGACTTCTGAACAGCTGATTGCCCATAAGTACAGTCTGTACAAACATGTGGCAAATAAATAGCTCACTTCTGCTATCCTTGGGAGCTGAAGGGCTGATTTTCCAGCTTGTATTTGCTTCCCCTTGTTTGAGCTGATGGAGAGCTGTATCTTAGAGTTTGCCCAGTTCTTTCTTCACTCCTTACCAGCATTTTCAATGCTAAAAAAGTAACTGACTCCCTCACAGTTATATTTCAGTGCTGTAATATTTTAGAAACCAGGGAAAGTTGAGGGATTTAGTGTGGAGGAGTGGCTAGAAGAAATTTTCTCTTCCTCAGCTTCCCCCATCACCTTGTTGCTCCTTGATCCCTGCTGGCAGCCTTTGCTGGGCTCAGCAGAACAAGTGCCTTGAGCCACGATGGATCCTCTGTTCTGCTGCACAGTTTTCCCAGGAAACTTCCAGCCCCAGTGCCAGTGAGGGCTGTAGCCCTCAGTATTGCAAAGGAAGAGCACAGGCTGAAGGATTTATAAAGGAGAGAATATCCCTTTTAAACAAACAGAATTTGCTCCTTCAGTCAGGGGATTTCTTGCAAGCAGTCTGGGGTTTTGTCTATCCTTACTCCTCTCATTTATTTTCCTGCCCCTGTGGAGCTGCCTTGTCTTTTTGTTTTCCTCATATTTCCTGCAAGAAGGGCCTGTTATTCTTCATGTTCAGCTGCCATTTCCTATGGCAGGCTCTGCTTTCACTCCTTTGCTGCTGCTTCTGTCTTGTTTCCCTCTGAGCCTTGTGTGCTTCTCCCTACCTTCTCCTGTTCCTCTGAACAATGCTGCTATCACCACAGATGAGGCACAGCTCTGTGTCCATAAGCTGCATCCCATATTTCTCTGTTCTCTATTTCTCTCTGTTGTTTTGCATGAGCTTTCAGTTCTTGAGGCTCTTCCAGTGGTCTGTGTTTTGCTGCCTGAGCCCAGCAGGTTTCCCTTACATGAGCACTGGGCTGGTTGTGTTGGGTGGGTGCAGCAAAACCCAGTGATTTCCTGTCTGGAATTCAGTGGGGTGTGGTGTGCTGGAGCTGCAGCTCTCACTGCACCATCACCTAGGATTCACCCTCCAACAATGAAGATGTACAAATAAATATTTCAGAGAGAGGGGAGCGACAGACTTTACACCTCAGGAGAGCTTCACTGTGGAGATGCAGTTCAGCAAAAGAACTAATGTTTTTTTTAAAGGAAACATATGGGAAATGCAGAGGGCACTATCTGAAATAACACTTTGGACTTACTGCTTTTTGCTTGCATACAAAAGTGCTAATGATTCTTGTAACTGAGGGAAAATTGAGTAAGATACTTTCTTTTTATAGGGAACTCACAAATCAGAGGGACATGAATTCTTGTTCCTTGTTCATGTCTGTCTTTCACTTAGCCATGAGGAGAGAGAACCTTTCTCTGTTTTCTGTTTCAGAGGATAGGAAATTTATTGGTATAAGAATTTTTACAGAATCTCTCTTTTTGATTAAGCTGCAAGATCACAGAGTCTTTAAATAAAAATTTAGGTTGGCTTATCTGCATCGTAAGAGATGTACTTTCATGAATATGGGAATTTTCCTGTGAAGGGTACACAGAACTACATTTCAGGTGTTCACATTGGGTCACATGACTGATATTTACAACAGAAATTGATTTTATTTGCAATAGCTTTGTCAAACATCAGAGCTTGTATTTCTTCTTGGAGTTTATCAGTCATGCTTACTGTATCATTCTTTATAAAGGGGAAAGACAAATGCACCTGCAGGACTGATGCCCAGTAGAAAACCAAAGAAAATGTTGATGGTTGCTGTTCTGAAAAAGAACTAAATATTTAGTTCCCCCATGCATGACAATAATGGGTAAAAAGAAAGTATCTGTAATTCTACTCTCTAGCTACAAGACTGGAGTGTTGGCAGTTTTGTTTTTTTTCCCAGTGTGATGAAGGCTGTTTCCATAAGCACTATTGATTCTCTTCCCAAAATGTTTTCTGTTATTTGGTGCAGAATTTCTGGGCTACTTTGTGGAGAACCCTTCTTAGTATGCCCTGGTGGCAACCAGCACTTTAAATTGCGAGGTTCATCTCTCTTTCTATTGTGTGCATAGTGTTTTCTTGATCAGGGAGATAAGTGTTTCACCTTCTATAGTCGGTTCATGTTTAGCTCCTCTTATGTTTTTCTGTGGTTTCTTATTTATTTTCTCGAGGTGGCTGTGTCTGTTGTGCTCTAGGTGAGACTCTCACTTTTGAGTTTTCTGTGCACTCAGTTGTGTGGGTTTTTAAGAGACCTCTACATTGTTCCTGTGAAGTTTGCTTTCCCAACAAGGGCTGGCCCTCTCCTTCTGAATGGCTGCAGCAGGATTCCTTGAGACAGTCAGGAAATATGAGGGATTCAGAGGGATTCTCTCCTCAGAGAAACAGCCTTTTCCTCACAATTTCCAGTAGATTTAATGCATTTAGCATAAGAAACAAGTAGGTGTTGCTTCATGAACATACCTAATGAAGCCTTGTAAATGATACAGTAAGAATGGACACGTTCCATGTTGGAATGTTGCATGTTCCTTTTTTTCCCATAATGCTCTGTGAGCAGGATTGTCCAGAACCTCAGGAACAGGGAAAATCTCATTGTTCAGGTGCCAATCCTTTTAACTACATTACTGAGAGAAGGCAGAAATGTCTCACATCCAGGCTTTTTGTACAGCTACAAGCCTGGAGTTAAGCTTTCTTTAAGAAATGAGCCATGCTAAAGAATGGATGTGAATTCTGTTGTGCTAATAGACACCATTCCCTTGGAGCAAGCAGCAGCTGATTCCCATTAACTTTACTTGAACTTCTAGACCGTATGTTACTTTCCCATACATGTGCAGAAAAAACTCTTCATGGGGAAAAAAGTGCAGCTGCTACATGGCTTTATGAGTTTTTTTCCATCCTCCTCTGCCTCTTTTAGGCAGAATGGGGGTTATAGAGATGAAAATGCTATAAGAGAAAGGAAAAGTATGAAGACCCAGGTCCTAATCCATGCACAGCAGTGCTTATGGCCATCCCACTTGTCATGGTAGCACAAAGTCACTGTCAAATCTCTGGCCACTGGTGAATTTTTTTCTTTTAAAATTTTCTCCTGCTCACAAACATCAGGATTCTGAGTGCATTATTTAGGGCTCAGTGTTTCCAGGGGAGGAGTGACAGCTAAGCAAGTAGGTTGAGATATGGGTCCTGTGTGGTGGCATGGCTTTCCTGAGTGTCTGGATGGGTCCTTCCTCCACTCTAGTCCCCCACATGAGCCGCACACGTGCTGTCCCTCTTCTCCCAGGCCTCCTGTGTCAGCATGGGCTCCTGTGGCTGACTTTCCTAACAGTGCTTGGCTTTTGAAAAGGCTGCTCTGATAATTCCAGGAGAAATTATGGTTCTGACACACCTATAACAGTTTCTACTGACTTTGGGAGAACTGGGGTTTTCCCTTGCCGGTTTTGGGTTTGGTGGTGTTTCCAAGGCTGGCCCACGCAGTGCTACAAACATTTTCAACAGTTCCCATGTTTGCTGTGTGCTACAAATGGACTGTGTTTCACTGTCTTCATAGTTCTTTACTGCATCCTGTATTCTGAAGTTCTGATTGCCAGTGATTCTGAGAAGAAAATGACATTGTAATTGGTTAACAATGACTGTCTTGGCACTAAAAATCTCGTCTCATCAGATTCGATTTTTTTTTTTGGCGTTTTATTTAATAGTAGCTCTATGCTTTCTTTTACTCTAAGGCCATGATTACATTTGGCCAAGAGAACAGTATTTATCATTACATTTTATTGCTTAGACTAGGACTACACACACTCATGCCAGTATATAATATATGCAAGTTTAGGATATTTGTGTAGTGACTATATATTTCTACAATGATTGGAAAATGTCACAGTACTCATTTACTGCTTGTAAATTTAAAATATTTCTTATTTTAACAAGTAACTTGGTCAGAAGATATTGATTTTCTGCAAATGTGTTGGGGTTTTTTTAATTTTGGTTTACTAATTATGCCTAGATACTCTTCTGTCTTCTGTAGCATTTTGTGATCATGGTTATTATTTGTCCAACAAAGCGTGCTATCAAGTGCATCAGCGTATAGTTGCCAGATACTGACCAAGGAGGATTGAATAGCTGCTTATTAACTGAATTGCATTTATTATTTGCACTGAACAAGGCATGGGGTATGTAAGGAAAGAACAGACTGTGGTAATGTAATTAAAGACCGCATCATAATGCGGACACAGAAGGGAGCTGATTAAGGATGCATAAGCAACATTGTTTCTGGTTTTTTTTCCAGCTTTCAAATGCTGGACTTTGCAACCCTCATGCTGGTTTTCCATGGTGTTTTGAGACCTTACTTTTGAGCAGTCTTGTTACCCAAGCATGAGGATCGAGGCTATTTCAAATTTGACACGATCCCTCTCTGGGATCATGGTGTGCTTGCTCTTACTCATGATAACTTCCCTTGTGTGCTGATAGCAGTAGCCCTTCTCAGGCCATGATGAGCCATGGTTTTGCACAGAATTTCACTGGTTTTGAATCACAGGTTTTTTTTGTTGCAGGAAAAGATGTGGAAGGAAACAGCCCATCATCACTGAAGGATGAGACACCACAGACTCCAAACTCCATTAGCAAGGTACTTTGGGATAGGGAACCATTCCCAGTCTTGCTTTCATTTCTTCTCAGGATCTTATTAATCATTCTTGCCCTTTTTTTAAGGTCATTTAGAAAGCCTCTCCCTCTGTTTCTGCAGGAACTGTGTGTGCATATTTTGAGGGAAAGAAAATGAGTGTTTTTGCATGGTTGGGATGACAAGGAAGCTTGCACTTTCCTCTGGCTTGATTTCACCTCCCACAGAAGAACCTGGTTTATTTGGACCTCATTTGGCAGTGTAATTAGATATGAATAATTATGGTTGGAAGGTTGATTTTGTCAGCAGAGGTGTCTCCTGCTGTTCCTGATCAGCAAGGCAATCATAAATCTTAATTGTTTTGCAAAAGAAAACCGTAATATTTAGTGTAGTGCACAGCATCTGAAACAGTGAGTGGAGAGCCTGGGAGAGAGCTCTGGGAATTGGTGTAACAAGAGAGGAAGACAAACTAATCAACATTTCCTGAACACTGCTTTTCCATCCAGCCTGTTATGGAGAGCTAAAACTGAATCTAAAGTCCCTGGATCTCACTGCTCAAAACCTGCCTCTAGATCAAGAGTTACAGAGTGCCAGGGTTTGATTTGCTGTAGAGATGGAATCAACCTTGTAATGAGATCTGGCTTTGAGATTCATGTACAGCTTTTTTGGCTGCAGCTCCCTAACATGTTTCTGGAGGGTAACTAGAAATAGAAGCGAGACCAGTTAATAAATTTTTAACTAAATTTATTTTAAACTATGAAGCTATAAAATGCAAGTGGCACCAGCTGAAATGAAAATATAGCATGAAAGAAACAGCTGCAGACAAGTGATTTCTTGTGAGACATGAAAATTATCTCTTCATCTTCCAGTACATTTCTCTGTGCTAGCCTGGAGTTTGCAGGTTGTTCTGTTCTGCCCTGGCAGAGGTCAGTACAGGGAGACGATGATGAGAGGAGCTTTGGGAGTATGCAACAAGGACTTGTATACATGTCCTCTGCTATTGCTGGAACCTGGCAAGCTGCAAACCAATCTTGGTTTTGCTTTTTCAGGCAGGTTCCTCAAGGAAAATCAGCCTCCCACTTATCCTGGCAGTGGAGAAACCCAAGGACCAGGTAACTGTATCCAGGGCTGTGTTTTAAAGCTAGATGTTCTGCACGCCTTACATGGAGTGGTGTTGAATTTCCAATGACTTAGGAATGTAAAGAAGAAGGACTTTGTCTGGACAGGACAGCTCAGACCACTGAAATGCTGTCCAAAAGGGAGCTTGATTTCTGAGATGCAGGATCAACGTAGGAATAGGAATGTACTTATGAGAGGTTTCTGGGTGAGAGCATGGCTCAGCTGTGTTTTCCCAGCCTCCAGGCCTTCCTTGCCATTCAGTCTCCCACAGGTATGTTTTTGAAAGGAGAAGCACCCACGGAAGATTGGGGTGCTCACCTAGATTTGACTTCTAGGTGAAATTCACTTCTTAACTTTGCTGTGTTGTACACTGCCTTGCTCTCCTCCAGCCACGTTCCTTGCCTTCTGTCATGCTTTGCAATGACAGTAGGGAGTCCTTATTGTGAAATGTCTTGTTACTTAAAAATTCAGGCAAACTGGTGGTCAGTTTGTTTCATATGTAATTTTGCACATCCACTCAGCTCTAATGCCATAAAATAAAGCCTTACTGTCAGCTTTCAGAACTGTAAGTAGGGATCTGTCATACTATTTCAGTTTAAAAATAAATAGTGATTGCACCTGCTTGAACCAAAGGGAGAAGTGTGCCCTAATGGGGTCATGTTTAGATTCCTGATAGCAGGGGGAGGAATGTTTGGTAGAGACTGGATTGTAGAGTGTGCTGGTTTAATTAATGGATTAAAAAGTAAATGTTATAGGTTACAGATCCACACCATGGATATTTGCCTGTCTTTTGGTACAGTGGATATGAAAAACTGTGTTGGAAATCAGTGTTCTTTCAGCAGCACTACTTTGAGGTACCACAGCACATTAACTACTTTCACTCAGTAATAAGAAGGAAAGGAAAGCCAGTCAAGTAATTCTGTCCCTGGACTGGGGCTTGGGGAACCTCAACTCTGCCTTGGATTCCCTGCATTGCCAAGGCACATTAATTGCATTTCTGTTTCACATCTTCATCAGTGAGATGGAAAGAGTTCTGCATTTTCTTCACCCAGGCCATAACCATATTGCATGATGGAGAAGGCTGCAGGTTGCCCAAGTTAGCAGAGAGAATGTGGCATAAAAACCCTATAAATGTCTGTGAACTTGTGAGCTGTGAAGACTTATCTGCAACCACACTGCCCTGTGCTTATGGGTGGGCTGCTCTGTCTGAGGTGTGGACACATCCCAGTTGTCCTGTCTGAACAGACAGTCAAATATTTGATACTGGAACATTTGCTTTCAATGTGTTCGTGCGGTTCTTGGCACTATATATATATTTGTAATTTCAGCTGTGGCTTCTTGACCCACATTTTATTGGGACATAAATAAGGCACAATTTAGCTACATATTACATTGGTAACTTTCTGCAGCATGTTTTCTCCTATTTAATTTTTAAAGTGGAGTCTCTTTCATCTCCATTTTCAAAGGGAAAAAAAATAGTAGCATACTTATTTCAGATTGTTTCTCCTATTAGTTTCTCTCTGTTTTGGAGTCCTTTATCCTTGTTTTCTGGGATGAGAGCTCATAGTATCAACAAACTGTCTCTAAGCCTCAAGCTTGTCTCTGCAACCAGGTAGTGCAGTTAGCACATACCTGATAGTGACAGTAGGTGCCTTTGTTTTGCTTTGTGCCTCCTTTGATGCTGATAGAGTCCTCTGAGGCACCTTTTATTGCAGTATGCAGTGCTACATGTTCTCTTTCTTTCTTTCTTTCCTGTGCTTACCTATTAATTCTACTGGCTAAAGGGCAGCTGGAGTCTCTTGATATGCATGCAGGGCCACAAAGAATTGAGGTATATTTTAAGGGATAGTCCGAAAAATCCTGAAGCTGGAGCTCAGTGTGACTTCACTGTTTCCAGTCCCTTGCTAATGCTGCAATGAAGTCTATGAAATTCTAGGAGTGGGGCTGTTGCATGCACAGTTATGTGATGTATTGGAAGGCAAAGCATTGTGAATGAGTTTTTCCACATGCCCAAATTGTTCAGGTCTTTATTGTGTGATTTGCAATCTGAATTATGAATATAACTGACTGCTAGGAATTTATTTTAGCTGCACAGTGGTTTGAAACTACACATACTCATCACTTGAGATTTAAGCTACAGTTCCCATACTCTCTCAAGCTCACCCTGCTTGATCTGTGAATCATGCTCCTGACCTCTGAGGTAATTCCAGTCATGGTTACACTCAGGACTAACATAGAATATCGTTCACAAATGTGGCAGTTTACAAGGGTACCTTTTCCTCTGGTTTCCCTTAGCCAGCAAACCAAGGAATTGTTTGGCAGACAGACCCAAATATTGCAGGAATCGCCTTGGAGAGACTCAGGAGTGAAACATCCCCTGTGTGTGTTAAGCTCAGCTTAATGGGAGATTCTAGCCCTTCCAGGTGCTGGCTATGCTCAACTGAACCCTTGCTGTCTTTGCTCAACTGAACCCTTGCTGTCTTTTCTTTACCATACTTCATGCCCTCCATGTTGTGGATGGAATTATTTTGGAGTCAGTTGTCTCTAGGATCACATAACACTCAGTTCCTATGCCCTGGCTCAGCACATTTGGCTTCCTCAGTTCCAAGGGCGACACTTTAGGGCAGTCACAGTTGTCCACAGAGTGCTTTGCAGCTGATTTCAACTGAGCAGACATGTAGCCTGGAGTATCCTGGGAAAATCAGGTTGAAGAGGGGTGGGATTTTAACGTGAAGTGGAAAACATGGAGCAGCCCTAACTTCTGTAGGTACACACAAGCCCTGAAAACACCCAGGTGCCTCACAGAGGTAAATGTGGACACTAGTAACTCAAAGTTGGTAACTTTGGGTGAGCCACAGCAGTGCAATCATGTCAGCTTAGATCGCTGGGGATTGTAATTCCTTATTCTAGTGTTTCTGACAAGGAAGGTGAGGGGAAATAGAGGTGCTGGAATTGAAATTATTTATTAAAAGATTTAGTAAATCTGGAGGTCCAATTGTTTTTCATTGCTCACTTTGTTTAATCTCAGCCTAGGGACAAAAGCTGTGCCTATAGCTGGAGGGGAAATCAAAACTGCTTCAGCTTTCTGCTGGCACTAAGTCTATGACAGTCATGTGAAACAACATCTTTCTCAGTGTCCAACTTCCTATCTCACCTCAAATGTTCTCTTTAAATATTCTGACCTTGCAGAAGAAACTTCCCATGCAAGGCACACTTAAATGATGAAATAAAACCATAATTTGATGCAATGGAGCCAAGGATTCCACTAAACACTGGTATAACTAGATATTTGAAGCTGCTTGGATGGCTGAATTTCACCAGTTATTTTCCCCAGGTGCTGCTGTCAACTGTTCATTTGTACAGGCTTTTCAGTTTGTGCTAATCATTGTGCTGTTTCCGAGTTGTAAACGCAGTCACTGTATCTTTGTAACATTGTTGAAATAAGAGGGATTATTATGTTGGGTTTTTTCTCCAACTGGAAAGTTTCAGAAGATTATTCAGCTTGCTGTAAAGCAGCCTATCAGTTGAAGGCTAATCTGTCCTACTGCAAAGGTTGTTTGTCAGTAAGAATTGTTTCACTGACTCCGCTGTGCTTTGGATGAGCTGTTAATTCACAAGAAAAGTAAAAAAGTTTTCAAAAAGAGGTGCTTATAATATAATGAAACCAAAATTGATTACATTTGGCTGAGATATCTGTGAATATTCACATAAGTAATAAGGAGTTTCTCAGTTGCAATGTCAAACCCAGCTTTTTTATCGTTTTTATACTACTTAAACAACTTTTCTTTCATTTCTTTTATTTCTGTGTGATTTGTAGCAATTATATGTGGAAAAGATACTGGAGAAATTACATCTGACCAAGGACATGTCACTGATTTTGTGAAGCATAACTTATGACCCCAGCTCCTTTTGTTCTGCCTTCAAATTCCCATCTGATCTTGTCTTTCTCTCTCTTGGATACAAAGAAGACGAAAGGGCAGCTTGTAAGCTGTCACTGCTGTTACCATGCAGAGCACAGCTTGAGAATTACTTTATTTAAAACCTTTCTGATTTTGAATAATTCTGGCTGTTGTGCAGCATGGATTGCTTGAGCTAAGTAACAGGATATTCCTCTTGCTGTTGTCCTAGGCACGGCTGGCATCCCCCACACCAGAGCTGATCACAGGCTGCTTTTCTGTGAAATTATTTGATTCCTCTTGGAAATGAAGTCACCAAAAAGACTCTGGATCAGAATAGCACTATTGTGAGGACTCTGCGTGCTCTCTTAAAAAGCCTGGCAGAAGTGTTAGGGTATTGTGATGACTGCTAACAATCAGCAGTGAATCTCCAGAGCTCCAAGACTGAGATGAAAGGGAACAGAAACTTAACTGGGGTAAAAAGTATATTTTTGAGTACAGTACAGCCCATTGTCAGCGGCAAGGTCATCACTCAGTCCTGAAAAGGACAGGTTTGATTAGAGAACTGAAAAGGGACAACAATTTCTTCTCCCTATGAGTGCTGCAGCATGCTCTGGTGAAAGTTTTTGGCAGAGTAACAGACTTCCCTCTTTATGAGAACCAGTATCTGGAAAGCCTACTTCCTACTTTCTTATTAGAATATGTGTGCTTTTTCTGTCTTTAAAAAGGACACAAATTCCTTACTCTCCCATTGTACAAAGTCTCATCTGTGGCCAATATTGTTCACATATTGTTGCAAAGAGCGGGGGCCAGATTCTGGTACCCTGCACAGGCATTATCCCAGTGTCCTTGGAAGACTTGCTGTGATGACAAATGGCTTCTCTTAGTTTTCTGCCAGGCTGAGAAAGGCAGGGCAGTAGAAAGACATCATTAAATGCTCTTGGTGTGTCTTAGCAATGTGAAACCCTGCTGTGTCTTGGGAATCTTTAGAGCTGATGGGCCCAAATTTACTGATCTTATGTATGCCACAAGGTATAATCAAAACCATTAGGACAGATTAATGTAAAAATATTATTTAATCCTATGGAAACTGTCATTACTATCAGCAGCATGGGGAGTTAGATCCCACCTGTCCTGTGAGAAAGCAAGAACTTTAAACCCAGAAACACAATGCTTTTCACTCTGTAGATCACCAGTTTCCTAACCAGCAAATGCTGTTTAGGATCGGTGATGGTGCATCCTCATATGAGTAACAAGAAGCAAAGTTGGGAGGGAGAAGCAATCAGTCTGCCTCATTAAAAACTAACTGGAGAACTGTCAAAAGTCCCGGGTCAGGCGCATCTGAAAGCTTGTCCAGGCTGCTAGTTAAAACCATGGCTTAGTGGTAGTAACATTTTCTCTCTCTTTGTAAAGCATTTTGTAACCATCTTGGGGAGCTGTGGTATTGGTCACACAGCTGGTAGGTACATTACAGGTTTTGGGACATGGAAGCACAGAAGCTTATTTTCCCATGCCTAGAAATTCTTATATGGGCAGTTAATACCTATGTTACTGGTTCTTTCTCATCCACTCTCAAGCCTTTCTTGGTGACCACCATCCCTGTGTCCCTGTTTCCCCTTACAGGCCAGGTTCACAGATTCAGCATGTCCAGGTGTAGCCCAAACCTGGGGGAGGGAATGCCTGAAGGAAGCAGCACAGTGGTTCAGGAGGCACCAGAGCACCCTCCAAAGCTCTTCATCCATCTGCTTTAACTAAGTGAAGCACCGGTATGGAATGGTTTCAGACAAGTTCCACTGTATTTATTGAGCTCCTGAAGGCTGTGGTGGTGTCAGGGGACATTACCCCTCCACCAGCTGTTGTGTGCTGTGGTTTGATGGTGTGCACAGCAGTATTGGCTGGAATTGGGCACCAGTGTCCTTGGTGATGGAGTCAGCTCTCCCAAAGAGTCAGAATCAGTGTCTGCCTGTGTGAACATCCCAGGTTTAAAGCCTTGTGCTTGTTCCGCTCTACTTTTAGCATGACCCAGAGAGACTCCGAGGAGGAGGCAGGGTGGGGCTGGTGGAGCAGTGGAAGTGCCTCTGTCTGTGTCAGTGCCAGTTGCCCACGAGCTGCAGGTCTAGGCTCAGGTTTGCTGTGGTTGTTGGAAACCTTTCTGAATTCAGCTGCAAGCAAACTCCCCAAGCCAAGTGAGTTTAGCGGCCAAAATTCCATTCTTTATATAAGCGCTACGGAGTAATTTTCTATATAAGCAGCAACTGTAACTTGTTTTAATTAGCAAAGCAAAAAGCACTCTTTGTATCCTGATGCTTTGCTGACACCTGAGCAGTATTTCCTAGAATCTTGGGAACATCTGTGCTTTTGCTGCCTCTCACACTGGCTAATGAGAACTAGTAAACAGTGTTTCTCTCTGTGTCTGATCCCTCAGGCCGGAGGGAGTGAAATTGTTAATAAACAATTGGCTCATAGTTGTGTCTCAAGGACAGGACATTCTTCCTGCTAATTGGGAGAAAGGGGGAGAATTCTTTTGACCGATTTCAGAGGACACACGTCTCAAATCATGAAAGCATAATCTCCTAATAATTCTGAAGGATTCTTGCTCAGAGATATTTAGGCACTTGGAAAGGTTTCTTTATAGAGAAAGGCTTATAGCTGATCTCCCAAATGTCTACTACTGCCCTTTGAAATGTGACAAAGACCCTGTGGGCACAACTCTCTGCTTATTCGTCACATCTGTGCAGTGGTCCCCACCATAAATCTTGTAGGTTTGCAGTAAAGTCCAAAGCACAACATACGAATCAGAGACTGCACTGCAGGCAGAGCAGGCAGGCTTAGCTTTCTGTGAAAACAAAACCAGCAAGCACTGAATAGTTTTCAGGAGTCCAGGAGATGGCCTTTTCTTTGAGTGGATCCAAATTGATGTGTGAGCTAAACAGTCAGATCAGGGCTCTCACTGGCCTTTGTGTGTCAACATAGAGTTTTCATTTCTCTGTTTTTAAAATATCATGTGTGGTTTTGGTTTTAGTGAAAGAGTACTACAAGGGGATGTGAGAACAAGAAATAGGTTCTACAATGACTGTGGCTCTGTGGCAAATTGCAACTTCTGGCCTGATTTCTAATTCTGCATAATCTACAAGGAGTTTTGCTCAGTTTAGCAGGCCCCCTTATCTCCCATTTTTGCTCCTGCCCCTGTCTCCAAGATAGCTTGTGGCTGGTGGCTTGTTTGCTGTGATCTGGTCATGATCTGTGTTTTTCTCTGAGTCATGTGAAAAGGACTGATCTGGCTGTCTTTAAACATTTTCCTGCTCACACTAATGTACAGTACAGTTCATGGCTGTAGTAGCCCGAGAGGTTTCTGTGTCACTGGGAGGGAAAGAGGAAGTGGGTCTCTTCAAACTGAAGGTGCTGTAAAATTATTACATCAATTTGTGACTTCAGGGAGAGAAATTCTGAGAGCCCAGTGGGTTTGTTTCACATCATAGCAGTGAATTTATAAATGGGAAATATATTTGATACATTTTTTCCTTAGTACACCTTATTTTTGTGTCACACTCATTAAATCAAGGTGGCTGAGGGCAGAGCTTTTCTTATAAAACTCTCATGTGTGAGTGGGAGAGACGGTGCCTGACCCCAAAAGATCACTGTCTGAATGCATCAGACACATGAGAGGTTGGAAGGAAGAGAGGTACAGAGAGAGAAAGTAGCTTCCCCAAGGTCACATAAAAAGCAGCAGAGTCCAGAGTGTACCATAATTCTTTCACCACTAACCCTGCCCAGGTTTTGTACAATTTCCTGACAGAACCTTTCCACGTGGGGGTCCTCATTGTGAGCTGGGCTCTGGAGAGCTGCGCTTCCTAAGCACACTTTATTTTGGTAACAGTAATGCTCTCATTATGCCTAATGAAAGTAAAGCATTTCTGCAGCCCACCACCACAGTCATGAGATCAGTCTGTAGTTTCTGAAAGTGAGTTTAAACAGCACTGACACTATCAAACACCATTTGAAGTGACTGTGTGTATTTTGTGCTTCACTTTGCAAGGCCAAGATGAAGGTGATTTCCTGTGTTATCTGTAACATGATTAGATCATTTCTTGCCCACGCATGTTTTTGGACATTTCAGGCAGTGCAACAGTCATTGCCAGTATCAAGTATAGTTCTGGAAAATCTTTAACAAATTCCCCATAAGTTCTATTCTAGTAATTGAAATGCTTTCAGATCTGAACAGAGTGGGATAGTTTTCATTATAAATAATTTTTTAGCTTTCTGTTTTGTTTTATTGTTTTGTTGGGTTTTTTCTTTATTTTTTAACCAAGATTAGTGTCTGCATGGGAGAAATACAAAGAAAATTTGGTGGGGAATTTTCCAACTAGCCATGGGTATAAAAAGGAAGTTTGGACTGCACTGTAGATATGCATTTTGTGCACCTGCTTAGTGTTCCACTGCTGAAGTCTGCAATCAGCTCTTTCATGGATTCCTGAAAGTTGTAAACAACACTTTATCAGAGCATAACTTGAACATCTTCATGTTAACACATTCCTATTTTCTTCACTCCCCGTTTTTTTAGATCGAGTATAAGCTTTGCAATGGGTCTGACAAAGAGTGTGTGTCTCCAACAGCCAAATTCATGAAGAAGGAAACACTGAAGGTACGTTCAAAGCAGCCAGGTCATGATCAGCTGACTTTCTTTTAAAAACAAATGGTGCCTTCCAAACAAACCATTGCAAACAAGTCAGAGTCATTTCCCAAGACACAGAGAAGCCTCTGAATCTTCCAGGAGTCATTAGAGGCCAAGGACATTTACAGGCTTTTATATACAGGATTAGATTATATACTGCAAGCAGAACAGATCAGTGTAATTATTTCACTGTGTTTGTATGCTCTGGAGCCGTTAGGCACCTCAAGAGGATTGTAATCCTTCACTGCTCTTGTTAGGACAGACTTGCCTAAGCAATCTGAGCAAACTGTAGCTTGAACGCTTGCTTGTCTACCAAACCAAAAGTGTAAATAAATGAAATTAGATACAGTTTCTTGAATTTGAGGGGTAAGGAAGGCTGGATATTCATCCTCTTTCCTTTTCCTCAAATAAAAGAAAAACCAGGTTGTGTTTCATGAAACTTCAGGAGCAAAGAAAATGCTTGTTTTCTCATTATGTTTTTATTCCTCCTTGTGCTCATTTCTGGGGAACCTGTGCTGGGTCAAGTTCTTGCTGTGCTATACATAACTGTCCTTAATGCATTATGTTCTTTCCTCCCCAAAAGAGGCCATGATTACAGCTGCTATATTTTCTCTGTTCTCAACCAGGTACAAAAAAAAAATTACAGACAGGAGAAGAAAAGAGCTACCAAACAACTCTTCAGTGCTCTGAAGGATCCCAGTGTGGTGATCACAGCAGACTGGCTGAAGGTATTTGATACAGACCATTTCTTCTGAGGATGTGGGAAAAAATAAGTGAGATGTGAAGTAGTTGATGTGTCTGAGATGTATGCACTAGCACTTCTGTAAGTGAAAGAAGACCAAATAGTTTTCAAGCTTTAACTCAAGCTTTATTTAAATAACTACTATAAAAGTAGAACTGTGGCTATTTACTTTCCACCTTAACTCAATTGGTCTATTCCATGTCCTTAAGCAGCCACAAGGGCTCAAAAAGGGCATGGTACAAGGGAAGTGATGTTTCTCTCTTTGTTCCTCTCTGAAAGACTCTGTTGGCCTCTTCCCATAAACGTGGTTTTGTACTGAACAGGGAATAGACTGAGTAACAGCCTGAAAATGGGCAGATACAGCTTGTTCTATTGACAATTGGATTTTCTGTTGTCACAGCACAGAATGAAACATACAGTACCTGATGACAACTGCAATTTCTCTTTGTGCACAGACTCGGGTAGTGACAGTTTCTCATTCAAGTCCTGAAACTTCTGTGTGGCAAAGTAAATCTGGATTGACATTGAGAGATGAGCACTGGTTTTCTCCTCCTTTGGGGCCGTTTAGTCTTCTCAAGTAATAGTGAATGGTTGAACATTTTATATTAGCAAAACCTAATTTCCAAACATTGTCTAACACATAGCTCTTAAGAAAAACAAAGTAACTTAAGGATCTCATGAAACAATACAGTTGCATTTGTTTAGTGGTAAAAACCTCCAACATTGTTCTGCAATTATTTTTAGAGGTCAGAAAAGTGACATGCTTATAGTTTATTTGAGAAGTTAGATTGGCAGCATGGTCTTCCAGTGTTTACTGTTAATGAAGAATAAAAACACAAAATACCTGTTGCATGTTTGCTGTGGCTGGAAATTTCTGGTGAGCTGCAAATAATGCTGGGCCACAAAAACAGAACACAGAAAAGACTTGAGGTTTGGCTTATGCATACTGAAGGCAGGAAGACCTTAGGCAAAATCTAACCTTACTGAGAAACTTCTCTGTTCTTAAAGCTGTTATCTTTAATGTACTCTTATCAGATTTAATGTTTTCTATACAAGAGAGAGCTGCATTTAGCTCGACAGAGAAGTAAAGCAGCTGGAGACAGTACTTTTAAAAATGGGGTATTTGACAAAACCCATTAATAGCAGTGTTCTGCAGAGCACTATTAAAATGACTTACAAGTCGAGTTAGACTAGCTATAACATTTTTATATGCAATGTTCTAATTGGCATGTCCTCTGTGATTATTAACAGGTCACTCTCACATGGGCCAGCAGTGCTCATTGCCTAAAAAATTAACCAAGCTGCTAACACTGAGCTAGCAATAAAAATAGGAAGAATACTAAGCCAGTAAGAAAAATATGAAGACAAGATTCTGCTATCCAGATTTCCAAGTTTTGGGATTTTGCTGTGAGGTCCCTTGGACTGTTCAGGGAACACCATGTATTTTCCTTGGGAAGTGTATCATGGTGCAGCCTTGGAATAACCATACTGGAAATACTGTAACAATACTGAATAAATGATGGATTTCTTCTAAGGAACAATATAGATGCAACATTTTTTTCCCCCAGATTCGTGGGACTCTGAAGAGCTGGACCAAACTGTGGTGTGTCCTGAAACCAGGAGTGCTGCTCATTTATAAGACACCAAAGATCGGACAGTGGGTTGGGACAATTCTGCTCCATTCTTGTGAGCTGATTGAGAGACCCTCCAAAAAGGATGGCTTCTGCTTTAAACTCTTCCATCCTTTGGATCAATCCATCTGGGCTGTAAAGGTAACAATCCTGATGAGTCAAACAACCTCTTCATGGTCACCAAAGTTTCTGAGCACTGGTATTGCCTAGCACTGATATTATTTAGTTATTCAGCTGCTGTTAGCAGTGGTGAATTGACTGCATAGAAGGATTAAGGATACCAAAGCTTGATCATTGAATGATATCAAAGAGACATAATCCTTGTGATTAGTTCCACAGATGTATCATTCTCAGTGTACAGATGCCTGCATAGACTGAGGAAAAAGGAAATGTGTTAGTGCAGGAAAAGAAAAGTTAAATACCTAGAAGCTATATCAAGCCATGACCTACATCTTTAAAAGGAGCTGGGCATAGACACAGTTAACTAAAGTTCCCAAAACAAGGACGCAGAAAGCACCAAGTGCTTCACACAAGACAGGGAGATGGCTGGCAAAGTGACAAAAAAATAGGCCTAATATAATTTGACTTCTTTTTTCTAATGCCCCTGAGGTTTGGATTTGTTTGCAATGGACTTGGAACTCAGTGTTCAGCTCAAGCCTTGACTGTTGCACAAAAGCATGACTTCAGATAGCCCTTATTGTCTCTTCTTTGAAATGGAAATAGCAGGATTTTCTCCACTTCATTTGGACTTATTCTTCAGGCTGAGACAATCCCTTCCTGTACACACAGGGCTCCTGCAGTGACCTCTGGATCTCCCTGTAACAAAAATGATTAATAGTTTTTTACACTTCTTGAAATAACTCCCTGCAAATCTTAAAGAGCTGTATTCCTTTTTCTTCTTTCTTTAAAGAATAAGAAAAAAAAATGTAATGCATATGAGCAAAGAGGAAGATCCCAGCACCTCCTGAGAGGCACTGAGAACCACATCTTTTGGATACCCTGAAGACAAAACTTAAATGTTCTTGTATTTGTTTCCCTGTCAAAACCAGTGACAAAACCAGAGTTATTGCAGATATAAATTCTCTAGGAGGCATCAAAAGTGTAAATAAGGCATTATGAGTTGATGCCTTGCTGCAAGGTAGTCAGCAGAGGGAATGGAAATGGAGAGACTCACGAGAGTGCAGTGAAAGCACTTGTCATGGCATCAGGAGTTCTGACAAAAGGGAGCAGCCCTGTGGGAGCAGATCAAGCAGACACACTCCTGCTCATCCATGCAGTTAATTGAACAGTTTTAACACAGCTATACAATTGCTATAAAAACCCTTTCCATTTTTAATAAGGTAGGAGGATAGAATTAAAATTAACCTCAGCAATCAGGGGTGAGAGCTTCTGATTTCTGCCAGCAGCTCTGATTTGTGCCTAAATGCATTGCTTTTCCTTAAAGTACCAAAGGTTTCATTGCTACCTTGCTTCTTATTCAGTTTTGAGAGTTTTGATGCTTTTTAAATTCAGAACATGCACCCAAGAAGATTGTTGATGATTTACTGTCTGTCAACAAAAACCTTCCTTGTGACTTGACAGGTCAACTGAATTCTTCTGAGAAGCACAGTCAGAGGAGGTAGTGAAAAATAGAATCAAAAGTGCAGTCAAATACTGAAAGGCAGAGTTGCTGACAGATCTGAATTGTTGCACGAGGATGCCCTTCCTTTGATATGAAGCATCCCAAAGAAAGAGAAGGCATTTAAATAAGCATACCTACTTCTTGTGTTTCTTGAGAAAATGTAAGATAGAAATAAGAATTAGTATATTAAATATGAAGGCAGTATATATGTGAAAATGTTTGTGGACTAGAGGAAGTCCAAAGAGGTTTAAGTTTTAAAGTCAAAGTAATATTCTGCATCTCTTGAGACATATTTAGAAAGCCATATTTGAGCTGCATAGTAGGATACTCCCTGAAACCTGAGTTGAGCTGGATTGTTGTGTGTCATAGATGCTTTCAGCCAGAAGGTAAACACCAAAATACACATCAGGAAGAAAACCACCAGTGAGCTGCTTGATGTCAAAGAGGCTGTCTGCACTCTGTCAACAGAGTTTTCAGTTTAAGGCTGAAACTGCTAAAAATACTGTTTTATTTTATGCCATTTCACAGCCTATTTTTAAAGCAACTGGAGCAGAATTGACTGATCTACATTGGTTGTGTAAACTATGCAAAGAAGTTCTGTTTCTTATGAAATATAGATTCACTTGAGCTTAAGCAAAAAGCCCAAGTTACTGTCCATCACAATGGAAATAAGAGGTGGATGAACACCTTCCATTCTTGGCCAAAATGGCTTGTGAAATTTTCAGGGGTTATCCAGATTAGAGGTGATGGTCCAGCTTTCACTCTTATCAGTGAATTTGCAGTTTACTCAAGGAAATGACTGAATATCTTTGTACATATTGGCCTGGGTGCCCAGCAGATGTTTGGAGCTAACTCTGGGTTTCAGCCCTGGAACAAATGTCTGGTTCAGGCACTGCCATAGGCCTTTGATAGGTAATACTGGCCAAATAAATCTGATGTGCAGGCATTTAACTTCAGTTAAAGCAGGACGAGATTTTGGGGCACCTTTTAAGATGAGATGTAAAGGCCTTGGCTTGTAGTTGAAAGCTAAATACATGCACCAGGTACTGTTTTTTCTATAAAGCTCTCTGGGGTCTACAGCTGCCTTAGAAGCATGTTGCTGAGGGAAAGAGTTCTTTATTCTATACTGCTTCCCTGGCTTTTTGAGAGTTTCAGCCTGAAACTCCTTTGCAGTGCACATGGATTAGACCTTTTATCTATTGGTTCCATCCAGGCCTTTGTAAACGCAAGGCCAAAACTGTCAAGGTCCCAAAATCAGCCAGCAGTGCAGGTTGTGGTAAGAAAAGCTTCCCCTGCAGGCTTCAAATCCTTCTGCAGAGTCACTTTGTCCAGTGTGCGAGGGCAGTATGATCCCACACTGCTCCTGGGAAGAGACATTTGCTGAGATTGCTGCAGGAGACTTGGAGATGCCAACCTAGTAATTCCTGTGAGGGTGTGAGTGTCCCTCTGCTGCACAGAGGGAGTGTAGAGCTATCAGCTGGCAGGGTTTGCCTCCCTGTCCCAAAAGATGCCCTGGAATAAGTTGTATTTCCCTTCAAGCTTGCTCAGAAGCTGTCTGAACAGCGTGGTGTGGGAAGGCTTTCATTATTAGCAGCCTGTTCTGACATTTACTTAGAACAATAAGTAAGTTGGGGTCAGATCCACTGCATCTGGGAAAACGTTGAATTTTAATTTTGTTGATTCGTAAGAATTTGAGTCATTCCTTTAAAGAAAAAGTTCTAGTAATGGTCTTGCACTGCTGCTTTTCTAGTTGTTATTCTATTCCAGAATACAACAGTTTCATCTTCATCCTTGTGATTAGCCACAATACTGTTAAGGAGATTCCCCCCACCCCCCTTTTTTGAGCTTTGTTTTATGACTCTCTGAGATGTCTTGTCATACTATCCAAAACTGTCAGTCTCCATTTTTCAAAGCCCAATCACCCCGTTTCATAATGCCTTCTGAGTCTCAAATCAGATGTAAAAATAGGAACGATCTGAAGGTGGTCCTTTCTTAATTGTACAGCACGGGGGCTGCAGCTGGGCTCTGGGTTCTGGTGCAGCTGGGATAATACTTTGAATGAGGGATGGTCATTGGCATGGTGCTCAAAGGCTGGGAGGCAGAAAGCATCATTATCTCTGCTGTGCAGATACAGAACATCATTTAATCTGTGCAGATGTTGGCTTTATTCTCATGGCCTCCTCTCTTTTTTTCTGTTGGGAATGGCCCCCTCCATGCATGAACACGTTACTGTTGAATGTGTTTCCTTGACAGAGTGACCTGGCTGCTTCTTGAGTTCATCCATGTGCCTAAATGCCTGTTAGAATCTTGTGTTACCAATTCCTTCCCATTTCCTTTTTTTTTTTTTTTTTTTTTTTTTTTTTTATTGTTTCTCTGTATCTGTACTGTTAGGTTGTGGGGTTTTTCCTCAAACAGAGCAAATATCCACCTCTGCACTAAAAACACAAGTAATGGTGTTATCAATAGTTGTCCAATGCCCTGCTCAGCTGCAAGCAGCTGAAAGGAAAAATGCCATGGGGAATGATGCCTGATTGCATTAATGTCACTAGTAATGTCTTAAGCTGCTCTGCTCTGGTTTACAAATCAAATCTCATCTTTGCCAGTCCTGACTATTAAGCCTTTAAACAGTCTTAATTTTGTGAACCTCCTGTGGGAGAGAGGAGGAGAAAAAGGAAGTAGCAAGGAATCCAGTTTCTCTTGGCAGCAGAGGAACCCCGCAGATGTGAAGGCAAGAAGCTTGACTGGAGACCATTTTCTTCTTAACACTTCGTCTTCATACACTCAGATACAATTTGATGCTTTTCCTACTTTAAATTCTGTCCAAATTTTCGTTTTCTGAATATAACTTAAAAACAAAAATCCAGATAAAATTACTATTTAACTGTGAAGCACTTGTGTACAGGAGTAGTTTTCAATAGCAGTCACAGTTCCATGCTTATCAGCTAGGAGGAAGGAATCGTTCTTTCAAGGAATATGGTTGGATACTATAAGGGCCCACAGAAGGGAGGAAAGTAATACACAAACTACAAAAATGTGCCCACAGTTTTTCAACATTGTGTGATATTCTCTAGAAAGTCAAGGAAATTTGTATTGGAGCATCCTGGAGCATCCTCTTCCTCCCCCCTGCGGGTGACATAGTGGTCACCGAGTATTGGTCATGTTTTCTGCCCTGCTTTTATTTCTGACATAATGTCTGCATATTTGAAAAAAGATCTGCTTTTGTTATTTGTTACAAAGTGAGGAAGAGGATGAGCTGGGTCACTTTGAAAATGCAAAGGAGGAGAGATTTCTATTTATTTCTGTCAGGTTATGGCACAAAGTCCATACCATGAAGAGTATGAAGCTGTGTTCACCGCATACAGGAACTGCTTTTTCTTAGCATCTTCTGGAGTTCAGAAGAGAAGGAAGCAAGGAGGAGATCAAGGAGGGAGCCTGTGGTTCTGCTCAAAGAAGTGTCTCATCCAGGATGGACTTTGCTTCCCTGGGCATCATTTCTGGAGGGTCATGCTGAAAGCATGTTGGCAGGATGTTTACGAGACACTTTTTATTGTTTTGCCACAGCCTCAAAACTAAAGGCAGCATAAAATGAGGAAAGCCTGAAGTGGCTGTCACTGCAGGCACCACAGCCTAAGAGTTCTCTGGATTTAAAGGTGAAGGACCGCAACCCAGTAGAATGTACCCTTGCTGGGAAACCTTTGGTCCTCAGTCTGTGGTTTTCCCATCTCCACCTTTCCCACAGACTCAGGATGGAGTTTCCCCTTTGTTTGCTTTCAGGAGAACTGCTGTTGCCTCTCTCCTGGAGGCGCTCAGAGCACAAGGTGTTTGTGGTGGTGAGTGAAGGGTGTTTCATGTGAGTGTGTCTGGCTGCAAGCAGACTCCACGTGCCCCTCATGGAACAGTTCCTTCTGGTGTTGCACAAAGGTTTGACTGATTTTGTCCCAAGTGACAGCAATAAGATCTTTCCACTCTTGCATATCAGAATAAACATAGCAGGTTTTGGGCTGAGCATAGGTTAGACCAAGCCCCATTACCACAGGAGCTCATTACTGCCTTGGAACTGCAGCAGCAATATCATGATTACTAATGAGTCTCTCCAAATTATTCCATCTGCTCCTGCCTTCTTTCCTATCACCAACATGCACACTCTGCCTGGGAAGGGTGGAAAGACATTGAACAGTCCATTGCAGCTTCCATGCCTTACATCTTTCTGTCTCTGTGCATTTCCAGGGACCAAAGGGAGAAAACGTCGGTTCGATCACTCAGCCTCTTCCCAGCAGCTACTTGATTTTCAGAGCAGCCTCCGAATCAGATGGTAAGTTTGGGGGTTTGTTTGCTTTCTCCATATAGCAGACTTCCTGCTAGTTAAGAAAATTGATTGATTAAAAAAAAAAAGTGTATAAAGGAAAAAAGGGTGGCTCACCCAGCTTGAAAGACTACTCTTAGCAATGGTCAGAATAAGTCAAGCAGACTTCTGGCACATTTTGTTGCCCTCACTGAGCAGCCACCTCTCTGGCCTTGTGTATGGAAGAAGGACTTAGGCTTCTCATTGGGGAAAACCACTAAGTCAATGTAAACTAAAGGGTGGAAGTCCCAACATGATATGAAAAGGGCTTTGTGTCCTCAGTTGAGCAGAGACTTCATTGTCTTATCTGCCTACATCTTACTCTGGGGAGGGATCTGTTGGAGGAAAATGGCATGGTAATATTGATGAGCTGTCAGTAGGTGCCTTTCAGCCGCCTGAATTTTGCTGTAAACTATTTGTGCTGTGGTTTGCAGTATAGTGGGCCCAGATGCTGGTGTCTCCACATGCAAAATACCATTCTGGGAATTTGCAAAATTACGGAAGGTAAATTTAGGTCAGTATGTAACAGACATGCCAGCTTGCTATGTGAAAATCTCTATAAATTACTTCAGAGGATGTAAAATATCAGTGATTTATAAGTAGATAAGAAGATTAAAACCATGTTTTCGTTCCATTTGACCTTCAGACTACTGTAATTTTTTTTTCATAGCAAATTAACCTAGGCTGTTCGTTTTACAGATATTTTTCACTTACCCCACCAAGGGGGCTCATCTATCCCATATGTTCCTTTGGGTCTCATCTAGAGTAACTTTAGGGACATAAGCACTTCTTGTGGAGCGAAATGGGCTTTGAAAGTAGTGTCCTTCTGGTCCAGTGATTAGGTTTTACATTTTCCTAAGAGATGGAAATGAAACAATGCAAATGCACCTTTGGCATAACACTTAGAATAGGAGGAAACCTTCCTTCATTGCAGACTTCTGTGCTATTTTCCTTGCAGTGAAAGAAGGACAGTTCATGGTGAGGGACACCATCTTGACATTGAAAACTGCTCACAGATGTCAGTGCAGTGAAATTATATGAAAATAAGCAGAACTTATATAGGCCCATAGAAACACATCTATTTCCTAAAATAGCCTGCTTTTGTAGCTTATTTGTGTAAAGGAATACAGGATTCCAACCTGGCTCCAAATATCACCTGCCTAGAAAGGGATAGATTGATGCAATAATCTCTTGTGGGGAAAAATAGTGCTGTAGGGTAGAGCTGCTAAATTAGAGGCATTTCAAACCCTGGTTATACACACAGCCCACAGAACAGATACACAGAACAATCCCACAGAGTTCTTAGGCAACCAAATAGCTTCAACAACTGTCTGTCAATCCAGATTTTATAAAATATTATTTCCTTAGAGACCCATGCACTTGTCTTTCCACTAGTTTAATTATTAATGATTAAACCATAGAGGCAGCCTGGCAAAGAGACCTGTGGCTGAGCCTCTGCTCTCTCTTTTTATTATGTCTGCCATAGGCCAGTTACATGGAGTAGAAGAGCTTTAGATTTGTTCTAACTAAACTTAGGTTAGTTATTGCTCCTCAGGTAGCAATAGCTCCCAAGAGGTCATCAGTGGTAAGACTTTTCTAGCTCTGATCTCTCTATCTGGGTCGTACAACACGTGGTAGAAAAGCACAAAATGGACCATACCTGGCACATGAGAATTTTCAGTGTGGAAATGCCTGTGGGAAGTTTTCTGCCCAGTGAATCATTACGTGTCTCCAGTGTCAAAAGAGCTTAAAATAGTGAGTTACTGGAACACATTTTGAAAGCCAAGATGTTGGCCAAGATCCTTGGGAAGCATGCAGAGGCAAGGCAGATCAAAATAGAGTTACTTTCAGTTTAGTGTGAATTTCCTTTATTTTGCTGCTTCTCTCCAGTAGGATCCTAATGTTAGATGGAAAGCTAATGTGATCAGGGGAAGGAGGAGGAACTGAGGTGCCTCTCAATCAAATATCCTAAATGTGTATGTATAAAGTAACTAGGGCCTTTGGTTCAAGACAAAATACAAGTTCTTGAACAGCACCAGCGGTGCCCTAGAGCCACCTGCTCTAGGAGCACCCACATTATCCCTGGTAGATTCTGAGTCTGATGAGGTGATAATGAAAGCCAAAGCTTTGGGATCTGTCCATTTAGCAGTGGACTTCACAAAAAAAAAAATGCTACTCAATTGCACCAGCAATATTAGCATGAAAAATGGTGTAATTTTCAGCTGAATGAGGGTATTTGACTTCACAGCTGAGGTCAGTGAGCTGTGGAAAGTGGGCATACTTTGTGTAGGAAAGGCAGGATGTGAATCTCCAGATAAGAGGGAAGAACAGCTTCCTCCCAAACACATATCCTGACAAAGGGCCAAACATGAGTGTCATACATGGAGATGAGTGATTTGGAGACAGTATTAATGTCAGTAGGTCATGTAAAACATATGCAGACACAGACATGAGGAGCAGAAACTCCTACATGTAAAGAATTCTGTATAAACTGCAGGAAATTAAGGCTTGTACTTTGCAGTTTATATGGTTTGATTTTAAGTTTAGAAGACAGGACTGAAATCGTTTTAGACTGTTAGATTGCTTCACCTGTTGTAAAGAGGCATGTCCAAAAGGGTGTCCCTGACTTTGTTTCATTTCTTTAACACACTGAATAAACCTAGAGGATGCAGGAGAGACAGGAGATTGAGGTAAAATGAGCTAAGCCAGCTGAGACAAATGGGGCAGGTGGGATCTGGGCCCTTGAGTATATTTGAAGTGTTTTCACATCTCCCCCGTAGGGCAATACTGAATGAATCTACAGCATCTCTGAAGAGCTGTCCTTGTTGTGTTCTTCTTAACACAGTCTCCCATGTTAGTAGTGGAAAATAAACAACAAAGCATTTGGCAAATGTAACTAAGTCGTGGAGGCCTCTGACTTGCTGGGAAATACTGAGTTGCTGCATATGTTAGATGTACAGTTCAGCCATCCTGGCAACTCTATCATGATCAGCAGTTACATGGCCTACTTTTTCTCTCAGCATTTCAGAATCCCCACTTTCCCCTCTGCTGTACCATCTGTGACAGACTGTTGGTAGGATTTAAGATCATGACTTCTGGACGATCTGCAGAACCACTGCCCAGCTACAGCAGATTTCACATTCACAGACCAGAGCTGCAGTCTGATTTTTGATGTGTTTTAAACATCAGCCTCTGGAAAGGTCATGTCAGCCTACAGGGCTCAACCTGTATAAATGCATGGTCTTTCTTTCTTAGCAGTTTCAAAAAAGAAGACTGCTTTTTTTCTGAACCAGTGATTGTGTCTACATTTCAGATTTGTGTTGAGCAGTGACTTAGAATTAGTAGTTTAAATCTGTCCCAAGCTTCCTGCCCAGACCATTCTGGAGCTACCCCTGAGATCTAACTGGTGTGTCCTAAGCATTTTAAGTCTCACAGTGAGGATCTCCACTGTGCCATGGGCACTGCTGCCACAGGGTGTATTCCTACTAATGGAATTCAAAATGGCAGATTACCAAGGGTTAAAATCTTAACAGTGGGATTGTAAACCACGTTTACATTTTATTCCTTCTGTCTGCCCTCTCATTCAGGTGTGCTCTGGGTAGCCTCCAGTGCCCAATGTGAATGCAGTTGTGTGGAAATCCTGATGGATTACAGTGTTGTTTCTTTTCTAGGCATCTGGCCCTTCCCCCCGAACTGATGCTCTCATCTGGGGAGGAAATTAGGTTATTGAAATAAGGCTCACACACAAAAGCAAAGAACCACAGGGAAGATTGCAATTTGAAACCAATTTAACAACGACATACATCTCTGGGTCTTGGCAGCTCTGGAGAAAATAGAATATCTTTTTAGCTTTAAGTCTGTGTTTCATATCCCTTAGATCTTTCACAGTGGTTTAAAATCCAGGCTTCTGCAACAAGATTTCATTAAATTCACTGCATAAATTGCACCTGCAGCTAATTGAGAGCTCACATCCTTGCATCTTGACAGCCAAAGTGGGAGAAATCATGCACACAGGCACCCAAGTGGTACAGCAAAATAAGCAGTCAGCTGAACACGATGACCTTAATGTTCACTGACTGAAGCAAATCAGCCTCTTCTCACCATTCGTGATTTGTGTGCACTTGAGCAAGAATTCATCGTTTCCAGGTGACAGTCTACTTCAGGTTGATTTTTAAAAGCATCTATCTTGCAAGTGTGAGGCATGAGGCCAAAGCTGGAGGACTTTAATAATTCAAGAAGAATAATATTCCCTTAGTGATGCCTCTCTGGAGGAATGTGTGGTTGCTCAGTGTGAGCCTTTTGAAGTCTTAATTGGCATGAGATTCATCCCAGGTGTTCTGTAGCTACAGGAATGCAGAGGAAAAGAAGTATAGTCCCAGACTGATATTTCTGTGTGTAAGGGTGTGATTCCATCTAGAGCAGATTCTTCTTTCTGGTGAGTGCTGAGAGAACATTGGCTGCATCCTTCTTGACCAGCTGCTGCAAAATGTGGCAGATAGACTTGGCACATCAGATTATGAGTTCTTCTAGGTGAGTGCAAAGAATTTCAAAATTGAATAGCTTAGTGTTTTCAGTGCTGCCTGGTTTTGTCCTGTGATATATTTTTGTAATTTTAGATCTCTTCAAAGACTAGGACAGAGTCAAGTTTTTCTTTGAACTGAGCCTAGTGCAGCATAAGCACCTTCTGTTGTTTTGATTTTTTTTTCCAAGAGGGAGAAGAAATTATTTTTGTCTCTTGGTTTTAGTAGTTCCTTTTGTCTGTGAAAAAAAAGATTGGTGCAAGCACATGCCTGCTGCTATTCAGCCTTGCAGCCTCCAGGTTTCTTCGTGGTGCCAGCAGTGCCCTGCTGACCCAGGAGGTGTCCTGCAAGGAGCTATAGTTATTCCTGTTTGCACCTCAAAGCATGTACAGGAAACCAAAGGATGAGGACCAGCCAGCCTTGTCCTGCTTGACCAACCTGATCTCCTTCCATGGCAAGGTGACCTGCTTAGTGGATGAGCCCTGGAACAGGCTGCCCAGGGAAGTGGCTGAGTCAACATCCCTGCAGGTATTTAGAAGACATGCAGATGTAGCACTTTGGGACATGGCTTAATGGTGGACTTGGCAGTCCTGGGTTAGCAGTTGGACTTGATGATCTTAGAGGTATTTTTCAATGTAAACAACTCTGTTTCTATATAATTTTATTTGAGAAGAGCTTAAAAGCTTGTGGGGAGATTCTGTCACAAGCTGACAATATACTCCTGGATTTTTCTTCAGAATTTAAACATATGCTGAGTTTAGGCCACAGTGTGTGAAAAATTATAACTGATAATTGATTGCAGTTTTTGCATTGCTACTTCAAACCTCCTAAAAGAATATTATTATAACTTTTTTTTTGCTTCCTTCATATGCACCCTTTTGGGCTGCCATTCCTCTCTGAAGGAACCTAGATCTTACATTATTTTCTGATCTAATTACCCTGTATATAAAAAGCCCTATTTGAGTCACCCACTCAAAATTAGAAGATGTGAGAATTAAGGTAGCCATGAAGCCTTCATGCTGTACCGTCACTGTAGGTGACAGCCTTTAATTATGTGACCACATTCATTTCTCCCCTTCTGCAGTTCCTGAGAGAGTGAGTAGAGTTGTCAGGTAAGCAATTAAGTAATCCAAATGCTAGCATTTTTGTATCATCTCCACAATCCAGAAGAATACAGCTCAATAGAAAGGTCAGTCTGATGTAAAAACATTTCATATAGCCCTTTAGCAAGGAAACAGGTTTATCTTGTGTGCAATCCCTGTAATTGAGAGAGTATAATTTTATGGTTTTATGCTGCAATTAACACAGCATTGACTTGCAGAGAATGTAACCTTTTTATTTGCAGAGGTAAGCCCGTGTTTTCCATCTGGGTTAGTGGCATGTGTTTGTTTGGATTCACAGCACCACCTGATGGCTGAAGGCCCATTTCTGGGCTTGGGGATGCTCTGCATCCCTTCGGTTCAGTTTCTGTTAGAAATGAAAACAAGGGTGTACACTGATGCCACTTCTGTGTGCTGCAGGGCACAAGGAATGCTGACTGCTGATGCACAGCAAGTTCCTCTAAAGCAGTCATTCATTTTAATAGTCTGCCTGGGACTATTAAAATGAATATTTAATGTTTTGGGTTTTTTGGGTTTTTTTAATTTAAGTTCCTTGAATAAGGCATCAGAAAAGATTCAAGTTTCTCATAACACCTTCCAGAGAGTTTTCTGAAGAGATGGAAACCCTAAGTATATTGTGTAGAAATTTCCTCTGGTGATGTAGTGAACCCCAAATTTTTGACCTAGCCTGTAAGGTCATGGCAGCACCGGTGAACCCCTGTGGCAGTGGGGTGGGGGTAAAAGAGCTGCCCGTGGGTCATGGCCAGCATGGGCTGCTCTGTCTACATCTCCAGGGAGGGGGATGTCTGAGGGAGACTTGGGCCACCCTTGCCTCAGCCATCACAGGATAATCAGCATAACAGGGAGCTGCAGAGCACTGAGGAGATGACCTCGGTGCTGCCTCAAAGGGCTCATGCTGCTACAAATCAACCTACCTGTCAAAGCACCTGATTTTAACAGCCTATTTAATACAAAAATATCTTGACATATGCAGCATTTCCAAATGTCAAATCACAGAGTTCTCACTCTGCGGAACTGGAAAAGAGAAGCAATTTTAAAAGCAGAGGAGAGTCAAGGCAGGGAGCCTGAGCAGGAGTGTGCTCCCTTGTGAGACACAGCCTGAAACAGATTTGCATAGTGCTGGGTTTGGGGGACAAGGAATATGTGGGAGGAGGTGGATTTGTGCTCAGTGCAGCCATTAACTCTAATGGGTTATCCATGCAAATCCTCCGCATACTGAGAATGGCATAAATCTCTGCCTGTAAAGCCTTAATGCAAGAATATTTGTTAAATACAAAATAGTGTGAAATCAATTCCAACAGCATTCAACCTTTCTAATCTTTTATTAACCATTATTGTGATGGTATTATTAAATCATAAGTTGATCCTGAAGGAATTTATTGGATAAAATTAGAATAAGTGACTGGGGCTCTGCAGTGTTTGCGACTAAATGTTCAAGTGCAATTCTTCAAAGACTTGAGATGTTTTTATTTTACTGGTTGCAGCTTTGTATCAAAGCAAGCACTGAAAGCCGCTCAAATTTGTAAATATTTCTTTATATGCATATTTTAGATTTTTTTAAGCTGTCATTTGTCTTATAGAGCCATATTTTGGTAATGTTGAAGTTGATGGGAATTCTGCCCGGGAGAGCAGCAGGATCCCAGTGAGATTTATGCATGTGCTTGATGCTGTGTGATAGAAAAGAATTTAATGAAAATTTTGCCAAATGGAACCAGGAATGAATGCAGTCCAGGGAAACCCTGTTTGCAGCACTTGCCATTGCTAGAGCAAAATCCTTTGTTTCCTTCACTGCCTCTCAATCACACTTCTAATTATTGTGAAATATATTCTGAGAAGTGTAATGAAGAGCTCTGTTTTACAAGGTTGAAATTAGAGGATAACTCCCTTGATACTTCAGTTCTCGAATGTTCAGCTAATTTGCAGGTGCCCTGGCCTCATTAATGACTGCACTACGGAAGCAGCCTATTTTCAGGTGCTTCCAGGAGTACAGCAGCTCCAGCACTGTGGTGGTTGGGCTTCAACACACAGCTTTGTAGCCTTATGTGGATCATTGCAAAAGGAGCTGAGGGGCAGCTTGGATTCCTGTGCTTTTCATTTGCTGTCTGTCTGTGGGACCTGTGCAGGCCATAAGGAAATCCAGTGTGGCTGTCCATAGGAGCTGCAGTTTATCTTGGCTCTGTGGCATGCTTACAGTTTCTCCAAAATGGACCCTTCAGGTAAAGATTTTTTTGCAGCATGATAAGAAAAAATGATGCCCCACAGAGATTATCTGATGAACCAGGCAGAGAGAAGGAATGGAAAAATAAATTTAAAATGCAGAAAAAGAGTGAAAATGAACAGACTGACAACTGTCTCTAGTCTCAATTACTCTGTCACATATTGACCATCCTGGATCTTGATTGGAATGGTGGTGCAGCACTGCAGCCATCATGGGACCCCTGAGCAGGCTGTGGTTCAGTGATCCCAGGGTAAGCAGGGACCTCTCCCACACAGCTCATTGCCCTGGTATCTCGCAGTCATTGGGAAGTGCATGAGAGGGGGATGCCAAGGGGTGAATGTGTTTAGGGGATTGTTTTACTTGCAGATATGAGATGCTGGGTGGTGTGGAGGCACCATACCCACACAGATTTCCTGCATCTCAGACTGAGTCAGAAAGGGGCAATGGGATGTGAACAAGTTGTGGGAGATCAGAAGGGGATGTTAATAGGGAAGAGGGAGTTGGGGTGAGCTTCCCACTGTATCATCCATGCAGATGTGTTACTTGGGCAGCTGCTAAAGCACACCATTCCTGGCAAGATAACCTAGGGATCATATGTATGAAAAATATATTTTACCCAGTGACTTCCTGAATTATAATGATAATGAGCTTTACTCCCAGGCAAGAAGCTTTTGAGAAGCAGTGCATGAATTGTGTTATTTACTCTTCTATGCTCAAATAATTCCTTTTGTTTTCACAGGCCGATGCTGGCTGGATGCTCTGGAGCTCGCCCTGCGTTGCTCCAGCCTCTTCAGGCTCGGTGCCTCCAAGCAGGGAAAGGATGGAGACATGAACTGCTCGAGTGATTCTGCGCATGCGGGGCTCAACCACCTCTTGCACACCAGTGCTATGTCAGACCAGGAGTTCTTCCAGTAAGATGGGGCTGTTACTGCTCAATGGCTCAAACTTGAGCGTAATTTAGCCAGAGTCCACTGAGGAAATCTGTTTAAAAAACAGCCTGTGTGTTCTGCTGCTGCATCCTCACTAATACATGGGCTGGATGTTGCCACCTAATGCTTGAACACACGGGCTGGGGGAAATCTCAGCTGTGTTTGTTTGTACATAAACAACTTTCTTCTGTCCCCTGCTTGGGCCAAAATGGTGTCTGGGAATGCCAGCATGAAAAATGGCTTGCCTGAGTAAAGATTGCAGAATCTAGCTGCTGTAGTTACACAGACACAGTCACTAACAATGTCTGTGTGTTGCTAGCACATATGGCTCTGAGTCTGATCTATTTTTTAATAATGTGTACTCTTCCCTAGTAATACTGTGTTATAGTCAGCAGAGTGCACCCACTGCATCCTTAGTTTTATAAATACTTTCTCTCTCTGCAGGAGTTTTGAAGGGTGTCCAATTTCTTCCTCGATGTATCAGATAAATTTTTATGTAAGGGGAAAGAAGTCCCCACAGCCTCCTTTCTATTCATATTCCTGGTATTACTGCTGCATTTTGGAACATCAAAGCTCTGTACATACTAAAAAGCCCCAGGCCTTTCTGTTGCTAATAGCTGAATAAGCAGCTTCAAGAATCCTCCTGGTATAGACATTTGGCCTTTGGAGTGAGAGCTGGGAGAGGTAGTGTCTATTTCTAGTTCTGCTGATTGGAAATTGACTTTCAGAGCTCACAGCCATGCACCATCAGTTATGCAGCTTCTAGCATAGCAATTCTTACAGTCTGCAAAGATGATGCCTTGCAGAGCAGGACCTCACCCTTAAGAGGTTTTCTTGGTCTCTGTTATAACAATAGCAGGGGTCTGAGTCCTCTTCAGAGTATGAAGTACCTCTGGCCCCATGGGACCTAAGGGGTGGCAGCATTTCAGTCTGCCCTTTCCCCTGATAGGTTCTGGTAATCCCAGCATGTGTTCTCCAGTCCTGCTGTTCAGGTTTTTATCTAGAGTTTGAAGAGAGCTTTACTGAAAAGCAGTGGGAGAAGAAAAGGAAATCTAATATCTTACTCCATCATGTGCCCTAGTACTTCTGCTTGTAGGATTCTTTCATAATACTTTCATTATGTCTGGAAGTCTCCGTGCTCCCTGGGATAATGAATTCAAGAATGCAGTAGACTTGTTTTTTGCCTGATGGATGTGTGTACAGAAATATACATAATATTAAAATGGAGCCTGTGGCACTGAGAATATTTGGGCAAACTCATGGCTACTATAAGCTGATACAGAAGATAGGGTTAAAACTGTAGTAAAGTATTTCTTCAGAATGTGATGTGTGAATCATGCTTAAGTGATGCCTCTATTTCACCTCTTAGTTGTCCAACATTAAAGGCCCCCTTGAAATATGGGACTCAGTAGTAGCAGTACACATGGCAGAGTTCTCATCAGGACAGAGTACCCACAATTGCAATCAGGTATTTCTTACAGGCTCAAATTTTAGCTCAGTCTTGTTCAAGCTGGGCATTCAACATGTGGTCATTTGGACAGTACACTCTCCTTTCTGAGTCCTACTCTATTGGGAATGTGTACCCAAACTCCCCAGTGCTCAAAGCCCAGGGGAGTTTGAGGGCTGCAGGACAGGAGGATGACTTGCTGTCATCCCTGAACATTTAAATAAGGGAGAATGCAAAACCCAAACTGTGCAAGTGCTGAGCAAAGTGGTTTTGGTTTGCCAGTGACAGTGGCTTCCTCACAGGGATTCAATCATTCTAATTAAATGCTTTCCCTACAGGGAATCTTACCAATTAAATTGGCATGCAGTTGTTAGGGGGCCAGTTAATTACATTTAACTCTATGTTCAAATTAGCCAAACTACTCTGTCAAGAACAGAAAAAGAAAGGGAAGATGATGGATATTGTGGGGAGAACAAAACCCCCTTGGGAGCTGGCAAAAGCAGATTTTCTGTTGAGCCAAAGTTGCATTTGTCTGCTGGCTGCTTTGCTCCTTTCCTGCTGGGAAACAAATCAAGATTATACAGTGATTTCAAAATCCATGTCTTTAGTAACATATAAAAATGAGAGAGAGAACTGTGTAAGTGAATCAAAGGCTTAAGTACTGTGGAAATCAGTGATTTTAGACAAGAGACTTTTAGGGCACCACACACTCTTCTTTTTAATATGAAGCTGTATTTCTTGTGGCCTCCATATCTTATCTCCAGCAGCCCTAGGAGTCTGGCTGGTTACTTCTTTGCAAAAGCCAAAGTTTTTTTATTTGCTTTGTGTAGAAGAGCAGTATCAAACCCAAAGAAGTCCTGGTCACCAACTGATGTTTTCCAGGAATGCCATTTAGAGAATAAAGCACTGCTGTAAGAGAACTCTAATATGCTGAAACAGTAAATTACCCATGAAAGGTGCCAGGTTACTCATGTTCATGGTGCAAATCCAGTGCTGACTTTTAGCATAATCGTTCCTCACCCCCCTAGCTTTTGGAGTCTGGTCCAAATCTCATTGGAAGCCCCATGGAAGTCTTTACATTGATTGTTTGGCCAAGTTCATAGCATGGCATTTGTTTTTAGCCTATCACACATATTCAGTGGTGATTCTCTTTGGAGGAGGAACCTGGGTGCACTTCAGCATCTCATATTTCATCCTCAGAATGAGAAGCATCTATTTTCCCTTTGACTCTCCAGAGTGGCTCCATGGCTCTGGATGTATTAAGTCTTGCCTGGTTTGTAGTAGTGGTTAATCAGTGCACAGTTAAGTGGAATTTCATATGAATCTGATTTCCTTCTTGGACTAAATCTGAAATCCTTAAAAAATACTAGGGTGGGGAGTGGTGGTGGTGGGAGAAAACTAAGAAAAGAGTAATTTACTCCATTAAACTTCAAATACTTCCCAGATGTGAGGCAGGTGACACTGGAAAACTTGCTCTTCTTACAAATGTGAAATAGAATCAAGTGCTGCATCTCAGCATGAACTAAAAGCCTTATAATGATCTGTTCTTTCAAGTATTTTTCCCCCATGGAGAAGATTTTCACTAGGTCTAGGGAGCAAAGCAACCACAGACAACACTCACATGTTTGCCTGATCACTGAAAAATTAAGAACTAAATTAGGTATTTAAATGATCAAAACCAAATAATTTCCTGGATATGCCATCCAGGAAACAACTGTGGTGAGGAGTCCTGGGATAATATCTCCAGACAGCTCTCTCCTCATCTTTCTTCTGCTTTATTATTTTAAATTCATGTGTGTGTAATCTGTGTCTCCAGTGTATTTGGTTATCAGTCATTACATTTGCTGCCTGCTGGCTAAAAAAGAGAACTAACATCCTGGCACTAGAACAATGAAGACACATAATGTCTGATAGCAAATTATTAGTGCTGGTCATTGACTCTGATTAATGATCTTAGTTTTATTATACAGTGCAACTGTCAATTAAAAAACCTTGTGGTTTGTATATATAAACTCTGTATGTGTGTATATGTGTGCAGACATACATATATTTGCAAAGGGAATTAAAAGAAAGATCTTCTAAAGACACAGAAAGCTGTAAGATGCACTTCCAAATGAACTCTAGAAACTGGGCTCTGCCAGAAACTGAGCTGTGCCTGTCACAATGTGGCTTGCTTGGCAAGTTAAAAATCATGAGCTTATTTGAGTGCATAGTTGGAAGTTGAGATCTTCTGAAAAGCCGATGTCAGTTCTGAGTTTTGATTCTTCTGTTGGCTTTACTTTTTTTTTTTTTTTAATTTAATAAGGCTCTACCTAGAAATGCCTAATTATCTTTTCAAAACAGAAAATAACAAGACTGGGGAAAAGAGCAAGGGTGGGAACTTTCAGCATTCATCCTCAGTAAAAATTGGAACATGCCAGAATGACCTGAGAAAATGCCCATGGTAGCGAAGCTTGATGCTTGACAGAACATTCCCATGTAACTGAGAAATCTTGGAGAGGAAGACAGTCTACAGGAAGTTACAAAACTCTTTAAGATCCAGGGCCTGTTTAGATCCTCTGAGACCCTTTGTATAGCTGGAAATCTTTTTTTTTTTTTAATTTCTCTATCCAAGAGCAATTTTTCATGAGGTCTCAGTTAAGAAATTTTCAGAGGAAGGACCAGCTGAGAAGCTCAGCAAATGGGAGGTAGGCCAGGGCATGGAAGAGGTAATGAGTCTGCAGACATGTATGAATAAGGAAAACTGTTTCTCATGATAGATACCACTTGAAAAAAGTGCACATAGTGAATACTTTTTGGCGCCTGACCTCTGGCCTGTGCAATCAGGCTTGCCATCTGTCATATGAACTGCTTCTGCTTTTTCAAGTGGAGATGCTATAGGTTACTTGAGAGAGAATTTTTGGCATTCTCTGAAGGCTGGATCACTGGTCATGATGCTTGTTACACCTTCCATGCTTTCCCTTAGATGCTGTTATAATTTGGGAGTTCTCACATGCAGTTGTCCACTCCATGCTTTCAACTCTGTTCTTGCCCACAGCATCATCTGGGGGAAGCACATTCCCCCAGAGGAAGAAATGGACGAGGGAGGGGTATGTGTGTGAGAAAATACTTGCTTCTATTAGTTTTTAAATTTGTCTTTTCTAGTGTAGGGCTGACTTAGGACCACCCTCTGTTGAAATAAAATAGCAATAGCACTGAAAAGAAAATATATCTCATAATGTCATATTTCTTGTATGTGCTGCAATCCACTGATTTCTGTAAAGGGAAAAATCTCTCCTGATGGATACTTCAGTTCTCTTATCAGCAGTGTGGAGTTGTTGGAGTGCATTTGCTCTGTATCCCTCTGGTCTGTGGGCTCCCATCCAGAGCCAGCAGCAGAGCTGTGTAAGGATGGGTAAATGGAGCTGACATCTTTTGAAAAGTGCAGTTTGGAGGGGAAAATTATGATGTAAAATCTCTCATTCTTTCTGTGATAAAACCCTTGTTACTCAGGGAATCAATGTCCGAGACTGTCCTGGTCTGCACACCCTATTGAGGTCTGGGAGTGTTTTTACTGTGTTTTAAAAGCCTTAAGCAATGTGGCTTTGTAAATCAAACTGAAGCAAGTAATGAACTGTGTGTTGCAGGTTGAATGAATCAACCCTGGAGAACAACCACCACTTGGAAAACGATGCTTTTTCGGACAAGTCTGAGAGAGACAACATAGAGGAGTCAGAGAATGAAGCGCAGGAGAACAGCCGCAAGACAAATGAAAGTGAGAGTGATCAGTCAGAAATACAGGGAGAGCTCTCTCCAGGAAGGAAGGGGACCACTTATATTGAACAAGTCTATGAAGAATTTGGAGAGGTAAGAAAACAAAAATCTTGATTGCTGGTTGTTCCTGTTAAAATGTATCTGTTCATAGTGTTTGTCCTTCAGCCTTTTAGCTGTGTGGCAGGTAACAGCCAACTTTATGAGTTCCAGTGTTTAACAGACAAAGCAAAGCACAGTTCTCTGCTAAATTACATGGTGTTATGTTCTTTAATAATTCTGCATTATGAACAGCACTCTGCTACTGTGCTTTGGTGTGTTTCCAGCATGAGTGATTGCTTTAACCAGTTATTGCATTAAAGATCTGCAGAGCATTGGCACATTCATGGAGCCAGCAGAGGGGGGGGTTATTATCCTGGGCATGTGTCCTGGCCAATTATGGCACTCAGTCCTTGTGTGATACAAAATATGACACTTCCTTTTCTTTATTATGCATTGAACATCCTATTTTTTGTGTCTGAATGGAACATTTGAGCCACTTGATTGCTAAATGCCAGTTGCTTATGTGAAAGACATTTCTCATGACATTTAACAGCAGGAGGATGCATTTCTGTTCCACGTAAGAGCCGTGCTAGCTGATGTCACTGTGACACCTCTGAGGAAGGCAGTGGTAGAGAGCTGGGGCAGCCAGGTGTGCTGTGTGAGAATCAGTCTGAGCAGGCAGCAGAGGAGCTCTGCTCTGAGCACTTGCTTGCCTGCTACTTTGAACAAGGATGCTGAGGTCTTGTTGGTGCTTCAAAGAAACACACTGCTGGGAAGCTGTTTTTTTCTTAGAGTCACAGAATTGTAGAATGATTTACATTAGAAAAGATCCTTAAGACTAAGTCCAGTTATTAACTCAACACTGCCAAGTCCAGTACTAAACCATGTCCCTCAGCACCCCATCTAGATGGCTTTTAAGTGCCTCCATCACCATCTGTTCCAGGTCTGTTCCAATTCCAGACAATCCTTTTAGTGAAAAAGTTTTGCTAATATCCAATCAAAACTTCCCCAGACATAGCTTGAGGCCACTTCTTCTTCTCCTATCACTTGTTACGTGGGGAAGACACCAACACTCACCTCTCTGCAACCTCCTTTCAGATAGTTCTAGAGAGTGATAAGGTCTTCCCTCAGCCTTGTTTTCCTCAGGCTAAACCACCCAAGTTCCTTCCCTCAGCTGCTCTTCACAGGACTCGAGCTCCAGACCCTTCACCAGCCTCTTACACTTTTCTTTCAATGTTCTCCTGAAAGTGTAGTACTAATATTGACAAAAAATATATACTCAAATATATCCTAATTACACCTAGCTTCTCTTCAGTGCATTTTTTTCCTTCAAATCCTCTTGCACACAAATGGCAACTAGGTTCAAACAGGAGATTTTGAATATAGATGAATAACTACAAAGCGGCAAAATGAAAGCAAACTTAATTTCTGTCACTGTTTATTCTGAAATGACCTTTCTTCACATGACAAACTTGTACTAGAAGTGGTGGTAGGGCAGGCTGATATTTTGTTTGAACAAACATTACAGGCTACACTGATGTGTGTATGTGGGTGTGTAAGAGAAAGAGAGAGATCTCTGCAGTTTTACATTAAAATAAAAAAAAAATGCACTACAAACCAAGTGAAAAAGATTGCCTTTCTGTTGGAGAGTGACACTTTGTGTGGCATTAAATAAGTCTCTCTGTAGTGTGTCTGCTCAGGCACAGGTAGCATCCAGTGGGCTTCCAAAAAGAATTGCCATGTGGCCTTGGCCCATTGGTGTTTTGTAAGATTTCTTCAGGAGGTGGGGCTGTCATCACCTGGGCCATGCAGGTAGGACTGGTTGTTCAGTCTGAGCTCACTGATGAAAGGAACGTAGCGAAGAATGGGTTTTGTGCAATGATGTAACTCCCCTGGGTGGAGATGTAGCAAGGTAAACACGTGCCAGAAGTCATGTCAGTCCTCATCTTAAACTGAAACTGCCCTCAGCCTGTGTGTGCAATTCAGGTGTGGCAGCACAAAGGTCACAGGCTGGCACTGTTACATTTTCAGCTTGGCTGTGAGAGCTCATTTTAAAGGTGTGTGCGTGGGTAGGTGCCTCACTGGGCTCTTGGAAGGTGTTTGTGCATTTGGCATTCCAGTTTTGCCTTGTTTGCAGTTGGAATGTGAAGGCAGAGACAGGTGTCAGAAGAACTTTGAGATTGCAAAAGTTGGTCTAGAACACAAAATAGGCACTTTGGTAGGTAGATTGATAACAGAAAAAAAAAAAAAAAATTTTCCAGGCTTGTAGTTTAAACAAGTTCTGAAAAGGGTTATTATTTGAGGTTGTTCACATCTTCCTGCATCTTTTTCTATTTATGTCCATCCTGTGTGAGTGACTCATTGTGAGTAACACTTTGTCCAGCAATTTCAACATGGCATTAATTTATATTGACACAGATGCACACTTGAGAACCTGGATAAATAATGAGAGTTCTGACAGTCCTCTGCATTGTGAGCCCTAGGTGATGCTGTGGTATTCCATTTCTCCTTGGAGGTGCAAGGTGTGCATTGCATCAGACTGTCAAAAGAAGAATGGTACAAAAATGGAAAAGTGACAGAGTAACAGAGCATTGTTGTTCCTCAGTTTGAAATTCCCTCAGCCTGCAAGCCCTGTAGGACTGGTGAACTTGCTGTGACCATAGGGCTGACTGGGAGGCAACATGGAGGCAATGCTCAGGTGGTGAAAAAGAATGTTTAGTGATTTATATCACCTGAAAATCCTGTTGTGCTGTGTTGTGCCCTCTCCCAAACTAAAGTCCATTCCAAAAGCAAATCTGTGCCCTTTTTCTCATAGAAAATCTTTTGCCTAAAATCAGTAGAAAGCCTAAGTATTCTCTTTCACTGTTAAATTATGATGCCTAGGATCCATTAAAATGGAATTTTGTTTGAAAATTTTTTTTACCTTCTCTAGTTGTGTGAAAGGCATGTTGCACATCTCGTAGACCCATTGAATGCATAGGAACTACACAGGACTGAAAGCACAGCTTAACCCCTGGCTTTTTTTACCTTCACTTCTGCTGCAAAGGGCTCTGAGCAGCACTGGAAGGTGCTGGGGTTTTTGTGCCTCTCACCTAGCAGTGGGGCCCTTGCCATATTGACACACCAGTTTGTCTTGTCTAGAAGTTGCAGGACTGCTTCTGTTCCCTGTTGATTACTTGTTTACTGCCTACATTTTTCTACATCTATCCTGGTGAATTTTATAATCTCCCGTTTATGGAGAATGGGACTGAGAGGAGCTGGCTCTGTGCATCCCCCAGGCCACAGGGATGCTGTGACAGCTCTGGGCGTGTCCACCCCTCCTGAGGGCCGGCAGTGCAGAGTCCCCTTGGCTAATGGTGGTCCATGCTGGCCCCTGACAGCCCTGAGGGGCGTGGAGGCAGTGCCTCAGGACGGAGCACAACAGAGCTGTGCTCCCTGCCTCGTGCCAGCCTTCCCAGACACCCAGGGCTTTCTGCTCCACTCACCTGATGGCTTTGGGGGCTCATTTCTACTGAGACATGGCTGATGTCTCTCTGCACTGGTGTAGGTGAGCAGTCACCCTTGTGCCAGGGCCCGGCGTGCATGGCTCAGCTTGGACCCTGGAGAAATGCAGCCACAGGGAGTGGTTTTCCTGTGCCTGCCCTGAAGTTCCCTTTGCCTTTGTAGACAGGGGAGTCGTCTCAGACAGAAACCGTCTCTGAGGAGAACAAGAGCCTGATGTGGATCCTGCTGAAGCAGCTGCGGCCTGGCATGGACCTGTCCCGGGTGGTGCTGCCCACCTTCATCCTGGAGCCGCGCTCCTTCCTTAACAAGCTCTCCGACTACTACTACCATGCCGACCTGCTCTCCCAGTAAGCAGCACACGGGCTGGGCCTGACCTGGGCACTTCCCCTGTACTTGAGAGAATATCTCTGTGTGTGCCAGAAAGCTCCCAAATAGTACTGAGGTCACTGGCTTCAGCAGATCAAGCCAGGCACCAGCTGCAGTGACTTCTTACAGATAGACTGCTGCCAGTGAGGGGCAAGGAGGGAAAAGTTAAACTCCAGACAAACCCACCTTTGCATATGGATGTGTTTGGCACTGCTGGCTGCAACTGATGGGAATTCAGCCAATGCCTTGGAGTTTTGTACAACAGAGCTGTGCCACCTCCTGGTGTGCTCGTGTACATACACGAATAGGGGAATAGGACGGAGCAACCAAAATTGTCGAACACTTCTGTTCCCCAAAGCAATATAATTATCATGGTTAAAAAATAAATAAGAAACATCTCTTAAAACCATTGATGATAGAGGCCTGCTGGGAGCAACAGAGTAGAAAATAGGAAATGTTCTGCTTCCTGATAGGACCTTCCTTCTGAATGAGATATACCTAGTGGATTATAAAACCAGGATGTGCAATATTCTAATAGCAGCACTAGTTACTCATTTTTATTCCACTTTCTCTGGGTAATTACAGAATCATGGTATTTTCAAGCCTTGTTTGTGGTATTTGTACCATCTGAAGTTAAAGAAATAGTTCTCCTCAGTGCTGATATGTAAGAAGACTTCAAGAGGTTTGGAGGTTTTGATAAAAAATTTGTTTAATTTGTGGTTCGGGTGATCCTTCTAAATGAATTTTGCAATAATTTACCCAAGTTTATTTTTAAATCTGACTAAATGGTTGGAAATACTAGGAATGCCTTTGGTTCGGTTTACTTCCTGCATCATCTTTGAGCATTGTTTGGAGGTGCTGGCTGAGATTACTTTTCTGAGTCCCTTCCAACCTGAAGTATTGCATGAAATCTCAAAGTACTGGTAGAGCTCATGGAGCACATTAGCTTTAAAGATCTTTTATGAAAGAGGAAAACAAAGAAAAAGAGCCCAAAAAAAGCCTTTGATCTTGATGGCATGATTTATTTTTATGACTCACACTGCTTGTGATTCAGTGTGAGAGGCAGTCCCACATTAACCTACTCCAATATCCAATCAAACCTGATACACTCCAGAAATTTTATTGGTCTTTTCACAGAAATGCGGGGCAAGGGGTGCAACTTTTTAATAATTTATGTTGTGCGATCTATATTACTAAAACTATATATAATTTCTGCTGGGAGACGCCTTTTTCACTGGCAGCAGAACAGAACTTGTGGGGAAATAGATTTAAATTGCTGTTATTATACTGCTAAGAAACTAATGTGATGTGTGACCAGTGTAAAGAACATTTTATGTTCTGTTCTGCAGGGCTGTCCTTGAAGATGATCCATACACCCGAATGAAGCAAGTTCTGAGGTGGTATCTGTCCGGCTTCTATAAGAAGCCAAAGGTAAAATGAGGCATGAAATTGGGGTTGTAATGGGCATTGAAATCTTCTGCTGTGGTTTTGTTTCTCTGTTGCCTCTCCTTTGAGACTTTACCTCTTTTACTGCTCAGAAGACTTTGGCCATTACTTTTAAAACTGGGGTTGCATTTGGTTTCAGAGTAGACAGTGAATGCGAAATAGTGACAATCAATCTCAGAGCCTTTGCACTGCACAGCTGGAAAGTAAAACTAGTCATCAACAACTAACATGCCCTGGGATGCAAGGTTTTTCCCTTTGCAGAAAGCAGGTCTTCTTTTCTCTTTTCAGGCCAATTAGTACCACTGTGCCATGTCCCCACATCAGTGTGCCCTTGCTGTGTATAGTAGCAACAATAATAAAGTTTGATCATCTTTGATTGGGCAGTATTAAATATTAAAAGGGTGAGAATAGCAGATTAATCCATGGCTGGGATGAAAATATTACATTAGATGGATATGTATCTAGTGGATACATATCCATCTAATGTAATATTCTTCAGTTTTTATTCTTGTGATTGACTTTGTGTAAAGCATCCAAGAAAAAAATTACTGTATTGTTTTGTGGCCCTCTGTAGCATTGGATTGCAAATCTTCATTTGTAGCAGGTTTTGATTACTTGGTTTTACAGGGAATAAAAAAAGCCATACAACCCTATTCTGGGAGAGACATTTCGCTGCTGTTGGTTTCACCCCCAGACGAACAGTCACACATTTTACATAGCAGAACAGGTGAGTTGCTGTTTGGATGCTCAACTGTTGCCACCACCAACCTCCTTGCACCTCCATGCACAGAAACACACTACTCCTCTCACCCTAGGAGCTCTGTGTAAACAGGCAGAGCAGAACCTGGGGAAAACTGTCTGCTGATCTTTTTCTTTGCAGATTTACAGAAATTTTGTGAGGCTTGGTGGGCACTCAAGACTGTAACAGGAGGTCTCCCATATATAACATCAGTTTCTTCAATAAAGACCTTTTCCATGGGATTCTGCCCTACTGTTTTCTTCTTGTTAATAAAATGGGGGTTGTGTTGCCTCTGTCAAAAGGGGCATGAAACACACAACCAAATCCTTCCATGTATTTATTTCTAAACTTTTTATGATTATTTTAATAGGAGTAAATCGAGGGCTTATCTCTATGTTTTTATGATTAAGTGAAGGGCAGAGCTCATAAGTTAACTGGCCTAACAAAGTGTAGTTTGAGATTTATCATGTTAATAAAGGAATCTGAGAACTGTGTGGCCTTTGGTAAAGGGACTCCCAGTTTCACATACATTTTCCCCCTATTTGATTAGATAATTTTAGCTTTGTTAAAATTTTTATTTCAACCACTGCATGCATTTCATGGAGGTTATTCAAATGCTGCACTAAAGTTCTGTTCATTTATTGTCTTGAAAACCTTATACTTTACCTGTTGCCCGAAAGTCATCTCATGTGCACGAGTTCAAGAAAATACAGGGTGGGGGAGAAAGATTAGATGTATAATGCTCTAATACATAATGGTGTCATGTATAGTGTTCCCCCTTTATTTTGCATCCCCCCTCTGCTTGGCCTGTGCACACTGCTCTAAATGACCCCTGCCTGTTTTTATCCTAGGTGTCCCATCACCCACCAGTGTCAGCTTTTCACGTCAGCAATAGGAAGGATGGATTCTGCATTTCTGGCAGCATTCTAGCTAGGTCCAAGTTTTATGGTAAGGCATTAAGTCTAGGCCTCCTCCAGGTAATGTTGTGGCATCAGTTTTGGTTTGTTTTTCAATCATCCCTGAGTGTGTTGAGAGTAAAGCACAAAGAAATGGTTGACAGTTCTATCACCAGGATAGCCTAAGTCCTTGTCTGGGCTCTCCTGGGTCTTCCTCATTTCCACTATTTCAGTGTGACACCACTCTGATGTTAAAAGAAATAAAAAAATCAGTGAGAAAGATTGTGAGCTTTAAAAATCTGTTTTTCAGAAGACAAAAGCTCACAATAATATATGGGATTGTCAGCATGCACTTGGTATGTGTTCATGGATGAGTTACATTTCAGCTCTCTGGCACTCAGGCAACAAACACAAAAATCTCTGAATAGATTTGAACCTTTATCTGGCTCCCAGAGTCTTGTGGGGTTGAAGCCCAGACCTTCAAAATGTCCTCCAGTCATTTAATATCAATGGAAACAGCACTACTCCAGGCTCTGAAACACTGTTGCTGTTTGAAATCAGTTTTTTGTTTAGACAAACATTTCATAATTACTCTCCTCTGCTGAGTGTCTTTGTCAAACACTTTAAGGTAGTCTTTGCTGTCCTCCTGGCAATTTCATTTGTTATTTGGGATCATCCCCTGTTGCAGCAGACCTCTCATTAGGGGTAGAAATGAGCCAAGACACAGACTCTCATTTAAAAATGTGAAAAGGGTCCTGGATTATTTTTCTTTATAACTTAGCCATCCTGACTCTGACTGCAGCAAGTTCCTACTGTTGGCTTCTCTGACAGACTCTGACTGGTGGCTATTCCTGCTGGAACATGACTGCAAGTATTTCCTTGCTGCTCTGACTGCAGGCTTTTAGTGAGCTCGACTGTGACTGCAGGCTCCAACTCTTTCAGACCCAGACCGACCTCACAGCAGATCTTTTGTAGCAGCAACTCTCTTCCTCGTTTTGTTCTTCTTCCTCAGAGCTCCTCTATCTCCTCAAGGTCTTCTTCCTCTAGGCCTTCTTCCTCAAGGATTCCCCCTGACGGGCCGATTCAACCCTTTTATCACACTTATCTTTGTTAGTCACAGCTACGACCCATTAAGGGCAAGGATGTTCTTCTTTGGTAATTAGTACAACCTTTGTTCTTCTTTGGTAATTAGTTAAACTTCGGTAATTTGTAGAACATTAGTACAACTTATCTGGGCAAGGTTACTTGTAATCCCTTCTTCTACACCTAGAATCCACAATCGGAAAAGTTGTGAGAACTGGAGGACCTAAGAAACTTCTAAGCTCCCACTAACGACCTGTTAAATCTGCTGCTCTTTCTCCAAGAGGGGCTAAATGCCAGAGCAAATAAGAGCTGCAGAGTTTGTTGGAACTGCCTGCCACCAGCTGTGCATGATTTGCAGGGTCCTAAATTTTGAGCATATCATCTCTTCTTTCATTAGTGACCTACATTTGAATGGAAATGTTTTTTCTAAAGTAGGAGGAGGGGCAAAGTGTAACATGACTTTTTTTTTTTTTTAATTCTAGGCAACTCACTTTCTGCATTGTTGGATGGAAAAGCAAAGCTTATGTTTCTAAGCAGAGGGGAAGAGTATATAATCACTATGCCATATGCCCACTGTAAAGGTAAGGTGTGACTCTTAAATAAGAAGCAAATAGAGTAACAAAATGGTGTCCTGCTGACTAGCTTTGCACTGGCTCTCCCCTCTCAAGCAGCTGACACCACAGGACCTGGTAACTCCAGAGAGCCCCCCATGAGTCACAGCACTCAGCAGGAGACCTTCAGTAATCCTCACTGAAGTCTTTCTGGTTTACCTCTGCACAGCCCAGGAGAAAATTAGGCCCCTCAATGTTAGTTTTCACACTATGCAGAAACAGAAAAGTACTGCATATATGCACTGCAGATAAGATGAAAAGAACAAGACTACATTTCTGAGCTTCTTAAGAGAAAAAGTTTTTATTATGTTAACACTGAAATCCCTTGATATATTTTCTGGCTTTTTGAGGATAAAGGAAGTTCCTGACTTCTCTTGCTGTTTGTTTATTACTCTAATCATTGTACTTCTCAGAGTATGAGCTGCCTCAGTGAGGCTGGCTGCTGCTGCTGGTGAGGCTTTGCTCTGTGGAGCCAGTGTGTGCTGAGCCTGGGGCATGGCTGCTGATTCACTGCTCCTCAGGAAGCTCTATCTGCATCATTTTCACTACAGAGTAAAAATCAGCAGTCAAATCCAGTTTTGGGGGTTGAGTATTTTTTAATTTGGCACACTGACTTCTAAGTTTATATTTAGAAAGGCCTAGGTACTGAAAACAGTAACCTCATAATATCATGTCCTCTGTGAAGTATTCCTTTCCATAAATCTCTTCTTGCCAATTTTTCTTTTCCTGCAAAAGACCTTCAGCAAATGGTAAACATGTGTAAAAAGTTCCCTCATGACCTCTAGTCTCCCAGATTCTGGTGAATCCCATTACAGCCTCTCTCTTCTTCAATCACCCTGAGAGAACTGACTGGGTCTGTTTAAGCACAAGTATGAATGAGGTTGCTGGGCACAACTTTCTTTATTTTTCCTGTCTCGCTTTCAGCTTGTCACAGGTGCACCTGTGAGCCCGGCTATTTCCTAGCTGGTCTTAGAAAAGGGGAATATAGACTCAGGGGGAGATTCTTCATGCTTACAGTAAACAGCCATTTCCTAGAAAGTCCAGTTCTGTCTTTTCAAAACTTTAAGCCAAGTGATGAATTTCACAGTGTGTCAGCAAGAACCAGGTTTATTTGAGAAAGCAGGTTGCTTCCACTGGGGCCTCTCTTAAGCCTCTTCTTTTTCCTTTCAGGACTTTTATATGGTACCATGACAATGGAGCTTGGAGGGAAAGTTACCATTGACTGTGAGAAAACCAACCACAGGGCAGAACTGGAATTCAAGCTAAAGGTAAGATATATTAAAAGTGGCCCCATTTTGAGTGGGTCTCAGGCTTGCTCCTGTACCCAGGCAGGGTTTGATCATTTCTCTACCAGCAATACATGTGAGCACCAGAGTGGGGCCTGCCTGGAGAGAAGGTGTCTCCCTACTGCTGGTTTTGCCTCGTGCAACTCAAACTGACCCCAGGAAGCCCTAGTTTTACATGACTTTTTCTGGCTACTGGCTAAATTTTGTTCTGAAAGTTTGGCAATGACAACGTGGTTTCTGTTTGAGGAGGGATAATTAGTTTTGCTTGCAAAATCTAGTGAGTGTACAAAGAACTTGGAGGCAAGTTAGGATGTGGATCTTCGCAGTAGCTCTCCAGCAGCCATCACATCTGTCCTCATACCTGGCAGGCATTGTGGTGAGCTGCACCTCCTGTTTCTCAGGGCTGCAGGACCTTGCCCTGATGGCAAAGTGAGAGCCCATTGTCAGGCAGGTAATTCTGAGTGGCTGGCACACTGTCCTGCACTGAATTGTTCATGTAGCTAGTCCCTCCCCTGGAAAGCCTGGTGATGCAAATTCATGATATGCAGACAAAATGGTGAAATCTTTGAGCATTCCTGTTATTACATGGGTTAAAATTTAGGAGGGAAATGAAAACCTGTAACTTTCTTTGGGCAGTTAACTTGATTTTTAAGGAACATCCTTTCCTCTTCTGCTCCAATTTCTTGCCTGAGTATAAAATGAAAGGAGAACTGAGATACTGCAGGACTTTAGAGTTGTAGCCTTATCCAGTATAAATGTGAGAGATCACTGGAGTTAGGAGAATCTTTTGTTAACTGTGAGTTGTTTGAGGGCAATAATATTTTTGTGTCTTTATTTCCCCTACAAAGGGAACTCTTGCTCCCTGTCATTTGCATCTACTTGTCTTTAAAGCCTATTTTTCCAATAGGCCGGGTATACTGTGTTGAGGCCATATTTCCCTGACTTTGGTGTCATCTCAAACATAAAAACACTTTAGAGCCTAAAGTGCTTCTTTTCTGGCTTGAAAACAGTGTGATTCATCCAAATATGATTCTGAAAGGTCCTGATGACGTAATTATATGCTCTGCTTTGAGCATTTCCTAGCTGTCTATTTTAGTAGAACTGTGGGAAGTTGCAGGTAAACCCCTTAACTTTGTTTTTAATTTGGATATGTACCAGAGATTGATGTTTAAGATACATGTGATTATTTTATCCATGGGTGTTGTGTGAAATTTGGGTTTGTATTGTTATTTAACATACACACACACACAGACAAAAAAGTTTTTCTGCACAAATATTTTCAGAAAGTGCCTGCTAAAACGTCTGAAGAGCTGTGTTCTGTGAACGGAAGAGCTGCTCACACTCTCACTGGCATTTCCTGTGTTTGGCAGCCAGGAGATGGGTGGAATTTTCCATTGTTCTGGGATTTTTTTTTTTTTTCCTTGACTCTGGAAATACCCTTTTTCTTTAGTTTGTGGGGTGGCTTTTTGTTTTGTTTTGTTTTGTTTTGTTTTGTTTTGTTTTGTTTTGTTTTGTTTTGTTTTGTTTTGTTTTGCTGTTGACCAGAGCTTATTCACACTGGAGGCTTAACTCACATGATGCCATCAGCCGTGCCACGCTGCTGTTGCTGTCCCATTAGCAGGAAGAGTCCCCACTAGTGCTGCTCCTTTTCTTTGGACAAAGGTGTAAAGGCTGTGGTTCTGGACAGTGGGGAAGTTGTCCACATACACTTATCCTCATGTCTGGCTGACAATAAATAAGTGTATTTCCAATAAAGATGAGACCTTGCACTCCTGAGTGTTAATGCACCTCGAGGCTTATCTCCCTACGTGCAACTGCAATGTTTGTGGTATTACAAACAAAAGGAAGGGGGCACAATGTGAGACAGTCAAAAACCATGTTAAATTCATTCTGCCTTTCCCCAGAAATACTATAAGTCAGCCAGTTGCACTTTCCTTCCCTCCTGTTGCATCTCTCTGTTGGCTCCCTTCCAGTCCTCACTAGACTGACCACGTTGTCTGTTTCTCTTGTCCCCTGACAGCCCTTCTTCGGTGGCAGCACGAGCATTAATCAAATCTCGGGGAAGATTAAATGTGGAGAAGAAGTGCTAGCGAGTCTCACTGGACACTGGGTAACATTTGATATTCGAAGTTGCTGGCAGGTTAGGAGCCCGCGGCTGTAGGGCTCGAGGGAGGGCTGGCAGCCCTTGGCAGGCTCCCTGCGCTGGAAGGGGCACTGGGAGGGCCCTGTCCTGCCTCTTGCCACCAGCCCCTGGGCATGCTGATGAGCACAGCCTGGGACACACCTCTTAAGGTACCTCTGGAGCTCATTTACACTTCAGTAGTCCCATCCATCTGCAGTGAAAGGAGCGCTGCGCTCCCAGAGCCTGAGGAAGCTGGCAACAGTAGGGGGGTTCTCCATCAAAGGCAATGGGTCTGTATTTAGGGTCTGAGGCTTAGGGCAGGAGATAGTGTGTATGAGGTGTGATTGCAAAGACCTTGAGGCTGCCTTTTGTCTGGAGTGTTCAGTACTTCCACAGTTAGGTTGGGGTTCAGGGAAGAACTTAGAGGATTTTGAAATAATTGTTTTCACAGCAAACCTTTATGGTAGAAGACAGTTACTACCCTGTTCATCAGCTGAGGGACAGAGACATCAATTCAGTGAGGGTATTATCTCTATAGCTAGCTCAGAGCAGCCAGCACCTTTGTGCACCCAGTATACACAAGTGATTCACTCAGAGACAACCTCAAGCCAAAATCCAACAATAAAGTTGCATAGTGAATGATGTAGTACACTCAGTATACACAAGTGATTCACTCAGAGACAACCTCAAGCCAAAATCCAGCAAGAATAAAGTTGCATAGTGAATAATGTAGTCTAATTTTGTTTGGAACTCCTGGTACCTAAAACAAAGGCAGTGACCCTTGGCTTTGGGCTGGACATCTGGGTATTTCTCTGAGCAACATTTGAGCATCTGCATCATCATTGCAGTTGGTCTGTGGTCTCTTGCTAGTCTGTAGAAATTGCCATTTCTGAGACAAGATTTGCCTCATCTGAAGGAGGTATTTAAAGAAAGCCAGGTGAAATGTGCCTGGATACAGCCCTTACTATAGTGAGGTCCTAACCACAGTGTAGCCTTTGGTACTGGACTTGTCCTGTCAGGCAGTCTGTTTTTTACATAAAAAGCTAATGACCATTTTGAAATGGTGAGATTTTCCTGTTCTAAGCATGCACAAGGGATTTGCTCCATTCTGAGCTCCCTGTCCTGCAGGATGAGGCCTGTCAGTGGTGAGTTGTGCTGGGCTGTGGAGTACCTTGTCTATGGTGGGTCCTGCCAGCACTCCCTGTGAGAGCCTATCATCCAGGGGCTCTCCTGAGCCACAAGGTTGAGTGCTGCTCAGCTCTCAGCCTTCTGCTTTTACCCTCCTCCCTTGATCTTTGTCCTGGTTGTTAGTGGTGCACAAACTGCAGAGATGCATACAAGAAATTAAATGGCTTTGGAATGGTGGCTCTGTAAGCTGCTGCTTGCAGCAGTGTGCTGTGAACAGAGGAGGTGCTGTGCAGTGGGGTAGGGATGGTGTTGGTTCTCCTCCTTCCCCACTGGGAGTACTGGCCTGCTCTCCTGGCTTTTCTCTGATACCATCCAGTTTCCTGACAGAAATCCTTGCACCTGAATTGTCCTTGCCTTGGGACCTGCAGACCCACCTGAACAAAGAAGGGAAGTAAATCCCAATGCTCCTCAGTCCTAGGGTCACAGCAGCAGCCGAGTGCTTGTATATATGCTTGATAGAGATGTGCATAGCGGTGCTTGATAATACCTGCCTACCTCATCCTTTCCACAGAGGAGGTCTCTTGGGGACCTGGGATCAGTCCTGGAACTAGCATATGGGAACATGGGAGAGGAAGTACTGAGACTTTGGAAAAAGGAGCCAGGGATCTTTTATATATGTGCTGGGTGGGAGGAACAGTGGTGAAAGAATAGTATCTTAGGGTTTCTCTGGGCACTCAGGTCTGGGGACAAGACTTAATAGAAATAACCAGGTCCCTTTATACTCTGATTAATGGTAAATGCAGCCACTGTTTCTGGCAATGCCTTGCCTCATTCATTTCAGAAACTTTCAGGAAGTGTTCAGTGAGATTTTATGAGACAGAGGAGGAAAGAAGCCTCCTAACCAACAGGTATCCCTTATCATCCAGGAGCAGCTTCAGTTTGTCCGGATTAATTTCTGCCTTGGTTTTCTGATTGTCATGGATTCATTTACTTTTCCTTCTCAGGATGGAGAAGTGCATATAAGTGAGCTGAAGAATGGCAGCACAGAAATGTTCTGGAACCCGACGAGCGAAGTGCGCAGGCAGAGGCTGAAGCGCCACATTGTGCTGTTTGAGGAGCAGACGGACTTTGAGTCAGAGAGGTGGGGAGCTCGGGGAACATCTCATTGCTGCTTCTCTCCTGGGAGCAGGCTTCTCATCAGCAGGGCTCCTCCAGTTCCTCAGCAGAGTCCTGGAAAGGCAGTGACCTGCTTTGTTGGCACATATTACCCAGCCATTTACCTGTTTCTTTCCAGACAATTAACTATGGAGTATTTCCATGAAGTACAGCTCTAAAATCAACCTGGACAGAGAAATAATGGAGGCTACAATTTATCTGCTTAAAATAACATTTCTGCCTGGACTCCAGAGACCTCTGTAACTACTGGAGCGTAAAAGGGCAGGATGTCATCCTGAGGTTGGATACCTTGTTAAGAAGGGTTATTTCAACCACAAGCTCTTGAAGTAGATGTAGGAATTGTGGGAAGTCCTGGCATCCGCAGAGCAGTACTTTGAACCACATAACAGGATTTATGAATGAATGTAATTAAACAGATGTTTAACCCTGCCTCATAATCTCAGCTGAGATCTCCAATGCAGTCTGCACCAGGCTTTGTAGGGTGATCTACATTACATAAAACAGGCACATAACTTATTGTCAAGTTTGACCCTGGCTGGATGCCAAGTACCCAAGAATGTCACTCTTTTCTGCAGCTGGACAGAGGAGAGAAAATTTAATGAAGGGTTCATGAGTTTAGGACTGTGAGAAAATAATTGTCAGTTACCATTGAGGGCAAATTAGGCTCAAGAATAAAATAAATTTATTGCTAAAACAATCAGACCAGGATAATGAGTAGTAAAATAAGCCCTTAAAATCACCTTCCCCCCACCCCTCCCTCCTTCACAGCTCTACGTCCTCCCCCAGTAGCACAAGGAGACAGGAGGGTGGGGGTTTCAGTCAGTTCATCACCCATGGCTTCTCTTGCTGCTCAGGGAGAGGAGTCCTTCACTGCTGCACTGTGGAGTCCCTCCCACAGGATACAGTTCTCCATTAACTTCTCCAACATGGCTCCATCTCAGGAGCAGCAGCTCCCTGCAAACTGCTGCAGTGTGAGTCCATCCTGCTGCAGCATGGGTCACTGTTCCACAAGGTCTTCATGGACAGGCTGCTCCACAGGCTGCAGAGGAATCTGGGCTCTGGCACCTGGAGCACCTCCCTCCTCCTCCTCCTTCTGCACTGACCTTGGTGTCTGCAGGGCTGTTCCTCTCACATGTTCTCACCCCACTCTTCTCTAATCACAATTAAAACTGTGCCACAACCTTTCTTTTGATTTCTTCCTCAGTATGTCATGACAGAGGCATTACCCCCACCCCAGTGTTGGCCAGCAGCATGTCCATATTTGGAGCCATCAGAACTCTGCCAGATGTTGAGGAAGCTTCTGGAGCTTTTCACAGAAGCCACCTCTGTAGCACCCCTGTTGCCAAAAACCAGGCCATGCAAACCCAATACACTTAAGAAATGGAAGAAGTGAATAATGCACACTGTACAGTTGTTGAGCAAGAGTTGAGCAAAGTTATGTGGAGCTGGCTGGCTTTAATCAAATCAGTTGTGCTTCCTCTCCACTACAGTCAGCCAGCACCAGCCAAAATCCCAAGCCAGCACATGCAGTTGCTGTCTGGCTCTGCATTACGTTGTGCACTTCTCTGTGGACATCTGATTTTGGTGTTGCATCACATCACCCTAAAAAGATTCTCCTTTTTATAAATAAGAAAGGGATTGCATGAAAATAAAAACACACAATAATTTAGTTTGGAAAGAGATGCCTTGGGTTTTAGCTTTTATATTTTTCAGATTCTGTACTGCTTTAGTGTACTAAAGTGTTTTAGTACTTCTGAGCTTCATATTAGGGGATGGTGAACTCTCTTCACACAGTAGGTAGACAAAGCAATTCCTTCTCCATCTGGGGACCAAGGACAAATTTCAGGCCCCAGAGCATAAGCAACAGTGGACTGAAGAGAGGAAAACAAGAAGGATGGGACTTCATAACCTAAAGTTATAATTGGACAATTAACTCCAATATGCAAATGGACTGGAACTTAACAAAAGTGAGAGACCCCATGACCAGTCATTCATTTTGTGACCATTTTGGTTCATCTTGAGTGTAGCCTGGGCTGGGCTCTTGTGCTGCCCAAGGTGTATCCATTGAGGCCTTCTAATAAATCCCTACTTTATTCATTAACTCCATCTAGCCTCTGTTCTAGGTCAGCCTTCACAAGGCATCAACAGCAGTGGGCATTATGAGCAATAAAGTCTGTATTTGTAACTTACAGAACAGATGTGTAAACTCTGCAAAGCAGGGTAGATTGCAGTACATTTTTCTCTTAATCTTCAAAAGAAGATTCTTTAAAGGAGAATCTTGGTCTTGTGGGCAAAGAATCTCCAGTTCTCTGTTTACCAGAGTTTATGGCCAGAGCTGGCTCCCTTTGCTACGTGAGAGATTAATAACCTAACATGCATCCCAGGGAGGGAGGAAAAAGGGAAAGTTACAGAGTTCCCTAACAGACATTCCACCAAACTCCTTATTATGCTGACAGCTGCATGACTAAATTGCCATCTAGTCCAGGTTATATTCTGCCTAAATTGCTTAGTCTTCCCTGCAGTGCTGAAAATCACCTATTTTCACAATTGTTGGGGAATCTCTGAAGCTCATACTGTCGTGCAGCTCACCATGGAGGGTCTCATTGTCTGACACATGCAACTCTTGATGGAGTAATTTCCCCTTGTCAAACAATCTTGTGCTGTCCCTCTAAGGTTTGTAGAATTAGGGGACTCACTCTTTACACCGCTACATTCTTTAGGACAGGCTTTACACCACCAAAATATATTCTCAGGCTGTTATTTCACTCCTCCCTGCCCCATCCCCATCACTGAGTTTCCTTCCTTTGTTTCTGGGAGAAATTATTCATACACAGAAATAGGGGAGTGACTTGTTAAAAATTAAAGGAAGGCATTGCTCTACATCCAGCTACTTATCTAAGAGGCTGCATTTTTGGAAGTGCTGTGTTAATGTATAACCATAGAAATATGATGAAAGCTTCAGGATCACTTTTAAATTAAGAGCTTCACAGCAAGCTCCAAATTAAATGCAGTAATGAATTAATCTTCTAAATGGCAGACAGGTGTTTTGTGGAGCTGGGAATAATGGAAGAGCTTGGATCTCCTGTGCGCATTCTAAACACTAAAGCATACAGTAATATTTTGGGAGGGCTAGCTGTCAGTCTCAGAAGTATTTCCAATCTGAAATGAAGATTAAAGTGCTCTGATTAGAAGAACTGTAGAGAGGCTGATCACAGCCTGGCTATAATAATAAAAAAAAAAAGGTAATTTTTCTCTGGTAGAAGGCAGATCCTCTCCCCAGGGCAGATGCTCAATGAGAACAGCTCATAACAGATCACTTATCCTTTGGCAGCTGCAAACAACTGTGAGTGAAAACCTGTGTTCATGCTTGCAGCTTGTGAGCACAAGGACATGCTTGTTGCTTGTGGATTGAATCAGCTTCCTACAGATCTGGTTGTAAATTCTGTATAGGAGATGCATGTGCAGGTACAAGATGTGCACATAAATTTGTTTTCCAGTGCTTCTAAACTTTAAATATAAAGACTTGTTTTGGGGATAGACATTGATGCAAAGGCTTCTAAACAGAAATGCCTGAAAGGATGAGGAACAGAACAGATTCTCCATCAATCATCTCTAAAGAGGCCACACATCCCATTGAGTTGAACACAACTTCCTTATGACAGCAGCATAGAGTTCAATAAACAGCACTGAAGAATTCAATAATTTTTGTAGGTGATGTTATCTAAGAAAAAGTTCCTTCAGCAGGTCACTCATACAGCATTCAGTGTTGCCTTTCTCAGTTTCTTTAACTTACAAGCTAAAAACAGAGGCTGAGCAATCCTGGTACAGTTCCACTGGTGTATCAATACACCCCACAAGTTTCTGCTCTAAAGTTCCAGCTGGCAAAATACATTGCTGGTTCTAAGGTAGTTTAACTTCCTTCCCTGATTATTCCTAGGCTTTGGCAGCACGTTACCAGTGCAATAAACAAAGGTGATCAGCACAAGGCGACGCAGGAGAAGTTTGTGCTGGAAGAGGAGCAGAGGAACGCCGCTCGGGAGCGGAGGGAAAGCGGCACGGAATGGAAACCGCTGCTCTTCCAGCACGATGCCGGGACCAACGAGTGGCACTACAAATACGAGGAGTGAGTGCTGGGCTTGGGGTTCCCAACACATCTCACTGCCTGATTCCCAGGGATGCAAGCAGGGCTACAGACCTGTCATTGGAGCCCAGCCATTCCCCAAAACTATGTCCAGAGCTTGCCCTTTCTGAGCTCCATGTCATCATTAGAATACATGTTCATGATACCAACTGGGAATAGCTGGAAATGAGGGCATGGAAATGGAAAATCCACTGTGTCATTGATGAAAATTCCTATGGCTGCAATGAAGTCCAGAGTAATTTAGCAGAGCTTTTCTGCACTGTTTAGAGCAGAGTTAACAACTGTGCTCTCCTCCCTTGGGCAATAAGGGCAAAGCCTCTGGAGACTGAACCCCCTCACTCATTGCAAGGAGCTGTGAATGTGCAGGGAACTTTCTGTTAGTCGTGTCACTGCATCTGGAAAGTCTGGCTACTGTCAGGGATGATTGCCTGCCCTGATGCATGTGGAATTAGTGTATTGGGCTAATGTGGGATTCTTGCTTTTCTGATGATTTTTTTTCATTTGGTCTCAAAAGTCTAAGACCTTGGGATCCTTTGAACGACATTGCCCAATTTGAGAAGGATGGAATACTTCAGACAATGGAAAGACACTTGTCTACAAGGATGTCAAACCACAAAGCAACATGCATAAACAATCAAATTACACGGCACAAGGTAAAAAGCCTGCTCTGTGGATTATCATATTCTTTATGATTATTTAGATACACAGCTCTTTTTCTACATCATTTTCATGTAAAAGCACAGCATAAGCTGAAAGTTTTGTTTTGGGTAAATATAGCTTGTGACTGTCAACCTGCAGTATTATACCATTATTAGCTCCCGAGAATTGTAATTACTGATTGACTCATTCTATCAATTTTGGCATTTTTCTTCTACCCAATGCTCTTACACTGAATTTTACATATGACTGAGCTGAACTTTAGTGTTCAGTGTTTCCAAAGCACAAAACTTCCTGTAGGTTTTGGAGTACATAGGTGAGACCCCCTGACTTCAGTTTCTCTTTACCATGAGTCTTTATCACTCACTCTCTCTCAGAGAAGACAAGAAATGCATTTCCATCCTTTCCTTTAAACAGAGATAATACTCCCCTATTTCAGTGCTTCCATGTTTGGAGCAATACCTGTCATTCATAACACACTTTGCAAATGTAGAGCTGCTAAACTAGCTAAGTATAACCCATATTACACTGCAAAACTTGTATCTTATTATGTACATAGACTTTTCTTTTGTAATGCCCCTCATTGGAATGTCTCTGATTCAGTGGGGGTGTTGGAGTTCATAACTGCTTTTCAGACCCTGTAGTGAGAAGTTTGAATCAGTTTACTTATCTGAGAGGGAGAAACTTTCCAAAGTGCATCAAGAAACTAGGCATAAAAATTCCATGATATTTAGATCCTCTGTGCACCTTCTGAAAAATCATTGCTGGGGAAGTTGATTCTAATTTTTTCTTCTTTTCCAGCTTTCTCTTACATACCTGGCTGAGTTAGGTACACAACTCAGTAAAGGAACAATAACGTTCATCCATAGTATGTGTCAGTTAAAGCTACAGGAAGAATAATTTGGATAGGTGTCTTAAGAATGTTGTCACTTGGGGAAATGCTTCTGTATGAGGCATGTGTATAGTATCTTTAAGTAGCTGCCAGAGTCCACTACTAGGAGTTGCTGAGAAAGCAATCAAACTTCACAACCTCACACTTATTTCCCAGCACCCCAAATTGTTTTGTTTAAAGCAATCACACACCTCTTCAATGTGATAGAGACTGAGTCACATCTAATCCCTGTTTTATCCAGAGGTCTGCCAAAGATTGCAGGCGCCGCAAAACCAGTGATCAGCCTTCCAACCACAGCCAGAACACAGAGAGCAGCTGTTCAACGCCAGAGTCAGTGCAGGAACTCTCAGATGATGATGGCAAGTATCTGGGTGTCACTGGGTCAGGCTTTAATGTTCTTGCCTTGGTACTTTAATTCTTGAGCCAGCCCTGGGACATTTCCTGGCCCAGTTAATACCATGGGCCAACAGCCCACAGGCAGCACAGGGAATGTTCTGCTTTTCTGTTCTCTGTATGTGCTGTTTCTGCCTTACAACGAGGACTTCCCAACTCCTGGCAAAATTGGAAAAATACGGTGACATTCCAATCAACACATAGGAAACAGACTGTGTTGCTCTCTCTTTTCTCTGCCTTTGTTAGAGGTGACCTTGAATGTTTGAGAGAGTGAGCAGGTGTGAGCACTCCCTTCTCCTCCCTTCAGCTGAGGAGCATTGTTTCCTTAGAGCTGTCTGAGAAGCACCCTGACCTAGAGTCACAGGAGTGACCTGGATCTTACAATGGCCTGGATCTTCTGGGTGGAAGATTGTGTTCCCTGTCTCCTCCCCATGTTTCCTCCTGAAAGTGTCCCCCCCAGCAGTGACAATTAGTTCACAGCCACCCACTTGCTGTGTTGTGTTTCACTACCACCAGAATGGTGATGTAAAACATAATTGTCCTTCAATACTTTGCCACAGGGTTTGAAAGCCTGTGTGCTCAGTGTGGAAAAGAAATGAATCACCTGAAGGAAATTCACTCAGCTGTCTTATCCCTACAGAAAGCCCAACAGGACATACACAGGTAACCATTTTCTGTCATCAAACAATGATTTTAATGGGCTAAAAATAACTGTGTGGCATTTAACTCCTTACTGTGGTCTTTAGAGTGTCTCTGTGAGCTGCAGGAGTGCAGTTCAAGTTGTTGCAGATAAAGTAACCACTTATCATACCAGAAAGACAAACCCAGACTCTGCTTGAAATAGTTAACTTCCTCTTAACAGCCTCTTTCTGAGCAAAAAGCATCACCTCAGGATGTTACTCAGCTCAAGGTACTCCTGACTGAGAAGGACTGGGACAGGCCCTGGCTAAAAATAAATCTCTGCCAGGCAGAAAGTGTGAACTTCTGATCCAGCAAGTTAAGAACTTCCTCAGTTTGCAGGGTGTGTGTTCTGAAAAACTGGGCTCCATGGAGAAAAGCACTAAATTCCAGTTTTTTGTACAAATTGCTGGTTGCCATCTGAGGGAAACAGTAACCACATCTGCTGCTGACAGAGGGCTTTGCCCTGCAGACTCCTGTGGGGAGGAATTAAGTGTTAGTTCAGCTCCAGGGAGCCCTGCTGATTCCCCTCTGTGTGAGGGGTATTATCCAGCCCTGCCAAGGCTTCTGTGAGGTGGGATCACACATGAGGTCTGCCCTTTCTGGATGCCAGAGTCGTTGGTGATATGGTGTTAACTTCATTGCAGCTCCTGGGGGTGTCCAGGGCAGGTTTGGGAAGGTTAGGGCACAGGTTAAACTCGCAGGGCTATGAGTGAGTGCTGGATGAAGAGATTTCTTGGCGTTGCGCCCTTCCCATGCCAACCAGCCACAGCCAGAAGCACTAATCTTCCTGTTAAAAAGGGAGGCAGAGTCTGGGGGGGCACACTGCTCTATCCCTGAGGGTGTCACCAAAGTGCAGGGTTCCCTCGTGGTCTGGGAGCTCTGGGTATGCACATGTGTGAAGGCACACTTCTCTCCAACACACAAATAATCATTTGCTTTCTTTTGCAGGAACCTCAGCGCTCTGAACAAAAAGTCCTTCCACAGGAAGGCCTCTTGTGAAAGCTTCCTCCTGGACTCTCGTTGTTGGTTTCTCCTCTGCATCTTTCTTACGTGTCAACTCTTCATTAATTATGTCTTCAAATAAAATCACTACATTTGGCAGCAATAATGATCACTGGCTGCAGGAGGGGGCCACTCGCGCAAGGAGCCCAGTGAGGCACCAAAGCACTTTAGAACCAACACGGCAGAGGTGGAAGGAAGTGGAAAAACAAGGTTAAAAAGGGACCTAGGAACCTGAAAACTTTGTTCCTGCAGATTATGTCATTTTTGCCTTTTACATGTACATCTTCAAGGACCTCTTAACCTGTATGGGCCTTAATGCTGAAGCCAAATGTAGCTTTAATTGTGCAATTTGTTTTCTATGTTTTGTCATTTTCTGATGCAATTAATAATTACCCAGCAGTATTGGTAACCCCAAAATGGTAATCACCTCAACATTTTGGAAAAGTCATGGTGGCCTGGGTCATAGCTCCAGGAGTTGGGAAGAGCAGTTGGGGAGCTGTAAAGAACTGATGTCCACGGTGCCTGTCCGGCTGCCTTTAATTACAGGAGGGAGTTGATGTTGGTCCAAAAAATCCAGCCCTGGGATATTAAGTCATGATCTGTTTAGTCAGCCCATGCAGAATGGGACCTCAGGATGTGTTTTATTTTCCATTCCACAGAAACTGTAAATATACACAATTTCCTAGAGCCATTCTGCTTTAGGAAATGGGAAGTATCCAGTGAAAGCTCCTCGTCTGCTTACGGAGCTGACTGGTGTCCTGGGTCTGGCCCATCAAGGGTGATGTCAGCCACGCACGCCTGTTTGTAAAACCTGGTCACTTACTATTATTGTTATTATTTGCTATATGGCTGTTTTATAATATCACACACTAGCATTGTAGAGAGAAATCCACTGCCCCAGCATAGGTGAGAAGGATGGGAGCGATGTAGGTGTACGTGTGTTCGGTCTTAGGCGCATTTATTGTCAAGGGTCAGGAAAGAGGGAGGGTTTTTGCCACTGCATTGTTCAACCCTGTTAATAGTCTTCCTATTTTACACCATTTTTTAAAGATTTGCAATATTTTCTGTAGACTGCAGACAATACTAAGCCTTTCTTTTCTGGCCTGAAGTAGTTCCAAGTGGTAAGTACTGCTATATATACAGCCTTAAAATACTTAGTGGTGGTGCCAGTCTGGGCTATCTTTCAATGTAAATGTTTCCAAATTTTTAAGTACATTCCTCGTCATATTCCCCAGTTAGGGGAAACCTGTTTGTGCTTGATATGTTGAAATAAAACTACACACAACTTTCAGTGGCAGTTTATCTGACAAATTTTTTTTGGGTTTGTGTTTGATAGTATTTTAAAAGTAAATCACTTCCTAGAGGAAAATCTACAGGAAATTGTCTCCAAGAATGTCACACCTGGGCCATAAGTTATAACAGCAATAGCAGTTTGATACCACTCTGGCTGAAATTGTCAGAAATTGTCTGAAATTGCCTTCTTATTGTAGCAACTTCCACAGAAAGAGAATTGGTTCCCTTGATTTTCACTTTTGTACATGCAAATGTACAAGCTTATCTTGGACTTAGGAAACCTTTATATCAAGGACTTGAGGATAGTGAATAGATTGTTCCACAGAGAGAACTGGAGCTCTCTGATATGAGCAGGCAGGGTAAGAGCCACTATCTGGAAGCTGACATTCAGGAAACTGATCACAAATGTTAAGGGATGAGAGTGGCTTTGTTATTAGCAAAAGTCTCCAGAAAACCAAAGCATTCTTCATCCTTGAGGAAACAGCCTTGGAGAATATGAACATTATTGACGCAGATTGGATGCCTTTTTGAAGGCTGTCATCCTAGTCACTCTTTCTGAGGAAGTCTGACCCATACCACATGTGGTGTAAAACTCAGTGAGAGGGCACTGCCTCTGCTTTCCAGGCTGTGCAAAAATTCCCTATGCAGCTTCAAAGTGTTTGCTCCAGTTTGGATGTATCCAAGTGTTTGAATATAAAATTGTGCAAACAAATGCACTAATCTCCTTTGAATGCTTCAGCAAGTCAGCACATTTCTGGCCTATCAGCACAGCCTTCCTCATCACTCTCATCCTGGTTTTGGAGCATGTGTTTTAAGTTATGGATAGGAGCCTCTCCACGTCAGTAGGGCTGCTTGCGTCCCTTGGGTACAACTGTATCCCAGCTTTGGGAAATGGTTACCAAACAACAGCAGAAAAAAAACCCAAACAACCCAAGCCCCCTGAACCAAAAAGAAGCAGTGCTGAGCAGGAAGCCTTCAGTGGGTGTAAATGTGAGTGCAGGAAATTGTTGAATTATTTCCATTGTACCAAACTATGCACCCTCAAGGATTGCACTAGGAGTTGTAACTACAGTTGAATAAAATAAACATTGTTACCACAAGAGCAGCAGTTCAGTGAAAGAAATTATCAACAAGGTAATTCAGCAACAGCAGAGGAAGAGTTTCCAACATTTAAGGGCTGCTGCCACGGAGGATTAAAAATTAATCCAAAAAGGAACAGCCTACAAATCCTTGTGCCATTAATTTTAATCCAGTTTCAACAATCTGGAGGTAAATGTTTGTACATGCACGTGGGAAATGAAAAGTATTCTTGAGGAAAATCGTGGCCAGAAACGTTATTTCTCTGGGAGGAACAGCTACTGAGGAGAAACGTGAGAACCCTTTTAGGGCTTCGGAAAACCCAGTTATATGCACTTCGTTTGCTCAGTGTTGGGAAATTTCTCCTCACAGCCTTTCCCGCTGCTTTTTGTGATCGGGGCGGTCAGCCCTTCAGCACCTGCGGCGATGAGCTGCGGTTTCCGCCGCCGGAGCAGAGGCGGGGCACGGGTGGGGCAGCGGGGCGCTCCCGCTCCGCCCCCGCATCGGGAATAAAGAGCGGCGGCGGCGCGGGACGGGCCCAGAGCCATGGGCGCCGTCGTGGGAGCCGGGCGGGCGGCGGGGCTGCTGCTGCTGCTGGTAAGTGCCGTGGGAGCAGGGGCTCCGGCCCGCTGCTGCTGCTGGTAAGTGCCGTGGGAGCTGGGGCTCCGGCCCGCTGCTGCTGCTGGTAAGTGCCGTGGGAGCTGGGGCTCCGGCCCGCTGCTGCTGCTGGTAAGTGCTGGTAATCTCGGGCTCGCCCTCCACCTGCCCGCCGCGCTTGGTGGCTGCCAGCCGTCCGCAGCCAGAACCCAAATCCTGGCTTTTGAGGCGGAAAAAAATCTTCCTCCAGCTCTAGCGTGAAGGCGCCTTGTGGGTTTTTTCTGTCCTTCTCTTCTTCAAGAGACTTTGGTAACTTTGCCGAACTTTTTGTTCGTGTTTGATGTCACAGGAAAGCGGCGGCAGCGCTGCTGCCGTGAGCCCAGCGCCCTCAGGAAATGTAGAGCGTCTTCCCATCTGTTCCTACCGCACTTGCTGCCGCCCTTCCCTCTCTCCTCAGAGAAAAAAAAAAAAAAGTCAGGAGTGAGTTCTTTAATACTCCTCGGGTTATTTAAGTGCGAAACTGGGAGCTTTCTCATCTCCCTGCAGTTAGGGGGAAGATTTTCAGTCTACCGAGGAGAGAGTTTAAAGAGCGGGACACTCTTGGTTTTAGCTTAGACGTTGCCCGCTGGTGGCAATTAGTGCCGAGGAGCTCGGAGTGCCGGCCTCCTCTTCCCCTCCTCCCGCTTTTGCTCTGGAGGATTTCTCACCTCGTGTGAGGCTGCGGAGGGAGGGATGTGACTCAGCTGCCCCGGCACCGAGCCGGCGCTCACTTCCCTGGAAGCGCTTGGACATGCCGGGACTGAGAGGCTGCAAAGGAGCCCCGCCAGTAGTGCGCGGTCTGCACGTTTCTTCCTCTTAAAAAAAAAAAAAAAAATCATACCTGATGCTAATGGCTCGACTTGTCTTCTGCCTAAGATTCGAGCCAGTGAGACGTGTTGGAGGAGTCTTTGGGGCGTTTTCTCAATTTTGACTAGCACTGATTCTGATGAATTAAAAGGATGGGCGAAGGGAGAAACTAATCCCTTGCACACCGCAAAAACTTTGGCGCCTGCAGTTCAACTGCAGTGAGGTAGTGGAAAGAAAACAAAAGTTTATATGGAGGCAGGAACGTGTGGCAACAGTTGCCTAAAGCCCATTAGCTGCTGCACGGTGCTGCTGCCTTAACCCCAGCTTTGTGATGGCAATTACTGCTGTGAGCACCACTTAGCAGAAATTAGTTTGGGTTTCCTCTGTGGCTTCCCATAAACTTCTGAATGTGTTTCCACGTCTTTACAAGTTAATCTCCCCGAGATAGTTATCGTGTCCATGGAGGATGACTCACTCGAGTCTCCTGTTTGCCTCCGCTGTAGGTTGTGCTACTGACGATGCCTAGAGCCCGAGCGGACTGTGGGGAGAGAGAGTACTTCCATCAAGGCTTCTGCTGTGTGTTTTGTGATGCAGGTAAGACTGAGCAGTTACAGCTGATAGCAATTGCTTCCTACATTGCATGCTGTGCAAGTGTAAGCCTGGTTGGAGCCGTGAGGGCTTCTTGGTGCTGTAAAGGCTGGACCCCATTTTGAAGTGAGAGCCCCTTATTGCATCAGGCGGTGACTGGGAGAGGTGCTTTGGCATCAAGTCAGGAAGCCTTTGCTTGTGGTTGAGGATAAAGTTTTTGAAGTTAAGTCATTTAGTTAACACAAAGAACAGGCCTGGGGGAATTCTGATGTTTCTGTGTCTGTAGGCAAAGCTTCAGTATAGTTTTGCTCTCCTCTCCTTGCTCCTTGTGTGCAGAGCTAACAAGTTTTGCACCGAGACGAAACCTCTCATTATTACCAGAAGTTTACTGGTGCATTTAGGTGGGATTCAGACAAAGGAGAAAAAAGCTTATTGAAAGTTATTCTCACTGGACTTGCCCCTTTCCTTCAGCAATGATACCATCCACAGGCTCCCTGCTTGCTGCAGCGACTCATCCTTCCAGCAGATGCCTTGCTGGACACCTCATTTTTCACCTCTCCCTGTCTGAGTGGCAAATTGCAAATGTACCTCCTGACTATCCTCTGCCTATAGGTTTGTGTGGCATGTGACTGATTTGCAAGGAAGAGTTGAACTTTTCTCAGCAATTTGTGTTGTAATATCTAGGTTTAGCCCTTTGTCTGTCAAAAGATTCCAAGATTGCTGCTGCTGCCTGTTCCCTTCTTCCACAGGTACCTTTGTTGCTGCCCACTGCAATGCTTCACATGTGAAAGGAAAATGTGACCCTTGCAAGGAAGGACAAGGCTTTACTGCCCATGCCAACGGCTTGGAGGGATGCTTGCCTTGCAGACAGTGCAAAGAGGGTACCAAACCTTTGGAACCTTAACAATTTCCCCCTTTTTAATGTGAAAAACCTGGTCTTCATTGGGCATATTGAATTTAAAAGTTAATCACCTTTATGGCCTGAGTATAATCTTTGCACTTGCTAACTTTTATTTTTAGATCAGATAACTCTGAGACCCTGTACTCTGACACAGAATGCTGAATGCCAGTGCAAACAAGGGTATTTCTGTGATGATGAGGGCTGTGAAATGTGTCGAAGAATCAGTCAAGAGTAAGTTTGAGAATAAGTTGCTATTTTCCTTCTAGGGTATGGTAGAGCTGTGGCCCAATCTGTGCCAATAGTTAACACGTGTCATCAGGCTGTAAATAATTGCCCTGAAGCCAAATGGCATTATTCATGCATTTAAATTTTAGGTGTCAAAACCTGCGATGTTGAGACCTAGAAAGACACGGACTTGGGTATCATTGTGCTTGTTGCTTATGGCTGTAAACTTGCATTTTTCATTTTTCATGCCTTCAGGTGGTATTTCCACAGAAACATACTTGAATGAACTTTCTAACACCCAGCTTAAAATTTTAGTGTGTAGAACTACCTGTTGAAGGAAACTAACTGTGCATGAATAATGCCTATATTCTGTGGTTTGTTTTTTTTTTCTTTCCCCCCTCCACTTAGATACTAACATCGATGAATTTTATCTGCTTTGCTTTTATTTTATCTTGTAGTCTTGTCTTGGATTGTTTAATGGTACACCTCTATCAAAGTTTATGCATGTTCCATTCATGGTTCTGAGCTCTGTCTGAAAAAGAATCAGGCCTGGACAGAGCTATGTACTGATCTGGAAATGCTGATACAATGTTCTGTTACCCTCCACTTCAGGCATCTGGACGGGAAAGAAATCCTGCTGAATTCCACTGATACCGGAGAACTAGGCTTAACCAATCAAGGTCTGTTCCACAAATCTCACTCGGTTTGTTGGGTCTGTGGCTCCAGGCTAATAACACCAGAGTAGTCTGTAAAACAGTGGTTTCAACTGCTGTAATGTATTTAAGAGCAGCTTCACTTTAGTCTAGGAGTTATTTGCTAAAGACAAGTTATTAAAGGGGTTGATGGGACAAACCACCTTGAATGTCACTTGGTGAAAAGCTACATGTGTTGCCAGGGTTCTTCAAGTTGTAAGGGGGACCCAGTTGAAAGTTATGGATAGTGTGAAGATGTTTACTGTGCCTGGAGTAGCTTCCTCTTCTGCCAGGAATGCTCACTGTCCATACTACAGTGCCCAAAGCTAGCTATCATCTTTTGCATACTTCTTTCTCCTTGAGTGTCTCTCCATAAACCCTTGTGGAAGTTGTATTGCAGCTCTCAGCAGAGTTCCCTGATGCCTTTGGAGCACGATGTGCAGTGCAAACAAGTGTTTGTGTGTTCAGGGCAACATGTCCATGACAGACCCAGGACAAACTATCTGGGTTATTAGTTCTGGGCTTAGGTTTTTCTCTAGGACAGCAAGGAATATCTTTTTGGGGGACAGTTTCAGTACTAATTTTTCTTTTCTTTCTTTGCAGGGAAGGAAGCTCATGTTTGGGTTATTCCGGTGCTTCTGTCGGCTGGTTTGGCTTTGCTTGTAGTGTTTGTTGTTCTTGTTAAAAAGCTGAAATGTGATAAAGGTAACTGCTTGATTGTCTGTGAAATTTGCTTTCCGCAGTTAGGCAAAGCATGCGCTAGGGCTGTCTCTGGTTCTTGTGTTGCCTTACAGGGGACCTGTTTAAGCTCTAGTTCATTTTGCATATGATGGAAATTAGCAAATTAGTAAAGTGAAGAAAAGTTTTGCTTGGTAAATAAAATGCATAATCCTTAACTATGAGCTTTCTTATCTTGCTGACTGATGCCTCTGCTTCAAAGCAAGATTATCATAAGGTCCTTAAAAAGGCCTTCTCCCATCAACTCGCCTTGTATTGGCAAAGAGGAAAAACCTGTGTGGGGTTTCAGATGCATGGGGCAAAAAGTAGCAACTAATTAGATCACTAATTACTTTCACTGTGTTTGGTTGTGGAGATTTTTTTTTTGTACAAATTGGTTCCCTTTAGTCATTTGAACTCTTAATGTGAATGTTAGGTTGATAAGTGCTGTGGAAATTGAGCTGTTTTCCTTGGAAACTTCTATTTCTAGTATTGTGTTTTAAAGTATTTTTGCTACTAGCATGGTTAAAATAATACTGAAAGCTATTATGAATCTTAAGTGCTAAGTTTGTTGAAATCATGTCTTACTGATTGTATTGCAGTAAAGACAATTTCTGCCTTCTGTTTTGCAATAGCCTACAAAAATTATGAGGAACAAAAGCTGGAGTAGAGGTGGTTGCAAGAGTGGCTTAAAAGTCAAACAGCATCTTGTAGTCTGCACTTTGCTAAGCAGGATTAAGGCACAGTGTTTGTGCTGTTGCTAAGGGTAGTACTGGGGTGAAATGTATGGACAGGTCAAAGAAACTAAATGGCTTTTAAAAGCTTTGGCTGTGTTACAGAAGTTTCTATTGTGTATAAGTCTTGTGTGATTTCAGCCATGTTTAAGTTGCTGCAATTCTTATAAGTTGCTCAGACACCTTTTTTTTTTTTCCCCAGCTGCCTCAACTGTTAAAGATGTAGAGGGACGTCTGGTAAGTATGTGATGGACCAAGTGTTTAATCTCTAATTGCTCACAGCCTAATTGTACCTGACACACAGCCCTCAATGTTTGTCTCACTGTAGATCTCTGCTAGGATGTGTTCCTGTGATGCAACAAGTTGTGATTCATACAAGGTCAGAAATTAATTAGCAAGTGTCTGATGCATTCAATAGCTGCTGGTGTCTCCTTGTCAATACTGGAAAATGCTTCAGAGCCTGTGACCAGGACGCTTTGGAAGCGGAGAAACAACTTGGACTAGCTGCAGGTTTTCACTTCAGACTGTCTCCAAGTGATGCCTTGATCCAATTGATTCCTTTTTTTGCTGCTTCCCATGTGTATTTCCCAGCTGATGGCAGCTATTTTTTGGTGTTGCAGCATGGTGGTGTTCCAGCTCTCATTGCATTGTGACTACAAATTATTAGTTCATAAGACTTAACCACTCCTGATCCAGTAAAGTGATTGAGTCTTCCTGCCTTTGGGCTCATGTCACAAGCTACAGACCAGGACCTGACAGTCTGAATTCTTGGTCCTAAGCAGTCCCAAAAGAGGAGGTGTTCAGGGCTCAGAGCATGCCAGCCTCAAAGAAGGGTTTATCCAGCTGAGGCTGGCTGCTGGCATATGTTCCAGCTTGAAGCTGGGTATACACTGGCATCCTGTAGCCAAATGTGATTTCAGAACCTTACTGTTTGAGTCTAAAAAACCTATTGCTAGTCCAGCATATTGCAAGACAAATACAAGGCTGGATGAAGTAAATACAAGCTGGCTTTAACTTCTCTAGTAAGAAACTACATCACTACCAGCACCACAAGGCAAAAACGAGCTCAGTCTTAGTTTTACACAACAAATGTTAGTCTTGGTGAGCAACTAGGAAAAATATCCAGACTCTTCTCAGTGTGTGTACAGCACTTTTTTTTTTCTCCTTGGAGCTTCTCTTGTCCCTCACCAATGCATTATCCACCCAGTGTATGCACTCTTGTCTAATGTTATCAATTAGACACTTTGAGTAATTAAATGCTTTTTTACTATGTCAAAAATACTTGAAGACTGAAGAAACAGAATTGAAAGAGATATTCAAAGGCTCACCCTAAACTCTGCTCTTTTTCTTTTTTAAGGTCCATAAGTGGCTCAAATATGTGAAACACCCCAGGTTTTTTGTTGCGTTGTGTCTCCCCTCATGCCCTGGCCAGATTTCCAGCACTTCATCTATTTATAGAAGCTGATGAAGAAACGTGACAAAAAAACCTGGTCAAAAAATGCTGTAGCATAGGAATAGCAAAAAAACCCATGTCTTTAATTTCAATAAATAGTTGCAGAATGATGCAGTTACAAATTGGCGCATGGTGCCACTTGTCTCTCATCTAAGAGCTGTCACAGGCACTTGGAGTGCTTGTGCTGCTGTAAGAGCTTATTTGCTAAGGAGAATTCCACTGATGCAGTCCTGAGACTGAGTATTTGGCACCTACACACCTTCCCTTCACACTGCTCTAATGCCCCCAACAACTGCTCGTACTTGAATAGCTGATGCTGGGTTTTGAAACAAAAGTGTCAGCCATGACAGTGCTCTTTCAGTCATTTGTTTTCCTGTTTAAGAATTATCCTGTATAAATAAGATGAACTTCTTTAATGTGTTCATACCCTTAAACAGAAATTGTTTCAGTGAGAATGATGTACAGCTCCCTATGTCATATGTAGGGGGGTTCCCCCTCACGTCCTCACTTATGCATGTTGGTCACGAGTGGTGTCATCTGTGGGTTGCTGTTGCTGTGCAAACAGAAAGCATGCTGGCTTATGCTTACAAAGGGCTTGTACCTTAATAAACATAAATCTCAGGGGCAGAACAGTAACTCCTCATCCTCATTTTCCACATATAACTAAATACTCCTAAAGCTTGCCAGCTGTAGCACCTGTCATGTGCGACATGCTACTCTGCTTTGTGCTTGTACTGTTCATGCTGACCTGATGCTGTACTCCCTGGCTATGCTTGTTAATGAATTGACAATGCCAGAAATGAAGGGAGCCTTTCTTGCTGGCTTCTCTCCTTCTCCCCTCGCAAAAACTATTCAATGTACATGGGTGCTCACTGGCTTCTTTCAACTGCCTATAGTTTGTGAACTCACCAGGAAAGCTAATCCAGCCACAGACAGCCCTAGGTACTGCATTGCCATGGACCTGACAGGCTACTTGGCAACAGTTCTGAGCAGCAGCCTTGATGCAGCAATAGGCTTGGGGTCCCTGGTCCTCTTAAGTCATCTCAGGGGCAGCAAGGCAGTTTAATTCCCTCCTGTCTTAGGAGGGGTATCTAGCTACCATACCTAGGGAGGAGCAAGCAGCAATCCACATCAGTAAGAACATTAGGAAAAGTTTCCTGTGGTTGTTGCGGAGGCAGCTTGTGTGCCTTACCCTGCAGACTGGTGGGTGCAGAACAGCCAGGGAGGTGGAGAGTCAGGCTCTGAAACCATTTTGTCACAATCCACTAGTACAAGTGGGGGTTGTGATGGTTTGTTTTACTAATTTCAGAGTGCAAAAGACACAGCAGGGGACTCTCAGTATTAATCAAAACAAATGCACCTTTTATTGAGTGCCCTCAGTAAATGTGATAGAAGAATTAGAAAGGTTAGATAGAGGATAGAGAGAGAGAGAGAAAAAGAAGGGGGGACTAGCTACCAACAGAGAGGCAAAATCCTTGTGGTCCAGCTAGTAGATCCATCTTGTTCATGTTGGGGAGAATCTCAAAGTCTTTGGTTAACTCAGGGATCTTTTATAGTTTTATGTCAAGGGAACAGGTACAGGACAGTGGAGAATAAGCCTGTTGAGAACAAGTACAGACAGTCTAGTTCTGAACAGGACAATTCAGTCCCAGCAGTGAGCAGGACCCATTGTTTCAGGACTGGGTCCCATGGGAAACCCGCCTTGGACTGGCAAACACACCTGTGGGCAACACCTGGCAGACATCCCACTTCAGTCAGGCCAGTGCCTCTGTGTTAGAATTTTAAGGGTCTCAGTCCTTGCAGGGGGGGCTTCAATCTCCATCCTTGATGGTGGGCATGTGGCATATGAGGGATCTTCTGTGGGAGGTCACCAAAGTTACCCCAGAAAGTCAGTCTTTCTCCAAAGTGAGTGGCATCTGGCCAAGAGGTGGGGAAATCGAGGGGCTATCGTGATGAGTGGGTATTGTGCAGCAGGTGTAAGTGTACAGAGTGAGCTGCTCCTTGTCAGGCCCTGCCCAAAGCAGTGTACCATGGTGACACAGCAAGCACACCTGAGAACAATCACTTGGCAGGCACCACCTCAGCCAGGCCAGAAATCCAGTCAGGGTCTTCAGCATCTTGGTCTCTGTCCTTGTGACAGTTGTGAGGCAAATGAGGGAAACTTTGGACTGTCTCTTACACATTTGAAGTCTAATTCTGTAAAGGCTGTTACTTTGCCAAATTATCAGCTCTCCTTTTGTGTCTCTGACATCTGTGGCTTCAAGTATTTCCTTTTCTTCCCCCAAGAAGAAAATAGTGGAAAATAGTGTGGTTTCTGAGCAGGGCACTGTCCTGTGCAGGAGCTGGAAGTGCTGTATGACAGCATGGTTGAGGAGGATTGCCAAGTCCTCATTGGCAACAAAACCTGTGCAGAAATCTGCTTTTCAGCAGACTGCCCTGTCTAATGTTCCAAGTGGAATTCCAGCAAATTGTAAGATAAGTGTACATGTGTGAAATGATCATTGTATTTTCTCTAATATAGGTATCCCTTTAGTTGAGCTTGTAACTATTCCTAGAGCTTTCAGGCAAAAAACCAGAGGAAACTTTCCCTTAAAGATGTAATAGGAAGTATGGGAAGTGATAGCTTGGGGGAAAAAAACTTTCAATCCCTAATTTAATTTACTCTACCTCTTTCACCTCCCTGACAGAAGCTACTGTTTTGTGATAGCAGCGAATATTGCTTTGGAGCCAGTAGCGTGTTTGTTTCACCATGAAACTTTCTTTACTCCAGTACTTTCAGGCCTGCTATGAAATCTGCTTCCCTTCCCTTCTTTGCTGTGTGTGATGTAAAAGCTGTCAAATAGGTGTAAAACAATAGTGAGTGAAGCACACTGATTTGTTGGAGTAATGATCCAACTTTGTATTACAGGTACGACAACCAAGTCAGATAATTGTTAAAGATCTCTCTCAACGTGGTAAGTATTCCATAAATTGGCTGTACTTGGAATTTGGTTTTATTTCCTGTTGACTTTAGTCTATTTACAGAGTAGTATAAAGAGGCTAATGAATATTGCTTAGAGCTATAAGGCTTTCAGTTTACTGTAAAATATGCTGAAACAGGATTATTGCTGTATTTGTAATCCCTGTGGTGAACCGTTCTACTTTGGAGCACGACTTTTCTGCATGGGAGTATAGCACAGTCATGATTTTAAGAATGGTACAAATTTTTGAAAAAATGTTTTAAAATGAGTCTGCATTGCAGCAGTGTACTCTGCTTTACTGAGTGTAGGTCAGAGTGAGAGATCTCTCAGTCAAATGTCCCCTCATGTGGAAGAGCACATCAAACCTCCATACACCCTCCTGTAGGCAGAAAATTGTTGTGCTGGATGTCCAAGTGATGGATTTTGCTCATGGGGGTCTTGGTGTGGCAAACCTGTGCCAGCAGCATGGTGGAGTCGTTAAAACTTCCTCTTTGGTAGCCCTGCCAAGGGAACATGCCAGCCAATGAAGCCTTCCTCAAAACCAGACTGTGGATGGTGTCCTGCCTTAGGAGGCCACTCCTGAGAATGCACCAATACCTTTAGCTACTTTCAAGACCACTTAGTAGAAAACTTATTTGTCCTGCTGCTTCTTAGGTGCCAAACCCTGCCTTGCTGCTGCTGTTTGGTCTGTGCAGGTATCGGCTGAAAATTAAGGGGAAAGTATGTGTGTGAGCGATGGGGAAAAAACCCTGTGTTTTAAAGTCCAAGCTGATGTGTGTTGTGTGTTTCTTCTTACAGAACTGAGAGAGACCTTTGATGTCTTTACAAAGGAAGTACCACCACAACAGTGGAAGCAGCTTATGAGAACTCTTCTACAGGAAAATGATATTGATAAAATTATTTTAAAATTTCCTAATAATAGAGAAGAACAATCGTATCAGATGCTTCTCATCTGGAAAAAGAGACTGGGAAAGAAACAATGCATTATTAATTTACTGGATGCATTGAGGCGCATGGATACCAAAGCTTATTACAGCGTATTAAACACTTTAAAAAGTAATAACATTATAAGTAAAGTAGAAGCTGAAGATTAATGTTTATGAGGAACTGAAAAAATGTTCCTGTGTACATAACTTTATAAGTAGAAGCTGAAGATTAATGTTTATGATTAACTGCAAAAATGTTCCTGTATACATATGTGTGTCTTCAGACTTCCTTAAATGAGGGTGTCAGGAACTGCTGGTAGAAATGGAATTAGCCTCCTCAGCTCATGGAGACAGCCGGAAGGGATGTAATGCCTTTGTTGTTTTCATGTTTACATGACCTTCCTACCTCTAAGTCATAAAATATTAAACACAGGTGCTGGATGCCCCCTTCGGAGCCAGAAGCTGGGGCATCCCTTGGTTTGTGGCAGCGCTGTCCCAACCTGGGGGCAGGGACCGGGAGTCCGCTGCTGTTTTTGCGTACTGTGATGATGCTTTAGTTTCCGAAACCATTTGTGTTGCGTCGGAGTGCTCAGCACCGCTATGTGTGAAGCACAGCAATAAAACCCTGGCTCAGACAGAAGCTGGCTCTGGGACTTTGCTCTGGCGGCGGCGCCTCCATGCTTGGGGCTATTTAAGGAAAGGCGGGCGGCGGCGCTCGGAGCGGGGCTCCGTTGGCACGGTGCCCTGGGCAGTCATTTCCCGGCGGGGGCCGTGCCGCGTAGGGCCATGCAGGGCTGGGCAGTGCCGTGTGGGGCCGGGCCGTGTGGAGCCGTGCCGGGCCATGCGGGGCCGGGCCGTGCCGTGCGGAGCCGGGCAGTGCCGTGTGGGGCCGGGCAGTGCCGTGCGGGGCCGGGCGGGCAGTGCCGTGTGGGGCCGGGCAGTGCCGTGTGGGGCCGGGCAGTGCCGTGCGGGGCCGGCCGGGCAGTGCCGTGTGGGGCCGGGCAGTGCCGTGTGGGGCCGCGCGGGCAGTGCCGTGCGGGGCCGGGCCGTGCCGTGCGGGGCCGGGCCGTGCCGTGCGGGGCCGTGCGGGCAGTGCCGTGCGGGGCCGGGCCGTGCCGTGCGGGGCCGCGCGGCGCTGCCCGTTGCCCGGGTGACGCAGGTTGCCCGTCGGAAGTAGCGTAGTGCGGGCGGGGCGAGGCTTCCGGACGCGCTGTTGCATCAGCTCGGGAGCGAGGGCAGGCGGAGGCAGCAGCAGCAGCAGCAGCTCCGGGATGGCAGCAGCCGCCAGCGCCGAGCACGGTAGGTGGGCGAGCGGCGCCGCGGGCCCCCGGCGGGGCCGGGCCGAGGGGCGGCCGGCGTTGTCACGGCTCGGCGGGGGCCGGGGTCGCGGCGCCGCTGCTGTCACGGCGGGGTCGCGTCCCCCGGGGCGGCCGCGCTGCCCCGAGCCCCGCGCAGGGGGCGCGTCCCGCGGGATGCGGCTCGCCTGTGCCCGCCGCGGGTGTAAGGTTAGTGCCGGCAAGGTTAGCGCCGGCAGGGTTAGTGCTGGCGTTCGCGATTTGGGGAGGGAGTTCGGAGCGCCTCGTCCCCGCCGCCCGGAGCAGCTGTGCCCGGCTCGGTGCGTGCGCCGCTCGGCGCCGTCCGCGCTCTCACCTGTCTCTGTGCCTGCCGCACTGCCTTCCCCGAGCCATCGGGGCTCTCCCCTGAACTCACGCCTGAACTTTTGGACTTTTACGGACATTTTTTGTGGTCGTGTTGTAACGATGGGTTGTGCTCTTCGCTTCCATATGGAAGGAGGGCTGGGGTAGTACTATAATTTTTGGCACTACTGTAGCAAATGAAAACTTGGCATACCAGTCATGCAAGTATGAAATACCATTATGGTATGTAAAGGGTTGGAAATTTCTGTCATTCCAGTTGAGGATCTGTAAATACAGATATTTTTGCCCCTTTTTCTTTAACAAAGCAACAAAGTAACCGAAAGTTACTTTGATCTTTTTTCATCTCGTGTAATATTCCCACTAAAGTGCAACATTTCTTGTCATCAAGGGATCAGCTTTTTCAGAAGTCTTTTTAGTGTCTTAGGGGGGAAAAATCCAAGAAAGGCTCAGTTCGGGTGCACTTTGAGAAACTCTTTAGTTACTATTTGTTAGGGTGGGGTGTTTTTTTAACTGAATCTGCAATTGTTATATTTAGTTTCAGTTCAGGAAAAGTGGAAGTGAAACTTTCAGGGCTCAAAGACTAGGATTGACAAGCTCTTCCTTGGTGTGGGATACTCCAGTCTTAAAAATCCCTGCTCATCTAGAAGCCTCTTGCCCCTTATGTGTGAATCTTGATAAGTCCTTTGTTTTTTTGTCTCTGTGCATGCCGTGTCTGGCATTAGTTGGAATCACTGCATGGGTTTGGTTCTTGTGAAATGTTAATGGAAAAGGAGAATTCATCTTGTCTGAGTAGATGGTTGGAATTCTTTTCAAAGGTACCAGAGTGGCCAGCCAGGATGATAAATGGCCAGTTTGGAGCCGTATTAATAATGTTACCTTGGTCTTTTGTGGGTTGTTTTAAATTAGTGAAAGCCAAGTTGGATGAGAAGTTACATTTCAAAATGTGCAGAAATGGGTAAGATTTCTTTTTGGAGAATGCCTCTGCAGAATTCCCAGAACATTTACATTGTCATCTAATTATGACTGACAAGGTTAGCAGGTTCAGGGAAGCCCAGGAAACATGACTTTTCCCTGAAGTGAAGTAACTCCCTGGTTTTGTGTCAGCTTGCTTACTGCCTTTATGGCTTTCCTGTATTTACTTTGCCATCCAACACCTTCAAGGAGCAGAGGTTTTCATCTTCAAGTTAATAGAAGTGAAAATTTTCAATGAAATTTGATATTGTGGGGATTATGTGTCTTGTTTAAACCTCAGAAGTTATTTTATGTGCAGATAAAATGTGGAAGCTGTCCTGTGCCTTTGAGTCTGTGGGTTGCTGCAGTCTCTCAGACAAATTCCTAGTGTCCTTTAATAGTCTCTGAAGCATTCCATGCATGGAAAGAAGAATGTGTGACAATTATATCACCCAAAGGGATGGTGCATCAGTGGTGGTGTGAGAACTGTACCAATTGATGTCTGCAGCGGAATGTTTTTGAAAGAACTTTCTACTGGATGACATTAATTCTTCTGATTTTTCGAGGTTATTTTGCTACCTCTCCAATACTCGTGCTCAGTGCTTGTTTCCTCTTGTGTGATACGATATCTATGGATCATTCTGCTCACACAAGTTAAAATTCAGTGTTATGCAACAGCTCTGTAGTACTCTCGTGTTTCTGCTGTCAAGGAGACACTTCCTGATGCAATTGAGAAGTAACAACTGCATCTGTTCTGTTTTGGGGATGGAAAAAAAATGCAGTTAGAGAGAAGGGCAATTCCTTAGCTTGTTTTCCTAAAGCATCAAGGAAAAGAGCTCAGATGTACATATATCCCTTGGGCCTCCTCCCTCAGTACTTTTGGAATCCATTGATTGGTATTAATTAATCCATCAATTTGACAGTGGGCAGCTGCCTCTTGCACAGCATTGGAAGACTTGGCAGTGATGGGCTGGAGCTTTGCAGGAGGATGGGGATACTGAAGGGTATGGAAAAATAGGATGCAGCACTTAGGAGGAGCCAGGAAATATTTCAGTGGGAGTGTTTAATGAATTGAAGGAATTGCAAGATGGGGGGAACCGAGGATGCAGAATGGAAATCACAGAAAACCAGGTTCTGTAGATTTTCTGTTCTTCTTTTAGCCATGACATCAATTAAACCAGAACAGACTTTTGCGTAGACAGCTGTCACTGATTCCTTTTCCTTGAAACAAGTGATCCACGGCTCCACTGCCTTCCAAGGCAGTGTTATCACAGTCATCTGCTCAGCACAGCCTGTGAAACTGATGGGGGACCCTGGGAATGGGACAGTGAGCCTGATAAACCTTTTAATTTGAAGTATTAATGTCTGTGCCAAGATTGATCAAAAAAATCTTCATTTGTTAAGCTTATCAGTGCTAAGCTGGTCCCGACATTCACAGGCAGTTTTACTACCTCTCCTTGCCAAAATTAGCTTGTATGAGTGCTGTCATATTTGTTGTATTTGTGTGTAAGTTTGGGCAAGTTCCCTTTCAGATTGGTTTGCAGATGTGGTTGGAAAGCACTTACATTGTTTCAGATACACTGACTTGCTTCCCATTAGCAGCCTGATGTGTGAATAATGGTCATAATAGCCATAATAATACTTGCAAATTGAGTGTTGTTTTTCCTTGCAAAAGATCTTTTCTTTGAGATATAATTTCATTTCTACCTAGATCATTCTTGTAATACCTTTTTTTTGCCTTCTCCCTCATATCTTTCATGTATACAAAATTCACATTCAAGTCTTAGGTTTCCACTGTTAATGAACAGAACTGTTACAGACTATTTAATGTGTACAAACATGTGAAGTTCTGTGTTGATAAACATCAGTAAATATTTAGGAGCACGGAAAGATTACAGTAAATTAACTGTGTGAGCCAAAGCTGAATCCCGTTCAGCTGGGTAAGGCAAGTCTATAAGGTGGAGTTACGAGCCATTATTTCCTTGGTATTCCTTATTTGTACTGAGCAATTACATGGATAGGCCTTGAGAAGGATTTATACTTTACATGGATCTGTCTTCTTTTGTTCATAGATATTAAATATCTTCTGTGGATTTTGATAATTTTAAATTTTTTAAAGTCATTGACCTTTTTTATTAGCTCTCCCAATGTGTCCCAATATCTCATTTATACCCTAAAGAGTTGAATACAAACATGCTTGATATCTAGCTGCCACTTCCCTGTCATCCTGAGTTGCTGTTGGATATTTTAATAATTGATTTCTGTATAGAAAATGGTTCATAAAGTTTTAACTGATGAAAAACTTTGTGCCATCCCTCCCATCCTTTCCTAGCCATCACTTTCCCCTCTCCTTTCATTCCTGCCTTTTCAGGAGTTGTGTTCTGTGAGCACCTCCATGCTTTGGGAGATATTCCTGCCAGCGTGAGAAGTGACACTTGTGGCTGTGGTCTGTGTTGGGCTTTGGGAGCAGGGACAGGTGCTCTCCTGCTGCCTCTCTCACTTCACTGCACGTGACCTTGGCTTGAATTACCTTGCTGGCTGACTACCTAGACAGGATATTGCCTTCATGTTTGTACAGTACTTTGAACATGAACAGAGCTACAAACATTGAATCATTGTTAGAAAATGTGAATGCTGGGTTTGCCTAATGGCAGTGCTAGCATAACCTCAGAGTGCTTTGTGCCCCCTGGCTTGCACAGGGCTTGCTCTACCAGTGAGCATCCCCACCAGCACACAAAGCTTTCCTCTGTGTCCCTGTGTTTGTCCAGAGGAGACATAACTGAACCTGCTTTGCCTATATACCAAAGAAATCACAGAATTAAAAAATAGTGAGAGAGGCATGATCTGATATCCTTTCTGTTTGTTTGTGTAGGTTTTACTAATTTTAAATACTATTCAGGGGCATGGGAGACGTATGAGAATATACAGCAGAGCTGAAGTTCTGAGTTTCTAGAGCAAATAGGAAGAACTAAGCATTGTGCTGGGAGCCTGTGTGCAGGCAACACCCCTGCAAAGATGTAACTACAAGCTCAAGTTTAGTGGACATATTCACAGCCTTTCCACAGTGCATAAAATGAATCATATTTAAATATTGGCAGGATGAGTGTTTTAGCAGCATGGAAAAGAGTGGCTGATTAGGTTTGCCCTGTGTGAAGGATTTTCTCCAATTTTGGTAGATTATATTCTTCATGAAAAATACCTGTGTTCTTGTCCTTATCACTCTTTGAAAGATGTCTTCAAAAACTTATGGCAGCATGAACATAATCCTGTTAACAGGAAATACTTAGTTATTTGGTAGCTTGTATTAAATCTAATTTTCTCAAATTTCTTACCAGTTGCCAGAGCTAATTTACAGGGGGAGATGTGTGTTATAAGCATATATTTTGGTCATGGGATCTCCTTCTTTTAATGCTGACCAAATGTCCTGTGCCTCTCTTTACAGCTTCCAGCTACAGTTTTATTCTGAGCATTAGTGAAGAGGAAGCCAGGGTGAAGGCTCTGAACGAGTACCTGAGCACTCGTAGTTATATCCAGGGGTTCACATTTTCACATGCAGATGTGGAGGTGTTCAGAAAGTTTTCGGGGCCACCTGTGGACCAGTATATCCATGTTGTCCGGTGGTACAGACACATAGAAGCAATCTATGATGGCAGCAGTGACAAAAATGAGCCTTGTAAACTTCAAACAAGTGAGTAATATGAAACTGGTGGGCAGGTTGTAGACTAGCTGACATTGTATTGGTTGTTACTGCAAGAAGTTCCCTTTCATACTCTCTTGCACGCCTTAAGATTTACAGTATCAATTTGTATTCAAAGTCATAACATTATTCTTGCATACAGTTACTGTGCAATTGATAGATTCTGACCTATCTGGATGTAAAAGCTGTTACCTTTTTTTTTTAAGTTCCTCAGTGTACAGAATTTGATTATGTGTATTTTCTTTAAAAAGCTGGCTATCTTCTGGTTTGTAAAAGAATGTGTGGTTTTGGGCTTTTTCCTGGAAATACTAAGATTTACCCAGTCTACTTTTTTTCCTTGCAAGATTAACCAAATAGTTGTTGTATAATATACAAATCCACAATACAATAAACTGAATACTTCCTCTTCTAATTGTTATTAACACTGAGCTTCACAAAGAATGTCTGGGCTTCTTTTTTAACCTTGGTAATTTAGGCATGCTGATGATTTGAGGAAGTATTAACTGGTTAATCTAGGTCATTGTGTAAGCATGGGCAGGCATTTTTGGGAGCTGCATCACTCTCCTGAGTTGTTTTCCAATGAGCTAGACTAATTTAATTGCCTTATAGTGAGATCCTTGCTCAGGGAGTCATGAAATAATGAAATTAATAATGCAGAGCTGTTGTATAGTGCTTGCAATACCTACAAATGAATGTATGTCTGTCATTCTTGCTGATGGTTGTTAACTAGTATTGCTCCAGTGCCATCTTCTCACAACCCCTTCCCATTTGTGTACTCAATTCCTAACAGACCAGCAGTTAAAATCAGACTGCTGTGAGTAAATTCAGTGTGTTGTGTGTGCCTGCAAGTGTTTGTGCTGGTTATTATTTCTTTGCAGCAGAGAAGGGATCTCAGCTGCACCCCTGGCTCTGACAGCAGATCTGTCCACTAACTGCAGATTGTCTGTAGACTTCCATGGATCAGGGTGGAGCAGAAACAGAAAAGGTTTCCATTTTCCAGACCATGAAATCTTTACTGTTAAATCTTTCTTTCTGAAGGATTATATCTTCATGATATGTTTCAGGAATCCTGGAATGGTGTTCTGCAGTGTTCACCATGAAAATAACGCACAAATCTGCCATGCTTCTTAGACCATGAATACTTCATTGTTGTTTTTTTGGTGTGGCAGAAAACTCCATGGTGGATTAGAGCAAATGAACTTCAGTTCCACCAGAGGAAAGGCTGTAGGCTGGCAGAGGTGTATTTGACCAAACTAACCAATATTTTACCAGCCTTTTACTTTGCCCTTAGCATCTGTGTAAGTGGGTAAAATGTGACACCTAACTCACAAGCTGAGAAATACGGGGTGCAGTATCTGGGTTTTTCCTTATGTTCATGTGGTTGTACCTGAAGAAAGCTTTACAGATTTATCTTTTATTAGGCTAACCCACACAGGCTTCTTTCCCTGAGGGAAGCGTTGGCCACAATTAAGCATGCCAGAGTAATCTTTGTAAATCAAAGAGTAAACAAATCCATACCTTGGTGTATGACCTGTGTTATGGAGAGACTGCTCTTGAACTTAATGTGTTCTGTTCAGGAGTACCTCGTGCAATGAAATGTTTAGAATGGACACATATTTCCATGGATTCATAGCATGGAAGTTAAATGAAGTCCCATGAAGTGAGACAGAGCACTACACTTAATATATTTTTTTCTTATTTGGGCAGTTACTCAAAAAAGCAAAATGAAGAGATTTAGATTTTTTATACCATGAATGTTTACATTACTTGAAGGTTTTCAGCCAAAATATGCATGTGAAGATATTGAGATAAACAGAGTTAATGAAGAGCACCCTGAGACACAGGATAAGAAAGGCGATTTTGTTGTCAAAACAAATAGTTTATATAATATTTTACTTGCAGCTAAAATGCATACCATGAGAATTCCTAAACAGTGCAGTGTGTATTAAGCTGGCAAACTTGCTGTACTTCTGAATTTCTTGGTTTGCTTTCATTCCTAGTTAATGTGATAATTGGTTTAACATCATTACAGCTGTAAGCAGCGCAGTACACAGCAAACTGCAACTCTTTGACAAATCACATGCCCATACTTCTCTTTGAAAAAAACCCCATGAGTTTAACAGCTATGTTGCTTCTTACAAATTTAGGAGAAAACAAATTCAAGAATATTGTCACTAACATTACCCTGGGTTTTATCTATTCTCTTTAATGGCAAAGTGTAGCCTCTTGCTGAACTGGAGCATATTTGTGGTAAATGAATGTGTTCAGAAATGCCTTGTGTACTTAGCAACAATGCACGATAAAAAGCTGGGGTTCTTTCTAAGCCTTTCTGTCAGCTCTCCCTCTCACCCTGAGCGCACATACTCTGTCAATATTGGCTCTAGAGACCACCTCTGGACTCTGGAGATATTTTGCAAATTCTGTGTGAGATCTGTGATGTGCCATCACAGTAAAATCAGTGGTGTTGCAAATAGCCCAGGACTGCCGTAACACTTCATTAATGATTCATTAAATTTCAAAACTCATGGTAATACTTCACCTGAATTCCATGCTCTTGCTTTTGTACCCTGTTCCTCACTGCTACTTGGATCAAAAACTAATAGGAATGGCAATTTAGAGAGTAGAAAATAAACTAGATTGCAATAATTTACTTTGGTTTTGGTGGCTTTGTAGGAGGCTCTAACAGAAGTAGCTGCATTACTAGGATTGAAGCTCTTTTCTCCATTTAAATATGGGGTTTTTTTCCTTCTGAAATAATGATGTGATAAGGAGAAAATGTTATATTGCAACTCTGTTTGTGGAGTGTCTTTTAAACTTTCTTTAAACTACCTTTCCTCCTAGGTAAAGGCAAACGTGTGCAGCCCCCCTGGTCTCCCCCTGAAGGGACAAAACATTCCAGGCTCTGCCTCTACAACAGCCTGACACGCAGTAAGGTGAGTAAATGAAAGGGAAATGGGGATTTCCCTAGAAACACAAACAAAGCCGTCATCAAATCCTGTTTCTGAAGTGTTTGCCCTGTCAATAGTCAGGTCTCTGGGTTGTATTTTGTAGAATGTTAACAAGCACAGGCCAGGAACTCTGTACCAATCAATTGCATTAGCTGGACAAGTGTAATGCTATTTACATTAACATATATACACTAAAAGTGTGTGTCTCTTTGTGCATACGGTATAATATTCAGTTCCCAATTTCAAGTTGTCATGCAAAGTAGCCAGGCATTCAACTGTACTACACATTAGTGTAGGCAGTGTGAGCAGAATAAAATCACAGTTTCTTTATTCAGATGTTGTCTGTGTAAAAAAGGTCTCACCAATTATATAGTTGCAATATAAAAAGTGTAAAACTTCCTGTGGTCTTGTTTGAGAGTCCTTTGGGAATGAGGAAATTTTAAGAATATTAATTTTATATGGGATGTAGTATTCAAGTATCTGTGAACTGATTATAGGGTGTAACCTTTTTCAATGCAAAAGAAAACTTACAAAAAGTTTGAATAGTGGCCTGCTTAGTCAAAATTATTGTAAGCTGATATCTTGATATATATAAGCAGCCACACCCCATTATCTCTCTCACAGGATAAAGCTAGTGCTGATCTTTAGTTATGGTAAAGTTGGGAATGGAATAATATTTGTTTTTTGTAATTATAATCCACATTTTCATGTTCTAATTCCAAATGGGATGTTACTGGCCTGAGGTCGTGTCTTCAATTTCTTCTGATCATTTTACCTTCCCTTTCAATTAAGGAAGTATTTCAGCCTCAGAATGGAAAAAAGGTCTTGTGGTATTGCTGTGGTCCAACAGTTTATGATGCTTCTCACATGGGACATGCCAGGTACTGCATTCCTTACTTTGATAGAGGTGATAAACAGTGCCTAGTGGAAGCAAAAGATTATTAGAAGAAGTTATTATTCAGATGGGTATATTACTATCAGTGCTTGCAATTTAAGATTAAAAGCACCTTATAATATTTTATCATTGTGGGATTAAACTTTCTAATAGATGGGAGTAAAGTAAAACTGCTGCACAGCTATTGATTGATTGAGCTTAAAATGGTTTGTGCACAGAATAGATACAAGTGTTTACTAAAAACACCCCTGTATTTTTTTGGTTTTAGGTCCTACATCTCATTTGATATCCTGAGAAGAATCTTGAGGGATTATTTTAAATATGATGTTTTCTATTGTATGAATATTACAGATATTGATGACAAGGTAAGGGGTTTTTTTAAATTGCAATCTAAAATGTTCAACTTTTAGAATGGAAGTCAGTCACATGTAATTACCACTTGATAAGCCAAGATGAATCTTACACTTACTGAGATGTACATTTTGTGCACAAAAGCATTTATTTTCTCAGTTTTGTAGCACTCCTATGGTAGCAAACCCTTTAGTGTTGTATAATAATGAAGACTCAGTAATTTAAAGAGATAATTTATTTTCTTTGCCTGATGAGGTAATTAATTGACTCTGTTGAGGTAGTCCATTAACTGTGTATGGTGTGTTTGATTTGTATTATTGGACGTTATTCTTGTAGCTTGTTAATTTATAGGGAAATGCCTTTTGTACATAGTAGATTTTTATCTGCACTTTGTATAACTATGTGTCATCTCACAGAAATATTTTCATGTTTTTGATTTGTAGATCATCAAGAGAGCAAGACAAAATCACCTTTTTGAACGATATAGAGAGAGCAAATCCACACCAGATCAGCTGCTTGAAGATGTCAGAACTGCCTCAGAGGTGGGTGTGGTAATCTCTGCTTGTGTTTTAGGTTCTCACTCAATAATGTAGGAAAGCATCTAAAGAAAGCTTCAGACTTTGCTGCCTCCTTAAACTTTCTGCTTCTTTTAGTTCTGGTACTGCACATGTTAGAAATGTTACTTGAACTGCACATCACTTTGATTTTTACATTGTTTTAGAATTGACAAATTCTTTAAAAGGCATTCTTGATTTCTGTGATCTTAGCACTTATTTGTGAGTGCATGTATTGCTCAAACAGCATTTGGACGTTTGTGTGTTCGCATTCAAACTTTTAAAATACTCCTTTAAAGGAGTTTTTGAACAGTGGTCTGTCCATACTCTTGCAAAGCTTGGGAGGTTTCTCCTTTGTGCCATTGATGACCTTGGAAGGAAAAAGCTGGAAAGCTTTAAGGATTTAATAAATTGTGTATTCAGGACTCAAGGTGAGGGAAGGTGATTCTCTGGTAATTTTTAGAACTACAGATCACAAAGAGATTATCATTCTAATGAATTGAATACAGAGCTGGAAATAGGAGGCTTGGAAATTTTGCCTAACTGTCTTTGCCTGACAAACTGCCTAAACATTGCATTTAATCTCTCCCTGTTTCACATTAAAGCTTGTCCTTTTCAAATTCGTGGTAATCAACTGTGCAATTAAGGTGATCAGCTGCACAGAAAATGAAAACAGCAGTAATTATGATGATGATGTAGTGATTTATAATCAGAAGTCTTTCTGAAAAAATGAATTTGGATGCAAACTAAAATCTTGTGATTGCACCATTATTTCTGATGAGGAGCATATTTCATATTTCAGTAGTTGATGTCAAAGCCTTTTCTGTGGCATAATGTCTTATTCATCACTAGCAAGGTACTATGTGCCTAAGATAATACTCTGTGTATGGAGCATGGTGCTGCTGTGCTGCAGCTGGCTTTCTAATTTTTTTATTTTTAATTGTAGCTCTTTTCAGTTAAACTAAATGAAACAACAGACCCAGATAAGAAGCAAATGTTGGAAAGAATTCAAAATGCAGTCAAGTCTGCTTTTGACCCTCTACAAGAAGCTCTCCAAGCAAAGCTCCCTGCTGAAGAGATCAACAGATGTCATGAGGTAAGTTTGAGCTCCTTCTTAAATTTTATATTTGGTTTATAATTGTTAGGAGGTTTAAAAACAATGTGTAGCTCGTAGTAATTCCCTGAGACAGTATGGAACCTTTAATTAATAAAAAGAGAAATTGTGGGACTGAGAACTTTTTAGTACTTTGCATTCAATACAGGAACTTTGATTCTTCAGTTCAGCTACAGAGTTCTTGGATGCTGTTTTTATCAATAAAACTAACTTTTTTTTTAACCTTTCCAATGAGGATTTTGCTCTTGTATGTACTTAGACTTTCTCTTTGACTTTTTTTGTCTTGAGTAATTAATTTCATTAGAGGTTACTGAACACACATTTCTGATGTTCCAATAGTGGTGGCAGTTTTCCACACAAGTGTTTCTGTCTCTGATCAGAGAGGAAAATACCTCCACCAAAGTTGTGCTCAGGATTATTTTTATTAAAAAAATTACATTTAGTGACAGATATTCATGTTAACCTTATTGGCTCTGTCCAGTAATCAAGTCAGTCAGTATAACTATTTTTAGTAGTTATTGTCTTTTTGTAAATTATTTCCATTTTCATCTTCTCTTCCTTTCAGATTATTTGTGATAAGTACTGTGGGGTACACATGGTTATGTGCTCCCTTCTTGAGAAGACTCTGTCTCTAAATTATGGGGTTTTTTTTTAAAGCCCAGCTATTCTAATATCAAGTGCTTTTATAAAAGTCTATACTGACCTAATGGAATTTTTAAAAGCCCTAAAATCTAAGCAATCATACATTCTGCATTATATCCTAGTGTCAGAAATAGAAATCCTTTAATATAAGACTAAAAGGCATCCTTGCTGATGTCCAAATTAGTCTTTTTAGCAGTGTGCACAGTAAGGCTTCTGTTAGATTATCCAGTAGCTGTGGGGGAACAGAAAATGTAATACAACTGCAGGTCCCATCTGGTGTTTACAGCATAAGCTCCAGATGCCTATTGAAGTGAGCAGTATCAAAACAGATACCACTTAACAGTTCATCTTCCTTGCTCTGGTTGTTTCATCTATAGCTATGAAGAGCAATATGATAAAAATATGGTAGAGACCTGCATGACTCTGTATTCACAACTAAGTGTCTCATTGCAAATGTCTTATTCCTTATTTCTGTCTCTGTTCAGAATGAGATCTTTTTGCACAATTTAATCAGGGCAAGTCTTGGATCAGGCGCTCTTATGATTATTGTTTTCTAGACGCTATTGGAAGAAGCCAAAGATTTGCTGTCTGACTGGTTGGACACAAAATTTGGCAGTCAGGTGACTGACAATTCCATATTCTCAAAGCTCCCCAAATTCTGGGAAGGGGAATTTCATAAAGATATGGAAGCACTCAACGTAAGTAAATGAACTGTTTTCTCTTCTAAAGATGTATGTGCCATGCCTTAGAGTACCCAGAAGACAATTTAGCTCCTTGTTAGCTTTCAAGAATCTCATATTTCAGCCTTATTGATAATTATATTAATATTAACAGATAGGTGTTAAATTAGCACTTGCTCTGTTTCCATCCCAACAATCTTAAATCTGTTGTGGTTGTTGCACATCACTTAATTGGTCACCAGGTTTGATGTGTGCTCTCCTTGCCATCCCCTTGGTGGAGCATGGGCAAATTATCATAAACTGGTCCAAAAATGTTTGAGCTGGAACCTGCAGCTGCACAAGAGATCCCTGCCAACCTCAGCCTTTAGACTGCCTACTTAAGAGTCTTCAGCCATTAAGAAATTAAGTAATGGTAACCATCAAAAAGAGATTTGTATGTTGCAGATGAAATACTTTGTCACAGGCAGTAGTTCAGTGAAGGCTGATTTATTTACCTGCAAATCAGAGGGACTTGCTGCCTCTTCTGTCAGAAGAGCTGGAATCCCCTTAAAGGCTGAGGAAGAAGTGGCCACAGCACATTGGTTCAGAGCAGAAAGCAGAAAGCTTGAAATAGGAGTGTTAGATTTTATTATCCCTTGCTTTTGAGCAAAATTGTAACCAATACATAACATACATGTTTAGTGCATATTTCCATTTATATATATTTAATTCTACTTTTTATCTCTAGGTTTTACCTCCAGATGTTTTAACACGGGTTAGTGAATATGTGCCAGAAATTGTGGATTTTGTGAAGAAGATTGTGGATAATGGTTATGGGTAAGTTTGCTACTGGATGCCCAAATGATTGCCTTCAGCATTTAGCTCTGAGCTGTTTTCTCTGTTTTCATCTGCAACAGTAGTATTTGCCAGAAGCAGTTTTTCATCAAATAAAGAAATTTCAGGTTTCTTTGCAAAGAGCTATTATTTTTACCTGATGTGCTTCTTATGATGTACTATAGGGTGAGATCCTTGTTCATTAAAATAAAGTCAAAGTCCCATTCACTTGAACTGTGTTTGATTGCTGGTCTTCCTCAAAAATTGTCAAAAATTGACATGTGATAGTTAGAAATCAGTTGCAAATAACATAAATTTTAAAAAGTTGTAGTTCTTGTGACTGTTTCTTGATACCTCTCAGAAGCGTTACAATAGCTGCTGTTTTCTCTTCAATTAATTTTATTAAAACTTCCAGCAATTTGTTCAAAGCCTTCATATGGTAAGGCCTTAAGACTTAGGCTCACCTAAGTCATATTTTCAATACTGAGCAGTTCCATAAAGTAAGTAGAGTTACTAGAAAACTGATGGGAGTGATTTTGGGGATAAAATTCAGTTAAGTTGTGATAGAAAGTTCACTAAATAATGATCTTTAACTTTTCAGGTATGTGTCTAATGGATCTGTATACTTTGATACTATGAAGTTTGATGCCAGTGAAAAACACTCCTATGCTAAGTTGGTGCCTGAAGCTGTAGGTGATCAGAAAGCTCTTCAAGAGGGTGAAGGTAAAGATTTGCTCAAGTTGCTGAAGAAACTGATGGTGTGTGGGTCTCTTCAACTGATTTCACTGATTGGATCACAGTCAGAGCTTAATGATTTACCTGCTGCACTCCCTTTAACAATTTTTTTGCCCAAAGTTTTGTAGCTTGAGCCAGTACTTTCCTGAAAGTTCTTAATTGGAAAATACCAAGAAATGTTATTAATCCTAGGGTGGTTTGGGGTTGCTTTTTATTTGTTTGTGAGGGGTTTTTTTGTCAGAATTGTGAATAACTCAGTCATTTGGCCTTAGCCCAGTTATTTGCCTATTTGTCTGGCTCAGAGTAGGAGCAAAGACTTGAACCTGGATCTTCCATGTGCCAGGCACGAGTTTTCCATATCAGGCTGGGGTTATTTCCTGACAAATATTTGGGTTCCTCTTTCCTATTGAGAGCTCTTACTTTAACTTTGTTGTGTTGAACCAAATCCAAATATAGATTTTTTTGAATGGAGCTATAGCAGAGGATTAATTTAAAATGCTCAGAAAATGTGACTCATTAGTTATCTGCTCCTAAAGTTGTATAGTTTTAGCAAATCATGCGGAAAGTCTATAAAAAGAATATTAAAATGTTTTAATGTAACACTCATAGCAGGTGAAAATAGGACACTCGTAGAGCAGGAGGTAACAGAGGAGTAAATGTAGCTATTGAACAAATACCAACCATTCTGTGCAGCAGCTGAGATTAGGGAAGAAATATTCTATGATCACATTGTATGTGCAGATTAAGACAATCATAGTCTCAATTTAGATCCATTTAACTTTGGAATTAATTGAATCTGCAGTCTTACTTGTTTCTGAGTATGGGTTTTTTTCTTTCTGTATTTCTTTTTTCTATAACTGCAATATTGGAGTTGTGCCTAGTAAGGGAATGTAGATGAATCTCATGTCAAAACTTAGAAACCAGTGCAGCTGGTTTCATGTCAATACTTAGAAACCAGTGCAACTTTTCAGCCAAACATTAACCAAAACCCCAAAGGATTATCAAGGTTAATAATGAGGATTTGTGAGGGTTCAGTGATTTGGGGTGTTGTGTTTTGGGGTTTTGTTGTTCTGGTTTTTTTTTTTAAGGTTTTCTTTATGTGAGATACAGCAATGCCAAAAATCAGTAATGCTGGTATAAGATGTATACATTTACATTTTCTCTTTTGAAAGGTGACCTGAGCATCTCAGCTGATCGCTTAAGCGAGAAGCGTTCTCCAAATGATTTTGCTTTATGGAAGTCCTCCAAGCCAGGAGAGCCCTCATGGGACTCTCCATGGGGAAAGGTAAGGAAGGACATTATAATCAGGATTTTCTTCACTTATTTAAGTAGCACAGTTACACAAGTTTTTTTGCCTCATCTCATATTAACACTGTATAAATTGTGGAGATTATGTATTCAGTCCTAAGATTCTGTGGTTAATATTCATTTAATAAATCTAGGATGTATCAAGTCTGATACATTTTAAGCAGAAGTTTGCATGCAGGCTCAGCATGGCTGTTACTTGTTGTTTGTCCTCTGTTAATGGACAAGCTTTATCTGCAGTAAATTCTGTTTCCTTTTTTTTTCCCTTGTGACCAAAGATATTAGTGTAGCTTTTAAAAGAACAGTAAGCAAGATAATCAGAACATTACAGGCTGGATTGCCAGGCTGGATTTTTAAATGAGTTTCCTTTTGTGAAGCTGAGATGGAGAATCTTTTTTACTCTTAGTAAGAGCATGAGGAAATGAGACAGGAAGACAGTCACTAGTAACCAAGTAATGTCTTTTTGTTAACAGGGTCGTCCAGGTTGGCACATTGAATGTTCTGCCATGGGTGGATCTGTTCTAGGAGAGTCGATGGACATTCATGGAGGAGGCTTTGATCTCCGATTTCCTCACCATGACAATGAACTGGCCCAGTCTGAGGTGAATGAACTGACCTTCCTGCAGTGATGGAGCAACATGCTTTGCTTTGACTGCAACTTACGCAAATCCATAATTCAGTTTGTTCAACTTGATGTGTGTTTTGTATAAACACGAATTTTGCTTCTCAGGATTTTACTCTCTGAGTTTTCCTAAGATTAAGATAATATTAATCTTTTATTCTCTAAATTTTACTACTTCATATGTATGTAAACAGTGTTAGGTCTTTAGGTTTTGTTTTTTTCCTGCAGGCATATTTTGAAAATGATCACTGGGTTCGGTATTTTCTGCATACTGGTCACTTAACAATTGCTGGCTGTAAAATGTCCAAATCTTTGAAGAATTTCATTACCATAAAAGATGCACTGAAGAAACACACAGGTAAAAATTATTTTGAAACGGGAATGTTTTTGATGTACTTTGAGTGGTGACTGTGATAATTTTTTTATTCAGGGTAACTTCAGGTGTCTTCTTTGCTAACTTTGGAACAGCTTCCTTGTTCTTCTGATCCTTGTTGGTATTTATCAGCATGCATCATAGTGGTTTTGCTTTTTTTGGTAGATGTAGTGGTAGTAAGAAATTTAAAGAATATGTTCTTAGCCACTACAATATTGGAGTCCATGAAAGTGTTTCAGCTTATAAAAACTTGCCTTGTTTATTTTAAACCTCCTACTAGCACGACAGTTACGGCTGGCTTTCCTCATGCACTCTTGGAAGGATACACTGGATTATTCAAGTAATACCATGGAGTCAGCTATTCAGTATGAGAAGTTTATGAATGTAAGTAAGTTTTCAATTTCTTCTCCAGCTCTCTAATCTTTGTGTTGCCATGTGTGTTTCAAGGAAGAGAACTCCAGGGATATGTAGGCCATATTCCTAGACTGGGTTTGCTTTCTGAATTCATTTAGGTGGGATGGCACAGTACTTATTTAGCTTCCATCAAACTCTCAAGTCTTGTAAATCCCACAGACTGCTACATTTCTCTGCAGCTGGGTGCTCTCTCCAAGTTTTGACATCTCTGAGCAGTTTGGCACTTAGAAACAAGATCAATTTCTCAGTTGCTTATAGAGCTCAGTCCAACAGACACTCTCTAACATTTCTACCAGGTCAGGCTCTACACAAATGTAGCCAAAGGGAAAGAAGGAATATTGTTCCCACTTTGTCTCCTTACCACAAACATTGAGCCTTTGCCTCTATGCCTTGCAGGTGTGTGAGAGGTTAGGCACAGTTTCTGCCCCTGGTTAGTTTGGAGCCATAATTTAAACTCACATTTCCCTCAAGGACACTGTACAGCAGTTTGAGATTGTTGATCTTGGTCTCTCCAGCTGAAGCTGTTCTGCTTTTTATGTTTGGTTTGGGCCACAGATTAGGTTAAAATGACTTTTTACTGAGCTGGATGCCCATTTAAAACAGACCCTTGCTATAATGCCATTTTATTCTTCAGCTTCCATTGCTAGCAACACACTTTAAAATCTGCCATAAGAACTGTTGTCTAAACATTTTTAAAAGGTTTTTTTGTGTGAGCAGCTTGGTGTTAGAATATCATAGGGTATCATGTAGTAACAGAGCAAGAGATAAAAATGAATTGCAGTCCAACTGTGATTGACAGAGTTATGCAAAATTATTTTATTGGGTTTTATGGTCTTGAGAAACATGATTATATCCTGGCTGAAGCAGCATTGAACCCATAAAGTTTAGAAGTCTCATTAAGAAATAATGACCCCTTTCATAGTAAGTATTGGTTATGTGTAACTGAAGCCAACTTCTAGCTATATTCTTCTTTTACAGGAGTTTTTTTTGAATGTGAAGGATATTCTTCGAGCTCCCACTGATGTGACAGGCCAGTTTCAGAAATGGGAAAATCAAGAAGTAGAGCTGAACAAAAAGTGAGTGGAGCTTTCCTACTTCTCTCTGAATTGTGTTGCTTTGATTCTTTTTTCCTTACCATATGACTTACAATGTGAATAGTGATATGTCTGTAGCATTCTCACTTAATATCCCAACTCTTCACAAGCAATCATTTTAATCTTGGGACAGCTTCATGAAGGATAGATGAAATTGTTAATTTCCCTTTTGTTTATGTTAAGTACACTGGCATGTCTCATTGCCATGTTTGTGAAGGAAAATAACTTATTTGTTAGATAGCTGTCATTTTCTTCACTGTGTGAAATGTTGTCTTCTCTCTGAGAAGTGACCAATAATTCACAGTGTCTACTAACTGGAAATATTATACTGGAAAAACAGTATTTTACAAATTTCAAAGTATAGTAATCTATCTGAGAGAAACAGAAGCTAAATGACCTGACTAAACCATCAAAGATGAGTGCCAGTGTTTGAAAATATGTTGTTGAGGCAGTGATATCAATTTTGCAGTCTTTTGACTTTTATAACAAAACTACCATTATTATTTGTAATGCAGACAGCCTCCTAAATGACTTCCTTTTTGTCTGAAATTTTAAATGGAAGTATCTTACATGGCAGTGCTAAAATTGTTTCCTAGCTCAGTTCACTATTGTGGTCACTTAATCCTTCAATAGTAACATAAGTGCAGATGTTTCTGTGTAGTGATACACCCTGACAGTTTTATCTTCAACTTGAGGTTGGTGGAGATAACCCTTTTATTTAAAAAGGTGGGAGATAATAAGTAATAGAGAGGTCAAAAGGAAGGGATAAAGAAGTGGGAGAAACAGAAGATATACTTTGTAGATATTTGGTTTTGTCTCCTTTCTTCTACCGCTTCTTTTTTCATGGAAAAAATACATTGTTTGAAACCATAAAACCTTTGTGTCATGAAACGGTACTTAATATGTTGTATTATTTATTATACCTACTAACATGACAAAGGTTTGCATGAATTTATTCCTTTTATCTACTTATAATATTTTCATAACAATTTACTTTTTGTTAAGTTAACTTCCAAATTGATGCTCCTTCCTGGAAAGACACTAAACAGAGAACCTGGCTGGTACACAGGGATAGGAGAGCAATACTGAAAAAAAAAAAAGTAATAAAAAGAAGATACTAAATAAGCATTTTATACTGCTTTAAAAAATTTGCATGAAAAGGCCAGTTGCTGAAAAATTGTTTGATAGTTTGTTTGGATAGTTGTTGCAAATTAGATTATCCTGCCAGGCATTGTCTATAGCAGTAAAACAGCAGCATCATGATAATGCCTTTTTTCTTGCTCATCTGTTTTTCTTTCAAATATAAACTACAACCAGCAAAAGGTTATCTTACTTTTAGGTCTCCTTACTCTTCTAACAGAGACTCTTCAGAGTACATTGTAGGGTTTTTGGTATGAGTAGTTACAAAGAATCTTTTTTGTCTCAGTTTTTACGAGAAGAAAGCAGCAATTCATGAAGCACTGTGTGACAATGTTGACACCCGCTCCGTCTTAGAAGAAATGCGCTCGTTAGTCAGCCAGAGTAACTCCTATATTGCTGCAAAGAAATCCTCCAGACAGATGCCAAACAGACTTCTTTTAGAAAACATCAGCTCCTATATCACTCAAATGTTGAAGGTATGTAACAGCAAGGAGTAGTGTTGCGATTGCACTGTGCAGTTATAATTTGTAATTTCAAGTATGGAGGGATCTGTACAGTCTTTGTTCAAATCTTACAGGAAACTAGAGATTTTCCACACATCCCCCAGCCAAAACAACCTAAACTTCAGTGAGTGCTGCAGCAGAAACAATTCTGAGTCCTCCATATTGCATTATGTTTTCAACTAATGTTTTGTTGAACAGTGGAGAGCCCCTAATATATTCAAGAGAAATTAGATAGTAGCAAAAATATGAAGTCAGAATGACAAATCTGATGTCTTTAAAGCTAAATCTGAAAGGCAATGCTTTGTATGGTGTATGTATGTATCAATTACAGATCATCATCAGAGCATCAATTTGTATGTATCAATTACAAATCAGAACATCATCTTAACAGAGTTGTGAATTCTGGGTTAAATGAAAACTATTCAAAAGCCTAGTATATGTGATATTGCTTAGTTTTCACATACCTGTGAATTGATATGGACAATCTTTTCTTTTTCCTTGACCAGATTTTTGGTGCCATAGAAAGTGATGATGCAATTGGTTTTCCTGTTGGAGGGACTAGTCAAAACATAAATGTAAGTGAAGGACAAAATACACTAAACAAAATTACTCTGTATCCTTTGAGAGCTTAGGTTAAAGTGATGATGTTACTGATATGTAGCTGAATTGCATTCTTTTTGCTTTTAGCTTTAGAATCTGATGTAATTAATTGGCTTAGGAAGCAGGATTTTTCTTTTACAAGAGCAGGGTTTTTTAATAGGTTTGTTTGATTTAATGATAGACAAATTGTATAGCAACCAGAAGAAGAATTATCTTGTCTCCTGAATGATGAGTCTGTTTCCTAAACCACATGTGAACTACAGGCAGCACATGCTGCAGTCTAAAGACTCATTACAAGTATATGTATGCTAAGTAGTTTCAAAAATGTATGTAATTATACTGATTAAACTTCTTTGTGGTACACCAGAAACCAGCCTGGAGGCAGCTGGAGTTTTATCCACATTTCAATCTTTTCTTCTGATCTCATTTACAGCCACAGTTGTTATATGGCTTTCAAAAGATGTTTTGCTTTAGTCACCCAGCAGTTCTGGGTGCAGAATTTTTCTGGAAATACCTGAGGGGTACCTGATGAAATTGCTCATGGGCTCTGGAATACCTGGAACATTTTCTGGTGCAGGCAGGAGAAATAACTCCATGGGAAAGCTATCAACGCTTCATTCTTGCCAAAAATCTCTTGTGGACACATCAGTTCTGTTTTTCACGTATTTTTCTGCATTAAAGGTGTGACCACGCACCTTTCTGTTCCTCCTTAGGAAGAGTAAATGAAACATTTCTGGTGTAAAAAAAAAAGGCTTAACTTCTTATTCATCAAAGGAATTGGCAAGCTTGCTTGTGGTTGGAAGGGGAATGGACACTCATCCCATAATTGCCAATGTAAATACTTACATTTGTGTGCTGTGGAAATTTCCATTAATGATATAATAAGGAATCTTCCTTATTGTCTACAAAGCCTATCTAGTGATTTTTAAATTTAGCTCAGATTTTTTTTTAATTTCAGAAGAAAGGTAGAACTTAAACACTTATTTAGGGAAAAATAAAATTAAATTTGTATTTAACACTTCAGGCAGTGTTTCCAGTATATATGCTTTATGGAAGGATTGGTGATAGCTTGAAGCTAAGTCCTTTCACTCTTTTAAAATAGCACTGCCAAGGGTGGTAGAATGAGAAGAATCTTGTGCAGAAAAAAAAATCCTGTGCTAAAACATATTGTTGTCCACAAAAATTGGATTTGTTACCCATGTGCAACAAGCCAGCAATTACACCCTCAAGAGCAGCGCTGATTGTTTGTTTCAGAGTTGTGCAAGCCTGGGTGCTTGGTGGTATTCCACAAATCAAGCACACCAACTATCAAAACTTTTTACTATTTATGCATTTTAGCAAACAAAGCAACTTGTGTTCACTGGCTACAAGTTATGTAATTCTCTTATTAATTTGTATTCTATCCTCTCTTGGTTAATAATTCTCTTGCTTCCCATGCTAATTAGTCTGCATGCTCAGTCTTTCTGTTCTTTTGAGTTGTTGGTCCCTGAGCTGGTGTTTGAAATTACCTTTTACCCAGTGGGGGCTGATTCAGCACAGTTGCTGAGTTGGCTTTATGAGTTTCTTCCTTATCTTGGGAGTTCTGCCAAGTGTCCTTGTGGCCTGTAAATTCTTTGTGGCATTCTTTGTGTCCACTATCAGTGGTCCATCCTTCTGCCCAAGTTTTGTTAACCTCCCCTAAGGTCTGAGATCATTGTAGCGTGTCCAGCCCTAAACCTTAACAAGGCAGTTCTACCAACAAGTAGTTTGTTTTTCTGATGCCTGAGCATCACTTAGAGCTTGCTTGTTAGTTGCTCTCTGTTTCAGGGATCCCTTCTTGTTGATTAGGCTTGAAAGGATACAAAAAACAAACATTAAAGAACATCCTTTCTGAAGAAAGTTTTACACATTTCATATTTGTTAGCACAGTTGTCAGAACAATCTTGTGCCATCAATTCCTACACTGAAGAAGCTATTGTTTTTATCACCCAGATCATTACTAGTGTTAAGTATTACAACATAAAAATGCATAATGTCACAAATATTTTGGCTGTTTCATTAAATATTATACTGTCTTTCAGTCTTCCATGCAAATTCTTACTTGTTTTAGCACAAATTCAAGGAGGTGAACTTCCAAGGTTCAAAGACTTCTCATTAATTACAGGAGGCTGTGGGTCAGGACAGTTGTTCCCTTGTTTAAATTGAAGATGAAAGAACCAATTGAGTCAATATCTCCAAAAAAGGTGTAATCCAGTTCAAAAGTGCTGAAAGAAAAGCTAGCTTAATTACCATGGGTCAGTAATTTACTTGAAAAGTGGATATAAGAGATTTGAAGTCAGAAAACCTCAGTTCCATAATATCATTTTCCAAGTGAATTCAGCATTTCTTTCAAGTTAGTTGTTGTGGAAATAAAAATCTTTCATCTTGAAATGACTGATAAAGTAATGACAGTGTCTGCTTTCCCCATACCACTTTATTTCCATTAAGAGGTATTTCCAGTGCAGTGGGGGAGTGGAGATGTGACTGTTCCTCACTTTCCAGTCTGTTCCTTGGGCCAGATTTGTCAGCACTGGATCTGATTATGAAGCTGATCGCAGTGTCCACATTTATAAATGGTTTTAACAGAACTCCTTGGTTCTTTTCATAGGGGCACTTTTACATCATGACAGACTATCTTGTCCCTTAGTTGCACAGAAATTTGTCATGGAGATTAAACAGACAGGAAAGATGTGTGGAAATTGTAGAGGAGACAAAAGTTTGCAATTTTTTTCTCTCTTCCCCACCCTCCAAAGTAATTTAACTTTTAATTTAGGCTTTCCTCCAAGGGCCTGACTTTTCCTCTTGGGATTCCAAAGAAGTGTTGACAGACACTGATCTGTAGTGTTTTTTGTAGCTAATCTGTAGTTGTTTTTGTTGCTGTTCACTAACTGCTTGCTGCTGCTATTCACTGCCATTGAGACCAGACTCACAGGACCTTTTCTCTGAGATTTTGTGCCTAGTGTTTACTCACACCTGAAATAATCCAACAGTAATCTTTCACCACTTTTTGTGGGAGAGGGAGTTGCATGAGGAATATAGAGAATTGCACAGTCTGTGCAATTAGCATAAGCTAAAATCTCAGGAACAGATCTGGGTTCTGATGAAAATTAGTACTAATATGTGTTTGACGTTATTATCTGATAAGCAGCTGGGCCTAAGACAACACAGTACATGAAGGAGCAAATTCATCTGAGGGCTGTTTTTATCCCTGCACTGCATTATAGTTAGCTGGACTGTGGCATAACCTTGTGGAAGTGATGGATCTAACTGAAAGAAGGTGAAAAAGGAATGGAGAGGCTGAACTTGACAAGCTGATTTTATCTGCACAAAATTGACAGCTAATGCAAATTTTCATCTATCCTTTGACATCAATAGAGCAATGACAATTTTTATTGATACAGATCTGCCTTGAGGGTCAAGTTCCATCCAACAGCACATAAATATGAAGCGGGTAGGGACATGTTTTATTTCTAAATGATGATTAGCTAACTGTGGAAATAATGATCCTGCAGATTGAATCTACAGTGATGCCATACCTCCAAGTCCTTTCTGAGTTCAGAGAAGGAGTGCGACAAATCGCCAGAGAGAAGAAAGGTGAGAGTTCACTTTTTCCTGTACATGAAACTTTTCTGTACTTTCCTGTAGTTTTTCCTGCACGTAAGACTTGGAGGGCATAGGAACCAAATTAGGGGACAGGATGGAGTTGTGGGTGTGAGGCAGCTGATAGTCTCTCCTTGTTTAGAGAATAAAAGTAATGCATCTTTAAATCAGAGCTGCTTTGAATTTTTGCATCTCTGCTGCCTGTCTCTTTAATTTGGGAATCTTTTTAGGCTGCTAAACTAATTTTCATATCCTAAAGAATCTAAAAGTTCTGGAATGATGAGGTGTAGCTGCTGTTTTTCTAGGTTGGGGTGCTCCCTTCTTTCCAGGCATGAAAGTACCCATGATCTCTTCCCTGGGGAGCTTGCATTTTCTTAAAAGTGTAGGTTGCTACACAATAATAGTGTCTGCATTTAAATAGCCCAAGATGTTCACTATTTGTTAGAATAGTTGGAGTTGTAGCTCCCCTGATGGTAATTGAGTGTTGTCTTTGGAGAATTCATCTGGGAGCTTGCTAGAAGTTTCAGGTGCCTTTTTTAAATCCCTCTGAAAAGCTTTGATCATGCTGTGTACGTTGGCAGCAGAACTATAGAGTGTTAAAAATGTTGTTCCATTAAGCATTCTTTGATTTTACTGATATTTCCTAATGGAGGAGCTCTTACTATTTTCTGTTGTTCCCTGTGGAATTTTGCATGTCTTCAACATGTGTTTGATTCTTGTTTTCTTAAAACTTTGACACTGGGGTTTGTACTTGAAGGCAAAACAGAGTATTTTTTTATACATAAAACATACAAGTAACCCATATATTACACAGAAACAAAATATTACTTGTGGTGTTTGGTAACCTATTCAGCTGGAAAAGACTCTGAACTCTCATTCTGCTACTGTTTGGAGTTCTTCCAAAGCTGCTAAGTTTACATTAAAAGCACAAAACTGTACTTGCTAATGTAACTACTCTGTTATTATTGTCAAACTCTTATAGGCCTAATTGATGCTGAGAAACAGGCTTAGTAATAAGTTCCAATAGTAAATATTTTCTGTAACTTGAATTAATTCAAGAGGTTTGTGTGTATATCCTCAGCCAAAAATGTGAGCTTTAGTCTTTTGGTATTTTACACACTTCTTTATATGAAGCTTTTTTTTTTTTTTATTTCCCTTGCTTTATTATGGTTGAGCTAAATTGATCATTGCTTTTAGCTGTGAAGGTTTAAATATCACAGGGATCATTTTTAGAACACACTTGGCTCAAGTGCTTACTGGCACTTGAATTTCCTACTTGGAAGGCAGTGATTTTTTTCCTGAAATACACTGGACAGTGAGAATCAAACTGGATCTAGTGGCTGCTTGGTTGGGGTATGGAGCACTCTGCAGTTTGACCAGGGAGGCACCTTTCTTTTAAACTATTTGATAAATGGAAGCTGAGTGGTGGTTGGCAGGACCTGCACTGGCATACTACAGATTTCTTTCCCTTTACCCATTAAATTCTTGCTTGCAGGAATCATTAAATTACTGTAAAAGTTGTTCTGATTACTGGCTGGGGATATTGCCTCTGCATGGCTGTAGGCAAAGGGACTTTGCCCATCATAGCCTGTTGCTGGCAGGGTTGTGTTAGATATTATTTAGAACAATCAGTATTGCTTTAAGTGTTCTCAGATGTTAAATAAAAAGCATGTGGCTCTGTAAACCTGCAGAGTATTACAAATTTTCCCATCCACACACATGCACTTTCAAAATGTATCTACAAAACATTTCCCAGAATAGCCATTTTTAAAGCTATGGGTTTTAGTAATAATCTAAATATATGTACTCTGCAAAATGTTGCTATTATCCAGAACAGGTAGCATTCAAATGTGGACTTAATAATTCTCACAGTGCCCTCTGCACCTTCTGCCCTCTTCCAAATATGTCAGGAGTTGACCACAACTGGGACAAACTCTCTCATTGTAGCATTGCCGGCTCTTGCCTTTTGCTGCCAGTCTTTACAATCCAGCAATCTCTAGATGCTTTTCAAGCTCCTCTTTTTCCTTCCCATTACAGTGTTCTGATTCACAACATCTCAGCATCTGTTTCACATCTGATGCTCTTTGGCTTGAAATTCACAGAAAATGTGAAGAGGTCTGGGGAATAGTCACAGGCCCAAGGAGTGTCCATCTGCTGGGATGTTGGTGGGCACTGGTGATAAAGCATTGTCCCACTGGTTTCCTGGTCACTGTCCTCAGTGAGAGCCTGTTTATGTCCTGAAGCAGCCCGCAAACAACCCCCTATCCAATCCTAAACATATTTGCTCTGGAGGTGCCACATGCAAAGACCAGGCACATCTCAGCCTTAAGAAGTGTGGTGCTGACTCCTCTGTACGACAGGATTGATCAGAGCATCTGTCCTCTCAAAAATAGTATGTTTCATTATACATTTCTCCTTGATGGATTTCTTCTTCTTCAGCTTTCAGTTATTCATGATTTTAGATAAGTGAACATCTGTAACTGTGCAGATGCTGTTTTGGTGAATAAGCAGTAGGTGTTTCTGATACAGTCTTGATAGAGCCAACACCTTTTAGTATCAACAGCCAATGAGGGATTCTGGTCCCTGGTTTATCCTAATGGCTGATTTAGAGGTGCATCAGACATGACTGTGGCTCACTGTGTGTCCCTGCTCTGTATCAGAGAAACAACGTCTCCGTTTACAGCAGACAGAAGAGGTTCTGTCCACTGCAGTGGTTTCCCGTGGAAAGAGAGCCACAGAATACAGCCATGCCCTGAAACAGGGTGTTCCTTCTCATGGTTTTAGGATGGTCAGTGCTGTTCACTTGCAGCTCTCTGAGAGCTGTGGGAGAGATGAAGGCTCAGGGATGGTACTTGAATCTACCAGAATCTGCAGTGTTAAGGAAGCTGCCTGAATGGAAGCTTCCACTGCCTGAATAATAACTTTGAGACCCTGAGTACTTCGTGGGTTTAACCAGCTAAGAATTGCTGAAAGGGAGAACACCTGTTCATTATAAGCATATCTAACCCAAATATCTGTCTTGTTATACTTGCTAAGTGTTCCTCCCAAATACCAGACTGCCTATGCAAAATGCCACTGAATTCACAACAGCAGCATACTGGGTCTCTGATGAATTTAGGCCCTCTTAACTGTTGTGCTGCTTCTCAACTGATACAATTTCTTATCCAAAAAATTATCTTGTATGAAGACTTGTTTTCCCCTTAAAATAGCATATATTTCAGCTAAATCTTAATTTCTTAACTCTTTGCTGTCATCAAAGGCTCTTTGGTAAGTTTGCAAGGGAGAAAAAATATTAGCCATGATGTCCTGGTCACCGTGCAGAAAGCCAAACCAAAATTCTCTGTTCTGCTGTAAATAGATTGCTTGAAATAAAAAGAGGATATTGGGATTACAGTCCCTCTGACAAATCAACAAAATCATAGCTCTTCAAAGGGCACTGTTAGATTTAGCACAGGGTATGTTAATTTGTGAGTTTTCTAAAATTAGGTTTTTTAACCTTTCTTACTGCACATCCTATAGTAACCATTAGGATCTTCCTGAGTCATATACCCTTCCACCATACCCTGGCAGAATTGTTGCATTATTTCTGAATTGCCTTGGATTTTCTTTCTGTTCCCTTTCAGGAACAGTGAGGGTAGCTTGGAAGACAATTAAGATTTTCAAGTCCCTGCAAAGAAACATGCTGCTTCTTTATGTGGCTGAAATAAGGCAGGACTTAGTTATCACTTAAAAAGAAAAGACCTTTCTCTCTCTGTGTGAGAGTGGCAATTTCTTAATTACACTGAAGTAACTATGTAGCTGTACAAAACTATACTTTGGCTAAATTTTACTTCACTAAAAGTATTTTTCCTGTGCCGTAGTAACTGAAGTGCTGCAGTTGAGTGATGCTCTTCGGGATGACATCCTGCCTGAACTTGGAGTTCGATTTGAAGATCATGAAGGTACCCAGTTACCTCTTGAAACCTTGTAGGAGCTGTTTTTATAATCCTAATGTTTTCCTAAGAAGTGGGAAAACAAATTTAGAATAATTCAGTCAACTCAAGTATTGCAGAGCTATAGTATATCATATGTGCACCAAATATATACATATATATTTCATATGTACTGTATATAATGGCACATAATATGTAACATAGATAATGGTGTGTATATATATATATGAATATATATTATAGAACTGTATATTGGAATATATGTACAGAATAAAAAAAATACATTGCAATATTTTTCACCTTTTTGTATAACACCTAATTTCTTAGTCACTTTTGAGTAGCTACTGAGTTGTATTTGCATTTGGCATGCAAAAATAAAACAATTATCACAGGGTGAATACATTTATCTTTGACTAATCAAGAAATTAATCCATCTCTTTTTGCTTCTTTAGGACTTCCAACTGTGGTTAAATTAGTGGATAAGGACACATTATTGAAAGAAAGAGAAGAAAAGAAAAAGGTAATTATTTTAAGCATCCTATATTTTTAAAATTTAAAGTAATGTGTAAGCTATGGATATTTTTATATTTCTTTGATAATTCATTAGAAAAATCATAGCAAACTAGCAACAAGGAAGATGACATAAGAGAATTGATACAAAAAAAATTGAGTGTGTTGGAAAAAAAGAATTTTTCCAAACAGCTTCTTGAAAACTTTGTATGGGACCTAGTGAATACCTCAAAGATGTTTTTATTTTATTGCTTTTTAATATCTTTGTGTAACTAATGCACGTTCAGTATTGTATTCAAACTGTCTTAGCTTCTCATTGGAATTTTTCTTCCAGAGATAATTCAGACTTCTTTTGTTTGTACAAATGAAGTCAACATTTTTCATAGAACTAGTCTGTATTCATCTGATGGGTGAGGAAAAAATGTACTGCCTAAATCTTAATTAATATAGTATGGATTAGTGAGATATTCAGGATGTGGGGGCAGGAATTCATGTTACTCTATAAAGCTTGTGAATTTGAATTCACATGCACAAGGTCTGTACAGATCCCCTGCTTTTGGCACTTCCTAGTATTAATATTTGACTTTGTAATATTTAAAAGTAACACTTAATATGTCCATCTTCAATTTTACCAAATAATAAAGTTATATCATTATTAGAAATCTTTGAAAGACTTTCCAACATTTTTCTTTCCATGTTGATGTTTTTTAGAAAAGGGAGAAGTCATTTTAGTCAGTTCCAGATGTTTTCATCAGAGTGACATTTGAAGGCAGTTTGTTTATAGCTGCTGGGTAGGACCTGCAGCTAGAGTCCCTTTTCCCTGGCAACAGCATTATGTTCAGTTCTGGCAGAACACTTAGAGAACTGACAGGTCTCTCCCAGGCAAGTGCAAGATGGGATTTTTAGCAAGTTGGCTAAATTTGGATAGTTGTTTCCCTAGGAACATCAAGTGATACAACTGCTGCTTGAGGAACTGTGATATGTTCACAGTTTGAGGCAAGAGCTTAAAATATCATTGAAATACAGTCTTTTTTAAAAGTCATTTGCAAAACAGTTTTCCCCCTAAAATGATAGGACAATTTATTTTAGGTATTCTATTATAGGTATCCATTTTGCCTGCAAAATGCATTCTGAACAGTTAGAACTGGTTTAACTGTGAATAAAAGCAAATGAAATCAAAGTCATACAGTGGGAAGTATCAGACAATCCTAATTATAAGGCATGGTGGGTTTGCTGCAGGTCATGCTGCCAGTTCTGTCTGTAATTAGATATCCAGGGGAGCTGGCTCAGGTTTGTAGAAAACAACCAAATGGTATAGTGCATTACCTTTTACTCACCAACGCTGCCTCTCACAGATAGAAGAAGAGAAAAAAAGGAAGAAAGAAGAAGCAGCCAGGAAAAAACAACAGCAGGAAGTAAGTAACCTCATTTTGAAGGAAAGCGTAGGCAGCAGTGGTCACGTGCAGGAAAGACCATTAGAACACAGGCTCTCTGTCCGGCCTTAACCAGGTTCCATTTCTTTTTTTTGTCTACAATTTCCTGCTCAGAATGCCTTTGGCTTGCAGTTCAGGCTTGGGATTTCAATTCTGATAGAGAAGCCATTTTTCAAAACACAACTAAAGCCTGAAAAAACTTATTACAGAAGAACTTGTAGCACTTAAATTTCAGTCTATAAACACTATTACCTAGTTGACAAAGTAGCATCTTACATGCTTGTTAGTGTTAGAGAAGATTTTGCTTGTGTCGTCTATTACTTGATTCCCTTTCTAATATCATAGGTATATGTGAAAGAGTTTATTTTTCTCCTTTTTTTTTTTTCTTTTTCTCTGTAAGAAATCCCCTATTCCTTATGATTGAGCAGAGAAATGTTTTATCTCTGTGATTGAAATTCACATAGCTCAAAGATTTTGGGCTTTGGATGGGGAGTAGACAGAGGAGACGAACTCATAAGAAAAAATATTGTTTCCCATGCTGATGACTTTAACAGTACAGGAAATACATTCCTGTGTTATAGAGGAAGAAAACTTTTAGAGAGCACCACATACAAAAATAAAACAAGATAAATAGCATTTATCATCCACAAATTCCAAGTACTTTTTTTTCATTTTTTAAAAAAGGCGATTCCCTTGCATAGGGCAAAAATTACATGGAAAAAATTTTGAGATGTGCTTGTTTACAGACAAGAGAGAGTTCAGTTTGTTTTCAGTGCTATTACTGCATCTGATTCTTCTGTGACCTGCATTAAAACCTTAGCTTGTCAGCAAGAAACTTGATGAAGGTGGTTCCCCTTTGCAGTGAGTTAATAGCTGAATATGCTTTATGATAGTAGCTATTCCCTTTTGTTGACCAAAGAACCAGGTTAGCAAGAATCAGATGTAGTTTTTGGAGTATATAAGCAAATTAGTTTGAGTTTGTGCAATGCATCTGTTTTATAAGGTGGTTCTCTACAGGTTTAAAACAGTTTTTCCTCCAGACAAGCACAGCTAAGACCTACTAAGTTGTTCCTCACTCCAAGTTTCTTTTCACATAATAAACAATTATGAATTGAATGCTCCTTGATTTTGAAATGATAGTGTACTTTTCCTTTTACATATGTGACAGGTTGTTGGTAATTAACTGTGATGTTAATGCATGTTTTATATTACAGGCAGCAAAACTGGAAAAAATGAAGATTCCACCACATGAAATGTTTAAATTGGAACTTGACAAATATTCTATGTTTGATGAAAATGTAAGAGACTTCTCTTCATATAGAGAGGGGTTTTTCTCCCCCAGTTGTGCGTGCTTATTTGTATATATTTATAGCAATCTTGTTCCAAACCTCCAGGGCAGTGCTATTATTGTAGCAAGAGGAGGGAAGGAGAGAAGGAAAAGGTGATATATAAATTTTATTGTGCACTGGGGAGCAGGGTCTCTGTTAGCCATCATTTCAAGGGTATTTTCCTTCTACGTTCCTTTGTACATTCATTGTACGTTTCCTTTGGTTCCCCTTACTGCAAAGCAAAATACATATTGTGGGTAGGAATGTGTATGATGTTCATTCACAGATTTATTACTCTGGTAGGGTATTCCTCTGCAAGTACAAACTCCCCAGCTCTTCCAGAACTGATGTTTTTTGAGAGGTCCTGTGTTCCCTGTTCCCTTGTGACCACTGTTTTGCTCTCTCCTGGCAAAGGGTCTCTGAAGGGGCTGTATGCATAACTTTGCTCTTGATTGCTCCCCCTGGGGATAAAAGGGTTACCTGGAAAACATAAAGCACTGTTTCTTCACTTCTGCTTGGTTTGGGTCATTGATCCTGCTTCTGCCTCTCCCCTTCACCTACACAAATTCAAGTCCTGGGAACAGGTCAGAATGGAGAGGATAAATAGTGGAAAATATCCCTGCGAGCCAAGGAGAATGTCCATAAAAATGCTGATCAAACTTTATCCATCAAAAATATAAATATCTTACTGCTTTTGTTTTAAGCCTTGAATTCAGTCTGCCAGGATGATTAAAAGATTATTTTAACCATCTGTTCAGGAATTAGTCATTATTCTCTTAACTAAAACCATCTAGAAGTTAGTGGTCTAAGCTTCCCTTATGTGGTTCAGGACAGAAGATGCCTGAATAAGGCATAAGGACATAAATAGGCCCTTATGCCTCTTGTTTTGCTAGGAAAGGAACATTCAGAAATAGTCAAAGTTAGCTGTCAAACTTCTAGGTGACTAAAATTAGTCAAGATACACCCCTTCCTGACAGCTTGTCATTATGACATTATCTCCATATCTTATTAAAACATGATTCCATAGAGAACAAAAGCAGTCCAAGAACTTATCTTAAATATTCTTTTTTTTTAAATATATTTCAGGGATTTCCCACCCATGATACAGAAGGCAAAGAACTTAGCAAAGGACAAATTAAGAAGCTAAAGAAACTTTATGAAACCCAAGAAAAGCTACACAAGGAGTATCTACAAATGGTTCAGAATGGAAGTGCAAATTGAACACAACAGGACTTTTTATGTAGAAGGCGAGTGCTGGGTTCCCATTGAAGAAGTGAGCATATACTGCTGCTCAAATTTCTGTTTACACTTTCTATTATGTGCAAAGTAAAATTCCTGTTTACGTGGGTTAATAATGTCATCTGGAAATGTAATAAAAATCCATCATTAAAAAAAAGCCAACATGTAAGAAGTTTCTTCTCAATTATAGTAAATGTGGTTGCCAGTTCAGTTTGTGAAGGTGCTGCTCAGTCAGCAAATCCACATAAGGATTCTTGTTCATTCTAGCTGTTCAGGCTTTGGTTAATTTGTCCTGCATACTGATCTCTATCTAATACCCCATGTTACAGTCAGAAAAATTTATTGCTAAAAGGGAGCTGAGTAATTTGCCCCACAGTAAGAACAGTATTTTCCAGATGACTTTAGTATCTTTACATAAGCAGGAAAAGTGGGTAATTCCACTATGATACTTATTCTAGCTGCTGTTACTAAAAACACTCATAAGTATACCCAGAACACTTTTCATAGTAGAAGTTAACAGTCCCTTTGTTGAAAAAGGGAACAGATCATCAACCTGCAAATGCAGTCAAGTGGGTAAGTACAAGGCAATGCACCTGCATTGAACAAACAGGTGGGAGAGACATGAAGGGCTGATGGCAGAGGTGGTGTGTTCTTGGAGCTATCCCTTCGAGGAAACAGGAGCCCTGCCAAAGTACCCGATTACCCAAAGTACTCAGTACCTAATTACCAGTTCAGAGCCATGGGGAATTAACAGAGAGTTTCCTACTGATACACAGTTTGTGGGTTGATTTGCAGTTGGGGAATACAGCTAGACATTGCCCTGTAGTCAAGACTGATGTTTTTAACATGATTATTTAACCCTGAGATAAAAGCCTACATACATACTACATCAGAAAGATGTAGTATGTTCACATTATATCTGCAGGGAGAGCTCTTCGTTGCCTAACAGTGCATTTCACTGGCAGAAGCTATTAAATGATCTAAAGTTCATGAAATCCTAAAAAATAGCTCATCTACTTCGCAGCTGCACAGAAAAGCCAAGTGTCTGATTTGCAGAACTATATTCATTCAATATTCTCAAGGTGACCTGCAGAAAGTCATGCTGTGACACCTCTGTTTTCTCCTCATCACTGTAGCATGAACTCCTAGGTTCATGCTACAGTGATCAGGCTATGTTCCTTTTCGTAATTAAGGCTTAAAACATCTTTGCTTTTCCTTGATATTTTTATATTTATATTCCTCCTTCTGAGAAATGAACACATTATTTGGAGTAACAGAAAGGTCTAGTAGGGGTTTTTTTCTAATTTGTCTGTATTTGCCTTTGAAAACATACATAATGTTAAGGTCAGTAAAGCAGATGCATCTTGTGTGCAGAAAATAAAATCTGTTGTGAAATACTTGTATGTGAACTTTGTGTAGTGGGGAAACTATTGAGCTTATCTTTATTCCACAACCGTCTTTTTGAAATGAGGTTTACAGAGCTTTTCCTTTAGCTTGCTATTACTAATTTAATTAATTTTGCATTCAATATTTGATTATTTTGCTAATTTCTTATCAATTTATAAATGCATGTTTAAACTGCGCAATGAAACTTTAAGCAGCCAGCCATGGCCATTAGGGCAACTTCTCCATCCTTTGGTATGGGAAGAGGAAAGGTTCAATTACATTTTTGCAGCATTTTAGATCCTAACTTCCTTTGGCATTATCAGCTCATCATTTTCTTCCCAGCATGTTCCCTGAAGATGCACGTGCACTCAGGACATTTTTGAAAGGATGGGACATGCCTATGCTGATTCCGAAGTTGCAGCTTAATGTCAAATAGTGCCAGGAATTTGAATACAGAAATTGTTTTTGGTGATCTGAGTTAACACTTACTTAAATACATAGTATTTAACTATGGAGAAAATGCTGTTGATCCATGGCTGTCCTGGGCTGTAGTTTATGACATCTCCATGATAAAATCCTGGCTTGTGCCCCCACATTTTGTTTTTTCTCTTCCTCCTATGTTTTTAGTAGAACCTAATCCAATTCCATTAATATATCACTATAAAAGAATGGGGTTTTTTAAATGCCCTTTTTCTTTCCTAAATGCTTCATTTTGCTTCTGGGACAACTCTCCTTGCAGGGATCTTGGGAGCATTTCAGACTCACATTTTCCAAAGGTTATTTTCCGGTTTTTCTGTATGCTTCCCACATGCACACACTGCTTCCTCCCTCCCTCCCTCGGTATGTTTTTTGAAATTCAGCATGCATAAAATCCTGCTAAAGGAAAACTTGGTGGCAAACAAAGAATGCTGCAGCCAAGCTTGGATGCACACTGCTTTAGATGACTTTTTCATCTGTGTGGGTGTGCCAATTGATCTGTGGGATTACTGAATTGCACAGACAATACCTATTCCCTGGCAATCCCTCAAGGTGGCACTTAAATGGATTCCTCTGCACTTGCTTTGTGAGAGAGACCTGGCAAGCAGGAGAAGGGAATGCAACAGCAATGGTCTGCAGTGTCTTAGTCATCTGTCTCACTCAGCCAGAAAAAGGGAGAGGACAGACTACACAGTATTTAAAATTTTGGTGGGTTTTTTTTTTTTTTGTTTGTTTTCTGGGGGAGGTTGTGTGTGCTTTTTTTTTTTTAAGCTCATGTATGCATACACACTCTCAGGGAAGCCAGTCTGAAGTATGATTTTATAAGCATTATGAAAAATTATGAAAATCTTCATAGCAAAATCTTAGAATTTTAAAATATTTTAATTTTATGGAACAGAAACCTCATCTTGCTCAGACAACATGGGGCTTTTCATTTCCCACCTATCAAAGAATTTCTTCAGAGATGGCAAGGGAAGATAAAAGAGTGGTGTTTCTGTTTTAAATTGCACCCTTGGCTGAAGCCCAAACTTGGCAGCAGCAAAATTTGTTTGTCTCTTGCTCAGAGTGTGCCTTTCAGCCTTTCTGATGTGAAAATTCCCATTAACGTCAAATGTGAATGCTCCACTCAGGAGAACAAATTCCTCCCATCACTCAGTTTTCTCAGATACTAGTAGAAAAATCTGTGAATTGTTCAGTGTGAGCTTGATGCCACCAATCTTTTCAAAGACTTTCAACTGGTAAGTGCTGATTACATTTATGACACTCTCTCTGACCTGTTTATAACAACATTTTTATTTGCTGTCTCCTGTTGCACAGAGGCTCTGGTACATTTTAGGTGTGCAGATAAGTAATTTGCTGTCACATACAGTGCATAGCTTAAAATGTAGAGAAAGAAGTGGAAAGTAAGTTGAAGCATTCTCAGCTGGAGGTAGTTGATGGACCAACTTTAGCTGCCTCTTTATTACACAACTTCTACCACACAAATATGGGAAGGAATTTTACTCCACTCTGATTTCACAAGGCAATTTCTATATGTACCACATGCATAGTACTTAACATGCCTTGAGACAGAACACATTAATTAAGAAGCACATCAGCTATTTAGTGCCAAGGCTCTGCTTAGCAATGATCAAACTTCTTCCTCCCCTGCAGGAAAAGTCATTGACAGAGGAAATCTTATATCTCAGATGAGGCTGTGAATGTCTGGCATCTCACCCAGTGAGAGCAGTTTCCATTAATACCCACCCAAGGGCAGAAGACACGGACAGTTTTAATGCCACTTACAGACCTCAGCCTAAGCTTGCTCTGCAGTGTCAAGTGCATCTGCTTGGCAGCTCTGGCACAATCCCTTCCCTCCTTGGTTCTCCAATCTCTTGGATGTGAGGCTGGGTGCTTAAATCAAGCCAGGGTGATTCAGCAGATATCCCTTTGCAGCTCCCTGCAGGGGAGCAGCACCTGACAGCAAGATGACTCCACAGATTGTGCTTTATCCACTGTCATGGAGTCTAGCACTGTGCTACCAGAGGTTAGACAGCAGTCAGCAAAAATCCCTCACTGACCATGGGAGATTTAATGCCTTTGGAGACAGGCACTAAAACTCCAGAGGTTTAAGTGAAATGTATGTCTGCCTTGATACACAAGCACAGAAAGGTGCAGCTAGATCTCACACCTGTCTGGCATCTTTGTAGGAGACAAAGTTTGGAGGTTGTACTCAGCATCTGAGTGGCTTTTAGCAAAATGGAGATTGACAGAACAAACTTAGAAGAATACTTGATAGCTGTGAGCCAGCAGCAAGCACAGAAGTGTGGAGTAGGAATACCTTCAGATAAGCCCTTCTCTCAGAGTTCTTTATGGTCTTCTTTGGAACAATGAGAATCAGGCATAGTCACTACCACGAATGCATACCTGACCTTAAAAATTCGCTGCCATGAATAAGGTTGTCTCAAAATTATGGATTACTGGAAATTCAAGGAGGCTGTTAACCTGCTGATGTTAAAAAAGGACTTGTTTGGAGAAACCAGGAAAGGGAGCTGGAAGCAATGTAAAGAAAGGAACATTACACTGAGCATGTCCTCTTGCCTACCAAATCTGCTTGTCTGTGCAACTGGCTATAACATTCCTGCAGTTCTTACAAAATTATCTCATTTTTAATTACCGTATTGATGCCTAATTAAAGATTCCTTGGTTATTCCTGTAACTTCAATTCCTACTGTAAATTATATAATCCAACATTAATATATTGATTAGTTGTTGGTTTATAAAATATTGGTCTCATTGCTTCCAGACACTAGTTGTTACAGTGTCTGGAAATCCAAGCTGCAGAGCTGAAGAAGACTTTTTAGAAGAAAGGAAGTCCCTGACAGGAGAAAAGGATTAGAGGATTTTTTCCCAATTGAGTGAAAGATGACTAAAACTCTGGAAGTGGCTCCTGGTGCTGAAATTGCCCAGTGCTTTCAGAGTGCCATGCACACAGACTGTGGGCTCACAGTGGGCTTTTCCTGGCTGCTCTACCAGCGAATTGTGTCCGAGCTGAAGATGGGCACTGCCTTGATGGCCTTTGCTGCGGAGGAGCTGTAAGGCAGCAGCAGCAGCACATTTCTCATTTCTCAGGCCAGGCACGGTGCCTCAGAAACCGCCTGGATCCTCTCCCAGCATGGATCATCTGAATGACAAATGGCAGTTCCGGAGCCATGCAGGGATCTCATGTCATTGCCGACATGGTGGATTAGCCCACCCAACTGGAATGTCGCCATGGCTGTGTCCTTCTGAGGACCGGTCAGAGAGGTGATGTGGAGTTGCTCTGATTCTACCCAGGGGCAGAAGAATGAGCTGAGGGTTTCTGGTGACAATTAAGGGCCCATAGGGTGACACCGCTGTGGGTGCTTGGGACAGCCTCAGGGTCACGGGCCCCGGTTCTCCCGCGGGGCTGACACTACTGGAGGGCCGGCACACAGCCCAGGAGGTTCCCGGGGTCCCTGGGGATAACTTTTCTCTGCAGGAGCCGGCCAGGAAAGGGGCGCTGCTGTCACTTTAAGGCCGCGGGCACGCGCCGTCCCCTGCGGCCCCGCCCCGCCCCGCATCACGCGCTCGCCTCGCGCGCGCCCGCGGCCCCGCGCGCCCCCCGCCCGCGCTCTCTGATTGGCCGAGCTCCGCACCGCCGAACAGTCAACATGGCCCGCGTGCGGCGTGGCGGCCGCGGCGCCGCCGGGGCCAATCGGCGGCGCCCTTGCTGAGGGAGGGGCCCGCGCCGCGGCCAATGGGACGCGTGTTTGTTAGCGGCGGCGCTGCCCGAGCGAGGAGGCTGCGAGGAGCCCGGCGGCGCTGCGGCCTCTGCGGCGTGAGGGGCGCGGGCAGGTGAGGGCGGGCGGCCCCGGGCTCCGGGCCCTGCGCCCAGGGCACCCGGCGGGCACGGCGGACGGGCCGAGCCGGGCGCCGCCACCGCGGCGCGGCACCGGGGATTCTCTCAGGGCCCGCTCAGGGGCGGAGCACGGCGGCCACCGCAGCCGCGCGGCGGGAGGGGTTCGCGCCCGGCCTGCCGCGGTTCCATTTTAAGGGCGGTTCCAGAAGTTGGGGCCCACGGAACGGCTCCCGCCTTGCTCCGTGCCTGGGGCCGGGGAACGCGGGGGTTCCGGCCGCATGTATGGCCGCGCTGCCTGGCAGCGCGCCCGCCCTGTCCCCGCCCTCCCGGGGGAGCGGGGGAGGAGGAGGAGGGAGGGCTGCTGGTGCTGAGCGCTGCCCCCGGCGCTCTCACGCCGCCGTGCTCGGCTTGAGGCAAGGCCTTCGCTGCTTGGCTGGGGTGCGAAGCCTTCGCCTGATCTCGGGCACGGCGCTGTGTTCCCGCAGCGCGGCGGGCCGTTCGGGGGCTCGGGTTTGCATTTCGGGTTCCTCGTCTCCCATTTGAGGGCCTGTTTGAGATTTTCTTCGATGCTGCGATTGTTTACTGCAGTCAGTACCGGTGCCCGTAGGATTTGTCAGATTCCCTTCCGTAGCATCTGCTCACGAGGCTTTCAGATAGAAAGGTAGGGGCGCGAGTGTGGTAATTACAGATGAAGCCGGAATTACTGGGAAAATTTTTATGAGGTCATCTCTAAACAAAATAGTGTTCCTTTTACAAAACTTCGGAGGTGAGCTAAGTATTCCTCATCTCCGGGGCATGCGGAACAGGTGAATAAGTTTCTTCCTCAAATAATTTTTCACGATCCCTTATTATCCTTACAGAAAGTATCCAACTGTATGTTTGTTTGTGGCTTCCCGCGGGGTTACAGCTCAGTGCCTCTGAAACGGAAGCTGTAACTTTCTCTTCTGATTTGTTGTAGTTACGGAAAGCACTTAACAGCTGTGGGCAGGAGTCTTCCTGTGAGTTCAGGAGCCCTTCAGTTTCCTGTTTTGTCCTTCGGTTGTGTTTAAAAGGTTTGTGCAAGGCAGAGAAGATTTATTCTGTGTACACTTCTATTCATAAGTATATCTTGCCAGCGTGTAGATTTTTTCCTTGAATTTGTGTCCTTCAGGATATTGTCCTTGTAATGAACTCTTCCTGTCATGGTGTGCATCGAGTTTGCAGTCCTGCAGCTTTAAGGGATTGAGGGTGTGTGACATTTGTGCCAGACAAGTTGCAGCAGTAGCCTGCCTTGTAGGACAGGGGCTTGATCTGATCTCCTCCATCCCCAAAGCTTCATCCGTGTGAGTCTTTGGGAAACTGGGAGCTGCCCAGGAGAAACGAGGCATTAATTTGGCCTCTTAATGGTGGTGGCAGCAACAATAATGATTCCTTCTGTTGTTACTTCCTTGGGTCCTGGTTGCTTTTTCCGGTCTTCATTGCCTATAAAGTTGCTTGGAAAGCAATGGAGACAATGGCCATGAGGGCTCAATGCTTTGGTACTGTTTTTTTTCAACTGGTGGGTGCTGAACTCTAGCTCTAAAATTACCTTTCCCTGGCAGTGGTCCTCACCAGCTTGTCCCAAACAGTTTTGTTGGTGCCTCTGTGGCAGTGAAGTCAGTGCAAGGCAGCTGGAACAAAACTGGGAATCACAAGCTGTCTTCTAAGAAAGTTGCATCTGATCATTTATTTATATACTTCTTTTTACTTTCCAGTTGCCAAAGGCACAACTCTAGGGGGTGAAACAAGTATGTACTTGCACCAGAGAATGGTGTCTTTTTCCTTTTTTTCTTTTTTTTTTTTGTTCTTGCTTGTTCCTTGGTGAGTGGCTTTTGTCATGAACATGCCCAGTTCATGCCTCTTCCAGGGAGATGAATTCAGCTGCTACTCAAACATTATTCCGTGTTTTCCAAAACACACGTGAGGATCTTGTCTTCCCTTGAGAAGTAGTTCCCTGCACAAACAGCTGAGCAGAAGAATTTTCATGTGGAGTAGAGTCTGTTCCATTAGCTGGGGGTGCTGGGCCAAGGCTGGAAGTCACAAGTCTTGGAGGGTAACTTTTAAGTACTGCCAGTCTGCATTTTTAGTTGCCTGCTGTTGCCTCCTCTAATAGTGACTGGCATCATGTAACTTGTTGGCTGGACTCTGATATTAGGTCAGTTTGCTCTCTTTTACTTTTTTTATTGTATCTTTTTTCTGCTGTTGCTGTGGAAGGGAATGCTCATTTGTGCTCCTTTATTTCTTCAGCTGTGAGATTGTAAAAATCTGGATTGCTCTAGCAGGTGGTTGCTGGCATTGCCACTTTCCTCCTGTTATGTGTAAGGCAAGAGGAAGTGTTTGGAAGTAAATCAGCCCTGAGCTGGTGGAACACCTCCTCTGCCAGAAGCCCCTTGGTTTTGTTCCTGAGCTGAACCTGTAGGGTGGGCTTCCAGGCTTTTATGGGAGATGTGAACAACTTCTGTGGAAGCATCTGAAGTACACTGTTAGTACTGCTGAAAACCAGCAAGCTTTTCAGCTCGGTTTGCAGTGGTTGTGCAAGTGTTTGCTTTTGCAGCTGAGAGTGGCATTCAGCATTTTCCAGATGGAAGAGTGCGTGCAATCTCTGGGCTGCCGCTCAAGTTGGCATTAGCACTCAGGTTTGTCTTTGGTAGCCCCATGTTGGGAGCTGGGCCTGAGATCAGCCTCTGTGGCCTTCAGAGAGCTGGAGAAATCAGACCTGTCAGCTCTGAATGATTGAAGCTGCTCTTTGTTCTGATTTGACTCACAGACCAAGGTCTGCTTTTGTGAAAGCTTGGTGGTGGAAAACACCACCTGTGCTTCTCTATGGCAGGTAGTGATTACTGGGATCAGCTCTTTCAAGTGGGGGTAAAAAACCCCAGTCTCTCTTACTGAAATACATGTGGCAAGGCTGGGCTATTTTACCCCAGAAAAAAAAGAACAGCAGAATAAGTTAGACAATCTGGCTCCCTTTGGTTTCTCAGGAGAGCTAATTTAGATATTGGGGGCTGGGCTCTAAACTTGGTTCCAGTCATTGTTAATAACGATTTTAACTTCTCTCTTGCCTCTTCATTTTCTGACTTCTGATAAATAAGGAGCAAATCTTTATACAGGGGATTCTCTCTTCCTAGCTACTGTCAAAACCTCTTCTCTTGCTAAGTAATTGTCTTCTCTTTGGTGTTCTTATCTAGCAACAGTTTTAGGCACATTGTAGAGCAGCAGAAGCAGCTACTCACAAAAATAACCCTGATTAGGCAGACATGTGAAACATGTTTTTCTGCTTGGGTGATAAAAGAAAAAAGTGATTTGGAAGTTATTGTAATTAATTCGTTTGAACTTTTGCTCAAGTATGCTATATAGGCAGAGATTAAAAATTCATTATTTACTATGATGCTGTCAAGGAGTTAGAAAAGAACGCATTTATGTCTTCCTCTTTGGCTTTTTTTTTTGATAGAATGCTGAGCTAATCTAGGAAACTGTGGCATTTACCTTCAGACTGAAGACCTATGATAAGGGTAGAAATTCATTAGTATCTGGAGTATTTAACAGAAAATTAAGTTCTAGGAGGGTTAAACCACCTGACAGACTTCAAAAACTGAGCAAGTTTCATTTTGAGTTGGGTACTGTGGTAGCTATTCAGTTTCCTGGGAGGGATTATGCATGATGAATTTTATAGAAAAAACCAGCAGCTGTTAATTTGTACTGAGGTTTTAAACAATTACCTGTTCTATTTTCATCTTCTGTTGAGGTAAACAAATTACTGTTCAAGTATTTTTAAACACTACTTTTCAATTTGCAGGTGGATACAGGCACACAGATGGCAGATAACAGGTATGTTGGGCTGTTTTCCTGAAATTAAATCAAGGTAGTTAGAGCCAAGTGTATATCTGGTGTTTTGCTGGAGAGGTTTTTGTTGGTTTTTTTATAAACCTGTGAAGAGTGGATTACCAGACTTGGATAAGAATAAAATGGTAATATTTTTCTAAATGCTCTAAAGAACTGAAAAGCCTTAGTGTTTCTCTAATCTCTGTAATTTAAGCATGCAAAAAGGCACCTTTTTTTTTTTCTAGTTTATGTAGTATTTTTTTACCATACATTATTTTTATGGAACTGGTGCAAATCTATATGTGCTGCTGCTCTTCTGAGGCTTGCAGTGCTGGATAAGCTGGTCTGTTCTGTACCTGATAACACCCATTTGCATATGTGCTATCTCTTCTGGTTTTGTGTGTTAGGGTTAATTTCAGCAATATCCAGTGTGCATTTTGTGACCTCTAAAGTGGCAGGGAGCATGGGGAATACTGGCTGGCTCTTGACTCATGCTGGGTCCTCTCCTTCTCCAGCCCAGGAAGTGACATGGAAGACCTTGCAGCAGGGAGATGGGGAGGCCAGGGACATGTCTTTTAGAATAGGAGTGAATGTTTCTATCAAAACAGTTTGTTAGAGAAGTTGGAAACAGAGCTTTTATCTCTTGTTCATCTTCCTTTCATAGCTGCATCCTTTCTCATATTTTTCTCCATCACTTACACTGGAAGTGTCTCATATTTTCATCTGTGAGTAAAAACACTTTCCTGTGCAGAGTGAATGGCCACATGATTCACAAAACTGAATCATACACATGATTGGCCAGTCATTCACTTAATGAGATGAATTCATCTGTCAGAGGTTTTTGTTTTGGGCTTGTTATGTTTTGTTTTGAGGTTAGTTTGTTTCTTTTTAGTTTTCACCAGCTTGAAGACATAAATATGCCTTTTATTAGGATACTTGTCTATAAAACATGTCTGTAGTAAACCAAAGTACTTAAATGCTGATATTTGTGTAATGTGATGCTATTTTAATATGTTACCCTTTGAATTCTTTTAGTAAAACAGAAGATACTGCTTCAGAGTCTCTGGAGGCTGCTAAAAATGCAAGCAACAAAAAAGGTACGAAATACATAGTAGTAGGTGACATTACAGAAGTGTAGCAAGCCTTTACAGTCAAAACTGAAGATGTGTTCACAGCTGAAAACAATGGTTTTTTAGGCTAACTGTTCACTTTCTGATGTTTTCCATGTTTATTGCAGCCAAAACCAGAGTGAAGGCTATATTTTTGTGTGTGTTGTGACTGTGGTGCTTTACCATTGCCTGAAATGACCCTCTAGACCCTTGCAATAAGGCCTACAAAGACTGGCTTGTAACAACATGTATTCTTTGTCAGCATAATTACCAAAATGGGCAGTTCTCTTTGTATGGTAGTTCTTTACTGTCTTGTTTCTCAGAAATTGCATCTTCAGAAAGTGTCTTGGAAGTTCTTAGTCTCCATTAGCAGGTCTACAGATAACTGCTGAGTAGTGTTTTTCAAATAAATGTTTGAGTACAGAAAAGCTACAGTTCCATTATTTCTCCTGATACTCAAATTTGTAAGTGATAGTGAAATATGTTTCATATATGTGGTCACTGAATGTTCATTAGGTCTCCCTCATTACTTACTTTTTTTCAATAAATTCTTTGTGACTGGCAATTGAAAATCATGTGAGGACTGGTAGACACCATTGAATAATTTTTAAAGTCAAGTTGCTTGAGAAAAAAACAACAATAAAATTCCAAATAAGTAAGAAAAATAAAGCAACACGCAAATGCAAGCTTATAAAAGCTTTACCATGTTAGTGTGTGTTGTGCAATTTATTGGAGTTTTAATGTCTGGGGAAAAGAGCACTGAGAAAGAATGGAAAGATGTGAAAAGCAAAAGTCTTCATACCATGCATGGTTATTGGTAAGGGTTTTTAACACCTAACCAGAAGCATTTTAGATCTGAACTGTAAAAGTTGTCTTCTGGGAAGTGTTGTGATGGTTGAGGGATCTTACAGATAGCAAAATCTTCTTGAGGTAAATATAAGTGGTTGTCAAGGTCACAGTGCTGTGCTGCTTATTGTACAGTACACAGAGTTGGAAGGGCTTTTTTCAGGAGTCACACTAACTGGAAAACAGATGTCTTGGAAGTGTAATTCAGTGGTTTTCCTCCTGAAAATTTATATGTGGCTTGTAAGGTACAGCTAATACAGAAGGCTAGAGAAGCTTCTGTTTTGTACATTCTTACATAAGGGAAAAAAAGGAAATTTGCCTGTGTTGTCAATGTACTACTTGCCTGTAAAAGCAACTGATAGATTTGCAAAGAGAAGAGTGCTTTTTCTATTATTATCCAACTTAATATTCCTGAAATCTGGTCTTGAAGTAATTATGTTAGTAGCAAAATACTCACTGTTTTCACACCTTAAATAACAGTGATGTTATTTGAGGTATGAAAATAGTATTTTTACTATGACTGCTCTAGGACACAGTATGACAAAAGCACTATAAATCTATGCAAATTTGTTTAAAAGGGGTTTTCTGTTTTCATAGAAAAGCTGGCAGACCAAGTGATGCAAAATCCACAGGTTCTGGCAGCTCTTCAGGAACGTCTTGACAACACATCAGTTACTCCTTCAAGTTACATTGAAACGTAAGTACTGGGCATGATAAAATACTGAAAGACTGAAGGCATAATGGAATGTTATTACTGTGTAATCTGGTAAAAAATCAGAATAAATTATTCACTAAGAAAAATTGTTTACTTAACCTGTAATTCATAGTGTCTTACTTCTGGAAGAAGAGTAAAGTTTTACTTTATGCAGACTTGCAAACAAAATTTTGTCCTGTTCAGTATTTGCCATGGCCATTTCTTGTTTTGGATAGAAATAACTCCTTCCCCTCTGTTTCTTTCTGTGACCCTTGTTCTGACAGGGTATGTGCTACATTGACTGGTGATTTCTATAAGATTGCTGTCCTGGATGTAATGGAAAGTTCAGGACATGTATCTCTAGTTTGAAACTTAGTTCTATATTGACTGTGAAGTCGATTTAAATGCTGCCTTTAGTAAATATTTATGCTTTTATTTCTTGACTGAGAATAGCTGGTTGTAGACCTCTTTTTAGAAAAAACCTTAATTCTTTAAAGGGATCTTTTTACATGACTGTGTCTAAATGTTTAATAATTTAAAGTGCAGATGGGCAGTGTGTGTGAGTATGACCCGTGAATCAAAGCTTTCTCCTGTGGAATGCACAGTTCTTATTTTTCATAGATGGATCAACACAAATCTAGTCTCAAAGTTTAGGTGTAAACAAAGGTATTAATTTCAGATCTCTGAACTACACGGGGAGGGTAGTGGCCCCAGGGAATGGAACAGAAGATAACACCTTTGAGAACAACTTGGGTAGGAGAGGATTCTTTCAACTTTTTGAAATAGGTTTTGGAGAAACATGTATGTTTGACATAAGCCTTTTATTTAAAAAATGCATGTAGTTATAAGCAACCTAATTCTCAGTAATACGTGAAATTAATGCAGAGGCAACTAACTTCTAACCTTAAATAATTTTGATTTTTAGCTTTCCAAAAGCAGTGATAAGAAGAATTGATGCCTTGAAAAAGCTCCAGGTGAAATGTGCCCATATAGAAGCTAAATTCTATGAAGAAGTACACGACTTAGAGAGAAAATATGCAGCACTCTATCAACCTCTTTTTGATAAGGTAGGAAAATTACATATATAATTTTTATTTCTTTGTTCCTGTCAGTTCTGGTTATGTATATATAATTTTACATCTTCATTTACATTTTTGGGGTTTTTTTATCACAGAGAAGAGAGTTTATTAATGGGGAAGCTGAACCCACAGATGCGGAGTCAGAATGGCACAGTGAAAATGAGGACGAAGAAAAACTGGCTGTGAGTATAAGCTGGGTCATGTACTATGGATATATCATTGTCAGAGTTAAATTCTTGTTCTTGCCATTGAAAGGACTTTAGTGTCAGTGATGTGTTCTTGTGATGAATATACTGTTATGGCCAGTGAAAGCTTCTGCACTATTAGTTTAGCCTTTGTTCAGATTTGTGACTTGGAGGAATTGAGTTGCCTTTGTTGGCACTGTTCGTAACCTGTTAACAGCACCTTCCTGCTAATGGGTTCCATTCCAGTGCTACATGAAACCCTAAGATAATAAAGGACTGGTCGATTCTCTGCCTGTCTCCATTATTTTGGGGGACATCATTTGCTTTCATTTTCATAAATGCGGGTGTGACACTTGTCACACAGTCATAAAACAGAATCAAGCTAATAAAATGTCTGCTTGGCTGGTGGATTCCTACTTGACCATTGAATAGGAGCTGTCTAGATTTAGGAGGTCTGATATAGTCTGTGGGCTGCCTGTTACTTTCCCAGCATCATTTCTAGAGATGTGTGCTCAGGCTTTGTCTCAGAAAAGCGACCTACTTAGAAAACTCTGTTTGCCATTCTGTCAGGTTTTCTTTGCATTTTTTCCTTAGCCTGATTTCTTGTTTTTTTTCCTCTATTCAAAGTGAATTGTTCTTTGTTCTTACTGATCTCCTGAGATTTAGCATGACACAATGCTCCATGTGCATGAGCAAAAACATTCCTTAGGCTCTGTGTAAATACAGCATTGACAGGCCATATTCCACACAATAAAATCAGAAACGTGTCTAGATGGGACATAAATTGCAGCTTCGTGTTCTTGGCACATCATAACCCAAGCAACTGCCAGAAACATCTTAAATATCTGCTGCTATCTAGTGGTGTAAAAGGAAAGGTGCAGCTTTCAGACTGAATTCCCAGGGTTGTTTAGGATTGAGAAATGACTTCCTCATTCTTCTTTTTTATAACGTTTGACATCAGTTATGTGGAGGACATCCTGTTTCTCAAAATAGTAATAATTAGACGCAGCATAATAAAGAAAGATACCTGTAAAAAACAACTTTACAAGTATCCTGCAAAATGGGCAAGCTAAAATAGCATTTCAGAGGATAAAGTTAAATTTTAATTTTTTAGATGGAACGCTGCAGGTGGCTTATGGGCTACAGAAATTAGATTAATAGAAAAATAGATATGCATTTGTATTTTTTCTCTTCTAGAAAGATAGAAAGTGTTTTAATTATTTCTGTTGTGTCAAATCAGTGAAGCAGACACTTGGTCCATTTAGTCTTCATATAGAAGAATTTCAAATGAGTTGAAAGTAAATCTGAATTGTGTATATGTTCAGTTGTGTAAATAAGCCTTGTATCTCTTAACTTCATTTGCAGAGGAATAAAAAAGTAAATTTTAAATGTTCCCTAAACAGAGCTTCAGAGATGGCAATTGTTTTGTACTTCTGTCTCTGTTTATTAAATATACTAAGAAGTCACAATTTAATTTCTCAGCTGTTTCTGTATTTCTTTCCCAGGGAGAACTGAAAAATGCAGTGGTAATAGATGAAAAAGCGGAAGAGACAAATGTCAAAGGAATTCCAGACTTCTGGTTTACTATCTTTAGGAATGTAGATATGCTAAGTGAATTAGTACAAGTAAGTTTTTACTCTGAAATGAACAACTTCTGCTGTGTCAAATGAATTGCTGCTTTTCCGGTTAATAGTCAGTCCTTGTGGAGTGTGAGTCAATCCTTTGGTGTAAGACACCAAATCTTTTGGGTCTTTGGAATCCCTGAAAATGCTTGAAATGATGGACATGCATTTTTAATTTAATCCATAAAGGATTATTGTTGCAAGGTTATAAGAATACCTTGGATTGGTTGAATTTGTGTTAAATAGCTTAGGTTGTTATGCCTGCACTTGTATTAGGGGCTTTTAATGCTGTTAAAGAAGAATTCCCTGGAGTGTGTCTGCCTCTGAATCTCAGTGGTAATAAATACCTTGAATGAAGTTACTGTATCTTCAGTAGTACATCATAGCAGCTTTGTTTACTGAAGATCAGTCCTGAAATGACTGAGAATTTAGCAAATAGAATTTGCAACTATGATCAAGAAATTTAAATCCAGATCTTTACTTTAGCTGAAATTGTTGAATTAGTTACAAGGTGTGCTTCTTTCTTAAGGAGAGACTATTTTTCTAAATATTGCCTGCTGAATTGAATTTTACTTTTTTCTGCTTAGGAATATGATGAACCTATCTTGAAACATCTGCAGGATATTAAAGTTAAGTTTTCTGAACCAGGACAGCCTATGGTGAGTTTCCTCTGCTTGTTTTTCATGAAGATTGTAGTAATGAAGTGAACAGCATTCCAAAATATTCATTCAGCTCTCTTTGGCTGTTGTTGTATGTGGGGGAGGTTTCTTTCTAAGGTATTATTTTCATGCATTGCCTTTGAAAGATTTAGCTCCAGCTTTCCTGACTCTTTCCTCTTTCATTCTTAGCCTGGAGAGCTCTGACATTACTGTAGTTTCTAGATTAAAATTCTGGCTGAGATCTGTCTAGTTTTTGCTTTCTTTTCTCTCTCAAATTCAAGTGTAGCTGCTCTTAGTAATACAATTACATGGCTGCTTTTGATTTGAAAATGAATTGTGGGAAAAATTCTGAGTATCAAATATTGTATCAAAAGCAATATGACTTGGTAATAGTAATCAAAGACTTTGATTATAGATACTGTGCCTGTTGAGAAGAAGATACATTTTATTTTAAAAGTGAACCTCATGAGTATTCTTTAAAGTACTACTTCATGTTTTTTTAATTTTGGAAATTTGTTCTTGTTTAAGTTTAATGTACAGAAACAGATAGTGTGTTTGTTGAAAAGTTGCTCTGCTGCTTATTCAGTTTATGCAAGCTATACTTATTGCTTGAACTCCCTTTGAGGGGGAGGCAGGGAGAAGGATGGAATTTGAGCCTACACATACGTTCTTAAAATTTTGTCATTCTGGCTTTTTTCTTTTATTTGGTAGTTTTTGTTTTGCCTTATGGAGCAATGGTCTTCTGATAATGCCTGAAATAAAAGCAAAACAGCCATCACTGAAGATTCACATAAGAAAGATGGGAAGACTTTCTCAGAATAGCTTTTCATGGTTAATAGCAAATTGTTGCAGGGTCTATCTGAGTTCTGCTTTTTATTTCTTATGGTCTGCTAGTACTGAAACACTCAGGCTGATAATTGGCAAGAAATTAGAATGGCAGAGAAAAACTGAGAATTAAGTTTCTAAATATTGCAGGGCTTAGGGAGAGGATATGAGTTTTAGGAAGAAAATGAGTTGTCTAAGCACAAAATAAAGTATTCTAAGAAATTGCCTCTTGTGTCTTGAAGCATATCTATTCAGTGGCATTTGGATGAGATGGGAATAGGGGGGTTTTTTGCCTACATGATTTTTGTGTTCTCATTCAGCTTTGTTTTATAGTACTTGAAGCTGGAGAACTCTTTAAACACTGGATTTATCTGATCTTGCACTGTTCGTAACCTTTTGACAGCATTTTTCTGCAAATAGGTTCCATTCCAGTGCTACATTAAATCCAATAACGGAGGGCTGACAAACTCCATGTCCCTTCTGTATTTGGAGACAAAGGATGTGTTCCTAACTGCTTGAGTGAAACCTGTTGTGCAATTGTATGTGACTGTCCTTTAACAACATCTGCAGTTCTTTGTAGAAAATTGGTGCAGCAGTGGTAGCTTTGTACTGTATGAACTTCACATAACCAGTGTGTCATAGATACACTAATTCTGCTGGGGATTAGGTTTTGCTGCTCGAGAAATAGGTGATAATTAGGAATTTTCTGATTTACTGTTGACCCAAAACAATTAATCCTAGTTATGACACTCCAAAAGTGCATTTACTCTACTGCAATTAAAGTGCTTCAAAGTCCTGTTTGTTATGGCCTGCACATAGAAACTTTCATCTGCATGAAGCATAAATGACTCCATTACTGTTTACTTTATTTATTTATAACCACATGGGTAAACTCATATGTATTTTATAATTATAATTTCTATTTACATTTATTAGGACATTGGGATTCTTAGCTAGCATATTGAGATCTGGATGATGTATCTAGGTATAACTTAAGCAGCTTAAAAAAAGGCAGTTTCTTTTTTTTTTGAACTTTATGAGCACATATTTGAGTAAAAAAACCCCAGAGATGTCCACATAAAGAGTATTGGAAAGGTTATTACAACACTTGAAATATTATGTGGAGCTTAGAACTTCTTGTCTCCTAATTAGCAGGTATACAGTGAGATGCTGAAATGCAGTGTGTGCATTTTGTCTTGCTAGCCCTTGGGATCCTGCATGCTAAATAGTGCCACTGGTTGGTTATTTATAGTCCCAGTGATGGTTTATGGGATTATTTGGGTATGAGTGTTCGTCACTGGTAGTGGATCAGCTAAGTTTGTAACTCTTCCCCTGAGCATGTTTGCCAGAGAGATTAGCCTTAGCTGAAGACAGCCTCCAGACCATGCAGCTGTCTCGAATTGCTTTAAAGGGAAATAAAGCTGAAATAGCCACTGTGAAATCAACATAGATATTCCAGTGTACTGCTGGGTCCCAGTGGCTTCCTGTCCTTAAACTGGGAGCACAGGGGTTGGGGAGGCTGCTGTTGCCATTGGTCTCTCCATCACTCCTTGACCACTCTCTTAGCAGGCATGAATCATGTGAGGAGATTCATGGGGTCTTAGAAAGATTAGGGGCCTTTGGGAGATGAGTGAGGGATAAATATCTGTGATGAGCAGGCTGTTATTAAATAACTGTCCCGAGTTATTTATCTGGTCAGTGCATGAATAGCCTTGAGGAAAAGGATGGCAAGGCAGACTTGGTGATAACAGGCAGTTTTCTGGCCTGAGTCTGAAGAATGCCTGGGGAAGTATATGCAGGGCCAGTCTTTTGGCAGTTATGTAATCTGTTTTGTATGCAGATTAGGGCTAATTCGTAATGCATATTACTGGGAGAGTAAATCAGATATTTAAAGTAACTGTTACACATGCTCTGGCTGGGCAGTAGTGTTGGAAGCTTTGGCTTTCAGTCCTTCTGTTGTGCTGAACTGACCTGCAGACTTTTCCCCCCTTCAAGTCACTAAATCAATACTGCCAAAAACCTTTATTCTTTATTGCTTCCCCTTTCCAAGACAGCTTGAGTTTTAGGGTACTTTAAAATGTTCATAGTTGATCCTGAGTGCAAAGTGAGCAGTGTGTAGGGAGTTTAGAAACCTTTACTGAAAATTGATGCATCATGGATGCTGTGGTTTTCTGTAACTGGAGCTTTTTGTTCTCCATCTAAAAAACTGAATCTCTGCAAACAACTTTTGGGTGCCAGAGGAGGTTCAAATATAATCAGAAACACCTGCTTCAGCCTGTAAGCTCTTGAGACATGTTGGTTGTAGGACTCAGTTTATGAAATGAGTGTTCCTTTGCAGGATTTTCTATTATCAAATGGAAAAAAAAAACCCTCTAGTTCCTGGGGGACTGTGCTATTTAAATAGACTTTTGGAATCTAAATTGTGCTTTAATTGGAAATAAAGTTGGATTCACTCTCTTAAGATCATGATATTGATCAGACTTGGGGGAGCAATAGAACCACATGATGTTGTTACAATGCTAAAATTACTTACTAATAACAACTTCATCCCTAGTGCAAGGATGATGAGGGGCTTCCATAGGAAAAGAAATCAAGACTTTTGTGAAAATACTTCTAAGGTTGCTTTCAAGACAGCAGTTCTGTATGTGAAGGTGAATGAAATCTACTAATTACCTGTTTATAATTTGAATCTAAGCCAAGGTTGTTGTAGCTTCTTGTACATTTGAAATTCATTGACATTCATAATTTCCTACTTCTGCTGTAGTTTCAAATATGTTTGCCATCAAATTACATATTTTTTTCCTATTTTCAGAGTTTGATGAATGATAATTATGCTGATGCACTATTTCATGGATGAAAGTTTGTAGTAACATAAAATTTCTTCCAGTCTTTCTCATTAGAGTTCCACTTTGGGCCCAATGACTACTTTTCTAATTCAGTCCTGACAAAAACGTACAAGATGAAGTCGGAGCCAGACAAGACAGATCCCTTTTCATTTGAAGGACCTGAAATAGTTGATTGTGAGGGGTAAGGAAAACTGAAATTAAAAAAAAAATCTGAAGTACAAATGCTTTTTTTTTTTTTTTTTGCTTGTGATAAAGCTTAGTAAAGATAAAATTGTTACTGACTTCAAAGCTGGGAATGTTTGTAGGGATGATGATGATGATGTTAGTCTCAGCATGTAGAAGTGAGAGACGCATAGATGGAGATATATTTTAACATTGTGTACATTTTAAATTGAACACCATTTGAATGTAATAGTTCTCTAATTGAGGTTACAAACCTTTTATTTCCAGATAACTGGATAAATTATTTTTAGTTCTTACTTCTCACAGACTACCCTCCTCCTCAGTCTGATAAGTAGCCTTGGACTCTGTTGAATTCTTGTCATCTCCTCAGCAATTTTTATTCCAGCAGTAATTGTTTTATTATTATCAGGCAGGAATAGGTCATATTTATCATGTGTTCTTTCATCCTGTTTTGAGGCTGGAACATAGATTATGCAGTTTGATCCTGGGAACCGTGGCTAGTACAGTAATTTTTTTAAATTTTATTTTTATTGTGATTGCAACACACATTCAGAAAACAGCTGTAGATGGTGAATTCTCATGTCTGTTCTGGAAGCCTATTGAGTTGAGTACCTCAGTTTTTTTGGGGTAAAAGAATTGTTCCATCTAAGCAAACCCTTTCTGTTCCTATCCATGATCTCTGCTCTATAACCAAAATCCAGTGCCAGAGCAGAGCTGACACAAATGAAAAATGGCTTTTGTACCCTATTTTTCTTAGCATCTAAGTATTCTTTTTTGCTGGTGATTATTTGTTTTTTAGGTTGGGTGTTTTTTTTTTTTTTAGGTTTTTTTTTGTACTACTTCAAGGATATCTTTTGGTGGTTTAGTTTTTGGGGTTTTCTAACTCACATTTAAGATATGCCAAATGCTTGGTTTTGTGATTGCATGCTGACAACCTCAAAACCTCTTGACTTCTAGTTCTACATGTTGTTGAATCCAGCATTCACCTGCAGTGAGGCAAAATGTCTTCTTGGATGTTTAGTCAAAGTTGTGCCTAAGTAACAAACTACTCCTTTTGAAGATAACTTCAGTTCATAACAGCAAAATATTTTCTATTTAAGTATTGTAAAGGAATGCTTTCCTGGATTGCTGATTTGTCAGAACTTTGATTTCAGTTGATGTTTCTTGAGGAAGGTGTTAGATAAGGCACAAGCAGAGAAGGAAAACATGTCTGTGCCTTGTTATACAGGTTAAGTATAAAACTGGTGACTTTGGCCATCTGTCACCATAGGGCAAGGTATTTTGGAGGCATTTCAGGGTTACTGTGACACCATTATTTCCATTATAGGAGTGTTAGCTGTGTTTGCCCCTCACTATTTGCCATGTACCCAAGTTGGGTAAAACTTGTTTGAATGGAAAGAGACTTTTCATTGAGTGTAAGTTTGTACAGCAGCAGAATGGAACTGAAAATTAGTCTCTCTTCAGCTTGATGTGCTTGGCTGCCAGGTCAGTCTGAGCACTGCTCTTTGGACAGCTCAAACATCCCTCTCCCTGGCCACTCTTTGGACATGCATTTTTAGGATAAATGGACACTGCCTTGACCTGTAGTTAAAGGATATCATGTATTGTTTTCTAACGGTCTGACTGGTGAGATTTTGTCTGAATAGCTTAATCCTGTCCTTGGTTACAGAAGTCCAGTTGTTGGGCCAGAGGAATTGAATTACAGGTGGAGTGAGGGCAGTGATTACTCTGCCAAGACAAACTTGTATAGCATTTTCATTTAGGAAAATATTTGACCTGTCCAAAATACACATAATCTCTAGAACTATGATCTACTTCATAGCTTGTCAAGCAGCTTTTTCTAGAGAGTGATAAGCGATCTTGGCCTTGATGTTGCTGTTCTGCTGCTCAGTTCCTTCTTTTCCCTGGTGCCTTTGTTAAAATGCTGTTTCTCACCTGCTGTCTCTAGGTGTACCATTGACTGGAAGAAAGGAAAAAAATGTTACAGTTAAAACAATCAAGAAGAAACAGAAACACAAGGGCCGAGGCACAGTGCGGACAATTACTAAACAAGTACCTAATGATTCATTTTTTAACTTCTTCAGCCCAATAAAGGGTAAGTTTGGAAATTTAAGAATTTAGGATCCTTAAAATACATTTTTATATATTTGTATTTATGTGACTTAAACATTCAAACTGTCTATGCTGCTGTGTTGTAAAGTGCTTAGTAGAGGAAGATGCTAACTTGCCCATCCAAACAGATGATTTTGTTCTGCTGTTATTCTGTAGAATTTGACCAATAGGTGTGCAGTGTAAACAGGAATCATAGTATGGAGAGTCTCTCCTAGACTCTCTTAAAGAAGTTGACATGTTTTACCACAGGATGGCTCCATGCATCAGTTTGTTTCTAACATGCAAAAGAGCTGTGTTCCATTGTTGGTCAAGTTACAGCACAGCAGTTTCATTGAAACTTCTGCATCAAGTGACAGAACTTTCTGTCCTTTCTTCTGGGATTAAATAGTGATCCCTGATACTCCATACATAATTTTCCTAGTCTAATTTTAGGTGTGTGCTCACATTTTAAATGATTCAGATGGATTCCAAAACCATTGGTCCATCTTTCATTGTCCTCTTCTGCAAACATAGATGAGGGAAGTAGTTTATTTTGTGGACTTAAGGGGTCCTACAAGAAAGATGTTAAGAGACTTTTTGGAAGGGCATGTAGTGACAGGACAAGTGGAATGGCTTTAGGCCAAGAAGAGGGCAGGTTTAGGTTAGATATTAGGAAGAAATTCTTAACTGTGAAAGTGGTGAGACACTGGAACAGTTTAGGGCATCCATAACTTCTCTGGGCATTCTTGGAAATGTTCAAGGCCAGACTGGATGGGGTTTTCAGCAGCCTGGTCTCATGAAAGGTGTCCATGCCCAGGGTGGAGGGGTTGAAACTTAGTGATCTTCCAGGTCCCTTCCAGCCCAAACTGTTCTCTGATTCCAGAGGTGTACTGAACAGAATGGTTCTTGATTCTGTTGTGGGCTATTATGAACTACCTGTCCCTCCTAATGACTACTGCAAATGCCCGTATATGTGGGTTAAGAAACAGGAGGTACATATTTCTAAAGTTGAGCGCGATTTGGTACAGAAATTTAATTTTTGTTGCTGCTTTGAGAAAAGCATGGAGATTGTCTCCTGTTGGTGTTATGTTGTTCTTTTAAATACTCAAAGAGTACACTTTGGAATTAGCGGTATAAGACAAAGCACTGACATCTGCTGGCAGTGGATACTTGCATTTTCAACTTGAGAACTGAGCCAAATTATCACTTTCACAGTAGATCACATGGTAGTGTAGGGAAGGGAAATACATTTTGATTTGTGTTCAGGTTTTTTTGCATTGATTTTTTCTTTTTTCTTTTTTTTTGGGGGGGGGGGGGGGGTCATTGGTTACTTGGTTGTTTTTTTCTTTAAACAAACAAAACGCCCACCCTGTTCCATGCTGCTTACAGCACTGGGCCTCTTCTCAACAGCGCTTTACAGATTCATGTCAAAATGTTTATCTACCTTGTAGAAAGAGTATTTCCTGTGCAAAAATCTCTGACATCCAAATGGCAGCTTTGATACTTTAACTGCAACATGTGAAATTCTTATGATTTCTGTAGGTTTAACTAAATACTAATCTGAATTGTCATAGTTTTAATAGCTACCTTATGAAGCCTTTATAACCTCAATGTTTTCAGGTATGAGAAGGAGTTTATACTGTGTTTTGTCATCTTGACATTGAGGTGGCTGAGAGTATACAGGCATTTCTTAAATTTTGTCTTTTCTTTTTGCAGTATCTGGTGATGGAGAGTCACTGGTAAGTTTCTGAAACAGCACAATTGCTCTTTACCACATCCTTTTTGCCAAGTCACTGTATAGTGACTATAGGCTTCTTTTATTAAGTACTGTGTATTTTTATTTTTACTTTTGGCAAAGCCAGGCTTCACCTTGATAAGGTTCAAGATACTGTAACTTCTCCAAGTAATCCATTGACAGTTCACTGTTACACAATTTGCTGATCCAAGACCTCTCCAGTGGTCGCTTTTGGGAAGATCATTATTTTCCCTGCCCACTCAGCAGTACTATGTGGCTGGTACCCTGGAGCATTCTGAACAGTTCTGCAATGTCAGATGCCAGAGCCAGCCAAGTCTCTATGAGCTTTTTAATAAAAGGTGCCTTGGCAGGACACTAACCTGCGTGTAGAAAGTAGGGAGCTTGTACAGAAAATCTCAGTTCTGCAAATCTAGATTTAGATTTTATTGTTACAAAGTATACTGAAAGTACTTGTGACCTGAAGGTTGGTGATGACAGTGTGATGTTTTCCCAAACCTGTTACTTTGAAATATTCTCATTTGCTTCTGTGTGTCACATCACATTTGCAGTAGAAAACTCAAACTGATTTGTCTTACAGGATGAAGACTCAGAATTCACTTTAGCAGCAGATTTTGAAATTGGACATTTCTTCCGTGAAAGGATAGTCCCTCGTGCTGTGCTGTACTTCACTGGGGAAGCTATAGAGGATGATGATAATGTATGTATGCAATTAGCATTTTGTTTATTAGTCACCACGTAGAAACATACTGCTCCTTTTCTGATTAGACTAGGGTGAAGTATTAATTACATGAGAATAACAAAAATAACCCTGAAGAGATCCTGCTACTTGGGGGTAGGAAAGGGTCATTCAGTTTGCTGTAAGTTGTTAATCTGCTTCTGGAAGGGGCTTAGTTTCAGTTACAGTGTTTGAATATGTTACACCTCTTACTGCAGAAGTTTTTATGCAAATAGTAGCAGAGCTAATTAAACCTTGGGTTTGTTTTTCAGTTTGAAGAAGATGAAGAAGGTGAAGAGGAGGTAAGATGCACACTATTTTTTATAGATTACTGATTACCCATTCCATTCCAGTGCCACGAATAATTCTATATGGAGCAGAAAACAGTTGTTCAAAAATGCTCTTGTTCATGGTACTTCTTTCCAAAAGAGTTCAGCATTCGTGATTTGCAAAACTGTGCCTGGTTTTTCCTTTTCATAAAAGTACTTCCTGCAAGAGCATGTATCCATTTTTTTTATCCAGTATTTTGAAAGCTGTTTTCTGACATGAGTCAAAAATTAAAGACAAGCTTTTTTTTCTAGAGTGCTGCATGGTAAATATTTGTTCCTTAGGTGGTAGTGGAATTTCAGCTGTCAACTTTTAGTTGTCATAAGCTTGAAGACTGGGTCTTACCAAACGCAAAGTATAAAAGGGGAAGTGTGCAACTGCTCAGCATAAATAATTTTGGCTGACTGTGGTCTATTTGCAATAATATTGTATGAACACAAACACACTACGAAAGGCTTTGCACAAAATCACTAAATGTTACCACACTTAAATGAACTAATATCCTTTACATTTTTTGCTTTACTGCTTTTACTGTGCTGTTCTTGCTATTTTGTCAAAGGTGCATCCCTGATTGTTGTCAGCTTCAGCATAGCAGAGTACATCAGAGGTTATCAAGCTGATCTGATGTGAGCTGGCAGCCTTCAGCATGCAGTCTTTTTTTTCCTCTGTGCTTAGGCTGTTGAGTGACTAAACATTTTCATATTTTAATTTTTTAAGCTGGGTATTGATAGAAGTGTGTATGTGTGTTTTTAAGTGGTTTTCAGTGCCAGATGTTATCACTTGGATGTAGTTGTGTAAAACTGAGTGCAGAAATCCTGCACAGATGCATAGCCTGTCTAGAGTAATCTAAATAAACAGGCTCTTTGGAGGGGGACTGAAATAGACAACAAAATCAGGCATATATACCTATTACCAGAACTAAAATTGCAAATAATTTGTTTGGTAGAAGTTTAAAAATTGCTGTGGGACTGCAGCAGCAGTGTACAGAGGAAGGTTGCCTTAAGCCATGCTGAGACCTTTATACCACGTTACCAAGATTTTTGTATTAAAAATTGTAAGATGCTGAATTCTTTTAAATCAGCCCAATGCTGACATCTGAAACATTCTGGAATACAGTGATAATTTAATTTAATTTGCTAGTTTGCTTTTTGTCCGTTACAAAAAGTTGCACTTTTAACCTATTTTAATTTCTGTTAGTTTATCTCTATTTTGTCATAGGAGTTGGAGGGGGAAGAGGAGGGAGAAGAGGAGGAAGATGCAGAGACTGATCCTAAGGTAAGGACTTCTGTGTGCTTAGTCATATCACAGGCTATAACCATGAGCAGTGTAGTTAAGGGTATGGTAGTTTGTGAAAAGATCAATCAAAAAAACCACCCTAGCTTCTGACTGCAATGTTTTTATTATCTCCAGCACTCAAATTGCTCTTCAAAGAGAAGTTAATGTTTCCATCAGTTGTGAAAATGCAAGTTTTTGCTTCCAACATGCACCAAGATAATTTCTAATCTGTGTGCCTTTGCTTCTTAATTGCATCTCTGTGTAATGCTGGTACGGTTTTCCTTCAGAAAGGTCCTATTCAGATGTTCTTTGGCTGGACTTCAAGCTAGAATTAGTATGACAAATCTCAACTAGCTTGTTTGTTTATGTTATTTTCCTTAGAATTGTTCTTTATCATTGTCCTGATGGCTGCAGGTTAGACTCTACATGTCTGTACTTGGTTAGAAATCAAAAAAAGTCAGTCCTCAACTTTGAATTTTAAACTTTGATACCTGGCTTAAAATTCAGCCTTGAGGGTTAGTGTTCCTTCTGATAGGTATTTTTCAGTTCTTCAGTCATGGTAAATGCTTATATTTAGTGAAGCTGGGACAGTGATGACAGACTTGTGTTCATGTAGTTCTTAAAACATCATAAAAACTTTCAGTTTTTTATAAAGACAGGTGAAAAAGTGAAAGGCATGCAAAACTGCTTGATCTTTGGATAAAAGTCTTAACAGCAGCTTGACATGTCACTCTTCTGGTATAGTTTTATACATCATCCTATCATTAGTAAATTGTTTTTGTCACTATCAAGAGTCAAGTTTGTTTTTCTTTAATGAGAAATTCTGTATACTAAAGAAAGTCTGTCTTGTACAAAGATTAATCAAACAGGTTTAGATTGGCAAAAATCAGTATTCTGACTCTGCTCTGTAGGATTCAGATGCAGTGGTATATCTGTAAAGGCTAAAAGTTGAACAGCTGAGAAACAATGTTAGTTCTACATCAACATATGTTTGTGTGAAGTATCCTTCTAGAGGATTTGGTATTCTGTAGGGAGAAAAATCTGAAGTTATCTTGGAAGGTTATGGTTGTTGCCTCCTGTATTATTTTGTACATTTCACTTTTCATCCATGCTGACAGTTCCTTTCAATTTTTTCCCATTTAGGTGTAATATAAGTCTGTTATTCATTCATACATTTCTAGGTAAGGTGGAATTCCATTCATACCTAACTTCCAAGAGTCCCATTTGTAGTCATGCAATGTGGTTTGTTTTCTAGGGTTTTCTGTTTTGTTTTTGGTTTTGGTTTTTTTTTTTTTTTTCTTCCTTGTATGGGGAAAAGAAATGGGGGAATGGTGACTTCAGAGTTTAGGTTTTATTAGTAAAAACAGAAAGAAATGGGTGTAGGGATGAGTGCCTTTAAATCATATAATTAAAGTAGATTTTTCAGAATGACTCTGCCTTCCTGGCACACTTCCTGCTTTCCACTTTGTAGCAATCAAACTGTATTTCATATACACATGATAAAAGTTACTGAGACTTGTCAGACTATTTTTCCTTGTTTCTGGTTTGATGTTGCATCTCTTTACTGTTTCTAATGCACTTGCAAATTTTTTCTTAAATATCTTCTCTGCTCTTTCTAAAGTCTTCTAAGTCATCAGCTTATTTAGTATGCCTTTTCCAGCATCTTATTTATGCTGCCTGACAAAGGCAGGCAGTCACTCTTAGAAGCCTTTTCTTGATCTCTCATGATTCTGCACAGGTATTGTTCTTCTGCTCAACTGTCTCTCTCTTTAAAGAAGAAAGAAACATTTCCTTCTGTTGTATACTGTCATCTTTCACCTTTCATCCCATTCCTCACAGAGAACAATGCCTGCAACAGCATCCATACTTCTTCCCTCCCTGTATTTTAGGCTTGTGTCTTTTTATTTTAATTATTTAGAAGAAGCTATAATTCTTCTGGCTCACTCCTTCTGCATAGATAATGCCCTTCCTTGCCTATGTTAAACTCAAAATGGAGCTGTGCTTCTGAGTTGGTTTTTGGTGCCTCAGCCTCTGTGCACTGGTGATTCACCTGCAGCAGTAGAACATCTGTTTGTCACAGTGGCTGCAGTCTGTTAAACAGCTGTGTTCCCCCTACAGTTAAAATTGTTAGCCACTGGCTCCAAATTTTCAAGTCAACTTGGAATTATTTTATTTCATTTTTTTGACACTGATACCCCAGTTCTGTCCTGTTTTCCGCTCTTTTTCCTGCTTGTATCCTTTTCTGGTACTCTTTTTCCCTGTTCCTTCCCTTTCTTTGCCTTTCAGTTCCCACTCCCTACTTTTCTAGAATAGTTTTCTTTTCCATGTACACAAAAATAATTGGTCTGTTTTCCTTTCAAATCTACTTTCTCCTTTTCAGTCATTTTCATATTACCTCCTCCTTTATTGTTGCAGTACATGTATTGTATTTGTTGTATTGTTGTAGTACATTTGCTGCATGTCAACACTTTCTGCTTTGTAAACTTTTCCTCCTTCCTTCCTGTGAGTTTTAAGTACATTTGAGTTGTTCAGATACAACCAGATCATTATCTCTTACACAAAGCACTTATGCCGTGTATAAGTTGTGGCTTTGGAAGACTGAGCAGTCAGATGATTGAAAGTAGCTTCAGAAGATGCTGCAAAACTGGATAATGTAGCTGATTCTGTCTAGTGCATTTTTCTATGTGCTTGCATGTCCCATTCCTTAAGCTGCCTTTATTTCACCTTGCTGAGGCTCTGCTTGAATTGAGAAGTAGCTGGCAGGGTAATGCAGAGTGCTGGTTGGAATCATGAGCAAAAGAGCTGCTCTGTGTGAGAGACTGCTTGGGCTTCAAGATCTTTTGTCTTCTGGGTTACAGTGGCAGGGCCTGTCAGCAGCAAGTTCATTTCCAGAACCTGTTGTGGAGGCAGGCAGTTTGGGTTTGGGTTGCTCACTTAACTCCAGCTAGCTCTGGGTTTGCATTTCTCCTTCAGTAACAGAGAATAGGAAATAAAGCTAAGATTCAGTTTTAGGTCCCATAATTGGACTTCTCAATTGAAGATGTTTCAGAAAGGCTTTCTACCTTCTCCACTGGAAAGGACATCAGATTTAGTGCCTGCTGCCTGTCTCGATACTGCTGTTGGCAGCAGAGTTCATGGGGAGTCAGATGAGATCTTGTTCATCTGCCTGTTCCTGCATGGCCACCTTAGCAGATGGGAAGCTTCCCAAAAAGTGAATTGGAAAAGTGAGGAGATAAAGACTTGATTGCTCTTTGAATCACCTAGGAATGTATCTTGCCTAGTGTGTTTAAACACTGAAGACTAACAGAAATTCAGTGTTTCCTTTAGGATGTCTTTTGAAAAAACAAAATTGCTAAAATGAAAGGCATGGAAATTTTGGGCTTGTGCCCTCAGCCTCTAGGGCACCAGTTTGACTGGATGGGCAGACACAGTGGGGTTTGTGTAAGAAAGTCAAGAAAGCAGTATTAACTCAGACCTGCTTTCTTCTGTGTGTTAGCTCTATGTTCCTGCAATTTTTAGGTGCAATTTTTAATTCTGAGAAAGTGATGGCAATAAGTGAGAGGCAGTAACAAAAAGCTATATATTGATCTTTGTTAGCAAAAAAGAAAAAATAGGTGGGAGTCTCACTCAGCTTGTTCATATCCATTGGAATGGTATCTCAGACTGAAATTCAAGGCCCAGAGCAGTCTGAACTCCTTGCACAGAAAAAGTGAATATAAAATACTTTAAAGATAGAAAAAAAAATTAAATCCTACCGGTTTTAAGATGAATTTAAGTCTGCTTTAAGTTACTGTAAAGAATCTGTTTACAACCAGAAGAATTCTTGTCTATGTAGCCCTGGTAGTGATCTTGAGTATGTGTGTTTACTGCTAAATTTATTTTTAAATAAGATGCAATTCCTCCTTATCTTTCCCAGTTCAAGTCTCTCTGGTCTTTATTGCCTGGCCAATACACTTCACTATCTTTCTAAGATATCCTGGGAAGTTAATTTAGGGAAATAGAGCATGAATGGAGACCTTGCCAGGATGGGGTGATAAACAGCACAGGGGCTAAGGCAGATCAGTGGTAGTGGTTGGCTGACCCAGTGTCACCAGGTCTGGGCTCTGCAGGAGGAGCAGGCTCAGGCTTTAAAGGGGAGTGTGGAGGCCAGCTCTGCATCCCACTCACAGCTTGGGGTCTGGGCCCTGATCTTACAGGAGCCAGCAAAGGCCAGAGATGAGTTTCAATGTGCCTGTGCCTGCTGGAGCAGCTGTAACTGGAAGGGAATTGTGGTCTCTTAGTGCTGGTGTGCTCTGGGATTAGGTTGTGAGGTGCTTTGCATGAGGCTGAGGGTAGCTGAAGGCAGTGTGGAGCTCACATACTGGCTTCCTCAGCAAGGACACAGCTGTGTGTTAAAGTGGTGGGAGAACATGGATTATGTTGGAGTCTGGATCTGAAATACTGCCTTCATACTTAGGGCCTGCTTGAACATTCTGTATATAGGGCCAACATAAATACATCCTCAAGTGTAGCCTAAAAATAGCAGTATTTGTCTCAAAATCCTCCAACAACTGACTCAGATCCAGGAATCCCTCAAACTGTATTTATTTTTTTTTTTGTCTGAGAGTAGTAATTAACACTGAAAGGTTTTTAAAAAAGAACTTTGTGATCTCTGTGACTCAGTTTTTACTGGATAAACAGTTATATGCAGTAAATATTATTTGTTTACAGAAATAAGAAGATAATGGAGTTTATTAGAAAATATAACAAGTGTTTTGGTTGTTCATTAAAATTTGGCAGAAATGGTTGCAGTGGTCAACCTAGGTGTGTCTTGATCTAAATATAACAAGTGACTAGGAAGGAAGGAGGGAGATGGAAAGATTTTTAAAGTACATTTTGAATAGCAGATTTGTTGTTTTATCATGGCTCTTAGCCAGAAGACAAAGAGGAGAGGAAGTGATGCTGCCTGCACACTACTCTGGCCATGTTCAAATACCAAGCAGTTTAAAGGAGAATACAAACCTTTAGAAAACTTCAGATAAAAATACTGTTGTTTTGCTTGCCCCTCAATAAAAATGAATAGATTGCAATGTACTACCAGTGGCAGTTAAATTTAAGAGCAAGAATGCTAATTTTGTTTTGTGTAAACTTACCCCTTTTCCTGTATTTAGTCCCCAGTCAGTGCAATGTAATTCACATTGGTGTTACTTGGAACTTCAGGCAGATGAGAGAGAACAAAATTCAAGTTAGCCAGATGTGCTGAGTGAGGAATACCACAAGGAAGAAGCCTGAAAGGTTTCTGACACATCTGTGCATTTGGCTCTAATGCTGAATTGCAGTGGGAGTGATGGTGACCACTGTGACTGTAAAGCAGTTTTGGTGAGGAACAGAGAAACAGCCTAGAATTAGTGCAGGTTATTGGGGCAAGACTTCATGATAAGGAAGTTTAAATTAGTTGCACCTATCCTTCCATTCTAGAGGCAAAATGCTTCAGTTGTCTTAGCTCTTGGTTACTTGATGTATGCTGAGTTTGGCATGGGTACATATTTTATAACACATAAACCTCTTCTTTAGGATAGTAACTAAGAAACATTTTACTTTGCATCAGTGAGGTTCAGGGTGTTGTGTTGTGTTGTATACTGTTATTTTTCTTTTACTAGACTGCAGCACGTTTCTGTGACTGCTGTTTGTGTATAATAAACTATATTAAGAATGGTAAGAGGAGAAGCAAAGTGGAAATTCACTGAATAAATTCTCCCGCTTTCTAAGAATGCTGTTTTACAATGGAAAAAAAGCAAGAAGTGCAGTGTAAACCTGAAGTTCTTAGCTGTTTGAGTACTTGTTCTCATTCCCAAATACACTTCCTTTTGCCAAAGGGGAAGTTGTTTAACTACCTAATGAAGGTGTTTCTACTTTTACATATTCAGATTAACATATGGACTTCTTGCCCAGTGTTAAATTGTTGAATAGTTACCTGCTGGTGATGCAGAACCTAGAAGAAATCAACACATTAATTACATTTTTATCACCTTAGCAGAAAGGGAAAGGCTCCTAAGGAAAAACTCAGACGTGCTGCAGAATAAGCAGCCTGCCTTCCTCCCTCCTCAGAGCTGGAGGAGCTGGCAGTTTGTTAAAATTGTTTAATGGGGCTGGAAGTCAAATAGAGCCTGTGGTTGAGGGGAGTAGGTGGTGGTTTGCTTTCTTGTTTGTGTGAACCGTGGCCTACAGGATGCAGTGTTAACAGCGCAAAAATAGATAAAAAATTATGGGGCACCAAGCAGCTGGGGGCAAGGGGAAACCCAGTAAATGTGGTGACTCTGTTGGACCTTTATGATGTAGCTTGAGTTTTCATGTAGCATTCCTGTACATGCTAGTGTTACCTAGTTAATTCAGAACTGCATAGCCAGTTTCTCTGTATTTGTTGAAGTGTTTTCTTTTATGCCAATTTGATTTTTAACTGTTTATTTTCTCTTTTTTCCCTTTATGCAGAAAGAGTCCAGCCAACCTGCTGAATGCAAACAACAGTAATAAGGAAATACCACTTGGAAGTGATATTTGAACAACTTGTAACAAATAGTTGGATACCTGGCCTGCAGTTCAGGATATTCTATTGCTGCAGCACAATCTTATTAACAATGCTTAAAATTAATTTGTTTTAAAATGCATGATTTTCACTAACTTTATTGCTTAACATGTACAGTGGCAACTTCAATGCATTTGGGAAATATGAGGTTTAAATAAAGCACACTCTACAGCCGTTGGTACACTGTAGCTAAGTATGTCAATAGGCCTTTAGAGCCTTTTGCCCTATGCATAGGGGAATAGTCCAGACTACCATGTGAGGATTATCCATTTTCTTGCTCGACATTGAAAATCGTGGAATAGCAATGTGCTGAGAAGCTAAAGTAAATGGATTACATGTATGGTAGCTGAAACAGATAGAGCAATATGACTTTTTTGCTAGTTCCCTCCCCTGTTTTTTAATGTTTCTTGCAACCTACAGATTGAACTAGTGCTTGAGCAGCTTTAAATGTCATATTTATTATCTCAGTACTACCAGTTGAGTTGAAGTAATTTTACTTCATTGAAGAGGGTGTCATATTTGAGACTTAGTTGTTCATCTTACTATTTATTTATTCATGTTTGTAAGTACTTTGACAGAATTAGTGCTTTTTAATAGTTTTTAATATACTTGAAAAATCTTCCTCTTTTGCATACAATATGGGTACTTGTAAAACAGGTAATTCAAAGTGGTCTCAATGTAGTAGTCTAGACAGAAGAAACAAACTCACATCAAAATGACAACTCTTCTGGATGAAGATCAAAATGTAAAGGCCAAACTTGCTGTTGGTGGAAGTGGGTTGCAGCCAAAGAACCAGACAATTTCCAGTAGTCTTATTGCTTAGTGTCCAGCATGAAAGGACCTTTCACTATGAACACGGAAATCTATCAAAGTGAGTCAGTTCAATAAATCTGAAGTTTGGGTGTCTTACTTGCAACACTGAAATTATTCCATTCCACAATTTGTTTTATTTCAAGTTCTGAAGTCTGCAAAACTACGTTTTGTTGTTGTGTGGCACTTAAAGTACACGTTTCTAGTTTCAGCATCCATTACCAACTTCTGGCAGCAGTTAAATAGCAGCTGTATCAACACTGTGACCAGGCATGTAGAGTGCTCCAGCCTTACCTTACACATTTGTAACTTAATACGGTGTTTTCAATTTGTACAGAATAGATAGAATATTCTATTAAAGTTGTGAAACATGATTGGTGGTGCCTGTCTGGTCCCTAATGCTTCCTAGGAGAAATGAGCATCCCGTTGTGAATGGTGGAATGTTAAACACAGCACCTTCCAGCTGTTTGCCCATATAGCTCCTGGCTCAACATCTGCCTTTGCCAAAAGCCAAAACAGGAGCCCTTGTAAATATAGCAGTGTACAGTTCTTTGATGTAAATCAGAACAAACTTCCTCAATTTGCAAGCAAACAGTCTGGAATCTTTTGTAAGAGTTGGGGTTTTTAGGGAGGCAGCATCATTACAAGATTCCACATGATCTGTGCACTTAGGTCACGGACTGAATGAGGTGCTAGGGGCCAAACTGGTTTATGAATGTTTAAGTACTCCCACAGCTGACCTCGCAGTCAGAAAATGTAACACTACTGCTCAGGTGCCACAGTGTTAAGGGAGGAATGAGGAAAGAAGGCAAGAACAGGGATAGGTTCCGGCCTGTATTTTAAAAATTTAGATTTTGTAGCCTAGTCTGTCTGCGGTGCACTCCAGCAGGCATGGAGAGCGTGTGAAGGCGTTTCTGACAAGGACAGGAATAATGAATGGAGCTTGCTGGTGTGCAGACTGGCTCAGTATGTGCAAGATACATCAAATAGAGAGATTTGACCTGGTTTGTTTCTCTTTATATTGGAAGAAACTGAATAATAGTTCTCCGTCCTCAAGCAGTACTTTCCACTACATGGTTAAATGGGAGTGCTGCTACCTGGAGATAAACATCTGCAAATTAGCACACCAAAGTAATTTATGTGCATGAATCCTGAAAGGCTGACTTTAATTTTGAGAAAACGGGAAATTCCAGAACACGTGGAGCAAATGTGCCAGCACCTAGGGAGCCAAATGAGATGGGCAGGTAATGAAGCTGCCTAGCAAGATGTTCATCCTAGGGAAAATGATGGGAAAGCTGACCTGGGATTCATTCAAGTGGAGTTAATGCTGGTTGACACAGCCTAATAGAAAACAGAGCTTGTCAAAACCCAGCTGTGCTCTTCCCATTGCAGATGTCACCAATACTGGCGGAGATGAGCAGTTCTTCACTGTTTTCACTTACAGACTTTGTCTACAGGAAATGAACTGGTACCTGTACAGCTCATTCCTCTAACAGAGTATGAAGAACTGCTGAGGTGGTAGGCAGAATGTCATGGCCAGATAAATCCAGGCTAAATGGTAAATCCAGGCTTGATGGAGTGTGGGTGTGCAAAAACCCACAAGTTACTGTTTGAATGAATTTATTTATTTTTTTTATATTGGTGTGTTCTTTTTTGGGCCATGGGACAAAAAAAATGAATGCCCTATGTAAAACTAGTGGGAATTTTTAAAAATGGTGAGGTGAAAAGCAAAATGTTTATGTGCATTCATGCCTGATTGTCATCTCAGCACCCTGATAAAAACCCTGGAGTTTAGTCTGTGGGGACATGCTTTGGTGATGCAGCCTTCATGTTGGTGGCTTCTCATTTGAGGGAGGAAAAAACTCCAGTTCTGGGCCTGAAAGCTGAAGCAGCTGGAAGCACGCCAAGAGGAATTCATCTGGTGTGTCACCTGCTCGGGATACACATGATTAACAGCCTCTCAGTGCCTGGGTTGTCTAGGAAGAGAGCCTTGGAGGTACTGCCCTGTTGCCCTATCTGATACAGGAACAAATGGCAAATGCTCTGCTGCCTGCTGAAACTCGGGGACAGCCTGTGGTTTCTCAGGAGTCCAGCACAGCAGCAGGGTACCTTCCTGGAGATTTGGTGTTTGGGATAACAGAGCTTTTGGTTCAATTCCAGTATGTTCAGTTATTTGGAGTTCACTATTTGGTTAGGATCTGTGGTACCTGGAAAAATTAAGATGGTGTCTGTGTGTTTCCACTCTCCTCATTAAACGAGCTTTTCCTGTTTTAGAATAAAGGAGGCTGGTAATGGATTCACGCTCAGTTAAATGCTGCCTTGCTGGCAGTTCCTCAAGCAAATGAGGTCTGGCTGGGAAGCCAGCTCAGCACAGCGCAGGCCGAGGAGCCCCACGCTGCAGAGGGACATGTAAGAAGAGGTCAGACTAGTTCAGCACGAGGAAATCGCTCTCTCCCTGCGAGCTCAGCGATGCAGAGGTGAGTTCAAGATGTGAGACATGGCCCCACTGCCTGACGTTGCATTGAGGTAGCACCACCTTATGAACTTGTGCTCAAAATGTGCACCTTCTTCTGAAGCATCTTTGCTCCAGCACTGTTGGAAACAGCTCTAGCTCAGGAAACATCCTTCCCAGCTGAGCTGACAGGAAAGATGCAGAGGGACTATTTAGAGGACATATTCACAGGACAAGGAGGCTTCAAAGTGAACAACAGCAGGTTTGGATTAGCTATTAGGAAGAAATTCTTTATTATGAGGGTGGTAAGGCACTGGCACAGGTTGCCCAGAGAAATTGTGGATGTCCCATCACTGGCAGTGTTCAAGACCAGGTTGGATGGGGCTCTGAATAATCTGGTCTAGTGAAAGGTGCCCCTGCTCATAGCAGGGGGGTTGGAACTAGATGTTCTTTAAGGTCCCTTCCCACCCAAACAATTCTGAGTCTGTGACAAACGGCAATGCATAAATAAGAGTTTTGCATTCATGCTTCTTTATTCTCTTGCCTTTTCCCAAGGATAAATACCTGTATTTTTCCCCAACTAAAATCCACAGGGAATTGATTTTATGTCAATATCTGTTCAGGACTCCTCCCCTGAAGCTGAAGTCCTCACAGTTTTTTACCTTTGCTGTCCATGTTTTTCACTACAAATCAGTGTGCAAACAACTCTGTTGCAGTAGCTGTGACCTGTGCATGGAAAAACTTACATCCTCCCTTTCCCAAATGGCTTATCGCATTAATAGCAGGAAGAAATATTTTTTTTCCATTTGCTCATATTGATGTCCTAAATACCACCAGCCTCTCACGGGCCAGGGCCATGAATCCTAAACAATAGATGCCCTAAGTCACTCTGGTTTGACAAGCATCCAAGAAAAAGAAAAGGGAAAAAACAATTTTAAAAATCCTAGCCTGTGCGCTGTTAATGAGGCATCATGTGAATGAAGACTGAGCAGTTTGTCAAGTGCCAGCTTTTGTTTCCAGACTGCCTTTCCTCTCTGCTGGTTCACCTCTCCATTACACAAGCGAAAACGCTCACTCCACCCAGCAGCGCTGGCCTCTTGCACAAGCTGCCTTACCCTCCGGATTTTACCGTGGGAATTTGGACACCGTGTGGGGATGCCAGAGCAGGTTAATGCAACCCAGTGAGCCTGTGCTGCAGCTGCCAGCTCTGCTCCACGTAGAAGCCTCCTGGCTTCTGTGAGCCTCCCTGGTAACAGCCTCCACTGCAAAAAAGATCCCTCCCAGCAAAGTTTCCTTTCCCCGAAAAGCAGCACCAGTGATGCCGTGGCCTCTTGCTGGCTCGCCCCCACCTCCCTGATTGCCCCCAGCATTTGCAAGGTGGACATAACCCGTACTAGACCCAACCCAGCTTGAGAAAAAGGGCTGAAGAAATGGGAAACACTAGGGAAAGGAACATTGATCACAGCCTAAAGGGTGGAACAAAAAAAAAAATAATTTGCCCCTGTTTGGGGCAGAAACCAAACAGCATAGGATGGTCTGATCTGTCACTAATGCAAGTGTTTGCATTCTGCAAATATTCCTTGTGAGCTGTTGATTTTTTTTTTTTTTTTTTTTTTACAAAGCAAAGTCACTCTGGTTTTTGAGTCCACCTTTTAGGGATAAATGAGAACTTGCTTAGTTAATTAATATCTGTTTGATAAACTCTGTTAGGTCACACTTAGAAGGAGGTTGAGAATATTTTTGTCCTTTTTTTTATATTGTTCTTTTACTTAACCCAATTATCTGGTCTTCCTTCTTCCTTTTCATGCTCCTGTCTTAAGGCACATTCCAAACTCTTTGATTTGCCTGAACAGAAGGAGCATGAGAGAATGAAGGTTGGGTGAAAAATGAGTATTGGAGCTCCTACTAAAGCCACTGCTGGAGTCGGTGATGGGATATAACTTGTTAGGGGAGTTACAGCACTTGTGTAGAGGTCATGCAGAGCTCCTGCACACGAGTAAATAGTTCAAGGCGTTTTGATGCAGAGAAAAAACAATTAAGATATAACTGCTGCTGACATTCCCCTGAGCCGTTTCATCTCTTACCGCTTCAAAAAATCAGGGAAAAACAAATTATGCACTTTCAATCTGAGATTTATATAGGCTGAATTGTTGCTTAGCGTATGAAAAGATCAAAAAGGAGATCTTTGAAGACAGATTGCCTACAAAGAACACCGGACTGTTATTACATTAAAAAAAAAAAAAAAAAGAGGTTAATAAGCACAGTTCAGGTCAAAACGTAGGCAAGTGCGTGTGTGCAATAAAGTGTTTGCAAGGGCTGCTTGCTCAGGCGTTTCAAAGCCGGGCAGCAGGAGGGAAAATCGCGGAGCCGGCATCTGGAGCAGCAGCAGCAGCGCAGCATTCCACGTGTGCCCCGCTCTGCACCCGGAGCGCCGACTCAGACTCAATGGAGCTGCTTCGGCTGCGGTCACAGGGATGGCCTGGCTGGTTTTGGGATCTCCTGGCCAAGGAGAAGAGGGGATAGAGCCCTCTTTCCCTCCACCCCCAGCTTCATCTTGTGCCTTCTGGGGAGCAGGTGTTTCAGTCCCTTTCACCCAATGAGGCTGCAAATAAACACTCGGGGACTGAACCCCTGGGAACTGATTGTGTTACAGCTCGGGACAGCAAACCAGCCGCGCTCTGAACATTCACCCCACCTCACAGTGAGAGGTCAGCACCGTTCCTGAATGCAAGCAGGGGTGGGGATCACCCCTGTGGGTGCTCCTGGCCCTGGAAAAAAGCCATCCATGACCTCGCAGCATCCCTAGGAGATGGAGACCAAAATGCAGAGCTGCAGTAGGCATCCAGCTCCAGCAAGCCCCTGGCAGAGCCTGGCACAAGGAATGCTGCCCCCCAGTCTTGTTCTCTGCCCCTCATCCCCCTGAGCATCCTTCCTCCACACCTGGCCTCATCTGCGGGCGCAGGGCAGGAGGAGGCAGAGGAAGGAGAGGAGGCAGAGGAAGAGAGGAGGCAGCCCGGCCTCCCTTCCCCTCCGCGGTGTGCGGCAGCCTCTCCCAGCACCCAGCCCGACCAGTACGCGGGGTTTGCCGGCTGCGAGGAGCCCGCCAGCAGCAGCATCTCACTGCGGCTCCGATTTCAAAGGCAGCCCTGATGAAGACGTTGGGGAAGGCAGAGCAAACAGACACCGTAATTGCGGTGCGCGCTTTCTCATCTCCGCGGCGAGTTGCAAAATGTGCCGCCTCCTCCCTTGTCAGCCGGGCTTTAATTGGCTTTAATGAAGAGGCAATTACATGATTTCAATTTTTAATTAAAGGGGGGTGTTGGTCAGGGGAGGGGGGGCCGACCCCCTTCGAGCTTGTCAGTGGCACAAAGGAAGCTATCTGGGCATGGTGCAGGAGGGGTTTTGGGGGGCTCCTCCCTCATCCCCCTGGGCTGGGAGGGCTTCATGGGGGCTCTGGGCTGACTGGCAGGAGCAGATGGAAGCCAGATGCCTCCCAGCCACGCTGCTGGCAATTGTAGATCTTGCCCCAGCACCCCCAGGCGTGCTGCAATCAGCTTTTTCTCTCTTTTTCTTCTATCTTTATTTTTTTTTCTTTTTGTGCTAGAGCCAGCGGATCAAAGGGGCAGCAAATAGCTTTAAAAAACCCAAAAACAAAACAAAACCCAAAAAACCCCAAACAACAAAACCCCAAAAAGCCCTCCCCACACACTGCACCAGCCAGAAACACCTCCTGGATCAAGTACTTGGTGCATGTTGGCAGGAGGAGCTGCTGGGGTGGGATGAGTGAAAGCTAAAGCAGAGCCACAACTGGGAGCTGATTTTAATTTTATTTTATTTCATTTTTATTTTATATAGTATTATTTTATTTTAAAATTAATTTTAAAATTTTTATTTTATTTTAATTTTATTTTATGCCAAGCAGCAGGCAGCTGCTCTGTGATAGAAACACCTTCCCTATGACCCCACACAGTGAGCGCCAAGGTGGGACTGACCCAGCCAGCTCACGTGTTCATTTTTCCTGCAGACACCACCTTGTCTGTCTGTGCTAAAGCATGACTGGAGAGGGAAAAATGGAGGCACATGGTAGAAATGTCCCTTGGGAAGCAGCAATAATTGCAGGGCTGGAGCTGCTGGCTGAGTGTCTCTGCTTTATTGCTCTCTCTGGCAGCCAGGCAGCCGGAGCTTTGGCCTTGACTTGGTTCCATGTGCTGGGATGTCCTCCCTCACCGTGTTTCAATAAAACACAATCACTTTACGACTTCCTCTCGACAGAGATAAAAAGTCATTCAGAGGAGAAGCTGGCGGCTCTGCGGCTGCACTGCGCCCTCAGCGTTCCCTCCGCCCCAGCCGCCACTGCTGGGCTTGCCCTTGGCTTGCAGGGAGCACTGAGCTGCTGGCCACGATGGCTGGGATGCCCAGGGCACCCACAGAGCAGCGGCCACAGGCAGGAAGGTGGCCAGGCCTACACTATGGCCAGTGCCACTTCACGGAGCCCCACGGAGGGCAAGGGCGAGAGAAAAGGGAATAAAAGGGAAAGAAGGCAAGGTGCAAAGTCCAAGGTCCTTGTGAGCAATGATCAGTTCACCTGCTTGTCAAATATAGCTGGAGCTGGCTGGCGCTGCTGCCTGGGCACGCTGAGTCACCCCTGCTGCCGGCCAGCTGCCCCAGCCCCGCGCCAGGTGGGAGAACAAGGTCGCCTTTAAGCAGGGAGAAGGGAAACCTGCCTTTTGAAACAGCCAGGTGGGAGCTGGGACAGTCAGCACTGAGCCAGCAGCCTCCTCCCTTTGAAGGTCGGGGCTGAGATTCCGCTGCAGGCTCCGTACCAGCCCCCTTTGAGCACAAACCTCCTCCCTGCCTTCCCACTTCCTTTGCCCTGGGTCCCAGATGCTCCACAAAAGCTCATCGCCCTCGCTACCCGCAGCAATCATCGATCACAGCATGGTTTGTGGAGGGAACTGCCTTACAGTGACCCACAACCTGTTATCTCCCAGAGAAATGCATCTGCTCCCACAGAGACAGCTGCTTCTCCATCCCAGTACCCAGCTTTCTCACGAGATGAAGGCCTTTTCCCCCCTTTCTTCCCTCATTACTGCTGGATGAGAAATCACTTGATCCAAGATGACATGCAGCAACTGCTTGCAGAGAATGAAAACCGCCTTCCTGCAGCTCAGGCTGGGGAACAGGGTACCCTTCCCTTGGGGCAGCCTCACCCTCATCCTCATCCATCTGTGAGCAGCCATCACTGTGGGAGCCTGGCTTCACACCAGAAGCAGAAGCAGCGAGTGAGGCACCAAAGGACGTTAAGTGGTGGAATGGCTGTGGCTAAAGGGGATTTCTGGCTGCAGGTGTGGTTGTGCTTCTCCTGCCCCTGGTCAACACTCAAAGAGTTTTCCCATGGAGGAGACAGCCGGCCCTTGACAGGCAAGTGAAACAGGAGCAGCCATGAGTCACCAAAGATAAAGGTCAAGCTCGTTATCAGCCATGGGAGAGGCTGCGGCTGGGTGTGCTGCAAAGAAATGTGCTCAGAGGCCAGCCAGAGCCAAAAATCCCAGTGCCATGGCCACCTCTGCCCAGGGCACCAGCCTGGGGTGCTGGTTTTCTTCTCCCACTGCCCATTTCCCAGCAGCATTCGGTGGTGATGATGGGTTTCAGTGTGCCCTGGGCCAGGTGGCGCCGGCAGGGTGGCTGATGGGTGCTTCAATTGTGGGTGCTGGAGCACCCACACAGCTCCCACAGAGTGCTTGGCTGTTGTCACGTTTTGCTGGAGTGCCCACAGATGAGTCCCATCCTCTGTGACAGGAAGAAAAGAGGTGTTCTCACTGAAATCAAACGTTTTTCCTCCTGCTCTCACACAGCTTCTCACTTCAAGGTCTCATGAGGAAGAAGGCTGGAGATGTGCCATGTGCACACTCCCCTGTGCTTATGGAGTCCAAAAAGGCTTTTAGAAAAGCTTTGGCAATGAGAGGGGGCTGGCAGTGTCTGTGTCGGAAACTCCAGCCTCGTTTTCCAGTATTTTGGCCAAATGTGTGATTTGCTATTTGTGTCCCTGGGTTACTGCTCTTGCAAACAGGCACGGTCATGGACATGCATGTCCCCTCTGGAGTGCCCTGCCCGTGGCCTCCCTGGCTGCTCACAGCCCACAAGGGCTTTTGCTGCAGCCCTGGATCCCGCAGCTCTGACCAGGGGTTTCCAATTATGGGAAATGTGTCCGGTTCCATGCCTGACTCCTGCTCCAGTAAGGCTGGAAGAATGACTTAGTCATCCTGGCTGCCTGCCAAGCCATTTAACTCGTTTTGCTCCATTTGGAGGTTATTTCCGGGCTCCAAAGGCCAGCGGGGCTCCACACTGTAAATGTCCGATAGCCGATAAATGGATTGAGGAAACAAGGAATTTAAAGCACTTTATCCCTGCTGTAGCAACCCTGCTTACAACACCTCCAGAGAAGCTCAGATAAACCCATCTCGGGTGGTAAATGCCGGTCAGTGCCACCTGTTCTTGGCTGAAGAAAAGACCCCTCTTCTAAAGGACACCAGTAATTTGGGACTAATAGCTAAGATTTTGTGGTATTTGTCCCAGCCAGCTCTCAGTGATTACCCCACAGGAAAGGGGTTTCTGTGTTTTAAGCTGTCACACAGTGCTAGAGATGTCCTGAGTTTTCAGATCAATGCAAATAACTTCCTCCCCACCCCTGCAGCTGTACCAGAGGCTGGGATGGAGCCCCACTGAGCTGACAGAGGACATGAAGTGGGGAAAGTATGGGAGCCAGGTTGCAGAGGAAACCCCTGGGAAGTGGGAACAAAACCGGCCCAAATAAAAGAGCAGGATGCCCTTGGCTGAGCATAACATCTCTGTCCTGCTCCCCCCGATCCTCTATGCCATGGCTGCATCCCCCGTTCATCATTCTGCTTTAACCTGGGCTGCCCTGCCTCCAGCGAAATCTATTTTTGGCTCGTCCTGGGGGAGCAGAGCCTGGCCAAGGTTACATGCCAAGCACCCTCATTTCCTCCTCTTAACTGCCTCCCTGCTTTATCACAAACTTCTCCCTTCATCTTTTTTTCCACTCGTAAAGGCTGCAGTCACTGGGCTCCCACACTGCCCAGGGCCACTGGGCCACCAGGCTCAAAGCCAGCTAAAACACTGGCTTTTTGCTCCCTCCACAAAATACACAGAGGTTTCCTCAAGCCCATTTCTCCCTGCCACCAAATTGTAGTTTCTCTAACAGAGCAGGGGAAAAAAAAAATCCTCAGATTTTTATGGTTTAGGATTTCCCTTTCACACCTCCTGGCTCAGCCAAGCAGCACAGGGACCACCAGGAGGAGAATGACAGCATCACTGATGCTTGCCCAGCCCCAGCCCCAGCTCTCAGCCTGGTGGGACATGCCCTGAGCTACTCATTGCAAATATTTGCCCAGGTGGGGCCAGGTGTTTGAGTATGAGGTGGGCTGAGTAACCAGCAGGAAAGAAGAGAGTTTGACTTCTACATTTTAGCCCCATTGGCAAATATTAACTCGAGGAGCAAGCGGACTCCTGCTACCCCCTGCCACACGAGCCACGAGGCAAAGGACAGGTATGAACTGGGAGGCACGTGGAGCTTATAAACACCAACATCCACAGCTCAGAACTACTGGACTCACCCCAAACCCTTTCATTTATTTGGTGGTAGGAATGGGGAGACAAATCAGTGATAGGTGAGAACTGGGAAAACCAATCAGAACTGGAAAATACACATTGCTGATTTCCATTTTCCATTTTATCCAATGTTTTTAGGATTTTTTTCTCCCCTGTGGCTTTCAGATGTCACTGAATGACCTGAAGTTGATGCCTAGAGAGTATTTATTGCATTTTAATGCACCATATGAGACCCCTGTTTCCCTCCAGCCTTCCTGAGCACTGCCAGCCAGGCAACAGAGCATCCCCAGCTCCCACAGAAATGTGGTCACGGCACAGGTTTAGTGAGGGAGCAGCAGGGTAATGGTAGCAGGTAAAGATCGCAGCAGTGGAAACACTGGCAAGGAGGTAAAAGCCTCAGGAGAGGATAGACAGAAAAAAAAATCCTAAACCCTCATCTAACGGCTTTCCTTCACACCTGCCACAGTGCAGTGTCCTGGCTTCAAAAAGAAAAATTGGCAGCCAAAGCACCACGTGAAACACAATATCAGCTCTACCACCTGGCCTGCCACACACCCCCCAGCTGTCCAGGAGGGAAAGGATGCTCTTTCCCCTCCAGCTACTTCCCACAGCCTGGCCCTGGCCACTTCTGGGAATGATGCACTGGAGGAGTTTCTTTTTGATGTCTTTCCAGCCCTCCTAGAGACAGGAAACATCCCAAAGCTGGACAGTACCATGACCTTATATTCCCCCCAACTCCCTAAAGCTTGCTGATGTTGTGGTTAGGCAGTCCTGTGATCCTTTTCAGTGTTTATTCTAAAAGTTTATACACTGTTTAAAAAAATAGACAACATTCAGAATGCAGGGGCAGGAGGATGCGCCAACAAAAGCTCAGTGCTGTGCTGTCAGAACAGCCAGGTGGGGACATGGGTCACACTGCCCTGTGTGACACAGGACATCCTGGCACTTGTCAGCACTGGAGCTGCTACAGTCTCCACACACGGATGCAGGCAGGACAAAGATGGTCAAAAGCCACTTCCTGGATCTTGGCAGATTTCGAAAGGACAGGTAATGTGGAGCAGTGACCTTCAGCATGCAATGTCAGCGTATTGTTGCAAAGCCTGCCCCTTCACAGTCTCCAGTAAAAGCACAGCAGGGTAATAAAAGGCTGCCTGGCAGCAGGCAGCAATGCCAGGCTGAATGGCATGAGCTGAAACCACCAGGAACTTCCTATGCAAAGAGCTCATCAGTGTCAGCCCAGGCTGAGGTCTCAGACATTTATTGTTGCTGCTGAAAATAAACATATCCCAAATATTTGTCCCAAGAGATTTAGTATGAGAAGTTGAATCCTTCAGCAGGGGAATGTCCCGTCATTTTAAAACTGTGAGCTGTAGCCTAAACCATCCCCTGAGCTCACAGGACATGGGAAAATGCTGACAGCATTCAGAGGGGTCAGTAAATAACCTCACAGTTCAGGGCAGGGCTTGGCAAGCCACTGGCTGGGCTTTCCATTCCCTTGGCAGAAGGGGAAGCACCGAGTCCCCGTGGGTCCCACAGGGCCCTGTGATGGGGTTCTGTCCTCCCCACTGACATCTCAGGGTGTTCATGGATCCCCTCATGATGCTTTGTGAAGAGAATTGTGAGAACAGGCTGTATTGAGGTCCAGCAGCATGTAAACAGCAGTCCTGGACCAAACCCAAACTGTGGGGTCAACACCTTCCTCACCTGCATGAAGATCCACCCAGGTTCCTCCAAGCCGGGCCAAGCTACACAGGGATTTTTTTTACCTGTTGTATTTCTGCAAAATGGGCTTGGAATTGGTCCAAAAGGCTCAGAGATATGGGTATTAGGAGGGGCACCAACAGCTCAAAAGACCAGATAACACAAGACTTCTTTTTCCATTTTTATTTTAATAACCAAACTAAACACCTATACAGCATCCAAAGTGGGGAACACACTACACACACAGTCATGCCTTGGCTGCTGCTGGGAGAAGACAAAGCAAAACAGCCCCTCTCCCCCCAGTTTTTATCCCAGTATGGAATTTAGGTGCCTGGAGTTGTCCTAAGCAGGTTTGATTTGGCACATTCCCACCCTTATTTGGCTGTCTGCTGCAGAGCGCAGCCAAGGACAGGCTGACGGGAAATGACATCTTTTCTTCCCAGCTCCTCACAACTGCTCCATGACTGTCGGCAGCAGTTTACAACATGTAATGGTAACACACTGACTCAGTGGGATGAGACATTTCAAGCTTCTCAGGAAAAAAGAGTCTTAGTCAGATAAATATTAGTAAATTGAGCAAACTGGGCTAAGTGCTATTGCTGATTAATCCATGGCTTGCGTAGGGTACAAAAAAAGGATCTCCCAGATTGAGCAAAGATGCTTCCTCTGATGCCCTTGTTTAAATTAACACAAAAGCTCCAGCCTTGCTGCCTATCATTTACTGTAATCACCTAACAAACAGCCTGGGTGGCCTTCACCCCCCTGGCAGAGACCTTTCCCAGTGAACTGCCCTTAAGAGAAGAGCTTCACCTGAGCTTGGCCATCTTGGAGTGATGTATCCAAGATCTCTGTGTTCATGGAAAGGCCTGAACATCCCCAAGGGAGACTAAACCCCCTCCCAGAGCATCTCCAATATGGGCAGCTGGCCCTGATGTGCTCCATGCTGCTCCAGGAGGTCCTGCCCACAGAGGGACCGGCACCCACCAGCTCACCAGTGGAGTTTGGAGGGACCCAATGGCACCAATTTGTCCCAGGGCATTTCTGAAGGAAGAAAATATTAAGGAACTGTAGCCAAAAACTTCCCAGAGATACTCTGGTACAGTCTAAAAAAAAAAAACCAAACCAAAACAAAAACCCAAACAAACAAACAGCCCCCCAAAACAACAACAACAACAACATCAACAATAGCAGGTTGTTGAGAAGTCCTGAGTCTCAACCAGCTGAGTTGAGATGTCCTGAGTCTCCACCAGCTCACCAGCAGAGTTTGGAGGGACCCAATGGCACCAGTTTCTCCCAGGACATTTCTGAAGAAAGAGAATATTAAGGAACTATAGCAAAAAACTTCTCAGAGATACTCTGGAACAGTCAAAAAAACCCCAAAAAACAACAAAACCAAAACCATAACAGAACCCCAAACAAACAAACAGCCCCCCCAAAACAGCAACAACAACAACAGCAAAAAAACCACCCCAAAAAAAAAAAAAAACCAAAAACAAAAACAAAACAAAAAACCCCAACAAAATATTTTAAGGAGTATAAAGATGTGGAAAAAAATGGAATAAAATGGGAAAAACATGAAAAAGCTCTGCTCATCACAGAGTTTCCCCAGTAACAACCCACCCTTTTAGTTTACAGCTATTTAGGCTTTTTTGAGTACAAGTTTCCTAGGAGACCCAGTGGTCACTATACTGAGCTCCAGCTAAAAGTGCCTCTGGATACAGCTACGCCCTAATATAAACACGGAGGGCAGCAATTTACAATGCAGGACCATATGTTACTAATCGACTCCAGCTGCCAGGATTACAATGTCAGTCCTGTAAACCAGCTTTTTCCCCTACAGATGTCATGTTGAAATCATTATAATAAAAGCAATTTTACAGCCTTCAGTCTGCACTTCCCTCTGCTGCTGAGAAGCCTGCATTAATGCCAAAAAAATTAGGGGTGCTTCCCCAGGACAGAGCCTTGGGAGAGGAGATGCACAGCTCCAGGATTACAGATGGACAGAGGGAACAACCCCAAGGCAGCTGCAGGAATGCCAGCACCCTGCAATGGCTAATAGCTGCAGCAGGAACTCCTGCATCTTTTGGGAGGGAGATGCAATGTTTGGGCCAGCTGGAAACCCTGGTGGGATAAATGCATGGCTAAATCCCACAAAAAGGGCAGCAGGTCCTACTGATGGGCCTGTGGAGTTAAGCTGAGAAACCCCCCCAATTTTCTGGCATTTTTCCTCGGTGTGATCCCTATCCATCCTCGTCCCTGACCCTTAAGCCCGGGCAGCTCCTGGCGGTGCCTGCCTGGCTGCCGCGCTTTGTTACCATGACTCACACAGGTAGCTACGGCAACCCGATGTTGCCAGCAGCAGGGTACTGATGCCTCACTCGGAAACAATGATCAAACAAACCCCTCCTCTGGAGCGGGCACTCGCTGCGGAGCCATGTGTCACGGCAGAGCCATCGATGCAGCCTGCCAGAGCTGGCACCACCAGCCCATCCATCGAGGCTGAGTATGGCCATCCCATCCCACACCCATAAAATAATCCCCGTACACAACACACGTGCAAGCACCCACCCCTCAGTGGCCGATTGCTGGTCCCTTCTCCTGGCAGGGGGATGAAGCCACACTTCCATGCCAAATTGCCATTTAGGCTTTTGAAATGCCCCTGGTAAATTGGAGATTGCTTTGGGGCAAAGCAGAGGGTGGTGCCAGCGCCCTGGCAAGTGTGGGAAGAGGGACATGGATGTGTGGGACAAGGCTCCTGTGACTGAGCGGCAGTCTGCTTCCCATCACCTTCCTCTGGTTCACGCTCCCCACTGGGTTATTTCCCCCCTCTTCCTAAGAACAGAGACAAATTCCTAAATTTTGAGCTTCCTGGAGATGTCCTGTATTTGGGGGGCAAGGAAGGGCCAGTGTCTGATGACTTTTTATTAAAGACAGCTTTATATTAAAGGTGATTGTGTTTGGGAGCTCACACACTGTCGAGACACAGCCACGGTGATGTGCTGGGCTGCAAGAAAAAAATCCCTTCTCTTTCTCTCACTGGTAACTCAACTAAACAACTAAACCCAGACTAAAGGGAGTGACAGGTTCCTCCCAGCTGCCAGCCCCAGCTTGGACAGAGACAGCTGCAATCACCCAAAGCTCCCATTAGCTGCAGCTTGGTCATGGCCCTTAATTATCAAAGCCATCCACTACCCACAGGTAGTCACAGCACCCTGTGACACTTGTCCCAAGCTTTGGTGCCAGGGTAGGATGCAGGGCTGCATCACATCTCTTACCCCTCTCCCCAGGTGCTGAGATGAAACCAGTGCCCTCTGTCAGCTCTTCACCTAAGTTATTAACCTTATTATTTAAAAAATAGGGCAATATAAATATTTTTTTCTTTCCTCAGGCAAAATTAATGCTATATTCTTGTATCAGCAGTGACCAGCTACCATGGCATGCACTAGGATTAGGGCTGTGCTACTTACTTGTAAGGAATTGCCACGTTTCCTGGACCAGATGGCTCTGAGCTCCTTGCAGCTCTCCATTCTTTCCTGAGAAATGTTCCTGTAGGAAATGGCTTGTGGTTTGGCTCTGCTGCCCTTTTTTGATTCAGCTGCAGTCACCTTTGCTTTCTGTCTCAGTAAATGTAATTAAATTTTAAAACCTGCTGTAGGGAATTTCTGCATGGTGACAATGGCAGACCCTACGGCACTTTATGAAACTTCCTTTTTACTTTTTTATCCCCTTAACTAACCCATCTTAGGTAAAACCATGGAGCCTTCATACAACGGACATATGTTCAAAACTAGGGTCCCTGTTCAGCAAGAACCTACCTTTTTTCACTGTGAGCAATTTTTTCACTTTCCCCCCTTTATTTATTTTTTTTTTCCCTAGCAGTTTTCTAATTTGGCCAGTATTAAGGCAAGTTTACTGAGGTGACAGCTGGGGCAGGCTTTGAATGTTTCAAAATGATGGATAAATGCACAAGAAAAATCACCCAGATGAAAGCAAAAGCGGAAAGACAGACACCAAAGTGGTCTTCTGACCCTGCCTCTACAGATACAAGTTTCATTTAAAAGGAAATTCAGGTTCTTTTAGTGGAACTTTTGAAGCAAGGTGTGCACAAGCTTGCCAAGTCCTGCAGCCTTTCCACACCAGGAGCCTTCCTCCAGATGTTCCTTGTATGCTCCTGACTTGCTGCCTGTTTGGTTTTTTTTCTCTTTTTGAAGTGGTGTCCCATTTCCTGCGCACAAAGGCCATTGCCTGTTTCATTTTGGGGCCAAATTGAAAATATCCTATTGATCTGCTTAATATCCAGCTCTGCTCCTGGTTGGCTCCAGCTCCCTTATTTTTATGGGGCCTTTTGGTCAGAAAGTAGTTTTACAGAGCAGACCAGCATCTGCCCTGAAAACGTAGTTGTACAACCTAATTGTAAATCAGTCTGGGCTGTTCCCCTCCCCGAAACAAAATAAATCACACTGAAAAGTAGGATACAATGCTGGCTCTCAGGGAAAAGCCTGCAGCTCTTCACATGCCAGGTCACAGCCCCACACATGTTCTGCAGCTCTGCCCTACCCCACAAGCAGGGATGGCCACCGTGGTCTTCCCAGAGCAACTCCCAGCCCATCCCTCCCTGAAAAGCTCAGCCAAACCATTCCTGGCTCATTCATCAACCCCAGGAGCATCCCACAGCTTTTTTCGGACCCTCCCCACAGATGTGCACGCCGCAGTGCATTATCGGAGCGCGGCCCTACGCTCTGGCACAGGAGTGACTTGCAGCGGAAATGGGTTTGGCTCCAGCTCTGATTTGTTCCCGGGAAATGGGCCTCTGACCCTGCCGGCTCCCTGGGAGCGCTGCCAGCCCTTCAAAGGGGCCGGGCCCTGCCCTGCGAGCTCACCGCTGGGGTTCGGCCTGCCAGGGCCTCCAGGGGTGCCGGCCCGCCAGGGAGGGCCGTGGAGGAGAGCGGCGCTCAAAGTCCGCAGGGTGAAGCTGCACAAGGCACGTACCTGAGCCAGTGCTGCTGGAGAAACAGCGAGAACGAGCTCATGAATGAGCCCTGCCCTCGGCTGGAAGCTGGATCAGCCCTGTGTCAACTGTCGTGAAGGAGTGACAAAATGAAAGCTGTCCAAGAGGAAGGGACTGCAGCCTCACACGTGCCTCTTAAATATCACCTCCAGCTGCCACAGCCTTTCCTGACTTCCCCATGGCGCTGGGCACTGCCCAGGCTGTAACTGTGGTGCTTTCCCTGGAGGAGGGAATGGGCTAGAGGGGGCAAATGGGATAAGCCCAGTGATTGCAGGGGATAAAACTAAGGGGAAGCAGTATTAATGCAAAACTGGAGAGGTGGGCTGCCCTCGGAAAAGCATGAAGGAAGGGCTGATGGTGATGGGGCAGAGCTGGTGGGATGCAGGGCCTCAAATGAAGCTGATAGACTTGGTCAGGCCCTGGCTGAGTCTCTTGGGGTGACCAGGGGCTGGACTCAGAGCAGATGTCCATGGGAGATGGCAGAAACCACCTTGGGCTTGGCTCAGGCCCCTCTGTCCCAGAGAGAGATGATGCCAGGGCAGGCCCAATGCTGTGAAGATGCCCGTATCCAGGCCCTTGGGAACCGTGTTGGGAACATCCTGTACCCCATTAGGGAGCTGGGAAGTGGCAGGGAGTGCTCAGAGGGGCAAGATGGGGGCTGTCTCAGATCACAGGGGCGCCCTCCTCACCGCGGGGGGGGCGATCCTCGACGGGCAGAGGAAACACGGGTGGGGAGGGCAGTGGGCAGGCAGGACTGGAGTCCCCTCACGTCCCCTCACGCGGCGGCAGCAGCAGCAGAGTGGAAGCCCCCCGCGAGGCAGCCCGTGGGGGAGGCACCCCCTCCCCGCAGCCTGCCCACCCGGCCGGGGCAGCCTCAGGCCCCTCCGGCGGTGTGCCGGGGCCGCCCCCGCGGCGCAGCCCCCGGGCAGGGGCGGCCGGGCGGGGAGCGCGGCCGGGGGGCGGGCGGGAGGCGGGGCGGGAGGGGGCGGCGGGCCGGGCTCCCCGGGGGAGGCACCGGAAGGCGCCCGGCGCTGATTCATTGCAATAAATTGTTCCCATCGCGGCGGGGCTCGGTCATCGCCGCCCGAGCAGCCGTGGGAGCAGCAGTGGGAGCAGCAGCCGGAGCCACCGCCGGGGAGCGAGGATGAAGATGCAAGCCGAGGTGATCCGCGAGGGCGAGCTGGAGAAGCGGAGCGACAGCCTTTTCCAGCTGTGGAAGAAGAAGCTGGTGGTGCTGACCAAGGACAGCCTCAGTCTCTTCCCCGACGGGCACAAGCGGGCCAAGGGCAAGGAGCTGGGCTTCGGCTCCATCCTCAAGGTGGACTGCGTGGAGCGCACGGGCAAGTACATCTACTTCACCATCGTCACCAAAGACCGCAAGGAGATTGACTTTCGGTGTCCGGACCAGAGCTGCTGGAACGCCTCCATCACCATGGCCCTCATCGACTTCCAGAACAAGCGGGCCATCCAGGACTTCAAGAGCCGCCAGGAGATGGAGCAGGCGGCGGGCACCCAGGAGCGGCGGCTGGCCCGGGCGCCCTGAGCCGCCCGCCCGCCCGGCCGGCCCGGCCCCAGGTGAGCCCGCCCGGCCGCTCGGCGCTGCTGCCGCCGCACTCCGCGCGCTTTCCGCTCCATCCTTTACGATTATTCGCTCCCCGGCGCCCGCTTCGCGCAGCCCGACGGGCGCGGGTTCCGCGCTCCCTCCTGGCCGGGCGTGCCCCGAACCGCGCCGTGCTGCCGGCCCGGGGCTTGCGGGACACGGCCCGTCCCGAGCCATGGCGGGGACACGGCCCGTCCCGAGCCATGGCGGGGATCTGGCCCTCTCCCGAGCCGTCCTGTTCCAAGCCATGGCGGGACACGGCCTGTCCCGAGCCATCGCGGGGATCTGGCCCTGTCCCGAGCCATGGCGGGGAGTTTCTGTGGGAGCCGCGCTTCTGCAGCGTGCGGAGAGGACGGTGTGGGGGTGGCGGGCACTAAGAATCGGCACTTGGCAGTGCTTTCCTCACAGAATCTGCTAAAAAAAAAAAAAAATCTGTGAAAATAAATGCTCAATGCTTACTCTCCCTTTAAAGCCCCCCATTATTTTTTTTCCTGTGCCTTGCTGTGCTGCTTGTTTTACTAACCCACTTCTCTTGCTACCTTTAGAGCATACCACTGGATGATAAACCAGATCGAGTGTCTTGGACTGAAATGGGACAGGGTACCAATGAAGGAAAGCAAAGAAGAGAGCTGGAAGCAGCTTGGTTTTCTCCAAGCCCGTTGTGGCTGCTGAGCAAAGAGCCCTGAGCTTTGCCTGAGATGCATAAAGAAAAACCAAAGACTTTCATACAGGACTTCTAGCAAAGCGTCCACGTGTTTTGAGTGGCACAGCTTTGTGAACTATTATCTTCTATTTATGAGATGCAAGGAAGATTCAACACTGACTGGTGGTGTTAAACACAATTTAAATTATTTGTAGTATCTATATTTGTATTTATTTTGTTGAATGTCTTTCAGCAGTTACTGGTCTTAATATTGCTTTTGCATTAATGTGTCCATTCCAAATAAATTACTTGAAATGTTCACTTTTTATTACCGTACTCTGGGCTGCAGTAACTTTTGTTGAGGCATATCTGTGGATACAGGCAGTGGTGAAGTGGCTTAAGAAGAGTGGGTAAGGCTTGGCTTTTGGTGCCCTGGACTGGGCAGTGGGAGGTGGAGAAAGCCCAGATAACCTGTTTGTGTTAGACCTCGTCTCCCAGCCAGGGAGGAAGAATGTGTTGAGGTTCAGTTCTGGTCAGTGGTGGAGATGGAAAAGCCTACCACAGCTTGCAGAAGTGCTCCTCTGGAAGCCCTTTCCCACAGAATCCAGTAATGGCAGCTGCAGAAGGCGCAGGAGCTCCCTGCCACGGGAAAATGCGGCTCTCTGCGAACGCCCTGCGTCCGCCGCAGCCCCCATAGCTTAGTGCTGTGCTAAGGCACAAAACTGGATTCCTGGTTTCGGAATGAGAGCGCCAACGCTCCATGGATTCCTCAGCTTTGTAGCAAAGCAAGCTGAACTCGCTCTCCTCTCTTCCTTCACCTCTGCAGTCTCTAGACAGAGTTAAATTTCTCCAGGATAACTGAAGAATGGAGACAGGCTCTTTTCCCATAGCACCCAGACCAAGAAACTTGGAGAAAAAGTAGCTGATTTTTTGGATAAAAGTGCTGAAGTTTTTTTTGTGAGGCTTAATTCTCAATAACTAACCTGGGCTTCCTCGAGAGCAATGCTGCAGCACACGACTCCATTCTGGCAGTCAGGACTGTGAGCATAGCACACACAGTACTTGCTCCAAACTTGGTCATTTCCAGCAGGTGATTTCCCCTTCCCAATATCAGCGCAATTCTTGCAGGAGACTTTGTACTAGAAGAAGTTGCAAAGTATGTAATTACGTAAGCCTGTAGTAAGAGCAAGAGATACTCAGTACAGGGAGGGGAAAAAACCTGGAAGGAGGGTTGGCCCAGTTTCTGGAAGTGGCAGGGAGGCTCTGGCACTGCAGCCTGGTACGTCGGGGCTTTGCATCCTCGCTGCTGGCAGCTCGTGCACAGGCAGGGTTGCACGTGAGTGAGCTGTGGATGTAACAAACCTCTGGCCACAGCATTTGAAAGCCTCAGTGCCCCCTCTAACCTGAGAATGCTGGAGATGCATTTAATGCAGCAAAACGACACTCAAAAGCAGATGTGTTTTACCCTGTGTTTTTTCTTGGTACCACTTCAGAACGCTGAAATAAAAGGCCAAACCAGAGCAAAGGCACTGGCTCCTAATCCCTTCAGTTTCAGTGAATCCAAGCAGGAATGCTGCCTGACAACAGCTGAGGGTTGGGGGCTGTTTCCTGCCCTGACAGCCACTGCTGAGGGGGGTTAATGGAAGGAACCCGATAGCTCCAGGGGTCCCATGGCCCCCAGTTGCTCCAGCATGGCTCCAAGACCTCTGTAAACTGATCTGTCCTTTACTCTAGAGGCAAATATTGACAAAATGGAAAGGTTGTTCAAATTGTTTTATTCTAGGTTTACAGAACAAAAAAAAAAACAAAAACAAAAAAAAAAACAAAAACAAAAAACAAACAAACAAAAAACAAACAAACAAAAAAAAAAACCCTCAAGAATTTATTCCTATGGGGAAAAATAAGGTTACTTTCTTGCAACTGTATTACTGGCTTTTCATGTCCTCCAGTGGGATTTTACTCTTCAAGAGGTAAACAAACAAACCTAAATTGACCATTAACTGTAAATAGCCAAAGGAGGAGACTCCAAATTGTTTATATAAAACTCCACCAATGGTTGGACCCACCGTCCGGGTCAGGGGCTGCACTGAGGCACAGATCCCAAGCATGGCACCTAGGAGAGATGGCAGAGACACACAGGGTGAGAGCAAGTCCTGGCATGGAAAACCAGAGAAGAGCACACAAGATCCCCTTCATCCTTGATGCTGGTGCCTTGCAGTGGCAGCAAATCACTTCAATAATTTCTTGCCTTAATTTATAGCGGTCCAATTAGGGTTTGTTCTGGTTAGGGACTCCTGCAGGCACAGGGACCAGTTTCCACCACGAGCTAGCTCAGCTCTTCCCTGAGCAGTCTGGGCAATCACAGCACTGCCCAAAAGGCAAAGTGGGTGCTCACCAGGGTCCAGGGATGCCTTTAGCACCGCAACGTGCTGCTGAGTATCTCACCTGGCAGGGCTGGTAACCACTGCATGGGATTAGGGATGGCGAGGTAATTTCTAGGGTCATGTTTGAGCCTTCCTAGCAAATCACACAGATTCTTCCAATCTCCTAATTACCTGAGTGGGCCCTGCTCCACCCAAGCTACTACTGCCATTTATTCTCTAGTCTGAAACAGAGAAACAGCTCTCGAGCAGGACTGAGAGGGTTAGGCCTAACTAGGTCTTTAAGAATAAATAAATAAAACCACAGATTAAGACAGAACCCCCTTGAGATATTCCCCCACCCCCCTTTGCAAGAAGAGCGGATATTTCCATTTGGATGGATACGCGAGCCCTTGCCCGGCTGGGCCGGTTCCCCCTCCAGCAGCTCTCACATTTGCATCCCTAACAGGAACCCAGCAGATGGGGAAGCACCTCCAGTTTGGCAAAGGTGAGGTTTTTTTCTCCACACGCAGACGGATGGCCAGGACATCCCCTGGGAGACAAGGCTGTCCCACACACACCCAGTATGCTCTTTTGTCCTGCAGTCTTTGTTCAGGACAGCTGTCATGTTCAGAGGAGCAGAAAATACCCACCCAGCCAGCAAATCATTAGCCCCCAACACTGGGAGGAACAGCAAGCTGGCAGTGTATTCAATAAAATTGTGCCCAGCTCTGAAATGATATTTGCAATTATTTTTTTACCATCAGTATGATTATTTGGACTGCTGGCATCAGTTTTCCTCTAAGACACACGCTGAGGTGCTGTCACCACACAGCTGGGAAGGACGAGGAGAATGCTGTCCTGTTTGCAAGAAGTGGAGCGGGAGTGTGATGTTTAACGCGGGCAGCCACGGGGAAATGATCCCCAGCTCCCAGAGAGAGCAGGCAGCCAGGTGTTCGTGTGATGCCAGGCAGCGACTGCTGGGCTTTTATCAGCGTGCTTAAAATACTTGTGCAATGAGCCCAAGCCAAGGGTGTAGCCATGTGGAGAGGGAAATCTCCCGGGAAGCGCTGCCGAGCGCTCCTCCCACGCATGGGAACACAAAGGCGATGGGTGGGACCTTGCCTTGACCCTTTGCCAATGGGAACCATCCCACAACCACCAAACTCTCTGGGCAGGTTTTGCAATTATTTTTTCCCCTCTAGGTATTTGAATTAAACTAATTACTACGTGCAATTGCCAAACTGGCTCTTATGATTGAGGAGGCACTTTTTTCCCTTTCCTTTTTTTTTTCTCTGGAGCAGAAATCCATCGTCTTAAAAGCCCGGGCTCTCCCTCTGCACTTCTCCAATATGTTGCTGAGAAAGATAATTTCTGTTTAATGGGCTTAAATTAGATCCCTCCTCAGACACCCTCGGGCTTTGGGACATTGTAGATCTCAGCTCCGCAGCACGGCCGTAGCTCTGTGGCAAAGCTGCACATGTGATAGATCTCATTGAAGGCAAGACCTTTAACTGGGACGAGTCACCGCCTCAGCAGAAAATTTCCTGCATTGCTTCGTGCAGCTCTGCCAGCGCACATGCTCACCTGCTTTACCTTCTGCACCTTCCCTGCTCTTTTTTCTCCCTCTCCAGCGTTTTTCCGTTCCTTTTCCCCACACCTGGCATGACCTGTGCCGGCTGGGAGCCTATCCTCCCCTCCCATCCCAGATCTCCTCTGCTCCCGCAGGTTTCAGGGCTGGGTGCTGGCGGCTCTCCAAGACGGGCGACTCCTTTCCAGCTCACATCCTGTTGCCTCTCAGATGATGGTGCTGGCCCACATCAGCCACACACCCACGGGGCAATCGGGTTTAACCATTAGGTCACTGTCGCCAGCGGCCGCCTTTGAACCTGCAGAGCTCCAGCAAAGCTGGGGGGTTCAGCGCCCCGAGCCCTGCCTGGCTGCAAACTCTGCTCTCCTCGGGTTCTGACGCGCAAATAAAATCAGGGCGCATGGGCCCGTTACGCACGGAGGCTCTGCTGGGCTTCCTGCCTCCCTCCCTCGGGAACGGGGGGATCTGTGCAGGAACAAGACCTCCATTCTTGGGGAAGGACCAGGGCTGACAAGGAGTGCTTGTGTGAATGCGAGTCCCCCTGGGCTCTGGGCTGCCCTCCCACCAGCTCACGCGTCCAGCTGAGCAGCACGTGCGTGTGCGGCTGGATTTTCTCTTCCTGCCTTTGAAGATGAAGAGAAGGGGGGAAAAAAATCAAAGGGAAACGAATTAAATCATTACTGCTACCTTTGCTTCTGCGCAAAGCCTGAGCTTTGAGAGCAAGCAAAGAGCAAGCGCCAAACGTATCGGCCTCGGAAGGAAGTGACTTTGGATCGGATCTAAAGCAGGCTGATGGGAGCAGGGGATGGTGCCCTGCCAGCTCCCACTGCTCCCTTTCTGAGACGCCTGTTTAAAATGCAAGGATGAGTGACTCAGTGTCTAGCAAGGGCGGACAGGCTACGCTCCTGCAACGCCCCATCCATCCCAGCCCCGTGCTGAGATGGACCTGAGCTCAGCCCAAACTCCAGCTCCTTCAGAAAGCCTTTTCCTGACCCAAAGAAAAACCTCCATTGCTTCTACAGGCTGGAAGCTGACCAAAAACATCAGGAAGAGACAGCAGCAAGGCTCAAAAGCGATGTTTCCAAAGGCAAATTCTCAACGTGTGATTTCCTTGCATTAGCTAAAAGTTGTTGCAAGTGAATGCCGAGGTTTTCAACACAGCGACAGGAAAGCTTTTTCATAAAACCAGATTTCCACACACAGAGTGAGGGTTTCTAACGTGCCACCAAAAACCTCTCTTCGCAGAGCCAGTCTCGGGCTCGCAGAGGAAGGAGCAGCCTCTAGGCTGCTGTATGGGTGGAGCAGCCCTTGTGGGGTGCCACCCACGGCCCGGGATGGATGGCAGGCATTTTAATGGCTGCATTTCTCCGTGAGACACCTACGCCAGCGCTGCTGCAGCTGCTGTGGAAGGGCAGCCTGCTGGCTCTGCTGTGTCAGGCATTCCTGCCTTCGCCCCGGCCCCTGCACGGCTACATCCAAAACAAGCACAGGACCATTAGCACCTCTTCCCCCAGAAATATTGTAAGGAAAAAGCACAGTTTGAAAGGTGTGGGCCAGGAAGGAGTGGCAGGGATAAGGTTTGTCCCCAGTGCCAGTTCCCAGTGCTCCCTGCCAGAGCATCCCTCTGTGGTATGCCCAGTTTTGAACCAGCTGTAACTCTGCATTTGTAGCAACACTTGGCATGACATCAGCCCAGGATGGACAGGCAGGAGAAAGCCCTCAGTAGCCCATGGCATCCCCTGATGACCTGCAGCCTGCTCCTGAGCATCTGCACAGCTCTGCTCCATTGCCCTGCAATCCCACCCTCCCAAGGGGAGACCATCCATCCCGCCAAGGCACAGGCTGGCCTAACAACATATGCAAGCAGGGAGCAGGGTGAGGCAACTAAACCCATTTTCCTCCCTGACCAAAGCTTGCCTCCAGGCTCAAAAAGCTAAGCACTACTCTGGTTTTCCTCACAAAACCCCTTTGAGAAGAGCCTGGATGAATTCCAGCTTGGTTGTGTGTCCCAAAGCCGCTTGGTGCCCTTCCCCGCTGGCTCTCCCTCACATGAGCATTGCTCCAAGTCATGAAGCAGCAAAATTTCTTCCTGGCTGAGCAGAGGGGCTGAGACTCTTCCCAGGGAGGTGAAGACTGGGGATAAATGGTCCTTACAGGTGGAAATATCCCACTTGAAAATCACAGGCTCCCAGCAATTGTAGGAGATGTGGTGGGTCAGCTCTACAAATAAACTACTCAAGTGATTTTCAGAAAAGCTCTTCACCCAGAAACATCTCAGAAGTGCTTTATAAACTTCACTAACAGGCTGTGCAAACTACAGCTCCCATTTTTGGTAGGGTCTGTGCAGAGGTATCTGCTTAGACAACTGCTAGGGAAGATGAAGGGTGCAGACTGGCATCCCAGAAAGCCTCAGCTAAAGCAGAGACACTCTTGGGTACCTGCTCTGGGAGCAAACCCTTAAAAAGGCTTGAGCAAAAGACACAAACCAGGTTAAGCCAGCTCAATCCCTGCACAAACTCAGCCAAGCTCCCATGACAATAATGTAGGCATATTTCCTTCATCAACAAAACTAAAGCCCCAGGTATAAAGATTTAAGTGTCTACCACGGCCATCTTGCACAGAGAAATACAGAAACTCTCATGAAACAAGGCCAAAACAGAGAGAGGGGGCATCAGGCAAAGTATGTTTACAAGGAGTAATCCAGAATCCCCTTCTGAGATGCCTGAAGTTAAAAGGTGTGAACAAGCAGCCCTCTCTGACACTGTCACAGTGGAACAGCAGTGTTTTTTGGGTTTTTTAACATATTTTGGCTTTCCATGGAAAAGAGATCTTGAGAAAGCCTTCCCTTTCTGTGCCCACCACTGTGGATGTCAGCAGGCAGCGCAGGACTGGGAGCACTGCCCAAGGTTGTTCAAGTCCATCCTGTGTTAACCCTACCAGTCCCTTCATCGGCTCTGCCAACACCCATCGTGTGCCCGCCCGGATCTGGGCGTTCACCCACTGGTACCCCAGTGCTCCACAGCTGTGGTGGGAGCTGGGAAGTGCCCAATGGACTCAAAGCTGAGAAAGTACCAGCCTGACCTTTTTTGATGAGTCTTACCAGTGTCGGAGGAGGGCACAGCCTTGGTGAGGATGCTGTCGGTGATGGTGGCCAGCATGCTGAAGGCAAACACCAGCGGCGCCGCAATGATGCAGTAGTGCCACACCGTCCTCATCAGGGCCTAAGGGACAGCACACAACAGACCACAGATCATCAAAGAGCACAAACGGTGACTTTGTGGCAAGAAACAACCTGGAGGAAAATCACGAGTCAAACCCATGACTTAGGGAAATGGTGGGAGCCACAAATGATACGTGGTGGTGCGGCTCTGGCCATTGTGGGGTCTTTCACAGCCTGCCATTTGTCTGCAGTGAATTATTCCAAGCATGCAGAGCAAACGATACCCTACAATCTGGCAGCACGTTTCCCCGGCACTGCTGTGGGTATTTTTAGCATCTGGGAATTAGTGACGTCCCTTCCCCCTGTCTTCTGTCTTGTGTCCAACTCCCGAGGAAATGTTGAACAGCAGATGTATGTGGTGTACTTCAGGAAGCTTCCATTACTTATACAAAACAGCCTAGAGAAGGCTTTTTGGTTCATTATCATAAATAATTAAAACTAAACCGAGCCTGTCAAAATAAATGAGCACGGTGCATTATGTAACACCGTACCTTTGGGATTTCTAATCCTGTTCTGCTGCTTCCCCGCTAATAAATTCACCAAATTCAGTAATCTGGAATAGGTCTTCTGGCCATGAGTGCACATTAGCGAGCATAATTAGGGAGAGTAATGATTTTGTTATTGCGCATATTCTTAGCGGAGACATCCCTCCAGCTGTTTAATGCTGAAACAAAAGCAGTGAGGCTCCCTAAGCTGTAGGGCTGGAGCGGCTCCCAGCTCATTCACAAGCCCTGCTGGTCAAATGAATGGATTTCTCTGGGGCATGGAAAGGAAATTCCCCCTTTATTGCAAGTCTTCTGCCCTAACCCATGTCTCAAGGTGTGTTATTGTGGCTGGAAAATATTGTGGCTGTCACTGGTTTAGCCAGAAGTTTCATTCTCTGGAGTTCTCTGTCCTAAAATCTGGTCCCTGCCTCTCGGCTACAGAAGATGGAGGAGCCCAGAGACATTGCTCACTAATGACTTGGTAATCTTGAGGTTTATTCCTAGTTCCCCTCTAGAGTTCCACACAGCCAGGTTTTTCTCCTCAAAGGGGCTCTTTGCTTAGATTTTGTTTAAGATCTAGGTACTTCTGATTAAGGAACCAGAGAACAGAGACAGAGGAACAGGTATTTGGTACATAAACAAAAGGAAAGAGACTAATTCCTTGCTGGGGCAAATGTCATTGCAGGACAACATTGCGGAGCTCATAGAAAAAATCAGTTTTAATCCCTCATGCTTTGTACAGACTCCCTCGTGGGCTGGAGCAAGTGAGCAGAAAAGAGCAGAGGCATATCTTGTGTCTCCTGTAAAACAAGGGGAAATGGCTCCTCACTTCCCAGGGGCTGAGGGAGAACTGAGCCAGGCAGAGCCTGGTCCTTGCTACTCCTCAGCTGCTGGGTGGTGAACAGTTTTTTTGAGGTGAGCAGATCTGAAAGCATTTTTTAGGTGAGAGGCAGAATCAGGAGTCTCAGCAGACAACTCAAAAAACAAATGCCTGGCAAATGCAGGCAGGATGAGGTACAGCCGTGCCTTCAGACAAGGGGAAAAACTTCCCCATCGCAACTGCCAAGCCCTCCTACAGCCCTGCCCACGCTCTCCCAGCTCACATCTGCAGATCAGACACTGGTTCTTCCCTCCTCTCCTTATCCAGGTGTTACTGCCGAACTCCCAGCCCACCCCTTCCCTTCTCCAGCTGCCTGTTGCTGGGAACATCCTGCAGCCTTTTCCCAGCTGCAGCACTGTCTGTCTGTTGCTGCTTGTGCCAGCCTTCCAAAAACGCCCCAGCCCACCTCCCCTGCCTGTGATACCAGGATGTGTTCTGGAGTGTCCTTATTAACAGCTTGCCTTTCTCCTCACTTCCATCCTCCGGGGAGGGGAACTGCTGCATGTGGAGGCCACATGCTGCAAGGGCACAGCAGGTGGGACGCTCCTCCACCAGCAGCTGTGAAGGATTAAAAGCTTCACCCAATAACTTCTGCATTTGGGGCTGCTGCTGTGACAGCACTCATCCCCGCCGAGACAGAAAGCCACCCCAGAAGCGGATGTGTTCTTGGCAGCCACTTGGACAGAGCACTTTTTAACAAGGCATCCCAGCTGCATTTGCCTATGAATAGCTCTCGTGGGAAGTCACTGCTGACCCTTGTCCCCAGGCCCGTGCTGTTAGGATGTCCACAGCCCTCTGGGCTTGGCATAATTAGCAGCTCTAAGATGATTTCCCTTCCTGGCTCCTGGTTCTCCTCCCTGTGCAGCCAATGTGAGCCTTCCTGCGCTGGGACATCTGTGCTGCCCCGTGTGCCTCTCCACTGCCACCGAGGCTTTCTCTCCTACCTCCACCTGACTCCAGCCCTCCCTGGAGGTCAGTGACACCTCAGTGCACAAAGTCCACATAATTCATGTTGCTGCTCTGCTTGATTCCCATGGGACTGGGCTTCAGCACAGGGATTCAGTTCCAGCAACACCTGCCCTGCACCTGGCTGCGGGTGCTCATCTCTCCAGACGGGCCAGGTCCATCTTGGTCCCACATAACTGCTCCCACCCATGACCAAAATACAATGGGGAGCCCTTCAAAGTCCTTCCCAGACGGTGTTCAGGAGCATCAAAGCTCTGTGCAGATATCCCATTATAAGGGGGCATATTGATTTCAGCCCAAAAAGCATGACACCAATTGAAAGAGACCCTTCCCAAGCATTCTACACCTGACAGAAACCCCATGAGCCTCAAAAACCATAGGGAGAGGGACCACGCTCCACCTGCAGAGCCAACCTTTGGTCTGTACCCATCCTCCCTTCACAGCCTCATCTCAAACATGATTTAGTCTCAGATTAGCTAAGGTGTGTAGGTGCCTCATCTCATCCATGTAGCTGGGAGCCACAAACCTCAGCACCCTCCAGGACTTGGCCCTGACCTCCCCATGGCTGTGGTATGGTTGTGGGAATGGCACTCATCCTACCTGCAGCAGTGGGAGCACCACCAGCTCCTGGCAGCAAGGCTCAAGGCCAAATCCTGCAGGGAATGTTGAAAGGCTGATGTAGCTCCATTTTCCTTGGGGTCCACTGCACCGACAGGGACTGCAAGCACCTTTCCTCCATCCCCATGGGCTGGGCAGAGCTATCAGTGCCCTGAATGTGGCTTATCTGAGCAAACATAGTTCCCAGCACAGCTACCTACATCCACTCAGTTTTCCAATTACTGTTTGAGATTGGCTCAACCGTCACTAGTGTGGACACAACCAACAACAGCTAACATCACTTATCCCAAAATGGAGGAACAAAATTACTGCCTCGCTACCTCCTTCCCCAAATGCTCTCATGTTGGGGGATTAGACAAAAATAAAGCTCCAGAAGGAGAGTGCACAACCCCTGCTCACTGCAATACAGAACTGCAATGATTTTTCCCCACCGTAATCTTCATTTACTTTCTGGGTAGTCCAGGAAATGCAGTTGGTGACAAGACCAGGCCAGGATTTCTGTGCAAATCCGGTGACTCAGGAGGGATGTAGCGAGTTTCTGTGCAAGATTAATACAGTTTTTAATCCCCATAACCATTACTCACACGGCTCTTTATCACGGCTTGGCGCAATGCTGACGTCGAGCGCGGCTCTGTTTGCGCAGAGGCCCAGCAGGGCTGGTTTTCCCTGCCCTGAAGACCACCCAAGAGAGCCAGAGGTGGCATTTCCAGGGGCAGAGCTTGCAGCCAGGTCTCACGGACCTTGTGTCACTGTTTGTGACATTATTAAAGGCATTAAAGGCATCGTGGGTGACATCCCACCCCACTTACCATGCCCAGGCCCACGCCGGCGAAGACGAAGACGCTGAGTCTGAGCAGGGTCATCTCTGAGCAGCGACTGGCGAGTTTCCCAACCACCAAACCCTGAACAACCTGGCAAAGAAACACATAAGCACCATTAAGCCTGATATAACATAATAATTTAAACAAACTCGAAAGAGAATTGCTACTTTCTTCAAGCAAACAGGTTCTTCCATCAGGGTTTCTTTGACAAAGAAGGGCCTCACTGTCACAGTAAATGACTGGAAGGAGTGATCCATTATTTCAAGTGTTTTGCTTTCTAGAGAGAGATCCATCCCATCAGCTGAAAGTTCTACTCACGGTGCATGCCTGAGTTTACCATCACTGCCTACTCAGCAGCAGTGACTGAAACTTTCTAAAAAGGCTTGCAGATACAACTTGTGATGTGTTTGTGAAATACAGTTAATATTACGGTCTTCATTCTTGGCAGGAACCTCTCCAAGAAAAACTGCACGTTTGTAAGTGAAGGGGGAAAATGTCTGTACCTTCTCTTGCCATTATTTTAAACTATAAATATACAAATTGGGTGGTTCATAATTTTTAGGCAGGAAACAAGTATGACGGAGATGCTAATATCCAGTCCCAGCAGTACATGCAGATGTAAAGGACGGGGAACTGGTTCTGCAGATTTTAAACAAAAAACTGGGGGGGAGGGGGAGGGAAGGAGATGCAAAATATTAAAATCCCAGAAATTATTTTACTTTTCCAGGACTTTGCAGAGCACGGATTCCCTCTTTTATTTATCTGTTCAGCATCTCCCATACTTCAGGTGATCCTGGCCCAAGTGGACATGAGAGGAGAGAGGCTGGAAGAGATCATGGTTAAACAGTCTGACTGACTACAATACAGGCAAGGAACTGATAGGGATCTACTGAGTTTCCCCTGCCTTGAAACGGTTTGTTTGATCCAAATGAAAACTCCTCTGACTTGAAAGAAGAGCTCTAATTCAAAATGCTTTGTTTCACTTGACTTCTGTGGCAGTCCAACCTGGAGAAAAGTTCAGTGGTCTGTTTGGACCAGGAATGACACTACACTACACTCAGCCTTGTTTTGTTAGTCCTTAGGCAGAAATCCAAAGTCAGCTGAAAGGAAATGAGTGCAAAATAAATGAGAAAGTAAGTTATTAAACAGAAAGGATATGTTAATCTATAATAACCAGTCAAAAAAAAAAAAAAAAGGGCAAATAGCAATAGAGTGAAAATGAAGTTGACATAAAGAACAATAGCTACAAAATTAATATATTTCCAACAGCATACAACTGAATGGAAAACCATCAAAATTCAACCCTTCACTTTGTTTCAGAGCACAAAGGATTTTGACACAAGGGCACATCACACCAAGAAGACATTCTGGCTCCTTTTTTGTCATTGTCCCTGCCTTTGGCCAGGGCTTGAGAGCTTGGCTCACCTGTGCCCAGCTGCCACGTGCCCCTGGCACGGGCTCTGTGTGTCCTTCCCGGGTCATGGCACCTGTCAAGCAGCCTCTGGGACAGGAGGACCTGCTGTGGCACGAGGCTTGGACAATGCCTAGGGTGACCTGAATCATCCTGACCAAAAGCCCTGCCATGAGAGGAGGCTGATACCAGCCCCAGCAGCTCCTACTCCGGGGGTGGGTGGGGAAACCACTGAGTGACGCTCCTTTAAGCTGAGTGCTCCAAAAAGGGAGAATCATCATTAACTTTTTGCAACTTCCCAGTCCCTCCTACAGCTGGGGCTGTGCTGAGTCACATGGGATGGGGGCTGAGCCTTGTCACAGGGCACGGATTGACTCAAGGGTGGCATCACCCGAGCCCCAGTTCAGCTCTGCTGAGCCATTGGAGGAAAGGAAACATTTCCCAATTTGCCCAGACTTGAATGGCACATTTTATTGGGATACACCATGCAGGCACAGCCCAGTCCCTGCCCTTCCTTGAGTCATTAGGGTACAGCATCAGCAACGTCCCTGGTCTGATGGCCATGGGAGTGGCATTCCCAAAACCATTGCCATCCCTGCACAGGAGCCCCTGTGTGAAGGCAACAAGCACCACTGCAGCAGAGACAGGCTCTGAGCAGACAGGAGCTGGAGATGTGCAGAATGAGCTGTCCTCAGAGGCAGAGGATGGTCCTCGTGCCAATGCTGGCATCCCCCATGGGCTTTCCCACCACTTGGACTGTAGCAATAAAAAGCTCAGGGTAAAACATCACTGCTGAATCAACCAGCTTGGCAAGGGGACTATTTCCAAGGGCAAGAATGAGCCCAAGTCACCTGCTTTCCCCTTGGGGCTGGGCAGCAATCCTTAGGCTGTACAGATGGCAGTCCCCCCACAGGCTGTCTGGGCTGCCTGCCTTCCTCCCCAGCAAGGGCACTGCTGATCCAGCCATGAAGCCCAGGCAGGCAAGGCCCATCATCCTGATTTTGGACACAGAGCCTTGATTTAGGCACTAGATAACATTTCCAGTCACCAGTACGTCTGACCTCACTTTCCAGTCTGAATTTAGACCTGAAAACCCATTCCTTCCAGCCTGCAATTTTTCCTGAGTGCAGAGCTCCTGGGCTGGCATGAGCAGCACATCTGGGAAGGTGAAAGGTGGCTCATGTGCACTCTCCCATGTAAGATTTTGGACATGTGCTGCTGGTTTACCAGAAGATCCCAGGTGACTTGGCCATCACCACTCCCATGGACAAGCTCTGGTAGCTGATAAATGGAATTTATCCTTATTTATATTCTTACTGGTGTGTTCTGAGCTTTTTCCTTGCACATAAACTCTCCTTGAGATCGACTGCAATGGGCCTTACCCTCCTGCATTTCATTTTGCCTGGATGGTGCTTGCCTTTGTAACCTGACCTCCTTTGAAGTCGGGGAAGAGCCAGTGTACCTGGCTGGAATGCCTTCTGCCATCAATAAACAAAAGAGAGAGGAAATTGTTTGCAAGTGAAATAACAGGCACTGCCTGTGGCTGTGTACATATGTCACAGGAAAAACCAACTCATCTTTTTTTCCGCCCCCCTCTCCTTCTTTAAAGGCAAATAAGTCTCCCAATAAATGCATAAGAACAGCCAAATCTCTATTCATCATTTTCTGCATTCAGCAAGCTGGGGATTTGTTACACTAGTCCAGCAAATCACATGGAAAAATACTCTCTTGCCTCTATCACTGCATTTGGTTTCTGGGAAAACAGCTGCTCCCATTTGCTAAGAAAGGCCCACTACCCATTTGACTGTTAATCTCTAACAAATTTCAGGAACCCCTTCTTGCAGGATGGAAAGGATTGTATTTGAAAGTCCAAGGTGGTCGTTTTTGGAAGGCTTTGGAGCACCAGCCTTGCTGCACGGGGTTGCTGCTGAGCTGACTGGCACCTGCAAGAAGCTGACCTCACCTGTGGAGGTCAGAGGAGTTGTGCAGATGCTCAGCTGCTCCTCTGAGCTCAGAGGACGTGGGACTGTTGCTAAAGATTCCTCCATCAGCACCGACTGAAAGCCTGACAGAGCCCAGCAACAAAATCAGTTCCTTTCACCTGCCAGCTTGGAAACGGAAAGCTGTGAGAAGGTTGCAAAGGCAGACACAGCAGGCCAGATAAGCTGGTACAGCCTCGCAGAGGAGATGCAGGGCCCCATCCCTGCACAGATAGCATGATTCACATCAGAAGCTGCCTCCCACGCCCTGGACCGTATCTCGCCTTTGAAATTGTGCCGGCTGGCAGTTCCCAGGCCAGCCTGGCTGGGGAGGGACCTGCTGGGGCAGGGCTGGGGGGTCAGCACAGCCCAGGGGCTGAACGTGTGCAAAGCCCATGCTGGGGGAAAAGGGAGCTCTTTTACTGACACAGCGGTGCCAGAAATCGCTCGAGTCGTTCAGGTCTTGAGGAGGAGCAGGAGGGCGGTGGGACTGGAAGGAGGGCTGATGGGGAGGACCAAACTGCTGAAGGCAGCACTTTGCCAAGCAGGGGGAAGAGGACCGTGTGTTTTGCAAACTCCAGCCTAATGCTTTCTTTCCCCCTCCAACCCACCCCCCTGCACAGATATAAATCCTTCAAAGCGAGGAAACTGGAGAACTTTCTGTTTGTTGTTGCAAGGTCCTTGCACTAAGTGGGTTTTCCCCCTAGGCATACCTGGCTGTAATTAAATCCCCGGCTCTTTAATCATCTCTTTTGCTGTGTAGGGAGAAAAAAAAAGCGAGAGGGACAGACTGGTGATAAGATGATACACAATGTAAATCTCTCCTCCAGGAATCTCTCTCATCTTTTCAGGATCACTCCGTACCAACTTGTCCCTCCAGAAGCTGCACAGCTAGAGGTGGAGTTTGTATAACAATACAAATTTAAATGCAGTAAATAGAACAGATGTCTTATGATTTCTTGATCCTCAGGGTTATAAATATCTACCCCTTTGTCCCACCCGGAGTTTTGTTTGGTGCATTTTGCTTTGGGTTGTTTTTTTTTTTTTTTTTTTGAGAAAAAGTTCTTAAAGGAAAGTTTCCCCCACCCCCTCCCATGGTTTGAAATCTAAGCATCAGATGTGACTTCAGATATCAACTGGGGACTCCAGGTATTTCACTTGCCTAATCCTCCAGCAGCATTTTCCAAGCCACATTCTACACCTGGAAGGTGTCCATGCTATCATCACACTTGCAAACTCAAAAAAAAAAAAAAAAAAAAAAGAGTCTAGGTTCATTTCTGCCCATTACTCGAAATTATTTCAAACCATTATGAAATTAATTATTCTCTGGAGGGAGATTGAATGGCATTTCACACTGCCAGGCATTCACTATGAGGGAAATCTCATTTGCATGGCTTCTGAGATCAGAGGGCTCTGGAAGCCCAGCCCTGGAGGACAGAGGGATTCTGTCCCTGACGGGCTCTCATAACTCTTGCCTGGAGACCTACCAGTGATCAGATAAAGATGCTTCAAGCACATCATGAGCAAGGGAATCTCTGAAGTGCAGAGGCAGCTGGCGCAGAGGCAGCTCTCCTGCTGTCTGCCCTCCTCTCCTCATTTCGTTATCATCTCCCACACTTCTCTTCACCTGGCACAGTCCCAGCTCATCAGACAGCCCCACACTTTCAGGGTGCTTCAAGATGCTTCAAGAATCACTGCAGAGACCTGGATTGCTTGAATTACCCCCATGTGCTACTTTCATTTCCCCAGCAATCCATTCCAGCCTCAGTCATATTCCATGTTCCAAGCCACTACTCTGTTTCCTCATCAGACATTTCTTGTCTCGATGCTGTCTCACTGCCTTCCCACCCCCCCTTTTCTGACCTTGCCTGGCTGTGTCCTGACCCAGACACGAGCCCCCTTCCCACCCTCACTGCACTTCACCCTGCCCACACTTTCCCATATCCCCTGCTGCTGGATGATGCTCACCACAGGATGAGGTGAGGCTGAGGAGCTCTGGATGGGATCCCTCAGTGATGCCTGAATTGGTGGTGTCTAAACTAACATCCTCCATCTGCAAAGAGAGCAAACACCTCATCTCCTAGAGGGTCTGTGTTTCTGTGCTGATTCCCCATGCAAAGAGCTGTTTGGGATAGCAATGGCAAAGAACTTGAGTTGCCTACTTAAAACTAGGTGGACTGACTCAAAGCCTCTCAAAATCTCCTCTCTAGGTACTCTGCAGCTGGCTTGAATGAGAGGAATGAGGAGAAACAGATTCTTACATTGCATTGGCCACTTCTCACCACAGCAGGTCAAATGAGGTTGGGAAGCTGAAAAACTAGATTAAGCAATTGGAGCATAATATCCTTGGGGTGGGAGAGGAAGGCAGGAAGACACCATCACTATTTGAGTCATCCTGGGATTGCTGATCAGGCTGGGAAAGGGAGCTGCAACATTGCCTTCTGTAAGAGGAATATGTAAATTTTGAGAATACTTAATTTAAGAAATAGAAACTACAATAACGCAAAGAGATCATTTCCCCCTTAATTTCTTTAATGTCCCCTTCCAGCTATAAAAGTCCTTAAACACTATCTTTTTCAAGTCCAGGAAGAGATGCAAACATGGGGGACAGGTTTCCTCTAACAGAAGGGCTCAGGGCAAGTCCAAGAGGATGGGAAAATCCTCACAATGATTTACAGAAAGGCAAACTAAAGAGTAAAAAAATCAAAGCTGAGTATCTGGGTGATGAAATTCACTGAAAATTACATTGTATTCCTTATGAATAAAGCTGTCATTTACTCAGTGAAGTGGGGAAGCCAGTCAGCAGATATTAATCATCGTTCACCTATCCAGATTGGTGGAATTCACTTGCACCCTAATCTGCATTTGTATCTCAGCAGTATCAATTCACTGTACAGCAGAAACAAATGCATCTGAGATGCCAGCTTGGGCAACACAAGCAGCTCTGGGGCTCAGCAGGACAGAGCCAGCATATCTCTATTCCCTGCAACCCAAACCGAAAACAGCCATAAAACATTAACCCATAAGACATCACCCCCAAGAGATATCTTTGGGTGGTTCTAGACAGATACCTTTAAGTAAAGACATGAATGTTTTACAATAATTTAAAAGCCAGAGAGTGAGAATTCAATTTGGTCCAGTTGAGGATCTTGTCCTGCATAAACCAGAGTAGAGTTTGGAACTGCTGCTGTAGTCTTAGCAGTATGGATAGAAACTGCATGGATGTATGAAAGAAAACTGCCTGGCTGATAAAAGCCAGTTTCTGTGTCAAATGTCCCAAGGCAAAGACTCCCCAGCAGAGCAGGTGCTGCACCTGAGCCTGCAGGGCCCTGCTGGGCTGGGTTGTGGCAATAGGAATGATTGGCCTCTGTGGGATGAAACTCTGTGACTCTGGGAAGGGTCAGGTCCCTGGTTACCCTGGCATCTGACCATCCATGGGGAAGCAGAGTGGATGCTGTAATTCCCATATCTTCCAGGGCTGTGTCTCTGTGTGGGGTGCCCCAGCAGGGCAGAGGAGGTGACCTTATCTACAGCAGTTTCAACCAAATTAACCTGGGGAACAATGGCACTGAAGGCAGACACATATTCCAGACACAACAGCAGTGTCCTCAAGACAGATATCTGGGACCTAGCAGCAGAGTCCAGGCTCCATCCAGCCACACAAAGCCACTCCTTACAAGAGCAATTGCTGCCCACGTTCCCCACTCTAAACAAGCACACCACAGCCATGCTGCAACTCCAGATCTTATTTCTGCCTATGTAACAGGGGTTTAACTGGTATGTCTAAAGTTAAAAGCACAGCTGTGGGGAGTCCTCCTGCATTCAGATGGGGAAGAAGATATGGGACAGTGACTTGGCCCCTCTAAAACCCGAGTGATTCCTGCAGATCCTGGTCTAGGAGGCAGCATACAAGGCTAACATAGGGAAAGCCTCTGAAAGCAGTGGAGTAGGGGTCAGAAGCTTGCTTGTGCACTGGCAAACTGGTCTTCTTTCCAAAAAGGCTGAGTGGGACTGCATTCAGCAGGCTGGGGATGTTCACAGGACCAAGAGACAGCTAGTCCAGAGCCACCCTCACAGGAGGGACATGGCAAAGGCACCATCTGCTCAGCTCCAGTTTGCACTGCAGAGTCCAGCTGCTGATGTGCAGCCATGCCTGTCTGCTGCTCTACCAAGATGCCCAGATTTGGTGAGACCAGGCCAGAGCCCAAGTGACTGGCAACACCATGCAAAATCCTAATCACAAAGGAAGCAGCTTGAGCTGCCATTCCCCAGATGAGAAGCTCCCACAGGAACACTGTGGCAATACTCAGGAAATGAGGAGGATTTAATAACAAGACCACTCTCCTTCAGGATATTGCTTAACTTGCATTCCTACCTTGGGGCTTGGTTATAACCATCTGCTGCTCTTTCGGGTTTTTTCCTTTTCTTTTTTTTTTAATTTTTTTATTTTTTTATTTTTTTTTTTTTTTTGGGGAATCACAAGCTTGCTGTGCTTGTTTCCATGCAGCAGAAACAAGTTCTTCTACACTGAAGGGATCTTCAGTGACAACACCAGTAAGGTTGTCTGCTTTTCTGAGTATACAGGGTGCTACTATATAAATGCAAATCAACTAACCTGCACCAGGAAACACCTCAACCAAGGCACTTTAGCTTCAAGTTTTGTTACAAAACCCAGGACATATCAGTCCAAGGAAATTTTAGCTCTACAGCTTAAAGATCCACAGAGAGGGACAATGGGAAGAAAGCTTTCAGGACACTCCTTGCTCCAATTTCTTCCCACTCCAAGGAACAGAATAAATTTGGAGTCACTTCTCTTTTTGAAGCTAAATGCCACATGGCAGAACTAGGATCTGCCTGTCAGTAATGCACCTGGATTGGAAGAGCATGTGTCCAGAAGGCAGTGAATTAGGTAGCAGTGTGGCAAGCTAATCTGTCCAAGTGGGGGACTTGCACTTCACTTACCATTTGAAGGACACCAAAATATGACATCAGATATCCAGATTCCACTGCTTCCAAGCCAAAGAAATCCATAGAGATGATGGAAAACATAATCATGAACAAACCTGGAGGGAGGGTTAATGCAAAGAGTACATCAATGCACTTGCAGTGCATGTAACAGCCCAAACCCTGCTCCCAATCACCACCACTCCAAGTCAGTAGCTCTCCCTGGGTTTGCCAGCACTGGGTATAAACATGAGCACAATCCTATTCAAAGCCATTGTAGTAATTTAATCTTTAAATGTTAACTTTTTTATCCCCCTTACTTTCATCTTTAAGTAATATGACTATGTAGGCTGTAGTTTCAGCTGTTAATTATAAACTGGTAAATATTTGTATCACTGAAGCCAGGCTAACCATTAAGACAGCAAGAAAACATTTGTTCAGACAAGACTGTAACCATAAAAATAATCTGATTGGAATCCTCACCCCTTTTGCCTGACTTCAGATATTCACTGTGGGGAGCAGCCCAGTGACATCAGCCAAAATGCAGTGGTTTCACTGCACACCTCAGCAACGATGTCTGGGGCATGTGAAAAATCTCTTGTGAGGACAATGATAGCAATGTGAACACCAGCAGTCAGGAAAGTATGGGCAGAAAGAGCACAGACCAGGTCTGCTTTGCAATTGAGGCAATTTCTGCAAAGTGTAACAGAGAACATCCACTCAATCTCAAATGAAAATACAATAGTGTGTGTTTTCCCCACGGCCAAACATACACAAATACAGGCGTGCTTGCACATGCTCCCAACCTTACAGAGAGAGCCATCAAATTAAAAATATGATGTCAAAACTCTGCCCTTCAAGTGTGGTGTCTGCTGCTTCCCCTAGTGTCTTATGCACCTGAGATGGACCAGGACAGTAGGAAATTGGGGCTCTCTGTATGTGAAGAACCCCACGATGTGCCTGTCAGACATCACTGATCCTTCTGGGAGAGAAGAGACCAGGTGACTTTCAGCAGTCCTGCCTTTCCTTGTAGGATCCTCTGAGTTATAAAGACTGGGTAAAAAGGGAGCCTTGTTCCTCCCCTTCCTGCAAAAAACAGAATGCAGGAGGCAATGTGTGAGGACTGAGAAGACAGCTGGCCCGGCAAAGTGACATGGCATGGGGAGGATCTGCCACGGAAGGACGAAGAGGCTGATCCCAGAAGGGATCACTTTCTAAGGAACAAGAACAACTCCACTGCATCCAGCAGCCCAACCCCAGCACCACCAGTGCAGCACCTGCAGCAACAAGGACTGGCCTCCAGGCACCCCAAGCCTTTGCCTGGAGGAAGAACCACTCTCCCATCCCAGGAGCTGCCACAAAGCCTTCCTGAACCCCAGCAGGGACACGTCCTCCCCCTTGACAGGAGTAGCTGCACCCCAGCCAGCTCCATGGGGCTGGGAGAGAGGGATGGGGGGCAGGAGGGGAGCCCTGCTCTTCTGCTCTCCAGCTGTGTGCAGAAGGTGCCTGGGAGCTGCGCTCATGAAGATCTATGGCTTCACCACACCCCTCCACGGAGAGCACCCCATTCTTACCCAGTTACTTTGAAATTGCTCTCAGCTCAAGCCAGCTTAAGGTAACATGCAAATTCCAGTATTTACTCACAACACCCAAATCAGACAACAGGGTTGCACATGTTTATAAAAGGCACACGTGACGAAATGAAAGAAAAACCACACTTGGTTTCACTTGTAGGAAGATGAGATGGAAGCAGGAGCTCGCCCTTCATCCTGCACCCCTCCGCAGGTACCACCTAGGAGGGGCTTGGCCTCCCTGCACACCTGATGCCTCTTCCTGGTACTGTGCTCCAGCTTCTCCAGCTCCTCTCCCCTTTGAAGTCCCTCATCAAGTTAAGGCAGATTTGGATCTTTCTCCTCCAAACAAGCTGCTTTCTTTCTGAGCAGGGGAATAGGCTGTGCTCTTTAATTAGAATTGTACATTGCACAGCTCCCCTGGAGGCGCAAAGGTCTCGTTTTCAGAGGGGTGTCACCCCCTGTGCCTGCAGGGACCCTTAAAGATGCCTGGAGGAGGGAGACCCCCCTTGCCCCTCTTCTCTCAGAAACTAAGGTGGTCTCTTCCACTGGTAACTGGTGGTCTCTTCATTTCTAGATGAAACCCACAAGGCAAGTCTCAGACTGAACTAAAAAAAGATGTTATGTTCATTGGAACAAGCATTTCTCACAAAGATCTCAGCAGGTTCCCAGCTGGGTAGGCTGCAGTCCAGCTGAGTGCAGCCCCATAAATAATGATAAGCCTCGGTCCATGCTGACAGGTTCAATGTGGAAAAAAAAGGGAAAATGGCATAAAATACCCTCAGAAACCTTGCCTTTTTTGAGGATTTATAAGAAAAGGGTGAACTCCTTAGAAAACCTGGCATCAGTGGGATGAGTAACAAAGGTTATGCAGCAGAAAGCAGGGAAATGGTTTGTCAGATGCAGTAATGATGACAAAAAGCACCAAGGAAAGTCAGGAGTGCAAACCCTATTTAAATTAAATTAAAAAAAAAAAAAAAAGTGACATGTCTGAAAGCAGCCTGTAGTTTTGGAGGGCCAGTTTAGCAATCCCTACTGCAAGATGGTGTGAGAAGGCAAGCACAGCCTCTGGGAGCTCATCACAGCCCTGCTGCACTGGACTGGAAATGTGATGGGATGCAGAGCCCCAGGGCTCGCTGCAAAACATTGTTCCACACGTGAAAGAAAATCATTGAAAAAACGGGATGCAGGTGCTAAAGCAATCATGCTGAAACCAGATTTTCCAGAGGGATTAGGCAGCCAAAGATCCATGCAAGCAGCTACTTATCAATATTTTCAAGGCCCTGGTGATTTCCTGTCAATGAGAGTTACGCTTGATATTTTTATCCTCTTGTTTTTCTTTCTGTCTCCTATCTACCACAATGCAGTGAGGCTTTCTTTTCCCAGGTCAGCTGAGAAGGTAACTGGGCTGTGCTGGAGCTGTCTGCTGCCTGTCCAGCCCCTGGCAGCTCCTCTCCTGCAAGAGGCACAGAGCCCACGTCTCTGCTTTTATGCAACACGGGGAGGAGGTTCCCAGCCCTGCAGCCCTCCCAGGGAGGTTCTTTCGGTCTCAAACCAGCTAATTTTAGACAACAATGAGATCCATAAGGAACAAAAGGTTTTCTTTGCTGTATATCACAAACTTGTTTACAAAGTAAATAGAAAACAGTCTGTAATTTGGGCAATCTAATTAATTATACAGTTGCAGCCTGGGGATGAAAGGTAAATGAGCTCATGAGGAGCTCAGCCTCCAGCTGCAAGCTGCAGAGAATTAGTGATGGCCAGATCCCCTTTCAGCTGCCAGCAGTTTGGTCAGTGACCTGAAGTGAAGAGAGACCTGCAAAGAGAAGTCACTCGGATTTTAATTATTCCTCACTGTAGTGGGAGCGCTACAGCCTCAAGTGAACCTTCTCCTACCCTTACAGAAATACTGACAGACTGAAATCCCAGTGCCTGCCTTAAATCCCAGCTTCACTGTCTCCATCCTCTTTGCCTAGAAACTGCCTTGCAGCTTTGGGCAGGAGATGTTTATTTTGGTTCAGTGAGCGTTTTTGCTTTGCACGGGGAAAGAAGAATGGATTCTGTGACAGGCAGGAATTTGCATTCCGGCAGGAATGTCTAAAGCAAAGTGCATTTTGCCTGGCCTTTGGAAAAGAGAGAGCACACAGGAAATTACTGTGGGAAGCTCACATGGATGCAGTCTCAGGCATTTTTAACAGAGATATGAATGCTACTTTAAGATGAGAAATGAGTCAGAATCAGCTAAGAAAAGCCTTGTAAAATATCTTTCTCATTCTGTGAAATGCTGTCATTTTATACACTTTTTGGAGTGCAGTTTTAGAAGTTTATTGTATTAAGAAACAAAAAAATTGCACTGTTGGGTCAAGCCAGCGGTGGTTTGAGACTGTATCCTGTCTCCAGTGGCAGGGGTAGGACCAGCTGGCATTACTGATCTCAGCCAGTACCAGCTACACACAGCAAGGGAAAAAACCCAGAAATCCTTTCCTTCCAGCTCCAGTTGGACTCATTCCCCCAGGGATACAGCAAGAAATAACAAATGAGCCTGACCAAGCCCAGGAGTGCCATCCCCTTCTGATTCAGCCACGCTCCACAACCAAATTTACTTTCATTTGTAAACTGAATTTACAGTTTACAAATTAGCATTTAATTTGTAAATCATGTTTCATGTTCTTTAAACTTCAAGGACTTCTCCAGACAAAAATGAATTGGAAAAAGATGGAAAGTCTAAAAGCTAAGGTGCCCTAAGTCCCCTCTTAGGATCCCTGTTTGGAAGGGAAGTGCCTTAGTTTGTTCAGATGCATGATACAAACGTGTTATGATGTGCACAAAACTCAATTCTTGAATCATCCTCAAGAGAAATTGGACTTTTTGGGTTGAATGGGAAAAGAGCTGTGAAGGCTTTGTATGTGGAAGGGCAGAGAACATCACCCCGTCCTTCCACACCATTGACAAGGATGACTTGCAGCTTGTCTCTAGTCAGGTGTGTGGGGAAAGAAGTTAGAGGGTAGGCAAAACTGAATATTATTAAATTATGGCCAGGGATACATAGTCAGGCAAATATGGGGTCATGAACCCTGCCAGGACAGCAACTGACTCAGAGGAAGCAGGGAAAGAGATAGGTTTGGGAAAGGATTGAAGGATCAGCGAGTTCCTACCATGACACAAAAGCCCCCAGCAGAATATATAAGGAAGAGATGAAAAAGCATCCCCCTCAATGTGCTAGGGAAGACACATGCTGTGGGTCCCCTGTGTGCAGCTTGGCCCTCTCTTCCATCAACAATTTTTAATTGCTGGGGAAAATGCTTGGATACACATACACCTTAAAATCACTAAGTAAAATCAGAAAGGACCTCAGTTTCTCTGGCAGAGGAAAAACAATTTTCTTCTGCTCTGAAGAGCTCACAGCACAAAGAGAAATGGCAGACAAGAGGAAAAAAACATTTGCAGTGAGAGGATGGAGAGATTAGGTGATTTGCCAAAACTCCCAGATGCAGCTTATGACAAGTAATGTGTTGGACATTAAGTCCCAGGCTTTTGACCCTGTGTAGCTGAGACTACCTGAAAGCACCCAGCATCAAGTTAGGAGGTGAATCCTCACTGCTCTGTGATCAAAAGCAATGTGCTTTCAGAAACTTGAGAACAGCCTGGCCTACAGTGTACATCATCCTATTCTAAATGCATCAGCAATGATGGGTAATGGGTGAGATTTACCTATGGAAATCCAGCAAAGACCTTGACTATGAAAACTTCCTTCACTCCTGGAAACTTCATCAGGCGCAGGATTTCTCTTGATGCTAAACAAGCTGCCAGACGGCGATGTGCCTGCAGAGGATGACATATGGGTTAATATTCTGTTTATACAGGCTAAGTGCAGAAAACAGGAAACTCTGAGATTCTGCTCAGGTTCAAAAACCACCCAAAACCCCCATCTCTGCTGCACCAGCTTTGTGCTGATGGCAGGAGGTTGGCAGCTGGTGCCAGGTCTGCATGTGGAGGAACCCTCTGAGACAGTGGGGTTTCCTCCCTTGTCTGTCCAAACTAACCCCCAGCACGGGCTCCACAATCCCTTTTCTGAGACTGCAATTCTACATGGGAGATTGATCAATATATTTGGAATAATCCTCTTCCATAAACTCAGTTTAGACATGAAGCATCAGCATCTCAAGGCTGGAACCCTTTTGCCCATAAATGAAACTCTGAAGTCCTTCAGCAGTTCTTGCAGCACGTCAATCCCTGTCCCTTTTCATGTACTATTTTTCAGAAACACAAAATACTCACTGTGCTCTGCCATGTGATGGTCTGACTTTGGTTTGGTCTGAGAAGGGATTGTGATGGTCTGGACTTTGGTTTGGTCTGAGAAGGGGATACAAACCATTGCTACAGGGTGTTGATGAGACTTCCCCACCAGCCCAACATATGTAGGAACATAAACACTGCAAACAGAAAAAAATAAGAGAATAACTGGATAAATACCATAAACAAGAGATTTATACCTCCATCCTGCAAAGGCTTGGGCATTTAGATGAGGAGCAATTCCCCTTCAAGTCACAGTACATAAGACATTAAAAGAATTTCACATCCTTTCATGGAGGGTTTGGATATGACCACAGTTTGAAATTTCACCAAAAGATGGCTATTTTTATTAAGATGGTTTATAATTTTTATTCATAACAGGTATAATACAATGCTTTTAAATCTCCAAAAGGTGTCAGGAGAAAGGAGCTTTTCTTGGTTTAATGAAGCTCAGAAATTCTTCCCACAGAAAGCACAGCATCTGCTTGTTAGAATCGCCTAATCCTTGTCTAAATCCCCAATTTCATTAGTCAAAGTCTCATCTCACTCCTTGAAATTTCTCAGTTGAAATAAGTAATGAACTTAAGGAAAGTACTCAGGATTGATTAAGGATGTAGAATACAGCCTACAAGCAGACCTAAACCCACCAGAGAGATGAAATCCATTCTGAAAGGAGACATTAAAAATAAAAACACAACTGCAAAACCTCCTGTAGAAAGTAAACAGCATTTTGACTGAATGCACTTTTCTCCAAAGGTGTGTCCCCAAACCAAACCAATATCAATTATCAACTACCAAACCAACTTCAACTATCTCTCAGAACCCCAAACATTGAATCTTTAACAGAAGTAGGGCACATCTCTTGGATGTCGGCACAGTGAACAACAATTATTAACTAATAGCTGTACAATGATAAAAGAAGGAACAATTACAACTTATCTAAAACACACAAACATGAAAAAGTCAATAGAGTCAGTAAATTAGTCCCCAGTTATCACTAGTTCCTCTTAAAAGAGAAGATTAGGAAAATGACTCTTCCTAGTGTTTCAGGGTATGCGGGAAGATTCCACCCTCTAAAGGGGTTTTAATTTTAACAAATGCAGTAGAGCAAAGTCCAGGCCTGGGAGACTGAAACTGAGGGAAGTCAAGCTGAAAACAAAGAGAGAAGCTTGTTTTAACAGTGATAGCATATTATCCACTAAACCAGCTCATTAAAAGTCTCCCCATCACGAGAACCCAGTTAGTTGTAGGGTTTCCTAAACATGTGCTTGAAACCAACCACAGCAAGCAGGTCTGAGGTGGAAATGCCCAGCAGAAATGCCAAAGGCTGGTTGTCATGTAGGGTCACAAGACAAAGGTGACCATCCTGGTACCTTGGAGGCATCCAAATTTAAGCATTTTGGACTTCAGCAAACTAATTCCTGGATTTCAGCAGAGAAGGCATTGAGGTTTGCAGATCCATGCAGACTTGGAGGTGAGTATTGGCCATCCCTGCATTGCCCAGCAACCTGTGCTGCCAGAAATAGAAGATGTAAAAGTGAGCTGTGAGCCCCCAGCTGATGCTCCCTGTAATCCTGCTGATGAGACCACAGTTTATTGCTCTGGTTTCTTACTGCTGATTTTCTGTCAGGCTATGGTGCAGGTTTTTTCATTAAATAACCAGCTAGCACCAATTGTAAAAGCTCAAGTTTCCTCCATGCTAGACAAAGGTGCAGTCTGAATAAATTTCTGGAGTATTATTTAAGCCACAAGAGCAAGACAGTCAAGGATTGAGATGCAAACAAAGCAAGAAAAGCATCAGAGAACAAATATAAATTATACATATATACACACACATACACATATTCCTTGCTAATAGTAACAGCAGCAATATCCCAGCTGAATATTTTAATTCTCATTAATTATTATTAAAACAAACAAAGCCAGATAATATCTTTCTACAAAAGGGGACTTAGCACAGTAATTTAGACCTGCTGCCTTCTATCCACCAAGCTGCTTCACTAATTAACTCAGACCACAAAATTAGTCATTTTACTGGATCATTACTTTTCATTTTTAGTGCCCGCAGATTGCCACTTTCTAAATTAAAATTACACGCCAAGCAGTTCCCAAATCTACTGAAATCAAAATTTGTGGGACAAAAATTTTTTATCCTAGACATCCAGAATCTCTACTTTGCATTGCAACATAAAGTAAATTTACTAAGAAAACGAAAAAGGATAAAAATAACCAAAATAAGTAACTGCAGCTGGCTAAATGTGTGTGGGGAAGGGAGGGGGGGGGGGGGGGGGGCTGTGTGTGATACTTTGGGTTTTTTTTTTTGGTTGGCTGTTTTTTTTTTTTTTTGTTTTTTTTTTTTTTTGTTTTTTTTTTTTTCTGGGCATTTCTCTATTTTAAGCTGTCATTCTGATATGTAAAAACCACATCTCAAAATTTTTCATCAGCCAGAAGAACTTCCTTTCCAGCTCTACTTTTTCCTGAGGTTGTCCAGAATCCCACATACCAATGTAAATATGTTTTACTCTTCACATCCCAAGAATTACAGTAAGCAATGACAGAAGGATCACTCTGTAAAACTATAAGCAAACAATGCCCTGTGCCCTACTTCAACTGCAAGCACAGGACTGTTGAATTTACTGCTGTGAAAAGGGAGAGGAGAACCTTGACAATTTACATGTTTGGGAAAACTTGGGTTTGGTATAACAAATTTCTGGAATTTTACACGGCTGGTCGCTGAAATCAGAGAAATCCAGTAAAATACGGAGCTCAAAAGTGTTTCCCACACAAGCCTGAAGCAAAGTCATCTGAAAATCCCTTTTCCTAAGCACGTCTTTCTTTAAGTGCTTCATCTTTTTCCCACACATTAAGACTGTCATTCCTTGATGGAGAGGTGAGGAAGGTACACCTCCAGTCAGCTGCTCTGCTATCTCATCCTTCAGCAGGGACAAATGCTGAAATTTGACAAACTCACCCTGTGTCCTGGAAACCACGCTTTTGCATTGTTTGTTGGACTCATCTACGAGAGATGAAGTGGAACCAAGGGAGGTGGTTGGTAGGAATGCTTTGCTGGGTTGGTAGCACCTGCCTGCACAAGAGCTGGCTCGTGTCACTTGTCTTTTTATTTTAAAATTTAAACATCCCATCTCTGCTGATATAAGCCAGAATCCTTTTGCGTTCAGTTTTTGTGTTTGGCTTACCAGGAGGAAGCCTCGCCAGGAAGGGATGCAGGGGCACTATTAAGATAAATGATAGTACATCAGGCACGTTGCTCCTGTTGTAGTTTTTTCCCATCGTCTTCCCCATCCTGCTCTCCCTCTCCTCCCTCCTGGCTGTCCGCAAACCAGCCATGTGGAACCAGAGTGAGCCCTGCAACAAACCAGCAGCAGATTTCCTGAGCGGGTGCGGGAAAGAACAAAGGCTGCGGGCAGGGACTAATAACAAATTAAATTAAATGGAGCAAAAGGGCACAGCAGCTTTGGCAGCTGAGCTCATTGTATGGCCTCTTCCAGCTTTCTTGTTGATTAATGAGAGATTAAGGCCTTTACTGTCCTGAGGCTTTCTGGCCAAAATAACTTGGGTAACTTTATCTGTGTAGTTTCAGCATGTTATTTATAATTCCTCTGCTTTTTAGTCTGTAGAGAGAGCCCCTTCCTGACTTTTTGTCAGCGGCCTCCTGGTCTTCCCTGGGGACTTCTGGCTAGCAAAGCCCCCTTTCAGCTGTCAGCTAAAAGCACAGCTGCCCACTATTATTTTTGTTTTTCCAGCCCTGCCATGAAGCAGAAGGAATGAAGTGCATTTTTCCTGTCCTGCCATGGGACTGATGCATACCAATCTCCTGCTTTCAGGAGGATGCAAACATTTTGGTCTGCAGGGAGTGGAACACTTGAATCTAGGACTAGGAGGAACTAGGGTCAAGGAGGAGTAGTTTTTGCCAACATGACTAGCTGCAGCTTGTCCCGACATAAAACTTCAGAGAAGCAGGAAGAGAACAGTGAGCACAGGGAACCTGGAGGCCCAGGAGCCCGTTACATCAGCCAAGCACTGCTTAATAACCTAGAAAATAGCCTCTCCTTTTCACTTTCCTGAAGCCAGTAGGTAAAACTGTGGTTGTATTTTAAAGCATTCTTTTAAAGAGTTTTAAAGGGTTTAAAAAAAGTGGGATGGCCACTTGCCACAGGACCCATGGTGTGGCCCAGTGCAAGGCTTGTTTTGTGGCCATGGAGAAGGGATGAGTGGCTGAGCTAAGATTACCCATCTGGAAACTCCATCCTAAATGCTGGTGGGGAAAGCAGACTTGATGTTGAAACCATTAATAGTAATGTACTGGAAAACAGATTGACTCTCAAAAAAAATCCAAAGCCAGCTGGAGGAGGGTTGCATTTCTTCCCATCTAACAACTTAACCAGCCCCTCCTATTTACTGTGCGGGTAAATTCCAACCTTCACCTCCCAAAGGCAGCAAAGTGAGGAGCTACTCCATGTTCCTTCACAACCTGCTCCCATCAGGGTCAATGAGTTGTGAGCCAAAAGAATGCAATCAGAGTTCAGTTTCTGAATCAAGACATGACAAGTAACACAGCAAGGCAAGTAACACAGAGGCTTTCCAAGTCCTGTCTCCTGCTCCTGAAGTCAGAGGTGTGGCACACATGCAGCATCTGAAAAACCTGGCGAACTTTAGAGCAAATGCAGCTCTTGGAAAGCAGGGCCTGGCCAAAAAAGAACGTGTGGGTGTGTATAGGTACATACATAGGTACAAATACACGTGCAGAGCATTTCACCAGTAGCTTTGAAACAATGCTTTCAGCAAGACTTCCATTGAAAAATCAATCCCACAAAGGCACGTGCAGCATGCGGGCACCCAGGCAGTGGACCAGCAGCAGGAGAGGCCCCTGGCCAGGATTTTTGCAGGCATATTTCCAGGCATATTTCCAGCTGACAGGACAGGGAGCCTGAGCAGAATCCCAGCTGGTACCTGCCAGCCACAAACCCCAGGCAGTGACAAGCAGGGACTGGGCACAAGAGCCTCCTGCCTCCACCAAGGGCAGCTACAGCAAAACCAACGGGGGCCACAGCTTTGGGCTCCAGCCCAAATTCCAGTCCTCGCTCAGCTGCAAATTCCCCATCTTTGATTTCCTGCCTGAGAAGCCTGGGACACACCATGGAGGCAGGTACCTAGGGGGGAGGCATGCCTGTGCCACAAGATGGTATCAGTGGCTTTCCCATTTGGCATTCCAGCCACAGAGCCCTGCTCTGCAAAGCCCAGGAGAAGAAACACACGCCTGTGATTGCACAATTAAACCTTGAGTCAATTGCTGCAGCGATTCTTTTGATTCTTTCGAGGAGGAAGCAGCTCCCATGATTCCCCAAGGATTAAAGGATCAATGTGTATTTCACAGTAAATGGGATTTGTGTTTGTTTTCTTTCTCTTTTTCTTAATAAAGTCATAAGTTGAACATGGAGACAGCATAGATTGCTTTTTAGTGACTCACTCCTACTTCAAAAACTGCCGCTGCATAAAGCCAGCATTCATGGCTGGCCCAGATTCCTTAAACAGCTCTGAGAGGACTCTCAAAATATTTCTTTGATTGCAGTTTGGCCACTCTATCCCCTCATGCCCTTAGAGGGGGCAGATATAGGTGGAAAAAAAAGCTGGTGAGTTTAAAAAGTAAAGCAAAAGCAAAAACTGAGAGGTGAAAAAAAGGAAAGTTCAGGTGAAATCACGACACCAAACCATGGGCTCTGGTAACCAGCTTTAGGTCTGTAAGAAAGAGAGCAGTGGCCACTGTTGGTCCTGATAACTTAGTGATGCACAAGTTACTGCATAACTTTTTGTAAATTAGTGATGGTTTTGTTCAAGAAACTGTTTTACAGCCATGCTGAAATGCATTTCTTCTCTGACCCCATTGGTGGTCTGGTCTATATTTGTTGAGATTTTTGCCTAAATATTAAAAAAAAACAACTAAAAAAACCCCAAAAACCCAAGCACAAAATTCCCACCAAGCCTTCTTAAAAAACCAAACCACCAAAAGCCTCAACCAAAAAAAAGGCTTATTGAGCTGACAGAATTTTTCCCACATTTCCTAGGATGTTCATGCCAATGTACAGAGCATAGTCCAGCTTCCACAGCCCAGGGCAAGGAACAGCACAATAACACACGTAAACTCAGACGACCCACTTAGCCCAACGCTTCAGTCAGACGTCAAGGCAGTCACTACCAGAGCAGGACCACCCATCACATTATCCATGCCTTTAAGAGGAAAAACAAAACACCCCCAAGTCTTCTTTCTGCAGCTCCTATTCCTGTCCTCATGGAAAAAACATTACAGAGAGACATGGAGAAGTGTGTTCCCCATCTCTTGACACTGAACACAAAACTTGAGTGCATAGCCACCCCCTCCCATGCATCAGCAGGAAAAGGGGTGGAGTTCACCAAATGGAAACCATTACCATGTTGTCCTTTTTGCCACATGCTTTAGATGAGAAGGCAGCAGAAAGTTGGCTTGCTACTGGCTGTTGAGCAGAGCAGGAGGCTTTTTTCACTATGGGTGAGCTTGACATCACTGCCCTGTTTCCATCAGAACTGGGTGAGGGACGGGTGCTGAAGATTGGCACTGGTGCATAGCAGGGCAAAGAGCCAGGAGTGGAACCACAGGGCTACATCAGAGCTGCCGTGTGCTGGGGACATCAGGAACAGGACTTCACAGCCATCCCCAGCCCTTGGAGCCACCTGTGGATTAACTTCTCTTCAGGGACATTCACTCCTCTGTGTGTCATTGACCCAGCACAAGGAGGGTCTCAGCCTTGAAGAAAAAGCACTAGGCCAATGCAGGGCACTGAATAAAAAGTGCTGGGCTTCTTCCATAGGGAGAATCCTCCTTTGGCAGAGCTCTCCAGGTAAAAAGTGTTTTGTACGGATGGATAAGGCTGGCTGTCCATCAGGGGCTCTGCAACAGGAACATGATCTATCCCCACCGAGCACCTGCTGCAGAGAAAATCCCTGCAATGAGAAGCAGCTGGAAGGAGCCATTCCCAGCCCTGGCAGATCCCACTGCTGGAGCAGGAAGGAGATCCCTGTGCCAGGATGCTAATTCCCAGGCAGTGGAGATCCCGGTGGCAGGATGCTAATTCCCAGGCAGTGGAGATCCCGGTGGCAGGATGCTAATTCCCAGGCAGTGGAGATCCCGGTGGCAGGATGCTAATTCCCAGGCAGTGGAGATCCCAGTGGCAGGATGCTAATTCCCAGGCAGCTGGAGCAGCCTGGCCATGCCAGGCTTGTGCTGCCCCATCCAGCGCAGCGGAACTGGGCTGATTGCCAGAAGAGGGATCTCACTTACACTTCAGTAAGATGTGGGCAGACCTGCATGCTTTGCCCACAGTCTGCCGCTAATTTCGAGTATCATTTAGCCTCATGTGCTCTTTTCTCTGATAAAACACCCTATATTTCCAAATACTGTGCTTTCCTCGTTCAAAGCTTCAATGTACGTGTGATTATTGCTCTTCCCTATTGCACGGCATAAACAGTCCCACTGGTGCCTTGGTTCGCTGAACATCTGCACATCTACATGAATTTATAACAAGTGGGGGAATAAACTGCATCCCCCAAAAGATTTTAGTTATTTTAGGCATTGCTTGCCTCACACCTCTATACAGCATCACCCTGCATGCCTAGAAATGGAGAAGTCTAGCCAAGGACCAGGTATGAGCTGCACTCCCTGAATGGGGGCCTGCAACACCTGGCTGTGATCCCAGCAGTGCTAACTAATGTTGGATGAGCTGGGACAGGCTGAGATAGGCATCAGAAAGTAGGTGTTGGTGGTCAGTGCTCACATGAGAGGCACCTCACTGGTGAGGCTGGGACATGTGCTCTTCAACCTATCTGGGATCGATCTGGCATAGCAGTGAAGTAAGAAAATTTCCTGAGAATACACAACTAAAGGGTATTGTGGAAAAGAACAGCCAGTGGGGAATTGCATATGGCCCTCACAGGGCTGAGGGATTGGGCAATAATGCAGATTAGATTTAAAGTTTGATTAGATGCTTGCAGGCTAAACAAGTCCTAAATTCACATAGGAAATTATGCTTTCTGAACTGCTTATTTCTGGAGCAGGCAGTTGGGAAGTGACTGACATGGTCATTTCCACTACAAAAACTGGGAAGCACCAAGTGAAACTGTCAGAGACTAATTCAAAAGAAAGAGAAAGGCCTAATCCTTCTTGCAACACAACGGTCTGTGGAGTTTGTTGCTACTGTTGTTGTGGAAGAAAAAGGTTTGGACAGGTACAAGGAGAGATTAGATAAGCAGTTAGAAGAATGATGCACTGAAGATTACTAAAGCATCACGAATCATATTCACTCATTCATGTCAGGAAATCCCCTGAGCTGAAAATAGTTGGAGGCTGGAAAAGTAATCAGAGAACTATTATGCAAGTTTGTCTGACTCTTGCTCTTCACTAGGACTCTTACTATGATTTTTGTTAGAGAAAGGATAAGGACACTAGAGCACATTGAGAGGCAAGTGCAATTTCCTTCTCTGCACTGGGAATCAAACCTGTGTCTCCCACCACCATGTCACAAGCCAGACAGGCACATATTTGCTCATTCATTCCCTGGAAAATGCTGCTTTTTTTCCTGAAACCCTAAAACATTCCAGAAAATAAATAAGAAAAAGCACAACTCTCACTTTGTGTTTGGGAGGACATGCAGATGGGAAAGGGCAATCCCACATTTCAGTCCAAGAAATGTTCATGTACCTTATCAAGTGATTGTTGAATATAACACAAAGATGCAGTCTCCTATCTCTTAACTTTTTTCTTAGATATTTCAAAGAAAGTAGTATTACAAACAGATTTTTGGGGTTCTCCCCCACCTTCTCCTTCATGTTGGTTTGTTCCCTAACAGGTAGTAAAGCCTTAAAGTATTTTTTTTTAATTACCTAATTAAGCAACAAAAACTACTCTTCCAAGCTCAGAACGTGGTAAATTATTAAAATGCTCCATTTGGGTGTGTTGCTGGGTAAGGACTCCCACACACAGACTGGTTGAAGGTGAGCTTGCTAGACTACTCAGTGACTCACCACCAAACACATCATTAATTATATGTTACAGCATGTCTGACTTCATAGAGTGCTGTAGGTGGTGTGAAATAATCTCTGAATGAGTTCAAGCTTTTTCCAGCTTTTATGAGGTTACAGTGCTTCAGACTCCAAAAGACTCAGCTAGGCAGGAAACTGTTGAGGATTTGCTGTAGTAACCTGAGCTGCACTCCAGCACGTCGAGTCTCGACTCACAGCAGTGGCTTTGGAAGATGTGCAAGCTTGGCACTGGCTGGAGCTGCTCCCTCTCACCCATCATGATGCACTCACTCACTCACAGCTGGCTCAGAGCAGTGTGAGAGCAGAGCTGAATTTTCTGCCCAAAGATGAGGGGTGGGGTCCGGGTAGTTCCTGCGAGGGGAAGGGGTAGGATTTGGCAAAGAAAGGATGAAGAGAGATCTGGCAAGCCACTGCCTTTTTTACTAGCACTAAGGAGTGGGGCAGTGACTGCTACTTCCAAGAGGACCTCTCCCACCTTCCAAAAGCAGACACAGAGACCAGATGCTCTGGCTTTCTGCAAAGACTGTGCTTTCTGAACACACTGGCAAGCAGACCAACAGGACTGTGGGCAGACAGTCTGATGCTGCAGGTAACAACCTATTTAGTCAATCTTGGAGGTGTCCCAGCATCAGCCCACTAAGGGACTCTAGCTTCTCCCTCTGTCAGTCCCTTTTGCAAGGAATGCTGCTGCAGTGATCCCTGAGAGCAACCCTGGTGTCGCACAAAAGCAAGGACTCTCTCCGCGCCCCAGACCCACGGGCTTTGAGGTAAATAAACAGAGAAGTTGTTGGCTAGCCAAGTCTGACACTTAAAATTCATCTCTTAACAGGACTGTGCTCACGTGAATGACATTTTAAAGCTACGTAATCCCTGGCAAAACAAGTTAATTCTTTACCTTGAGGTAAGTAACTGTAAATGCAGCATCCTACCAGAGGTATGGCACAGACTGATCTCACCTTGGAACAAGGGGTGACAGCCAACACCTCCTTCCTCAAGGTGTGAAAAACCTTGCCATGCTTCATCAAGGGCTCCAGCACCTTTTGTCTAGTAAGACCTTTTAATGAAATAGGACACATTAGGACTAATTTTGTATGGGAAGCAGTGTTGAAACACTAATACCCAAAGTCACAAATAAGGCATTTCAAGGGTCAGGTGGGAGACTTTCCAGCGTCCCACTGCAACCTCTCTGGTTGCACAACAGGCCCTTGAAACCAATCCTTTCTCCAGCAAAGACAGAGCCTGAGGGCTGTGGGGCAGCTGAATTGATTTCATGAAGAGTTTGACCCCAAAAGGAGGCGTCTGCATGAGATGAGTGAGTCACTCCATTTCAATAATGGGCGAAACCATTAACTGAAGGCACACAGTTTGCTTGTTTGGGCAGGCTTCCTATGCTCTAACCAGGAGTGGTCTCACTGCTGCTCCGTTTTCTGAACTCCTTCAATTAAGTACTTTGTTTCCCTCATCCATAATGACAATGGTTTCTGCATGTTAAATATATTCAGAAAGGAGGTTGCTCTGGGTTTCACATTTGCAAATTGAAGTAGCTTTCTCCACTACACAGTTGGTAGGAAAAGGAACTAGCCAAGGAATAGCTAAGAAACTTCTCACTGAGGGAGGTATTCTCAACTACTTTGTTTAGCACAGTAGAAAATTATTTGGGTTAAAAAGCACATTCAACATGAACTAAAGTTGCTTGCACATTTTGGAGCAATGAATGAAAGCAAACTGAATGCATTTCATGCCAGTCAAACGTAATTGCCAGGTCTTCTATTCATCCTGGGTATTTTGGTGGATTCCAGCATTACCAAAGCCCTGAACAAGACCATCCTTTAACTGCAGAGCTGCTGCAGCAGTTGCATCTTGAGCTCTGCCTCCCACACCTTCGCTCTCGGTGAGAGGAACTCCCCTTAGGGAGAGAAAGCGCTCGGTTCTTTCTTCACACCACGTTTCATCTTGGCCCCACTACAGAGACCACCTACAGGGATGCCAGTTAGCATCAGCTGCATTATGCTGAACTGGTATTTGTGGGAGCACTCAGTGGGAACCACATCTTAGGCAGCCTCGTGGGCAGCTCTCCACCCAGCCACCCGCTTACGGCACAGACCCGCTCCGCTCACCACCCAATGGCAGCAGCAGCAGCAGCAAGCTACCTGACAGACTCCTAGGGAAAACTGGGAGCAGAGTGTTTACTGTATTTTTAGTTGCATTTAATTGCAAATTAGCAGTTGGAAATCAGGAGGGGTGAGGGAGGTGTGAGCTGCCAGCTGTCTGCAGAGGAGTTTGGGAGCCTCTGGTGCTCCATGGCTGTAGCAGTGCGGGGGGAAGCGCCGGCCCGCTGCACGCTTGGGGCTGGCTGTGGCTGCAATATTTACATTTCAAGCCATCTGGGGGTGCAAGAGCCAGAGGCCACACACTTCTTTGGCAGGACATCCTAGGGAACACCTGTATTTCAGCTGCTATGAAGGCAGCAAGGGGCCATGTTATTTAGTGGCCAGCAGTGCTGATGATTTCAGACTGGTGTTTGTGGTATCCTGGAGCCTTGCAGAAGCTGACTGCTTTCAGTGCACCAAAGAGGTCCACTTAAACAGATAAACTTATTGATTAGGAAATTATTTACCTTGAGATTATTGGCTTTTTTCTTTTCAGTGCACAGGGGAAAAAATTACATTTTCATTTCATATCAATTCTACTTTCAGCAGGACAAAACCATGGAAACAAGGACTTCAGAGTGCTGCCAAGCCTGTTGGACATACATCTGTACAGCAGCAGGGAAATACAGGGGTGCCCAAAGTACACAAATCCCCAGGCCTGGGTCTGCATCAGTCCTTGTAAGAGACTTGTTATAAAGTTTTCCTGTCTTACCTACAGAAACAGACACAATGCAATGGCAGCTGAAAAGCCCCACACTTTAAATCTAACAATTTATCTTCATAATATCCCTGTGGGTAGTGGTGGTTTTCTGTGCTTCATTTCCCTGTGAGTACATCTGGATGTAGTCACAGGGAAATGAAGCACAGAAAACCTAAATGCTCTAGTTAGATCCCATAAAGACCATGGTGGAAATAAAAAGCCTTAAAACTCACGTGTCTCACATGCAAGTTTAGTGCTGAGACCAGAGTACCACAATTTTCCTCTCCTCCTTCTTTTCCCTGGATCCCCCAGGAGCCATTTCTGCCCCAGCCACAACAGTGATGCAATGAGAACCCACAGCTTGCTGTGTCTCGCTGCACCCTGACAACACAACAGCAGCACCTACACATTACAACACCGCTTACGAGAGAGGCACACACATGTAGATTTTGAAAATGTGTGACACCCCTATTACTGTTCCAAGAATTCCTCCCCAGGAGCCTTGATGTTGCACACTGGTGTCAGCTGGCCCAGCTCCACAAGAACCAGGTGCCCCAGGAACAGGCTTCGCCCTGGGGACACATCCTAGAGCCCTGACTCAATTTAAGCGTGAATTTGAGTCAGTGGAAACTTGTCTGAGGAAGGACTGAGTAAAAACCACAGGGTGAGAGTAAAACAAGCAATGAAGATCCTGAGGAATTAGTAATAAAAGCTGCAATCCCGGCTGCAGCGGGGGCTGTCATGGAAAAGGGGCTGGAAGAGATCAACTGTGGGCATCATGGAAAAGATGAAAATCAGTAAAACTGAAAATGGTTTAATATCAGGCCCAACATCAGCAGCATAGATGTGATAGCTGCCAATCCCCATCAAAATGGCATCAAAATCCAATACAAAGAGCCCAGCCAGAGCACAGAGATAGGGATTAGCAGTAGGAAAGGACCTGAAATTCACTGCTCTTCAGTAAATTATCAGATAGCAGCAGCTGAGTAAAAGAGGTGGTGAGTTTGGTACCTACATATTTACTTTTAATCCCTGCTTCAGATCAAGTCTAGTAGTGGTCTTTGACAAGGGCTATTTTTAAAAATTAAATTACACAAACTGAGCACAACTTATTTGTATTTACAGACACAGCCATCAAACCTTGTATTTCAACTACACTGATACTATGATGTCCTAAAAGCAAAGTACCATGGAATTTGAAGGCTCTGGGGATGTTCTTTGTGAGTTGTTTTAAGTCTGGTTAATATATACCTTTAATTTCTTCCCCAGACTTACTTCTCGTAAAATCCAAACACAACCAAGAGAGAAGAGAGTACTCAAAGATCAACAAACACATGGAAAAATTTATCCCAGAGGGAACATGAAAGCCATCTGCCTGAGACTCCCTCTGTACTCATCCCACAGATGTGAACAGTGAGAGATGGATGCTCTGGTGGCAGAAAAAGAGTGGCAAACCCTGGTCCTGTTGGCATCAAAAGAAACCGCACATCCAGCCGGCCAGAGAGCTGGTTTGCCAGGAGCAAATTAGCCCCGGGGCCAGCCAAGACTTTATCGGCTGGAAAGTCCCAGTCATGAGTGCTAGCTGCAAGGGGCAAAGGAAAAAAAGCAACATGGAAAGATCAGGCAGGACAAGCCTGAACATGTTCAGTTTGTCCTTCCTACGTTACAATTATATCCTCATTCCTCAGAGCAAAAGGCGGTTCAAAGACACAATAAATCCCTTTCTAGTCTTACGCTTCTCAGGAACGTCATGGAAACGGAACTGAAGTGGTTCCCAGAGATAAGGTGACAAAGTAAAATTAAACCCTTCCCTACAGCAACACTTTGGTAAAATATCAGCAGAGAAATAGAGGTACCGTTCAGACACACAGCTATGACATTCATCTGAGGAAAAGGGACCCGCTTAGAGGTTTCAAACTGATCGATTTAATGTACTGCTCCTCACACTCTGCAGCTGTTCCTCTCTTTTCATTGCCTCTAAGGCTTATGCTAACTTCATTTCATTGTCTGGATTTTATTGTCAGGAAATGTAATTCCCTTTTGGGGTATATCTTAATACACGCTTCAGTTTAGGTCCCAAGAAATTTGGGCTAAAGCACTGTAGACCAAGGATTTCTTTGGAGCAGGCAAAGCCTGAGTGACCAGTTAAAGCAGCCACCAAACAGGAGATTTTTCAAAGCTTTTTCTTTCATCCCTTCAGGCCAATGGAGGGGACAAAGAAAAGAGAGAGAGCTGAAAGACAAGGCAGGAAGAACACTCAAGATGGAGCTGGGAGGTCTCCAAGGATGCTCCCACTCTGTGCTGTGTCCCTCGCAAACCAAAGCAAAACCAAAGGCACTAGGCATGATGATGCCACAGAGACTAATTAAGTGGCAAGGGGAAAATAATTGGATCTTCAACTAAAATCATGTGCTAAACAGCCCTAGACAGCAAATCATTAGATAGCTGCAAACGTAGACATGGATGGAACAGACAGAAATAAAAGGCTCCATCATCTAGTACCAAATGACACAGAAGCTGTCCAGCACTTGTGCTGAAAGGTTATGATTAAGTGAAATAACAGTGGCTTTAAAAATTATTTTTTAATCTGCTTAACACCAAGACTTGGATAGAGTATGGAAATCACCCTGTCCATCATCCCAGCTCTCATTGCTGACATACATTCATGTACTGTTGCAAGCTTCAGCCTGGCACAGGACAGACACCTTTTTTTACCATAACTGGGCTGCATGAGATTTTAATTACCCTATTGAAAAGCCATAAATATTTCAGACTGAGTCATTTCGGGTACACTGGATTTTTTCCTGCCTTTCACAACGTCAGGGAATTTCTTTCCACCCTGCAGCCCTCAGGAAAGGGGCACATGGCTGAAGGAGTCAGCGGTCATGAATAATCAGGGAGGGACTTCTCCAGAACAGGGCACCAGTGTGAAGAAGTCTTTCTTCTGGGGCGACATTTGCATGACTGAGGGGTGACATAATAATTCCACAAACAAAAAAGGCTTTATACCCACATGGTGGCTTTCGAAACCTCTCTGCACTGACTTAGTCCTTCCCTTCTGTACAGCAGCATCACATTTTGGGGGCAGGAATTTAAGCCCCGTCTCTGCAGCCATGGCTTTATCTCATTCTTTCTGGCTAACGCAATCCCACATTAGCAATGCCATTTTACGGGGCACAGCATTTCACTAAAGTGCTGAAGGACTTATTTCTGCTCTGGTATGAGGGCATAAGAGGCAGGCAGAGCCCAGGGTGAGAGAGCTGTTTGGGTAAGAGAAACATCAGCATACAGGTGGAGGTGAGGCCAGTGCCTGGACAGCAGCTTGCAGTGATGGAGCAGAAAGAAAAGGCAGAAATGCTATTGCTAGAGAGCGAAAAAGAAGCAGCATGCCAAGACCATGCCCCCAACCCCCTCTCCAAAAAAAAAAAAAAAAAAGAAAAAAAGAAAACAACCCCGTTAGACACTTGGGAGCCCCTGAAAGAGCTACACTGCAAAGGAGGTGCTGAAGTGCAGCCAGAGGAGCTGCGTGCCAGGGCACATCCTAGTGAAGGACTGTGTGTGCTGCCAGGGCACCGAGCTGGTGCTGGAAACGGAGCCAGGGTGTAAACACATGGTGCAGATGATCAGACTGAGGCAGAGCTATTGTTTCCCTTCCAGCATGGGCTGTTTGCCAGACATGGACCTCTGCTGAGAGATAACCGAAACACATTTGAAATTCCGGAGAAAACCCTTTGTTTTGGGGGTAGCTTCTTTTTAAGGAGAGGGCTGAGTAGTGATCTAAGGAGTAAGAATCAGCCAGTTCAGACACCCCCCACCCCAAAAAGCATCTGGGGGCTTTCAGAGCGGTGAAGCAGGCGCTGCAGGAAGGATGGATGCTGGACCAAGCCCAGCCTCCCAAGCCTAAGGGGATTCGCTCACGCTGCCGGGAGCGGGGAAGCCGTTTCTCACCAGGATAGGAAGTCGAGTGCTTGGCAACAAGGGAGGCAGCTCTCCCACAACTCTGGTTACGCAAACAGCTGCCTTCTGCTGGGTTTCAACATGCTTCACTGCTCCAAAAATAATTTCCTGCTTGATTTGATAGCATTAGCAGGAGCAGGGAGCGCAGTGTGAGCGGTTGTGCCGCTGCACGCTGGCTGCAGGAAGCCACTGGGCTCCTGCAAAAGCCCCAGTTCCTGATTTTGGCAGAGGGACCTGATTGCACAGGAGGGAAGGTGAGCAGGGCGATAGCATAAGCCTTCTCTTCCTCTCTGAGGGGCTTTGACACAAGCCTGGGCAAAAGTACCTGTCACCTTTGTCCTTTCGGGCCCCTTTACCAGAGCTGACATTTCCCAGCCCCTACAGCTTGTATCACTCATGGCCTGCAACCAACACTCAGCAGCCAAGCAGGGATCAATGCCAACATAAAGTTCAGCGACAGAGTCGCTGCTTGCTGGGTGATTAGGAGCTGTGCTGCTCCTGGGTAGAGTTGCTGGTGTTCTCCCATAGCACAGGCAGCAAAAAGCTGCTATCATGCCTTCTTGCATTCCCCCATGGATGACTGTGTGTCTGCTCTGGTGGTTGTTGGAGTAATACCAGTCCAGGCCAGTGCTTTGGGAACAGCAGCACTTGCCATTCCTAGCTGGACTGGAATTTGGATATCAAATTTTGCCCTAAGGTGCATCTGGTTTCCTGTTCCCTATTCCCAGCCCATTGATCTGCATGCCCCTTCCCCAGGGCCTGCCTTGGAGGGACTCCTCCAGAGGCCTTCATCAGATTTGGAAACCTCGAGTAGTGCGGAGAGTTAAAGATTCCAAGGGCCAGCTCATCAGCCCTCCATGGCCTGTGCCACACCAGCCATGGCACAGCACACCGACCTTCCCAGCTCGTGGCCTTGCACAGGGGTCAGCTGGTACCTGCCAGCTGAAGTGCAAGTCATGTTCAGCAAAGAGATGAAGCAGCAAACTAAAACTCAACTCACTCATTAAAACAGCAGCTGCAGGCTTCAGGGGTGGAGAGCACGACCACAAAAATCAGCGTATTTTAAGGTAATCCTCTTATACTTTGAAAGCAAAATTGAGCAATGGCACATGTTTATGCTTATACCTTTTAAACCCAAAGAGATCATGAGGGATGATTCCATCTGCCCTGTACCACACAAGTCTTACCAACCTTGTTTTCCAGAGTCATTCTTTGAGCCACACAATGTTTTATGAAAGATGTCCCTTGACCAAGACTAGAAAAGTAAAATGGGTGATGAACACACCACTGCTTTTGGGGAGCTTCAACAGAAACTAACCTTGGAAGGTAAAGCCATCAAAAGAGAGGAAGGGTCCCCTCAGCCATCCTGCAAGGACATAACTGCAGGATGACACCCCAGCTTTCACACACAAGACAAAATTTGCATCTGAGCTGACCCAAATGCCAGGTGGGGCCTCTGCTGTCACTGCCACAATAAAAGGGAATAACCCTGCAAAGAAGGTGACTCCTCAGCTGCTAGAGGACCTGAGCTGGGCTGCAGGACAGGACTGGTGGGAAGAGTGTACAGCCTGGTTTCTGTGCTCAACTGACCCACGTCTGCAGCAGCTGCTGCTGCTCCCACAGCCCCGGGGAGTGCAGATAAGCAGCAGTTCAGCTTCTCCAGACATAGCACAATCCCTGTTTACAGCCTCTGGGCTTGTCTTTTCAAAAGAAGGAGCTAGGTGTCTATTCTTGCAGGAAACCAGGTGTGTAAACAGTTCAATTAATATACCCAGCAAACTGTGCTCTAGCACAGCAAAGAGGGCTAGTGGAGACAAGCCAAGAGCACAGGAGCCAAGGAAGGAAAATACTTTTAAAGAATACGCCTAATTAGAGATGGGCCTGGGCCAAAAGTTCATATTTGAACACCTGGAATAGCCCAGGGGAGCAGAACGGTAACCTGAACCCAGATCCACATTTTGTAATTCTCTCCTCTCCCAAATGAAGTAAAACCCAGCCCCAAACCCAACCCACAGTTGGAGCTACAGGTTTCCAAAAGCCAGAGTCTGGAGATTTGGCTTTCTACGTTCAGCCTGCTTTTGGCCAAGTCATTGTGCTCAGCTGCTGGTGCCCTGTGTTCCTCTCACCCCTCACCACCCAGTGCCCTGCTGTGGGCCCACCATGCTCCTCTCAAGAGCTGGCTCTTGTTCCCTGGCATTCCCATCTGCTCCAGCAGCCACGGCATCCTCAGCACTGTGACCAAGCCCGGCTTGTCTCTGCACTCCCTTCTCCCTGCCCTCACAGGAACAGCTCCTGTCAAAGCAAGAAGCCTGCCCTAACTCAAAGCCCTGTGGCTCCACTTGTGCCTGTGAGACAAATATTGGCAGCAATCCCCAGTTTTGTGCCAAATCCCCAGATTTAGGGCTTGTTTTGAAAGGTACAACCACCGTGTCAGGGAAAGCCCTCCCCGTGCCCTTTATGAATGCTTGCAGAAGAAGCAGACTCCCTTTTCTCCCCTGCAGCTCAATTCTCAAGAACAGACAACTAAACTTCTCCCACACCTTATCAACTCTTTCTTCTGTAGAATTTCTTTCTAGCAGAATCACATTTGACAAAGAAAGGTCAGCCTGATCCCCATAAAATCACCCTGTCACAGGCACGTCACGCATTTCAGACAGCTTGCAAGGCTGACTAAACATTTACTTTTGGATGGCTCCCTTCCAAAGTCCAGAAATAGATCCCAGTTCCCAGTAAAAGAGTCCCTGAGTGTGCCATCAGATGGCTTCACTGCCCTGTCAGAGCGTGCCATTTGCATTCCTGCGCTTTCCCCCTCACTGGGTGCCACCACTGAGCTCCCTGCACATCCCCCAAAGAGAGGTGAGGCCTTATCTCCCAGCTGGATTATTCCTGGTAGGTATTTGTCACTCCTTTTTCCATCATCTGACCTTGGGTCCTGTTAGGCTGAGGTAAGAGACTAATGCACAGGGCTCTGGATTGCTTTCCCAGTGGGCACCCAGCCTCTCACCAGCATAGTTGGAGAAGAACAAATAGCATTTGCTGACACTGGATGCTGCAATAATCAAGGAAGAGTTTGTAGTCTGAAAAACCTTGAAACAATTCAGCTCCACTGCTATTCAGAGCAGTTTTGCACCATGGATGCACTCTTGTAGGTATTGTAACCTTCATCTCCAAGAAATAATTAAAAAAAAATTAAAAAATACTAATCTGACTTTATACAAAAGTACAGGGAAAAAATTATATAATCCTTCAAGGGCCAAGAGCCTCTGTCTGCAAAGTGCTTGCCACACAGCACCCGAGCAAAATCAAAATGATGCAATTTTTGTTAGGGTGTACAGATTACAATCAGGCAATTACACATCCCAGACCGTGTAATCACATGCAATGAGAACACACGTGGGCGCCGTGTGAGGTGTGAGCCTGGTGTCACCAACCACAGCCTCCTCCAGTTCCCAAAAGGAGTCATTCAACAATGCTTTAAAAATTTCTTTTCTAAACACCACTAGGTTCAGAAGAAGGCCTTTTTCTGTCGTGAAAAGGAATTCCTGAAAGGCTGGGAAACCACCAGGACTGCACTGGAAAACATTAGCCGGAAGAATTGATCCATCATCTGTCTCATATCCAACTGTGTCCGGACTTTGTGTTGGAAAGGGAAGGGGGGAAAAAACCCATCACACACAAGACAGAATCTGTTATACAGCTTTATATCGGAAAAAAACCTCTCCAAGCTTCTGTAGGAAGTAAGTTTAAACATTTGATGCATGAACATCCTCAGCTTTAATAACCATTACTGTCTTTCATCTCCCCTTTTTTAAAAGTCGCACAACAACATTTAAGACTCTGGCCTCCTGTAAGCATTGCTCAGATGCTCCCCAGATGGCTTTTCCAAGGGGATTTCTAATTATTCAGGGTCTTTTAAAGGCATATCCTGCAGGAATCTTTTAGGTTTCTGGGGCTTTCCTTCCTTCCTCTACAAATTTCTTTACCCGGAGCTTGATTTAAAACCAAGCTCAAAGGAAACACAATGACTTCAGTATGTCTCAGATCACACACCCTGGGGTAAAAGGGAATTGAACCAAATCCCATAAAAATGGTGCAGATTTCAAAGGGATTCACAGTGAAGTTTTGTAAAGATGTCATTAGACCAAAAGTTTTAGCTGAGAATATAATGGAATAAAGGAACATTTAGTGAGACAGAGAAAGTTAATACTGCATATAGACTACAATGGATTGCATATGCAATCCCCTCTCCCCAAAGAAAAATAAATGAAAGTTGAAGTAACAGTTGCTGTAATAGCAGCTAAACAAGGAAACCTCTGATTCTCAAAAACTCTCACAGTTTTCAGATCCTGAACTACCTTAAATGGATTGCACGTCCAAAAGTGCTAAATTCCTATCTGCTGAAAATCTACTTTGGACATTGCCAAGTGAGAGATGAAGAAAATCACAGTAATTTCTGGAAAGGCTGGCAACTGCTTCTGCATAAGAGGGCAGCTGGAGAGCAGAGCCAAACCCCTTACATGATGATAAAGCAAAGCAAATCATTTCAATGAACATATAAGGCTTCTGTCTCTCTCAGGCCATCCAAGCAATAGCTAATAACAAGACATGCTACTCTTCCAAATCTACTGCTGCATATCCCCCCCAAGTGGGATACAACCCCACAAGATGTTGTTTTGCCACCTGCAGATGCTGACTGGGCAAACTGGGAGTGTTTCAGCGTGTCCTGTGGCACAGGCACACTGCTGGCTCAACACATGATGCACTAATGGACTGTCACCATGGTGTCTGGACCCTCAGATCCCACCATGAGCATTTCCCTCCTCTTGGATCAGCATCTTTGTTTGCCAGCAGTGCTATGGTAATTTCCTGCACTGCTTGGCACAGCACAGGGCTCAGCCCAAGCAGTCAGGAGCTTGTGATATGAATGCTACAGAGAACATTTGATAGAATCACAGAATGACTTGGGTGGAAGAGGCCTTAAAGATCACTTATTTCCAAACCCTTGCCATGGGCAGGGGCACATCCTACTAGATCAGGTTGCTCAGAACTCCATCCAACATGGCCTTGAACACTTCCAGGGATGGAGCACCCACAACGCCTGTGCCAGTGCCTCACCATTCTCACAGTAAAGAGTTTATTTCTAATATCTAATCTAAAGCCATTACATCTTGTCCTGTCACTACATGCCAAGTGAAAAGCCCCCCTCCATCTTTCTTATAGACCCCCTTTATGTAGTGGAATGTGCTTTAAGGTCTCCCCAGAGTCCTCTCTTCTCCAGGCTGAAAACCGACAAGTCTGTCAGCTGTCTTCATAGCAGAGATGCTACAGCCCTTGTGGCCCTCCTCTGGATTCCTCTGACAGGTCAACATCCTTCTTGTGCTTGGGCCTCCAGAGCTGGACGCAGCTCTCCAGGTGCTCTTGAGAGCGGAGCAGAGAGGCAGAATCCCCTCCCTCAACCTCCCACCACACTGCTCTTGATGCAGCCCAGGACACAGTGAGCCTTTTGGGCTGCAAGTGCACATTGCTGGGTCATGTTGAGCTTTGCCTTCTAGAGCAGAAAGAACTTTCTCCCAGTTCCTACTTTTGCCTTCTTGGCTCTAACTTGTGCAAGTGGCTGGGGCACTTGCCAGTGAAGACCAAGGCAAAAACATCATCCACACCTCAGCCTTCTCCATATCCCATGGAACCAGGTCTCCTATTTCCTTCTGGAGAGGGCCTATATTTTGCACCATCATCCTCTTATCGACCACATGCCTATAGAAGCTTTTCTTGTTGCTCTTGATGGCATTGGTGAGATTTAATCCTGTCAGGGCTTTTGTTTTCCTAACCTGATCCCTGGCTACTCAGATGATCTTTCTGTATTCCTCCCAGATTAACTGTCCTTGCTTCCACCCTCGGCAGGCTTCCCTCAGGCACCCCCTGTTTGAGGTTTTCCAGGAGCTGCTTGTTCATCCAGGCATTTCTGCCTGACAGCTTTGTTGGGATACATCTCTCCTAAGCTTGGAGGAGGCGATCCTTGAAAATCAACCAGCTTGCTCAGACCCCTCTTCTCTCCAGGGCTTTATCCCATGGCACTTTAGCAAGCACATCCCTGAAGTGGCCAAAGTCTGTTCTCCTGAAGTCCAGGGCAGGCAGGTTGCTCTGCACCCTCCTTGCTGCACTGAGGTTCTCAACTCCACCATTCCATGGTCACTGCAGCCAAGGCTGTGCCTGAGCTTCATCTTCCCCACCAGCCTTTCCTATGCTGAGAACAAGATCCAGCATGACACCTCTCCTCACTGTCTCCTGTAAGGACTTGGAGCAGGAAGTTCTCTCCCTTCCTGCATTGCTTATGCCCAGATATGTTGTCCCTCCCAGGACCAGGAGACCACTCCTATCTGAGTAGAGAATGCCATTTGCTCTGTCACCCTGGTTGGATGGCCTACAGCAGACCCAGACTATAATGTCACCTGTCCTGTCCTCCCTTAGTCCTGACCCATAAATCCTTGGTGCTCTCTTCATCCATCCCCAGGCAGAGCTCCATGCAGTGGCTCCATGCACTCCAGCTGCTCACTGACAGGACTCTGAGGAGCACCAAGAAGTTTCTGATGCTGGAAATACCGTCTCGCTTGGCTGCACTATCCCATGGTTTGTGAAGGAGACAAGCCCCAACGAGTGAGTGCCAGGGGTAGCCTGGAGATGGCCATTCAGAAACTCCTTTGCCCTCTGGCCCCATGCATTGCCCAGATGGTTCACACACCTTTGGCTCTGCTGGTACAGCTGTGAGCAGGGTTTCATGAGGAGACCGGAGCCAACGAAAGCCCTGGGTGGGGCTGCGGAAGCTGCTGTGGTTCATGGGAAGGTCACACATTTCATTCCAAACACCCCATTCAAGCAGTCTGCCCTTCAGCCTGGCCCACAAGTGAAGTGGCACCTTGTGACAGTGGGGTGCTGCTTCTCTCCAGCCACCCAGCAGCAAGAAAAGCACAAGGAAAGGCTTAAAAGCCAAGACCAAAGCCTTACAAAAGGGCTGGTTTTCAACCCATCCTTTACAGCAGGCACATTTCAGGCAGGAGAAAACCAGGAAAGCAGCAGCAGTGGGTGTGCTGTCCCCTCTTCCCCTGTGGCAAATGAAGGTCTATTTTGGAAACACTCCTTCCTTGCAGCCTAAGCCCCTTGGTGCCCTAATCTTACTGCCCCAGGTGACAAAATACATCTAAAATCTGTCTCCTGCAGAGCTTCACTCCTCATCTCCCTAACTCCAGGAGTCTTAACTCCTCCCAGTCCACCCTTCACATGCCACATCCGCACGTTTCCGTTCATCCTGACCTTCCCTCCCTCCCTTGTCTGATAGTCCTTCCCACACAAGCACCACATCCTTCCTGCCCTGGCCTCGCCACAAAGCTGGGCTTGTTCACTGAAGCAGATCAGAATGAAACATAAGCATGACCCTTTGAATCAAAAGGATTAGGAGAAGTACAGGAGAGGGCTGGCTGCTTGAATATGCACAAACACAAAGGGAGGAAGGTAGGGCCAGCTCAGGTTGCCCTGGAGGTCCCTCTGCTAGGTCTTGCCGGGCTCAGCCTCTGGGACTCTTGCATGACAAAAAAACCCCTAACCTGGCACTGACTCTTTACAAACAACTAAGAAAGAAAGGGGGGAAAAAAGGAAAAAAGAAAAAAGATAAACAAGCCCCCCATAGTGGGATGGTGATTGGGCTTACAAAGACTCTGCCTGCCCAGGGCACCAGGGGATGAAAAAGAGAATACATCCAGGAAAAGCAGGATGTATTCCCTCAAGGTAGTAGATATTTGCATGAGCATACCTCGTGATAGAGAAAGTCTGCATCCCAAAGGCTGTATGATCTAAATAGCAATATTGTAAATGTATTGGATGAGGGAAGGAAACACTATCTCATTGCCCTGTATTATACATGAGAAACAGCAGCGCAGAGGGATGGGATAACTTACTCACATCACGGGAAAATCACAGCAGAGCCAAGTCCCAAATCCCAATTCAGGGACTTAACCACACGCTATTATGTACCTTCTATTTTCTGTTAACAAAGAAAACAGTATTTTCCTGGATTTCAATCCCCAGTGATACTGCTGGATTTGCTGCCCAGTCATGAAATAGTCCAGGAGTGGGAAGAGCAGATGAAGCTCTAGTGAGTCATGGGCAGACACTGCCTCATTGTGCAACCTGGGCTGTGAGGGTCATGTCCAGCCCTCCAACTCGACTTCTGCTAGCAAGGCCAGACCTAAAACACCTTGTGCCTTTTCATAAAACTCCCATTTTTGTTTCGTTGTGCGTTTCTTGCCCCCACTTTTTACTTATTCCTTGGGTGTGTTAAGCCAGGCTTAACAAGAAAAATCAGCCACCACCTCACAGCCTAGAAGAGACACAGTTAACAACAGACCAGGCAGGGCTCTGCACTGCACAGGCACCCAGGGCTTTCAAAGCATCAGGGGAGGGGAGCAGTGTTCAAACATCCATAGCTGTTCAGCAGGGCTGACTCCACAAACACACACACGCTTTTGATTGCGATCTGGCGACCGCGCGCGCAGAGCGGGGTTTCGCTCGCCCGCCGCCCCCTCACTCTCTGACTCCAGGCATGGGGTGCGAGGCAGGGCAGCCTCCCCCAGTGCACAGGCACGATGAAAGCTGGAAAAGGCGGCAGGGAAATTTCCTTAGCTCCCCTGGAGATATCCTTCTCCCTCTGCCTTTTATTTTCTATCTGCCTGTTTGTTTGGATAACTGCTGTCAGCCCATGGAGGGAAACCAGGCAAATCCTGCCAGGAGTCCCTCTTCCCATGGCTCTGGTGCAAGTCAATCTCCAGCAGCCTCCAAACCTCAGCTCTCTGTAAGCAGCACAAGCCAGTCACAGGAGAAAGCTCTGGGTATTTTTTTTTTCTAAAATGCATTTTCATCATGGTTACTTTGGGAAAATGAAGCAGCAAACCTCTAAAGGTAGAGATGCCCAGGAGGTAGGAGGGTGCTATGGGGAAAAGGGGCAGGTGGCCATTGTGAGCTGGCAGAGCCTCACTCACAGCCCTCCCAACACAATCCCTGCAGAAGGCTAAGTGGGAACGAGGGTTTTGAAGGAAAATGGAGAGCACACCTGCTAAGGCTGAGGAAGGGGCTGCCAACATCCCCTCCATTAGCTCAACCCAAGCCTAGCCCTCCTTGAGGGCAGCCACAAGGTACGGGCTGCTGGCTCCTGCCCTAAACCCCACTCTTCCTCCCTTGGGAAAGGGCCCCACCTACAGGTGAAGGACCAAGGAGGAGCTCTTGGCTCCATCATCACACCTCCCTCCCCGGGAGCCCAGGCCAGGGAGAGCACAGAAGAGCCAGATTTGCTGAAGACGGGCCAAGGGGGAGCCGGGGCACCTTTGCAGCGACAGTGCCGTCTTCCAGTGGGTACATAGCAGAAAGCCAGGGCACCCAAAGTTAAAAACTGGCTTAGATATGGGAGGCAGGTTAGAGGTTTGCAGGAAGGAAGAGCTGGGGAAGAGCTCAGTGCAGACCTAACTGTTGTATGAATGCAGCGTAGACAGAAACTACTCAGAACTGCATCCTGGTGGCTTTTGGTAAGTTCACAATCCAGCATCAAACTCCAGGACCTTGGCCACAGGTACAGTGTGCTGACGGCCAGAAATATGTCCTGGGACTTGGGGGTCAAGCAAGAAAAAGCTTAGGAAGCAGACTGTTCCCTGAGCTGCTCCAGGACTGCTTCGTGAGGAGGTAAGGGATGCTGCTGTAGAACCACCTGTGCCTCTCTGTCAACCACAGAGTCTGAACAGCAAATTTAGGTGTAGTTGTCTCCCCTGCAGATGTCTAAGATTAGATGAACTCCACCCAAAGTGCACTGAGGCATTTCTTAGGTTCAAGAATAGGTTAAACAAGTTATCAGAACTAGAAAATCTTGGTGCTGGGAATAGAGGACAGAAGTGCCCTGAACCTGGCTTCTGAACCAAGAAGTTGTTGAAGGATAATATCCATGATCCTCTATCACAGAATTTACAGATAAACTTCGGGGCCATGTCTTCCAAATTGAGACAGCTGCCATGCAGAGTAAGTGATAAGAAAAAACCTTTAGATTCTGTTTTGTTTTTTCAGAGAAGGCCACAGCTGAGGGCATCTGCACCTTTCCCAAGCCATCAGCTCCTTGACAAACAGCCCATTTCCTCTTCTGTCCCCGTTGCTGCCAGGGCACCACAGAGCTCAGCCAGCAGTGACAGACCACGTTGCAGATTACGGATGACTTGCCTGCTGGCAAGCAGACTCCACCTCCCTTTCTCCCAAGTGCCCTGACACAAAGGACAAAGCAATGCCTGTACAAGCGTCACCAGTCCTTGCTGCTTGGCTGAGCAGCATCATCCCAGGCAGAGAAACATCAGAGTTTTTGCTGGAAGGGAGCAGGAGCAGCTCCCAGAAGCAGAATGCCCTGCTTTGTCCCGAAATGGAGCACAACCCTTTCACCCTTTGCCGTGCTCCCACCCACCTTCCCAGCTCCCAACCTCCAGTCCTTTCAACACCCACAGTTTTTCCACTCTGCCACGAAGCCATGAGAAATTCCCTGCCAGAGGACTTTGTTCAAATGGGGTTTTGAAAAAAAAAAAAAAATGCAATTCCCCACTCCAGGCAAACAAGCTCCTCCTTTTCTCCATGAGGAAGAAGGATAATAGCAGAGCCAGGGGGAAAAAAAATCCCAACCCCAACAGACTATCCCCAAAGCCTGCTGTAATCAAAAGAATAATTGCTCCAGGAGATTTAAGCCTACAGCTGAGTCACTAAAATGAAGAAACTTCTCCGTGTCCATAGAAAGCAAACAATTCTTGGGTGATGCAGCAGAGATTCTCTACAGCCTCGTTAGAAGGAAAGGAAAAGGCAGCCAAATGTAATTAATCATAGTCCCAGAAGAAAGGATGAAATCTCTGTAATTAACTATCCAGACTCATCTTTCCACTTTTGAGAACTAATCCAGCTGCCTACTTCCACCTTTCACCCAGAGGGCTGCCACAGAAGTCTGTTGCAAGCACAAAATCACCTCCCTTTAGGGGTGCACTCCCCTGCAGCAAAGTGGCCCCACAACAGCTTTGCAGAAGGTGTACAGGGAGGGAGAACCTCTGCAGAGTGCAAACAGAACTCCTTTCCTTAGTCCCCTTTTGTGGATGAACTGTTAGGGAGTTTGCACTCCCCAAGAACCTGTGTAGTCCTCAGCTGAACTACAGGAGTTGTTTTCAAGCTGAAGGTGTTTTATAGCCACAATCCTGACCCAACTGATCAATTACCAGAAAATGCCAATTAAAAAAACCCAAAAAACCATGCAAACAGAAAAACACTTTCCAAATGGTTAAGTGGTTGCAACTGCTTGTGTTAATAAATTGGTTTTTACTCATCCTCAGGTGATGAAATTTGCCTGAGCAGCAAAGTTTTGGAAAACAGGGGGGGAAATGTAGCGCTTCAAAGAGAAGAAGAGGAAGGGCTGGACCTGGTGGTTACAGTTTAACAGCAGAGGTCGGGATGTAAAATCCAAAAAGTCCTATGCAAATCAGAACAAGACATTCAACTTCCTCAGGGCTCCCTTAATAAATAAAGGTTGACAAATATTATTCCAACAATGCAAACAATAACAGACCAGTTCTTTAGGTCAAATACATCAATGGTAAATACAATACAGAAGAATAATACCAAAATGACATCAGCTGAGGAACTGAGAGTGATTTCTACTCCCTCTCTTGTATACAAAGCACTGCTAACACATGAATAAGGCTGTCAACAATACATGGGGAATGCTGGCCAGCTTTGTGGTGAGGGAAAGCAAAGAACACAGAGTGGACAGAAATCTCCAGCATTGCTCTTCCATGACATAGCAGAAATGCTTTTTCAATGGAAGGTGATTGGGTCATTCTTCTGGGGAAAAAAAATGGAAGTGATTACGCAGCTCCAAGCGCAGCTGGAGCCTTCCTGTACAAATGTGGGAAAGAGGGAGGGAGGATGAGCAGCCAGGCTGTGGGACACAGCAGCAAGGGCAGGGAGCCTGGGGCGCGTCCCTAGGGCAGCACCCGCTCCTTTCTGCGGCTGGAGGGGATGGGGATGCTCGGGGCTCTCCGTGGCATGGAGCTGCTCTCAGCTGAATTCCTGCTCTCCACCAGTACCAAAACACTTAAAGCCCGGTGGATTGTTCCTCTAATCTCTGCACTGAAATCTGGCACAGGAGCTAAGCACAGTGGGGTTTGGCTGCAGCAAACCTTGCTACCAAACCCCCAGAGCGGCTTCCTAAGCCTGAAGCTGCTGTTTATCACATCCTATCAACCCTCTGTGCGCATCAGGGTGCTGCCAGCACGGTACAGCTCGTCCCGTGCCAATAGAAATTCCTGTTGTCCTTCCAGGAGGATGCAGAGATGCTCGGGGAGAAGAGCAGGAGCCGCGGGCTGAAGCTGCCCTCCGCAGGACGCGAGGGAAACAAACCAGCCCTGCTCGGGAAAGCCAAGAGCTGCTGGCTCCTTTTCCACGGACAGCTGTCTCCCATAAATACGGACAGCGTTCACTTTTCTCAGCGTTGTGCTGCAGACACAAAGTTTAAGGTCCAGAAGCTTTCAAAGTGAGCAAGGAGTGTGGAAGCATCAAGCCCTAACATGCAACAGCTAGGCTGCCTTCCAGTCAATGTCCCTGACTAATTAAATGACACAGGAGATTCCCTCCCACTGCCTCTTTTCTGTGACTGATGCATGCACTGGAAAGTGAAAACACATAAATTTTTGCTAGATGGCAATGCTGCTTCTTTGTTGATGTTTAAATATGGGCACGTAACCAAAGCTGAGAACTGAGGTAACCTTTACTTTCAGTTAACACAAAGGTCTACAATCACTGTATTTGGTTAAAAACAATACTTATTGAAACCCGCACTCAGCCAGCAACATCTATCAATACCTTTAAACACTGATCAGTTAACATTATGTATGTCTCCAATTTTAATTTTATGTAACCATGTCATAACTACAAAATGAATCCTCCTGATCAGTTTTGTGTCACTTGGCCAACACTGCCAAGGTACAGCAGCCAACAGGTTTTAGGGCTGCTCCCTAAGGTTACAAGGTTACAGTTCTCCCCAACCTGTGAGAGGATTTCACACACTAAATTGCATCACTGCAGCACCTGAATGCACAGTGGGATTCAGAGAGCAACACACGACACCCCACATCATAATCCACAAAACACCCAGGAGATGCATGACCATACACAGACCACAGAGCTTATGGCACTAGGACAAGGATGGCAGTGATTTTTACCCTCTCTCCTATGCTGTAGAGTTATTTTAACCGGAGTCTGCAGAGGCAAGCATCCATAGTAAAGAGAAGTAGAGCAAAACAAAAGCCTGAATGGCCACCAGGGACTTTTTTCCCCCCACCAGAGCAATGCTGGGGAATCCTCCAAGGAGATTACAGCCACATGCACTTCACTGCCTGCAAAATTCTCTGACACACCATATCTTTTGATCATCTATTTCCTTCTGCAGAATGTAAGAGAGGGTGGCAGCCTGCTATGATGTGCCAGGCTGTGGAGAGCCAATGTGGAATTGTCAGGTGTGTGCTTCATCTTGCTGTGACTGGGTTAGACCTCCTCACTCTCTTCCCCCACTGTCCCAAGCTTGCCTTCCCCTTTTCCCATAGTCTTGCCCTATATTGAGCAAACCCCAAAGACACCATTTTCTCCACAAGTTTCACCTTGCTCCTGATTTCCATTTCTCAGTTGTACAATATCATTCCTTAAAAGCTCTTTCAGCACACTCAGCTCCAAAGACAAGACAATCAGGAGAAAGACAAAATCCACTTTTCAATCTAGTTTGTTTTAAGTGTACTTAAGTAGGCAGAAAGTGAGATTTTCAACAAGATCTCCTTGAAAATAGTGGTAGTACTCTTTGTAGCAGCACGGAAAGCAAGATGTTGATTTCTGGTATGGTCCTCTACTGCCACCAGGAGTAAGACAGCATCAAAAGCTCTAGGGCAGCAAAATACCCCTTAGCAGCTTCTTCAGTGATTGCAACAAATTCAGTACCAAACAAGTGGATCACTCACCCGAATTTGGTGGAGAGAACACCTCCCACAGCAGAGCCAGAAATGATGCCCACTCCAAAGCAAAAGCCCAGCTTCCCCAAAGCACCAGCACGTTGGGAAGGAGTGGTCACATCTGTAATAACCTTCTGAGCACCTGCAGGGGGGAAAAATAGCCCTTAAAAGAACCTTATCACAGGGTTTGAGCAGATGCCGCAGCAGTTCCCATGGTTTTATTGCTAAGCCATTAAGAGCTTTTTGGGTTTTGTTGGTTTTGTTTTTTTTTTTTTGGTTGGTTGTTTTCTCGGGTTTTTGTGGGTTTTTTGTTTGTTTTTTTTTGGTTTTTTTTTTTTTTTTGCTTTGGTTTTTTTGTTTTTTGTTTTTTGTTTTTTTTTTACAATTAAAACTTTTCTAGCACGGTTTCTGGTTAGAGGCAATTTCCCCAGCTTTTAATTTTCATACTTTGCATGGAAGAGGGCCTCCAAATAAGCACTGTCAATCTCCTCTGGGAGCCCCATAGTCCATCAGTTTTGAACACAACAGCCCAGCAGTCATGAGAAACAGAACCATTCAAACCACTCAGATAAACCCCTTCACAAGTGACAGGAAGCATTATCAACTTGATTCCTCTTGCATGAATTACATCTAGTAGCTGAAGTTTATGTCTTTCACATGAAAAATATAGGAAACATCAGCCAAAACAGAACAGCTTGATGGGTAATGGAAAGTATTTTTGTAATAATGTTTAATTTTTACCAGTATGTTCATTTTACCAGGAGAAAGGGAAAAGCTTTTGTTTAAAATATCCTGGATGCAAGAAGGCAGCTGGGAAAGTCTGGGGTAACACTGCTACCAGCAAGTGACTTGCACCCATGATGGCCTGGATGATCAAGGCCCAACAATTCCCTCAGGATTCTACAGGAAGATGGGCCTGGAACTCAGAGTAATAAGCACTGCTTTCCACAGGCAGTGCTTCATGTTCCCACCATTTCACCCCTGAGGACCATCACATGCTCCTCCTGCCTTCCTTCGTGCTGCTGGACCTGTTGACTTCCCCTAAAACAAGCCAGAAGCAGGGGGATCAGGCAGGAAAAGCAATTTGGAAAGCTACTCATCCCTGACTGACCTTACCTGGTATCCCATGCATGAACACTCCTGGCAGCCTGGAGAGGAAGAGGAGGGGGATGTTGGTGGAGAGGGACATGAGCAGGAAGAAGAGGCTTCCAGATGCACAGGAGAGCATTAAGGCTGCTCGGGCACCAAATCGATCTGCAAACCTGGTACAGAAATGGCACAAGACTGTCAGTTTTCTATTTAGGTTTAAAAAAAAAGAAAATAAAAGACTTCTCAATAGTAAATCAGTTTTGCTCCTATTTAAGGGGAAAAAACAACACCACAACTAAACACACTAACAAACAACCACAAACCCTCCAAGCCCCAAACAGGCAAAACTCCAGTCAGTTCAGGTTTTGACCCAGCTCCATCTCTTTGCTGTAATTCAACTCCAAAAAGCTTAAAAAGCTTAAGTTAGACAAAGTCTGAGACCACCACAGAACAGGTTCTGAGCAACAGGGGCTAAGATGACCATAAAACAGCCTTAAATAGAGTTTCTCATTACAATTCCTTCTTCCTTCCCTTTATTTAAGCTGCATATTACAGTTAGCAGATGAATATTACCTTGCATAGCAATTAGTTGTGTTTGCACTAAGAGGAACAACCCCCTAAAAATGCCAGGGTTGGTATACAAACAGAGCTAAGCTTAAGTAATTAAAAAGTTTTGTGTTGAGGGAAAGGTACACGTCAAAACTTTGCTGTTTACATGTAAGCCAGGGCAGTTTACATTTGCTGTTTGTAACCTAAAGACCACAAATCATTACATGGTTGGTGTGGGGAGTGGGGATTTTTTTTGTTTTGTTGCTTAAAAGTAAACACAGTGCTTTATCTTTTCATATCTGTTTAGCACCATCAAGTAAGAACACGAAAAACTGAGCTAAGAAACACATTCTCTCTTTTCCCCTTTCTTCCTCTTCTATTTAATCTGTCCCAACACTGACATTAAAGCAGTCTCATGTCTAGAAAAATCCCTTTTATCTCAAACCTACATTGCAAATTTTGACTTCAATCTGGCAAAGGACACCTTCAGTCCCAGTCAGATTCTGGTTTGCCATTTTCGTTCCCTTCAGCTGTGACTCTGGATATTAGTGAATGACATGCAGGGAGGAGAACCAGATTTCAGATGGCACCAGATACAGGACAGAAATACTAATCTAGGTTTGTGTATTAATAGGAAAAGCATTAAAAGTGGGCCCTTGGCACCATCTCCATTCTTATAAATGCATTTTCTGCCAAGCAGTGCTGTAGAATCAAATGTTGCTGTTATTTATTCGAAAATGTGTCCAAGGGCTGAGATCAGATCCTCAAAGTGCCACACTCCATGTACCAGAGGATCCTGTAGAGCTCCCAGTCTACATCAGTCAGAAAATAAATTTCCTGCAGGTAAACTGAAGCACACAGCAGCTCCCTATTGATTTATTAATTTGCTGATCAGTAGCAGGATCAAGAAGAGAAGTTAGATTTTCTTGCTCCCATTTTAGTTTTCTGTCACTGAATTACACATATCTTTCAGGGTTTTATTTTTCCTGGTCTTTAGGAACATATTCTCCCACCACTCAATTTTTTAGGGCTATTTGCATTTCATGAGGAACAGGAGAGTCTGTTCCATGGGGTAAAGAGGCAGAAAACCCAAGCACTTTCCACTCTTTTCTTATTTTGATAGCTTGAGTTTATAGATATTCTGAAAAGATTCTCAGAAGTTCTTAAAGGTCCATGCAAGTCTAAACTTCTATTCAACGTGGATGCAGATTCAGCTGATTAAATGACTCCACCTTCACTTATTGCAATTGACAGCTCTACTTGCCATCAATAAATACCCTCCTTTTCTTTTTTTTTTTTTTTTTTTTTTGTTTCCCAGTCACAAGACATTTCTAAAGTTACACATGGCTATAAAACATTTGCAGAATAAAGCAGTTAGGACCTGGGCTCTGAGGACTCTGGGGGTTTAAGCCCATTCCCAGGATATTGTTACACTTAAATGTGTGTCGTTAAAATGTAGCTAAGTTAATATAAAGGCTGCTTCTATGCTGCAGTATTTCTAATAATAGCATTTATTTTTCCCTTGCTCATTATGAAATCCTCAAACATTTCAACAGGACCACAAACCAGAATGAAATGATTTTTATGAAAGTGTAAAAATGCCTGGCCTTTTTCAGCAATGCAAAGGGTCATGAGAATCATTCTCACCTTCCAAAAATGTAACCTCCCACGAGCTGGAGGACACCAAAGATGGTCTGGAGATAGCCAAACCCCACTGAATCCAAACCTAGGCTCTTTGCCAAGTACTAAAAATGGAAAAAAAAAAAAAAAAACCAACACACACACACACAAAAAACAAATAAATGGAAAATAAGCAGGCTATATTTATGAATAAACATCTTAATATCTGTGTGGAGAGGACCATAGCTCCAAACAACCACTTCCTTCAGTTCCCCACCCCTACAGAGGAAATGTTCATTGGCCAGACACTGGCAGCTTAATAAAGACCAAATGTCTCTATCCCCCCCCCGAAGGGCAGGGACAGGTGATCAAAACCATCAATTTTGCACCAGGTGACAAGTTTGTGTCACCATTTACCTTTGCAGTTCAACACAGCTGAACGTATTCAGCAACTGCTAAGGGGGAGAAGGGAAGTTTTAAATGCCTTCCTGCCTCCAGACCCTGCACCTGGAACAGCCCAGCCACCCTCTGGGAGATAACTATGGAAAAGTTCTGGAGCTGTTGTTAATCAAGCAAGCCAGAATCAATGAAAGTACAACATGAGCAAATATTGCCTTTACTAGATGGTACACCCACAGCCTGAGCTTGCAAAAAACACAGGTGCACACCTTGAAGAGCCAATGGGCAGTTATTTCTGATTCATGTTTTTGTTGTGTCATGCTTTTGTTTTGCCTGGAGGTGCAAGGAGACCTCTCTCTCCACAACTGCCTGAAAGGGATTGGTAGCCAGCTGGGGTCAGTTCTGTTCACAAGTAACTAGCAATAGGACAAGAGGAAACGACCTCAGGTTGTGGCAGGGATGGTTTAGATTGGATATTGCAAAACATTTCTGCACTGAGAGGATTGTCAAGCACTGGAACAGAGTGCCCAGGGAAGTGGTGGAACCACCATTGCTGAAAGTCTCCCAAAAATGTCTAGATGTAACACTCAGGGACATGGTTTGGTGGTGGACTTGGCACTGTTAGGTTTCTGATTGGACTCAATGACCTCAAGGGTCTTTTCCAACCAAAAGCCCTCACTGATTCTATAAAATCAGACAGAAGAGTCCAGCAAGCGAGAAGCAATGAATCCCACTGAGCTGGTTAATTACACACTCAGAAAACCTCACCTTTGATCTGAAACCTCTGCTTCCTGATAGCTGCCGCGTGGGTCACTCTCACACTCCATGCCAGAAGACACAAACTGCATCAGCTTCACCCTCAGGCCAGGAAAGGGCTCTGGGTGCTACTGCAGCCCAAGTAATAAATCAGCTTTAATCTGCTGTACCCTGGACAGAGACACAGCCTGCCTGTTTGGTAAGAATACTATTCAGTTTCAAGGATACCTTTCCTCCTTCCTGCTAAAAACTATCTTCTGCCTTTGCTGGAAAACCACAGAGCCCTGCACTGAAGGAAATGTGCTGTGGAGCAAGAGAACCCATACTCACAGGCATGAGTCCCATCTGCATGAAGAGAAAGGTCAGGTCTAGGGCTGCAATCACGTAGGCAACACGGATCACTTGTCGCCTTTTGGCCTCTCCCAGGGTCTCACTGCTCATTGCTGAGGCTTCTTCCTCACCTGCAGAGCTGGTTTTTGCATTCATGGTGCTCACAGAAGGGCTTGCTGCAGGACGGGCTGGGAAATGACACGGAGGCACTCGCTAGCTGCAAATGTGCAGCGTAGATAAGGGGCACAAATTGTGTGCACAGTTCAAAGCTTAGCATGAGAGGTGCTGAGCCAGCATGCCACGGATTTAATGTTTCTTTCTTTCTTTTTTTTCCTCTTCCCTTCGCTTGCTTGCTAGGCAGGATCAAAGGCAACCGTGCATCAATCCACGGATCTGGTTCTTCAGCCTTGTGGGCTCACTGCCCCAAGCGCCATCACAACAAAAATCAGCTGGAGCGTCTCAGCAAAGTGAAAGTGAACATTGCCCCAAACAAGAGCATGTGATAAGCTCTTCAACTCTTTTAACTGCTTCCCTTCCTTCACTTTTACTGCCCCTGGTGGCTCAGGAGAGATGACTGTTTTAATTCTTCATGAGAGGCACTTTGCTTTTATTTTTGGAGGTTGCAAGTGAAGCTTACAGCAGATTAGCTATTTCCAATTCCAGTAGGTTTATACAGATCCTGGAACAAAGACAACTCTTGCACATAGTCAGAGCCCCTCTCATCACCTTTTCCTGAGCCATCTTCCCTCCTTTCCAGGTGCTGCAAATTTATAGTAATTCTGAACTAGCAAACATTCGCATGTGACTCCAATCAAACTACAGATTACCAGCCAACGTCAAAAACATTTAAAAAAGTATTAAATCCACACAAATCATGAGGCTGACTGCCAACTGGGAAATGAAATAAATAAGACTCTGGCCTTTGGGGGTTTTATTGTTTGCTTTCTTGTTTATTTAGGGTTTTTATTTGTTTGTCTGCTTGCTTATTTGCTTGGGGGTTTATTTGTTTGTTTTCTTACTCGTTGAAGCCTGGAAGTCTGGTTGAGGATTATCTTTCTTTTGAAGAGAAAAAGAAGGCAGAGATTCCAATGCTCTGACTTTGCAGAATTTTAGGACTTTTAGAAGGAAGAGAACTGGAGAGCTCATCCACCCTGCTGCTGGAACACTTCAGTTCAGCTGTGGCTTTTTCTAGGCAAGCTTTGAAAATCTCAGAGAAAAGAGATTTGCCCCTTCCCTAAGTATCTGTTTTTCCTACTGTCCAATCTGAATTTCTTCTGCTGCAGCTTGACCATGTCACCCAGTCCCTCTAACTTAGTAACACCTCAGCTCAGAGTCTTGACTCACCATGAAGGCAGACACAGACACATCAACGCAGAGACATACACAGATGTCTGCTGGCTTGGCTCTGGAGGGGCTGTCAGAGCTCTAGGATTCCAGCCAAGCCTAGGGAGAGTGACCTGTGAGATCTCTGGGCACACCTTTTTGTTCAACATGTGTCACCACCGAGCCCTGGGATCTGCTGAAGGCTGCCAGGCTCTACATCCTGGCAAAGGAGGGGGAAGTCCAAAGGTTAAATCTTTCATCAGGGTTGGGTACCATATCACTGGAGATTGCACAGAAACAGCCCTTCACAAACTCAGAGCTTGAGTGAAAAAAGCACCTTTAAAAAGGACTTTCCTACAGCAATACCGGCACTCAAGCAGATCCAACTCACAAGACCCCAGAATTTGGATTTGTTACTGAGGAAGGATGATTACCCAGCACGTATCCCAACCCAGCACAGCATCAGTCCTCGACATTTGGTTCATCTCAGAGCAAAACAATGGATTTGCCTGCACTTTGAATGTCTTTCAGCACAGCACCAACATCATCACTCCCTGGCTTGAGCTGGATAGGCACAATGTACAAATTACCATTGAATAGAAGAGTCAAATTAATGACAGAATTCTGTTTATGGAGGTTTTGAGACAACCAAAAAGCGACTCATGCAAATGCAATGTACAACTGTGCTTACAGGAAACCTTGCTGCCTTGGACTTGGAAAGCATCAATAATTTGACTGGTGAGTTTCTCTCAGCAGCAACTGAAGACAGATCCCAGCAAGGCAACCAGGGCAGCAAAGACTTGCAGATGCAGCCACTCTCCACCAGACAGGAGCCTTGTCCTGCCAGGGCATGCAGTGCAGACAGTTAGCCAGACACATGCTCTCCCTTGGATTTGGCTTCTTTTTACTGGCATTGACAAGGGAAGTGGAGTAAAAAACCACACAGTTTAATTTCCAGCCTCTGGGGCTAAAGGCACAGTTCTAAAAAGCAGAAAGCTAAACTTGGTGCCTGGTGTGGAGGTGTCCATGGAGAATAAGCTGGGATCATCAGTTCCTGTTCACCCCACCCCTGGATGGTTTAGCACCCAAGACTGCTCCTTAGATCAGGCTGCAAGTAAGAAACTGCCCTGGGCCCAGTTTGGTGAGCCTCTTCTAGCAGTTGTGTCCTTGGGCAGGATCATTTCTCTCCCATCCCAGCACTTTGACCCACACAGGACAAAGGTGGCAGTTCTAAGCCATCTTTACAAGCCAATGGCCAGGTCATGCCCACACTGCCCTGGCCCCAGGGATGCAGGGATGAGCTGTATTCTCCAAACCTGGCCAAGATGTTGGCAGCCTCAAACCATCTCAGTATCCTCTTGCGAGGTTTTCTGCACAGGCGCTCGGATTTTCCTGATTTTCAGCGCCTGATTTTTAGAATCTTGCCCCACGAATCAATCGGCCTAAGGGCTAAATGTGGCAGCAGGAGCACTGATGGGAATACAGCCACTGTGATTGCCACAAGACAAATTCTCCTCCACCCCTGAGTGAGAAGTCTGACTGAAAGTGTCTGCAGGAGCCTAAGTATGGTAGAGATTAACCCTGTTCCCAGCTGTGCTCCACTGAACACCACGTTTGCAGCCATGCAGCTCAGGGCCAGCTCATTTATACCTGCAGTGATAATGCACCAGTAATGACAGATGGCATAAGCTGGCACTGCACTGTTATCTAAAGGCTCCTTCTGGCTCAATTATAGACTACACCATGGGTAGCACTCGGTCACTGACAAGCCATCTTTGAAAAACAAAATTAATTTTAAAACTGGGGAGGAACAGGTTATGAAGAGGAAATGAGTTTTCTTGAGTAGGATAAATAAACTTTGAATAGACATATATTTCAGGGAGACTACCATGAAAACGAGCAAGGAGATAAATATCTTGTGGTAAAATTGCAGATTAGTCCATTATCTATGCATTAAGCCTTGACACTTATTCTCAGCAATTTTGGAGTATTTATAGTTGCCATCCTGGTGTGTCTTTCCTGAGGCCTATTTATCTGAATTTATCTGATCTCTGAAAAAAATAGAGCAGGAAACCTGAGAACATTTTTTAAAAAATCATAAAGGCTCACTGTTTATGTTACTTGGGCAGAAATTTTTCTTAAATGGCTGGAATGGGAAGCAAGGCTAGCACATGCATAGGGAAGGGAAATCCACCCACATCAGTACCAGAAGTTGAAAATGTTGGTTGGAAAACAATGAACTGGGGGGAAATAAATCTTGAATCCTTCTCTGAACTTGTTTTTTTTTTTTTTTTTTTTTTCCACAGAGGAAGGTAATATGATCTGGAAGAACATGAGGTACCCTGGGTGGGAGCCTGCAGGCGGTCAAACCAAGTTTTCAGCCCCAAAGGAACCTTGAAGAGACATGAAGATAAAATGCCCTGCAATGAAGGGCATCTCTCAGGCCTCAATCCTCTATGAATTTGAGCTGGACAGTGTCTTCAGCTACACAAAAAAAACAGAGATGGGATGAAGCAAATCCTGCTCCAACACAGATCAGTCACAAATCCTTGTCCTTGCGGGTGTGGATGCACACCCATGGCAAGCATGACAGCTGGCTGGGAATGCCAGGGAGGGAATCACTGCCTCTTGCTGTCAGCAAAACTTTCGCTCCTCCTTGCAAAGAGAAATGGCATCTCTGTGTGCTGTGTGCTGAGGGTGCCAGGAGAGACAGGAGGTGCAAGTTGGAGCATTATGAACATACCTCATCTCCCCGCCCAAGGAGCAGCAGAGGAAACCCTTCCTCTCTCTGGAAGAGCACTGAGAGGCCACCAACCAAAAACAGTGCGTCAGGCAGACATTCAGACATGGAGGGGTGTAACAACCCTTCACAGAGACCCAGTCCTCAGGGAGCCATTGTCCTGGGCATGTTTCTTCAACTCTGTAACATGAGAAAGGAAATGGAAGAATTATCTCGAAGCGATTCCTCAGTGGTGGGAATGCTGAGTGGCTGTAATGAGGGAAACTGCTCAACACCAGCCATGGTCGGTGGGAGCCATCAAATCTGCAGGATCTGACCTGATCCCTCCTTTCCCCAACCCCAAGACTAAGGGAACAGGCCTCATTTGTATTCTGGTGAAAGATTTATACAGTTAAGCAAATAAGAGCATAGATGGCCTGGTATTGCCAAAATTATATCCCAAGTTTGTTGACTGATTTATTCCTTTGTCTAATTGTGTCCATGAAAAAAGCAGCTCACTAATGAATGGAAAAAGACTCCACATGGCCAGCAAAAAAAGGAAAAAAAGCAGCCATGTTTAGTTTACAAAATAGCACAGTCTTCAGGGATTTTCATAAAACTGCAGAGACAGTCCAAATCAACAATGAAATCAGATTCCTGGTAGCTGCTGAGCTCTTTTGGCTTTTTCTATGTGTGTATTAAATTGCAAGAAGCAATTATTTCTAATTTGTTTTTATAAAAATGCTGGTGCACTTATTATGCCTGGCAAATTATTTTGTAAAATGGAAAAGGCTATTGTTCATTCTCTTGGTAAAGTCTTTGTTACTTAGCATATTAAACTGCAAATCACATTTTATCTGAGAAGTCCCTTCCAACCCAAAGCATTCTATGATTCTATGAAATATGGCTGGTTATTATTAACTTCTTAATGGTAAACCCCCAAAGACTAATACTGATGCCTCATTTGGTGCCCTGTAACCACAAAAAGAGGCTGAGATTCAGATGAGGGAAAAGCATTAAATCCTCCTTGTCTTGCAGATGGGACTCCAACAGACAGAGGGGTTTAATGACTTCCCTGAAAACAGAGGAAGTCTGTGAAAGAGGCTGGAGTCACATTCAATCATCCTTTGGATGCCAGTCCCCTTGTTAACCACAGTTTCTTCTCTCTAATATTCTGGAAAAATTAAAATAAAAGAGAACATTTCTGAATGCTGGATTTTGACAACAAAGCATGCAGATGAGACAGAACTCTCCTCAATTCAGGCCACAGGAGTTTTGGAAAAATCCTGTGGCCTGAATTCAGGAGAGTTACACCAAAACTGACATGACCAAATAGGAAGAAAAACTCAGTTGTTTGTACCCATCCAGTCTCCAGGGCTCCATCAGGACCTCACTGGGGCAGGAGCCTCCTGTGCCTGCTCACACCGAGTGGCACCTTGTTTAGGAGGATTTCAGCTCAGCCTGAGGACTCACCCTGGATCATCTCCCAGCTGTGGCCATGGCTGTGGCCCTCCCTACCCAGAATTTCTCCCGAGCAAGCAGAAACCCCTCAAGTTTCAGTGAGCTGCTGCCAGCAGTGCAGAAGGGCTGCTGGGCTGCCCCTCCTTCAAGCAGGGACACCAAAACCCAGCAAATGCCTCCTGTCTGTTATGCCACAACACTGAAGAATCAGCAAGCAAAAGATGACCCTTAGTGAAAGCCCAGGTCTGCTGCATGGCCTCTCTGCTGGACAAACAGTCTCTCCTAGACCTGACATTGCTCCTCCACAAGCCACACTTGCTTCCAGCAGGCCTGACCTGTCCATCTCTGGTGGAAAATGTGATTGAAGGACTGGTTGTTCCATCAGCTGCTGAGCAGGGTCCAGGCAAAACTCCACACATTAATAAGCCGTGGTGACAGCCCAGAATCAATGGATGCTTCTGCTGCCTCTGTGGTTGTGTCTTCAGCTTCCTGGCATGTTGGCATGCCCAGTCTTCAGACAACTCACTGCTGGATAATGGATGAAGCCCTGGGCTCCAAGATACACACAGTGCATTGGGAGTCTGAGGTTCACAGCCAAAGAATATTCTAGAAGTGATAAATACGGACGCACACACAAATGGAGGCTCAAACTTCTCCTGCAATGTACAATATTTCATTCAGCTGGTATTACACAGCCACCTTCTGGAATCACAGCAATGTCTGGAATGCAAAAGCTGTTTATCATTTAAATAACATTTAGGCCATTATAATTTATATGAGAATGGTGACTGATTGGGGCTGTATGGGGCTTCTTGTTGTGGTTTGCTGTAGGAATGCTGCAGATTTCCTCTGCACACATAACATTCTCCACACAATGGGAGTCCCAGACTAGTCTCAAGCCTTCTGCCTTTACCAAAACATTTTCCTGTGTCAGAGTCAAACAATTGCCTGATTTATAAATCTCAAGCATTCAGGAGACCACCAGCAACACAATGTAACAAGAATCTCTCTGTCATTCAGCCTTCCAACAAAGCCGTACACAGCACAAACGAAACACGGGTGGGTACCCAGTGCTCCTGCAAGCGCACATTTCTGTATGGAGCAAGGAGGAAAGGGCAAAGCATGTGTCTGCAAAACCTTGCACACCCCAGAGACAGCTCCCCTGCACAGAAGGGGGTCTGTTCCTACATGCTGAGACAAATCCTTTCAAGTTCAGGGCCAGGGGAGACATTTCCTCTCCCAAACCAGCATGCCAGGAGTGGGGAGAGGACAGCTGACCCCACAGCTCCCCCCCCACACCAGTGGGGGACAAACCTTTGTTGCAGAGATTTGCTGCCTATGGCTGAGACAGAACAAAGATATCCAGAGTCACGCAGGCTGGATTTATCAGCAGCCCAAGAATGGTGAAATGTGCAAACATGGCTTCACAGCCCCTGACTGATCTGGGCTCTAAATTACTTACAAAGCCTCGTCCAAGGTTCTTGTTCTTCTCCCTCTAAGTAGAACGCCTCATTTCAGATGAGGGCTTGGATGGTCTTGTAAGGTCAGAGCAAATCCTGGAGCTCACACTGCTTAAAATCAGAGCAGAGCATGTACCCCTGTGTATCAGTCAACTCAGCAGGAAAACCAAAATTCTTAAAGATCTGGAGGACACAAGCCCTTGGAGGTGTCCTCTCTGCCAGGTAGGTCTGCACCCCCTGCATCAGCAACAAGGGCTGTAGCCACAGCTACTCTGGGAGAGCAATTACAATCTTGATTTTAGTTAGGAATACAACAATGTCAGTCCTACAAATGCTGGGATTTTTGTTCAAACCACCAGAAGGCTTTGGAGATGCTTCATTGTTTCCTCCTGGCCTGCCCATAAAATCTCTGCTTGGATTTACCTGAGACAAAAAGAAATTTAAAATCACCTTTGCTGGAAGTGGGAATTTCTCATGGACTCCTCAGCACTGAGATTGTAGGGGGAACCCACTAAGGCTCTTGAGTGGGATATGAGGAATCCTCACAATGGTTTGGGGAAAATTTTCAAGCAAAACCAGTGCTGAACACTGAATACAACTCTAGCATGGACAGATAGATGAGAGTGGAAAAGTTTAGAAGACACATCTCTAAGCTCAACCTACTCTATCATATAATTAAGTTCCTCTTCAAATATATCTGAAATTTTGCTCTAAGAAGCCAGAACCTACATGGTACCATTTTATTCTCTTCTTTCCAGTGTCAACCTCTACAGGCACAGCCTTCCCTCAGAGCAAACAATGAGGATGCATTTCTAACATGTTGCAGGTATGTCTGTCACAAGAAGACACCAAACCTGCTCAATTGTTCTCTCTTGAAAGCACATTTCTTGTGATAGTTCTTCAGAATTATTTTGGAACACCAGGACCTGTGAGTTAAATTTATCTCTCTTTGTAAAGAATCAGAGCAGACTTTGCACGCTGCTAGGATCCAACCCTGGCATCAGGACATGAGGGCACACACAAATTTTTGCAAGACAAAATTCCTAAGAGCTATTTATTACAAAAAAATATTTCAAAATACTTTTTAAAGCTTGTCCCTGAGATGATCACAGGCTCACAATGCAGAAATCAAGCAAGTTTTACAAATTTTTAGACTAGCTCTGTAAAACTGCCCCAGGTAGGGTGCTGGGAAGTAATTCCCCAACTTCCAAACTTGACTGGGTCCTGAAGGTTCCTGTTAAAACTGACACAAATCTACTCAGCAGGTCTGCCCCAGCCTTTCTCCTCATCACCTTCAAAACAAACCAATAAGGATTTATTCCTTTTATTTATTGACCAGTACTGCCAGGGGAGTAGTGGGTTATATTCCTTCTAAGCCTCATCAATCAAATGGCCAAATTCAGCCATCTCTGCACAGGTGGAGCAACCACCACCACAAATCCCACTGGAGGTGCCCTCGGAAGCTGCAGGGCTGCCAGGGCAGGTCACAGACAAATCTTGCTTAATGGCTGCGGTGCATGAAAAGAAAAGGCTCTAGATTAAAGTTGCAGCCTGGTGGTTGAAAAAGGAGGAAAAAAATAAAAAATAGCCATTCTTCCATCTGCAAAGCAAGTGCATTTGATCCAGAAAGCAATGAGATTCTGTAAACATAACACCTCCAGATGTATTTATTTCCTTCCAGAGCAAACTCACAACCATTTGGCCACTGTCAGCTTAAATGATTTCACCTGGTTTCTGTTTTCTCTTTGAATACCAACGATGACCAGCTGACTCATTTTTACTTTGAGAAGTACAGGATCTGGATTACTTGGCTTTAGACTGAAACCATGACCCCAATTCACTGGGAATTTTGCCTCTGATTTCCATGCTGCCAGGATTTAACTTTCAAGTCTTTCATCCAGCTCCTCTTCTGTTTTTACTGTTAGAAAAACATTTGTTTCAGACCCATTTGGTCATGAGTATGTTTGAGAATGTGTCTCCTGGTTCACATCAGAAGAATTTGTACCGTGTCATTTTGAAATGCCCTCATGTGCACGCTCACCGAGCACCAGTGAGATATCTGTTATCTTGCACAGCATCAGGGTGTGGTTTTAATTGCACCTCCATGGAATTAAAGTTTAATTGAGAAACTCAGGTACAAATTTATCTCCTTGTGCCTGATTCTCCTGTCCAAAGTCCAAAAGTCGTTTCTAGCTGGAACTGAAAGCTGGGCACCTGGAGCTCATTGCCCTACACCCTTGTTTTAGCAGTAACTCCTGAAAGAAGTTTCAGAGCAGCTGCTAAGGGGAAACTTAAAAGGCTACAGCATAACCTGATGATTTTTCAACCTGGTCACAGCACAGGAAAAAACTTGACTTTCTCCTGGCCTCCACCATCTACCAGGGGACATTACAATCACATGTAATCAGAGTATTTAGTAACATTTCCAACCATGATCTCAGGTAACACGTCCTTCCAGCCTCTGTCCAAAGCTCAAGAACTGCCTCATTAAGAAATAGCTGTGTCAGTGGGTGTAATACAAACCATTAGAAAGCCTTTAGGCCAGTGCTACCTGTGGCCTTCCACCTCTTCTGCCCTATTAGGGGACATGGCACTTGTTTTCTCTTGGGATCTGCAGGAGGCTGAAGGCTAGTGGGATTTGTGCTGAGTGCTGCTGTGGATGGCATATACAAATCCCTTAATGCTGCCCCAGAGATATATAAAACACAGGCTGAGCTCCCAGCAATGAAGCACAGCACCAATTGTTCTACATTGTAAAGACGTGCTGCTGGAGCCAGGTACAATTATCTCCTCACTCTGTAGGAATACATACCTGATTGTGGGCATGGCAGCCCTATTATGGTTAAACTGCTGTAAAATGAACGTGATGGACTCCCCCAGGGGAGTTCTTTGGACCCCTCCCTCTGCAGGTTCACCACTGGCTTAGTGATGTTTGGTCCACATTCAATGCTTGCAGCAAAATTAATGCTACGATTCTAGCAGAGAGATTGTAAAGTGATTGCTTTCCAAGATTAAGAAAAAAAATAAAATTTTAATGCTGTGTCTTCAGAAAGTTACTACCCTAAAAGCGAATTGAAAGCCGTAGGCAAGAGGATAAATTAATCAAAGATTACAAACAAGAAGCCGGGGGGTGAGGAGGGAGGGAAGATGATCTCACCATGCTGCGTCACTGCAGGATATCTCAACAGCCCATCGCACGGAATGGAGGGAGCAAGCCCTGAAGGAGAGGCAGATAAGCAGAGGGAATCCAGCCTGGGGTGCAAGAGAAGGAACAGCCAGATCCCACAGCACTGCACTGCTTTGCCAACCACTCCTAGAGAGGGAACCCGCTGCAGGAAAATGGAAAAGAAACAAAACTCCTGGGGCTCCTTGAGGCACGCCCGGCCTCCATGAAGTGTCTCAAGGTCTGCATCCTCTAAACTAAATCTGCTTCTCTTGGATTGCCAGGGTAGAGCTGCCATTGAGCTAAGTCACACCTGTCATATTTGAGAAGTGGCAATGACAGAACGAGGGCTAATGGTTTTAAACCAAAAGATTTAGGATAGATATAGGAAGAAATTCTTTGCTGTGAGGGTGGTGAGACACTGCTGCATTTTGCCCAGAGACGTTGGGGATACCCCATCCCTAGAAATGTTCAAGGCCAGGTTAGACGGGACTCTGAGCAACCTGTTCTGGTGGAAGGCGTCCCTGCTCGTGGCAGGGAGACTGGAACAAGATAACCTTAAATGTCCTTTGCAAAGCAAGCCATTCTATGAGTCTACAATAGCCAAGTTACACCTCAACCCTAATTTCTCACAAAATAAAGTGTTTTCTTCTATTCACAAATCTTGCCTAAGAATCATACAAACTTGGAGCAACTTGAGAAACCTTTAGGATGGTTATTACAGCTACAATGTATTTCCTTACTCTAGAAGCACTGTACACACCATACGGAACGAAAATCTGTACTTTTCCATAACCGGCTCCCCCAAAGCTGCCCAGGGCGGCCTGCAGAGCAGCGTCCCCAGCAAACCATGCCCTGAGGGATCTCTGTGGGGAAGCAGAGAGCCTGAAACGAGGTACAGCCCAGCCCGGAGCCCCTTAGGCGGAAAACATCACCTCGAGGCCCCCGGGGGGCAGGATGCTCGGGGCGCTCGGGGTGCCGCGGGCAGAGCGGGGCGAGCGGGAAGGCGGCAGGGCCGACATTAGAGGGCACCATTGCCCCGCACACGGCCGCATCCCCGGCTCCGCCGCGCCCGACGGCGCTCGGGACGGACGGGGACCGGGACCGGGGCAGGGAGCGGCGGCACGGGGCGGGACGAGGCGCCAGCACGGCCCGAGAGCAAAGGCGGCTCCCTCCCGACAGCGCCGCAAGGGCCGGGGCGAGCAAAACTTGGGCTCTCCCTTCACACTGTTTTTAAGGTCTTCGTCGTCAGCATTCTTTAGGCAGCCTCCGCTTCTCGGGTGTGTGTTGCTTTCACAGTCAGATTTCAAGACGTTTCTAGGGCTTTGGGGAGTTTTTTTCATACTCTGTAGGTTTTGTTCCCTCTAGGCATGTGCTGGGATCCATGTGAAGATGCCTGTGATGCACTTACCGCTGCTCTCGGGCTTGCTTGGGGACCAGGCACCTCCCCTCCGCAACAGTCCGGGCCATGAACGATCTCCTTCAGGACTAGACTACCAGCAGTAAAAAACCTGTTTACTTAAGAAACATGAAACCAAAAATAAAACCTGTGTAATAGCCCCTTCACCACTACCTCCCCCTACATAAAGTAGAAATAACCTATGAAAAGCTGCTCCAAAAATAATATTACCATGAATCAAGATGAAAGGCGAGGGGAATGTCAAAACAAGCAAAACGCAAACCTCTAGTTCAATGCAAAGAGTGGCAATGAACAGGACCTGTGAGCGTGGAGCATGACTTTGACAGCAATTACACCGACAGAAAAACAGGGAATATAAATAAATGGGGCATTTAACTACTGCTAAAGTATCACTACACAGACAGCGAGCAAAAAAGAGCCACCCTCCACAGGTACGTGCTGCGAGCTCAAAACGCTGCTTGGGACCTGCCATTGCCAGCCTGCTTTCCCAGATAACAGCATCCTGCAAACGAGCCAGGCTCCCAGTCAGGATGAGGAGCCAGATGGCGAGTGGAGTTCATCTAGTAAAACAACATGATGGCAAGAGCAAAAGAGGAGTGTGAAGAGAGAATGCAATGGCCCCTGGTGCACTGGCAGGTCCATCAATAGATTAGGCTAAATTCACTGCTACCTTTGTGCTACCCTAATGATGCACAGCAGCTGGACAGCAAGGCTGGCTCTTCTTTTAACAACCAAGAACAGAAGGCATAATAAAAAAAAAATAATTAAAGGAAATTAAATTAAATGAAGCAATTTTTTTTTTTTGGTCTGAGATATTAGCTTATGCCTTTTTTTTTTTTTTTGAGAACACAACAAAAAGCAATTCAAACTGAATTAAAGCTGCCAGAATTTTTCCAGGGTTCTGCTCAGATTTCCTTTACCCATTTTAACCCCTGTAATAGTGTGGTTTTGCCCAGCTATCAAATCTAGTAATTTGACACTTTATGACCTTGTCAAGAAATGGAAAATTCTGAGTCCATACCAGTTTGAATAATTTGAATTGTCACTTTGGTGGTGGAAAAGCCTCGATGAAGAGATTGAGCAGTCTGTCCTAACTTGAACTTTAATTGTAATCAGTTTATTTAAGCAGGATTCCAAAGTACCAAGCAAAATTGCCACTGGTATAAATGCAAATTGCTTATGATCACATGCTTAGTAAAAGAGAAGTGCAAAGGAGATAAAGTACCAATGTCTATTGGTCTCTGCCTCTGCTAAAGCAATTATGGGATATAACACATTCTGAAATGAAGCAATCACATGTAGATCACACAACAATTGAAGAATCCTGAGTTAAACATTGCTGAGCGTAGATAATAACCGTGTGCTAAAGGAAATGAGAGGAGAGCAAAGCACAAACCTCCCAGTCTCCGGGGCCCAGCAACAGGTCAGCTTGTCTGGCAGCATGCTGAGGACAATCCCTGCAGGAGAAGTTCACTCCAAGACTTGCCAGAAGACAGAGGAGTGCTCCTCCATGGCACCACATCATGGGGACTGTTTGCCTCTATACATAAGCATCTCACTAAACCCTCTCTTCTCAATAAGTTAACCTGGAGTTGCACAACAGCCAGCCCCATCAGAATGACAGCACCGAGGATCTCTCTTTTGTTACCTCCATAACTTCTTATCAAATCTCCTTGGTTACTCCTTGCTCAGTTTGCAGTGCAAGGACCTCTCTTCCCCTATCTGCCCAGCCATCAGACTCAGCCCTGGCTCTGACAGTCAACCTGGACCCTTTCCAAACAGAAATAGTCAAATGCAATAAACCTCCTGCAATTGCAATCCCTTTGCAATGATGCACAGGCCATAAAGGACTTTGCTTTTCCCTCCCCTCACCCTTTTGAAACAGAACAGCCAGCAGGAATACACACTCGTTAAAGTCATTATTTTTCCTGACATAAGCAGATATGACTTGGATATTTTGAGCAAAAACGTTTCATTCTCATGGGGCATTGTTCTAACCATAGCAGTAATTACTCTGCTCAGTGTTCTGGAGCAGGAATTTCTAAAGAAGCTAATAGGCTTGGTGGTAGGAGCTCTTGGGTAAGATTTTGTGGCTCATATTAGGCAAACTGCTGGTTTAGAGGATCATAACCTACCCCTCTGGCCTGAGAGTTCACAGATCCACTAAATTAAAAACATCTCTTTGTGCATACAGTACTTCCTCCTCAAATGGGCTGGATACTCTCTATCTCCACACAAAAAAGAAAAACAGACAGTGCTAGAACTTGTGAGTAGAAAGTGGCCAGGACTGTCACCACCACCTTAAAACTTAAATATATAGTGGGACAAAAAAATCGAGTCAAAAGCATTAGGGAGCATTAACAGTGAGGAAGCAGAACTAAAAAAACCAGAGGGGTGGTAATCTCAAACCTGAGCTGCTTTACCTCCCAGGTGAGCTGGAAGGTGAAGTGGCCTCACACAAGGCAACTCCTGAGCGTTGAAACCGTCGTTCCTTGCCTCCCTCAAGCACTGCGTAAATATTGGCTAACCTCGGGGAAGGGTTTGGAAGGACAACTCGTGGATTTTGCAGAGGGCACGCCCACATCTTGCAAATAGCAGGGGATCTTGCTGGTGCAGCTTTCATGGTAGGAATGTCTAAAATCGAGGAGGCAGAGCACAGGAAGGGCTGGCCTCGCAGGCACGGGGGGAGGACGGCAGCAGGCTCGCGAGGACTCCTCACAAAGAGCTCCGGTCTGCAGGGACCTGGCCATTGCCTTTGGCTCGCCTCTTGCATAGAGGGCACTTTTCCAGCAGGTTTCTTGGAGACCTCAAATTATTTTCTCTGCACAGCACATTTATTCCTAGAACTACCCCAACCTTTATCTCGAGAGATGCATTTGATGGCTGCTGAGAGAAGGCCCCAGGTGAACACTGTGCCATGTTCAGCAGCCATCCCAGTTTGTGAGACCCACACCTCCTCTCCTGGCTGAACCTGTGCCTAAATGATGTGCACCTCCTGCTTTTTAAGATGATGTGCTCTTAGTCATGGGGAACTTTTCATAACCTGCTCCTTAAATTATAACCTTGGAGCCAAGAGGCTTCCATATGGCCATCTCCAAGGGCCATTTTGGGATGGAAAGGACTGTGGGGTACAGCCACATGGGTAGGTTGTCCAGCTCACCTGGGAAACTGAGAATGGCTGTTAAGAACATTGCATCTGAACAGGCATCTTTAAAAGAAAAAAGCCCTCAGACTTCTTAAAACACCAGCGCTATCACCATCAGTGAAATGGAAATGGTTTGTCTGTACCACTGGTCAGCAAAGTCTTCTGCCAGGTGTGAAAGCATCTTTAAACAAAAAAAAATCTTCACATTACTTAAAACACCAGAGCTATCACCATTAGTGAAATGAAAGTGGTCTGTCTGTACCACTGGTCAGCAAAGTCTTCTGCCAGGTGTGACTCCATGCCAGCCCAGGAAACAAATGGGAATCTGCACCCTGAAGGCACTTGCTGCATTTTCTTCTCTCCCCACCAAGCACCCCACCCGTCCCCACAAACATCAGGAAATGACTTCAGGAGATCAATCCTGTCATGGCATCTCACTGCTCAGCAGCCTGAGCATGGATAGATCCTTCCTGTGCAGTGAGCCAGGCTCCAACATTCTCTCTGCCAGCAGCAGCCAGCCCCAGGCCCATGGGTCCAAACCCATGGGCACTGCTGTTTCCTCCTGGTGTGGGCAGACTTTGGAAGCACCACTGAAGGTGCAGCACCTGAGGGGTGACAGGGACTGTCCCAGCTGCCACAAGCTCCCCACTGGCATGGCAAGTGCGGGAGTGAGGGTCCCCAGCACTGCTGGAGGGCTGCTCTCTCACAGAGGTGGGACAAATGTGGAAACACCATGGGCTTACTTTGGTGCACCTGGCAAGGCCTTTCCAGGGATGCAAAGGCAAATTCCTCTCTTCTTGAAGCAGACCTGCCTGTGGGCACCATTGCCCTACGGGGCCTAAAGCTGCAACCCCTCCAGCCCTGCAGCAAAGCAGGCATCTGGGGCAGTCTCTGCAAAGCCAGCACATCCTAGGAATTAATATGAATTTTATTCCCTCTAGGAAATAAAACCATCCAAGTTGTCTTTGCTCAGGGGTTTGAATTTCCCAAAGGCAAGAGCCATAGGGACATGAGTGAGGGGGTCCTAAACACGCTGCATGAAAGAGGTTCTTCTTTCCCCTTGTTGTCTGCAGATGAAAAAATCATTGCCACAATGACCCTCTGAGACGTACATCAACACTATGATGATGTTCTGGGACCAATTTTAGCACGGTGTCAATTATGCTCCCCCTCTTTTCCTTTCATACTCCTCCATCCCAAAACAACAAAAGGCAGTGATTGCAGTGACCTGCAGAAAATGTAAAGCACAAGCCAGCTGATCCCTGGCAACACAATAGCAAGATTAGTTCATCTGCAGTGAACAAACACGTATTATGTGGGTTTTTAAGTCAGGAGGGGAAAATGCTGTGGTTTTCATGTACTTCTATTCACTAAGGCTGCAAGTTATTACTTCCATGCAGCTGAGAAGCCCTATTTTTAAAAATAGCCTTCAGCTTGTTTTGAAATCTGCAAGCATCTCGCTTTGTTTTGCAGCAGTGTAATAAAAATCTCCGAGCCAGAAACGATCCCGTTTTCCTCCACACGCATCACCTCCCCCGCCCCAAGCCCCCGCGCTCCACGGATGCTGAAAAAACTGGCGACAGTCCTCGAGGAGAAAAAATTTAAAAACCTCAAACAAAATAGTAGTAAAAAATAATAGTAAAAACACTCCCACACGCACCCTTCACGCGGAAAAAGCAACACGGAACGGGGGGGAAAAAAAACAACCCCGAAAGTCGCCGGGTTGGAAGCGGCGGCGGAGCTGCGGCCGGCGGCAGACAAAGGGAGCGGGGGCCGGCAGCGGGCGGGGAGCGCGGCAGCCGCCCTCCGGGGCCGGGCCAGCGCCGGGGCCGCCCCCGGGCCGGGCCGGGCCAGGGCGGGCCAATGCGGCCGGCGGCGGCGCGGCGCGGCCCGGCGCAGCCAATGGAGGGCGCGGGCAGGAGCGCTGCCGCCGGGGGGCGGGGGGCGGCGGGGGGGGGGCCCCGCCAATCGCGGCGGGCCGGCGGCAGGGAAACACTATTATGCTAATGGTGTTTTGCTCGCACTCGCGGGGAGCGGGGTTTAAAAGGCAGCGGCCGGGGGCAGGGGTTCAAAGGCGGGAGGCAGGGCCGGTCCGAGCGCGAGGGAGCGAGCGGACGGGACAGGACGGCAGGAGAGGAGCGGCGGGGGGGCACCCACGCCTGCCCGGCCCGGCGGCGATGTCCAACGTGCACCTCTCCGGCACCGCCGCCCTGGAGCGCCTCTCGGCCCGGCGAGCCCTGGTCGGGCACGGCCGCAGCCCCGTCTGCAGGAGCCTCTTCGGGCCGGTGGACCACGAGGAGCTGGGCCGGGAGCTGCGGGAGCGCCTGCGGGAGATGGGGGAGGACGACCAGCGGCGCTGGGACTACAACTTCCAAACCGACACGCCGCTGCCGGGGCCCGGCCGCCTGCGCTGGGAGGAGGTGGAGGCCGGCGCCGTGCCCGCTTTCTACCGGGAGACTCTGCAGGTGGGACGGTGCCGCGTCCCCCTCGTCCGGGCGCCCCCTTCCCCGCCGCCGCCGCCCGCCGCCGGCAAGGGCCCCGGGGCCCGCCTGAGCCGGGAGAACCGCGCAGCGCCCCGCCGCCGCGGCATGCGGCTCCGCCGGAGGGGCACGACCGCCCGCATCACAGGTGCGTGGGGAGCCGGGGAGCGCGGGGGACGGGGGGCGTCCCGCCGCACTGGCTGACGGCCCCCTCTTTCCTCTCCGTCCCCCATCCAGATTACTTCGCGAGGAGAAAAAGGCCGGCGGAGCCCAAGGCGGCGGCGGAGCGCCCCAGCGGCTGCCCGCCGCCCCCCGCCGCCGTGCCGGCTGAGCAGACTCCCCGCAAGCGGCTCCGGTGAGCCAGGTAAGACGCGCCCCGGGAGCGGGCGAGGCTGTCTGGGCGCTTTCTGCCGCGCTCTCTTACTTAATCCCTATACCGCGACCAATTATTTTTCCCCTGCTTATTTTTTTTTCTCCCCCCTCCTCTTTTTTGTTCTTCTCCAGACTTTTGCACTACTGCACCCACGGGAGAGGCGCGCCGCCCCGGAGGCGCGGGGGGCCGGGGCGGGCAGTGCGGCGAGCCGGGACCCCCCCGCGCCCGCCCGGCCCGGCTGCGGGAGCCGGAGCGGAGCCGCAGCGCCGGCCGCGCACGGAGCAGTGTTATCGTACAACAGTGCAATGTATGACGTTCTGTATAGAAATGTATTATGCCTAATGTGAGTACACTGGCCAGAAGTGTAAAGCTTTAAAAGTCATTTATAAGAAATGTTTAATCTCTGCTGAACTCTCAGTGCAAAAAAAAGGAAAAATTAAAAAAACAAGTGTATATTTGTACAAAACTTTTTTTAAGAGTTATACTAACTTATATTTTCTATTTATGTCAGAAACGTGGATAACTTTGACATCCAATAGTCTTTTTTTTTTCTTTTGGTTAAGCCAAAGGGCACTATATTTGCTTTTGTTATTCACAAAATGTAAATTTATTTTTATAGTGGATTTTTTTTTTTTTGCATTCACAAGATGTAGCTATGAATCAAAATATTTTTTAGACTTTACTTGAAGTCAAATCTGTTTCAATGGATCCTGAGCCGGTCTGTACCACTGCCATTGCAAATAATGCCACAACTTCAATAATAAAATCAAATAAAAGGAAACGGCCGCGAGCCTGCTTGGTGTGTGCTGGAGGGGAAGTCCGGGGGGAGGGGGGTGGCAGAGACAGCCCCGGCGGCTGGGGCGGGGGAGCCCGGCCCCGTCTGAGTCTCTCGGGGCGGGGGTTCCTCCCTCGCCGCGGGGCCCGGGTACCCCGGGGCGCGACCCCGCCGCCAGCAGCGGCCGTGCGGTCCGGCGGGGAGCGGCGCGCCGCGCTTCTCCCTTAAAAACAAGTTCGAGCTCCTGAGTGCTGCCGGAGTTAACCAAGCGTGAGGGGAGCACACGCCCTTCATCACACCCTGCCTTCGCCTTTCGGCACGCTGTAATGGTTACTTCTAACAGTTCACCCTTTCTTCCCGAGGCTGTGTCTGCCCCCCTCGGCGGAGCTCGGCTGGCCCGGGGCCGCCCCCCTCCGCCGCATCGCGGCTGTGGCCGCTGCCCGCCTCTGCTGGGGACAGCCTCGGGGGTGACCCGTGCGTGCGGGCCGCGGCCCCCACCGGGCTCAGCACGGGGGGACGCGCCCGTCGCGGCTGTGCAAACCTTCCCCCCTCGCCCTCTTTCGGCCGCGGGCCCTCACTCCCCAGCCCGGAGCCCTGGCCACTGCAGGGAAGCACTTCCTGGTACCTCTTGCCCAGCAATGATTTACAGGACAAACGCACAACAGTTCTGGGAAAGGCAGCAGTTTCAGCTCGCCCTAAACGACGTAAAAAGCAAAACAGCACTCACACGAAATAAACCCTCCCACGGGACGAAATAAACCCTCCCAGCCAGCATTTTGACAGTGCTTTGGTGACAGCGCTGTCACAGCCATGCAGCAGCAGCACTTGGCGGCGTCCCCGTGGCCCGAGGGCAGGTTAAAGCCGCGGCATCCTCAGGCAGCCCCGAGGGGTCGGGGCGCACGCCCTGCCCTGAATCCCAGCCCCGCGCTGCCCGGGAAAGGGGCAGAGTGCTGGCTGCAGGTGGTGCAGGATTGGGATGCCGGAGAGTGCAGATGGGGAGGACCAGGACGTGGGGACTGACTGGGCTGATTTATGCCTTTCCGATTCCACACCCCAATTTGGCACCTCTGAAATGCTGCACCCCCCCCGCCGGACCCAGCAGCTGGGGCGGACCGAGAGGGCGTCACTCCCTGGCTTTCTGATCTCTGTATGATACACTTCCACGGAGGGGGAGGGAGCTGAGAGAATGAGGTTCAGGGTGAATAAGGCTCAAGGTTTACCCACATCGTCTTCCCCCGTCACAGCGCTCCTCTCTGCCCCCCCCTTTTCCCCCAACCTCTCCCCCCGCTGTCACGGCCGCCAAACGCTCCTGGCTGTAAAAGTAACATTGATTACCTCCAGCTCCATGATCGCTTAATCAGAACGGGATTATTTTACACGCCCGCATCAGTGGCCGCTGACTCAATACGATTTTCCCCCCCTTTGAAAAGAAAAATAGCTTTTCCCTTTCCTTATGAAAGCCAACAATACCCGGAGTGAGGCAGCTGGATCCTCCAGGATTTATGGGCTTTTCTCTCCCTTTCATGAAAGCAGGTGCCTTTGGGACCTCCATTGTCCCAGCCCGCAACTAATAATAGGACTTTTTGCAATGAAAGATCCCTGCTCCGAGCTCCCGAATACCTCGGCCGGAGGAGCCACGAGGTGTGCCCAGCCTGGCTCAGGAGCAGAGCGCTCACCGCGGGCACAGCTTAGGCGCGGGGCTCTAAAGCAAATACCCGCAGCCCGTGGGCAGTGCCCGAGCGGAGCCGCCGGGCTTGCAGCCCGCAGCAGGGAGGGAGGGAGGCAGGCAGGGCAGGAGGGAGGCAGGGAGGGAAGGAGGGAGGGCCCGGTGCCGGGGCTCCGCAGGGCCGGGGTGCGGGAAGGTGTGCGGCCGCCCCCGCGCCCTGCCCCACCCAGCCGGCCGGCCCTCCGCGCCCCGGCACAAAGCACACTGCCCCTATTCTTTCGGCCTTTGTAGCCATATGGCAAATCCATGTAGACACAGCCAACATCCATTTATTCAGGCACATAATGTCCCGCAACAGGGAACAATTGGAACTTTGTTTGCTTCTATTATTGATGCGAATGGGCGACAGAGAGAGAGGGAGAGAGAAAAAAATCATTTAACTATAAGAGATATCCAGCTAATTATGAACCATATGTGCCTATAGTTTCAAAGCAATCCAATGAAGTTCATTTTAAATCTAGACTACTTTATTAGTACGGAAGACAGATGTCTCAACAGTACATGCATCAGGGGAAACCATGTAAAGAAGTTCTTGAAATATTTAACTAGGACTCATTCATTGTCAGGGGGGCTTTAAAGTGCCCTTTATCATGAGAATGCATAGGCAGAAGCGGAGGGAGGCTGCTGGTTGTTACTGCCAACCCACTTACCCCTTAGCGCTAAATCCCAAATTCCACTTTGGATTTGACGACAGGAATATTTTTGGAAAGGATTCAAAATATCAGGGGTCTTGAAGGACCGAGCTTGCTGCTCGCTACAGCTACAAAAAGTCGGGTCATTATTTGAGCTGCCTTAATCCCAGACTGAAACCAGCTACACAATTAGAGGAATAATCTACTCCAAAATCATCACTGCTCCCTCTCCCAAGGAGTATTTGGAGCACGGCTACTGCAGTTCCTCCCCTGCCCCAAGACAGACCAAGACAGCAGCCTTAACAATACAGGACCTCCAGAAATGTTTCATACAAGCATCTCTCGATGTGAATCTGTGGTGGGCACCTAAAGAAAAAGGGTGCTGAAGGAAGACTGGAAGAGAAGCTCGGTGGGAGGAAGTTTCTCAGATATTTTTTTTTTTTTTTTTTGGGAATGCAATTATCAGCAAACAATCTTGGCAAAAAGGTATCTTTATGAGCTCAGCAACATCTACCAGTAATTAAGCCACTTCAGTTAGATGAATGCAACATATGGTTGACACTGGGAATCATTCTCCTTCCTAGCCACAACTTTGCTTTCTGGGCCAAAACTTGTTCTATTATCACTTAAAATAAACAAAACACTGCTTTCCACTTCTTTAGCAAATATTTGTTGCTAATGAGCAGGAGGCATACGTAACAGGATGGGGGGAAGAACCCATCATTTTAAAAGAATAATTTCTTATGTTTTGATACAGAAATAAAAAATTCATTTGCAATGAGTTGTGATTGCTTGGTAGGATGGCTGCACAGGGAGATTCATGTGAAGGATCCACAAAGAGAGATTGGATTGACCATTTTAAAGCAAAGAAACATATATGAAGAGTAGTAGCATACACACACACAAGAAGTAATTAACCAGAGAGTATAAAATAATTCATCAGGGAACAGGGGTTTTTTTAAGCCACATTGTCACCTATTGCTACAGGATAAAATTAAAATGCTTTTCCAATGTCTTCCCCTCCTGTACCTGCTCAGAAATGTTACTCTTGATTATTATTTTTGGAACAGAGTAAGCCAAAACACAAACCAAAAGTCTTTACTTAAGGCAAAAGGATGGGCTTATATCTGACTGTCAGAGGATGGAGAAGAACCAACTATCTTCTCCCCCCTCTCACAGTATCTAATACTGAAGACCATGTAATTCCCAAATTCCCAATGGAAAGTTCTTTATGTTTTAGTTTATTCTGTTGTTTTTTTAAACTAAGGGGGATTTTTAGCCATGTGTTTCCAAGAAACCTTGGTTGGAACCATTTTTTGGGGAAAAAGAGAAAACGAAAGATGCCAAAACAGTTAGATGAGCTGTATAGAACATTAAAGCCCTGAAACAGGCCCTGCTGAGACAAACAAGAACTCAAACTCTTTTAAGCACAGAACAAACTAAATTTTGGACCCACTTTCCACAATCCACATGGCCAAGCCTCTGCTCCAGGAAAACCAGTGGTCTCACATCTACACCTGTGGTGTCACGTGGGACCCAATCTACAGGACGGGGATGCAGGGAAAGGGAACAGGAGGATGAGGAGGCAGTGCCAGAAAACACCTAGGATGGGAATAACCAGGCATGGGTGGAGCAGAAGCATGGCTGGGGTACACTGGCAGAGGTTGGACAGAGAACACAAAATTCTACTGGTGTGCACCAAGGGAGGGAGAGAAGGGAACAGGCCACAATATTTATACCCTGCACATTCCTTCAGAGGCTGCCTGGCCCCAGCACATCTCTGCTGTCACCAACACCCATGAAACTCATCCAGTAACATCCTATCCCTCTCCTTAACTCATTTACAGATGAGTGCTAACAATAATCTCCTCTTCTGTCCCTGTGTCCCAGGTCAGTGTGGGAGCTAAAATTGCCCCAGACCTGCTGAGGAGTCAGTAGGTTTCATTCACATCATCAAGGACTACTCACTCTCTCCTGCCCAATTTGCTTTAGCCTTTTTGATACTCCCTGCCACACACATTACACCTGTATTACACAGATAAGGAGGATTGGGGAAAAAACACTCAAGTTTTTGAGATGCCCAAGCAGTCTGTACAATTTCAGTGCAGATCTTTTGCTCCCAGTGCATTTTCACAGCCATGCACAGCATTTCTTCCCCCAGGACACACAGTACCCAATTCACCCAGTGCTTTACCTTACAGAAGGAACCTGGGCCATGCAGCAAAGGTGAAACTTCTGGATAAACTCCTTTTGCCAGAGAAAGCAAAGCAAGTAACTAAAGGATGCTTTAATGTGTAATCCAGTGCCAACACTTCAATGCAGGCTTTTATTCTTCAGAGCACAGTTAGCTCCTCCTGACCTGTTCCTGCAACAGAGGCTTTGTGCAGTTCAGGGCCAGGTGCTTCAAGTTTTCCTAAGCAGCCACTAATTGTGCCCAGGTTTGTTGAGCTGCTGATAGGAGCAGCTGGGCTCTGACCTGTGAGAGTGCTGAGCATCCACAGCTGCAGCCAGGGTCACAGTGCCTGGCTCTGCATGTGGCTTTGGCCAGACAAGGCTCATGGTTTGAAAAGGAGCAGCCATGGACCAGCCTTGGACCAGCACTCCAAATTAATTATTGGCTCCCATCTCTTTTTATTTGTCTCCCCATCGTTAAATGGGGATAATAACACTCATCACTTATATTTTGATCCATTAATGTTTGGAAGGTGCTGGGTTACTACTGTGAGCAGCACTGTATAAATCTGGTAGGGACATTAATAATGTCTTTGAGCAGGGTTTGAATAGGGCCCAGTTAATAAGACATAGCACCATCCATTGGACATGGAGAAAAACAAAATTGAGCAACTGCTCATTAAAGCGAGCACCGTTCTCTCTGTGCACTCAGTGCGATCATTTAATTAAAAGATTTTATCTTCATGCACAGACACAAGGGGGCAGAGCCAAGGCCACGTCTTCCCTCATCCTCGCCTGCTCCACATCAATCACACCACAGTATTTCTTGGATGTAACCCACAAGAAGAACCTAAAAAACATTCAGTATTTTTTTTTCCAAGTCCCTGCACTAACAGAAATCACTGCCTGAGCTTTGAGAAGTCTTTTTTGCCTCACCACATCTTTTTTTCCCTGCTTGTCACCCCTCAGTCCCACCCTCACCCTGCTGACCACTTGCTGGACTCCTGCAGGTGCAGCCACTCTGCCCCAGCCTGTGATCTCCACCATCCTCGACACCACAGCAAGCCTTGGAAATCACCTCTGTGCCTGGCTACGAGGCGGGGGAAGGACGAGAGTTATTCAGAGCTGGAAGATGCTTTGTTTGGGGTTGGTTTTGAGTGGTACTGGATTAGAGGAACATGAGCACACAGCTACTCTTGCATGCTGTTCTCTGCAGGGGCTGGTGGCAATAAATGTACAAACCAGCCGCCTCAAAAGGCAACAAATGAAACCAAAAACACCTTTCCCCAAGAATACATCCCCACCACGGCATGCGTTTCTACATGAAAGTTCTGAGGGAAAGTCCTTGTTTGGGTCACATCAAGCAGCCTTAGACCTACTGGGAGCTGAGGTTCAGAGCAATTTATTCTGGAAAACAATGAGCACAAATCAAGTTGTTTTCATACATTTGGTAATTGGTTTAGCAAAGCCAGCTTTTCTTAGGACCTTCAGTCAAGATGTTTTCAAACATGAGTCGAGTTAAAATCACTTCTGTTTTGCCAGTGCAGTACAGCATTCATCCGCGGACTGGTGATCCCAAAAGCTTTGGATTTTTTTGTTTGTTTTTAGTTTTGTTTTTTGCTCACCCAGATCAGTGAGGAGGACTGGGAATACTGGCCCCTGGTTCTCTATTTTATTCTGCACATCAGGAAGCAAAACCTATTTCTTTTTCCTGCTGACTGAGGGACTCCAGACACATATCCCTTCAAAGGAGGAAGCCCAACTTTTATGCCAAGAGTAAACTTTTAGGAGCTGCTATGACCGTGTTTTTCTGGTTGGAGAGCTGTAGGAGAGGATGCAGTGGTACCCACAGCTCTGCCCTCCTGGACTCTCACCCCTCCTCTCCAAAACATTCTGGGTGTCCACAGCACCCCTTGCAGCACGAGTGAGGAGCCCAGGGAACGCAGCTTACAGGGGAGCGCACGTTTAATTGGAATCGAGATGGCAAAAGGCACCTGCCTGGCGCAGAATCCTTTCCCCGAATCTGCCAAATTGCACATTCCCCCTCCAGCGCCCAGTCCGTGAGTGCTGGGGCAGGGCAGGGGGAGACAAGGGGGACGGACACCCGGCACAACGCGACTGCTGGGCTGGGCGCTGCCCGCAGAAAGGGCAGCACAGCCTGGCTGCTGCGTAAATAAAATAAAAGCAGCCGTCCGTGTTTGCTCTCGGGTGCGCGGCACAGCCCCGAGCAGCAGCAGCCACCTCTGCGGGGGGATACAACAGGAGATTTGGGGATCATTTCCATAACAATCGCTGTTAGCAAACACCCATAAAACACAGCGGGCAAAGACACCTCAGCAGAAGGAGTTAGCTGCAAATTAAAAGACGTGCTTGTTGGTTTGGCTTTTGTGCCTGTCTGCAGGATTTCGAGGACTCGAAACGGTCTCTTTAAAATATTCTCTTTAACGGCACTAGATTAAAAATAATAATCCCGGTTGCATTTAACAGCTATTAGCAAGCAGAGAGAAAATACAGAATTTATATATAAAGCCTGATCGAAGTTCGCTGAACTATTCTATCAGACGAAGGACAGCGGGGAGGGGGGTTGGAGGGGGAGAAAAAAGAAAATGAAGAGAATAAAACTTCCCCAATTATCATATTTCCCTGAAATCCAGCTATGCAGAACCGGAAAAATTACAGACTTAGCAGAAATATTGCAAAATGTCGGCACGGAAGGGGCTTTTTCTTGACCCTGCAGACTATAATGGGAGATAAAGAGATTGACCATTTTGGGAGGAGGATGCCTTCATTTCTCGACGTGACTGTAGATTATTTCGGCTTCAGGAGACAAGAATGTCCCTTTAACATCTGACCTGGCCTTTATTTAAGAGCAGCACTTCACGGTTCAGGAAAGACAGACAATTTTCTAATTCCCAGCTCTGCTGGAGGCTGAGGCAGCAACTTCCAGACAGGACACCTGCTAACACTAGAGAAATGGCATTATTATGTCTACAAGTTTACAAATCTGAGGATCAAAAAGCCTTTGCTTCTGCTGCTACTCCACAGGCCAAGGACGACGACTTCTTCAAAACAGAGTTTCACAGAGTTTTTTTCTTCCCCCCTCCAAGAAATGGTTTCTTTTCACTTTGAGCAGATCGGTTTCCACGTGAAAAAGTCAATAGTCAAAGAGTTTCCTAAGTTTCATTGGTGTGTAGCAGAAAGGGGATTAGACCTGGGGCCTTTTTACTGGCAAGCCTTTAAGCAAATAAATGTTCTTGAATTCTTAGAGAAACAAACCTAACTTAAACAAAAATCCAGAATATATGGGATTTGCCCCTCCCCAACACAAATTTAAGAGAGAGAGAGGAGAGAGAGAAATAAATAGTTACTAAAGATTTGAGAGATACTAGGGTTAAATCTTTTTCTACTGTAATTTTGCTTTTATTTTCGCTAGTTAACCCAAAGAGAATTCCTGCTCCCATACATTCACAATGAGCTATTAATAGTAACTAGTGTAATGCAATATCAGAAATAATAGAACCATTAGGGTAATGCAATATAATAAATAAGTAGTAGAATAATGCAATCATTCAACTTTAACAGATCAGTTGTGATTTCCCAGCACTGAGAGAGGCAAAAAGCAGATGCCTTGCACATTCCCCACCTTCCTTCAGAACCCTACCTGGTAGGCAAAGGCACTACTTAATTCCTTCCCACCTAAAACTTCTAAAGCTGAACCTGCAGTTTTTCTCTTGGGGTACAATCAGTCAGAAATAATAATTATTTTTTAAAGGGTGTTTTTCTTGCCTCTAAAAATCAGAATAGATGGGTCATTCAAAACAAAAATATTAGAAGTGTGTGTATGTTTGTAAATATATATAAATACACATATAAACACACACATATGTATATATACATAAATTTGTACTGACAGCCAACTGCTGCTGCAGGGCTGCTCCCCCAGCCTGCAGACACAGGTCCAGGTGTCTGTGCCAGCCATTTGCCAGCCATGGATGGATAACACCTGGATCAGTGTTTGCAGGCTGGCTTTAATTAAGCCAGAAAAATAAGAACTCAAGCAATGCAGTTGATTAACATAATCCAACATCAGTGAGTAAACGTCAGCATCTTGCTGCAACAAAACAAACAATTTGGGAAAAATCAAGTGTATGTTTGTGACTGCACAGAAGATGATAAGCTGTCTGTTAAGTTTGCCTCTCTGCGCCATTAAATAGTTTTAAAACTTTTCAGGCAATAATTTCCTTTTCCTGCCATGTACCTTTGTGAGCCCAGATTGCAATGCTCGCCTGCCAAGCTCTGTGGAGGTGCCACCTCTGATTTCACTGTGAGCCATCCTGCAGCTCTGCCTCTGCACACCCCCAGCCTTGGTCCATTGGAAATCCTTGTGGTGCCTTAAACCACATCCAACCCCACCGGCAACTGGGGCAGATCCTTGGGCCTTTCCCACTGTGAGGGAATTGCTGCAGAGCACAATCCCAAAGCCAGTGCCACCAAATGCAGAAGTGCCTTAAAATTCTTGTCTGGCTGACCTGTCTTGTGAAAAAGGCTCCTTCTTGCTGAAAACCCAGGAGCCAAACCCACCCCTACCCCGGGGCAAAATCACCCTGCCTTTGGGTGAAGAAGAGCGGCATCCCCCCCAGATTACACATACCCATAGAATTCCCACAAAAGGGAATGGCCCAGACCCGGGGCTTACCCCGCGCAGCAGCAGCCGGCTGCGTGAGAAGGACTCTGGGTTTCATCTTGCAAACTCTGTGTGGCTGTCTTTAAAGGTGAGGAGAAAAACCCGCTTTTGCTCTTTTGGCACTCTTTTCCTTGCTGAGAGCAAGCATTTCAGCTCGACCGTTTTTAAGGGATTTCAAAGGTCACAGACCCCATCTGAGGACAAGTTCATCCCAGTAAAACTGAGTGTCACGCCCGAAGAAGAGGGCACACCTCTCCCAGCATCTCCTGCCCACCTGTTTCGGTGGCTCTCCCGTCCCCAGCGCACGTTTGGAGGTAGCTGGGTTCCCCCGGGGTGTTTTACTCGCTGTGGTGCCGGCGGCTGCCCTCCTGCACCCTGCAGTCCCCATCCCCACAGACTCAGACCTGTGCGGGCACCCGCTCCCCACCTCCCAGCAAGACCAACGCTTGCCTTTCCGAAAGAAAGTTTGAAAAAAGAGAGAGAACATTTATTTTCCCGGCAAATCCAGCCTTATAACCCCACCGATGGCAAGATGCTCAGGAAAGAGAAGAGTTTTCCTTTTTCCGGGGAGGAAAGCGGCGGGGAGGGAGGAGAGCTGTAAAGGGAGGGAGGGACGAGGCCGAGCTCATGCACGGATTTTAATCTGATCACTTCCCTGTCAAGCTAATCCCTGCCTGACTCAGATCGGACTTTTAGAAACGTGCCTAGAAACCAAAAAGCAAACCTCATTTGAATGAAGCACACACTCCGCAGCCCCCATCTGCAAAGGGCTGCAATTAAATGCAAAAAAAAAAAAAAAAAAAAAAAAAAAGGAAAAAAAAGAAGAAAAAAAAAAAAGAAAAAAAAAAGGGGGGGGGAAGAGAAAATTAGCATTTTCCGCGGCCATCTGGCATGAGGAGCAGGCGATGGGGAACAAAAGGAGATTTAGGCAAAGGGGAGAGGCGAGTGTGCCATGGCATTGACCTGCAAATGAGCCTTTGTGAGCGAATTAAAGCTTCCCGGACCCCCCGGGACACCCCAAAACAGGCACCATTACAAACCATCCGGACAAAAACCCACTCATCAAAATTGTCTGCGTTTGAAGGGAGGGGGGAGAGGCCATTTAAATCTGCACCTTCCCTGCCCCCACCCGCAGTAATAGGCTGTTAATAGGGGCTCGGCGGGGGGAGTCACCCCGGCACCCCCGACCCTGCACCCCGCTCTGACGGTATAACGGGGGGGACACCTTAGAAACGTGGCTCGTCCATAAAACGCGCCCGACACGTTATTTACAGCCCTAATCCTAAACAATAGGGAAAAAATAAAAAAAAAAAAGCGGGGGGGGGGGGGGTCATTTGGTGATATATCAGCTTCCAGATGCTCTTTATTTAATTCGAGGGGACGAAGATGTAAGGTTGTTCCAAAGTAGATTTCTAAAGCAATTATTAATATATATATATTTAATGGAGATGATAAAGAGAAAAGGGATAATCAGGGATGCCAAAAGAAATGGAAAACTGTGCGGGTTAGCGTTTTTGTCTCCCACCCCTCCTTCCCCCATGACTCTTGCCTTTTAACTGGGAAACCTTGAGGATTTGGAAGTGAAAGCAAAGATTTTGGCCTGGGGTAGATACATGAAAAGGGAGGGCGGGGGGAGCCATCTCCCCCCATCCCCTCTCCAGAAAGGGAATAAGGACTAAAGTCGGGGGCCAGCTGGGGGAAACTTGTAAATGAAACGTGTTTCTTTTATGGTGCTCCCCCCCGGGGGACAGCCCCATTCTAACCCACCAGCTATATAGACTCAGCTGCCGCCTCCCTGCCCGCCGCAGGTACGCGGGGGCGGAACGGCCCGGGGGGGCTGCAGCCGGCCGACCCTCCGCCCGGGCCGGGCCGGGGCTGCCGGGCACGGCTGGGTGGGCGTGCGGGGCTGGGCATGCATCTGTGCGGGCATGCAGGGCTGGGCATGCAGGGCTGGGTATGCTGTACATGCTGGGCTGCGCATGCAGAGCTGTACATGCGTGGCTGCACACGCAGCACACGCAGGGCTGTACACGCAGGGCTGTACACGCAGGGCTGTACATGCAGTACATGCAGGGCTGCACACGCAGGGCTGCACACGCAGTACACGCAGGGCTGCACACGCAGGGCTGCACACGCAGGGCTGCACACGCAGCACACGCAGGGCTGCACACGCAGTACATGCAGGGCTGCACACGCGTGGCTGTACATGCAGTACATGCAGGGCTGTACATGCAGTACATGCAGGGCTGCACACGCAGTACACGCAGGGCTGCACACGCAGTACATGCAGGGCTGTACACGCAAGGCTGCACACGCAGTACATGCAGGGCTGCACACGCAGTACACGCAGGGCTGTACACGCAGTACATGCAGGGCTGTACACGCAGGGCTGCACACGCAGCACACGCGTGGCTGCACACGCAGTACATGCAGGGCTGTACATGCAGTACATGCAGGGCTGCACACGCAGGGCTGTACACGCAGTACATGCAGGGCTGTACATGCAGGGCTGCACACGCAGTACATGCAGGGCTGCACACGCAGTACACGCAGGGCTGCACACGCAGTACACGCAGGGCTGTACATGCAGTACATGCAGGGCTGCACACGCAGTACACGCAGGGCTGCACACGCAGTACATGCAGGGCTGCACACGCAGTACATGCAGGGCTGCACATGCAGTACACGCAGGGCTGCACACGCAGGGCTGCACACGCAGTACATGCAGGGCTGCACACGCAGTACATGCAGGGCTGCACATGCAGTACACGCAGGGCTGCACACGCAGGGCTGCACACGCAGTACATGCCGGGCTGCACACGCAGCACACGCGTGGCTGTACATGCAGGGCTGTACATGCAGGGCTGCACACGCAGCACACGCGTGGCTGTACATGCAGTACATGCAGGGCTGTACATGCAGGGCTGCACACGCAGCACACGCGTGCCCGCACACGCCCGCCCGTGCCCGCGCCCCGCTGCAGGTGAGCGCGCTGGCCGCGGGGGGAGCGGCGCTCGCAGCCCCCCAGGTGCCGCTCCCCCGGGGTTTGTTTGCAGTCAATATTCATGTGTTTCTGTCACCGGGGCGGCTCTTTTCACAGTGATCAGCCGGGCAGAAGGCTGAATGACAGGAGACTCGTGGCTCGGCTGCTTTGGGGAGGGGGAGGGATGGATTCCAGCCGCCCGGCCCGCTGCCCTTGCGGGGTTTGGGGGGGCCCGGCCCCGGGGGGAGGGCTTGCCCGGCTGGGGGCCCGGGTCCTGCTCTGGGTGGGCACAGGGCAGCGGCGCTGGGCACCGGGTGCCTCCCGCTGCGAGCAGACAGCTGTGGCTTCGGGGGACCCCCACCCCAAGCGCACACACACACACGGCCTGTGGCTAGCAGGGCCAGGTCAGCCCATGCCGTGTGCCGTGGGGTGACGCGTGGGTACCCAGGCACGGGCACAGGGGTGGCAGGAAGCGGCAGTGCAGAGGGAAGCCCCAGGATGGCCGTGAGCAGCTGGGGTGGCACCGGGGCCGGAGGGTGGGCTACCTGAGCATTTTTGATTTTTCTGCACACCGAGCAACAGGAGACCGGCAGCGGCCCGCACTCACCGCAGGGCAGGGCGCGCAGGGCACCGCAGTGTGTGCGCGGCCGTGCTCCCCGGGGCTGCCCAGGTCCCTGCGGGCTGTGCTGCCGCCGGGCCGGGGCAGAGCCGCGCTCCCAGCCGGGCACGGCGGGGCTGCCACCGCAGCGCAGTGCGTGAGAGCCGCCGGGCAGGAGCTGCTGCGTTTTGTTCCCTCCCGCTCGCCCAGACGCCTTCCCCTCGCCTCACAGCGCTGCTCTGTGTGTGCATGTTTTGTTTGGGTTTTTTTTTTGTTTTGTTTTTGGTTTTGTGTTTTTTTTTTTTTTTTTTTTTTTTTTAACGTCCGCAAACTTGTGATTTTCTGTGCAACTTGCGGGGAGCGAATCAGCATGAGGGAGCACCCTTCTCATTGAAACCGGAGGTGAATAAATTATGAACAGGCGAAAATTGGAACAATGTCTCTGAGTGAGTGTTTTCTAGAGAGTTACTATTCCAGGCTTTGAAATCAATTGATACATAATTAGATTCCTCAAGAGAGGACAAACAAGGGCTGCCATTCACCCCTCCTTCTCCCACATGCATCCCAAAGAGAGACTGGAGGCTTTAGCAGAAACCAGACAGCCAGCATTCTCCAGCACTAAAAACATATTCTGGCTTTGGGTGTTCATTTAACAAACAGATCCTTGAACCTTGCTTCTGTTTTCAGTTTATTTCGACCATGTTTCTTTGTGTTCAGTTCATTAAAACATGTCTCTTTTGAGATCTATTTTTACATTTCAAGAATCCAGTATTGTACTTCTGTGGTGGCAGATGGCCCTAGACATCCAAGCATAAGCTCTTTCCTGCTTTTTTCCCCCTCTTTCTTAGGTCCTTTCTGCGCTGCACTTGAAGCCGTGAGCAGCAACCATCCCTTTTTGCAAGGTCTGGGGCTGGCTCTCGATTCAGCACGGGGTTCTAACATGTTACAGTCCCTGCTGCGCCCTCGAGGTGTATTTTAAGCACAGCGGCTGCTACTGTCTGTAAAATAAGAGCCCTCCACAGCTGGATAGATCCTTGTCACACGGATGGCATGCAGGCTAATTTTGCATCTTTGCCTCGTATTTGCCCCATGTTAATGTTCTGTGGCCCCCCTGAACATTAATGAATTTATTAGGGGTTAAGGTTAAGTTTCATTCTTGAGGGAGACAGAAAATACATGTTTGGGTTTGTAAAACACAGGAAAAAGCATGTGACAATTAGAAAAAATATCGTAAAGGTTATTGAATGAAGCAGCAGCACTCCTAGCCAAGTGGGCCGCCTAACTGAAGGCAATGGCTTGGCTCCTCTGGCTGCCCTTGGGATTGATGTACTAGCCACAACCACTTCCAAACCTGGTATCAAACACAGATCAGAGTGCTGCAGCCATGAGCATAATTCTTGTCACATATCAATAGGGCTAAAAGGACCTGTACCAGCAACAAGAGAAGCCTGCCTGAGCTGCTGTAGACCCATTTCTTAGGGAAAGCAGCGATACTATAGCCTACAATAAGATGAGAGTCTTGAAGACATTACAAACAGAATGACAAATTTCTACATCTTATTAAGTCACAGGATCTTTAGGAGAGAGTAAGGTAAATCTGACTTATGTATTATTTGGAAGCACAGGTAAATTTATGTCCCCTCCAGTAAAACGATAACAAGGCTGAGAGGTTTTTGTCCAAAGCTATTTGTTGGGATAAAAACCAAAGCAGAAGTGCTCAAACATATATCTAAGAGGAGGCTGTATTTTCTGTTTGCTGCATGGATGGTATCTATTTATATCTGCGTGTGTGTGGCTATTTCAGTATCTGATTTTCTGTGGTTTGCTGTCTTACCTGAGTTAACCAACAGTCCACAGGCAAGGCCAGCTGGAAGATCTTGGTCAGCGCAGGCAAGACAGCTTTGTGCTGCTCCATGGACACTGCACGAACACGCTGGCACAGTCTGCTCCCTGATGGGAAAAGGGACAATTCCAGAAGCACACAGTGCTCCCTGCCTCTGCGGGGCAGTGCTCTTCCTTGCTGCCCTCTGCTGCATCCCAGCCTTGACCACAGCAGCCCCGCTGCCCTGGCAGGGTGAACACGCTGCAGGCTGGTGGGCTGCCTCAGCAATCCCTTGCTTTCAGTGATTGCCCACCTTGTGTCCTGACACAGCCCAGTCTGCTGGCAAACTCTGAAGAATAAAATGGATTTGACTTTGCCTCAAAGTATTTTTTCCCACCCTCCAGCCTTAGCATAAAATCCCAGCATGCATATTTATGCCTTTCTGGTGGATTTGGACAGGAGATAAATGCATATAAAGCTCAGTGGAACAAGTATCCATCAGTGCTGCAATTCCTCTTGTGGAATGGAGTGAGTGCAGCTGGGACCACCAGGACTCCTGGCCGAGGGTACAGAATCCTTTGGCCCCACCAGGGGAATATAAGAGAGGATGGCACAATCTGGGATTGCACTGATTGTACTGGCAAACACAGACTCCTCAGAATAAGCCTGTTTCAGGTTTGCCTTGTCAGCCTCCAATGAGCCTCAGGTTTCTGAGAGTGCACAGGAGAGGAATAGCACAAGCTTCTTCCTTTCCCCTTCACATGCATCCCCTCTACCTTCTTCTGATGGGACTGCACTCAGAAACGAGAAGTGGCAGAAGAAATCACTGTGTTAGGAGGTATTGCCATTTCACTGAACACTTCTGCAAGCCAGAGACCATTCTTTTTCCCTCCTTTTGAGTGTCTCCTTCCTCCAAATTCAGAAGGTGCAGTTGAAGACAATTCGGGAGTGAAACACAGGAAAAAGCATGTGAACCCACCGATTCACAGCCTGGATGGAGGGGAAACTTGGCAGCTGCAAGCCAAGTCTTAGAGAGGTCAGAGAAAGACAGTAAGAACACAAAAGTAGAGAGCCAGAAACATTCGCAGGGCAGGCAATGTTTGGGGCTTGTCAGGAAAGGAAAGAAGAAAAAAAAAGCTCTGCAGATCAAAGCTTGATTAGTCTTAATCCTCCACAAAAATGCCCAGGTCCTTCCAACACTTGCTTTTTTCCCCCCTTCCCCATCATCCCCGCTATTGCTTGACTTGGTGATTTGCTTGAAAATGTGTTAGACAACTCCAGATCTTTCACTGTTAGAAGCATGAAAATAGAGGATAGGTACTATTATCCACTAAGCAACACTCCCACAGCTAGCACAGTCCTCTAGAGAGACCTGTCAGATAATGGCTTTTGAGAGGAGCTTAGAGACATCTGGAGTAGCCATTTTCCCTCTTTGTACATGGAAAATAAAGATTAGCTAGGGCACGGGGAGGGGGGGCTAAGAATATAATGAAGGGCAATGGATAAACCAGTGTCACATTGCCCATCTGTGTGACTGGCTTCAGGTCTACTCCTGCAAAATTGTTCATGCAGGCTTCCCTTAAATCCATGGATTTCTGTGCAGGTGGAAGAGCTCCCCATTGGTTTGTGAGTCTGGGGTCTCACATCACAGGCTCTTCGGGGTGGATTTTGTCTCTAAAGCAGCTGGTGCTTTCTTAGTGGCAGATGCAGAAATAAATTTCTTTTTTTTTTTATGACTAAGTCTTTTCAAGAGTTTTCTTTTCTTTGTAAGACCTGGTTTTCTTTTTAAATTTTGATCATTTTCATGCAAAAGACTTATTCCAACCAATTCTGCATCAAGGGCCACTAGAGTTTGGGACTGAGCTCAGTTGTCACTCTCTGGGCTGCATATCCCATCAGAGAGTGAAAGCCCCAGCACTTGTAATCAGAGATGCTCACAAGGGCTGCAGAGGTGACAGTCACATTTAAAGCATCAACGACACACTGGGGATGACATTCCTAGATTTGGTGTCCGCTTAAAAAGGTATTTGTGGATTTTGTGGTGCGGTTAGAGAAGAGATGCTCTGGGGGACAAAGCCACCCTTAAGGGCATGGGTTCAGCCCCGCAGCAGGGGCCGCCCAAACCGCCTTTCAGCGTCAAAGGATGGAAAAATCACATTCGCGGGGGCTGCGGCCGCGGTGGGGAAAGGGCGAGGCGGGGCGGGGCGGGGAATTCTCTCCTTTGCCCGAGCACCCCCAGCCCCCGCCGGGAGCGGGGCCGCGGGAGCCGCGCGTCGTGTGCGCTCCCTCTGCTGGCCCCGCCGCGCCCCGCACCGCGGGAGGGGACAGACCCGGCCCGGCACCCCCGGGAGGGGACAGACCCGGCCCGGCACCCCCGGGAGGGGACAGACCCTGCCCGGCACCCCCGGGAGGGGACAGACCCGGCCCGGCACCCCCGGGAGGGGACAGACCCTGCCTGGCACCCCCGGGAGGGGACAGACCCTGCCCGGCCCCCCGGGAGGGGACAGACCCTGCCCGGCACCCCCAGACCCCGGGAGGGGACAGACCCTGCCCGGCACCCCCAGACCCCGGGAGGGGACAGACCCTGCCCGGCACCCCCGGGAGGGGACAGACCCTGCCCGGCACCCCCGGGGGGGGACAGACCCTGCCCGGCCACCCCCGCCTCAAACCCCCGGGAGGAGACAGACCCTGCCCGGCACCCCCCAAAACCCGGGAGGGGACAGACCCTGCCCGGCCACCCCCGGGAGGGGACAGACCCTGCCCGGCACCCCCAAACCCCGGGAGGGGACAGACCCTGCCCGGCCACCCCCCAAACCCCGGGAGGGAACAGACCCTGCCCGGCACCCCCGGGAGGGGACAGACCCTGCCCGGCACCCCCCCAAACCCCCGGGAGCACAGGGAGAGCCCAGGCCATTCCATCCTCAAGGGTGAACATCCCCCGCCGGGCTGCTGCTGGAGCGGCGGCGACAGCCAAAGGTGCAGGAGGATGGGAGCCGTGGGGACGCGCTCTCTGCATCCAGGCATTCTAGGGGATAAAAGGTAATTTGGGTCATTTTCCAAAAATCTGCATTGGAATGGACTCACACAGACACGTTGCTGCCTAAAACTGCTGAGCATCCACCTGGAAAAAGAGGGCAGAAGAACAAACGTGGCTCACTACAACTGAAGATACGCACCAATACGAGAACACACCATGTTTCACTACAATTCCTCTTCCCAGTTTTAGGGGATAAACCCAAAGGCAGGGAGGGGAGGACAAACAGGTACTGACAACATTTTCTCACGTGCTGCTGTGTTTCTGGGTGAAGAGGGGTGCGAGGAGTTCCACTTATGCTGCTGCTAACCTTGACCAAGAAATGAAGCTGCTACTCCAGACTCGTTAAACTCATGGAGATAACCTGTGCTGTCTCTGGTTACAAGGGAGGAGCTACAGGTGGAAAAGGGGCAACAAATAAGTCTATTTTGGGACAGAGAAACCTGTCCAAAGCTACCCACAGGGAGCTAAAGTCACTTGTTCAACCCCATCGAGAAACGAGTCATGTGATGGTTAATGCAGCAGGTTTTGCCAATACCTGCAAGATGCTAAGGGAGGTATGTGGGGGGCAGCTAATCATGCTGGAGTGAGAAAATAGAGATCTTTGTACTGCTCCTGTTCTCAAACAAGGTGGCCATCACTGGAACAGTTTGTATCTGACACCCCTCTAATGCAGCATTCAGAACTACCCGGATTTTGAGATAAAGGGAGCAAATTGCATGGACTTGAAAATTAGTGGTTGAGATCATCAGGTGCACTTCCAAAACCTTGACAGTTCTGTCTGCTTTTTAGACTAATAAAGGCAATAATAAAGTTCTGACTCATTTGATATTTACCCATGTGGTTGGGCTAGAAGGTTTGACTTATTAAGGCCTTATTTCTATTTCACTGAACCACATTTCTGTATTTCATCTGTGAATTAACAAAGTTTGAGCCTCGTTGCCATCCTGCTCCCCACCTGCTCCATTCTTCCCAAACTCCTCCAGACCCAGACTCCAACCTGACTGAGCAATTAGAATAGAAAACACAGGGCAAGTGTTTTAATTGGCCACAGAGCACACGGCACATTTAAATCTCCAGTGATAACACAGAGAACACAATGAGTAACCCTGATGATTTTTAAGACAAGTATGTACTGTTTTAACTTTGTTACACAAAACCACCTGAAGTGATTTTAAAATTAGGGTAATGCTTTTTCATAATAGCCAGGTGAATGATAGCAAAATTAAAGTACCTAAATGTTGATTTTTTGGGATAGATTTAAAAAACTCCAAGTGTCATGTTAGATAATGTTTCATTAATAACTGACGTACGTGTAATTTGGCCAAAGAAAGGTGGCAGAGTTGTTCCAGGAGCAAAATCTACCATTATGCAAAATCAAATGCAGTATTTTTAAGAGGAGTATTTAGTAGAAAGAAGAGGTACCAAAATATACAAGGGACAAGTGGAAAAAAAAAGGGACAGGACTAATATTCAAACAGAGGAGATAAGGCTCAAATATTAACAAATGCTGCTTGAATAAACACATTAGAGATCCAAAAAATTTATAGGACAATTAGTGAGGCATGTAAAAAAAAAAAAGGCTAATCAAAATAGTGAAGAACTAAAGGATAGGATTGTGACTGTACTTGGAAAATGTTGTTTCCTTATGGTGGGGATCTCAACTGGTCCATAGTTTGGGCTGGCTGCTGCTTGGTCCTTGCCAGAATCCATCTTCAGGAGGGTTTAGGCTGGGCTCATTGAAACACAGGGACCTGACATTGCTGATGGGAGATGAGAAACTTGCCTTAACATGTTTTTGTGCAGCTGAGTATGGAGAGGAAGGAAACTAAGCAAATGGAATTGCAGTGGATGGGTCTGTGAGAGGGGGAGCCTTCCCAGTGTAAGTGGGGAGCCCTGACATGGAGCTCACAGCTGGATAGATTTGGGATCCAGACATTGCAGTGTGAAGAAGGATATGCTAAAAACCTGTCCCAATCTGATCTGCCTTGGCTCCTTCCTGGAGGACCCTGAGCTGAGCAACTGCTGGGACCCCAAAAGCTGAAATGATTCTCTTATCAGTAGCATTTACACAAATGGGACATTGCCAAATGGGCCACTGCACAGCTTCCCTATAGATCACACCTGGTTAAACCCTAGCTGTGTACCTGAGGGTAACATCACAGATGATGGGCCTTTTTTGGCAGCTCAGTGCTCTTGATCTTTTCCTGATCAACAGCACAGAACAGGTTTCTCTACCAGAGGCAAACCTACTTAGCTAACAACTCCAAAATACACCTCAACAAAAATACCACCCTATGCTTTTCTTACCTGTGTTTAACAGAGAAAGGAGATGATGAAGCATTTCATTGACTCCTCTACATACAAACACAGAAAGATTGAAACATCACCCCTAGATAGGTGGCCCTCCATCCTCCCTGGGAACACACTGGTAGCGCTACTCACCCAGGACAAGGTCTTTTCCAAGGCTCTGTGCAGGAGGAATTATGTAACACAGCCAGCAGGGAGGAGTTTTATTCATGAGGGTATTCCTGCTTGGCTGCCCCACACCTGTGAACATCATGGATCTGGCAAAGGGCACAACAGTGCTCAGAGGCTGCAAGCTGAAATCAGTTATGTGCCAGGTGCATACAAACCAGGTTTTGTCCACTTTCAGGATGCTTTGCAATCTGATCACACTTCCCACCTCCACCCCTGCTCAAATAAAGAGCTAAAAAGCTCCTTTTTGCAACAAAGAAACCTCAAAGCTTTTGGGTAATGCTATGCACTCAGAAGCTGCAACTCAAAATGAATCACCAGATCATCTTTGGTGAAGTAATGGCAAAGCTGCTGTTTTAAGCCACTGCCTTCCCTGCTCAAAGCCCAAATGCCATTCATTTCGAGCCCTAGTGTGGTATCTAGCAGCAAATTGCTGTGGCAGCCTGGTTTCCTGGGAGATATCCACAGATGTTATGATCTGTGTAACCAGGAGAGTGCTAAGCCTGGCTCAGCTCCCTCTGCCCTGCCAACAGTATTTTCACCAGCTCCAACAGGAGGTATCCAAGCCGGGATTTATGCAATCTCAATGAATCCTCATTTTGATGATGGCAAAAATTGCCTTTGTATTTGACCTGTAAGCAGTGAATCTGCCAGAGAGGAGGTACAAGGCAGCTGGAAGAAAAACAGTCCTTGTTTTGCAAAACAAACATGTTGGTAGTTCCTAGCTTTCTATCCTAACCTTTAAGGCAGAGTGAAGCTGGAAGTACCACCAATATTCCCAAGTCCATAGGGAGCTACCAGCTGGATAGTCCCCATCTGGTGTTTTCTCAGCATGCTTCGTAAATACCATCACTTTTGGCCTATCTTTGAGATAAGTGTGTGACAAAAATTTCATCTCTTATATTCAAACCTCTGATTTGTAAAATATGTGAATTGGAGTCTTTTCAGGTGGAAAAAGAGCTCCTGAGAGGAGCCAGTGGCATCCACCTCCCCCTTTGTGGGGGACAGGAATGATGCTGTCACTGACCCTGCCGTGTGAAGTTTTGAAGAAATACAAGTTTCTCTCCTGAAAAACCTGCATTTCCCCATGCACAACTGGCTTTGAAGGAATCTACCCCTATCAGCTGGTTACTCAGCAACTTCTCAAAAACCCAAAACACTGTGAGTCCATTAAACACTTTATTGTGCTGACGAGATCTTAGAGGAGGAGGGACTGGACACTAATATTTTGAGTTCAGTTGGTAGATAATTCTTCTAAACATATGAAAGGACATTAACCAACACAGAAGTAAGAAATTGTAACAGATAGCTTTCTCCAGTTAGAAATTGTATGGATCTGTATGATTTCCCACCCCCTAAATATAAGCCATTTTCTCCCACAGAGATGATGGACAACACTCTGACCCTTCCTGGCATTTACTGTTTTCCTTTAGAGAGGTTTTGAAGGCTGGAGCCCAATCCATTCACCATCAGATGCTGGATTTTATACTGTATTAAATGTTTTCTTTTGCAGAGATATTACTTACACAAGCTTCATTAGCATAGGGAAACTGTTGCCATACATTTCAAACTAAGAACAGTTTCCAGGAATCATTCCTTCCAGTAATTTTGCTGCTAGAACTGTCTTGTACAGCAGTCTTCCCTCATGCTGCCTTACAAATGGAAGCCAAACTTGTGCTGCTGCAATCCATCCCAAACAGTGATGCACTTCAAACCTGTCCAGTAGGTTTATCTCAAAGTCCACATGATCTGTGTCTGCTCCCTCCATAAAAATCCTTTCCATTCCTGGAATTGTGATATCAACTCCACCCTTTCCTGGAATACCTGTCGTGGTAGGCTTATCCAACAAACTTTAAATAAATGCTGTCATTTTGATTACCAGGCAACTTATTCCTTCCCAGCAGAGCAAATTCCATCCCTTTTCCAGTTGTTCTCCTTTAGATGTATGGGTTACCTTGTCATTACTTGTTTAGTTACTGACAGCTTGTCACAACCAGAGCAAAAGCATCATTCTCCTCTTGGGTATATTTATTTAAGCCAGGCTTCCTACCAGTACTTTAGGCAAAACAAGCACTGAACAGCTTCTGTAGGCCAAAGGCAGGAGGATGCAGGGAATAGGAGTTCAGCAGGGGGCTGAACTCTTCCTGCAGGTAAAATATCTCCCAAACTCTCTCTCAATCTCACACTGCACTGGTAAACACAGCTACACTAAATACAAAAATCCAAGTTAAAACAGTGTGAAAGCTCTTCCAATTCAGAATGGATTTCATTCTTGATGTTTAATTTCCAGTTTTGGCTGCCTGCTTTCTAAAGCAATAGAAAACACTTGTTCTCTATGTCTCCCTTTCTGCTCATTTATCTCCTTGCTTGGATCACACAGATCTAGAATCCCTCGGCCCAGATTCCTTCCTTGACCCTAAAAAGACTTTTTACAAGTTACATAATTCAGGCTCCTGTTTTCTTTGTGTAGGTTACACAGTGGTGTTATAGTGTCAGCACCAGCAACACCACAGTCTGGCAGCAGAAATACTCGTGCCATAAGAGTTGGTAACTTCTTACCAAACATTTCCCCTCCCTGCCTCCTCCTCCCCCCCATCTGCTGCTCATTTTCTTATCCAGCCTGGCTCATATCTTGCAAATGGCATCCCATTTGGTGGGACACACACTCAGAGTGAAGCCAGACACGTTTGCCCAGTCACGCAGGCTTTACAAAAGCATCCATAGTGATGCAATAATATGTAATAATTAAAAATAATGTTTACAAGCTCAATCCAAAGCTTCTGTGATGGGAGGGGAGCTGATGCCAATAATCTGCATGTGACAAAGTGTAATTAAAGAGTAAGAGGATGATGGTTGCAGCTGTGGAGTTGACAAGGCTGATGCAGTTCAGGCTCTTGATTTTCTTTCCACAGACTTTGGAGAAACTGCCCCATTTTGCAGGATTCTCTGGTGGTTCTGCAGGAATGTTCTCCATTAACTGCCACAAAAATGTCCCCTACAGATCCCCTCTTGCAGATGACCGTTGCACACAGCTTCTGACAGCATCCGTGTGGGCTTTGAAGGACCTGAACCTGTCAGCTGACACATGGATAGCAGGGACTGGAGAGTGATCAACCACGGTCTGAGAAATCAGAGCCTGGCTGAAAACAGTGCCAGTGGCATTTCTGTGCTATTTCACAGGCTGTGGATGCTGTTTTGTGCAGACATTGTCTGCAGTAAAACACACACAAACTGTGTCTTACAAATGTTGCTGGATTTAAAAGTTTCCTGGAGAAGCAGTGCAAGTTTGCAAATCCGGAAAGAATATTACTGGGACTTGTTGAAGTGCTCAGTATAAACTGTAACACACAAGCCATTAAAATGAGGATATTTGGCATTCAGAGTCACACATATGGGCCTTTCAAAACCATTCTTCTTGTTTGGCAGCTCCTACAGTCCTTGAATGATGCACAACCTCCTTTTATACGTTCCTGTAAGATGCTTCTGCAAAGTTGGCATTTTTTAAAATAAATTGTGGAGGAGAAACCATACCAAGAAACACAGATCTGATTTAAGGGAAACTTTGGAAAACGGCTTCATTTGCATGATACCTTTTGCAAATCCTAGCTGATATCTGTGCTTTGTGCTCAGTTTTTCATTTGGCTGCTTCTAGACGGGCAAATCTGGAAGCCTACTTGTTCGAAGCAGCCCCGAGCCAGGCTTTGCAAGCGAAATGTCAGCGCTGTCCGAGGCTGGGGACACTTTCTGTGCTGATAAGCACCTTCTCTGAGTGGCCAAACTGATCCATCTCCTGCTCTGACAGTGCCATTGTCTAACCTGACTGTTGAGCGAGGCTTTAAGGCTAAGCAAAGGATAAAACCCTACAATTGACCATGTCCAATGACTGCCTCCATCATGTGACATTTCCTCCACGTACATAAAGGCATAATTGACACTTTGGACCTTGCAGATGTTTTGCAATTCATTTGGTTCCCACAAAGATAGCAGAAAGTAAGTCTCGTGAGCTGGCAATACTGTGTTTTCCTCTGAACACGTTCTTATCTCTAAAAGGTATTTAGATGCAAATTGCATCATGTCTCATGGCCCCACTTGTTTTGTTTTGCTTTTTCCTCTAAACAGTCTGTGCCATGATTTTTTTTTTTTAAAGTATGAAAGTATTCAGATATTCCTGGAAAAACTGAGTACCTTTGACTTCTTAGATCACATGCAAACAGCAGTATATTCTCTGCTCTCTGCCCATGGCACTTTGCTTTATGCTTCTTAATTTAATTTGCTTTTCTGACTCTTCAGTGATCCTTTCCAAAGAGAAGCCTCTTTGCTAAGAGGCCATTTGCTATGCTGTCAATGAAACAGATTATATGAAAAACTGGTTGGCTTCATCTGGCTCTCAGAGATTGGACAAAGGCAGAGCAGCATAGTTAAGTGCGGCCCTCAAACTCTACACAGACATCTTACTACAATCCTAGAAAACTGCCCACTTCTTCATGTAATTGAGCAAAGATTTATTCTCTGTGGCTTGTTCTTCCTCTGTGTAAAATGGGAAAGATGGATGTTCCTTCCTGGTTGAGCTGAGATTTTTCCTGTAAGCAGCTTTGCTTTCACAGATGGAGACCCCTTGGGCTTTCTTTTCACCCCGTTTGCTCCTGATTAGCTCCCGTGAAGTGACAAGGCAGTAAAGGCAGGGATATTGCAACGTGCAGTATCTGCCTGGCTCACCTTTCTCACTCTGGATTGATCAGAGGCAAGAAAATGGCAGCTCCTCTTTTCCCCAAGGGAAATCAAACCAGCTTCTTTGGACCAAACCTTTCTAGGCTGAAGTCTGCAGGCAAAAACTTCTAGAAGTGAAGTGAGTTCTCCCATCTGCATCCATACTGCGTGTATCACTTGTGCCTCTGTGTGCCTTCACTTAAGTACTGATCAAAAATTATATCTATTTAAATATAGAAATACATATAATGTTTCTTTCTCTGGTGATGGTAAGATAATACCTAAGACAAATTGCTGGGCTCAGAAAAGGTGAGATCTATGGCCTGTATCACACAGAAATTCAGGCCAGATGATCTAATGGGCTCTTCTGGCATTAAAACTGATGAAATACTGGAGAGGGAGAGATGTCTTGAGTCACAAGGACCAGTTCCCTTCCTTTGCAGGCAATCACACCTCTTTTACAAATTGATCAAGAGGCACCTTAAAGCTTGGAGGTTTAGTTCCTCGTATTTTCACCAGAGTGCTGTTGCAGAAATCCCCCTCTGTGATGTTTAGAAACCTTCAAAAATCTATTTGTGGACAACTTACGTATTTGTTCTCATGCCAACACTGCCCTTTGGGTGAAACAGCCATTCTCCTTCCTGTATGTTTAAGGAAACCAACCTTAGCCTTTTGTTTTGCTGGGTTAGATAAAGAAACTCCCAACACAGGCCCTTAATTCCTCTGACCACCCTTGTTACCCTTCTTCTGCTCCATGCCACATTCAGGAAAAACTCATCCAGCTCAGGTCACAAGACTGCTACACAGTGCTCCAGGTGAAGCCTCAACACTGGGTGCAGCTTCCACAATTCTTAAAGAAACTCCTCACCTGGTGCTGCATGGAGAGCAGAGCACCTTCTGCAGAGGGGACAGCCTGCTCTGGTTCACTTCCAGCTCTTCTCATGCTCTGGAGCTGGAGCGATGCTGAGGCACCCCAGGGCTGCAGACCCCATCCCTAAAGCTGGGAGAATGGAGGTGGGAGGGCTGTGAGAAGTGGAAAAAGGCTGCACAGCTGAGCCCCAGTTGCAGGCCATGCGACAGACCTCGGTGTTTGGGCCTTCCCTGAGCACTCACACACACCTGAAGCCCAGGTGCTTCTCCTGCACCTTCCCAGCTGGCCCTGCTTGGTTGCCTAAGTTGAAGGTTTTGCACCTACAGAGGCAATGCAGAGGCTCTGATGGAGCAAATTGCTGACAACTTTCAACATTTAAACAGAAAAATAGGAACTCTGTCCCTTCCTCCTCACTGTTGAAATCTGCCAAGCAAAACACAGCTAAGCCAGGCTTGCCCAGGATGAGCTCCTCCTCCTCTTGCACAGGCTCCCTCATGTGCTCTCTGTCGTATGATCAGATGCCAACTCAAGCATGTGATGAAGCAAATGCACTTACCATGGCACACCTCACGAGCAGGTCTGGGGCAGAACGTGCTGCAATTCAAAACTGAATTTCATTAGAATAGTTAAAACCAGGCTCAGGGTTGCATCTCACTCTTATTTCCTGCCACCAGTCTACAAAAAAGATGTTGTTTCATGAGGGGAAAACCCCAAGATTCTTTTCCTCTTTTCCTCATTGTAGCTCTGAAACATTTTAGGCAAATGATTTAAAAATTGTCTTTAAGGTCATATATCTGTATTTTATAAATGTTACTTTGAAAGTAAAATCTCCATTTAATAAATGTGTGAAAATAATGTATCAGACGATGTTATGGCAAATTTATCACAAAATCAATATGTATAGTTATTATTATTTCATACATGTATACAGAACCTCTCTTAACTGTTATTGCTGGTTCTCTAATACTTGACCTGAACCTGACATACAATGCAGTTTTTTAAAGTTACTTATACCTTGACTGAGGCCTGCAGTTAAGCAAATTTTGCTTAGGCAACAATTGTACTTTCTCAGTTGTGTGTTTTTAATGCTTAGACATCACACTTGACATTTTACGTCTCTGGACAGATATTTTCACTCCATTGAATGACCAGTCTACTTCATGCAGATGTAAGAAGAATTTGGGGGGGATTTTGGCTGGCTGTGACAATTACAGATACCTGAGGAAGGTAACACTGCTGGTATAATTGTTCTGTAACAGAGTAAATGATTCAGTGGGGCACATGTCTTTTATTGGTGGAGAAAACACCTACTACTTTTTTTTCTGATTAAGTTTAAGTTGCTGAAATGGAATTTTAGATTACTGTGCATAGTGCTTGGTTATGGTTACAAGGCATGGTACATGGTTACCTTGGCTCTTTAAATAAGTGGAGAAAATGAGCGCTCAAACTCCAAAGTCACTTCAAAACAAACCCCACAGAAAATTAAAAGGAAGGTAAACCCCTCAGTTGTTTTTTTCAATCCCAAAAAGTTTCCCACAAAGAAACATCCAGAGAGCTCCAGTCAATAAACAGAGCTACTTTCTTTACAGAGGCTCTAAGCTTTTTTGGGGTCTGGATTAAAAGATGTGAGCACCGCAAAAAAAACCTGAAACAGAAATAAATAAAGTCACCTCAGTGCTTCACGGATACCCTGCCTTTTGCAAATGCTTGTCCAACCACAACCTAAATAATTCAAACCATCGTTGTCAGGCACAGCACAGCTCTCCTCAATAGGCACTTGCCTTATCACTCTACAGCAGATGCTTCAGTCAACCATTGGATATTGAAAACATAAATAATGAAACAAAATTTGGAGACAATGGTTTCTGGGCCGGGGACAAAATACTGATGGATATTGTCAGTCTCGGTGTAACCAAGCAGCAAAAGCTCAAGTGACAACAATAGGGAGGAGAAGAATAGGGACAAGTGAGGAGCCCTGAATCTCAATAAGGCCTGGAGCTGCACATGCTGCTGTTACCCTAGAAACTAACCTCTCCCCTGAAGAGGTTTGCTGGGGCATTGTCCGGGGGACACAAGATGTGTCATACACCAGATGGTCGTGTGCTGTATAACTCAGTTATCTGAGTGCTGGAGTGGAGGAATGCACGCCGCCGAGCGCTCCCGAGGGCCGCCCAGGGCACCATCTGTTCTTTCAGACCCAAGGCACTGCTTTGGCGTTGGCTTTTTTTTTGTTGTTTTTTTCTCCTTCCAAGAAAGGAGGGGAAAACAAAATTAAAATGATTCACCATTCAGCAGGGAAGGGAGAGAGTAAAAAAAAAGCGGCTTAATACAGTTGCCATATCTTGCTTTCATTTAGCTAATTTTATCCCTGGGTTTTATGTCAGGTGAATTGCTTTTTTACGCCTGGGAGAGCAGCAATTATTTCTCTCTCAGGAGTCTATCATTTATAAATAAAACCCCTTTGAGACCTCATCGGTCATTTACCATCTGAAAACCCCCAAATGCTTTTAGCCATATGTTCTCCAAAGTCTACTCTCTCCTCCCCAGAGCTCCCTGCAAAGGTTTCGGCAATGCAGGGGAAAGAGCATTTTTCTTTTCCAGGAATTGTTCTCCCCTTTGGCTGGGAAGGGGGGAAGGAGGAAAACAAAAAGTCAGGGCTGAAGCGGCGGCATGAAGGACTGGCGCAGGAAGGAAATGCTAATCACGGGCTGAGCCGTGCCAAGGAGCAGTGACTAACATGCCTGAGAGGGGCAGGCACCAGCACACATCCCGGGGCTCAGCCCCAGCGCCACCAGAGCCAGCCAAAAGCCCTCCTGCCTCCTGCTGGCTTTGCACCGAGACCTGACTCAAGTTGTGGAAGAGGGAGAACCAGATGGAAATCAAGGTTCAGGACACTTCAGCGTACTTCAAAGGTGCATTAAGGCACTTAATATGTTTGGGTACAAGAAGATCAAGCCAGGGCAGTAAAAGTGATGCTCAGTCTGCAATAAATAAGGTCCAAAATGTGTGTGCTAGGGGCAGTACGTTCTGCTTAATGACAAGACCTGTCTTTTGATGCACCTATCTGCTCCCCTGCTTCTGGTTTCTGTCTTGCAGCTGCAAAGTATTCTCCCACTTCTCAGCACAGGAGAGAAAATAAATGGAAAATGAGTGCTGGCTTGATTGCCAACTGAAATAACAGGGAAACATTTGCAACTGTTTAAGCAAAGGCACTATTTCAAATCTGCTCCATAATGGCTGCAAGTGAGCACACGTGGTGGTGGCTGCGAGTCTGCAGCTCCTGCAGCACAGGCAGAGGAGGGATTCAGCAGGATCTTGTGTGATTCAAGCTTTACAAGAAAAATGGTGATTAAAAAGACATTGTGGCTTGCAGAGGACTCCCTGGTGCAGTTGTGACCAGTCCTCACGGGGGTAACTCTTACCTGATTGTTCTCAAAAGTGATCTGAAGTGCATGGATCCCTCTGCCAATCAAACCTGCAGACAGTGTTTCAATTAACAGAAGGAACTAGGAAAAGAGATGTAATCAAAGCAAATTTACAGGAAGGATAACAGCCAAAGATGTAAAAGGAGTAGAACTTGAATCACATTTACATTTAGGTTCCATTTTTAACAGCCCAGTTAAAAATCCAATTACCTGACCATTAGGACTGACAAATTATTAGGCAATGCAAGGCAATGCTTAAACAACAGATGATAATGTCTAACAAACTGTTTGTAACCCTAATTCTTCACACATGATTATCATTCTTACAGCATTGGTACTACCTGTATCAACTTTAACATACTGATGTTTAAAAATCAATAATCAATATAATCCTAAGGATGTAACATATAGCAGAAATGAAATTTGAATTTATTTTCCTCCTTGCCTTCTTGTTTTTTATTTCCCTGTAAGATTGCTTGCACAGAAAGCAGCAGTGATGAATTTCAGCACAGCTGGCTTTAAAGATTGTTGAAATGCACAAGCACTGGGGGCTCGGTGTGCGAGGCTCCCAGACTTGGGAAATTATGGCAAGAAAATCTCTATGGATTTGTCTGCACACCCCTGCTGGGAATTTGGCCCTCTCTGATCCAAGACAGTTCACTGAGGGCTGCCTAGCCTACTTTCTGCACCTGGCTGAGAGACTGACCAGCAACTCGACGGGGTCGTGGAAGCTTTATTCCCTTTGTTCCATGGGTGTCTGCCATGGAGAGCCAAGCTTGGATTAACCGAGCCTAAATCCCTGGGCAGCCTGCCAGAGCAACGCTAGCTCTGAAGCAAATGTAGCTCCAAGATGGTTTCAAGACAGGCTTTATAGATCAGCTCTTCTTAGGTGCAAATCCACAGGCAGAGAGCACAATGCCTCATGTCAGATCCCTGGGAAGTCTCTCCCAGAGGCAGCAGTTGCCAGCTCATGCGGGAGCGATGTGAACTTGGACAATGCCACTCCTTCGGGCCAGCCCTTCACCAGCAGGGCTCCCCTGCCAGCATGGATGCAGACAATCTCTCTTTGGACACCGTGCTGTGTTACAGAAACACACATGGGCATGGTTCATAATGTGCCCGTGCAGCACCTGCGTGTTCTTTGCTGCAGCACCAAGCATTTTGATGTTTTAAGCCACTGTCATTGGAAGCAATGTGAGGAAAAAGCTATTTTCCAGCATCTTTCAATAGCTGATCCAAAGGCAAGGTGCATCAAGCCTTGCAGGAGCAAACAAAATCCTGGAACACATCTCCTGCATGTCTCCTCCTCACCCTAGAAGTTAGAAATGGTCTTCTACTCCAAAGTGAGGGTTACCTTTCTTCCAGACCTCTGTGTTTGGGCAGGGAGAGAGAGGACTTTCAGCCCAGTTCCTGTGAAAACAAGGTTAATGCACTCATGCTGTGTTTGTTTTGCCTCCCTCTAATAACTTTTGAACCTGTTGGCCTTGTTCAATTCAACTTGACAGAAGGATAGAGGTCTAGAAAAAAAAAAAATTCTCATAAGCTTTGTGAAAATAGGCACTGAAGACAGAGGGTCCTGGTGATGTCAACATCCTCACTGACAAAAGGCTGAACAGGAAAGCACATCTTGTTGGGCATCAGGAGAACAACACAGAAAACGAACCTTCAACCACAAAAGAAAAGCTTCAGCTGAAATTCACACTTCTTGGGCATCAAAGTCAGACCACAGACAAGACCAAAAAAGCCAGTGTTCACAGAAATCCGTGCTAGTTTCAACCTGAACTCAACACCTTGTGGCAATTCCACAGCTACATCCTGGGATGTAGTTCAGTGTCACCTCGACGTTGTACTGGCCTAACCACCTGCTGCCTTCATCACAGCTGCTGCTGCTGCTGCTCAGGAGACCCAAGATGCAAAACATTACAGAAGCTACTTTAATTGAAATTGGAGAGCATTTTACAGGCTGCTCTGTGTTGTATGTGCAGTAGGACTCACACCACTGAAGTGGAAGGAAATTTCTCAAATCATTTTGGCTTGAAAACACAAGTGGCATGCAGGAATATTAGAAACCAATAACTTGAAAACAGGAGTGGGAAGCAGAAACTTGTGAATTCCCATGGTTCTGTGGCTCTGTGACCATGAAGAAAGGAATCCTGCCTACAGAGCTGAGCTCAGCTTCTCCTGAAAGCCTTGGAAAGGCATCTTTACTGCACATTTTCAACTTCCAAAGGCTTACACTGACCTGCATGGACTGAGCAGTCCCCCTGCAGGAAGCACCCAACTCCAAGCCAACATAAATCAAGTGCACAAGAACATTTTCATGGGAGCTGCATCACACCTTCAATCTTTTTCATCTCAATGCCTCTGCTCTTCCCAAACCATCACCTCAGCTTAGTAAACCCCATCTCATGAGGATTAGCTTAAAACTATTTTAACCTTTTCTCCTTTAAACTCTCAGAAAAGATCTTCCTGTGGTTTACTTTTTTGTTTTACAAAAAAGCAGCTTGTTTTTTGCCCAGGCCTTTAAAGCTCACCAGCCTGGAATATTTCAAGCTTCCTCAGAACTGATAGGTGCTAAATCAGCCCAGAGGTATCTGCTGGCAACAACAAACCTGAATTTGCTGTAGTAAAATGTCTGTTCAATCCATTGACATCCAAAGATTTCTACCTTAGCTAGTATTTGAGCACAGCAGTGGCCCATTGTGTTATTTGAAATGAACCTGCTTTAAAGCAGAAGAGTGAAAATGAGTGATGGCCAGGCTCCTGATCTCCTTTTGTAAGACACTGTGTGGAAGGGAACCTAAACCCAGCCTCCTGTAACTGTTGGTTTGGCATCAGGCACTTCCATCTGAAGCTCCTTGGGCTCAGAATAATTAAGGGTTTGCCTGTAGCAGGACTCCAGGGTGGGTAATTATTTATCTGAGAGTGGTACCTCCAGTCCCCAGAGGGCAGGTCCCTTTGTGTAGGCACTGAGCAAACACACAGAAAGGGGCCCTCCCTTCCCGAGGAATTTGTGGTCTAAACAAACAAGTGGGCTGAGTGCAGGAGAGGGGGCAGCAGATGTGGCCAAGCAGGTGAAATGACTCGCCCTGAGGTCACACTGCAGATTAGCGCTGATGCCAGGCAGTGCTTCTGTCTTTTGAACCCCAATACAGTCCCCTCACCAGGAGCCCAGATTTTGCTCATGGACTAAAACTCCTGCCCTGCACAAATCCTCTCCAATTCCCATGGATCTTCCTTTTGCAAACTTGCACGTTGTCTGCCTCTGCTGCAGGCTGAGGCAGGGTAAGCTTTCATCACCACCTTCAGCTGAGCAGCCCCGTGTTTTGCCTCCTCCCCTATTCCTTGGCTTCCTACCATCCAGATCTGGCATCCATCTGGCATCCCCCTGGTAGGCTGGGGAAGCTAAGCCAGCTAACATTTTTTTAGATGGCTATTTTTTAACTTTATTTTTTTCATGAGAGATGAGGGTCTAGGCTTAATTTACACCAATCTGGAAGTGCAAACTGCTGCTGAGCTGCTCCAAGAAAGATGCTTCTTTTGCAGCTTCAGATGCATTTATTTTAACACAAAAATGGGGCAGATTGTTATAAAGTCAAGGTTTGGCCTATCTTACAGTTCCTTTGCTCCTCTTCAAGATATTTACAAACATTTCCTACCCACTTTAAAAAATCCCACTCTGGACAGTTTGGCCAAACAGGAGAAACCAGTAGGAAAGGCTTTAGAAGAAACATATACTCACTGCATGCTGGCCACTTCAGGCTGGTGTTGGGCTGCTCAGCTCATCTTCCCACTGCTGCTGTTCTCTGTGCAAGAAAGATGCTGAGGCACCTGCTTCCAGGAGAAGCCATTGAGATATGAAGCTCCAGCAGGACAGATGATTCCAGGCAGTCCTCCCAGCAGAGAGGTCAGATGTGTCTCTGGTGAGCCCTTGTGGATGGCTGGCTCCAGGCAGCTGCATGGCAAATTTGGATGGTTCATTTTATAACATCTCTCTTCAACAGGGAAAAGGGGTTGTCTTCTTTTCCTCAGGGTGAGGTGGATTGTAAGGTTTGAAGCAGTAGATCTCAGAGCTTTGTACTTTCTGAAAGGATCAGCTGGACTCAGGTGAGGAATCCCTGACCTCTCAACTGGCCACCAGCCCCAAAAAACCTGTAAAATCCAGTGATTCCAATGAATCTGGTTCCAATGGAGACCTTCAGATGGTTATAGACAACTGACAAGAAAGGGACATCATGTTTTGCACTAGGTGTTTGCAGTGCCTGGCTGTTATCACCAAGATTAGGCGTCAAACAGAGAATGGAGGTATGGTCTTGGGAACAAACAGGCAGGAATGGAAGCATTTTCTGTTTAAAACAATGCCCCTAGAAATGCACAGACCTGTCTGCTTTCAGCCAGGGCTATGTGAACAGGAAATCCCAGCTGATAAAGTCCAGATTTTCTTTTATTTCTCTAGTGAAGGATCAGCAGAAGCCTTACAGTCATGCATTGCAAATAAGGTATATTTACACTGTATAGTGGGCTAAGAGAGAAAGGAGAAGAAAAGCCATCTGCTTTCTTGTGTGTATCAAATGTCTGGATTTTAGAATAACCAAAAGACATGGCACTCTTGTCCTGTATTTTATTAGGAAATTAACAGGCTGATTGATAACCTGAAATTACATAGCGAATCTCATTAAAAAAATGTTCAAAATCATGAGAGAAATTTTGATTTCCAGGAAAACATAATGCCCTGATACAATTCTTCTTTATCCCTGTAAATTTCTACACCCTTAACATTTATCTACTGTACAACAGAGAGGCTGGATAACTGTAACAGAATCTGGAAAGTTAAATACAGGATATTTAATACAGGACTTTCTCTGCAGTCCAAGTCAAAGAGATGAAATGTTGGAAAGAAAGCCCAGAATGTGAGAGTTCCCTGTGAGGAGGTTCCCTGTGATCTAATTCATTATGCATCAGTATTTCAGATTGGTAGTATTGCTCAAAATACTGTGTGCCAAGGTATGAGGCTTTAGGGCATCCCCCAGGACAGGGAGAGCACTGTGGGGTACAGGCTCTGCAGTGAAGGGAAAAGGGTGCACTGGATGTGTAGGATGCTCAAAGTGCAAGAGCTGATAAATCTGCCTGCATCTCGTTTCCCCAGCAGTTTGAGGTACCACTACCACCAGGCTGGACTAAAAAGCTTTTCCTGAGGCTGTCAGCTTTAAAGACTGATATGATTCAGGCGCTGAGTCTCTGCAAGGGCTTGGTAATTCCAGCCTTGGTAATCAAAGCCCAACTCCTGCTCACCTTGTGTGTGTGAGAGCTCATACTGAGCCAACACTATTGGTTTCATTGCAGTCATCCTGTGGGGCTCAGCCCCATGGGTCGTAGCTGAGGCCCTCAAATCTCTAAATAAAGAGCTGGCACTTGTCAATACCAACCCACTCTTGCAGGGGGTTGAGTTTCTCAAGACATTATTCAAGAAAACATTAAAATTGCCATATGTGCTGTGTGGATTAGAGATGCTTTCCTGAACTGAAGCCTCAATTCCTGCAGGGATTATGGATGTTCTGTGAGTGGCCAGCTCAAACACTTGACCAGTGAAGTCCAGCCACTTCAGCCTCTTGTATTATTCTTGGCATCTGTAAGCTGAAAACCAGTAGACTTAAGAAGTAGAAAGCCTTCCTTTTAAAATGTTCAGGACAAGTATATTCAGACCATTGTGTTTTCTATTTATATATAAATTCTTTGGCAACAATTTTCTAGAAAGCAGAATGATTTTTTTGCTATATAATACTTTACTGTCTCCCCATGAAAAACTGATACCTTAGAAAATCTATAGCACTTTCCACTATAAATAGTATTGTTCCAGATTAAGGATTAGTTCCTCCCTGAAGAAAAACAGATTTTAAAAATCTGGTCATTATCTGATAACTGTTTATGTAGTAACACTAAAATAAAACAGAAAAAGAAAATCATTCAGTATGTGGTTTGTTATTGTCTAGAATGTTAGTGTATGTTTATACAATAAAAACAACATAAGTTATCCTAGTTTGTTTTAAAAACCTTAGTAATAGAAATAAATTGCTATCTGCAGATTCATAAACAGAATGCATTTTTTTCCATCTGAGTTCAAGTATTATTAGAATATTATTATTACTATTATTATTATTATTACAGGAGCTCTAAATCCTTGCCATTTTGCCTGTTTTACATCATTTTGGTCTTTTTGAGAAGTAAGTTGTGATCATTTGTTCAGGAGCAAAATCAACGTGGAGCTTCCAGAAGTTTTGCCTGGTGGAAGACGGCCTGGCAATCCTTTGGCTACTGTGGGTAACTTCAGCATGTTTGAGACTAGTGGTGTGGATACAGCAGTTGCACGGTTTCTTGGTTGGCTGATGAACTTAATTTCCCCCTGGTTCTCAACACTCAGTCCTGTTCAGAGGAGAAAAGTATGAACAGCCCAACCCAGACTTGCAGCACATCAGGAGATGTCATCCTCGTTCCCTGCCGGTACTGTCAGCTGCTCGTAGGTGGGCAGGGTGTTGTTAGGGAGGAAAAGCTCGGAACTGACGCTGCTGTTGCCTCTCTGAGATGATCTGTTGTTGCCCTGATCCCCCTGCTGACGGGAAACCAGATGATGCAGCATGTCTGTGATGAGGTTCAGCTTCTGGTCCATTTGTGTGACCTACAAAGGCAAAGGGCAGAGTTGCTTAGGAGCAGCCTGCAAGAAAATTGCACCAAACCGGGTGGCATATGTGTAATATTAATTAGGATCACAGCAACCTCTGTGAAGATACCACAGATTCACAGAGATCATTAGAAATTTAATACAATAGGTCCAGGTTGGATGGGGACAAGCTTGCTAATACTCACCTCTGGTGTGAGCTTTGACACTCATTTTATATCTGGGTGAACACATGACAAATAGGATTTTAAAGAGATCTGCTGGAATAGAGAGTTAAGTCCCAGAACTGAATTTATGTGGGCTTTTTTTTGTTAGTATTGTGTTCATATTTTTTTAATATGATAAACTTGTAGCATGCTTTTATGCCCTAATAATACCAATATGCTCTGGTAAACAACTGCTTGAATTGCAGTGATCTAATCAACTCTTAAGCTGGGACTGAGTGATGCTCTTTGCTGCATTTGGGTTCAATTAACAACAACTCAGGCCATAAAATGCCCATAAGTGTTTTTGCTGCCATGAGTGAATAGTAGCTGGGAGTGGGACATGAGTCAGTTTTATGCTCTCAAAACCCAGTGACACAGCATTCCCTAGGACTGCCATCTGAAATGACATGATCCCCAGCAAGACAGAAACTAAGAATTCTAAGATGGCCTAAAATTAGTTTCTTGACTGAGGTACTCCACGGGTTCAGCTTGCAGCCATAATGCTCATTTTCTTCTTTAGACAGAGGCTCCTTAAATTATTTAATTTCTCTTCTCCCCCTTACCTCCTTTTTTCTGGTATTTCTTCTAATGTTTAGGAGAAAATAGAATGAAAAAGTTGATACCTAAGAAAGGTTAGGTTATGGATTTTTTTGGCATGCATTTGTGGTACTCGGAGGAAAATTGGGAATTAGGTGTTTCTAGGAGTGTCACCCCTTTTATCTGGCATTGGGAGCCTCCTCTCTGCACTGAGCAAAATATCCCAAGGGCAAGATAGGCACTTCTAGCTTCAAAGTCCTGCCCACTCTCTGACCCTTGGCGTGGTAAAAGCATTGAAATCAGGCAGTAAGACTCTGCCTTATGGCCTCCTAATTGCTTCTTCAAGCATAGTAAGAAAGCCTTGATTTTGTCATTGCAGTCTCTGACCCACTGATCCACAGGGATCCCAAAACACTGAGTAAATTATAGGCAAAGAGATGTAGTACTTTTTAGAAAGGGAAAAGAAAGCAAATAGAAAAAAAAAACTGTGATAGGAATAAATTGTTGCCTAAAATATCTGCTAGAAAGTAGTGGAAGGCACATAAAACTGCCACAGAGAGCATGAGTGGGAGCAATTTATATGTGCCTGGCTGTCATCCAAGTATCACACAGGATAGTAAAAGACAGTAAGGCTGAGCAGAACATCAACAAACCTGGAGGATTTCAGCAGAGACTAACATGTTTTTCCACCATAGAGAAAATGCTGGGTTTTTTCAAACACTTTGTACAACTGGTAGGGAAGCAGATACAGTGATTTAAAAATATGAGGTGCCAGAGATTTATACTTTGCAGCTGGTTTTGAAAACATTAGGCAAAGCACCCTAGATGGTACATGAAACACTAGTAATTCTGGATGGAAATGGCTGTTGAAAGATGAGATTCTATGAAATGAGGAAGCTGAAGAACAGATAAGTTCAAGATTTCTAGAAGGAAACACAGATGGAAAACTGAGCATATCATCAGGTTCTCATTTCATCACTGTTTATTCCCTTCCTTAAAAAAAGGACACATTTTGCCCAAATGGTGCTCATTACAGATGGCAAACTCGTGATGCTCCAAGTGTCACAGTACAAACCAGTGGCACTGAAACCTACAGAAATACCTCATTCCTGCATCCCCCACTGCCCAGGTATTGTTTGTTTTTTGAGACAACTCTGCTGGAAAGACTGCAGTGAAAGCATCCACACAAACAGCTATCTTCAGAATGCAAAATACAACTTTTCCTTCTACAAGAAATGTCTTTTTGCTAACTACTCTAAATGAACTGGGGGATTTTTATATGCATATGTGTCTTAATTTGTGATTCCAGGCAGGGATTACCAGAGGGAACACAGGCTGGGGATATATCTGGAAAACGTGCATTCATGCAACTCTTGCAGTGATGAACTATTGAACATGACAGTAGGTTGGACTGAGATCTGGATAGTCCTTCAACAGCTGTGCATCTTGGTGATGAAGTACTGGGGAGAAGTGAGAAGTGAATATTCTTGCTGGGAAATAAATTCCCAGAGATAATTGTCTAATTTCTTCTAGGCAACAAGGCCTGGCTGCTGCAGCTGTGGAGTGCAGGAGGCCCACAGAAGCAGAGGCAGGAGCTAATTGCTATTGAGCTGAGCCAGATGAGATTAAAAGTAAAGACCTTTGTCATCCATGTTCCTACTTTTTGGGGTAGGGCTCTAAAGCCACAAAGATTTTGTGGAGGGAGGTCCAGAAAGCTGTTTGTGTTTAGTTGCTGTTTAATCAGTGTTGCTTTCCATTTCCCAGGGGGTTCAGTGCCCGTGAAGGGCTTGCTCCAAGACACACTGGACTCAGTGGTGGATTTTGGCAAGCACAGACTCCCAGTGGCTTCAGTGGGCTCTGTACCAACCTTGGACTGATCATCCATCCCAAATAGTAACATGTTCTTTGGATGTTACAAGAGTCTGGATTTCTGTACATGGATCTTCTGCTTCTCAGGGCTCTATCAGAAAAGATGACATTGGCAAATGAGGCAGCAGTGGGCCCCCATTTTTAATTCTGCCAAAGCAGTATCTGCCTAAAGTATGAGATATTTTAAAAGGAGAAGTGAGAGCCACCAGAAGGCAGCTTCTACTGTCATCACAGGCCTCTGATGTACCAGAAAAAGAGGCTTGCTGGAGAACAGCCCGGCTTATTAACGTGCCCAATCTGCCTGTCATCATCCAAACACACATCCTGAAATACATCGTTCACTTGCTTGCTGCAGAGATAATTATACCCACTAGAAAAATGTCATTGTGTGCAATATCCTTTTTATTAAGCCAGCTTTAGGCAGTTAGCATGGAGAAATGTATCATCCCCCCTGAATCATACTTTCAAACACATTTACTTGATTAGAAATTAGCTCTGATGCCAGAAGGAATAAAAGTAAAGCAAACAGAAAAACTGCTGATGTTGCTCTAATCTTAACCGCTTTGAACAACTCTGATCTCTCTACTTAAAACAGCAAACATTGTTAATTACATAGAAAAATAACTCAGACTGATTTGTTTCCTTTAGGAAAAACTAAGTAAGCTCTTTGTAGCTGATTTATGTTTCATTAGAAGCATGATGTTTGGATGATCAGATTCTTTATATGCAAAATAATTTCCTTTGTATTTCACAGTTGTTGGGAAGAGGAAGCAGCGTTTGAAACTTCAGAAATTACACACCACAGTTATTCCTAAGTCTTACTGAAATACTGTATGAATACAAAATCTTTCCATTCTCTGAGTTAAGTTTAAAGGATTGAGCACAGATGGAGAGAAGATTTAAACCATTTTGAATCTATCTCTTAGAAATGAATGAAATCCCATCCATGCAGTGTACTGAGAAAAAAAACAACCCAAAACCAAATAGTTCCTCATGAAGGCTGAAAGGCTACCACACACATCTTAAATGGCATATCATGAGGAAAAGTTAAAACATGCAGTTATAACGGCCTCTCTCCATCTCTCCTGTAGGCTCCCTTCAGGTGCTGGAAGGCCACAAGTAGGTCATTCCAAAGCCTTTCTTTTCCAGGCTGAACAATCCCAATTCTCATAGCCTTAGTGACATGCATTTACAAAGGTAATAATATTTGTAAAAGGATCAAAGGCATTCCAGGAGGTGCTACTGAACAAGACAGAGACTGTTCTTGCTGAAAGAGCAAAATAATTTCCAATTAAAATTGTCTATTATTTTTATCTATTAAAATTCCACAAATCTTCACACTATATTGACTTGAAACACTTTGTAATTTTAAGCTTTCATAAAAAAATCATGGTATGATCTGGAACATAGTATGTAACAATGAATTTATTTCCTCAATTTTAAAAACAAAACAACCAAACCAAAACAAACCACAGAAGCCTGGTTGGCTCCAGGGACAGCTCCAGGGACAGAAGGGTCTCTTTTAAGCTCCCCTGTAATGGAGAGCTAAAGGGCAGCACTTTGGAGACCTACTCCCAAAACTAATTACAGGAATTTACCAGGAAAAGGCAATGACAGACACAATTACAGAGCTGAGTGGAACAGTATTTTCAGCCACGGGAAGCTGAAGGACAAAATTTTGAGTTTGGCATAATTTCAGCCACAAAGACCACAAATTATTAATAGGTTATTCCAAGTATTACTCCATAATCTGCAGAGATCAATGTTGATTAATACTGTTGATTAAAGCTGTGTCATCTGCTTGTCATTCTCATCCTCAGAGATTTTAAAAGTAAATATTAAGGGCAAAATCATAGTCCCTTTGAACAGAATGCTGTTTTATAACTACCTATGTTCTTTACATGGTTCACTGATTGAACAGATTTTTTGTCCATAATGAAGAGAATTCTTATCAGCTCATTGCTCACTCAGTGGGTTCAGGGGGGCTGTCCTTGTTCTCAGTAAAGAGAGCCAAGCATGAAGCTGCTAAAGGAAAAGAGGGAAACCAGGATGCAAGCAACACTTGGCTGAATGAAAATGTGATAAAGGAAGATTTCAGCTGCTTTTACAACATTAAACTCCCAAGTCTTCTGCTCTGACTTAAGTAACATTCATTCCTGTGGGTGCAGCTTTTTGGCTCAAAGAGAACTAATTCTTTAAGGCACTTTTTCAAAATAACCAAAGAAGATTGGGGAGACCTTTATGTATTCAGCACTTCTAGTGGCCTCTTACTAAGGAGGACCCTATTGTTCTGCAGTGTAGCAAACTTCTAGGGGAATAAAAAATGATGCTTTCTTTGAGCATCTCTCCATGTTGTATCAAATCTCCAATGTGCCTGCTGTTCGGTACCATACTCAGTAATAAGGTAGCTTTATCTTTCATAAAAACACACAAAAAGGTCCTTTCTGCTAACAAAGTAATCACCAGGCACACCAATGACTCAGCTGGAGAGAAGATGAAAGGCAAAAAATATTCCAGAACTTATTATACCTGTTAATGGCAATGTTATGAAGGAATGTATCAGTGTTCAGTGGTACTTAACAACAGTGAGACTGTTCTGGAAGAAAACATGTGGTTATAAATCATGTTTGTCTTTGGTAGGATTCTTCCTATTTAAACTCTTCAGAATACTTGAGGAAGCTTCAGAGAGAAACTGCCCTGGCTCTTCTTCTTGCTAAGTCCTCTCACATGTTGGTATCCGCATTTCTAAAGGTTAATGCTTTATCCCGGAGCTTAAAAGTTGATGCTCTGAGGACAGGAACAGGAATGAAGTTAGGAGTGACTTTCTAAAGGAGTTCAGGGATAGGTATGGGAATCCTCACAGAGAATTGATTTTAAATATTTCTCTATAATAGTGGCAGGAGAGAACAATTGTTTCAGTATTATTAAGGAATGTTTCTTTCTTCAGGTGCATGATTCGTCAAAAAATCATGGAATGTGCCTCCCTTCCATTTGGAATGCCCAAGATCCCAGATTCTTGCAAAACTCCCTATCAGAACTTCTGGCTTGGATGTGTTGGTTTTGTTGCCTGAGATGAGGCAGCAGTTTTGCTGGAGGTTATATTCCTGCCACTGAGGTGTTTAAAGGAGAATGTAATCTGCATCAAGGGAGATTTGCTCTCCAGACTGTCTGTACTTTCTCTTGAGAGTTGGCCAAAGAAGAAAATATGTGTGTGGTGTCCAGGGGAAGGACAGAAGTTGAGCCAGTGAAATAACACTCTACTGTATGATTGGTCATTGCTCGGAAAACAGGAGGGCTGAGCTTCTGAGGAACAAAATTGACAAGTTTTGAGGGTTACATGAACAAGTCTCTTTCTAGTCAATGAAAACATTATATGAACATTGTAACCACTGTCTTAACTGACAAATAAAATGGGTATTTTTCAGGAAAAAAAGCATCTTTGGTAAGAAAGGCACTTACTACACGCTGAGTTCTAAAATCAGCTCTCTTGCCTAAAGCTATCAGCGACAATCTCTGCTTTGAGATACTAAAAATTGTTCTGTTTTTTCAATAAACCGAGACTGTTGCTGCTCTCATCTTGCTGTGTATTTTTATAGGAAAATATTTATCTTACACTGCTCAAAAGCATAAAAAACCCACTTATTTTTTGTAGTAAGAGCCCTTGAACAGCTGCTGAGAATTCACCATTGATCAGGGTGTGCCGCCTGTACATTCAACAGAGGAGGATGACCCTGGGGAGAAAATTTTGAGCCACTAAGCCAGGATCAGAGCTCAGCAACAACCAGGATTTATAAACCAGTTGCTGGCTCTGATTCTCCAGAAGTTATCTTGATATCAGTGAACTATTACAAAGGGCTTGACTTCTACAGTAAATTTCTAATGTACTGTAAAGAAACTCAGTTTTGTACCACGGTTTTTAAAAATTGCTTTGGGAATTAAACTAGCAACACCAGCCTGTAGTCATTTGGTTACTGACTGTAATACTTGTAGGACTTTAAAGTAATTTTTGTTTGTTTGAAGAATTTTGTTCTGGTTGTGCACCACAAGATCTAGGGTAGGAATCTATAGGAAATGGGAGAAATTACATGGTTGATTTATGCATCTGTTCTTTCTATTAGGATTGGGAAAGCAATTTTGATTAGCAAGTAACTAAACTGCAGAGAATTATTTTTCTTTTCCAAATGTTCTTTTTCTCAAAGAAAAGCACGTTTTTCTAAAAGCTTCCTCAAAGTTTCTGGAAGTACGACACCTCTGATTAACTATTCACTCAGCTCCATTTCTTTAATGATTCTTAGGAGAGGGTAGGTTACAACTCTAATGTCATTTTTCAGATTAGGTGTCTCCCCTGAATTACATTTGAAACCAGTGGTAGTAAGAGACATGCTCTGATGGATCAAAAACTGAAAAACTGATATGAAAAAGCCACTTCAGTAATATGTGATGGAATAAATAATACAATATGAAATACAGCAGACCAAATAAAGAATATTAGCAGCAGGTTATCAAAACTCTCTTCTATGATACTGCCACTTTTCCCTGTGAAGAAACAAGCAGCAACAACAGATATTGTGCTTATGTAAGAGAGCAATTCCTTTAAGATTTTAAAAATTTTGAGGAATAAGTAGAAATCAAAGGTTACAAACAAATTAGTTTGGTTTTTTACAGGCCACCTTCATAAGATTATTTGTCTATAACTTGCTGCTTGACTAACAGAAGCAAGGTAAGATGAATACAAACCACTCCTTCTAACAAAGAGGTCAGTAGGATGCTGTGGGAGCTCGCACTCCCAAGGTCCTGAATAATCTGAATAACCGAGAGAACCCTTGCGGGGGCTCGTTGGTCGTGGAACGTTGCCAGAGGCAGCTGGTGGCTTGATTTCGATCCATCTAAGGATGCATCACTTGAGTATGAAGGATTAAGAGTCACAAGAATTTGAATAGTGTAGAAATATTATATTCACGAGGTGATATCTAGATTTTGGGAATTTGGTACAGGGGGGTTATGGAGGCAAGATGGAGGAAACCAGGTGTGTCTCGTGGTTCTTCCTCCTTCTTCTTGTCGTCCATTTTCGGGGGTGGTGCTGGCACTTTGGGATTGGTTTGTGGTGATGGTGCACTTGTTAATAAGGGTGATAGGTATTGGGAAGAAAAGGTAAATATTGTATACGCAGTTTGTACTATAAAGGGACCTGACCGCCCCGTGGGAGGTCAGAGTGCCCTTGGCTGCCTTGCTGGTCAGACTCCGGTCGGGCAGAGGGAAAACTCTGTTGATAAGAATTAATAAACATCTGGAAGACGGCAAAGTGGAGAGTCCAGTCTCGTTCTTTGGGAGCCCGGACGGCAAAGGAGCCATCCCACGCATCCTAGGGCAGAAACAGAAGCCCTGTTTCACCACAGGATGCTGGCAATTGGGAGAATTAAATTACAGGAGAGTGAAATGGATTTGGTCATGGACTGTTAGGGGGTGTAAAACCTCGAAAGATTTTGGAACAGCACTTCTTTTAGGATATTTTTTTTCCAGATTCAAACTGGAAGAGGTGAAATTTAGGCTAGGTTTAAGGAAGAAATTCTTTGCTGTGAGGCTGGTGAGGCACTGGAACAAGCTGCACAGATAAATTATGGATGCCCCATCCCTGGAAGTGTTTGAGGGCAGGCTGGATGGGGCTCTGAGCAGCCTGATCTAGTGGAAGGTGTTCCCATGGCAGGGGGTTGGAACTGGATGATCTTAAGGTCCCTTCCAACCCAGGCCATTCTACGATGAGTCCATGATTCTTTTAGAAGTGGAGAGGATTAAGAAAGGCTTGAGGGTAAAAATGTTGGGAAGGGATGACCTAAAATGCTAGTAAGTCAAGACAGGAATGAGAACCATGATGGATGTGGCTGCAGGAGATGGTCAGAAGCAGGGCTGGAAACAGCTGCCACTGAAGAAGAGAGAGCAGAGAACTGGGGTCTCTGTTCAGCGCTTTTGCTGCCATTATTAACAACTTGCAAAAATATTTGGCTTCTTTAAAGCACCCAAACTGTTGGAAATCAGCTTTTCCTGAGGGCCTTTCTTTAGTTCTAGGTGTAGTCTTGGGCCATGAGGCCCATCTGCTGCCTCACCACTCCCCAGACCCATCCTGCTGGCCTCCCAGCACTCAGTCCATGCCCAGATGTGTGCAACACTCACAGATCTATCTGGCATCCAGAAGGCTATAGCCAAGCAATTAAAATTTGTGGTTGACTCTTGTTTTAGATAAATCAGACGAGACTTAAAACACATGGAAATTTTCAAGTTAGAACAGCATCCAAAATCTACAGTCTTTGGCCCAGCATTGCCTCAGGATACAGCATTTTTTTTTCTCTAAAATATTACAAAGGTCAGATTTTTTTTTTAACCCTTTCCTCTAAATTAGCAGTGTATCAGTAGATAAACAAGGGAGTTTGGAATATTTTTCCCTCCTTGCATGAAGCCAGGAAAGTGAAGGTGAGGGTCTTATCTCTAAATACAACTTTCATCAGAAACTTCCAAAGATGATCAAATTCCCCTATCCTATTAACTGAATACTCTGATATTTTCAAGAATTAGCTTATCTTCATTAACTATAGCCCCACCTTCAGGAAACAGTATCTCTCTGACCAGACACAACTTTCCTCCCTCTCTGTTTAAAGATAAGACATGAGTTGGCAAGAAGGGAGGGACTTTTTCTTTACAAGTGAATCAATGATACCAGAAGTATTAGAAGTAAATGTATCTGCAAAAATTGCTGGATATCCTTCCAGCACCATAATCATAAACAGCTTCCCAAATTATGCTTAAATTGAAATCCAGCCTTATGGAGGATGGGAAACAGGCTTGAGATAACAAGAAATATAGTGGAAATATTGATCAAAGAAATGAGGAAAAAAAGCCCCTTATCTCTGTGTAATAGTTTGAATAGTGTTCTAGAATGAATGATGGCCATCTGCAGGGCCAGGAGTTGGACTTTGATGATCCTTGTGGGTCCCTTCCCGCTCAGGATGGTCTATGATTCTATGTTTAGTGCATCTGCAGCACTGTGCAAACCTGGGCGCACCTAAGCACAGCAGATAAGTCCTGTTATTGCCAGCACCACGTGGGGGAAACTGAGGCAGCACAGCCAGCTGGCCCTTCTTCAGATGCAATAAACATTCTTAACATCAGCTTGGATGAGTGTCTCTGACAAAACCTTAAAAATACTCTCCCTGTCCTGGGCACATCTTCCAGTCTCAAGGAAAACCTCACAGTACCTTTCTGGTTTCTATTATTGAGACAGGGGGTTGGGAAACAGGTTGCTTTCTCATTCTCAATCACATTCTTGTCCAGCAAAACGTTTCTCTGTGGGGTCCCTCTGGTTGAGCACCCCAGTACCTATCTGCAGAGGAAAGAAAGGCTCTCTGGCTAACAGGCACTTGTATTTCAGACGCTTCAGCTCCACAGATGTGAAGAAAACTCCCCGTGGCTCTTGCCTCTGGAGGACCCTTTCTGCTGGCTGCACCGCGGCAGTACAGCCTCTGAATATCACTCCATATTTTCCTTGTCAGGAGTTTGGCTGTCAGACAACAGCTTTCCCCAAGCTGTAGATTCCCGTTCCCCATGTGGAACAGTGGCATATTTACAGCACTTTGGGGTTAAAAAGTGTAGAGTACAAGACCCAACTGGCATAAAAATATGTCCAAAACTCCTCACCCCAACAAAATAAACCCCAAATCAACCCAACCTCCACTGTCCCCCTCCCCCAAATAAAGAAAACAAAAGTGACTAATCTTGACCTCTCTCCAAAGGGGAATGTTTTGCTTCTTGAATCCTTGGCTCTGGCTCTTGTATGATACTGGGACTATGACTAATAACCTCTTGCCAGAGTACTGCTGATAATTTCACCTTTGAGTAGCTGTTCTCATTCTGGACCATCATAGTATGCACTTAAGTTGCCAAGATTTTATTTAAAAAAAAACCAAAGAGTAAGATATACACTCATAATCCCCTGTGTTAGAAATACATTTTTCAGCTTTAACTGTAAGGCTTTGCCTGACAACTTTTCCTCCTTCCTCCAAACTGTTATTTTTCAGATGCCTGCTACGAAATGGTTCCCTTTTTCCTTCCTTTCCCTCAAACACTTTTTCTAATTCAAAACAGATTTGAGACTGCTGCTCTTTTTAAAGCAAATCTGCCATGTATCATGTCGTGTTAGGTCAGCATTGCTTATGTTATGCTTTGCACTTCACCCAAATGAGGCATCCACACTGCTTTTCAAAGGGAATAAAGCCAGACTAGGTGCAGTGGTTTTCATGGCTGGAATAGATCCACAGGTTATGGATCTGATCTTATGGCATGGCACTGGGGAGGACATCAGTATCTGCCTTTTTGCTCAAAAAGTTAAAAACAAAGATAACTTCAACTGTTATCTCAAAAAAAGTTGTTTTTTTTTTTTTTTTTTTTTTTTTTTTGCCAGCTCCTTTTTCAGCATCCAGATTCTACTAATTATTTATAATTTGATAGTTACTATATGGGCAAAAAAGGGCACAAACCCCTCAGTACTTAAAATAAGCTTAAAAAATGAATAACCACATGATGACTTCTGCAGCAATCAAAACTGGAAAGGCAAAAAGAGTGGGGGAGAGAAAGGGAGAGAAGCAATTACAACAACAGTGAGTTTTGAGTGAGTTTTCCCTGAGGGCTGCTGGTAATTAAACTAACGGCAACATGAATCTCTGTTTGATGTGGTCATGAATTTGTTTTCAAAAGAAAAATCTTTAAAAAGATTCTTTCAAGAGAAATTTTTAGAGAACAAGCTCAGCATGAATAATTAGACCAGAAATACTTTGATAAATATTATTATGGGGAAGTCATTTATGGGCCATGGCATCTGAAGGTTAGAAATCCTAGTGATAAATAAGGTGGCAAGTTTGCACCCATTTTGAACACACAAAACCAGGGCTGTGTTCCTGTTGGCTTGAGCCTGCTCCTCAGAAAGGAGGCGGCCTCTTGTTTTGCCATTGCATTAAGCTTTACAAAGACACAGATGCAAGACAGAAAATTTCAGTGGGAAAGCTCAGTGGAACGAAAGAAAACCACACACAATTCCAAAGGCACTTTTCATTCCCAGGGGCTGCACAGAGATCAGAGGTGAAATTCAGTGGTGATAAAAAGTCTGTGAGTCCACTCGACTCCCCCAGCCTTTCGAAACATCATTCAATTCTGCTGAAATCATATCCCTGGAAATATCTCCTTCAGAATCTTCTAAATATAAAACCACTTGCATTTTGTAGAAATTTAAGCATCCAGCAAAACCTCACTGAAATCCAGAGAAGATGCAGGTGATCTGCACCCTCTAAAATCGACGGACATCCCAAAAGCACATTTCATTTGTTTCATTTGAGCACTTCAAAAAGTGGAGGCAGCTATAATCAATCACAAGCCAGCAAATAACCAATGAGTGAACTAGAATGTAATATATTTACCAGTGGAAACTCATGTTTACAAGGAAAAGAAACTGCTTGTTGGCTGTCATGGTGTTATTCATAAAGGCAAACTAGGAGATCTTAGGGATACCAGGAGCAAAACTACAACAAAGGGAACCAACTGCTAATGAAGAAGGGTTTTCAGTCAAATTTCATGGGTCATACAAAGTCATTACCATGCCTGCAGGAGTTCAACAGCTCTGCCAGTTGAATTCGGGGGGAATGAAGTGATTATTTTGTTACGCATTTTGTAGTTTTAGACATTTTTGCTTAACATTTCAAATTCTGAAGCCAACCAGCTATGCAAGAATATCAGCTTCAATTTCCAGAGTTAACTTCTGACCAACCTTCTTGCAGAGGAAACCCCAAAAACAGGTCTTCTGTATACACCAAGGTGCCAAAAACTAGATTTTAAAGACTCATATCTGTTCCCTTTTTTTCCTAATGCTTAAACAAAACCTTATGGTGTTAAGCCAATTTCCCAACACTTTGGAGGCTTCATACATTTTGAAAACTAAGAGATAGATAATTTGACTGCTATGGTAGCAAGTTCTGCATGGGTTAACTTTCCCAATTCATTGCAGATTTCCCTCTGGTTTTGAGTCAGTTAAAATATCAAGGCTCTTTTCCATAACATTTTAAGCTATAATGCCTTCAAAAGTAAGCAAATGTTCCTGACAAAATAACAGTTGAAAAATGTAATGGATGACAAAGATAACAAAAAATCCTTAGTGCATTTCTTTGTCAGTAACTTCTTCTAGGAATACAGCCAGGCTGGGCATTTGTTTGGATGGTAAACCATGACTCAAAAGTGGATCTCTTGGCAGCACAAGCAACTGCTCTGTGGTGGAAGCAAAAGGCTCACAGTCTTTCCTAGCTGATTAATCATTTTGACAGGCTTGAAGACTAAATGATCTGCCCAGCTCCAGATGTCAGATGTACATCCACCTCTTACTCTTCTGGTTCTTAGGCAGTAGCCTGAATTGCTCATTCTGAAGATAATGATGACCATTTACTACTCAAAACTAAAAAGAGCTTTGGGCTTTGTAATATTATATTATGATAGAGGAGGCTACTACACAAGATCACACAGCACATAGAGTCTAGACATGATGAAATGCTGGAAAACTCTTCAGGCAGAGGTGGTGACAGTCTTGACCAAAAAGCTTTGTGACGTTCCCCCTCTCCATTTCCCCCTCCAAGCAGGACTGTTATAATTGCACAAAGGCAGAGCATGAGCACGTGGCTGGCTCTCTCCCACCCAGCCCCTGCATCGAGGGCTGCACTATCCCTGTTAAATCAATAACAAAAATGTAGCTTCTCAGTGATGGGGAGGCAGCATCTGTTTTACAGCACAGGGTAGCACTCTTCAGCCTTTACAGAGAGGAACAAAAAGCAGTGATAGAGTGAAAGCAGGGGAAAGTGTCATAGTGCCAGAAAGAAGGTACTGAGTCCTGCCTGTGATAGCCAAAAGAGCTCTACAGGATCTTCAGTAGCTGCAAGTCACGAGAGACACCACTTTAATTGTCACATAAAGGGTGCTCCTCCACAAAGGGACCAAGTCTGTGTCGGGCATCTGCCAGGGAGACTTCAGTGACAGTGGCACTCCAGGAAGGGAGCAGCAGAGTCAGCACCCTGTGTCTGAAGCAAGCTGCAGCCTGCTCCTCCTGGAGACTGATCACTGGTGTTCACAGGGGCCAGACCATGCTTTGCTTGGAAGATCTGGGTATCACCACAAAACTGGTTTAGCTGCAGGCATTTCTTATTTTCTCTTTGCATATTTTCCTTGAATAAGTGAAAGAGGTTACTGTGGAGTAATTTGTTTTCTTTGTTCTGCTAATTTTTTTTTCTTAAGTAATATTTTTGCCCCAGCCCAATAGAGAGAATAATCAGTGACTCAGGAGAAATTCATTCAGCCCTACTCATGCAACTTTTGAAAAGAAGTTGTCACATAGTATCTACTAAGGATTTTACAGATTAAAATGCTAACATAATTCAGAATTAATAAAGATTTTTTCATCCACTTTTATGGATGGCTCTATGGGAATTGACTAACAGCTTTAGCTCTGACACATCTGCTCTGAAATGTGAAAGGGCTTTACTTCAGTCTCAAACATCACAGCTCCTTTAGGGTGCAAGATGCTTCTGCTCATAGTACCTGAACTGTTGATTTATATTTTGATGGAATCACAGAATGTCCTGGAAGGCATCCTAAATACCTTCTTATGGTTCCAACACCCCTACCACAGGCAGGGACACCTTCCACTAGGCCAGGTTGCTCAGAACCCCATCCAGCCTGGACTTGAAAAGTACCACGGCCATCAAGAAATAAACTTTTCAAGTGATATCTAAGTTTTAAGATAAATCCAGAACAGCAGTGGGAATAACAAAGATTATAAACATGATCGAGTGCTTCTGTTTTCATTTTTAACCTCCAAGCCTCAAAATGTTTATTATACCCCGTACTCATGGCTGACGGAATGGAAACAACAGAAAGTACAATGGCTTGCCTCAGGTTCTGCAGAAAACAATGTCTGAGGCAGGAACAGCACCTACTCTGCCTGAGACCCCCACAATAACCACCCCAGTGCATGTTTCTAGAAGGGACAAGGACTGTCATGATGACACAAGCATCTGACACTGTCTTTTAAAAGCTGATTTTCAGAGAGGACACAGGAGGTCTGGTTGCACTTTTCTCTGGCTCAGGGAGTATTCACAGTGTACATGTGCAAGTGAGTACACCATGTGGGACCAGCTCTGATATGCATTATTTATACAACAGCTCTACTGACTTAAAAACTAATAAATCCACAGCCTGCAGATGATGTGCAGACACACAGACACATCATCACAAATATAACTTTATCTTGATTCTTTGTGTTTTTCCCCCCTGTTGCTGCACAACAGAGCATCTAGTACAATAGCAAAATAAGCCTCTGGCTAAAGCTAAGCTTGTTCAAATCACAGCATCTCTCCAATGCAATAGAAATAAGTGCCATTTTCCAGGGAACCGTTTCTACAGGAATATTTCACGCAGAGGAAACGCTGTCAAGCTTGTTTGCAATGCATTGCTGCAAAATGCTCCACACTTCCCTTACTCTCTGAGTGCCCTCGACTCCTGGTGAGCTTTTCACTGAGGAAGATCCATGTATTTGGACAGAAGTAAAGCACATAGTCTGTAACTTTGCACAATACAAGTGAAAGCACAATACAAGAGGTCAAAATGAGGTTTCTCTCCTTATGTATTGTAATTATGGTCTGTTTATAATTCTACAGTTAATTTAGGGCTTGTATGTCCCCGCTGGACAAAGCAGCTTGCCCTGTGTGGAAAATGACATTAATTCAATCTTTGCAGACTGTCCCTGAGCCTCCGAATGCTTTTGTTAGTACAGTGAACACCTGTACTAATTACGCACTTCACTCACTCGGGGGTCACTGCTCATGGCAAAGGTTTTAAATCAGCCACCCCAGGAGACAGACATCATTATATTTCTGGAGCAGTCATTCCAGTGCTGCAAAACTAGGCAACCCTGGAAACAGATTCACACTCTGAAGTCTCTAAAGGTGAAAGACCGGGATACCCCATTGCTGGACACAAAATATTGGAATGAATAGAGAAAATGAAGAGAGTAATCAGAAACTGCTGTTGAAATCTTAAGTTTAGCGCTATTTTTAGTGATTCTGTGATTCTTCTGACTTTCATGTTAGTAACATTTTTTTCCCATCTCTCACTGTATACCAATGCCTGACACAGCAAAGCATGTCCCTTGTAAGCATGGGAGAAATGCCAAATAATTAATTTTACTCATTTTGTTATTCGCATGTGCTATTTATGCACCTACAGTTATGCTGGAACTCAAATGCCAAGGTCAGCATTCATTTCTTTCACTGATGTAGTTCCCCATGAAGTCATGTTCAATCCTTCCCAGAGAGTCCCTGTTCACAATGATGCTAATCAGCACTGGTACTTCCCTTAGCTCAATATGCAAAACGTGCAGAATCAATGGCACATTATGTGAAAACCAGCATCTAAGTGGCTGCAGGGGGCAGAGATATCTGCATTTCACATTACTCTTCTCCTAATCACTGCGTGTAAAAGCTGTCAGCAGGTTTGTCACTGGAAAATCACAGAGCAGAAGGTTACTTTAGGTAGGTGCTGCCTTCAAATAAACACACGCCAAGGTGTCATGCTGCCCCAAGTAACAGCTTTTTCCAATGGCAAGGAGCACTGAGGGTGTGGGCAGAGCTCTCCATCCAACTTTTTGCAGCTGCTCTGTGCCCCAGTGCCATATATGGGGTAAAAAAAGGGAAGCAGAGGCAGGATTTGTTCAGAAATAGCAAAGAAGAGGAGCCAGGGCAGAAAAATAATGGAGAGCCAGGGCAGAGAAGGGATTCTTGAAGGATTTGGCATCTTCACAACTGCCTCCTATGTGAATGCTAAAAAGGATGCAAATGACCAAATACACAAATTCTTCCTAAGGTGCCTAGGAACTCCAATATTCAAGCTAAAGGCAATGAATCAATATATTTTCTATCAAATTATCTCCAAACTCTTTAATCTGTACTTCATCTTTACAAGCACACAGCATAAATTTTCATGGACATGTAGATGCAAATTTTTTCTACCATTTGTGTGACCCTTTTCAGCCAGATTCATTAGGCAACGTTGGAAAAACAATAATGCCTTGAGCTCTGTGTGCTGCATGAGCCCCTCTCTCTCCCTCAGCTGACTCAGGAACGGGACATGTTTTGCAACAATGTCGCCTAAGTATACAATAGTCCCAGTTCACTCCTCTTTCATTCCAGAGTAAATGAGGAGTAAACTTATTGATGTCAATGGGATTAAGGTAATATAAATGCCCTGAAAAGATGGATCACAGCTAGCACTCAGAAGAGCACACTCCAAAGGTTTGTCCACTTGCACGCAACATATCCCCTACAGTAATAGAATCTAGTAAATGACACATGTCACTGCAAAGAACTCCTGTGACTAAATGGTGCATTGTGTAAAGCAAACCTTTCTTCAGTGCACAGAGACACTCTTTTCTTTTACTTTTTAAAACCCGACCCTGTCATGCAAATTCTAGCCAAGCCTTCACTGTTCTGTTATTTAAATTTCTTAAAACTTCACAGCTTCATAGAAAACATACTATTAAAAAAAAAAATACAACTTAAAACAGAAAACGCCAAACTTGGCAGAGAATATTCAGACAAACTATAGTCTTGGAAAAGAAACTGCAAGGTTTCTAGCATACACTGTAAAAGTAATGAAAACCAAAAGTTTATCTGAAGTGTAATTTAAAGAAATGTGTTTGCATTGTTTTCAGATAAAACAATCCTGAGGCCATGTGTAAAAGTCCTGAACTGCAGGACAGTAATGAGTTTGTGAATCAGGACTGTAAATTCCCTTGCTGTGAATGTGGGAGCCATCAGGAGCACACAGGATTGAGTCAGCACTTACCAAGGCACATACATACAGCCCAGGCCACTCAAGTCTCCCAACTGCCATTTATCATTTCCTGACAGAACAGTTTCTTGGCAAGCCTCCTTTAAAAACAAATTTTTTCCAAAACAACCAACCATTCCAGCAGGCTATGAATACCACTATAATTTGGTCTATTTTTCATATCAAGTAGACTACGGGCTCTGGTTCTCAGTTAATTAAAGAAACCTTCTTTTCAGATTTCCAAACGTCGTTTGCAGCAGGGTAGAATCCACAGTGAGCCAGCCCTAAAACAGTGCCAGTTACAGACTGAACCGTATGGAAATGGAAGGAAAATCCCCCAAAACATAAATAAACCCAGGGTTTGAAGTTGCAAGCCCAGCTTACATAACACCAAATTTGCTTGCCCTGCCAAATTGTTAAATTTGGTCTCAGATGAAAATTGCTGTCTTGGGCTTGACTGTGTTTCATTCCCTTGAATGTGTAATGGCTCTGAGCTTCTGTCAGAATTTGAACTTCAAATGTTGTTGTTGTTATTTATTATTATTACTGTTCCTACTACACACTAATAGCACTTGAGGTCCACACACACAGAGAAGCAGCCCTTGCCTTGAAAAATGCATGATCTAAAGAGATGAGATAAAACAAGGGGTGGGGCAAAAATCAGATTTTCATTCCTGTTTTAAACACGTGCAACTGAGATATGGGGGGATTAAATGTCTTTCCTGTGCTCACACATAAAATATCTGGGGCTAAACCTAGGAACTGAACCAATGTTTTTCAGTTCAAACCAACTTCATCTTCCTTCATTAACCCTTTACTTACTAACTACAAGTCTACTCCAACCTGTGTTTATAAGCTGAGATCTCAGAGCTGCATTCAGTCCTTAGGGACAGAGGCTCCAAGCACAGAAGGGGAACAGCAGCCCACTAATCTCTTGCAAGAATGTATATGCTCATATAGCAGTAGTTACTCAGGAACTGATCACTTGAAGCTTTAGAAAAATACAGCTTAGGAAATAAAGTCCCATATTCTGATTTCTTATTTGGTGAAGGAAATCTGGATTCTGCTGTTTCTCTGCAGAGTCCTCTACACAAGCAGCCACAGAAACAACAAACTGTGCCATGCTTCAGGGAAAAAGTAAATAATCACTTGAGGGATTTCTCTAAACATCTGACCTGCAGCTCATACATTCATACAAAAAAAAAAAAAGAAGATAAAGAAAGAGTAGTTATGCATCTTTCAGTAAAGAATTCTATTACTTGGCTTTCAGAAGAGTTTTGTCAGGCTCAGTGATGTGACCATTTAGTTGGGGAGCCCGTTCCAGTGTCCAGCCACCCACTGGGTGAAGAACCTTTTCCTGATGTCCCACTTGAACTTCCCCTGCTGCAGCTTCATTCCATTTCCTTGTGTTCTGACACTGGTGGCCAGAGAGAGGTGATCAGCACCTCCTCATCTGAACATTCCTAAGAATATCTGATTTTAGATGCTCTTACTTTGGTCAAACAAAAGTCAAGGTTTTGTTTTGTTTTGTTGTTGGTTGGTCCATTTTTTTTTTTTAATAGAAAGAGTAAATGTACCTGGGATTCAACTTCCAGATGAATTTCAACTCTTCATTCCAAAATATGGATATAGGAGAACATCACAAAACACTTACTAGGTTTAAAAATAACTACAATAATATGCAGAAAAGGATGTGTCTCTTCCTATCTTTTTGCTTGGAATAGCTGAAGCTTTTCAGCTGAAACATTCCTATACATTTTAGTCTGACATGCCCCAAATGGAAAACTTCATGTCAAGTGGCTAAATATGCACACAATTAAAACTCAGTCTTATAGTAGGCAATGTCTTACAAAGTTTTGGTAAAGATCTGAAGCACTCCTGATAGCCAAAAACAAGAGGTGTGTATGCATATTAAACCCTAAAATACAGTTAATGGAAGACAAACCACTTCACTACTTGGCTTCAGTACCCCCTTTTTTGGTTACTTTTACAGAAAAAAGGCCTGCCATTACATGCCTTGGTCAGAAAATAGAATTTCTACTGTATGGGAAATTAAGGCATATCACAGGTTTTTTTAACCTCTAAAAATATTGAGATATTTCAAGGAGTGGAGCTGGCAAACTATTTTAATTTGGAAATGCATAAATTACTTTAGCTTAATAATGAATGTTGACAGTACTGAAATGTTTCATTAAAAGACTAAAAAGTCTATCATTATTCCAAAGGGCCTGAAAGGAACAAAAAGACAACAAAGCAGACTAAGCGCAGCCTTTCAATGTCCTTGGATTAAAATGCTGACCACAATGAAAAAGTCTAAATCAGTGATTCCAAGAAGGTTCAATGGAAAATATTATTCAAGTAGTCCTCTTCACATAAGACAACACAGAGGTTTCTAATGGAACTTCTTTTCCCAACAAGGCTGATTTTTGCCACCTCTAACTAAAGTAAGGTGTTTAGGACTTCTTACTATTTGAATAACATCTCCTCTCCATGACAAAGCCCATCCATTTCTCAGTCCTTACTTGCCACCAGCTTGCCCTCCTAAAATGTTGCCCCAAGTACCTGCACACTGGGGAAGCACTTTGGAGAGGCTTCTGAAGGACCACCTGCCACAAGGGCTACCAATTTGAAAATAATTTACAAAACTGCAGAATTGCCTGTTTCTCTAAGTGGCTCCAACTAGCTCATTCCAGCAGAAATCCCTGGGGAGAGGAACTGGTTTTCCCTGTACAGAACTGCAACTGCTGATGCTGCACAGTAATAAGATTGCCAAAAATCCTTTGGGTTTTTAGATGGTTGAAGTGCACTTTTGATCTCCAGCTTTGCTCAGGGTGAACAGGCGGCATGTTTTACCTGGGAGTCTGACTGCAGACTGTGCAGTGGGGTCACTGTGAAAATACAGTGGGATGGAGTCTCTCTAAAGCTAGCTAGACATTTGCCATTGATTTTAAAAGCAGCAGAAGCTCAGTCAAGAATAATTAATTTTTATCAACAACACACTTTAGGATTACTCCCAAAAGCATTCAGGTCAGGGCAGACCCTGAAGGTGGTTCAATCTGCACAGTCAATTAGTGTCAATGTTAGTCTATGTTTTCAAATTTTGACTAAAATAGTCTCTCCAAGACTTTTAGTAGAAATGGATGGAAAATATAAATCCATCCAGTGATTAGAGGTGAAAATTTTCCATTAATCTCTGGTCTTACTCAGTTTCAGTGATACAAGAAACCATCTTGATCCTATAGCCCAATTTGTTAAGCCAGTTCTTGCACACATTGATCTGATTACCAGGGAAAATACAGAGGGAAAAGAAAACAGTAAGAGCTGGTCATGTGGTTTTATGAGACATGGATCAAAAATCTTAGCCCTGGCTGCCTCTTGAGGATGGTAAGAAACTCGGGTTTATGAAGGATATCCCTGCTAAAGAAGGAATGCAGAGAGATCTGCAGGCTGCACAGGGAAACTCCACGCTCCATGACACACCTGGCAGTACCAATGGGGAATCTCAACCAGTCCTGACAGGACCAGTGCACCGCCAGAAGCACCACGTGAAAGGAATTTAACAAAGGCAAGGAAGATGTTGAGGACTAGTGCATGGAAAATCCACCTGCACAGGGTAATTCTGGAAAAAACAGAGGAGCACTGCCCTTTGAGGGAACATTGCTCACATTCTGGCACATTCTGGGCACTTCCCAAGCCTGTACCTTGACTTGCATTCAAAGAGTTAATGAGGATAATACCTATTTCCTGGCAACCAGGATGTGCCTGCTGACTGTCTGAAATACTTTCTTAATGAAACCTTAACTTCTGCTTCCAGGAGGACTCTTGTACCAGGCCGCTGACCCAGCATCTACAGGACTCTCCTTCCTTGGCTATAAGGATTTCTGTGTAATGTTTAAAATCCTCTTTTCTAGACAGGCCCTCTAACTCAGTGTAATTATGACACTGCTTCTGATATGAATGGCTCTCCTTGCCACCAACCTCCGCCCTGCCTTTCCCCCAAAATAAAAAATCCTGGTTGGAAACCAAAACAAATAGTAGATTTTTATCATGCAGAATTTGTTAATAATACTTTCCCTGAAATAGTTCCCAGGCCTTTTTTAATGCTCAAATAAAGGCCCAAACATTTACAGCCAGCACTCTAAGCCAACTAATAATTTATTTGAGCCATACTGAAAAGCTCAAGGGGGATTTTGAATGAAAAATCTAGTGAATAAACTGATAGCCAAACACTGCCTTGGAGTCCTGCCACTGTAATACACAGGATGCACGGAGCTCTGTCAGTGACAGAGACATACACTGAAAAACAGTCAATGAGATGATAGTTAAGTCTTGTCAATCTAAAGCAGAAAAGATAATGTCTTTGAGTAAACCACGAGCTTTAATATTTCCCAACTTCAGTAGCACATGGATGATTAGGTGATAAACGCCTACTGCCTTAAAAACTTAAATACATATATATATTTAATCATTTGACAATAGGACAAGAAAGTCAAAACCCTACTTTCAGAACTTCATGGGAAACTTAATACATGGGGAATTCCCAAAGATTCTACTGACTGTTACAGAATCTGCATGTACAGACCAGGATTAAAACTCATAGAATTAGAAAAATTGAAGAATTTTTTTCAAAATCACTTCAGAACTATAGAATTTCTTTGAAGTATCTAAGCCAAACTGAATTTCAGGACTCAGTTGCCATCTTTCCAAACATAAAATAAAATATATATCAAGAACTAAAGAATTTTAGGGCGTGTAAAAAAACTATCTTCTCACTAATTTGCAACATAAACTTAAGAACATGAAAAAAAATTATTCTGTAACTGAAAAAGCTTTCCTTCCTCCTTTTGTTTCGTCTCATACTTTTCACCCGAGTTCATAGCTGAAAGAAAATGAATTCATATAAGAGTAGCAACATGAAAAAATAGTCTTCACAATTTACTGCACAGTAGTTTGTTTCCAATATTGCAATAGATGGGAGTTTGAAGCACCCTGTGGCTTTGGCTGGAGCAAGAGCACTGGTTTAGCCTTGATTTGAACCTGCTGTTTACAACACACTGTAAGTCCTTCCCATATGGCTGACTTTTAGTGAGGTTTATGTGAAAAAAAACCCCACTGCCAACTGAACACAGGAAAAAGGAAAATATTTTGCATGTGTGTATTTATTTTTACAATTACTTTGGACTGCAAAATGAATGAATTTATATTACAGAAAATGTACATTTTACTCTGACGAAATAGCTGTGCTGCTCTTTTGCTTGTTATTTGGCTTGCATGTAGCACACCAAAGATGTGGGATGTTCCAGTTGCAGACTCTGAAGAGACTGGATGTCCAAACTGCTGAGGTTTTTGCAGCTTTCCTGAACTGGGCTCCTGGTGCCTTTTAAACAGTTTGCCCCATTAACCACCTTGGGGATATTCTGTGCAAGTGAGTATGCACGTGAGTGTATTAAATTGATTGTTTCACCTTCTGAACTACTCAGAAATCTGGAAATTACTTTCAACGAGCATACAAACCATTGGAATAATCTCTGGAACTTATCTCAACCTCAGGAGACTCCAACATTGAGCTAAACACACCAGGAAGGCTGGATTTGTATTTCAGCACTTCTGTTTCCAGCTACGACCCAGAATCAAAGATGAAATTTAAGAGGAAAAACAATTTATAGCTAGAAACAAATCAAAGCTAATTTAGCAAGGCTCACTTGTGTAGCATTTCATGTGTCCCAACTGTCCCTTTGCTGCACAGGCTTAAGCCCCAACCAAGACTTATGGCTGTGAGCACATATGTGCACTGAGATCATTCCTCATCCCATTTCTCAGGGAGCAGGGGGACAAGCACAAAGAAATGTCTTGGTGATACCTTGGCTCCAGAGCACACTCCAACTCACAGCTGCAAAACAACTCAAAAAGAAAGATGCTGTCATAATTAAAAGTATACAGCATGGGCTCATGAGATTTGGGTCTTGAGTGGGTTGTTTGAGAGAGAGAGCTCTGAAGTATGTAAAGAATTTAACTACTAGTCCCATGGTTTCTGTTGCATTTTTCATCCCTAGCTGTGCACGTTTTTGCTGTTGCCACAGCTCCCAAAGTGTAACACACCTCTCTGACTCACAGTGACACTGTTGTGGACACAAATACATCTTCACACAAGGCAGACAGATTCCAAGCAGCTACAGAGCTGGGAGGAGAAGAGATTTACAATTGCAGAAGTGGAGTTGAGCCTCCCAAATAGAAATGAAAGGGATGCAAACTTCTGAACTTTGGGAAAGTTTAAATCTGTCTTTTCTCAACTCACAGCACTCTGACTCAATACTCATCTCAATGCCTCACTGCAGTTTGGGGAGACAGGGAATAATATTTTTATTATTTCCATTCTACAGATGGTCGAGCTGAAGCACTGCAAGGTTTATTGACTTACTCAGAGTTGCACAGCATGCTTGAATGGAAGCAGAACCCCAGCTGGCCTGATTCCCACTCCCGGGCTTTTAGCCGTTACACTCTCCTGTATTTGCTCCTTCTAACATCTGATTATTTTACTGTTCTAATCAGCTCCCCATTTTATACTCAAATTATTTCCTCAGGTTACATTAAACCCTTTTATCACATTACCCAGACAAGACTATAGATATATTTTTTCAGCCATGCATAGGCAGAAATTGAGTTTCTTTTGTTTAAGTGCAAACATGCACAGGGTCAGTGAAAGGATCCAGACTCTGAGAAATTATTCCTCTGCTCATTTTCATGTTCACAACATGAATTACATTAAGAGCAGAAATTAGTCATTAGCATCTCCCTGTATTTACTGAAAAACTAATAAAACATCACATTTTAAATGCTTGTTACTGCATACTTTTGTTAGCATATCACCTCTCCCACTACCAATGACTAAACAACTGACATAGCTGGATCTTGGCTGAGGCTGCTACAGAACAGCAGGAACACTGGTGAAGCATCTTCCAAAACTGAGTTATTTATCTGGCCAGGGAGATTTTTTCCCCCCTCTTTCTCTCTCTCTTTCTGTGCGTGCTCATGAACCTGACCCAACACGTTTCCAGAAGAGACTCTGCGGTTGTTGTTGCCAGACAATGCCTGCAATCATTTTTCTCCAGCCGTACGTACATCCAAACTAGGGGAGGGAGGGAGGGAGGGGGGAGGAAGAGAGAAAAGCTCTTTTGTTTGGAAGTGTGAAGAGCTCCGTCGAAACACGTCTCTTCAGGGTAGTTTTAAGTTGCAGAACTGATAAGAAAAAAACCCAACATAATGATTTCCCTCTGCTTGCTGTGCCTACCCTCGGAGCAGTCCCCTCTGCTTCTGGTGCCCATTAGGAATGAGACAACTCTTGAAGAAAAGACCCTCACTGTAGGAATACATTCTCTCCACTTCTTTTTTCCCCCCAGGTTTCATAGAATCATAGAACCATTTGGGTTGGAAGATGACCTCTAAGATCATCGGGTCCCACAGAAATCTGGTCTCTGTAATTCTCCCCCTCACCACCACCAGGTACTCCCAAAGGGGCTTCTGTCTCCACATTAAATTGATGGAGTGTCCCAGTGTAGCTGACAATCTCTGCTGATCAGGCTCTTGTGTTCAAAACTGATGGACTGTGGGGCTCCCAGAGGGGAGGGCCAGTGCTTATTTGGAGGCTCTCTTCCATGCAAAGTATGAAACTTATGAGCTGGGGAAACTGCCTCTGGCCAGAACCCAGTCCAGGGAAGGTTTAAGTGAAAAATAAAAAAGTCTCTTAATGGCTTAGCAATAAAACCATGGGATCTGCTGGAGCATCTGACAGTCAGAGAGAGTTAGTTTACTCATGATTTAACTTGGTCCACAAAACTGAAGGAAAGACATAGTGCATTAGCTTAAAGTGGGTTGCAAAAGTGGTATGTAAGAAGCAAGGTAGCATCCACCAGGGAAAAGCTCTTGATTGCAAGGAGAGCGGGAAAAGAAGCCAAACTGTTCTTTTCACACTAATTAATTAAATAAATAATATTCCTGCCAAAAAGTTGCCAACTGCCTTCAAACTGCAGAGCAACGTGTTCACACTGGATTAGCCCAGGAACGTAACAGTTCCTGTCCATTCCTGCTTACAATTTTTTGGGTTTTTTTTTTTTTAATAGAATAAAAAAGGTGCCTTTGCTTTGGAAAGAATTTTTTAATGTGTGACTACTGTAATGCAGAATAAACCAGCCAGCTTAATCTTTTTATGAAAGATGAACAAAATAGATTGGTCTTTGTTCAAGTTTGTTCTAGAAACAAGCTGGACTTAATCCTTTCAATAACAATCCCTGAATCTGTTCCTACAGTACTTCAGACATTTTTCCAAGGAAAAAAGATACATACCTAATCTCCAAGGTACCCATACTGCAAATCTGGGTCCTGCAAAGCCAGGCTACTCTGTAAATCAGGTTTCTTTTCTCTTTAGAGAGAAAAAAATGAGAGAAAAAAAAAAAAGACTAAACAATCAGAGGAAAACTACAGTTAGCTTGGGGAAAAGGGGAATTTTCCAGTTTAAATAGATGTGCAACCAGTAACAAGCATAAGCTGTTTATGCAATGAGCTTCATAATTTTATTGTGCCTCTGCCAGGTTACACTGTCTCACTGCCTAAAACTGAAATTTACCCTGTATGTGTGTGTTACTCAGCCTCTCTGGTGAAGTGAAAGAAGAATTATGTTCAGATCCTCTCTGCTCTTCATCTCGAGGACAGAGGTTTGCACTTCTACATGGTTAAAACCAGGTATGAGGTAATTTTCAGCATTCCTCACGTGGTAGAGAGGAAAATACACCTAGAAAATATATCTCTCACCAATTCTAATCAAATTAATCAGTTACATCTGTGGATTAGTGATTTAAGGAAAAACAGGCAGGCTGATGTAGGGCCTCATAGACAAAATTATCTATCACATAATGAAGAAAGTTCACACATTCTTCCTTTACCAAATATGTCCCAATAGTCTGGGGCCATCTGGAAATACATACACCCCTTTTGAAAGGCTTTTACTTTCACTTTCTTCAAAATTAATAACAATTCTTATGTACCTTTTTTTTTCCACTTTCCCAACTCATTTAAAAACCTATCCAAAATCCAGAAAAAAATCTCACGGCTTTAAGGTACAGCCACATACAACTTCAGGGGCTTTTTTTGGACATCTGATGCACACAGATCTTCCTCCACAAACAGAGACAGTGAAAGTAACAAGGACCTTTGGCACTGACCACAGAATCACAGAATGGTTTGGGTTGGAAGAGACATTAAAGGTCGTCCAGTTCCAACTCCTTGCTTTGGGCAGGGAGCCTTTCACTAGACCAAGTTGCTCAGAGCCCCATCCAGCCTGGCCTTGAACACTGCCAGGGATGGGGTATCCACAGCTTCTCTGGGCAGCCCGTGCCAATGTCTCACAGTAAACAATTTCTCCCTAATATCTGATCTAAATCTCCTCTCTTTCAGTCTGAAGCCATTCCCCTTTGTCTTGTCACTACATGTCCTTATAAATAGTCCCTCTCTATCCTGTAGGCTCCCTTCAGGTACTGGAAGGCCATAATTAGGTCTCCCTTGAGCCTTCTCTTTTCCAGGCTGAGAAATCCCACCTCCTTCAGTCTTTCCTCACAGGAGAGGTGCTCCATCCCTTTAATCATGTTGGTGGCCCCCTCTGCAGCTTCTGCAGGAGGTTGATGTCCTTTCTGGGCGGGGGACCCCAGAACTGGGTGCAGTGCTCCAGGGGGGTCTCAGCAGAAAAGAGTGGAGGGGCAGAGGAGCAGAGGGGCAGAATCCCTTCCCTTGCCCTGCTGCCCACACTGCTCTGGATGCAGCCCAGGATACAATTGGCTTTTTGGGCTGGGAGTGCACAGTGCTGGCTCACGTTCAGCTGGAGCCAAAGGAATGCATCAGTTTGTACTGCTGCTGATAGCAACTTCCTGTTCACAACTTCTGTAAAGAATATGGGAGAGGATTAATGTCCCTATCCCTTTATGCTATCCAAGGAGCAGATCAGACACTAGGCAGCTGACAAACATTTCTTGAGGGCGAGGAAGATTGCTTTTGTTTCCACACGCAGCCCAGGGTCCTGGCTTCTGACCAGACCTCCCTCCTGCGACATCTCTTGGGCCAGCAGATCCCTTGCTTACCTAAATTTGAGTCAGAGGCAAGCAGAACTCAACTAGAGATCAATATTTTCTTATTCTTAGGTTTTCTGGGAAAAATTGTTCAACAGCTTTGCATATTGGGCTCTGCAGATGTGTCAGCATGCTGCTGTTTTTACACAACATGCAATGATAAATCACTGATCCCAAACTAGCTTCTGTCCTTCACAGAAGTTTCCTGTTCTGAAAGCCCTCCTGTGCCTGACAGGTTCATCAGCTGCTGGAGAGATTGTGAATAAACTGTTCTTTATTTATGACACGCTGTTCACTTCTCTGGAGATGTGTCCTGCTTTGTTTTACAGCTGTAGAAATCCATCAGCAAACAGATCCCTGTTTAATCATAGCAGGGACAAAAGAGTCAGAAAATACTCCAGGAACAGAGAAGTGACAGATACAGGGGCTGAGTTCTGAGGCTTATAGAGTGTGCACCACCCCAAACAAAGCTCAGGTATTTCACACCACATACTGCCTTTGTCAAACTTACATGTTGTGAACAAGCCACTTTGTGAATTTTTGTATTAACTAAATACAAGAGTGGGAAATAACACTGTAAATTCCCTGTTCACATAGCTAATGGCTAGACATTATGAAGGGAGTTATTCAGATAAGTAATAGCCTCCAGCTAATCTTTTCCTTAAGCCATACAGAAGGCAATAACCTCGTACAAGCCCAGGCATGCTGTCCCTTCCACTTAGATCTTCAACTCGCCTGACAGTAAACTTATTTTTCCTTTAATCAAAGCACCCCTGACCGACCATTTCATAGGGTCTAATCCAACTACCAGTGAGGTAAATGGAAATTAAATTGTAGTCCTACACTTCGAGTAGGAAATTAAAATTAATTAATTAAAAACCCCATAGAGGAGGGAAACTTTGCAGTGAGTACATGCATTAAGCAAAGTAACAGGCACATACACCAGGGTATATATTTCCAAAGGACAGAGAGACAGGTTCAGAAGTTGTTCTGGTTCCACGTGATAGCTCAAACCAAAGGTAGATTTACTTTCATCTTAGTTAAAAGACACAGAGGAAAACCCCTTCTTAATCATAAGTGAATAACTACAAGATGGTGTCTATGACAAATATTTTAGATTCCAAATGCTTTCTTAGAAGTTAATTTCAAAAGTATGACCATGTGTCAATGTCTGACCTAGCTCTCCTTTGAACTTAGTTTCTTATGACTGCAATGACCTCTTATTTTGGCAGGCCTGTTCCCAACAACAGCAAACCTGGAGAAGCTGAAGAAGCCACAGAAAAAGTGCTGTATGGAAACACTGTGTGAATGCACACTGGAGGAGTCCTTTAGACACTTACACCATGTGCATGAGCAACAACAACCATTATAACCACTTGGATTATGTATTCATTATCACCATTTCAGGAAAGACTAATCTGATCAGGATTTAATGCATGCTATACTCCATACCAAAAAGGGAGAGAGAACAAGGCAAAAGAGAGACCCTGCTTCAGGTGTCTTCTAGTCCAAGTAGTATGGAGTGACAACAAATGGGGGACAAGAAGGAAACAATAGGCAGCATGATGGGTACTTTTTCCTGGCATGAGTTTTACAGAAGGATCTGAAAAAGCAGAAAACCTTTAAGATATTTATGGAGACACACTCTGAACAAATACACACAAATATGTTTGTGTTTATATATATATATATATGAGAGTGTGTGGGATGAAGTACAAATGGGCTTCTCTAGGTGATACCAGCTGGTGTAAGCCATGAGCCAACAAGGTGACAAACAGGAAGGATCATGAAAGATCTTTAAAATTAATCTAAGGACCATGCACTCAGTATGATGGCAAAAGTGATAGAAGGATGCAAAGAGAATGATGAAACCTCAAAGCTGAGGGCTTGGAAATTTGGATACAGCTGCAGATACCTCAGTGAATTAAGAGAGGGTGAAATTATTGCATTTATCAACATATAAAATAATGTTGCAATAATAGAAATTTTGATGGCAACAGCCTAAGCAAGTCTTAATATTAATTAAGAACAATAATTAATATGGCTTTACCCAAGTAAAAACAAAATGCCATTTTTAAAATGGGAAATGCTATTTCCCCTGAGTAAATGGTGTAACAGAAATAACCTGTGTCCTCACAATGCAACAAAATAAAAACACTTCAGAAAAGGTATCAAGCTTTTGAAGAAGTTACTCTGTCTTGCTTGGAAGTGGATGGGCTGAGTATGCTTTTAACGTTGTGGAAGAGAAGTCATATGAGTTTCTAAGCTGTTACTCAGTTCTGCAGTATTAAGTTCTGGATAATAAAAACATACTCTTTAAAGATTACAAATTCTGGCATCCCACGTCTATAACTCATGTTACAAATGTTTACAATTACAGCTGTATTTACTTTTCCTCTTTTATTTTTCTCCTTACAGTGAAACTGATTTATGTTAGCACTGACAATAAGACATAGAAAGAAGAATAAAATTTTTCCAATTAGTTAATCCAGTTTGTGATGGCTATTAGTAAGGGAGATGAAAGCATGAAAGAATAACCCATGGATTCTTCATAATAAATTGGATTTTAGTAGGAAATGGCACAGGTACTCTCTGGTAACCTGAAAACTCAGTTGTTAAAGATTTAAAGCTCTGAAGAAGATTTCACCATCTTCTTCATGACTTGTGCTTTGTGACAGGTTAAGTGCAGTCTTTAAAATCCTCTATACTTGTGTCTCAGAACAACATACTTGATAAAACTGGATTTAATACATTACAGTGTATTGGCCTTTAAAAGCACATTTAAAAAAATATTTGTTTCCCCATGCAAGTATTTAATGTTTTTAGAAATATCTATTTTACTTAAAAAATGACAAAATGTATCCCTTACTTAGAAAACACCAAGAGTCAAACTAAATTAACTGAGAAAGTTTCAAAGATGAAATAGCCATTAAAAACCCCAAACATGATGTTTTTGAAATGTAGAACAAATTTCATCCATCCAACCTTTGTAAACTAGCAAATAAGTTATGAAGACTCATTTCATAAAGCTTTATGTTTCAAATCTAAGAAACACTTCCTATCCCACATACTTAAATTCTTAACAAAAATACCCAGAGATGTTGCATGTCTGAATTTTATGTACATTAATAAGTACTACATATGTCAAATATATATTAACAAATCTGCAGTTCTGAATGTTGCACAGTGCATGCTTTTTTGTTTCCACACTTTTGAGGACACTGAAAGATTCATCCATCAGATAAAACCATGGTGGGTTCTACTTGGTGCACTATGAAATTGTTCTGAATCTGACAGAATTCAGCACCTTTAGGGGCAGTGCTATATGAATTGTCTAGATTACTGGCAAAGTTGTATAAACAAGAGTGAATGATTTGCCAAGATCAAATTGGAGAATAACCTACTACTGAATGACCCAGCATCCCAGAGTGTAAAGCTGTGTCCTCAGTAACCCCAAATTTAACTAAAAATAGGTTGATGTTATGACTTAGAGCACAAGCTATGCAACTTCTTGCGTGGTGAAACTTGTTTTAAAATGGAGATTACCTTGAAGTAACCTCTGTTCCTTTTATAAGATTGTGTTTCCAGCCACATTGGCTAGCGCAGTTCACATGGAAAATCAGCAGTGGAACAGTACCTGAAGATTTGAAAATCTGTGTGACTACTTACAGGGTAAAGCATCACAGCTTGAACAGGCTATTTTATGCACCTTATTTACAATACTTGGCCATTCATATAGCTAAGTCACATAATTATCTACCCAAGAAATCCAACCTACTGACAGTGTGAGCTTCTATCCCTTTATTATCTGAAAGAAATTGATTGTGATGCATCCTTCAAATTCCTACTGTAAAATTAGGACTTAGCACTGTAAAGTATCACAGGTCTTTACTCCAGAGACTCTAAAGCAAACTTTAGAGTTGAAAAACACAGAGATTTCTTGGATTTAGGGCTCTAAAGTCATATGTTACTCATGGCTCTTATCATCATATATCAACTGATTCCCAAATTCTGAGAGAGTTCAAGCCCAAGTTTGGCTTGTCACTAATTCATGCTTAAAGAAAGAGCATTTATTAAAATCATTGAAGATCTCTCCTTTGACTTCAATGAATTTTGAGTCAGACCTATAATCCATCAATCTCTGATCTTACCCCTAAACACAAAATTACCTGCAGGAATACATTTTTGCATTACAGGCCTCTGTTTAGCAGAGCACTGGCATGGCTCCACAAAGCTCACCTCAGAGATGATACAAGTTCTTACCTTTTCCCATCCTTTCATGTGAGAAGAGAAATACATTACTGAGTTCAAGCCCCTCAGTGTAAGAGCTATGACATGCACAAAACAACAGTGTATTTACTTTTGGTATTGCAGACACTTTGAAAGTCAGACTGTGAGAGAGACTGGGAGTGGGAGAGGGAAAGAGAAAAAAAACTTCCAATGGCCTGAAATACATGAAGAAATACAGTATTAACAGTGGTCTCTGAAAATTAGTGTCTAGTCATGGTGGAAAAGTCTAAATGCTATGTATTTATTGGGATTAAACAAAACATGGTTCTCTTTTGAAGCTTTGTGTTTTTTGGGTTCTTTTTGGAACCTGTGAAAAGCTGGATTTGACAGTCAGTCAGTCAATACAAATGAACTGAGTTTCTGAAGTCAAATAGGCTGTGTCAGTACTGCACCATCTTTTTGCAATAAACTATTACCAACTCTGTCACGTTACATGACAGAGCAACCAAAAGCCAAAGCAAACCCTTGGGTAAAACAGACTTTTTTTCAGTCACATTTTCTGCTAAGTTTCTCCTTCTTTCTTGGAATGTCAGTTTAGTCTTATAAATATTCCAGAGCAGAAACAGTTGCAATTAATTACTGGGAAATGGGAAATGGGTATCTGCATCATTAGTTCTTTTAATGGCAAAAACATACTAAATGCTTTCCTATACCTCATATGAATATATAACAACAGTCAATTACTCCACAACAGACAGACACTATAACTTATTTTGGAGGATTTCATTCTTCTTTACCTATCTCTCAAGGCTCCTGTTCTGGGGCTGGAAAACAGTGCTCTGCTATCTTTACATTATTTGACAATTTACTTTCCATTTCACCTGTTTCTTCCTGGAGTTACAGCTGCAGGCTCACAGAATTGCCTGAGCCTGGAGAGATAAAAATCAAATCCCAAAACAAACAACTCCCCCATCTTTGCCTCATCCTGAAATATCTCAGTTTGATAATAATGCAAATGAAGGGAGATAAATCTCTCCCATGAATACATTTTTTTTTTTCTTTTTTCTCTGTGCCAATATTGGCAGCAGGGACAGATTTTATTAAACTGTGTCTTACAAGATTCAGTAAACAAAGTGACTTGGGCATCATTGCAGCTCAAGGTTTTGAGTTTTTTCAGAGAATCACAAAGGCTGGAAAAGACCCTCAGGATCATTGAATCTAAATTTTGCCCAAGGCCCTCAAGATCATTAAATATAACTTTTGATCAAATACCATTATACCAACCAAACTATGGCACTCACATCCAGTCATTTCTTGAACATTTCCAGGCATGGTGACTCCACCACTTCCCTTGGCAGCATGTTCCAACCCTTGACAACCCTTTCAGTGAAGAAATACAGGCAATAAGCATGCTTTCCTACAGGCAAGAAGGAACAGATGAGAAATCCTCTTCCTTCGGCTCCTGAAGAAATGCCAGATCTGAGCTAGGAAATGAGCTCAGTTCTGCAGCAGCACATTTCACCTAAGTCCAGACACTAACCTCCTTTGTGACTGCAGCCCCTGAGGTTGAAAGTTGCATTTCTGCCATAGTAGCCATTCCAGTTGTCATAAAATTCAGGGCACTGACTCATTCAAGCAACCGACGGCAGTTCCATGTGGCAGCATATGGCTCTTGGTTTTGGAAAGGAAATTTTCACATTATGACCCTCGTGAGGGAAATCAGTCTGGCAGTCAAGAGCACCATTTCCTATCATTATGGGGTTAAGGACATACTAAGTGGGTCTCATGATCTATAGAAACCTCATTAGGTGGACATAGACATAAACATAGGAGTAATGAAATACTTTTGGTGGAAATGTGGCAGCTCCAAGCCACCCTATGTTTCCGCACTGATTGTGATCTTGAAAAGCAACACCTGCTTGTCAAAGAAACCTCTTCCAAGAAAAGTGGAATAAAAGCACAGAAATGATTTAGTAATTCAGTGGTTTGATTAACACAACAATCACCATCACCAGTCACTGCCCCACCTGGTATGTCAGACAAAAGCTCAAACACAGCAGTTTTATAACTAAATGTAGACTTCCCACGATCAATTTGTTTCAGTCCTTTGGATGACATAATTTCCAACAAAAAATGGGGAATTACTAAAGAGAAGCCAAGAACAATTTGACTTATAGCAGGGTATATTTTAAAATTTCCAGTGTAAAGAAATAATCAAATTCATAAGTTTTCAGAATATTCCCTCCTGACAGAATTAAATTCTGGAGCAGCAGTGTATACTTGCTTGCTGCTTGCATTCCCTGTCCAGCTGGAAGATTCCCTTTCTCCAGGAGAGTCCTGGGAGGTGCAGAAAGTTGGCATAGCTCATTATATCAGTACAGGGAAGTGCTGTGTGGATGAAGCACAACCAAAATCCAATTATTATCTGTGGAGCAAATAGCTCCATAGCTGCAGCTGAGGTTGGAGGAAGCTGCCTGATGGCTGTTACGTGTGATGCCAGCTCCAGGGCACAAAGCACCTTCCTACAGCTGCCCTTCCACACTTCCAGGCAGATCAGAGGAAGTGCCAGCCCCAAAAGACAAATGATAACTTGTTAAACATCACAAAAGATGTTACAGGAGTTATTTAAAAACAACAGAGTACAGTAACCACTTACTAGAGGACACACAAAGACAGTAAGAAATGATGCTGCTTTCAGAAGGAGCTGGGCATAAAATGGCTTTCCTGTCTGTTTCAGGACATAAAATATTTATTCCTTTCTGCTGAGAACAACCTCAAAACCTTGCGAATTTGTGAATGTAAAGCCAGAGAGAATATCAACCCCTTTCTCCCTGGGACAGCAGAGTCTACTGGTGAGGAAATGATCAAGATGTGGGGTGTGCAGTCCCAACAAAGAATCGACCTTTTGGCATCCCAGGTAATGGCCCTGGTCATTGTGACATTATCCAGTAGCACAAGCTTGTCCTTATGCAAAACTTTTGCTGGAGCAGAGATTTCAACCACAGCCTCCTCCAGTGCATGAGAACAGTACTGGCTCTTCTAGAAGAGGTGAGAAAAGAAGGTCACTTGCTTTCTGTTTTTCCAGGAATTCCAATCTGGGCCCCTGAATCATCTTCCCAGTAAAGCTTTGTCAAAACTGGCATGCTCTTGTTTTTTGTTTTTTTTTTTTTTTCCCCTCCTTATTTTCAGTTTTAACTAATTTGATACTCTCTAAGGAAGAAAAATCAAAAATATGTTGCTGGAAAATTTTTTAACAGCTTGTGTTACAAAGCACAATGGTGCCAAAGCTAGGAGCAGGACCTGGGAATGGTCACAGCTCTAATCACTCAGCTGTGTGCTCTGCTACTACTAATTTGTCATAGGAAAACAGATGGTGATGGTGGTGCACGGGGCCAGATTCTTACACCTCTTTAACATTTACAACTTGCATTGCAACAGCATCTTTGGGACCTCAGGAAGCCTGGGGCCCTGTTATGTTAGGCACTGTACAAACAGAGAGTAAGATACAGTCTCTGCTCTTGGGAGCTTCCTGAGAGACTAAATAGACAAGACAGATAAAGGAGGGAGAAAAAGCAGAGAAGTGATTTGCCCAAGGTCACTCAGGAAGAACTTGCAGAGCTCAGAGTAGGTCTCACATCACAGGTCAGTGTATTTCCACTTGTCCAAATCCTGTCTGCAAACAAACAGCTGTGACCATTAAATCACTTGCTGAGCCTCCAACAACTTCAGTGCAGCTCTCTGCTTTGTAACTACCCCGTGCATGTTCCCTACAGAGATACCAGGAGGAGCTCACCAGCATAGCACAGATGGGTGCCATTGCTGCTGCACTCACTGAGAACATAACCAATCCCAGGGCAGCAGCTAAATGCATCACAAAGGGTGTTGTTGTTTTTTTTTTTTTTTAATTTTGACTTCCCCCCCCTTCAGAACAGCTTTGGATAGAAAGTTACATTAAAATACACTTGACACTGAGCACTAGAGAAAATGCCTGCTTCCAGCAGCCCCCAAATACTGTATAAACTCATCTGGTCAAAGACTGAGGCACCCTTTGCCTTCTTGTGTTTTGTTCTTATACCAGGTTCACCGGAGAGGGCAAATGCACTTTAACCCTTTCTATATCATGCATTCATAAAAATACTAAGCAGATGCAGAAGCCTGTGCACAAAGCCTCCATCTTTTAAAGGTTAAAAGAACTGTTTTACAATTAAGGCATTATTCTTCATGTGGAATAACTGAGCTGTCATCTGATGTTTGTGAAGCCACAAATTCCAAACTGCAAGATGTCCATTGTATTCCATGATGCATGCACTCTACTCAGGCTGACAGAAATTATTTTTTACAGCAAAATTCTAGTAGAGGTCATTTAACAACCGTGTTTCCAGAACCTCATGAAAAATACATATCTTCTAATGGATTCAGGTGTAGTTCAAATGTCTCACTGTAGGCTTGCTCTGTTCCATGCTGCTCCTGCTGCAGGCAGCACTGTCAGCTGTATGGATTTCCCTTCTGATCAATCCATCCTCTCTCATGTCTGAGGGTAAACAGGGACCTGAGGAATGATGGCACCGAGGCCTGGGCTCATCCTACCTGGGCTCATCCAGAAGTGGAACTGGTTCAGATGCCCAGTGTGGTCAATGGCCTGACAAAACAAGACACAGGTATGCTCACCCCCTCTCTCTTACCCTTCAGAGTGAGTTGCCTGAATTTGAGCACCAGGGGTTGTCTCTGCCTCAGCACATGAGGCAGTGCAGGTGAAGAAGATCTCTTCAGGATGGGAGAGCTGCTGCTGAGGCAGAGCCACCATCATCCTCACGTCCCTCTGGAGCTGGGTTTGCTCCATGCCAGCTCAACTCCAGACCCAAGGAGGGAAGGCCACTCAGGGGCAGGAGTGTGCTAGGTGTACTCCTGTAGCATACGTGCACAGTTTGATTTCATTCATAACTCTCCCATGTCCCAAGACTGCTCTCAACAAAAACAAAACCCTAATAAATGGGGATTGTCAGATGATTGTTTCAAAAATGCATTCCTGCTCTGAGATAAAGCACCAAGGCAACCAGCAAGACCTACACTGCACTAGAACCATTAATTTTTAAAGACCAAACAATATCAAGTAATTTAGCACTCAAATTGACAGTAGGTTTTTGTTAAAAGCAGAAAGCAAACAAAATCCAAATTCTTAATATCCTTAGGAGTGTTTTCATCGCTCATTTAATTGACTTTCTCCCTAGAGCTTTTGCAATCCCACTGCAGTAAATTGTGAAGCAGAAAAGAGGATCTTCACTATAATAAAGCCTGACAAGTTAAATTCTCCTAAACTGAGCAAGCAGAAAAACTTAAACAAGATTTAAAACAACTCTATTAACCCAGGATATGACAAGAAAAAAAAAAAAAAAAAACAAAAACAGTTATGGGTACTGGTAGCACACCTTGCTGGGAAGTTTCTGTTTCCCTGTCATTATACACTGGACTGCCCATGCTAACGTTCCACTCAATGTGTCAAAAGCAGCAGCAGCAAGAGTTTACAAAAGATCTCTGGCTCTCAGTTAACAGCATTTTATTTCTTCTCCATTTTGCCAGTTAGTGTTGCAATCCTTGCAGTGTATTAGGCTACCACTAGACATTCCTGAATTCTTTTAAAAAGGACGGTTCTTGGCACTTGCTAGAAGGCAGCAAGACCATTCCCTTCATGTAAGGACACTGCCACACCGGTAGTGCAACTGCTGCACTTTCAAGCAGGGCATTCACCCCATGCTCCACCTTGGGTGCACTTTTAAAGCCTCTGGGTACCTCTGGTTACTACCAGAAGTAGTTCTGCATAGTACTACTATGCAGAAAATGACTGGTTGTGCATTAAACAGTTTTTCATGGAGCGAAATATTACAGATACAGATTTTAATCTATAAATTGCAACGCAGCCAGGAGAAAAAGGGGTGGAACAACCATATTCCATAACAGCCTGCAGCCCAAAAGGCAGCTGGCATCTGAGTCCTAGCAAGAAACGTTGAACAGATTGTGGGTGCTGGCTATGGGGGAGCATTTTCTTGCTGACATGGAGGTTGGGTGTTGATTCAGTGCTGGCAAAAGCTTTCCTCTGCACCCACAGAAGTTAAATCCTCCATCACCTCTCAACAAGTACATTATGATGGCAGAAGGCTTTTTTTATCTAGCTGATGACAAGGAAGCCTGTGAGGCTTTTTTGAGGATCAGAGTTAAAAAAACACAACCTGAAAATGCCTTCTGTGTCTCTAAGGTGATCCTCAGCTCCACTTAATCTTGTTTGGGGAGTGGCTGAGATACCAGGGTGAGCTGGCAGGGAGTTGGGCAGAGCTCCTCTGAGGGGGAGCAGGGAGAGGATGGGTGGGCAGGATGTCAGATGGGAGGCACCACTCGCCGACCACGCCTGAATGACTCTACTTCCATCCTGTGCCACTGAAACAAGGCAAGTGCCAGTATGGATTTCATATTTTCAGAATTTATGACATGTGTTTTAAATTTAGGGAGTTAACAAAGAGATGGAGAAGAACCATCAATTGTAATAAAGCATGGCCAAGAGCAGTCACCTTGTGCTGGCTTAGAGAATACCTGGCAGACTACCTGATACTTACATTAGAACATATAAAAAGTGACTCCAGGGTTGAATTTGATACATGCACACACAGAGCATGCCAGGAGCTGTGGTTCTGTGTCCACTGCTGTTGGGACCCAGTGAAACTACTTTCTGCAAAGTGTGGTTGAACTCAATAGCAGAGCTGGGACCAAGAGAAAGATCATGTGGCAAAATGCTGCCTAAAGGAACTAATTAGCCAACAGAAGATGAGACTAGTTTTAGTTTCTTCTGCTACAGTTTAACATTTTCACCGTACATCTAAGGACATCTAATGTAAGACATTAACCATATTTCAGGTGCAAAATTTCAGTATAATTTTCTGACTAAAAAAATCAATAATCAGATTGTTGTAATTAAAAAGTGATGCTTACAGGGAAATTTAGTTATCTGTCAAATTCAGCACCGAGGGACACAGTCTTTGTGTAAATCTGCTTTGTTGAGTTTGTGGGCTGAGGGCTGGGTGTCCCTTGTTTGAGTTTGAGATTTTGACCCACAAACCACGTGGGACCTGGATTTTCCTCATGTTGCCATGTGAATCCAGAAATCAGCTCCAGTCTGAGTGCAAGAGGGCCCAGTTTTGCTGAGCAGCCTGGAGAACAGTCACAAAATTTTCCACACACCTGGGCTGAGCTTCGAGTCTGTAACAAAGCTGAAAGCTGGCCAAGTTTCTCCTGGCTTTGTTACCGGGCTTTTTGCACTGATCTATTATTCTCTGCATATTTTTTTTCTTTCAAAACCAAACCATTAGGGAAAAAAGGTTTGTGGAGGGGGAGGAGAGAATGTAAACGAAACAAGAGTGTGTGTTTGCCTGCAAGAGGGACATGCAGCACTACAGCAATTGGTATAATTGCACACACTAGCAGCTACAAACAGGCTGAGAGCTTCAAATGTAGGACAGCTCATGGGAAGGGGAAAAAAAAAGAAATCAAAAGAAAAAAAAAGATAGAAGACAGCAGAAGCGCTGTTTGTCTTGGCTGGTTAGCACTCAATGCCCACCTGCATTTGATTCTGCTCAGTCTCTGGACTCCTCCCCTCACTTTGGAGTTAAGGCAGTACAGGAAGGCAGGAGGGGAAGGGAGACAGAACACTTTGTACTAGCAGCCAGACCACTGTTTAACTTCTTCAGCCAAAAAACAAATATGAATATGGAAAGATTTTATGGTGAGATACATCAACAGACTGAAGCAGTTCTGAAAATCCTTCTGCAGTTGCTCATTCAAGGTTTTCAACCTGCAGACCTTTCTTGTGATTAATCCCAGTGTTTGTTTTGTAGTAGTAGTGCTAAGTATTTACCAAGTGAAGTGAACTGTCAGTTCTGCCACAGAGAGTTCTGTCTGCTGGGAGTGTTTTATGGCGTTCATAATTTGCAGTTATATCCAGCCCTTGTTGCTTTTTCAGTTTCATTATTGTTTGAAAATGAAACCCAGAAAATAACCCCTGTGCTTACTAGCAGAGAAGCCTGGGTGTTGAGCAGTAGGAATACAGCAGCCGTGAGCATTTCAAAATGCAGAGCAAGAAGAAATTCTGCTGCAAACTATACTTCCCTATGCATGGTAAACTTTGAATCGCTCATTTGTTTACTTACAAAAATTCTTTTATGTCAGACGGCTTTTGCAGATATTCTCCCTCCAAATTCAGAGCATATTTTAGCAGCCCAAATACTGTGCACAGGCCTTAAGCATGCTGAACCTGGCAGTATGCCCCCAAATTAGGCTGTGCTGAGCAGAGAGAACAACAGACATCTTCCTCCCTTGTGCCATAAGAGATCTCAGAAATAAAAGTTCTTTTTTTTTTTTTTTTAAATTGGAAATGCTTCACGTAAAGAGACATCACAAAGTAAACTGCTGATGGCACCTGAGGGTGCTATGGCAAGCATTTCTTGTGAACCAAAGTCTCAGAAGGTGACAATAACAGCTAGAGAATAACAAGGTGCCTCTGGATCCACAGGCATCACATCACTGAAATATCCTGATGTCTTCTAAAGCCTTGGGGATTGTAAACCACTGTCAACAACTTTCTATCTCACAGAAAAAAAATTACAGCCTTTTGGAAAGCTTGAGAAACACTGAATTAGAAATGTAAAAAGCACTATTTTCATTTTGTACAAAAGTCTGCCACTGTAAAACCATGATACCTAAAAGCAATTGCTTAAAAACTGTTGAAAGTGAATATCTAAATAGATATTCTACTACAACTTTTTAGCTATCCTGTGCATTACAATTATGAATTAAATTAATTGTTTTCATTATTTTATTCAGAAGTGAGGGAGGGAATGGAATGACACTCTTCATTGGAAACTGCAATGTTAAATTCTAAACATTTGGAAATGGGGAAACACAACACTAAGATAGGATTTAAATGAAAGCAAAAAGTTATAAACAAAGGAGGAAGCAGTAAGACCAATTCAATGCCTTTCCCCTTCCCATCCCTCCTGCTTTACCAGCACAGGGGAGATTGCAAATGGAGGGGTTAAGAACCACAGAAAAGCACTCCTGATCTCTGAGTCACTCCTGGGTCTCACAGAGGAGTATTGTAGACTATTGCTATATGTACTGAACTGTTGTCCATAAGGTAACAACACTGGAAAGGTGGATTTCCACCCAAATACCATGGATTTTTTTTTTTTTAATGTCATTTCAGTCCTCTCCAGCAAATGATCTTTCTCTAAGTGTCAACACAGATGTGTGTTTTGGAGCCAGTCATACTGATGCTTCTTATCGTCAGCACAGAAAACCAGGCAACTACGTTGTAGTCCACATGATTTATTTTAGATGTCTGTTTTAGGATGAGATGCATCATGCTCTAGATATGACTTTTCTCCCACCCCTCCTCCCAAAAACATTTAGTCTAGACTGGTAAGGTCAGAGATCAACACTTAGAGTAAAATCCCCAAAGAGTCAAAATGAGTCACCTTCACTCTGGCTTGAGCCCATTGCTCTGCTGCAGTGAATGAGATTCTGCCCTGACTTTGTCACAAAACCAGTATCACACTGATCATAGCTCTGTCTCCATTTCAGCCACCATGCCACATCACAGTCACCTGGCCAAGAGTCAACAACCTTTGGAGGCTGTGCTTTTCCACTTGGGAAGATAAGCAGGTTGTCCTAACCTGGTTGGGAACAAGGATGAGGTGCTAGCAATAATAACCTGCCTTGGCTAAGGCAGTGGTTCCTACAGACCTGGACCTCAAAGGGAGGCAACAACGGGGGGTCAGTGCCGAGGTTAAAACATCACAGCTCTCAAAAACAATAATTTACATCTCAGCTGAAACTGAAGAAGCTTACAGTGCTCACCCTTCTTCTTCCCTGTTACAGGCACACTCACTAACACAACTTTCTAATATCTCCAAGAATCTGGCTTTTGGTAGCTCTTTAACTGGAGCAGATTAAACACAGCAGTGAAAGACACAAATGTGGACTTTCACAGGACAGCCATTTTTGTGACAACTTTCCAAAAAACCATGAAAACAGACTAATTTTTCTCCAATCAAAATATCTATTCTTATTTTCCCCAAAATTCATTGTAAAAGCTTTTGTGGATGGGATTGAGCATAAGAAATGTGTGAAGACTGAAGTCTAAGGAAAGTTACAAGAAGAAAAAATTACTTTCTAATGAGAAAGTTTGACACAGTATTCAGGAAAGAAAAGTTATGGGATCACAGTAATACACCATTTTCAGTCAAAATTTCATTGCCTTTCACTCTGTTAATTATGCTTTAAATTGCCCTAGATGGTGCCAGAAGCAGTTATAGAAGTAGAATAAAGGATGATAATAACACCAGTTTGGTTTTGTGGAGCCTCCGTAGCTGGGTGGCACCTAAATAAAAGCATTTAAAGTGCCAGAAGCCAGTCTGTGGTTTGGTTTTGGATTCATTTACAATTTGGTTTGGCTTTCAAACAGATCTAAGTATGATTGGGGTAGGGTATGAGAGCACAGAACCTCTTATTTCTGTGAGGTGGGCAAGGCTTAAGTTTCACCATCACTGATTTGTGGTTAGCCTCTTCTTTTGGCTATTAAATTTAATCAAGATTATAGAACTGCTGTTTGCTCAAGGCACTGCTAGAGTCAAAGATGCTCTGCAGATGGACACATCTAGGCTTGTGCAGATGTGGCTGCAGAAGCAGGCCCAGAATGTGGATAGCCTTTAAGTATAGAAGAGAATATAGTGGTATTTACTAAAATACAAGACTGGTACCTCAAGTAAATGCTGAATGCCTTAACAAGGTGACCCAGGAGAAGTCATTCAAAATACCCTTTTAAGTCTTCCACAACACAGTGGTTTCAGTGCACAGCTTTCTATCAAGAATTTGCAGCTAATGAAATCGGGGGGAGTACTGACAGCTATATGAGCATTTAAGCCATATGCATTTATAGGAGGCTTAAATAATGAAAAGTAAAATTAGAAGGGTATAACAGAGTTAAGTGCTTTTGACAATGTTTTAAATATTAATAAGATCCTTATGATTTATGAAATCCCTAAAGATGGCTGGAATATGAAAAGTGACATGCTAACAACATGCCTGGTTCTAGGGTTTCTTTATGCTGGAAGTCAAACGTGTAGGGGCACATACCAACTTTCTAAAAACATAACTAGGTCAGGTTACACAATTCTCAGAAGAAGAGAGAAGGTAGCTATTTTTTATTGTATTTAGATCTGCTTTGATTCTCTTTGTGCTGCATCTTCTTCCATCTTGCTACTTAAACTGAGCAGGACTCCAAGAGGTCTTGTGATTCAAGCAGTAAGAGGAGAGCTTTGCAGGAACCTGAACTTTGATTTTTTTTTTTGGTTTCAAAATACATGTGTAGAGATATGTGTATGAGTGCATCATTTATATGTTTTAACACATGCACACAGACAACTTATTGAATGTTAATGGTCTCGCATTTCCCAGATACCCTTCTTCTAAAGATCTTAAGGACAACCACAGCATTGAAACCAAGTTTCAAAGAAGGATCACAGAATTTATTAAGGAAGAGAGAATGCACCCTTTTATAGGAAAATAGGAGAAGCTGACTTGTTCAGTCTCATAAAGGAAAGGCAAAGGAAAGATATCATGGCCCAGTGTAACTATGGACATAGAGCAAAAGATCAAATTGCAATAAAATGGTCACGGATAAATGTAGTTTAAGTTAGAAAAAGGTTTTTAGCTGTCTGAAGAGTGAAATTCTGTAAGCTGCTTACACATGAGGCTCATAGTGACAAGTTGCCTAAATGGCTTTCAGATGGATTTTGAGGGGATTAGGGAAGGGAATGATTCATTTATAGAGAGAAATTCCCAGAAAGTGGGTTCTGAAGCAGATCTGTAGGTATCCAGCATATTGGTACTAGGGAGTTTAAAGGGGACTGTATCTCTGTTTGTAATGTAGTTATACCAAATAAACCTCAAGCTTTCATGCCTTGTAAAGAATTAATCACCCTGCTGCCCTTGTTTCTGGTATTTTCCTCCCTCTGCTGAACAAGTGGATACTGCAATGAGATGCAGACACAATCATGCTTTAAGGCATTACATTCCCTTCAGCATCTAGTTGGCACATCCCACTGGCACTCAATGGAACAGCACATGTTTTTCCTTCAGGTCATACTGGCAGGTACTTTACTGGGTTTCCCTATTTCCTCAGAAGCAATTGTTATTAGTCAGCTTTTTTTTTTTTTTCCACCTGGGAGCTGTATTTCAAAGACAATCTCATTTTGCAATACCCTCGATCACTCCTATTATACTCCTATGGCACATCATAGCATGACTTTTGACCTTTCACTATAAATATGTATTTTTGAAGGCCAATAAGTAGTGTTTTGTGTGCTGTGATTGCAGGAATGAAAGATCTGTGCACTCCTGAACTGGGCATCTGTCTCATCTTTTGCAACTGTGGGAGATCAGTCTCAAAGGTCGTTCTTTCTAACCTGATATTCCTGAATACAATTTACTATAAAAGACCTGCATGCTCATGAGCACAGGGACTGGAAAAAAAGTCAACAGACAAGTTCTTTTTGGCTTGGGTAGCATTTGGTAATTGCATCTGAGAAAACAGCCGAAAACAGGTTTAGCATGGATTCATCTGAATTAAGTAGAACATTCAGTTCCTTCCTCACTTTGGCCTCTTGGAGGGCAATTTTCATCCCAGACATTTCAGAGCCACAGTTTTGAAATGCATATAAAGGGAGATAAAACAGACAGCTATCTGGCAGGCAAGAAATGCAAATGGAACAGTGATAGGAAGTAGGATAGGGAGAGAGAAGTCTGGTTTGGGAAGAGAAGAAATGAGGTTGGAACTGCAGTGCCCCGAGGAATGGAAAAGCCAGGAGGGGCCTGGCATTTTGTGACATAACTCTAATACAAAAATACCTTTTTTGAATCTTTAAAGAAACAGAGAAGTTGCAACTAGTTACATTCAGAGATATGCTTTGAAACAGGTATTTCATTTTAGTGTTAGGAGAAGGCAACAGATTTTCCTACCAAAACATGAAAACCTACCCAAAACAAAGATCAGAACTCAGAACATTTTTCTCTCAATCCCATATTTAGTCCTCTAGTGGACACTGTCTAACAAGAGCAGATGCACAGTAAATGCTAAAAACAGCATTTCTATTTTTTTTTTAAGAGGCAAGACCCAGGAACATCTGTATCTCAGGAAAGTATCACTCTTGAACAATTTCTGCAGAACACATTTATGTTTCTTGGGATAAGAACTTGCTGCAGCTCTAGGTAGGTACTATGACAATTTTCCTCTCTGTGACAGCATACTGTCACTGCCATCAATAAACCATCCATGGAGCTACCACAAATACAACAGAGCCTTCTGCCTTCAGAGCACCACCTTGACATCCTTGTCTTTTTGAGGGGAACTGGGTTGGGTGCAATGGTCAATTCTTTCTGCTTCCCCTTCTAGCTTAAAACCCAGCACAATGACCACCTAACTGCACCATGGAAGGAAATGGGTAGAATTTATTAATGGGGAAAGGAAAATGAAAGAAAAAGCTTGTAGCTTCCTCAGGTATTAGGGTGGAAATGGGGTGGAGGCTAACTTGGGTACAGCTCTTTAATGACTGAATAAATGGCAGTAATGAGGCAGTTCCAAGGTTTATCAGATGACTGCATTCATTTGCTCTAAATATCATATTTAGTGATTTGTGCTGATTCGTCAGTTTGTGGGATTAGTTACAGTTCATTGTAAGTTCTAACTGTATTTCCATGTATTGTGTTAAGACCTGATTCAAGAGTAGTTTTATTTGATAAAAACCAGATGTTCTTAAAAGAGACTCTCTCCTTCACAGTACAAAACATTATTCTTAGCAATTGTATGTACCTTACAAAATTAATAAGCACAGCATCTCCCTGCATGACATATGACATTATTATACTTTTCCCTGTTGAGGGACTTTTAAGCCATTGGGGTCATGACCTCTGTGCCTTATGAGAAATGGAAAAGCACATGGTTCCAATTTTATCTTCAACCCTGCCCTGCTGCTGACATGTATGTTTACAATACGGTTCATCTGTTGACCCTTCACTCACATTTAAAATATTAGCTAACATTTTTTGGTCCCAATCTCAACGGTGCATGGCGATTAGCTTTTAAGACCAGTTGTTTTCTTTATTGCCTTTTGACATGCACATCTTATCCGAAAGCCCTTGACTGTTTTTCTAATTTGAAAACAGCACCAGCCACGAAAAGCAGCTCCGGTTTGTCTGGATGCTCCCGCTCTCCTGTGACGCCGGGCACTTCAGATCTTTAAATACACAATATCACCCCACTTGCAGAGATGGGAAACATCCTGCACTGGTCTGAGATATCCCTGAGGAGCTGCCTGGCTCTAACCCTGCTCTTGGCTGCCTCCAGTCCTGGCTGAGGTGGGTCAGGCTGAGCTCAGCCTGGCGCGTCTCTGGGGGACACGGTCTGTCCCCCGAGTTCCCCGGCACGAGACTCCCTGGAGAGGGCAGCTGGATCATGCTACGGGCGAGTCAAGAAGAAAACTCTTCCAGAGAAACCAGCCCTTTTCCCAGTCAGGGCTGGGTGCTGAAAGAACACACTTTCACTTTTCAGCATGCAGAGAAAGAAAGAGCAATCTGCTAACACTGACTTTTTGCAATGGCGGGGGGGGGGGGGGGGGGGGGTGTAAAAACTGAGAAAGCTGCTTATTTTTCATTCCAATTTCCCTTATATCAAAAGAAAGGTGAAGGAAAAATGGAAGAAGGGGGGAGGACGTATCTCATTGAAACTTCTTTTTAATAAAGGGGAAAATTTGAACTGGAAAAATAAGTATTTTCCTTCAAAGTTAAAATGACGAACAATTTAGAAAGATACTTTAGGACTTTAATTTCTTCAAAATTTCCCCCTTTGCTTTAAATCTTATTTTTAAATTTTAAACAACAACATAAAATGTGGTTTCATGATTGTGAAAAGAAAAAGAGCATTTTCATTATATTAAAAAATTACTTTGTTATTTTCACCATACTGTATTATATGATACCTTATTAAGTGAGCTCATATAGATGGGTTAGATGGGTGCCTTAGCTCAAACTTCATAATAGGGCATCACATTCATCATTTGCACAGTTCAAAATCTTTTCATAATTATGAAGCTTGGCATTCTCAGTTGTTCTATAATCCACTGTCCTAGTAGATATTTTCAATGTGCTTATTGATGTATTTGGCTTCCCATAAAAATTCTGTAAATAATTCCCAGGCCTGAAATGTACTAAGCTTATTATGCTGCTAAAGAGACCTTCAGAAGTGTTAATGCTTTCTTTTCAGGGACTGAAGCATGGTTTCTTTTCAGTGGTTGTTATGGGAAGATATTTCAGTGACAACCAGGCAGATTCAGGGACACTGTTTCTTGGAGGAAGGGATATGGGTATGACAGGCTCTGAAAACACCTACTTCCTTCAGGTTTCAACCATCATACATGTACTCAAAAACCTTGAGAAGGGCTAAATAATGACAGAGTGAAAAAAGCTTCTGACATCCATAGGCTACAGCCACTGCTTTGCACTGTGGAAAGAACTGGCAGAGAAAGCTGAAGTGAGATGCTGTCCTTCCCCTAATGAGCACAGAAGCACATCTCAACACCACAGAGACACTGCTGTGTACAGCTATAAGCTCATGATAACTGCAGAGGGATTTCCTCTTCTCTACGTTTGGGTAATCCCATGCACTCCCAGGTAATTTGGCTACACACAAATACAAATATCCACATGTACATTTGTTTAATAGCAAGCTGATGTATTCCCAAGCTATCCTGTAAGAGTCCAGTCCATAAATAATCTCGTTAAAGTGTTGAAGTCTTTGCTGTTCACAGGGAGTTGATACTAGCTGGAGAACCAGACCCTAAAATTGTCTTCCTTTGTCACTACGACAATTCCTTTAATATTCTTCCTTTTTTTTTTCCTTCCCCTTTTAATTTTTTTGATGGCTCCAGTTGCCAGAACAGCAGATATTGGCCAAGACACTTGGCAAGCCCGTGTCTCAGGAGCTGATGCCAGTGGCAGTTGGAGGAACAGCACTGGTGTTCAACATAATTGGCTTTTTTCCTCTGGGTAATGAAGACATCATACTGCTTCTGCCCTCCCATCCCTATAACCTCTGATCTGGGATGTGGAGTCTCTGGGAATGAAACATGGAGCCTCTCACTGCTGCATAAAATCAGTCAAAGGCAGTGCCACCAGGGAAGCTGTTCCTTGCCATGTTGGCAATTCACTAATCGCCTCCATTATCGCGCCAGCAAGGCGGACAGATGGAGGCAGCCCTCCTGATTCATCTGCAAACTGAGGTCCATTTCCACATACAACTAGTTCTAAAGGCTTCTAACATAGCCCATCTTCACTTATTTGCATCTTTGACTCGTGCAGGATTTAAAATTGTATCATGAGCACACATTGGAACTGTGCCAGTTAGACACCACAAAGCTGCATTTTCCCCTTCAGCAGTTGTGAGCAAGTCAGATTTTGAAGGGAAAAAAACCAACCCATAAATTCACCAGTTCAAAATTATGCTGTAGCTTATTAATATGTAATTTTAGGAGGTTGGATTTCCTGCCTTCCACTCCACCAATACATAGCAGTGCAAGTAGAATGCTTAAAGCTTTCTTAATGGCTGCTTGCCCACAATTCCTGTAACCTTGCAACAATGAAGAGCAGAAAAATTTGTTTCACAACACTATCAGTAACGGTCAAATCATTAAAACATGACCATACAATTATTCTTTACATCCCTAAAAAAAGACTCAGTAGCAGTAAGGCATAGTGATCAAGCAGCAAATATTTTCATATTGTACCTTTTCCATTATTTCTGACCTCACTGTGGAAATATTCATATTTTATCAACAAAGAAAAGAAAAAGACAATAACTTTTTCCAATGGGACTACTTTTGCAACATGACAATGAATGACTGAGTACAAGAACATCTATTATGTCTCAGCATCAGTTTTCTGCTATTTGCTTTCTACTCCACTCCCATAACCATAACTTAATGCTTTAATCTGTGCAAGAGCAGTGAAAGGTATTTGACTGTCCAAATCAATTAAACTTGATTATATCTGATTCCTCTGACACATGTGGCATCACCACCATTACTTCAGCTCTTCTTCTGAGCTGCTCCAGCTCACTGTTCTCCCTCTCCATGTCTGATTTTTGACTGATCTTCTGTCTAGGAAAGGACGCTCTCTTTACTTTATTTTGTAAAAACTTAGTGAGAAGAGGGCTGGGCCTTGAGGTACTACCATAACTCAAATATTATGATTACTATTAATAACAACAAGAGCAACAAGATTAGGCATATATGTCACATTAATATTAGAAGTGCTGTGTTGACAGCTTCACTTATGCAGGGGTAAACACTTATGTTTAAAACCATAAAAAGCAAGGGAATGTCAAAGTGTACACTGACTTAAAAGAAGCTTTAACTGTTACAGCATTGTGGAAGACATAACAAGAAATGCTTCATATACTACACACGTACAGATTTGTGCACATGTGTACTTCATCCATTTTTGTGTCAATGATTTTCACACAAATCCTTTGCTGAGGTTAAAAAAAACCATTGAGTTTTCTGTTTACTCAGATAAAACAGTTACAAAACAGTAACTCTACTGAGAGTGACTTCAGCAGAGAAAGGAACTCTACAAAGCAAAAAAGCACTTTCAAATTCTAACTGTAGCAGATGTTGTTTTGGTCATTTCTAGCTGGCTGTGAAGATAGAGCCTCAGAACTGTGGTTTCATATGTGGTTCAAGCATTGGCTGCATTTATGCTGGGAGGAAAAAAAGGATTGTTGCATGCAGGATCTGGCATGCATTGTTTAAAAAAAACCAAACCAAAACAAAACCCCAAACCATGTCTGTCTTCAATTATTTTCCATTACAGCATTGTCTGCATATAATTGCTCCATGTTTTCCATTAAATAGTGCCAAATAAATGAGCATGTTAGAGTATAGAATGCACAAATTCCAGTGGTGATGCTCCCCTGTATCAGTGAATAAGATGAAACACAATCCCCCTTGACCTGTGTGACATTTTCATACAATTAATCTGTGTTTTTCAAGCGTCCAGCATTATTTACTGTAACTTCCATCAACAGCTGAGACTGGGGACTTAGAGAAAATCCAGGCAATGCAAACTTGTATAGTGCCTTCAAAGATGTCTTAACTGAGGCTAAATGGTCAAATGCCTTGTAAATGGACTGTTGCCAGAATATGCAAACAGGATTTTGGGGTTTGTCTTTTTGGTCTTGTTTCTAAAGTTTGAGAAAGCTACACATCATGGAGTATTTTTTGTGTAGGTAAGAAAAGCACTGTTTCCACAAAGGTGAGGCCCTGCATGGCAATTTGTTTGCTCCCCAAAATCATCCTTTTTATCATCAGTCTTTCTGCAAAAGGCTTTGTCTGCTTCCATATCCTGGATACGTGGATCAGACTCATTAGGCTGGGGACAAGAGGAGCCCCCAGGAGTTGGCACCTGGGGATCCTGAGCAGCCTCCCCTGTGATCAGGGCTTGGGCATCCCTTCCCAGAAGCAGAAGGCATGCAGGAGCAGTGCACACCAGGAAGGAAATCGTGCCAAACAAGAGGCAGGGTCATTTCTAAGATGTAAGAATTCAGGAGGCACATTGTGATTTGCCAGCTGTTAGTGTTGTCCTGCTCAGAGCTGGTCCTGGGCTCAGCTCAGCTACAGTGAAGGTTTGTCTTTTTGCATCAATACTTATCAACACCTTTAATCAGAATAAAATACTACAGGGCCCAGAATAATTGCATTGTACAGCAGGAGTTAATATACCTGGTCTATAGCACACACATGGCTACTTCTGCCAAGGGGTCTTAGTGAGCAAATTGGTCAGGTTTGGCAGTTCATAAATAAACTGTAATTATCCACTGGAAACAGCATAGTTAAACCTTAACTACAACACAGCATTACCATTCCCTTATTAGTCTGATCAAGCTATTAAGATAGATACATCTAAACAGAATAAATCCATGACCTTCACATTGCTAAGGCTGTGCTACTGCCTCCTTTCCCTTTTCCTCCCCAGTGCACTGCCCCCACCCAGCAGTGCTAGCTGTAAACTCGAGACTGCACACTCTTGGGTATAGCCAGCTGTGCTGCTAGAGGGGAAATCTGAGCATATGCACACTCCAAAATGAAACTCAAATAACAGCAGAGAAAACAAAACAAAGCTGCTTGTGTAAGAGAAGACAGAGTCACAGTCGTTCACATTAATGAGGGAATGATGCCCAAGTGGAGTCTGACACTCCATCACAGGAACATCTGCAGAAGAAGTTTTGAAAAGGTCAAGAAGTTATGATTTGCAATGGAAAAATACTCAACTGCTATCTGAGCTATTCTTAATTGAACTTGACAGAAGACGTGTGCACTGACACTACGAGGATATTCAGGAACTGAAGCTGGATCAGCTTCCTAATGGAGCAAGAGAGAAATATATAAACTGTTAAAGAGGCTGAGCTTTCACTGGAATAGTTGTTTTTTTAAAAAAAATTGATGCGATGAGGAACAAAAGCAATTATAGCACACATTGAACACAATACATTTTAAGTATGGCCACTAGCTCTTACTCATTTTCAGGAGAAAATCACTTATTTCAATGGGACAAAAACAAAAATACAAGACAAATGGAGTTTTTAACCTAATTAATGATTGTAGCTGACTATTTGGTTAATAAAAGCAATTGATTTTTTTGTTCAGACTACATCCAAAAATAAGTGATTAGTCTGAAAGCAAAAAGCCATTGTGCTAAGAGAGCAGACTTTTTCTGTTACCAGCACAGCAGCTTTCGGTGTTCTGTGGGCTTCTTCAGGCAGGGTAACTGCCTTCTATGCCTTTGAGTAACTTCTAATGGGCTCCTAATGCTGACTGGGTCCTAGAAAAAAGAAACTACACAGCCTCCCATCCTACCCTCATAAAAAACCCCCCATCTATATATAGATATCTATCTCTCTCTATATATATCATATATATACATATATCTGAATCTATTTTATTACAAGAATAGACTTAAAAATACACTCACTCTGCAAAATGGAACCAAGTCCTGTTCTCCTGCCCATTTCACATACAGCTTGCATCTAGTTAGCAGCTAATACCACATTCCTTAAATATTTTCCTTTCCAGAAAGAAGACATCTCCAGCATCAACTTTCTTTAGCCCATACCATAGTGAAGTAGCCTTTCCCAGAGCTTTTAATTCTACCTCAATACTGTATTCTGTGAGCAATCTTTCCCACTAGAGAGGAAAACTACTAGTACTGCTCAGCATGTTGGGATGCATGCCAAGTGCCTGGTAGCTGCGGGTCTTTGGTGGTAGGTGCTTACAACTGCACAGTCTTGTAATAATTTATTCTGAGAAAGGGGTAAAACTCTAGTTTACCTGAAGTTAAAGGATTTTTTTAAAAATTTAAGTTAATTGACTTACATTTGGATCTCCCAGTCACAAAATGGGAGTAGGAGAAATCAAAGGGTGGAAATGTGACTGACACATTTTGAATAGTGTGCATAAATGAGTTCGAGTGAAATGCAGAAGTGGCACAAGCAGCATTCCCTGACATGTCTGAGCTCAAACCTGACCTTCAGAATATGGGACTGGAAAACAAGAAGTAAGGAGCTATATAATCCATAGTGGCCTAAAGAAGAATAAGAATAAAAGCCCCAAGTTTCCTTCAGTAGATGGGAAAGAAGGGAAGTAAAACATGTGCTTCCTTTTACCCCAGCTCTACCAGTGCCTTTTACCCCAGCTCTACCAGTGCCTTTCCATGTCTTTTCTGCATGTAGGAACTGCACGTGTAACTGTGAAGTAGTAATTTTCTAGCGCATGCCTTTTCAGCAGCTGTTAGGACATCTGGAGAAAAATCCATCTGGTGCTTAGCATAGCAAACATCACCATAAACTTTCAGAGTCCCCTTCCTTTTGCACAGTTACATGAACATGAAACAGCAATGGGGCTCAGAAGTAAGTTTTGCTTCCAGAATAGGAGGTGGGGAGCTGTGAAAAGAAGGAAGATTTTTCAACATGAAGTTTCAGAAAAAAGTCTTGACTCCCTTCAAAGTCTCAGGGACAAACTTTTGACTCCCCAAACACAGCAGCATCTCCAAAGAACTGTAGAGAGTTTGATTTCATCCCATCCCTTCCTGGGTATTTTTCCGTTAGGGTTTGCACAGAGCCTGCAGGATTAGGGAAGTGCCAGCTCTGAGTCTGTCAAGTTCTGGTTCTGTTTTCAGTAGTTATATATATTGTGCTCTGTGTTGAATTAAAACGACAATAAAACTCCTCTCACTTGTTACTGTATTTGTGTAACGCTCAAATTAGATGGGAAGAGTTATTTGAGAGAAACTAATCCAATGCACGTCCAAAACCACATCAGGTTTCAATATAGCAGCTATCTACTAACACAGTGCATGGTCAAGTGGGGAAATTCAGCCAGACCTGTCTTGCTCGATGTCAAAGACAGGCAAAAATTGCACTTCTGGCTTATCAACTTCCTCACTGCCCAGGACAAGAAAAAGAACTCATTAAAAAAGCGTGAAAATCTTCTTGGTAGGATGATAACATGATTTTGTGCTTCAGTCAATCGTTTGCTCTTTACATTCCCAATGGAAATCCCTGGCACCTGAGAAGTGAAATATTGGGAGGTTGCTGGGCTACACAGGAGCTACAGATGCGTGTCACTAGAAGAAGGAGGATCCTGTTTCAAGTTCCTGACCTGTGAAAGAACCATGGGTAGAAGATCTCTAGAGGAGTTTTCAGGCTTCTGGAAACACTTTGGCCCTTCATTTTCTGTGTATATGTAGCCTGGCCTATATAATTTGGATGATGTGCAGAGTACCATGTAACTGGTTGCTACAAGAGATGCTCCTAACACAGAATCTGTTAATCAATTTACTGTTTTAAGCTAAAAAAAGATTTGCTATTTTTTTCCAAGACCAATGTGGATTACCTTGTGTACACACAGAGTTTGCACTGCACTCACAGAAGTCAGGTACACAGTGTTAAAAATTTATCCTTCGTATTTACATTATACCTATTACAACAGTTTTCAGTGTTTCAATTGGTACTAAATTACCTTTCATCTTTCATCGTTCATAAGGAAGTGGAATGGCAAATCTACCTTGACCCTAGAGGCATGGATATGCGAGTTGCAAGGAAAAACAACCTCAAAAGGGGATTCTTCCATGAAAATTGCTGCTCGTTGGGCCAAAGGGCATGGCACTGGGTGGGTCCATTGCATCCCTTCCCATGCACCAGCCTCTGGGGAAATGGAATGATATAAAGGACTGTTAAAGACTACACTGAGAGCAATGGGTGTGGGGACATTCAAGCATTGGGGTACACATTTAGGGAAAGCCACCTGCTCAGTCAACACTAGGGGATCTGCAGTTGGGCTGGCCATGCCCAAACCAATTTATTACATTCTAGAGAAAGGGACAAAGGCCCTACAGTGCACAGAAAAAATATGCTGGGGAGGACAGGCTGGGTTATTCCTGTCAGGCAAAGGCAAAGCCATCCATGGGATTGCTTTTTGCTTTTGATCCAGAGACACATCATAGGTTATTTGGAATGGTGAGAAAGTCTGAGATGTTCCTCCAGGGGATTTGGTTCTGGGTGAGAATAGCCAGTAACTTGAATTGTATGATGCTAATTCTATATAATACTATATGCAATCCCTACTATGGTTGCTATTTGCAGTATCAACAGCATTACAGTCACAACTTCCCAGATTAATGAAGAATGAAATAACAGAACCAGGCAAGCACAATGGTGATGGAACCAGAACTGGCTTCGGTGCATAATAATCCAACACCACAGACCATATCTCCTGCCCTTTGGACTGCTATGACAGATGGATCTCAAAATCATTGACTAAATAAACTCAATGGAAATTTTGAAGGTATGGCCTACAAACAAAGGGAATGATGCCTCTGTGTATATATCCAAAGACAGGAAAGGATGCACTGGAAAGTGTGGGGCTGGGCAAGAAATAAATGTTACAGAAGAACGAACAGGTGTTTTTGCTGGTTTCAGTTCAGAGAGAGTTAATTTTCTTCCCAGTAGCTGCTATAGTGCTGTGTTTGGGATTTAGGAGGAGAATAAGGTTGACACACTAATGTTTTAGCTGTTGCTAAGCAGTGTTTACACTAAGTCAAACACTTTTCAGGTCCCCACACCACTCCACCAGTGAGTGGGCTTGGAGGCATAAGAAGCTGAGAGAAGACACAGCCAGGACAGCTGACCCAAAGGGATATTCCATACCACAGAATGCCACATCCAGTAAATAAACTGGGGGAAGCTGGCTGGGAGGAGCCAATCAGTGCTTGGCAACTGGCTGGACAGCAGCTGGCAGCTGGTGAGCAACTGCACTGTGCATCACTCATCTCTACCTCAGCTTGTGGATCTCACTTCTTTTTCCCCAACACTCTCCCCCATCCCACTGGGGTTGGGGGAGTGAATAGAATTTGAGGAGGGCATGTTCAGTTGGGGACAAGGGCTGCTACAAGGGATGCTTCTAAAACAGGGTCTGTTAATACAGTTTTGAGTTCAGCTATTTTAAACAACTGACTGTTTTAACCTAAAAACAATTTGCTACTTTTTTCTAGAGCACTGTGGACTGCCTTGTGTACACACACTGGATTTGCACTGCACTCACAGAAGTCAAGTATGTGATTAAAAAAAAAAACTTTATATTTACATAATAGTAACGTATTTGATGTTCAAATTGGTACTAAATTACCTTTCATTAACAAGCTGTTCACTGCAAGCAGAAAAGAACAGAAATACTAATTGCAGTGGGAAGCTAGAGATGATTTGGGGGAAGTCCATAAAGTTTAAAACTGAAACTGAACTGCAAAAATTAGGAACATATATGAAATGAGCTTTGGTTCAACCAGAAGACTGATAAAGACTGAGGAGTGTTTGCAGTTATGAGTTGAGGATTTCTGTGGACTGGTACACTTGTAAAGTTGGATCAGAACTTCATTAAATTACTGATATACATAAATATATACACATACATATACATATTCTGTCTAAACAGTAACATCTCCAACCTGAACAAGCCTTTTGGCAGATCAAAACTGGGAGGGTTTTGTTTTTAGAAAGAGAGAATTAAAACAAGGGCTGCCCAGGACTACATTCTGCCCTGAAGCTCTGACTGAATTTATTTCTCATAAATTTATTTCTCATGTTATGTAGTTTATCAGGATCTTATCCATGGAATAGTTTGCTAAATTAACAGCTCAAACAGAATAGATTGCATTAAATGTTGTGGGTCAGGGGAAAATTAATTCCAAAGTTTGAAACTCCCAAGCCCAAATCCTGCACTTACATTACTGTGGATTTACGCCAGTGTAAATGAGAGAAGAATTTGGCCCCTGACCTTCTCCAAGCAGGTCATTATAGTTGAAATAGTAACTGATCTTAGAAAAACATTTTTGCTGCGAGGTATTTATTTCTGTATAAAGGTTTATGGAACATCATATTCTTTGCCCTTTAAGACTGATACTCACATATGTAAACACCACTGGGCCATAGCTTAATCCAGTCTCTCTAAATCTGGCTAAAACAATGGAAATATCTTCTGAAACCATTGTGGGTTGTATCCAATATAGTTAAAAACATCTGACTGCAACCGCAAATATGCTGGTATTTGGTTGTGCTATAAAAACATTTTTATGTCAAATACAACTGGGACTAATACAGTAAACTACAAGTATGGTTAACCCTTGGAATGAACCACATTTAGACACATGAAAGTTAAGGTAGTCTGCACTGGTTACATTTTCTTATGAAGAGCATAAAATGAATGTAGGGTATAAAAAACTAATTACTAGTATTAATAGAGTAATTGGCACTTACATAGCGCCTTCCATGCTATACTATAAACATACCAGCAATGTGATCAACTCGGCAGCTACTTGCTCTCCTGAGTGCTCAAGACAAAACCGAGCCCAAATGTTGCTTGTTAAGTGAATAAACCTGTGCCCCCTTTCCCCTGCACACCTACCTGTGCTCAAGTGAACACACAAGAAACCATTTCAATGCTCACCAACCCTGGTGTTACCAGAGGGGTATAATCAGTGCTTAGAAAAGCACCAACGAGGACAGAAAGGGAAAGCTGAGTTAGGTGGGGCTGCGAGGGGAGTGTTTAGCTGGCACAGAATGGTATTACACAGAAAGGCAGGTTGGACACTTGGTTACTACAAAAAAAAAAAAAAAAAAAAAACAAAAAAAAACCAAAACCCAGAAAGCATTTAAATAGAAGTAGTTGAGAACTTTTGCTGAGGAAAACGTTTTCCAACTAAGTGGTGTTCCAGGACAACACAGAATAGAACTGAGTATAGTGCAGGGCCTTGGATTTGCTGCCTGGGCTCTTGTGACAGAGCTGCTCAGCCCACCATCTTTTTAACACACAAATAATGGAAATGTTTGTGGTGCACATGTAAAATGTATTTGTAAAATAATGTATATCTTTAAATAAAACTGGTATCTGAGAGTTAAACTCATATAAATATATAATGTAAAATAACAAGAGATGCTCAGGAACCATTAACTGAATGGACTCAAGAACTGCAAATTCTACATCTCATAAAAAGCCTTTTGGACAGAGACTGCTGACAAGTCTTGCTAGGACAATGAAGAAGATACTACCTCTAACTGCCCCCTCTGGTGACACTGCTGGACTTAGAGCAAAACAGGCAGAAGGGAGGAATGTGCCACTGCAGGGACATTTGCCTGTCAGTACAGGCATCATGGCTCAAAAGATCTTTCTTCAGGGCAGATTCTCAAATACTTGATTAAGCATGGCTTCCATGCTTGCACCATGTCCCTGCTTTTGAAATCTGTATTTGTTCTGTGTTATATTAATAAAATATTTATGATATACAAGATGTTTGTTTCATTCCCTGTGCCCTTCCTAATTCTTCTCTATATAGTATCTAGGGAATGAATGGAAGCTTTCATCTACAGGGACTCCTCAACTCCTCCCTGAGTGGTAATAGCTAATTCAGTGCACACTTTGTAGAGAGTAAGAAGGTTTCTCTCTGTATGCATTGCTTCTCATTTACTGACACTGAATTTCATCTGCCATGCACACAATTGATTTTAAATGCCATTAGCTAAAATAATTTTGGATCACTAGCAAATACTGTCGTGTCACTGTTGTGCAGATCACTCATAAATATGTTGACCAGCTCAAGCTCCACACCAGATCCCTGTGGGAACACTACCTTCCTAGCCATTTCTCCACATTGCTTCCCATCTTTTCAAATCCATGGGGGATCCACGAGACTGTTCTGAGAGGGTTTAAGAGACCTTCAGCAGGGAACTTGTCAAGCCCCTCTGGCAATCCATACCCAGCATTTCAAATAGGTCACTCTTGTCCATGTGAGTGGTGGCTCCTGTATGTCCAATAATTACACTTTTCCCTGACTGAAAAGTCATTAAAATATTGTTTCCTACTATAACATAAATGTCAGTTTTACACTTCTAAAGTAAATAAACAGGGCTGCTATGGATTTCAGCAGTAGTCGTTTTACAGTTATGTGTAGAAACAGTGCAAATAAGATAACCTTCTCCAGCTGCTGGATTCCTTGACCTTCACTAGGAAGTCATCGTCAACTTATTTCCATTAATTTACAAATATTAGTGCCATCTGGTTTTGTAGGAAGCAGCCAGTGTTTTTTATTTGTACATTCACTGCAAATCTCTTTATCCTTACAGTCTAATTACTTGCATAATTTTAATAAGACCATATATATGTGGCTGAATACGCTAGATACTTACAGCAGGTCATCCAAGCAGGTTCCTCATTTGACTGCTGTCCCCATCCAGCCACACACCAAGTCTCACTGACTTTCTCACACATGTTTCTGTCTATGAAGACTGTGGACAACATCCAAACTTGGACCCGATCCTACTGTATTCAATTCAAGGGGAGTGTTTTCAGCAGTACTATAGAAGTATAAATGTAGTACTGTGAAACTTGTCAGCTGCTCAGCTACAACTCTCAGCACCTTTCAGAGTTAAGCCAACATCTTAACAGTCATGCAATGAACCTGTATGCTAATAATTCAAATTGCCATATCTGAAAAGATTAAAAGCAAGTACAGTTAATTGCTACTTAGCTTAGCTCGACATTCAGCCTTTTCCTTCCACAACAACATTGTGATCACATGGTGAGCACTGAGCTCCTGTCTTAAATTGATGGTCAATAACCATCACAGCAGGATAACAAATAACATCCCTTAATGCACTTCATTTTTAGGCAACCTTTTAAAATGAGTTGCCAGCATTGTTAAACTTTCCAACTCTCTGATACCAGATTGGTCAATCCTTATTTTCCAGGTGGATAAGGTAGAACAGACCAAATGAAAAATGTTCTGTTATCAGTTCACATTTTGGTTTATTAATAACTTCAACTGCATTTTGTTAGTCAAGAATATGAACCTCTGGTTTAATACACAATATTGAAGAGCCAAAGTTATTCTCTACAAAATAAACAACAAAGTTTCAGTAGCTTATTATAGTATTTGCTTATTTCATGTTTTCATTTGAGTATTTAAAAGTAGATTTATATATTCCAATGTAGAAAAGCTTTGTGAATTAGGTAAGAAAGCATAATCTGTATTTTACTTTTGGATATCAATGAAATAGAGAAGTCTTAATCATGTAACTCCTCTGATCTTCATAATTGAGACCATCCCACTTGTACTGTATCTCATATGTAACAGATGAAAGAAAATGTGTGGGTGTAAATGTGTGGGAGGTGAATTTATGTGTTTTTCAGAGCTACAACAGCAGCTGGTCAGCAGGTTCAGTCCAGTCCTCTCTAGTCAAAGTAGCTCAGGACTAGTCAGATTGAGATCTTTTATTAGGAGAGGTTTGGGAGGAAATGCAAATTGTTATTCAAAAGCAGACAGCTGGAGGGCAAGAAAAGTGGGGAGCAGCCATGAACCATTAATATCCACTTGCTAGTCTGATTAGTTTACCAGTGAGAAAAGAGTGGGACATGTTGGGTCTCTTACTCTTTACCCACATATATTTTAGTATTTATATACATCCTACTGTCTCTATATGTGTTTTAAAAAGGGACAAATTACACCAAAATAAAATTCCTGCCAAGTTCTGATGAGAAGTCCTCCCCCTTCCTGCTTCTCCTCCTTCCCTCAAATGGACACTGCCAGCATGTTACTGCTGAGCAACAGCTGAGAAAGGGACAAAGAAAGTGCAAAACGCCCTCAGTGTGACAGCAGTCAAGCACTCAGACACAGGAGTGACCCCCACAATAAAGATCCTTCTGGCTTCCAGAGGAGAAGTTAGGAGGATGAGCTAGCACAGCTGAGCTCATGTACATAGAGGACACCACCACATATCCCTGTAGGAATGGAAAGCATAGCAAAAGCCCTTTCTGCACTCCTCTGATTGCCAAATGCCTTAGTTGTGCAGGGGCACCTTTGGTTTTTCCCCAGGCAGAGGGGGAAGCCCATGGTCTTCTGCTGCACCTGAAGAGAATTTTAAAGCAGACTGTGATTTTCAAAGCTGAAGGTAATTTTCCTGTATTATCTCAAGGATGCCTTCTTGGAGAACATGTACAGAAAATAAACTGCACAGTGGAGGAATACCTTTCATGCCTTCCATACTGGAGAGCACAAAGGCTCCAAAGATTTTATTAATTCAATTCATCCGCACTCCCAAACCTTTAGGCAGTGGGGAGTAAGCTATTTATCTTCTGGTTTCTTGTAAGGAATTCACACTAGACTCGCTGCTAAATCATTTTCCCTGTACTACTAGTACAGGAAATTAACTATAAATGAACTCTGAAAACAAATAATTCTGCTGAAATTTTCCACTGATATTACTTTACAGTTTTAGTACATTTAGGAAAAGCAATATAGATTCAAAAAAAGAGTTACAACTTATTTATATACTGATCCTTAAGTTATGCCCTTTCCTCTTTTAACAGGCCCTACTTATAAGATTTTTCTTGTTTATTCTGCAGAGGTATACTGAAGCTGGAACCATTCTTATGACTACAGCATCATGGTTTCACAGTTGACACTGAAGATAATTTCATTCTGAGACTACTATTTACTGAAATCTGGGGGGGAAGAGATAAAAGTTAGTTTCTTGTATTCTTTGCTATAAAGCAAACAGCCTCTGATGTTTATATAAATGGTGATATTGAGATATTATGTGCTTTTCAGTAGTTACTGATTTTTTTTCATAATTTCCTTTCTGTGCAAACACTACTGCATTTCTTTAGAAAGATTAAGCACCAAGGATTTATGCCTTCATTAAGGTCCATGTTTTGAAGAAATAAGAGATGGTGAGATTTAAAGAGGGACTATGCAGTTTGTTCTGAAAATGCTTTTTAAGCAACACACAGGGGTAATTGTGGAGAATTGCAGTTGGGGGGGGGATCTACTCCATACTGCTTGAAACTCCCTTGATAAAGTCTAACAACAGACTGTCAAATTATTTGACAAGGAAAATCTGCTGAGAGATATTTATTGAAATATGGTAACTAAGAGTATGTATTCTGCAAGTTGGGGGTTTTAAATTCATAATTACAGGGCAAAGAAATTAGAAATAACAATGCTATGAGCTAAACACAAACAGCAAAACTTCAAATTTGCCCCAGTGTAATGGGTTTATTTTAAGAAATATAAATCCTTTAGCAAATCAATGACATGCATACACATCAGGGCTGGGTTCTGAAGTACTAAATGGGAGCTGGAGTGGGCAGCAAACTGAGTATCTGACTTGAGGGCAAGGGCAAGTCTCCTCTGCTGCAAAAAGCAGGCAGTAAACCTTGTTCTTGTTCTTCACACGTTACAGCAGAAGAGCCATGTAGAAATGAGGTTTCCCACCTCCACAGATTGCAGGCTACAGTCATACCCATCAATTTTAATGCAATTTACCATTTAAATAGCTAGGGCCAAAATCTACAGTAAGGATCTGAAGCTGAAGTCTTTAAAGGATGAGTGGGAGTAGAATGTGATCCTGTTTTTTTTTTTTTGTAGCAGTATAGTGGTAGTGTTAGAAGTGAAAAACCAATTTTCTTTTGTCATGAAAATCATGTAAATCTACAAATTGAAATCTCAATTCAAAAGGAGTTTTCTGTGAGAAATCTCGAACCAGCTGTTTTTGTGTAAAGTCCCAGCTTCACTGAACTGAGTGGATAAAACATCAGTTCCTTCACTAGAGGCACCACTTCACTTTTTGTTCAAATTTCTTCCAAATTAACATTTCCCTACAGAAAACATTTAAAACAACTGTTTTTTCCCCCTACTTAAAAAAAAAAAAAAAAAATTAACCCTTCTCCCCACCCGGTAGGAATCACTCTTTTTTTTTTTTTTTTTTTTTTTTTTTGCCAGAAGCACTTTGGTCAGATCTACAAAGGAGCTGCAGACAGAAGCCATGAACAGATGTCCTCTTGGGAACCCTGCTGTGAGTTGGAAGGGGTTACTACTCTCAGCTGCTCAGCACCATTCCATGCTCTCCTCATTAAGGATCACCCCCACTGATGTGCTCATTGAACAGTTTGTATGAACACTTCCTACATGGCACAGCTTCAGGCTGAGCCTGTTTTCTTGGTAGAGACCAACGATGAGCAAAACAAATGGAGCTGAGTTTTGCTTAAAACAAACGAGGGAGCTCCTGCACAAGTGGTGTGAGTGGATGGAGAGGGCAGCAGCCTTCGGCAGGGGAAGTACAGCAAGTAGCTAAAGACTGGGACTTATTCTGGTGACATGGCTGGATTTGGAGAAGCCTTTCCGTGGCTCAAACTAGCAGTTCCTCCAGTGTGTAATGGATGCAGATTTACCCAGACATCAGAAGGAATCTGGCTCCAAGACATTCAACCAAAAGAGCATTTATCCCAAAAGCGGTATCACAGACATTGAAAGCTACTAGGAATTACCAAAAACAGCTACCCAAGCTGCAGTTCAATAAGAATCACAAGTAAATTAATGACAGAGTAACTTCCCTACAAAAAACACATTCTTGTAAATTCCCGAGCATCCCATCCTCTGACTACAACTCTTGGTTGTATTTTGGTCCGTGAAATCTCCCTGATGTGCTGGAACCCAACTGCCCTCACCAGACAAGCAAACAAGCAAACCTCCTCAGCCATGCAATTCTTTCAGGAATTAAGAAACATTCATAGGGGTTCTCACATCTTCCTAACAACAACAAACAGTTAGTCAAGTTACCTTTGTTAAGCAAACCAATTTTCATTGCTTTCATTCAAACGGCCTTAAAATAGAATTCTTGCCTGCTTTATTTTGTCAGATGCAAAGAAAACTGAGAAACTGTATCCATTGTTCCTTAAAAGAGCTTATTAGTGAAACAAAGACCTTTTTTTTCCAGTGAGTGCTGTTTGTGCAGTTACTTCATGACATTTATTTGGATTCTGTCCCAGGGGAAAAAGGCCAAATTCAGTTTCAGCACTTGCCTACTACAGCATAAACAGTCATTAGTTAACAGATCTTTTTTGGCGGTCTTTATGTAGCCTCCAACATCAAAGCACGTGATATCCATGAAATAATCAAAGCAACATATGTACACTGAAGCACTGTACGTACATTATTTTTCAGTAGCCTAGCAATCCTCAGAAATTTGAAGAGGTTCTCCTAGGCCTTGAGCCAAAGCCCTTGGAAGCTGATGCTTTTTTTTTTCCCCTTTGACTTCAATAGATGCCGAGTTTGGTCGTCAGATAATCGCCGCCATGTTAATGGCAAACTACTTTCCATTTTTGTATTAATTTCCTGCTCAAGGAAGATCCAGGACAGAAAGCACTGGAGAATGAAATCATTTGCCCTGTTTCTACACAGGGCACAGAAAGCCTGGGTAACAGCAGCCAGATCCTCTCTTAGGGCTTCACTGATTCATCCTAACCATGGCATGGAAGAGTGAGTGGATACTTCCTTTGCCACAGCTTTTCCCCTTATGAAAGGCAGTACAAAAACCTGCAAATGTACTGGTATTTTTTTACTGTGTCCACTAGAAATGCGAACAAGGCCAATCTATTTTTTCCTCTAACACCAAGCTGCTGGCAGTCATTTTTCCTCTAGGTGCAAGTTTTTAGGGAAATGCTGGCTATCTCAATACTGGCTGTCTCATACCTGGCTTTGCCTCCCATTTTTCTACATCCTGCCACATTACTGGCACTGCCTATACTTTCAGGTCTTGTGTAATTCAACAGTTTTTCTCCAAGTCCTTTAAAAAAAAAAATCCAACCAAAATGAACAAAGTAATGCATTGGCCAACCCCTCCTAACATGAACAAGTGACATTATCTGAGATGAGTCAGGGGGATAAACTTTTCCTGCTGTTAGCAGCAGAGAGTCCTTCTGCCCTTGCTCTGCATTTGGTCTTGGGCACTGCTGAGATCTGGCTTTTGAACAACAGAGAGATGCATCTGTAAAGCAGCAGGCCAAGGAAGGTGATCCTGTCCCTCTGCTCTGCCCTGGTGAGACCTCACCTGCAGTGCTGCATCCAGCTCTGGGGTCCCCAGCAGGGGAAGGACATGGACCTGTTGGAATGAGTCCACAGCAGGTCCACCAAGATGATCAGGGGGATGGAGCCCCTCTCCTGTGACAAAGGGCTGAGAGAGCTGGAATTATTCAGTCTGGAGGAGAAAAGGCTTTGGGGTGACCCAATTGTGGCCTTGGGGTGACCTGAAGGGAGCTTACAGGAAAGTCCTTATAGAGAGGGACTATTTACAGGGACATGTAGTGACAAGACAAGGGGGAATGACTTCAAACTGAAAGAGGAAGTTTAGATCAGATATTAGGGAGAAATTGTTTACTCTGAGGCACTGGAACAGGTTGGCCAGAGAAGCCGTGGATTCCCCATCCCTGGGAAGTGTTCAAGGCCAGGCTGGATGGGGCTCTGAGCAACCTGGTCTAGTGGAAGGTGTCCCTGTCCATGCCAGGGGGTTGAAACTGGATGATCTTTAAGGTTTCTTTCAACCCTGGCCATTCTGTAATTCTGTGAGCCCATGAAAAGTTCACTGTCAGAAATGGTTGTGAATAAACAGCCTGACTTGGTTAAATGAAATCTATTTTCATGTGAGAAATTTGCAATGTGTACTGGCAATGAAGCACAGCAGACAAATTTTGCTGAAGCTGAAAGAGGTAGTGGAGTTGGCTTGGGAGGAACATGGATACTTCTGGAGAGTGAAACCTATAACTAAACCCCCATAAGAAGAGACTGTAAGTAGTTTTGTTAGCTGAGTAAAAACCGAATTCTGAAAAAGAGTGTGAGAGAGCAGTAGAATTAGTGCATGGGTAAAGGACAGCAACAGGGTTTAAATTTTACAAGAAGCAACCGATGGAATAAAGACAGTATTCAAAAATATATAAAATCCATGAAGGTCAAATACCAAAACATAATTAATTTAAAAATAAAATAAAATTGAGACATACTTGAAGGTTGAGAATAAAATGAATTTAGTGGAACTATTAAAGGCAAGATCCAAATACCACTGAAGTTGGTGGAAAGACAGTCACTGACTCCTACAGCGCTGGAGCCGGACCAAAGAGAACAACAAAGAAATTTCCAATGACTGAAAAAGTATCAAGAAAATCTCAGTGGTTTCTTCACATCTGTGTTTGATAACAAAGAACACTGGTGACATTCATGAAGGATGTGTTCCTGGGTACTAATGAGGACAAAGTGAAGGAATCTGTGAAGTAACCAAGCACAGGAACAAAATAAAAACAGATAAGTAGTAATGGATTATACCCACAGATGAAGCACAGCATTTTTTGAGTTTATCTGTGCACTGTATAATTTTTCCTGCCATGTTGAGGAAAGACTTAGAAATTGGTAACCTAGAACATTTCTGAGTACAGTGGGCACCAAATAATTGAACGTCAGTTGCTAAAAATCAAATAGAAGGCTAGTATTTTAAATTATTTTATCTTTTTAAAGGAATTCTGAATATTTTAGCCAAATAGTAGCAAATGAAATTGACATTTTGGGCTAGTTCTTCTAGAAACACTCCCTTCACAAAAAACAAGCCATGACATGATTTGCAATGAGACAGAGTGTTTGGGCTGAAGGTCTGGACTCTCTCTTGTTTCTGGTTACTTTTATAAACAAACAAACAAAAAAAAGCCATACCAACAATAAGCAAACTAAAATATTTCTGAATATGAAATACCATGTGTGTTGGACACAGAGCACACTCACTGGATTTAAATATGTCATTATCAGTATGAACTTAGGCAAGTCTGAACAAAATACTTAGTATCTTTCTGTACGAACACACCCACTGGCAATCCATGGTTCCTTGTCTCAACACATCCTTAGGCATTGCAATGAATTGGAAAAGTAGAATTTTCTAGGCTATCACCTTAATCATTCCTTCTTGTGTGCTCGGCTATTCCTTTGTTCCCACAGGATACTGTCACAGCTGAATGCAGAAGTCTGGACTGGTGAATTACTGGGGGTTAACTGCAAGTTGCTAAGGGTTTTTGAACACTACTTTGCTGTTAATTGTTTTTTACCTGCCATGCCTGTTCCAGCTGGAGAAGCTGGGAAAGACAGGGCAGACACCAGAGAAGCTGCATATGTACTGCAGTGGAAGAAATAAAGTGGCATTTGCAAAGTCAGATGCTAAGGCTGTTTAGGAGAAAACCTTCAGTATGTTCTTCTTTGGGTAACACAGATGAAACCAGACCGTGCAGAATATAAACAAGCAGAGCTACTCCACGAGCCCACACTGGCTGCAATTCTTCCATCAGTCAGTCTCTGTGAAATCTGCTATAATCTCATGACCCAGCTGTGAACTGTTCCCTTAAAAAACAATTCCTCTGGGTATTAGGTTTCTGATTATCCAAGTCAGCCAGATGCAAACAGAAGACCTGCAACACATTTCAGGTGCTATTGAAATGCAAATACATATAAGGTATATTCTTTCTACTTCTCCCAGAGACACATATTTCAAGCAGTTTCATTTGCAATGCAAATTTATTATGGGAAAATATTGTGCTCTACAGCTAGAAAGAAGTAACTTTTAAAGGCCTACAAACTTCATGCTGATTTCTGCCTGTAAGAACCAGGAAGACTTTAGACCTCTGCGCAGATAGGATTGCAAAAATGCCCTGCAGTACAAGCTCCTATGCTTCAGTCTGGGCTGCTTTTAATGTCCAAAAAGATGTAGCCTCTGGCTCTCTACCATTTCCTCTGGGAGACAAGTTCTATTATGTCAGAGCTTTTCTCCCTGTTCTGTAATACATAGCCCCTACTGATATTTAATGATATAAACCACAACAGATGGCTGGCAGAACATTGTGGTAAGTTAATAGCAACTCTTGTAGGCATTTGGAAGCTTGAAAAACCTTGGAAGAATCCTCTAGTGTGGATTGAAACTCAAAGAAAAGGGAACCACAGAGATAACATAAGAGATATTTTTGTCCTACTGAAATGTAGGACCTGTCACTGGTACCAAAAAACAAAGAAAGATTTTACTAATAAACTGAGAGTCAAGGAAAACCTCTCCTTTCACATAAACTTTTGGTTTGCTTTCACAAAAAAAATCACAAAAACAAAGCCAACCTCTCTCCCTACAACATTTTGTATATTTTACTCTTTCAAGGAAAGGCAGAGCAGCAGGTGATGGTATTTCATGGTGTCACATGTCCTGTCTGCAAATTCCTGAGGGAACCTCCCAGCTTGGGATTCCAACAGGGAGCACCAGAGCAGTGGCCATTAGCAACTAGCTGACTGTGCAGATTTGGCAGGTGCCCGGTACAGGTGTGGGGCTGGATGCCTGACTGAAGAGGCACCCCACTCAGTTTGACCTCGAGACAAAAGCTTCCAACTCATTTGCTCTGCAGAGGTGAAGTTCAATGTCTCTGAAATCCTTCTCTTGAACTCTGACATTACCCTCTGAAAGGTATTCAAGTGTTCCACTCCCACTGACTACAACAGCATCTAAATACCTCTCAGTCATGAACGACGCCTCCTTGCTTGAATAATTTAAAACCCAACACCAAGCACCATTGACGCCTTTCTGTCTTCCCAGCTGTTCCAAACTCCTGATGTTTCACTTGCTTTAGACCACAGCTACCAAAACCCAAGCACAGCTTTTGCAAATCCCTTCTCCTTAGCTGCTCATGTTCCCTGGCTGTGAAGGAGGACAGTGATGTACGACGTGCTTTGGCCGACGATGGCCCAGCTCTGCCAAGAACCGCCACTGCCCCGGCTGCGCCCGCTGCGGGGAATGCCGCGGGATTTCCCTCCATGGAAAACAAACAGTGCCCCTGAGCTGTGCCCCGCTCCCCAGCAGGGCCAAACTCCTCAGCTCAGAGACAGGAGCTTGAGGTGAGCTTTTGTCCTTGTTATGGTAGCGCTGATTTCTGAGCAAGAGGTTATTAAGTTCTACAGCTTAAGGGCCAGGGCATGATGACTTCTGTGAGATTTTAATGAATGAGACGTTACAGCTCAGACTATAAATATAAGTCACTTAGAGGACTGGTATGTACACACACTCGTGTAGCATTCCTATTGATTTTATTTCCTGCAGTTACGGCCTCTGGGTAAAATGACAGCTCCCAGTAATGGGGTGGGGACTGGGTTGGCCAAGCACCTCTTCAAGGTGGCAGCTCTCCTCCATGCAGGCTTGGCATACAAAAAGGACAGGGTAAACTCAAGCACAGGGAAGGTAAAAAAAAAAAAAAAACTCACTTCAATACTTCAGCACTTTCAAAATTTCATGGGATTTATAAAAGGAAATATGAAATGCTTGTCTATATTTAGGTCACTTATACAGGGCTGCATTGACATTGTAAATCTATCACCTCTCTTTCCCCCCTCCCCCAGTCCTCTCCATTCAGGCCAGAGGCCTTTCATTTTTTCCTTCATAGACTTAAAAGCACTGTTTTGGTGTCTGGCATAATCTTCTGGCACTTCATCCTACCTTAAAGTTTTGGTAGGGCAAGCTGGAAGGATTTCCAGGTAAAAAACAAGAAAGTTCCCTTCTATAAAAATCTCCTTCCAAATTCAAAATTTCAGAGAAGTAGCAAAACTTGTATCATATGGGTTTAGAACCCAGGTCCACAGCAAAGGCTGGAGGACCATGGGGTCTGAACCTTCTCCTTGGAGCCATTTTTCCAAGTTACCAGCTGGGCTAGAAGAATGTTCCAGAGATGAGGGGGTAAAGCTGGTGTACTTTGATAGAGATCTCCTCCTTTTTTGTGTTTGCTGAACCCAAAAAATCTAGGTCATGGAGGAATACCAAAATCAAACAGCAAACTGAGTTGGCCAGGGAATCTAGAAATGACCACACCAGGAAAAAAAAGATGTAACTAACACATATACCAGTTTGTTTTATGACTTTTCTTGTTCTTGGGGACACCAAGGAACAAACAAAATACTTGTTTTGTGAGAGATTTGAAACACTGATGGATCAGTAAATACATAGTAGTTAATACAAAGTAAGTTATAGGGCTTTTCCAAAATATGCCTGAATTTTTATATGCTCAGCTTAGAGCATATAAATATACCAATATACTAAATACACTACTTATATTTTAAGTAGTTGAATTAAACAGGAGTTTTGCCAGTGATGTCTGACTGACTGGGGCTTGACCACAGCTTTGTTACACATTATTAAAGTCCAAGTTTCTAAAATATGGTTTCTTGTGCCTTTCAACATCCATGTAGCCTAAAGGAGTTCCCTTGTACTGTCACTGTATTTCTCTTTGCCAATGACTTCTAATAATTTTCTGTGTTTCTAAAAATTTTTGGACAATGTGTACTGAGTATCTCTGAATCTTCCTAGAGCTCTGACTGACAAATTTACAGGGAAGTCTAAAACCAGCCAGGACTCCATGAGAGTTACACACCAGCTGGGAAGTTTCTTTATGTCTTGCTATTGCCAAATGTAGGTGCAGTGCTACAAAATATTTAGTCTCTTCTATTTTTATGTTCATCTAATAGATGCCAGCACCCTATTTACTCTTAATTTAAAAAAAAAACTCATTAACACATGACAAAAGTATTCTTCAATATTGTCATGATGCAAAATGCCTTTGCCTTCATAAACTCTGAGCTGCTGATGAATGTAGTGGTGCAGTTTTAAAGCTCGATAAAAAAGAATGAATAGCAGCAAGCATTTAGCTTTACTTTAGTTTTAGCAAGGAAAGTGTTGTTTTCTTGGTTCCATGGACAGGCAAAATGAAGAAAGGGGAGGTCATCCTCCTAGAAGGTCAATACATGCTTGGCACACTGCACAACAGGGCACTTCTGTAAGTGGATAAAACAACAATGCTAAAAGTACAGAATAATGCCAATTTTTTTTTCCATTTTTAACACAAAAGTGAACTGCATCTAGCTAGGATATTGATGAAAAAAAAGAATTTCTTTTCAATAACATGCAACAATCACTCAAGTAAATTAAAAATCTTCCACAACTAAGGATTATTCTGGTCAGAAAAACTGTGAGCTGAGGCAGCCTCTCTGGAGCAAACTCAGCATCGCCACCTGAAGCTAGGTTTAACAGAAACACAAGCCCTGCATGCGGTAGGTAGGACCAGTCTTAGTTTGAGTGGTCTCTTTGATGTTACTAATTTTATGCTGTATTTTAGAATTCATAATAAAATGGTGGCCAGTTGGCTCTTTGATGAGGTATTATTCATAAGCAAATGGGGAGGTTACTGTGAGGACGTGCTGCGTGTGGCTGAGGTTAAACACACCAAAACAACTGTTCTGGTTTCTAATTTGAGCAACACAGCAATTACTTCTCTCTGACCTACCTGGAAACCAAACAGAAGGGTTCATCCCTTCCTTTTATTGACCAAACAAGTTCAGTCACACACTTTACTTATCCTATCATCACCACCACCTAATTGCTTACAAATTTTCAAAATTAGTCTGATACTCTGACAGACTTAATATGGAAATGTTAACAAAAATACATTATAGAGATGCTGTCTTCATCCAAACTAAACGAAACATAACCTTACTTTAGGGTCTGCATATTCCCTTAATGTTAATGCAAAATTGCTTCTCAAAACAAGACTTTATTCAATTGACTGCTATATTATTGAGTGCAGGATGAGCAGGAACAATCTAGGAGGCAGGTGATCCCACACTGGGAAGCTGATCTAGGGACTGGTAACTGTACGCTGCAGATAGGCAGGATGCCAAAGAAACTACAGGCTTTGAAATTCACTTATTCCAGAGCCCTGAAAAATCACATTTTTTGAGGAAAGGCAAGACTCTGAAAACTAGTGGCTAGTATTGGAAGGCAAAGAGAGCAGAAATCAAAGACCCAAAGCATACCCTTGGGTGAGAAGATCACAACAAGCCCTAACCATTTGCTGGGCCCTTCTTCTTCATTGGTGACATCTGGGTCAGTCAAACCTTACTGCCTCTGGTCTTTGCTCTTGCTGTTATGATAAAACCTGAGCCCCTTACTGTGAATGGTTTTGTGAATGACAGACAGCTGTGGGCAATGCACTCACAGAAACCCACACTTGTTTTTGAGAAGGCATTGCCCACAGGCACATGTATAGGTTTTGGCCCACCTTGCAACACTTGCTGCTAAATGTAGAAGACATGTCAGCTTAATTCAGTTTCTAGCACGCACATTACTTTTCTGTTCCTGAAGTAAACAATGCTGATGTCAAGGTCTGCAACTCTGATGTCCCAAGCCTGGAGCTTGAAAAGTACCCAGAGATACTGAAGAACATCTGGAGGTGCCCTTTCCTCAGAAAGCAGGCTGTCATTTTTTAAAGCATTCCCACTCACTACTCTCTTCAAGTTTTAACTATTCCGCGAGCAAAGTGAACAGCAGATGGACCTGATGTACCACATGAGTTCCATAACGTTGGTCCCGGCACAAATGCGACCCCTTCAAACTGCAGCTATCAGCTGCTGGGGCCAGAAAACAGAGTTCTCTCGACTGCAACCTGCCCTGGCTTGCCCAAAGTGGATGTGAGCCAGAGGCTCTCTGCTGAGTGCTAGGGAAGGGTGAATGGTGTGGAGGCCAGTGTTTCATTTTGAACTTAGAAGTGGCACTTCCAATTCAAAGCACAGATTTCATCATAGCTCGTGAGGTGGTGCTCAGATCCCTGTCTCTCATACACTACTCTGCTCTCAGAGGCCATTAACAAGCCAAGCTTGCTAGACTTCCTTGGAAATCCAGGCCCTGATGTACAGAAGTGCATTTATTCCCTATTTCTGACAGTATTTTCTGCCATTGTATGACTTGCTTCCAGTCTAGAGTACCTGTATTAAAATCCTGTTCACCCTGGAATTCACACACTGTGATGAACTCCCTGTGATGTGGATATTGTTCAAAGGCCTTTCCAAAAAAGACACTCACTGCAGAGTGTCTCACTAGTAAAAATTGAACTGTGTTACCATCTGACCAATTGCTGATAGGCACATCTGATTTTCCTGTCACTGAGTAAATCCAAGTGTTCTGGGCACAGCCTCAACATTCTGGCAATTTTCTTATACTTTGGCTTTCTTAAGGAAAAAGTAGAAGAGCACAGAAACTGTTTCATGGATAGAGTCACTTTGGATTCAGTTCTGCAGGTTCAGATGGTATTAACACAACTAATAAGACAGGAAACCATTTCATATCAGTATTTCAGTACATGCTTTTCTTTTTGTAGCGTTATTTTCATTCTGTGTCAGACAAAAATGTACCGCAATTCTGAAATGCTGAAAATATTTTCAGAAGATGTGATTAAACAGAAAAGACCCCAAACCAAACAGAAAATAAAATCCACAGAAAGATAAATAAGACAGCATTCCTCATGGTAGACTTGGCTGTGCTGGGTTAATGATTGGACTTGATGATCTTAAAGGTCTTTTCCAACCCTAAATGATCCTGTGGTTCTCTGCAAAAACCTTGTTTACCTAGACATGCAGAGCAGAAGCTTTACAAACTCAGGGAATGTCTGCATTTTAAAGCCTCTCTTATAAACATCCTTTTCTAATACTATCAAAACACAAAACAGACTCCAATTTTTAAATAACTTGTCAGCGTTTGTGAGATGCTAAGCTAAAGAGAAAAAAAGCAGAAGCTGTATGTGGCCACATACACAGATTTTGTGTATTCATGATGTTTTCTTTTGCTATGTTGACAACCTCAGTTCTCCACTCCTAGTAACCACAAGAGAGATACACCTGTAGCAACTCAGAGCCTGGAAATCAAGCCTTTAAAAATCAACTTCAATTAACGTGCCTCCGTGTCACCTGATGTACCTTGGAGGCGAAAAAAGTGGATATGAAAGTGTGTTTGTTTTCCTTTGCCATGCCTTGCAATAAGAAATTTCATTCAATATTTATTTAAGGATTTCAGTAGTAAGTAGAGAGTTTGTGGCAATCCAGTGAATGTTTTCATAGTGCTGTTGTTACTGCAGTTGTAAAGTTTCACTTATGATTGAATGTTCAGAGCTGGTAAAACCCTGTGTCTCTTTACTGCTCACAGATGTGTCAGAAAAAAATGTACTAAATGCCTGTTTTTTATTACTGCTCTGCTGATCCTTTTTCTGTGGACATTCCAAAATGCAAGTTAAATCCAATGGTGAATGTATCTTCCAGATATTCACATTAAGGAGCGTAATTCATGTAACATAAAACACACTACCATAACAAAGCTGTAAGATTTAAAAACAGATTTTTTTGGAAGCAAGATCTAATTTCATCCCTCACAAATGTTCTCAATTCAATTACTGAAATAAATATATATATATGTGTGTGTATATATGTATGTTTTTAAATATACTTACTTTATAAAAAGATATGCAGGTAAATGTAGCTATCTGCAAAAGGCACCCAGAAGTTCTGCCAGTTGGACGCAGATGTAGATACCTGAAGGAGTGTGCTACAAATTTTAAATAGACATTGAAGTCTATTTTGGCATTTTGTTCCTTTACTGAATCTGAATCGTCTACGCAGTAACTCCTGGTATTTCTTGGTATCACAGCTCAATCTCAGAACGCCTCGTACACCCAGCGTAAACAGTCCTTTGGTTGGACAAAGCTGCCAGGAATTCTCTGGAAGTCAAAAGGTCAAACACACACTGACTGTTCAAGGTCCTATTTTCATAAACATTGGTGACCAATGAATACTGTGAGTTTCTTTTTCAGGCTGATAGCACACCTTTTTGGATAATAAGTTTTAGAAGGAAATCAGAGCCTGCCATTCCATCCTATTCCACCAGTGACATGCATTGGATCACGTTTGTTGGGGTTTTTAATCCTGTTACAACTTCTGTGGCCAAATGCACAGAACAGATACAATTTTTTTTCTGCAAACAGATGAAGCCAGAAAGAAAGGCACTTTTCTGATAATCAGAGTGAAGAAATGATTAGCACCTTGCAAGAACAATTAATTTAATGTACCATACTCATCTATTACACATATACTGGTAGAAAAATGGATTTAACCGTCAATACAAGTCCTTGGGCTCTTAATTTTTTATATAATTGAGATGATGTAACTGCACAAAAAACTGCAATGTGTTTCATCTGATTAAGTACGTGTAAGACTGAAACTAAAAATATGCCACTACCTCAATTCAGATCAGAAAACATGTTGGATGTACCACAGAGCAATGCGACAACCATCATTTTGATTTTATAACTTTACTCTGCTTTTGTGAACGTACAACCAGTTATTTACATTACCAAAATGGATTTTCCTGTGATGTATGACTAATAAACACTGACGCTCAAGCACCTGCAAAAGAAATGTCGCTGCTTTGTAGTCTCTGCCATGAACATTTCACCTTCTATCGTCTGAAATGATCTCAAATTCTTCTCATCAAAGTATATCTTACTGAGGCAAGGAGCCTACTTTAGTACTTTAAACACATGTTGTAACATCCACTCTATTTAATCTTCCTGCCTTTTCCCTCTGAAAAGGATGTTGTCATGCATGAATATACTGTTCCTTTACGCAACTCCTGCCACAAAGCCAACCATGTCTTCCACACAAGCTTTTGCCTTTGTTGTGGTTCACTGTCTTTTAAAATCATCTTTTCAGCTGCACTGGAATTAGCCGTCATCCATCATGCTGCAAACCCAAATAACAGATTTAATGAAAACAAAGCCTAATTTTATAGATTTTGCCCAGTGGAAACAAATCTGTTTTATGCAGATTTGGTGCTGTTGCTAACCAAATGACAGTGCAGATTCTCAACATCTACTGAGGTGCCAGAAAGGCAGAGAAGTAGCACCTCCCTCCAACTCTCACAAAGACATTCTGTGTTAGGATTATGGGAAGAGAGTAATGCTGACTGTACCGAGGTAAACACCATTTTTATAGTGATAGCATAAGACAGAGCTGTCTTATCATATTCAGTCTCTGTGATGGAGTACCTGCTTCTTTCACAGTGCACTTACTGTCCTACAACAAAACCAGTTGTGAAAGCCATCAACTGTTATGAGATGAGATCCACCATATACAAAAAAAGTGCTGCAGCAGTTCACTATTAACTGGCTTTGACACAAATTACATGTGGCATGCACCATCTGGCTTCCAAAAAAGAAAAAAGAGCAGACAAGGCAAGGGGTAAGCAGGGAGACCACTGCCTTTCGTGACTGAGCAGGATCAGAGAAAAGCAAGCTTGAGCAGCAGATATTTGCTGCAGGTAATGGCATCAGGGTATAAAAAATGACAGCTGTCAGAGAGATCCTGAACTTATTTCAAAAGGCTCAGAAACAGAAGGACCTTTGCTAATTAAATAGTCTATAAAGCAAAGAAAACGTACGGGACAAACAATAAATCACACAGCTCCTTAGAAGTGATTGCGCTTTGAAAAAAAAACCTAAAAAACCCGGTGATTTTTGATTTTTATATAAGGAAAAACATTTCAAAGTGAGTATTCTGTGCAAAGCCATATGCAGAAAGTGTTTCTGCGTCGTGTAAACTTCATAGAGTTCTTCTGTTCTCTGCTCTGTGCCTCTGGGACTCTGTCTGGCACCATTTGACCTCCAAGGAGCTTTAATGAAAAGCACATCAAGCCCAAGTGAGGGACTTTTTGATGTTAGCATAGCACATCACTAAAGAAACCAATACTTTTCAAGTGGTGTTCCACGTCCTCCAGTAAAAGCAGCTTTTCCTCAAGACAGCAGTGTAAGGGTTTGAAAACGCAGCATCTAACTCTTGCAGCTCGCATGCTTGCACAGAAATGGTCATGAGTCCACTCATCACAATTCCCATGGGAAAAGAGGCGATCATTGCATTTATCTTGCAGGCAAAATACGTGCCAGTCCTGAACAGTGCCACAGTGTCACACCTGAATACAAACTTCTTTCTGAATGAGTAAAATAGACACTGCCAGGATACTATTTCTGTGATTGGCAAGACATTACACAGTGTGCACCTGGAGCAGCAGAGCTGCCCTTGGTAAAAGCAGTTCTGATGGTCAGCTCCCCCCATCATCTTAGACAGATCATGCTCTTTAGCTGAAATATATTCACTGTAAAGCAGCAGACCAACCAGCCCTACAGCACACAAATCCCTTTGAAATTCAACATGAATGGTGAACATGATGGGCTGGGAGAATTAAGACACACCTTCCTAACTGCAATTAGATAAGGCAGCAGCTCACCTGCACATGCCAGCACAGACTTAGCTGACCTCTAGGCACATTCTAAATGGCACTTAAGCAGCAGTCAGAGTTGCCTGGTCAACAGAATTTTAGACTGATCCCTCAAATTACATTTAAGTGTTTTAACAAAAATGTACTTTCACAAATATGAAATACGCATTGCAAAATGGGATTTCGCTTTTTGTTTTTTCTGATGGGAAAAGTACCATATGAAAACTTCCTGGGACAAAATTCTCAAATAGCTTTAGAAAAAAATGTAAAAGTAACTTAAAATCTGAAAAATATACTGAGACATTTAAAATCAGTGACCAGTTCCCCTCAGAGCTGAATAAAAGCACTGAAATTTACTGGCTTTATAGGTGCTACTGTCCTGAAGTGTAACATTGCTTAACTTGCTACTTGTGATCCTATTTCTGATCTTAGAAGCAAGGTCACGATCCTACAACCTTAAAGTTAATTGCCAGTTTTTCTGCACACTTTCATGTGAGCTGAAGTAGGGCTCAAAGCAATCATGGATATACTTAAGCTCCTTTAAATCAAAGTGACTACGGGAAGGGGAAGACGGCAGAAGGAGTGCCCTTGGAAACACCCAGTAAAAATGGAAATTCTCCCTTCCTGAAGCAACTCCCATTCTCTGCATATCTGCAGACTTTGTCAGCAGTTAGTAAATTAGCTGTACTTTTTTCCCATCTTTCTCTTTTCACTCTAAGACAGCTATAAAAGATCAGAGTTTGAGCTATTAAAATGTTCATGTAATGCTATTCAGTGAAAAATACTGAGCATCATAGCTCCTACTCAGTATGTATTTAACAAAACTATTTTTGATGGACAAGGAATTACTACATAGGAAAAATAAAAACCAAACTCATTATCCAGACAACAGATGGGAGAAATGCCAGATTACGTACAAGCACACAGATGAGGGCTTTCACTGCAAAACTATGGTTGGCTTAGGAAGAAGTGACAGATATTGATATAATCACAAAAATTAAATGCAGAATTTTCCATTTCATAACTGTAATTATTATTGTTTTCAATTTTCAGTATTTCAAGCCTTTGTGGGTTGTATCTTTAGGAAGAACCTGCTGAAGGAACCTCTTATTTTCAATAAAATGGGGATTTCCTTTTAAATTAGAGACTTTCGGTGTTCATACATAAAGTTCACAATAATTTAGCTCATAGGGTTTTTCCCTCCACTGTAAACTTACATTGATTGCACATAACCAAACAACTCTACAACATTTCCATGAATTTGACACACATGGGTTGGGACAACCTCAAGCTCAAATACAGGCTGGGTGGAGAACGGATCAAGACAAGCTCTAGAGGAAAAGACTTGGGGCTGTGTGTGGATGGAAGCTCAATGTGACCCAGCAGTGCACACTTCCAGCCCAGAATGCCAACTGTATCCTGGGCTGTAGCCAAAGAATTGTGGCCAGCAGGTCGGGGGAGGTGATTCTGCCCCTCTACTTCATTCTTCTGGGACCCCATCTGGAGCTCTGGGGCCTCCAACACCAAAATGACATGGACCTGTTGGAGCAGGTCTAGAGGGAAGCCACTGAGTTGATCAGACGTTTGAAACACCTCCCCTGTGAAGACAGGCTGAGAGAGCTGGGCTTGTTCAGCCTGGAGAAGAAAAGGCTTCAGGAAAACCCCTACATCACCATCCTGATGCCTAAAACTCATCTTACTCTAAAGCTTACACACCCCAAAAAGAGTGACTTCCTTTCTTTTGTAACAGATTTCTTTCTAAGTAAAACTTTACAATTATTTTCACCATGAGGGATCTGGTCCTCAGACTAAAATGTGACAAAACGTTTTCATTACATAAAATAACAGAAAAATTACACATGGATGTGCCTTGCAGACACCTCAGAAAGCACTTCCAGCTTTAATCATACCCCATTCTCATCAATCTGTACTGCTATGTGAGATTTATCAGTGACTTCCTAAATCCTATAAAACAGTGCTGATTGGTGAGTAAAGGACTGGGAGGAAATCTCTTGAGTCCTGCATAAATGAATGGGACACAGGAGACTGCTGCTTTTCACCAGTCAACACTATAAGACGTAACTTATTGGCACATAAAATGAAGTTGTTTAGCCCTGATTTCATTGCAGTGACCTGGTCTTTGGGAATCTGAAGTTTTTGTCCTGGCAAATTGTCTGGTCCTTATCACCAGAGATAAGAAAGTTAAAAATTTCTAGACATACATGGATTTTTGGGCATGTGGTTAGGGTCCTCTGCTTTCACACACTAAGCAGGGTTTATACATACAGGGACAAAAGGCCACAACAGTTATGATTCCACTCTCCTTGTAAAAGCTGTAAGCTGTTTTAAAAAAGTAAAGTCAGAGTTGTTTTTAAAGTTAGGGGGGAAAAAAAAAAGAAACCTAACTACAAATGAGGACCTTTGTTCAACAAGCTACTCAAGCAGAACATAAATCTAAAGCAACAGTACTTCCAACTGAAGTGGACAGTAATCATTTATACTTACACATGGCACATACTTAAGTACCTTGAAGAATTAAAGCCAAGTGTGCAACATTAAATTTGGGAATTTGTATCTTTCAAACAATTTTTTTTTTAATGAACAAATAACCTTGAAATGTACTGCACCTTAAATTTAAAAGTTCTAGACTTGTTGGAGAAAGCAACCTGCTGCAGGGAAGGTCAGTGGAGTCCAGTGGGTTAAACAAGCCTGAATAAAGAGATGTGTAATTGCTCACTTGTGCTTCAGCCAAACTTGCAAGCAAAAGCCAAGCAATTCTGTATTATGCTGATGTCGACTCTCTGCCTTTGTTAAATTTTGGCATTCGTTTTATTTCTTTCACGTTTCAGGGAAGTATGTAAAGAAGACCATGTCTCCATTAGATTAAGGGTTAAATACAGCTATTGCTGCTCAGTTCTTGGTGCTTTCCAGAACCATTCCAGAAACTTACTGCCTTTTCCTTGAGCCTGCTTGTAGTCACATTGAGATTAATGAGATTTACACATGAGAAGTCAGAGTGAAAACAATCTTGAAAACAGCTGACTGATTCTTAAGCATCACTGCCTCGCATCATCCTTAATTCCAGACAGTTGGAATCAATGTCCCTGGTGGTGTCCTCCAAGGTTCAATACTGGGTCCAGTCTTGTTTGACTTTTTAATCAATGACCTGGATGAAGGGAGAGGTGAGCCCTGGAACAGGTTGCCCAGAGAGGTTGTGGATTCTCCCTTACTGGTGATATTAAAGAATTGTCTGGACACAATCCCGTGCCATGTGCTCTGGGATGGTCCTGCTTGAGCAGAGAGGTTGGACCAGGTCACTCTCTGTGGTCCTTTCCAACCTTACCCCTTCTGCGAGTTTATGAATACTGAGGAAAGAGCCTGGCACTTTTACTCAGCTGAATTATTGTAAAAGTACCCCCAACAGTAGCTCATGGCAAGTTTGCTTTTATCTTTTTTATGTCCTGGCTTCCCCTTTGCTTTTCAATTTGTGCTGTATGTCACCCTCCTCTGCAGATGCTGTCTGGCTGATTACAAGCAAGCACAGGGACCCTGGCAGACACTTTGTTCTGCTCAGGACAGGTATTTGCTGTCTGACACAGTCCAAGAGGACCAGGACAGATTCAAGGGACTCACAGCTATATTTATTTACTTATTTATTTATTTTTGCGACCCAAACCAAATTCACACTTAGCTAGACCTGTATATGCACACATACACTCTTAGTAGAGAGCTGTTTTTTCATTTCACTAAAACTTCCTAATTCTTGAGCTTTCCTGGAACTACATCCCTATTTACCCAATGCAGCAAACTGCTTGTTCACCAATAAATAATATCACCTCACCAACAGTGCATTTATGGAAGCAGAAATTATTACAGGACTTAGAAGACAGACAGGAAAACTCACTTTCTAAAATGAAAGCCTTAAGAGGGCATTGCATTTCTTCATTCACTCAGCATTTGACATGTCCTTGACTGTAAAAGGTTTTATAATAATCATCAAAATGTATATTTAAAATTGCACAATGGATCAGATGTTCTCTCAGATAATAAGGAAAGTTGTAACAAATACATTAGGAATTGTACAGTCTATCCTATGCTTCCTGTGAAATGGTAACTCTTCAGTAGTTCTGCCAAACTACAACCCTTGGACCTGATTTCCTTAATGCTGAATATCAAGGTTTTTTAAAACCTCAGACAAATTAATTGCCTTTTCTAAAAGCAATGTCAACAAAAATGAATTTCTGTCCAAAAAAAAAAAAAAAAATTAGTGAAATCTCTAGCCCTCCATTTTCTGAAGCAGAAAACTTAATTCTGATAGACAAAATTTTGGGCAAAGGATGTGATTTCTTGCTAATGATGTGAAATCCACATTATAACTGTCTGGAAAATGATAGGTTTTACCTTTCCAATACAGAGCTGCCAGCACCAAATATCCCTTAGCAGTCATTTAGCCCATGCTCCCAAGCAACAAAACCCCGGGACTTTCACTTTGTGTGATATTAAGGCCTGCTGGAGGCAATGCCAAGTCTGAGATCAACACAAGGGAGTGCAGCAGTCTTTCCCAGCACTGTCAATTAATCCTGTTTGAGCCCAGAAAACACAGAAAAAACCCCTCCTATTCAAATGTAAACAAGAGAAAAACATGAGAAAAAAGATGAGTGGGAAGTATCTGGAAAAAACGTTATGGCTGAGATGAACTTGAGAACTGCATCATAGATCTCTGTAAGAATGTTGCTATATTCTCTTTACTGAGGCCTTTATGTTGCATTTAAATCACTTTGTGACCAGGAATAATTCCACAGTATGAAAGAACTCTGCATTTTTTAAAATCCTACTGTGTCAAGCAAGTTATTCAAAATCAACCCTTAGAAAGGCAGAATGATAATCAATCAAGGACTTCCTTTATCCAACAAATCATTAGTCACTCATATCCTCTGAAAATTTCTTTAGACCAACAGAGAACCCCAAATCTAGACATGTCTAGATATTAACTGCAATGGGTTTTTCTTAATTTTAAAAATTAAGAAGGAAATGTTTCTTCATCAGGTGGTATTAAATTATTTCCTTCAGAAATCTATTAAGATCCTGGACAACAGCATAGTAGGAAGTGACATAATGGAAGAAAAGGTCAGGACTGTGGGGCCTGCATGTGACATGCTGCGGGATTTGCCCCCAGATGAAGAATTCAGAGCTAAACATGGCATAGTCTGGACATAGCCTGGCTACTCCCACACATCTCTGCCAGCAGCAGGAATGCCTCACCAGTACTTTCCATCCCACTGGTGAGCATGTGCATTTATCCCTCCTGCTGGTCATTGTTTATCCTTAACCCGCATTCTCTGCACTGACTGCCTACAAGACTCTATAAAATGCCAATATAATAATAAAGAAGCTGTCTATGTGCTTTCACTTCTTTTTATCAATGCATTCACAAACTAGAAGAAAGGATTAAGAGCCTGAATTGTTGACTGATCTCAACTGGACCTGAGCAAAGTCCACAGGCTTTGAGAAAACGGTGTTGTACGGTGTGTAGCTCTATATTGGCAAAACATTTCATTATGTTACTTCCTCAGAACAGAAAAAACTGTAGCTTGTTCTAGACAAATCAAAGACTGGGGGGCCTCCCAAAACTAAAAAAAAAAAAAATAAAATAAATAACCAAACCAACATCAAAACCATTCAGCTAAAGGTTGAAGATAAAAATAACACGAGTTCTACATTTGTGTAGTTTTTATCAGGATTTTTGCCCTAGAAGAGAACAGCAATAAGAAACAGATGAAGGACAAACTATATATAAGCCAAGGTAAGGCAGAGCCTCTTTAATTCCTGGGGGATAGAGGGAAAGGTAGAAAGAGGGTATCAAGAATGATACTACAGAACTCAACATTTTAATGCAAATTCTGCTAAATGCAGATCAAAGGCCTTTTTTTCCTTCAACTTGGAAAAGTCATGTCTTTGAAACATAGCAGAAACTCTATTCTGATGACAAATAATATCTGTATTTTAGTTATTGTATATGTGAATTCAGAGTGCTTCTCTAATACCAATATATGTGCTTTATTGAGACAAGTTGTATCACTGCAGAACCAGAATCCCTTGCCTCTCTCCCTCCCAGGGAACTCCTCCTAGCAAGGCATTTGCAGCATAGGATCAATGTAATTAATTTCATTCATTTCCCAAGGCTGTTCTGACTAGAACAGTTTTTGATATTCATATAGACACTAAATTTGCAACCTGAGACTTAGGTAGATACATTACTGCTGAATAAACATCACTCAAGTGCAAAGAAAAACAGGATGAATTCTAAAACTGGGCCAGAATTCCCTGCTATAAATACGTATATTAAGTGTGTGTATATCTAAGAAACTGCTGACACAGCACTGTGGAAAGCACTGCTAGAGGGCTTTCTGCTGCTGCCAACAATGTCATCATAAATCAGAAGGATTCTCAGGAGCAGCTCTGTGGTTAACCTGCATGAGGATACTGAACAACAGCCCATTGTGGCCAGAAAAGGACTCTTTGACACCGCTTGGCATCACCTCACACACTTAGTGAACCAGACTTCATACCTATTTCTTGCTTAGCTTAGGCAGAGAACAAAAAAAGTAATTAGTATTCCATAAAAATCACAACAAAACATGCACCAGTCAATATCAGGAAAACCCAGTGCTCCCTCCCAATGCTGAGCACTTGTCCAGCCCATTTGTTTAAAGACAAATATTTGAACAGCTTTGTATCAGATGTACCTTTAGAAAACCAGAAACTGGGGAGGGGGGAAGAGCACAAGAAATGCTTACTTCTGGAAAAGTTTCATTGCAAGAACGACCATCTATGGAGATCCCTGCAAAGATCCAGCTCACAATGGAGCTGCTTGTAACATGAGAAAAAGCAGAAAATTGCCAGGACCTCACAGAGACACCCGGCAGTTGCTGCTCCCCACTGCACACTGCAGCAGGATTGGGTTCACCCCACCTTCTCTGCAGAAGCTGCCTTGAGGATAAAGACTTTCTCAGCTGCCTGGAAAGGGCTGTTAGTGCTATGGTTCAACATGTCTAAGATTACATGAAATTAATTCAGGCCTCAGCCTCGTGGTTTCACCAAAAAAAAGGTCCCACAAATACTCCAGAAATACTGGGGCCTTCATAAATTTTCTAAATTAACCATCATTGTTTTGGTGATGTTTCTGCTCAGGTATAGTTTTCTAATGTTTCTAAACATGAGATTTTCTAATGTTTTAAAGCTACATACTGAAAGTGGCAAAGTTTAGACTGCTGTGCTGAGGGAGTTAACTTGCTGATATGCAAGGATGGACTTACACGCATTCAGACATTTGCAAACTTCCCTAAACCATGTGGAAATATGGTCAAAATCAGATGCCTAACATTTTCTTTTCTTCTTGATGGAATTTATTCTCTAAATTACTGCAAAAGAAAAGAATCAAAGAGTGTGCTTCTGGAAAGGCAAGAGTGCACCAACAGATAAATGAGCAAAAGCAAACAAGTGATGCATTTCCTCACTAATTTGATGGAATCGGGAAAACAAGATTACAAAAACACAAAGCTTCACTACTGCCTCTATCATAATGCTGTTAAGTTTGCTGTTTCTTGAACTCAATATTTCTGAAAGTCTGTTTCTTTTCTTCCTGTCTTTTTTCTGCCTGAAAGCTCTAGAGTAAAGTATGAATATGATTTACTAATTGTATAGTGACACCTTCAGCATCAGGAAACATGGTGAATCCTGTTTGCAGGAATGGCTATTTAAGATCCTTAATCCTCAAACTCAAAGTGCATTGATGCATTTGCCCCCAGAAGAACAGTGCACCAAGATATTTTGCATGAGATACCATTCTCCATGGGTATGCATGTGAGCAGCCAAAGCACACAGGGCTCACTGGGAAGGAAATGAAGACATGAGTAGCTCTCACCTCCTCTGATTTCCCAAGAGCCAGAGAACTTCATAAGGATTATCAGATTTGTAGGAATTTTTTTGCTGTTTAGTATTTTCTGAAGCTTTGTTTTGTTTTCTCAAGGGTGGTTATTTTGGCCCTCTGAGGGTTTTATGAATTTTGCCTGCTCAACACTGTCTTGAGACAACTCACTGCTGGGATCTTAAAGACCCCAAACTGATTTCATTGTTGAAAGAGCCATTCACCCTGCAGCCTTCACGTACCTTGCCTGGTTACCTTCTGACCGAGTACAGATCTCTCTTTATACAGGAAACTTGAGACTCTGTGGCCCCGTTCCAGGGGCTAAACAAAAAGAAGTTGTAAACTTCAACCAATCTGCCTCGCTACAACTAGCTGGAGAGACTAATTTTCTGAAATCAAATCCTCTTGCCTGGAAACAAAACACACTTTTGGAACAGCTTTGGGTCTACTGGCTACCATGAACCAAAACCAAGCTGTCCTCCTCGTCTTGTCTCTGGAAACCAAGGGTAACTTCAGAAAGCCTTTGACAGAAGCAGTCAAACCTGAATGCTTAGGGAAAGCATCTGCACCAGCAATCACAGGAAAAAGACAAATATGAGGTAAAAAGGAAGAAGAGAAAAAATGGGTGCAAAATACCATGGTAACATTCCTATGGTAGGGAAAAGCCCTTTCCTCAGAGTTGAAAAATAAAATATCACTGAGAAAATAGGAACACTTTTGATCACAACAATTTTTCAATATTGTGTTTAAGAGTAGTAGGTTACTGATGCCTCGGAAATAGAGATGGCCCAAAAAAAATCCACGCAAAGAAAGGTATCATTTGTAATAATCCAATATTACTGTGGTGGCTCTCTAGCAAAAAAAATTGCCAATAACAGCTCACTCATTCTCTTTTTTTACTTTGCATTCAGAAGCTGTACTTCCTCAGCCTCATCCCTAATAGCATAGGTAGGCAGCATTTACCAATTTCATACAACGAACAGAAAACAGGCACAGAAAGGTCCCTCCCTCGTGGTTACTTTGCAGTTGAAGTTGGGTCTTCTGTTTGTACTTGAATGGAGCCCCATCCATGCTTATCCATTTCATGCTATTATCATGAGGTTAATTACACCATTATCCTAAATTACAGATTGTTTGAGAACCTTGTTGAACTCTACTCTTCCTGTTTTCATAGAGATTAGCAAGGGTAGCTTTATATTTTCAGGTGCTCAGTGTCCTCACTGTGAAAAGCTGCTGCCTCTTCAGCCCTGTAGAGGCAATACAGCATCAAATTCCTTTTAAAAGCAGAGATAGGGGCTGACTTCTCAGTGATGCTGAGCCCTCACAGTGTCTGACACCACCTTTGAAAACCAGGCTACTGGGACATGAAGTGGGGAGTGACAGAACTAGATCCTCCTCTCTTACTTTTACTTCTTCGAACAGCACAAAAAACGGAAGCCAACACAGAATAATGACCTTTAGAACTATGACCATTAGACAATTCTCTTGGACTAAGTCAGCTCATCAGAGCACATGCATGGCTTTTCAGCTGTTTCATAGAAGGATTTAATTTATTTCTCACTGTCCTGACTAACCCAGTCACTTTAGAATACTACCAGAGAACCAAAATCATGGTAGAAAAAAATCACTAACAAACCACCTGAACAGCATTGCCAAAAAAGCCTCAAAACATTTCCCACAATCATAAAGTTTCTTTTCTCTTTTTTTTTCTTTCCCCAGTAACTTTCTTTGTTCTTAAACATCTATAGCCGTTGGAAGGAATACTATCAATCTAAAAACAAAGAATGTGTTTGTTGTTGTGTTTTTCTTTTGAAAAAAAAAATTCTTATATACTCAGTGGAGCTTTTTGATTCTGTGCCCAGATACCAACATTACAAAACATAAGACAAAATTATAGGTACACAGCGTGCCAAGAAAATCAACTCAGCGTGGCTTGCCCAGGCTCTTTGAAAGAAGGCATGCACGCTGTGTCACTATTATGATTTAAAATAGCTGGGCCTCCAGAGCCAGCACACTACTGTAGCACAGCTCAAGGTGTCGGCAGATGCCTGTAGCAGCAAGCCAAGTGATTAGCTTCAGCAATGCCCTGAAAGCACCACTGTGATTCCTGCCCAGTGCGTATCTCGCAGCTTCATTTGAGTACAAAACAAACCCCCAAAGAAATGAAAGCAAGCTTGGGAGGGGGGAGGAAGTAAACCAAGTCTTTTACACTAAACCTCATTATTATTTACTAGGGAGTGCAAATTTCTTGGGTTAAATGGAGAGGGGGATTTTCTACAGCAAAGGAGAAGAAAATGGCGTTTCCCATTGTAGAAGGACTTCTGCTTCTTTTGGGTACAAAATGGGTAACAAAAACTTACAATTCCCTGATCTCAAGGTTTGCTAGAGGCAAGCAAGAGTCTGTACGTACATGCACATGCATCACCCTGCCAAAGAGAGCCCTCTCAAATGCTCTCCATGTTACCTTCTCCCTTCTGCATCACTAAGAATCGGGACAACGCCCAGGGAGATTTTGGATGTGCTCTGACACTTCCCCAGACAAATTTTTTTGAAACTGGAAAGGACTTTTTTCTTTGTTGGCATCAGTTGTTGGGTTTTTTTTTACAATGCCCTCCAGCTGCTCTGGTATCCAGGCTGGAATCAAGGTTCAAGCTGCTGCAAGTTCACAGATGTCACAGGGTCCAATACACCCTGTGTTCACCAGCACAGAGAGGAGACACACTCTGGGCCCAGCTCCCTCAGCCTCCTGAGGGAGGCTGAAGGAGGGAAGATCCCCATTCCATAACTTATTGCCTGAAAATTGCCAGCTCAGCTTAGCTAATAAAATTTCATCCTTAATTACATCTCTAATTAAACCAGTCTCTGCCCTTACCTTCATACCACCTTCAATTTGGGTTAACTTAGATAATTTCAAAGAGATATCTAGCTGTCTCTTAAACTAATGTATACCATATTCTTCCAGGAGCTTCCTTGATGGTTTCCTGACTAAAATATTGGTCCTGTTCCTACACTTTTCCACCTAAGTTCTAAAAGGAAAGTATTTCTGAGTGTGACCAGTATGTGCCTATTCTGCAGGTATCCCTTAAGTTATTTCAAATACTCACTTTTATTATGAAATAATAATAGACTTCAAGAATTTTTTACTAGAAGGAATCACAATCCCTCTCTTTTCCAAGTTTAGCAATAGCTTTCTCCAGAAGAAACAGTGATCAAAACATCACACCAAATGTTTTTAATAGTACTGTATTCTTCTGGAGATTGTATTCTTCTGGACTTACATTTAACCCAATTTACCTGTGATAACTCATCTTGGTAACTGGTTTCCTTTCCCCCCACCCTCACTACAATCACACTACAAAAATAAATGAATCCACATTTTTCTACAATGGTTTCTGAAGTTCTCTACTTTTTATTTTGAGTTCTCCTAGCTATCTACTAGTAATTTTTCTAGCATAGAAAATACCTGGTTCATTACTGCTGTATTTACATTGGTTTTATTTCATGTTTAAAAGCCTAGGAATCTATAACACAAATCTTCTGCTCTACTGTTTCATTGTTTGCCATCAATATTATCCAAAATCCCAGCACCACTGAAAATCAGAGTAGTCCCATCCACACACATGAAAAGTCTCTGAGAGCTTTCAGCCTACATGAGCATCCCAGGTTTTACACAGAAGCTGGAGCTGAGATGTTTGAAGATGTCTTTTTAAGGTTACAGCACAGGTCAAAGCTTGGGGGGGGAAACACAGGGCAGCTGGAGAGAAAAATTAACTTGAATTATTATCAAGTGAGAGCTGGATTAGTTCCATCACATTATGATGATTCTGCACTGCAAAGAGGCCATAGATCCTAAAGACTTCAACTCCCTGAGTGCATCTCTGTGTCTCTGAAGACAGAACAATTCATTTTTTTCTGAAGTTTGTCTGCTGCACTTATGAAGTTAACCCTTATTTGCTTCAGTTATTAATCAGCACAAGCCTCTCTCAGGAAGGGTGTGTGGAGAGTACAGATGAGGAACTTCACTGCATTAAAATCTGCATCAGTTGTTCTTAGGACTTTGTTTCACAGCATAATTTACACTCCTCTAACATCTAGCTCTTCAAATAATATAAATGTAGCAGTCACTGATAGATCTAATGAATTTGCTTGTGTTCTAATTTAATTATACCTTCAGATATGCCATACAGAAATACTGACCTTCTAAAGGCTGTGGCTTTCCTATTCTTATCTCACAGCTCTTCCACTGGCAGTGGAAAAAAAGGAGCCATCAAAATGACTGAAGCACTGCACCTGGTCAGTTCTTATTAAAGCAGCCACCTCAGGACTGACCAGGGACAAAAAATTGGAGAAAAAAGGAAATTATTTGTTTGGTCTTAGATAGGAGACTATGCATCAGTCTGGGCTCTCTTCATTTACCACAACTACTCATGACCAAAAAAACCCAACAAACCAAACCACCAACAAAAGTAGTTCTTATTTTGTTTCTGGTTTGGTGTGACGTTTCACTGATTTTTTCACTGAAATTGCACAGAAAAAAAATGAAGGTGACCTTGCTTGTAGGAATCACAGTCCTTTTCATTCTCAAGTGTAGCACCACTAACTGATAATCCTCCTCCTCCCCTTTCTCTATTCAAAGGAAATTACTTTCCACTGGCTTTTTTTCTAGCTGCCATGAGATTCATAAATTCCTCTGCACAAAGATTTCAGAAGGCTTGGATTCAAAACCAGCTTTGTCAACAGCTATCTTGGCGCAGCTTTAGAATGACCCATTGATTGTGAGCACTGTGTCAAGTCAGCTCTAGTTAAAACTGTGCTGCAAGGACAGCAGCACCAGAGCTGCCCATGCTGAGTCCAGACACAGCTGCACATTTGCAGAGCATCATGCCCACAGCAGCAAGCCACGTGTGCATGCAGTGCCACCCAAATGCTGCTTAATGGACCCCTGGGCCCCAGGCCAATGTGCCTGCAGGGCACTGTGTTAGCCAAAAGAGTGTGAACTCTGGGCTACAGCAGAAACTGCAGTTCTTTTGCATATGGGAAAGGCACTGTGTTCCTCCCCATCCACTTCTGATACCAAAATTATGCTGAGAGATTATGGTGAAATCTCTTTGGAACTGGCTGGTTGACCTCAAAGTTTGGCCAAAATTCCTTTCTGTAACATGGAGTGAACACAGAGGAAGAGGATCTGTGATTATGGCTCAGGCAGCCTATTTTTGAGAAGAAGCAAAACTTCCACTTGACCATTTCCTTTCTAAGGTGTTCTGTAAAACTCCTCTGGTTGAAGCTCTCTAGAAACTTGGGATAGAAGCAGAACAAAGGCCTCCTTCAGTACCTTGACAACCACAGCATGCACTCACAGACACTGGTGGCACAACTGGGAAGTTCCCAGACAACTTCAGCTATGATGAAGCAAGGACCCCATCTCCATTCAACCTGACATTTTGAATATATTTTACTCTTTGGGTTTTTGTTTTTATTGCCTCATTTGGGAGGATTATCCTACATGATGGTCAAGTCAAGTCAGATGTCTCTGTTGCCAGCATTAAGTGGAGGGGCAAAACTGAGGTTTACACATCCCTCTACTCTGGGACAGATAAGCTGTGACAACCAGAGACAAAGAACTGTCAAAAGAATCTGCCCCAAGTGCAAGTGAACAGGAGGAAAAATCATAAACGAGTGGTGGCTGCATCATGAAATGATAAAGCAGAAAAAGGACGGCCCAGGCAGGGCAAAAAGCCAAAGCACACTGGGACTGGCAGACATGTACAAACACAGACAGAGATGTAGATGTAACTCCTATTGTCAACATATATTTTTATAGGGATAATTTTAGAATACTTAACAAGGCTGTACACATTTTCAGTTTGGAAACACAATCTATTTGTTCACTCTTTTTCTATGACTGGACAAAGGGCAGTATTTATTAGGTGAAGCTTCTGACAAAGCCTTTAGTGCTGTTAATCACACCAGCTTCCTTGATATATTAAGGCTATTAGGACTTAACTAGATAAAGATGCACATGTTACTAAGTGAATCACCTTCTATCTGTCTAATGGAAACCAAGTGTTGATTTAAGTGGAGTCATCTGTTTAAAAAAGAAATTGAAATAAACCCAAGATTAACAGATGTCACAGAAGGGTCAATGGTGAGCAATGTTGGATCCAAAGCTTTTAAAATAGAATCTTATATGAATATTTTAACTCACTAGAATATTGCTCTCTGCTTGACTGTGAAAATACAGCATTTAATATAATTTGTTTAACTTTCAAAACTACATGCATAATTATCTATATGTATGACATTTTCTGTGTCATTTAAGCATATTCAGTCCTCTCCACCCTTAGGTTCCTGGGCTACAAAATGATGTTAGTAGATTAATTTCTAGATGATTTAAAATGCACTGTCTAAAGCAGTCCCAGTACATTTATATTGGCTGGGTTGGTGTGGTTTATGTGTTTATATATGCTGTTCTAAAGTACTGGATGGTTTTAGTATTAATGGGATATGATTATGTTGAACCCTGCACTGGCCAATATAACCATTCAAAACCAGAGGGGCGTTTAAACACAACAACAAAAAGGAATGCTGATTTGTGGTTAAGTCCCAGACATGGCTTAAGTTGAATTCCTGGCTGTGCCACAGATGCCACTGTGGTACCTCAGGCAAGTCACTTCCTGCACCTTAGCTGTAAAGGAGGGAAACAATATTTTTCTTTCTCCCTTCCCTTCTCTATTTTGTGTGCTTAACTTGTCAGAGCAGGAGCTTTCATGCCATGATGGAAATAACAAAGCTGCCACAGAGGTCCATCCAAAGGGAGGCAGCTGATCAGACTGTTACACCCATGGCATACAAGGTCAATCACACTGTGCCAGCTGAGGCTGCTGGATGGAACCCCTAAGTGGAGCATCACTTAGTTTGGGACAGAAAGGGAGCCTTTGACATGGGTTCACAGCCCTGTGCTAACTGCTGAAACAGTGGGATACTTAAAAAACTGTAAATTGTTGTTGTAATCAGCAACAGTGGGTAAGACACAAGAACAGAGATGGATTTGAGGAAACTGTATTTGTCCTCTTGGTTGCCTGAGCTCTAGGAGTGGTAGGTATGTTTTGAACCATGTGCTCATATTCTACTTTCCATGACTGCCTGTTTTTCTTATCTTCCCTCTGACTCCCCTAGCCCTAAGTAGGAGTCAGACAGCAAAGGCTTCTTCTCCTATTTCTCTTCCTGGACCAGTTTTGGTTTGCAATTTTTAGCTGAGGGTGGGGAGGGGTGGGGGGAACAGAAGGAGCAGATAGGGTGTCAGAAGGTATGGACATTGTGTAAGAAAGGGAGTATACCTCCCTTTTCTCTGAATCTTTTCCAAGAGCTGAATAGATTCCAACCCTGAAAAGACTGCAGCCTGAATAGAGTCCTTTCAGCTCCATCTACTTTCTCTCCCTGATACTCAACTGCAAACGAAAATAAAGTATTTTAATTCCAGCAAGATGACTCCAAAAACAGATCTTAGACAAGGAACAATTTCAACTTTGATGCATCTAATTTCAGTAAAGGTCCATCCTACTGTATCAATTTGCCATTTATGTTGGACTGTGTTTTGGTCACTCATCTGCAACACACATACCAACCCAGAAAAAGCAGAGATGATTTTATGGTAATTTTTTTAAACTTTAACCTATAAGATAGACAAATAAAAGTTGTCTGTGTAGCATGCTGTGCACATGTGTTGTTCACTTAAATGCCTTTTCCCTAATCAGCTCTACAGGGTAGTCCATACAACTGTTCCACATTCTCCCCTGGCATACGCACCATGCATTTCCATTCCACATCAAATGTAAACACTCTCTGTACAAGAATGATGGAGGCTGCATTTCAAATCTTGCTTGGGTTTATCTTTGAATGCCAGACAAAACAGGCTTTATGTGGTTTGATAAAAGATCAAGTCATCACCATTTGCAGACCTTACATCCCCTTGCATACCTACTCAAATATAAACACCACCAGCAGATTCCCAAACCAGCAACTAATCTGAAGATTGTTTAAAAGATTATTAACTGGCAAGACATTATTTAATTCCTCCAATTTCTCCCCTCCCCAAATTCCTAGATTTTATAGGATATATTGCATGTTAGCTAAAATTCCTCTGGGATTTCCACTCTTAATAACCAAGCAGACATCTGTGGGGATCATAAGCACACAGCCACTGCCAGTGTGAAGAATTATATATAAATGTGTGTGTGTGTGTGTGTATGTATGTGTGTATGTATACGTCTATATATGTGTATGCATATATATGAATTTGTAAAGGTTTACACTCTGTCCTCAGCATTATGTTTCCCAACTGCTGTCGGCATCCAAAAGTGCTAGAAACTCGCAGTAAAATCTATCAAAACTCACTTAAACAGGAATTGTTCTCTTTAGGAGTAATTTTTTTTTCACTCTTCATAAAATCTGTAGAGGAGTATCACAGACGAATCATGCAAACGAATCACCAGAGCTTAATCAGTCATTACTTTTGAGTACTAGCATAGCCTCTGCGTGCTAGCCTGAAGTACCTTCAGCCAGTCTCGAGAATAAAGATCACGTTTTGCACAGCCAAATTTCATTTTTCAGTGCTGAGGAAGTGTACACTCTCATTTCCAGCAAATAAGCTGATAAGGTGCAGTTCTCTCTGTAGCTATTGTATATAATGTATCTGTAGCTATTTATGCTCAATACTAGATTTATTCTTTTTTTATATAATCAGATTTACTCTGATTCAAGAACTGATGCTTTAGGAACAGACCACAAAACACCATAAGTGCTTGTAAGACTGCTCTTGCAAGCCAGGTAACTATACCTAAGCTACCACACCTAGAAACTCTCCTACAGGTTATAGACAGCACTTAACATAGTTTATACTAAACCATTTCAAAATTTATGCAAAAAATTGACTGGTTTGCATTTGTGTAGCGATAGGATCTAATAATCTTCAAAGAGTTAAAATTGCTGCTAACAAACAGATGCAAGTGAAGGCCACTCCAAAGACCTTGAGGTCTTTAAGGTATTGCTCTGCCAGCCCTCCCAGGAACAGGGTGCTGCTTACACAGCCTTTGTAAACAGATCAGATCCAAGACACAGCACAGCAATGTTCCATGAGGCTGTGCGGGGGACCAAATCCAGCAGCAAGCAGCTGTATATAAAAAGCTAGGATAAAAAGGGTATCTTGAACAAATTTCTCTGCCCCAGTCTTGTTTCTAGTGCAAGGCTGGTAGCAGTCTTAAAAATAAAAGCATAAGAAAATAAATATGCATAAAATCATAGTTCTCCTTTTTTTTTTTTTAACCAATTCATCCCTGACTACTGTTTAAAGTACTTGCTAAACTGGAATTTACATACAGACATCCTGTTTAATAATCCTCAAGTGAGTCTTTCTGCATGGCTTTGCCTAATCTCTCTCACAGTTTGTTTCTATTCTAGCTACTGAAGCTTCTGGCAGCAGTGAATCCAGCAAGCAATTATTTTTTTTGTTTTAATTTTTTACCGTGTAAAAATTTAATTTTTTACCATGCCTGATAATTTTATTTTACTGTCGGCTGGCAAGATGGGAAGTATAGGGCACTGGACACAGAAATCTGTAGTTTTCCACTGTTTACCTACTGAAATATTATCATATTGGTAAGTGAAAAGCTATTAAAACTGTAAGGCTGCCTAATGACCCAGGCTGTTGAAGGATGTGCTTAGTTGTAGTCCAATTTATAGAAAATGGGCATCCTCATCACAAAGTTCAGCACGGAAATTGCTTCCGTATGCTTGTACTTCAGCATCTGGAAAAAGACTAAGGATTAAATTAATAGGGATACTTAATCTTCCATATGCCTCAATATTCCTCCACATCCCCCAGGTTATTACTTCTGCATTATTGCAAGAACTACATACAAGATGAATAACTGCTTGATGGTGTTCGTTTTGATTTTTATTGATTTCAGGCCTTTTAAAACTCCCAGCCAAACCCACAGCTTTTAGTTCCATTTCTCAGTATTGGGAAGGCAAATCCTCATGCAGAAGCTAACAATATTTAATACCTGAAATGCCTAGTGCATGCTCAGCCTGTAAAGTGCTGAATATTTCCATGCCAGATGCTTTCTGAAGCCATCTCTCCAAGTGACAGTTTTAACCTTGCTTTCCAGCACTGGCCAGAAAGTTGGGCTGTTTGTCAGTCTTCTGCCATCAATATCTATTCAATTAAATTCAATTAATTAATTCATTACTATCCAATTAAAAAGAAAAAAAAAAGCCAAAATGTGCAACAAGGGCAACATCAGTCAAGGCTATTCTTATGTTTGCACTAATTGCTCTGCTACCCAAGGAAGCATGGTAACAGTTCCCAGGCTACAGAATGACATTAAAACATGAAGCTTTAAATAACGAGACATAAATAAGTACAGATCTATATTTTCATTTATGACAGAAGTGCTGTCATAAAAGTAACATATCCATGATGCTGAGCAAAACTATGTCACAACAACCAAAAGAAGTCCTCTCAAAGGTATACAACTTTAATAAAGCTTAATGCTTCTGCCTAACCACGATGAGGGAAAACTAAAATGTTGGCTCCTCAGGTCAAAGGAATGACCTATGACCTTTTAAATGGTCTCTGCAACATGTCCTAAACTTTTCTGCATTGAATGGGCTGAGAGGTCATCATTAGAAATGGCATTATTAGAATCTGCCTTATGATACACTAAAAAAGTGGATTTATTCACATTACAGTAAGATTCCTCTGCAATGTATAACTCAAGTTCACACATTTTCAAGCAAATTAACAAGATAAATAAATCAGATATGAAACCTTTTGCAATAGGGAACTATTAGTTGATTAGAAAGCAAGAGTGGAAAAGAGCAAGAATGAAGTCAGAAACTAGACCTAGACTTGTCAATGGTCATTCAGTTCCTTGGAGCTGCCTTCAACATGGTCCCAGTCAAGCTGGTTTCTAACACATATATGTTACTTCAATGAAACAATTACAGAAAACTATTTAACTAGAAGAAAATGTCATACCATGTACATAAATGTTGTAAGATACAGTATTCATCACTTTTTGAAAGCCACCTCAAACAAGCCTTTGCACTTATTTCCCTTTAAAAGTTACATAGTCAGCACTTGCCGCAAAAAAAGGTATCAAATATTTATTATATCCTTACAATTTCAGTGGCCTCTACATGTTTAGCAATCACAGACATGGTGGATGGAAGACAGGAAACCAAATCAAAATAACCAGAACTCAAAAGGCCTAGAAGAAGTACACTGCCTTCCAGTTTTGGTTTCCAAGATCAGTTCAAATTTCTGCTAGTCAACTCAACAAGCACAGTAGCACCTATTCTAGGCTAGATGTTTTCATGTGATAGATGTGTTTTTAATTGATTTAAAAGGTGGTGCTATCTGCTTTCCAAGTAAATCTCAGAAAATGCAATGATGTCTATGTTGCTCTTTGGGTTAGGACGTAAGGGTTCACCTTCTCAGCTAGAAGCATGTAAAATGTGTAAAAGCTTGGAATTAATATTGTTTTGCAGAACTGTTTGAGTCACATTAAAAGGTGTTACATGTCTCACTACCACATATCTCTGGTACAAATAGAAATCTCCATTTAAATCTCTACAATACAAAGTTTTGCAACAGATAACATGACTCCTAATATTTCATGCAACTGAAAAAGAGTATTACAAGATTTTAATTATGACCTTGGCAATCCTGGTATTAGTACTGTACTTACTGTCAGATACAGGAACAATTCTGAGTATGTAAGAAGGGATGCCCAGAAAACTGCCTTGGATTGCTAGAAACATTCTTGAAAGGCAAACTTTAAAGGGTTCAAATAATTGCAGAGGATTAAGTTCTATTTTCAAAACAAATTAACAGAAAGAGAGGAAAATGTCTACTGCTCAGAATGGTTTTAAATTTTTTTTTTGTAAATCTGGGTTGTGTTATTCCACTCTGGGAGGTCCACAGGCAGGACCTACAGACACGTGGGGCAGCCTGGTTTGTAAGGACAACAGGGAGAGTCCAGGGACTGACCACTTTTAGCCTTCACTGCATATTCTAGATGATTTTGTGCAGTGCCCATATTTGAGACTGAATTTCCTTGGGGCAGCCAAAGCAGCAAGCCGGGCTGATCACCTGAGAAGTGCAAACTGCGCCTGTTATAGCTAAATTAATGGCTGGCAAAAGGCTGAAAAAGAACAGATTAATGTGAAAATTAAAAAGCTAGCGTTGCAGTCATTTATAGCCAAGCTAAAATTAGTGCAATGAAAGGAAAATAGGAGCTGCAGGACACAGAATTTCCCAAGTGTGCTGTGGGCTTGCTCCTGGCTGGAGCTGCTGGGCACACCCAGAATTAATCCCCTGGCAGGCAGCGCTTGCGGCATGAGGATGAAGAGTGCTGTGTGAGGAGGAAGGGCACTGTGCACACACAGCTGGGCCCATCTGGAAAAACTGCTTTTGATTTTGAGTTTGGTAGCAAGCCAGCTGTGGCCAGGTTCCTTGAGGGTAGGCTGAATAGTCACTCACAGATGTTTCAAGGATGAAAAGAGAAGGCTGGTCACCACAAATAAATTGATTTGCTGCTGTAATCTTGCTCAACCACATTCCCTGAGGTATCTGCACGCACGCTCTTGGACCATTGGCACTTGGCAGGGCGTGTGAGCCCCTCTGGGTGCTGCACTCCTCCTGGATCACTGGGCAGCCCCCTGCACCCAGCACATCAGGACACCTTTAGGAGAGCACAGCACTTGCCACCCTCAGCTTTGTAAGCAACAGAGAGCAATGGCTAAGTCAAAATATGCCGTGATTACGTGCTGGATTTCTTTTCACAAAGGCCTACCAGGCTGTGCAGCATCCAGTCACATTCACAAAACCACCTTTTCAGGGTCTTGCCAAAATGACAGCATTCAGCAGGAAGGAATCTGCAAGAAGGTTCTTGCAAGTGTGATTCATGCCTTTGGCTTCTGTACGAAACAATCTTTAGGTCCAGGATCACAAACTGCGTATATCACAAGGTCAAAGTTTCAGTGCACAAGAAACTCTCTCCCTTAAATGAGCATACTCCTAAATTTACAGCAGAAAACACATTTTGCTGATGTCAATACTTGAAAATTCAGGTTTTTGCCATAAAGGATCATAATTTCTGTCAATACACTGCTGTTCAAGCATTTATTTTAAAATGTCCCTTTAGGTGCCATCCCCTCTGTACTGCTGGCTGTACATAGCCCTCCTCTGACTTACAGGAGATTTTTCAAATGCACAAGAGGTGTTTAGATCCTGTCACTAGTTGCAGCACTGAACATATCTCCTCCTGCAGTCCAAGACTGAAAACTAATTCACAAATCAAAATGGGATGAAACTGTTTAAAATATTTTGTCACCTCAAAAACCACCTGATATCCTTAATAGAGTGTTCAGTTCAGGAAGGATTTAACTGCATGTTGAAAGCATACCAAGCACCATGTACTTTATGGGAAAGATAGGGCCAATGTCAGAGAGCAAAAATTCCAAAAAATTAGCTTTGGCCACCATCTACAGCTGCAGCAAAAATGTGATTCTAGCATTGCCAGTGTGTTTTTATGTTAACCACTGTTTGCTGAGTCCAACTGAAATTCTCTATTTTTAGCCTTTCAGCTACTTTCAGATAAAATTCCTGCAGATAGGACTAGCTGTATAGGGCAGATAACATACAACTCTGAAACCACAGATGACCTCATGCAACTGCAAAGAAAGAAGGGTCTGTTACTTAAAACAAGGCTAAAATTTAACCCAGCTATACTAAAATTATACAGGGAGTGTTTTACAGTCCCATTACAAGACATAAAAACCCAGTCACCATAAATTCACGGTGTACTTATTTGTAAGGATGTAAAAAAGAGTAATTAATAACCCCCAAATAGCTTATCTCTGAGCCAGTACAACACCAAGGCTTTCCCAGGCTCGCTGGAGATTTTACAAATAGCACTGAGAAGCTGCTTTAGCTGCCATTTGAGAATTATTTGTCCACACTGAAAAGTCATTGCTCTTTGTCACAGGTCACAAGACATTTCTTAGTGTTCCACACTTTTCATTGACATTATGGAGAGAAAATAAATAAATGTAATCCAAACTTTCTGGAAAGGGCTTCCATGTGTAAGAACACATATTAACCACATATGTGAGGGAGCACTGCACAGTGATTTTCTTTGTGCTAAATACCCTCTACTTTCCTCTCTTCTACTTCAACTCTTCCCCTGTGTCCCCCATGTACCAAAAGAAACCTGTTTCCTTTAAAACACCATTATTTCCAGGAGAGTGAAGTGCAGTTCTGAGTACTGTCATTCAAGTGTATTAAAGTAATTCAGGAGAAGCGTGTAAGGAACAGGCATGTCACAAGTGAATCAATGCAGATCAGGGTGCTGGTTTGTAGTCCATGGGATGTATTGCTCACAACTCTTTTAGTTTGCAGAATATTTGCTGGTATTTCTTCAGAAGAAAACCTTCATGAGTTTGTCACATACTTCCAGTAGTGGAAGAAACACTCTGAAAGTTGTTTTCTTCAGAAAAAAGTTTAAGTCTTAATAACTAAAGAACAGGTCAGATACATGAGTGAAATAACTCTAAAGTAAAGAAATGAAATGCTTTCACTACCTCACCAAATCACTCTAAGAGATCAGTAAAAGATTCAAACTATTCTTAACTTTTCCTTTCTTTCCTAATTACCAGCATAGAAAAACCTGTATTTTCTAATAATGACACAACCTCTATCATGTCAATGAATTTCTACCTGTCATCTATTTTCTCAAGCACAGCCAGCATTGAAATAAAGGCTTACAATGCACTTAACTGTTGTAATTATAGAACAAGTCTGATTTTTTTGGATTCATGTCACTTGGAAGGAGAAAATCCACTTATCATAAGGAATGAAAACCAGGACGGAACAAGGTTTGCTATTTCCCTCTCTAAGGAATTGTAGGTGGACTTATGTAAACAACAGAGCAAAGATCAAAGGCAAATCTTGGGGACCATAATATACTGAGTTATTAAAGGAACAAAGCCTTTTATCAGTTGTGGAGGAAGGAAGTAAAGTACTGAGACATATGTAATATATGCAATTAAAAATAAAATACCCAAGCGAGTCCCAAAAGTGACTGTAATCAATTAAATTCAGGGGTTTTTTCCTTATTCTGTTAAAGTGATGAGAACCAAAAATGCAATCTGTGACAAAAATTAGACTCCATCACCTGGAAAAGCCAGGCATTCAACTCTATTTTAAGTTGAATTTTCCTTCACATCCTATGAAAAAAGCACTGTTCGATCACAAACCATGTCCTCATTCACTGCCAGTTCAACTGAGCCTTACCTTGTCCTCCACTCTGTTCAGCCTGGCACCAATCGTGTTATTTCCTCGATCTTTGCTTTTCTCTGTGGAACAAGAAACACTTTCAAATTAATATATGGTGGTATAACAAAATAGCAGCAAACCACAACAGGGTATGTTTAACTAGCCCACCAACACCGTGTAACTGAACACCCTTACCAGGCTGATAGATCCATTCCTTAAAAGTAGTTTTCTGTTTCTTTTTATAGCATTGGCCCATGCCAGGGCTTTTAATAGCCCTGAGTTTAAGGCATTTTTAATCTAAGTTTTATGCTTTAACCATGGAGAGCAAAAATGTTCCCAATTTAGTTAATGTTTTAATTGCCACTTAAAAACAATCTGCCACTATGCAAAGGACTCTACAGCCAAGTTGAATAACACATTTGGTAATATTTTATCTTTTTTCCCCCACTATAAACTATACAGAAAGATGAATTTGCAAATGACATAAACAGAGAGTTTTCATTAGCCAGACTTGTCAAAAGCAAATGTAGTCCTTTGTGCTCCATTTCCAGTGTCTTTTCAAAACTATCAAAGATCTATGTGAATATTACAAATCTCACAGGAACTCTGTAATCTTAGCACAGCAATTTATTGAATATACAGTGAGTCGCAGAAAGACTAGAGCCAATATTTTGAGGACTTCAGTGAAAGTAGGTGCTTTAAGAATCTAAATAAGAACAACCCTAATTTAGAAGTGTTGATGACTAAATATAATTGCCAATGCTTAATCTTCAGAGCACAACCAGTTGGCACAGTTTAGAAATTTGGCAATAAAATGAAAATTACCTGAGCAAGCATTTTCCATTAATTATATGTTCACCAGATTAATTTTACACACATCCTTTGTCTAAAATCCCTTGTATTGACTTACCTGATACAGAGATAAAAAGAGATGGCTTTCCTATGGACTGGTCCAACCTATAAAACAAAAAAAGAAACATTTTAGTTTTTTATCAGTCTGAACCAGCATCTTCACTCTCTCCAGATGGAGCAAGGAGGCCTCTTCACAAACAAGCAAAGTGAAGTTCAAATAATTTTGGTTTGTCCTGTAAGTGAAGCAGTAGCTTTATGCTAAGAGTAGCTTGAAATGAAAAATTTAGTAGCAAAATGGGATTTGAATTAGATTGCTCTATAGCTTCTTGAACCACTGTAAAGTTTTACCATGCCCATTTTCCATGTGCTCAGCATTGATTTTTTCTTTTCCTTGCTCTTCTTCAGCTTTCTTTTTGTATCTGTCACCTGTTAGTTGGCTCTTAGGGGCAGCTCCATGAGAGCAGGTGACAGTATTGCACTCTCCAGGTGTAGAACAGCCCCTGTGATATAGGGATTGCAGTCTACAGTCACAGCTAGCAGGGACTGAGGTAATACATCTAAGTCCCAATCATCAGATTTTTAAGCTTTTTGCCTTTTCCTCCCTGTGTGATAAGAAAACTTTACACAAATACCATTTTATATTCCCTAATTGTGCACAATCCTGCCAATACGGCACCTTTAACCCTGGCAGTTTTTTAAATGTGGATCACTAATTTACAAACATCCTCCTGCTGCTGTTCATGGGTACCAAGAGGGGCTTCACTGACGTACCTCCTCTGCAGCTCCTTGATTCGCACCATCAGGTTGAGGTGGCCCTGAGAGTACTGCTCAATAACATCTCGGACATCGTAGGGCTTTCTGGCTTGCTGTAAAAGAAGAGACAAAAAACATGCCCTTAAGTCACAAAGATGGACAAAAGGTCTGTGGCAATGTAGATATTTTTGAAGAGTAAATAGTAAGTTTTTTTTAGCACTGTGTAAACATGTGAGTTATTTTGATTGTTGCCATGATCACACATTTTTGGTGGAGTAATTCTGACAGTTCTCATTTCATCCACTTTTTGTTACTGCAGGTCTGTACACCTTCCAAGAGATAATCCACCAAACTGGAGCTCAAAAGAACTTGGAGCCAAAAAAAGTTTATCGGGCACTTGGTTCAGAAGCCTGTGCACACTCTAGTTCCTTCTGGAAACAAGGTTCATACTCCTTGGCCATTGAAAAATATTGGGTCTTGCACATGCACAAACCCCTGTTCTCAGTCAGCAGCTGGGGCTCACAGTTCAGGCCTCACCATGGGAAGTTAAAATACAGTCCTAGAGGCAGGTGGGTGACTAATTTCCTCTTCCAGAAAGACTGGCTGAGCTTTCAAAACTGCTGGGAAACACTAGTGCAAGACATGCCCTGTGTCTGTAACTTACATACATGGGAAAGACTTCATCTGACCTACTATTCATAAAACAACTTTTGTGTAGCACAGAGGCAATAGTATCAAGATAAATGCAATAGTATTTACCTGTAAGACACCAAGACTAACTGGGAAGCAAGTTAATGAACATGTTGAAGGGTAGCAACAAATTAAAGGTATCTTAATCCTACATCTAGAATCTAGAGTCCAATCAGCGCCAGAACTGGTGTTCCCAGCACAGGAAAGACATGGACCTGTTAGAACAAGTCCAAAGGAGGCCACAAAGTAATCAGAGGGCTGGAGCACTTCTGCTATAGACACAGTGAGAGAGTTGTTCAATCTAAAGAAGAGAAGGCTCTAAAGAAGAGAAGGCTCCAGGGACACCTCACTGGAGCCTTTCAGTATTTGAAGGGGGCTTTTAAAAAAGATGGGGACAGAGTTTTACAAGGGCCTGTAGTGATAGGACAAGGGGGAAATGGCTTCAAGCTGAAAGATGGCAGGTTTAGATTAGCTATTAGGAAGAAATTCTTAAGTGTGAGGGTACTGAGACACTTAAATGGGTTGCCCAGAGAAGTTCTGGATGCCCTGTCCCTGGAAACATTCAATGACATCCCTGAACAACCTGTGTGAATATGTCCTTGCTCATGGCAGGGGTTTTGCACTAGATGACCTTTGAAGGTCCCTCCCAACCCAAATTATTCCGTGATTTCTGACTCATTTGTTATGCTGATTATAGGAACTCTGCAGATAATTTTGTAAAAACCTTGGTAACATTGAGTTACAGCTTCTCTTTTCTTGCATTGTTTGAGAACAAGGAAAAGAGTTTTCCGTGGTAGCTTCTAAGATATAGAATTTGGATCCCTTTTGAAGTCTCAGAAGTATTTTGTCACCTGTACTTCAAAAGCTGATGTCTCTGCTCTGCTTTATCTTATTTCCCAAACTCCAGGATTTCCTCAACTCCATGCCATAAATACTGAGCCAAAGGAAAGCAGGATACCATACAAAAACAAGCTGTGGAGACTGTGTCATCTTCACGCAGTCCCCTGCACCTGCCTGGGAAGCAGCTCCCACATTGCAGGAATGATTCCTTTACTAACATCACTTATCAAACAAACTGTATTTCAGTCTCCCAGATTCCCCACCTCAACTGCAAGCCTTGGGTGAATGTGAGACCCTCTCTAGTGGGAGGCTAAGCAGGACTGGGAATTGCTTCAATCTAACCAAGGAGCACAGAAGAATTCCCAAGCATCCCAACTGCTTACACACACATAGATAATAACTAACATCCTCAAAGAAAGAAATATGATTCTGCCATGGCATAAGCCTGTAAATCATGGACTAGCACTGTAAACATGATAATATTAACAACAACAACAACAAAAAGTTTTGGATTCTTTTTATACTATAAATAAGCAAAAGAGAAATCTGCAAGTTTGAAAACTGCGGGTTCAGAAAAGGTGTTCAGTAAGAATAAAGATGTAGAGCTTTCTCCTGCCATCCTCATACTCTGACACAGGAGTCTGACAGTAGTGCAAGTATTTCCCTGCCTGTTTTGCATTTACAAGGCTGTTTCTCTCTCTTTAAAACAAGAATTGAAAACCTGGAATAAATATATTTTAAGAATGAGGCTAAACTTCTGGGTAAGTCTGGATATTTAAGTCAGTACTGATTTTTCTGTAACTGCTTCATATTGAAAACTGATCTTCTATAAGAAAATACTCTTGCTGTTGACCATATAAAAAAACCTGCAGCAGGCAACAGATTAGTATGGAATAGACAAAAGTAGAAGCCAGTCCCACAGCCCTCTTATTTGCTTCTGTTCCTTACATTTGGTCCTCTACTAATAAGCAAAACTCACGGCAAAACTCTTTTTAAATGCCTTAGAATTTCCTCCATCATAAATGACAGGTTTTAAAAGGCACAAAATCCAATGCCAAATATTAAATGCGCACCACTGGCTGTGGCTGTTGTTCTCTAGTAACTGCATGGGCAGGGAGGCAGACCTGGGAAAGGGGAATCCAGGAAAGGGGAATTTCTGGGAAACACAGCCAGGTAGCATCAAATAAAATGGGCAAAACACCCTGTGAAGCACAGGACACTGAAATACACAGTTTAGTACAGGCCAGTATGGAGATTAGAAAAGATTACACACACAATTCATATGAATCACATAGTATGATGAACTACAAGACTATAAATGTAAGATTTTCCAGGGAAATTGTAACAAATCAGGCAACAGTTATGTCATCGGTAGAACTGCAACCTGTATTTTTAATTTATGCTATGTATAGAATAATTGCCATGGTAAAAATCATACCACAAGTTAAAAAGCTATTTTAGAAGGAAATTAATTTACTCAATTGGAAGAATTTACATGGAAAGAAAATTTAAAAAGTTTTCAAAATGAAAATGGGAAATCAGAACCAGTTCCTGGTCTCTGTATCTGTGATGGATATCACAGTTGCATCTATGTACATTATTTTAAGACTTCTAGAAACATTCATGATTGGAAAACAAAGGTTATTTGCTTATAAATCAAGCTAATGAGATAACTGAGCATGGCAATTGTTTTTTCCAAAATTCATTTGTAACATTAGATTGTTAAAAAAACATCTGCTTTACAACTAATATGTAAAATTCATTTTTGGTAGGTAGGGTGAACAAAGCCTAGAAAAGCATTCATTTCTAAGTCTGCTTTCCCTATAATCAATAAAATCCTTCTTTAACCATAAGTCATTAATCTTCACTGATGCACGGGACTTGTGTTGAATGTGATCATTTGTATAGAATTTGAAACAGTCCTACAGACTTTACGAGAACATAAACACATCCATAAAAAAGGTATTAATTCTTTATAATATTATGCTGGGTTCATGCGTTATACACGGGCATCCTCCTAAGGACTATATTTAAACCTTGACTTTAAATACAGCCTAAATTTCTCTCCTTCTTTTTAAAGAGGAAATGATACTTCACAAAGACTTGCTTTTCATGTATTTTGAAAATCTTTGTATCCCTGTTTATCTTTTCTTTATTTGTTTTATTTATTTATTGAGATTTAAACAGGAAGGCTTTGCTTTCTGAGTGGCTTTTGTCCTTCTGATGCCATCACCCCCTGTTATTAACTAAGCCCTTTAAAAAATATATCTAGTCAATTTTAGGCCTACAGGTGTGTCCTGCAAACAGCTGGTATAGTTTAAGAACCATGCTGGGTTCATGCTGGGACCTATTTTGCAAAATTTTCCTCTTCCTCTCCTTCTTCCTATGCTGTCCTACTAAAAGTTTCAGAGGCATCTCGAAAAAATACTCCTTTAAAGTGCTGGCCTTCCTTAGTGTTGCAGCTAATTTTAAGCATGAATTGCCCAATGGACTTCAGATGAAATCGGGCTGTGGGTTTGTTGTGGGTTTTTTCAACAGTTACAGGAAGAAAATATCTGAATTTTCTTTTTTTGGAACTTATTTTTTACATAATTGTAAAGCTTAGAAAGAAAACACCTACTAAAAAGCAGCTGTACCGACCTCTAAAATGCTGAAAGATATATTTTTAAAATGCATCTTCTGCTTTACCTTATTTTTGGACATGTCATTAGTCTGCTTATTAGGAACAGTACAGTCATTACTTGGCACATGCTAAAACAATTTAATTTCTTATGATTATTTTATGTGCATAGAACAGATTTACAACTTTTGATGAAAGAATAATGACAGTGGTTATCACTTAATTACAGGAGCGATTTTCAAAATCATCTCAGGGCTTGAATTTCAAGGTGACTTCGTGCATCAAGTTACTTGGGGGCTTTGGAAAACTGTGCCTTTGGTGCTCTCCAAATTTCTAAGCTTGATCATGTCCTTATATTCAGAAATTATTGAGAAGTATCAGATATTTCCCTACTTTCCTACTGGAGATTCTGCTTCTGGAGAAACAGCAGCCTCGTACTCGTACACAGGAGTAGATCCACCCCACTTCAGCCAAATGACATTTTTAGCTCTTTAGTAGCAGCTAATATGGATCCTTCAGGAAGAAGGAAGACTGCTGAGGAGAGATGGGAGACAACCCTGTCCAGGGATTTTGTAGATGGCCAGGACTGAGCCTTTTGCAGATGCGAAAGTGAGAGTACAACTGAGAAGCCGGATTAGCAACCGAGATACTGAGCACAAACAAGTTTCAAGTATGAACTGAATAGTCCCATTCTATTCAGTCAAATGCTTTTTCAGCTTCTATCAAATCATCTGCCGCAGGGGAGTCTCGTTTATTTGCCAGGTGGATAATGTTGCACACAGTGCTCAGGCATTTTCAAAATCTGTTTCTGACAAATACCACTTGGGAGGTAGATCTACAACGTATGGATTTCTTGTTACTAAGCAGTTTAGTTAATACCATGGCAAATATTTTATGATCTAAATTTATGAGAGCAATGATTCAGTAATTACCATGGAGCAAAGGATCACAATCAGGTTTTAGAATGAAAATAAGTTAGATTTTAATGGAACTGGCCACATTTAGGCAATTATTCACACAACAGCAGCAGATACATCACCAGACTGGGTCACATCCCTTGCCCAATTTCAAGTGCTGACCAGCAAGTGCTAAGAAACTTCTCAACAAAATGACTATAAATATTATCTTCAAGTAGTTGAGACTGTGTCTTTCTTAATTATAGTCTAATAATGATAATAAAAGGTGAAATGTGCTAGCAGAAACTTTTTGAAAGCCTTCTCTTCAGGAAACCTCTGGACATGGGAGATTTCAGCCTAAACAGTACTGATCTGAATACATTATACATAACTAAAGCAATTTTCTGACAAGCTCAGGCAACCTTAGCTATAAATTGAATATTTTCATTTTTACTAATGAGTTAAAGTAGAAATTTGCTAAAGAATCCAGGAAATGCTTCTGAATTTTACAAGGAAATCAGAATTGTGGGATTGTAACAGCAGCAAACTTTGCTTTTACAGATAGATATATTGGACTGCTAGTCATCATCATCCTCATGATCATCATGATCTTTTTGTTCTTGAATTTTGTAGCCTTCGAATTTGAAAGAGAAAAGACACTCTCCCTTTTTGGAGGGTCTAGATTAAAGGTGAGATAGCTTTCTGGTTTATTGGAAGCAGCAATAGCTAGGTCATGTATGAAAATAGATGTAGGCAGTTAAGCCACTCATCCTTTGCATTTTCAATTGTGAAGCCTGTTCTCTAGAGATTATCCCTTATTGATTGATTTTAAGCAAGGTAATATATTTATTACCTATATACACATTCATCTGCTTTAAATCAAGCTGAAGGCTGTTGACATGTGTTTTTACTGGATTAAGATTTTAAGAAAGTTTGCAGTCTGAATTTTTTATTCAGACCAGGAAACAAGGTTCATTAGCTACTTTTAAATGCTTATGACATCAGAAGACCACAGCAAGTGAAGTGGCACATGGGAAATGTATCAGTGAGGGCCAGAGGAGGAAAGAGAATCAGTATCTCACTAACTGGGAAGGAGGTATTCTACTACGCAGAGGGGAGAAAGGAGAAGAAATGAGAAACCCTCCAATACACTAACAAATTTCCACCTTGGTTTCTTATCAGGACTTCATTATCATTGAGTAAGGGACAGAAACAAGGCTGAGGTAGTATTTTAATCTCTAATCCTACTGACTGGGCATGAAAGCAGCACACAGCTCAGAATTAATGGAGACATATGAGAATGTTTGCACTGCCAGAAAGAGACAGCGATAACAGAGGGCTAAGGGTCAAGTCCATTAGCAGAAAATAACATTTTAATTCAGACTGCATTTCAGGAGTTTAGCCTATTTCCAGCGCATCCATAGCTGACTAACCTGCTGCGAAACAACCGCCCTATTGAAGGAGAGAGAGAATAGTGGGTGTAGATCACCATTACTGAAATGAATTGTGTTAGTCTCTCTTAAGTTTCTAAAAGAGACAATGAATCAGGAGAATAAAAGGGTTTATTTAGAAAAGGAGCTTTCTATTCACAACTTACCTGGAACTTTTTTTTTGCCACAAAATACTGCATCCTCCGAATCACCTTGATGGCAGCGCGGTGGTGCTCCCGCAGCCTGTGGGAAAAACCAGGAAGGTCAGGGGGGAAAGAGCATCTCCATCCAGACAAGAAATGCAGCAGGTTGCAGAAAACCTTTCCCCAAAACATCAATGTGCAGTGTAAGCAGCTGTGATCCAGCCTGGCAGCACAGCACACCGTTCTGCTGACCTTTCTCAGCTTTCAAGAATGCTCTGAAAATCCAGGGTTTTATCTGACCCATGCTAGGTTTGCACCCATGTCACAGCTAAAAGAGGTGTCCACATAACCTCCCTCTGTGTCTAAGCAGACCTCCATGCATCCCTCCCAGTTTCATTTCCACAAAAAGACCCCAAGCTCTCAAGTTCCTGTATTTCCAGCCATGAACAGCTTCTATACAGTCACTCCAGTTTTCAGGATTTTTTTCATTTGTTTGGGTTTTTTGAGGTGTTCACCCCACAATTTCTATACAACATGTTTCTTCACTTAGATGATTTTTTTTTCCACAAAGAATTATTAAAATAAAAATCACTTTTTTCAAAAAAATCTTTTTCAAAAGATCTTTGATTTGTTCACTGCTAAACAAACAATCCAAATAATCTAGTAGTTGCTGGATGTAACATCCACATATTTATCCCCAAATGGAACTGTAGCTTAATATAATGGCAAAATAATCTGACAGGTCTTTAAAAAATATATGCTCCTCTTTGTGCATGTGCATATGATCTGACAACAGAATAATAATCTGCTCATTGTGCTTTTAAATTACAGGCTTTCATAGAATCTGACATGATTTTTCAAACAGTGCCTTAAAACCAAAGGTTATTTCAAATTTTTCAAAGATTGCAAAAATAATGCATTTTCTTCTTAACATTAAAATATGATATCAAACATTTAGCCAATTATTCTGATTGTTCATTCTATTACTCTTACCAAGATGCACTTGAATGACATTACAGCAGCATCTTTATTTCCTTTTTAACTGCATGAACATCTAATGTTTCTAACTCTCATCCCAAACACACTTCTAGTGATGGCTTTGGGGAGCAGCTGTGAAAGCAGTTAGGTGTTCCTGAAGTTTCATCTTTATAAAATTATTATTAGTAATACAGATAGAATGGCATATTGAGATGTCACCTTGCAGAGCTTTCTCTCTATACTGAACATGACAGCATACATACTCACTAAGGGATGGAGAGGTCATAGAAGTTCTATAAAAGAATTATTTTAAGTGGTATAAAAGTTTGTGCAAGTTTGGGTCTTTAGCCTGTTACAGTATGGTATCACCCAAACCTTTGCAGCTAAATATAACCAGGAATTTTTGTGAGTATTTAGGTGTTTCCTCAGGATAGATCTCCCTCAGTAAATGAAAGTTCTGCATGTGCAAATGGTGGATGTCTGTCCTCTGAAGAGGCGTAGCTGGGGTGTTCCTCTTCTGAAAACTCACACTTTTTAGTAAGAAAACATTCTGCAAAGTCAAAAGCAGAACGAAAACAAAGCCAACATTTCCTACTTTTAGCTATTGCCTCTCAGGTGGGCTCTGTTATAGAAATTTTTCAGGTCTAGCAATGACAGAAAAGATTACTTTCTCCAGAAATGGCATAAAATGCATTGCTTTTCAAGCTAGTAACATACAGCTTTTCACTGAAGGTCTACAGATAGCTACCCCAAGTGTATTTATATAAAATCATCTGTACTTCAATAATTATGTACCAAACCTGCAGTTAGATCTGCATAGGAAGATTTTTCCCTCTTAACACCTTCCTGATGCATCTTAGAGACACTGTCTCCAGGCCCCTGCTCCCACAGATCTGACTGCAACATCATGGTTCAAGTTACAAAAATGGAAATTTGCTACTCCTGCCTGGAATGGCTGTGTGTTTGGATCAGTTCCCAGTGGACTGAGCTAGCCTTATGCTGGTTCAGGGCAGCCCTGTTCTGTGAGCCTGTGCTGCATCATTCTGCTGCTAAGGACTTGGATGACTTCCCCCAAACCCAAAGGAAATAAAGTGTTTGGGCTTTTAAGTTCTGCTTCACAGAGATGGGAGCCAAAAAGGTAAACACTGTTTAATTTTCTAGTAAATATCAAAGGTATGATATCATGCAGCTATACATCCTATACATAAAAGCACACAAAAACATATTTTGACAAATAGAAATATATTTGAATTGCCATAAAACTGCTTGTAGTGTTTTGGTTTATGCCTCATTTCCTCTGGGGTGTTCTTCACAGTCCATTATTTCTGAGTAAAACATTTTTCTTTGGAACAGCCAGTCACCAGTAGAGCACACCAAATCCCTCATTCTCTATCTAGAGGACAAGTCCCATCTATAAGCAAGGCAGGCAGATAATAAAAATGGTATTTGCCATTCAGTGAAATAACAAAGCTACATGACCAAAATGATTTTCCAATGCAGCTATTCACCATCAATCATTTTTCAGTGCTAACATGAACTACCATGCCAGGAGGAAAAGTTAATATTCTCATTTTAATCCTTCCCATTTCCAGCTCCAGTAGGAAGCCTTACAGTAAGCTTGTTTCTGCTTATGCTGTAAAATGCAATTCTGCACAACAGGCTGTCCTGATTCTTCAAGATTAAATGCTTCTGTGATGAGAGAAGGGAATAAAGGATTTAATTAGTAGCCAAGGCTGTGATTCACGGTTGTTTGATCTCTTTGGCAAACTGGTAACAAACGCTTTAGTAAATCGAGAGCTTAACCATTAACTGGTGATATTTGTTTGTTCAGCCACTTGTGACATCTCTGAATTTTGGTTACAGAGGGGCTGTCTGCAGCTGCTGGGCACAGGGAGCTCACTCAGACGTCAGAAAGGTGCTCAATGCATTACCGCACCCGCCGCTATGAATATCTGGGTTTTTTTAGGAGTGTGGCTGGAAATGACCTCACCTGAATGTGCTGCCAGAGCTGTGGGGAGGGACACAGCACCTCGCCTTGCTGCTGTGTCCCTCCCCACAGCCAGTGGGAAACACCCTTTGGAGAGGCACTGCTGTGCACAGTGGGTCTCTGATGGCAGCCCAGAAAGGGTCTTCAGGGACTGCTGGGCAACTCCAGAGAGCCCTTCTGCTGCAGTGTAGCTGTGTGAGTGAAGCTCTCATGCAACTGCAGTCCCTCATTTTCAGATGTTTAGTTTTGCCTGACTTTGGGGGAAAGCTTGTTGGATAAATGCATTAGCAATAGGGTCAGCAGGCCTTTTGCTCTTTTGGCAACAAAGGTATTTTCCTCCCCTAAGCATTCATCAGGCTTTGAGCCTCATCGTCACCATGCCTGTTAATATCATAACTAAAGGACATCTATAGGAACTTGCCAAACACCATGTGAATGATTCTAATAACCAGTAGCATGTTACCTTAAAAAGTAATATAGACAGTAATATACACAGAATGCCTTTAAAAACAAGCTAGTTATTATTTCTGATGTTGGACAATTTCTCAGCCTGCACCCTTCTGAAGAAAAACTGCCAATAGCTTTCACTGTCGACCAGTAATTTCCTTTCTCAATATGAAGAGGACATCAAGATCACCTTGAATACAGCACATGCTATGTGACACTTCTCATGGATTTAAACTCACAGAATTAGGTCCTGAAGCCACCAAGGAATCAACAACATTGTTATAACCCTTAGAAATCCAGAAGGATGAAGAAGGATGTAACAATTCAACAACAGAAGACCATCCTGGTTGTAATAGGGCCAACAGATTCATATAAACCTACATTATTTGCAGGTATAAACTAGGACTGCTTTGTACATGCACTGAAAAACAACCTGTTGTGGATTCAGGCACTATTCAAAGCATAAGAAATGAGGATGAAAAAACCTGGCAACAAAATACAATGGATTGAGTGCCCACATTAAAAAAGAAAGCCTGGCAGAATTAAATGACTAGAAATCCTTAGTTTTTCTTGCCTCCTTTAGTTGTTAAGATACTTAACCTACAAGCAGTCACTTGGAGGAAATCTGATCTCATCATCAGTCCATTAGAAATCTGAACTGGAATTTCACTTAAATTGGAAAACAAGCTTGATGAAATACTTTACGTAATTTAACTGACATTCCCATTTGGTTGGAAAGTTCTTATACATTAATACATGCTCTGAACTGTTGCAGTTCAGACTTTTGTTCATTTGACTTCATATTGTTCATTTTCCCCGCACAATCAGCCAAAGCCTCAGTAGGTTTCTGAAGCTGTGGCTCATTCCCCAGTTCCACATTCACTGGCAATGTCACTGTTCAGTCAGGACCCACCTGCCTTCTTCCTGCCAGGGGACATGCAGGGCCACCCCAGGAGAACGCTCTGGGACAAAGGCTAAAACTTCTTAGTTGCCAAAACTGTGTGCCTTTATGAAAAGGAGCTAAGCAGGTGCATGGTTCAGTTGCTCTATGATTCAAGACAAATAAAACCTTTTTTTTTTTAAATTAAGCTTTACAAGATTATTCCCCTTTCTGAAATAGATTAATTTTGATAAAGAATCATAAAGGAAAAGCAATTATTAATTAGAAATATTAATTGCCCTTCCAAAGCTGCTAAAGTTTATATCAAACCCTTAGTAATTCCATTAGAAGTTTGTTCCCCTTTTCATCTCAGGAAGGTGTTCTACATATTGGTGTAGTGTTAACAGAAATATTAAAGCAAGAAGGCAGAGGAAAGGTGGTACTGATTTCCTATTTATAACACTTGCCTTTTTGTTCATGTGCAGAACATTTCATTATGAGGACTGTGATGTCTGGCACAGACCTCCCAACACATGGACGCTGATATTATCAGAGCCTAAAGGTCAACGCTGTCTGTTCAGAATGAGTCCAACAGGAACAAAAACGCAGTTGGAGAGAGCCACACGTTTATAACATCTTTTACAAAATGTCCATTTCTCAGTAAACCTAATACTGATTTGAAGTAAGGCTCAGTTTTTAAAACCTATTTAAATTCTCTGCAGTCATCTTAAATGTCTGACTTGGGACAGGGTAAAGTATTAAGAAAGAAGATTGAAGTTGGTTGGCCTGAAGCTTTTGGCAGTAATCATTATTTAGATTTGAGCTTTATCTTTAATGCATCAGTTTTTAATCATATGTTTTGCATGTGAACTGAAATATTTTTTCCATTCAGGCCCTGAAAAACATTCCTTGTCACAGAATCTGGTGGAAGAGATTCAGAGTAACTACATTAATCCATTTCATTAGTGCATTTAAGTCTAATGAAATCTTCCATCCTTAGTCCTCCAGGCATTTTAGGTAGAGAATTTGCTGTGGCTCAAGCTTATTCTGTCATTCCCTGCCTACTCCCAGTTGATGGAAATCTCTCTGCACTGAGCTGGATTTTAGATGCTGAAAATTGGAAGAGATTAGGTTGCATTGCTGTGGATTCTGAAACAGGAAATACTTGATCACCATACCCAGGGATAAAACCAGAATCACTGATTATTTCCAATATTACAAACTACCCAGTTTCTCCTTTCATTTGTTGCTAGTTTAGCAACTGTTTTTTGCCATCATTATGATCAGTTTAGTGAAGGCACTCTACAAATAGCCTGGCCTATACATGTTTTGCAAAACTATATTAAGGATAAACCAGTAAAAGCTGCCCAGAAATGTCAGAAAAGCATGATGGCATGTGAAGAGCAAAACGGCTACACATCTGAAGTTTCATTAAATGGGCTTAGTTTACACAGGACCACAGAATGGTTTGGGTTGTAAGGGACCTCAAAGATTGTCTCATTACAACCCCCTGCTGTGGACAGGGACACCTTCCTCTAGACCAGATTGCTCACAGCTCCTTCCAACTTGACCATGATCACTTCCAGGGATGGGACATCCACAACTTCTCTGGACAACCTGTTCCAGTGCTTCACCACCCTCACAGAAATGAATTTCTTCCTGGTACCTCATCTGAACCCACTCTCTTAGTCTGAAGCCATTTGCCCTTGTTGTGCCATTACTTGCCCCTGTAAACAGTCTCTATCTTTCCTGTAGGCTCCCTTCAGGTACTGGAATTTACTAAATGCTCCCATAATATTTTCAGGGTAAGCAAAGTTAGAAACCAGTGACAAAACAAATCAAATTTGGATAAATTAATCTATCCCCCCATGGTTATCACTGCCAGCCTCTTCGCAGGTTTAAATGCAATGGAACTACAGAAATAATAGCTACACGTAGAACAAGAAGAATCACAAATAGAAGGTAAGATAGCTTTAAAAAGTTTCTTTGGTCTCAGCATTCAAAGGCATTTTAGTAATTACTGGCAAACAATCTGTTTATGAAAGATCTACATCAGCTGAACTCCTGTTCATGCTTGTAAATTAGTTATGAATGGGTAAGATTTCATCAAATGAATTTGTTCATCTAAGCACTGAATAATTCAACAACAATAGCTAATTATTTCTATGAAGACATTTGATGAATAAGTTTTATAGAACAGTATGTCTCAAGGGTTTAACTTCAAAAATAAAAGTTTCTTTGACTTAAATGCATGTCTTATAATGTAATTTCTGTTCCCAACCTAGGGGAATGCAGGGGCTGACTTCCACAGGAGTATCAGTGATTCTAAATTAAAAAATTGCTCTGCAGGAGTAATGTCAAAATCAGTCTTTCGGTGAACTGTTCAGCCAGTAAACAATTTGATTATTTACTAATTGAGAACACTGGCCCATGGGGAATTAGTTTAAGTTGAATTAACATTTGTACTCTTCTTCACCCACTATGTAATTTCCCAACTATATGTGGTTGGTCTTTTTTATTTAAAATATGTAATTTTAAAACCACAGTCATCTTTTAATGGATTTACATTTTATTCTACAGCAGCTTTCATGTCTCCCTTTTCAAAAGTAACAGGTTTAACTGAGAAATCCTTTCATGTAGTTATAGCAATCTTCTTTCTCTCTACAGATAGTTTGACTTAGTTTGATTTAGTTTGAAGATTTTTAACAGACATATAAAGAAGGGCGAGTTTAAGAAATAACATCTCCTTTGGGGGGGATTTTGGTGTTTTAAACAAAAATAAACAAAAAATGCATTCCAACTAGACCTAAGAGGATCCAGAATAGCTAAATGGCATAGGATTCTGGAGTGTCACACTTAAATTTGTTTAAATTTCCTTAGGGAAAATGGTCCAACACATAGTATGTCTAGAACAAAGACAAATTGCTGAAGGTAGAAGGAAGACCAGGTATAGGTTTTCAGAACTAATGCCATGCTGGAGCAAACAGATGTAGCAGCCAGATATTTCCTCTGCTCCACAGTGATGGTAGCTAAGAACTCAACTCTTACAAGGATAGTTTGTATGGAAATCAGGCAATAGCCAGAGATTTCTTGTACATCCTAAATCACCTTTGCTGTATATTTTCACAAATACATTTTAACTCATGCTTGTTACTAGGACAGGAAGAGCTGCACAAAGAACATGGGAAAGAAATAGGAAGACAAAATTATCTTTGGTTAGGACCAAAAAGCCACATAAAGAAAGCAGGAAAACTATACAAGACAGTTCCCATTTTGTCAGAACCAAGTATTGTTTCGCAGCTTTGGTGATTATCAAATACCAATTGATATTGATGTCCATATCAAATCACAGAGAACCTTTATTCAGCTCTTCACTCTCTGCATCTTATTGAGTTAGAAGGCTGCTGCTTTTTCACACGGTTTCAAGGCCAAGCAATTTGAAAGTAGCGAGACACAAATGAGATCACAGATAAGTAAATAATAATGTACAGCACTCTTACAGATACAGTCTGACACATTAAACTCCTTTTCTAAAGAAGCTGAATTCAGAACACAACAGAGCTTTTTGTTCAGTGCACACAGGAAGCCGTAGGCATTATTGTTTTGCCTCCTCTGGTTAAAAGCCATCTTTTCAGATTAAAAATAATATTTTTTTTGCTGAGCTTTTCCATTATAGCTCTGAATTACACAAGGAAATGCAGAGCTACACTGAGAGGCACTAAGAAGAAATAACCATAATTCCCCTGGCTAATTGCCTTTCTATTGTTTAACTATTAAACTTACAATAACCTTTGAATATTTAACTGGCTGATGTTACACTACTTCATTGTGCTCGAGAAGTTGCTCACACTACACAGTAGCTTTTTGCTGTGATCACTGTAGGGAACTACAAGGCCCCTGCAAACTCAAGACCGAGTTTGACTTTTCTATTTGGCTTAAATTGCATTGTTTAGAATGCACCTCAGATACAATCTGTACACAAAAATATCTACTGCTGAATATGAGATGTAAAAGCATCAAAATGATGTAACCCATCGAGATTTCTCAACTATGTGTTTCTATTCCCAATTATTTGCTTCTACTCCACATAGCACATGCTAATTTAACATATGCTGTATCTCACATCTTAATTAGGACTCATCTTGTGGTACTACTGCTGCCATCCCATTTAACCTTTTGTTTTGAGACAAAAGAAATAAGCTTTCATTGGGTCAGCTACTGATGCAGTTCATAGAGGATCCATGAAAGGTCAAAGCAATATTGCGTTATTTAAACCTCACACAATGACTTTAGCCAGAACCCTCTTCAGTTTTTTCCTCATATCTCAGTGATATGTGAATTTTCAATAATAGAGAATAGATACTAAAACATTGTCCCTTATTTGTAAAACCAATCATGGCAAGAGGTTAGAGTCACATACACAACTTCACAAATTCAACTACCCTACCAAGGCAAAGTTGAGAGAGTATCTCAGCTGTTCGATACACATGAAAGTCATTGCATGGTTGTGACTGAAAAAATGAAGCGGGTCTCCTGTTGCAGAGACAGGAATTACAGCAGGAAAAATATCTGAAAGGAATCTATGTGAATAGCAATATTTAAATAATAACCAAATTAAGTGATGATACTATTTCAGAAGTCTTAACACTTTGCATGTTTTTTTTTTATTACAGAGATGATTAGCAAATTCTCCTGCTCCTCAGTAATGAAAAGGAGAAGGTGGAACTTGCTGCTGTGAAGCTCTTTCTAAGCACTGAATTCTGAGATCAAACTGTTTCCAAACCCCCCACCACTCTCACAGAAATCCACTGAGAAACACGAAGCCAATCCCTGCTCTCGTGTTCACCATGGGTAACAGAAGGGACTGGGAGCTGATGGACTGTGAGGTCACCTTGGCTCCTGGCCGGCCATCTCTGCAGGGGCTCTGGATGTTCCTTATGCACAGTGATAGAAGTGTGTTCTCACAGCTGCACTTTTTAGTGGGCGTAGCCTCCAAAAATAAACTGACAGAAGACTGCAAACATGAGGGTGCTGCTGTGGTTTCTGTGAGCTGCAACGAAAAGCCCGGCAAACGGTGAAAGATGGCATTAGGACAAGGGGACTTCACTTCCCTTGTCAAAGCCATCACTTCAGGGAAAAAAGGCAGTTACAAATGTAGTTCAAAACTGCAATTTTTGCAACTGGAAGCATTCTCCAGGATTTGTTATTTTACAATAGTGGGGAAACACATGGGATTTCAACTTGTGGAGAACAGCCTTTCCCTATAAATCACAGAGTGTAATCTGAAACCTAGAAACAGCACAGGGGCTCACATTTATGGATTTAAAACAGATGAAGAGCAAGCATGCTCTTAACCCTTTCCCCATAATTCCTTCCCAGTACAAAATAAAAATGAATTTACAAATACTGAACAGAAATTAACTTGGCAAAAATCAAGATTAATACAATTCTGTAAACACTGAATAGTTTAGACTTCCCTAAGGACACAAGCACAGAATTGTGCTAAAGCAAAGCACTGTAAAACTGTTAGAGCATAATCCAGTCTTTGGACTGTTCTTTCATCAACTTTTATTTAAGCAGTTTATCTTACTGAGATTAGGATCTCTCCTATAGAGCAAGACCTGGCAAACACAGGCCTCTGGTTTTGAATATCAGGCTATATTTCACTGGGAATGAAGTAACTAGCAGCCTGTCGTCTCACCATAATGTTATAAACTCCTTAATCAGGCAATAGGAGAACTAATACTAACACATTAGTAATAATTTCTCTTCAAAAATATGTAAGAGCATTAAGATGACATATTGTTTATTTATTGTTCCTTAAGATCCCAAATAATTTCTGTATCAGTTTAGCTTCTCCTATGGCTTGCTGGAAAAAAAATCCAAAACCCAGCAAATCCTGCTCCAACTTGAATCCCAAGACACAGCCTTCTCCTTGATTTTTTAATTTTTTAAAATTTAAATTTAAAAAAACACAGTGTAAAAGAATGAACTGGAATCTCAGCATTGCCAAGATGCATTAGTCTCTACCTTGTCAGAGTCAGAGTTCCAGTACTTCCAGAAATTCACTCACATACGTAACACAATGGTGTGATTGAAACCAGAAATGGGCCCAGATTGAAATAAAGTATGATGGCATGTCATGTTAAATCTCTACCCAGCGTAATATTTTAGCGAAAACTCTAAACCAACCATCCCAGGATGGCTGACAGGAGAAGACCAAAAATAATTTTAAGCTTACTGCAAGATCACTCATCTGCAGACATAGTATTTGCCTGTGGTAATTCAAGCTCTGTCCCTTTATTGGCTGCAGTTCAGTGAAGTGGTACTTTTGTCCATGTCTCCTAACGAAAAGCCAGGGTGTCTCTGGTCTTCACTGAAAAGGTTGCAATTGATGGAAAAAATATCTCCAAAGTGGCAATGATGGGCACCTGAATTCTTTTCAAGTGAAGAAATCAGCTATCTAAGAACAGCAAAAAAATACATAATGAAAAAGAATTCAGTCTTAACCACTGGGCGTGTTGTGGAGCATCCAGAAAATACAGTAGTAATGGCTAGAATTTTGTGCTACAATAATCAGAGGGGCAACCTTAAAAAAAAAATCTGAGCTCTTCTGAAAAATCCTGCTAAAGCTCTTTTATGTAATTATAGTTGCAAAGAAACTACAAAGAGAGTGTAAGACAAAAAAATTATTCTACTAGCCCAATTCCGTCTTATGACCAACATTTGGTATATCAAGTGGTGTGCTAGCAGATCTCCATAACCACAAGAGCCATGCCTTTTACTTTTAAACCATTTAAAATCAAAGACTGATTTTTCACAAATACATACTTTGTGGAAAACTTAAGATTAGACCATCAATAGTTCCACCTTCATCCTTTCATCACTAAAGCTTTTTCAAGCTACAGTCCAAGTTCAAGTAGGACCACCCAATGCTTCACATTATTCCTGCACATGCTCAGACCCAAACATCATCTCTTGTGAACCCATAATGGTATTTGTATACAAAGGCCATTGGGATTTCCAAATATGTGCATCAGATCATCTAACTAGGTTGGGATGGATACATGGTTCTGAAAAATCTCACAAGACTATCTAAATTATTGTGATAAACCCGACCTATTCTGTATGTACAAATTCTATGAGTAAGAAGGAAGAGAAACTTTGCACCTTGAAAGCCACTAAAAACAGGGACTGCATCACATTTACTGAATCATGTATTCCAAACAGATGGATAAACCCTTCTTTGAAGCACATCCAGAGCAAAAATTCCTGCCTAAATGTATCAATTGTGTTGAAGCCCCCATCTGGCCACAGTGGCTGCAGGACCACGTGCATGAAGTCAAGGGGAGAACACAGCCCTGAACCTACCAAAGGATCAGTGGAAACTTGAAAAATTTGTACGTACAAGAAGATATTTAAGACAGCAAATGTAGATTATATATTGTGGAGGACTCTAGATACACACTTCTCAATTAGGTCTTTTGTGTGGAAATATCTGACCTGAAACATCCAATTTCTCTTGTTCAATCTAAAATTAAAGAATGCACTGTGTTATTACTATTGCAAAAAGGCAGGGAATTTTATGAGCTGATATGCTGGAGACAGAAACTGGCTGGGACTGACTACTTTGGTATGTGAACTCTGTTTCTCTCTGTGGCTTCAAAGCACAAGCACAACTCAACAATATATTTTTTTTACTAGAATTACCCTCTGGAAAGTTAGATATGGAAACCAGAATGTGTTTTAATTACTTTTCCCCCTCTTAATTAAGAAACTGTTAACGAGCCCAGCTGTATATTTCAATTTAATTTCTGTTACATAAGAAAAAATATTTTTCTTAATATTCCTATTTCATTGTGTAAATATGTGATGATGTGTACAGAACAATTAACAGTTGAATACTTTGTTAGAAATATCAGATTACTTTGTAACTTTACAGCCTTGCAACACACATTTTTGCAAAGCAATAATTCCTCAGTAAGGGTTGAGCATCAGCTCAGTTACACTCACTGTAGGGAACAGAAATGCCTTGATCCTAGCAAGTTTTAGATGGGCTTTATTTTTTCTAGAAATACTAGAATTTCCCTTTTTTGTGTGTAAAATAGATGCAAACACAGCTCTCACTTTCAAGTGTCTTTCCTACAAAAGAGGTAGAATAGGAGGAGTTAGCCAAACCCTCAGCTGGTTCAAATCAGAACTCCACTGATTTAATTAGGCAATCCTGAAGGTCTTAGAAGAGCACTGCATCAGGCCCCCCTCTCCTCTTTTCTCTCCATATCCCTCTGAGCCAGCTCTCTTCCCTACCCCACTTCCTTCACATTAGCTCTTGGCCTCTTTCTCCTCCTCTGACTTTCCTTCACTCAGATTTTTCTACTTTATATTTTCTGGATCTGTCCTGGGGTTCCTCCTCTCTCTTGTATCCATCAAAAGTTATTTGTCCCTGTTTTCACAGCCCTTCACAGTTTACTGTGACTTCAGCCATCAAATCTCAGAGCTGTCTTCACTCTGTTTGCCACCACTCAATAATCACACAAACATCTTTCAACATTTCCTTCCTTGTTGCCTTTTACCAACCAATTCTGCAGCAGAACATTTTCCTACTTCTCCTTACTCTTTAGTTCCACATAATTTTCTTAACAATTGAACACAATTCAGAGAATATACTCCTCATATTGTAATGAGTGCAAATGCTGAAGAGGAATACAGTAAAATTAGGCTGTCATTGTAGCTATTGGTTTTGCAACCATGTTTTCTGTGCTAAACAAATTATACAGATGTCTTGAAACCAAGCAAAAACATATTCTTTCAGATTTTTGCAAGACAAGAGTTGTTTTGGAAGAAAAAGGACTTACCAAACCTAATTGGGCCCTTCCCAGTAAGCACTTTACAGATACACTGCAGTAAAAGGCAATAAATTATTCAATTTCTGACTATTTCATAAAAATATCTATTTATATAAGCTAAAATTCATAGTAATTAACATACAATAGATGTCTATGAAAGCAAATTGCAAAGAAGAACTGGAGAAAAAAGGTGAAAAATTTGATTTTGAAAACACCAAAACTGAGAGGGCACTTTAAAGTGATAAGGAAGGTGAGGAGACTTTCAGTAGGCACCTCAGTGATGCCTCACTGAAAATCTTCTGAGAAAGTAGAGAAGTGTGATATGGGAAAAGTGCATTGAAAATCAGCAGTAATTTTCTACCAGCTACTTTTGCACCTTGCCTTTATATCCCTGAGTTCTTCACAGTCCAAGAGCAGAGAGGAGAGCAGGCCAAGCATATGCAGGAACACTGAAACAAAACTTAGGTTCATTTGTGGTCTGGAGCCTCATGGAGTGTTTATCAGCACTGAAGGTAAAATGCACAATGCCACCCTCATATCAAGAGCAAAGAGTTGACTTCACAGTTGACATTGTTCGGGACTTTATTATTAAAGTGTTCAGTCTTCATTATTAAGCCCTGATCACTTTGGGGACTGAAAAACAGTTATGAGCAGGCATAGTCTTATCACACCCCTGGAAGAGCGTTTTGTTTGGGTTTAATACTGCTTTCCTCCCTGGCTAGGATGGTCTGAGAAAACCAGCCAAGTGTATTCCATCTGCGGATGGTGTGGTTTCAGCTAAACCAGGCTCCGAGGCTGTATTTTCTCTTCCCCCTCACATGCCCTTTTAATTCTTATTATTTTCCTCTCCCAGTTATGAAAGCATGCTCTCACCAGGTCCCTCTACTGAGACTTTAACAAGAGCCGGAACATCACAGGTATTTTTGCAATCTAGGCTTTTCCACGTATATAAGTGGAAGGGCAGGTGATATTCCCCCCTCCTCCCCCCTACATAATTTTATTACTCAATTTTTGCATGGCTCCTAGAATACAGAAGAAAGAACATTCATTAGAAGAAGATTCAAGTTGCCTTTTCACCTAGCACTTTTGAGTTAGTATTGATTTTCCTGGAACTTGCTGATGAACAAATCACATACCCTGAATTCCACTTGAAAATCCTATTAAATATCCTGTAGTCAGAAAATGCTGGGTTATAAGAGTAAATATCACATTAAAATATGTTACAAGTAGTGGCAACCTGACATTTATTGGCCTGCAGGTCTACAAGTCCTTTTTTGGCCTTGGGGTGTCTGATCTTGTGTGTGGCTAAATGGGATAATCAAATAATTAATACAGTTGTGTATTTTCTCTTTCTTTGCTGTTTCTTAGAGTGGTTTGGCTTAAAAAGACATACCCTTTTTTGGAGGATTTTGTGTATAAGATATTTGGATCAGGAAAAAACTTGGAGGTTTGGTGGTATTTATAGCCTGATTTTGAATTGCAATGTCAGCAATCAGTTTGCTGATGTTTTGCTTTGTGAAAGAACTCTACAGATTTACAATTTTCCACAGGCAAGTATAAAATGTTGCTTGTTATTATTTCTTATCATTGTTACTCATTGCTTGTTATTATTTCTTATCATTGATAGGATATTTTCTTACCATTGATGGTGGACTTGTGGTGTGGGTTAATGGTTGAACTTTATGAATTTCATGGTCTTTTCCAGCCTAAATGATTCACTGATCACACTTTAAATGAAATAACAGTCTGGTCAGAATACAAGGAAAACCAAGCTGATAAACTGCTTAAAATTCAACCAAACCCAGACAAATTACAAACAAGTTTGGGCAAATACAGCCTGAGAGACTCCATCCTGGAGTGCCATAATGGGAAGCTCCTAAAAATCTGTGTTTGTTTGCTGGTTTATGCAAAAAAATGTTGAGCCAGGCACAGCCAGCTCCTTGTGGGCAGAAAATGCCTGGTGACCGTGCAGGACAAGGAGACTCTGCTGTGCCTTTCAGGGGTCAGGGACTCAGTGATGACTTTTTTTCAAGCCAGGGCTGATGTCTGTTGGGCAGCAGCTGTGGAGCTGTGACTGCAGCTCATCCCATGGGCAATTTATCCCTGTGGCAATGCCAGTGAGAGACCTATGAAAAGTTACAGCCTATGAAAAGTTACACGGCTTAAGAACAGCAGAGCTTAACGCACAAGGCAAATGGGATTTTTGCACATAACAGAGAATTTCAGCCTCTAGCACTTCTTGGTAGCACTGGGTTTCTTTGAACACACTAAATAAATTCCTAAAGATGCGAGCACACAACTAAAAACACTCAGGCAAGCCCTACCAATTGCTCATCTACCTCAGAGTTGCCTTATACTGATAAAAGTCTGGTTTTTAATTGAAACAAAAATTGTTTCCCTTAATCTCAGCCCAAACCAGAAACAAATGGTTTGGTCTTTGGAAAACTCTTGGAATTTTAGATTTGAAAAGGCTTAAATGTATTTTCTTCATACTAATTATTTCTGTTTGCAAGTCAAGACATGCAACGCACTGATGGTAAAATGCCACAGTAAAGAACAATTTTGTAGACTTTCCAGTCTGAACTGGAAGCAGGAAAAAACAAACAAACAAACAAACAAACCAACCAAAACCAAAAAATCAGCTCAAAATCTTTTCCCTCAAGACTTTCATGACACAGTTGAAAACCCAAGAGATTTGGATGAGTCTGAGAGGCTCCACATGGGGCAATTTTTGCTCAATTCTCTGAATCTTTATCCACTACTTTTTTTATTGAGAAGACTAAGATGAAATTGCTCTCTAGAACAGATTCTCAAATTTGTCTTACTTGTGCTGTCATCAGATGGCCTCTGCCTATGTTTAAATGCAAGTCTAAATACACCTAAGAATACTTTCTATTTTATAAGTTTAAATATTATCCTCTTTTGAACAGTATTTACATGTGTTATCTGTGTATATATATGCACAAAGCAGGCAAAATAAACCAACAACAAATAAAAAGTTATTTTTATTTGTATAATTAGGTGATTAAATTGAATTTGTGATTTTTTTTTCCATTCAGTTCCTTTTTTTTCCCAGAGGTATAGAAGGCCCTGAAATGTTTTATTCTGGAAAACAGCCTGTACTGATAGCTGTAGCTGTTTTCCAGGGACATTTGACACCAAGCTATTAGGATAATTATTTGTTTGCAGTCAGATCTCAAATAAAGAGCAAATACAATCCTGAACGATTTTTCACATCAGAATATTTTCCTGAATCTGGGCTGAACTGAATGCAGTTACAATGTATTTTAGTAAAAAGCAACTGCAGAATTTCTGAACAGCTCTTGCAGCTTAGGATTCACATTCCAATAAAACTGAAGTGCTAACTGGCTACAGACAGTATTTCCTAGTACAAAGTGCTGTCCCAAAGCTTGTTTTTATTCTGATACTCAAAATTATTAAAGTAAAGCACTATAAAGTTCCTCTTCAAATGCAGTAAAAAGTATTTCTTATGTAGTTATGGTGGCATCACAAATTAATTAAGCTATGTACAAACTATACCTGGACATTCCTTTACCTGACTCCTTACAAGGTAAGTATATATCATATCATATCATATCATATCATATCATATCCCCCTATCTGGTTTCCAAAAGACAAGTTTTTATTATTTTGAATTTCATATGTGTAAACTTCTAGATAAAAAATGGAATCTTATTTTACTTCACATTAATCAGCACAACAAAAAATGTTTTATCAGTAGCAATAACACAATCCTCACTGTTTTAATAGAAAAAAAAGCTTTAATTTCTGCCTCTGTGTATATATGAATAAATATATATTTGCTGGCTTATTATTGGAATACTTCTACTGAACCACAGAGTTAGTTCTCTTCTTTATGAGGTAAGAAGAACATTAAGAGTAGTTGGTTGGAAGAAAAAAGAAATGGAATACAAAATGGAGGAAATACTATATCCCCTAAATGAGGTCAGGCCCTTTCGAGTTTCTTGGATTGTGCAAGGATTTGATATACAATATATAAGCTTAAAGATGTTTTCCACTTTAAAACATGTAAATCTGCATATAACTTTAAGGTCCAAAGGCCTGAAGTCCAAGAACCCTCTTCAAGTCAGTGGCAATTCAGAGAATTTTCGTGAGAGAGCTAAAATAACTGGTATGAATCCACTGGAATAAAAAAATCTGCCCTATTGTGTGTTACTCGGTTACTAAGACAGCCTTAAATAAAAACATGTGGATTATATAATAACATATAATTGTTTAGTTTTTGTAATGTACCCTCACCTAAGTAGATAATTGGCAATGAAGACTGAACATGAGAACTTTTGACCTGAAATTACTCTTTTTTTTTCTTCTGGATTCAACAGGAACATGCTCTCTGTTCTCTCAACACTTAAAACAATTTACAAAGGTCATGATTTTTTTACCTAAAGGATGTACTTAGAGAACGTTCAATAGTTCTTGGAAGCTGAGGGGAGATATCCAACATAGTGGTATCTATCTTTAAACAGGATAAATGACAACATAGATGCTGGCAGTGACAACACTTAAATCAATATTCTGGAAGTATCACAGTACCACCTGTCAGTGAAAAAGAACCAAGAGAATGTCAAGGAAATGCCATTTATGCTTTGTTTTTCTCACATACATGTGTAAAGGTAAATTTTCAAATATGCATTCACACCAGTTCTTGAAGAGAACATAAAAGGCAGAGACTACTTGATACAAGAAGATGTGCCCTAAAATGGCTTCTCATCTTTACCCATTTGTGGAGATCTTCACAAGGGATCTGACAGGGTAAAATCTTGGCCTGCTAAAGTCAATAAAAATTTTGCTACTGATGTCATTGGGTTGGAATTTCTTCTATTATCTTTAGACACCTGGACAGCTGCCTGAACATCTGCTGAGGTTGTCTCTAAAATGTCAAAGTGCAGTTTCTTACAATTACTCTGGTCTGCTGGTGAGGACAACTTCATCCCATTAAAAAGTACTTACAAATTAGGGTTCATTACAAGTTGCTGCGCCTGACTTGTTTGGTAGGTTTATTATGAAGCCCTCTCACTTGAGAAAACATAATCAAATAATTCCTTGCTTCCAGAACCACATTTTTCTTGATCCTCATCAAAACATGGTGTAATAAACCATTTTTCCAATGGTACAAAGAAAGCCTGTGGCAAAGCCAAAAATTCAGAGTCCTGTGAAATTATTTGAACTTATTCCTTTTTTTGTTTTTTTTTTTTTAATAAGTACCAATCAAGAATGAGAAAATGAGAGGAAAAATGAGAGAGGTTTATACTGGTGAACTAACATTTTTCAAGACCAATATTTCCTAGAAGCACAATGAATTAAAGTGCAAGGCAAACACTGTACATGTACAAACATAAGCCAGCTTATTTCTCTATTTATGATCATTTATGCATACATCAAAATATTTGTGTATCTCTGCTCATAAAGGCACAAGGAATGAGTGAGGGTCTGCCCATGAATGGCAACATTTATGTGACCGTTTATAGAACAGTGACAAGAATACAAAACCCATATTAAAACAGAAAAGAGTTTAGAGATTTCTCACTACAGCTGCTAAGTCTTAACAACTCTGTTCACATTTCGTTTCTGTCTCTCACTTTTTGTATTTAATGTAGTCTTCCTAACTAAGCTTTCCAATTATACAGATTTCCATTTAAATTTGCTATTATGTGGAAAAGACAAATGCATTTTCAAAAAATGACTATTTTTATAAAAGCAGGGTCATTGGCAGGAACCCAGCCTCACCAGGCTCACTGATGTTAGATAATGGTACAGTCTAAGTTCCTTAGTCTAAACCACAATTGCCTGATATACAGATGGCATTAAACACTGGATACATGTTCTTGCTATGCTGATGTTCGGGGAGAACTAACAGTACCTGCCTGTCTCAAGGGTACATGCCCCGAAAAAAGTTTTAATTCTTTAATATTTCACTTTATCTCCAACACCTTATATTCAGCTAATATGAGGAATTTGACAGAATATTTTCAGAAATACAGCAAGAAACATTCAGCCTTGCTACAAGACTGTTCAATGCTTCAGCAGGACACAAAGCCCCTCCACCGCCTTGAAATATCCTGTTCCCCAGACTGTGCAATGCACTTGCTTGAGTAAGCACTAGACATTACAACTGCAACAAAATATATAACAGTGTTTAAAACTCTGACTTTAAGGTTATCTAAGTACATTCAAGGCCTCAAGAAAGATCTTGCCTGAGAGTGGGGGAAAAAAAATCTGGGAAGGCTGAGGAACACAAACGTAAAAACCTTTTGTAGATGGTCATACTATCAGTATGTTGGAATCAGATATATTCAAAAAAGGCACATCCAGGTGACTTCCCTGCTCTCAGCATTAAACCATGGCTCCCAGTATGAAGAGTAAGATGCTAGTATTAATTTCATGTAATATTGTGCCTATGTGTTGAATTTTTAACTTCAACTTATTTGGACTCATTTTTTACCTATATATGAACAGTCATTCAAATCTCCCACACATTAAAACTTGTTGTTTATATGAGAATGAGTCTCTCCAGGAAAAAGAAACAGAAAAAAATCTAATTTAGCTGAAAAAATCTTGAAGTGACAATTTCATGCTGCTATGAATATATGGACACTTCCACTGAGTGCACTGAGCAATGCCTCACGTGAGGTAAAACACCCTTGAAAGATTTGCAGGGACAAGGCCAGAGGCTTTTACCTTCTCATAAACTAGAAACAGAGCACCAAAAGACTGTTTCAGGAAAAAAGATACTAAACAGGGAACTTACACATTAATTTTGCAGAATTTGATGTTAACCAAAAGACTGTGCTGTGGGCTGAAGTACAAACTTTCAGTTATAGAGTGAAGTTAATACTTACAAAAACAGTGTTAAAATACAAAACACACAAAGCCCATGCAAGGAGACCCTCCAGATAAAGAGGCAGCCCAACATGGCGTATTTTTATTTAAGGTACTTTTCAAATTTAGTATCTCTCCAACATACTTCCTACCCCAAGTACTGAGGTTTTGTAATGTCCAAAACACTTCAGGACAAAATTTTCACCTTCTTGGGAAATGCTAGTGGGAGAAACAATGGCACAGTGCAAGCATTAATACAGAGAAGTGAAACAGCCCTGACCATTCTAAATTCTGATCAAACCTTGGTTGCAAGATCACTTTTAAAGTGTAATGTAGCAATTTGCTATTGCAATGCCATGCTGTTTAAGCTGTTTACCAGATTTAGAGAAACCTGATGTACTTAAAAAACACAAATAAAATCCCACTATTCTTCCAATGAGTAATGAACCATATTTTCAGCTCTGCCTTCAGCATATGGCTGCCACTGGTAGGAAGGTAGAATTCAAGCAAGACAAAGCAAGACCTTACTTTTGTCCCATTTAATTTGCCAAGCAATTCCGTTCTTGTGAATTTACTAACATATTACAGCCTTCAGTGAACAGTAATCATTGGAAGTATTAGGAAACAGAAGCTAAGGATTAACCTTGCATTAAAACTACTGTTGACCTTATAAGAGTGATTATTTATTAGTCTGTGAAAATCATGACATAACCTCACAGCTCATATAACTATTCAGGTGTATTATAAAAATAAATAAATACCATCCTTCTCTCACCACCAACAGCAGTACACTTGAAATCACTTGCACTTGAAGTTTTAATACTGATGTTTAACAGATCAACACAAATACAGCATTCAGATTATTGTTAATATTAAAAGTTTTATCCATAAATTTAATAACTGCTGCATGAATAGACAAAACACCCACCAAAAAATTTTAAAAAAAGAGACTCGAGCCTGTTTTGTATTTAAGCTAAGTAAAGAATTTTGTTTAGAATACACAGAGTTAAAAAGCAACTACTTGGTCATACTTAGTTGTTTGTGCAGCACCAAATTTAAATCCAGGAGAGATTATGAGAAAATTTGCTGCAGGCTGTCAGACCTCATTAAGTTAATGGAACTGGTAAATTGGCACATTTCCAGCACATTGTAGAAAGAAAAGCGCTTTCAGCTCAAGAGTGAAGGAGATCTAGTTTCGGTTTGGCAGCTAAAGGAGATTATTAGCTATAAATAATGGCTGCACTGAGATGACTTATATGGGATTGCTTGACCAAAATGAAGTCAAAGAGACAAAAAACATTAACATTTTGAAACGAAAGATACAGTCTCTTTGTTGGATGGAATCTAGAACAGCTCTGTAGACGTTTTCCTTTTAAAGCCTTACTATTTACAAAATCATCTAAAAGCCTTCGTAACAAGCTTAGCTACCACTGAACTCATTAACGGAGAGAAAATTCTTTTTGTTGAGCCTTTGAATCTCTTAAAAAAATGCTATGAACCAGTGCTTTAGCCTGAGGTGGTAATGTGCTGTGATGTACTAATATATTAGTATAAAAGTATTGTATTATTTGGTCTGAATTACTGTGGCATGTTTTCAGAGCCAGCACAGCAGAAGGATATCAGTACCCACACAGTGCATGGAGTAGAAATGAACGGACTTAGGAGATGCTGGTTTCCTGAGCCACCAGAAAGGACAAAATGCAGAAGAATATGTGTGTGTGTGTGTGTGTGTGCATGAGAGAGAGAGAGAGAAATTTCTCTTGGGACAATGAGATCCGCATTTTCTTACATTTATGTTTATTACATATTTCTTACCTCAAATTTTGAAATGGTAAACCATCCTAAATGGTGAACAAATTTTATATCAAAAAACCCAAATTCTGAGGCTTACTTAGATACTGAGATGTGTGAAGTTTGAGATTTCAAATATCCCTGTAGCCAGAAGCTGGTTCTATCAATTTCCTTGTCTGATTTGAAGTTGTTTGGGTATTTTTCCATTTTTTTGTGGCGAATTTTTTGAAAACAGGTGTTGATTCACTGCCCTTCTAAAAAAAAGCGTAAAGCCCGATTCCTTCTGCATAAAATGAGAACAAGAATTCTACTGTTTACTTAATTCATTCTTTGTCCTCTTACTGTTTCTCTGGAACACATTTTAAAGGAAAATGAGGCCAGTTTCTGTGTGTATTTTGGCCTCAGCTTCTTTGTCAAGCAGTCGGTGCAGGGGTGCATGTAAGAACACCTGTCACCTTGCAAACTGGATTAGCCTCACATAGTTCCTTGTCAGGGCTGCACTGGAGGGACATTCAGTCCAAATTGAATCCAACCACCTTTGCTCATGATACAGCCAATTTCCCCAGGCACCAGGCACAGTGGGTACAGAGGCACTTCAACATCTGCATGCGTCTGCTTTTACTTTAGATTTACTGGTGAGTGACTGTTGAATTCTGCCAAAGAAAGAAAACATCAGGTTCCCTCCCTATGAATGAAAGCTTTATTATGCTCTAAAAGATTCTGCACAGAAAAGGCTGCCTCCAACAACCAGCTGAGCTAGATGTGAAAAAGCACCAAAAAAAAAAAAAAAATCCCAAAATACATTTATGTGGTAACACACAGTGCTTTTGCCAGGGATCAGAATATATCAGAATGTAGGAACACCAGTCATGTGCTGATGCTGCAGGGTGAGTTTGAAGAGGTAGGCATATTAAACCAACATTTATTCACTGCATCCCTCACATAGTGGGTAGAAATTCAGCATCTAACACTTACACTCTGCTTCACTCCAAAATACCCAACCTGAAAACACTTCTTATTTTTAATACTCCTCAAGAGTAGCTTACCTCCTCTAGATAATAAAATTCAGCATGGGAATGTTTCTGCAGAAATATTCACTAGGAAAATTTAAGTTGCTAAGCTACTCTGTAACAGAATACCAACATTCCTGCATGAAGTCCTCTCCATCCTTTATGAAAGGATAAATGAAAATCAGAGCTAAATAGTTTATCCAAGTGTTCTGTTTGAACAGAAAACTAAATTGACTGTTCCTTTTCTAAGCACCTTTCTTTTCTAAACACAGAGGCCAAAGAGAAGGCATATGGAAATAACAGCTACCATCACGAAGACCAAAATTCACCTATCCAAAAACACTACTATCCAAAAAAATCTGCTTTGGAACAGTTTTAACTCTTTTTTCCCCCCCACACAAAGAAGTGAAGAATGACTGACCACAGTTTCAATTAAATGTTAGATGTCAATATAATACTTAAACAACTAAGTAACAAAACTGCAAGAAATTACAAACAGGCAATTTCTCCTACTATCTCTTTTAATAATGCAGAAAAACATTTTTTTCACTTGCAACTTTCAAAGTATGTAAGTATATTTGATTTTCTCCCATTAAAAGATTTTATGTTTTATGTACTACAGATTTATAACTAAATATCTCATCAATATACCCAAGCAATGCAGACGGGATCCTGGTCAGCAAATGCACCCCAAGAGAACTGAAGCACTAAGTACCTTCTGATATTCTTCTCTAGACCCATAAGGTAAATGAAATAAAAACATAAATGAGAGGGTTCTCCAAACCTAGGAACATTACAGATTTTGCAGCCTAGTCGACCATATCTTTAACTAAACTCTTTTGAACCCTTAGAGATGAAACATTAAATATAGGCAAATTGCCTAACTAGCTGAATGTTATAAACCTTCAGGAGTAAAGACCATTCATATTTCTCACGATAAAGTTACTTCACTGTTTTATGCAGATACTATAAGCCAGAAAATGTAAACTGATGCCTGAAGGCAGGAGTCTCCGAATGAAGGTTAAGAGTCAAAATAGGACAAGAGAGGAAGGAGCAGAGACGGACAATTTTTCACTATGAGGGCGGTGAGGCACTGGCCCAGGTTGCCCAGAGAAGCTGTGGATGTCCCATCCCTGGCAGTGCTCAAAGCCAGGTTGGATGGAGCTCTGAGCAACCTGGTCGAGTAGAAGGTGTCCCTGTCCAGAGCAGGGGGGTTGGACTAGGTGACCTTTAAAGGGCCCTTTCAACCCAAACTATTTTATGATTCAATGACAGCTGATTGCTACTTGAGCCAAAGCAAAACAATAATTCTGATTCTATGATTCTAAGGTATATGAGCACATGAATAGACTTACAAGATAGAGGCTTGGTTATATAGTTCATTTCTTGGAGGAAACAAGTTTAAAACAGCCTGAATAAAGTATCCTAATTTGAATGCAAGTTATTCCAAAAATAACAACACTCAAAGAAGGAATATTGCTGCTTCAATAGTTGCTGGGGTTTTTTGTATAGCTGAAAGTGACAGTATACTGACTGAATTTTATGAATCAAACCATAACCTCATATACACCAGCAATACACACTGCATTGTATCCTGCGCCTTCCTACTTGGACATATTAACAGGGTGTGTTTTGACCACTTGTCTGCTGTAATTACATTGATTTCCACAGAGGTTTCACCCATTTCCAGCTGTTAACCATGAACTTTTTTTGCTCCTAATGTATGCCAAGCTAAACAGGAGCCAAAATTAGTTGTTTGCTATCAGTCTTTTGGGTGCATATCAAGACTGACACCCCAACGACAGAATCAATAAAGTCCTCATCCTTGTTCATTATGACCATGACAAAGAAACAAATAAGATTCCATGGTAAAATTAGTTTAAAAAGAGGTCTTGCTCAGTCACAAATTGCTAATCAATTCTTTTCTATCTGACCCTGAGTATAAATAATACATTTCTTCAAACACACCCGGCTATATAACTGTAATATTCTCTGCATCCCAGAATTGCATATGTGGGCATTAGTTTTCAATCAGTGCCAGATAATTTTTTTTTTGTTAAGAAAAGTGGCTATAAGAAGACATATTTATGCTTTTCTAATTTCAGTTTAATTTCAAGTATCTCTAAGTACATATTCCTACCATTCATTCCTACTGGAAGTTCCTTATTTTTACTTTCTGTAAAAGCTCCCCTCCACCTCTTCCAACTTCTGCAAGGCAGTATATGCATCACTTTGAAAACACCTGTTTGTCTGTAATTTATTGTTTTATAAGTATTCTTTTTTGTAAATAGTTAAAATCTTTTACTCTTAGGCTATTATATGCATATATTATTTATAAAATATTTTTTCACTCTGTACTATTTATGAGTAACTATCTCCTTCACATAACTCATTCCTGCGCAGAACTTAATTTTTGCCATTTAAATTAATTTTTTGAACTATTCAGGATTAAAGAGAGGTCAATAAACCAATTACTTTGGGCAACGGTGCAAAATCAGTACTAGTAAAGTAATTAATACCCCTTTCATTGTTTCCACATCATGGAGTGTTAATAAATTGGGCTTTTGTCACTATCCAGTAATTTCTTTCCAACAAATTTCTTCATTCCAATCCATCTTATTTTATGGCTCCCTGTTAATACTTTAAAATACCAGACTAATTAGGTTTGCATTTACACTGTTAAGTCACAAGCTCCATTTTCATCTCTGTTCAGACTCTCTATTTTCTGATATTCCTAATGAGGCAATACTTTTATTTAAAGGGTGTGATCCTTTAAAGAATTTCTAGTGGCTTATTAGTTATGTGAAGAGGATCTTTCAGGAGTTCCCACGTATATCGTTTAAGTACAGCACAGCAGCACACACATTAGCCATGAAGGCTAGCACGCCATTAAATCCAGGACCTCCTCTAACCTGGAGTTCATCTTATTACAGCATCAGCCTGTTTGCAACTGCAGCACTTTAATTACTCCCTTCCCTCATATGATATTTTGACTCATTTCATGCATTTGTGATGTGCTCGACTGTGGCACAAGTTAAACATCTTCCTTACCCGCAGCAGAGGTGAAGAGAAAAAGCAAGACTGGGCAGTGTCATCACTGAGGATGACTGAGGGACAGAAAAGAGGGCTTTCCCTGTATTTCAGCTGCTGCATCTTCCAAGGGTACCATCAGGAAATTCACAACTCCGTAAGAAAGCCATGTCACAGGCAGCAGTTCACCAGAGTATTTCACAGCCACCCACATGAAAAAGGCACCTTCTCCGTAAAGCACAACTTAACTTTCTCTTGTCAGGAAGAGGAAAATGAGGACAGACAGTTATTTCTCTTCTGAAATGTGAACTGATGTAAATTTTTACTCTGAAAGGGACAGAAGTGAATAACTTGAGCCTGTTCCTTTAAAAAGGAAATTGCAACAGTAGGAGGAGCCCTCTTGCTGAAAACAACTGCATAAACCAAAAAATTTTTAAGGACATTTTCTTCCTGGGGGGAGTAAAAACCCCAAAAATTCTAAATTCTCTCACCTAGCTGCTACTCCTGAGATTTACAGAGAAAAAAACCAATGCTGCTCTTGGCTGGTGTAGAGGTAATTTTCTTCACAGTAGCCAATATGGGCTGTGTTTCAGATTTGTGCTGGAAACAGTGCTGGTAATACAGGGATGTTTTCATTGTTGCTGAGCAGGGCTTGTACGGAGCCAAGGCCTTTTCTGCCTCTCAAGCCCATCGGGGGGAGGCTGGGAGAGCACAGGAGGTTGGGAGGGACACAGCCAGGACAGCTGACCCCAGCTGCACAGGGGGACATTCCTCACCATGTGCCATCAGGCTCAGTTAGAAAGCTGGGCAAGGAGGAGGAATGGGGGAGATGTTTGGAGTGATGGTGTTTGCCTTCCCTGGTCACAGTTACATGTGATGGAGCCTGGCTGAACATCTGCCTGCGCTTGGGAAGGGGGGAAGCAATTCCTTGCTTTGCTCGCACCTGTGGCTTTTGCTTTACATAATAAACTGTCTTTACCTCAACCAACAACCTGTCCCACTTTTAGCCTTCTGATTCTCTACCCCATCCCACCATGGAGGGCATGAGGAAGCAGCTGTGTGAGGTTGGCTACACCTTGGAGGAATGAGAAACCTCATTTCTAGCATGACTAGCTAACCAGCCGGAGAATAACTGAGCTTTCTTAGTCCCTGAAGAAAATGCAAAGATCTCTGCAACCCAGGCCTTATGTGAGGAAAAATACTGTGCATGGCAGCACCATGAGTGGAATCAATGGTCAGTATCACTGTACCTCAAATGCTTCCATGCCTTGGAAATGTGTTTGGCATTAGTCCTCCCTCCTCAGATGCCGAGGTCCTACACATTGACATAAATGCTGTGGTGAGTTAATACAGAGGTAACACTGAGATCTGAGCATGTACTTCAAGCCATTCTGAAGCCAACAAGAATTATGTCTGTACCTTAAATGTGCTTTTCTGGTCCTTCTCTGATTTCTGAGTTGCTTGCAGTGAAGAGAAGGGATAAGAGCCAAGCATGCCAAACACAGCCTACATCACCACCTCTGCTTCACTCAGAGGTGAATGAAGTCATTAACTTGAAAATCTGGACTTGGAAGAAGTTTGAAACCACTTGCAACCTCCAAAATTCCACCTGGGAGATAATTTGCCAAGGTGCTAAGTGGAGACAGAGCCAAAGTTCCTGGTTCAGCCAACCCAGCTGTATGGCAGAAGCCTCCTGCCAAGAACGTGAAGGTACAGAATTACAAAGTCAGATATAAGACTGAGCAATTTTCACAATTGTCCACCCAATTTAAATCCCTACAATGATGTTTGCAAAAGGCCTTGAAGATGAAAAGTACTATGCACAATAAGCCTTGAGTAAAATTATTAAAACCAACACTTCGTGAAAAGAGATTAATTATGTTATTAATGTTTGCACATGTGAATTTTCCATAAAAATAGAAATCTGGGCCCCAGTTCAGCCAAGCATTTTAACATGTGTCTGACTTATAAGCACATGAGTAGTCCCATTTCAGTTAATGAGACCATTCCTGCTTAAAAGTCAGGCATGTGCTCCACTACCTGTGGCCATGAGATTAGGGACACGGACACACAGAGACAGGTACCACCTCTTTATGCATCTTGACCTCAGATGAGGTCAAGACCTGTTTTCATCATTGACCCGTTTTCAAGGACATCTTGACCTGTTTTCTTATCTCAGAAACATGTAAAAGGTGAAAGTCTCTGCCCATAAATGTGACCTAGGGTCCTGTCACAAGGATGAGCCAGCATGCCCTGATATTGTCCCCACAGGTAGGCATCTACAGATCTCTCCGAAGGTTCCTGGTGTTAAGGACATGACTACTTGATGAAACCTTGTCCAGACCTCAGCTTTGAAATTCTGCTATTGACTCCACTTGCTGAGTACCTAAAGCCAAATTTTCCTCTTCCTTTTCCCAACTCTGCATAGCACTAACAAAACTGCATGGAAATTATTCCAGTTCTACAACTGCCCTTAAATCTTTTACCACTCTATTGAGTTTAAAAGGCACAGAGCTACCTCTGAGGAATAGGGTTAAACTCCAGTAAAAGTCAGAGGAAAAATGAAAACAATGGTGAAAAATTATTCTCAAGTTTTTTCAAATAAAAGATGTCAGCGTATCCAGTTCTGAGTGAATACTGCTTTTTAAGGAAACTGAAGGGGAAAACAAATTCTCTAGACAATATACTTCAGAAATTTCCATGGCAAATCCTGTTCTCGTAGTTCCTTTATAGTATATACTTTTAACTGACTGGAGAGCACAGCTACTACTATCTCCCCTTGCCTCACTTCTTTAGATGGAGTATGAAACATAATAGCAACCAGAACTTTATGCCCTACCTTATAGTTTATGTTTCTGAATTTTTATTAATTTTATGCTCCTCATTCTTTAAAATATTCCTTAGGCTCCTCTTGAACTGTTGTCTTTAAAAGTTAATTCCAGGTGGAAACAAAGCACTAAGCCAAAAGAGCTCAAGACTTGACTTTCTTTTTAAACTCTGAACAATGCACAATAACTGCCCTTTCCTGTGGTCACAGTTATTGCAGAGAGGCCAGAAGGAGGTTCTTCCAATTGATTTCTATGCAATTTCAATCTTGAGAAAGAGACCCTACAACTGAATTTTCCTTCCTGGAATGACTTATGGATTATGTAGTAAGACATGGACTCATTAAAAGAGAATCAAAGGAAATTTCTCAGAAAAGGAAACGCCTCTCACCTGTTTTAGTGATACATGTATTATTTTGTGATACACAAAACCTGTCAGACACCTATTAGTCCATCTAGTGAAGTACATACTCTGCTCCCAGAGATTCAATGCTTTCTAGATTTTCAGATCAATGTAGCAGGAATTTTTTCAGTGTAAATGAAACCTATATAGATGTTGATATCTGGAAGTTGAACTTTCTTTAGTGCTTAAAGAATATCTGTTTTGCTTTACAAGCACCCATCAAGTGACAATTGAGAGCACCTAAAAACCTTCAAGAAATAATAATAGAGGAAAGGAGGCAAATCTGGCATACAGAGAATATCCTTTTAGATAAAGACACTTTGCACCTGGTGTTCTCTTTGTAAGAAAAAAAAAAAGTAATTTATTTGGAAGTAATTTATTTGAAAGAAAAAAAGCTGGATAAAGTGAATACTAGAGAAAAAGCAAATCACTTATCTTTTTGGAATAAGAGCAATAGGGCTCTTTAATGACTGATATTTTATATATAAATAATTAAAATGCTGCATAATGTAAAAAAGAGTGAAGCACAGAAACTAGCAGGAAACTTGTGAATGCTGCATTTAACAGCCACGTGAAATACCTTTATTACTTGACGTCCTCTTGCATAAAAACCACTGATAAGTTTTTCTTCCTACACTTAATAATATCCACTTGGTAATCTACTCTGTTTTGACATTCTCTTACACACACGTGTAGATACACTCCTTATAGCCAGCGCTGTGAGAACTCTCCATCTGGTCTGCAAACTGTAGAATTTCCTTTCCCATCTATCTCAGAAATATAGTCCCATGACCCACAGGTCACCATCTGCTCAGTTACACTGGCACAATGCCTAGTATGCTTGAGGTAATGCCACCATCCTTTCCTCCAATTGTAAACTCCCAACAAGGCAGACATCTACCAGAGTGTTTGCACACAATGAGGCAGCTCCCAGTGAGATTATAGTTAAGACACCACAGAAATTCCCTTCATCTACAGTAGCCTAGGATGTGGGAATGACCAAAGACACATGCAGTCTCTCTTGATCAAAGGTCATTCTAAGGAACAAAGCAGTCAGTGCTGATGTGTCCAAGATAGCATAATATAACACACACACATAATTGTGTCCAGCATGTGTGGTTCCCCCCCAGTTCCTCTTTTAATGATCTTTGCTTCACTCAGTATTCATTTGTGTACAATCTCCTATTCTCAGGATGCCCTAGAGCAGAACAAATTATACTAAACATAAGTGAAATCAAACAAAGTTTTCATTGAGTACCATTCATAACATTTACAAACAAGTCTCTTCTGTTAAGTTTCTCAGAAATAATTGGCAGGTTCAGTTTTACACCGCTAGATTTTCTTCTTTCTTTTTTTTAAGGTGTACCTATAATACAGTAACAAAAAAAAAATCTCACATGACTTATTTATTAAGAATAAAGGTAGCAGAAAATGGAGAATTTTTTGTATCATAAAAACCAGTAGAGAGGAACAAGTATAAAATTTAACCGAATTAGAAAATGTGTGTGGAAAGACATTTTCCACTTTTTTTCAAGTGCTATTAAATATTAAAAAAAACCCTTATGAACAGATGTCCTCTGGCTTATGCAGCAGACATTATAGGTAAAAGTCTTCTTTTACAGTGCTCCAGTAGTATAAGTCCAGGGTAACAGAAGGGTTAATTTGAAATTTACCTATATATTGTACTTTCCTTTTGAGTCCCACTACAAGGAAACACTCCATCAGTTATTGCTACACACTTTTCTGTGCCTCACTAGCTAGCAAGTGTTCTGAAACAACAAGCCAAAAGCCCACAAAAGGCAGAACAAACCCAAAACAGACCTTTTTCTACAAATTGATGTCATTTGTAGCATGTCCTTCTCCCTAAGTTACCATTTCAGCTTCATTACTCAACTGCCTAACACTTTATTCAGGTATCATTACACTGGAAGAGTAATTTCAGCAACATTATGCTTATTAATCTTCAAGAATGCCAAAGCTAAAAATAAAATCCAAATGGTGTGAGAATCCAGGCAGGGTTACGACAGCATTTCTCAAGGGATCAAAATGTCATTACATTCACTCCTTAGAGGGAATTTTCTCCTCCAAGCCTCAGTCTTGCAAGAGGAGAGGTCAGACCCCTGGCAGGCTGTGAGTGTGTGTGCTCATGGGCCAATGTAGGTGTTTCCTCACTACAGCTACACACACTGATGGGGATGAGGCAAAGCTCCATAGGTTTTTGCCTGAATTCTGCCCACACCACTCAAATAGGTTTGGGGGAAAAGAAATGCACACTGAGCAGAACACGCTTCCTTTTTAACTGAAGGGAAATGATTTTGTCATCAGAACAATGCAGAAACTCGGGTCCTTCTTGGGGCACTCCTTGCCAGCACTGAAAAGCAGCATCTGTGATTTAGCCCACACTCATCTACATTTTGCAGAAGAAAACACCTTTTTCTTTCTAACAGGAACTTAGAGCAAGCAACATAAAGCTGTGCAGTGAGGCAAGACTCTTGGAATTCACAGCATGTTCACCTCCAGAAGGTAGATTCCAGCTTGTGGCATAGTGCACAGAGCTGCCTACAATAATCTGTTTCTAAGCAAGCTGAAAACCTAATTAAACTGACTATTTTTGATTACCCAACTAAATATGCACTTCTGTATCTTAATGCCTTTGACATGATCTAAATTCAGAAGCAGAACCACAGATTATTAGGGAGAGCTGGAGTTGGTGATGGTAGGATGTCTCTGTCATTTCTACATACACATATATGAGAATCATCAAACATCATGGAATAGGGAAGAATTTTCTTAGCTGGAAAATAGCTGTAAGGAAAACACTTGACTTCCAGAACCTTTTCCTTCTTCTATATTTGAAGGTAACTTGATTTTGCTATTTAAGATCCATATTATTTCTCAGCCTCTGCTAGTGCTTCAGCATGTGACCAGACTACATTTTCTTTTCTTTGTGCTAACTTGCAAAATCTCCTTACTAAATTTTAAATTAAGGGACAGGTATAGCAATGACTGGCTGCAATCTTCCTGATTGTTTCCTGCCCTGATACTTAATATTCAACATCCAGCTGTCAGAAAACAAAACAGGAAAACAGTCTGAGTAGACACAACCAAGGACTTCATATGGGATATAAAATACCCTGGATACACTCCTGCGTGTCTCAGACAGAAGCATACTGTAACTGTATGAACACTAAGCAGGTATTTGCAACAATCACTATAGGAAATTAACTTGGAAAAACTGAAATTGCATGGTAAAGTTATGACAAACCCTCTGAGAAGAAGTAGGAAGGAACCAGACATTTACTTCAGAGCGTGACATGGATCTGCATTCTCACATATGTGCTGGTTCCACACCACGCTCCCTGCCCCAGGGGACAATCATAGTTTGACCCTGCTGCACATTTCTCTAAAGCAAGTTTCTTACAAAATTAACTGATTAAAAGGAAAGTGATCATACAGAGCAGAAAGAGGGTTGAAAGATGAATTTTATTTTTTCCTGGCTCAGTGTGTTTATTTTTTTGCCTTGGTTAGATCATTCCAGTAATGTCGTTGGAATATAAATGTAATCCACAAGTATGAGACTAGACTGAGTGCTGATTAATTTAAGTGTCTTAAATCCACAGCTTCGTGTATGAGCTAAGCTTGGGTCAGAAATGCCAAATTAAATAGTGGCACAACTCTTAAGAAATAACTTGTGACTTGGACAATCCATAAGGAATCAATAACAAATTAAAACCAGTCAGTAGCAGTGAACTGAATAAATGAGTCATTCTTCCCAAAACAAATCTAATAGTAAAGTTCATTTGTCTATCAGGAAATTAGTGCTGTATTTTTGAAAGGTGCTAAATTACTTTTTAGAGATATCATAAAGCTGATATTGTAAACCAGAACAGTTAAAAGGCACCTTTCTAAAATGCTTTTCTTACTTACTAGGTAAAAGTACCATGTTCGTGCTTAGTATTTCATTCTTCACAAATGGGTAGAAAATTCTTTTGTTTCACTTTTGAAATGTTTACACAGCACAGCTTTCCCAAAAAGCCTTCTGGAAAAGTTTCCAAAGGATTTGGGAAAGATTATAAAATAATGTTATTCAGGATTAGTTCAGAAGCAGTAACTAAGCCCAGAACAGCACTGGAAAATGGGCAAAAAGCAAGATATTTGTTATGCAGCATTAGTTAAAAATGTAGTTTGATAAGAATCAGAGCTAACAATTTTGAAATTTTCCAGGAATTCCAGGAATTGTGACTAAGTATGAAAATGTTGTTCAGACTTAGAGGACTTCAGTACTGGCTTTTCCCACATCAAAATAACATTCAACTTATTTAAAATTCCTACATATTCAGAAGGCTGGTACAAAACAAAAATTATTAGAGACTAAATTATTTAAATGTTTATAGAAGGATTTTAATAGCTAGTCTGTGCTAACAAGCTGTGCCTTAATTGAGAATAGTTATATTCTCCTTTTGCAAAAAATTCTGATTAATGCATCTAAAAATACCTTTGAAAATTAAAAATCTCTTGATTTTGCTGACAGTAGGGTTACCAGGAATCACTCAATGAGCTTTGAATCAGTTCCTAACTCCTGGTTTTTTTCAAGTAATGGACTGAGCAAAAACTTTTCTTATTCAATCAAAAGATCAGTTCATGTAAAACTGACCAAGAACTTCTTTTCTATTGTATGTTAAAGCATTTCCTCCTATCCTCTCATTATATTACACCTAGAGAATAACCTATTAGTTCTACCACAAATTAAAAGAACTGTTAGAGCTGGGTAGGTGAGGGCAACCAAAGACCCAGCCCCAGTGCTCAACCTCTTTTTTTTTCTTGGCACAAAACTGCCAAGCTATTCAGCAATCATCATCCTTAAATACACAGTAAAGTGTCCCACTATGCAACCACTGGCTTTTCCCTCCAATACCCCAGTCTATTTCTTCTTACTATAGCCTGAGAAAATTCTAAATATGTTTATACAAAAGAATGTGCTCAGTAGAAAACACTGGCTTTCCAATGCTATTTTTTTCTTCTCCCAATACTCCATTGAAACTTTCTAAAAATAATTTTTTCCTCCAATTAATACGTGTTATAAGATCAGCAGAAAAATCATAAATTATTGTTGCTGTAGGCTTTTCAGTGTAATTTATTACTGAAAAGTCATGAGCACCGCTTTGGAAAGGCCAGCCTGTGAATCTGTAAACCGAGGAAATTAAGAACTAAGCTGGTCTCTTTACCCTGAGGTCAATTAGAAATGACACCAGCAGACTTCTCGGTGACCTGGGGAGATTTATAGCTTACCATGCTAGGCCTGTGGTTCAGCCAGAAGATTAAGATCAGAACAGCACCTGGAAGACTGTCATCAGTTAAGACAGGCTGGACCAATGGCTCCAGGCTAAAATGTGCACAGGAAAAGAGGTCATGTCAAGTAGCCTTTGTTTTTACCAGGGCTAAGGCACATGTGGAAGGTACCCGTATGAGAGAGAGCTGGGCTAACAAAGGTCTGATATAGGGGCTTTGGACTGTCTTGTAACAGGAACAAAGGCAGCAAGTTGTCAAGGCACTGACTTCTCTCATTACTAGAAGTCACCTCAGAAGATATTTGCTACTTGATGAGGTTTTGTGTGATTTGCAGATCTTGTTCTTTTCTGCTTTTCCTTTGTTATTTTCACAAGTGCAACCATTAGCTGCAGAATGCCTCACACCATAAACCCTCACGATTTAGGAAAAAAATTTGATCACACCGCTGTGAGAATCTTATAAGAAAACAAAAAAGGCTGTGTCTTTTAGCCACTCATAAATATTTTATAATTTGGTAAGAACAATAGCCTACAAGGTCAAAGTTCAGGTCTGTAGTAGTCAACGCGATCCTAGCAAGACAATAAAAGGGAAAGCTACCCTTTGTTTTATAACAACTTTGGAAACAACTTCACCGAGGCAGTGGAAGCTTACAGACTTTCCATTGTATTCAAGTCATTTGTGCAAGTTGCCCTTATTACAGCTTTGATAAATGATGTTTGCAGTGGAAAAGCTGTTTAGGGTTTCTGAGCATCGTGAGCATTTAGATCCACGTCAGGTACTCAACGGGGATGCACGGAAGAGCGCACAGCAATTGTCATTTTCTCAAGTTACCACTGTTCAGGCTCAAAGAAGTATTTCCTACTTTCTTCTACTGCATGTAGGCCCAGGCTGGAGGACAATTAGGTAAGAGGAGACCAGAACATAATCTTTGGGCTCTCAGTACCACACGATCTTTAAAACTGGAATAAAAGAGATATCTATCTCATAGAGTTGTGAGGTTTAATTAACTCTCAGAATGCTATTTATAAGGTGGATAACTGAAACTCCTGGGTGAGTCACTACTGACACTTGTTATTTCTGAGAACTCTCTACAACAGGGAAGTGGTCTCCATTTTTCTTCTATCTTCCAAAGTATTAAATTAAGCCCTCAAAAAAAAAAAAAAACCCAAAAACTGAAAGTGGCATAGATGAGGATTTACTAACTTAGCTATGGTGTTTCTTACTTTGTTATCCTCTTTTGGTTTATAAAGCTACAGGCAGTAACTCTAGATGTGAATCTGCACACTAAGATGCATTACTTATCCACCAGATTAAAACACATCTTACACATTTTATCACGTGCCCAGAATGTATGAACCCCAAACTTCTGTTTCCAGCTTCAGCTTTGTAGATACCAATTCACAGCCTGACATTTTTTGTGCACAGAGTTTCACATTTCTGCTTCAAAATTTGAGGTTCTTCTCGGTTTCTTTGATGTCCTTAGAATCAAAGAATAGTTTGCTCAATTAAAAAATCCTGAAAAGCTTTCCTACCCTTCCCTTGCCTTCTCTCTTGGAAGGACAGCCAGTGCGTGCCATGAAACACTTAACATCAACCTGCTAAGCACTGGTGTTTTGCAATGGGTGCCTGACACGTCCCTCTCAGGTTCTACACATGCAAACAAATGTGCTATTTATAGAAATAATACTAAAGAACCACCTGTTTGACAGAACTGAGAGAAAAAAACCACATTGGCAAAGTCAAGAAAAATGCAGGTGTGACAGTGGGAGCTGGCTCCAGAGTTTATATGCAGTAGCTTTTCCAGCTTTAATTAGACAAATATCTGATAACAATCCTGGAATACCAGACACAAGCACAAAAGTGTAAGGCTTTTCTTGTTGCCTATTTGCATCAATTGAGACCATCACAAGCCTCTACTTCCCATCTTTGCAATGATTTATTCAATATGGACTTAAACTGCAAACAGAATATTATTTTTTCCACAAAACTTGATGTTCCTTACAGCATATCAAATCTCTCCTCAATAACCACAGTCAGTATAAAATTTAAATATTTATAAATGTTTCAAGCTGTCACATCTTTGTCCTCCATGAGATTGGAGGAGGAATAAAATCAAACAGCTCTTCTCCTCAGGCAACTTTTCCCAACTGATGCAGTCCAGAGACTGGCTTGTTGGCATTTGTTATTATAATCAACTTTCCATAGCTTTTACCAAGGCATAATCCTTAGTATATGTTTAACCAATGCAGATAGATTTTCAAGTCATACAACATAAAACAAGTGCACAGGGTGTTATGCATCATCAAGAACACAGTGGATCATGTTCAGTTATCCACTTCTTTTCTACTCCAATTCCATCCCCTTAGATGCTCTTAGCTCTTATTTGAATGACCCCAGTGTTTCAGTCTTAATAACCTTCACAGCAGTCCACTCCAAACATTTATTACTCCTGGGTTAAAAAGTATTGCTCAGCTACATCTGTTCTTAATTTGATTTTGCAAAAGTTTTTCTTCTCTTTTTTTTTTCTTTTTTTTTTCAAATGCACTATTTCCAATGGAAGAAATAGATCTAAAAGCTCTGCTTAGGGAAAAAATTGCACACTATGTAGGAGGGTGTGGCAAACATGTCTTTTGTCAGAAAGCTGAATTAATGGGCACTGGCTGATATTTAGAGCTTGAGGGCTTTGTTGCCACAGAAAAATCTGTTATTTTTGAGGACATCCTTCACTCAAAATTTGAAATATATATACACACACACAAAGGAAAAGGCTCCTGCTGGGAATCTCACCATTGCTCTTATTTAAATATGTGATGAACAAGATATCTTGGACACATCCAGCTCCTTTTCCTTCCACACATACCACAGACAGCATGTGGCAGACAGGCCCAGTGCTACTCAGATACCAGGGTAGGTAGGGATCCTGCAGCTCCAACCACCGTGGGCTTTGGGCAGCTACACATGACATTAGCAATGCTGGGAAATCTGTGGAAAATTAATTTCTCTGAAGCTGCATCAATAAAACTATCCTGTGCTGTGATAACCCAGAGTGTGGTTTATATAAGGCAGCTTTGCTCCTACTTGCTCTTTTGACTCACAAGATGTGCTCATCACTACCTTGGGGACAGGACAAGTCTGATCAGCTCAAGAGGGCTGTGAATCCTAGAATGGCCTGAGTTGGAAGGGATTGTAAAGATCATCTTGTTTCAACCCTCCTGCTACAGGCAAGGACAGCTTCCACCAAACAGGGTTACTCAGACCCTCATCCAGCTTGGCCTTGAACACTACCAGGGATGGGGCATCCACAAATTCCCTAGGCAACCTGTGCCAGTGCCTCACCACATTCATAAGTAAAGAATTTTTTCCTAATATCTACTCTAAAACTAAACCTCCTCTTTCAGTTTGAAGCCATTCCCCCTTGTCCTGTCACTACCTACTCTTGCAAATAGTCCCTCTCCATCTTTCCTCTAGGCTTCCTTCAGGCTGCAATTAGCTAACCACCCTGAAGCCTTTTCTTCTCCAAGCAGAACAATGAGAACTCTCTCAGCCTTTCCTCACAGGAGAGGTGCTCCATCCCTCTCATCAATTTGGTGGACCTGCTCCAACAGGCCCATGCCCTTCCTGTGCTGGGAGCCCAGAGCTGGATGCAGTGCTCCAGGTGGGGCCACACCAGCGCAGGGCAGAGGGGCAGGATCTCCTCCCTGGAGCTGCTGCTCACGGTGCTGGGGACGCAGCCAGGACACCACTGGATTTCCGGGAGGCAAATGCACATTGCTGGGCGATGTCCAGAGCTCCTTTGATCATGGGTCATCTGCAATCAGATGGGTTTTTCGGTGTGGGCAGGGCTATCTCAAAGACAACCACTGGGCATTTTCACACAGTGAGAGATGTAAGTTAAGAAAATTGCTCCTAGCATGTTCCCCCATTAACATGAGTTGAAGGGCAAAAAAACAAAATCAAATACAAAGTTCCTGCTAAGCTCCCAAGTAAAACCAGAAGGAGTCACACAAGCACATTTTCTATTCCATTTCACATACAGTGATTAGTAACAGCTTCTGCTTTCCTCTGAGTCACTCTTTGAGAGACCACTTTTTAATGCTTCACAGAGCAAAAAAGACTTTGCCCCACCGAGAGGGAACTTTCTGAAAGTTCACATCAATCGACAGCAGCAGCAGCAGCAAAGCAAACCATGCCCCATCTTGCTTCAGTGCCCTTCTGGCACTGCTCTGCCTGCAGTGCAGACAGTAAACAGTAGTGTGTTTGTGTGCAAATAGCATTCTCCTGAATGATGTCTGCACCTGTGTAAACTGACATCACTATCTTTTTTCTAAATCCAGTTTATTTAAGGAGTTCACAAGAGACACCTGTTCCATGCACAGGCACAAATAACATTCAATGAGCTGAAAAAAAGTGTGTCTGTGTGGGGTGGGGGAAGGTGGGGGGCAAAAGGGACTTGCAGGGCTGTATCCACAAGTGTGTTTATATCGCCTGGTCCTACAACAGACAGCTGCTGCTGCTTTCATTTCTGGCCTTCCTGGTCTAAGCTGGTATTTGCAAAATAAAATACAAATAGTGAGTTTTCAATACTGGCTTACTAAAGAGAGAACCCAAATAAATACTGAGGAGGAATGAAAGAGAAGGGCTAGAGGAGGTAGAAAACAGCCTGGCTCCTGCCTCATCTCTGAGAACAGCACCCAAACACTATAAAATAGAGGTGGCAAAAGACAGACTAAAAGCTTATACAGGATCTTCTATGGCATTTTCCTGCTTTGCTCTCAGCATTTTAAGGCTTGCACAATGCCTGTCTTTGGGGTGTTTTGGAGTTTTGGTTTGGGTTTTTTTTTTTGCATTTTAGTTTTGTTTTTTTCTTTGAGAAGGAGCACAGCAGGCTTTGAAGGTTTGATCTCCAAAGCAATTGCACTGTTCTGTGAGAATACCGCTCCTGTTTGGGACATCTGCTCCAGATATAATAAAACACAGAGAGCCTATTTCTGCTTTAGAGTGAACAGTGAGACAGAAGGTGCTCACGTCCCATCTGACTAAAAGCATTTTAAAGAAATCTATCTTGATATTCACTTGTCACCTGGCACATTCTCTCTTACTGAAGTAACAATTCTAACAGTATTAGAAATGCATTTCTCTAACTCACTGTTATGATTAATGTAAAGAAAGCCATTTTGAGGAATATTGGATGGCAAGGACAAAGACTTCCAAACAACCATGGTGAGTAATTAATTCCCACCTCCTCTTATCTCAGTGGGATAAGAGCCAGGAACCACTGCTGCAGGAGAGCAGTGAACACCCCTCGGAGAAGCTTAAGAGTCAGACAGAAAACCAGAAGTACTATGGCGGGAAAATAAGTTAAAATTGAAACTTAGCAAGCTGGAAAAAGACAACAGAATGTGGAAATCAATGATTTTGAAACACATCACAATTTTGAAAATTAACATAAGCCCCACAAAGTAGCAGAGCCTGATTTTCTGTGTGCAGCCATTGTAACACATCTGTCACAACAGTCAAATTTTGGGGAAAAAAATGGATTCATGGTTTTAGGAAAAAGAAGCCCTCCTGCCTAAAGAACAGCCTTGTTCGTTTCAGTGAAATAAAGATGGAAACCGGATTTTCACTATGCATCCCTAAAACACCAAAACCTTTTGACTCTTTCCTCTATCAACAAACTGCATATCTCATATCAACACTTTTCAAAAATTAATTTAAAGCGTATCATCACCTTCAGAAGCGCAAATGCAAAGAAAAAAAAAAAAAGATAACCAGTGGCTTATTTTAAAGGTGATCAAATGCACCCATTTTAATCAGAAAAGCACCTTACACCTCATTCACTCTCTATTACATCTCCTCTTTGCTGATCATAAAAGTGTTTTCCTGAGCAAAACTTCACTAATGTTTAAACACTGGATTTTACTTCAATGGAACTTGAATCTTTTACTTTCACAAGCAATTTTCACCCAGGCACTGGATTAGCAACTCATATCCCCTTGATATTTCAGTATCATTCCAGTGTCACACTCTAGACCTCTCCAGAGACTCATAAACTCCATTCCCAATGCCAATCCACCCAGTCTCCAGGTCAGTAGTGATGGGAGGCAGGCACACAGCTACTTCTCTAACCCTAGGAAGACTACATGATAAAAACAGTGACACAGAAAACACAGAGGTTTAAAAGTGAAAAACCCCAAATAACTTCATAGTATTATAGAGGGGCTAAAAGAAAAAGCATAAAAAATTAAGTGTGAAGCATGCTTTTTCACAGAACCACAGAATAGCTGAGGCTGGAAGGAATCTTTGGAGAATTTTCTAGTCCAACCTTGCTGCTGAAAGCAGGGTCAGCTGGAGGACATTGCTCAGGGTTTTGAATAGCTCTAAGGAGGAAGACTTCACAGCCAGCCTGGGTAACCACTCTGTTTGACCAAGTAAAAGTGTTTTTTCTTATGTTTCAACAAAATTTCCTGTCTTTCTTGACAATATTTATGGCCTATTAAAAATAGAACAAAAATAGTCGAGCAGGGCAATTGTTCCACGTGAAAAAAATAATCCCTTGTAGTTTGTCTATAGGTCTGTGCCCTGACAGATTTAACTGCAATACCAACATGTTACTTAAATGAGAGCCTGGAACCAACAATTCACTTGCAGCTTTTATGTTAGCGAGTAGTTTACAGCACAGAAAAAGCCCAAGCAGGTAAACTTTTATTCTAGGCCTCCATTCTCAATGACACAGTTCTTTCTGCATGTTATATTCAGGAGGCCATAAATGCTCATGGAAATTGAAAAGAAAGTTCCTTTCCTTTGTGCCAAAGTCAAGAGTTTGATGCTTTTGCAGTGATTTGATTTTATTTAGAATTTTTTTTTAACATGCAGAATTGCCAAAATCAAGTCCAGCTCTACAGAAACTGCCCATCTCCCTCCTGAGGATATACAATTCTCTGAGATGACAGTTTGGAAACACCATGATTCTTAATGCTCTCATCTTTGTATTTCACATAGAAACCCTTTTGTGCCCTGTCAATTTTAACACAGTTTATTGGGAAGTTCAATCTAACACAGATGTGTGCTGACAGAAATTTTACAGGTGATGACAAGTCTCCATTAACTCAATGTGCACGATGCTAGTTTTTGTGAGTCTCTCAAAAATCTTATTGTACACTCCTGACCCTGTATCCTCATCTACTGCTGTGCAAAGCCCTTTTGCTGAAGCAAAACACAAAAACAATGTTTGTATTAGTTACAGAGATTTACTTACCCATATATTTCTTCCTGAAGTGTGAAAGAGACATGTTATGTGATGGTTTGTGAAATAAACTGCTGTTCTGACAGCAAGATTAAACATAAGAGCACTTGCATGCTTATAGACACAGAACTAGACAGCTGGGGAGGATTTACAAAACCACTTAAGCAAGCCAGGTTCCTAAGTTTCCTCTGCTATTTCCCAGATATACAATCAGCTTTAGAGTGACTCTGCATGACAGTTTGGTCTTACCTTGTATTTTGTGACTGTAACACTCAGGCTAAAGAAGGCAGCAACTTGTTAGTACAGAAGTGCAGATCTGGGGCTGGACTAGCCCTCAGTACCTGCTCTGCCCAAAGATTTGGGCTGTGATGGGCAGGCAGCACTTTTGAAAACAAAAGCCTCCTGTTTTAACTATCTCAATTCTGCTTGATAAATTAAAAATGTTTATTGCTAAACTGTCTGAACTACTATGGGCTGGTTTTTGTCCAATATGAGTAACATGTGCCAGATTCCAAACTCTACACAGTTACTTCTCTTCCATGGTATATCCTCTCTATCACAGTATGATCCAATCCCTCCTCCTCCTTCCTCTCCCTCTGAAGTTTCCCTATCACTGCAATGAGATACGGCAGCTTTCGTATTACAATCGAGTAATGACACTTTGATTGCCCGTGGCACGAGGCCAGAGAGCTCCTAAGGCAGGCCATTATTAGACTGCAATACACACCAAGGCAAGTTTCACTGATGAAATGGATGATGGAAAGGAGCACAGTGAAACGAAATCAGAGGCACTAATTTAAAGGTGTCATGTGAGGCAGGCAGGAATCCTGCAGTGCACAAGAGAACTCACTTCTCCCTGTGTTTTGGAACCCTTAAACACAGAGATGGTGAGGCAGAAGAGATATTGAGAAATCACCCTTACCCTCTTAAAATAAAAGGACTACCAACCACACATGCACCTCAGTCTCATGGAAGTGCAGTTCAAGAAATGCATCTTCTTGAAGCGTGTTAATTTAAAAGACATCAAAAAAAGCACAGGAAATTCAGGTTCTGATGAACATAAATCTTATATCTAAATGAATCACTAGAGTACACCTGACTAATGGTTTAAGGTTTAATCTTCACTGAAAATTTCCTTTGATATATAACATTATTTCATTTATTTCAAATTTCATTAGAGTATCTCAAGGGTGTAACATTATGATTATCATTTCTTGGCCATTATCCTCTCACATGAAGACAGAAGTTTTTCAATATACACAGTCTCAGAGAAACAGATTATCTCACAACTCTGTCTTTCACAATTTCAAAAATTACACGGCAATTGTGAAAAAAATTGCTTCACATGCCTGGAGAAGGTCAAACAAATAATTTGCTCTCACACCAAGCTCTTTTGCCTCCAGTCACCACAAATTCTGTAAATCAAAGTTGATGGAAAACTCTCTGAAGAAGAAATCCTAGCTTTTATTCTTTACATAAGCGTAACAACACTTGCAGGATTTTTTTAAACCTTGATAGTGATGTGATGAGAAACTCACACTCGTTTTCTGCCCTTCCTCCAGGCTTACTGTAGTGAAAAGTTTTTTATGAATAAATCCCCACTAAAATATCTCTATGACCCCTTTCTCAGAATTTAGCGGGGGAAGAAAGAAAAGGTGAAAATTATCAATAAAATAAGAAGAACTGGAAGTTCAGTTTCCAAACATGTGCAGATCACTTTTTGTATCCAACTATTGAGAATGTACACATGCAACATGTGAGAATTTACTTGGCAAGGAAGACTCCACGTATGAATTAACAATTTTGCACCTCTTAAGCAGTAAACATAGTGGTCATTTCACAATTCCTAACTCACTATGGCTGCCCCATTTAAATTAAATATATCCCCAAATCCTGCCTCAGGAAATAAGTTGTGAGTTCAGTTAGTTTCTGAACAACTTAAATACATTAGTATGAAAATGATCCCTTTTTATGAGGTGCTGTTATTTCATAGGATATACTTAATGTTTAGGAATGTGTATATCATATACTGAAATTATGTACAACCTATAATGAAACACATATAAAATTGCAGTAGCACCAGGAGCACCAGTGCAGTTAAGACTCTGACAGACTCTCCTTTATAAACTTATTTTTTAATCATACAGAATTCCAAGATGAAATCTGACAAAAACTACCAAACCCCAAACATTTGGAGAATACAGACTATAATTTGTGTTTTCTTCATACAGAAGAAATGGAAACAAAATTTCTGCCCTCATTCTGAGATATGTTATCTTTGCACATTAGATTTCCAGTTGCTGGATTTGAGGGGGAGAAAAAGAATTATTTGGTCCCCTCCTCCCTCCTACTGCCATCAGTGAAACTCAGCAAATTTGCCATCTGCCATAAACAAAAGCCTGGCTGTTGCTGTGCTTCATTAAGAGAAGACCTTGTAGGTAAGAGTGACTGTAATTCCCTATAATTCAAAAAGCAAATGTTTAATGTTTCTGCACTTCACTAGATCAGGTGAGATAAGCAATGCAATCAACCAAAAAGAATGTTTAGGAATATACTTAAATTGATGGGAGAAGGTTGTGTGTATGACTGTAAAAAAAAAAAAAAAATCACAGCACACATACACCTTCACATTGAAGAATCTGAATTGAACTATTTGATAAATTATACTAATTTCTAAATGCTTATTTCTATGAGCAACAACAGGATGCTAAGTACTTAATCTAAGGGGGGAAGACAAGGCATGTTTAAAAGGTGTTTTCATGCCTATAGGTATAGATATTTCTCTTTTTATGGGACCATCACACACCCATCAGCCCTGTTATTTTCAAAGCCACCTTAACCACATCATATAGAGATTGCATCCTCTAGTGCTAACACTAAAGTTAACTCAGAAAACAACCAACTGTTTTGGAAAAATGACAGACAATCTGTTGGGAAAAGGTTAGTGAAGAATAACTCCAAAGGATATTTTTGGGCATTGTCTTCAATAAATGCATTTTCTCCAGAAACATGTAACCTGAAAAAAACATTCTTGGCTTGTCTGATGTCAAAACCAAAGCTATTTATGCTTCATACATTGGAGAAATTGTTCATGCCTACGTAAAGATTGCCCCTATAGTGTTTCCAAGGTCAGTAATTTGCATGGAATTTGCATCAGAACTCAACAATGGTTGGGGCAAAAAGAGACTGCTTTTCCCCTATTTTATGATGAAGTTCCAGTATTTAAAATATTTTTTCCAAGTAGAGCCAAAGAGATTTACACCATCCTGTTCCAGATAAGGCTTCTGTTGATTTTATGGAAAACTGCTTATGTACCACGCAGCAAGCAACTGTCTCACAAACCCCAAGGCTTCACATCAGCATTTGGTAAGACGTTAGGCTGCAGAATCACATTCCATCTATTCATATCTTTTTTCAAGAACCAGATTTTCTTTTACTCAACCAGAAATCAGCCGTCAGGGACAAAGGCGCTCAATTAAGAAACCTCTTAAAGTCCTACCATGTGTACAAAAGCGAGTGTGTGCTTAAACCCTTTGCTGAACCAGCTGTGTGGAGACAAGCAGGAGACACTGCATTTATACAGCAAGAACTTTCCTAAGAGCAAGACCTACATTGCTCATTTACTCGAGAAGTTTACTAAAATATATTTACCCATATGACCTATGAAGGTAAATACTTGCTGCACTTTCTAATTAAAAACAAGAGTGATCTACAAGCCTTTAAAAATTGGGGTGAAGGGCAGTCTAGCCTCATATGTTGTAAGCAATTGGATTATTTTCAGAAAATATAATACCTTTCAAAATTAGACCTAGGTTATTGTCCTTCCTCACTAATGCAATCACTTGTTCATACAAAATGTTCTGTAACAGAAATTCCCCTTTCCAAATATAAATCTCTACTTGTCTTGCCCATTTATATACTGATTTTCAGGGATTTGAAATGAAAAATGCTAAGTAATTATGCACCACATAAAAATATATTTGAAGTGTTACTTTAAACCTTGTTACGCTCTAATGTAAAGTTGCTTACAAGACCCAGAAGATTTCCAGAATCTGGAAGTTAGTGGTTTTTTCCAACTGTTTCTCTTTTGATTCTAATACTTACATAGCACTCACCAGTAAGCAAAAATAAACAAACTGTCTGTTTACTGCTCTCCACAGCTTTTGAAGCAGGGAAAATCCTGTTTCTGATGTTGTAAAAGGATAAAGAGGGCCTACATCAAACCAGTTCTAGCTAACAAGGACATCAGGGAAAAACTTAATCCGGAGCAATGTTCCCCTTGATGGCATCACCTCCAGGCAGGCTAGCTGGGCTCCCTGTGTCACTTTTAAATGGGGAAAATAAAATTGACTGACAAATTCTGCCAGGTTTCAAACACTGTAAGAAACTGGAAAGGCCACCAGGTAACTCTTTTCTAGAGCTCTTAGTATTATAGATGTTCCTGCAAATTCTATTGCTGGGGACTTTCAGCCCTTAAATGTGTGCTCAGGCTGTATTTCACAAGGAGGACTCCAGACCTTGTGCCAGAATACGAAGCAAAGAATTCTAAAGAGGGACTGTGGATAATCTGAAAACATAGCCAAAAAGTTTCAGGAGAAAAAAATCAAAACAAAGAACAAATCAAAACACGTCTTAGTAATACGTCAACAATGCCTCAATGGTATCCTATAAAAATACGATACTGTCCTAAAAATCCTAAACTGGGTCTCGTATTTCACAGCAAAAATTAATGCAACAAGTTGTATGATATTACAGTTTTAAGACATATTTGCTTTTCAATTTCTGGCTACTGGACTAAGCTATTTCTACATCTAAAGGTAAAACCCAATATTCTATCAAAATTTTTTTCCTGCTCTTTTTCATTGTGGTCTACAAAACGCCCTGGAAGAGCCCCAAAAGCAATGTTTGCCCTGATTGCTGTACTTCGTTATGTTCTGCTCTCTGCAATTATTTAGATGGTTTAAGAAAAGGAGAGGGAGAACAACTGTGAAAGGCATTGTGCAACCGCAGCTGACTTCATGTTAACCCCTGTTCCTGGGTTCCACCCTCGGGTCAAATGCCTATGAGTCAGTGTCTAGCACAGATGAATGATGTCACACTCACACCACCTCTTTAGCAAGAAAATGTGGTGGAGCCTTTCATTGCTGATCTTAAGAGACCCTGGGTTACTAAATGAAGTTCCCAAGATAAAAAAAGAATAGGCTTGGATTTAAAAAGACAGGAAATGAGCACATCACTCCAACAACTTTGAAACAGATTCTAAGAAAAAGACTGTGATGGGTCATATGCAGCAAAAACGACCAACAGGATGCATGTGTTAAAAGTCAGAAAAAGATTTGCAATACCCAAAAAGCCAGTAAACATGGGACATTATATAATCTACCCATTCTAATACAAGCCCACAAACTAAAATAAAATTAAACAGGGCAGTGGATGTGATCTCTCTTTCAGGTGCCAAGCAATGATAGATCAGATATGCAAGAAATAATTTGATTTCAGTGAAACCTAAATAGAGTACACCTGTGTGGATTTGAGGAGACAGTTCCATATTGTTTCAATACACTGGAATGTGTAACAACTGGTTTGAATGCAGTGCAGCTCTTTGGTTAGAGAAAAATTATCTTAGAGATGAGAATCTTGTGGTGCAGAATTACTGCACCTGAAATCATCAATTAATTAATCACCATTTTAAACACAGGAAAACACAGATGTGAGGAAGAAGTGGAATGAGTAACCACACAATAAAATGCACTCCTAGATGAAGAATGTATAAAATGATTCAGAAAATACTAAAGGTGGTATTAGAGCTCAATGAGACACTAGAAATGTTCCACAGTGCCTGTGAAAGATCCTGTGTATCAGGGCTGGAATGACTTGTCTTTGCAGGAATTGAGACCTGAGAGATGGACATCATCATTTCCTCAACTCCAAAAGTGATTTGCCAGGGGAAGGAGAAAAAAGAAAAGCCCTGAGAGGGAATTGTCATCTCATGACTTTATAAAGCCTGCCTGAGAATGCAGGAGTATGGATTTAACAGAGTTCTTATTAATCAGATCCAAGATGAATCAGATGCGCTTGGAAAGAAACAGCAGCAACTGACTGCTTTCTGTAATATTGTGATAGTAGAACAGGATTTTAATTATTCTCTAAATGTAAAAATCTAAGTTATTTCCAAAATAATTTTACTGTAAAATAATGTGACAGAATCACAGAATATTCTGTGTTGGAAGGAATCCACTAGGATCATCAAAGCCCAGCTCCCATCCCTGCACAGGACCATCCCCAAGAGTCACACCATGAGCCTGAGAGCATTGTCCAAACACTTCCTGAGCTCTCTCAGGCTTGGTGCTGTGACCACATCCCTGGGGAGCTGTTTCAGTGCCCAGCCACCCTACGGGTGAAAAACCTTTCTTTCATATCCAACCTAGACCTCCCTGCCAGAGCTTCAAGCCATTCCCTCAGGAAGTGTGTACAGGTCCTGGCTGGTGCCTTCCTGAGGCTCTAGCAAGGGTTAATGTAGCTTCAGTTAGGGATACTCTCAGGATGCTTGCTCTCTCAGCCTGAAGAAATATCTTGTCTTTTCTTTTACTCTATGCTCTGCATTTTGAAATGAAGCAAACATTAAACCAGGGCAATGTTCAAACAAAACATCTTTCAGAGGAATTCTAGTAGGAGTGAAATGCATAAAACTAAGAATATAATGTATCAAATTCCATTTTTGTTTGAGAATGTTGGCAACTAATAAATTCAAATATATACATATATAAAGGTCTGCCCTTATTTACATTTTCCTTTCTTTTTTGTTCAGCTGCCATTTTTTGGCCTATAGAAAACAATCCTCTTTTTTTCAAGTTGGATTCCACTATAACAATGCTCTTTATTGGTAGTCCTCCCTCACACCCTACACCCACAAACCATGATACAAAACTGCTCAAAAATCAATCTACACTTCAGCTAACACAGGCCTGTTGTCTGTTTTTTTCCACTCCTGTCTGTATTCAAACTATTTTGTTTCCCTCAAAAACCCAATCAATTGCTTCAAAGAAGAAAATACATGTAACTTGCCTGGATTTCCCTTCCCTATTCCCACTGACATGACAATTCCTATCTCTTGTTTCCCTATCCACCTTCAGTAGGTCTGTGGTTATATGGTCTTTACTTCTACAGTTCTTGCATTAGGCTACAGTCTGACATTCTGACAGACTCATCTGAGCTTCAGTCTTCATGAGAACTAAAAGCCCTCCTTCATTCTTCAGACAGGTTGGTATTTATGCTAGACCCTCATTATCAAGTTCTCTGAGCTTGCTGTCTTCAATGAGCCTTGGTAACAACCAAAATCAAAGGTCTCAGTACCTATCAGAATCTCCTGTGCCTATTCTCCAAACTGAAGGGTTCTTCCAGTCCAGAGGGATAATTTTCTTCCTTCTCTCTGCAAGGTCTGTTTTAAAAGATGGGCTGTACTAATAAACAGAGAAGGGCTATTCAAAAGCAAAGTTTTAAATGAAAATGAGCAGGATGCAGCTCAAAGTACAGAAATTGGTCCCAGATAAACCCTGTATTGCCTGGTATGTACATTGTAAGGAAACAAAACTAAATAACTGTTGTGGTTGGTGCACCACATTGTCATTTTAAGATGACTAATAACAGCTGAAAAACATTAAGGTTACACAATGCAAGTCATTAGTCTAGATCACTCAGACCATTTTTTACATAGCATAAAGAATCCTCTTGCCTCCCTCCAATGCACAAAGACAAGATCAAGAGAGGAGTAAGTGCATGGGCCATTTAAAGACATTCTTCCCTATTCATGTCTAATTTTAATATCATGCCAAGGAATCTGAGTGTGCAAAAATGCATTACTAATGAAATGACACTATCATCAATAACTTTGCTTGTGTTTCTGTACCAATTTTGCTAATAAATATAATGTAGTAGTTCTGTATTTGACTTTAAATATTAGCAAGCAATTTATTATACATAAAAATTGAGCCCAATATCAGTTCAATTAGAGAAGTTCTCTATTTTCAGAACCAAATACAAACATCTGATGTAGCAGAGTTTCTGATGTGGGGTCTGTGGTCATTTTGTCTTTTCCCCCAACTTTTTGCATAGATTCCACTTCTTCCACTTTTTAAAATCTGCTATGCTAAATTGTGACACATTAGCAGCAGAAGGAAAGGTTTCAGGACTGCTTTTTCATTCTTAAAGAAGCACAAACAAGATAAATCTTTGCTCTGTTCAGTTAATATATTCAGTGCCTGAATATTCCATAATCTGCAAGTGCTTCAGTGCGCTGCAATAACTCAAAATAGCCTAACAACAATAATGTTAAGTTATTACAGCAAAAATTCTCTTAGGTCTCTGGGACCACCTTTGAGAAGAGCAGATGCTGTAGTTATTTTTCTGTTAAATTTGATGATCTTGGATGAGTTTGGTATTGGTAAGAAATCTGGGGCACCTGGTAGTCCTTATCCTTGGTAACAGCATGAAACAGTTTCAGAGGGCTTGTTTAGTCTTACTCAAAGAAAAAGAGAGTTTAGCATGGTTGTCTCAAATCTTAGTGCACCTCTCAGACAAACTACAAAACCCAGCTAGCAGCTCTGGCATTCAGCTTCTTTTCTGGAAGCCTCAGAAGACAGTCAGGCTTTTGCTGCACCTTAGTAGCAGTGAACTGTTCAAGCCCCGAAATTGTTAATGGGCACTTTGGACCCCATAGGAAGCCAGAAACTGCAATGCTGGTTTAGAGGCAGACAGGGATGTATAAATAAGGCTATTGTTTCTAGGGAATAAAACTTCAATATTGTTATATGGTAGTTAAAGTAGAGCATAATGGGCTATTGTTTCTATGAATAGGTTCTCCCGAGCACCAATCAACACCTTATCGTTAGCATTAATCACTGGGATATCTTCTCCAAGATCAAACAAACACTTCTTGAGAACCCAAACTTTGACTTCAGAAAACTTTCTGTGTAATAACAGATTAGATTTAAATATCAGCAACTACATCCTTATTCAATGACTCTTATTTTAGTGATTAAATGTTACATAAGGCCACCTGAAAAGGTTTAGGAAGATGGTGAGTAAATGTAAAATAAATAAAAAAAAAATCCAGCCACCAAAACTCTATGTTAGGAAAAGTTCTGCTTTGGTTCTGCTCTTTAACATCTGGCATTGGAACCATAATTCTGCTTCTATATGGTAAGATTTTTAGAATTGCTTTGATTAACAGTATCAGCAACTAACTCTATTATTTTATATACACACCAAGAGATTTAATTTTACTGTATTTGTAAATATGTTTGAATCCTATTTTACTTTTAGAAAGAGAAATGGGATTATAGAATAACTTAGTCTCCAGGGTAGCCAGAGTCAGATACTCCAACCAGGCAGTTTTGAGAAAACAATTACCAAGAGCTCAAATACTCTGAGAATAAACAGTTGTCTGGAAACTGGTATTCCTTAAAGCATGAGTGTTTAGTGTCTTGGGATATTTTAAAAATACTGACTCTGTAATTCCAAGCCCTTTTTATTGATATACATTTCCAATTCAGCTCAATACAATTCTCAGATGGTACAGTGCTCTATTCTTCTAAAAGTGAAAGTCACTCTCTTGTACACAATGCAAAGCTTGATAGTAATTTGGTCATGTTGCATATAATTTAATAATTTCTGTAATTTCCACACAAAAATTTCTATTGCACATATTGTGGTGCTTAGATTTATCCCTTAAAGTAATCATTGATGTAACCCTGCTTTCATCTACAATTTTTTTTCTGTAGGCCTGATTGGGATCACATGAAGGTTAGTGACAAGTACTTCCAAACAGTTATTTTTAGAAGTAATAATTTTGTTCCTCTTTCATTATTCTGCACTGAATTGCTTGAGGGTTTTTTTTTTTAAACGTTTGATAATTTTACAAACTTAACAGGAAAGAATACATCCGTATTAATAGCAGATGCATAATCTTGTGGAGGTAAAATGCCAACTCCAAATCTGTTACTTTTAACCATCTCAGCCAAACAAAATGATGTGTTTTGCTACAGGAAAAGGGGCATTTCCCATTGATGCTGGCTTCAGTACTGTCCTTGAGGCAATGGGCAGCTGCCATGTATTAGAGAGAGTCCAGCTCTGCCCCCCACTACGTTAAAAGCCTCTCACCTCATATAAAAGATAGCAGCTGCCCTGGCTGGTCACCAGGGCACTCAGAAGCACACAGGTCACAGCAGGACAGGGCACAAAAGGCTGCCTTCCAAAGAGCCCTGCTCAGCTCCTGGGTATAACCAGGGCTCACCCCAAGTCAGGAGAGATTCCTCCTGTCAGCTGCCTTTTGCACAAGGAACACTGCAGCACTCCAATCTGGCATGCAGAGGAGGGAATATAAGTAAATGTTACGCTAACATCATAACATCATTCCAAGGACATACTTCAAACTGATCCAAGGCAATCAGGATAGTTACAAGTTCCATTCTATCACAGTGAAATCCAGATATCTTGATTTTGCTGAGTTTTCTTCTGAACAGCTTCTCTACATCAGTAATCCTCAGGTAACTTCCCGTCTTTTCTATGGTTTGGATTTTTGTTTTGTTTTTGTTGGTTTGTGTTTTGTGTCTAAGGTTACCTGGACGCCAGTTGCACAAAAAAGCCACTTAGCCTAGTTTCAGAAATATCTTTTCCTGAGGTAACAGTAGCAAAACCCCATCAAAAAATATTCACTCCCTCTGCTTGTAGTAACAGAATCCAAAATAATTGTAGTCCCCCAACTTTCGCCTGAAAATGAAATATTTGGAAAAATTCTTGAAACTACAAGTATAATGATGTTTAAGCCAGAGAAGAGCAAGCCTTCTAGGAGAAAACAGTTCATACAGTATTTAATTTTTGCAGTATGTAATATATGCTTAGAAATGAACATTTCTATGCACCTGAATGACAAACTTATTTAAGGGGCTTTTGCTACTACTCATTTTAGCCAGAATTCCTTATTTCACAGTGGTTCAGCAGACCCCACAGAGGGATGGGCTGACTAGGACTGTAATCCTCCCTGAGTTTTCTTTCCAAAGGTTACTTTTGAGATTCACCCTTTTTTTCAGTTTTATCAACCTGACCAAACACACTGTGCACATGAAAAATGAGCAGCACTTTCAGATCTCCTATATATGGTATACTGCTTAAAATGTAAAGAAAAGAATGAAAGAGAGGATCAGGTCCAAAGTGAAAATGAGCTTGAGTTGCTTAAAAAAAAATTACGTAAATGAGCATCAAATAGGGCAGGGAAACAGCACAGATAAAAACTGTATAAAGCAATGGCCTATAACCAACACAGGGTAAGCTCTGATAGTCAAATCTTAGAGACTAGTTGATGCTATGGTAAGGAAAAATAAGGTGTGGAAATGGAATATTCTGTTAATAAAAAAAAAGGAACCTTTATGAACAAACCATCACACTTCAATATGTTTAGGCCAATTCTGCATTTTGTTTTGATAAACAGAAGGAACAGCTCAACAGGACACAACTACTTATTTAGAAGTCACTTTAAACTTTTAAAGCTCTCTAAATTTAAAAAAGAAAATTCTTCTCCATCCCACATTCACACAAAAGCTTCTAGTCCCATGTCCATCAGTTTTTTACTAATCTTTCATTTGTGCCTCAGAAAACTGTGTGAGGTCATAGCAGCTGTCCAGCTGGAAGTTGGCCAGGATCCTTTCGAGAATCCACCAAACAAACTGAGGTAAAGGTTCTCCTTCACAGGATGGGCTATAATACTGACACAATGACCCAAGAGTCTCCTATCAAGCTGCAAGTCTTGGCTTTCTCCTCCTTCAGAAAGATGAGACGGAAAATGCTGTGGGGTGGCAAAACACCAGACAAAACAAGTAATAAACTATCCAATCTAAAAACTCTCAGGTAGGATAGAAGACCATACAGAATTTTTTAAGTTTTCTGACAGAAAAACTCTTAACCTTATCATGATGTCACCTAAAGTTTTGCTTTTGCTGGAAGTACATTTTCCACTGACGAAAGTTTAGCTGGAACTTTCCAACAGGATCATTTTTAGGACGTATGCCAACACAATTTGATGTCCATGATGTCATTTGGGTTGATTAGTCCACACGTGTCAAACAAAACTGAAAATTAATCCAGTCTCCAGAAAGAAGTGTCAGTTGCCTCCTGTAGCTAAGTCAGACCAATGTTTATAACAAAACAAACCCACCATATGCCTCATGTAGTTAAGATAGTAAATAAGGGCACTTAGACCTCTGAAATTTCTCACTGACTCCTTCACATCCTTATGCATACACTACATTGCTATGTCAAGGACTTAGTAAAGTTTTTTTTCTTTTTTGAGATGTCATTTTCTATCCCCAGGAACATTTTTTCTTGTTATCTACTGCCTGTTAGCCACATAAAAATGAGCATTAAAAATCAGCAGTCTGGACCAAAGATAACTTGGTTTATTACCAGTATGTTTGTATGGAAATATTTACCTCAGCCAGTCACTAAATCCAGCAAGATTTTAAGTAAAAACCTCATTCAAAAGACATCATATCACCCAGCTCCCATGATGGCAATGAGTTCTTTATGTTTGTTTCCATTCCTCCTCAGCAGCCAAGAAGTATTTTGCTTTGAAAGTTGACAGAAACTAACACATATTCCTGCTGCAGAAGCTCAGAGCTGCATGGCAGCAAATCCACCAAGATGCACCTTGCACCCAAACACGCTTGAGTATGATTTGAAATAACCAACTCAGGTTTCTTTAAATTGTGAGAAGCTGACTTACAAGGGACACGTCTCTAAGATCATGGAATGAGTTTCCAATTCTGGAATTGCCAAGTGAGCCCATTTATTGCAGAAGAAAGTTGAAAGAAGGAATGCCAATAGTTTCGGGATTAAGACAGACCAAGTTGTCCACAGTCAGGTAAAATGGCAACTATTTACTGTTGTCTCATTGTCTAAACTTACAGCAGAAGGTGGTTTCCAAATTTCAGCCATGCAATGGAAGCTAAAGGAGACCCATGTTTGGAGTGATGCACCAAGAAGTACAGACTGCAACCTTTCACAACAAGGACCATTTGCTATGCTACTAAATCATCATTACAGCCATTTTATCAACCTTAACTGCATTTATACATGCATGTAAAGATAGTCCAAACATTTGAGAACACCTGATGATTCACACAGTACCTGTTACTGAAGTGAAGAGGGTAACAGGATTAAAACTTTACAGAAGGAACATTAACCAAACTGACCAAAGGGATGACTTAAGGAGATATTTTTATTCTGAAATACCAGACACAGCATTTAGCTCTGCCTCTGCTGAAAACCATCTCTGACATTTATAAAGCTTGCAAGCTGTCAAAATTTCACTTAATGCTCTCCTCAGTAATGAGACCTGAAGCAACATAGTGCCTTTTCCTACGCATCAGAGCCAAGGCTTATGCAGCATGGGATTTAGAGGCAAGCAGTGCTATTTTAGGCACTTCTGTAATATCCAAGACACCTGCATGGGGTTATGCAGATATAACATCAGACCCATGCCCTTCTGGAGAGGCATTTGTAGATCAAACAAGAAAAGTTAAGTCAGCAAAAATGGCACTAGGTGTTGACAATTGAATCTGTTCCAGTAGAGTCTGCTTCTACAAACTCACTGAGACTACTATTAAATTCTCTGAAGTGTAAATCCTGATTTGAGTTTTGTCTTTAAATGTGAAGAGATTTCCATGAGCATAACTGGCTGTGGTTCAGAGGAAGCTTGCTCAACCTATTTATGGGCTAAAATGAGATACCAGTTTTGAAAGTGTTTTGCCAGTGCCTGGAAGGCTGAAGGACAGCTTGCTTTACCTCTATATACCTTGCTATTTTCTGCAGGGATATTGTTAAATATAGTTCCTAAAGAGCTGACTTTACAAAAGCACTTGGGCTTGCTGCTGACCTAAATTGGAAGGTGCCAGTGTGACACTGGACAATCATACAGTCCTCTCCTTAAGTAGCAGAAGGGGAAAGGGGGAACAGGGGCTGGAGCAGAGAATACATTGAAATTAGTCTGACCCCAGAGGGAAGGTGAAAGATGCTGGCAGCAGTGGGAGTAAGGTGGCTTCCTTCATTTTGAAGAAACTTAAGTAGCAGTGTATGAAAAAATCTGGAACAAAATTTGTTCTTAAGGGAAAGCAGCACACATGCTTTATTCACAAAGCATCCATGCTTTCTGCATGAGGCCAAGTCCCACATTAGCATCAGTATAGCCACAGGAAAGGGTCAAAGCCCACGCATTTCACTGTGACCAAAGGAACTAAAGCTTCTCAGTTTCTCCTCTTGGGGAGGGCACTACAGGACACTGGCTGCCAAGAAAGAGGGAGGGTCTCTTGAAACAATGGGGAAATGGACAGTCCAGGTAAGGAATGACCATATCAGAGAGTGGTGGGAACTATCCTGAGGGAAAGTAGGGAGGTGTAAGTGAAAAAGTGTAGCAGCACTGTAAAGCACACAGGGAGCCTGCTGACTCTGTGCGTGTATGCAGGCCAGCTCTGCCCTGACACAAAAACTTGGCAGGGTATCTGCTTACCTTTCATCTTGCAAAATCCAAGCAGAGTTTTGTTAGAGGTGCCCTGGCTTCCTGCTTGGGCACTGACCTCCCTTTGGTCTAGTTAAAAAAACAAGGAGTTTTTCTGAAGATGATGGCTCATTTCCCACAGCATATAAAATTCCCTCTGTTACAGGAGCTCTTTTGGAGGTGTGACAAGCCTTTCCAAGATCTTCCATCAGAAGAGAAATTTGTGTCTAAATCTGAAGTTTAAGAGGCTGTGTCAGCTTCCAAACCTGCTGCAAGCTCCTACAGCTTTGAACCCCTTTGGAATGATTGCATAAGCCTGTCAAAACAACAGCTGTCAACCTTACCTGAACTTCCTGCTAATGTACCTGGTCATGGATGTTTTTTTAATTGCTAGTTTTGGTTTTGTCCTTTTTCTTTGAGCACTTTTTAAGGCAGAAACAATTACACCAATTTCACGCTTACTGTTGCTCTTGGGTCAAAACCATTTCATAGCAAACAATTTTCAGTGGAAATAATACTCCAGGAATAGAGCCACACAAGAGATAGACATCTAAGTGACATCACTTGCATCTACTGAAATGTCACTTTCTGGTAGGAAAAAAAAACTTCTCATAATAACAAAAAAATTTAAGTGCTTCTACAGATGTAGCTATACCCCATTTTGCCTGAAAAAAATGAAACTTGGAAAATTGTTTTTCTGGTATTTGACAGCATCAACTTAAAAAGGAGCCAGAAAGGGGCAGAAAGGACTGTACACCATTCCACTTGCACACAACACTAATCACACTTGATATGCTTGTTTAGAGACATACTTGTATACCTCAGAGCTTGGCTATGCATATTTTTAAAAGTCTGAAGAATAATTATTTGTCCATGGTACACTGGATGTGGCAGCGTGACCTGGTAAAATGCGGGTATGTTTTGTTCCTCTGTGCCTATTCCAAGCCAGGCCACTCTTTGCTCCAAATGCTTGGAATAAGGACATACCCTTTCATATCCTTTTAGTTACACAAGCAGGAGTTTCTATTTCCTTGTTTATCCTCAGTGAAAGGGTGAGCAGTCAAGTCAAGCACTGGGCAATGCAGCAGATGTGCACAAAGCACCCATCTGACAATGGCCAGGGTTCCCACTGAGACTTTTGAGTAGAGAATAATTGTACTTTCTTTTGGCATGAACCAAGGGTACAAAATCACATTTACGTGTGCAAGCCTTTGCCCTCTCAACATGTGTTCTCAGCTGCATTTGAGTAGCGGGTGAAGGACAGTTTGATTTTCAGTCCTAAAAGCAAAGAATGACAGCAGGAATATGGCAGACAGTAAAATTTTAAAATAAAGCACTTTCTCTCCAACTACATGTGGGTTTTCTTAATTAGGGGTTGCAGGATTTGCAGGGGGAAAAAATAGAAATTCCACTCAGTAATAAACAGGCTCAGGTTTTTCAAAACACAAAAAAACCACCCCAAAACAGCAACCAAAGAAAGGTGATACCGCACAGAATTACTCTTTTACACTCTAATTAAAAAAACCTCACAGATTGATATAAAAATTAGAATTTAGTTTCAGGCTTATGTGATGCTTTCTTGTAATGATTCTTCCTATGTTTGTTTTACATTATTTCCCTTCCTGCATCTCAATTATCTCTAAGCATAAAAAACTCCCAATATAATCTCCATCTATTATGTTTTCTATCCCTGTTTTCCTTTCTATTTTTCTCCTTCCTTGATCTTGCTTTTTTGTCTTACCTGCCTTTCCCAATCCACAAATTCTCTACTATCCTTTCCCATTTGGAGTACTGAGTTTTTTTCCATTCATTAACAGCACGACACATTTCACCTGAATCCCACCTCTTTAAATGGAACTGAGTATTTTGATTTTCTATATCCTGTATAAGAATTAAGCTGCAAACTAAAAAACCCTCAAAAGAAAACCACCAACCACTCAGCAGGTAACCGTACACACAGTACTCTGGAAATAACAAATCCTAAATTCCTAACATATTTGAGACACAGCAAAGAGTTCGTCCCTCAAGCTAAGTGTGGGTGCTAGTTCCACATCTGAGATAGATTCAAATGCAGTATTCAGTCAGAAACCAAATAAAATCTGTGTGACTAAGTTCTCCAGCGCCTAGAATAAGCTTATTTGCATTAAAATTAATAGCAAGTAATCATCTGTTTTTCCTACCTTTACAGAAACACAGAACTTCTAACTTCCCACTATATGGTTAATTTTTTTGCTGTTTCGATTTATAATAATAGTAATAATCTCTAATAATATAAAAAATTAACATTTTTAAGAAGACAATGGCAGATATCCATGAGACTCCCAACTTGTTTACTTGGCAAGACCCAGTCACATATCAGCTTACCAAAACAGGAAGCCACAGAGTACTTGTGGGTTCATACAACACATCAAACCCATACCAGAGAAATAAATGTGCTTCTTGAAAAGTAGATGAGAAGACAGAGTGAAACTCCTTGACTATCCAGCTTCTAGACCCTCCCTGCAAAGTCCATTAAAGGTCACAAATTAGATCTCTGAGAGCAACTCACCAGTTTTCTGTCCTTTTAGTAAAAAATGCCCAACCCTTTAAGAACAGGATTCTGCTTCAGGTCAGTACTAAATTGATGGTGCTTCATCCTTCACCCAGCATTGCTCCTGCATGACACCCTTCCCTTGCTCCCAAAGTAATGTGCTACCCCAGACCACCCTCACCTGCTTCTTTCTCGTGTCGTTAATGCTGGAAGTGTGCCTGCACAAATGCAAGCAATGCTCACTGGGATATTCAGCAGCACCACCACATCATTTCAAATGATTTCTAACCGAGACTGCAAATATTTTAAGCTCATTTGTTAAGGGTGCGATTTGCAGGGACATTTAATTCATTAAGCAAATATTCGGCGTAAAACAAAATGAACATTGGGGTACCTTTGCTTTGTCTGCTTTAATTTTAAGAGTTCCCTCTGGCTCTGGACACAGCCACAGCAATATTTTCCAGGAGAGCTGTTCGGATGCCAGGGTACACTGGCTGTGCCCGTCCACAGCTCCCCAGTGACCCAGGAAAACCCATTCTATGAGTGGCAGTTTAAGGGTTAAGCATCACAGGGCAGGGAACACCAGCTCCATCCTTGAGCCCTGAAAGATGCCGGCATGGAGAGGGCAGTGCTGCCGGGCCACCATCACAGGCATGTCCCTGCTTGCCACCAGAAGGCAGGCGATCTCCCTTCTTCCCCCCCATCATTTTCTAAGCTCTGCCTAGGTACAAAGGCAGTAAACAGAGCCTTGTTGGGCTGGCAGGGCTGGGACTGGCCCTTTGCAGCTGCTCCCCCAGTGTCAGACCTCATTGATTGCAAAATTAACTGAGCATCCCCCCCTCCCCGCCAGTGCCGTCTCTTGCCAAATCTGTAATTTGCCAGGTGCAAATTCCTTGGCATTTACAAGTCCAAACACTATATTTTGGTCTTATCTGGAAAAGCAGGAGCAGGAACAATAGGCAAATGTTACTAAATTGGTCTGATAATTGGGGACTGGAGGAAGGAGTAGGATCAGCCAAACCACAACTGTAAAGAATAATGTGCCTTCTTGAACAGCCCAGAAGATCTGATAGACATCCACATGGATAAATGTGTCTTTACATTTGTATGTTGCTTTAAGACAGAAAAAGACATGCACTCAGAGAGAGACAGAGAGAAAGACAGCAGTAACCATTAAAACTATCAGCTACTGAAATGCTTCTGGCAATTTCTATCCTTTGACAAAAATTGCCAAGCAGGGTGTTATGAAGCTGGTGCATTTATAAACTCGGGCAATGAATAAGGGAACTCAAATATGAGTTAGATACACCGTGTATTTAAGGAAAAAACAACTCACAAAGACAGGGAAACCAAAGCTGATGGAAGCTGAACTGAAGTTGAATTAAGAGTGAACTCAAAGCCTCACAGCATGGGACGGTTTATTAGCAGCCTGAAGACAAAGGCCACAAAGCAGTTTTACTCCCTTAGAGAGAGGAGCCCTATTATGGAGCCTTTCAACTCTCCAAGAATTGCCTTTTAACTCTCCCTCCACAGTAGGACAAACAGGGGAAAGAAATTAGTCTTGGATGATGTTAGCTGTTTTGTAACTTGTAGTGCTAGTCCCACTGGAGCTCTTCTGACTCCTGTCAGATTTATCCTCTTGACATTCAAAATGGATTAACCTAAGGTATCTTTTCATAAGTAATAACAATAAAAAACCCCAAACCCTCAATCCACATAGCACTTTCTCCCTCTGCCTCAAAAAAAATGGGGATTAGTTAGATGACCAAATGATATTTCCTGAATTTTGTAGTAATTTCTCCTCCACTGTTAGTGCTACTTTTAAAGGAAATGCTACATGCTAACACAGAATCTGCATAATCAATCTGACATCATGGTGTCACCTACCTACAGCACAAAAATGTAAAAAGTTCCAAAACCCCCTTGTGTTTTCAGAGACCTCTAAGTCGTTGAACCTGAAACATTATCAATAGTAAAATACATTGGGTAATCAGTGCATCAGTGTACCCAATTCAGCTCCAATTACTGTGTTCTTGCCAAGAGAAAAATCTATTACTTTTAAAGCAATTTAAGAAGAACTTGGGAAAAGGATGCAACCTTATTTTAGCTGTCTAGTGCTGCTTACTGAAGAGAATTTTCTTTAGATGTGCCAAATTCTGTCTTCCTGCAAATATCTCATCTTTTGGTCTTTTACTCTGATGACTAACACACAGCTAAACTGTTTTCTTGTATTATTTTCTGACTGTAAGATTGTTTGAAGAAAAGCAGTAGGGTATGTTGAGCATCAGTTCAGAGCAAGAATAATGAATGTATATATATTTTTTTTTGCTCCCATAAGGAATGGATATACCTTATAAAGTAGCATATTTCAGGAGTGAATTTGCTTTGTCTAAGCATGTGGTGCTCCAAGCAGACTTTGGTCCACACCACATGGAAAAATACATCTACTGCTGTTTTTGTGGAAAATAAATTTGCATCTTAGAGGGCAAAGAAAATGCACATGACTGAGCTGCAACATAATGATCACATAAAGAAATTGAAACTGCTCTCACAAGACAAATTTCATGATCCTGTGTCTCTGGCCATGAACTGTAATGCCCCACATGAGGAGCCACATTGTTTTAGGAATATTTGCATTAAAATCCCTGTAATACTGGAACTCATTTTTCAATTGTAGGGCACTGACTAAAGATCTCAAAACAACCTGGTTTTTTCTCCTTGTCACAATAGACTCTCATGGAGTGGACATGCAGCAAAAAATAATCTGACACCACGAAAAGCCTTCAGACTCAGAGATATCTGATCAACTTCCCAACTTCCATCAGGCTCCTGCTTTTACTGCATGCCAGCACATGTACAAATGATAACTGTGAAAATAGTCAATGTGGATTTTTGCCACATGATTAGCAGCTACTGGATTCAAGTAACTAACCCACTGCTCAATGCCCTAAACATCTAAGGTATCAAGATGAGTTCTTGCTCAAGACAAGCTTTTCTTATTCAAAAGAGGAGCATAAATGTTTAAGCACTGACCAAATACACAGTGAATTTATATTTTAATAACAAATTCCAAATTTCAACAACAGTACTAAAATACTGGAGTATTTCAAATGTCCAAATTTGAGGTGTCTGTTGCAAGAGACGTCCTGAATTGCTGCACTTTCACTATAATAAGGTGGTAGAGCCTGAGTTTTGTTAACAGTCTCAGAAGAAGGCCTGCTGAAGAACAGAAATTGGTAAAGAAAAATATCAGTGAGGGGAGAATGGAGAAAAGAAAACCCTCGCTTGCAAGTGCTGTTTCATATTTAAAAAGTAGCATGCTAGAGAAAGAGCTAATAAAAACTTTTCATCACAACTATTCAGATGAAAAAACTGAATAAGCAAAACTGAAAAACAAAAAAGAGATGCTATTTTCTGAACTTTCAAAGCACAAGTTGCAACTGTATTGAACCTGTGAGTATTTAAGTGAAGAACCCCCACTAGAAAGGACTCAGATTGTGGCACAAAGTAATGAACAGGTCACATAAATCCTATGCAATAGTCCATGGGAGTGTTTAGGGCTACATGGCTGACCCCACACCTTTTGGGTTTTGCCAGCAGAGTATGAAATTTGTTTTCCAGCAACATCTCCTCTCAGTGTCTGATTTGCTGTCCCATCAAAGCATCTCTTCAAACAGTTATTTTCCAGCGCCTCAACAAATAGTTAAGGATCAGATTTGCTTATTAGAAGCCCTGTTTATGCTAATCTCAAGGTTTACAGTAACAATTACTGATCAAGTCTGATATTCATACTTTACAGAAGCATTTCTGCTTTATTTTGCTGATACTTTTTCACATGCATCCATACTGTTATTTCAAAGCACACAGAATAATCTTTTTAACAGTCTCTGTTGAACAGCTGAGCACATACTTCACATTTGGATCTGGATTCATTGTACAAAGCATAGCAAAACACTGAAAAGTGTGCTATTCATTTGGTCATGTACAAACACACCCTCCAAATCATTTGTATGAGAAGTGGAGAGTTTTAAAAATTCATTTAATTTCTTAAAATGTGGGGTCTTCCATTTTTATGACTTACTATAATTGCTTCACTCTTCAAACTGGTGATTTTGTCTAGTAATGTAGTAGTGGAACTGATCAGTTAAATGAAGCATGAACTGCAGCCTGCAGAGAGCTGGATTAAAAACTGCTGAGTTTTCAACATGATCCTTAATCAGAAAGCGTTTCTTTTAGGGGAAAGAAAATGTAAAACATAGGGGGCAGAGAGAAAAAGGGTAGGGACAGAATAATGGTGTTCTTTTAAAACAGCAATGCATTTTAATTTTTATATAATACATAAACCCACAGAACCACTATTCATAATATGTAGTTCAATTAATAATTATTTAAGACTACAGTCATGGCTTAATTCTGGCTTTTTATAAGTTCATACAACAGCTTGTCACATAGGGTGCTCACAAGGGTTTTACAAGAAAAATAATTTAACACCAGTAGCAGCCTTAGCCTGATTTTACCCATTCTAATTATAGCCATCATGCACACTCACAGATGTGACATCACAAGATGCTAAATTCCCAATGTGTATTTTAGTTTTGGATTTCCCTGGAATGAACAACCTTAAAGGATCAGGAGGCATTTGTATACTGTGCCGTGTGTGCAGATGAATGAAGTCCATTTCTTGAATAGCTGGCAGAGTGCAAAGAATGGGACAAGGAATGAAATGAAGAAGAAAAGAGAGAGGAAATGTCATGTTGCTTGCCCACAAGTGCTGCCAAATGGACAAACCTGAAGGGCAATCCATTTCCCCAGTCAGTGCTGACGCCATTTTCACTACTCCTGAGCTCCTTTTTCTTTTTGTTAATCCTGTGCCTAGCAAGGTTCATTAACCCTTTTTACACAGAAAACTTGGGTCAGTCTGACATGCTAATAAAGTGCATGTCTATCTGCACATACACATATATACACTTCAGTTTCCTCTTAACAAACTTTCCAACTAAAAAACCCAAACATCTGGAATGTATGGGATTTTTTTTTCCTCACTTCATATTAAAAAAAAAAAATCTAGCAAATGCAGCACTTAATTTTACAGAGAGCACTGAGCAGGAAGCACAAATCCACAAGAAACTTTTCACTAATACTTGGTCCCTTCCTCTCTAAGGTTTTAGAGGAGCAGCATGTTACCCTAACAGACAGGTACATGTGGACCAGAATACTACCCCATCCAAAGGAACATTTGAGCACAGTATTAAATCCAAAGACCAGTGCAATCCCAAAGTAAACACTGAACTGCCATTTGCTGGTTTACCTGGTCAGAAAAGGGATGCTGCAGCAATTCTCAAGTTTAATGCTCCTAAACCAGTACTGGCATCTGGACTAATTGCTTTGAACATTTCTTATTTAATACAAATACGTGAAAGCCTGAGATTACATCAAACAAACCTCTGACATGGGGCTTAAAAGAGATTTCTCCCTCATAGGCTGTACTGCACCACATGTAATCCTGTTTATTATAAGGGCACTTGGTTGGTGCCTTCCAATGGGTCTGGAATATTAATGGATATTTTATGAGAGAACTGTGCACAAAGAAAAAGATGCAGCTCAGATCTAACCAGACTTTAAATTGCAGATCTTAACACTTATGGCTTGAGAGAGGGTGAAAATTCAGAGGTCTACCTCTCAGGAAGCACCATGAATAAAAAGGGATACAAAGCAGCTCCCCAAGCAGAGAAGCAGCTTTCCCTGTAAAGTAGAAAGGTAGCACTGCCTTTTCACTTAAAAAACAGAATATTTTTTTGTTCATTTTCCTGACAGAATTGTACTTTTTTTACACAGAGACTGGCAGCAACCTGATTGATAGCGCTATCCACATGTCTGCAGCACTCGTACAAGCTTGTCTGGTAACATCCAAAACCCAGTCTGTACTAGGACTGCTGTGAGCAATACACATTTAACAGAGCTACAAATGAGAGATTCCCAATGCAAGCTTTTGTTAACCAAAATTCCAGTTTTATGAGATTTGCAGGCTTCCTTGTGTGGTAAACTAACCTTACCATGATTTTAAACAATCCAAAGGCTGCTGAACAAGAGCTGGGTGTCAGCAGTTCTGCTGCCCAATGTCGTACATACTGAGTATGCCATGGAAAGCACCAGGTGCTTTTTTGGAAGTCCCTTTCCCACTGCTGATTCAATAGCTCATAGTTACACAGTACTGCACAGAACAACTGCATCTGAATGTTAGCACAGCAACAACCTCAGTGTTTATTCAGCAAGACTCCTACAATGAATTACCTCAGCCCAGTAAGGAGGCTATTGGTAGTCTGCAGAAAGGTATTTGAAGCATCCACAGAAATCCCATTTATGACTGTGCAATAATGCTATCTGTATGTCTTGATCTTGCCAAAGTTCACTTGTGTTTATGGGAAGAAAACTGCAGTCCAATTCTTCTTAGTCTGCTCCATTATGACAAAGAGAGAAAAGAATAGGACACTGATAGGCAGGTGAGGTACAATGTTGCCCCACATCAGCCTTCTTTTAATTAAGTCAGCTATGATCTCATGGCAGGATAATTTTTAATGTTGGTGTTTAAGATAAAGGCTTACATTGAAGGCTATTTTGGCCCCCTTTAGTTAAGAATGTGATTCATGTGAGTGGGAGAGAACAATGCAGCAAAATCCACATTTTTCTACACACACAAAAAATAGGGGATTTGTACACCAGAGAAAAAAGTAAAAAATAGAGCATACATCTTTTGCTGCCTTACACTGTAAGGAAATTGGCTACAGGAAGCAACAGCTTGTCCCAGCAGAACCATCACTATTCATACAGCAGTAGGTCCACCTGAGTATTCACGTGCCACACGCATTTAGTCCTTGTTCAAACATCTCTCCACCATCTGAACCCTGCACGTTTGTTTCACTGCTCTGAATTAACAATAGTACACTGAGCTTTGTGTTTACATTTGTGAACACAAAAATAACACTGACTCAGAATGTGGCTTTTTAAAAAAACCTAAGATTGTCTGAAATTCTTAATAATCACTATAGAGCCTTTCATGCTTTATGAAACATCTCTCTATAGAGAAATTCTGAATATTTTGTTACTGAAGTTCATTTGTTTCTAATAAGAACAGATAATATAATGGTTTCTCAAATAATATGCTTTAAATTCTGGATCTTTCTATGTAATTTGTTTTCAAGGCAATAACATACCTTTTCAAATAGATAAGCTGTCCAATGAACAATAGATTTCCACTGGTAACTTACACAAGTGAATTGAATAAATGCATTAAGACACAGTTTACAGATAAGTAGAATGTAAGCACTAAGTTGCACTAGCCTGAAACTCCTGGTTGTAATGAATTTCCAGTGAATTACTTTGACACAGGGGAAAAAAAATTACCTCATTATAAAACCTAAGTTTTCACTGTAATGCAAACAGTGTAATAGCCAATATTATTCTGTCACTTAGAATTTCTTGCCTTCACTTTTGAACACAATCAGCTGAAAAACTGATAGGTAAGAAGACCTCAAAGCAATAATCATCTCTTTCAAGCTACTTTCCTAGTAAAGGTACTCCAGAAGTGTTCAGATTAGTGTTTCTGAGCTGTATTGAAAATTGCTATTTTGCCATACCTTTGTCTTGAATCATATCTGAAAAAAACAATAGGTATCCCCTCCCCCTAACCTAGCACACAACTTTCATGACCAGCTGGGACTTCCATGGTGCTTTTTTTTTCCACAAAAATACTTTTGATAAAAATATATAGATTGTCCCTTAATAACAGAGGAAATAAGTCATGTTTTCAGAAATGACTTAAGAACTTGCTAGATTAAAGGACTGTCTACACATGGAATCATTTAGTAATGACTGCTCAAGAACAGCTATTCCAGAATAATTCCATGTGTAGACACACTTATTCCAGAATAAAGTTGCCTTATTTTGGTCTAATTCAGCCCATCAAAGTGTGTTAAGCTAAACAGAAACAAGAGTGTCAGCACATGGAGTTATTCAAGACTTGCTGCTCCTAAATAATTCCATGTGTGGACAAGTGCTTGCGAGAGCTGAAGTTCAGCTCTGTTATCCCCAACCACGTTATCTCTGCTCTCACAGTAAGCATGACCTCTGTGGCACATGTACAGCTGCTCATTCTGCTGCTTTTCTTATTTCTGTTCAACTAAAAAAAAAACCCCTTTTTAAATTCAATGATCATTTTTGAACGTGAGCTAAACAAATACAATGATAGAGCCGCTCAAATACGACTGTTCTAAAGATTAAGTAAACCTTGACATATTTAGTTTTCTGAAAAAAACAGTTTTTATATTGGCATTTGTTCTTGTAAAGTGACTGTTCACAAAAATGCCACCTCTTTATGAGGTAGTAGAAAGTACTTATGAGGTTGAAAGTAATTGGGATTTGGTTTTCCTAAGATAGAATTAATATGGCCAACTGCTGAATTGACATTTGGCTTGATGTTCCATTTTGTTTCAGGTAATAAAATAAAGAATTTGTTCATCTTATTAAAGAGACTAATTACTGAGTAATCAATCACAGCACACACTGAAAAAAAAAACCCAAACATTTTCAGACAGGCACAAATCTGTCAAAGGGTTTAATTATTACCGAAAAACCTCCACAAATCCCTATAATTATTTGACTTAATAAATTATCGGACCTAATAGCAACATGTTAAGCCCAGCTGGAATATGGCATTAGTTGCCTCTAGTTCCAAAGTTGAAATCCAAAGTGATAAGAAGGGAAAATGGATTTTGATAGTCCTACAGCCCCCAAGAGACCAAATTACAAAATCACACCCCAAATCAGTGTTGTTGGAATCCTGTGGTGAGGAAAAACCCCTGCTGGAATATCAGAGGTAGAGCAGATGCCCTTCAGTGCATCCCTGAAACTCCTGCAAACTTTGCTTGACTCTGACCATTGTTTTAGTGACATTTTCCTTGAAGTGTCAAAGGTGAAGAGGTAGACTACAAAATTATATCTATTATGTTCCCTATAAAGTTAATTCTAATAAACCCAGTTTGATAGCGTTAGAGTTTCATCTAACTGGATCACAGCTTTGAATTAGCTAAAAAAATGCATGTTCCTAAAACCCCTGGTAACTTTGTTCTGATTTTGTGTAAAAGCATGGGTTTATAGCCGAGGATGAAGGTGTGTGTGTGATTTGCCCTAAATATACTGGAGTAAGAGAAAACCTCAGAAGGAGATAAAGACCTTACAGAAGGAAAAAACCTCAAACATTGTCATTTTTAGAATTTTTATCTGAACTTGAAATCAACTAGTTTATTTCACTGAGAAGGTTTACTACAGGTGCACAGTGAAAAAAGTGCTAAAAAAGTACATGCCTTGAGGGTTATTACATATAATCTCTTATTGCAGAGTTGTGCTCAGAAACTGAAAAGCCCATACTATGAGTCCTCCTTCCTTCAGTGTTATCATCTAGACTTCAACTAAATGTCCAATCCCAGCTTTTGTGCCACAGCCCTGGAAAATGAATTCACAGAGGGGACCACTCATTCTGTAAGTGAATTGCTTACTCATACTAAAGTATAAATACTTTGGAAATATCAATACATTTAGCTTCAAAACACTCCTGGCAGCTGGCTGGTATGACAACACTCACTTTGCAGATCAAACCAGAAAGGCAGTGTGGTTGTGGCCAAAAACAGTAACTAAATTTACATGCGTAAAAGCTGGATTTTTCAAAATGAACGTATCTTTCATTTTCCATGCTCTGATTGACCTGAGGGGAACTGCAGACACTTCAGATAACTCTACTGGACTCGGAACCAGTACCTACTAAACATCTCTGCTGAGCCCCTCAGCATGTCTTTGTGGTGTCTTTTTTAGCATCACCTGACAGAACATCTGCATTTTTGGTAGTGAAAATGAAGAATTAATTGCAGTTAGAATCACTTGATAGAGTCAAGTGCAGCTCCCATCAATTTCAACCTTTCTCAAGTTCAGATCTTTAGATCTCATATTCACCCTCCAGAAAATGGGAGTGTTTTACATTTGAAAGAGTTCAGATCACAAAAGAATTCAGTAATAGAGACAAGATAAAAAACAGTGAGTGCTCCCCTGAGCAACTGCAATATCAGTGTTTAACTTTTTACCTTAGCATTACTCTAGCACCAAAAAATGAATGTAAAAATGTTATAAAAACCACATGTACAATATTTTGTTACACAATCTGATAACACTGCTGGTGTTTCCAAAAGGTTAATTAAGCTTACACAAAAAGATATCAGGAAAAAATGTGATGGCATTATAAGCACTATTTTTGGAAGAATCCTGTAAAGAAAGTGTCAGATAACAAGTACAGAGCTAATTTTTTTCCAGTTAGCATTGTGACTTAATACACACTTTCTAAAAGCTGAGCAAACATAAGATAAAGTACTAACCAGGGGGATTTCCACAAAATGCAAGTCTGTATTTACTTATTCAATCTAGGTATTCATTTAAAAATACTTCTACAGTGCAATGTGGCATTAATACATTGCTAATTTAAACCCACTGTTAGATCTGTGCTTAGTATAAACTATTTTATACACCAGATCTTTTACTCTGTCCTTATTGCCACTGATCCCAAAAAGGATCCGGTTTAGTGACTTACATGGCCTTTTAAAATGAAATGCTGTTGCAATCTTTCTCAGTTTAATGAAATCTAGTCACATCAGGGTGCTTAACCTGTTCTTTAGTAGAACTGCCATTCTGGTGTTAAAAAAGTGCATTTGGCTTTCCACTTTGGAGAGCTGGGTCTGGATTTTACATTTATGATTTGTTGAAGGTTTTTTTTTTTTTTTTTCCAGTCCAGAGCACTTACTCTGAATAGATGCCTATAAAAACAAAAATGAATTTACATTATCCACCTCAGTTATAAATCAGAACTACCTCCTCAACTTAAGCTTTGAGTAAATTCCAAGAGATAATATTTGAATAAACTGCCAAGATTTTCTTATGGCTGCATTCAGAAAAAAAGTCAGTGACGGACAATTTTGACTTAAAAATTTCCATAGGCCACTGTGGCACAGAAATGCCCAAGACAAAGGATACTTTGCTAAACCTAAAAGGGGAAGAAAAAAACCAAAAATGAGTCTTAAGTCTCCCCACTTTGGTATCTTGAATGAAGTCAGGACTAAACCTCAAACCACACACAAAAAAAGAATTTGCAGTATTAGATATGCCCATTCTACTGGTGAAAGCTCATCTATCACAGAAGCTTGGCTCATCATGAAATAAAACATACTTATTTTACAAATGGAATGCAACCAAAAAAAGAGAAATCCAACCATCCTAAAAATAAAAGCAGAAAAAAAAATCTCATGATCAAGTATTTCAGGTAAGCATCTCAAATCTAATGACATCCTCTTAATGGCAAGTTGGGTTTTAAAAAGCCCAAGCAACTTGATTTTAAGAGTCAGCCATATATGAAACTTAAATGGTCAGGAAAACACAAACTTTATCAGTCAGATTATTTTTATTCAGTATCAATAGAAAAGTTTAATTACCTGACTCTCTATTTCAGGTTTGAAATCACTGACTTTCTGTTCTGAAAAATCTGCCTCACCAACACATCCCTTCTGCCCTTTTCCATTTCCGGCACCACCACATCTCATTCTGTAGCTTTCAGGGATGGAAACTTTGTGCAATGTGTCCATATATCAACATATTGCTCTCAACTTTATAATGCATGAAGTTCTTTCTATTTTTCTCAAACAATACTTAAAAACAAAGGTTAAAAAACATCTGTCTATTAAAAAAAAAATGCAAAAACACAGAAAGGAACACAACTTTGTTAAAATACTAGACTTTCAAAGGTGAAGTTACATGTGCAAGAAAGCCAGATGTGTAAAATCTGGTTTTAAAAGTTAACAGTGTCATGTCACTCTCCTCCATTTTTAAAGTCCCAGTCTTTTTTCTAGTGAGCAGGTATACCTTTCTTGTAAGTGTTACAGGTCTTGTGGTAACAATTAACTTACAGTTCACTGAAATTAGCATGGCAAGGACTAAATATTAGGTCTAAAAATTAGGTGTTAAGTGATTAATTTTAAGATATCAACAGAATATGGATTATCCTTCAGTAAATTCAACACTGAATTTTTAGGTTACAATCAAAAGAATACCAGGTAAATGCTTCTATCAGACTGCACAAGTGGGAACTCATCTGCCCTGTACTTAAATTAGAAGAAGAATATTTATCTCAGCAATGGGCTTCTTCTATCAGTTTGGAAGCAGACAAGGTATATTATTTATAAACAACATTGAAGGAAAAAGTACGTCAGATAGAAATGTATACATTAAGCACTTCAAAAAGATTTGAATCTAATACAATGTCAAAAATTCACCTTTTTTTTTTTCAAACATACAAGACAATATATACCATTCACTCTGGTTACCTTCAAATATATAATAAAATCAAATTTCCACCTCAGCTGCTACCCTTCAAGCTCCCCTTCAGAATTCAAAGAAATGCAGGATGAAAGCACACGACTCACCCCCACTGCTAGCAAAACTGCTTAGCACATATATATTAAATCAGAGGCCTCTGCATTACCTCTTCTGTCAGATATGTTTGGAGTTTGCTAGGGTGGGTTTTTTAGCATATAAAACATGCTATAAATTCATACTTAATCTACTAGAGTGTATCCATGATTTACCAACAGTTCAAACAAAAACTAACACAAGAATGAATTTAAAGTGCAACTATTTTATTTCATTATTTTCCCTCTAAGTGTAACAACCACTGGATTTAGAAGCAGTTAGCTGAAGTATCACTCAAGTTCCACAGCCAAAACTAAAGGCATTATCTTTGGAGTCAATGAAGTCTGCAGCTGCTGGAATCTGGAATGGAATGCATCTTTTCATTAGGCTGGTGCCAAATTAGAAATGCCTGCTCATCCAAATGAACCATGAATGCAGTACTTTAGAAATATCTGCTCTTCGCATGTAACTCAGCATGCTAGAGAATGTGACAAGCCTAGTAACACTCAATCTCTGGCACTTGCTGAGGAATGAAAAATGTCATGCCAGTGTCCTTGACTGAGCCCTCGCACAGCTGCCCTGTCCCAGAGGTGCAAGAGCAAACAAACTCAGCCCCCACTTGCAGCTCCAGGCTGCTGCTCAAAATAGAACATTTTATTGTTTGGATGAACTGCATGGAGAGAAGATGATAAAGCCACAGATAACTGAAACCAGAGCTGGAAACAACAGTAAGAACCAACACGCTGTTACTCTGCTTAATTAGTGTGGAAACATGACTGGCTTATACTCATGGCACAAACCAATCCTCCTCAGCCATACACTAATGCTGTTGTGTCACCCTAAGTCTCTATCTGCTCCTCTTTTCTCTCCCTCTGAGCATGTTAGCCCAGAATCACAGGCTGTAGAAGGATTCAAAGTGCCTAATTAAGATGCTTTCCCCCACAGTAGCCTAGAGCTTGCTGCCCCTATTAGCATTTTATGCAAGCAGAGAAGGATTCAGTGAGTCCAGATACCTTTAACAGGAACAGATAGAGACAGGCAGCAACTTGCTGAAAAAATAAGGGGAGGGGAATGAAGGGAATCATAGGAGAGTTTGGGTTGGAAGGGAAGGGACCTTAAAGATGATCTTGTTCCAACCCCTGGCCATGGGCAGGGGCACTTCCCACTAGACCGGGCTGCTCAGAGCTCCATCCAACCTGGCCTTGAACACTGCCAGGGATGGGGCACCCACAGCTTCTCTGGGCATTCTGTGCCAGGGCCTCACAACCCTCCCAAGTAAAGAATTTCTTTCTAATAATCTAAACCTGCCCTCTTTTTTGCCTGTCTCTCAGGCAATGTTCAGTATTTATTTCCCATGAACCTTTTATAGCATTGAACTTTAAAAGCTGCTAAGCACAGTGATCTCAAAGAGCTGCTCTAGAGAGATGATTCCATAGGCAAAGTGCCATTATATAAAAGCCCTCTGAAGTCCCAAATTACAAAAAAAAAAAAACCTCTTTAATTTTTATCATGTACATCTCAGTGGATCAAAATGTGTAGTAAGTATGCTCTGGACTGTATCCATATAGCTACAATAAATTAAAAATAAAAGGGTTATTTAACCCACACTTGCTTGCACGCAACTCTGCTGATATTTTACTGATTATATCTAGACTTAGAGTATGGTTAAATTTCTATGACACTTGCACATATAAAATACTCTCATTATCTGATGCAAGAAACTGTAAGGGCCAGAGCATGCAAACTTCTATTACACAGACTCACTGTGTTTATTATCACAAACTCTCCCACTGAATGTCAAAATTCATAATATTAATTTAAAAAGAAATTGCTACATTAATGAACATTACAGCCACTTTGACTAAGTTCATTTGCAACAAAAACTCATTACAATATTTTGTTATTGCATATATATATGTATACACATATGATAATTTATACTTGGCCAAAAAAAATCTTTATATTTGTTCAGTTGTTCTCAGAATGACTGAAAAATCAATTGTAAATGGTATACTACACTGCTTAGGGGGAAAATAGCAAAAATTAGGGCAAGGAACCTGCCAGCACTTTCAACAAACACCTACAATAAAAGTCAAACAAATATTTACATAGCAATGGTTGACAGAACTAAGACAATCATGGCCTTCTCTCAAATCCAACCTTGAAAGCTGTTCACATGTTTCATGTCACAGCCAGCTTCAAATAGCAAACCCTACTGATGAGACTTTTCCCTAACATTTTAAATGTTTATTACAATGAGGAATTAAAGAAGAATTTGTTATAGCCCTTTCTTTGATTTTACACATACACATACAGTGATAAATGAATTCATTGAATCATTAAGGTTGGAAAAAGCCTCCAATATCACCAAGTCCAATCTCTGACTGATCATCATCTTGTCAACTAGACCAGAGCACTGTATCATGTCCAGATGAAAGTGGCCCACCAGTATTTCTTATTGGCAATAATGTGAAAAACTTGTATTACAACTGACAAAATCTTATGCTAACTGAAACCAACAAAAATAGTGGATATTGCCAAAGAAACAAGACATTCAACTACTAAAGATGGAACTGGAAGGAAAAGACCTAACAAAAATTTGAACAAAAACCCAAAAAACCAACCAACCAAACAAAACCCCAGGCTGCTGCCAACACTGAACTAGGAGTCAATGCACCTGCAGTCTGTCTTATTTAGAGTGCCCTGAGATAAGGGCACTCTAAATAAGCCCTCTGTCACTGTCAGGAGATCCAGAGACAATTTAGAAACAAATATTCTTTCAATTTAGGAAGGAATTACTTTGTAGAAGAACATACATACAGAAATACTACTCTGGTTGTTGCCATAGTGCTTCAATGAGTATTAAAGCATAGAAAGATGGACCCAGCATGCAGAAGATGTGTTCCTCCTATACCACAGTCCTTCTGGTGAGTCATAATCCACTTCTGCCATGGAGTGAAACCCCAGAATCACCCAGAAAGGTGTGCACAAAATTTTGTTTTCAATGCAAAGCCAGGCGCTTCAGAATGTGCCACAGGGTATCTACAGTATGAGTCTAAAATGAGGAAAACCAATTACAAATGTAATGAATTAGTTCTAAATTCCACTCTTCATGACTCTCCAGATTTTGCTAGTTAATTATCCTAATGATAGGTATTATATCTCATAACTATTATTACCAATAAAAGCCCACATATTGCTATTTAAATATTAAGTGAATAAGAAATTGACTACTTGAATTAGATATGTATGAGATTTAGCAGGTGACAAATCTTAGCTTTTTCATTGCTGTAAAATCAACCAGAATTCAAGAGATATTAGCTCATTTATGTCCCATAAGTTTTACCCTTAGGCATAGAATTATTATAATAGACATCATTCCAATCAACTATAAAGACATTACAGAAAAGAAGTTGCAGTCTACACAAATGTATAATAGCTCCACTAGGCATAAAGATTAGATCCACATGCAACTTTACTAAATGTTTCAAACATTACATCACTAATTATATGATACTGTCACTTCTGGTAAACCACAGATGTAATATGAAAAATATTCAGCTTGCTCTCATGTAGATCTTATCACAATGTGCAGGTTCCAAACAAAACTGAACCAACCCTTTTGATCTCTGCACTGTATTAGCTATTAGCTTAAGAGCAAGTTTGCTGAGCTGAGGAATTTTTGCAAGACTTGCTTCAAATCTCCACATGACAGAGGCAAGAGGTTGCACTTAAAATATGAAATCCCAACTTTCAGTTAAATCACATATTGTAGCATTTATGTAAATCATCAAGGTTAGCTTATGTTTTTGATATTTGATACGATGTCCCTTAGAGAAGTCCTTGTCTCTCTCATTCCTCTGGATTTTCCATAAACAAAAGCTAAGTTCAGTTCAACAGCTTGCTGCCATGTAGCTAGCTTAAAATTAAAGTTTCTCCAAGTGTTTCAAAATTCAGCAGCCAAAAAAGCACTACATAAAAACATGGTATCAGAAAAAACTGAAAGTACACATGATACTGAATTTGTTGTACCTCCTTCAAATAAAAAAGGTCAAAACTCCATCTAGATTAGTATTTCACTGTTCTGTGTGCCAGCACCACAGGCTTCCAACATTTCATTTAAAGTGTACATGAATGAAATTTCAATGGACAACAAGACCTCTTGAACATTGCAGAAAACAAGCTAATCCAGCACATGGAACCTAGCTGCCAGGTGGGGAGAGGGACAGAGACAGACGGAGAAATAAAAAATGTGACCAAAGATGGGGAAAAAGAAAGGGCCTGGAGGCGAAGCTGAATAAGGAGCAGTTGGGGTCACTTGGTCCATTCAGCCTGGAGGAGACCTCATTGCAGTTACAACTTCCTGCTGAGGGGAAGAGGAGGAACAGACACTGATCTCTTCTCCCTGGTGAGCAGTGACAGGACCCAAGGGAACGGCCTGGAGTTGTGTCAGGGGAAGTTTAGGTTAAATATCAGGAGGAAGTCATCATGACAGCCACCTCCTGAGATGGGACACCACACCCTACAGGTCACTACTTTGGATGCGGCGACAGAGTAGTCTCATTCTAGAGCTGGCTGAACCCGAGTTTTCCTGAACAAAGGGTAATGGGAAAAAATGGGACTCTGGCTTTCTCACATTTAGTACCTACAGAGTAGAAATTCTCTCTCCATCATAGCCAGCAGACATTTCCACATGAGTTCAACAGAGCCAGAGAAGTGTAAGAAGGTTTTCATCTCCTTGGCCACTGGTTGTAAACACGTACAGGGGAAGAACAATAAAAAGAACCCATAAAGCAGGGTGCTACTATTTTCTTCTATCCTGGAGAATAAAGTAAACAAAATTAAACAGTTACTCTATTTGGGGTCTTCGACCCTTTTGTAAAACAAAGCAAAGAGGAATAGTGCCAAGCTGTTGGCCAAGCAGTTCAGAAACCCTCCTGAGAACAGTAATCTGTAGAAGAAACAACCACAGGCAGTTTTGCAAGGCCAAGCTGATTTTTGCCAGGGGTTTAATAACTGTGCTATGTCTTCTGCAGCAACGAGAGAAATAAACACAAGGAAAGAAAAATCTCAAAAAAAATATTAAGGAATAAAAAGCTGCACAACAGCAGGTAAAGTAGCAAAGAAATCACATTTTAAAAAGATTTATGAAGTTTCCTTTCTTCCTCTTTTCCTGCAATCTATATTAATCAGGGCTCCTATCTCTTTTTGGGACCTTCATGAAGATGAAGTGAAACCAAATATGTTTAATGAAGTCTGAAATGAGGCATGAAATTGAACCATTGTTTAATTCTGTGTTGCCTTTGCTTTCATAAGCAAGGCAGATCTTGAAGCCTGGGTGGTACACCAGCATTCACTAAGAGACTGCCAAAGGGAAATACATTTTGCTTTAAGATATTGTTCTTTTTCCTTTTACAGTTTCAACTGACCAACTTTGTTACATACATCATGCAAACTGGTTGTATAGATGAAAAAGTAGGTAGATAATTACGATAAGGAGCTAAGGACTAAGAAATGTCACGTTTTCGTAACCTAAAAGTAAAACAGTAAAATTGGGGTAAGAATGTAAACAAATAAAGGTTAACCAGAAAAAAAAACTCACCATGAAATGATCTAGAATAGAAAAATTCTAATTGCACTGAAAAATGTTGAAATTATTTTCTAAAAAATGAGGTTTTATGCCCTTAAAATAATACTATACTATAAAAGCTTAAACTGGGGGACTCACATGAAAACTACTAAGTTTTATCTATTTGCTTAATACTTTTCTTGATTTTTAAAGATACTGATAGGGTAGACCTGGAGTCACTCTGCAGTCATTTGTTATTAGTTTATGTCAACCTTAATGTCAGGATTAATAACCATATGATGGGACTAACAGCAAGAACCTGATATGGCTCTGGACTTTGGTATATTTTGCATTCAAAAAGAAGGCAATGATTGCCATTTTAAAAAGAACTGTGAAGTAAGGAGAGGACAGAGCAAAATGGGATGGGGGCAGACTTGTAGCTTTCTGCTGTCTCTCAATTCTGTGAGAGGACAGTAAGCCTTATATAAAAAGGATGCACACATTTAAATTATTCATTTAAAGCCTTTTGTTCCCATTTTTGTCACTATGATTTAAGCAATCCTTAATCCCACGACATGTTCCAACAGGAGAGCTCATCTTGATTTCTGCTCCCAGCTGAACCTTTTTAGGAAGCATAGGTGACACACAGGGTATAGTGCCCCTGAATTTGATAAAGCCCACACCAGGAAGAACTTCCACCAACTGCATTTCTAGGGATTTCAGCACCCACATCACAGAACCACCACATCAATTGCCTCAAGAGTTATGCAAGTATCAGTCTGGTTCCTGTAGCTCAAATTCCCATTGGAAGGCAGCTCCAGAATTTCACTTGCTTGTAGTTAGATTCCCCCCCCCCTTCTCCGCCTCAATTAGTTTGTGGCCAGCTGACACCCATTTGAGCTTTTGCTAGCAGTTCCGTCTACAAGCCTCTTAGCTTTTGGTTGTTTTGCCTACCCTATGATCAAGAGAATACAGTTACTGGTTGATCTTTTTGACAAGTTTTTCAGGTTTAAGTCCTAACACCTAAAAGCACCTCTTCTATTTCTGGCTGAAAATCAGGCAAGAGGTGTGTGCAGTTCAGTTCACTGCATAAACCACAGGGGACTGATTACTGCCCTGTTAGAAAAACAGCCAAAAAAATGTGGTAGAGGTTTGGATAAAAATAGCAGTAGCAGCAAAATCAACTGTTTGAGAATGTTTCAAACCAGTTTTCTATCCCTGTTTAGCCACAGAGTACACACATCAGGGAAAAGCATCAAGTATGTAAGAAATTCATGTTATATTCACAGTGGCTTTTTTCTTTTTAATGTACATATTTACATTAAGTGAGTATATATGGGTGTACATACAGGTATATTTTTATATATTGATATATTTTATTATTTTCTCCTGTTAGTAATCCTACATATTCATGCATGCAAATGTAGCAAATTTTCCCATGGATCACAGCAGTTAAATTTGTAAAACTTGAGTGTTGCATGTTTGCATGCATATGAAAGAAAAACAGAGAAACACAGCAGGAATTGGCATCTCCCACACAAACGATGTGTTGTGTGTATTAACAAATGAACAGCACACTCCCGAGGGAGTTAAAGTACATGGATCAGAAGTTCACTTCCTTGCCAGTTTATTTCAAATATTTCACTAGATGTTCTTGCTGCAAAGAGCACGCGTGTATTTAATGTCCAATCAAATATTTTCAGTTTTTAAAGACTGGGTTATGTTTTTAGAAAAATAATATGCACTAGAGAAATAAACATAACATTAAAAATTAATTATGCCATGCTCTGTAGCAGCATAACATGCATTCACCTTTGATTAGCTGATGTAACTGAAGTTAAATGTATGAAAACGCTGTATTGTGGTTGTAATTAATTCATAACAATAGATTTGAGTAGCTACCCAAAGCAATGGCAGTCACAACTGAATGTAATAAAGCAATTCCAAAAGTAATTTGCATGCATAGTTTATAAAAGTCCTAGAACTCTTTCAAACATATTTCTTTGATTATAAACAGCTGACATACAACAGTATATTCAATTTTTCCACCCATACTTCCAAAAAAAAATATTACATTCATAGCATAGGGTGAAATAAGTCATACTGTAAACACAGGCTTTGTGTGCAATTTTAGCAAATCAAAGACCAACTGATTTTAAGAAACCAAAATATACCATTGAATAAAAAAACTCAATATGCAAAAAGTTAATCACAAAATTTCCCAAGCAAGTTCAGTCACACCAACTTTCTTTACATTACTTGCCTAGCAAGTTTTTGTAAGAGAGTGACACCTAGACAGAAGTACCAGTGCTAAGGCTCCACCTTGCCCACTGTCCTCTCCTCAGAAGAGGACTGCTCCCTAAAGGAGCAGCCCTTGGGAAAAGCACTCCTGAAACAGATCCACTGCAACTCCAAAGGCTTTTTAAAACATTATCTAATGTTTCAGAATACATACTTTTGCTGCTGAAGCAAAATGACAAGTGAGCTCCTTTATGCAATTTGATTTGAAAGACAGTATGATGTTAAACTCCATCTAAAGTCTACCTTTCTAATGTTCTCTTACCAAACTAATGACGTGAAATAAATAAGCATGTATGGCTGAGCAAGTACAGAAAGACTGCATTTTCTTGCAGGTTTTGATCCTTAAAATAAAGCAGCATAATATTAATGACTTCTGTATTGTGTCCAAACTCATGGGGAGTACCACTTGTGTACAAGGATTTTAAAAAGTTTTGGTGTCTATTTAACACTGAAGAAGACTTTCTTCCATGAATAGTTTTTGTGAAATTTTTTAAGCAGCACAAGGCACTACTTGAGCGTGAGCACGGACAGCAGAAAGTGACCCCAGATCTCTGCTGTCTTTGAAACTGATACAGCAACCCACACTTCAACAGAATATCAGGTTCACACTTCAAGGGGCTCGTGGAAGTGCACAGGGCAGATCCACAGCTAGTGAACAGATTCAAGAGCTGAATGAAAGATAATCTTTCTGTTCTGTGAAAACATATATGATTTCAGAAATCGTTCCCATCCCAGAAGACAGAGTGGGGGAAGAAAAAGAATCAAAAGAGGATTTTCAAATAAAAATGTAACAATGCTCTGGTTTTAGTAAATCAAAGCACTTTAAAAGTTGGTTTGAAAATTCCAAGATAGGTTTGCTTATACTTCATTACAAAGTGTTGCCTGAACATGAAAGGTCTCTTTATTAAAAAAAAAAAAAATCTTGTCAGGGACTTTTTAACTATCTCAGATCTTTTTTCCTCACTTTTTTTTAGTGCAGCCATAGATCAAAACAGACTGTTGTAAAAGCTTTTTTGAAGAAGAGCCAGTTTCTTTTGTGATAGCTCTCCCCTCAGAAATTCACAACAAATTGCTGACTAGTCTAATGATTGAACTTTTCTGTGAAAATTTTCCCAAATCTATAGCTGAAGCTAATCTTCATCAAGAGGCAATCACAAGCAAGCCAAAAGCCTCTGAGTAATTTAAATGACATTGTGTGAGCAGCAGGGAATTACCTTCATTGCCAGTAGGAAAAGACATGTTCTGTCCTGGGAAGCCCTGACCAAGTTTCTTAGGAGACCTTTGAACTCAGAATTCTAGACCTCAGACTAAGTCGACGGCACTGTCTTTGCTGGGGCGTTTTCAACAAGGAATGTGTGATTTAAAAAGACTTAGGTAGTTTTTCAAACAGTCCATCTCCAAACTGCAAAGCTTCTGAAGAACACACATGCAGATGATGTGTGCGGGACTACATCTCTAGGTTTCACAGCAGTGAGGAAGGAAGCTGAAGGTGCAGGATGAGGCCTGAGTTGAGAGCAGTCCTCATGAAAACAAGGGTGAACAGGAGATAAGGAGTCAGTGTTAGAGCTCATAAGAGGATGAGAGCAACTGTTCTGTGCCTAAATAAAAACCCGCCCGACGCTGCAATGAAAAATGTAGGGACATTAGAGAAGCTTGAAAGCAACAGCCCAATATTCAGCAGGGCCTATACTCACAGTAAGCTAAATAACCTCACTAAAAAGAAAGTCCCTGTACAGGTAAATATCTGTACAGCACTGCCTACTGGGAGCTAAGAAAAATATTTTAACTCATATTATCTCAGGGATTAAGGGCTCAACATGTAGCAGTTATCCTGACCCACCCAACAAAACCCTTGCAGCAGGGATGAACAACACATGAACTCACCAGACTTGTTCAGTGACCATTATTTGTTAACTACTTGTTATCTCCAGAATGAGGCAGGGAATTACAGAAGAAGGAAAAGTCTTAACTACATTCATCAGAATATATACCTTTGAGGCAAGAGTATGTATTCATCCAAGAAAACTCCATTTCCTCTCTATCTCCACAACACCAAGCACAACATTTCAATACAATTTTTGGGTTATAGCCCTAAACTGTGGATGCACAAACTGAGACACCTGGGATCTACTACAGACCTCCAAATGGAAGCCAGCAGGACTTGTGTTTAATTCATGCAGTAAGAAAGTGTAATTTAGGGGAAGTGTTAAATGGACTTAAAAAGGTCTTGAATTTTAAGTGTGCATTTGTTTGATACACTTAGTTAATTCTGAAAGAACTCTTCATGCTGGGGTGACAATATTAATGGAGATAAAACTAGCAATGCATAGAGAGTGATGAGGCCTACAACACAGAATGAGGGTACGTGCTCTGGATTCAGTGAATGAATCATTGATATGATCACTGAGAATGCTCATGATAACCAACTTTAAGCAGACATCCCTCCTAATGAAGCCCTGATTCTCAGAAGCACTGAAATCTGTGTATCAAACTTCTAATCATCAGTGCTCAACCTTAAAGAAGCTTTTACACTCAACTCCAGCCCTTCCACCCGACCCTACACAGTCACAGAAAATACAACAGCCTCTGGATGTCACAAAGATCTCTCCCTGTTCAGCTCCAGGTCATGAGCCCAACACATTCCTCAACACGGCCTCACCTGGCAGCACCATTTCTACATATCTCCATCTGTTTTGAAAATTCAACTGGTAAGAAAACAATGGTCACTGACAGTGGGTAACTGTTAGGCAGAACATATTTTCTTTTCTCAACCAAGTCACCTGAGGAATTAAAAAAGCTCTTAAGCTAAAATGCCATCAGAGGAAGGTCTGTTACTCTAGGGAACAGCCTGCTCACAGAATCATTGCAAAAACCCACAAAGCATTTCTCAAGTCTTTGGGTACTTTGCCTTGTCTAACATAACAGTTTCATGGTACAGGTTTAGTTGCACATTGCCTTTGAAAAATGCAGGGAAAGAAGGAACCAGGTGAAGCATAACCCTTAATCACCTATTTATTTTATGGGTTTAATAATCCCCAACACAAGTTACCTCAGGATAGTGTGTTTTTTTTCGCAGAGCATCTGGAACAGAGGCACATATTTAAGAGATGGTCTCTGTGCCTGAATGAAACTTGGAAGAGAACAAGTCACCATTCACTGCAGAGATGATCTACATGCCTGTCTGGCATTCAACAGGCTTGTCCTAGAAACATTTTTGGCACGCTGTTTTATACTAAGCTAAATTCTCAGCATGACAGGAAGTTACTTTTTGACCTAACCAAGTTGTCCTTAAAAAGGTACATCATAATTATTCCTGGCTTTTGATGACTTTTTTTTTAGCTGTTTGGCTGAATCAATTTTGCTTCTCTATAGGAGCAATACAATGTTTGAAGGGACACTTACTTGAGTCAAAAGTACCTGATACATTTTCTCCAAAACCAGTGTTCATAAAAACATCAAAACATATAAAAAAATATTTATTCAACCAACACCACCCCAAAAAATCTAAAGCCCAAATGAACCTGAGAAAAACTGTAAAAGGATCTCACTGGAATCAAGATGGGATGAAAATATTACTGAGTTTAGCAGTATTTTAAAAGCTGCACTTCAAATGCCTACTCTAAGGATATACCCCACTGCTGTCAAACCAATTAATAAAACCCTACTTGGAGAGGAATTATGCTAAATATTTTATTACTCTATAAAACATCAATATGCAAAATTCTGTACTCTACACTAGGAAAAACTGTAAAAGACCATTTTTGAAAAATACATGATAGAACAAAGGCAGCACCTCCTGTACTTGTGTATTAGCTGGGTTATAGAGTTGCTGTTTCCCTGTGTTGGGAGAGCCTTTGCAACAGTGTGAAGTCATAATTCAATACAGAAATATGCATGGCATATTAATAAAGCTTGTTTGATATACTCTCTGTATGCAAATTTGAGAAACTGAACCTCTGTATTCAGCTTACAGATTTTGATTACTTTTCAGAAAGCTTTTTCAGTTGAAAATTTTATAAAACAAAGTGAATGTTGAAAGCAAAAAATAAATAATATTAAACACTGTAGCCCTAGGGCACTCATACCTACTCTGCTATAGTGAAATACACAACTTGGTTTCTGCTGCAGATGATCTGTGATGTCCCCTCTAAGCTTTATTATTAAGCTGATAAATGACTCACTAGAAACATGGTGAAAGCTTTTGGAATTCATTGTGCTATGGAAAACAAATTAGAAACTTAACTTGTTGCATGAGGGATTACCCTTCACAGCATGGCCTTTACAATGTGAAACTAATTATTGCAGGGAAGATTTATGGTGTTTACAGTCAAGAATTCAGGGTCACTTTGACCAAATTCATGTAACTTTAGACCTCAGGCTTGTCTGACTCTAAATAGAATGACGACTCCAGCAAATTTAAAGATAGAAATAAGACTACTTTTTTTTTTCCTATTGAAAGCAAGAAGCTGGGAAATAGGGGCTTAAAAATTTTAGCTTTAGGTATTTACTCTGATCATTTTTTCTTTCTGAATAGGCAGATAATAGAGTGTGTAGAAAAATGTGTTTTAATTTTGGTTAATTTCACAGGAGTTCACTAGAGTGTTAAACCCTGGAATCCTCCAAGTATTTTCATACAATCACTCAATGATCAAAATATGTGCTACTAATCTGAAAATATGGCTGGCTGCATAATGAAGAAGCCAAGCTGTCTATCTTAAGTGAATAGTAAAAGTGATTTAAATTCATAGAACAATGTAAAAAGTCAATAGTAAAACACAATATCTAATATAGAAATTGGTTTATCCTAAGTTATAAAGTAAAACAAACACTTAAGAGAATGGGAAGTGATTTGTGCGTCAAGAAATTTCTTTCCAATAGCTCAATATTTTTAAGCACAACGTCTTACCACATTATATTGGGTTCTTATGAAAAACCCAATGTTTTATATGCCATCTACTGCCTCTTGAAAATTATTTATTGTTTTGCCAATAGCCTAACTCCAAGTTTATGAGGACACCTTGAACATGCTTGAAACAAATGCCTTGTACTTGAGAGCCTCCTGCAACATCCTGCTGCAGCTAACCTACGACATATTTTTCCCAGACTCTTGCTCATTCAGAAAAGCATTTAAGCTTGCACTTCATTTCAGTGATACAGCAGCTCCTTTATCATTATTTAAGAAGATTTTAAAGCTTTATTCAACTAGGGTTGCTGGTACATCCAGTGGGATACTTTCAACCTCTGTGAACATACACAGGAGTTAAGCAGCTGTGTAACACTAATGGCAGTAGACAATTATGACTGCAGTTGTACTTCCAGCCACATCACAAACTTAATTTCTGGCAAAAACGGATAACCTCTGAAGTGAAACAAGCAAGCCTACCAAAATCAGGATCATCGTGGTCAGATGCAATGTTGCACCCTGCTACTGTTGATACAAAAATACATCAGTCCAACAAAGACTGGAATCAAACACCGATTTCTCTCTATCCAGAAGGCATACAGGAAAGTGAATCTCTCAGAATGAAGAGCTGATGCAGAGCTAATCCAATTTAATTAACTATATCCAATAACACTTCCCCTTTAAAATACAGTTTACAGTGTTTTTCTTGGAAAACACTAGCTCATAGTTTTAGCAATGACCTAAGCATGACCCAAGCTTTTCCTGTAGCATTACCAGGAGGTGATACCCACTAAGTAAGGAATTTTGAGGAAAGCTGGTCCAAACCAAGAACAAAAGATTGTGTCCTAAATCAACACACAGAGAAGAGTCACAATGGGGCCATACTGCTACATTCCTTAAGGCAATGTAAAAGACCTTCTGCCAACATTATAACCTGGCAAATGTTACAAGCTTATAGCAATAATTATACCATGATAGATTTTATTTATCATAACTCAGAGTCATGCGATTGTAGGCTGTCTGGAACTTTATTTTTGGTGTATTAATATCAGATCCTGGTTATAATTCCTTATTTATCACCAGCATTGACACAGCAGTAAAGGAAGCAACCTGACTTTCAGATTCCTGCACAGGCTGACAATATTGACAGTATACAGTTTAGAAATCAAAACATTCAACAGGTGGTGATGCCATTTTTATTTATATCAGCCACTTTCAACAAGAAATGGCCCATGAGTATTGTCTGTTACCATATTAATAGCTAACGAGAAACAGAGAAATCAAGACTTTATAAGAGGTCCCTACAAATCAATGTTTTGGGAACAGCACAGCAGTGGCATTAACAGCAACCAATTCTTTCATCAGAAGCAAGGGGGAGAGAGACAGGAGAAGTCCAAGGATTTGAGGCTGCCCAGAGCTGCCAGAATGATTTGGTGAGAAATAACTAAATTTGATGTAACGCGGATGAAAGGAAAGAGTAGAGTTTGAGGCTTGTAGGTTCTTTAGGACAACACAGAGGAGGACAGGAGCTCTACAGTGGAAGGAGGTCCAGATTGAGGTAGGTTTGAGCTACTGCCTCTCCCAACACACAGATTTTGCCTGCTTTGAATTAGGGAATATGGTGGCCTGATCCAGATGTATCCTAGGTCTGCAAACTAACAACTGCACCTTGACCACAAAAACTTCAACAGCTCCATGGACTGAAAATTGAAAGGAGTCTCATTTTCACTATGACTTGTGCTGAACTTCATGTTAATGTACATAAGATTGAGTCACTATTAGAAATATCCTTATTTATCTAATTTGGACTTTTCTCCTTCAATGAATTGAAACAATTTAATTTTATATACAAATGCTACAAAACCATTTCTTAAGGAGAGTGCACCTATACTGCAGGTGGATTCTAGCACATATTAAAAAACAATCCCAAATTTGTCATAATTTTAGAATAGCTGTCAAAGTTTGGTTCAAGAATTTCATTAACTATGTATTCAAGTGCAGCATCTAATTTAACCAGACAGTACTCCAGAATCCTGAAATGGAAACACTTCTACTTTAAATTATTTCATAAGGAAATATCATTATGAAATTATTCTTGCCATTCTCAGAACACTCTGAGCTAAAATAGAACTCGATTTAAATGCAACCAGAGTAATGAGCAGTGTATTCGAACCATTTTTATATTAAAAAAAAATTAATTAATGTTACAAAACATGTAAGAAATTAAAAATCTGAAAACTGCTGCACACAAATGAAGTGTTTGAAGGAACACTATTTTTAATTTACCAATTGAAAAAAATATTTCATAAATGAAACCTCCTAGAATCAGGCTCTTCTAAGGGAGATGTTTCAATGTATTTTGAACACACTGCAAGTTCAAGAGATTTAAGACCCTCTCTTTCAGTATGTACAAATATTCCTCACTTGTTCAGTCTCAAAAACAAAGACAGCAGAAGAGCTAATGCGGTAACAGTTTCTGATAAAAAACAGCCATAAATCAAAGTGTCAGTCTCATGCAGTTTTTCCCTTATAATTTGTAAAACTTATTAAGCAGCACAAACTTAGTATTTCAAAGAACTAATTTATGTTTAAAATTATCAACCCTTCCCCCCTTCTCCATGTGTACATACAATTAAAATTATACTTGCAAATATAATGTCAGTAAACCTGACAGGACACATACTGGCTACTCCTACTTTGCATGGTATCACACATTTAGGTTATGAATCACCGAAGTCAGGTTGATGAACAAGCACAGGGTTGTTCATCTGAGAACCAGACACTTTGTAGCAAATTTCCTATTTGAATGGAAGGAACAATGCTGGCAGAAGTCCCAGAACTGCTCACACCACGAAAGGAACAATGTGACAACAGCATGGCAGGTTTATGATAAATATTTCAGAAATGTGTCTTTTAGCAGGAAGGGATTACATAGACCTTGGGGAATAAAAATATTCCCAGTAGCGTCTAGTTGGCATCTCCTTTATGCAAAATGAAAAGCACAGCACAGACGATAATTTCCATTTATTTGAATGCAAATTCATGACTGTTAGAATAAAAATAAATTTTAATTAATTTTATGGTCTTTCACTGTGAAAATCTGAAGAAAATTGTGTCATTTAATTTGTTCTTCTGAAAAGCAGACCTGCATTTTTTATTTTCCAGGATTTTAAATGTTCATGCAGTGCCACTGAAGAGGAAGGAAAATCGCCTTGATAGGACATAGGTAAACAGTTCACAATTGCTATTTCATTTCTATATATAATTTAGCAGTTTTCTCTCAAATGGGGAACAGGGGCTATGCAAAAGACACTAAGGCATGGAGGAACCTAGCAAAAAACCCAAAATGCACTGCATTTACAGAATTCACAGAATGCACAGAATTCACAGAATGACTACATTGGAAAAGACCTTAAAGATCATCGAGTCCAACCCATGCCCTAACACTTCAACTAAACCATGGCACCAAGTGCCATATTCCAGTCTTTTTAAGCATATCTAGGGATGGTGACTCCACCACCTCTCTGGGCAGACCATTCCAGTACTTCATCACTCTTTCCATGAAAAACTTTTTCCTAATATCCAACCTCTATTTCCCTTGACTCAGCTTGAGACTGTGACCTCTTGTTCTGTCAGCTGCTGCCTGGTGAAAGAGACCAACCCCCACCTGACTGCAGACACCTTTCAGGGAGTTGTCCAGAGTGATAAGGTCACCTCTGAGTCTCCTTTTCTCCAGGCTAAACCCCAGCTACCTCAATTGTTCCTCATAGGGCTTGTGTTCCAAGCCCCTCACCACCTAGTTGCCCTCCTTGGGCAAGTCTGTTTTGCTAGCCACCATCATAAACTCATGTCCCCAAGTAATAAATAACCTCCACAATACAACAACAGATAAAAGAATCTTTGCAACATTCAAGTACAGTAAAACAAGATACTGTCAAAGCTGTCAATGCCTCTGTGCATGTAAAGCAAACATTGCTCCATGTACGACATCCTCTCTCTGTCCAGCTCGTAGTGAACATGAGATTGAGCTCTTTGGCTGTACATCAAGATCAGCTGACTGAAAAGTAACACCAGCACAGACCACATCTAGTTACCATCTGGAGGAGGTATACTGAACATGCAGTACAGTTTTGGTTTTTTTTTAATATTCCTTTCTAGAAAATGAAGACCCTGTACTGCTCACTCAGGCTCACAATGGCTTTAAAACTCACTAGACAACTCTGTCAGCATTTGGTGGTCTCACATGAAGAGTACAGCCTAAGAAGAGGCTGCCCTTGACAGTGAAGTTGCACTCTAACAAAATTGCAAGTCTCCAGTGGGTCTTTTTGCTTTTCATTATAATATTTGAAATCAACTTTCACTCAGTGTTAGGCAACATGAAAAAGAGGGAGAATAAACTTGTAAACAGCTCACTCTGAGAAAAGCACAATCGTTTTGGTAACTATGATGCTTTACACTGAAGTTCTTAGAGCAATATTTATTAATAACGTATGATTACCAAAATTAAGTGTGGCAATATATGTTTTAGTACACATTGTTTTAAGGCAACATTCACAGTAAGGAACTATGTTACTTCCCTGCTTGGAGGAGAAGAAAGATTGGTTTTTAAAAGGAAAAAAAGAAGTATTTTAATAGAAGCTTTTGCTATCCCATGACATTTAAGCATAATTAGCTGTTAGGACACTGAACACCACCTACACACTGGTCTCTGTTATTCAGATAAAGAAAATGCCGTAGGGGGTTTTTGTGTTTTGGACTACTTTGTGCACCACAGCTCCAGGGACTTCTTTTATTGGTTAGCGCTACATATAATTTTAGGCTTTTGGACTGTCTCTACAAATGGTAAAATGTTGATTCTTCTTGCACAGGAAGACTGAATTCAACTAGGAAATACATATGTATGTATAAGGAATTCAAGTCCAAGTGCACTTGACATTGCATTTTGAAACTAGAGATGAAAGTATTATATATTACAATCAAGGTAGCGAGAAAGATATAAAAGAGCAACATGCATTCTCTTAAAAAAGAAAATGACAGGAACAGTAACACAAAACAACTCAGCATTAACCCAGTGCTACATTAACCAAGACCAGTCATCTTTGATCACATGCACATTGGTTGCAGTATTTAGTTTATACAGTTTGACTCAACTGTCACTATTGTACAAACCTATCAAGTTCAGATACATAGACACTTTATGCAGCATGGTGATATTGTGAACATGTCAAAACTAGCACTTGTTTTGACAAAACTAGCACTAAATCTAGGCAAAACTCTTCATTATAGTTGTCATAAGGATAGTTCTTCTTGCTGAGCACTGGAACTATTTACTCTTGCCTAATTTCTTCCAAGAATTCTTCCATGCAACAGTAACACGTGAAATATTGACTCAAGTTTGCACTTTTTCTAAGTTTCTAAGTTGTTTTTTTTTTTTAGTTACTTGTTTTTCTACACCTGATGGGGTTATTTATTTTTTAAACTCTATATTTAGACATACAGTGGGAATTCCACGGTCCCATTGAAAGTGCACAATAAAGTAAGAGAAAATGCTGGTTTGACAGGACAGTGTGATCCAGACCTTAACCTAAATTTAATCACCTATTGATTGCAAGAAAACTATTCCTGTTACATCAGGATAAACTTGATTTGTGTGTAAAACAGACGCAGTACACCAGAAAAGCCAGTATGTAGAAGCTCACTTCACCACCAGGTGAAATCAGGTACTTACTAACCCAAGCAGAGCCCTTGAAAAGGAGAAGTTGACAAAGCACATCCCTGTAACTCAGGAGCCAATGTAACTCTTCCTTTTTTGCTCTTTATCCAGCCAGCACCACTTGCCCATTGATCAGTGTTTAGGGAATTCTTGTTCCCTTCTGTAACCTCAGCTAGACACCACTCAAACATACCTAGTGGGTCAATGGAAACATGCACAAAACTCAAACCAATGAACAAACAGGAGGGATTTTTATGCCTCTCAGTTATTGACATCCAAACTATCAAGGAAAAAACGTGACTTATAGTCCCAGCAGAAAAGCTGCTTGCAGTGTTCATGAAAATACATATTAACTATGGACAAGAGTACAGCACTGCACAAAGTGTCATTACCCCTCTTGATGGTATTCTTGAAACAAGAGCTATAATAACAATAATAATAATAATAATAATAAATTACCTGTTTTAATCTACCTTATGTCCCAAAAATAACACATTTCACAACTGACTGTTTTAAGTGTGTGTTGCAAGCACAGTATTACTGGTTCTGCTGCTCTAGGCCTATACACAAGGGGTCAGATTCATTTTTTTGTCCCACCAGATTGAGTATGTATTGAAGAGAATGCTCAACAGAAGAAACACTGTGCTTGTACTATGCGTGAGTAAACAGGTTTGGAATGTGACTTTGAGAGTAACCATTCATATCAAAGTGATCACTTAATTCTGCAAAATTAATATAACGCCCTGCAGCAAAAAAAACCCCGATAACACAAGTTCAAAATATTTAGGAGATGCTTGGCTCTGTATGCAGTTGTAATCTTTTCTTCTTTAACATGAATCATGGTGGGAAAGCAATCTTTTAATTTCTTCAGATTTCTCTACTCTGATGTGCTTGGCCACACCAAAACACATTATTGTACAACATCCCAGTCACATAACCACAGTTACCAACTGCCACGACCTGCAGCCAAGGGCTGCACATTTATGGAAGACTGTCTTTTATACAGCAATTAAGCAATTATGCAGTAATTAAAGATGTAAGACCTATCCAATACATGGAATATTAGCTCTGGCCCTGGTGTCATCTTCTTCTAGACAAACCACAGCTCTGTAATCCCCCTGAGAGGCCTGGCCTCACTTTCAGAGATAGCCAGAGCTAAAAGTCATTACCCAGACCCCCAGGAGTTACAGAGCTGTTAATGTGAGCTGCGCAGATTAGTGTTTACCCAGGAAGCCAAATCAAAGTTGCAACATCATCTTCCAACTTTGTGTTCTCTTCCAAACAAAATGAAAGCTAGAAGCCATTTGATTTTTTTGCAAAATACAATACTAAAAAAGAAATTGAGCATTTCTCTAGAAATCATTCTAAATGGGAAGAAAGGACGCTGACAATAAAAAGCTTGTTCATTGAAAGAAAATAGTAAAAGTAAGACTAAATCACTGCCTAACTGTTGCCAGCTAAATTAAAACAAAAGACAGACCCCAAAAATAAGTGTCAACTCTATACATCCTCTCAACCTGGGAAAGAAGAGTTTAAGATTTGGATCCCAATTCTGCAGCACAAGCCCATCTCTAATTAAAATGAATTTAATGTAAGAAAGAGATGATAATAAATATGTAACTTTGACTCCTGTGGTGACAGCGGTCTGTGCGCCAAATTCTTGCTGAAGGCAAATTTCTATGGCAAGCTATAAGGCTATAAAAATAAGGGTTTATAATAAAAGTACTTACAGATGCTTAACTCCAGCAGTGCTTTCAGAGAATCCTGTAACAAATGCTTGAAATGACAAGGTCCATAGTCCATTCACCATGTTTAATTGCAATGCTGATTCAACATTTATCTTCCCAAAGAAGCAACAGGGCATCGCTATCAGCTCTGGCATCTCAGATGGAGAACATTCCAGCAATTCTACAACATTCTACTTACACAGCAGCTGCAAGAAGCTTTCATGAAAAGATAATGTGTGCAAAGCATACACAGGTATAAATGAGCTCTTGTAAAGTCAACTATCTAAATTAAGCACAACGATTCCGCAAGATGTACTGGATAAACACATAGCAAAAAAAAAAAAAAAAAAAAAAGGCAAAAGTTTATCCAAAGACATTTCAGAGTACGGAGTGTAACACTTTTTATAAGTCTAACTTTGGAAGACAAAGCTTTTCATTTTGTAATGAGATACATTGTTAATAGCAGACTGTAGAAAAAAAGGTAATAAAAATGAGGCACTGCAACCTTGATGGTTATCCACAGCTGCCAGGAAGTTTTTAATTAAGATGAGCCATTTCAGCCAGTAATTGGAGGAGAGGCAGCAGGGACACACTATCACGTCAGTCTTCCAACTCCAGGGCTCTTATCAGCCCCTCATTCTTTCTTAGGACTCCACAATTATCTCTTCCTAACTCCTTTTCTATCAAGGAAACACAACACTGGCTCTGTATTAGGCACAGAGGGATGTATTTGAAAAGACCAAGCACAGCAGAAGGAAGCCAGACCTGTGGTTTCAAGAATATTTTAAAGGAGTCCTCCTATAAAGCAGCTACAAAATACAACTGCACACATCTTTATCCATTCACAGTCATGCCAAAGGGTGCAAAAGGGTACCTCCAAAGGCTGGGCTGCCAGGTGAGGACCAGCCATACATCCATACAATTTGCACAGGCAAGAGGCATTCATGGGGGCTAATGAAAGCGCTGTGAATCCTGCTCCTGGTTCTGTTACTTTAGATCTGTATTAGAGACGTATCATACTCCACAGAATAATGTCCCACATTGCATTCTCCTGCAGCTGGGGGTTGAACATAAGACAGTTTTATAACTGCACTTGGGTCTCTGTATCCCTGGGTCCTAGATACAGTGAGAGGGCATGGCTGATGGTTTGAGGCTATCTGCTGGATTCCCACTGAGTTAATAGCAGCGTCAACAAATGTTTGTTTTACCCCTTCCTTCTTCACTTCCTCCGTACCTCAGGTCAGAGATGCTGCAGAGTCTATGTAAATCTCACAAAACTGGGAATATGCCAGTCAGTTTTACAGCTCTTCAGAGTTACCAGGCTATTATAAAGGGCTGGAATCCCTTTTAACATCTGGAACAAAACTAAACAGGCCAATGTGTGATTAAAAAAAACCCTGAATAACAAAACCACCACAAACCAAACCGCCTCTTCCTGCAGCTTCATGTGTCTTTTGTATTTCAGTGTACACCGTTACCTTTAAAATAAATAAACAGCATAGGCTACATAGCTGAGCCAGAAGCTGTTATAAACATGGGGTTGGGTTTCACCACAAACTTTTATACAGCTACAATGGAAGAACTCCAGGTTGATGAACATTCAATTGGTTTTGGGAGGGGTTTTTTTGTTGTTTGCGGGGGATTATTTTTGTCTGTTGTTGTGTGGTTTGGGGATTTTTTGTGAAAAAAAGTGTATGCAGTAACATTGTTTCTTTAATAGCATAATTATAAGACTTACGGGTACCTGAATTGCATCAACTGCCAAGGACAGCAATAGGAACTTAGCTTAAATTCCTATTCTTTAACTCGAGGAACTTACTTAGCTTAAGTACCTAGAAATTTATCTCACTGCAGTGGTTTGAATTTAAGCAAAGTTAAATTTAGTTTACAGAGCATCAGAAAATTTCCTAACAGCAAAATATACTAGAATGTGAAACAGTCTCTTAGGGAAAGCTTTATCACTTGAGTCAGATAAAAATGGACACCAGAGAAAAATACAGTAGGACACAATCCTGCACTGGCAAGTGTATCAGCCAAGATGATCTAAAGGGTTTTCTTCCTTTGGTTTCTGTTAAGTGTGAATTGCTCATAAAGTGATTGCAATGGAATATGTTAAAATATTCAGGAGCCACAGTAGCCACATCAGCTATTACTCATTCCCTTTCAGCTTTCCCTTCCTACCAAATATGAGAGTAGTTTAAGCAGCAGAGAGGAGCAGAGCATTTCTGCGAGGCTGCCACGTCACCCTTTGAAAGGCAGTGCACCCTGGAGTCACCGCATCCTACCGGGAACGCAAACTTTGAACTTTTCAGCAATTCTTTACACCTACTGCGTCTCTGCTTGGTCTCTTGTAGTAGGATTAACACAAGTATGTGTGACAGGAAAAGCGCCTTTGATTTGCTTGTCTTCAATTCAACGGTCAGTGCACCAGTTCTGAACTGCTCAGACTGTGAACTAGCAGAGCTCCAATTCAGAATAACTTGCAGAAGTTAATTATTTTGTAAACATCATAGATGGTTTTTGGTTGGTTTTAAGTCAGCATTTTAATTAAAGCTAAATTGTTTATCTTTTCAAAACAACAACAAAAACGAAAAAACTCAAACTTGGTTCCTCCTTTGCAATAAAAGCATTCTTAATCTCGGCTAAACCAGGTACATCACACTGTACATCACACTGTTTCCTTCCTGGAGAAGAGTTAACCACAATTATGATACATTTACAGCTGCAAATTATTTATTCCTTTCAGCTTCCAGAAACTACTAAAATACTGTGTCAAAGCAGTAGTGTCAGTTCAGAAAAATATTCAAGAATGTGGTTAATTCTAAGCATGTCAACAATCCCATTAACTTTAATTAAAGAGACGCATAAGTTGTTTGCTCAGTAAGGATATGATTTGTAATGTACTTAACCTTAAGCATGCACCTATATATTTTACAAAATGTACATACCACTTCAGAAATTAACCCAGAAAGAATGATGGAGGTAAATACTAGCAAAAAAGTATGTAAAGGTGCCTCAGAGAAAAAAATCATGGAAATAAGATTTTCAAAATAAAATCCATTCCTACTTGAGGATGCTGTTTTGAAAAGCTGTTGCATTGCTGAAAAAGTTCAAGCTCTGGAACAGGCACAGGTGACTCAACAATTCTTAAACGGTCAGAGGAAAAAGAGAGAAGCGGTAATATAGTTCAGCTACAGTTCTCTGCCTGGGGCCACAATATACAATTTTACTACAAAACAAATTGGAAACATCATTGTTCATCAAAATGCACAGTAAAGTAATCCAGGACAATTTTTGGCATTGCTGTCAGCTCTTTCTCAGGGTTTAACATACTTTGATAATCTCTACAATAGTTTTCCACTAGCAGAAGGTAACAGGTTAGTAAAAATGAGTATTCTCCTTAAAATTAAACAAGGGCATCATTCACAATTTCCTATCCTGGGACTTTTATTCTACAGTTGTTAAGGAAAATTGAAATCAAAATTTGTTTAAAAACTTACTTAATATTTGCTAAATTAAGATTTTAACTAAAATGTTAAAAACAAGCTCCTTTTCATCATTATCTTGATTACATTTTCATATTCAAAGGAATGGCTATATTAAATTTCTTCAATTTGAGTTCAATTTTGTATCTTCATTCCCAAGTGCTAGAAAGTTCCACACTGCTTAGCAACTGGAATGAACACTCTGTGCATGGTCAGTACTTCATTGCAACCTTTTCATGTAACTTTGTGTTTAGCTGGCATGTATAATTTACCAATCTTCTATTACAAAGATTTTAAAGCTTTTTAAGACATACTAATTTAAAGCTATTGTTAGCTTAGAATACCACTTAGGTATCATGAGAAAAAATGAAACCATAATTGCTGTAAATTTTAAGGAAGTTGTGGCAAACTGGTACTGGAAGAGTTACTAAAAATAAAACCTGTACTTAGATCATGTATGTTCCTAATTTAGCATGAAGTCCCTACTTTATTGATGCTCTGTTGAATAGAGACATATCTTTGAACTGCCCTGTTCTGAGGCTTCTAAGCACTCCAAATGTGCCTGCCTTGCATGGAATTACACCATGCCAAGTCCTGACTCAGAAAACTGGATGTGTCAGATATTTCTCATGTCCCTAAGGAGGGTATATGAAGCTTTTTATTTTGGTCTGTGTCTTTATATCCAGCTTTCTACAGGCTGGTTTTCTAAGAAGCACATCCATCATGTGTACCTGCACTTCTAGCCCACCAATCAACCCCCCCCTTCCTGCAGCACCATTTATTATCTAGTGACAGCTGTTGAGTTGTTTTCTGGCACGTTCAATTTCAGTCCCAGCTCTGATACTGAAGGAATTCACAGAGCACTGCTTTCAGGTCAGTTTAAAACATATAAGATCCTATTTAGACTAGCACCATTTCCACTCAAGCACCAGGTTCTGACCACACCATCACACACAGAGCAAAGCACCGACTAAAGACAGTGCAGACATAAGGTTATAGCTTGGGACAAATCCTGGCAAAAAAACAATGCTGAAAACTCTGCATAAAATCTAAGGCCTGCTCAAATTTCTGGCAAAACCCCCAGTGACTTCCACGAAGCCAGGAGCTACCCACCTCCTCTCTCAGAACAAAGGAATGCTACCACTGAATATGGGTTTAAATCTCGCCTGTCCTGCTGCACACAAAACACACCTCACTGCTCTGCAGCACCGAGGTACCAACTCTGCTGAGGCCACAGATGCTGCTGAACTAAACCCAAGGCAAACAAGTGTCAGCCAAACTTTTCTTTTCTCCTTCCCTTCCCTGAGTGCTCTATTCAAAACATGGGGTGGGGGGAAAGGAGAGGGGGAGGAGGCACAGATTATGTTTCAAATTAAAATAAATGCAGTTGTTCCCAAACCAGTCTCCAGCTGTTGTTTGTCATCTTCTCCAGGACACAATACAGGTTGTCACTACTTGGAGCCACAGATTGCCAGCTAAGAAGGGTTGAAGGACAGGAATACACAGGTTATACCACTGAGATACAGAAAAGCTGAGTGTAGGAAGCCTGTATCAGCCACCTGCACCACACACTTGAAATTTCCTGAGCATGTTTTAGTTAAATTACATTAATGAATCAAAATCAGAAAAGTTGAGGAGAGCAGGGAGAAAAAAAAGAAGAGACTGTCAAAAAACATACCCACCAACAGTAAAGAAACAAAAATTAACTATGATTTTTTAATGGTTTTTCTAGAATGAATTGGTAAAAATAAGCTCTAAAAGGTCTTTAGGCCCTTTAAAAGGCAGTCTGTGTTAAAGACAGTATTTCTCAATGGATTATCTTCTACCAGATTTTACTCTAGTATGCAATGCTGATCATCTCATTTCTGGTCCAAGATTGCTGACTTCCCATCAGTGCTTATTGCTAGGATTATCATCTTTGGGAACTACAGAAATTATTGTATAATAAATAATGTTCAATAAATCAAGCATGACTTCACTGCTGAATTATGCGGCTTCCGTCACAGTTGCCTACACTCACAGAACCTTAAAGATTAGCTGGTTTAGCAATAGAATTTAGAAGTGTCCTTGGTAATGAAAGACACATTCAGGAAACTGAAAACCTTTCGAGCTATTACTTTAGTTTGTTTAAAATCCCAGAGTAAGGAATGGAAAAGGCAGCAACTTTTCTCTCTGAAAATAAAATTACAGATTTTTACTTCTCTTTTTTTAAACTAAACTCCCTAACTGGAGTTGCATTATTTATAGTCCAATTGCTTTCAAGGCCACAACACATATGAGAAATGCAATGAAAACTGACAGCAGTATGGATCTGCACTTTGTAAAAGAGGCTCTGTGGTTACATCTTTAATAATTCTAGTGAGAGAAAGAAAAAATAAAAAAAAGAAGCAATTTGGTAAAAATGTCAACATTCTACACAGGTCTGATTTTCCACACAATGCTCCTCTTGCTGAGCTAGTGCTTCAGCTATAGCCAATGGCACAAGGTACAGCCACACAAACAAAAACAAACACACAAATAAATTACCTTGAATACTTTAGAAACCACCATCACTGTTAGCAGTGCCTATATATAAATGCCCTACCATAAATGCAACCTGCAAAGGGACTTTGCTTTCATCATAGCTCAATATGAAAGGGTAAACAATATTACTTTAGGAAAGATTTTTAAAACAAATGGGTGATTATATATTAAGTGTTTTGCACTAATGTTTTTCTCTTTTGTGAACTCTGCTTTGGCTGGTTTGCCATGTTAGGGAGTAAGGGGAAACCAGCTGAACATAAACTGTTTTGAAAGTTTGCATCTGTAAACTTCTGAGACAGCCTGAGGGAGGTGGTGATAATTCAGTATCTTATAATAGCAGGCAGCACAGAGATCAAAGAGAAGGAAGACTTGGCTGAAACTAACTATGACTGTTTGACTGTGTGAGGTACTAGTAAAAATAAATTATTTTTTATGCCTAAGGAAGACTGTCTGAACTGCAGCCCTGTACACCTTCCATTTTCTGGGCTTTGTTACAGCCACGGTGCAGTAAGAACCTCCTCCTGACAATACATATCTTTGATAAACACTTGGAATAGATGTGAAGGTTTGACTACACTTGCATGGACTTTTCATTGAAAATGCAGTTTTTGTTTAACTAAAATTTGTGGCTTTTTTTTTCCTAGCAGAAAGCTAGGAGATGATTGAAACTGAAGCTCCTTGAAGTACAGGTAGAGACCATCTCACTGTAGAACACAGTAATTTGTTCAGATGCACCATCTCAGAATCTGAACTAAGGTGCCAGTACCGAATACTCACTTATAAAAAGCTAAAGCAGACTCTGTCACAAAATCTGTGTTTTATTTGCATGGGATTTTTTTATGGTGTTCATTAATTATGCCAGACTGCAAGTGTCTGGCTGTGATTTTGTCTCTGGGAAGACTCTGGAGGCTGGCTGACACAAAGACACTATTTCTTTCTGTAAACCTAAGACAATTGTACATTTAGTACTGAACATGGTTCTCCAAATGCTACTTGAAATACTGTTGCACAATTTTTTTCAGAGCATCTATTGCCAAAGAGCAGCTAGACTACTTGACTTCAGATTTCTATCTACGTCCTATCACAAGAGCAAAACTGCAAGTGATGCAACCCAGAGGCAGGTATTTCTTCAGCTTAGAGAAACATATTCAGACAAACTACATGGTGTTTGTGATGCCTATTCAATTTCATACAGCCTTTATGCTGCTCCTTTTTATTCATTAGGTATCCAAAAATATTAGGGTCTGATTGTCTTGATGTGCTCTTTCTTTTACACACCCCACTATATTGCACAATGGTGCTGTTAGGACAGACAGGTCTTGCAATGATCAAAGGGTGTCAAACAGATGTGGAAATGGCTTTGGACTTAAATCATATTCAACTTGTTATGGGTGTGAGCCCAGGGGAAAAAAATAGTGTTTTCTTATCCATAAGCTACAAATCATTTGATACTCTAAATCCCAATTAAGCTAGTGCTTAAATCCTTCACAAACCAACAGCTACCTAACTTGAGCAAACACATCAAAGCATTTCACTGAACTAGGGCTTTCGAAAACAATGCAAAGCCCACTGTGGATATCTACCAGGATTTCAGTAAAGCCTTTGGTACATCTCCCATGGCATTCTCCTGGAGAAGCTGGGACCCCATGGCTTGGACAGGCGCACTCTTTGCTGTGTTAAAAATTGGCTGGATGGCCAGGCCCAGAGAGTGGTGGGAGATGGAGTTAAATCCAGCTGGTGGTGCTCCCCAGGGCTCAGTGCTGGGCCCAGCTCTGTTTGAGCTCTTTCTCAGTGATCTGGATGAGGGGATGGAGGGCAGCCTCAGTCAGCTGCAGACACACCAGGCTGGCTGGCAGTGCTGATCTGCTGGAGGGCAGGAAGGCTCTGCAGAGGGATGTGGACAGGCCGGATCGATGGCTGAGGCCGGCTGTGTGAAGGTCAGCCAGGCCAAGGGCCGGGGCCTGTCCTTGGGGCACAACAGCCCCAGACAGGGCCACGGGCTGGGCCACAGGGGCTGGGACCAGGCTGGGCAGAAAATGACCTGGGGGTGCTGCTGACAGCAGCTGGACATGAGCCAGCAGTGCCCAGGGGGCCAAGAAGGCCAAGGGCATCCTGGCCTGGATCAGCCATAGTGTGGCCAGCAGGAGCAGGCAGGGATTGTCCCCCTGTGCTGGTGAGGCCACACCTTGAATCCTGTGTCCAGTTCTGGGCCCCTCACTGCAGGAAAGACATTGAGGGGATGGAGAGAGCTCAGAGAAGGGCAACAGAGCTGGGGGGAAGGGTCTAGAAGATATCCTATGAGGAGTGGTGGAGGAAGGTGGGGATATTTAGCCCAGAAAAAAAAAGGAGGCTGAGGCAGGACCTTATCACTCTCTACAACTGCCTGAAAAGAGTAACTAGGTGGGGCTTGGCCTCTTCTTCCAGGTACCTGATGACTGGGAGAGAGGACACTGTCTCACCTGTGGCAGGGGAGGTTCAGGTTCGACATCAGGAATAAATTCTTCACTGAAAGCATGGTTAAGCATTGGTTAAGGAGGTATTCAAGAAACAACTGGACATGGGGCTTATAGCTATGGTTTAGTTGGCATGGAGGTTGGTCTAAGGTTGGGCTTAATGATCTTGGAGTTCTTTTCTAACCTTAAGGATTCCATGACCTCAATAAGTGAAAAAGATCCAGAAAATATTTCCTCCCCTAAAAATAAATAGAAGTATGACAGAACAGAAGTGACATCATCCTACACTTGTGCCAGTTATGGCCTAGGTGCTGAAATGACAAATCCACTAAAAATATCTATGAAAAAGTGATACTACATTACATTTATATTTTTGGAAAAAGAACGCAAAGAGGGTTTTTCATCCTGTATCAAGACATCCAACATTGTTACTGTCAGTTAAACCATTTGTAATTCTGATTACACTACCACCTTGAGGCTCCATGCAAAAAAGAATTAAAAAGGTTAAAAAGAATTTACTGATTAATTGGCTGATTCATAGGTTCTTTAAAAACACATTTACTATTTTTACCAAGATATTATGCTGAAGATTGCATGTTTCAGATCAGTAAGGCTTTTCACTTCCCCCTTTTTTCTGTCCGTTTCAAAGATGCTGATTAATCTAAGTTACTACATATCAGACATTTTAATTGTGAATGTTTCCAAGCTCATGTCTGCCTTACATCTGCATTCCCCTTTAATATATAAATACTACCACTGTGTATAAAGCCCTGAAAAACACATCACAGAGAAGAATAGCCTGTGTTGTATATATACGGCAGACAAACAAAATTCCATGGAAAAACACACACTGTAAACATCAATGCCTTCCCATTGAGGACAGCTGCTGTAACACAATCCAGGGTGCCTGCTGCCAGGATTTTCCACATGAGTGCATCTTCTTTTAACCACTGCTCAAACACTGGCTGAAAGAGGAGCTGCTAGACTGAACATGTGTCTGCGCTCGGACGACAAACACACGGCACAGCACTGGAATGCAGAGCAAAGCTTGGGGTTTGGGCGGGAAACGAGCTGCCTGCTGCCTACCTTTGGGCTGAGTCCACAAACACTTCTGGGCTGCCTTTCAGAAATGCATTTTATACTTCCCAGTGAGAAACAAGTGAGCGTGTTTGTAAGCATGCATGCAAGGCACGGAGGGTTTAAGGAGAAGTTATCAATAAATGAACCACAAGTTATGACAGCAGTATGAAATATATATCTCCTGTTGCAGCCAAGTAGAAAGGAAGGACAAGCCTATTGGACACATTTTTGCCAGATTAAATAAAATAGATATTGGCAGAAAATTTCAAAGCTATAAAATGCTGGGAGGAGGAGGTCATCATAGGTCACTGCAGAAAACTTCTTCATAATATCAACAAAATGCAAACCAAGTCATAGATTAGACAGAAAACAGAATCAGGTTGCCCTGCACAAAAGGCACCTCAGCTGCCAAAAGTACAAGAGTAATTAAGGAGCACAAATCAGCTTAAAAGCAGAGGAATAAATGGTGTAGAAAAAGGGAAGTGCTCACTTGAATTAATGAGTTTGTAAATTAACATACACACACATTTATCCATACATACAGCCACAGCCTTCCACAATGTCAGGGTAAATCATCCTCAGTGGACACCAGGCTGAGGAGTCTGATTGACCCTGGGCTCAGATGTCCTCCAGCCCACCCCAGCTCAAAGGGCCAAGCTGATGGTTTTTCCCTTGACTTCTGCTGCAGACTTCCTGCTACACCTCTGCAGAAATGGAAGCCTTTTTCCTCAATTTCCTAGGCAATAAAACAACCGCTATTGATTCTTGACATATTTCTTACAAGATAAGCTCACAAACATTATAGATTTAAAATTCTAGATATGTACCAGCCTAAGCAGACACAAAATTAAAAGTTGTTTTAACTGGCAAAATAATAAAGGTTTCCTGCACAGATGAGAACACTCCAGGATACCAGAAATCTCCTCCCTCTCCAAAGCCATCAACTGATCTGGTGTCCTCTCTCTGAGTGACTGAAGTAAACAAAGACATGGGCTGTATGTGTGAGAGAGAGAGAAACATTACATACAGATCAAGAGAAAGTATTCAAGAAAAAACCTGAAAGATTGAAGCTTTGAGGATTTACAGGAACACCTTCAAAATTTTAAGTGTACTTCTAGCTTTGCAGAAGGGCTTAAAACTGTGTGTAGCCAAAGCACTAAGACAACAAATGGTTAAAAAGTGATGCTGATATTTCCTTAAGTCTTGTGATTCAGCAGGGCCTAACTCACAATTTATGACCTTTTCGAGGCTGGCAATGCTATGATTACTCAACCTGGCTCATAGTTGGCAGACATAGTCCAAACAAGAGAATTGGAGAATCTCAGTTCTAATCCCTGATCATTTACAGGGATTCAGCTGGATCTGATTCAGCAACACATGCAGGCACATGCTGTACATTAAACAAAACGTTACCTCCACTGAAGCTATTAACACTCAGAAAGCACTCAAAGTGCATGCTTAACCAATTACCTAAATTGGGGGCTACATGTTCAGAAGACAGCTACTCCCAAAAGTGGTGTATTCTTCCTTTGGCTTAATTGCCTACTCAGCTGACAGTGTCTGCTGTGTTGTGGGAAGCATGCACATGGTCAAGACCAGAATTACTGTCCAATAACATGCATCAGACAATATTCAGTTGAAGCAATAAAAAGAATTATCAATGCAGCTACAAGGGCAGAAAGCAAGCCAGGCAGCTTTCTGAAACTTTAGAAAAACCTTTTTTGCTCCACCATACCTTGTCTCAGAAAACATTTGCCAAAAAATCTCAGTTGTATCATATCTTTAGGTTATTGACAAACCTTGTTAAGCCTGGTGGCTCCAGTTTTTGCATGATTTAGTCCTGTAGCCTCTCAGCTAAAATTAAGCTTGGGAATTTTTTTTTCTTTTTGAAAAAGAAACCCAAAACAAACCATGAAAACAAACTGTTAAAAATCTTAACAGAAGCCAGAAGGAATCCCACATTGTTCTTAAGACCCTTTTGGCTATAAATGGCATCATCACATAGGTAGAGTTAACAAACACATGAGCTGTGAGATCTGTTTTAGAAGTCTTGATGAAATTTCATTTTAAGAAGAAAACTAAATGGAACAATGATGTTGAAACATGAAAAAGCTAAATACAGGAAATGGACAAAGTGATATAACATAGAATAGAATAGAATAAGCAGAAGATGGAAAGTTACCAGTTCCAAATGTATGACCTGTTGAACACCACTTGCAATACTAAAAATCTGCAGTTTTCCTTTACATTAGAATTGCCAGGTAAACACCAGTACTTTCAAACACAGAATCAGGTAAAGTTGGACATTAAAAAGTCCCCACTTTCTAGATCTCTTAGAACATCACCTAAGAAAATGGAAGAGACTCAAACAGAAAAGTAGTAAGAAGCAAATATGTGTATGGGACCATATTCATTCTTCTGTGAAGCCATACCACTTAAACATCAAATTCCTTTTGAATTTCATAGAAAAATGAACTCATTCAACTTTGTGAACCCCTGCCCACAAAGTTAAAGGGATCATGGCATACTTTGCTGTGAGAAGGACCAGCAAAGTCTGCATCCCTGTAAATGAATATCCACAATATGAGGCAGAGATGAGAAGGTAGCTGGCGGGGGGGAAGCTCAGCATGAGCACACCGAGGGTCAGACATGGCTATGCACAATCAGACATTTAATGAATTTCTGCAGACAGCTGCTTACATAACTGTCAAGCTGTCCTACCAGCCCTTCAAAAGCACTGAGGCATTTCCCTTCCTTTAAGGAGGGGGAAAAAAGCCCACTCAGAAAGATAAGAAAAGCAAAACTCATAGGCTGCAATAGTAACAATTACTTATAATAGCTTATGACTACATGGATTAAGCTTTAATTATTACACTGATGCCATTTGTCTACTATTGGATGTGCGGAGAAACCAGTTCTAACTTGTCAGATATGATGGACTTGTGTTTTCTAATGTTTAAAGAGTTATAGTTTGCCCTTGCCTTTTGCCAACAGTGTATTTCCCCAATTAAAGGAAGTTATTTTATACTATTTTAAACAAAGGTTGAAGAAATTTGCCGTAGGAACAAACTTCCTGAGCTTCATTATCCAGAGCTTTAAAATGACTGGCAAGCTTCACTTTTGAGTCATATAAGTTAATTGATGACACCATAATCAGGTCTAATCAGGTATTCTTTCTTCCTGGTAAATACAATCCAGGATACCCTGAGGGATTCTGCTAAGCACAGATGTAGAGAAAAGCACACAGAAAAAGAGGACAGGAACACATTTTTCAAGATGTCTTTTCCCCTTATTCAACTGTCGAAGAGAACAAACGCATTGTCCAATGGGGATTATAAATGAGCCTCTGCCCAAAGTTAAAACTGAACTTCAGAAAATATACATGCTACCACTACGAATTTCATCCTTCAGACTTTGACAACTTTTATCCTATAGCAAAGATTTACATGAGAAAAAGGTAAATGTAAATTATTTTTAAAAATACAAGACAGATTATGAAATTACATACTTTGTCTTTTTGGTGAAAAGAAGGGACAAAAGGGACAAAGGAACCCAGCTACCGATTTATCCACAGATTTGCCAAGTCTCATGACAAGATGATGAAAAAACCTTTAACTATTTCCATCTGATGGAAAATGTACTTTAACAACCTTATAGAAAGGCTCCTAATTAGCACACTCTGCAGCTTACTTCCCTGCCCATAAGGCAGCAGCACTTTCCCAAATGCATCAAAACCAGAGTTAAGATGCAACAGCTTAGAGGAACAAGTGTTGGAGAAGAGTCAATGATGGATTTCTATGAGATTGTTAAAAGATGTAATTTCAAGAAAAGAAAAGTTGTTAAGGCCTCATGTACATCTTACTTATTTTGTCTCTTAATGGAGATAAGTAAAACAAACTGACTGCTGTCAGAAAAATTAATTGCTTTGACTGATACTCTAAGCCTTACATTGTCAAAGAACTGCTGTAGTACCTTTCTCCCCCATCTGTCCCAAACAGAGTTGTTATATCTACTTTTCCCCTCTATAACCTGGAGTAGAATATACATTATTTCACACTGGAAGCAGCCAGATAGATGCTGGAAGAGGAAATGTCTAGTTCAAGGTTAGTGTAATCTCACTAGTTTGGGTGTGAGTAAGAGTGAAATATTCACTCCCTGAACTGAAACGTCCATCAGACTGTCATATGAAATCAAGCTGAACCTACCTGTCAAGAAGAAGAGAAAAACTGTCTGGAGGACAGGGGTTGGCTCCTGATGTCATTCAATGGCTATAAAGATACTGGCTTATTACAAGAAGTGCAATCAAGGCTGAGAAAACAGCCTGTCACAGCCACCTCCTCACAATTTCATTGCTCATGTGGAGTATACCTGTATCTTTACTTTCATAGGGCTTCTCTTCATTAAATTACAGGCATTTTCCAGCTCTCAACTCTGGTAACATCTCATCCTTTCTCTAATAAAAAAAAAAAAACAGTTTTATGCACAGGAGAATTTACAAAACCTGTTTGTTTAACTCCTTTTGTGGGTTGTAAGACTTTCACTTCAGTGGAGGAACCACCTGTGAGTTTTCCCTCTTCCTCCTATCCTACACAACTGCTTAGTTAATGAAATGGAGTATCATTTAGACTTAACTCCAATGAAATTAAGGTAAGGCCAGACAAGAAGTTCAAAAGTCCTCTGGGGATGAGTGACATGGAGACAACAGGATCAAATAACCCTGTGCAGCAGTGTATGCACATCTGGCCAATTTTTTCTTGTTGATCCACCTGGCAAAGGAAGTTAAAAGAAGGGAACTCATGAAGGACAAATCACCTGAATCTTTTTATTCTTTCATGACAGCAAAGTATGCCAGATCTGATGAAACTATTATTCAGCCAACAATAATATGCATAGCAAAATGCTGTCAGCCATGATAAGGAAACATTAAAAAAATGCAACTTCCCAAGTATCATAATTTTTCAAGGAAAAAGCCATTTTCTACAATAATAACTTCAAGTGAGACAGGCTAGGAGATGGCAACATAAACTTCAGGATTATCACCCCTCTGAGTCACTTACACCCTATTTATATCCAGTTGAGCACTCAGTGGTTCCAGCACCATTACAACATTTTTTCTCATCTTTCAAGGGTTCTTCCTTTTTCTTTTAATAGTTTCTGGAAACCAGGGAGATTCTGACATGCTAAAGTGACAGAATGCCATAGGTAACCTTGTTCAGCAGCAGAATACTAAAGGTCTATCAGCTTTTAAATATGTGCTCTCTCTTAACAGGGAACAGATTCGAAACTTAGAGTTAGATAACATGTTAAGTTGTTAACTTCTTTTCCACCTTGCATTCTCTTCTGAGACCTGTTCTCACCATGGACCTATGTTTGAAACTTGTTTAAAAGCTGTGCTCAAGACCTATGCTGCAAGACTTTTTCCATGATGCCTTGTGACAGATAAAGTATAAAATCACCTTACTTTAAAACTATAGTTCTGGAACACTCTGTGCTCATGCAACTTCATCTGCAAGGCAATCAAACAGTTTCAAATTCATATTGGGAGCAGCTGGATCATTCAAACACAAAGCAGAATGACTGGGGGAAAATCCTATCACTTATCTGGCCAACTTGAAGTTTTAATACTTCCCCACAAGCCCTGATGGCAGTAATTGTACTAAATCTGCAGTGATTGTATTGAACATCACCCAATTGGTCTTTAGGAATGCAAGGAGCAGGCCCCAGAAGGATGGAAATAAGGCTTCCTGAGCACTGGCATATCTCATGTCCAAAACAAATTTGGAGAGATCTCCTGCTCAATCCTTCTCAGAGATCAACAACTTTAAAACCAAGTACACTTTCCAACTAAAATCCTTTATATCCAGAGTTTTTAAAATACATATTGTATTTTAAAATTATTTCACCTCTTATTTCACCATCTTGAGGTGATATTAACACTTGGGTCTGTAGGTGACAAGCGTGGAAAGCACTGCAGTCATCTCATCTAACACTTACGTTATCATACACATACATATGTATGTATTTTTAACCTTTAGACTGAAACAATTTATCATACACACTCAGATTTTTTTTACCCTTCAAAATAAGGATTACAAATAAATCTTTCCTAAAATTCTAGCAAACAGTCTATTTGAAGCACCAGTGAAGCCTGTTGAAATGTAAGACTACACTCATGCCACTCTGCAATGTAAATTTAGTTGCCCAAGTGCCTATTAACCCATAGTTGAGTAACTCCAAAGTAGGAAAAATTTCATGTATGACATGACTGCCCCCTTGTGCCAAACTAGATCCCCTTCCATTAGAAGTGTGATTTTTCACATCTTAATATGAAAAAACCCAGTAATGCAAGTAATTAAGCTAGTTTCTTAAGTATGAAACTAGAGCTATACAGTTCTTGTAACTATGAAAAAACAAAATTTTAGCTAGGCATGATGGAAAGCCATTTGGAAAACAGCACTGCACAACACCAAAGTGACAGGATCTTAAATCATGGTCACATTTACAAACAACATAAGGAAAATATAATTAAAGCAAACAGCTTTTTCCATCTCAAAGGCTGTTTTCTTCATGAAATCTCTTTGTTCACATAATGACCTGGGTTGAAGGGATGTTAAAGGTCATCTAGTTCCAAACCCCTTGTCATGGGCAGGGACACCTTTCACTGAACTGGGTAGCTCAGATCCCCATCCACCCTGGTCTTGAACACTCCCAGGGATGGGGCACCCACAACTTCCCTGGGCAACCTGTGCCAGTGTCTCACCACCCTAACAGTAAAGAATTCTTTCTTATATCTGATCTAAACCTGTTGTCTTCCAGTTTGAAGCTATTCCCCTGTGTCCTGTCACTATATATCCTTGTAAAAAGTCTCCCATCTTTCCCGTAGGCTCTCTTCAGGTACTGGAAGGCTGCAATAAGGTCACCCCAAAGCCTTTTCTTTTCCAGGGTGAATAATCCAAATTGTCTCAGTCTTACCTGATAGGAGAGGAGCTCCGTCCTTCTAACTACCTTGGTGGCCCTGTACTTCAGTTATGAGATGAATTCACTGAAGTGAAATAGCAGAACTGTGAGCTGAGCTTGCTGGATCAGACACCCAGTGTGACCCAATGGCAGCTCTGAACACAGAAGCCTGGGTTCAACATGTGAAACAAACTGTACTGCCAAGGGAAAATTCCCAAAGGACCTCAACAGTCCAAGTGGGGTCATAGACACATACAGGAGAAACATTCACTTTTCAAGTTATTTGGATGGAAACCTAGGAACTAAGAAATGGCAAAGTTAATTTCCTGGGAGTTACTACTTCTGAATATACAGCCATATAATTCCTAGAGGAGGACCAAGGTGTCTAAAATGCAGCATCACAAATTTAATAGCAGAACACAATGAAGCAATCAAGCCAACTGTAATGATTTGAGTCTGAAACACATCAATTTGCCAACAGAATTAAAGGCATCACATCCCAAACATAAACACCAGTGGTATCACCAAGATCAGCTGACTTTCCTCCCATGTCCTCAGCTCATTTCCTCTTGCTGCTGCTGATACGGCTATTCCTGTTCACCGAAGCTTACATCCTTCAATTACTCTCTTTCCTCCTCTCTCATTCTCCTACAACCCATCTGCTTCTCCACAACACCCCCAAGACTTTTCCCCTTCCTCTCTAACCCTCCCCAAGCCATTCTAGCCTTTCAGTGAGCTGACCAAAGGGAGCACAGATGGGACAAGGGCAACACAGGAACTAAGGTACAGCTTTCTGACTCATTTTGTTTTCCTACTACCCAAACCCTCTTCTCCTCTTTTTTCAGTCCCTGTACTAGACCTGTCACTACTGCTACATGCACTTTGAATGTTTTCTCCATCAAAGTGTAACTCTGTAGAGCGATCAATATCCTTTCTCTACTGCATGTTTTATGTTCTGCAGTCTACACAAATGCCTAATCAGGTAGGAACTGGACTCAAAACTTGCAATTCAGATGTGAATATTCTCAGACTTCAGATTCTTGGCTTGCTTTTATCCTTTCCTCCCTCCCCCCCCCCTTTTTTTTTTTGTTGTTGTTATCTAGATCTTTCTGACACAAGGACACCTTGCATGCATAAAAAAAGTTATTAACAAACAAGAGACTCCTGCTAATCAAATATTTTTAATAATATATTCTTCTCTCAGTTGATCTGCAAACTATACTGACTACAGCTCCATTAGGTATGATCTATATTGAACTGTTTTTGTAAGAAGTTCATACCTTTAAACTGTACTTCTCTTAGAAAAAGAGTTCCTAGTTGTACCATGGCTCAGATGTGCTATTGGTGGAAATACTTCAAGGTCTATAGCATACGTTATTTTTCAGTTCATAACTCACAGGAAAAGTCTGAAAGCTTTCAAGCTTTCAGACAAAAAGACAGAAACAATTAAGAGCTCTAATAATCTGATCCCGCTGTTTGTAGTCATTTAAAATTATTCATGTGTTTCAATATGGAAGTGATTTAACATAATTTAGCAAACCTGAAACCTACATTAAGATGTAATAATGATGAATGGATGAGACACAGCACACACACTTAGAGAAAACCTCAGAGTCCTGCAGAGTAAAGGAAGTACCCCAGAAAACCTGGCAGGTGCCCCAATGTGGGTGGTCTAAAAAAAAAAAAATCCAAACCAAAAAGCTAACCACCCCAAAACCCCCCACAAAATTCAAAATTAGCATCTGAAATCTTTACATAGGCAGAATTGGGTTAGGTTTCTAAAATAAAAAGCAGATGGACTGAGAACACTTTCTAAGTTCACTGAAAAATAAATACTATGGTTGCATCCCCCCATTATTTATTATCCCAGCAGCCAATTTAGGACTCAAACACAGCTATTTCTGGCCTACTACCTTCCGGTCCTTGGCATAGGCTCCACATACACCAACCACACTGCAAATCCTCTGGGACAAAGCACAGTGCAAATCTTTACCTTTCCTTCCAAACAAAGACATTTCTCACAAAACCTAAAAATTCTGACGTTCTAAGAAATTAAAAATCAAGAATAACGACTGGAATGCCAACTTTTTAGTGTATTTATCACAGTTTGAACACAGATAAAGTTTTGTAACATCTCTTTAATTAGGCACCTGACTTGCTGTTCCTGCTGCATTACCTATTTATTTTATGGGATGGGTAATACCAAGAACCATTAAATGTTGCCCAGTTTTAAAAACAGCAAAGAGTAGAGGGTGGAGAGAGAAAAGAAATACTTTTTCTTTTACACTGTAGTGAGGAATGTTGTGATAGTTTGGGGTTCTATAATCAAATAAAAATGATGAGCTATTTTTTAAATATTAGACATTTCTATAATAAAATCACATACTTTAAAACAATGAAGGTGCTGGTTCCCAACTTTTTGTTTGCTTTTATTTAAAAGAAAAACAAATTACATACAAACTGGTGTCAAAATTTTCAGCAGCACTGGTATGACTTTAGTATCTATGAGCTGTTCTCAAGTTACAGACAGTGCCAAATAGGTACTGATTATGAAAAAAAAATAGATACAAGGGCTCAACTGCTTTTTCAATTAAAAGCTGCACTACATGGAAAAAATCAAGTCATGAGGATAGTTCAAATACATTTCACTGCCTACATGTTAAAGGTTTCAACAAAGTGAAATTAATGTCAGACACAGACAAATAAGTAATTTCAAGTAGTGCAAGGACCAGCTTTCTGTTCACTGCCCTTCGTATTGGTTCTGTAATGACCACAAAACTTTTCTGGCATGATCTGGTGTTTTCCAATCATACACAGTCTGGATTATGGAACTGGCCTCCTTGGAATTGCCATCCCTCCAAAAGACACTGCACCTACAAAATGCATCCTCACAACCTCTCGTTAACCAAGACTCACAAAATGAATGTTACATTTCTGCTGTCCTCTGTTCACTTCACCAGCTCTCTGCAGGACGTTGTGTCATGCTGAACATTCTCTGCCTCTGTTTACAAGGCTGTAATTTTTAGGGGCTCAAAATTCCTGAAAGACCAAGTTCCTTGGAGCCACGCCACTCAACAAGTCCCCTTTTCAGGAAGAGTCACATTTCTGTACCAATGACACTTGGCTGCACAGGAGGTGGGGCTTGGCTGTTGGGCAGGCCCTGATCAAAAGGACATGAGGATAGACCACCACCACCAGTTACCACTTATTGATTCATTTCCCTTTTGACACACTCCACATTTTACATGGGAAAAGGAAAGGGTAAAATGAACACAAACACATCAGTTTTCCTTGGGAAAGACAGACATAAAGGAGTAACCGGCCGAGTTCACAATAACAAGCTTGTGTATTTATTTTTATCCCAAAAAGCACTCAGTAACCACAGAACTGAGAGGTATACAGGAATCTGAGAGAAACAGACCAAAATACAACCACAGGCAATAGGTCAGTGCTTAGCTTTAGTCTGCTAACAAGCTGACAACTAATGTAAGATATTTAAGGTATTTTGTCTTCAAGACAGTGAAAATACTTCAGTTTTTCCCAGCTGAACTTCCTGCTGGAAGTAAAACAAAACACACAGTTCTACACATGGGGTGACAAAGTTATCGAGACCCTCAGTGAAATCACAACTATATTTAGTCCTTGCAGTCACACAAAAAAATTTCAATCAAGAGTTCCATGATCTTCTATGAGCTTTCTATCCAGAGCGAGTGCCAAGGCCATGCACGCTGCACTTCACACACCCAGCATCCAGGATGATGCAGAGAGCTCCCAGTTTTACAGCTCTGCTATGGATTTGGCAAATGTTTAAACCAAAACCTTCCACTGCAGTAAGCTTTGCTACACCAACAGGGTGTTAATCACATTTGGCTGTGTTTTTAACTTTGGAAAAAAATCATCAATAATGATCAGAAAGAGCAGCTGCAGAAGAAAGTGTTTAATGTGTCAATGTTGTAATTGAATTTCCAGAGAAATACAGCAAGAGGAAAACACTGCATTTTGTCTGGATTGGGCACTGGTCATACTGGGAGCAGCATTTGCTTATGAAAAAACCTGCAACCATTTCATGAAGTTAATAAGAAAAATGTATTGATAATATATTCAAGCAATTTTCAGGTCACTTTTACCCAAAGAATGTACATCATGCAATTTCCTGGACAATTACAGTATTAGGCCAGGTAAACTAACCCATTTACACCTCTTGGAATTGTTTCCCTGTGCATTAACACTTTACAGAAAAGTATTTTCATTTAGCATTACTGCTCTGGTGCACTATTTAGCAATATTTAAACCAGCTGTTGATGCCCATTTTTCCATCAAAGTGTACTTCATGACAAAAGATGCTCTAACAAGACCTTATTAAAATTAGTGATCCAAGTACTAAAGCATAAAGGTCACATGTGCTATTGGTTTTAAGTACCATAATGTTCCATGCCTGGACATGATAGTTGAGCCTGGAACTAGATGATTAGATCAAAAATACATCAGATTAACTATTTCCTTGTTAGGCACTGTTAGTTTCCAACTCTGCCCCAAGCACAGACACGGATATCTGTGACTACACTCACATCCATAGCCATCATTTCACTAAAGATTTTTTTTTTAACAAACACTAATATTTTGACCAATATCAGAATAATTTTTTTTTCCTAAAAATGCATTTGCTAATTTGTGCCTGCACATGAAATAAATCTCAGTGGTCAACGATGTCTCTTGACTGCCACATACTGACCTTGACAGGCATTCCTACAACCTCACACTGATACCAGGTTTTCCTGCTGGAAAACTTTGACCTTGAATCCAGTACTTTTGCTGCACAGATTCAGCATAGTGGGCATAATGTCAGGCAGGATCTGTGGGCATAATGTTGCCCATGGATTTTGGAGTATTCCAATCTAAATGCTACAATCTAAATATCTTACAAGTACTAAATTTTGCAACTTCCTAACTTTGTTACTGTATTGGTAAAAATCTGTTAATTTTTGCATTGTTAATAAAATGCTAAATGTAATTAAACGTATCCTTTTTATTGGATAAAATAGCTCCCAATGAAAGTGCACACATTATAAATTCACCAAGTTTTTAACTTCTTTTGGTATATCCAATGTATCTAAACAAAAAGTAAAGCCATTCTCCATCCTCATAACAGAAGAACTTTATTCCTGTCTTGAATTTTAATTCTGGAATTAGCTCAAGACAATGATAAAAAATTTAACCTTTTTTAATATTAGATAAAAGTAGGATATTTTTATTGTCTCCCCTATTCAATAAAATTTAAAATAATAAAAAGGTTTTTCACTTATCATTCTGCATGATGCCCAAAGTAAACAATGATAAAAGTTAGTAAGTGGGGAGTTGCTTGTTGTTTTTACAGCAGAGGAGCCCTGTACTTCTGAATCACTAAGCAGCTGGAGTCTGGTTTAATTACTCAACATCAATCAAGATGTAAAGCAGCACTTGGAGACAAAGGAATGCAACGTTCATCTGCAATACAAAAGAAATAGCTAAGCTATCTTAGCTTCTGCCTAGACAGTTTGTACACTAGAAAAAGTCAACACATTACTTCTATACCGTGTCAGTAACATAAAATAGCCAAACAGTAATTTTGCACTGCACTTGAATGCATCAGTGACAATTTGCAGTAAGGGAGAAAGGACCATGAGAGTCTTGTTTCATACAGGATTGCAACCTCTAACACAGAAGATATTTGTACAGTACTGACTTCTAGCAAATAGCAGCACCAGTATATGACAGCAATCCCCTCTCCAATAAAAAACAGATAGAAAGTTAACATAACAAAAAGAGGAGATATGAAATTGCAAACTCTGCTTCCCTGCCTGATTTTTTAAATCTTGTTAATTCTTATATACAAGTCTTTTACTCTGCTTATGCTCATATTAAAAACACAGCAAAGTAATGCTGCAGCTTGATGTAGTGCTACAGCCTTTTACAGGATCAAAGGGAACCTGATTATCCCTTCTGGTCTTCAGAGCTATAGACATAAACTGCACACTCTGTCTAATCTATGGAAAAAAGCAACCACCCACCACAGTACACAAGAAAATCTCCCTGAAGATAAAAGAGGTAAGTAACCACACAGACAGATGTTCACCACACCACTGATTGCACTGTCAGAAGCTGCTCAGTTGCTGCAGTGTCAAGGGTGAAATAAGACACCACAAAGAACTGCCCAAGTCTTCAGCACATCTCAGGTTAATCCACAAATAAAAATAAATGCTGTAAATAACTGCCTGTATTACAGAAGACACAGTCGGTCAACTTTAGCCAAGTCTGCCATGGACATCAGATGCAGAACACAGGAACAGTTTTGTATGCTGGGATCCCCCCTATTCCCTATCATAACAAACACAGAACAGGCACCAGCTCAAAGGGCTGCCAGGTGAGGCATAATATGGCTGGAGATAGATATATATATATATATATCCAGATGCAACAGCTCCTGCTAATGTCACATTTGTCTCAGCACAACAATAATAATGCCATTCTATACCAAAGGCAATAACTGAGGGAAACAGTCCTCCCCTTTTAAAATTAAATCAGCAGATTGTAAGCAGAATTCCTAAGGGAGCTTGATGACACACTGAAACATGCTGAATGAAAAAGGATGCTGCCCAGCATCCATCAAGCACTGAAGCCTTTTCTGTAGCAAGTCAAGCAAATGACTGGAAAAATGGCATGTGACAGTAACGAGCGAAGACTGAACATTAAGCTCTGGTCTTAAGGATGTTCTTACATAGCTGCTATCACTGCTCTTCTTCTAATGTGCCCTGTCATTAATGATAAAATAGACCCCATGGAAGCCATGGTTTAAATGTTGCTAACAGCATTTCAAAGAGAATTCTTGTGACAGCAGAAGTCAGCTCTTCCATCTGGCCAGTTTGAGAGTGAAACTGAAATATTTGCTCAGACTTCAGAAGGTCATTTTGGAATAGAAGATAAAAGCAGGAATCTTTTACAATATGACCTAGCAAATCAAAGCAAGTAGGGATTCCACTCACTGATAATCCAAAAGAAAAGCGACAGTTATAAGACAAATACAGCACTGTTCTAGGCAATGTGGTTGTATCTCTTGCCAACAACCTATATACTGATAATTAAAACATAGAACACTTCATAAAAATATAAAAGAAAAGAGAAAGAAACCACTGGCTTTTGTTGGAAATAATATTAACTGCAGCACCATGGACACTGCAGTCAGTGTTTACCAGCACACATTATCTCAAATATTTCAAAGTGATCAAAAGCATCCATTTCAATCATTCAGAAACATGCATCTGTTATCATGTCCTCTCAGTCGGGAAATTATTAAAAAGTCCTAAATCCGTTTGCTTAATTATTACATCTATTACACTGTTTAACAAGGAGGGATTTATTTTTAAAATGCCATGAGAGAATGCTTTCAGGATGGAAATACACTTAATAACAAAAATGAAGTGCTTTTTGTTTTTAATGTAAAGCTTTCCTTTGAGTGTAAGCCCACTGTATAAAATCTAAAATCACATCAGTATATCTCTGCAGGAAGAAAATTATTCTATATGTAAATAGACAAGCCCAATGCTTAAGTAATTAAATGCATTTTCATCACCCTAGTTATGACATACCTGAAATATCTGGGGAAGAGACATTAAAACATCAAGAATTATTATTATTTTGAAACAGCCAATAACAGGATCACAAATATGCCATGTTAGCTAATGCTTACACACAGAAATACACGCACTCAGGTGGATCCACACTAATGCTGATATTAAGCAATTACACAAACACAGGGCAAGAGTCTCTTGGTAACGGAGGCTCAGCTACAAGTAGCATCGATTTTCCACTGCTTTAAAATGCAAATAAAACAAAAGAGCCAACAGAGTGAAACAGAGCAGGAGACAATCTGGGAACACATTGGGAGAAATAAACCAGTGAGAAGTCCAGAGGAGAGGGTTGGTATTGCTGTAGTCCTCTTTTCTATTTCACTTTTACAAAACAACAGACCACAGCCAGCATTAAACTGAAGGACCAAATTCTGTCAGAAACATCACACTGCATTCACACTGCATTTTTTAAACTGTTACAGATCATTTTATAAGTTTTTCTGTTTGAACATCAGGTTTCAATGTCCTTTAATTATTACTTTTGTTTCCTCAAAGGGGTATTGATAGTGGTTAACTGATAGAGTAGTCTTTCTTAATGAAAGATTTCCCATTAGCAATTCCACAGAAGTAGGGCTACATTAAATACAACATTTATTTCAAAACAGGTTTAAAATAGAGTTAGACATATGTCCTGCCAAAAAAAAAAAACCACCAAAAACCCACACCTGCATTTTTTATTGGACACAGAACCAGTCCTATTAAACTCAGTGAGAATATGCATCTACATTTACCAAAAGAGAACAATTTTTGCATAAACAAGCAGGGCTCTGAAATTTAATTTAAAGGGAAGCCTTAAGCCCTTTACCACAAGGGCTGAAATTTGGCATTTACTTTCCAGGACTAGCGAAGGAAAAGAACTCTGCCTCATTGCTTTCTAAACCACAAGGATGCCAAGTGTTTGCTTTTCAGTACCACAGCACGTGCCCCACTCTTCTGACATATCTGTGCTACTGGTCAAAAGGAAATATTTTTCATACTGTTGGCTAAAAGCTTTCTAGTTACATGTCTCAAGTTAACTATGTAAAATTTACTCATGTATTCATGACTTTCAAAAATTAACATCTATTCTGGAGTCACCTTTCTGTGATTAATGGATAAGTTAATGCACATGTTGCAATTGGTCAGGAGATAGTTCCATGAATCCCGAATCCATGCATCTTCAGGCCAAGTATTTTACATTATGCTTCCAATTCTGAAAATGTCTTTGTGTTTCTGCTTTTCTGATAGAATATGTATTGCTTTTAAGACCTGAAACTAGATATACTCACACTTCATTTGACCTGTCTGTACTGTAGCTAGTGCCATAATTTTGTTGAGTACTTGGGTTTGCATTAAAAAACACAGGATTTTCACTAACTTTTTGACTAACCCTCATATCTAGTGCTGATCTGACACTGTTTAAAGCCTTTTAATTAACTGTGCACAAAGTACATGCACTTTCAAGCAAACAAGTCTCAGGATCTACATTTGGGCATCCATGTTTCAAAGAGACACATTTAAATTAATTTTTTATTGTTTTAAATTAATATTTTATCCAGTTTTACATTTCTTCCAATTCATTCCATTTTGAACCGAAACCAAAAGTCTTGAAAGAACCAATGAATCCTATTTTCTTCCACCCTAGCAGAGACTCAATTCAAATGTGTGGGGGACACATTTTGTACTGTCCCATCATTTGTGCCTTAGAGCAATCCAGGGAAATTTCAACAAAGGTTACAACCAAAAATTAAGGGAGTAAAAGAGAACTATATAAGTTACTAAAAGTTGAGAGTGTTCATTTGGTGAGATTCTTCATCTGAAACACACTACCTATTCAGCTACTACCTGAATTGGAGTTAAAGATGATAAGAGTGCGTTGTGAAATATATCAATAAGAAATAGCTACATAATTCCCACACTCAGAAAGGATAATGGAAACTCCTAGCACACAATTTTATTAAAAAAAGAAAAATAAGTGGTTTTGTTGCTCCATTGTTCTTGTCTAAGGCTTGAGGAAATTTATTGCTTCCTCCTCCTGCTTGTACTAAGAAATCTTCCAGAATACAAGTCTCCTAAATCCCCTGCCTACAAACAGATGTACACTTGGCTGAATCAGATGAAAATGCAAATACCTTTGCTTGGGGACAGGGAAGACTCCACCAAACATTTTCTTTTTCTTTAATAAATGCCCTTGCAAAATGGCTCTAAAAAGTATTTTTGTAATATTTAGTATTCTGCTAACTATAGTGTATAGGAAGAAGGCCTGGAAGTTGGCAGCAGGCATTTCTGCATGTTTTGTACCTCAGAAATACAAGTATGCCAGGAATTTTCATCTGTGGTTTCACTGCAGAAATCCTCACATTTCTAGAGTGGAAAAAATTGTTTCATTCCTCTACTAGAGGATATACTGCCACACATTTACTATGGCAAACAATTAACATTTTTCAGGATTTTGAATTACACAACCTCAGAAAATTTAGTTTTAAAGGCATTTAAAGAAAAATCTGCTGCAACTCTTTTTTTTTAAAGAATAATGTGAGAACCTGAAATACCATTTTAACACAAAAGACAAGTGGAAAATCTTCCAGAAGGGAAAATACCAACCCCCTCTCCCCACGCACACACTCCTATAGGCTTACTTCATATTTTTTTTATATATACAACAAAGCAATAACAATGATCAAACAGAGCTTTTCTTCCAACGTAGAACATAATCTGACCATTAGAGAAAGTGCTCCTGAAATGGGGAGACTTGTAGTTCATGTAAGTAGTATTTAAAATTTGCACTTCAGAACTATTCCACTGGAAAATGGTGGAGGGAGTAAGATAACCTTCACCAGGCAAGTACTCCCACACATTACCTCCACACAAAAATCTTGAGGCTATCAGCCATCAGCTGCCCAGAGACATTAGCAAAAAACTAAAGCCTTGTGTCACAGCCAAGTGAACTTGTCTTTAGGTCAGCATGAAGATTTACTGCACTCAGAACAGGATACACCAACATCAAGGTGAAAAGGGTTTGAAGCAAACATCTGAGATATTTGAGCCCTATCAGCTCCTCCCACCTGAAGTGCCTTCTCTTGTCTAAGTCAACCAATGCCCAGTTCAACAGGCTGGACTTACTGTGAGATGTGAGTTATGGGGGTCAGCAGGGTCTCACCCTCCAGGTCAAGCTCATCGGCAAAGCTGCTGGTCCTGATGAAGGGTCCTGTGTTCACATCTAGAAATGCTGGGCTCTTTTTTACTGTGGGAAAAACACGCAGATAACAGTTCAAGCAATAGCATTTGTATGCAGCTCACCTGCACCTCTGAAATACTGTACATTTTAAAAGAATATTGAAAACAAAAGTTGCTACCAAAATTGCACGTACCACAGAGTTCACAAAAAGCAAAATTTTAACTCTTCCTCTGCCCAAAGTATTTGAACTTCTGGTGAAGATTAAAGCTAATATTTTATTCCTTGTGTTCATACTCCTGAAACACTAGAATATTCAGTATCTATATGACCAAGGGTTTCACGTATTATTAGGAGACAATTTGCTGGTTCCCTCTCACACTAAGGCATGAGGCCAACTCAACTTTGGGGTCAGAATCAGGACAGGTAGCAAGATCTCCAACTCATCCCAGACAAAGTTCTTACTGGGAAGGTTGATTCACAAAACTTCAGGTATTAAAAGTTTTACTGGCAGATTTACTTGCAGATCATCATTTTCATGGATCCAATAAATCAGGGAGAGTGTTACAGTTTTCATTTCTAAACTCAGCCTCTGAAATTCTATCAGATACTAACACTAAGAGCACCAAGTGCTTTTTCCAACATCACCTGAATGTTCTCTTACATTTGTTAGAGAAGCCACAACATTTGTATATAAATAAAACTACTGGTGTGGTTTACATGACTGTAAATGAATTCACAGAAAATAAAACTTGATAACATTCCATATAAATCAGAGGTAATTGTGACAAGTCCACAGAAACCTCTGTCAGTCCAACTGGCTGGAATATTCAATAAAACAATTATAATGTAGTAATTTATGAAAACTCTACTTATATTTATGAAATATTAAATATTTTTTAATATAGCAATAAATAATGCTCTGCCAAAAAGCCACACAAAACCTAATGTAATACAACAGAAATAGATAACTTAAATGTAGCTGGTATTTCCTGAGAATAGAAGTGGGAATATCAGGAAACAATTATTTTCTTTTAATGCAACCATTTTACTCAGGTAATTGGGTGTTTTCAGATGGCAAAAATGGATTTGAATTTAAAAAAAAACAGAAGAGAAAGTATTAATTCATCTTTAAGCACATGGCTGTCCAAACTACAAAAGGAAAGCCTCTATATTCCAGAAATTGTAATAGGAAAGGATGACCTCTAAAATCACAGCTCAAAATAAATAAATAAATATGACAGCTGCTAGGAGATACATTTATTACAAGCAAGAGCTACTTGTAGCACTTAAAAATTAAGATTTTGTAGCAAGTTATAGGAAGCACTAATTTCTATTTTTGTTTTTAGTATCATACTAATATTATGGTATTATACTATTTAATCACTTTACTATAGCCATCATTCAAAAAACATGGCCATGAAACCAGCAAAAGAATTCCAGATAGAGATGTGCAGTGAAATCTGTTTCAAACTTTTCAAACTTCTTTGGGCTTTCACCAAATTAATTTTAACTGCTTTCATTTCTACATGACATAAATGAAACTTTCCCAGTTTCTAGCAAATAGGGACTCGCAAATGTTTTTGTTTTCCTGATGGCAAGTGATAAAAACTGCTGAACCTAAAGCCATGTAAAGGGTTTGCTGAACACTCACGAGACTGTGCTTATGAGAGACACAGCACACTCCACACACAAGGGGATCTGCAGGAACAGTAGTTCTTGGGTCAGCTATTGCTTTTCAGTTTTGTGGGAAAGGAAAGAAGTGGCACAATGAATAAAGAACCAGAAATATGGGGATTTTTGAAAGAATTTTGAATGAGTTAGAGATGGGATTTCTGAGTTTTTAGATGATGTGGTTTGTTTTTCATATTTTCTACATAGGTAGGAAGGGTGAGTTTGGCCCACATCTTTACTGTATGGTTCAGAAGCTTACAAGATTCCTAGTTATAAGACTTTTAAAGGATTTATTGACTAATAAAAAACTGCTAATAAGGATATTTATGGTTTTGACCTAATCCTTAAATATTTTGTCTTATGGACTTATGTTCCAGCATAAGTTTTTTTAGTTAATCATGTTATGATACTTAACCTACAGCACTGCATTCTAAACTCCTTGTTTACTTTTTAAACTACTTTTATGTTTTCTATATTCTAAATTCCAAAACTCTAAACCTTCTTCTTCTTAACTTAATGTGTTTCTGCTTTAAACTATTAATTCACATTCTTGCTTCTAGTACCTAAGTTTGAAAGCCTTTTCCAATGTCTCAAATCAAATCCTTTGTTTAATTCTAAGCTTTCAAAATTCCCTGCATTTCAAATTCCAACACAAAAGTCAAGACTGGGCTTCAGCCTACTTGAAAGAATCCTTGTGTGAGCACATAGCAAGCAGGAGCTGATTAGTATAAGGCAAGCATGGTATCTCCTTCCCTCTGTTTTAAAAATTTCTGAGATGGTCATAACTAAAAAAAGAGCATGGCCTTAATGACAGTTTCTCTGCCTCAAAGTGCCTTGAAACAGGGCTCAAGCAGAACACCAGGGAGCACACTTTTTAACTTATAAGACTTTGGACAAGTCGTTCTTAGAAAGCAGTGTTAAAAATATGCTTTAAAAAGACACAATTTCTACATATGAAGGCTAAAGAGAAAAAAAAAAGATTATGCTTTAGACACTAGTTTTCAATGAATAATAATGGATGAATTTAAACATTTGCAATTTACAACCTGAACAACCTCTAGACTCAAAATTCTACTGAAACACCTCTTTTAGAAACCATTTCTATAATTTTTTGTGCCACAGAAGACAGTTCCAGACAGAGAATTGCAAAGATTTAGTAATTAACAAAGGTGATGAAACATGATGGAACAATGAAATATTATGAGCATTACCTGGAGAGGAAGGAGCGCTGGAAGACTGCTGGTCTGTGGAAAAGGATGGCCAGGAGCGCTGACAATCTGAGTCAGAGTGAAGATGCACATGAGACAGAGATAGGAGAGGAGAAAAAAAAAAAAAGAAAAAAAATAGAAGCTCCAGACAGACAGCTGAAGAGATGCAGACATACCTAAAATTTAGTATATTCTACCTGACACAAAATTTAAAATACTATAGAAAACAGTGCATGAAACCATACAAGAGTGCATTACACATTGGTAGAATATTCAGTGGCCACTGTGGAGGCATCATGGCTTTTCCAAGCCCATTTTTCATGGCATTGTCAACTGCTGCAAGATATTCCTCCCTACAGGCCTCCTCTGTTTGCCCCTTTCCTCCAGACTTCAGGGTTTCTCAAGTCTTTCCCTTTCCTAAGTGTCCAAGCTCCCAAGGGTCAGACCCCTCTCGCTCTGGTTCACAGTGTTCACAGAGCAGCTCTCTCCTGGTCAGGTTTCAGTGCTGCCAGGTGGATGGGGCAGTTTGGACACCCACATCTGAAGCTTCCAAGCACATCCCATAAAATGTTTTTTGAAGCTTCCCACTTCAACCATGTAAACCAGGGGCCTGACTCAAGCTCAGTTTCTTGGGGAAATGTTTTAGGCAAGCAAGAGGAGCCAGTGATTAGAAAGAGTCTCAGCAAAACACAATCTTTACATTATGTTTAGTTCTTTTGAATAGCATTATGCTATTAGTAACTATTTCATTAAGAGCTGCCTGTGAATTCACACACTTGGACAGGCTGATACTTCTCAGGAGTGGTGCCATACATTTATAATGAGAAAAAATCTCTTAAAATAAAAAATGCATTGGAGTAAAACAAAAATCATAAAAAAACCTCATTTTGCAAGTGTCCTCTCAGTGCTACACACATGTCCTGGTTCCAGCCAGGACAGGGTTAATTTTCGCATTAGCCAGGATGGGCCATGGATCCTTTGGTTTTTGCTGTACTCACTGATGATGCCAGGAGAAAAAAAAAGGAGGGAGAAAAAGCTGTAAATCTCTTGTTGCACAAAAATACTGGCATGGAAGCCAGCTGAGGGATCCAGGAGTGCGAAGACTGAAGTAGAAGTGGGCAGTTCAAAAATTTACTGAATGTGAGAAAGCAGCATATGGATATGTTACTAGAAGCTTTCTGAAGGCCAAATTAAAGCAGAATGAGTATCCTTTATCCTTGTACTTTCTAGTTTCTTCCTTCTAAACTTTTGACTTGGTAGCTCTAGTTTTCTGTGCAGGTAATCTTTTTCACAGAAAGTAAACTAACACTCCTCTTTCTTTGAGCTGCTGTGAGAACAGTGTTAGAGCCCATCTCAGCTCCACTGAGCTCTGGTTGCCTGGCTGGGACACAGAAACTGAACTTGTGATGGCTGGTAAAGCTCCTCTGATATTTCCCCAAGTTGAAGGAATTTCTTGTTCATGTAAAACAGGTGATTTGTTTGGTGGCTCTTGCTGCCCTCCTGATCTTGTTCCACCATGTCTATCCCCACCAGAGATGCACCTTGTGGAATGGTGGAAACTGGGAAAAATCAAGGATTGACTGGGGGAGTCCAGGAGATTCAGTTCAGTTTTGCTGTTTTAGCACCTTAATTGCACCTGTGTCCCATGTGGGTTCAGGGCTGAAACTGAACTTTACCGTTTCAGTCAATTTAATCTGAGCCTGAGCATCCTTGCACTCGATTACTGGAAGGAAACCTCTGCTATCTGCAGTGGATTCAGAGCAGAAAACTTACAGGTGGCTCATAGCACTCTCACTAAATCACAGAGGTCTTTTGCCCAGACCTAGCCCTAATCCTACTGTCTTTGGGGGCACTCCATTGCTAAGAAAGTGCCTAAGCAAGCACATTAGAAACATCACAAGACTACATGGCTGCTTAAGTGATCACAGAACCCAGACAAAAAGTAAAATAAATTATTTAATTTATGGATCCCCATCTATCCACAAATATCAACAGCATATTTTTACAGGAGCAGATGCATGTACTACAGAATGCACAACACCTGGGGGGTTCAAATCTGAAAGTTTTCTCCCATCCTAATTCAGTTATTTAGAAATTAATTTGCATCATACGCTTAGATAACTACTGGATGAAGTATATCTTATTTACTAGAAAATTATATTTCTCTATTGGCAAAATATACATGAGCAATTTTTCTCAAATATAAAAAACCATTAGAGGTCCTGTCCTGTACTTATACAAATGAGTGCTAGCTTTTCTCTTTGTAATGAGACTGGGTGCAGTTGTGATTACAAGTGTGAGAATGCACATTTTCTGTCTGTCTAGATCCCCTTGGCTGCAAAAGATTTCTTAGAAATTATATGGCACCAGACACACATGAAAAGCACTGCAAACATTACATTGTCATAAGCTGGCATGCCATAAACAGAATTATTTTCCTCAACTTACCAGGCAATTTTAACATTCCTGTTTGTCCTGTATACTTGTAACAGTTTATAGAGGAGAACACAGATAAAAAAGAAAAAAGATAAGTGTCAGAAGAAATGAGAGAAAATCCTTTTACAGAAAGCTACAGAGCTGACTTCTGAAATAGCAGTAGTAGGCTGCCATCAAATCGTATTGCCCTTAATCAGCTCAGAAATTTAGTGGTAAAAGGTGGGACTTTACAACTCTAAGCATGGTTCTGTAATTTGATTGTTTTGAAGAAAGGTGTCTGTACTCAAATTTTGAGACACTCAGTACTTGTCCACCTTTTAGCAGCTACGTAATTTCTACCACCAGATGCAACTTGCAACCATTCCTTAGCAGAGGCCAAGAAAGAGTGGAAAAGCATGGATGATGCAGAAAAACACAACACAAGCACACCAAAACAGCACAAGGAAGGCAAGACTTTTTGCTTGAACTAAAATATCCCCAGTGCCAGCCCACGCTGCTGTCCTTTTTTAAAGCCATTACGTTTATTCATGTTAGCCAAATTTTTGAGGAGAAAAAACATAAGTACTTAAGGTATCTATAATCAATAAAACACACCTTAAAAATTAAGCCTTGCTCTTGTTGCCAAAATTTGAGCAATACATTAAAAACTTCCAACAAAAGTACATTTGTAAAAATGCCACATTGTAAATTCAGTGTTATTCTGGAAGTTCAGTACAGCAAAAGCAAATATAAATAATCTATTAATCATAAGGTGATTATCAATGTCCTGTCTTTTTCCTCATACTGTACCATTTTGTACAGTGACATTTAATACAGATGGATCCACATTTATCTTAAGTACTTATGCTTTCAAAACTTGACTCACAGCCTACTGCACAGAGCAGATGGCATGAGCACATGATGATTTCATGTAGCAGACTATGCTTGGTGCAGCCAAGGCACACCAATCCTTTTTGGTTCAGGTACAAGCACAATAGTAACACATCCTGGGTAAATTTCACATGGAAAAGCTGACAGCTAATCCCTGTAATTTCAATCAATTGCAGAATTAGGGAATGCACCAGCCTAAGAGCCTAACCAGCTCTTGCAGTAGGCAGAAATGAGAAATGATTTTGTCTGCAGTGGAGCATGCTCATTAAAGCAATGGTTAAATCTCCCCAGACAAGCCAGCAACCAAAGGCAAAAAGCAAAGTATTCTCGCTTTAGAGTGACAAGAGCTTGTTCTTTCCTTCTTTACTACAGACACTAAAAAGGACCTGTATGCAAATCTAATCATTGAACTCATCACAGTTACTGGCATTTTATAATGGAGCTTCTTACCAGAATTTTCAAATGGTTCAAAACTGAAATCAGTTTTCCTGTCCTCGGCCACGTGGTCATAAGTGATGTGTGGTATAGCCAACATCCTGTCTGGAGAAGAAGGCCCATTGTCCTTGTCTAACTTAAATTTCTTCTTTTTAACCTAAAAAAAACCCCACATAAATTAAATTACTCAAACCAACTCACACAGAGTTGTCTCTTCAGTGACGCCTTCAATAATAACACAGTCCCCAATGAGCTATAACCAATTAAAAGAGTGCCTGAATTACATTTTCACAATCCTACACTGTGTTTCTCATTATGTTGCCCCCTCATCCTGCCAAAACTGGCTAATCACTAGATTTCTGCACATTGTCATTTCCAAATCCCTTGCCTGCAGTTAAAAAAGAAAATCTGCTAGCTATGCAGCTGCTTATATAAATCAAGCTATTCTAGAACATCTTTATCATTTTATGGATGCAATAAATCACACCTCCAGCACAAAGCCAATGGATATATTGCTACTGAACTCAGATGAACCTTGGAGATACAAGAGAAGATTTTTGCAGAACACGCTCTCCTTCTAGCTTGAGACTACTGTGCAATACTCTTACAACACAGAGGATGGTGTACCACATAATCTAAAGATTCTGACAAAGGGGTTTTGTTGCTGTATTTTAAAAAAAAAATTCTCAACTTATGGAATCTGTTGATATGGCAATATTACTCTATGTAAGCAGAGAAGTCTTTACCATGAAAGCTTAGAAAATCACAAAACCAATAAGTGAGAGAAACAGAAGCTTTTCTGGGTTTTGTTTGAATCAATTAAAAGTTACAGTTTTGGAAATATGATGAAAGTGATTTTCTTTTTATTTTTTACCTTTTCTTATAGTTTTCCAAACAACAGTGGTAAGTAACTGGCTGCTGTGCCTGAGTTAAGTCATTATTACTCTTTTCCTAATCCATTAAAAAAATCAAGTTTAGGGAAATTCAGCAAATCAACTTCTAGTTTATAATGTTTGTATACTCAAACTGTCAAAACTGAAATGTAAATCAAAATCTGAAACGAAGTAATAATCTGTAAAACAAGCAGAACAAATAATCTATAAAGAGTAAAAAAACTCAATCTGATTTAAAATCTTCCGATTACTATAATGTGAAACATTAATTATTGATACCATCACCGATTTCTTTGGTTTTGGACTGGGTGAGAGCAAATGATAATTCCTGGCAGGTTTTCGAATGTAAATTTTCCATGTCGAAGAGTCTGGGTTTTCTGCAGCGTAGCATCTCCATGCAGTCTGGAACAAATGTTTTGAGCAACAGAATAATTAATCAATCGGATCAGTGGCTCACTGTACAACACAGTAACTTCCACGTAGCATGTCAGTCATTCTTTATTTAATGATATTCTTGAATTTGCCCTCTGGAAACAAACCCAGCATGGTTTAGAACTCTTATTTAGTACATAGAAACCACATAGTTAGAACTGGGAAACCACACAGAAAGATGAGTCTTTTCAAGTGCAACTTTTATTCTCAGTAGCAGCAAACAAATAATGAGAGAGAGCTTTAGACCAGACTCAGAAAAGAGTCCAAATTTTATGTTCTGCCCCAACTTCCTACCTGATTTAAGGCATTTTGCCTATTGCATCCTATGTTACAGACCCCTACTCAGAAAAAGACAAAAATTGTTCTTTCATGCCTCTCAAAAATATGACCAGAAAAAAAAAAAAAAGAATTGCAATGTGGTCAGTAGGGCTATATTCATACGAAGAAATGCAACTGTGGGCACAACAGAACAGTATCAGTGGTTAACCAAGAGTCAAAACCCAAACCCAGATCTCCCTCTTGCCAACCGTCAATGATTAAAGTCCCATGTTCTACAGCAAAAGGGAGGAAAAGCAGGGCTAGGAAACAAGACCAACAAGAAAACACTACTGCATTCTCTCTTAACTGTGTAAATACCAGAACTGACTAATAACGAGTCTCCAAATTAAAAAGGCAGATCCTCACTTACTCCATGAAGAAAGGACACACTTACACACAAACAATCTAAAGCAGGGAAGGCCAGAAAACCCTAGATGAAAGAAACAAAGCAAGGCAGAATGAGAGAGCTAAACAAACAGCAGCTGGAAAGTAAAGGACTTGTATCACCATATAAATCCCTCAATGATTAACAGAAGAGTGGAAGAAACAAATGACCTCTAGAAGAAACCAAGAAGGAATACATGGAAAGAAAATTATTCATCTGGGCTGTTCTCTTGTCTTGTACCTATTTTGTAAATATCTTGGTTTAAGAACAATCTTTTTGTAAGTAATTTGTAGAGCACTTGCTGAATTGGGCAATCAGAAGTCTGAGACTATTAGTAAATCATAATTACAACTATTAAGAACAGGTACTCTGGAACTCATTGTGTATCCTTTACTCTTCCTTAACATTTCTGATGGAGCCAATTCTGGACATGCAGCCTCAGGCCTCCCAATAATTTGGTGTTCATTTCCCAAAAGAATCAGTGGGAACATTAAAAAAATCCATTCTTTACAAAACCACACCATACAAGTCTCAAGATTTTTAGTTAATCTCTGGCTATAACCAGGGACTTTTCCCCATTAACTCTGGGACTGTTTAGTTTCAAGCATAAACTTTATGGAAACAGTAGCTAACTGTAAAGATCCTGACCTGGAAACCCACATTCACTCATGAAGCTAGAGAAATAAGTCATATGAGAATGAAAAAATGATATGGTGTATATCGAATTTCCTTTCAAATTTTATCTCTGTGCTTCTTAAACTCTGTGCAGGTACTGAGTAGAGAGAGGAAAAGCTGGAAAAACCTAGAATGAAACCATGTTAATACTTCTCCAGGGTGCAATGCGGGCTCCAACAAAGTAAAGGATAAAATCTCTTCTACCATACCGATACTGAACTGCAATTGCATTTATAACAGGGGGACCAATATTTTTCTGCCTGTCAGTTATTCTACATGAAAAGACTGATTTTAAAGAATCCCAGTGGTTTCCAGCCACCTATTCTAGAGCTGAAAAGTCCAAACAACATTTTCCTAATTAAGATTCTGATATATTTCTCTTACATTTGAAATTTTTAAGTGTTTAGTTGTACCAACTGAAGCATATTTGACATTTGTCTTTACAAGCAACAATGTATTTTTTAAAAGCACAATTCTACATGAAACTTCCTCTTTGTTTTTTCATTACTATAAGCATAACATTTCACAACACTTTCCCCAGGTAAATTGTTTAATAATTACAGGATAACTTTCAGTTTTGATTTTAACCAGCCAAATTAAACACTTTACACTGATTTGGGAGTGCACTTTTCTGCTCATTAGTTTACATTAAAGACTGGATTTCCAAAACTTGCATCTGTAATTTCTGTACAGTTTTTAATGGGAATCAGGGAGGGGAAAATTGCCAACAGCTCGAGGAAAAAAAAAATACAACAAAAAACCTACTATAAATGGGAAGAAATTAGAGTATGCAATATGTAAGAACTCAGTACCTGTATGAGTGAGGCAGCAGCTGGAATCTGACGGTTGAAATGCTTCTGTCTTTGTTTCTGTTGTACCTTTAGGGCAAAGCCTGAACCAAGAATTCCCTGTGGAAAGAAGAAAAAAACTTTTTTTCTTTTTTATTTTTTTGTAAGAGTGGAGGGAAAAAGCTCCACATAAAATTGTCAAATTATGTTGTGTTAATAAACTTCTATTCAGCATCATAAAAGCCAACTAATTATTTTGAGGAAATGACTTAACACAGTGAAATTTTTAGTCTCAGTTATTACTTGCTGAAGCCAACTGTGAATGCTATCATGCCCTGATGCAAAGCCTGCTGGACTCGGACCCAAAAAAGGAAACAGAAATGACATTTCATACCCTCTAAAAGTCTCACAAAGTCTTGTGTAGGGGAATGACAGAATAGGGGTGGAAAAAAAAAATCAACCTGATGGGCTTAACTACATTTTTATAAGAAATAAAGCTTTGGCAGGGCACGATGTAAGTCACTAGACCTTTTAACTATGGTATGGTATTCTCTATGTCCATATATTAATCCCTGGTGGGAGTGAGGAAAGACAAAGAAGAAAAGAAAAAGTCATATTTCAAAGTGGTCAACTGAGTTGAACACAAAGCCATCTAATTCACTCTCAGGACAAGGGACTTGGACTAATGGCACTGGATGGTGTGAAACCTGAACTAGACTCCAAATGTAATATAGATATGAAGTCCAAATTTAAGTAAAGAGCAAAGCCATTTATGTGGTCATTTGCACAGGTATAGCCATATTTAACAAAAGTTCTCGTAACCGGTGAAAATGAAATCTTTTATAAATCATCTTACGTGATTACACCTACTCAAGAAAGCACAATTCTTTTTCTACACACAGTAGAAGGCACCAGAGCATGGAGGGATCTTGGCTCAACCTCTAAGAACTTATTAATCATCAAATATCTTGAAAGGAACATGAAATGCCCTTCCTATTATGTTGATTTAGTAAAGATCAAAGAGATGATGATGCTCAAACACCACATATTCGGGAAATGAGTGATCATTGCCAGATCCAGAACCCACACCAGTTGCATTTAGCCAGTAGAATCACTTTTGACTGTGATCTCAGCCAGATCCTCCTACTTAAAACACCAACAACAAAGTCTGCAATACAGCTTCAAACCCCAAATTCCCCCTTGGGCCAACCCACAGGAACAACTTCACTCAGTAAGGAAAATCCCACTAATAAAGGGGTGATTGGTGGTGTTCTACTTCAAAAAAGATTAGGGAAATCTGACAGGTAAACATTAAACACGGCTGTGAAGGCACGGCTGCTACACAATCATTTATAAAACATTTTTGTGGCATTTTAGACTGATTTTAAAAAACCAACCAACCAAAACTAAACACCCCACCACCAACACTCTTTAGTCAAAAAAAGTAGGTTTTGGCATTTTCTATACTGATCATTTCACTTATCTGATTTCTCTTCTAAAATAAAAGTGGAAGAGATTAGAATGAGGAGGGGGGAGAAGCATATGTTTTAAAGGCAAACCGATACTGGAGAATTTAAAAAAAACTTAATTATCCTCCTCTGTAAAAGATTATGTATCTTTAAAGTAGGCAACTAATTTTAAAAGGTCACTGGAGTTTTCATGCTGTGAAGAACTTTTGTGATGGTACTGGCATAAAAGCATTCCCCATCTATTCTGTACCATCCCCACCACTTTTTCATTAGAACTACACAAACATCTGCTAACACAACTGCTTGTGTCCCCGAACTGAAAAATAAACATGTAAACAGAATGCTGTAGGTGGCACAAATATTTTAACAGCACAATTCAGGAGTATTGCTAAATTTGTGGAAAACACACCCTTAGCTACACCTGGCACTGAATATTTGGATTTTCAAATTGCAGTCCAGGTTTTGCTGATTTTGAATTTACCCTTGGAAATGAAGTGCCTTGTTTCTTGTTTGAAAGCACTCAGGAACCTGTTTTCAGTGCAAACAAAGTGCCAGAACAGCTTCAAAAGGTCAGTTCCAGGTCACTTTTGAAAACAGGACTTTTGCCATGGTCAGATATTAATTTTGTGAAGAACTGCATCAGTGTCTCTGGCTGCTGATTGCTGTCTTTCCACCAGTGATATATTTTTGGAAGCTTTTCTAGAAAAAGGATGTACATGAGAATTCTCCAGTTCACCTTGGACCTAATCAGTTGAGCAAACTATGAGTGAATGCCTTAAAAAAAACAAAACAACACTAAGTCATCACTAAGAATTAATTAGAAATCATTTCTTTACACTCCTGAGATGGGCTGGGAAAATTACATGGAATTAAGCATCTCTCCCTCAAATACAAATCCTTCTCAAATCTAGGGTCTCATACAAAAACCACTGCATATTTATTCAGCTACTTCTGGAAGTTCTTTTGTTCTACAAGCTACATGAATTTCAGCTACAATATAGAAGCTTAATACAGAGCTTACACAAAACCAGGTTAAATGAAAGGTTGAAGAATCAATAACAGAAGTTCCCTCTGATAACTAATGAATCAACATCAAATTGTTGCAAAAGTACAAGAGAACCTACCGCAGGCAGTGCAAAAAATGAGATTGCAAACACTGAAAAACAAGATGCAATTGTCTTCCCTATCCAGGTCTGTGGCACTTTATCTCCATAGCCAATAGTTGTAACAGTCACCTGCAAAGAGAAATAAAGAGGGCATTACAGCAAGTATTAACAAGGCATTTTGGGCTCGTTGCTCTCTCTTCCTTTTTTATTTATTTCAAAGAAGCATTAGCTGCATTCCTGACTCTCCCACTGTCAGCCTGTGACACTAATGAAAGTTAACTCTTCCTTCCAGGTTTGCTTCCGCACCTAATACTGAATGGAAACACATACAGGAAACTGAATTACAACAAAACACACGTTTAAAATCTTGCTAAGTAAAACCATCAATTTAAGTCTTCATGGCTGAGGCAACTGTACAGCATATGAAGTTACTGGGATAGGGGCTGCCTGCCCAGTCACACATTCTCCTTAGGGAAAGGCAGCCAGCAGTTCTGAGCTGGTGATTTGGCTGATGGGCAGGAGATGTTTGCTGAGAATGCTGCATGGAAAGAGCGCACACACACACACTGTAACCAGGCACTGTGACTGAGGTCAGGCATGAAGCGCTCTAGAGATAACATTGGTACAAACAGCAAGAGAGGCTGAACATTTTCCATGTAGTAAAGACCCTGAAAACAGCCCAGCGAATCACCAATTCATATAAAACACAGAGTAGGAACAGATGATTTAAAGCACACATGCAGGAAACATCTGTGGAGTTTGCCTTTCAGAACACTGAAGTAAAGATTACCACCGCAGTGATGTAGCATAACAAGGCTTAATAAGTCATTATTTGCATGAGCTCAAGGAAAGAACGTATTTGTTTGAAGCAGGAGGATGCATTTGGCATCTGAGAGCAATTTAAATTCACCTATGTCACCAGCTATTTCTGAATTTGTAAATTAGAGATATTTTTATCTGTGACTTTGAGGAAGGCTAACCAAATCAGAGCATGGGAAACCACATGGAGCCCTCAAGCAGCTGAGGCACAGCTCAGCTGCGGGCTGGTCAGACTTTCTTCTGACCCTGAGGCTTCCACTGCCCAGGACACAGATGGTGGTCCCACAGTCACACACACAGGCCATCCTCACCTTGTCCTGAACTTGCCCACCCTCTAAGCAAAGTCACTGTGTGCAAGTCAAACACAGGACCAAAGGAGCAGCTTGAGGTGGTGATGGCATTGCAAGTTTCTCACCAGCTGCTGATACTCAAACATTCATGTGTTAGTTTCTGATTTTTAATACAAGTTTTTAAAACATGGCCTTTTCCCAAAACTGTTTCATACCCCACAGAAGCATTGTAAGGGTTAGCTAACTACCCAAGCACCTTTGCCCGTATTCCTGATATTCTTATTAAAATTCTACCTTAATTCAGGACCTGATGAGGGAAGGGAACATGATGTTATCTCCTCAATTATATAGGAGGGTTGCTAGAAAAAAAATCCTAAAACCTAATTACAATTTCACTTTCAAAAATATGGAATAAAAAAAGGAAATATATTTATGGGAAAAATTATGGCCTCCAATGCCTTCTTACAGAGAAGATTATGAGAGAAAATAATGGTTTATGCTTCTGTTTTTGAAAAAAAAATTATAAATCCTTCTAAGTGAAAAATGTTATCAACTATTTTGTGTTACAGTACTAAAATCATGCTGAAATACACACATTAACTAGAAATGTGAAAAGAAAGAGGTGCTTCTAAGCTGACCAAAGTGTAACTGAAGAAGAACTCATATCCAGCTAAGTATTTGTCTCCCTTTTCCCACCATGTCCCTGCCCCTTCCTTCTAAATGGGTTTATATGAATCATCAGTAACACAAAAAAAGTATTTCCTGTGATCACTGTCTAAGAAGCTTTTTTTTAAAAAAAAAGTTTTGGAAATTGGGTTGCAAATCAAAGTCTGAAGTTAACTTTTTCCTCTGCCCTCATAACTCTAAACCATCTACAAATGCATTGTATTTTGAAATTCCATTTTCTTTTTTCCTCAAAATATATGCTGTTGAAATCTTACACACCAAGTTTCTGCCCTAAGTAATTTTTTACAGCTGGATTAAAGCTCCCTAAAGAACAGAATACTAATTTTACAGTTGTAAAAGAGGATATTATAATGGAAATACTGACTCAACTTCTACTCTACCATATTAAACATGTTGGCATAATGAAATTAAATTGATACAAGAGCTCACACATTGAATTTCATTGAAAAGCCTGTAAAACAATTGCTTTAATTAGTAACAAAATCATATTCATCCACTGATTATTTTAGAACTTTGATCTGATGAACATCACCACATATTTAGGCATTAAGGCTAATGTTGTTCCTATTACATATGAATCAAAAGTCTGAGGAGGTGAATATGAAGCAAAAACCCACCCAGAAAGAAGAAATAGTAATTTTCATCACCACTGAGTAGGGAAAGGATTTTATTTTAGGCTATACCAGACTAAAGTGAGCACAGGAAATGAATCAGTTAAGTAAGGATGTTCTGTCTATGAAATCCTTGCTGTGTACCTAGGAAAATTTGGATAGTAAACAGCTCTAAAATGCAAGAATCTCTACTTGTAACAATATCTACATCTGTACTTTGCAAGTAACAATTTTAAAAGGGTTCTTCACATCTACTCCGTAAGATTTCACTGCGTGAGCACAAAATGTAGTTGGAAGCACTCATGGAGTTAAAGCTTGGCGATGAGAAGGCAGCTGCAAAATGAAGGGATGCCTTGCAAAAAGCAATTAAAAATATCTTCATCTTTCAACCCCTGCTCCAACAATTGCTAAGCTAAACAACTCACCCAGAAAAAATCCAAACACATAATCCCCAACATCAGCATTTTTTTAAAAAAAAGGATGTCACAGGTATATACAGATGTTGGTCCCACATAGAAAATCACATACAAACTAAAAATGACATGTTCCCTTCTGTCAAACATTGAAGTCAGTGTACAGTTCTCTACAGCCTTTTTAATTGAAAAGAGTGGAGAAAAGGGTTCTGAATAACACAAGACCTGTGAGATCATTTTTCATGAAGCTATTTTTTAAAATTTATGTCCAACCATTTTATAATTTAAGTCAGATTACTTTTAATTTAGCAAAAGTTTTATGCACATGCAGTTTTGATTGGAATTTCCTTTAATGTTTCAGCAAAGTTTCCCCCAACTCTGATTTTCAATTTATATTTAGCACACACTGATGGGCTTTACTAAACAGGACATTGCTTTGTGTATGATTAAAAATAAGCAAACTTGTAAATGTTCAGTTGAATTTGATCCTTAGTGAAAAAGCCTATCTTCTAAACTGTAATAATTAAAGGAACAAGAAATGCTCAAGTAAAGCTGTTACTTACACAAAACTGTTTGCTTCAATTCAAAGCAAAAGGCACAGAGAAATATCCATGCATGGGTATATTCAATAATTGCTTTTGGAAATAGTGTTCATGATCAAAGAGACTGTTAGCACAGTTTTTCTGAGGCATGTTTGTTCCAAAGTGAAGGTTGGAAATTGTGTGTTTATTCAGTGGATATCAAAAGCAGAGCTCCTCTCAGTTGCTCTGAGATAGGATTGAAATGAATGTTGAAGGAGAGAGGGAGGGGGAGAAAAAAAATAACACAAAAGCCCACAAGCAAACACTAAGACCCACAAAACCCCCAGAGATAGTGAGCAGGTAATGCTTCCTGAAAGTGGTCATCTCTGACAGTGTCAATGAGAATATTTATCCTATTTTTTAAGTGTCTTATTTTTAATGTTTTCCTGGTTTTATTGGTCTTGAATCTAATATAAGGTTTTTAAAACTGTCAGTCTGGATATGACAGACAACATAAGCAGACTAATTTTGAATATTGGCACTGGAGAACTGAAAGATGCACCACATTACATTTATTTTACTTGCAAACACTAAACCTGTTTTTGAAGTATGTACAGATATCCTGCCAGTGGCAGAATTTATACAGCTTGCACTGCATTCAAAAGCAGCAATAATACAGACAACTCTTTATGCCATAAGATAACCTTGGGTTTCTTCAAGAAGCCCACAACTGACATGGCAAATAGCTACAGTCCAGAGTTCTCAAGGAAATTCAAATAAAGCCCAGGAGGCCAATTTACATATGAAAATGGAAAACCAATATAGATTTATAAATAACAACAATGACAATGAAGAACATTTAATTACAAGTTACGCACCCTAGGGGTGTGCCTGTAGTCAGCAAAGCACAGCAATGTGAAAATATCCAACTTCAGATGCAGTTTAAGTGCTGGTAACACACTTAAGTTTAGTCGTGGTAACACAGACCTTTTATATGGTTTACTTCAGCTATATTGCGTGTTCTGTTACTGCTGCCCAAAGAACTGCTTAGCAGTGCACACACAGACTGAGATAACAAAAAAGTACAGGGCTGGAGAGTGAGAAAAGGGATGTGAAAACACTGTTAAGGACTTTTTGAAGCATTCTCTACTATGTCAGGTACGTGCACTTTCAGAAAAGAGAGATCACTTATTTATGATGGTGTCTGAGACAGGAACTGTCAATCATCCTCTTCTGCAGGGTTAGCTGAAAACAGATTTTCATTGACCAGAATTTGTGGTGTTTAAGCAATTTGGAAAATTCTGTCTAAACACAACCAAAGCTTTCAAGGTCTAACACTTGAGAAGGTTTTTGTATGAGTTTGAGACCCCTATTAGGAAGAATCCTTGTGACTTCCCAGCTATTCACAGAATCATAGAACAGTCTGGGTTGGAAGAAACCTTAAAGACCACCAAGTTCCAGCCCCCTGAGATGGGCAAGGACGCCTTCCACTAGACCAGGTTGCTCAGAGCCCCATCCAGCCTGGCCTTGAACACTTCTAAGGATGGGACATGTATAGATTCTGTAGGCTAACTTCTCTGTCCTATTTTCCTCTTGGAAAATGGATATTTCCTGTTTTCCTAAATTTTATGGGTTTTATCCCTAGCAGAAAAAATGAAGAATATTACACTATCAAGAAATCAGAAATGGACAGACCTGAATACATCTCAGTTTTGTTCTGCTAAATCTTCTTAGCAGTTAGTGGAAGTGTGTTAGAGCAGAACAAGGACATCTAATTGTACTTAATATTAAAGAAATTACATTATGTGCTCATTGAATGCAGTCTCACACTTCACGCGGCATGCTGCCACACAATAGATGCTATAACAGAGAAAAAATATTATCACAATTAAATGTATTGATTAAATAAGTTTATTGTAATTAGGAAGACAAAATAACTGCCACACCTATTAACTGAACAATAATTCCCTGAAAGGAGAATATTTCAACATCCTGACAGATCGTGTTGCTTCTATGGGAGATTTTACTGTATTTTCAGTAAGCCAATCTGGTCTGTCACATATTCAGTTTTTAATGGGAACGCCAATGACAGCATGTGTTTTTAAATGCAGCTACATCTGCCACTGTTAATTACTGAGTCATCTGACCAATGTAGTGGAAAATAAAAATGCCATAATGACATGAAAGCACTGAAAAAAGCTACTTGACAGAAAGCCACTTTCTTGTGCTACACAGTAAGTCTTCTGGTCCTAAGAAAGCCTGTATTTAACCATGGCAGACAGCAAGAAGAAAGAATTCTACAGCAGATCATAGCAGCAAAACAATACAACAAAACAAAACTTGTTGTATTCAAAAAGGGCTACATATGCATTTCAGCACCAGCAGACCTGCAGACCTGGATTTGCTCATCAATGGTTCTTTCCTTCCTCAAACAGCAAGTGATGGTTTGAAAAGAGAAGACTATAGAAGCACACACATGCAGAGGTTTATTAAAAATATTTCTTAATATATGTTCAAAATATGTATATGTATTTTGTTATTGAAACGGAGGTGTTAGTCCTTTCACTCCTATGCAGAAGACTTATTAGAATTATTTTTAACCAAAAAAAAAAAAAAAAAAAGAAAAGCAATGCCTTTTGATTTTAAGTAGCAAAGAAAAAGCTCTGGAAGATCAGCACATTTTGAAAGTGCAAGTATGTTATCAGTGATGTCTATGCATTTCTAAGATCTGTAGCACTTACTGATGACAGTTTGTTTGATTAAGCTAATAGAATTAAAGCAGATTTAAAAATGTCATTGCTTGAATGCTAATGACAAGGAAAAACAGTTTCCAAAAAGTACCTTTCTTTGAACTGCAATAGGAAAGAGAACAATTATAGAAATGAGAACAATTACAGATGGGAAATCCCAGAACAAAATTGCCGACCTAGTACTTGTATATCCTGTGAGAACAAAAGAGGGAATAGTTACCAGCAGAAGAAACAAAATTAAAACGGTTATGAAAATATAATACCAGAATAGAGCTGCCACACCAGTAAATGCATATAATAAACAAAGAGACACTGTCACTAATAATACCAATAAAGGAGAACTTCACTACCAGAACTAAAGATACATCTACACTTAAATTGCAGCACTACTTTAGAAAAAGCTGAGAAATCTCTAAACAAGATGGTTACAATATAGCACAGACAAATGCTGTGTGAAGACACTAAGTGGCTCCCAAAGCAATATGAGCACCTTGGAAGAGTCCTATGCCTGGATTTCCTATCTATCTTAGATGTTGCTTGCTCCAGAATTAGTCTATTCTGAAAAAACTGGGAATTACATCACAGGTCAAACTGTAAAACACAGATAACTCTTTTAAGGAAAGAAAAGCCCAACCCAACAAAAATATGGACAAACACAAACTAAACACCAACCCCCTCTCAAAAAAACCTAGCCCTGATTCTTCTTGCCATCTTAGACAGGTGAACACTACCATGACAAAGGCAGCAGGAAATAATCACTGTACCAGTAGGGAAGACAGGATAAAGAAATAGAACATGTGTTTCTACATTTTTTAATGTAATGTGATCACCTTAGATCACATGAGACTGTAAATACCACATAATATGACTGATCTTCAGTATTTTTGTAGGGCCATGGAATTACAAAAGCAGAAAGTGTATTGAGGTAGTAAGAAGTTGTTTCAAAGTGCTGATCTTACTCCATGCTTGCTTGAATTTTACTCCACATTGGACAGTGTTAACATGTGAAATTGCTATACTTACTACTCCCCACCACAGGGCATCTGCATAGCTGCCAAACTCCGTTTCTCCAGAATCATTTACAGCATCTTTTTCAGCCAGGTACACAAAATAAGAGGAAAAAATCAGGCCCAGAAATCCAATGTAGAGTGTAGTGATCAGTTCCTGCAAAGAGAATCAAAATAATGGCATCGTGATCTCATTGAGACACTTAAATCTCCTAACACTGACAGGTTATAAAGGATAACTGGAAGAGAAAAATGCAATTTCAGCCATTAAAAAATATTGAGTGTTGGCTATGCAAATTACCAAAAATCCACAACACATGACAACACAGAGTCAAAACAACCTTGTCACACCGGACTTGTTAACCTTCTGACCACCAAAAAGTAGTTGGGTAATTCTTTCAAGCAGCGCCAGATTCAAAGCAACTCTGGAATTTAGATACATATTTTAGGAAATACTAGGACTAGCTTTCAGAAGTCCCATTTTCTGTTGTTGAGTCCAACTACATGAAAAAATTTGCCAAAGCAGCAGTGAACATAAGGCAGAACAACCACACTTGGCTAAAATAAATTACTATCTGCCTCCACACTAAATGGAAGTGATATCATCAGCAAGGCTGAATGTATGCTGTTCTGAATATAAAAGCTTTGGCATCAGCTGTGCCACTCCTCAGACTTCCCAAACTCACCTGTCTGTGTATGAACACCACTGACCCCAGCAGCCTCCAGGTACCGCCCTGACGGTCAACATGCAGCATCCGTAAGATCTGCAGGAAACGGATGCCCCTGGAACACAATTTTCAAATTAATTAAGAGGCCAAACACACAAGAGAAGAAACAGAGGTGGAAAAAAGAACTCTGGCTTCCAAAGCACAGCTCTAAGAGACACAGAGTATTTTATGTTAGACTTAGTAGCCTTTGTCTTTTCACCCCACTCACTGATCTTCTTGTTATGAAGACAATCTGAGGAGATTGTCCAAGGGAACAACTGACCTTTGTACACATGGCTGGTAAGGTAAACTCAAGGATTCAGAATTTTGGACACAAACTGTAAACGCTCTGGAAATCATCCATCAACTCATATTTGATGCGCTCACCAGAATGGAAAACAAAATATGGAACCAGCTAACTGAAGACCTGATTTCCTTATCTTTGAGGAATTTCACAGGCAATTTGAACTAGACAGTCCAGTATATTTTAAAATATTCTTTTTATGGGAGTCGCTGCAATCCTGGAGCATGGCTGCAGCTAGTGGGAATAGCAAGGCACACTACCACCCATTCATCCAAAAAAACCAATGGGTGTGACTTTCCTGAGCACAAGGTGGATTCAGTCCATCAGGAATTCACAAACACAGACATCTTATGAAGAGGCAGTTCAAAGATGTCAAAGATACGAAGCATCAAAGAGTTGCTACAAAACTGAGCTAAGAAACGAAACCAGGATTTGGGTAGAACCCACCTAGCTGGGGAAAGGAGGAAGGAGAATGAGCTTCTCTATTCCCACTAACCATAAAAGTGTTACAACAAAATTTTATCTCCCCTACACTTCATGGGATCACCAATACATGATCAGTCATCTGCTCTATTACATGACACTGGGCAGTGACTCTCTTTCTCCTGCAAAAAATTAAATAGAAGGTAAAGTAAAACAAAAGAAGAAACGCCATCTTGCTCATACTTTCTTTTATAGCATAGAATTACCTGATAGCAGATGTTGCAAAGACTTGACCTTTAGAGCCCACACAAAGAACTATCATGGAAGCAACAACTACAATTAAATCTGGAAAAAAAAGTCAATAGAAGAAAATTCATTAGCAGCATCTTGCAATACTTCTGCAAGACTATTAGAAGCAAAGACCATATTACTTTAACAAGTTGAACAGTCACTCCTACTTAATATTTTTGCTTATATATCAAGAAATCTCAATCGTGGCATGTAAAAAGAATTCCATCATGTAATATCATGGAAAGGTTGTACTGAGATGGGTCCAAGCTGGCCACAGTCTAGATGAATGAGGAGTTACTGTCAAGCAGCCTGGAGTCCTTATTAGCTTTAACCCAGGAAGAACTTCAGCAGTTTTCATCTATTCTCTCTTCTCCAATTCTTGTTTTCCCTTCTGTGCTTAGACAGGATTTTAATTGACAGAGATTTTAAGGTTAATTTCATATATAAGAAAATTGCCTTACTATCATTTCATCTGTCCAGGTCTAAAAGGGAGCGAAAATTGAAATTAGGGTATGAGTCTAATTTAGTTTAAGTCAGTCAGTACTGTACTCTAAATCTACATGCCTCAGGCCTAGTAAATTTTGGAAAGGAACTCTTTATTTTGGAGAATTAAATAGTTCTTGATCCATATCTGGGACAGCAGAACTACATTTTGCTTTCCAAACTGAATTAATTTGGATGATGTTTCAGAATGCTTAGTGTTCTAGCACTTGAGAGAAATGGATTGTGGCCAGAGGGCAAAGAAGCAGTCAAAGTCTTTTTATAGCTGCAGACACACCTGAGATAGAGTTGCTATTTACATTACATATACAGACACACACAAATGGACAGATGAACAGAGGAGTTAAATCAACTTTATAATTGTAAAAATACCCAGGTACAAAATTTTGTAATTTACATTCGGCAAAACTGTAGACAGTTTATAGAAACCTATGACCTGTACTCAATAACATATAACATTTCTGAGTAGTGGAAAATATCACAGAACAAGAACTCCTATTCTTCCACAACAATACTCCTCTTCCGATGCCTGATTTATTTAGTCCATATATATTTCAAGTACTTAAGTACAGGGAAAGGGCCTTTACATTGTTTTTTCAATGCTGGCTAAGAAAATACAGATTGATTCTGAATTATGTTTCTTTTGGTGAAGCTTTTAAATTAATGACAAGCATCTAAAAAAGCAATGATTAGTGACATATATGGAATATTTGGATGCAATTTCCAAGAACTCTTAAGTCATTTTAGGAAGCCAATTGAATCCCAATGGAATTGAGGTGTCCAGTTCCAAATGCATCACTGAAAATCATATTTTAATTCAACTGATACAAAAAGCAACTGCAGTGCATCCATTGCACTCTACCATGCGACACACAGCTCAATTAGAGTGCAAAATAAACTCATAATAAACTAGTCAAGGGGACTAAGGGGAGAAAAAAAGGCTGTTCAGTATCTTTGAAAAAATATATTTGGGGCTCTTGTACAGCATCTGGGTTCCTCAGGTCACAGGAGACAGGACTACGGCCAAGACCTATTCCTGGCAAAGCTTAAGATCATTTCTGGAAAAAAAAGGCACTCTGCTCTTCTGGAAAAACAAACCAAGCTACATTTGTTCTCAAATGACAGTGCCATGAGTTCCTGAAAGGAAATTCAGATCTACATTCACACTAATGACAAGAGCTCCCGCTCTAACTGGGCTTCAAGTGCAACACAAGTTCAACTTCTAAAAGCCTTTAGGGCAAGTTTTACTCACTGTTTACACTGACTTTGCAAGCTTTGCATACTCACCAATGATTGAAATAGGCTTCCTAGCAAAACGAAGCCTTCCCCATACTCCAACGTATTTACTGCGGCATCCTGCTGACCACAGCCGTACCACATACTCTGTTCCAAAGAATACCACTAATACAATTTCCTACAAGAAACACAAGGGGAACAAGGTTAATTTTCTACTCCATATATGTCTTTCATCTCTTTTCAGAATGTATTAGAAAGAAATAAATAAAATGTAAAATTAGGAACGTGACAAATACATCAACTATACAAAAAATGATCTGAAGTAAAATAGAAAAACCTGTAGGAGTAGAGAAAGAAAATATTAGGAGCAAATTGAAATACTTTGATTGCAGGCAGTTTGGCTTGTCTGCACGTACTAAAACTGAAAACCATTCTGTGCAATTCACTCGGTCTAATTCAAACAAAAGGTTTACTGACTGAGCCAAAGCAAACAAGCAGAGTCTGTATTTAGAAGATGAACATTTTGCTAGTTTATTTAATTTCTGGAAGAGGTGTGCTTCATGTACCATCTACCAGATCAGCTTAACTTTTTCAGTCTCCCTTTAAGCTCACATGGATTGAAAAAAGGTTTCTAGCATCCATCACCAATATGCCAGTCTCCAGGTACACTGAAGACAAAATGAGGTCTCCAACACACCTTTCCCATCCTCTTTTCAGCATCAGAAACAGAATCTAGTCCTGCAGCACTGCTGGTACCAAGCTACTTATAAACACTAACCTATACTAAGGTATGACTTTGGAAATGCCTCCAAGGTGACAGACGTCAAAGACACCTGATATTCTTGCTGATTGGACAGAGGTACAGTTAGGTGTTATTTGGAACATCATCAATGTGCAGATAAACCTTGGGCTTTCCACAGACTAGATAAGCATGGCATACCCAGCATAGTTTCCTTGTGTATCAGGGAGCTACAATCCTCCCTATTGGCCAATTCAATTAATAAATGATCACATTTTCCATCAGAGCCAACAACAAAATCTACTTATTGAAGTGGTAAGAGTGGCTTGTCATTGAAAACACACAACACATGGCATAAAATAAGCATGCAGCTGAGAAACCAGTCTCAACGTGTCACAGTTACAGGTTAGTGCAGGTTAGTGCAGATTAAGAGAATGAGCCCCTTATTTCAAAGTGTGATTTCACATAAAGAGCAACTGCTGAGAACACAATGTGCTGTTGAACATTCTATCTAGCTCTCGCACATGTCTGCAAGGTTCACGGCTGTTTTGCATAACAAACTGGCAAATGGGACTCAAGGTGGTACCTATGATTTTCTTAATTGACTGAAATAGCCAGGACACAGCCCTAGTTTAGTCAAGAAGAATAGGAGTCATTATCACCTTCAAAAATGCATGGGGCATTGCCCTGAATACTGTGCAAAATAATATAGTTGTGTACAGTAAAAATAATGGGGAAAATTTAGGCATCAGTTTACTTTGCTATAATATTTTTGTGGCTCTAAAACATCTTGATGGCATAAAAACCCTGTCCATCTCAGGGCAAGAAATTGTTGAAGTTCAACTTTGTGGCATTTCTAGCCAAGCTGGTAGAACATGAGCCAGGGCTCTTTCCCTTAATTTCGATGTGTCATTACCTATGCAAGATGTCAGATGCAGTGGAACATCAAAATTGTTTATAGTCATTTGCATTCAAGGCAGGTTTTTAAGATATAATAGAACTATCAAGAGAATTGGTTGCAATAAACAGGCCCTTCAATCCACCCAAGAATCTCTTCTAAAGCTTCCTTCTGAAAGAAGCTTCCTTCCTTCTGAAAGGATCCACCAGAACCCTCTAACATTTTTTTTTTTACTTTAAAATTGAAGTATTGTTAAATATTTTCCAATAAGTCATAGACATAATGAACATCATAAATTGAAAGAAACAGCAGCTGCACCAGATGCTTTAAGGGAAACCCTGTGTCTTAAGACAAGCTTCAAATGCAATGAAACTCTCCCTTTGTCCAGTCCAATGTCACTTATGAACCAAAATTGAATGGGAGGATTATGAGCTCTTCTTGACATGAGGTCCTGTGGATTTGTCACAGAAATTAGAGGATCAGAGGAGCATCTTCTCTGATCAGATGACTGTATTCCTTTCACAGACCTGGTCAATAAACCCTAATATCCAAGTGCTCTTCCTTTTGCAGAGGACTAGTACATTTCCCTTCATCACTACCATGGAGGAAATTCCCTTTACAAAAGACAATTCCAACCACACAGGAAGCAAAAACTGTCCTTCATTCCAAATAGCTCATCTGAGGAAGAGATAGGAAGGGATATATAAGGGTATATAAAGATACATATATAAGATATATATAAGGCTTCACATCACGTGTGATAGCACAGATAATACCATTCAGATATTCCCAAAAGCAATTGCTAAAAGCAAAAGACGGGAAAAAAGTTCCCTTGGTAAGGAAAGAAAAACCCAGAGAAAAAGTTAACATTTTAGCACAATGGACCCACAAACAGCACCGTGGACTGTCAGGATCACAGTTTCAGTTTTATAGGAGGAAGGCAGGAAGAGAAAGCGTGGATTGTGCTGTAAAGGAGCGAGCGTTCCCCACGCAGGGAATTTGCATGGGAGCTGCGTATGCTTCCTAAAGCCCTCCATGGTTCATTGGCTAACAGGCACACCGGCAAGTATGCAAATGGGGGCTGTCCCAAAGACAATGGGACAGACACGCACTCAATGGTTACTGTCACCCAGCTCTTTGCGTGACATGCAGACAAGCTCCGAGAACACTGATTGTCCTATAGACTCCGCTGACTGGAGGGAACGACCAGTCGGCTTACACCAAGACACATTTTTCACTCCTGACGTTTTGATAAAGGCTTATTGACCTAAATGAGACCCAAGTTATTCAGGGAACATCGGGGGTGAAAGTGCACAAGCTGTTCTTCATGGTCATACACAAAAACGCCAGGTATCCATTAGCAACTGGCAAATTCCCCCTCCCCTGCCCGTGGCTCTGTGACAGACAAAAGTGTTTTTAATATCTTGTGTTGCATAAATCTAATAAGTAGTCTCCTGGGGGTGGGGGAGGCTGATGAATTTCTGTCTGTGGGCTCTTATATTAGCGGCCAGAAACTTGTAGACAATAAAAAAAAAAGTACATCAGTTATGTTCCCCTGAGCTCCCCTGTATTTTTCTGATTAACAGCTTAACATGAAATTTACATGCACTAGAAGACAATAACTGCCTGAAAAACACGAGTGCACATAGGAATTAAAGCTCAGTCAAGGAGTTTTCTTGGTTAAAATTACATACACACAAGTACTACACTGTGCAGGGACGCATTCAACCCCATGTAACTTAGTAGCAATCTCCTTTCTACAAGGTGAAAACAGAAATGCAACACTGAGATTAAAAATTTACATGGTATAAGGAGCCCTCTAAGATGTGACAGTCATGTACATTCACACTATGGGCATACAGGGGCTGTCTCAAGAGAAAATACCTTTTTTTTCCTTTAATTATTGATTTCTACATGGTATCCTCACTTCTGCCATCCTTCCTGTTCAGCCAGGTATGCCTTGTGCCATATTCATGCCTTCTCAGCCACATAACCCCAGCACAACCAAGTAAAATATGACATAATTTAATCATCTGGTTGCAGTACAGCTCTCACCATCCAATGAAGGAACTTAAGCAGGATCAATAAAAACACCATTGCCTGACAAATATACCCATGCTATCTGGTAGTACAGTCCATACCTCCAGAGCTCCCAGGGTATTTTGCTAATAAATGCATCTGGAAAAGCCCTTCCTTTACTTCTCAATCCCCGCTGTACTGAAAGAGCTAAAATCCTTGGATGGGAGACATCCAATACCTGCACTGTGAAATAAAGTACAGTAGCAACTCCAAAAGAAATGACAGGGCCCTAAAACTTAACTGAAAGAAATGGTTTTAAGCTATTAGATTAATAGCTTGGGAGGAAAAAAAGACAAAAAATCATGACACCACAACAACAGCTATTTAACAGATACAGAAATCATCTCTGGAGGCTAAGAATGCATCTGTATAGAGAATATATTGCCTGAGGCTATGCCTGTAGACCTCAAAACTATAACTGGTCATGAAGCATCACAGACATTCAGGCAACCAATCTATGTGGGAGGGCTAGATGAGATCATCTGCAATCTATTACAAACAAAATTGTCTTTACTTGGACTCTTTGGTTTTTTTCAATCCACTCCATAAATGTAAGAGAGGTAAAACACATGCTCTAGGAGGAAGGAGGCAGAGTGCACCATTATGTTATTCTGACTGGCTACAGAATACCCAAGACTAAAGACCACATACAGCATACTGCATCTCTCATAAGAGGAAGGAGAGATGACAGGCACAGGAAGACAAGAGGCATTGGTGAGGGAGACAGCTTTAAGATCATAAGTACATATTTCTTGTACTGAAGAATTTCCTCCCATCTCAACATTTCACTGGGAATACAATTCTTACTCATATCTGCGATATCACAAGCTCTATTACATTACCCTTATAGGAGAGATAAATCGCATTATTCCCACAGTTCTCTCAAATCTGGCTTCAAGGATGATAAAGTTCCCACAGATTTCTTTAAACAATTAAATAATCCCTCATGTAGCTTATGTGGGTATTGCATACCAACAACCATTCCTTCAGCTGTAAGATTTCTATGGCACTACTTGCACTGAAAGCTATTTTTTAGCCAAGACAATGGCATATTGCTGCTAAAGAGAAGTGGAACCTTCTCACAGTCTCAGGCAGCAATAGTGGAGCAAGGACACTGCCACAAGCTTTCTTCAGAAGTCATGACAAGCAGGTCTCTGAAGGAGCCAAGAGAGGGGACTAGAGATCTGCTGAAGTAAAGTGACAAACTGGACACTTGCCATCCATCAAGGGCTGTGTAGCTGGATTGGACAACAGGTTAGCAGCTTAACAATCAGGGATACAGCATCGCTCTACTCACCAAAGGTCAAAAAAAAAAAAAAAAAAGCAGGGGCATGTCTCTCATACAGAGCAATCACAGACTCTTGGAACAGTTTGAGTTGGAATGAACCTTAAAGATCACCTAGCTCCAACACCCCTGCCATGGGCAGGGAACTTTCCACTAGACCAGGTTGCTCCAAGCCCCATCCAACCTGGCCTTGAACACTTCCAGGGATGGAGAATCCACAACTTCTCTGGGCAAACTGTTCCAGTGCCTCACCACCCTCACAATAAAGAATTTATTCCTAATATCTGATCTAAACCTGCGCCTTTCAGTTTGAAGCCATTCCCCCTTGTCCCATCCTCTTGTAGAAAGTCCTCTCCAGGTTTCTTGTAGCCCCCTTCAGGTACTGGAAGGGGCTGTAAGATCTTCCCAGAGCTTTCTCTTCTCCAGGCTGAAGAAGCCCAGTTCCCAGTCTTGTCTTGACAGGAGAGGTGCTGCAGCCCTCTGATCCTCTTTGTGGCAATAGGCTGCATTTACACAAAACCCAAACGCTACAGGCTGTGTGATAATTCAGAGACCTGGAGCACACTTCTCAGCACACTGTTCTCCTGACACACCAGGGCTTGCAAAATGCTTCAGGGACAGCACTTCTGTACAGCCCGAGCAGGGTATGCAAATTAACAGCAGCAAAGGCAACTGTTTCTTCTAATCTCACCCACTTTGTATAGAGAGGCCCCTCTTTGTTCTATTGAGAAAGGCAGGATTTTTTTTCCTGAAAGCTGTACTGTGCTTTCTAAGATACACAGAACAGCAAAATCAGATGGCCTAGGCAAGCACACAAAGACTCAATAAAGTAAAAATCCCAACCTGACGAAGTACAAAGATCAAAAATAGAAAGACAAATGGTTTCTTGTATATATAAGCACTTAATGAGCAACAGCAAGTCTCAAAACCGCTATTTAGGACTAGAGATTTTTCTCTCCCCTACTCAACCTCCTCAGTTCCAGAGAGCTTTTAAATTACATGTTTTCAGAGGAAAACAAATAATGCCAAGTTTTTAAAAAATGTTTGAAGACAACACCCTTGGTTGTTCCTTTCTTTCAAAAGACTGGTTTCATTTGCTAAAATTCTTTATCTAGCAAGTTAGGCACAAAATGATTAAACAGGCTACAGAAAATCAAAACCACGATATCAGTATTAAATTTCCACCTTCAGAGGCCCATAATTAATCTCAAGTTACTGGACATCATTAAAGCTCCCTTATTATGTTTTGAATTAAGATTAAATAATGCTTCCATTAGTGTTCATGTTTTGACAAAAAGGGATGCTTACAAGGAGACAGAGCTAGAACAGTTGATTGTGACGAAGCTTTTTTATTTTCCCTTAATCGGTGCTGAGAGCACAGAACAATAGCACTGGGACCATTAAACAATACTTCAGGTCTGCAATTTTGGGTTGAAAATTTTCCAAAGGCTCCAAGCAACTAAATCCTATTGAATTTCAATAGGAGTCAGGCACCTAACTCCTTTAGGTGTATTTAAAAAGCTTTTTGCTGATTTCCTTCGCTCTCTTCTCGCTAGAGGTTTCACCAAACCCAAATGCTGGCACTTGGAATTTTTCCACCAGCCTCAAAAGGCCTCAGATATCAGTGGCGTAACTCTGCACGTGAAGGCATGGCTGCCTTACAGCAGCTTTCCACACCGTCACCCCTGCACAAGTCTCTTCATAATGCAGTTGTCTTTAGCTTTTGAATGTGGCTGCTGATAATATCCACCAGGAATTTGCAAACGTGAATTAAGCTGGGCTTGCACATTTATTTTACAGAACTCGTTTTATAGTGGCACTCTCCCCCATCACAAGGAATGCTCTAGAAGCAGACTTCAAACCCAAAGTAATTAGCAAGAAAGTGTCAACGTGCTAACCCTGATACAAAAATTATTAAAAATCCCTATTATTTTCTGTTTATTTCATGAATCTCTTATTCAGGATTTCATAGAAGTCTCTAGAAGGAATTAATTCAGGACCCTCTCTTTGAAAAATGCTCTGGCTTCAACCCAGTGCAGTATATGCTTAATTTTATATCTTACTGAATTCAAAGGAACTATTCACCTACACTTCAGATGAAGCACACATGAATACAGTTCACAAATAGGCAAACTCAATCATTAGTACACACAATATGGTAATATGAGTAGAAGGAACTGCTGCAGACTATTTAAAAAAATCAGCGTAAGCCAAACAAGTCTGTATTTGTGTGTTACAGAGAACTGTCATAATAACACTATTTACACAGTGGCTACTTTCCTTGATCTGAGCATTTTCATCCTGTCAAGTATCTTGTTGCATGCTTTTTTATTAAACAACCTTTCTCACTCCTTTTTAAAAAAGCTACTTCATACCCACCATGTCCTACACCAAGCAGCTCATAAGTCTTGCCTTTGCTCCACAGCCAACATGGAATTTATTGAGGGACCTCAGGAAGAGACTGTATGCCTGTTGTTTTCCAGCTACAAAGTACAGAGCAATAAAAGCCACCGTGACTCCCAGCAAAGCATATTTCCTTTATACCCTTAGACTATCACTTTACAACACTTCTCCATTCTAAGAGAAAATAAATTATGCTATTGCATAGCATCTCTTATCTGTAAGCAGAGTCAAACAAAAGGAAGAATTTGGCCATGATCTGCCTAGCTTAACTTGCACTAGTTCCACTTTGCACAGCTAAAAGGGAATATAAGGGTAGACAGCATTTTTAAGATGTAATGGTCAAGTTATGGTCACCTGCTATAAAATTTGATAACAGCAACACTTGAAATCTAGTGGTTTCAGACATAATGTGCTTTTTTTGTTGTTTGAGGCCATATTGCAATAGCATCCAGGAATCATCAACACATTTGAAATTAAAAGGAGCATTGATAAAAAAAATATTTTTGCTCCAGTGGTTTTAAAAACCCGCTACTTACCACCCACATGAATGATTCAAGACAAGAAGCACTGTGGATGGAAGTACAGATGGATATGCACAGAGACATCATGAGGCCCCTACATTGAGCTAATGAGCTAATTATTTATGGCCTATTTCAACAACTTGGTCCTGCAAAAGCAGGTACAGAGTATGCAGAAGAGGAATTCTTTCTGATGAAGTTCTAACTTCTTAACTCTCTTGTGCAGGCAAAACATCTCCCTGAGGTCCAGTTCTCCCTCCAAGAAGTTATGGAATTGTCCTGTGTGCTAGCTTTGCTTCAGGATCCTCAGCTCTGGCCTTGCTGCTCTCCTCTATGTGGTGTTTGGTTTTTCTTTCAGGGATGTGATGTAATTTCTACAAGTAAGAAGAGTGAGAGGTCACCAAAAGCAGGACATTAATTCCACATTTATTAATGATATCATCTTCTTCTAGAAGAAACACATTTTCAAAATTCATCCTCCAAAACTAGGATTTCTGGGCTGAGCAATGAACAAGCTCTTCAATAAGAGTTTTAAAAGAAATAAATATTAAGTGACTAACATCGGTTTCAACTTCCTCCAGAGTAAAAAAAAAAGGCAAAAAAGAAAACAATTTTTGTCTCGTCTGGCAGGACAAAGTTCCAGTATAAAAAGATGAAGTTGTGAAACAAAATCCTTTCACACACCTGCGTGACAGTCACTCAGTTACCAGCATCAGGTTCAGCACTGATAAGGGTTCAAGTGCCATATTTCTGTTTGACATTCCCATAAACACAACCTGCTTTTGCCTCAACATACTTGAGCTCTCTCCCAGGCCTGCTCCAGGGAATACACATCATGCTCTTCCACACAGCTGCAAAAACAGTCACACACTAAACCTGCAGTCCAGGCACTTAATACTCCTCACAGGAAAACACATGTGCTAGTTTAAGCTAATAAAAACCCTCTCAGATGCCATATGTACACAGCCTATTCAGTCAGCATTTTACAGTTGCCTCTAAAATTTGTGAAGGAGGAGAGGAGAGCTATTTGACATGCAAAATAAACGTAACTGAAGGCAACAAAGTCAGCATTTTCAGCTAAGTGGCAAATACATTTCACATACTGAAGGCAAGTAGCTTCCTCCTGGTGCCAATTTCCTGCCCCCTTTCCAGGGCCGAACAGTTGTGGCTATCATTCAGCGCATCAGGATTAGAGCATTCCGAAATGGGAACCTAATTTATACCAACCAAAGCACATGGCCAGCGCCGTGCAAACTCTCTCCAGAGCTTTGATACCGTTCCAAAGAGACCAAACTAAACTTACATTTGTAAAACGAAGATAGAAGCCAGATCTCTCTGAAGTCGCATACCCCATTAACCAAGCTACCGTTATGTGCAAAGACTTATATTTTTATATGAATTCATGTTTCTATCAGTTTTGGGTCCAACATAAACAAATGGTGCAGAGGCAGCTCTTTGCAGAATTCGAAGTTACTAAAGGAGAACTGCAGCTCTGTGAAACTCCACTCACTCACTATCACCTTTCCTCTGCTCCCTTTACAAATAAAGGACAAGTGCACTATTCATTGCTGGAAGAAAAAAAATCTTTAAAAAGCCACAGCCCTCTCAGTAGTAGCAGCTGGTCTGAGCTTCAAGACATCAAATACCTCAGGAAGCTAATGGGCATTATATGGAATAAATTTTTAAAGAAGCAAAACAAAACAAAAAACAAAAACAAACCACCAAGCTGATATTTGGCAGAATTCAGCAACACCAAACTCAAAAGTTCTTTGGAAAAGGAGGGACCTTGTAAAAGCAATGCCTTGGACATGTCAAGAATAAACTCAAGACTCTGCACAATACCAAGCAAAAGTGACCTGGGCAGAATTATTCCCCCAGCAGAGGAGTAGTTGAAGAGTTAAAAACAATTGTAACTTAAAGCAATGGGCACAAGGAGAAGAGTTTAGAGACAGATGAGCCTCTTCTGTGCTGGAACATTGGGCAATGAAGGTCAGACTCACAGTACCCTTTAAATACACATTCTTAGAGGAACCAAAGCATTGCTTATGCATTATAAATGCATTAACACATCAGAACTACCAAGTGGTAGCAGTTAGAGCAGAACTTAATATTGTTGCAATCATTTTCTAAAGCTTGAGGCATAGCTGCTCTTTATGTGAACCATACTTCCAGGTAATTCATTGAAGGATTTTTTTGAGGGATAGCAGAATTTTCTAGGCCCTTCTCTCTGATCTGAGATTTATTGTTGCTTACATTAGTGATTAAAATAAACATATCTTTGTAAACCCACATTTTCCAAAGAAAATGTGGGTTTACAACGAATTTTTCCCAGCAAGCGATGAAGGAAATGTCAGTCTTACTCCACAGTTAGATGAATTCTGTCAATAATTATAAAACTTTTTTTGTTTTGTGGTTAGGATCTTTTCAATGTCAAAAGATCATCCAATATTTTAGCCTTACGCTTCATATCTTTGCAGTTTTCAATACTTACTCTTTTAAAAAGCTGATTTTTGGATATCTGTCCTGTTTAAGCCTCTCAAGACCCCATTAGATGTTAGATGTGATATCAACAAAAAAAAACCCTTAAGTCCTATCTGGACACCAGAGACCTTACTCATAAATCAAAGAGCCAAGATTATCCACTGGAACCAAAAACGCTCATCCCACACAAAAATATGTGTTCAGCAACAATGGAACTAGTGAAAACTCACGCTTGTAGCAGTTGTCTTACAAAAGTGAAGCAATAGGTTCTACTAAAGAAAGGTAAGTCCTTGCTTTAAACTTACCCAACCTCAATATTTACTAACTCAGGACACAAACCATCACTCTGTGTGAGTGATAACTGAAACACATGACATTCTTCACATCACATCATTACTGAAAGGTTATAATATTTTTTCCACTGTAAAAAAATCTTTTATAGCAATATTTTCTCAGTAGGCAAAATAAATAATTGCAGGCAAAGTTATTTTCTAAAGCAAAGTGAGAGGTAGAAGAGGGGGCGTCCTGATGCACAACCACCGAACACTGACACATGAATAGTGCATGTAAAACTCAAACAGCTCTGCTAAAAATGACCTTAATGACAACCTCGTGTTTCCCCTTTCTCCAACACATTCACATTTAACTTTGTCAATTGCTAGTATTTGTTCAGGGTTTAATTTGTAACAATTACATTACACTAAAAAGGGACCTGTTTTGTGTACATTGTGCATTTCCTCATCAACTGGATGGCCAAAGGAAACCTACTAGACATGCAAAGTACTTTACAGCTGTGTCCCATAACTGGGTATTTGAATATTTATAAGCTATTGCACTTGGGACAGCAAAGCTGATGACATGAGTGCATGTTTTTAGTAAGCCCAACAATAAAGCTTTCCTCATTAGAAATCTGCCCTTAGCATGTTATATCAGAGAATTCTCTTATCATGTACCACATTACTTGTCCCAAATGGCACACTGATAGAGGCATAAATGTTGTGCCTATTCAAACATCAAGCTTCATGGTGCTCTAGATGTGGTAGAAACTCTCTGACAATCCTTTGTGTGGTTTCCCACCCTTTGAGTAATAGCAATGGGTATTTCATGCTATGAAGACATGGACTATGTTCATCTTGGGTGCTGACTTACTCTGAAGAACACTAAGAAAGCCCTCTTTTTAGACACTTTGTGAATTAATTGCAGGCTCAAGGAATTGAATTAGATTACTTTTTAGCTTTAAAACTACAGCAAACAATGGTGGTGGTAGAATGAGCAATCAGAGCAACACCAAGCAGCTACCACTGTGCAATTCCTCACACTGCTATAAGAAATCATCTTTGACTCTTTCAATGTTAAGGGTAACATTGAATGTGGATTCTTTTTATTTATTTTTTTTTTTTAATGTGGAGAACAGGGAGAATAAGCTTGGGGAAGGGGAATCTATTGCAAACTGGAGGGATTTGTGTACTGACTACTGTACTGATGTTTTCCACAGAAATTCCAGCCACATTAGCTTTGGCAGCAATTAAAGAGTACTTCTGGAATCCTTAACAACATTCAAGGAGTTCTTTTAACTTCACTTCGTGTTCTGTGGTTCTTTCTACTCTTTAAAGCAGGGAAAGCAGGGTGTTTTTTTTCAACCTTCAACTTGTTTTACTGTTAAAATAAATACAAAGATAATTCAGTCAGAACTCAGGCTCAAAAGAACCCCACTGAAGTATTTATTCCTCTTCAGGAGCTGAGAAGCTCTTCTTTTGCTCAGGTTGTCCCTCTTTCCTGCTGCTCAGTACACTGTGCAACTCTGCCTGTGAGCCAACACAATCACAGCACCCAATGATAAAAGAAGCTATTCAGAGTTTTGGCAGGAAGAATACTTCTGACATTTTGTTTTGGGATTAGACTTCAGTCATGAGGCTTTAACACTAAGCTGCCCATGGTACATACACAGATCTGATTTCTGACACCTCTTCACTCTATAATAATTTATTTTTAATATCCCCATCCAAATCAACGGGATGACCACTGAAGCAAGCTGCCATCCTTAACACACCAACAGTTGAACCAAGCTGTTGAAAAGGGAAGATTACACCCTTACCCCACTGATATCTGAGTACTGAGCCACATAATCAACAATTTATACTTCCTGAAAGGAAAACAGAACAAAACGCCAGCATGTAGCCAGGCATCAGAAATGCAATTGTACCACATTCCAAACATCAGCTAAACTCTTCAAACCTCTGCAACCACACGTGATGTATTTTCAAGCATGTTCATAAATACAAAACAATTATACAAGCAACATTAATATTTCTACCGATTAACTAAATTAGCATTAACTGCCAGGCTAGAAAGTGACCTCATGGGGACTGCAAACTCCAAGTACTTGAACACGGTAAAAATGCCTTTTTCTCCAGTTAAGGGAGAGAAATTGGGATGTACAAAGGGAAATTACGTCAAGTGCCCTAGACACACTGAGATGTAAGCAGCTATGATTTCAGGAGTACCTACACCCTTCTCCATGAAGGGACAGCATATATGACTGTCTTATACTGCCTAACCTAACTAATAGCTAAAAGCTGCAGAAAAACCCAGTCATACTAGAAGAACTGCTTTGAACTCAGCTTGGAGCAACAGTATAAAAAGCAGAGGAAATTTACTAACAATTCTCACTTGAGAGAGATGTTTGTGTGGGTTCTCTATTTTTGGGCTGCTCTCCCTAGAGAGGGCCACATGATTACCTTGTCTACCTCCTGTTTCCCTCTCAAAACTCCCAAATCCATGAGTTGATCTGGACAGATCAGAAGACCAGGCCTGTCAGAGGAGATCTAAACTTCCTGAAAACGTTGTGAAAATAAGGAGCCCAGTGGAAAAGAAATACCCTCTCTATACTCTGAGAGGAAAGATTTCATGTTAATAACCACACTGACCAGAATTCCCTAATTTTTATCAACATTCAGCTTCAAGAAGACTTATTGCAAGTTTCAACCAAAGCCATTTGGCTTCATAAGAGCAAGCAAACAAAATGCAGAAAGGCAAACAACCACCCACCTCAAGACCCCCAAAGCACCCTCACACCTTAAGTATTTCTATAATAATATCAATTTCCTCTGATTAAATAGAATTTTTAATTGATTCTTGTAACCAGAAATTTAAAACAATGAAACCAAGAGGTTTTCAGTTTCAAGGACAGTTCATTTACCATGAACCTCAGTATGAAGTCCAGAGTGGAAAAGGAAAGCCTTTCTTCATGCCATCTTTACCACCACTCACCCACAGGCTACTTCACATTGTTACATGACTGTTTCCAGGTAGGAAATAAAAGAATTTGGGGGAAAAAAAAATCTGACACCCACTTTCAATGGTGTAACTCCACAGAGAGCTGTAACTCTTGGTTCATCAGAGCATGAGCACAGCAAAGAAAACTGAAAAATCTTCATTCAGTGAGGTACGTGCATTCATCAGGTAGTCAGTCACTTCTTGAATCAACTGAAATTGATTAAACTTCTTTCATTAACTGATTTCAGCTCATCTGGTTTATTAACATCTATATAGCCCACCTGGGGCCCTTGAACATCTGCTGCACTTGTCTGATTGGGGAAGCTCAGTCCCCTTTCTTTATTATAATCATTTCTCGATTTCTGTTAAGAGCTTTAGATGTCCTTTAGATCTTTTTTAAGAACTATGGCAGCTAGCAGCTCTTATTGTCCATAAAATCATTTATTGCTGTTGTCCAGCAGAGCTGAACACAATTCTCTCATTCAACCCCACGTGCTCAAACAGAAATCATGGGTAGGGATTCTCAAAGACTGACAGCTTGCTGCTCTTCCATAAACAGAGACATACGGTTCATGCCTGCCCACACATTTTCATTTTCTAGATCATGACGGTCACAACAACCCACTGAGCTCGAATATTTGTAACCAAGAGTGGGTGTCAATAGTGGGTGTGGATGGGGGTGGTGGAAAATCAAGCATTTCTTTGTGCCCCACACATTTAGGATGTTCTTCTGGAGCTGCTTCAAAGATAGCTTTTCTGGAAGAATAATGCATGCAGAAAAGTATCATCCACTACAACCATTTATTGGCATATGAAAAATATGCAACGATGTTCTAATGTGCAAATGAAAAAAATTTTCCATTCTTCAATTTCCTTCAAATTTCTGAGTGTTATATAGACCTGTAATATGAGCTGATAAATTTTATGGTAAACAGGAAAACAACAGCCACCATGCTCAATCACCATATCCTTAGTATAGTCTCTGCCTATTTGGATGCAGAATTTGTTCCACAAAAATCATTTGGGAATTCTCCTGCATTGTACGCAAGATTATGATCTGTAATTGTTTAATTGATGCTAAATAGCTCAAGACTTTGGCACATATTCAACAGTTATTTTGAGGTTTATTTTCAGCTGCATAACTGTTCAAAATATTCTTTTTGAAAATGTGTAAGAGTTAACTGACCCAAGATTTTGCGGGTAGGGAGTGAACTTTTTTTTAGAGTACAGGCCATAGTGTGTTAACACAGACGTTATCTCCCTTTACATAGACCTGCCCTAAGATGAAAGGCATAGATGGCTCACTGTATAATAAAAAGAGCTCTTGTAAGCAGAAGAAGTAAATATTTAGAAAGAGAAAACTATCTTTGGATTCATAAAACCCACCCCACACTGAAGAATCACCTCATATTAGACAGAAACATCACCACAGGGAAGAGCGGGAGTGGGGTAATGAGCACAAGCAATAGCCTTCCTTACCAAAATATTTATCTTAGAGTAGTTAGATAATCTTTGACTTTCAAAACTGCTGAACCAGTTGGTTCTATCTCATGTTCAGCATCATACTATTAAACCAAGTCAAAAGTTTCTGTGGTTACTATCAGATGAAATGAGCTAATTTCCCCAGAGAATTGGCTACACTGACCAGATGTCTTTAGCCAGCTACTCCCCAGATCTAGCAGGAGCAGCACATGCAATGCCTGCTCTGTTACTATGGAGACAGGTTTTCCCATCCACTCCGCAGCCGGGCTTATAGTAGCTACCAGCTGTTGTCTCGACTTGTACTCCATCAGGAGAGACTGAGGAAAGAAAGTGGGAGACGTAGGGCTGAGCTTCTCCCAGCCCCAGACCTCATAAACTTTAACCGCAGCCTCCAGCCACCCTCAATCTTCCCAGCCGCTGCTTGGGCTCCTCGCTATTGTTCAAAGCCGCCTCCGGGGCTTCCTCTGCTGGGTTTGCAGCCTCGGAAGGGGTCAGTGGCAGCCCTCAGCTGATGGCTGCAACGTGCTCAATTGCTGGGCTGCAAACTTAAGGATTCCCCAAAGCACGCTTCCAGCCCGACGTTCCCATCAGAGTGCTTTATGAGCTTAAATTTAAATCTCCAGCAGAAACCCATTTCAGGTTCCTGACATTATTCTCGCTCCATACTTTCAAAGAAAAACTTTGTGGATTAATGGCTCCCTATCAATCCTGCAAGGCTGGTTAATGCCTTCAATCCCCACTGCTTTTTAACTCCTGTGGAACTTTAATCCTTCTCTGACCGTGCTGATGAGCTGCAGAGAAACAACTCTGGTCAGGATTTTCATTCTTGCATTTTCTTTTTGAATGCAGCCAAGTTCAAATGTCTAATTATAACATTGCAGAGTTAATGATCAATTTAACAAAGGCTTTAGAGTATCTTTGAAGTCATAACAACAAGCCAAAGGGGGGTTTAAAACATTAACTGCGCAGGGAGCCTACGTAGGGAGCTTTCTTAGGATTATCTCTCTCACTTAACAAAGTTTGAGTCATTTCAGAATACTTCAGCAACCCCATGGCTCGATCTGGTTGCCACATAGCACAGAGCTCCAGCTAGTGTTTATTTTATAGCTCAGAGCAGCACCAATCATTACCCTATTAATTCAAGCATGTTTAATTCAATGTCCTTCAACTACTCAGTCATGCCTATTTGTAACTCTTAAGCAACTCCAGAAAGGTACAGCTTGTCACCACATTTATACCTAACAGGCTCTAATCACTGAGGTTAGATATACAATGTAAGTAGGGTATATATAAGAACAGTTAGAAGTGATATTCACTGAAACATACGATACGCAGCTTTGGCTTGAGGCACGCTTTTCTGCACTTATTGCACGGGCTGAATCTGCCTTCAGATGTACACAACTCCTGCTGATGTCAGTGTGCTATAAATACACATCAGAGGACACACTCTGACCTGTTTACTTTTTAACCTGACATATGTAGCCACTCATATTTTGTATATATTACACACCGCTGCCACGCTGAATCAGCACATCCAGAAATAACAATAAGGGCATGCTCAGCCTACAGCAGGACAGAGAGAGCAGCCAGTCTCCTCCTTGCCTTCCTGACACAGCAGCCCTACCAGACAGCACCACCAGGTACATTCTGCAGAGGGCTTTCTGTGTCCCCAGTTCAGGTATCAGACAAGGGTAAAGCTGAAAGGCATTAACCTGCCTTAAGGGTTAAGTGAAGGGTTAGGATAACAAAGAAATTACAGATGAGGAGACAGCCATTCCTGGTTCTCCAAGATTAGCTGAGGGGAGAAAAAAACTCCAAATCTCAGCCTGCCCACAGGATCCCTACCAAGATTTTCCTTTGCATTCTACTGAAGAACAGGGCTGGACATTTTTCCTAAATTACAAGTGAGGAAAATGTCTCTCCTTTTTGCTGCCAGCAGCCTATAGAGGTGGGCACTCCAAGAAGGACATTTCAGGAGTTTAACCAATGAATGTAACAGCCACACTGTGGCTTGTACTGAGGGACAGTGCTGTAATGAAGAACTTGTAGGCACATAGGGACTTACACGTGGGGCTTTATCAACAAAAAACACGTACACATCTTTTTTCCTCAGTGTTGCAGCTACAGACACAATGACTGCACGGTGACACGTAGGATAAGTAAAACTACATCAGCAAAAATCAGTGTTTCCTCCCTAAATCAGGTGGTGCAGTCTGATTTCCCTTCAGATCTCCTGGGAGATTACATCTTATTGCTTTCTTCATTCAAACCCAATTTCCCTAGACCTTATCTACACAGCAATTTCCACTTCATGGTGAGTTTGCTCATTATGTTCAGGTAGCTGCCCCCACAGCCCTGCCACAGCAAAGGATTACGGACGGACGCCTGAGACCAAAGATCACTTAAGCTCTGACAAAACATAAAGCAATAAAGAAGGGAAAGCAGTCAGTCTGCACGACACTAAAAAATGCTTTCAATGAACCCCCAAGTACGCCACTGCTGCAACTAAACCTTGAGGCTTCCCATTTTGAGAGGGGTTTTCACTTAAACTCCAAAAGCTAGTTTTTCCAGAAATGATCATGGCACTCCTGAAACTTATATTCCACAGAAGTAAAAGGATTTTTTTTCGTTCTATTTCAAAGCAATTTTGCAAGAAAGATGCCATGATGAAATGATATTTGGACACTACATCACAACCACGCCTACCCTTCTTTCAAAGTGTACGACACAGACAATGCATTTCAGTGGCAGTACAGAACTGTGTGTATTTAATAAAATACATCTGCATCCAACAAAGGAGAATGAGGTATCAAATCTGTCTGCTTCATCATGCTTTGAAAGCAAAATACTTCATTTAAATCAGAAAAACAAGCAAGTTCATCAGCTCTCCTTAAGGCGTTCAGGACCCTGAGATCAGGGGGTACATAACAAGGCATGGCATTTTTTTAATAGTATTTTACTGATATAGCTACACAACAGCTATATTATTTATAATAATAAATATAAATATTATATGCTGAGAAAAAGTCTTCACTTTGAAATATTTCAGTGGTTTAGGAAGTCGTACCCTATCTTTCTTACTGATAAGCACCACGAGCAAAATTTGCACACCTGTGAAAAAGCTGGATTCGTTTAAGCATAAACTGTCAGAGAGATGGTGGTGACAAGACATATGTCAACTGACACTTAAATACATCAGAAAGATTCACCCATGCTTTTCAGAGATTATAGAAGCATGTGTTTCATTTCAGAAACACAATTAGGCCTGCATTTGTTCCACCTCAGCTTTCTGCTCTCAGCTGGAACCCCCTTGGTTCCATCCATAAATCTGTGCAGGAGAGGGGCATCTGCAAAAAACCCACTGAGGCCCTGCTTTTGACATCTCAGCCTCAGGTTAATTGGTGTGAGCTCATACTTGAGCTTCAAGCAAAAGCAGCACTCAGGTTCCGGAAAGCTATGAAGTACAAACACAAAAAATAAACCAAGTCACACCAAGAAAGAGCTTTGCCATACTACTGTGAGGTAAATACACTGATTTTCTGCCAGGTCCAACAGCAGGGATAAAAGAAAAGAGTGTATGCCAACACTTCATAGACTTCTCATTCTACTGCATGAAGTTAATCTGAGACTAACAAATATTCAAACCAATGATTCAGACTCTGAACAGCTGCAGAAGCCAAGGAACCGCTGCAGATGACGGTCTCCCACCTCATATGGGAACAAATCACACCCAGGGGAAGAGCAGGTGAATTTTTGGCTCCACTGATATTCAACAGAAACCATTTCATAGATTCTGGCTCAACAGTTTCTTTTTCAGAAAAAAAAATCCACCATAGTGAAAATCAGCACCTTACGATCCCTTCTCACATTTATACAGCTCCGATCCCAAACTCCCCAAAAATTCAGAGAGATTTTTCATTTTTAGGCATTATGTTTTGTGGTAAAACACATATTTAAAAGCTACTGCTGCTATTGCTAACTTGTCACTTTTTGTGCCAATTCATCAAGTAGTTTGTATCCAGCAGATCATAGCTCTAAATTTTTGGCACAGGAAATCTCCTTAACATATTTATATGACTGCAAGGGTCTCAATGTGTTTAAAATCAACAGTTATGTCTTTCTCTGCCCAAAATACACCCTGTTTTGAATAACAATCACAGCACACATTTCAACTGCAGCAGAAGTGACCAGCTACATCACAGTATCTCACAAATATTAGGAAGACAACCTGCAGTTTGAGGCTCTTGTAGCTAAGTCTTCACTATTCCCCTGTGGAAGGTTGCAGTGTACAGATGCTCCAGACACCATAAACACCACCCAAAGCTGAAATCTCTATCCAAACAGAAGTAAGTAGCTAGGTTCAAGATACATGCAAAAGTTTAGGCAATGTCATAATTTCTCTTGAACTTTTCCTTAAATTAAGTGTTTGGTTATGTACCTAAATGATGTATTTATTCCCAAATGTGTGTTGAAATGCACTTAATAGAAGACAGACATATTGCAATACTCTAATTCTTGATTAACCACCAGTTTCTAAAACATACATATAACTTTTAAAATCCACCTGTTTTGATTCATCTAATGCCATGCACTACAGCAAGACAGAAATAAAACATGTTATTTAAAGCTTTCTGGAACAGTACATTTGTCAACAATACTTGATCAAAGCATTTGCTTTCACTGTACCATATTTGTTTAACTACTAGTGCTTATTTTAGCCCATATAAAGAGTTCTGAAGAACATAACCTCAGTAGAGGCCAGAAGAATACAGCTTTTAAACATAACCTTACATTCAAAGAGCAAAATCAAGCTCTAACAACATAAGCAAGCAAAATTCTCTCATATATACAAACCTTTCCTGTGTGATTTTCTTTTCTTTTTTGAAAGATTTAGTGGCAAAACCAGGATCTTAATACTTTCCATTATAAATAATTCAGAAGACAGTAGAAAAACTCATGTGTGGTTGTTGCTATTTGGCAAAAGCTATTTAAATGAATTTTAAATTTTTATTTTATTATTTTATTACCAGAAAATTAAACATTTTACATCAGAGTAGGTTTTGTTGGCTTGTCTGCAGGTTGTTTTCTTGAGGTCAAGTCTTTTAAGAGGGGTTGGGTTGGTTTTTAATCTGGTGTGTTTAATCTGTTTACCAGAATCACATTCTCACACTTCAAGGTGTTTTCTGACTTTGTTACATAGGGATGTACACCCTTTATAGGGGTACACCCTGGCTAGATACCATCAAAGCCACTCTCTTCCTCAGCTGGTCAGGTGAGAGAAAATATAAGGCTCATGGGTCAAGATAAGGACAAGGAGAGATCAATCACCAGTTACTGTCTTGGGCTGAACAGACTCCACTTGGGGAAATCAGTTTAATTTATTACCAATCAAATCAGAGAAAGATAATGAGAAATAAAACCAAATCTTGAAACACTTTCCAGCCACCTCTCCCTTTTTCCAAGGCTGAACTTCACACTCAAATTCTCTGCCTCCTCCCTGCCAGAGGGGCAGGGGGACCTCAGGAATGGGGGCTGTGGCCAGTTCATCACACATTGTTTCTGTCCTTTATACATTTATTGTGTGGAAAGACAAAACCAGAGTTCTTCACTCTGAATCAGCAGCAATGCTGCACTGAATTGGATAAGACCAAGAGTTCTGTAAATTACAAACCTCCACAAAAGACCACAATTTTATTTCAATTGCACTGAAAATATAATCAGTATGAACCAAACCTGGATTTAAGAACCCTTCCCATTCAAGGTGGGAATAAGCACCTGTGGTTCACCATTTGAATTACAAATGAAACCTTTGTATGTACTAAACAACAGTGCAGCAAGTATTGACATTTAGGGCTTACAAATGCATTTTCAGGACTGGTCCAGTCTGCATATCTTCATGGTGTAGCAGGCAGGGAGGATTATAACAAAATGAGCTAAAAATGCTACTTTTCATCTGACTTCAAGGTTTGTCATGTTTCACAGGGTTTCCACTACTAATAATAAATCTGTCCCTGTCAGCAGAGTTAATCACACCAGATGAACACTGACTTCACCATGCAGGATCACTGAATGTTCCAAAGACCTGAAAGGTGCTCCAAATGTCAGGGGGGATCACACATGAGACTTTCAAGGACAGTTCCTGACCCACAGAGGCATCTACCTGTTTAGGTTCATGAGGGTCACCTCTCTACAGAGCACCCACATCAAGCCCACTCTTAGTGCCAATCCAAGCAGTAGCACTACAGGGAGGGCATTCAAAACAAATACAACCCATCATTCTTCAAAGCAAATCCTGAAAGAAAGAGTTTCATGCAGCTTTTCCAGACCCCTCCACTGGCAGTGTATCTCTCCTTTGGAGTAATAGTAAAATGAAGTTTTGTACAATTCCACCTCACACACAGAAGTAGCAGTCCAGGAATCAAAAGGAAGCTCACAAATATTTTTGTTTCTTCTAGACAAAACCAAATCTCCTCAAACCAGACTGCAAAGAGCAAAGGTCTTTGCAAACATAGTAAATGCCTTTGGCTACTTAAAAGGCAATGTTTATTTTACTTCAAAGATTTTTAGACTAAATTACTTTAAAGCAAAAAGTGCAAGCAAAATACCTTGGTCTCCTTTTCTTTTCCAAATTGTTAAAACATGCCAGTTGGTCTACACCTACATATCACAGGCTAACATAAATAAGTGCATCTTTCATGAAATTTATTTCACAAACAGGAGCTAGACCACTAGACAGAAGCAGCAACTATGTTTTAAACATTCTGGCATCCCTTTTCACCCCTGTTTCCGTTTCCCTGCACATTCCTTTTGATCTGGCCCCACCCTAGGAGTCAGTCATCTTCCCCGGGGGAGGAAGGCTGTGCTGGCACAGCTCAGCCCTGCCAGATGTTTTGAGGGAAGTTTCATTCCCTCGCTGCTGCTTGCTCAAGAGACAGAGGAGGTATTGCTCTGGGCTAAGCTTCCTGCTCATTGGCTCCAGGGGAGCTTTCCAACTTCTGAATTAATACCTAAACTAAGAAGCCAATCCACAGAAGAAAACAGAGGGAGGGTGTATGAGGAGAGATACCCTGTTTGTTTGATGGTTTGGACTTCTGTCATTAGTGCCCACAGGTAATTTGTGATTTACAAAATGAGCACAGATCTGGGGAAGTGTCCTTCAGTCAATCCAGCCTCCTACTGCTTTTATCCTTCAATACTTAACTCTCCATAGTATATTTGGGCCCAAAGCACAAAGGGGCCCTCATTTACAGCCAGCTCCCACCAGGAGCACATGAAATAGGTGCAGCAATCACAGAAGCACGTTCTTCAAGGCTCACAGGAAGCCCAGGGTGGGTGTGAATTTTTCTCTTGCTCAAGGACAGGTTTGCCTGCTTTCTTCCAAGGTATTCTCCAGCTAGAACAGTGTAAATTAAGTACAGGCACATTCCCAGAAAAGCCTGAGAGCCATAAAGGCTCTACAGGAGGTAGAAGGCAGATTGGAAATTTTAATAACACTTAGTACATTAACTATTACAGATTTTTCTTTCAAGAACTGACTTTGTCAAGGAGGGTGAGAACCAGCTGTAGACTCTAATGCTTGCTCTTTGTCTTTCCTGCAATCACATCTTATCTTTCCATACTTTGGCCTTTCTTCTTTAAATCATTAAAGGAGACTGGAGAACTGCTTTTTTTGGAATTGGCCCATGAAATAAAAAGCTATATATTCATCTTAGAGACATGCTCAAGCATAATCCCACAACTTTCTGCTGTACTATCATTTTCCTGACTTTTGACGTGAAGACAATGAATCCAGTAGTCTGGCACGGTTTAACATGTGATACAGTTTAAACAAAATTTCTCTTGGGAAAAGGCTTGTCTGGTGACATTGGCAGCACTAGTGGCTGACCCCTAGGGAAGTGGGACAGCCACACACAGATGGGAAATAGCTAGGAAGGGACTACATGGAAGCACTGAAACATTAGACCCTACCTCGTGGCTGAAAACTCAAGTGCGAGGTCCAGATGCTAAAGTCTGAATGTGTTAGCATCACTGTTGGGGAACTGATACTAAGTGACAGATAGATTATATTACATAAAGTTCGATTTCTGGCTGCCCACAATGGCAAACAATTCAAACAAAGGCCTGATAAGCTACTGACAATAAATAAATCAAAGTAAAAAGCACACTGCTTTGAAACTTTAGCCTTACAGCCAGGAACATTACAGTAAGCTCGTTTGTTAAAAGAACTGCTTGATTTTGACCTAACACCACTTTACCAAAGCAACTGAAAATTATTGATTTCCTCTGTTATGAAGTGAGATGAATAAAAACCTAAGAGATTACAAATAAGAAGCCTTCTTTGTTCTGTATATCACTGTCTGCTATGCTGGTCAGTCAGATGCCATTGTTTTTCCTCCTGCTCCCACGGCACACGAAAAGTATCTTACTGAGAAATAAAAGAAATTAAGAGGTACAAAACAAAAATATTTCCCAGGATTTTTAAGGACTGTTTTCAGCCTTATATCTAGGACTAATAATAAGTAAAAAAACAGTAGCAGTTCTAAAGAATTCCCCACCCTAATTCAATTTTCATTTTTGTTTTAAAATGTTCACAAAACCTTGGGTCCTGGAGCCTTTTAAGATAAGGGTTAGGATTAGTATTTATATAGAAGTGATTAAAAGACATTTAAAAAGCTGACAGGCAAGCAAAGTTGTACTGTGCACGTAGCCTAGATGTACATTCAGGAAGGCAATACAAGCTCCCCCAAATTTTAATTGACATTGGCATTCCATGTATTTGAATTCTTCATGCCTTGTAGACTGCTTCAGTCAGTAATGATTTTTAAGTTCAAGCTACAGAAAGAATGACGGAAGATACAGTTCCACAGGAAAATTTGCAATCCATTAAGAAATTATAATACTCAAGAAGTCCCTATTCCAAGAGATAAACAGAAGTGACATTTCATCCCTCATCCAAGGCACCCGACATTTCTTCCTCCACTTCACACATCTTCGCATGAAAGGTTGCACTGACAGCATCCACCACCTCCCACCAACTCTTTAAAGCAAACAGTTTTGCTAAAGTGAAAAAGCTCTAACTCAACATCTCCCTTAAATAGTAGGAAAAATTAAATACCTGTTACCAACTTTGTCAATGCCTCACCAAATTAGGAAGCAAGGAGAAAGAAACAGCTGTTTCAAGGAACAGACAACTCAGGTTTCTCAGGTAACTGTCATCAGAAATGTTTCTCTTGCTTGCCTCCTTTTTTTCTCCATAATGAACCAATGTTTCTCCATCTAACACCAAGACTATTTGTTATGCTCTCCTGCACTTTTATTCCATTCTATGTTCCAAGAGGCACAGCAGCAGAATATCCCACTTCTCACCTACTATTTTCCAGATGTTCACCATACCAGATGTAAGGAGCAATAATCCACACATTTGTGGGAAATCTACAGGAACTACAAAGCTGAAGAGCTGTTACATTAAAAAAAAAAACATTATCTGACTTGACTTGATTTGAAGTGCCAGAGAATATTTTTCTGAATAATCACCGATTCCCTTTTCCTAACAAAAAGCACTAGCAATGCTGCAGGGAGAAAATGACCAAAAGAAAACTCCTTACCCTCTATATTTACAAACACTAGTCTCTTCTTTCCAAGTAAAAGCTAATTACAGACACAAAATCAGAAGAAATCAGCAGTTGGGCTACAGATCATAGAATCACAGAATGGTTTGGGTTGGATGGGACATTAAAGATCATCTCTTTCCAACCTGCCTGCCATGGGCAGGGACACCTTTCACTAGACCAGGTTACTCAGAGCTCCATGCAGCCTGGCCTTGAACACATACAGGCATAGGGCATCCATAGCTTCTCTGGGCAATCAGTTACAGCGCCTCACCACCCTGACAGTAAAGAATTCCTTCCTAATATCCAATCTAAACCTACTCTCTTTCAGTTTGAGGCCATTCCTCCTTGTCCTGCCACTATATGCTCTTGTGAAAAGTCCCTCTCCATCTTTCCTGTAGGCTCCCTTTAGGTACTGGAAGGCCACAATTAGGTCACCCCAAGCCTTCTCTTTTCCAGACTAAATAAAGCTAATTCTCAGCTTTTCCTGCTAGGGAGGGTGCTCTGACCATCTTCTTGGACACATTCCCACAGGTCCATGCCCTCCCTGTGCTGGGTGAGAGCTGGGTGCAGCACTGCAGTTGAGGTCTCACCCGAGCAGAGCAGAGGGACAGGATCCCTCCCTCGACCTGCTGCCCTGGGCTGTGAGTGCTCATTACATGTCCATGAAGATATGACTTGGTTTTTAAGACAGAAACAACCCTGCACATAAGCTACAAAATAAATGGAGCTGCCTGGGACTTGAAAGCTAATAGTCCCTTGTGTCTGAGCACTTAGAAACCAGAGTTCAGCTGCTTTCCAAAAGTCAAATCAACTCATGAAACAGGAGATTCTCCTAACCAGAATTTCTCTTAATGTCTTCACTAGCATTTCAATACCATGATTTGTTGACCTTGACAAAGTAAAGATTGACAGACTGCCTGTTTGTTTTGGGAATTGTTCGACAGAATGGGCACAGTGTGCATTTTTGTGTGACTTGATGCATGGCTGAGCTTCTCACCTCTGACTCATCGGCCATTAACCTGACATAATCAATTAAGAAGAGGAAAGGAAATTTCACATTATTGCTATACTACTTAAAAGCATTTTTTCTACATTGTAGCATGGAGTTTCCTAGTTCTGTTGCCAAAATGTAAATATAGGTCTCTGTTTACAAAGTTATTAATTTCAATCACTGCTGCAAACTTCTGCTGCTTAAAAGATCTACATGATCCCAGATTTATTGCCTCCACCTTACCCACAGTATCACAAATGTATTTGCAAGCACATACCATTGTGAAGTTGACTTGTATAGTCAGAACACTGCCCCTAATTTTCTTGAATATTTTTCCTTGTGGATGAGATAACAGCTTCCTAAGACAATTCAGAATTAGGAGTAAGGGAAGAATTGTTTCTTTAAATCCTTTTCAACTCTGTTTGCTTTAAAAAGGCATATGACTCAACAGTGGTTAAATATTTAACTGTTTCACTAATGAGCTGAATCCTAACATGTGAGTATGAAAACACGTGTCACTGCATCTGAAAAATCCCACTCGTATCGAAGGAGCATTTTAAAATTGTTATACATATTAATACATATAGAATCACACATGTTAGGAATCTATAAAGTAAGTTGCTGTTTTGAGACTATTCTACACACACATTTAGTATTCTGTGTAGAGATATGTGGGAGTTGGGGCTTGGTTGCGTGGGTATTTTTTTCCCTTTTTATCAAAAAAATTGCACTAATTCAACCCCAAATGTGCCTGTTATTGCATTAATAATAACAATGACATAATAGTACAATTATACCCTGTGGGACTAGGCTACACTGACATGTGCAACCACGTGCCCACCATCACTTCAAAGACAGAAAGAGATTGAAGATACTGCCCCACCCTGCTGCTCATTCCTGCGCTTCTCATCTTGGAGATTACCACCCACAGAGGTGAACAACGGTAACCTGTTGTGGAAGTGCTCTTTGCCCTCTTTGTTACCACCACAGTAGGTTTAACCATCTTTGGTGGCAAAAATAAAAAAGGCTTTCTGGGGCACTGCAGCAGACCATGAAAGTGAACACAGTTCAGTCCAGTACTGGGCAGTGGTAAATCCCACAGAGGGCCTGCAGCAAAGAGCTAGCAGATGACTGCTTCTTAAAATTTCCAGAGAGACATGCATCTGCAAACCTACCTGCACCCTGCCTGCTCTAGCTGAGTTTGAACAAAACAGCTTTTGTTTGTAGAGATGGCCCAGCTGCCAACTCAGGTTCAATAACCAGCTCTGGATTATGGTAGGCAGGTCTAGACCTGTAGGATAAACTTAATCTCAGCCAAGTTGGCCTCAATCAGCTGTCAGGGCTGCTGTCCTGCAGCAAAACAGATGAAAAGTAAACATAAAAATGCTACTTAATTCGTTATTCCATCAAATCCATACACGAGAGGCACAAGCTTCAGCGTGTAAAATAAGGGCCAAAATCTCAGCTTTTAGGGGACAAAAGAAACACCAAACCAAAGCCTTCACAGCTCTAAGTTAAGAAATGAGACAAGAAGTTAAATATATTTTCCTTTTCAGTGTTGTGACTGCTGAGGCCCATCACTCAACCAGAATGCTTGGAGCAGGCCAAAGCTGGGACTTGTGGAAGTCATGTTTTCTCTGCCTCAGTGCCTGGCTGCGCAAGAGCCCACTCAGAACTTCCTTCCCCTTACATTTGCAACCACTTTGTTTGGGCTGCAAAACCTATGAGGGTAGGAGCTATCTTTCAGAGCATGTGGCTCCACACTCTACTAGGTGTTGTACTCAATCTTTCAGGCAGGGCTGTAATGGAAACAACAATAATGTCCTTTCTCAGAAGAATAACACATGAGTCTGCTTGTAAATTGTGTTGCAGATAAAGTTTCCATCACACTTTTAACTATCAAAAGCTAACAAATCTTACTCTACAGTTCCACAAACAGTTTAAGGCAGAACTGTTGCCAAAAGAAGCAATCTCATCTGGCCAAAAAAAAGGTTAATTTGAACCCATCTGGGTTCTCCAAGGCAATTGACAACAGAGCTGCATAAATGCTTGTGTTGGCAGAAGGAATGGAGCAGCAGGATCATTTCTTCAGGTGGCAGTGCCAGTTTATGTAGGCTGAAACCCCCTCTTGAAAGTGCGGCCTGGGTTCTCTGAAGGATTTATCTCACAAAGCCAACTTAGAGTGGAAAAGCTATGGATCACCCGATTTTACACATAAAACTGCTAATATTCACCTCCCAAGAACGCTGCAAGGTTAAGCACACTCGTGTTTGTAAGGCATTACAGAAGTAAGATTAGTAAATATTTAATTTTCTCTCCTCCCTTTCCCCCAGCCTTGGCCACTGAGTATAACTCATTCTGAGCTCCAAATACTAAATCAATGACTTGGAGCAGCTCCTAGAAGGTAGCTGTCAAGCTCCCTGCCTGTGGGCCAGATGGAGGTCAGTCATCACACACACGCAATCCAGCTAAAAACCGGTCTGCAGTGCTGCAGCCAAAACAGCACCTAAATGCATTGTACCCACCCATGCTGCAGGGAACCTTGGAACAGACAAATCACCTCCACAGCAGACACCCTTTCTCACCTGATCTGGGGAACAGCTGGGAGGGATAAAGGACAAGTAAATCAACTCCTTTTTGCATGCGTTCCACGTGTGAACACATCCTGTCAAACTGACAGAAACAACAGCAAAAAAGGGAGTCTCTGAAAGGTGCCTAAATAAGGATGTTAACAACATGCTGGAGGAAAAAGAGGCCAGCCTCAGTGTGATTAGCATAAGGGAAACCATCAAAGTGAGGCAGCACATAGCTTGCTTTCACAGACTGGGTGTGAAAACAGGCATTTTGGTTATTTTGTTAGTACTTCAAAGTCTGGCTGTTTCTGAGTGCCAGTAACAGCTCTGGGTTCCCCAACATCTTAAAAATACGCTCCTGGTGCATGGCTTAGGTGGAAATACCTGATGTAAGCAATGCACTAAGGTACAGGTCCCTGAAATCAGTGACCAGCAGGGATAGCTGAGCAGTGCAGAGGTTCTAGGACATTTATCCCAATATTTGGGATACACATATAATGTATGGTCCCTAGAGGGAACTCAGAAGGCTACAGAAATCACTCTGCTGCAGAGCCTGTGGCTGCTGTGGCTGCCAGGGCACACGGGCACCCATCCTTGTTTGCTCCCAAGGCACGGAAAGGAAAACGCAGCACGTGGCAGCTCCCTGGGCTATCCACACTTCTCCAGCAGCTCAGTACAAACACCATGTTCTGAGCTCCACAACTAAATTCATTTCTTTTATAAGCTGAGATAAAATGTAAATGCTCGTGCTAAATACTACTAGCCACTGAATCAACAGCTCTAATAAACTTTCGCAAGGCCTTTCTGATTACTGAGATAAAGTAGAACTGGGCCTCACAGTACAACAGGAGCAATCCTAGAAACCCTTTGTGTGAGACAAGTTTAAAACAACTCATGCTTCAGTCATGATGACATGTTTTACACCAACAAAATAAAAGTAAATTAGATAAAAATCCATTTAAAACATTAAATGTGAGATAAATACAGTTTGCAGTTACATAAATCAAACTCACGCTTCCTAGGTTATCCCTAAGTACAAGCAGACTCTGTTGAAGAAATCTTTCCTATTACATCCTGATCCTGTTAATATTTATGCACACAGGAAGCTCCACTGAAGTCATGATGACGACTCATACACACAAAGTTAAACACGCTGCACAACTGTGAGTCTCGTGCCATAAAAACTTCACTTAAAAACGTAGAACATAATTTAGTTGCCTCTGCACATTTAAGAAAAAAAAAACAGCCAGCATACAGTCTTGCCTTTTTCCCCCCTGGAAGGCAAGGCATTACCCCCTCATCTAAAGCCATGGAATAAACTCTCAAGAGGGCAAAACTGCCAGAGGCTCTACTCAATACAAATGAAATCCAGCTAGAAGTACTTTTTTCTTCAAATTACTGATGAAAAAGGAAACATTCTATATATAAATACATATGTAAAGAAGCATATACATAAATACAATGAAGCATTAAGGGTATTCTCCCATGTTGTTGTTCTCTATCTGTGCACAAAGCCAGATATTTGTGACTGTTTTCATGGCCTGGCAAATTTCTAAGAGGATGTTCATTTACTCATTATCCTTCCAAGAGCAGTGAGATCTCAGTGCCGAGATGCACTCTGCTCCTGTCAAATACAAGAAACAAAACAATGAAGCTTTTTAGAAAATAAACTCATAGAAGTTTACTTTAGAAACTGCCAAGAAAAAGAAAGCCACCAAGAAGTCCAGTTGATTATGGGTTTTTAGCCAGTTAATTGAACCCACTTAACCCAACATTGCAAAATAAAGTTCTTAATACACTCAGTTTAAGTTATTTTCTCTCTACTAACTCCTGGAAGCTCCCTTCTTCTTAGGCACTGGCACTTGCTGCTTTTCTGCACTACAGCTACACCACACCTGCAGAGCTGATTCCAGTTCTGCCTACCAAGGGCCACTTAAAGCCATTCAAGAGCCACCAGCAAGTGACAGCTGGCAAATTCAAACCTGTCTCAGTAGTCTATCATATGTAATCAATTGCAAATAGAACTTCAACAGACTCATCCCATTATTTCCTAGCTAATTCCCCCTGGGAAAACAAGCCAGCAACTCCCACTTTGAATCATGAAGCTAGTTTTGCCCCTGTCTCTCCTCCCAGCTTCTCCCTTTCCCCTCCCTTTGCCTCAGTTCAGGGCCCTGTTTCAGTTTTTGGGCTTGATATCCGTTATGTTATGTCAGCTGTTACACTGCGCTTAAAACAATAGACTCCAGCTGGCTGAGGTCAGATGTGAAAACAAGGACCTAACAAAGCCAGGGACCCTCCAGTTATACTGAAATTGAGATACACACTGAATGTAGCACTTAATGACAAACTACTTTCCAGACATTTGGGCAAAGCATAAAGGAAACACCTGTCACTGCAAACATTACACACTAATCCAGATAAACCCTAAATTTAAAAATCTTTCTTTTCACTGCGCTTGGCTATAGCACACCAGTATTCCACATTTTAAATTTTTTTTTTCCTAGATGGAATTTGTATTACTCTGTTTGTTTACTAAAATAATAAATAGTGAGAAATATGTATAATTTCAAATAAAATATGTTTACTATGCTTCTTTTGGAGTTTACCAAGCTGATGTTCCAAGTTTGACATGGATTTACACCCCAGGAAAGTTTAGCCAAAATTTAACCCTTAAGTAGGAAGCTTGACAAAAGTGAATAATAAACGTAACTATGAATGAAACATGCCATTTTCAGTGATGGCATTTTCTTATCTGCACCTTTGAACACAATTTATTGGAATGCACCTATTCTTAAAAATAAAGAAACGAACCACTGCGTGAATTATGAAGGCAAGTACAAGGTCTTGAGAACAGGTGAAAAACTAATAACTGCAGAGAACATATCTCTTTTTTTATCAAAATCCTCATACACTTTAAAAGCAGCGTTACCTGGAAACATTCACATTGCTGCAGCTCATGCCTGACAAGCCGGGCTGCTCGCTGTGTGCGGAAGGGCATCGTGGCACCCTGCTCATGCTGGTGTCTGGCCGAGCCCCCGGGCTGCCAGGGAGGGAATGCCCATGTCAGACCCTGCTCGCTGTGTGCAGAAGGGCATCGTGGCACCCTGCTCATGCTGGTGTCTGGCTGAGCCCCCGGGCTGCCAGGGAGGCAATGCCCGTGTCAGACCCTGCTCGCTGTGCGCGGAAGGGCATCGTGGCACCCTGCTCATGCTGGTGTCTGGCTGAGCCCCCGGGCTGCCAGGGAGGCAATGCCCGTGTCAGACCCTGCGGGCCGCCAAGCAGCCGGCACCCATCCATCACCGGAGCCTGTGCTGGCCACAATCTGTCACCAGCCCCACCCTGGGCTTGGGAGAGTCCCTCTGCCCGGAGCCCGCCTTAGTCTTCAGAGCCTGAGTCCCAAAAAATGCCTGGTGCTTCACAGCCACCTCATCCCAATGGGGATAAATGCTACACTCCTTCATGCACAGCCATGCAGATGAAGACTTTATTTTAAATGGCAGTGTTCAGTTATGCCACCACACAACTGCAGGTACAGAAACCCCAGGGAAAGGTATTTTTCTTTTCGAACTTTGTAGAAAAGGCAGAAATAATCAATTTTCTACATCCAAGCCACTACATTGTAGCAGACTGAAATAAGAATTCAAACCCATAATGTGAACCTTCTAGATGAAATGTATGGATATATTTAAAAAGAGATATAGGTTTTCCCTGTAAAAACTGCTGCTTATTCTTATCATATACATCTAAAGGCCATTCCTGGTGGTAACATTAGAGAAATTTAGAAAAATAAACTTTTTCTTTTATCCCAACTGAATAGGAAGCATCTAATAATACCAAGAGTGTACCTGGCAGGGCATAACATATTGGAAGTCATTCTGTGTTTTAACAAGTTTAAGAACTTTTTCTTTCTCCCTTCTCCTCCATGCAAACACTTGCCCAATTCATTTCACTGAAAGCATTAATTGTTCTCTTTTTTTTTTTTTTAAAGGCATCCACACGATGAGCAATAAAGTAGACCAAACTGCATGAATTTTGAGGCTCAACCACAAAGTTGCCAGAGTTTTCTCTGGCACCAGTGTTTACACAGCCCTTTTCTCCCATCTCTCTCTCCACAAATTATGATTGCTAATTACTCGTATAAAATTCCCCAAGCTCACGTGGAAAAACATTTCTTTATTAAGAGTTCACTTCTTCCAAAATATATTTTTATCTAGTAGAGGACACCATCCAAGGTCAGAAGCAGCCACCCCAGGAGAACACAGCATGGGCCAATGCTGCCCTCTGCAGATTTTAAAGGGAAACTCCAGGCCTTCTACCAGGTTTTGATTTTTAGCACATGTCTAAACAAAACCAGCTCATCTCTCCCTTACTGGTCTTAGCATGCTTTCACTCCATATCACCTCTTCATTCCTCCTTAACTCAGATTTCATCTACACCAAATCAGAGCAAGAGGCTTGTCTTTTTTTTATTTTTTTATTTAATAAGAAAGCACCCATTTTATAAAACTGGTTCAGCTGTCCTGTACAGACAGCCTTATTTCCACTTTAGGAGCATCTGATCTGGCTCCCTTTGACCTGCTCAGAATGGACATAAAGCACACTTTAAGCACATTCACGCAACCTCCTGAACCGAATGAATTAAATCCTTTTAACATCACATTTACCTTAAGTGCATAACTCTCTTCTGCAGGCCAGGGGAGTTGACAAGGGATTGCTTTGAGAACAGCTGGAACAAGTTAAGATCTTACTACCAGCAACCTTTCAAACCAAGGCAGCTGATTTTGCAGGGAGGCAGATTAGAAGCCCTCACGCTATCTGCCAGCACAGCCCAGCCATAAACATCACAATCAGGGGCTGAGCTGCAGCCAGAAACACCTGGGTGCACATTCGGGGGAAGAATCCTGCTCCAGCTACTCCTCATACTGTTGCCTCATTAAAAGAGGGGAGGGCAATTTTAATTTCTAATCATGTTTTCTGAGCCTCCAAATCACTCACAGCTGGCATTGTTCCTACAAACTAAAATGTAAAGAAGCCAGCTTTGACTGAAAGCTGGGATTCTCCACCTCAGCTGTCAGAGCAGTGACAGAAAGGAAAGGCTGCAGTGAGTGACTCCCTGGACAGGTCTTCCTGCAGGTCCAACAAAGGAAAAAGATTAAAGACCATAAATCCACTAGACACATCTTCTACACCAGCTGGCCTCGCTTTGGGTCAGACCAGGGGACATTGCTGAGGCTGCATGGACAAATTTTTCACTTTCTCAGCTACAGCTGTTCTTCAGAGTCTGTAGACTAGATTAATCTGTAGAGCTGTCACCAGGCACCTTTACAGATATTAATTTTTCAAAAGGATGAAAATGCACCACTGCAGATGGTGAGTCTGCATTTTGGCCTTCTTAAGCAAGGGATATTATCAGGAAAGAAAACTGCTGGAACCCCTTTGAACTGTGTATTCTCTGTGAAGACCACTTTCAGAAGCAAAAGCTGTAGGTGTTTTCCTCTTTCTCTCTCAAGACCCACAAAAAACTCCCTCAAACAAAAGCCAAGTTTTACACTCAAAACAAAACATTATATTAAAAATGCAATATAAACTAGATTTCCTATGGGCCTAGACTCTGTACCAGTTTCTCAGAAGTGTAGGAATAATTTCAATGCCAATAAAGTAAATGTTAATAAACCAAAACTATTGCCTTTTTATCTTAATTTGTATTTTTTAAAGCTTAAATATTGTTTAACCTCTTCAGTAAGAAGTATGCTGAAGTAGAAAAGGCACTTAAAACAGAAAGCTGGAAAGAGTTTATACTTTCATCATAAAAACACAGCTTTTTCTTCTTTTTTTTTATTTGGCGGGAATCAATATTGAAATGAGATTCCTACCAGAAAATAGCTTTTTCAGGCACACCAAATATCCCTTGGTTCAGCAGAATATTTAATCCCCTTGGATCAGGCACTTGGATTTTCTTAGATCATGCTGAGATAACAGCATTCTGCTGTGTTCTGGCACCATAAAATCCTTGCTTATGAAAATAAAAGAAAAATATGGCCTCTCTGGGAACATACATCTCTGCACTACTTTTTTCCATAGTTTAGACATTGTAGTCTCAGAATCAATTTTTACCCTGCTACACCACATTCTCTTTATGAGTCATGGCAAAAGCTCTCCCGCACCACTGTTTTACACGGGCCAAGTGTACACAGGGCTCTTCAAAATGATGATGCTTTCACAGCCTTGGCTCAGACTCCAGCTCACGCTGGGCAAGAGCCAGCGAGTAACTGGAGTCAAACCCCCTCCGACAGCACCATCTAGTGAAAAAAAAAGAGAAAATAAACACATGCAAATTTAAACAGTTTTCACTGCATTCTGGAAACGAACAAAAGGCCAATTCTCTCCTAATCTCCCATTACAACTGCATTTAGGTATAGCTTTCATCAAGGCTCTTTGCCTCGTGAAGTGTGGTGACAAGTAGAGAAAGATTCAGCGGCTAATTGTAAGCATTTTGTCTAAATCTGGAACACCACTTGGAACACATATAAACTTGCCCCTGTTTATTTTTCCAATGCTAAGCTTGTGTTTTTCTTGCTTTTAGGAGAAACAGAAGTGGTTTTTAATGCTTTTTAATTATTGATAGCATAACATCTTTTGTTTCATGCTGTGCTAGTGGGAGGTGATATTTTAAGCAGCTCCAGAATAAAATAAATATATTTTGATATAATACAAAATAATATATTTTTAATATACTACACAAAACTGGTTTTTCCACCCAGTTTTGAACTGAAACTGCCACAACATATAATCTCAACAACTTTTATAGCTTTTATTTTCATGTTATTGTAATACCTTGTATGACTATATTAGTAAAGCATGAAATTCTTCTTCATGAAAAGGGCACACTGCTTCTATCTGTAACTTCAGTGTGACCAGGCTCCCTGCTTTCAAAAAGACTACCTGCTGAAATTATGCACGTGCTCAGATCTTTTACAGGGTCAAAGCCAAACACTTTGGCTATTTGGAGGAAATAAAGCAGTATAGCTATTAATTGAGAGTGCTTTTAATAGTCTTGTTTAATTAGTTTTCCAGTCAGGAGGAAGCACTTCTCAATGCATATCTTCAGTGCCATGCAACTCCAGTTTCATGGGCTTACTTGAGGTCTCAAACCACAAACTCTACAAGGCCAAAGTTCCTTCATTCTCAGTTAAGCCCAAGCAAAAGCCATCTTCACGATTCCCCTACTCCTAGTAGGCTGCTGGTACTCTGCTGCTCCTTTGAGCTCTGTCCCATTTAGTATTATTTTGTCAATCAAATTTCTTGCCTTCCTTTGCTCACCTACAATGACAGTGTTACCTACTTGAATTGTCTGTCTCCAAATAAAAACCATTACTGTCAAATAATTTAAAATCCTTCTACAGACACAATAAAGAAATCAATTCCTACTGCAGAGCAGTAGAAAGAGTGCTCTCCTAAGCTTCCATTTCTCCTTACAGCATCATTTGGTTTGGAAGCTTGCACTCTGTCTCTTCCAGTTTTGTGTCTTAATCCCTACATGCTGTTACACTTTATTTTACTTCCTTCTTTCCATTTTGCAGTTGCTCTTCAGCTATGATTAAATCTCCCCCTAAGAATTCAGTTACATCTACTTTTGACAACTTGCAAAAAGTAAATAAAAGTAAAACAACTTCTTTAAGGTAGTCAACTACCTTAAAGTCAAAGTCAAAGAAAAATCTCGTAAGGAATAGGAGAACAGGAAATTTCACTGGGTAGATGCCAACAGAAGTGAGATTCTGACATTTGTATTAGTGTTTCAAGATGCCACAACTCCTTGGAAAGTCCCACTGAAACTGGATAGAGCAGAGAGCACATTAGCCCATCTACTGCTTTGGATGGATGGCTCCCCATAATCCCCACTGATTTCATGGAAGTTACCACAGTTAATCCTTTAAGAAAACAGCATCAGCCTCTGCCAATACTGAACAGACAACTGCTCATTTCCAGTGAAACCCATGCCAGTAGGATTTCAATTTTAGAAATTACCCACAGTTTTTCTCACTATGTAGAACAGGAACACTGATAAATCATTCATCAATTCCCTTGCTACTTAGAGGGGATGATAATACAGAACAGTAGAAATACACACACAATAGTGGATATTTCACACACTGTGTGTAATCCTGAATGCTTTGCATCCACCTCACACTGCCAGATACAGAGAACACACACTGAACACAGGATGAACAAACCAAAACAAGCTCCATGATTTCACAGGGTGGGGGCAGAGAATGAAACCTTACTAGTCATGTTGTCACTAGAAGTTGTTTCACTGAGACAACACACATATAAAGTATTATGATATATTGAAAAGGTGAGTGAGACATTACCAGGAGTTAAATTCATCACAGACATTGGCAGAAGTCATGGATAAAGAACCCTACTAGTTATAGAGTAAAAAAACCCAAAACAAATTAAATCTGTACAAAAGAGGCAATGCCAAACCACCAAAAAAATTGTACTGAATGCAGAAATAAATGTATGGATGCTCTTAGCTGGCACTAGTTATGTAACATCTAGGAGTTCAAATATCTTACTAGTTAAAAATAATATACAGGAATGAAAGCACTTAATGCAGAAATAGTATGATTGACACTAAATTTGATATGCCATATTCTTATTCTTACAGCATTCATATTAGGTATAGAACCTTGGCACATTTAATAGATAAATATGCAAAAAATATTAGAATTTATGGGGGTCTTAGGTGAACTTTTTCATGTGGTAATACACTGAACAATATTACTGAAGCATTGCTACAATACCTGTTTTGAACAAACATTATTTTCTCTATGAAGTGACAGTGTTTCTGTCACAAGTTAAATAATGGTTATTTATTTATAAACAAGAAATCAATGATTTAGCAGAGGCTATCCCACTAGTGAGGTACAACAAATTTATTAGAAGTTTGGATGTTGAAAATCATGCCTCTCCATCCTCAAAACTAAGTCTCTTCAATGAAACCTAGGCTGGCAGGACACAAATACTCCTGAAGCATTTGTTGATGCTGCAGCACTGGTGTACTATAACCACAGTGACTGTGTTTTCTTTACTGAAGAGAAAAAGCATAAGACAGGTAGAGCAAGTTGTCTCAAAGTCAATGGACATGAGTTTCCCACTTCTGGAACAAAGCTGGATATGACATCAACTAAATGAAAGGACTTCCACTTACTTTCTTTCCCCTGCTGTGGCCAGGTGTCTGGTCTTCTACAGCTGAAAAAAGTATTAACCCAAGCAAAAGGAGGGATTCAAGCTTAATTAGAATAACTGTATGTGTTGGACACACCACAGGTGTCCTCAGGAAAGGCCACAGAGGGTACCACTTCATTTCTGGGTTACCATGACTTTTGGAATTTCTGTAGCTTTGCGGACTCATGAGGGAAAAGCAGAAAAGTCTCTTGTCAATTAAACCACAGGGAACATTTTGTTTGATATGGTGTTAGCCCAGGAGATCAGAATTTGCACACTGAGAACAAACACACATCAATCACATTAATGTCCACGTACATACCATCCAAAATAGCGTCCCTGTAGCAAGAGCTGCATACTGCTCAATTGTAGAAAGCACGCTGAAGATAAGGCATATCAGCACAATAAGAAAGCTGCAAATGAAAAGAAATAAAACAATTAAAATAATGTAATGCAGTGTAATAACCTATGGGAAGAATAGATAATTATGCCATCACAAACCATCTGTGTACACTGAAATGTCATTGGTATTGGATTATCCCAAAACACAGCTGGTAAGTGTTGCACGATCCTGCTTCTCATTGGATAGCTTATTTCTCTTCAGACACTGAGGTTTGGGGTTGGACATTATCAAATGAAACCATATGGTAATACTAGCTTTAGCCTACCTCTAGGATTTGCTGTTTCCTGGCCCCTCCTGGAAAGAACATTCCTTGCTCTTTCCTATTTTGAGGACTACTTTGGCTGAATCACCACACAACCCCCAAGCATGTTTCAAATATTTGCCTTTTTGCTGATCCAAAGCCCAATAAACTGGGCGGGGGGGAATCACAAGCCAAAGTTTAATAGGCTGTGCTATACTGTCTTTTATAATTGATCCCTAAAAGACCCCAAATAAATAAAGTCTGACATTTGGCATTTGAAACACAACCTAGGTCTGATTCCACCTAATTCCAAACCCTACCATGGACAGGCACCTATCCCTAAACCAGGCTGATCAGAGCCCCACACAGGCTGGCCTTGAACACTTCCAGTGATGGGGCTGGCACATTCATCCTTAGGGAGGGGGTTCTGGTTTCCAAGAAAGATCTGGGACAGCCAGGGAAACAGCCCAGCTGTCTGCAGCATCCCAGCAAGCCTCTTCCCCCATGTGGGGAGCAAGGCTGCTCAGCCCTGCAGCCTCTGCCCTCACAGCCCTTCCCTGAGCAGCTTCAGCTGTACCCCCACCCCACAGGACTGCTGCTTCCCCTAAAGGATGTACCACACCTGGGGAAAAAAAAAACCACGTAGCACCCAGACTGGATGCTATCCACTACACACTAGCTATAGGCAGCTTCCAGTTCCCAAAGGACTGCATGTTTCTTTGCAAAACACAACATGGAGCAAGCAGCAAGATTGAAAACATCCACTTGTTCAACACAGTGTTAGTTGTTAGGGCTATTACTCACAATTCTCTTGAGACAAGCAACACCAATCCTTTGTACTCAATTGAAACTTGCTGCAAAATCCAGTAACTAAATCACCCATCCTGTTAGGCATCTCTAAAACAGCTAACCATCTTTTAACTCAAGAAAAAAAAAAAACAACAAAAAAGAATTGACATAATGAATAAAACTGAACTCAAGAGAAGTATTAAACCAGGACACAAGATTGACAGCTGAAGTCATCCAGAGCCTCTGCCTTTATTCATAGAAGTGAGCACTTTGGGTGAATCTTTTGAAAGACCAAGTACTCAAGAAAACAAAACTGTGTTGAGGTTGACATAAGCCACACCCCCCAATGATTGCTTCAAGATATAGAATATGCAAGCTCAGAGCACACATAGAAAAATGATGCCAGGATCACGGAAACATTCAAGTTGGAAAAGGCCTCTCAGACCAAAGATTGAGAATAATCTCAAAGCCTGACCTTTGAGATTATTGAGTCCAACCTTTGAGATTGTGCTACCAAATAATGGAGATAAAGTTTGTAGCTAATTAGGCACAAAAATCAAATAGATAATGAAATTAATAGGATAGAGATTATCACCTATCAATACAAGTACCCATACACAAATATACTTTACCTGAGCAAAATATAAGTATGTGGGTGTTTGTTTCATCTCTAAAGTCTTCTCATTTTACCCTGTATCTCTGCCTTTGAGCACTCTTAAGCAGAAGTACGCTATGCAGACAAGGCAGAAGAATGCAGAGGTGAGTCAGTCATTTGAAACATAACATAAATGTTCCCTAAGTTTCCAGCCCTTCTGTCTGCAATACTCTCAAAATTGCATAAGAACAATACACATGACAATGTGAACGTGAATGGAGTCAGTTGCACAGACAGCTGAGGCTCTCTGGATTCCAAGTCCAACATACATAGAATTAGCAGTTCAAAGCAAACAATGTTTGCAAGGGATGAGCAGCACCACTTCACGTTTACTATACCCCTTAACAGCAGTAGACACGTTAGAATGTTGAACTCAGCGAGCCCAAGAAACCACAAGGGGGCAACCAAAGCAAAGACTACCCCGTTCCTGTCCCTTTCCTAAACAAACACAAACCCCTAACAGGCATCAAAGTTGAAAGTTCATGTGCCAAAGTGATGAAAAGATAAACTTAGGGTCAATGGTTTGCCAAATCTCTTTGCTTGTTCCTATTAGAGAAATTGATGGCTGAGGTAAGAACTGCATCAAGTGCCACTCACCCCACTACCTGCCTACTTTTATGGCTTTTCATGTACATGGACCCATTCCAGTCTTACTAATTTATTTTTTTTTTCACCCCCAGAGAAGCTCTTACAATTCACTGCTGACTCTTTCCAAGCTGATGCATGAAACACCTTCATAACCACAAATACACATTATGCCAAGCAAAACAAAGATGGTTGGTCAGGTACTGCTGCTTCATGTCTGCTCCTCTGGCATGGGAGAGATGACACCCACAAGGTGCCAGCACAGCAGCACAGCTGAGCTACTCACCCTGTTACACTGGCATTGCTATTTTGATTAGATCAATTGCACATAAGGAACAGAAGGTGCAAAATTAAGACATTAAACAAACACACATAGTGTTCTCCTCCTGTGGCATGTGCCTACTGTTTGTTGCCTTCCAAAACTCAGCTTTGTTTTTGTTTTGGCATTAGTGGCTCCCTTCTCCACCTCTGAAGTATATGAAGGGAGTAAGGCACGGGTAAAATAGAAAACAGGAAGTTTGGCACTGTTTTTTTTTTTTTTTTCCCCCCCCATTTCTCTTTTCTGACAGTTATCTCCTCTTTCTTCAGTCAGAAGTGGAACACAGACCCCCAGTTACTGCCTAGGCAGCAGACAAGTCCACAGGAGTTAATCACAAACAACAGTTGCAGGGACAGACTCTGCCTCAAACTTGAGTTTGCTTATGCAAAAATCATCCTGGAGCAATTTAACTGGCCAGCCTCAGAAAAGCAAACATTACAATTTTCATAAAATAACCTTATCACTTTACTGTGATTGCTATTACTACATATTAAAAAAAAAAAAAAGAAAGAAAAAGCACTTGTCTTGATACAGATGCTAAACATATAAACTCTTTATCCAACCAGTAAATATCAGACAAACTAATGGGCAACTAACTCCACTATGGCATAATTCTTTCATTATATATTTTTCTTCTAAAGGAGAGACAATCAGCATTAGGAATTTCTTAAAATCTAGCACTCTAACAGTCAGACAGGGCTTCATCTCTTGCAAACCACGAGTTCTATCTCCTGAAACCCATTGCTTGTTTGCCCTCTACGCACAAATGTGACCATCCAGGAAAGGAAGCAGAGTGACAAGTTCAGGCTCTCGTCAGCTCTGATCTCTGTGATTGCAGGGCCAAGCAAGCATCAGAGATGAGTAGATAGCCTGGGAAGGTTTTCATGCTGTCCCTCCCAGGTTACAAAGCAGCATCTGCTTGCATGTAGATAAGTCACATCTACTGCATCAGTAGATGCATTCAAAAATACTCAGCTTGGTGGTTGAGCCATATCTAACAGTGCTATGGGTTTTTTTTTAACCAAGAATTTTGCAAGTGGCTGATCATCTCTGTACTTCCTGATGTGAAACCACAACACCACTGTTAAAGCAGTGTGGACGTTACAAAGCAGCAGATGGTTTCTTTCGTGGACTCAATTTTTGCTAGACCAGAACAAGGAGACCTGCGCCCTCTCTGACAGCACTATTTTACTCAAAGCCAGCTTCTCTGGTTGTCTTTTCAACTCTGTTTTCCCATCCCTGGGGGAGCCAGAGCCAGAAGTGGAGCTCTCAGTGTGCAAGGACCAGCACCAGGGTGCAGCACTGCAGTCACACTTGGAGCTCAGGGACATCTCAAGCCTGTGGCTGGACTCGGGATGTGTCTGTGCCACACCACCCTCCGGAGAGCACAGCAGGAACACAGACACTGCTGCATAGAGAGTTACACAAGGCAGTGCCTGTGCAGGTGGGCTCATGTGGACAAACATTTAATAAATGATAAGTTCTGTCTTGCTTCATTGTGTCAGTCAGACAATTCAGGTAGTTTTTTGTCTCAAACAGGTTTGAGAAGCTAGAGCATTTCCACAAAAGAATCATTCAGCCAACAAGGGAACATGGCCAGCCAGCATATGTGCTTTACTTAGCAATAGATAGGAAATAAATTACGAGCTGAAGGTAGATTTAATGTTTTATGACTATTTTAGGATATATTTTGACTTACAGACAGACCTATGGCTTTTTCCCTGACCTCAGAGTCAGCTGCAGGAACCTAACACATTACAGGTAGTTATCAGTACTGTGCAGCCTTCAGTCCTGAGCTGCTGAGTTTTTTCTATATTTAACTATGATTTTTGAACATTAGCATGTCTTTTTTGTGGCTTGAAACAATGTGTAGAATGATCAAAGGAACAATAAACCACTTACTGAGAGATAACAGTGCTCATTTAGTGAATGTCACAGGTAGGAGAACTGATAAAGGCTTATAAAATACGTCCAGTGATATGACCAGGAACATTTAAAAAAACAGTGTATGAGACATGCTGGAAGTACTTACTCACCAGATTAATGGAGTCTCATGTGCATGCAGCTGTTATCATCAAAACCAGCACTAAAATGTGGGTAGATTTCATTCCTTCTTGCTGTGTTTCTTACATACTCACAGCAGGAGTCTTTCCATAAACCAGGAAAAGGTTGCCATTAGGCTATAAACTGAGCTGAGACCTTAAATACATTTAATAGATGAGAAGGGACATGCAAAGTTCAGCTCAATTTATATCAACCTGAGCTCTAATCATTCAGGAAGACAGACAGTTTTTCCTTATTCAATGTCACAAGCTGCCTTAAGTCTGGTTTTTCTAACCATTTTTATCCATTACAGCTATCTGTCTTGAAGATATCCAACTATTGGTGCATAGAGCTTATTTTAGCTGATAACTTCCAGCTAAAAAGCAGTTACCAGCATCTGTGGTTTTTTCTGTTTGGCATGAGGTCAAGGGCTAGTTGCAGTTCATCCTCTGTCTACTGGAGAAAACAACTGTAACAAAAAAAGAAATATTCTGCAAAAAAAAATAAAATGTCTTTAGAGTGCTTCTGTGCGCTTAACATTCTACCTAAGCCCTCTTCTTGAGTCTGTCAGCCCTTATTTTTACACAAACAGATTTTCTTTGAATGTACAACTCTGTTCAGTCATACATGATCAGTCTTCTACCCTGCAACTCAGGTGTGGTTTTGTTTTGTGGGATTTTGTTAGTTTGTTGGATTTTTTACAGAGTAAATAATTTCTTTTTTTGCCATTTAGCTTCTAAGTGTGACACATTTCTTAAGTAAACTATGTAAAGTTTAACCTTCTCTAAGTACAAAGCCTTACAAGAACTGGAAGGATGACATTGAGAATGACCAACATGAGTGTGCAGATTGAGCTTGGGCAGATTCTTATCTTGATCATCATAATTTGCAAACTATAAAGCTCCTGCATATCCAGTTCACATTAGTTCATTAAAACATATGACAGCATCACTATTTCATCTTTCATCCCCATGGCTTATACTTGCTGACACTTTTTCAGCTGCGCACTAAAAGGTCAGTGGTGCCAGAAAAGGACATTTTCCTGCAGATTTCTTGGTTACACAGACTGCTATTGCAATGTGGATTTAGATAGACAACTTCAGGTAAGAGACACACTGAAGACTCTTTCATTTTGTCATGCATTCTGCTGTGTTCTATGACAGCAAAGTAACTCCTTACTTAATTTACATCAGGAAAATCCTCATGAAAAACTTCAACAGCTTTTTATTACTACAGGTCAACGTAAATCCCTGACCACCTCTCACAGTACCACATGGTCATTTCCACAGTACAAACAAGAAAACATTCAGAACTAACCCATATGAAGTAATTTCTTACTGCAGCAAGGCACCAGGTTTTTGTTCTTTCACTCAATGTATTTTGGGACTGCTTGAGAAAAAAAAAAATCTAAGAAAAGATAAAAGGGGAACAGGTAGAACTTGTAAAATAAAGGACAGCTGATATTAAGAAAAGAATGAAGTCTATTAACATGAACAGCATTGCTAGGAATGTAATACAGGATGGCAATTTGTTTTAGGGCATCATCAAGGTATAGTGTCAAGTACAAATACCAACCAGTGCTTTTAAAGCTGAGATACCCAGGGATGATTTTTTATAAAAGAAACAGGATTTCACAAGGCAGAGAAAACTTTAATCTTAATGAAATTCACTCAAGTAAACACCCCATATGTGTAGGCCTCATGCTGAACCCTTTATCAAGTCTGAACTGAATACTTAAAGAACACTAACTCTGTCATGACTATGAGAGCACAGTGCCAGGCTACTGACAGAAAGCTAAATAAGCATTTAATTATCCAGCTGGTGGACACCAGAGGTCCTCCATCGCTTACTCCATTAACAAAAAGTTTGTAAGAGAGTGGTCTGGCGAAGGTACACGGTTAGAAAGAAGGAGCCCTGTACTCAATTCCTCTTTGCCCATACCTTAAATCAACTTTAACACTCCTAATTATGCATTAATTTTACTAACTGCAGTTGCTGTTAATGCATTAGCATGAAAAAAAGAAAAATCAATGTAGCAAGGAGTTAAGAGACCAGCAACCTACCAACAAACCATACCTGAAGATGAAGCAAGTTTAAAAAAGTATAAATACATAGAAAGTATTTTAGTGTCGATAATAAAAAACATGTAAAAAGTAGGGGTTTAGTCTCTGGCCATGCAGGCTCTTTGCACGGTCTTCCTCTAAGGATTTGTCATCTCTTCTTCTGTTTTGTTTTTGAGGCAGGGGAAGGAAGGAGGGGTACAGCCCCTTCCCAGGCTCTCTGTGGCAGGAGATGCCCAGCAGAAGGGGACGTACACTCACGTTCATGCAGAGAAGCAGGATTCCCTCCAGGAGCTGCCTACAGCAGTTTCCTGCCCAACACACGCTTCCTCTCTGCTATGTCCAACACAGGTCAAGCCTGTAGACAGGTCACTGTTCTCAGCTGTCACTTAACATCAAAAACCCCTCCACAGACAGAGTGCGAATGCTCTGTTTGTCTTAGCTTAGCTCTATCAGATAAAGCTTCCTGTTAATATGTATTTGTTCCAACTCCTAAGGAAAAGTAGAGTTGGTGCTTCCTGAAGGAAACAATGGCATAATTTTTAACCAGCTCCATGACTCCTTGTCAAAGAAATGCTGTCTTCTGGCTCCCGTGTAGGAAAGCAGATTTATTGCACAAGAAAGACCACATACAATGCAGGGTTGTCTGATACTAGGAAAAATAGGTTAACTATACAGCTAAATAGGCAAGGCTTCTATCACACTTACCTGGCTCTTCTGGGAGGTTAAAGTCTGTAAAAATGATTTAAATTATGGGCAGTGTACCAAAGCACAAAGCACACAATGAATCAAAAGTCATTTAGGATACAGCACCAGAATTATTGCAGGAAAGGCCTGTAAGGTCTTGGCAAAGGGTATGATTGCAGTAGAAGTGCAAACCAGACGTCAAGATGCTTCAAGAGGAAAGGTTAACCACTCACAAAAAGCAATGTTATTGCATCCTGCTAGGAGGTGTTGGTTCCTTTGAGAGCAGGCATAGATTAACAGGAAAGAGATGATAGGTATGAGTAAGAAAGTGGAAAATGAGTATGCCACATTTGAAACAAGTGCATGACCAAGAGATGCGAACCACTGGACTGCAGAAAATTTATCAGCCTTCCCAGATAGTTCACAATAATCTTCCAATGTGCTCATCATTAATATGAAATCCCAACAGAGGAACACAACAGCCATGGAAGAGGTGAGTTCATATGTGCAGTAAGGGCACCACCCTACTAGAAATCAAGAGAGGTCTTGCAGTTTTCTTTACATCAGGCTTAATAAGGGAAAATGTGTCATTTTTTATCAGCCAGCTCTGGAGACACATTCTTTTAACAGAGGAGAAAAATGTTCCAGAAAGCGAGTGCCACAATAAAAGTAAAACTTGTTTTGTAGTTGGAGTTTTATACAGTTGGTCTGAGCACTCACTACACCACTATCCCACTTTGCTTGTGACAGTGGATTTAAGGCAGCAGAGTTTAAATTATTTAGTATCAAAACACTAAAAGAAAATTACTATAAGTTCTTGGACTATAAAACACAGCTTCTGAAAAACTGGAAAGACTAGACTATTCCTCTGCTTTACTGTTGTCAAACCTAAAGAAATCTTTCTAAATAAAATACTCCTTTTTAAAAATAAATAATTTTAATAACTACTTTCCTTAATTACATAATATTTCTTTAAACAAGTAACATTTACTTCCAATGGTTTCTCTTGTTTGGGCTGGCTGAACACTATTTTCTGGTTTCATCTGACAAAGCAATTCAAGAGCTCTATGTATTACCTGGTTTTTTTGGTTATTGGGGTTTTTTTCCCCCCTTTTCATTTACGTTCATCCCAGCAGCACTGCTACAAACCACTTTGCCTCCCCCATTAAAGATCAGAGAACATTGTATCGTGACTTCTAGAGCACATGCATCTCACAGTGCTGCAGAAAACTGGACTCAGTCAACTTTTCAGCTCACAGGCTTCTTCCTTAGGGAGCAGCTTCTGGACACTGCAGGTAGCCAAGTAAGTATCCTGCCCCAAAGAAGCAAAACAAGGCAGAAGAAAGGAAACATTGCCTGCACACCAAAGGAAAAAAGCATTATGCCACAATCTTGTACAGCTGATGTAGTAGTGCACAAGAAGTTGGAGGCTTATTGTGTGGCAAGAGAACAAGGGCTATAGTTTTAAAAGTTCCATAAAGAAATACCCACATTTCTAGCTCTCAAAAAAACCCTCCATGACAGGGAAGCAATATTTTTGACAGCATCCTTAGTTCTTCAATTGTGAAACAGTGAAAGGGACTAAAAATCAACAGATAGATAAATATACAAATGGGGAAGAAGCAATCGTACCTTCACCGGGACAGATACTTAATGTGCTTTATTGCAAATGCCACAAAAGCGATACCAGACCTGAGCAACTGGCCTACCTCCTCACCTGATCCCCCCCAAGGACTTTTCAAGCTCCTTTCTGCTAAAACCAGTGTGCCTGAAAGGCATTTTCATCAGCGCTGGCAAGTAAGATGAAGACTGTGAGAAAGATCTGAAGCTGGGATAAGTGCTCTCTCTCCAGGGTTTCCATTACGACCCTCTGCTTTAACTATTTAAAGGTACAGCTGACAGATGCTTTCACAGAAATCAGCCTTGTCATCATCCTTTGAGCTTCTCCACATTCAGCTCTCAGCTGCACTTTTCTAGGGGCACTGGGGGCAGAACATGGCACTTTTCTTGTGTTACAGCCCAGAAACAAGGAAGAGAAACTGCATGACAGGTTAACATTGCTAAGGTGAAAGCAGAGGAATTCAGCAAACAGAGGTTATTTCCATTTCCAGGGGACAGAAGGTATTTGCTGAGGGGAAGACGTGACGTCTAAAAGCTACGGCAGCTTGACTTCTCAGTTTGCTTTAAGCATGATGGAAAGTTCAAGTGTCCCTGGAAGAAAAGAATCAAGGTCTAAAAAGCCACAGGGAGCTTTTAATTTATGGTGAGAGAGCCTTTCTGTAAATAAAAAAATCTCTATAAATACATGCCATGGAATACAGGAATTCTCAGTACTCCATTTCCTCAAAAAAGCCTATACAGATTAAATTTCCAAAATGAAATCCACACTGTGCTTAAAGAGCTTTAGCTTTGTGCCCTCACCACACAATAGACAGTTTTTCAGGCTGAAAATTATGAGGATAATTATTTCTGTTACTCCAACAGTCAAGTTGACTGTTAGTGGAAATTCTAACAAGGCTAAAAATTCTGCTATATCATTTGAACTCACCTGCCCTTTAATTCATAGCACTGAATTAAACAAGGTGACATTAAGAGAAAACGGCTCAAGAAAGTTGTAATCTGTTCTGAGGCCTGCATCCAAGAGGCATTTCAAAGTGGTTTTGTGTCCAAAACACTTATGTTTCAAAATGGGACTTCAAACTCGAACACTCAATGAGCAAAGGAGTTCCTTGTAAGAGAAAATGAAGTAATAAAAGACGTTAGATGCTTCAAAACTTACAGAAGGGCTCCTAATCAGGAATACAGTGACTCTATGTAACGTAAAATTAAAAAAAATGTAATCAACTATTAAGTGGACAACCAAATCTGCTATGGGTAACAGCCCCCAGCTGCCAGATATTAACTTTATTTTTCATGGCCCACAGGCTTCCCACACTGAAAGCCAGAAAGCACCTAAACATTACTGGGAACAGTCTTTTGATGCTTCTGGAAAAAGAAATCCTAATTGTCTTGCACTGAAATCTCAGATTCTGTCAGGTAACTTCCAAAACAAGGCTGTATCAAAACTCATAGGTGAAAAGAACTTGAGAGATGGTAACATTTTGCGGCACACCTGAAGGCCACAGCCTTGGGAGGCGAAAGCTAACAGTACCATAATTCTGATGTGTCATTGCAGGGCAGCATGAGGAAGCAAAAGCCCAGTGGCTGAGAGCACATCCAGTGTGTTATTTCAGTGTTAATACAGACATAAAATTATTTATATTACAGCTCTTACTGGGACATTCAAACTATACCTAGAAAGTGCTTGCAAACAGCATGCAATACATTTCTGAAAGCAGTGACAGAAGTCAGAAAGAAGCAAAACAATTGTTTTGCACATTGACTTGAATAATAAATGAAATTCCAGTTAATTGTTAATATTGCAATGCCCAACATTATATGTAAAACTTGAATATTAAGAAGTTTCAATTGCATAGAGGAAAGCATGCAGTATATCTACAACATTAAGATATCAAAACTATTACACAAATTTAGGACTCAATAGAATTCCAGAATCCTACCTCCTTAAGGCTTTATAAATAGCAGAAAAATTTAGGGCATTAAACCATAATACATATATTTTCTGCATATATCCCTTTCTAAAGTTCCAATATTTCCATGTGTGTATTGTGTGTATTTAGTTTTCTATGTGGTGCTGTACAATGACTAATAATAAACATAAATTTGTAACGCATAAAGCTGAGTACAAGGGAGCAAGACTTGATGAGAAGCAGACCTGGAAGGGTTCTCTTCTGGAAGTCATCATTTCGTGGCTAAACTACCAGGAAATATCAAACGATGACCTTCTGTCGAAGTTCAGTGCCCTTGAGATTAAGCTGCCATTTCAAGTGTACGTTTAGAACGTGCCTAAAATGTATTGATATGATCTGCCAGCATATTAACAACATCCATCCCAGTAACACATGACCTCACGGCAAAATTATGCTCCAAGATACTACTCTTGGCCCTGAACCACCAGTCATTTTAAAGAAGTATTGACAACAATTCCAGCAGCATCCAAAACCCTAAGGCAACCACGGGGTCAAGTTCAGGCACCTCTGTGGCACTGCACTAATGTATGTCATTCCACACACAGAGCTGGCTGCCAACCATGATATTCAATAAGAAACTCTCTGGTAGTCATTTGTTTCTTGGGGTCTACTGACTCCAGCAGCTGACTTTTCAGCCATGGGAATTCATTGTTTGGAATCCTGTAGATTCTGGTAGCACTGCACAGAGAGAGAAAAGGCAGAGCTCAAAGATGCAGAGAGAAACACCATAGAATCACCCACCAAAAAATACTGATTTCTGCTTTGCTTTTTAAATAAACAAGGATTTCCATGGCTATAACAAAAGCCATCAAAAGCAGCCTAAAATTTTGAAGGCACTTGTGAAAGGGCATCATAATTAAACCATTAAACTTCCCGTGCATTAAATCATCCATAAAATCCTTCAATGTAAGGAACAGATTTGCAGGTGTGTTCTTCATCCAGGAACACGACCATTATTCTTTTGAATAAATTTTTAACTTAAAGCACTGATCCCTATTGAACATGTAGTTCAAGTTACAGATACTAATTGTTTCTGACCAATCAATCCCTAGCAAATTTATTAACTACAAAATTAGTCAAGTGGAAGATTCAGGATCCTTATTCTGTGCTAACTGAAAAATTTCGCAATAACTAAAAATAGGCAAGAATTGTGATATGGAGGATGGAGGATGGAGGACGTACTAGTCACCTTGCAAGTCACAAGACAAATGAAAGAAAATAACAAAAGATAAAAACAGTTTACCTCCCTTCTCAAACTGCAACTTAAAAGAAATATTTACTTCTTATTTCCAAATTATTCTAGAAACAGGCTTGTACAGATTAAAACACACCTTCATTTTTATTAGAATTTTTTTTTTCAGAACAGGCTAAGTCCTATGCAGTTCAGAATTTCAGGCCTGACCATTAAGACTTCTATTTAAAAAAAAATAAGTCCTCAGGACTGATTTGAGACAGAGGGGGTCAGAGGGGTCATTCTGTCTGTTTATCAGTGCTAAAACCCTACTGCACTGATCAATATTGTTTTTAAAGATGCAAAGCACTGAGGAACACCAAAGTCATCAGTGCAGCTGATGGGACAAGCCTGAAGGACACAGTTTGATTAGAGCCATTATTGAAATGGCACCTGTGCCATTGGAGAGTGCTTTTCTCTGCAGTTTCACCTTCGTCAGTACAAACAAAAGCATTGTTCTACTTGGAAAGTCTTTGGCAGCAGAATGGGGAAAATAACAAAGTATCTCTAATGTGCATAGCACATAACATTTGTTTCATAATCTGATGGAGCAAATTAATTTCTTGACCAGCTGACAGGATATGCTTAATTAAAAGGGGAAAAAAAATGTGTAGAAGGGAGCTTTCTTAATCTGTGTACTCTTTTTTTCCTTCTCCAAGGAATTGCTGTGCAGATTCCTGCTCCACACAGCCTGTGTGTGACTTTCACCTGAAACAACCCTGGATGTCATAAATTCAGAACTAGTGAAATCCTCTTGCTATTATGTTTCTTAGATATTGTTTGTATTTTTTAATGTTTCTTAGAAAACACAGTAGATGGTGACACACATTTTAACTATCTGCTGCTCAAAGGCCACAAACATTTAAAAAAAAAAAAAGGAAAAAAGTAAATACCAAGGTGTCTTTCCCATAAAACAATCCCAGTAGTTAGCACTACTGGCCTCAAAATTTTAAAAATGGATCCAACGACAACTAATTTATAAACCTAATATTTTCCAGATTTCCTTTTATATACTGTTTCTCACTGCTCAACAAGTATCAAAATAAAGTCATGCTACCATGAGATATCCTAATCAATTCTTAATTGGGAAGAAGGATGCAACTTCCCATCATCCACCTCTGACAGACTTCAGGGAGAACAGTATTTTTAATGAAAAAAATTATTAGTAGTACTTTTAATAGGACTCTGGCTCCAGACCTACATTTGAATCTGAAAAACCTGGTATTGCAGGTCCATAAAAAGTGGGGCACACCAGCAAAAACAATATTTGTGATGCAGCACTGAACTACCTCATACTATAGACTTCAACATAAAAACCAAAACCAAAAGAAAGCAAACAAAAAAACCCAGAATTATCCTGATCAGTGAGAAGCTTCTTCATCCGAAACAACAATCCCTGAACTTTTACAAGTGATCTATGGAGCTTTTGTTCTTTACTCAAGTTGGCAGACATGTTTCTCATTCACTTCAGCCACTTAAGCATAAGTTAAAATAATATTATCACACCCACAATAGGCAGTTCCAGAAACAGGCTCCTTTTTAACCAACTAAAATTCCCTGTTTGAAAGGTTTTGCTGGGTTTGGTTTTTTTTTTCCTGATACTGACTCCTTTACTCAAAGTAAATTGTCAGATAAATTGCTGCTGCTCCCTAGCACGGTTAAGACACAGGAGCCCAGGAACAATCTGGGGATGGAAACTGCCTCAGGTCAAGCATTCATCAGAGTCAGGGGAGAAAAAATATTCACTGGAGAAACAAATGATGCCTGCCTGGAGAGAAACAGGTGAGGGAGAATGGAGGCTCCTGAGGGAAGACTCCAGCAGGTGGCCCCAAAGCAACAGCACGGCTCAGCACAGCTCATGCACAGTGAGTGCCATTCCCAGGAGCTTTCCCAGCAAAGGCAACCACAACCCCAACTCCAGGTAGTTCTGCTGGTACTGATGCATTTGAGAATGCACAGCTGTTTTATTAAAGTGAGTAAAAGCTTGGTTTAATTTTGTTAGTTAGTTAAGAACGTAAACCAATACACAAAACTAACTACACGAAACTACTGAAGTTGTGATCCCTTAAATGAACGTTTATTTTTTTAAGTTAAATTTTTCCAAGGACACTGTTTCTATATTTTATGGTTACAGAGCTGCACAGCTTTTCAGAAGTTTCTTCCATTGTGATTTAAAAAACTTCAAATCATTGTAGAAAGTATTTTAGGCAGACATTTCCAGTGTATTTTAGGAAGACATTTCCCATTAATAGAAGGTCAGAACAAGGGTAGAGCACATATTTCATTACATGTCATTACTCACACACTTCCAAAATTAGTTGTCTCAAAGCCCTGTTAAGAAACTTAGGTATGGTTTCCCATATAAGAACATTTTAAAAGCACATGCTCAAAAAGCAACACATTCTGTTTAAAAACTACTGCATTCTGAAATGACACTTTCAGGTCCCACATGCAAGTGTCTGCCTTAAATCTGTCCCTTCAGAAAATGTTTCGCTAATCACAGCTAAAAAAATCAAACTGGCCTTCCTCCATATGCAGGAAGGTATCCTTGGACCCAAGGAGGTGTATACTGATTAATGAACTTGCTGTCTAACTTAATAAAAAGAAATAAGACTCTAACTTTTCAATTTTTATTTTTTTAAGTGAGACAACAGGGTAAAGAGGATCAGATCTCATCACAGAAGCATAGAATTGTTGGGGTTGGAGGGGACCTTAAAACTCAACCCATTCCAAACCCCTGCCACAAGCAGGGACACCTTCCACTAGTCCAGGTTACTCAGAGGCCCATCCAACCTGGCCTTGAACACTGCCAGGGATGGGGCATCCATAACTGCTCTGGGAACAACTGTTAAAGAAATTCAGCAGTACCTAGTTCTCTTAATCTGCTTTTTCCATAAATTCCACCACCTTCTTATTCACTGGTTAAGAACTTGTCACGTATAAAGTCTGAGACTTTAAAAATATGTTACGAACCAAGAAATCAAAGTTCTGCATAACTTCTACCCCAGTATTCTTTCTGATCCCACATAGTTCCCTTGCTCTTCCAGACTGACCTTTCCTGAAAGCACACTGCAGGCTATGTATTGCAAGTCTGCAGGCACAGAGCACATGCTTTGGGGTCAGGTTAACACTGAAAAAAGAAAAAAAAGAAGTGGATGCCAGCTCCTTTCTACTTTCTAAGTGCATGTAAATTTCCACTGCAGTCACCCATGGAGCAATTATCGTCTTCACTGGCCAGCAAGGAGAACCGAAGAGCGGGGAGATTAGGTGACTTGTACAAAGCCATAGAGCATGTGCGATGCAGAGCTGAAGGTAGATCCCAAAGGATCTGGCTTCCAGGAGCGAGTCTGACACAGCTGGGCCACTCCTCTGTACTGAACACGCCAGGAGGCAAGGGGAGACCAGCCTCATGTAAGTCACACTGGGCAAAGACCAAAGTCAGCACCTCTGAGCCTTTCCCCAGTTCCAGTGAAGCCACCACCAAGCCTCAGCATGGACACTGCAGGTGTGGTCAGAGCAGAAGGGACAAAGCTGCTGCATCCCAACAAATCCAGCACACCCACCAGTTTGCTGGCCACCTCCCCTGGCGCCCAGTGCTGAGCACCCTCAGGGGGAGAGGCCTGAAAAACTGGGGCCACCCTCCAGAAATTCCCTGACCCAATCCATATGCATCCCTGGTGCTCTCTTGTCTTCTGAGGAAGGGCTCCACGTGGGAAGAGCAATCCCTGCATCCCCCACCTTGGAAAAGGGGAGACATCAGGACAAACATTGAAACTGCTTTGGCCATGCCAAAGATTCTCACTCTCATTTCTAACATCCATCTTTCCTGTCATGACAAGCTATGTAGCTGCTGAAATAGTAGGAAATTTGCAACTTCTTGAGGAGGCTTACAGAAGAGTCACTTCTCAGCATGAAGAAAAAATATTTGCTTGATAATTTCATTTAAAGGAGTGAAAGAAAAAGTTGATAAAAGGCCCTTAAAGTTGGCTTTATGACATGGAGAAAATTATACAGAATGGGTAAGCTGAAGGCCTTAAAAGTTGAAGTCATCTAGCTTATACCTGAGACCAACTGAAAGGGGGAGACCACTGCTAATGGTAACAGAATAGAAAAATGCCAAAGTAATCCCATAAAAAAAAGAAAAGAAGTATTTTATAGCAGCAGCATGTATGTTTTCAAGCAGAGCAAGGCTGCATCTATCAAAGATAAAACACAGTAGGAATTCAAATACAAGATGGTAATAACTTATCTAAGTTTCATGTGCCAAACGGGACCCAGAATCCTCTATCACTCCTTGCATCTCATACTAGAAAAATAAGAATCAGTGTTGAAGATAAAACTCCATGTAACAATCTAGAGCATTAGGGAAGATCAGTTTGCTATCAGAGACAAGTGTGTAGCACTGTAGCCAGGCAATCTTTTTCGTTATAAATATCTTGAGATTTAGCTAACAAGGGGTTAAAATGCACCATTCTCTGAAGAAGCTGTTTCTATTCCACTGACTTCCCAAAAACCAAGGAGGTATTAATTATGCACACAATTTTGCACACAAGCCCATTGTTTGATTCAGGATCTCTACTTACACATAGATGAGGACTCACACCACTGCAGTGGGCACAGACACTGATCCCTTTGCACCACTCAGCCCTTGCAGCAAGACAAGTCCTCACAGGAGCATTCTGGACTGAGATAGATTCATTCTTATCTATTATCAGGCAGCAAACCTCTGCTGAGGCTTCATTGGCTTCTTACAAACCTGTGTGAACTTTCAAATGTTATGATGGGCAAACCTTCCAGTATTTCTTTCTGGCCTTGTTAACACTGAACAAGGTGTGGAAGGTGGCAATAAGGAAATAAGCATTCAAGCAGTGATCAAGCCCAAAGACATCCAGAGTGCCAAGACCTTCAGAGCCATATCAGGTACACAGGAAATCAAGTGTGAGAGTGAAATATCAAAGGTGTCTTACTTCTCCTAAAGGACAGGAAGATCTGGGTTTCCAATTTTACATTGAAGGAAGGGGAACAAAGGAGAAAATTTAAAGCTGTGACTCCAGTGCAGGTATTTTACCCACATCAGCAGTAAAACCATCTTTAATCCAAAGCAGTACAAATACGGATTCAAAGGTATTACTGCACACTATACAGAGAGAAAAAGAGAGCAACTTACAGTCATTTCAGTGGAAGATAATACAGCATTCTACCACATCATGTAGCACCAATATAGAACAATTAGCCATTGCCTTCTCATCACTCAGAATTAAGCTTAAAGCTAAATTTGCTACATGTTTAAGGGTAGAAGAAAAGCAGGATTAGAAACTTTATCCATGCCATTTGTTCCATCCAAGATTAAGCTCTATAGGAAATTACTGCATACCTCTAAATTTATGCTACAGCTTATGGATCAGTGTCCCAAGTCAAAATTTATCTTTTCTCAGCTACACACCTCTTGTCTTAGAAGGTGAAAGACACGTTGTTTTGTGGAACTGCACAGAGCCTGAATGGGAAACCTCAGCACAGCCCTATACACTCACTTCCTTTAGAAGCTGTGGGACTATTTTATTCTCTGAAAACACGTAACATTCGTCAAGTTTTACTTCTTGTGGTCCACTGTCCACATCACCCTCAACACCCCAGATATCAGTCAGCAGCCTTGGCACCCAGACAGGGTCAGGACAGGAGACAGCTTGTGAACACCAGGAGCCATAGGCTCCCAAAGCTTGGCTAGAGCTGGCACTTGGAGGCAATGCCAAGGGCATCCAGAAGAGCTTCTGCTCCTACATCAGCAGCAAAAGACTAAAAAAGGGAAACTCGGGCTTCTTGCTCAGTGGAGTGGGGGATTTGATGGCATAGAGGCACACAAGCCAATGCACCCAGTGCCCTCTTTGCCTCAGACTCTACCAGCAACATCTCCCTGCCTTCTATGCCTGGATGCAAGGTTCAAGGAGGAGATACACTACCAGGAAGGAAACCAGAATGAGTTAGGGATGACTTGAGAGAACTCATCCTATACCAGGACATGGGACCAGACACATGGTGTTTGAGGGTGCTGAGAGAGATGGTCTATGTGACTGACTTGTCGCTCAGGTAAGGAGTCCCCCTGACAGCTGAAAAGATAAAAGTCACACCCAAAACAAAAGAATAGAGATAATTCTGTATGCTACAGCTCAAAAAGTCACAGCCTACACCCCTATTTTCAGTGTTCTGCTGTAGTTAAGATTGCCACAGACTACATTCATTCAACTTCACTGGAAGTTCCCCCACAGAACCTACATCCACCAAGCCACAGACATGAGGGCAAGAAGCCAACAATGGAGCAATCAGGAAAAAGGAAATCCCTTGCATCACAAAATTCATCTGTCTGAAACCATCTGGAAATTGACTCTTCAGGATATAAAGTTCACAGCATAGTTTCTAAAGAAATGCAAGCAAAAAAGATTCACAAGTTTCCTGGGCTTTGACCCAGAATAGACTTGAACATCCTTGTCTGGTTCTATATAGTTCAGAGGAAGATTTAAGTGAGAGGTAAAAAGTTTCCATGCTAAGACAGACAGCCCCTTCCTCATCCTTCTCCAACTATTCCTGCTTAATCTTCTAATTTCTCAAAGAATGAAATCCTGTTGTGTCATATCTCTGGGGTGACATGGTACAGAACAGAACTCCGTGAATCCAAAAATCAGGGACAAAGATACAACAGCTACTCCCTTCAAATAGCACATTTAGAGGAATTCCATGGGTGACTTGTCAGTCACCAGGCAATCCAGAAGCCTGGGGTCCTGAAGGATCCCTGCTGGCATTTTGCAATTTCTAACATTTTTTCTAGCATGAAGGATGTGGAGGATGCCGGGTGCAAGACTGATGATGCCAGTCAAGTCCCACAAAATCCTAACAGTCTTTTCCCACAGATTTTGGGAATTGGTAAAGGAAATTTATTTCTACCAGGAGACAAATCCCTGCATGAATGAGTCCACTAAATTTAGTATGAGAATAAAGTCACTGGTTCTTTTACTTTTGTCCACAACCCCAACACATAGTGTGGAAGTGATGGTCACTCCCTTGTTCTTCCCACATGAAACAGTCTTTGTCAGTCCTCATATGGACCAGAAAATAAAGATATGCATTAAGTGGCTCAACAGTTTTCTTAAAGACATCATCTATTGATGGCAACCCATCACAATTGCTGCTACATGGGCAGGGGGAGGAAGTCAAAAAAGAAAAATACACTTAAAAATGAGACCATACTTCAGACTAAAGAAACGAGAGTCAATACAATATAATGTGCTTTAACCTCACAGAGCGCCTGAGAGGGAACAGGACAGACTTGTCAGGTAACTTGGAGGGGTTAAAAAAAATTGCATCAAGAATTTCCTAACTACCAGTTATTCTTCCAGAGAAGATCAGCCTGGTTACTGTCAGGTCACAAACATTCCAACACGCACTCCTTTGGCAGCAGATGCTACCTAAAGGTCTGAAAGACAGTTCAGTTCCCAGGCTTCCAGGGACTGCCTCTGTCATGTTTTGAGATATTCCACCACACACTGTGATCAAATCCTACCCAAGAGACTTGCAGCTTTCCCCAAAAAGCTGTGGACTTTAAATTCTGTCTCTGCCACAACTTTAGGGGGAAGAGGTTAAGTGATGTTCTTTTCTCTCTCACCCATTTTCTAGTCTTCTAAACTCACTCTGATTTTTTTTTTTCTCCTGATCTGTTACTTCTGCAAAAGGACCAAGCAAACATCTAAAAATGTCCAATTCAAAATATTTTTCCTGGCCCATGAAAATTAAGAAAAAAAGAAAAAAAATGAGAGAGAAGCAGGAATTTTCAAGAATATTCCACAGGAGGATATTTAGAGGTTTTCGGCCTGTCTTGAATTAACTCTCTAACAGCATATTTTAGAGTTAGGTAGTCTTCAAGAAAGGTTAAATAATGCAAAGTCCAAAGGGGTGTCTACAAATTATCATTGTTTGGTATCTCTGGAAACAATATCCAGTATATGTGGACAATTAACACAACTTTTGGGCAATGAAAAGTAATTAATCTAGTTTTGTCTCTCAAGCCCTCTTCATTGCACTTTTGACTCTAGGTCAAAGAACTCATGGGCTCAAAGTGAGTTCCCCTTCCACACAATTCATCAGCTGCACAGAGTGGCCCAGAGAACAGGCTCAGGTACACGCAGACCCACCGTGCTCACAAACTGGCCGAGGCAGCAACCATGGACCACTCCACAGCGCACTGGCAGCTGTGCTGGGCTCTGAGCTTTGCAGATGCAAAGGGCAGAGAGCTAAAAGGGGCAAAGGATCTAAAAAAAACCCCTCCAAGCTCACAGGAGCACGTCCTTTTGCAGAAGGGCACACATCTTTTCCTCCCAGGTGTTTTGACAGCTCCGTAAGAGCCCAGTGTGATGAGCACACACCAGAACAGCCCGTCCCATCTCCCTCCACGTGTTGTTGTTCGCGCACAGAGCTTCTTCCTCGCTGGGTCTAAATACACAACATGGGAGCTCCTGACGCACACAGCCTTTGTTCCTCCGTCACAGCATTAACTCATTAGCTGTAAATAAGTGAAGTGCAGCTCGTAACATTGTTTCCCCTACAACGCTTTCAAGCTTGTGTTTTATTTGAATGGCTTTTTACCAGCGGCTCCCGAATTAAGCGAGGAAGCAAGCCCAACACATTCAAGGTCACTGTTTGCATGTCCGATTGCACTGATGGTTATAACTGTTGTGGTTTCCCACCTTGAGGGGGCAGGAAGCTAGAGGTCTTCTGGGTAATCAAATGCACATGTAGAAACAATAAAATACACCCATAAAATGATGGAGTGCCAAGCTTATTAATGCAGACTGCCTTGCCAGAAATGGCAGCTAGCTCTAAGTGTTTTGGACACCTTTTGCCTCTTTATTTTTTTTTGTTTCTTTCTGGTAGTTTTGCTTTGCTTTTGGGTGGGCCTTTTTAAGTGCTCCAGGGGTGCAAACAATCAGTGTTCCTAGAAGCCACCACAGCAGAAAGCAGAGAAAAAGACATCTGAAATTATTTTCAGTGTGTGAACTGCTATCTGTATTCTTCACTCATTCCTGGAATATTGTGTTTAACACAATGACAGATGCATAACAAAGGCTACTCTTGGCTGTCATTTCTGCCTAACACTTGTTAAACAAAAGGTGTTACCAGCAGGTTATTCTGAAAAACAGGTGTGCAAAACCGAGCAAAGCAGAGCATCCTTGAAGGACAGTTTACCCATTTCTCATGTAGCTGCTTTCCCAAAACACCATCTCATTGTTGCTGTTATTTGAAAATACACTTATAAATTATGATAAATTATTATGATAAAGATATGCTCTCCTTTGAGGAGCCTAAGAAAAGAAACAACTGGAAATAAAAGGAGATAGGGGATTGCAAAGCAAGATCATGCTATTTGCTAGGTATTGGTGGGATTTCTCTGTGTCATCAGGTCCTCTTCTAGGCATCACAGAGCAAAATACATAACAAAGGACTTGAACACTAAGGTAGACTTGGGAAAACATTTAACATCCCACTCATCTCAAGAAGAATTTACTATCTGTGGCCTCCTGTCAAAAATGTTCCACATATATAAAAAAAAAACCTGTTTTTTTTAGCAAAACAAAGTTTTTTGTCTTTCTTGATGATTGGGTTTTGTTGGCTTAATTTTTTTTGCTCATGATCGGAAAGATACAAGGTTGAACTTGAATGCATACCCAAAGCTCTTCAAAGAGATGAACACAAGTATCTATGAGCTACCCAAGAATGATTTCACTTCCCAATTACTTAAACTGAACAGATTATCCTAGCAAGTCTCATCACAAGACAAAGGCTGCCCCAATTTCTACTTGCTTTTCCTTTTCTTTCCCAATGTACCCTTCTCCTAAAAGAAAAATGGATGCTGAACAATGATTTTAAAAGGTAGCCAAAATATGATTTAGTTTTTCTGGCTATGGTTTTATGTTATTCTAGAAAAATAATTTCTTAAAAAACATAAGATTTTGAGACAGTTTTTGCCATCACCAAGATTGTCTTTACAAGAGCCACAATAGGGTGTTCTGGTTCTAAATACCTATAGCCACTCAGCCTAGGTTATTTTAATATAAGGGTTTTTTCCTTCCCTCCAGCTTTTTCACCTCAGCAACTGTACACTTTGAAACTAGATTTGAACATAATTGTTTCCCATCATCCCAAACAACTGGAAAAAATAAATTATAACTGGAGTTTATGCAATGACAGATAACCATCAATTTTTTAACTATCGGGATTTAAGTCAGCAACATTAATTACTTCAGTCTCAGTGCAGCTTGGCAAGAAAAATCAGTATGTGGCAAAATCAGAAGCTTCTAGATATTTAGTATATGCACTAAAGAAGCCATTAATAATTAAAACATTTAGTTACTTTCCTGTATTAGCTTTAATGCTGAGCAGTGAATACTCAGGTGAGGATTTTAGGGGTTTACCTTGTTTCATGCTTCTTTTTTTTAACTTTTTAGTATTCTGGCTTTAAGTTGTTTAGGATGGAGTTTTTACCCAGACTCCAATGTGCACAGATATCTCTGACTGCCAGCAGAACTTCATTGTCTAAGCAGCAATGAAAATGTCACCAACAGTTCATAACATCCATTTAGAAAATCTGCCCAGTACACACAATGTATTATTTATATTCTAGATAGAAAAGTACAAGTACTACTTTAAGTTCACCACCTAAGCTTTGTGTTCACCCAAAAACACACCAAAAAGCAAACCCCGGCCATTCTTTGCATCAGGCACCACAAAGGATCTGATCTTTGCCTCAGCTGATGCACTCTCAAGTAAAAAAAAAAATTGGAAAATATCCCTGATTTAATATTACTTCATATACATATTGGGTTGCAAGCCAGTTTTTTAGTTTGACCCAAAAGGAAACACACTGCTTTCATCTGTTTCTGGGCACTTTCTCTCAAAAAAAGCAAAGAATAGGTCCACACAGGGACTCAAACACTGTTTGCAGACAGGAGGAGCTAAGGAGTAGTGATGCAGAGAGCAAACTTAAGCTTAGGATGCTTTGTGTAATGGGAGGTGATGATCAACCTAATTAAGAGCTTCACTGCAATTTCATGCATATGCAAATCTATCTGCCAGCTAGCCAGAAATTTACAGCACTGAATTAAAGTTGAGCTGAGAAAACCCTCTGCCAACCAGTAAAAAGTTAGCCACATGCCATTCTGGGCACACAGGACACACACAGTGCTCAGTCACCAGCAAATAAATGAACAGTCACTCTAATATAGGGGCAGGGATGTTTTAAAGAGATGCGAGAGAATGAACATGCAAAAATTAATTATGGGTCTTGGGCTTCTTTAAGGTCAACCTTGGCAGAATATTTTTCGAGGAGGAGGAGTCAGTTTGATTTTTGGAGCCTCTCATTTACTGAAACTTTAGACCTACAAGAGAGATGCTGGCTGCCAGAAAACCACATAGCTATAGATTCATGTAAGCCTTCTTCACATGCCTGAAATCACAGCTTTTAAACGGCTCAGGAGCCAGAGGATTATAAAAGAATGCAGGCAGCACTCTTTAGGTGTGGCAGCCCCATACAGCAAACACTGAGGACGCTTTCCAAGCTTTTACACCCCTGCCTCAGCCTCCAATCACACACTGGAGACTTTCTATGCTGTGGAAACACGTACAGGGCTGGTAAAGGAAGAACCATCAACAAGTGCTACCCAGTGTGTTACTGCAGTTATCCTGCCAGCAATGTTTTGAGAGCTTGGAGTGCTCTTCATTAATAACCTACCTGCTGGGTTAATTTCACCACCACACTGATAACTTATCTGTTTAACTTCACTGCTTTAGCTGGTACTACACAAACCTCTGCCCCTTCTTCACTCTGTTTTCCTCCCCAGCTTTCTATCTCCTTTTTCTAACAATCAGAGCAAATGTGCACTTGGCAGGCCCTTGACTCACAGGTCAAGATGATGAAAAACAAACGAGAGTGCATCTCATCAGAGAACTAAGTATGCTTGAGTACTCTGTGAATGAACACTTACACAGCAAGTTTTTATTACTCTTTTTTTAAATACTCAGCATTTCAAATATTGTATTGCACCGAAATCAGCAAGACTTCCACCTACAAAGAATTAAAACCAAAATACAAATTAACATAGAAAGAAAAAAAAATCTCTGAAAGCAAGACAGATTGTCTCACATAACTCCCTGGAAGAGCTCAGAAACTGAGTTTCTCAGAAGCCCCATCCTGGTGGCTGGGCTGCAGGGCTACAAATTCTCCAGAACACAGGCTTCAATTCATTGATCTGGCTCCAAACAAGGTCTCCTCATGACCATCCACCACTGATGACTTTCAGTCACTTATGACACCTATCATTCCATGCACTGCACTCTATTTTAAAAGGATGTGTCCTAGCCTTAGAGATGGTTCTGCTTGAGGTTAGCAAAAAAAGAGCAATTACTGTGGAGGCTGTCTCATGTTACACTTGAGACAGGAGACTCCAGCACAATCCCTATTATTTATTGTTTGCATTGCCCTAGCACCTAGCAACCTCCACCATGTAGCAGTGTGGTTTTTTTGCCTAAGCACTGCACACACACACAAAAAAAGGCAATCTGACAGTAAAATTGTTTAAAAGGTCAGCTGTGCTCAAAGCAGATTACAGAACATCACTATCATTGCAGGCCTGAAAGAGCTGGTGCCTTTCAAGAGGTGCCAATGTCCACCCAATTATTCAAAATAGGGATTCATAGCTATGTACACCATATCTTCTGCAGAGTTCATATTTCTTATAACTCCCAACCAGTCTCCTGGCTAACACGGCTGAGTATGTAGATGCATTTGTATTACACACTGGGTTAAGGAGAGATTTTCCAGTCTAGAAACAGGGCATGCATGAGGCATTAAAGTTTGCTCTTCAGGATTTATTTCCTCACCAGAGCTTACTAGCAATTCAAAAAGCATTTGGTTGTCAAGCTGCTCACAATACAGAATTGCTGCACTGGTTATTTTATGGTAATTGCATAGCAGAGATCTGGCGCCTTTATTAAAAGGCCACTCCTGTTTCATGAGTAACAGGAACTGTTTGCAGCACACAAAACTGCAAATCCATTCCCTGGCTGGAGTTGTGAATGCTTAGAAAGAACTTTTTTCTTGAAAGGTAAACATTTCCTATTTCATGAGAAAAATAAAAGCTAACAAATATGAGGAAACATCAAGATAAATAAAGGTGAGAAGTAAAAAAATCCACACCTCCCATCCATCAAAGCCAAAGGCAGCAGCATAGTAACACTGCCAGGATACTCTGAATTAAAAGACTTGAACTGATGACCACTTGAAAACCAAATTACTCCAGCTCCTGCTTCTATTTCATCACACAGAAGCAGTCAGCCAGTAATAGCTTGGCTATGCATTATTCTAGCAGGAACGTTCCTCTCCATAAATTAACTATAGACACATCAATAGCTCAGCATTTCATAAGCCAAAGCAGTTTCAGCTATGAAATTCCTCATGCAGGAAGAAAAAAAAATATAAAAATAAAACCAACACAAATCCTGGCAACTGGCAATAAGGAAAAGCAGTTTCCTTCCACTTCAAGTGTGGACAGACTTCAACACAGAAAGTAAACAACTGCTCTAGCTTCTCATTACAACTTTTCCTAATCTGATACACAACTGCTCTCCCAAGAGTCCAAAGAAGTTCAGAAACACACACACACACACACAAAAAATGCTGAAGGAAAAAGAAGAATTTCAAATTAAGAGAGATACATACACAACAATAAGAAAAATTAAGACATTGTTATTTCTTGGCTACTTCACCAGCCACAAGTGTAGGATTTTGGAGGAGAGGCAATAGTATTTATTCTCTACCCGTACTTGGGGAGCACCAAAATAAGGATGTCCTTATTATCAGTCACCAGGACTGTTCTGCATATTATTTTTGTTCCCCTTGCCCAACTTCTTTGGGAACAGACAGCTGCCAACAAATACCCATCAAAACAAAGGACTTCCTTGACCATCTCAAGAAACAGATGAAGCATTAAACAGTCACAGTCACACTCCTAGAACTGGTTATTTCTGGTCAAGTCTCATCTAAAGACTTTCAAAGTTGCTAGAGAAAGCAAGTGAATTCAGGTCTCATTCCAAGTCAGCTAGGGACAGTCCAACATATCTTCCATAGCCATGTGTGAAAACCACAGCAGAGACAGATGGGATACAGCGGGTACTTAAGGAGTAGACCTGATGTCAGAGAAGCAGTTTCCATTGCAGCTAGTCCTGATTGATTAACTGCTGTCAATCTGCTCCCTGTCAGCTGCTATAAAATACACATATTTTTCACATCAGCTTCTTGTTTTTAAGTTGTGGTTTTCAGAGTAATTTTCAAGGAGTTTTCTTACTGCTCTTTTGTTTAAAAGTGGTTCAGATGCACTTTTAATTGCATTTAAAATGCTTGCTTGGTATTTCCAAAACCTGCACATCTACCAGTTTCTACTGATCCAGGTGTAGGCCCTCATGGAATCTGACAACAGCTCAAATCCAGCAAGCTGACCTCAAAACCAAAATCTCACAGGCAAAGCCATATACAAATGTTGATGCAACTGTTCAAGGTGATTTTGGGTCCGGTCCAGTTCCCTAAAGATGGCATGAATTTTGGCTAATAGTGTGTGCCAGGAATACAGGGCCATTCAGAGAACATTAACCCTGAATTTTTTTTGTTTTCAGTACAAATGCATAAGCACAAATGCAACATTTAAAAAGGCAATCTAAAAGGATTGGGGAATACAGAATTTAGTTTCAACAGCAATGAAAAGCAATTACAATGTAGCAGCACCTATACTTTTAAACCTCAGCTTTCTAAAATTTAACATCCTCACATTGCCGGATGCACCTCCAGTCAATCTGTTCTCAACATCCCATTTGCATTTCTTTACTTGTTAGATTCAATTGTTCAACCTGAGTTCTTCCCAAAAACAAAGGATTTCTGCAGAACTCAATTTTGCATTCAGCAGAATGCTGCTGGCCAGAACCATCTCCGCAACACAGTGTCCAAGTTGCTAACACCAAATGATGTTAAACAAACAGCAGCCCTCCGCTGCCCAGCAATTAAAATTGATAAGAAGCCTATGTTCTTCAGGACTCCTTTTCAAGTCTAACAGAAAGCTCTGGAATTGCCAGCCACTGGAGGTTTTATGGCTTTGCTTTTTATGAATGCACAGCCGAGCAGGCGATAAGCGCTTTTGTGCGCTTGGCTGGTGTTTGCCCACGATCACGATGTTGATGGGGCTTTGCTGGTGTGAAAGATGCCAACAACACCCCAAGGACAGACTGGGACATTCCAGCACTTGTCAGAGAGGTGCCAATTTGCCCCTAAATCAAACATGCCACAGCCACGCTGATAACAGCTTTAGACCCGGGTGCCAGAGGAGAGAGCAGTCAGATTGTGTTATTTACCTCGTCTAGAACAAACAGCCTCCAACTTCCACTGAACTTGTGACTCAGGGGGTAAGAAGGCTAAAAATCTTATTTATGATAGAGCTGTCAGCCAGTCCCTGATGCCACTGCACTCACACACATCCAAGGGTGCTGAAAGCAAAGCGCTCTGAGGCACCACAGCAGTGCCAGGGGCAAACTCAGGAGCACAGACTGGCTACCTCCGTGTATTGTCACTTCATCCTAGAGGCCAGACACATTCCCAGGGCACTAGATGATGTAAGGATGCACCAGGCATGAGGATCCCTGCTCTAGAAGATGATGCTATAGCACACAGCAGTGTCTCTACCCAGTTAGGTGCAGTCACAGCCTCTGCCAGGCTTTGGTCCCAGTGCCAGCCAGGACTGTTGGGGCCCACTTGTGCTAAGGAGCCCTTGGCCAGCACAGGCACAACCCTGCACTGCTGCAGCTGCTGAGCTTTTGGGCCAGAACCAGCTCACACCCCACCAGCTGGTGCAAGGGCAGGGTTTGCACATGAATTCTGTCGACCTCCATGCTTAGCACAGCTTTATGCAGGCTGATCTAGCAGGAACAGCTCAGCTGTAATCCATATCTAGCAGCAGAAATGCATCCTTAAGAACCATCTGGATTAGTATCAAATTTGGTAGAGATATGAAGTGCAGAGGAGGTTACAGCCAGTAAATCTCATGGTTTCATTCAGGTCCCTGGGATGTTGATGGAGCTCATCTGGTCCACTCCTCTGTATAAAATGATACAAGGTGTCCAGTAACATTGATCTGGAGGAGCTGTGAGAAAAAAGTAAATTTACAGGTGGTCCTTCTTCCTGACTGTCTAGGCTATTTCCCTCCATTTCATTCCATGAATTCAAACTTATTTCAGCTCATTACTATAAAGCAGTCACTTTACACTTTGGGAAAAAAAAAGCACACATTGCCTGGCTTTCCCATGACTATTTATCTTCCTTGCATTGCAATAGCAGTGTTGTTCCTAAAAAATAACCTGGTAAAAACGAAATGGTAAAAAACCATTTCATTCTTCCTTACATTTATCACAAGATACGGAAAAATGAAGAAACTATTTTCATTACCACACCATATCCTAACTACATAGGCAAACCACTTATTCAAAGCAGAGTTCAATTTATAAATGCCTTTTAAATGACATGCTTGAGAATACCAGTTTCATTTTACCAAGGTAGGCGCTAATCTCAGTGGTGAGGCCAAATTTTATTCTGGTTAATCAATAGCTGCCTATGGGATGCTTTGCTCCAACTGAGTTAATTTCTGCCCTCAGTTCCTGTCCAAAACTTGCACGAGTTTCCCATGGTATTTCACAGCCACTAAAATTCAACACAGTCTCTTCTACACACCAAAATGCCCGAGACACAGGAAGGCTGGGGAGCAGGCAAAAAGAGGCGCCATACAAAAAAAAACAGTGACAACAAAGTCTGCTCCGAACTGACAGATGTGGTGTTTGAGGGGAACGGAGAGACACTGCAATTCCAAAGAAAACACAGCACTTCACTTTAGCAATCAGACAGAAGCATCATCAGATTGCATTTGTTACAGGGAGGAGGAGGAAACTGAAGATGAAACACACGGCTGTGGGTTTTGACCACAGCTCACACTGACTGCTGGCACACATTGTATAAACAAACCGACTGATTTCCTCAAAGTACTTAGAAACAGTTTGATTACTTACCAAGTCACTTCCAGCAGAATTCCTCAAGAAAGGAATCCCATGGCATTTTGCATGTATTATTTCAATAATATAATAATACAGTATTAAATATTGTATCTTTAATGTTTAATTACTACTATAATATTAATAATATAATAACAAATACAGACCATATACAGGTTTCCTGAAACAAGCACCGTTTCTTTGAAGAGAAAGATATCTGACAGAAAACTTCCCTTGGAAAAAGCAGACAGTCTCAGCAGAGGTTAACAGCTAGTATTGAAACCTGCTTGAATTTTATCTCCACTCTTTGATGTAAGAGCTACAAGCTGGTGGCCCTTTACTCTTACAGATACAAACCACTGAAAATTTCTAGAAATCAGGCTCTTCTCATAGTACATCACATTTTCCCAGTCAGTTCAATTTCTCTATTTCACTTTACAGTGAAACTTGATAGATGTGTAATGTTTCCTATTGAAGCCACACAACAAAAGAATGCCACAGAAATCACCAAGAGATAACCTCAGTGCTTGAAAACCAGAGTGCAATAAGCAATTCAGACACCCCAGAAGGGTCAGCATTAACACAGCACACATACAGCCTTGCACGTGCTGCAAAACCTGCAGGATTCCAGAGGTCTGTTTTCTCCCTCTCTCTTGTAGCTTTTCCCTCATTTCTGTGGTTCAAATATGTGGCCCAAATAAGACCATGTCACAAAATTAAATAAAATATACAGAGGGCTGTCTTGAATGAACAGAACTATGAGGGCATACAATTGACATGACTGGGCAACACTCAGATGCCTGTGCCTGGCATACTTTACATGCTGTTGAAACAGGATGCTCAGACAGCTTAGTGCCAGGGTGCCAGATGACCTGCTGACACAGAAAACATCAAGTGAGCAAGTTTATTTTGTGTGAAGTGCTGAGATAACCAATTATCAATACTTTCTGGGTCACAGCCAAGATAACAGCATACAATCACATGAAGTTTACTCACACTACAATAAAGCAATACATGTTTAGTTATTTACTCATTGTCAGGTTTGACCACATTTTAATGTCTTCTAAGACAGGGGTGAAAAACAAATAGCCTCTACTAGATCTATTTAGGATAAATACTAGGGAAAAATGTAGGGCCTTATTTGCTGAAGTTTGTAAAGATCAGATAAAGCCATTGCGCAGAATACAAACACCACTGATTCTTAACAGGGTCAGCACAGGACATTCTCTACTTATTGAAAGCACAGGATGGAAAATCTTTGCTCCTGTCTCTTCCCCCATCTCCACTGCCCTGCACAAATAATTGGGCACAGGCATTTGAAGGGTGTAAGAATGAGATTAGCAGCAGAAACCATTTCCTGCATTCATTCTCCTTTGCTCTACTTGTCAATATCCGTGCAAGAGATGAGGCACCTTCAACTGTGCTGCCCTGCAGCTTACTGTGAAAGAGAAGAATCTGCCCAATCCCAGCTCATTTTCAGATGGCATGGAGAAGGGGACAGCTGCTGCAGGAACAAACACACTCTTTGAAGGCAATTCCTTACTCTGCAGGAAGAAAATGCATTCAGTACAAGGACCTCAGCCTTTGTGGTACAAGGGATGAGCAAGAGCTCTGCAATCCTTGCCTCTGCTATTACACCTGGTGTCTTTGGAGAGAATCCAAGGAAATTACCTGGTGGGTGATTTACATTCTGTGTTCAAATCATGACCCAATTTTCTGTACTATCCAAATAATTTAAAAGTGTGTAATATTAGCACTGCCATGAGAAAATATTGTAAAAAATTGAAACTATTTAAAAGTATCCCGGAGGTTTCAGGAATTCATTGTAGGTTTGCAGAGAAACCAACAACTTCTGAGCACTGAATTCCTACACATCCAAGCCTGCCCAGTCTCCTTGTGCCAGTTCCAGCTGTCTGACAGCAGCTTACTGCAAGGGTGACCACACTCTGGTCTAAACAGAGGGGACAAGCCTGTGTTCTTGCCCAGTCTGAAACACATAAGGAGGGAAAGTGGGAAGACCACTAATAGTTAGAAATCTACAACAAAAGTGCTGGTGAGATGGTAAAAAAAGCCTGCATACAAATGGTATGTGATTTAAGATATTTACTACAGACAAGAGACAGCAGTCATCTGGACAAAGTTCATACAGAATTAGCACTGTAAGATGCTTTGTGTTACAGAAAAAAACTCCACCTTACTATAAATAAAATTATATTAAAATATTTCTACACATCTGGTGCACAATGCCTTGCAAGTAGTTTTAATTGCCCTGATATTGAAGATGAGTGTATGCAAATTTTTCTCTTTATTAGTTGGTCCCTACCTTTTATCTTTACAAATTGCTCCCACTAAGAAGCAAACAGCTGTCCACGTAGTTAAGTTAAACACATGACAATAACTTCTTAAGAATCAAATCAAATATTACTCCAACAAATGAATTATATTTCCTATTATTGTAAAAGAAAATGTATGCTCCATTTCTAGGGTAAGATTAAAATTAATAGATTACTATCAAGAGCACAATTTGTTAGGATAAACAAAGACTTTTCTACTATTCTATGATCTTAGCTCACTAAAACCAGTATATTTCTCATTTGAAGTAAATACTAGTGTAGCTATATAACAAAGTATTTACTTTTTAAAAAGCCTCTGCAGATTGCAGAGGGATTTTATAGTTAAGAGTAAAAAATTCAGTTCTCTATTACCAATGGGACAAAACTATGTTGTCAAATGCGGTCTCAGAAGTCCACTGGCATTAGCAAAACATTTGTGAGATGTATGTTCCTAGTGAGAGCTTTAATATGAAATTCAAAGATCCGCATCAACATTTGCGGAAGAAGAAACTTCAAAGGATCCAGAAGCCCTGTCCAGGTTTATTTTGACTTTGGCTGACATTTTTCATAAAATATTAAATCATCACAGTGATTGTGAAGAGCAAGACATAAAATAAAAATACCTACACTGGGCACTTTTCTAGGAATATTTAAGGCCACTGAACAACCTACAATATCACTTCCTATCTTTGGGAATTTATCGCTTTAGAAACGATAAAATCCCAAGACTTGGTGCTTGAGGTATTCCTTGCAAAAAGTACCATAACTATTTTTTTAAACTCAAGAAGGATTCAGTCTGTTTTGAGCAAATGTGTGCTCATTATCTCACACAACTGGAAGTTCTGACACTAAAGCAGTTCAGAGAAAAAAACTGGCTTTTGTCATGGTGGTTGTACTAAGCTTTAATAAAACACTAGCTTCCCCTGTGCCTATGTTTTATTGTAATGTTTCCAGGTATCACATTTTCTGCTATAAAATGTGCTTGTTAAGGAAGGAACTACCATTGAGGAAATGTGGGACGGTATTTTCGGGTTTTGTGGAATTTTGTTGTTGTTTTGGGGGTTTTGATTGGGTTTTGGTGTTGGTTTTTTGATATTTTAAACTACTTACACTACACTTACACACTTACTCAGGCCCTGCTTTGCACTGTGTGCAACTTCTTACAGGTCCTTGAACATAGAAAATGGCTGTTATTTTAGTATTCTGTACCGCAGAGTAGGAAAAAAATAAGAAGAAAGTCTACATATCCTCAAAAATTGGTCACATCAGACAAGGGAAAAAGCTCACACCAAGCACCTCTACAGTCCTCCAGGTATGCACAGCCTGGAGGCCAGAAAGACTCTTTGTTGAGAGCAGCTTTAGAATTTTCTATTAAAAAAAAAAAGCAAAACACCAAAAAAAAAAAAAAAAAAAAAAAAAAAAACACCAAAAAACCCACAAAAGGCAACTACTTAAAAAACGTACAGTAAAATTAATATTAAATTTGATTACTACAGCATTGAATGCTCCTACTAATTATGAACAGAGATATGAATACACTCTCACATGCATATCTTCCTGGTAGGAGGTAAGAACTCCATACATCAAGTACTCCTGTAGCAGAGCCTGGCAAATGCCTGTGCTCTCCTATTACCATGCCTGGTATTACAGTGGTTCTCCCAGGCCATTATGCCAGATACTCAGAGGAGGCTGAGTACCCCACCTAAAACCTCACCAGCCTAGGCATTCTGCTGTAACTCAGCCTCCCCATCAGGTTTATTTGCATCTGGCAGCACTCCAAGGCATCTGAAACGTGTTGGACCTCTCGTTGGCAGGCAGAAAAACACCTTGCCCCCAACAAGACACTATTTTCCATCTGGAACTGAATGAGCAAGTGTTCACAGCTTTTGTGCTCAGCCACTAATGCACATTAAACAATCTATTAACAGACCAAATTAATGAGGTAGTGCCAAGTTTGAAGTCAGCTAAGCCCTGTGCCTGTGCATAGCTCCCTGCAGCATATGTTGGCACCGCTGTTTGTAACACATCCAGCACTCAGGCACTTGGAGCTCAGCCTAATTAGTTCAATGCAATTGAATCTCAACTCTAGCCCTGATTCAGCTGCAATGGAAGCTTTGAAAGAGGCCTATCTACACAGCCTTGCATGTTTTTTCCCTGGCACTTGAGGAGCCAGGGCAAGGAAGTGCGCCAGACTTGCCCCACCAACCGTTTGACAAAGAAATGTGAATGCTGCACTTAGTGTTTGTTTTAAGATCATTCATGGGCACCTTTTAAAGGTAGGATAATTCTTTTCCTGGAGGAAAGCAAACATGAGAGAAGGACTTGAAATGTCATACTGGAAGGATGATGGGAAAAGAGAGAAGGCCTATCCCAGGGAAGCCTGTCCAAATTGAAAAAATACATAACTTCTATGTATGCATTTCACAGTTCTTTATTTCACCACTGCACACAACCTGTCTTTACCGAGCACTAGTTTTTGCCAGTTTACAGTCTTCTGCTTCCATTTGTTTTTAGAAAACCTAAACATCAATACAATAGGAAGAATAGCAAGTAGGTGAAGAATTTTGTGATGTAAGGGTCTGAGGCCATGTATCATGTTGCAAATTGTAGGATTGATCACGATTCGAACAGAGCGATGGGGAAGAAAGTAAGGGAGTAGAAGTCAATTTTTAGGCTGATAGGGATTTTGAAGTTTATGATGAATTTTCATTCTCAGATGGAGGTGAGGCTTTCTGTTCCAGAGTGGATGTAAATTGTTATTGGGATTAGGCTAATTAAGAACGAAGTTTTGACTGTGTTTGTAATAGTGCTGGGGCTATTTTTAAGATTGTTGGATAGGAGGGGGAATAAGATAGGGGTGGAGAGAGTTGCTAGGGCTAGGAGTACAAATGTATTTAGGATTAGTGAGAGATCCATTACTTTCACCTGGATTTGCACCAAGATGAGTGGCTCCTAAGACCACTGGATTACTTTTATCCTTTGAAAGTAAGGAGACTGAGGATTTATACTCAGGCGCAAGCGTTAGCAGTCTTTTTTCTCCTCACAAAATTTCCTTGACCCAATTAATTTTTTTTCCAAGTAGCCAACCATATCCAACTATGCATTTCAGAACAGAAATTGGATTTTCCCAATTATTGCTAGAAGTGTCTTCAAAAGGCATTTTAGCTAGAAGATACCTAAATTTTCACCTTCCTTCCCCTTCAACAATCAATACACGTCCACAATAATTTTCATGCAGCAATCACCGAATGCAACAAATAATGCAAAGATGGTGATTTCATTAAAGTGGCTTCCGGCATTATCTACTAGTGTTGGCATTGAGAAGATTTGGTTTCTCATACTGCTTTTCTTTCTGATGACAGTCAATTACTAAGTAAACATGTTTTTTGGGGTTTTTTTTGTCAATTACACAGTTATTTGTATCCACATTTCTTAACCTAAGAACTTCTACTGTCCCACTGGGAGAGAGAAATGGGGAGCCCTTCTGATCTGTAACTAGACTGACACTTGAGCTCTTCATGGCACAAACTTGGACTGCTCTCAGCCACAAGACAACCAGATAGCCCTGAGCAAAAATGAAACCTCTGACAGGTTACAAATTGGGAAACGGGGCAAGAGGGGGGAGCTCTGTACTGGCCAACCCCAAAAACACTATGTCAATTACATGTTCCCAAAGAAGCACTACTGTAGTGCAATATTGTTGATTGTTGTCATCTTATTGCAAAAGTTCCATACCTTCTCAGTGATTTCTCAAGGGCAACTCCTCACAGCACTGACTCCTTCTTCACAGCACAACCAAAAAATTCCATCTCTCTCCCCAACCAACTAACCCACTGTTTTGTAGCACTCATCATCTTACTGGACAAGCTGTGGCCTATTAAGGGCAGGCCTGCTCCTAATCTTTGGTGATTGATACAGCTGCAACTCCTCAGGTGTGAGACTACCTTCTGCACTATCTTTATTTTCTTACATTCTATCCTCCCACACAACATTGTAGCTTAGGGGCTGCACTGCTGCACGCAGAGAGTACGGAGGGAATAACAAAACCCTTTAGCCACTCCTCAGTCTCACCTGCCTCCAAAAAAACCTGCTAAGAGCCCAAGCTTCACCATCAGCCTGATCAGCAAACAGGGGTGCCTCTGCAGCAGCAACTCCTAAACGTGAGCAACCTTCCTACATAGGTCAGTCAAATGGTCTTCCCTCCTCTCTGGGAATACTTAAAAGTCAGCCTTCCAATGCCTTTTCCTCTCAGGTAAAAACTTACCAAGCACATTGATAGATATATAGTGTTCGGTTGCAAAGGTGTCTGCTCTGCTGCAAATTGGCCTCAACTAAACTACCTCAGTCATGATGAGACAAAAAAAGCTAAATCTGGGTCTTCCTGCTATTGACAGCAGGGAATATGACCCCAATCAAGTAATATTTCTTTCTTTCCACTTGGAAAAGCAGTGCTTACCTTGGAGGATTTATGTCTCATTTTTTTTTGGTTTAAACAGAAGTAATGATCTGGAAGTCTGAGTTCAAGCCACAAAAACCTCTAAACATACAAATGTTCATATCAAAACCACAGCATTTCAGTTTGCAATATTCTTCAGTCTGAGAGAAAAGTCATGTGTGAGCACATGCCCACAGTAATTGTTTTATGGATCTTTTTTCCTCCTCAACATTTTACACAACAGGTATGAACTATAGGTTTGAAATTATGTTTGCAGCAAGTCTGGAAACGTGGCAAAAATGGGATATTAAGTTGGAGTTAGGCTTTTTCTTCATGATGTAATGTACGTAAAGAGCACAGTGTAAACACTGCATTGCCTTTAATAGCTGATTACTGTGAGTCCTGATTCAGGCAACTGGAATATTCTATCTACCCTCACTCCCTATCTCTGTGTGCACACACATGCAGCCATGCTGCTCAGAGTCTGCCTGTTTCCACGGACCAGTTTTCCAAACCCCAGCCACTGGCCAGTCCAAGCTTATGTAAACAGCTTGGGATTCCAACAAACTCGATGACAATCGTTGCTGATTAAACCAAACTTATACAAAGGCAAAGTAAATGAACCAGGTACAGGCACGCGAAGATAAGATAGAAGCTGATTATCTTGCACGGCAACAAAGGAGAGGTGCCACAATGGAACAAACAAGCGGTCCATCAGTTTCCAAATTGTTCCCTCTGGTTACAGCCAACACTTCAAAGAACACGGGGAGTCAACACTGCCAGAAGTCATGATTTGCCACACCAAGAGAAATCAGTTCATAATTTCAGTTTCTTCAGGCATATTTTAAGACGTTTATTTTAAAATTAAGAGGGTGAGAAGAACCTCTTCTGAGCACATAAACCTAAAATAATTCTTTTTAACATTTGACAACTTCACTTACTCTGTTCAGTCATTTCCAGCTGTGGGACAGTACCCCAGAGTTTCAGCAGGCCACTATGAGGGCAGAGTTTCTTTTTCCACCTCTCCTCATAGAGGCTGAAAACTTCATTTGTTCAGGCTGCAGACCGTTTCACCTCTCAAAGCTGCCCTCTCAAGGTGCACTGCTATGATAAGTGTGATAAGATGCCCTAGCCTGGAAGGTCACTGAGAACAGTGGCACTCAGTCATTGCCTTGCTCTGAGAGCCAAGGCAGATTTGGTGGCCCTGGCAGGACATTGCCACCCATGCAGCCAGGCCACAGGGCAAGCAAGGCTTGCAAAGCCCCAGTCTCCATGCAACCACCAACTGTGTTTGCAGAAGCCATGCATGTAGATCCTCAGCCACCAAGCACAATTTACTTGCCCTGGTAAAATCAGGTGTATGTACACCATATGCTTCATCTATTTACATGAAATTTATTACAAAATCAAACCAAGTCAGGTAGCTGAACTTAGAGGTTCTATCGTCTCTCCTAGTATTTTTAGGCAGGTTAAGTGAATTAATTAATGGTTGATTAGCCATTCTTTCTCCCCACAGAGACTATTTCCTCAGCCTTCAAAAATCAAGTATAAGTGAGGGACAATAATTCATTCCCTTTTCTGCTCACTTTGGTTTAAGCAAATAAGAAAAATTCTTAGAAAAGACCTGTCTAGGTCTAAACTGATTTAATCACAGATTGGAGTGTCAAATTGCCCTGGAGATTGAAAATATCAACAAGAGAGAATATACATTTTGCATAGTGGAAAACAGGTATTTCCAACACCTTATGAAAAAAATAATTTAGAAGAAAACAGGTCATGGCCTCACGCATAAGACAGACAGATTCAATCCTTTAAGTCAAGGGTACACAAGAGCCTTTACTACTCCCCAGAACAAGCAGCAATCAAAATAATATGAAACAAACAAAACAACCTAGAATCTGTGGATTAAAGCTTGGTGTCAAACTTCCCTTTTCTAAACAATATAATACAAAACCGAGGAAAATCAATCCTGAGTATCAGTTGTTAGCTGTTAGTATTCTACATACCACTGACTAAGATTCCTGAGCAGGAAAAGGGTGTGACAGGCAATCAGTAGATGTAGCTCTTATCACTTGATAAACAGTGTTTTAACAAGCAGCCAGAGATACAGGTCCAGAGTAAGTTACGTAGGCTATTCCAGGAGTTATTTCTAACTGTAATAATTACACATATAATTAAGAACACAGCCACACACTCCACACCACGCAGAAAACAGAAAATCAAGCCTCCAGTGGTTGCTCCCATCACTGGGCTAAATCTTGGCCAGGGCTCTCTACTCAGCTTAGGGCTTTATGCCCTGATTTAACACCACTCCCGTTTCCTCTCCTTCCCCTCTAAACATTTAGGACAGTGACAGAGGCCTCCCAGGCAGCTGAAAGCCCCCCAAATAAAGCAGGAGACAGAGTGCAGAGGGAGTCAAAAAGACAACAGACAAAATGAGTTCAGTTTCTTAAACTCATCTGGGCAGGAGAGACTAACACCAGGGTCCTTGCACACCCCAAGGTAAAACCAGGCTTGGCACTCTATGTATGACTGTTTGTATGCTGACAATAGAACAACCAAGTACTTCCTCCAGTGGGAAAGGAGCACATGCACACCTCTGTGTGTGTCTGATGACTCCAAGTCCTTTCCAGCTCTGCACCTCATCCCTTGTGTCCAGCTGCCTGCACAAAGCAGGTCCTGTGCCTTCTCCTGAGGAGACGCTGGTGCCCAGCAGCTTCTCTGAATCAGACAAATCTGCCTCAGCAGTTAAAATTAACAACACACTTCTGCTCTGCAGCAACTATTCATCTGCCAATACTCAGCATCTGGCTGGCAGGGACTGTACTCCAAACAGAGCATTCCTTGGTAGAGCAGAAAGTTGCTTTGGGAGCTCAGAAAGAGCTGGAGAAGTATGGACCAAAGACCAGTATCTTACACCACGATTTAATGGGCGCAAAAAGCTTATGTACTATAAAAAAAAAGAGTTGGGCTGAGAACAGTAAAGCCTCAATTCCCTCTGCTGGTGGGAATCAGAGTTAGGCTGCCAAAATGGTACTTGCAGATTGCCTTGTGAGAAACACACAAGGGTGTCAGTACCCTCTTCTGTCTCTTCAGTGCCCTAAGGAATTTGAACAATGCTGGGTAAGAGGCTTGAGAATATTTACTGCCACTGTCATTCGTCATTGCATCAGAAGAGTTCTGGAAAGAAGGGAAATGCTGGACCTAATGCTTACACCATGGGTGTGTGTTGAGGGGGAAACACGTAATGACTTACACAAATTACAGAATCTTAATTCTTGCGCAAACAGGATTAATCCACACCGCAAATACTTGCAAAAAAAAAAAAAAAAAAAAAAAACAACAGTTAAAAGTTAGGCTAAAACCTTAAGGAATGAAAGGAGTATAAGCTTGGTTTCTGTTTTTCAGAGTTTTCCTAGTCTTGCTGTCAAGATTTAGAGAAGATTAGTGAAGATATGGAAAACAGTTTGCTGCACCATCCAAACATAATTTGAGACACCTGGAAGGTCAGAAACCATACAAGACAGCTACCTAAAACTCCTGTTTAGGGGGAGAAAAAAAAAAGGGGGGAGGGGGCACCTCCAATTCTTAAAAGTGTTTTACGTTGTTCAACGACAGCTATTAGGCACCTCATAACTACAGTCATCACTCATTTTCTCATCTCGTGGCATTATCATAAGGCTAAAGAGAATGGAGCCCACAATTATCTCAGCAGTTGTACCCAGTCATCTCCCAATTACATACACTCAGAGGACAGCTGTTTCCCCTCCACTAAAATGAAGTTGGTACCACTTAACCTGTTGACCTAAACACTCCAGAATCCTCAAGTGTGGAACAGAAGCACAAAATCCTGAACTGACTTTAGATAACAGTTACTTGGAAAGAGAACTTAAAATCAGAATACAGTAACAAAGTCATAAAAACTGACTTTGGTGCGATCTGCCTTAGGACTTTGACCACAAAATATGTTTTGCTCTAGCTATTGGAATAAGCATATATATGTGTAATGGATATACACACACGCATATATGTTTGTGCATGAATACAATAAACACACACCACATTCCTACCTGACCTTCTCACCTACATTTAACACATGCCAATTGCCCAAGGGCCACACAAGCCTTCAGCAACACCTCGATAGAAAAGCTGATCCCTCACAGAGACACCTGTTGGGATGCTCGGGCTCCACAGACCTGCTGGCTGGGTTTGACACTGCACTCTACAGACAGCACTACAGAAAAGGCAACTTTCAACCTACCTGCCGTTCAACGGCACCCTCCGAACACCACCTCCTTCCCATCGTAATGGATAGCACAAGGAGGTAGAGCCGGGGCAATAAAAGAGGCAAGGAAAACGAGCATCACCTGTTTCTCATCATCCTCTGACAAGACTGCAGCACTGATAATTGATAACACCTGTTCAATAGCACCCGTTCAATTAGAAACTGCTGCTAAGCAGTAAGCATCGGTATCACACAGGTGTCACTGCTTGAAATCAGGAGCCATGCGTCAAAAAGTAATAAAGAATGGGTGACACTGCTACCTACTTCATTTCTACGATCAGTATGAACAAGGCTCCCTGGGTAGCCTTCTGAAGAAAATTGCCTGAAATTAGTTCCTGCACTATCTGATCTCAGTTCACCTAAGGGCTCCTGAACTGAGATACAGCGTTTCTCTCAACTAAAAAGGCAAACTTTCCCCTGGAGGGTGACTTTGGTTTTACTTCACACCTGCAGGGAAAAAACAAAAAAAAAGAAAAAAAAAAAACAAAAAAAAAAAAAAAAAAAAAAACAAACCAAAAAAACCAAACCAGCCACAGCGCAAAGGACCGTATCTGCACGATGTTCAAGCCCGGCGCACCGGCAGGTCTGGGAGGCTCGGTGCCCGAGGAGGCTCCGGGCAGGGGACGAGCGCCGTGCGGGGAGGGGGCTCGGCAGCAGCGGCCGCTCAGGGTGCGGCGGAGCCCCCGGCACGGCCGGGGCAGCGCTGCGGCGCCGGTAACGGGAGCGCGGAGCAGGTGCCCGGCGGCAGCGGGGCGCTACTCACACGGTGAAGTGGTACACGAAGCACTTCCATCCCGTGGGGCGCTCCAAGAAGTTGTAGACCCTGCCCTGGACGCTGCTGCGGCTGAGCAGGGGCTTGCGGAGGCTGTAGATGGAGACGCGGGGGTCCAGGCTGACGGGGGGCCGCGGGCAGTCGGCGCTCACCACCAGCACCTCGCTCCGCAGGCGCGGCGCCCGCTCCCGCTCCCGCTCCGGCGCGGGGCCGCATCCCGCGGGCGCCTGCCCGCCCTGCGCGGCCGCCAGCGGGGCGTAGTGGGCGTTCGGGGCGCTCTCGGCCAGCTCCAGCGCCGCCAGCTTCTTGCCGGGCGTCATGCTGCCTCTCCTGGGCAGCGAGAGCCGGCCCAGGCTGCGGCCCTTGGGCTCGCCCGGCGGGGAGCTGGAGGACATGGCTGGGGCGGCCGGCGGTGCCCCGGGAGCTGCGGGGAGCTGCGGGCAGCGCCGGGCGCCCCGTCCCGCCGCCGACACCGCTGGCCCGGCCCCCGCGGGGCGGCTCCGGCCGGGAACGGTGCGGGGAAGCGGGGGCGGGCCCGGCGCAGTCCCGGCGCGGCCCGGCGGGAGGCGCTGCCCCTGCCCGGCACCGGCCGCAGCCGCCGGAGCATCCCCGGGCCGCGCTCCGAGCGTCGCTGTCCTCGCTGCTGACCTTCGCCTGTAGCACCTGTGCCTGTCACCGCCATGGCTGCGTGCAGGTGGCCTCTCGCCTGTGTGAGGAGCTGCCAGGGCAGAGAGCAGGGAGCAGCCTTCCAGCAACCCAGAAGCCCGGCAGACTTTCCTGCCTTCTCCACCACTCCGGTGTTGCCCAGAACTGTGGCATTGGGTGGCCTGAGATTCTGGGGTATGACCCCTTACTTCAGATTTAGGACCTCCAAAGCCTCCTGCATCTGCTGCTCCACTCCTTTTTGCGGAATTTCAGCACCTGGGAGCAGCAGAGCTCTGCCTGAATTTGAATCCTGGAGTAGGCTCTTTCTAAAATGAGTAACAAGAACTACGAGCCCGAACAACAGGTCTTGCAGTCCTTTGTGTTATTGTAACCAAAGGGAGTGAATAGCTGAAGAACTGGGAAAACAGTAGAACTCAGCAAGCACAATCCTGCAGAACTGCATCCTCTACACGTTGGGTCCTTCACCAGCAGCATTCTGGCTTTTGTGGAAAGTTGCATATGTTTGGCCATTGAGACCAGGTCATTTTGAGGCCCTGGATAACTCTCCTGTTTGGTGAAATTAGTTATGACTCCCATAACTGTGGTGTGAATCGATTCGTTGTGACTTTGGTGCACCAATTAGTTAACAATTTCTATTCCCAGAGTGAAGGGGAAGGTGCTCTTTGATCTGGACTGGTGGGTTTTTTCTTCCAGCTCAAAATAGAACAGCACTAGTAAGAGCTATGTTGAGTTCATGGTTGATACTGGTACCCGGACAAGAATGTTACAGGGAGATAAGGTGCTAAATAAAGTTAAAAGAAAACAACCTGCTAATTGCGGTTCCATTCAAATGTCAGGCTGCACAAATTGTAGGGGAGAATTGTAGGGGAGCCAGGCAAGATCCTCCACCAGTGTAAACAAGAAAAACCGGTGGGCTCTTGTACTTATTTACACCCCTGAGGGATCTGGCTTCATCTTAGGAATACAAAACCAGAAGTGTTAAAATGAGACTTTGAAAAACTTGTTTCTAAACCAACAACGTCCTAACCAGGCTTTCCCCCCCTCCACCAGAGCATGCAGAACAAACCAGCTTAATAAAAACAGCATTTCAAAGGAAAACTTTCCTGCATCAGGTCAAAATAGAGTCTGATTCTTCTATTTTGAGGAACTGTTCTTTTTTGAAACAAGCCTGCAAGAAAAAGGACTAGGGAAGAAAGAATGTCACCACTACCCTTGAAGGCTCACTGTTTGAGGGCCAGCCTGATAAAGTCTTGATATTAAAGCTAACAAATGTGTTTCTTTATGTAAGAGTTCCACTTTGTTTTATAGACCAACATAACATTGTCTGGGTTATACAGAGCCTTAACCTGGAGCCAGCTGCAAAATATAACACACAGAGTTCAGCCAAACAAGAGGCTGTATGTTCATACGAAAATGATGTTGCCCTTCATAAAACTTGTGAAAATCTTTAAAAAATATTGTGGCATAATGTTGTTATTGATGGAATTTCTGTATTACTTATGCAGTTTCCTTGCACAAGAAAAGTTAGGGGGTATTATATACTTAAATGGATAAACAGGGAAGAAGATTGGTAAGATCTAAATTTGATCTTCAGTGGTCAGTGAGAAACTGTTCCAAAGAACCAAAATTTGTTTCAATAATTTTTTTACTTCAACACAAAAGAAGTCTCAAATATAGTCCACAGCCTAATATAGTGAGTTGTTTTTCAGGACAGAAATATTGTCATAAGGTTTTAGGTTGGAATTCCAATGCTGGCTAAATCTTTCAAAGAATTATCACAAATAAAGGAATGTTAAAGTATTTAAAATTGGTATTTAGGTAATATCTAAAGACCTTTTCCCAGAGTCAATGAATTAATCAGAATCTACATCTTCAGTGTGTTACTGATAAAAGATAACACTTATTTTATGTAGCAAAAATCATATTGTTAGATGATTGCCAGCTTGTTCAAGGTACTGAATGGTAAAACGTGTCTGCCACAGGTGAAAGCAAGAGCATACTTAAATAAAAGTGTCAAAGAAATGACTACTTAGTGATGAGAATCCAGGGTATAATTATCTTTAAAGTATATTAAGTTACTAAAATTGTATATTAATTTGCAACATTTTCAAGATGCATATTTTAAAAGAGTAATGGAAATTCCCTTTTTCCCCCTTCTTAAGTTGCTTTGTCTTGATCTTAATCATGTTTATTTTACGAAAGAACAGAATTATGTTAAGTGGAAGAAGAGAAAAAAAGTGAGTGTGGTGTATACATGAAAGAGTTAAAAATGGGAAGAAGAGGGAGATGAGTGTTCAAATATATTTATGGAGCTTGGTATCTAGGCTTTGATAGTGGAGAAGGTAGGAAGATATGTTGAATAAAGAGGTTGTGGGTAATAAATATTAAGGTGGAACTACTGTGTTGAATTGTTTCTTAGAATAATAATAATCTACTTTGAGTATTTACAGAACTGCAGCAAAATGAGTAACACCTAGTACATTTTCATTCACAGTTTGCTAGAACTGTTTTAAATCCTTATGTCTTTAAGACGACTGTGATTCTAAACATGAGATATCATAAGTCCCTATAGTATGAGGATAATACAGTGAAACTGGTGGCAAAGCTCCCAATTTTAGACATTTAATTGGAGCAAGACTAGTAAATTAATAGTTAAAGGCTTTTTTGATCAAAAATGTTTGTACCATCCTGGGCCTCTTTCTGTTATCCTGTACCAAGTTATGAGCAATATTATGCCTGCAGTGACAGATATGCTCCTGACAGGCTGCATTTCCACTTTGTGCCTGCCAGAGCACCATGCAACATCACACTGCTAAATCACTGATGAATGTTTACAAGCAGGAATTGCTGCAGCCAGTTAGAGACACCTTGATCATTTGCCTGATTTCTTCCCTGTGAAAGCTAAGACTCAAACTGTTTGTTTAACACATCGAAATTACAGGTTTCACCACTTCTGGCATGGGAATCTTCTTGTTTGCTGTTAGATTACTTTGTGGGATGGTTTTTGTTTAAATTACGTTTGGGGGATTTTTTTTAATGCCACTTCCATTTCTGTGCAGCTACAGTAGGAGACATGTTAAATATCAGCTTTCAAGGAAAGGGAAGTGTTGTGTTGTCTCAATTTTGAACTCTTTTACTTGGAGTAAATATTTGGTTGTATTCTGTTTCCTGGAGAATCCACATTTGGATTGAGTGAATAGATCATTATAAAACACAGTCAATGGTGAAGGTAAATGTCACTTGAATGAAGAATAAAGTCCTAGATTGTTTATATACTTTCATATAGCAAGGTAGGACAAAACCTTTTGAAATATTCTCTATCAATTAAAAAATTCTGCTCACAGACTTGTCATTACTTTAAAAACATTCCTATTAAAAGCTATAAAATAACTAAGTACTTAGGCCTCAAACAAAAACAACAGTTTGAAACCACAACAATAACATGGTAGACAAAGATTCAAAACAAAAGCAAGGGGAAAGAGACACAAGGGTTTGCTTCACTTTCTAAATCCTGAGAAGACTATGGCTTAGCCAGCTCAGTAGGGAGATGGAGGGACATATGTAGGTCTTCATTCATTCATCAAATTTCAGTTAAGAACAATTTTTGAGTACATGTAGACATTTTCCATTGGACACCTTGGTAATCTCGTTTACCATTATTTTTAATTAATCTAAATCTATTAATATAGAATTTGTGTGCCTTTCTGCAAATTAACTTCAGGTTTTACGTTTAAGCAAAATCTTTGCTACAGGCTCTCGAATACATCCATGCTTCCTTCCCCTGTGTAAATCCAGCAGGTTTTCCGTGTTGGCAGGCATTGCTGGTCAAACAGCTTAGCACACCAGCAGAAACTCCAGATACAGAGAGTGTATTCAAAACTGCAGTATGTCCCAAAACACTGACCATCAACTTTTCATAAGTCAGAGATCACATTAATTAATCACTTCCTTAGTAGACGAATCACTGCCAAAAAGACACACTTCCAACAGGTGTTTATGCAGTCTGCTTTCCTGCCAGTCACTTTCAAACAGATGGAGCAGACAGAAAAGAGCAGATATTCTACTCAGAAAGTTTGAAGTGTCCTTTAATTCCTTCCCTTCTTTACTGATGGGTTATTTTTAACAGGGGATGCAGTCTGCTCAGGAATCTGGGCAGCAGAGAGAAGCAGCCCTGCAGGAGATAGCGAGTGGCATGCAGCAGATATCTGGCATATGGAGGCCATGCAGCCCTGCTGACATCCCTGATTAGCATTATCTGTTTGAATGCTAGCTGGGTGCGTGGTTATGGCTACTTTTATTTCATGTGTTTGCATTGTTTCAAGGGATTTTGAAGCATATTGGTGTTGTTCTGGGAAAGAATGTTACTGTCCACCAATGCTCAGGTTTGAAGTCTAAAGCAAAGAAAGACTCTGAGAATATTTATTTAGGCTTATGCCTCACAAACACTTTCTGTTTTGTTTTCAAACACGTTGGGAATTCTGAGCCATTGATCTCTACCCTCTGGATGCAGCTATCCAGACATTTCCTTATTCACCTCACAGTCTAGCCATTGAATCAGTCTCCAATTTAGAGAGAAGCAGGCTGGGAGGGACTGTGCCAAAGGCTTTACAGAAATCCAGATAAATGGCATTCCTTCCTGTCAAATGATATCCCTGTATCCCTTGCCTTGTCCACTGACGTAGCCATTCCATCACAGAAGGCCATTAGGCTGGTCAGGCAGGATCAGCCCTGGGTGAAGCCTTGCTGGCTGCCTCAAATCACCTCCCTGTTTTCCATGTGCCTTAGAAGAGCTTTTATGAGGATCTGTTCCAGGATCTTCCCAAGCACAAAGGTGAGGAAAACAGGTCCTCCCAGATGAGTGCAATATTTCCCTTTTTCCAGCCACATGGCACTTCACCTGACAGCCAGGACTATCCAAGTATCACAGAGAGGGGTTTGGCAGCTGTGTCAGCCAATTCCCTCATTCCCTGGGATGCATCTCATCAGGTCCCATGGACTTCTGTATATTCAGGTACCTCAGGTGGTCATGAGCCTGATCTTTATTACAGTGGGAGGGAATTTGCTCCCCCAGTCCCCGTCCACTCAAGAGCTGTGAGAAGAGAGGTTGCCATTAAAGACTGAGGCAAAAACCTTGGTAGACTCTTAATTTCTCTTTTTAAGGAACATGAATTTATACAAAAGGCTAGAACTAGCCAACTGGAATTTTGGTTTCCATCAATAAAGATCAATTTTTTTTCTACAATGTTAGCCTCTCCTATTTGCTTTCTGGCTGACCAAAATCTTCTCTGCGTGAGTCTGAAGAATTCAGGCCCTAAATGTTTACTTGTTTAGGAAGAGGACTTCAGGGCAGAGCCCTTGAAGGGCTCATGAGCATTAAGAAAAAAATAAGAAAGTGGTGCTATAATTGTAACCGAACCATGTTGGTGCATCACAGCTTAAAAAGTCCCTCACAACATTTTCTTCCTGGCACCAACCTACTCGCAATCTTCAACAAAGCAGCAGTAGGAAAAATAAAAATCTAGAACTTGTGAAAGCCTTATAAAACAGAGAGAGGATAGCTTTAGGAGATCTTGCTCCAGACACACTTGTAGATCCATGCACGGATCCAGTCTGTTTCAGCAGTTGCCCATAGTGTCCTGTCCTCCTGAGTTCTTTAATGGAGTTAATTTTCCAGCCATTTTCGTAGCTGAAAAGGACTCTTTTAGGTACTACTCCAAAAGAGAAAGCTAAAGAGGCTGACAACACCTTGCAACGTTCATTTTCACCGTTGTGGCAGAGGTGGTGTATTTCAGTCTCAGGAGCATGTGAGGCTCAGCAGGTGTTTGCTTGCTCACCAAAGCCATGCAGGATTCCGAGTGCACATTTTTACACAGGACAGCGCATCTGAGGACAGAGTGACTAACAGCATTCTCCAAATGAAGAGATTGTTACATCACTTTCTTGCATCAAAAGCAAATTCTCCTCCTCACATTAGTCACAAACCTTCTCTTTGTTAGGCTAAAATCAGCACCAAATAACACTGCTGAGCAAGCACCAAATAAATTAACTGAGATTCTGAAATACCCCCCAAATTTTTGCCCCATGGTTGCTTATGGAGAGGACTGCCTTTGATGAAAGGATGTCCTGGTATTTCAGGAAGGGTTTCACTCTCAGCAGCTGAGAAAGAAATCACTAGCTATCACCAAATCTCTTCCTGGTCCAGGAACACTTCCTGCCTGTGACCACGTTAATTTGTAATGTATAATATCCTACCTCACGTGTAAGGAATGGCATGGGACAGATAATCATTCTTCTTCAGCAGGACGCACTTGGCAACCCACTTTTGATGTCAAGCATCATCTGTCTGACAGTTAAGCCTGCAGTTGAATGTCTTTTAATTGCAGGTAGTTCACTGGGAAATTTCAGTGGGAGGTTATGTGCAATGTAAGGAATTTATCGCCAACTCTGTGGGAGAATCAAAGGTTTTTCAAACAATAATCCATCAAAAAGCTTTCTAATGCTTAAAAAAACCCAACCACACAGCAAAGAATAATAGAACAGGTACTAGCAATGTCTCCTCCCCTCCCACAACACCTTTTCTTACACGAGTAACCTCTTAAGGCAAACAAAGTGGAAACTATAAAAGGCAGTGGACAGACCATAGGAGACCTGTGCAACAATCAGCTCTGCCAAACTGGAATTTCAGGTTGATTTCATCTCACAAAATAAGAGTTTTTATTTCGCTAGGACCATTCTAATAGGTAAAGCTAAACAATACAATGTAATTTAAAGTCTTGCAAAAATTGTTTTAACCTGTTCCATAATTGTGATTTAATGCCAAATTCTAGAGACATGCCTGACCTTTTTCTAATTGGGTTAATTGCAATTCTTATCTCAGTGTCCTCATCGCCAGCGTCTCAAAAGCCCAGTTGCCCAGCAGGATTTTGTGATTTACAGCACAAATGCTAAAGCTGAAGCTTGCTGAGCTTGCAGAGCCCCAAAACTTTGTGTGTGGAGAACACCACAGCTCCCTCTGTATTTTTGTGGAAGTGAAAAAGGGAACATTAGAGCACCCTCATCATCTCCCTGATTGATGGCTAATTACAAATCCAGTGACCCAGGCTGCAGCGCAACTACTTTTTAGAGACCATTTGCATGCATAGCAAGGCATTAACATTTTTTAACTGGGCTATTAAACTGCTGTTAAAATTTGACATCACTTGAGGGCTCTGCTAAAGTACCACCCAGTGGGAAAAGGAGGTTACTGATTTCAGACTCTCTGCACCACATCCAAATCACATTCTTAGAAACTCTGGAAAGAGAATAGCTGCATTTGCTTTGCACTGCCCAAAAGAACAATCCATAACCTTCCTGGTAAATTACTTCATCTACATCTGCACATCTTCTTTAGCAGATGTGCTAACCTCACTAAGTTAGTGAAGAGGAAACAACCTACCAAAGTCATATCTTACCAGCAGAAAGGTTGTTTTTTGTTGACCAAATCTAAAAAATAATTAGTTAACTCATGTTTGCTATTATTTCAGACCTCATTAAAAGCAAACAGTATGGTCTGCAGAGCTTTTTTTTTCCTTTAAAGACAGCTAATGCTTCAAATGTTTTTATAGTCTGTTTCTATATATTCTATTCCTGGAGTTCCCTCTAGTGGCTAGAGTGTCAAGTTCATCTGGTCTGGCTTAAAATGTTTTGCCTAATTTTCTTTGGTAGCTATTCCTACAAAGATTTTCCCAACGCTTATAATTCCTCCTACTAAATAAATGTCAAATTGAATAAAAATGTTTTTCAGATTACAAAAAAGAAAGAATAATTGGACTAACTTGATACATTATCCATATTTGAATAATGAATAATAGCAAGCTGGCAAAGAGAGGATCAAATTCTTGTAAATACATTGAATTTATGAAAGTATTTTCAGTCCCCCATCGAAGATAAAAGCTTCAGTCTCTGACCTCGAACTTGAATGACCAGAGTTCAGCACCCAGTTCTCCCACAGACTTCCTGTGTGACCTCTGTTGTGACATTGTTCTTATTTGTGCCTCAGGTTGTCACTTTGTAAATGGGATAATGGCACTGTCCTCCTTTGTAGCTGTGATGATAAATGTGATTGCAGGTTAAGCACTTGGATTTGCTGGGCAAGAAGAGAAGCAGGAGCAGTCGCTATAGAGGCAGGGATGCTTTGGAACACTGCACAAAATTCTGGTGTGCAGATAGAACTAAGAACACTGGAATTCTTAATCAAGATATGTTTTGAATGGAAACACAGACTTGAATGAGTGCTTTAACTGTTGGTATATATCGAGATTTTATATATATATATATATGTATATATATATATATATAACATAACTATGCTATATGTACAGAGATTCTTTCTTGCATTTGCTCTTGGTAAAACTTCACCACATAAACAGACTTGGAAAGGGACATTACCTGGCTTATCAGCTGCACAGTAAAACACTTCAGTGTCACTGATAACCCTGATTTTTGAAGTTGGAGGCCAGCCATTGCACACACACCCCCTCTTCCACTCCCTCCCCCAAATACAGCCCATCACCACATCCGTGGCTGGTTTTATTAATCAGAAGGGGAGAAATGGGAATCTGCTGAGGATGCAAAACATCAAATTTTATGTTAGAAGACACAGTTTAATGCAATGAACATTCCAGTGAAAGTTCCCCCCTATAAGATAAAGGAATAATTCATTGCACATACACTGGCAGGGCGAGCAAGGCAGTGGAAAGAGCTGAATAAATAGTGTCATGAATTTTCAGGTGCATTTAGCAGTTTACAAGATTTTTAATCTGAAGCATCTGTAAGATAGTAATTAATTATGAATCTCCACACTCAAGTATTATTTCCCTCTTAGCAGATTGGCACTAAGGCTGGAAGGCTACCAGGAAGGGAGATAGATGTGCAGGTGTCAGATGGGTCAGAGGGGCCAGCAAGTCCTTCTAGGATTCTCCAGAAAAGTGAATGGAAATGTCTGGGGAATGGGTTAATACTAAACACACCTGTTTTGAGCAGAAGGGAGAACACACAAATAAAAGCTAACCTGGCAGAATCCAGATGTTTAAATAGTACTTAGAAAGGTAAAAACATGCAGGATTTCAGCAGAGACACTTTCAGAGTCATAGCCCAGGAGGGACTGAGATGGTCTTAATTAAACAGAAATGCTCATTAACTGTAGATTAAACTAAGTAAACCACTCATGTCTAAATTGGAGGGAAACTTCTGCTTGGGATATGATTTCCACAGTCCCAGCACCTCCTGCTTTCTGACAAACCATTACTCAAGCCTGGACAAAAACAGCCACTAACTTCAACACTTTCAGAGAACATTTATTGATTAAGGTCCTGCTTCATTTCAGGGTTTTATACTTCAAGAAACTGTCTCTGCTGTAACAAAAATCAAAGACTTTTTATGACTGTGATGTTATGGAATTTAACACAATTATATTCCTAGAAATATGAGCATTTACAGAAACATGGATAGTTAAAAAATACTGACATATAGATGTACAAAGGAAAATTTTAAGCAATTCAGCATTATTACAATGGTCATTGTGAGAGAACCAAAATCTGCTGCTCTCTTGAACAGATAGAATTTGGATATCTGACTGCTTTATGTCATTTTATAGTCTCACAAAGGGATGTATCAGAGACACATTTTATAAGTGTTTTAGAAACAAAAGCACAAAGGAATGCACACTCACAGAAGAAAGGTGAATTTAAAGACTATGAAAATAGCAAAATCTCTTTTAAGGACAGAGAATGTTTATGGCATATGTCAGCTCATGCAAGAAAACCCAAAGCCCCAGTACAAACATATAGGAATCATACCACTCATTTTAATAGTGAAGGACAAAAATATTTTAAGAAACACATTACTGCAATCATGAAAGAGTTGGGCATATCTTTGATTTCTTCAAAGTATCTTTTATTCACAGCAGTCAACTGAGTTGCAATAATTTATACCAAATGTGGTCTGTTACATATCAAGAAAGGCCTGCAGGCAAGTTACCTAAGGAAGCATTGTGATGCAATTTTATACTCTAAATACAGAACAAATCTTTAAACAAATTCACTTTTAAGTGAAGTTATCAGTGAGGATAAGTTGCTTTGGAAACCTAAATCATTAAGAGAGCGCCTTGACTGCAAACCTGTGCTTTGGGAAATTTGTTAAAATTTCTGTAGCTTGGGAAAGCACATGATTCTTCTCAAAGGGAATGAAGGAATAGTTACTGATGCATTTACTCAACATCCAATTATTGCAAACATTTGAAAAGGTAATTTAGAAAATACATTCACAGTTAACTCTACTCCTGCTCATTTGGTCCTGATACCTTTATGCTTCTCTACTGCTGGAGAGAAGTGCTAATTATTTGCATCTCCATCCATTTCACAGAGCTTATTTCCATCCCAAAGAGCTGTGGATACCATTCTACACCAGCAACATTTACTTTCATTGTCATAGGGACCAGTGTGACAGGTAAACTGGCAACGTCTTTATCTTCCCAAAAAGGAAAAGGGAGCAGCAGCAAATAAAAGCCGCCTCAGAGCATCTCCGGCCCTGCAGATGGATGGCCATGCTTGCTGCAGAGGACAGCCAGCAGGTAGGATCACAAAATATTCTATGTATGTTAAGAAATGCCTGTGATTCACTCAAGAAGGGATCATTGCTTAATTCACACTTTCTTTCCCCTTTATCATTTTTCAGTAATCAGCAGCAGCATACACAAATCATTGCCACTCTCTCTTCCCCTGAATAATGAAGTATATGTAAAACTTTAAGAACTTCTGTCAGTAATTTCACACGTTAGTTGTTGCTATCCTTTGTCCACAATCACTTTCTGGAGTGTTTTTCTGTTCAGTAATTTGGTTACCTCAGATGAATGGTAGCTGACTTACTGTATTTGCCCTGCTCTTCAATTAGACATCAGCAGCATTCCACTAGTGCACTCTCCACTGTTCAGACAGTTTTTAGTTTGCACTAGGAATAATCTTAACAGGCTCAGGCATTTAGCTGATACTTGCATGCAGTTTTGGCCTGATATTAGCAGGCTGCAGAACTGTTACAGTCAGGCAGCCATCTCCATACAGCTCCTCCTGAGCCAGCCAAGTGCAGAGGTGGACCCCTCACCTCTGCTCTTCTGCACTGGGGTTCCCTACTCTGTGGGATTCTCCCACCAGCCCCATGAATTTAGGATGTGGATATGCACTAGCAACTTTTCTTTCTGCTACTCTGCCTTCTTCTTTCATGTATTTGCTGTTCTTATCCTCAGCCCCTGAAGACAATTCCCAGCAGTATCTTGGGGTGCAGATGATGTTTGTGGTTCTGGGTTTGTTCTAGTATTTGCTTTTCTAAATTTTTCATGCAATTTTTATTTTATAAGACTGCATTCAGAAGAGCAGATTATCTAAATGCTGGATGAGAGAATTAAGGTAGAAAAAGCCCCCTTTATTTGATGGTCTCTGATAAAAGGCAGCCAATGTCTGTAAAGATTCTATCTTCAGACAGGATCACAGGGAGCACAGCCAGAAATGCTGCTTAACCAGAGTTTGGCTAAATTTATTCTTCATTGGCTCTTCATCTTGGAAAGCCCAGTGAATTTTGAAAAATAAAGTAAATAAATTATAGCAGTCAACACCATCCTGGTCTTTGGTAAATTATTTCAACTTTGTATTTCTTTTTTGTTCTAAGGGGCAGCTCAAGGGAACTGCTCATATCAATAGAATGAGGTACATGCGTTCTCCAAGTACTAAGTCTATTGTCTTCAAAACAGGCTTTTTAAGATCTTCATAAAATTAAAAAATTCCTGGCTATTAGTACCACCCTAGGTGAGTATGTAATCTATTTCAGTTTTATATTTACTATTATGCAGCTACATATGTTTTAGTTTCATCAATATTAGAATCATAGTCAATGTGGAATAGGAAGCAGGATACTGATAGCAGTAGTAGAAATTACACATTTCTATAGCTACTTTTAAACCTTGTATTAATTTGCATTAAGTTTGCATAATTCTATACAGTTGTAGTTTTTAGTTGTTTTATGAGAGGTGCAGCAAGTGAGAAAGTGATTTTTAAATTTTTTCTTGGCTTGCATTCTGTCATTAGCTAGAGGTTACATTTTCATCCTTGTGGATTTTCCTCTTTTTTTTTTTAACAGACAGCTAAAGAGCAAATTGACTGGGATTTGCTGCAGCTGTGGGTTAACAATCAGTACTATCCACAAGAAAAAAGACAAAGCAGGCTTCCTTGTAGTGGGAAATAGGCATACCCTTAAAATCCAGGCTTGGTTCCTGTTACATGCAGGAACTCTGAATTTTTGAAGGAAAAAAACTATTTAAAAAAACATAGGGCTTTCAGTGGGTCTGATTTCTAAAGGTACAACACACCCAGTGAACTCAGGTGCTTAAGCCCAAGGTTTCCTGCAAGTCACAGACACATCCAAATGTAACTTCAGTTTGGCAGCTAATGGAAAAGACAGAGAGAGTATTTGTGTCTAATAAAGGAATAACTTAGAATAGTTGATAAACCATTTTGCCAATACTGTTTGTGTACAATGTATTAACTTCAGAACTGTGTCTGCAGTATTGTTATATTTAAGACAAAAAGCAAACTAAGTTATTTTCCTAAGGCTTTGAATTCTCAATGTATATTTTGTATACGGCTTATGCAAAAGAGCTTCTTGGTTTTGAATATACTTCCCCTTCAAGCTCACAAAATTTGCCTGAAGCACTGAGCAAGCTCTTGTAAACATGAGACAATGAAAGTAGCCACACAAGGAAACAGAGCAAAGGGGGTTTTTCCACTGTAAAACCTGCTCTCTTCCATACAAGAATGCATATCTACAGGCATGAAATTGAAAAAAAAATTGCACAGATGACAAACTGGAAAAAAGTAAAGAGATTATTTTAGCATAGCTTGTAAACTTTGGTATGAGCTTAATGCTAGGAGTTAATTTTGTGAAGTCAGCTGTTGGCATGAAGAGAAACATTTGCGAACTTTTGCAGATTCTCCAAGTATTATATATTAAGATCCTAACAAGCTGAACTGGGGAAAACCATTCTAAGTTGTTTCAAGTCTTTCCACTTCCCAAGTGGCAGTCCTTTTTATTTTCGGATGTTTTGGCTTTCAGTTGTATTTTTGTGTCCTTTGCTTTCAACAGTATTTATTTACCCATGTCCATGCACAATCCAGTTTCAATTAAAATTTTTAGTTCTAGTTTTGTCTGCCTTGTCTGTGCATTGCCCTTCCTGAAGCACTTGTTTTGAATTGGAACTACCCCAAATTTCTTGTATTTTCTTTCAGTATGAACTATGGCTGTGGTTTCTCAGCACATTATTTCCAGAGAGTTGTGTAGCATGCTGTACACCACATCAGTGAACTGATTTTGCTGAAAAATGACCTGGCAAAAACGAGTTCTTTTTATGTGAACTCAGTCTGATTCACTGTGAGGCCACACAAGGAGTTGTGCTGGCACAGCTTCAAAGTAACGTGCCATGCTGTGGGAACAGAGCAGGGAAGGTCCAGGAGCATTTGAAGCTGTGTCAACCTTCCCCCACACCCCGTACACAACGTGCTGTGCAAGTCCTGCCAATCCCTTTATTTTCATCCAACAGCCTCGCTGTGTGCTGTCTCTCCTCAGATCCATCTGCTCCTTACATTGTTTACTTCCCCGGATCTACGTTTTCCTTTTATCACCTCTCCACCCTCTCAGGTTTTCTCCCCAGAAGAAATCCACTTCTGTGAAATTCACTGGCTGACATCCATATGCAAATTTCTGCAGATTCACTGAAAGTGCATTATTCAAATAGCCTCTGGTCCTCTTTACTTTGTTAAACAAATGAAGACAGAAACAAAAAAGACCCAGTACCTATATTTGCATTAGCATTTTGCACATTCATTTGTTAAAGACTCGGTGCTAACCCTACCCAAACCAAAGCACTTCCCACTCTCCTAGAAAACAGTGGGAAGGCTCCTTCAAATGCTTGGTTTGCTTCACATCCTCTCGTCCTGGCAATGGCAGGAAGGATCCTGCTCCAGAGCCCTACCCTTGAAATGTTCAAACAAAGCCTACGTTGCTTCAGTAATAAGATTCTCTTCCCACACATCTATTTATAACTTGCTTTTATTGATGGGGATTTTAAAATAATTCCTTCCCTCTTCATTCAGTTGTTCTGATTTTGACTATGCACAGACAGAAAAGAGGAATTACTTGATAGAATGTTCTTTAGCAACTGCAGTTGCTAGAGAGGAAACTGTCAACCCTGATGCTTTTAAAAGCTTCAGGGCCAATTCACATATAAATAAATATAAATATATATAAATAAATATACCTGGAAACTTATCCCCCTTCTATTTTCCTAGGACACTTCAATGCTTCACTTCTCCCCATGATTTTAAGTTCCTGATCTCCTGTCTGACCCTGTGTCTGCAAACTCATAAAAGCTCTGGTCACTGAACACATTCCCAAGGTTGTCAACCTGAACTAGCCTCTCTCTGTCTCTGTCCTAGCTAAACTCTGGAGAAACCTTCCTGTAGGTCATTTTTGCATCCCTTCAGGTCTCATCTCTGGCTGGCTTTCCTTGGCCCTCCTATCTGAATGTGAGAGAGGTGTAGCACAGCATAATTCAAGCTGGACTTGCCTTGACAGTCGTGTTTCTTTTGTCCCCTTTTTCTATTTGTGCCGTGCTCAGAGATTTATTTGCTACAGGCATGACAAAGCCCTGTGGAGGACAGCTGGCCATGATTTCTGCTGGTGTGTTTCACCACCCCCAGGTCTTTACACTTTATTTAGCAATTCCTTGGCAATCATGGCAGATGATTATGCTTTGTCATTAGGCTGTGACACAGAAATGTTTCATGCGTTCTTACTGGAATTTGAATGTGCTAATTCCTGAGAAACATTTTCCAAAGCTGCAACATAAGTAAGCTAATATTTGTAATTGCACACAGATGTATGTACGTCAGTTTCTCACACAGATATATATGCACTTATTTCCCATAGCAAATACTTTTTTTTGTTTCATGTTATTTTTTTTATATTCCCACAACAATTATAGATATTTTTCCCTTCCTGGATTCTAGTTAATACCTTGTTATACCTCCCTTTCTCCACTGCATTTAACCCTGGCTTAAGTACTGGTTTTGTTTCTTCACTCTTAAATGTGCACACCAGTTAAAGCCCATCCAATTCAGTTTTCAAGCACATGCTGAAGCTGAATAATTTGCAGCCTTTACTGTGCCCTTCACTTCTCTGGTATTCTTTATTCTGATCCTCTGCATCAGCTTTGTTCTTCATATTTAGTAAGTTTTAATTCAAATCAGGAATGAAAATGCAGCTACTATGGGAAGCAAATAATTCCATTACACTGTTGCTGGCACTACTCACTGATGTAGTTTTCCTGGAGGGAGTACTTGCAGTAAAATCAGCAGGAGCATTTCCACTGGAGAAGTTACATAAGTGTATGTGTATCTCAAGGATCAGAGCTGCGTATCCAGCTCTTAGGGTTTAAGGTCAAGTTCTTTGTGTCACAACAGAGAGATGCCATTGCAGTCAAGAGCTGCTGTCTGGTTGCTTTCCTTGTTCCCTACCCAGCAGAGAAAGGCTTTCATTCTTTCCAAGGAAGTCTTTCTCAGAGTGTGGTTACTGCTGTACCCCTGCACAGCCCTGACACCATTCTTCCCTTGAGCCTGTTCCTTGCTGTCCTAACCACAAATATAAACAACAAATCTTTCCTATCATCCTTTTGCACTGGCAGACTATTAAATTCTCTTTTGTCTCCCTGCATTTTTCCCTGCTTTTGGTAGCACAATTCTAATTTGTCCAAGCTTTCCTTCTCTTTTAGCACAAGTTCTCTGCTGCTCTTTGCCCTATCTCAAACCTCCTCCACCTGGTCTGTAATTCCCTGAAACCTGGAACCCAAATCCAAACATGATATTGCAGTTAAAAAGCTGTTAGGATGAGCAGCTGAGTCACTTCACACAAGCTGTTTAAGCTCTCCCAGGTGTCATTTCTCTCTTGCACGACCAGCACAGCATTACTCACATCTGCTCTGCCTGTAACCCTCAGATCCTTCCCATCAGGGCCGCAGTTCAGCAGAAGGGATCCTGTTACCTGGGATGGAAGCTGACTGTTCCTGCCCAAGTGAAGTTCATTGCATTGGTCTCCATGGAGTTTTCCCCCTTACTACTCACTTCAGTTTGTGTGAGCCCTCTTTTTTTCTGACCAATAGTTGAGGCTCCTTTTTTGCTGTGATTGCTAGCTCACCCTGCCCCAGCAAGGACAGGGGAACTGGTGTAGTTCTCTTTTGCTGCGCATGAAAGCATACTTGAAAGTTTATAAATCAATAGGTCTGCCTCATCTGCCACTGAAGCTAAGGGCAGGGGGGACTTTGTTACTGGTTTAACATCAACCACACTGCATTACTATATTTAATCATTTCACCTATATATTCAAATGTACACTGTGAGTGGGTGAAGGAATCTGCTGTGATTCAGAGTCAGGGAGTGTCCCAGCCTGCTGATCAGCATTCAGGTATGAAGGAGAATTCTTAGTGCTTCTAAGTCAGGAGAGCTAATGACTGCCACACACCTACTCTCTTAATGGAACCATCGCCCTGGAAGACAACAACTGAGGTGAAACCTTTGACTGGGCCCATTTTCAAAAGGCATGTTTGCAAGCCTCAAATTTGACCTCTCTTCCATTAGACATGGACACAACCTAATCCTGCTCAAAATCTAAAGGGAGGGTGAAGCAGACCCACATTCTTCTCACCCTCTGGAGGTGAACAACCTGTCCCGTGTTACCACACAAGGAAGTCGAGATGCACACTCACAGCGGAGGTGCTGGCAGTGACAGGAGGTGGAAAAAGACAGTGGAAAGCTGGGGGACACTGTGAGAGAAGCTGTAGGAGAAAGGCATGGCAGGGGAGGGGCAGAGGAAACAGGAGGGAAGAAAGTAGAGAAAGGAGGGAACACAGGAGTCAAAATGCTTCCCTGTGGTTCTGTTCCCAACACTTTTTCAGAATAAGTCCATTAGAAAGGAATCTCTGCAAGGATTCTCCTTGTGGAGCTTCCCTAGAGCCATCACAAGTGCCCCCTGAAGTGATGCCTCCCTGACAATTTCCTACATCCCAGAAATCTTGAGTGCTGAAATCAAGTCAGGACCATACAAAAGGAGGGAATAAAGAGCATTAGGACCCACAAGCTCCAGCATCACTGCCTCATATCATGTTACAACTCTTACAACTCCCATTTACGAGGTTAAAAAAATAATGATTCACAAGACTGGCTGTCACCTGGAATGATTTAACCAGGCCATCCCTAACGTAAATGACATTGACTCACATTTCCAGATGTAGGCGGAACTGGCAATTGTCTTTTCCTCATAATTGTCTTAACTTGCTTTGCTAGTTAGAAATAGTTTCCTAGATTATATTTCAAATCTGGTAATCATTAGAGGTACATTCTTTCCATAGATGTTTGTATTTGTAGTTGATGGAACATCTAGGACAGAATTTGACCTACAAACTTAGATACGTAGCAGCAGCCTAAACAGAAATACATGTACTTAAATCTGAAGCAGAACTAAAGATTTCTTGATATATACACAAAATTTAAAATATGAATGCACATGTTGGGGCAGACAAGATTTTTGTAAGGGCTTTTTTTTTTCCCTTACCCCTGAAGTTTTTCAGATTACTTACCTTTAGGCAATCCTTTAATTAAATTTAATACAATGGCATTCTCTTAGATAATGCAGGGGAAAAAACCTTTAAATAACAGGATAAAAGAAATGTTGGAAATCTCTAAAAAGTTTAATAAAAAATAGTATGCATAAACTGAGAAAATTATGAAATATCATCCCCCATTGATTTTCATACAAAAAGTGCTTGGACTCTTCTCCTCCTTCTGTCTGTCTGTTCTATCCCAAGGCACAGGTTTATCCCAGCCCCTCACAATTAAACCCCACTGTGTGACGTTGCAGTGACATCAGTGGCTGAGCTGACTGCAGTGGTTTGTCATGACTTCCAGCACAGAGATTCAACCCAATTACTGTGACCTGACACACTTGCAATCTAGTACAGCCTCGAGTCTCAGAGCAATAGCCCCCGAAAACCACCAGAGACTCGTGTGAAAGCTGAAACCAAGCCAAACAAGACTGAATTAAACCAGGAGACAGGTATTCTGAAAAACCATAATTACATCACACAATTTGCTGATCCATGCCTACTTTGCTCATTGAAGGACTTTGGGTGAGATACCCACATGCTTTTTAAGAACAGAAGTGTTGACAATCCAGGAGGAAATGACAGGGCTGATGATATCCTGCCCTGAGCACCCATCAGGGGCATAACACAATCCATGTGCTGACTGATGGGCGGGGAGTGAAGCTGCACTGCAGAGCCAAGTGGTGGCAAGGTGAGGCGCAGGCCCCAGGCAGATCCATGCAGTGTTTGTTGATTGTGCCCCTGACAGGGAGGGGTTACACTGCAGAAGCTGAGACAGCTTAAAGGGAGAGGTAAGGAAACATCAGACATGGTCACTCTGTGTTTGAGAACTGCACGTACACATCTTATGCAGCAGGATTTTGCATTGTTCATGATAAAACAGAATCACAGGACAGGTCAGGGTGGAAGGGACCATGGTGGGAAATCTGGTCCAACCTCCCTGCTCAAGCAGGGTCATCCCAGAGCACATGGCACAGGATTGTGCCCAGATGGTCCTTGAGTATCTCCACTGAGGGAGACTCCACACTCTCTCTGGACAATCTGTTTCAGTGCTCAGTCACCTGCACAGTAAAGTTCTTCTTCATGTAGCTGCCAGTTAACAGGGGTTTTCCTCACTTTCCAGCCTTACAAAAGCTTGTGAACAAGGCTTCTGTTTCTGCACCTTACCTTTTTTTGCCTCCTGTACTCTTTTTCACTACCATTAAGAACCAGAATCCCTAAACTGAAAATACAATAACAATGTGCTATTTCGGGGGGCTGGGGGGGGGGGGGGGGGGGGGGGGGGGAGAATGTACCCTATAAATCTCAACAGCCTAGTGTCTTTATTCCAAAAGAGAAGTCACAGACTTCTGGACTTAAAATGAACCACTTGAGGACAAATTAACCATCAGATTACTTTGTCAATTGCTGTCTATTTCAAGTTCATTGCTTGTGTGTTGCTATAAATAAATATGTACTATCTAGGACAGTGATGAACAGGGACTGCAGTACCCTGGAAATTCAGTACTAAGTAGTTTTGTCTCTAACCAAATCCTTTGTTCTGTCATTGTTTCAGAAAGTGATTTGTACATAAATAATAAAAAATAATAAATAATGTGTTATTATTACTCTAATATTAACTATTTTTTCCCATAATATTCTTTTCAATGCTCTTAGGAGATAAAGCCGTTTCTCCTGTGTAAAAGTGGACACAGACAAGAAGGTGGGCTTTGCTGTGACTACCACTATTGAAGAGCCAAGAGAAGTTCTCTTAGGTAAGACTCTTAACCAGACTGGTCTGGTACCTCAGTGTTCACAGTAATCACTCTGTTCTCTCCAGAAGGGAGCAGCATGCAGGCAGGGAGAATGAGAGCAAGAATCTTTAAAGCAGTGATCTCTGACAGGAGTTTGGGGGTAGATGCAAAAGTGTGACGTAGCTGCAGGGGAAGCAAATCATGAGAGAGTCCATAGCCTCTCTTCAGAGGCAGATCAGAGGGGAAAAGGCAACTCATAGGAAAAAAACAGCGTTTTCACAGCAAACAGAAATGAAAAGAAGAAAGTACAGAGGCAGCTGTGGTGAAGCAGCCGGGATTCAGGCTCCCAAGGTCTTCCCGGCCCAAGGGAACAGGTGAAGCAGCCAGGATGCAGGCTCCCGAGGGAACGGCTGGAGGGCTTGCTCCCTCTACTGGAGCATCCTAATAGACCCGCAAGAGACTCGCTGGTTTGACACACTCTCAGTCGCACAGCAAAGCTCTCAGACTAGGAAATAAAAATTAATGCTGTGTTGATTACCATTGCTGGCTTACTGTCACAAGAATGTTTTTTTAAAGACTACGTAGCTCAACATGCAGCTGAAGGCAGAGGGGAGAGAGCTATTTCATTGCTTTTGTTTTGAAAATAATCAAAATAAGGCTTGCAAGTTCAAATCTGTATTTTTTCAGATCAGAATTCTGTCAGTTCAGTCAAACAGGAGCACAGGAAAAGCAGGCAGACCTTTCCAGTGTCTCGTGTAATGCAGAAGAGCAGCTCTTGCTGTATGACCTCTGCTCCAGGACAGCCTGGCCTTAGACACTTGGGCTCAGAAATAAATAGCCTATTCCTGCAGGAAGCAGAGAGTAAACCTCTCCCAAAGCATCTCCAGACAAACACAACGTCACCACTGGCTTATTTAGCACTCACGCCAGGTGAGATGGGTCAGAGCAGCCTGAGGCGCAGTGACAACAAGAAACCATGACTCAGACACTCACTGACACTGCTCCACTCTTGCTTGAAAGAGTTGGTGGCTGAGACTCCTCTTCCCCTTTTGTAGAATCGGGGTCACCTTTGGCATCTGGGACTGCAGGATCTTGCACTTTGCAGTTCAGCTTTCTCTCTGCTGAATGAGAGTTCAGGAAGCCTTATTTCTTCGTGCCTTTTTAGACCTTATGTTACACAGTGTTGGTGTGGAATCTGCCTTCTCTATACAGCATCTGACATTTGGTACAAAGACCTCCAATTTTAGCTAACCATTACAGGCATGATAGTAAAAAAACTAAAACACTTGGCTAAAAACTCATCCAGATATATCTTAACAGATTTTGTGGCCTTTCCAGTTTACATGGCTTCTCATTTGCCAACTTTCTGTCATCCCAGTGAACATCTTGGTCCACAGGTGCTCCATCACCTTACGAATTCAATGGAGGAAATGGAAACCAAGCTCTGCAGCTGTGACAAAGAGGAAGCTTTCAGAAGAGAATTACCATACTGTGTAGGAGAAATAAACTTCACAGCTTCTGGGAAGAACCATGGAAAGGTATGGGCACTGAGGAGTTTTAACCCTTTTACAGTATTGCTGTATTGCTGTTCTTAGCAGTAAACTCACAGTCTCCAACAGCAAGGGTCGATGTGCCAGAGTGAGGCACCACATTATGCCCCAAGTGAGGACCATGCCTTCCTGAACATGAGTGTGGTCTAAAACGGCCTTTTAATATTCAGAAATCAATCACCTGATTTGGAATTACATGATACAAGTACAGGTGATCACTTTTCCCTTTAAAAGAAAAATCAGTTATGTGCCCTGCTTCCTTGATTTTATATCCTTTCCCTGGTTTAACCCACCAAAAATTATTCACTATTTTTACATTTTAGACATACTTTTGAGCTGTTTCAAGGTTTTCCTTAAAGTTCTCTCTCTGTTCTGCTGATATGCAGAGAGGGATGTATATGGACTAACCCACCTCCTCACTAGTCTCATGCACAAGTTAGTACTGGAGCAGAAGGAATTCCTAGGATTTCCCAAAATCTGCCCCAAGGTTTTGTTTCCCCATAAAGTCTTAAGCAGAAAACCAATATATATATAGAACTGGAAGAAGCAGTAGATTCATGTAATATGTCCTCAAAAAACAGATATGAAATCAGGCAAATATTTCAGCTTTCGCAGAAACAAAAAACACCTACAGAATTTGTTGGCTTTCCTAGGCTGCCATGAAACTGAAGGTAATTCAAGAGAAAGCTGTAAGGGAGAATGTGATTTGTCAGTCTGCAACACAGAACAAGCCCATGGAACTGACCCGATTAGTGAGATGGCAATTATACAAAAGTCTGCTAAGTTAATTCAAGTATTCAGCTCTCCATCAAATCTTGCTCAAATAATTTTTTCTTAAATATCCAAGTTGATGATAATTTCCCTCTGCATTTACCATGAACAGATACTTTACTGTATTTTTCCCTGCTGTTGTTATTCATTGGGTTTTTCTTATGTTTGTTGAAGTTTATGAAGGTCCAGAGTACCATTCACCCTGGAATTATATTTGAAGTTATGCTCAACAAATGGAAGCTACCTGCTCCCAATCTGGTTATCTCTTTAGTAGGGGGAGAAGAAGATTTTCAGATGAAGCCTTGGCTAAGGGACACCTTAAAGAAAGGATTTATAAAGGCAGCTGAAAGCACAGGTGAGTGCTTTAGGCTTTAAAGAAGAAATTTGTATTCCTGATGGATATTCTCACACCGAGCCCCTAGCAGTGATCTGGAAATTACAGTGGGCCTGCTCGCACAATTATTTTTGAAAATTCAAGACTTTGCTGAATGCAACCTACATGTAAATACCTTTGAAAATGAAAGTGATTGTATTATAAGTTCTTTCAAATCAAATCACTCTAGGTAACCATTTCTGAAGTGTGAAATTACCTGATATTATTCCCTCAGAGGTGACACTAGAAATATAGCATCAAAATGGACCAAATACAATTGCCCCTCTTTTGTGCCATAACAAATAATTCTGAGGAGAGCAGAGCAATTTGACTTCAACAAGAGTGAATTTAGGTCAAAAAAAAGAATTTCTGCATTCTCACCTGCAAAATACAGTGAAAATATCTGTGAGCATTTCACAGCAAGCTCTTGGTTTAGCTTCACTGCTCCAGATAAGATTGTACCAGTTTTGCTTTCAGTAATGAGACAGCCCAGTACCAGAGCTCTTTTCGGTATTTTTGTGCCATACAGATATTCTCTATCTCCATCCTTCTGTACCTCAGACTGCGCAACATCAAGATCCCCAGTTTCTTTATGTTACAGATTTGAAAAAGGCCAGCTTGCTGTTTACCTAGGGTTCTCCAAATTCCCTGTCACTATAACAACACTGCTGTAAATTCTATTATCCTGAAAAATTCACGCTCCACACACCCACAAGAACAGGAGAAAGAGCTCCAGGTTAGGCAGGTTACACCTGAGATCTTCTGCTAAGAGGTGACTGCATGGGACTTTTAGATCTCAGTTCAAGTCAACAACTTCCCTGATTCTGCCCCTTTCCTCTTCCTTGTGCACCACTCAGACCTGCCTGGTACAGGGATGTTTCTGCTCACATGTAGACAGTGAGTAACTCCAGAGTGAACACAGCCTTCTTGGTGAGCATATTAACATCAAAATAAAGATGGCCACGTTGCATCATGTGGTATGTGAAGAATGTCTGCTTGAGCTTACAATTTCTTCTTGTTTCCCTTATTAAAGTCTTATGTACTTTGTATGTATTTTAATTCTAAAAGCTATATTCCATCAAGACCTGCCTTCACTTTATCTATTTAAAAAAAACCCTTAAATCCAGTACTGTAAGTAATGCTACTTGACACAAACGCATTGCAATACAAAGAAATTCCCTGACTGCTTTTTAAAAATAATTTCAGGTGCCTGGATTTTCACCAGTGCTCTGCGTGTAGGAGTGACAAGACACTTGGTGCAAGCAGTGCGAGATCTTGCCCTGGCCAGCACCTCATCCACCCTGAGTGTGATTGCCATAGGAATAACTTCACTCAGGGAAATCCAGCACAGAGAAATCCTGGAAAACACAAAGGTACTGCTCTCCTATTCTGTTGTTCGGATGGAAGCCGCACCCTTACAGAATTTGTAACTTGTAGGCAGAACAACTTTGATATAACTTTAAACAAACAAACAAACAGAAGTGGGGTTTAAGCTGTATTTTGGGAGAATGCAGAAACAGAGCTCAAGGATTGTTCTGTGCCCTCTATGCCCAGCGGGTGGCAGCATTAGGCATCAGCAAAGCTAGCAGCACAGGGTTGAACGTCAATAAAATATCCCAGAATAAGGGATTTTGCATGGATTTCTCCCTTGTCCACTTACTCCTAGCTATTACATAAATATTGCAAAAAGCATATTTTATATTACAAGACACCAGACATAAATATTCCAGGACAAATTTTTCTTTAGGTAGCCAATGATTGGTATTTGGTATTTAACATAAAAAGTTGCTCATTACAACAGGCTAAAAATACCAGCCATGCAGTATTTCACCTAGTTATAGGGAATCCTCAAACTGGGTCAAGGGGACCAAAGTTCTTGGGAAGAAAACAAAAAACAACACACCAACAAATAAAAACCCTCACCCACCAAAACTGTTGCTGAAAGCGTTGCTGCTGAATGGACACAGAAGTAGAGAGAAAAAAAAGAAATAGCATTCCCTTCTGTCACTGGATATACAGTCTGTCCTAAGTAGAATATTATGACAATAAAATAGGTGTTTAATGACAGATTCTCTGTACTATTTTATACCCTGCAGAAGCTAAGAAACAAATGACAAAGACAGCCCTTGGAATTCACACCCAGTTGTTCTCTCACACAGGCCTGAAAGTACCAGCTAGAGGCTGAGAGACCATAGCCAGACCATACCAGAAACTTATTGTCATTGGTCTTTTTTTCTTTTGTTTTTGCCAATGACAGCTACCTGTGTGCTCTACCAGGTGAACCCTTTAGCTGGAAGACTTTAACCTATTTGTGTGGCAACTGGGCCGGAAGGGCCTCAAAGGAAAGAATTTGGTTCATCATGTTTGCCAATTTTGTTCAGGAAAGTTTGCAAATGCAAACTATTTCACCTCCCTTCTATGCTAAGTGATCAAAATGCATCTGGATCTTTCCTTATCAGCAACTACAAAACAAGTGCACACTCTTTTTATTTTCTCTCCCTCAACTAAAGCCCAAATTTTTTGTTGAGGGATATTTTGCAAAGAGCATTCCTGACCCTATGACTTCTGGCACAGCTTACACCCAAAGATATTTTGGTTTTTAGTCAGTAACTTAAAGACAAAGGAACTACAGACAGGGATGTTGATCTAAACCCTACTCGCTTTATATTTGGCACTAACACAAGCAGCTTGTTGTATAAAATAGGGCTAACAACCCCCACTAGCAAGGAGAAAAACAAGCCCTGAAATCGGTGGATCGCTCCTGTTGTAGCAAACCAGATGGGATTTAGTTTCTTTATGTAGGAAAACCTAATATTTTACTTACATAACTAATTTTTATATCGTTTTCATAATTTATTTCATAAATAATTTAAAGGTATAACACCACTCACCCAAAATAAAAGAGGATTCCCCTTTCTAAAATCTGTCTGCCACTCTCTTAGAATGCAATTTCCAAAATAAGAATAACCATCAGATTTCATACAACCCTGTCAATTGAGTAAAGCTGTGTATAAATCGACAGGGACATGGAGCAGGCTAACTCATTCACTGGCCTAAACATGGACAAAACACTACTGAAATGAATAGTTTGCCCCTCTTTACCCCAGCTGAGGCTTCACATCATACACAATTATCAGGTCACGTGGCCCCTTCCCATTTGTCCAATAAACCATTCCAAAACCTGCATTCCAGAGATGATGACTGATATCACTACATTTTGCAGAGGCCAAGAGGGAAACTTGAGGGACTCCAGCTATCAGTCCTGCCAGATCTGGCTGCTTCCAGAAGGAACAGATTTTCTATCTTCACCTTTTTTAAGGGTCTATCGTAGTACCTCACAGGTGGTGAGCTGTGTCAGGGTGCAGGCAGCACAGAAATGGAGAGGAAGAATATTAAAACACGGGCTGGGCTTTGCGCAGAGCGCTGACATCTCCCCTCCTCCCTCTAGAGTGAAAGCCTTGTACACTACCAGTCAGATGACAGCACCCAAGGCCCACTGTATTCCTTGGACCACAACCACTCCCACTTCATTCTGGTGGAGCACACCACGCCAGAGGAGCCGGACGGAACCACCAAGCTGCGCCTGGCCTTGGAGAAGCACATCTCAGAGCAGCGCACGGGATACGGGGGTGAGCAGCCTCGGGGGAGCCATCCCACCTGAACCATGCTGACAGCATGGCCCTGGCCCCAGTTACCCCCAAAGGCAACTCCAGCTCTCAGGTGGGCCTGCAGAGGCAAGACCAAGTCAAGACATTTGTAATTGTGTGAGAGGCACGACGACGGTAACTTCTGAAGTCAAGAAAGGTGCACTTTGAAGCAAAAATCTGGGCTTTTATTGCATCTCCTTAAATGTAGCTCAAAGCTGGCCTTCAAAGAACAGCTCAAATTGCCTTAAAAGACAACATATGGAAAATAAATCCAGCTTCAAGTGCCTTTACTGGTGGTTCTAAGAGATTGATAGTCACTGTTGAATACTTTCATCCCCTCTCACATGCAGGATCTTGAATTGCTCCCACACTGGAAGAAAAGACTTGTTCCAAAGCCCTCTGAAATATTTTAAGCCATATTTGTTTAGGGATAACATCCTGGGTAAACACTGTAGCATCAAATGGCCATCTGAATCTCTGTGATCTTTTTTATAATAAGAACTGAGTATTGGGCAGGTCTTCTACTGCTGTTTGTGGAAAAACCTCAGTTGTCGAGAGATAATAGTTACTTTTTTTTACCTTTGCTTTGTTTGCGTCATACATGCGGTGCTAGCACAGCTGAAACAGGAGGCAGAGCTCACTTGTCCACAGCTGTGTGCATCAATGCAATATCCACTTTCACAGCCCGTGGGGTGGTAGCACAGAGGTGCCTGAAAGCACAAACTCACCTGAAGAATCCTTACCTGGTGACTCAGGTGGGAACAACCACAGGCAGGCTGTAAGGGTAGCCTGAGGTTGCAGTGCTGAGAGTTACAAAGCAGCCTCTTTCTGCTCACCAACCAAATCTGATTGAACAAATCTCAGGGGAACATAATTCTGACAAATAATGCTGATTCATATGACAAATACTTTGCTGGAACATACTGAATTCTGTGTTATCTTCTATTAACAAAACAAATGTTATTCCTTTAAGCTCATTTATAAACAAGCTGAGCAAAGCTATGTCAAGCTGAGCAAAGCTATGTGGCTTTACTGAAGTACAACACTTTAATAAGGTCATGTGGAATTTCCCTGTTTAAAAAAACCCCACCATCTAGAAGTCTTTCAGAATAATTCTTTTACATATATATATATATATACTGAATATTTTTTACAATTGAGGACTTTCCAGATTCACAGCGTAAAGTCAGAATCCACCTGACTCTCCTCTAGCTAAATTTTAAATAAATAACTAAATCTATGGCAACTGGAGAATATTTGTAGCCTTAACCATACTTGAGGAGCCTGCAGTCCCAGAGGTCACTCTTCAAAGAGCATCACATTAGACATGTGACAATGCCATGCCATTCAGTAAAACGAATTAAGTTTCTTGCCAACCATATCCTGGCTACAGCTCAGTCCAACCTTATCTCTGTAGTCATCTCAAAAGAGATAGAAAAAATACCAAGTAGAGATCTGTACTGAGTTTTGGGAGATCTACAAAGAGAAACATCAAAAAATTGTTTGAACCAAATGCCTTTTATCTTCCATCTGAAAGAGGCATTAATCTCTTGATATTACTGTTTTGATTGAGCTCCTTCAGGCAAATCTATAGTCACCTTTGCATTGCAGAATTCAGCATTTGCAGTAAAAGCATCCAAAACTCTGTGGGCCCCTGTGGGAGGATGGCTTAGGACAGGGACCCTGACCTCATTTCTTTCCCCAATACCATGACATGTTAAATATTTCATTAGCATTTCTTTTAAAAGTATCAGACTGTGTTATTATTAATCACCACAGGCTGTGCTGAATGAAACTTTAAGCTGTTTAAGCAGAGTAATAAATAGATGGTTCCTATCAACTTCCATCTGACTCATCCTGCCCAGTCTACACAGTCAGCCTCTTCATATTCTTAAATCCTCGTTTCAGAAGGCTTTTGTCCTGGATTCCAGTCCCCCTTCCAGCACACACTGGGCACATGCATAACACCCAGGACAAGCTGAGAGCTTTTCACCTCTAACTGCGTCTTGCTGGAAGATGCCTCTCTGGAAACCCACCAGCCTTATGCTGCACCCTAATGCAGCCCCATTGCTCCCCAGCCTGATGACCCTGCACTATATCAATAACTTAAAAAGCCAGCAGTGGCATGACACACAGAGGTGCCAATATCCATATTTTGCAGCTGAGGTCAGAACAGCCTGGACTGCTTGCCTGGGATCACACAAAATTTCCAAGGCAAAGGTGTCTTTGTCCTGAATCCCAGACCCTCTGTTAAGCCAGTGTTATTCTCTTCCCTTGCTACATCCTTCTGCTGGTTCATGTAGAGACCAAAACAGCGCAAAAGGGGAGAAATATTTTCAAGGGATCAGCAAAACAGCAATAGGCTTGTGAAAGCTGTTACTTTTTAAAAATTAAACCTTCTGTTTCACAGGAACAGGTAGCATTGAGATCCCTGTGCTTTGCTTACTGGTAAATGGAGGACCAGGCACACTTGAGGTAAGAAGCTGTTTTCAGCTTTGGAAAAATAAATTAGCTGGTGCCAAGTAATTAATGGAAAATTTGGCTGTATGACAAACACATCTATTGGCATGAAGTCAAAACTCACATCTATACACCATTAAGAACTGAATTCTATTAATATTAAATTTAAGAGTATTTGTTTGGGAGAAATATTTATTTTTGAATAGGCACCAGCTGATCATTAAAACTTCCATTGCTAGCTTGTCCAGTGGGATGAAAGAATCCAAACCCAAAACAAACCCACAGAAACCAGCTCCAGATCTAGGGAAACAGAAATACTCTGTTATAACTTGAGAAAATACACACACACACAAAAAAAAAAAAAAAAAAAAAAAAGAGAGAGATAGAGAGAGAGAGAGAGGAATCTTTTAGTGCTGTCCAGCCACAGTGACACAACTGTCTGTCCCAGAGCTCAGAGGAACACAAGACCAGGTTTGCTGTACATGCCATTTAAAATGGGAGTGTCCTGGTTCCCCTGAGCAAAACTACATGGTAGGATTGAAGACTGGAGTGTTGTCTGATAATAGTCCCAAATCTTCTTCAGCAAAGGATCAGTTTTCATTTTTTTTCCTGAGTGGTTCTACAACTTAAAGAACCTGTTAACAAGGAGATAGTCTTTGATTTTTATTCTACTTTACTTATCTTTTTTATAATACTGTCAATCTAGAAAACCTTTAGAGAGACATAATTAAACTATAATTTAAGGTTTCCAAGTGCTGAGACTATGACATGCAAGCTGGTAACCCCTTTCCAGAATAATTACTCCTTTCTGGGGATGTTTTCTAGTTTCAGTTTCTTGTATCTTGTCATAACTTTTGTCAGCTGGACTAAAACACACACTCATATCATACTCGAAATCTCTCTGCTTAAACAAAGATTCCATCACCTCATGATCTTGCTTCCTTTCTTTCATGAGAAGATAAATATTGCAGTGTTTCCTGTATCTTTGGTTTAGAAAAATCCCCTGTTATGACATCTAAATCCTCTTTTCAAAGTTTTACAGAACAGTGTGACTGGAAGATGAAAAGTGACTGGCTAGAGTTCCTCTAAACTGATATGTGCTGGGAATGGATGACTGGCCACACTTTTTTAGAATACCAATTTCTTAAATGGATTTCTTAAAATGAATAATACACACCAGAGACTACAAACAGTTTTTAAAAACCTCAGTATCTAAACTGAAGAAAAAAACCCTTGTGCCACAATTGAATCAATGCAGCCTTGTACAACTCCAGAGGAAGAAACAGACTGGCAGCAAATAGACATTTTCGCAATTATGATGCCATAGCCTCTGCTTTCCTCTCTCAACAACCTGCCTGACTCATTCTAATTGCACAAGTAATAGAATTAGTAGCCTTTAACTCTTGTAGTTGCTATGATTCAGTGTTTTTTTTCCTGTAGCTCAATGTTGTAATCCCACTGGAAAATCCCTGATTTTCAGAACATATTGCTAGGTTTAGCAGACAGACAAAAAAGCCTATACAAAAAAAGCCTGCTGATAATTTCTGCACAGGGTTACTCCCTTGCACTTGACTATGCTGAAACAGAGACTTCAGGGGGAAAAAATGTCAGGGTCAATGAAATTTTATGCATTGTGTCCAAACTGGGTTGCTTAGCTACTCAGCAGATGTGTCATGAAGAAGCATAGTCAGAGGCCTATACATGGATGACCTGCTACAGAATTCAAAAAATCCCAATAGCTTAGAGGACTCTGGCCTGATTCCATAGTGAATCTGATTTAGGTACACATTTATTCCTGCTTTGCTTAAGTCCTTCTCTTGAAAAACATTTTATTTCCACTTATGAATTTTAAAAACATCTTATTTTAAACTACAGAGAATTTGCAGTGGGTTGGAAAATTCTGCTCCCTGGCTTATCTTAGCAGGGTCTGGAGGTACAGCTGACATCTTAGCAGCATTCATGAATGACCCACAGCTTATCATGCCAGAAGCTGTTGAAAAGCAATTTAAGGAGAAATTCCCTGCAGAGAGCTTCTCATGGAAGGACATTCTCCAGTGGACAGTGACGGTGAGTTCATGTGTTTGATAAGCCATCATGTTCACAAAGCCATCCCCTAGCACTTGCAGCTTTGGTAGCCCTTTCAGTACAGGTTTGGCAAGAAGCTGCTCAGAAGTTTTGGGAACTCCAGTGCTTTGACCCTGGTGTCATAGAATGCCTCTCTAGCATTAGAAATCAAGTGGTCATTTGATCATGCAAACTGCTTTGTTGCCCCAGGAATTCAGCTGAACACTGAGGGCTCTGTCCTTCCTCAATTACTTCCTCAAGTAACAGCCAGCACCCAGGAACCCGACAGCCCTTCTGTGGGACACCAAGCATTATTTATATCCACAGCTGTGCAGCTTGAGCAGCTGTGACAGAAGAGACCTAATTCATGAACTACAGCTGTTAAATGGAAACTTCGCTGTGGATAAGCATGAATAAATTAAGTAGAATGAAGCGTGCTTAGAAATGATCCTATCTATTGTCAGTTACTTGTTCTTTAAGTATCATTGTTCTTAAAACAGAAAGACAAAACAGATTCAGAGATCTTCTTTACTCTTTGTCTTGGAGTACAGTTGCACAAGGCTTTTAGGAACAAATACCCACTCTGAAATTGCCCTTGTGTGAAGAGTGAAGAGCACTGGGTGCCTCTTGAGATAAACCAAGTCCTCCTGACCTGGCCCACTACTTATTCTTTCCATTCCCTGCCATAATCCTCAGCTTTAAAAGTTCCTCATATTAATTCCATTAGGAAGAACTTTACCACATCACTAAAGAAAGGGAATGAAAAGCATCTGGAAGCAATATTGCCAGAGGCTCACAAAGTCTCAGTGCAGCTGCAGTGCAAGAAAGAAAACTCAATAAACAGAGAAGCAGAAAGAAAGATAAGAGTACTGTATATATATCAATATTTGAGGACTTTTACTCAGAGAAGAGTTAGAGACTATGCTTTTAAATAAACAACTCAGAGAGCAAAACTTAAATGTCAAAGCAGAATGAGGTAAAATGAAACTAATGTTACGCTGGCTATAATGTGACCTTGAGTCAAATAAGAATGTAAGTTAAGGAAGGATCTTTTAATTAAAGCACTGTTCTAGTTCTCAGAATATCCAAGTTCCTCCTATCCTGGTAGGTCACTCAGAAAAGGCAGTAAAAATCCCTCCTTGCCTTAGGAGTTATTTATATATGGGAAAAAAGTAATATTGGCCTTCTTCCCAAACCTCAGCTTTACAACTAGAACATAAATTTTTGGGAAATACCGTCTGGGTGATTTCTACTGGGCATTTGGGCACTAATGCGCATCCAAAAGACATTGTGTAAAATGACTTTTGTTTCGACTCCAAACAGATTCAGAATATTGTTTCACACCAGCATCTTCTAACTCTGCACAACTTTGAGCAAGATGGTTCAGAAGAACTAGACACAGTCATTTTGAAAGCCTTAGTAAAAGGTAATTTACAATAAGCAAACACTGTAGTGTTTGTCTAACTTGACTTCTATGCCATAAATATATTTCCTCTTTTTCCAGTGCAAATTCAGTTGACTGTTGGATCAGATTTCATTTCTGATGCACTGTTCTTTTGTTGGTTTATTGACAAATTAACTGTGGCAGTTACTGTAACTCTTGTGAGCTTCCTTTAAACTAGTGTTTGCTTTTAAATTTCATGCTATTGTATGGTTCTATTTTAGCCACTCCTTTATTTCATTACTTGCTTCTCTTAATAACAGAGGCTATAAAAGAACTGAATTATAGTGGAGCAGTATATTATTGCAATTAAACCATAAAAAAACCTCCATGAAAACAAAACCAAAACCCACAAGTAGTTCTTTGTTTCAGAAAAAATCAATCAATTTCTCCTGTAAGAAATCTCCGCTATATCTTCTGAAAGAATACATTACTTGTGCTGCCATCTATTTCAGTTTCTGTCACTTTAATGGTTTGTGTGAGCTTAAAATTAGCATGGGAGCAAAAAAAGAAAAAAGACATTCTGTTTCTGATGTGCCAATTGACACGAGGCAAAACCAACAGCCAGTCCTGTCCCCTGCTTTCTGCAGGCCAGATCCAACAGCCATTCATGCTTAATGCTGTTAATAGAGTTCATCTAGAAAAAAATAACGTTTTTGAATATTAATGTTTCTTAATTTAGGAAAACATTGCTGTGAAGGGTTTCTGGTTAAGCAACCCACAGATGTGTGATAGCTGAAGGAGAGTTTGCATTGCTAATCGAAGTACCAATACTATATTAAACTAAAACATAACTGTAAAGTTAAAATATAACTGTAAAGTACTGACTTTATTTGCATTTCCTATTTTTTCCCAGCCTGTAAAAGTCAGAGTCAGGAGGCTCAGGAATATCTGGATGAACTGAAATTGGCAGTGGCCTGGAATAGGGTCGACATTGCTAAAAGTGAAATATTCAACGGTGATGTGGAGTGGAAGGTACCAGGGTTTTTTGCCTTAGAGGACACTCTGAGTCTGTTCCAATGTGTACAGGACACTGGAGCATCCCAAGAGATGGCTTCAGTTTTTACCACTACCTGCACACTCTACTGAGAGATTGGGCAGGGGTTTATACTTCCTGAGGCTGTTTGTCTTTCTGGCCCCCTGTATGATAACGGCTAAAGACAGAGGAATAACTCAGTGGTCATCATGCCTTTCTTGAGCTGTTTGAGAGCAGCAATCTTTCTCCCCTTCTATACAGACCTTTAAAGCAAACAAACCAAAGTTTGCAAAGCACAAGAAGCAGGCAAATATTACTGTTAGAAGGTGGCATGAAGAGTCTCACTGTTTTCAGCTGCTGCACAAGCACCCAGTGTGTAGGTACCTCACACCAACTCCTACAGCACACAATTTATGTTGATGTTGTAACATTAATGCTGGCACAGACATTTTGTCAGAGAAAAATGAAGAGAGTTCCACCTCTTTCTTATTGTACTCACTGTTGACTGGTGGAAGACAAAATGTGCCTGTCCTCCTGTTAAATCTAACCTCTTTCATCATCCATCCATTATTAACCCTCAAAATTTCCTTTTTTGGTTTGGTTTTTTTTTCCTCTTTTATCAATCTAGTCCTGTGACCTGGAGGAAGTGATGATGGATGCTCTAGTCAACAACAAACCAGAATTTGTGAAGTTATTTATTGACAATGGGGCTAACATATATGAATTCCTGACCTACAGTCGTCTGCAGAGACTCTACTGTTCCATTTCTCAGAAATGCCTGCTCTATGAACTTCTCCTGAAGAAGCACGAAGAAAGCAAACTGACCTTGGCAGGGCTCACTGGTCAGCAGCAAAGTGACCAGAAGGACATCTGCCCCCTCTTCACTCTCACTGAGGTCTCTAGAGTTCTCAAGGATTTTCTTCATGATGCATGCAAAGGTTTCTATCAAGACCTCAGACCTGGAGGCAAGAAGAAATCTGTGAGTCACAACTTTTTATCATTGCTCCGTTCCTATTTGGAATTTGTACAATTTTAACTAGGTCTAGTCTTTGGGGTGGGGCAGGGAACAGATTTAGTTAAAGATGTATGGGGAATACAAAAAAGATTTACATTTACTATGGAGTAATTAGACATAAAAATAGTGGTCTGCTTTTCTCGTACAGAACTTCAAGAAGTAGTGCTGGAAAGGCAATTTCTTTTTAGGAGCAAGAAAAGCAGGCAATGGAGATTTTCAATCCCAGGTCTGAAAATTGTCATCTTTGTACATGAAGCTATTCTCAGATTTATAATCTGTACGAGTAGACAGAACTCAGATTTTGATATTCAGAAATATCCAGTATTTGATATTTGCCTTTAGATAATTTTAGTCTTTTTATGGAGCGCCAGGACACAGAGCAAGAAACAGGAACAATTATGTGATGTGGCCCTGGCAGGTGTGCTGGCCAACATATGACAAGGAGAATATATGATGGGGGTACCAGTGTGGAATGTCTATAATCCACAGTGGCACAATAGATGCATCATCATTTTTGCATTTTGACAGTGTATTTAACATTAAAACTCCTAAGTACCAAAGTGCTTGCAAAAGTATTGAAAATAAGTTTGGGTGCAAGGTTTCAAAACAAAGATGCATAAAGAAATTTCATTAGAGTTCAGTTTCAGACAAACTAAACAAATTAAGCCTTTTGGTATTTGCCAAGTTCTAATTATACCTAAAAAACTGTTAAAACTAGAAAGTAATTTAAAAACAAAAATCTTATTTGAGACATTAAACCACTTTTGCTTTGATAAAGCCTAGCTAAATTAGCTACTAGTATGAAAAGTTAAGTTTGAATCTGCTCAGCCTTTCTTTGTTCACAAGGATGAACAACTTGAGACAATACCTCTGAAGTCAGCAAGCATACTCCAGACTTACAAACTTGCCAGAAATAAAAATTTGCCCCCAGAACCTCACTTAACCTTTCTGGCATTTGGCAGCAAGTGAGCTAAAGTCCAGTGCTGTAGATAAGGCCCAGTTCAGAGATCAGTTCCTGCTGCCTACTCACTGTTTCCCTTTTAAAGCTTCTTCCCATGGCTGAATCCCATTATCATTGGCAACAGAAAAAGCATCACAGTACTGGGAAACCAGCATCGCTGCTGCCAAATTGTGTGTCTTTTTTCAAGTTAGGAACTAGTGGTTACAAAAACAGATGAGACTTTTAGGATGTCTTTGTCTCCTGCAAGGCTTTCAATGCAATTTAATTAACTCAATAGCTCATTACAAACTGAAGAAACACTCCCCCCGACATCCCCCAAAAGTCCAATTAAAATAAATGTGAACAGAATCCTATCATTTAAATTATTAAAAAATATATTCTCACAAAAACCCGTTTAATTGAAAATAAATATACCCTGGCTGCTTCTAACCAACACAATAGATAAAAAGGTAGTTATTTTAAAATATACTTAAAATTCAGAACTTGACCTAAGTAGCTACACTTCCTCTAGACTATTTTTTATCGAGTGCTAAAGGAATAAGCAGTGTTCTACTTAAACTGCTCTCTGCATGAGGGAAAGGTTCCTCAAAGGAAGGACTAAAAAGGGGTATTGACGTACTCTATTCCTGTCCTGTACAGGCCTTGGTGAGATTTATTTCTGATGAAATAAAATGCCTTTTGTTCCCTTTTCTCTGAAGCCTTGTCCTCTGTGGCAGCAGAGCAGAGTCAGATATAATTGAAGGCAAGTTCAGATTAGTTAATCACAGGTTTGTCTTGTCTGATATTACACACCAGTGGTGAAACACCAGCCTCAATAAAGCAAATGAAAACTTTAGCATTGGCTTCAATGGAGTCACCATTTCATCCAGAACATTCTCACACATATTGGGTTATACTGGGGACACAGGGATCCTTTAACTCAGTACAGAATGAGCGAATTACCTTTTTGGTCCTATTGAAAAGTCTAAGAAACTTGAAGTAGCCAGCAAGGCTGAGAGCCTCTTAGATCGTCTCATTCGCATGGAGCAAGACTGCCAACCAGGGTTTAAATTCTTCAAACCATATTTCAGGACAAAATGAACACAAAGCGATTACCTGGGCCCTTGGACATGAATCAGAAAAGCGAAAATCCTTGGAGGGATTTGTTTGTATGGGCAGTACTTCAAAACCGGCACAAGATGGCAAACTATTTCTGGGCTATGGTAAGCTCCGAGCTGTAGCCGCTTCAGGTGAAGTAATGCCATATTTCAAGTTTACGAGATGTTTTTTTGCTCAGCCTTGCAGCTCAGATGACAGATGGGCTCGTTTCCAAAACACGAGAGGTGGCATTTATGGGCCCTTTCATCTCTGCGTGGCTCCTGCCCGCGGGGCCAGGGGGAGCAGGAGCAGGTGTAAATCAGCCCTGCTCCCGATGAGTCCCAGCTCCCAGGAGCAGGGTTTGTGCCTCCGACAGTCGGCGATTGTTTGGCTCCAAGCGTGACCCGAGGGAAGTGGGAGCCGTGAAGCATCTCCAGCTTACGTGCTGGACGCGTAGGGAGCAGCATGACGCTCTCCAAGGCTGCGCTTTGAGCTGGCATAATCAGCTCCTGTTTCACAAGCCAGCCCTGTCCCCCACATCTGGGATCCTCCCTGCCCCCGTGCAGAGAGAGAGAGCCCTCAGCTCCGTCTCTGAGCTTGCAGAGCAGCGCATCTGGCCGGAGGCTGCCGGGCTGTGTGCGTGCGGACACATCGGCACCTTGTGGGGCCTGCTCCGCGCCAGGGCTGTGCCTCTGCCAGCTGGGCTCCCTCCTGGCTCCTGCATCCCTGACCCAGCACAGCCATGCTGGAGCTATCTCCACACAGGGAGAATGCGTTGCTCTATTTCCAAAGCATATTGTTCCCCTTTCTGTCCTTGATTGCTATCCCAAGGCAGGTCCCTCTACGAGCCTGGGCCCAAAAGTCTCCAGCCTTACAAGGCACAAGAACTACCAATAGAGAATCATGGAATAGTTTGGTTTGAAATGACCTTAAAGATCATCCAGCTCCAACCCCCAGCAAGGGGCAGGGACACCTCCCACTAGACAGGTTTGCCCCATCCAGCCTGGCCTCGAACGCTGCCAGGGATGGGGCATCCACAATATGTGGTTTTAATTCTCAAATATCATCAAAACTGTCATTTTGATCATAATTTTTGGCTTTCGAATCTGTGCTGGAGGGAAGATTTTTCTTGAAAAGCACCTTTTTGCTGTTTGATGTGTTGCATAGTGCAACACATCGAACATGCATCATGGTGTTGCATTTCCCCATTCAGAAATGCCCTCCAGTGGAGGGTGGCAGCAGCGCCCCTTTCAATTCTACAGGGTCAGGAGGGTGTAGCTTCAGCTCTGGCAGCCTGCAAGATCCTGAAAGAGATGTCCCGCCTGGAGACAGAGACCAAAGCAGCCTGTATAATGAAAGAGGCCAAGTATGAGCAGCTCGCTGTGGGTAAGTAATGGCACTTTTTGAATGGCATTGAAAATTTATGAAGGAACTGCCATTGGAAGGCAAGCAAGTGAAAAAAAATACAGTTTCAGTCGTAAAAGGTCAACTGTCATGAATAATTTAACAGCCTTGCAGCACAGGCAGTCCCAAACATTCAGATACAGAGGAAAGATTAAAAACCCACTCATTTTGGAAAAAATTCTGTTCCAAGACAGGCCCCCTGGGATGCACAGGTACTCTCCCGCTGCTTGTTGGTATTTTAATTCTCTGATCCTAGTACAAGGTGGGTTACAGTGATGTGAAAGATAGAATAGCCAAACCACTTCCAGGCTCACAGCAGCCTGCTCTTCCTGCAATATCAAGCTTGCTCTGTAAGGGCCACTAGAGCAACAAGTTTTAAGTTTTGTCATTGCAGCTAAAAATAATTTGAGATTACCTCACCCAGAAGAGGGCCAAGTGCACTGCAAACTGCAGCGAGGCTCAGGCTGGTTTTGCAGCAGAGGAGATGCCCCTCCCTACAGCAGTCAGATCAGGCATCCGCAATGCTGGAACGCTGAGCCCTCGCCCCTCTGCTTGCTGTAGGAACAGATGTCTGCACACAAGCTCCTCTGCTCATCTGACTTCAGTCCAATCCACACCTTCACTGCTGTGAGGAGAGGGCTTTAAAATGTGCCCCACATGGAAACAAACACAGGGGCTCCTCTTCCTTTGAGGCAGTTCATCAGGCAGCTGAAGGCTCATGCGGGCATTGCTGCATTATTTACACAGAGATCACATTTTCCCTTCTTCTCACAGGGACATTATTATTTACAGAAATTAAAAATGAGGTGCTCATATAATCACAGGGCTTGAGTAATTTAGTTATGGAATTATGGAGCCTAATCCAATACAAAGAACTTTTTCTTCTTAGCTTTGCTAAGGATTAGATCAGATCCTCAGTTTTCATTTCTGGCCTGGATTATGCAAAGCAAACTTTCTTTAAGAATGATAAATACCACATCAACTAGAAAAGATATCTATATATAATTGTAAGTGCACTTGACCTTTTTGCCCAGCCTCACTGTGTAACAAGGTGTAGGCTGGCTTGGGAAAGGTACTGAGATAATCAAGTGAATCAGTAGAATGGAACAGACATGAGAAGCCAGATCTTGTCTAATGAGAACATCTTGTTTTGTTGGGGTTTTTTTGGTTGGTTTTTTTTTTTTTTTTTTTGACTCATTAAATTTATCCTGGTTTCTAAGCTCCAGGACCAGTTTCTCTGGAAACAATTATGCCATAACACTACACCAAATCTAAAATTATTTTATGTCAAGTAGCTCTGTCTCAAAATGAAGGATTTGTTGTCTACAAGACAAAGCTGGGCTGCTTGTCTTCTTTAGTCTGTTCAGGAAAGCGAGGACAGCATGACAAAGTGTAAGAGGATCACCCAAGAGATAATTTTTTTGTCTGTGTTTCCTTCATATGGCAGAACTGTTCAGTGAATGCTACCACAACAGTGAGGAGAGAGCATTTGCTCTGTTGGTGAGGAAAAATCAGTACTGGAGCAAAACCACATGCCTTCAGCTGGCCACAGAAGCAGATGCAAAGTCTTTCTTCGCACATGATGGTGTCCAGGTAAGTTTTACATGCCCCCAGGGCCTTGAGTTGGACACAGGAGAGGGCAATACAGGAACTGAACAACCCCAATGAATGTATTCCCCTGAGAGCCATTTTTCAGTGAAGGGACTCTTCTCTCCCCCTAGCAACAGACAAAAAGGACATTATACCATGTCCTTGCCAAAGCAGCCCAATTCCCCTTTCCCCACCTCTCATCCAGCTGGCACACAGGCCAGTGTGCTGAGGAGAAGGTTTAGCCCTTAATCCATCGTGTGCTTTTTTGCTTTTTATTCCTTTCTTGCTCACAGAGAAGCATCAGAAAAGCACTATAAATCTGCCTGGGGCATAATGAAGCTGCTCCAAGATGTGAGGTAACTCTTTGTTCAGATTCAAGAGAGAGCTCACTGATAAAAGTTAAATTAAATTACTATTCAGCTTTGCTCTCACAACCTGACTTCTCTCTGCATACACAAATCTAAATTAAGAGTGATGCTGCTTTTATCTCCCAGTGCCTGACTTGGGCTTCCTTAGTACTACAGATGTTGCTTAATTCCATTTGGCTTGCTGTTCTTTCCACTGGTCTCCAAATAACTCTTTGCGTACTCCACATCTGCTGAAGGACACACAGAGGACCTGTTTGCTCTGAAGCTGTGAGGTTTTCAGAGCATCCACTGTTTTAGGAGTCACTGAACATAGGTGTACTTCACCTACAAGTATCTTTTTGTGGTATTAAAGCCATCTCTTCTCTTCTTGACTTTCAGGCCTTCCTGACAAAAATATGGTGGGGAGACATGTCTACAAGCACACAGATCCTCAAGTTAATCTGTGCATTCTGGTGTCCTTTCCTAATCTACACCAATTTAATATCATTCAGGTATAAACATAACTATGTGAGTGCAAGAGATAAATAAGTAAGTGATGAAAAATAAGCCATAAAAAATATTCAGACTCAAAATTTCTCCCTGAAGTGATTAAAACAATAGCATCATCTAACATCACCTAACCAAATAATTTTTCTATGGGGCTGAGTGATTTCTGTGTCCCGTTACATACTTTAAAGATCAATGCCATGGTTTCACAGAGATCATTCTATTTTGCACAGTCCACAGGAAAGCTTTTTTTGAATTCTGTCAGCTCCAGATTCTACACAGCAATGTGTAGAGTATCTGCAGCTGTAGCACCATTTGTTTTTAGATTTGGAGATGCCTGGCTCAAACCTCAGTATCTTATCCAAGGAAAACAGCCATCACAAAGCAGTGTTATCAGCCACAAGCCTTGATAATCATAAGTCAAGCTTAAAAACGTGGGACTGACATTAAATTATCAGTCAATCAAAATCAATTAAGATTTTCAAATTCAGTGCCTTACAATCTTAGATTTTCTTGAAAAAGAGTCCATGCACTATAAACATCAAGAAAACAAAACAAAACACCCTGCACTACAAAAATCAATCAACTAAATAAATTTTTAAAATAGAAAAGAAAAAAAGAGTAGCCAAGGCTGCTCAGGTGGTTGTAAAAATTATGGATCTGAAACTTTAGGAAAACCTCAAACATTCAGTGAATCATATACAAATCATAAGAATTAGCAATATGAAATGACATGTTATTATGAAATACATGTTTCTTAACTCTTAAACTACATAAAAAGCAAGAAGAAAACTTGTTTGGCAATGCTGACTTAAGATTTGCCTTCTGCCAGTATCACTAAAGTTGACCTTCTGGCAGCCAGATTCACAATTTCATTTAATGTGATATTTTGTCAAAGTTTTCATGGAAAGGTTTGAATTATTATACATAAAGCAATCCTTTCCAAATTTCCATATTTTTGCTTCCTTTCCCTGGAAATGCAAGAACTGTCACATGTCCCCTACTACTTCTGGCATTTCTCTTCTTAATTGCTACTAAGAGTAACTAGGAATGGAGCATTGAGCAATTCTCTTCTAAGCCTGACTGAGGGGGTTACTTCTGCTCAAATCCTAACTATTTTGAGGAAACTGAGCATCCTGCTCCATTTTTGTGAAGCACTCCAATTATCACTTCTCTGAATCTTGTGGGTGACTTCAGCCTCCTCCTTAAAAATAAATAGAATTTGTAAAGATAAAGTTTATGCCCAATTTAATAGCTCCCCAGCAGAGCAGATCCAAGATAAGTACTTGCTAGCAGTTCTGTATCAATGCCAATCCAGTAGTGAAAAATGGCTAAGCACCATCCTTTAACTAATGAGTTTATTTCCTTACAGTGAGGAAAAACAATCAAAGAATGAGCCAGAGCCATTCAGAGAGCTGGACAGTTTGGATTCAGAGAGGACTCTGTTTTTCTCCAAGGAAGAAGATAGGTAAGTTTAAAACCATCAGCTAATGTAGCTTTTATGACAACAGTCAAAGAACAGGACACGTCTTGTGTATTGTGTATAAGTGACCATCATCCTTAGATCATCAGTTAATGCTCTAAGGAGGAGCTGAAGGGCCAAGAAAGTCATTACTCCTCAGAAAGTACCCTTTGATTATTGCTGTGCCCTTTGATTACTGCTGTTGTTGCTCTCTAAAAGGAATATAGGAAAAGAAACAGCACTGCTTTAAGGAGATACCAGTTTAATTTTTCTGAGCAGGTAATTTCAACAAGAAATTAAGAACAAAGAACAAGGAATTTACTTGGGAATCAAATAGCATTCCCTGACATTCCTATCAGCTCATGATGATTAATACCCAATGGATTTTAGAAATTTATCAGATTACTGAGCTGAGCAGAAAGAAGGTCCTCAGCAAAACCTTGCATCACTGCAGACGTTCTTATGAAGGTGTACTTGCACCCATCAGTACCAGGGAATTTTACATCGAGTCAACTTCTCATGCTCTTAATTGATATTTAACAGATGAGCCCCAACGAACCTTATGAGTTAGAGGCAGCATCACACAAATGGGTAACTGAGCACAAAGGTTTTGTCAGTTGCTTGTGGTCAGTCATAGATCTTTGATTCAGAACAGAATCCTCCCTATACTTCTACCACACACTTATCACCAAAACCTGGGAGACCACAAGGACTTAAGTCAGAATATGCAGGCTTTTGATTGGCACAAAGTCCTCTTAATGGCTAAATAGTGCTAAATTGCCTCTTAGCTTTTCCATGATTTAAAGAGAACTCCAGAAATATGTGACCAGTGGTAGAGAGGAAGCATCAGCTGCAGTGCAAAGTCCTGGACCAAGTCAGAGTTATTAGGTTCTATTTTTACCTCTGGCATTTAACTGCTAGTATATTGGAGAAAATCATTAGTTCTTCTCTCTCCCTCCCTAACCTATAAAATAGGTGTAAAAGCATCTCCCTCTTGGGAGCTATTTGTAAGCAATATCATAAAGCACTTCCATATCCTGAGTGCAGCATGGTTTGGTCATTATATTCCATGTTCCAATTGCTATTATCCTAGCAATTTATTTTAACAAAGAGGCTCTCTCCATCCCAGATCTATTTCAGCATCTTACAGTAAAGCTGCAATTATCTGTTTATGATATTAGCCTGTTACCATGGGAATGTATCTCATGATGTCATAAATTGAGAGGTTGTACAGAACCAGGCATATAGAAAAGATTGGCCCCAAAGAAAACTTTTCCCTTGTAACAAATGTATTTAATAATTAGCAAGATTGTCAGAGGAAATTAGAAACCAGTGAAGAGTCCTTGTTTATTTTCTGTGAGGTGAAATTGAAAACATACCCTAGTGTGCACATCATTTGTTGGAGATCAAACTTCTGAGTAAGAATCACAAAATTAAAGGTCCAATAACATTCCTAGCTTACACAGGAGAGCATTTTATGTGGAAACAAATCCTCACACAAATATCAAATTGCTATCAAACTTGCATTTTCTGCACAGGATACTTTCCATTGCCAATAGATACCACCTCATGTTCCAAAACACAGCAAAACAGCTGTAAATGTACAGGTCAAATTTCCCTTCAGTTACCAAAATACTTGCATCATTCCACACCACTCAAAGACTACCTTAGTACATATTTTATGAGGTCAACTCTTTTTGCTAAAAGGCCTCTATATTGCTGTTTTGCAACTTACTCTAATTTAATCACAAAGGGCAAGATGCCAGTTATGCAAAGCAACAAAGTATTCTTCAGTGGGTCTATCAGATTCCAGCAAGGATAGTCAAGAAACACAGGCTTAACACTATCCAGTGCTTAGAGACTGGGTCAGAAGTTCAAAGTCACAGCAACAACAAGAACTTCCACAGACAAACACTGCAAGAAATTTTAAAGCCAAAATAATTAAGAGCTGACTCACAAAAATTCATTGGCCATTTTCTTTTCTTTCCTATTTTTTAGGTTTATAAAGGCAAATTACCCTCCCTCCTCTCCTTGTGCATTTGTAGTCCATGCAGAACACAATGAAGTTAACAAATAAAATAATACAACTAAACTGAAATAATAAACATGCTCATAGAATCCTGATGTGACTTTGTTTTTCAAAACCTTCTTTTTGATTTGAAGTATTTCTGCTATGGTAATATGATTGCTCTGACTTCTACAGCCTTCCCCCTTGGCCAGCCCCAGCATCTGGCTGTTACTATCTTACAAGAAGCTTTATATAGAATAATATTGAGCTTATTCCCATGAACTAATTTTAGGAGATTGTCACCAAGCATGTATTCTTTTTGGTTTGCAGAGGAAATGACACATTGGAAAAACAGAACCCTTCTGCAAACACAGCATGGGCAACATTCATATTTACCCGGTGGAGAAAATTCTGGAGTGCCCCTGTAACTGTGTTTATGGGGAATGTTATCATGTACTTTGCTTTTCTCTTTCTATTTACTTATGTCCTTTTACTGGACTTTAAACCACCTCCACCTCAGGGTCCATCTGTCAAGGAAATTGTACTCTACTTCTGGGTGTTTACCCTTGTCTTGGAAGAGATCCGACAGGTGAGTAACCTGCATCACCTCAGTGCCAACACAGCAAAAGCTCCAGCAATACTTGCAATAGATTTACAATCTATACAAGTGTACAGGTTTGGACATTTCAAGTGTCAGGTACACAGAACAACACAGAACTTAGCTTATCCTAAACATCTCCCCTCTCTCTCTCAGAGCAAGCTCTTCCTCCACTATATAAACCTACATCTCTACCTCTGTTTTTCCGTCCTACTGCAGCCTTAGCCAAGTCAAGTGGGCTGCCAGCATTCAGATATTCTCTGCTTTGTAAAGTCCCTCTCTGATTTCACTCCACAGAACTAGGTCCTCCCACCACAGTGTAAGTTATAGTCTACACCTGTAAACACAGCAGACAGCTCTACATCCTTTTAGGAGATTCTTCCCTGCTGGGGACTGTTTAAAAAAATCACAAGTAAATGAATTCAGATTATTTGTGGCTTTTCCTAAAATAATTTTCAACTCAAATTTTCAACTCAGACCTTTTTTGGGCTTGATTTTCTTAAAAAATGCCCAACCAAACAAAACCACCAACCCCTAAAAGCCCTTCTCCATTAGTCTCCTATTACTGGTTTTGGAAAGTCCTCAGTTTAAAAACTGAAACAATAGCAGCGGTGCAAGTGTGTTGCCACTGTGGGTTGCACAAAGCTCTTCTCTTCAGATACAAAAGAAAAGCAGTTACAATCATTTACTCTGGAAGAACCAGTACGTGTTCCTTATTTAAGCAAAAGAGACAGGAAAGTTTGTCACAATTTACTTGAAATTATGCAGCAAGACCATTAACAGAGAAGGACATGGAAATATCCGGATCAAAGAACATTTCATTATAAACCTGTAAAACATGAAGACTGCCAGGCTAAAACCCAATTAAGAAAGCCAACCCCTTACCTAGATAATCAAATGTGCCTTCACTGACAATTCCAGCACAGAAATGCCAAATCTGTTCATGCTGTTCATAGCAATGCCTAGAAACTGAACTCTGACTGGAAGCTGTATTGTTTAACTCCTTTTTTTTCCCCCTTGTTACGCTCATAATTTGTTTTTGCTCTTTGCAATGAAAGAGAAAATGGCAACAGGTATTATGTTAAAACTCAGAAGGAAATCATGAAAGTGGAAAGCTATCAATGCCACTGGTTATTTCTCTTTTTCAGAGTTTCTATACAGATGAAGACACAAATTTAATGAAAAAGTTTAAACTGTATGTGGAAGATAACTGGAATAAATGTGATATGGTGACCATATTTCTCTTCGTAATTGGGGTAATCTGCAGGTATATATTTGCATCAGTAGCAAGGGCTCTGTATATCAACTGACAGCTGAGTCTCACGTGCATGAGGGGACAGGCTCTAACATTCATTTTTACAGACTTTGAGATGTGTTTCTGCAGTAGGAGCCTCTAAAATTGATATATTCAAACACATGTACTGAAAAGCTCTGCTTTGTTTTCTGAAATCCCTTTTACTCAAAGTACCTTATTTTTCATTATTTGTTAATAAGTCTCATTGAAGCCAAGAGAGAGAAAAGTGTTCCTGCATCTTTTGGTTATTTCTCTTCACTGTACAGACATGAGTAGTACTTGCTGAGAGTTGATATTTCATTCCATGTCTTCTGCAGGATGCTGAACTCAGCTTTCCAAGCTGGCCGCACAATACTCGCCATTGATTTTATGGTGTTTACACTTAGACTTATCCATATTTTTGCAATTCACAAACAACTTGGACCAAAGATCATAATTGTGGAAAGGATGGTAAGTGGGAGTTTGTCTCAGATAAATACTTGTGCCTTCTAAGAAATGGAGAGTGGGAAATCTTGTCTTTAGAAAGGAAATAACTTTATAATCTGACTTTATTTTACACTTTTAAGGCCTGTCATTTTGCATTTTCCTGTATTCTATTATAGATGGAATGTTTGAGGTAGATCTTTTCACAGACCTCTGCAGTGCAGTAAGCTGGTCCAAATTTACTAATCCTTGTATCTTACCTAATAATTTATCCTCAGATCTGGCTCACAAAGAGCAGTCTTTGCCTTACTGCTATTCCCCCTACTTCCTAAGCTGCATGCATCCAGGGCAAAGACCTCAGGCAGATGACAGTCCATGTACATAAGGGCAGGGCTTCCAATAAATGACTTGGGGAAACAAATAATGGTTTTCAGCAAGTGTGGGGGAAAAAAATATCAATGAAAAAGGATAGTTACAAGTTCCCTAAGGACTTATTCTTACTTGTACTTTTCAGCTTGCTGTTACAATGAAAACATATTAGTACTTTGTAAGTAGATGTTGGAAGATGTTGATGAAATATTTTTTTTTATTACTGCTCTCCTGCAAGAAACACAACATTGGGATTGCAGTTACTGTGCTTGGGTATGTTGAAATAGCTTTTTATTTAGGCATGTTAATCCTCCAGGTCAATTAGCTCATGCCAACTGATTAATAGAGTTCATCTAATTGTAAGTACCATTACAGAATCTACAAATATTTTATTTGTGACTCACAGCAGAACTCAGTAAAAGCTCTACAGTCTAAACAAGCCTATACATTGAATAAACATAACTACCAAGCTATTTGGATTTGTCTACAAATGCAATAACTGGAACTCTAAGATGACATTTGGTTGGACTAGCAAAAGGGTAAATGGCAAGTAAATATTTGTTCTTGTTCATTATCTAGCTTATGGCATTAGCAGACCTCTATTGTGAGAGAAGAAGTCAGAGCTACAGCTCCTAACCCTTCCTTTGCTGCCTGCCAAGTTAAACCAGGGCCTTGCGCAGCTCCTACCTGTGCCCACTCTGCTGGCACCTGCAGTCCTGCAAGATAACACTGGGGTTGGGAAGATGCAAACAAGAACATAAACAGCAGCCTAGAAAAAGCCCTACCAGGGACCTTTCATCTTTGCCCCACCCAAGCCAACACAATGCCTCAGCTTTGGTATTTCAGTGTTGAACTTTACATCAGAGGAAGAAACAGCAAAGGTTGCCTCAGTAAATGAAACCTGCCTGAAGGGTTCAAGGGTGTTCAAGCAAAATCATCTCCCTTATTTTAGAGAGAAGCAATCCCAGATGGTCTCTTACTGTCTTTCCCCTTTATACCCTTGCTACAGATTTGCTGAAACAGGTCTGGTAATTGCTAAAATTCCAGAAAAATACTCATTTCCAGAGAGACTGTAGATTGGAAAAAAAACAGTTCCAGACTTGTCACCACTCTCCCATCACCATGATACCATTACAGCCCTGCAGCATTCCTAAATTTAGATCATCCAGAAAACAAAAAAGATTAATGGAAGTCAGACATAAACTTTGTCTTGCCTGGCTTAGAGATGATGTTTCTTATCAGAACTCCAAGTAACATCCTGGAGCTCTGAAATGCCTAAGCTTTTGGGTAACTGTACAATCCAATAATCTAATTGAAAGGAATCTACAGTCCCTAATGAACTCTGTCAGATCAGATGGGGAGAGGATGAAGTGTTCCTCTTCCACCAGGGAAAAATTATTGCACTTGATATTCATATTAGATTTTTTTTTAAGTAAGTGTTTTAGGATTCAATTACTTCTGCTTCTGTAGAGAAACACAATGTTTAAAAGCAGGAAGCCCCAAAAAGAATCTTTCAGATGCATCACTTAGCTTGAAAACTGAAGACAGAAGGAACCTGATCCTTGCAGCCTTCACTGCCTGCTGTATCAGTGGCTCAGTACTCATCAATGAGCACTGACTGCTACCAGGATTCTCTGCTGTAATTCAAGGAAAGCAGTCCATGAGATAGCTCACAGAAAATAGTCACTCAGATGATAAAATGCATTTCATTTTTAAATGTTTGATTATTGGAAAGCAAGATTTTAGTTTAAAATGTGGCTTTATCTAAATGAGCTATCAAAGAATGCTTACTACAGGCCAAGGACAATATGGTAACAGCAAGGTCAGATGAGAAATTCTGTGCATGGAACTGTATCCTAGTCCACCTCCTTCAACCTAAACGAGCTTGTAAAGAAACAGAATTATCTGAGCCATATTCCTACAGAAAGACTACTGTTCCTTGACTATGCTATCACAGTCACTGCCCCTGCTTTTCTCCCCTCTCCCTCTGTTTTTTAGATGAAGGATGTTTTCTTCTTTCTGTTTTTCTTGAGCGTGTGGCTCATTGCCTACGGTGTGACAACTCAAGCTCTGCTCCATCCTGATGACAGCCGAGTGGAATGGATATTCAGAAGGGTTCTTTATCGTCCCTACCTTCAGATATTTGGCCAGATTCCACTGGATGAAATAGACAGTGAGGAAACTTCTTTCCCCCTAACTTGGCCATTTTTGAATGCACACTTCTGATGAGAGCATGGAGTTCCCTCCAAGTATTGCTCTTCTTTAATTTTGCTTTTTTTAAATCTCTGTCCTACGGGCCAAAGCTTACACATTACTGTCACACAAATCGTGTATTTGCAAAGAGATAACGGGCATTGTGGAGCTACATCAGAGTGTAAGGGCTGGCCCTGTTTAGATAAGCTCTCAGAAATACACAAGGATTTGCAGTTTTAAAGGCTGGCATACCTGGTTTCATTTCAATCCATTTCCTTTCAGTTTAACCTACACCCAGATAACCCTCTGTAAACTCAAATATAATAAATAACAGCACCTCCACACATTTTGGCAGTAGTTTAATGCAACAGTGTTAAAGCAGTACTGCTCTGCCCATAAGCAAACACATGTTTTAAAATAAAATTACTCCAGAGCATTTATTTACTCTGGAGATAAAGCTGCCCAAATCAAATAAAGCTAGTAATTGCTTATGTGCAGCATTGCAAATAAAACAACATTAAAATAATCACAAGACACTGAAATAATTAGACACAGAAGTTCAAAGGCAACATTTCTGATAGGTAAGCAGGTAAAATACAGAACAGGTCACCCACCTCCCAGGGAAGTCTGCAGTAACACCACAGCATTTAGCCAGTGTTAAATGTCACAGCAATAACGAAGTGGGAGTCAAACTTGGAGCAACATAAAATAGAACCCAAAAAAGCCAAAGACAGAAGCAAACTAGTAAGCATTCTCTCATGCTCACTGTGCTTTGTAAGAAAAAGCATGTCTTCAAAAAGCCAAAACACCTGAATGACACGAGAGAGGAAAGTGATTCATGTCCATTTTAAATACCTATGGTGTAAGCATGTACAGCACAATCAGTCACCCCTATTTCCATTAAAGTAATTGGAAAGAAACAAATACTTCTGGAATATAATTCAACTCATTTGCCAAAAAGTCAGGCATAGCACTCCCTAGAAAGGTGAGTTTCTCTCCACTGAAACTCCAGTGGGCGTCTCTACCTGGGTAAATAACTAGTTAAGAGTAACAGAGGAAAAAAGAACCAATTACATGGGCAGCTTCCAGAAGGGATTAATTCATCCTAGGGCCCTCTGGGTCTTATTCTGTTTAACATCTTTATGAAATATATGGAAAGGGAGAGGGGTAATGAGGAGGACAAAATTTGCTGACAAAACTGCATCGCTGGGTAGCAAAGACAAAAACTGACACCTAAGAGAGGCAGAGGAGCCTCATGAGTGCTGAGTCATCAAATGAAATTCAGTGTAGATAAGTATAAGCTAGTGCCCTTGGTGAAAGAAATCCCAGCTTGGTGAGCTTTGATATAACCACATGCTCTAATGAATGTAACCAGGGGGTTATCTGTAGCACCAGGGAAAAGGATTACTAGGGGAAAAAAAGAGGGGAAAAAAAGTAAATATCATTATGCTCCTCTAAACTTGTGGGTTTAATTCACAGCTGGAGACAGAATACAGCACTAGGCCTCTAGTCTGATGCAGTAAAACCAGACATTCATCCTAACCTCAACCTCAGATACACAAAGCACTTTAAATTTAGAATGAGGAACCAATCCCCTTCCCAGCTTTTACTGAGTTTTCTCTTCCCACCTCTGTGCCAGGCATGAGGACACAAGGATGTGGGGGAGCACAAACTCAGAGGAGGTCTGATTCTGACAACTCAAAACCAGTCTAAAAAGGATACAGCCCTTTCAATACAATCCCTTTTATGATGAACACTACTACAAAGCCAGCTGTGACAGACACCTTGCCACTAAACAACCAGCCAAGCTGTGGAGATCTGCAGTGTCCTAGGGCTGCAAACATCTTGCAAAACAATGCAATGTCTTTTTATGTACACAACACAATTATGCTTCCACAAAACCAAAGAAAGAAACACAGCATTAGGATTTGCCATAACTATATTTTTTCCTCCATCTTCCTTTGCAGCATCACGAACATATCCCAGGAACTGCACATTTAACCCCCTGCAGATTCTGCAGGAGAACACTCCATCCTGCCCTAACAGCTATGCCAACTGGCTCGTCATACTCCTGCTGGTCATCTTCCTGCTGGTCACAAACGTCCTCCTCATGAACCTCCTGATTGCTATGTTCAGGCAAGCGGGGTTTCACTATGTACTAGGACAGAGGCTGCAAAGACTTAAGTGGATGCCCACATTTTATACCTCACTGCTGGCTATTCCTTTTAAAATACACTTGTAATTTTCCTAATGAATATTACGTGGGGGTTGGTAGGCAGAATCCTGTGATCAGACAGCTCTAAAGTTTTCATCATCCTTACTCTAGTCACATGGGAGACAAGGAGAAAAGAAGCCTCTTTTACTGCTAAAAATTCAATTAAACATGCACAGAAGGGTCTGAGTCCCTGGCTGTGTGGAACCACAAATCTGCAGGTGCACAGGAGCCATAAACTTGGCAGGCTTTACAGTGGATGATTTGCACATCAGGGAAATGCTTGTTGTCAACACAGTTAATAACGATTCATTTCATTGAAGAACTGATGTGGCATGTTTGCTGATCTCTCCTGAGAAAAGTAGAATTATCTTTCTTTAAAAAAACCCAAAAAAGCCAAACAAAACAAATGTATCTTTTAACATTTGAAGACTGCAACTGCAATTCTTGTAATATCTAAGAATTTGCGCAAACTTTAGATTAAATTAACACTACTTGCTGACCTTGCTGTTCCTTTTTTAAAGTAAATACAGGACTAAATTTTGTTATTTTCATCTTTGGCTTGTTGTGGTGAAAAGAATTACATGCTTTTATTCCTCTCTCCCCCCACCAAATTACAGTTACACTTTTCAAGTTGTCCAGGGCAACACAGACATCTTCTGGAAAGTGCAGCGCTACAACCTGATTGTTGAATACCATGGCCGGCCTGCCTTAGCACCACCATTTATCATTATCAACCACATTACTCTGGTTCTCAGATGGCTCTTCAACAAAATGGAACACAAGAAAAAACACCTGGGTGAGTTATTAACAAATGTGATCAAGCAACTGTAGAGCCTGACTCTCTCCAAGGACATGGCGCATACACAAAACAGCAGAGCAAGATGGATTTCCTTAAGCTGGGAGTCACAATTTATTTTTAACAAAGAGTGCCAGGAGAATACAAACAAAAAAAATAAGGTTTATAATTTAAACTATAAACAGTTTCCCACAGTGCATTTCTTGATGCAGCATAGTTATTACGATAGAGGTAGCAATATAAAATGGGTTATAGGGATTTGATTTCTGAAGATTTAACAATTTATAGGTTTAAGGAATAGTTATTTCATTTGCTTCTGAGTTGTAGCAATTATTAACCCTAAAAAAACCCCTTCCTTTAGCATAGCAACTTTTCACTACTAGTATCAGAGAAAAAGGGATTAAATATAATTCTTATCTTATTTTTCCTACAGAAAGAGATCTTCCAGTGGGCCTCGATCAAAAAATCATAACATGGGAGCTGGTGCAAAAAGAACATTATCTCGTAAACCTTGAGCAAGAAAAGAAAGAAAGCAATGAAGAAAGGCTGAAGGCCACATCTAATAAGTAAGTTATTCTGACCAATAGGAAGAGTAACTTGTAAGCCTTCAGCTTTCAGTGAGTTCAGCATTGAAGTTCTTGTAAAGCTTACATAAAGGGTCCAACTGGAATGCAGTTAGGAAACACAGAGTCCATGAAAAAATGTGAGGCCAGCATCACTACAATGTTAGAGAGTGACAAATACTCTAAAAGTATGTACAATTATAGACCTGCCAGTTCCAGCCAAATCTGCAGCCAAGCTCAATGAAAATCTTATTCATGAAGAAAATGGTGGAAAAACAGTTTGTTTGCTAGACTGCAGCACAAGTAATTTCATCCCCTACAGGAATATAACACAGACTTCTGAATGAAAGTTTAAGATGCCTTGAATTAGCCACAGATGCAGAAGAACAAATACTTATGCTTTTATGGCAGGGGACTGGGTCTCCATTCGTGTACCTCTCTATATTTCCCCACTAGGAACATCACTTGAATTGGTTTAGTCTGATAAAATAAAAGTCCTAGATTCATTATTCAGAGGTTTAAACTTTTAAGTGAGACACAAAGTAGTTATATGCAGGGAGAACAGAAATATCTAAGACAGAAAAGCACTCCTTAAGAAGCTTTTAACACATATTCCAGCTGTTTTCTCTTACAATAAAACAGACTTCAAATAGAGGTGCAACGGGTGTGAAAGTTACCATAATAAGAAAGTGCCATGGAAATGTTCCTGTGCTGTCTTCTTTTTTTCAAAATAAACCTCCAACTCACAGAATAGCTGGAAACCAAAACACTGTACTTCCATTCTTGGAAAATAGTCCTCTCCTTCTAATTCACATAGACCCTAAACTCATTATAATTTAGAATGGCTATATAGGTTTAAACTTGATTCTCATAAGCAGATCACTGACAAACCCCAGGAGTGAGAGCTTAATTGTTGAGATAATGCAATAAATGTATGTGCAATTGCTCCCAAACAAAGGGTACTATATCCTTTATAAAATAAAGATGGTACTTTGTAGGTGAAGTTACTAGAGGGGAAAAGTGAGAATCCATTTGACTTCACAATATTTCAGGTATAGCAGAGCAACAGGAAGACTGGAAGAGATTCACATGAACACCACTACCCCCATGCTTCTTCTTTTTGCTCTTAGGTGGTAGCCGTGTGGTTTCGAAATCTTAGGAAACCCTCAGGAATTGATTCTTTGAACTTTGGCTGCACTGAACCAATGTCAAAATGCATTACACCCACCCAGCACCAGATATTTCACAGAGATGGGATTGGAACACTGCCTGTGAGAGGCAAACTCTGAAAGAGTAGCTAGGAGAAAACAGAGAGGGATTTGCCAACCCTATGAGGAATCAGATGCTAGGAATAAGGAACTGATGGGAGAACAGGTGAAGGATGCAGAAAGCATGGGGATAATTCAGCAATTTGGAGGCACCATGTGGAAGCTCCTTAAGCAATCCCTGTGGAGTGCAGGGAAAAAAGGGATTTGACTGTCAAGCCAGCTTCCAGAAATGAAAGTTTGCATAAATTTTGAGTGGCTTATCTCTGTTGTGGCCTCAGTTCTCACAGCAGGATCAGTTTCCATTCAGTACTGATGTTTCCAGGTAGGAAAGACACAAGTGGCTCAAAAGACAGAGCAGCTCCTTTCTACTGCCCTTGATTTCCACAGCAACTGAGGTTACATTGCCCTCACCAGAAGCTGAATAGCTGCCCTGACCTGTCAGTTGTGAGTCCCTGGGCAACAGGTGCATGAGAATGTTCCAGAGATGCTGTTCTGCCCAAAAAAAAAAATACTTCTGTGAACACCTTAAAAGGACAAAACTTTTAGGAGGCTGTGGGATGTCTAAGCAGCACAGAGCTGCAGTGAAGGACCATGGGTATAGTAAAGTTAGATATGGTTTGTGTTTTATGATTTCTTCTGAAGCCTCTCCTTTTTGCTCAAGGTGTTTGCTTTGTTTCCACAGGGTGGATAATTTGTCTAAGTATTTTAGTGGATTGAAAGAACAAGAAAAACGTTTTAAAGTTCTGGAAGCCCAGGTAAGTAGTTTTTTCTAGGCATTTATATCAACTTTAGAATTTCACCATCTTACTCTCTCTCATTTACTGGTGTTTTGGCAGACCCTACATAGGGATAAAGGGACAGAAAAACAGATCTATCTTATGGTTTCACTTTCCTTATTGCTTTCTGGTAATATGTAAAGAAAAATGTCTCAACTCCTGTAGAAAGGAGAAAAGGGAATACAACATTTCTTGCTCTCTTTGGTAGTTTACTTGAGAGTGTTTATTTCCTTTGTTAAGGATGCTTCTGGAATGAAATGCTTCATCTTCTCCCCTCCCCCTTCTTGTCCTTCTCCTAATATTTTCATATTTTCTTTTTTTTTTTTTTTTTAATGTCAGCTTGGAAAATACACACATTCTGTCTGATCTGACCTAATCTTCTTGTACATCTAATTTTCTTAAGATACCAAGTACCAACACTCAAAAGGGAAGTGTCCAACACACAATTATGAAATCCAAATAATAGCAGGAAATTCTGTCTCGAGCTTTTGATGACAAACCCTCGCAATATAAACAAACAACCCTTCTTACACAGCCTGAAAATGTTAAACCACCTGCTATGTAGCACAACTCTTATTGTTTTCTTTATCTCTGCGACTCTCCTGTATAATTTTGGCCTCGCTGAAAATTCTTTATCTTAATACTCCTGCTACAGTTTCCTGCTCCCTTCTTATCCCTTTTATGGCTTCCTGAAAGAAGTCAGGCTATACAGGTCCAACAGAAACACACAAGGAATGCTTTATTAAGTTTGTGCCAGCCTGAGGTCTTGCAATATCCTCACAAAAGAGGGCAGGTATTTAATCACTACCTATTTTGTAGATTTGCTACTGTACAGCTGTTATCTCCTCCATGGCAGAGGTTTTAACCAAAACCAACCTCTTGTGCACTCAACCAGCTCCAAACTATACATGTAAGTACTGAAAACAATCATGGAAAAGCTAATTAATACAGCTGAACAACGTAGCTAAAATGCAAGGTGGAAAAATAAGACTGGAAAATAACCCCATAAGGAGCTTCCTAGAGGTAATGGGAATATAAACAGGGAACAAAATAGTCTTAGTTCAGAATGAAAAAATTACCTTTTGTAAAATACATTTAAAAGCTTTGGGGCAAGGACTGTCACTCAGGGTGAGTTAGAATAATCTCACCCAGTTCAAACACATGGACAAGTATTTATTTGCAACAGAGGATTGCCTTGGGGGTTTCTTGAGTCCATGAGATAATCCTACAGAAGTATTGCAAAAGTATTTAAAATGCATAGCAATAATCATTAAAAATAAAAACTGAGCAACTCTCCTATTATTTTTTTAATTAACAGAATTCATTTGCCTTTAGAACTGCACCCATTTCTGTCAGTTAAGAATTGTGTCCTGTGTCCCAGGCTCCACTGCATGGAGTTTTAATCATTAGAGACAGGAACAAGCTATTTCTCAGCCACTGCAGGATATCCAACACAATAAAGATTTTGGATATCCTTCTAAATGACCTATTTCAATATCAACCTAATGCTACTACACAAAACAGCCTCCAAAACCCATAAACTGAGCATCTATATATACTACATGGAAAAAAGTAGCTGGAAAACTCAAACAACATAACAGGACCTCAAGTCACACAGATTTGAGCCAACCTCAAGCTTTATTTAATTGTCAGAAGTTTTATATAACACTTATATGAGTTGCTTCATTATCAGTATTCCAATAAAACAACTCCATCCCATAGCAGGCTTCCCAGACATTTTGATACTGTAACTGCATAAAACCCCAGAAATTTAAATAGCTGAAAAATAACCCTGTGTTTATCATGTACTGAGCAAATGCAAATACAATCTACAGTGTCTTTTTTCCAACATTTTACAGTTTCTTAAGCAATTACTACTATGTGCCCCTTGTCCTAAGGCTTTTTAAACTAGTACATGACTTTTCCAATCCTATTAGGTGTGAAGAGTGCCAACACAGAAGTGCCTTTGCCACAAAGAAGGGAAAGAGAAGAGCGTGCAGATCAGTTTGAGACTGACATCAAATACATTGATAATTAAATTTTATTCTATTTCTTCACATTAAATCTTTTGTCCTACTGAACTACTGTAGAAGTAAAATCCTAATCTCTTGAAGGCCTAAGGGCAACAAGCTCTCTACACTTAGCAGTATCAGTGCCTGACATGCCTAGGGATTTTTGGTCTTTCTCCTTCAATTTCCAGGGCTTAGTTTCCTGCTGCTCCCATAGCACTTGGTCCTTTCTCCAAAACCATTCCACAAACAGCATTACAACTTTCTCCTCCAGGGTGACCCTACCACCTTATTTTCTAAATACCATTTGTTCTCCAGATACCACACCCTCAATTCACCATCACCACTGCCAAATTCCACCCTTCTCTGTTCAAGGAAGTCTCCCTTTGGAAAGGCAGTCACTTACGCACTTAAAAACAAGCTCCTTCCTTGGCCAAGACATCAGGCTTGTACTCCTGAGCTGCTTAGAAAAAGGAAATCAAGAAACAGTTTCCAAGGAAAGGGCCTGACACGTACCGCTCCTGGAGTTCCTACAACTCTCAAACAATTGCACTCACCAGCTTCTCTTCCCACCCTGGCTCCTAGGAGGTATTCCTTTGCTGGTATTCCTTCTAAGAGGCTCCTCACTCAATCTCAGAGAGTGGGATCACCTGGTTTTTGTTGGTCTCATGCCCTGTCACAGCTGCTGCCAGTTCCCTGCTGAAAAGGAGCCTTTGCCTCCATGTATCACACCAAATGGAATACCTCCTCTAGGCCTTAGCATCTGATTTCATTTTACTTTTCTTTCTCAAGGGTCAGGGGGAAAAAGCAATCACCCAAGAGTCTTTAAAACAAGAATGTGTACCAAGAATTATCCTGCAGTCCAAGAATTTGGGCTGTTTGTGGCTTTTTCCATTACTTAAACTGGCTTGTACATTTTTAGCATGTAAAAACTTGCTGGCTTTATTAGAATTTTGCAAGATATACCACAAAAATATCAATACCATCCTCTAAGGGGAAATTTCTTTGGAATAATATAAACAGCATCAGAAGGGGGAAGTATTGGGCTGTGTCTGACTCTGATACAAACTTAACTGCATTTCCTCACACATATAATATTGTCTCTATGCAATGTAATTGTAGATTGCACAAAAGCTTTCTGTTATCAGAGATGGAAAAAAATAAATCTCAGGTCTGACAAAAATGAGCCTTTTATTAACAGATATTAATCTTGTTATGATGGCCTAATGAAACAGGCATTTGTCCAGTTTATTCAGCTGTGCCCCAGGCCTGTGACTCCATTAGCAGTGATGGAATTTTTTTAGTCCTACCTGTTCCTCACCCTGGGCAAGCAGAACTCATAAACCCAGTAAGCTGGTACTACTGAGCTGCATTTTTTTGTTAAGAAATAATAGATATCTCACAACAAGCATTCCCTGCTCTTGGCAGCAGTTTCCATTTTGAAATGGCTACTATTTTAATGTGATCAGCACACTAATTATCCACTGGAACCCATAATCTATCCATTGGGACCTGCTGTGTGTGTCCGCTCACGTGCACTGGAACAACCAATGTATTTACCAACGACCCACTAAGCAATGTGCATCCAACTGCATACTCATGAGAAAGCACATTCTGCTCTGAAAACTAAAAGGTGAGTTTAGAAAAATGGAGTACAACTGCTCCTTTTACACTGTTTTCTGCTTCTACTACCAAATGATGCATCAGTTCAAACACAAAGCCCAAGTGATTTGGGCCTCCCAGTTAATTACTGTTAAGATGAAGTCACCCCCTCAAACACCCTTCAGAGTTTGAGCAAGCACAATCTACCAAGAAATATCACACACTCTTCAAAATTAATCTTTCACTACACCGTTGTAAATATTACTCTTGGGATTGGTTCATTTAGAATAATGACCAAAAAAAGTCAGTTCAAAGTGACCTGAACTAATCTGAGTTTCAAATCATGTAACCTTTCAAAGAATTTAATCTTTCAACCTTATTTATTAAATTTACTAGCACTGTGGAAAAAAACCCAATCTATTTGACATTCCCTACAATGTGATTCATTGTATGAGATGACTCATCCTATGAGGGGATTGTACATTGTAAAATGATTGAAAATGTTAAAAATGTGAGGTTTAGAATCTGTAAGACTTGAGGGAGAAGTTAACAAGATGGCAAAGTTAGAGTAGCACTTTAAAAGGTTTTCAAGACAGTTTAGGAATCAAATAAAATGTTTGGTAAAACTCCTACAGCTGCATTACTCAGTGTGGTTCAGACAAGAAATCAAGTTACAACCAAAAGTTTATTGAATCACATAGAAAAAAAAGTCTCCAGTTCTGGTATAAACAGCTGATTCCACAAATGCCTCAATCCACATATAGAATCAGTACGGAAGCAGCACCTCCTGCAAAGGACATACAAATGTGCAGACCCTCACATCATGTAACTGGGCACTGTTGTGCTTTCACCCTCAATGGCAATGACAGAAAGATGTTTTTAAACAAAAAAGTTAAAAGGTTTTCCTTCCTGGGACAGGGCCAGAAGAAATCACATCCAGTGGAAGACTAGGTTTTATTTTCATAGTTTAAAAATCTCTACATAATGAGCTCATCACCTTTTCTCCAGGATTCCACAGGATTTGGGAACAATTCCAAACTGGGAGTTACTAGGAAGCCCTGCAAACCGTTTAGCTAACACTTCTGTTTCTTTGGATACTTCAGCTCTGGAGTATCACACTTTATTCTATCCTGCCAGGATGCAACTATCCTGTGCCCACAGAATTCTCATAAACAAAAAGGCTGGAGTTTATTTTAGGTAGCTTAATTTCGAACAACATAAAACATTTTTGGTGGCTATGATGCAAACTGTTGGACAAAAAGCTATCATGTGGTTTTCAGACCAGAAAGGGGAAAAAAAAAAGAGAGAGAAAAAAATGACCAAGCCAAGTCCTGGGATGTCTCCAATGTGCTTCATCCTTCAGGACTCTTCCTCCTCCCCTTCATCATCTACTTTAGGTCGGAAATTTTTCCTGCTCTTCTTCTTACTGCAGTGGAATCCAACTGTTCCCAGCGATGGCTCTTCACCTGCACCACTAAGCCTTGCATCAGATTTATGTTCAGTGTTCTGGTCCCCCTCCATCATGCATTCCTCCTCCTCCTCTGCTGCCTTTCCACTGTCACTGTCTAAGTGCCCCAGCTCAACCTTATCTTCTTCCCTCAAGTCATCAGTCTTCTTAAGAGATCTTCCTTTCAGATCTGTCTTCATCTGTTTCTTATCATCCTCCCCTGCTGATGTTTTCTTTTCCAGTCCATCAACACCTCTTTTGGTTGGTTTGGTGAAGACAATCCTTCCAGCTCCACAGCTGGAAGGGTCCTGATTGAAGGATGGGGTGTAGCTGTCTTGGGTAGCTGAGCTCTGTTCCTTCCCTCTTTTCTTCAAAGCACCTAGAAATTCCATGGCCACTGCCCTGTTAGTCTTGTCACTGGACTCTGAAACTCCCTCCAGGCTGTATTTGGTCCAGCGCTCCGGGTGTGCCACATAGTCAGGCACTGCAGGAGAGGTTCTGGGAGCCTGCACTGCTCTGGCTTGCCTTCCCATGTTTTCTGGGACCACGTTACCTGAAACTGTGGTCGGAGGCAATGGGCGCTTGAACCTCCCATCAACAACATTATCTTCAGGCATCGAGGGCACAGACTGCTTGGCTGCCTCTTCCAGGCAATCAAAAATGCTCTGGCTACGGAGAGAGAACGTAGAACTCATGCCCTTCAGATGGAATGGCTGGACAGGAGATCTGTGACTGCTGTTTGAAGAGTCGGGTGTCTCTCCTGATCTGGAATCCCCTTCATCTACAGATGGCTCCTCAGGAGATATTGTATCAACTTCTGCTTCACCCGCCAGCCCCAAGTCATCAGAGTCAGAATCGCTGAGCGACACGGTATCTGAGGGCAGAGCTCCTTCAAAGTCTCTGCCACCATCAGCCACTATCCCCAGAAAAGGTTCACCAGCCTCCTGGTCTCCCATCTTCAAGCTGTCACTCCACTGAGGTCTTTGATGTAGGCCCAGGAACAACTCTAAGTACACTTTTCCAAATGCCCAGCGAGTTTAGTGCCTAGAATACAAAGGAGCATAAAAACTTAACTGTGAAATGAGAACCAAGAATGAGACCATCACTCTGTGTCATGCAAAGTAAATATAACTGCAATATAACAGTTAGCTGTGCTTTAGGGATTCCCGAGCAATTTTGCTTCAAATGAAAACATTATTTAAGGAATGAATGCACATTAAAATTAAAGATTTACACAAGACTGAATACAAGAATATGAAGCAATTGAAAGTAATGCTACCAAATTTCATTACAGGTTACATCAGGTCCAATTACTAAAAGATGAACATAAAGCTCTTGAGTTAATCTGAATCCACCAAAGCTGTCTTTTACATCTTCCAGAAGACAGCAATGACCTCTGCATATTACACCCTGTGTTTATTCTCACTATAAAAATCCACAAAAACACACTCAATATCTCACATGTTGATTTGGCCAGTACAACCCTTACTGCACTAGCTCTGTACCTGCTGTCACTATACCCATCATGTTCTGCCTATCACAAGGGACACTATCACTGATCCCTATCAGTGACACAAAACCCAGAAAAATATCAAGGCCACTGTTTCATGTGGCATAAAGTACAAGCTTCACTCCCTCCTTTGGCTTCATGCTCTCGAGTCATTGCTAGATTCCAGGAACTGGAAAACCAGCTAGCTCAAGAAATTGATCCCATTGGATTAAAAAATCTCATCACACATGCCATGCTCACACATGGAAATGAGGAAAGACTGCAACCACAGGCCTGCAAGAGCTGGTCCTTCAGTCAGTAAATGACAGTGTGATTTGAAGCCTGACTTCCAGGAGCAGCTGGAATACCTGACAGTGCCACCTGCTTGAAGGGAACCTCGCTGAATTCAGGTGGTCAGTGATGAAGCTATCACTTGCTGGGCAATTGGAAACAGAGCTGGTGCTCACACACATTTTGGTTCAGCTCACATGACTTATGGAAACAGCTCTAACATATTATTAGAACAAGCTTGACTACCTAATTATAGGCTCTTCTGAAACGATGCAGTAACCAGACATGGAAAGTCTGTTAGTCACTCACTTTCTCTTCAGACTGAGTCAGCTTCCCCTCCTGAGGGTCAGTTAAAGCCACCAAAGATCTCAGCACTTCCACCCTAGAAAACAAACATTTCCATCATGATACTGGAAATGTAGTTTTAAAGATAATTCTGTCCCCCTGAATCATCCAAAGCTGCAGAACTGGGTTCTAATTCTGACAGAAACTCATGGTGGTATAAAAGTCTGTAGATATTATTGAATTTTTGGCAGAAGAATAGCACACAGCCTAGTAACGCAAGCACCACTGTATTTACCCAGCCCCCTATTCACACTGCCAACTTTATCCTGTAGAACAGAAGGGAGGTTTTAAAAAAATTCAAGCTGTAATTTTCATGAGCAAAGGACTAAATAAACAGTATTAAATGCAGCTAAGAAGATACAATAAAAATAGTTATGGACTGTAAACATTAAGTGCTGCTAAGTATTAAGACCATGGGTAACACAGGCTTGTGTTTTCAAAGAAAGGTCATGTTCAAAGTTAGGGGCAGATTGTTATGAAGCACAAAACACAGAGAACCTTCTGAGGAGTGCTATGTTCCATGTCAAGTCTGGCTGTCTTTGACAGAAAGGATCTGACGGCTACTTTTGAAAACACTGCCCTGCACGTAACCCCTAGCAGGAAATAATCTTAAAATGATACAGCCTTCTGCTCAGTTTAACAACACATGAAAAGTAACAACTACAACTCAGAAAAGGCCTTGAAGTGCATAATTAAATAAAATCGCTATTTTCAGATGGCAATAGAAGCGTTCATCAGGGCCATCTCTTGTCTGAGGGCACTTACACAGAAAGGAGAAACTCTGCTCCTAAGGAAATGCTTTAGCCTTAACAAAGTGGGCAAACATGCTGGTTCTCACAGCACCCCAGACTCACTCACAGGTTTGTTATGGTGACGTGACCACAGCACGACTCGGGAAGGATGACGCCTCTCCGGAAGGGAAGGTTCCCAGTGGGCTCCTCCATCCTGGTGCTGCTCAGACTGACTCTGTGCGTCTTCCTGCTGCCTCCTGTGAGGGGGACGGACACCTCAGTCACCGCAAACCGCGGCCACGGGCCCGCTCTCACGGCGCGCAGAGCACCGCACCAAAGCCCACAGAGTCCCTCGGGACAGGGATCCATCCACAGGGCCCCGCGCCAAGGAACAGGGAAGAGGATCAGGGAAAAGAACATCGGCCGCTGGGCACTCGCCCCGCGGAGGGCAAGGTCACGGTGCAGCCCCAGCCGTGCTGCCCGTCGGCCCCGGGATGCTGCTGGATGCGAACCGCCCGCTCCACACGCGGCCCTCGCTGGCCCTGAACCCCGGGCACCGCCACCCACCCGGGCACACAGCGCGAACCGCCGGGGAAGGGAGGGGAGGGGGGGAAATGGAAGGGGGAGCCCCCGTACCCCGACACCGCACAGCCCCAACACCTTCCACAGCAGCTGCCCGCCTTGCCGGCCTTGCCCGCCTTTCCCACCTCTGCCCCTCCGCCCGCGGCGCGCCGGGACACCGAGTCCCTGCCAGGCTCTGCGGAGCGGCCACAACGGCGGCAGGACCACAAGTCCCGGCGGGGAGAGCGGCGCGGAAAGGGCCGGCGCCTCCCGGCAACTCCCTGCTCCGCCTCGCTCGGGGCTCCTGGGAGTTGTAGGCGACCGCCTTGCCTCGGCGGAGGACATTTTGCGAGCCGGGGAGCGGGGCGCAGCGGTGCTGAGCGGCGGGACTACAGCTCCCAGGGCGCACTGCAGCGCCGACATTTCGCAGCCTGTGCGGGCCGTGCCCGGGGCTTGGTGCCCGGCCGGGTGCGGGGCTCGGTGCCCGGAGCTCGGTGCCCGGCCGGGTGCGGGGCTCGGTGCCCGGAGCTCGGTGCCCGGCCGGGTGCTGGGCTCGGTGTCCGGAGCTCGGTGCCTGGCCGGGTGCTGGGCTCGGTGCCCGGAGCTCGGGGCCCGGCCGGGTGCGGGGCTCGGTGTCCGGAGCTCGGTGTCCGGAGCTCGCCTGCACACCCCCGAGAGCCGCGGTGCCGCCCCGGCGCTGCTCGGCGCCGTGAGGGGCAGGCACGGCACCGCCGCCGCCTTCCGCAGTCGCAGTCTGGGAAAAAACCCCTCCCCATGTTACAGCTTTTGTTCTCATCGGAAAAGCAGGGCTTGGCCACCACGAACACATCCGAAGTTTTCTGTTGGTTTTGTTTTGTTTCTTTCTTTTTTTTTTTTTTTTTCTCTCTTACGTGTTTATTCTCAAACCAGAAAACCCCAAGTCACTTGAGGCATAAAATCACTATCCATCCAAATAAAATAGTTTCCATTTTCCGTCCCAGAAGAACATTTTTTGCGCGTGTGTCAAGAAGTGGAGCTCTGTCTCAAAATGTTTTATTGGTGCTGGCCAAAGCGGCTCGATTTTTGTTTTTCCCCTTATTTCAGCAAAAAAGTTCAAATTTTTAGCACAAATACATTTCCCAGGAGGCTTTAATATTCAGCTTGTTTTCCCTATGTTTTGGGAAAGGTTTGCTGTGCCGGGTGGGTTGTGCCAGACAGTGCTGTGGCTGCAGAGGCTTCACTGGCTCCCTTCAAGCTGGGCCTCGCCGTGACTCACCCGTAATATAAACTGCAGCCACTTCATATGCATCCTCAGTTTTTAAATACATACTTTTGCCCGCTGGAGTGTTGCTAATTACAGTAATTTATGACACGAGGTCTGTGTTCGGAACACACTTGGCAGCAACAATGAGATTATTGCAAAATGTCTTCTGTCTAGCTGGAGTCATGCTGTAGTTTTAGAACAGCTCTAGAGGTGTTTCCCCATTTGGTGATCCTATTTTTATTTTTTTGTTATGTGTACGGTAGTACGGTCACAGGCATCCAAATGGGTATCCAGATGGAGGGAGGATAGGAAAACATGAATCTTGAAGTAGGTGAGCAGGAATGGAAAGGAGAGCAGTAAATGGGCAAACAAAAGGAAGAGTAAACCTGGGTAAAGGCTGCTGGTGCTGTGTAGCACGGTCTAGGGTGTTGGGGAGAGAGCAGAAGAGCTTAATAAGGAGCAGGCAGAAAAAAGGATGTGGAGTCACATCCCATTTCTGTAAGAGTAGAGACAAGCGGAGTACAACAGAGTGATGCAGACAATGGCACTGTCTTGTTCTGAGCCGTGGTTCTTTGTTAGATGAGGGGCTCAAAGGAGCAGGAGAGGGCAACACCACCTCCAGTGTCTCTGTCACCTGTAAATGTGGGTGCCTTCAGGGACAAGCCCCATGTCTCCCGTCCAGAGGCTACAAGTTCTCACTTTTTGCCTGGATGCTGTATGTATTGATGACTAAGGAACCCGAATGTACCCTTTTCCTCCTGTTTTTTTATTCATGAAATTAGCTCAGCTGGTTAGAGCATGGTGCTAATAAAACCCAAAGGCTGTGTGTTTGATCACCATACAGGCCATTCACTTAAGAGCTGGACTTGATGGTCCTTGTGGATCCTTTCCAGCTCAGCCTATTCTGTGACAGAATCTGCGATATTTAGTATCACATGCAGCGGAGAACTGAGGCTGAGCTGCTCATTCTCTGGTGGCTGAGGATAAGGCAGCTTGCAGCAGTGGAAACGTTGGTGTGTTGGGACTTTTGCTATTGCTTGGCGACAACTGAAATAAAAATAATGAGTCAGAGTCTGAAGACCAACAGATGGGAAAGTGTTTTCCCCTTGCTGGCCTGAACTGAGTGGCTTGAAGAGGGGGCTGGAAGGTGGAACTGGGCTGCAGGACAGGCCATCATCCAAATGAGCGGGCTGTATGCAGCGTGCAGGCTCCAAGGGGCCGCTCATTTGCGGGGATGGCTCCATGTGTCTGCAGGAAGCCAGCGCGCCCCTGTCTGTGGGGGTGGCATGTGAAAATGCTCAGCAGCCTCAGCCCCATCAGTGGCGCCTCCACTCCTTTCCTGCAAATAAATCTGTCTTTTGGCCCCATCCAGTAGCTGTTTCCGCTGCTCCCTGGCAGGCTCCTGCTGCTGCTCCTGCCCTTGGAGCCTGGGGAAGGTGCCTGGGGCAGGGACCACTGGTCCCCCTTCCCATGGCTATAGGAAAGCAGCAGGCCATCCCCCAACAGCCACCCAGATCCTGAAAGCTAGATAGAGCAATAAGATGCATTTTTCAACATCTCCTGAATCTGGAAGGGATGTAGAGGTTCCTCAGATGTGGCCACGTGCAGCTCTTGAGGGGAGGTGGGGTGGGAAAGAAGTATTTTCCTGGAGGCAAAAAGGAAAAGCGGAGTCATGACCACCGCAGCCTTCTCTGCTGGGAGAATGCAGTCACACCAAGCCAGACTGGTGCAGCCTGAAGGAAATAAATGAGTTGTCCTCTCCCATTTGCCAGAATGAAATCCTACAAATGGCCTTGAAATCCCTTGTGGGGTGGGTTTTCAGAATTCAGTGCTTGATACCACCTCTCTTCTACACTGAGCTTACCTGTTTTACTTTGCAGTTTCATTTGGTCCTGCAACAAATTAGATTTATTCCATTACTGTTTACCCATGTTGGTGCTATTTTCCCCTAAGGTAACTACATGAAATTAGTTCCTGTGGAGTGAGTTTTAATGCAGGCAGGCTATGAAGGTCTTTATCAACTCTATTCTTCACAATAACAGTGTTACTGCCAGCCTATAGAGGACCTGCAGGGAGACACCACAACCCCTTTTTTTTGTTAGAGACATTGCATGTGTGGGAGGGAACTCCTTTATGAGCAAAATTAATACTCTCTGCAATTACTCCAGTTGAAACAAAAACAGTTGGGGGTGTCTGTTCATTTTGATTTAACTACAGAATATTTGCACTAAGAAAATCCTTCTCCCAATCTTGCTGCTTTTTCCTTTTTCCTATCCCTGCCACAAAGTGCCCGATACTAAAAAAAAATGCGTAACAAAAGGCTGAAAAAGGTCACTGGAACCAGCTAAGTGGCCTTGAAGTTAACATCAACAAAAAAAAACTCCACAGAACCCTAAAACTCCCCAGATCTCTTGTTCCAACAAGACCTGTGGGAGCACCTTCAACCAACACAGAGCCTTACATTAACAGCATGAATCCTTGCTGGAGGAAATCTCAGCAGTTTGCTTGCAGCCAGCAGGCAGGGTGTTGTGTGCATGCCATCTCTCCTGGCCCAACACCAACACCTCTCAGTACTCAGCAAAGCTGTGTTCTGGCATGAGGGAATGCCCTAGCAAAGCAGGGCCAAGAAACACTTTTTTTCAAAAAAAAAAAAAAAAAACAAAAAAAAAAGGTAAAAGGTGTGATTAAACTGTAATTAGAAGTGCTACTTGCAACCATTGGCACTTGAGCTGGGTCATCTAAATCCAGTGAGAAACACCGGGCAGACCACAGTGGTTGCACAGTTTTTATACCCTCTAATGTGTTTGCAAGTGTGAAAACAACATGGGTTTCGGTTATGCAGCAGTTTTAGCACATGGGAGGTATTTTCTGTTTGCTCCAGGTCCCTGAGCACTGAAGTGAAAGCATCAGGCCACCAGAGGTCAGCTCAAGCAGTTGCCCCGAACAGCACTTCTGCATCCCATTGCTTAGGTTATGCTCTGTGCAAGACAATGGGATGTTCTGCATTGCATTGCTTGGGTTATGCCCTGTGCAAGGCAATGGCATGTTCTGCATTGCATTGCTTGGGTTATGCCCTGTGCAAGGCAATGGCATGTTCTGCATTGCATTGCTTGGGTTATGCCCTGTGCAAGGCAATGGGATGCTCCCCAGGCTGAAACTGGGGAGTGGTCAGGAAAAATAGGCAGCGTCTATCTAGTTCAGGTGCACAGTGTGGTACTTACAGGACTTGGAGTTCCCAGCCTGTGTCCTCCACTTGCTGAAGAGCTGGTCAGGTGGGTAATTGTTTCCCTCTCCCCTTCAGCACCCACTGGTGGCAGATGGTTCCTCTCTCGGGGCTGTAATTTCAGTGTTGCCGACTCCCTGGTGCAGTCAGTTCCCAACCCTACCACAGCCCTTACAGTGAATGAGGTTGTTGAAACAGTCACTTTTTTTCCTCCCCTAACTGGAAGGGCTGTGCTGTCACGCCCAGCAAAGGAAGCAGAGGTTCAGAGCAGGAATGTGAGCACAGCCACCAACACATCCTTCATCCCTGAGCCCGTCAAGTGGAGCTGGCAGGCAGAGGAGGGTGCAGCCACATCCAGCAGTCAGGGTGCTTTCCTCTGCAGAAACCTCCACCATCAACAGCTCTGGCATGGGAGAGCTGGTTGGATTTATTCCCTCCTGAGAGAATATTGCAACTCTTGGTTACAGCTTTGACAACCTCTGATTAGGAAATGGCATGAGCAATTTATGCATGTTAATCACAGTAGTCTTAGTATGAGACAATTAGGCTTATTGCTGCTTAGAAAACAAACAGCCCAGATGAAGCTTACAAAACAGAGATTGCCAAAGCAAAAAATACCTCCATAACTTCTCATTAGAAACACTCTAGGAGGTTTTAAAAAGGAAAAAATAAAAACAGTTTGGGAGGGAGGAGGAAAAGAATTTCCACTGGAAAAAAAAAATCCTGGCATGGCCTGGTTTGGAAAAATTCATGCTTGTATTTTTAATTCCTGAAAAATCTTGTTTCACAAGGAAAAAAAAAAAAAAGAGTAAGATTCCACAGCCACATTCCTAGGCAGTGGAATTCCACAGTAAGGTCTCCAGTGACTTTCCAGGTCCTTCAGACCTCTGGAGAAAAATGCTAAAGAGAAATGTAACCCAGCGTTGTCTGTGCAGTATGAGCACAAACAAGCTGCAAGGACTGCATCCACCCTTCCCCTCACACTCGCTTATCCCCGTGGCCTCACATGCTCTGACATGGCAGGACTGCTGTTTTCCAAGGATAACCCATATCTCCACACAACCTTAAAGGGGCCTGTTTTACCCAGTCCTCTCCCAGTATCATATTCAGCTTATCTGTTTCAAGCACATCAATGCTCGTACTCAGACCTGAAGAGCAAATAAAGGGGACTGAAGTGCAAACAAAGGGGACCTTCCCCATTTGGCTGGGGAAGGTTTAAGATCCCAGCTATAATTCCAGGCTGAGGTCCCAAGGCACACACCCTGGATGCCAAATACATGCTGTGCTTTGCCAGTTAGTCTCCACTATTGTTTCTCTCCCTCGAACACCAGCATGGGTCTGACAGTGACTCACATCAGTTTAATCCTAGCTCCAGAGGCTGGAATAATTTTATCCCCATCTGGAGCAACAATGCAGTGTCACAATCCAAACGTTTTAAGGCATGAAGCAAAGAGCATCACATTCATGGGAAACCACCTAGAGGGTCAGCTGAGGACGATCTTCCCTGCAGCCCAAATTTTGCTTGAATACAAGAATGAGACATGCCTGTTCCCTTGGAAGACGTGGCAGAAATCAGTACGCGATGGAAGGAAACAAGATCTGACAACACATCATTAAAAATCTACTAACAAGGGGGAATTGCTTTGTTTCTTTTTTTTGTTTATTGTTTTTAAATATCACTTTTTTTTTTTCTTTCCAGAAGTCATTATGTCCGACTCCATTAACATTCAGGTAAACAAGTGAAAGAACAACAGATGGGCATGATCTCGCAGCACAGGCACAGCCAGTGGGAGCAGGGCTTGCCTTTCTTTGCAGCAGCTCAACGTTGTGTTCCCTCCCTGCCCTCCCTCACCTTGTACCCCCTTCCTCTCTGTACCAGCCTGGGTGATGGCTGGCAGCTGCTGCAGGACATTCCTGCTTCAAACACAGTGCGAAGTCCAGGACAGGACAGAGGAAGGCAGGCAGCTGAGGGATCACAGCACCTGGCCACCCACCTCGCTCCCAGCCAGGCTTTGCCCCGATGGTGCAGAGGGGCAGGTGGGAGCAGCAGCAGTGGCATTACCAGACCATCCACAGAAAGCAGACCAGCCCAGTCCCCATCCAGATGGCAGCACAGGGCATTTTGGGTCATTTTTGGTCACTTCAGGAGGAGCCTCTCAAGTGTGCACAGGACTACCACCACACCCCCCTTCACCCCGTGCCAAATTTCAGCACAGTCACTCTTTCTGCAATCCACATTAGCTCCCCTACAGCTGTGCCCCCCTTCCCGTGGGGAGGGGCACAACTGCAGCAGGCACCGTTTCAGGCAAGCAACCTTTTTGTTTTCCCTCAGCACCAGTCCAGATGCATACTCAGCCTGCCTGCAGGCCCCCCTCCCAGAGGCTGTAAAATCCCATGCTGTCAAAACCTGGTTCACAAAGCATCCTGGTGTTAAGGTTAACTGGTTGTAAAATTGCAGCAGTTCATCACACTATGCACACTATGAGAAATGTTTATTAAATTGATTTTTGTTTCATTTCTTTAAAAAAAAAGGCAGAAAGAAGTTAAACACACTGCTTTGTGGCATGCTCCACAGTATGAAAAAATCCCAAGCATTCAGTTAAGCTGTCAGCGGCTCTGTTTGACCTTTGGATGTGGTCTTTGAACTCAGACCTGGACAGTTGACACTCCTCATCCCCACCTCAGCTCACAGCCATTTTCTCAGCTGCCACTAGCTCCAGGAGGATGCTTCCATGGAGAGGGAGGGGTTTGTATTTACAGCCTGCAATTCCATCCTTTTCTTCCCTGGGGCTGTGGAGAGGAGCAGTACAGGGTGCCATGCTGCACACACAAAGGCACAGGTATGCAGGAGAGGCACTGGGCAGAGCAGGGGTCCTGCCTAGTGGGTTTTCCCCCTTCACCTCAGCCAGCTTTGGGACTGACCAACTGGCAGAAGAACCCTGTGGCTTTTGGATCCTGAGGGCTTGCAATGGGACGAGTCCCCTCAGCCCTTCATAGCTCCCTTTCTAGTTTGTGTTAACTCAGGTCCAGCTTCACAGGAGACCCAAGTGGGCAGATTTTCTCAGAGAGGGTTTCTCAACAACTTTATTGTTCTTAAGCATGATGGTTCCTCTCTGTCCCTGTTCTCCCAGGGCTGACTCCTCCAGCTGAGGACCATTCCATCAATTGTGGGGACTCAGCTGGTAACTAAAGAAAGCATTGTCCTCTCTGCAAGCATCCATCTGTCCCTGCTCCCATGACCCTTTTCTAGCTGTTCCCCTCCTTGAGCACCTTTCCTGCAGCAGCCACAGAAACAGGAGATGGCCCAGGAAGCTGCCTCTGCAACTCTCCACAATGGTAAGCCACCTCTGAAATGAGCCAGAGGGGGAATTGTACCCCCTGTGGGACACAGTTTGAGCAAACTCCCTGCCCTTCCTCCTCTCACAGCTCTCAAATTCCCTCTCCAAGTACCACTTTCTCCCAACTGCTCCTGCCTGGGACAACTCAAACCCTAAAGTACAATGTCTGAGGACACACCTGACGTGCATTGAGACCCAGTCTGTCTTCAAACAGAGCTCCAGCTATGTACACAGCATCAACTGAATACTGAACAATATCAAAAATACGGTATAAGGAAAAGAAAACAGAATTGAAATGCTTAATGGCATATTTATACACATTTACCAACAGTCAACAAAAAAGGTGGCAAGTTACACATCCATTCTGTATGCTGACAATCCTGATGCACATAGATGTAAACACACATGCTTGGATGATGCATATACATATGGCCACGAAACAGAGTAGATGACCTGAAGGAGCTACGCTGGGGAGCAGGGGAAGGGGTTACCTACTGCAAAACCTCATCTCATTCTCAATGTGCACAACATGGACATTCAGGGCAGTGTTGCTTTAAGGCTATTTCTAAGGCTGAATCTTTTCTTGTCCAACCCCTCAATATGAAGATCTGTTGAAGCACTTCCTCCTCTTTACCCAGCACAACTTGATATATATATATATCTATATATTTTTACCTATATACTTTTTAAAGGCCCTATATACTAAAAGGCAGGAAGAGGAAAGGGGGGAGTGGAAGAGAAGAAAAACTTCTGAATGGATCAATTTGCCCCAGTGCAGGAATCTTCTATCCTGTAATGGCAACTGCCATGACAGCCACATGCAGTGGACAAGTTACTAGTTTGAAAATGATTGATGATCACAGGCCTCCCTCCCTATCAGATCTGAAGCTCTCTGTTGTGACAAAGGGGGAGAAAAACTTTAAGAAACAGAAATACTCCTGAAGTGGGGAAAGTGATCACTAATTTAAACTCCTCCCCTCACCTGCTTCAAGGTGGCAAAAGAGCTGAGGTACTATAATTTCCAGCTCAAGTGCCCGTACGGCTAAGGAAAAGGCTTTGCTTAAAAATATATATCTATAGAACTATACATATAGATCATCTTTTTAGTGACACTCTGATTTTATTACATAGCTCCTGGGTCACTCTCCCCCTCTATCTACATGGTGACAGAGTGGCATATAAAAGAAGCCACAGACATCAAAGTGATAACCAAAGTTACCAGATCACAAGAATGTGTTTCAACTGGTGTGATCTAACATGCTAAATTACCTTGATTTTATAAGCTGATCTGCTGTTAATATAACTGGAAGGTCTTAAAAATAACCTTTTTTCCACAATCAGATTATGACAATTTCTCAGCAATATTACAGTGTGTGACAATATGCTATAATTAAGAATAATTTCACTGAACAAGAGAGTGATGCAAAGATGAAATTTTAAGCATGTACACATATGGTTGGGAACACCCAAGCATCATCCTGCAGTACATAAAAGCGGGATTTGTAAAGTCAAGGACTTTTTTTATGTTTTCTTCTTTTTCCAATATCATTTCTATGTGAGCATTAGCTTAACAGTGGAAACTTGCTATAGGACTAGATTCTCCTTGAAACATATGTCTGTAATGAAACACTGAAGGACATTACAAAAGTAATTTAATTTTCAGTTTGTTATATTTGAAAAACTGGGACTAAAATTCACCCCCAGCCACTGACCTTTTAATGCAGTGAGTCAATGCAACTGAGCCAATTTATAAAATTATAGCCCCAAGAAAAAAAAAAATCACAAAACCAAAAAACATTTTTACTCATTAGAGAGTAAAACAGTTTCAGCATGACTTCTGTTAAGGACTGACCTACCAATGGAAACAGGCTGGAGAGGAACAATGCCTGTGTTTCCCCTGGGATACATTGCACCCAGGCAATGGAGCCTGCATCCTTTCCCCTCTTCTCTCCCAGGCTTTGCAGCCAGGCTTCCCTATGGACAGCTTGGAAACACCAGGGAGCTGGGGTGATGGTTGGAAAAGATGAGTACAAATTAACAAAAATACTGAATTCTGCTTCAATATCCAATCAAAAAAGTTGGTAAAACCAAGGCAAAGTTTTCTGAGACCAGGCTGTACCCTTCTCCTCCGCACATCTTCCACCAGTGTTACTTCTGAGTTACTGGGGGTGGGGAAGGAGGAGGAAGGACTTGATCTCCTGCTACAGCAGCTTTCCCATCACACAAAACTGATGTGTAACTAACTCAGCCACAAAGATACGGGAAAGTTTTATTTATTAAAAAAAAAAAAGTACTTCAAAATAAAAATGATAAGTACTGTATGGTAATATTGGAAGCATTTATATACACAATTTTCTTTGTCTGTTGTTGAAATGTCTCCTGGTCACTCAGTGGCACTTGGGGTCCCCTCTAGCGCCGTCCACCCTGATCCCCCCTTCCCCTGCCCGGCTCTCACGGCTCAGTAGACGGAGCTGTTCCTTATGCCACAGCACAGCACCATGCTCAGGATCATCTCAAAGATCTGTTGAGAGACACAGGAGCACCACTGAGGCAACAATCAGTACGATGCAAGAGTTCCCCCCATCCCAAGGTCCCCCACTCCACATTAACACTCTCATGCCAGAGGTAAGAGCAGGGATGCTACGGCTTGGTTGCTGTTTTCATATGGAGTTGGCCAATTTGAGATAAGGCGCTGTCCTCCCTTCTCTCACTGGCAGCAGTGGTGGTACCTGACAAGTTTTTTGGCGGACAGCTACGCAGCAAATGCCTCCAAATCCTTCCAGCACTACAGCCCAGCCTTTGCACAGATGCCATGTTACACCCCCACAGCACCCAGCCCTCACTAGAGAGCAAACCCAATGGAAGAAAGCAAGCAAATCCCTTCTCAGTGCAGACCCCAGCAACAAAACATGGCAACCTGTAGAGCAAGTGGTTTTGGAGGAGGTTTCAGTAGTGCTCTGCCTTTTTGGCTGGGTTTGCAGGTGCTCTTGCTGTACTGAGCTTGCCAGGTGCCTCCCCTAACATCCCGACTCCCCAGAGGGATGATGAAGCCCTTGGTCTCGCCACGTTCCAGAGCTCTGTGGTGCATAAGGCTGGTGCTGCATGTGGAGTTCCAGGGGCATCCAGAGGAGAGGGACAGATCCAGCCCAGCTGGAAGAGGACCAGGTTGCCCTGAGGTGGCTTTTCCCTGTCCCACCAGGCTGTCACACTTACCATGATCACAGCAACCACGACAGCAGCGATACCGATCAGGTAGAGCTTCCCAGAGAAGAGCTCGTCGATTTTTTTGTGACAGTTGGTGTTCTGAGGCAGAGAAGCACACCAGTCAGTCAGCCTGCTTTCCCCACAGCCACCCCCAGCACCAAAAAAGGCAGGTCAGCTTCCCCCTGGTCCACCTTATGTCCCCAGGTCCTGGCCCCAGGACTTCCAACCAGATTTCACTCCTCTGCACCTGCCAGTCCCCTCAAGCAGGAACAGCAAAGGAAGAACCAAATGGGAACCTGGAACATCCTTCTACACCATCCCCAAATAAATGAAATCTCTACCCTTTATCTATTTTCCAATAAATCCCCAAATTTCCTTGGCAGCAAAGGCTTCCTGAAGCAGCTGTGCCTACCTCAAAAAAGCTTTTCAGGGAGTCCTTTCGGCAGAGGTCATCCCTCCACACAGGAGTGAAAGTTGCTGTCATAATATCAGAACCACAGCAGTCCAGCTAGATGGAGAGAGGAAAAAAGAAACAATGGAAAGCCAACATCAGCAGACAGCAAACACTTATGCAATGCTCTCCCCACCATTATGCATTCTTGAAGTCACCCAAGATTGAGGAGGCATCTTGAAGGGGGAAACAAGGGTTGGGAATAAGTCACCAAACTGACATTTTTTTCTTTCCATGCAATGCAGCTGCTTCCTACAATAGTCCCAGACAGATCTGGCATAGATTTTCTGGAGGAGAGTGAACCCAGCTCTCTCCAGGGATTTTGTTTCCTGCTGAACGAACCAAGTATCAGGATTAATATCCCGATCCTGTATCCTCAGAGCTACATTCTTCTTCCATTGAATTTTACTTAAATCAGGAGTGTTGAGCTAAATGAAAGGTAACTTAATCAAAGTTTGGTCCAGACTTCCCAGCACCATGTGATGGAGAGAATACTGAAGAGAGCACAACTCTGCTTCTTAAAATGTAACAACAACAAACCTGATAGGCTAAGACCTGCACATAGTATCTGCACTTTAGACTCTGCTTTTCCCACCCCTTTTCCTGACTTCCATTATTAATTCTCCAGCACAACCACCACCACCTTACCGTTTCATGGAAGGTCTTCACTACAGCTTTGGCGTTGTTTGCATCTGGCTCTCCCATGAGCGTCTGTTGAAGCGCTTGATCGTAGAACTGCTTCACGTCTTTGGCTATCTAGGAAGGACACAGGGAAAACTCCTTTTCAGCCAGAGGAGGAGGAGGAGGAGGAGGAGGAGGAGGAGGAGGAGGAAACCTATCCAGCAGATGTGCCTGAAGAACAGGTTCCCTCTAATAGCACTTGGAGTAAGATGAGCAGTTTTTGAACAGATCTGGACACCATTTGTTTGCACATGAAAAAAAGCATGTCTTTCATAGGGCTCCAGCTGTCACAAATATTAAGAACCCCATCCAGCAGCCAGCAAATTTCAGAGAACACTATCCAAGGCCTCCAAAGGCTGTGTCTAGGAGATAAAGACAGCCAAGGCCTGGCGGGTGAGCCAGAAGTTGAGATAGCCTTCATCCCACGTGGATGTGTTGCTGGGCTCAGGAAGGCAGAAACATCTCATTCTGAACCACACATAGACAAAGCAGGCAGGCAACACATTTCCCACTGAGACTGCAGAGACTGGACATGCTGGAAAAGTCAGGAGGAGGTGGGGTACACAGGCAAGGCTGTCTGTAAATACAGGCACCTCAGCTTACTGAGTGGCTCGGACGGGATGGCAGGAATTTGGGAGATTGCACACTAAAGCCTGGTCAGACAGCTCATTTGGGTCAGGAAGCTTAGGTGCATTGAGATGCATTTAAAACCCTGGCTGGGTCCCTACAGACAATGCTATCCTGTAAGTGGTTATGTGAGACACCTTATTCAAACTCTAACCCTGCCACCTGGCTGGTGAACTGCAGCCACCCATGAGGGCCTGCTCCACAGTGCAGAAACCTCCTAACTTTTAGGGAACTGGCCTTATGACTTCTCCTCTAACACCTTTCAATAATTTGAGAGAGAGAGAGGTGAAAGAAGGCCATGCAGGAGAAGCAAAAGAAAAACATAAGAGCAAGAAGGGAAAATGCTTTCTGGAACATCTGCTCTTGGCAGCACAGGCCAGATTAGCATACGAAAAAAGAAACTGCAGCAAGATGATGCACGATTTCAATCAATTATCTCAGAACTCTTTCATCGCTACTCAAAAAAGCTTACTTTGGAGGATGATATTCTCCAACCAAACCATTTCATTCTGGTACATAAAAATAATAAAAAACCCCCTCCTATTTATTGCCTCCCCATTTTGAATTTACAGCATCTCCAAGAAGGCAAGGTGAGGGAGAGATTGCCTTCAGCTTTGAGAAAAAGTGTCCCTTGTAGAAGCATCTCTTGGTGGCTGGGGTGATTCAGTGCTTCCCTCCCAGCCTGTGCTGCTCCCAACCAAGGCAGGGAGAAGCAAGCCTGCTTTGTGAGCAGGGATTTCAAAATAGCCCATTCATCATCAAGACTGCAAAACTAGCTGATGCCAACAGACTGCCACCCTTCATTTTAAACTGCAAAATTAATTCTGGGGGCTGAGGTCATCACTTCTGTATTGGGAAATCCTACATTTCTCAGCTAGTGGCCAAGCTCTTTCTCCCCAGGATGGGACACAACAGCCGTGGGGTCCCTCCCTACTCAGCCTTCACTTTTTTTTTTGCTGTCAGTTGCAGTTGCACATCTTGGACTCTTCAGGATTCACAAACTAACATCTGCAGGAGGCACAGCCCCTCTGCAGAGGTTAATTAGTTCACTAAAGTTGCTAGGAAACAGCACTGTGCCTGCATAATAATGTTTAGCCTCAGAAGAGTTTATTCCAGTGCAGTCGTGCTCTCTCCCAAATGACTACAGGGACGTTCCCATTCACATGGAGCCTGGGAGCCACTGCTCACATCCATGAGAAAGCTGAGCAGGCCGGCACCTACTTACACAGCTGGCTAACGTCTCTTAGGAAAGTAAACACATTTCCTACTCTGCCAGAGTCTAACCTTGGCTTTGAGCACAAGCAGTCCCCTTCTCTCCTCCAAACCCCTGAGGCCCAGTAATCAGCACCCAGGCTGCTGCTTGCTACAGCACAGCCACAGTTCCCATGCACAGGCAGTTCTGCATTTTGAGACCAAACCTGTGTGTGCGAGCACATGTGACCACAGTGAAGGGAAGGTGAGCAGAAACAGAAGGGGAAAAGCTGCAATTTCCAGTTCAACCCTTCAGTTGAGCTCCTCCAGCCAGGAAACCTTATCTGAGTAGTCCCTAGGAGGGTGCCTAGCAGGACAGATACAGGACTTGGACTCCTCCCGTGTGCAGAGCACATGGATCACAGCAAGCCCAGCACTGGCAGACAAATGGCTGAAGCAGGTTATATGACACTGGGGAAGAGCAGGAAACACCAAGCAATGCCATTAATGCAGGCTCTCCCTGAATGGCATTCCCGCCCTTTGGCACTTCCCACCCGGGCTCGCTGCTGTTCCCTGGCACCGAGGACGTGCAGATGGCTTTCCTTCACAACTCCATGCACAAATCCACTCCCCCTGTGACTGACAGCGTGGCAGCTCGGAGGAGACCCAAGCGAGACGGGCTATTTTTACTCGAGACATCGCACCACATACCCTAAGGGCAGCTGCTCCTGTCAAGTGCTCACATTTAAAGTTCATCAGCCTGGCCAAGAGGAGTGAGGTGGCCTGCCCAGGTCACACTGCTAACCCAAGCCCCTGTTACCCAGCCTGGGAGCAGTTTGTGAGCAAAAGAACTCATGCTGGGATCTGCTGCCGTTCTGCCCCAGCCTCCCAGTCCCACAAACACAGGTTTTAGAGTCTTACTTGGTCTTTGTTGACAAAACCCCAAATTCCAGCCGCAACTTCGCAAGCAAACAGGATCACCAGGCAAGTGAAGAACTGCAAAGACAAATCAAGAGAGGGATCCTTAACATATCTGCAGCAATTAGGTGGGGAGAGGTGTGGAGCAGCACTTCCACTGACAAATCAGAGCAAGGTGTCATCTGAGTTCAAGCCATTTTCTCTCTCATACATGCACTGAGCCCAAACACATTTCCTGTAACTCATCACATGCTATCCATGTCCAGATTGTTGAGCAGGGATTAACAAAACCTTTCCCACAAAGGGACTGGCAGGGATGAAGATGCCCTGTGTATCACAAGATACATTGCTCTGCTTCATGCACCTGCAGGACCATCCAGACAAGGTTTCTGCTCTGCCACAAATGCTCTGAGGACTGGAATTGCCAGTGCAGGGTTAAAAGCACATTTCAGCTGCTGGGGAGCTGGGGACGTCAGAGTGTGATTTATGGCCAGCTCTCTGGCATCCACGGCTCTGCAAGGCTACTGCAGTTTTTTGCATAAATACTAACACTGACGTTTTCCCACAGTCCCACCCTGTTTGTGCAATTCCAGCATTCCTCCCTGCCATCCTCCCTTTTTGTTCAGATCCCAGGAACACATTGTGATGGTTGGTCAGTTGGACTGGGAATGGGAAGCTGTAAACTCATACATCAGGATCACATGAGAAGGCACAGAGAGGCATGCTCCATATGCAGCCAACATCACCTCTGTGACAACATCACTCAGTGACTTCTTCCTGGGAAAAGCCCCAAAGTGGGAGAAGTCAAGAAGCAAAAGAGGTGAATGCAGTCAAGGACAGACAAAATTACAGTATAGTGTGGGAAAACAGCCCCTGGCTCCTGAGCAGATTCTGTTCAAAACATTCAGCACATTTTCTCCTACAACAGATGAAACAGGAGCTATGACCTGGCTCTCACATGCAAAAGCAAAGGGTTATCAGCAAAATGGAAACAAGACTATTAACCTGACAGCAGGAAAGGCCTTCCAACATCCTTGTCCGGTTCCTGAACAATCACCTCCTATGTGAACATCTAGCCATTCCTAATTTTGTAGGAACATCTTTGAAAGACTAGGTCCCACATCCCCCCAAGGACTCACACCACCCTAAACCGTGGGTGCAATGCCACTGTAAGTCTGGTTAAGCACTAGGGCTCACTCCTGCAGTGGTTACCCTTCAGTGAAGGATGGTTCATTTATCCCAGATGTGGAGGTACAACTTCCTGCAGATTCAGTGGTTCTGTAAGCCAGCTCCAGAACACCAGGAGATGCAGCTTGATACTAGGGGAACATAGTGGTGGTCCTGGCCAGGCAACTGGCTGTGTACCAGCCCCTTTCCAGGCAGCAGAGCCTGCTCCATGCCAAGTTTCCTTAGGTCTTGTTGCTCAGCTTCCATGCCACCTCTGGCACAGGATTTTAATAGCATGGAGCTTCTTGTACTTCTCCCTTTTGCAGTAACCCCAAAATCACTCCCTCAGCTAGGTGGGAAAAAGGGGAGCATGGCAGCTTCCCTGAAACACCCCAAGGACACTGCCTGGAAATGTCCTTGGAACACAGCGGGAGCCTTGGCCAGCAGAAAGTGTCCTCATGGGGCATCTCCAGACTTGTCTTGGCAAGCCAAGGTGCGAGCAAACATGGGCAGTGCACAGCAGCTAGAGCTGCTAATTTCAGCCAGAGCAGCCGTTTCCCTGTTGGACCTCGGGTACCTTGTACCATCTGCCCTTCCAATCCTCTAACTTCAGGAGGGAGAGGTAGTTCAGGGTCTGTAATCACTTGCATTAACAAAACAAAATAAAAATCCAAAGCTACCAAACTGTGCTCCAACAACCCCTGTCAGATTTGTGTGCAGGCTCCTTGTATTCCCAGCATCTGGGATAATGCCTCCGAACTCCTACTGGAGCTCCCATCCACTACATTCAGAGGTGTTTTATCAACACTGGGCAAAACCATCCCCTTATTATTGGGAATCAGCAGCAACCAGAGGTGAAGTCATCTGCAAGAGTGAGGCAAAGCAGCTCCATTTCCCTCTGTCCCAGCTGAGCCCACACCCATGAGTTGCTACACCACTACCAAGAACCCTCCAGCCCAATGAAGCCAAGTGCTGGAAAATCATTCGAATTTAAAAAAGAATTTTAAAAAATTATGTTTTACCCTTCCAGTTTTATTTTTTATGCATCAAGTTTAAACTGAACCACATGTGAGAACTTGCTTTAAATAAATGGGTCTCCCTTGCTCCCAAGGTAAAGGCTTTTGGTGTGGCTACAGTTTATCCAATTAGGCTCATCCTGTGCCAGGAATCCTGAGCTGCTGCCTCACATCAAGGACGCCTGTAGCACTTCAGTAATGGATTTTCCAGGATATACCTAGATGTTCTCATTAAGAAATTATGGAAAGTCTTTGCAGTTTCCTTGTCCAAACAGACAAAAATAGTAGATGATTCCTTAAAAGAACCAGAATTGCTACTGGCAGCCTTGAAACAGAGTGAGAGGGGATGCTGTAGGGGACACCAGGTAAGAAAGAGGGGTTAGGGGGTGCTTGGAAGAGAAAGCCAGACCATGGAGGGATAACTGCAAGGGGGCGGTTCACATGTAACAGAGAAAGAGTCTCTAAGAATCCTGCTGATCTCAGCCCTTCTGCCCTGCAGCCAGGCACAGAAAGGACATTGCAGCCCACCTGCCAGCTCAGCCAGAGCTCCACAGGCTGGCCAGAGACGCCCTGAGCCACGCAGCACTGCCTTGCTCCTTGCAAAGGTCACCCAGCTCCCACCTTTGTGCTCCCAGCCCCGCTCGCTGGGAAAGACCCCAGCAAGGGAAGCACAGCCATGTGCCATCCAGCAGGGAGATCAGGGTGCCAAGGGACTCCAAAGCTTTGTGTCTCCTACCGTTCCCAGAAGACACTGAGACTCCTGAATGGCGCCGTAGCATCCCAGGAATCCCACGAACATCATGACAGCCCCGACTGCAATCAGGATGTAGATTCCTGCAAGGCAAAGTGAGAGGCAGATGCGTTACTGCACAGCTCTGTCCAGCAGCACCATCATGCCTGGCTGGACATTCTGGCTCCTGGGGTGGATAATTATGGGTGTGCAGAATTAAGGCTCAGGAGGTGTGATGGCAGCAGACAAAGCAGAACACAGCATACGTGAGTTGGGTCTCAAAGTGTTTGAAGCTGCCGACACTGGAACTTTAATAACTCCATCACCTCCAAAATGAGAGGCAACGCTGAGAGCAGCGCTAGGCAGAGGATGTAGGAGGCATGACAAGAGCTCTACAGCATCCTCACAGCTGTAGCATGGAGTTACTCTGGCATGGTGTTTTAAATATTTAAGCAGAGATGGAAATTATTAGTTAGCATATCTTGTAAAATAAACAGTAAGGCACATGATTTATTTATATTAAACATCATACAAATATTTATCTGGCTAACATTTTAAAGGCAGATGAACCATAAAACCAAGGGGAAAGTACTGCTTAAGCATCTCACTTAAAATCTGGTGCTTTTTTTGTTGTTATAGGTTCTTCCACAGAGAATACAACATTTTTTACTTTAACTTATTGAATTTACACAGGCAACTTGCACCATAACTAGTTCAAAGCTTGAAATGAGGCATTGGGAGTGGTTCAGAAAACAGAGGAATAAAAGTTTATTCATTCAGGAAACAAGAGCTTATCTCAAAGCTCAAGTCTGCTGCCGTGAGTAATCACCATGGTCTCACCAACCACGAGACTGGTGAAGCCATAGTGATTACTCAGCCAAACACTACCAGCTCAGTTAAATTTGACACAGCTTTTTGTTGGTGTATCCCTTATATTTAGTGCATTTTTGGTTAACTAATATTCTCAAGTATTGTGGTTCTACTACTTTCTAAGTGAATCTTATTTCCTATTCAAAATTTCATACATGCAAAAATTACAAATCAGGTAAGACTGCAGTCACTATTTCTAATGGACAGTGAAGAAAACAAAATACTCATGATGAGGATGAAAGAACATGGGACATCCCGGAGGTAACAGCAACACAGTGAATCTTACTAGTGGTTGGGAGACACATCCCTTCAATGAAATGTTTTCTTCTGCTACGAGTGAAAATGTTTTATAGTTATTAATCAGACTGTCAGCTTTCCTTTAAGAACAGCCCTAACATATAAACAGACCTCAAGATTAAAACTGTTTGTACATGCTTGTGATGTTTAAGGTTTTTCTTATCTCTGCAGCTTTTAAACAATTTTCTGATAATTAAAGTGCAAAGTCTAAAGGCCAGCAGAGTGAAGTCAAAACCCTCCTCTAAAACACCAGATACACAATAACGGTCTCCACTTGTTTAACATTCCCTTACAGATCCTTCAAACTTGGGAAAGGCTAGACTTGGCTCCCACTTCTTCCCTCTTTGAAACAAAGCCCACCAGCGCGCCAAAAGCACAAACGCCAATGCCAGGGCTGGCCTGGCGAGTGGCGGTGACGGAAACGCCGCCCCAGCGGCTCCAGCACTCTGCAGTGTGTCCCAGCAGCACCGCACTCACTCTATTTTTAGGCCCTGCAGGAGGGAGGAAGCCAGCTGCAAGGGAAGTGCCACAATGGAGCATGCTGACCCCACAGGAAGCCCCTGTTCACAAAACCTGACGGGAGCTGTGGCCGGAGACACCGACATCCTCGCGGCTGCACTGTCAGCGACGGGGCCGGAGGCGCGAGCTGCGCCTCCTGGGGGGTTCTGAAGGGGCTTCAGCAGCACCCGGGAGCCATGGAAAAACAACAGGCAAAACACCCCCAAGTGGGGATGAGACAACTTCTTAGGTGAAGGTGTGCAAAGAAAGGAAAAACGAGCGAAAGAAACCTCCCAGAAGAGCTCCTTGGAAAGGACAGGCCAGCAGATGAAGTTGTGTAGGCCTGCCTGAAGGGAAAGGAAGTGGTTTTGTCCCAGTGGCTGGAGATAGGATGAGGCGGAGCAGCTGGGCAGGGAGACAGCATGGCAAACAGTGGGCTGGGCTGTGTGCAGGACAGAGGGGCCCCAAAGGGCTTGGAGGTGGTGGGAAGGCATTAATAAGCCCTGTACAAAGAAGGCAGTCTGCTGGACACCTGCCAAGGCCCAGAGGGCTGATGGAGGCTGTCAGACACTGCATAACTGCTGTCTCACAAAGAACAACATGCCAGCAGTGGTGTCCCAAAAACAGTCTGCTCACTGTCACCAGAAGCTGCTAATGCCCAAGAACCAGCCCTCACCACTCCAGCTTGTACCTACCAGTGAAGCTCCTAGCTTGGGTTTTCAACCCAAACCATGGCAGATTTTTCTGTTTTAAGCGCTGGGCAGTTCAACTGACAAGTCTTCATCACAAGTCGGAAAATCAACTTTCCTCGTCCCTGAGTGCAGCAGTTTCTGACTTCTTCACCCATTAAGACAGCAGAGGGAAGACAAAGCTGTGCTAAGGGCAAGTCATTTCCACATCTGACAAGTCACTATTCATGCTAACCATCCCAGTATACGGACAACAAGCAGATGCAGCACATTTGAAGACCAAGCAGCATGATGCTGAGACCTCAACAAGGTCACCACAGACAGAAGGTTTTGTTCTAAATTTTTTCTAAATAAAAACTGAAGGCACCTTCTGGGCTGAACAAATATTGCCAGGAGATCACAGTCACAGGGCAGCCCAGATTGAAGGGACCTCAAATGATCACCTGGTCAAACCTTTTGTGAGACTGGGAGCCTTAGGAGAGACTATGCAGAACTCTGCCCAATTATATCTTGAAAACCTCCAGTGATAGGGACTCTACTGTGTGCCTGGGAAGATTTTTCCAGTAAATGATTGCTCTAACTGTAAAAGATGTTTTTCTGATATTGAGATCATCAGGAAAACACAGGACCCACTAGTGGCCCGAAAAGTTTTGCTCTGAAAACTAGGAAATGAAAGCCCAGTGAGACCCTCAACTGATGGAGGAGACTAAGAGGAAACACAGCCATTTGCTGTTTTAGAGTTTTCCAGTGACCTCTGTGCTTGCTTCTTGCTGGGATTTCTGGCAGCTTCAAAAAAACAAAACCAATCCTGACCTGCTGAACTCCCACCCCAGGCAGGCTGTGCAGACCTTGGACTGTCAAGTGACATCCTGGCTTCCCACTTCTCTCCCTGCTCTCACTTCACCAGCTCCTCATCAGAGCCAGCACCACTATCAAGTGAGGAAACAGCAAGAAGGAAAGGAGGGGAGGGGAGGGAAGAAGATGTGCACCACGTGCAGCTTCCTGAGCGGAGCCCAGCGGATGCGGCCGGTGCGCTGGGAGCAGCAGGAATGTGCAGCCAGGCGGGGGAGAGGGCAGCAGTGACTGGCCTGAGCTTGGCAAACCACAAAAAACCCCTGGAAGGTTTTTGGAATAAAGGCCAGCTTCATTCCCAGGCACAAACAAGTGGCTGTTATGGAGTTGCCTTTTGTAACCGAGGGCCAGCCTCTCCCAGGAGGCAGCAAAGCAGGACTCTGAGCTGGAGCTTATTTAAAAACAAGCACAAAGTATTTACTGCAAAAATAGCATGTGCAATGAGGAGTGCCAGCGGTGTTTTGCCACAGAAATGCCATGCTGAAGGCTGAGAAAGCAAAGGAAGGCAATCCAAGTGCCCAACCACATGCTTTGAATGGTGTTTGTTTTCCCACACCCATCCTTCCCCTCAAGGAATGGGGCTGGTTGGGGGGGATCTCCACTTTCAGACTGGGTGCCAGGCAGCTGGGGGACTATTTCACAGCAGTCACGGTGCAGACAGGAACGACCAAGCCCTTTTCCCAGAAAGCAGCCTGACACATCTTAGCTTTCATTCCTGGCACACAGGGACCATGACGCCTACTGTGGTTTTGGGCTCCGTCTCTGTGAGCAAGGCACCTGTCATCCCATCCTGGAATGACACATTATCCTCCTCAAAGTCAGAGGAGACTCCTCACAAGCCTCTCCCTCCTCTGGGTAAGCATCAGAGACTGGTTAACCCCTAAATCCTCTCGTGGGTGAGGAACTCATGACTAAAATGGTTATTTGCTCCTTCAGGGCTCCACCCGAACTGGCACAATTTGGCAAGAGCAAGGCTCCATCTGCCTTTCACATGCCGCTTCCCAGCTCATTTTTATTGCAGCTTTCTCCGGGGTTTTACAACAAGCAGCGCTGTTTGCTGTAAACAAAAAGTAAAATGAGAGAGGTATAAACTGCAATCTGCAGTGCCTACAGCCATGCTGCCCCCTCACTCAGCTGCAGTACATGAGAGAACAGCTGGAGCTGCAGCCACAGGTACAGTGAGCAAATCATGTACAGGTGTTCATGGTACCAAGGCACCTCCACATCCCTGAGCAGCACTACACTGTGATTTCCGACCCTATGGCACGGTTCTCTGATAAGGCAGCAACAAGAAAGATTGCTACCACACATAACCAGCCCCACACCAAAGCAAGCTGTGAGCCTCAGGACCTGTATCTGGGAGGTGGAGAAGTCAGAGGAGTGGTTTCAATACTGCCTGGAGTCCTCTATCTCCTTTTGAGAAGGAGCCTTTGAGCAGAAAGCTTTAGGAGAGAGACCAGCCACTCTCAGCTTCACCTCCTCATCTGAATTCAAAGCAGGAGCACAGGAGCCATGATATGATCTCCTCCCTCAAGAGCATCATGACAGGACGTGATGATCAGAAAAAGCAGCAGCAGTGGGTCAAACACCATCCCTCTTTCCCCAGTACAACCAGGGCATGCGCTCCTTGGGGCTGCAGGGATCTTGTCAAACTTTAGGAAAGCCTCTAAATATCAGAGACAGGAAACTGATAGTAATTGAGCACTTCTCTTGGTTTGATACTAGGTGGGAAAGAGGAAAAAAAAAGCAGCCAAGAGGCCAGCTTAGTTCCCAGCTCAAGCAGATGATGCCTCCATGGAGGGCCCTCTACCTGCAGGCCAGGTAGGAAGCAGAATGCTCAGTTCTGGGAGCAGGGAAGGGAGCAAAAAAGGCAGTATTCAGTGTCAGTACTTGCTTTGGCATTAAAGCAACATAGCTGGTGCCTGCAGGGTTGTAAAACCCATGTTCTGTCCCTGCTGAGAAATAAAAAAAACCAGGAAGAAATAAACAGTCTTTAAAAAAGGACACGATGAAAAAACAAATAAAAGAAGGAACAAGCACCAGAGTGTCCCTCTAAAACAAGCAGGGAGCAGGCCAGCCCTGGCTACTCTCCTCCCATGCCCCACCATGGCCATCAGAGATGCTGTACAGCTCCAGGCATGGGCATTCCTGACAGCACCCTACTTCTCCCCTCATTTAAATCCTTTCCCAGCATCCTTAACTCATTTGGCTAAATGGAAGCCAGCCACTGCCTCCAGGTCACCATGGCAGTATTTCCAAAAGACAAAAAAGAAATCAAGCAAGAAACCCCCCCAGCATGACACCATGCTTCCTGGGAAGGCCAGGCAGCTCTCCAAGCTGTGCCTGCCCTCCCCATGGGATGGGCTTTAAAAAGGGGCTGAGAACAGACAAAAGAGAGATGTTTATTCTCCCAACAGGCTCCTGTGGGGAGACTCTGCACATCCAAGAGTTTTGCAAGCCTCTGAGGAAAGGAGGGAGGCTTCAGTGCCACCCTGCTGTTGCTCCTGGCTTGGACATGCTGAATTCCACTGGGCTTATCACTGCTGCTGCTGCAGGGAAGGGTGCAACCATCAGACACTGGCAGGGAGACTCCCTCCTACCCCACACCACCCATTGTGGAAGAACACCCTTCCCAGTAGCCAAAGAAATGATCATGATGTTCCTCCTGGCAGCTCGGGAGCAGTTACAGTGGAAAGGCACAGTGGAAAGTCCCTCCAGGGCAGGGTTGGGGCAGGAAAAAGATGGCTGTATGAGCCAGCCAGCAAAGCAGGGTCTCCCAGACATTTTTGTCCAGTTGCCTGGTGGAACTGGCCCAGCAGAGCTGGCAGTGCTTTCTTCAAAGTGGGGTGAGAGAGAGGGGGGCTGGAAAAAGACAGGGTTTGCTGGAAGATGACAAGTGGGAAGCCCCTACATTCCTCTCCACCCCCTTTCCCAAGGAAAACATTGCTGCTCTGTAGCTGCTAATGACTTCCAGATGGAGCAACAGGGTCACAAAGCATGGAGAGATCTCACGGGGAGATGAAAGCCTGGACATGCTGCCCTCATGTGCAAGAACAAGGCAAGAGGAAGCCACGAGCACCCCTCTGTCAGAAACACAAAGAGGTGGTGGGGAAAGCCCCAAAGAATGTCCTCATCTGCACACACTTGTACCCAAATCCACTCCACACAGATACCACAGTCAGGTTTCTTCTCCTTTGCCTACTCAGGAAACATGGGAAGGAGACTCAAGTTTTGTAACTTCAACACACCTGCAAAAGCTGGGAGGAAGTGTATGGCACATCTCCAGGACTGGGATGGACAAGGGTGGCACAGCACAGGTGAGCCAGGCTGGAATATGCTGGCCCATCCTCTGCTGCCCCAGCCTAGGGCACTTCTTGGCATTTCTATGTGCCCTGGGATCTCACCCACAAAAAAAGCACAAATCCCACTGGAGGATTCCTTCAGTGCAGGTTTTCTAAGGAAAACTACCCAAGCTACAGGTTTAAACAGCTCTGAAGAGCAAGGAGCCACCTCTGGCACGGGTCCAAGGCAGCAAAGCCAATGGGAAGGGGCAAAGGAAAAGAACAACTACATTAGTTGCAGTTGGATAGATCTGAACCCAAAATAACCTGATGGTACCCATGTATTTTTAAAGACATAACCAGTTTTAGTCTGCAGAGTAAATGTAGCACAGGAGTTGGTCATGACCAAGGCAGAATGAATTACAATTAAATGGAAATGCAATGAAATAACATGTTGCTTTCTTAATAGAAACTGAATTCTGTGATAAGAATACAAAAAAAATCCCCTATACTGTCAGATACATGGTTTAAGCCAGAAAGCAAAGTACAACAAAAGTGTTTTGCCTTAAAACTACTATTTTAAAAATAATTCCAGTATTATTGAAGGAGTTGATCTGACAGTGATTAGAGGAAAATCTAGAACAACTAAAACTCAGCTTTTGTTTTTTTCCCTTTAAGGGGCTAAATAATTAAATTGCTGTCCTTAACTGTAAGCAAGTTTATTTCCAAGACAGAAAAATGCATGTACTTCTATTTTTAAAAATCCACATATATTATTTTTTAAATAATCCATTTTGCTCGGTGTGGTTCAAGGCCAAATGCAAACCTTGGTTTCCACTGCCAAGCACGCAAACCTGACCACAGCTCATGTGTCTGGTGGAAAATCTCCAACACAGGGGGCCTTGACAAAGTAGAGCACAAATGGGTGAGAGAGGAAACCAGTCCTGAACCAGCTCTGTGTATCCACAGGGATCCCTGCAGCGCCTCATGCCAAGACTGAAGGTGGGTTTTGACTGGTGTTTATTACAGAACCTACCGACCAGGAGCCTCAGGCTCTTCTCTGGCCTTTCACAAGTCTAGCAAAAGATGTGCTGTTGAGTCTAACCCCAGGATGTATGGAAGTTGGCACCATCTCTAGAAGATGCCTAACATTTCCAGAGGGATGGGGACAAGGATGGGAGTGGGAACAGAAACCAAGACCTTCTCATTGCTCATGCTGGGTCCACAGCCACTGTGGCACTACTGACCTCCAGAACCTCCGCAACACACTCGAGCTCTGCTGAGCCCCCCCTGCAATGAAAACCTCCCAGAAATTACTGCTTCTCATCAAAAGTAGTCCTGAAAAGGCTAATTAAGCTAAATTAGCTAAAAAGGCTAATTAAGTTATGGATAGAAGGGATAGCTCCTCCACAACCACTTAGCCAACACAGCTCTGTCTGGGTGATAGGCTGTCATGCTCTGCACTGCTGGTCACATCTGGGACCCATGGCAAGGGTGGCCAAGGCATCCTCACGTGCTGTAAGGACAATGGGGAAACCTGGGGAGAGCTCAGAGAGATGTCCCCATCCCTACCCTATGCACTGCCACTTCGCAGTCCCTCCTCTCTGCAAGGGGCAGATTTCCCTGAGCCCAGCAAAATCTCATGACAGGACTTCCAAAATCCTGAAGACACCCATGAAAGCTTGTGAGCAGCTGCAGTTCAGCTCAGATATGTACTCATTTGTAAGGAGAACTTCAAAGCCTCCCTGTGCTTTCTGGCCCATTTATTCTAGACCAGTCTGCATGAAAAGCAGCTTGAACTTGTTTCCAGGGCAGAAATCATTATCCTGGGTAGCATTTGTTCCGAGGAGGATGGTGAAGACAGTCTGATTAACCTCTTAAGGAAGCCTGTGTTCCCATTAGCCCATGTCCCTTCCACACCTCAGCAGCACTCACAGGCACATTCACCACCTTAGCCCCAAGCCATCACTGCCCTCCACCTTAGCCCCAAGCCATCACTGCCCTCAGCTGTCCCCCACCTGCCTCCCCCAGGCTTTGCTGCCTGACTGGCTTGGGAGGTGGATAAACATTACCTAAGGAACTCCTTCACTGTGGGAACTCAGCACATCCCTCGGGATGTCCAGAGTTGCCGAAGACCCCTTTGGGGGGCTCGGAGACCCTGGCATGCTGCCCAGAACACCTGGCAGCTTGACTTTGATCCTTCCAGCAAATTGCCACCTTTGTATGAGGACATGAGAGCCACACAGGTTTGAATGGTGCAAGAATAATGTATTCACAGGGTGAAAATATAGATTTTGGGATTTTTAATATAGGGGTTATGGGGACAAGATGGAGGAATCAGGGCGTGTCTAGTCCTTCTTCTTGTTCTCCGTTTTCTGCTGTGATGTTGGCACTTTGGGATTGGTTTAGAATAGAAATGCACAGTCTAACATATGTGATAGGTATTGGGAATTAAAAGTAAATATGACATATGTAGTTTGTAGTATAAAAAGATGACACCGCCTCGGGGGCGGTGGAGAGTGCTTGTGGCTGCCTTGCTGAGCAGACCTCGGCTGGGCAGAGAGAAAACTTTGTTGATAAGAAATAATAAACAACCTGAAGACCGAAAAGTGAAGAGTCCAGACTCATTCTTCAAAGCGCGGGCTGCCTCGGAAAGAACCATCCCACGCATCTCGGGGCAGAGATCAAACAGCCGACCCCGAGACTCCACCAAAAAACCCCTCTTGCCTTTCTGCTGGGACAGTGACACCCACCAGGATGACAGGGAGAGGTAGCAGCGGCAGCAGCCTCGGTGGCCAAGTTTACCCCACCACTGTATGCCTGTCCAAAACCTCACACTCCTCCCCTGTGCCACCATGCTCCAGGGAAGAGACACTGCCCAGCAGAGGATTTACTGATCAAACTAGACACAGACAAAGCAAACTCCTTCCTCACCCCAAAAGCTACGTGGAAAACCGCACCCCAGCTCAGGAGGCTTTTGCACCCCCCCATCCTGGCTGGCCCTGCTCCCAGGGCCGAGCTAATTAGAGGCACAGGTCGTGCTGCCCTGTCACTTGCTGTGAGCAGCTGGAGGCACATTTCCTATTTTGGATCTGGCAGGAGAGAGAGAAGCCGAGTCCATCCGGCTGCTGCGCTCTGTTCCTTGCCGGACAGCCTGGGGAGAGCACAGGAAGGGCAGCAGCAGGGACCAGCACCCAGGGATGCTCCAGCACACAGGCAGCCCAGCAAGGGACAGGTGTGAGATCCTGGGGTGTGGATTTAAGGCAAACAAGAGCTGAGGTTTTTGTTCCTGCCCTCCTCAAAGCATTTCATCCACAACAGCCATCTCCAGGCACCACATAACCAAATCTTTGAAGGATGGGGAACCTGGCTTTTTCATCCCACTGTCATCCCACCAAGAAAGGGCAAAAGTAGTAAGTCCAGGGTCACTTGCTTTTTCAAGATCCCCAGGTGCTCTTAAAAGCAGTGACACCACAGCACTAATTTATTGTGGAGAGATCAGAACTGTTCCAATTTGTACTGGTATCTGCAGAGAGAGACCAGCTCAGCCTTCTACAGGCTCTCATAACACCCTGAATCACAGTTTTGTTATTTGTTTGGGGTTTTTTTTCAATGGTACTTTATGTGTAGGATCAGTAAATATCTGAGAAGTGGTTAGCCAGTTGTTAGCAACTTATCAATGCCTCTAGCTATCCTGGAGGATGTTTTTGGCCTTGTGACCAACATCTTCCCAGACTCCAGACAGACAAAGCATTTCAGACACAGTGTTATCCAAGAGCAAGAAGGATTTTGATTTCTGAACTTCAAATAAAGGAAATAAATGCCTATCAGACCATAAGCCAAGCTCAGATGAAGAAGAAGTGTTTTCCTTTATAGTTAGGAAAGCATGGAACTAAGGTGCTCCAGCTAACTCCATCCCTGGTACTGCTTGGTCTTTACAGTGCTGAAGTAGTTAAAGCATTTGCTGAAGCATTGGATCCAGAGCCAAAATGGAAGTGTCAAAAGCCAAGATTGCAACAAGTGGTTAGGGGATCAGATGGTTTGCACGCCGTGCTGAGGAAAAGCCCATGAACAAGGGCCTGTTTAATAACCCCCCAGGCCAGCCCATGAGACAACTTGTGCAGGCAGTGCCAAGCTGTTGGGGAGGGGAGGTGGTGCTTGTGGGAAACCCCAGCCCGCAGGAGCCCCTTCCCTGGGGCTGGAAAGGCCAGCAGGGAACAGCTGCCTGTGCCCTGGGGGCTGCAGGGGTGGCTGCTGTCATCTTCTGCTCTGGGAGCTGAGGGCAAGGACTGCTCCTCTCCTGCTCCTGCTGCAGCCTGAAGTATCATGCCTGGTACTCTGTAGCTTTGCTGTTCTCCACAGCTTCTTTCTCCCACTTCCCTGTTGCCCTCAAATACATTATTTTTCCTCTCCCATAACACATAAACACCCTGGAAAAACAGCCTTTAACAAACAGCTCCAGCTTTGGGGTAGGGGAAAGGACACACAAAGAATCCAGGAGACACCAAATCCCTGCTTTCCTACTTCCCTTCTCGCTCAGTACACACCCTATGATGGAAGTGTTCCTGCTCTGACAGTGTTTATTGCTTCCCCCTGTCCTGCAGCAAAGCCTGGCTGGCCTTTAAAAGCCTCCTGACAAATCCCGGGACCAGCGCCCTGTGCCAGACACCAAAAAGTGGTATTTGCAAAGGGAAAAAAAAAAAAACAACAGAGCTCTGGAGGCCAAGCCCAAAGAGGTTCCCGCTCCCAAAAGCGGGAACATTGTGTGCATGTGTATACTGCATGCCAGAGAAGAAAAAGGAGGGAGTATCAGTTGTAAGAGAGGAAAAATGGGGGGGAGCAGGGGTGGGGGAGAAGCAAAAAGAAATCCCAGTCTTCAGACTCCAGAGGTCTGGCTGGGAAAGGCAGCAACTGAAAGAAATGCTTTGCTGTTATTAGTGCATGGAAATTACAGCTGCCAGAAGGAATCCAGGCCAATCTGTTGCTGAATATAACTTTAAAAAGACAGCCAGCTTCAAATCATGGGCTGCTCACGGGTGTTGGAAAGTCAGCGTGGTGGTGGGACCCACAGTCCTTCTCCAGTGCCTTCTGAACAGCAAAGACTGAGGACAAAGACAAAATAAGGGTGGAAGAGTAGAAGATGCTCAATAGGCAGGAGGGAAGGACTCTGCCCCATGCTCCAAGTCCCCCAGGTTTGGAGAGAACGTGTTAACTAGGGAGGTATCAGTTGTTAGCCCCCCAAAAGAAGGAGAGGTTTGGACTGGTTCCTGGAAAGGAGAGAGTTTAACTTCTTGTGAGCTCCCTTTTCTGTTTTTAAATATGAGATCTACAAAGGGGAAATGCTGCAAGTAGAGCTCTGGGTGTGAGGCAGGAGAAGAGAGACAGCAAGAGAGAAAAACCCACAGCTATCTACAGCAGGAGCATCTTCTGTAACCAGAGACAGCCAGGGAGAGGGCTCAGGCATGCTGTTCCATGGGCAAGCAGGGAAATGAGAAGGAAAACCCTTTCCAGAAAGTAATTTTAGCTACAGGTGAGAACAGGACATGGGATCAGACGATGTCCCAGCCCCGTCAGCTTGTGCTCCAAGCCAGCTCCTGACTGGCAGCCAGCCCCTCCTGCAAGCCTCTCCCCCTCGTCTGTGAGGGATCATTGGAGAACAGGGGAAAAACAGGGGGTTTCAGCTTCCAGCACGCTGTCAAATTAACAAAAGTCATGCTCAGCTTAACTGTAGTGCACAGAGGCTCCACCTGCCCCTCCTGGAGAACATGAGTCACACGCTCACCAAGCTTCGCCTCCACTGCCAGCCACTCTGCTACTTTTACGCCCCTTTGGACAGGAAACAAGACACACTTCCAAGAAGTCCCCCCTCTTCCCAAACGTGCTCTGGAGAACACCCACAACACCACAACACGTCCTCTTGCATTTTTAGCTGATGTGGATTTGGACTCTGCTCTTGGGCCACAGCCAACGTGTATCAAAGGCTTTGGCTGGCACAGCAGGGGATATTTTGGAGAGTACGAGGGCAGCAGGAGGTATTTTTATTGTGACCTCCTTGGTGCTCACCTGGAGCCTTCTGGCCCGATTTTGGGCACACTGCAGCCTACCCTGGGGCACACATGAACAAGAGCAGCACCCGCAGAGCTACTCACCAACGTAGAAGGTGTTGGGGGCCTGCTTCTCCCCCAGCTGCAGGTACAGGATATTCGTTGTCTGCGAGTCATGGCGGAGCCACAGGGCCACTCCCAGAATGATGCCTCCTGCCAGCTGGGGAGAAAACAGAGGGAAGCAAGGGTTATACACTGCTCCAGCCACATCAGACCCAGACTGGCAGCTTTAGCCAGGAGCTCTGCTTTTTATCTTCCCACAAACATACAAGAACATCCTTTCTAACCATCACCCCTGCAACATGCTTTGTGCCCCACAGATCAAGAGCCTTCTTCCTTGCTTTATGAGAAGACCCCCTTATTCTGGGGATGTGCAAAGCCCTTTCCAGTTCCTGCAGGAGATTTCTTTCCCAAGAGGTATTTTATTATGCTTCATTATTATTTTCAGTGGAAGCAAGCAGAAGGAGATGTGCCACTAAGGTTTTTAGGAGAGCTTTTCAACAGAAGTTACAATCAGCCCCAGTTGATAACTGGGATGTTAGCACCCCATTTCATTTCTCTGTGAGGTATAAACAGAAAGTGGGGGAGCTGCCATTTTTCCCCTCTGCCCCCAAGTTTTGCATGCACACTACTTCCCATCGAGGGTCAGGCTTCCAGTCAAACACACCCAGTGCTCCTCAGGCACACAGAGCTTTCCTCAACGTCCTAATACAGGAATTGAAGTGGAGCAAAGCCTGGGGTCAGGCCAAAGCACCACCACACCATTTTTGGGGGCCTCCAGGCCAAGACTGCCGCCTGCCCATGCTGTGAAACAGCAGAAGAGCAGTGCACCCACACCCACGTGTGCACAGCAGCACGCAGGACTGACCAGGGCAAGGACAAAAACACACTCCAGATGTGGGAGGAGACATTCTGCGCATGGGACATCAACTCAGCCGCTGGGATATTTACGTACAAACAATGGGAAGTTCTGTGACTGACTTCCTCACGGTTTTCTCTTTCAGGGAGGGGCTGGGAATGGCCGTGGGAGGTGGGAGCGGATATGGGGCACTACAGCAGGGAAGGTGTCACAGGGAGGAACTCAAGGGAGAGCTTTCCCAGCACGACTCACTGTGTCCTCTGTGACATCCCCCTTCCATTTAAAAGTATAAGCAAGAAGGGAAAATATACAAACATCTGAGAAAAAATCCAAACCCTTAAGAACTGCCATATCGCTGCTGTGAAATGCTGAAATCACCTGTTCAAATGCCAATTCAATTTTGAGTGTTCTAAATCCTTGAAGCCATTCATCTTAAAAAAGGGAAGAAAACTACCAAAGAGTGTAGAAGTGAAAACATGCTACTTCTAAAAGAGTCTGAATCACGTCAGCTACAGGCATGACTGAAACCATGAAAGTCACATAAAAAAAAAAAAAAGAAAAAAGAAAAAAAGAGCAGGGCTTTTTCAGGAAGGGTGTAAAGTCTCCAGTTGTGCAAGCACAACAAGGAACACAGGAGGACTGGGATCTGCAAAACAGGCTGTCGATGGGAGCCTGGTTTTCCCCCTTGGGAGCTCTGCTGGTTTCCTCCTTGCTCATTTCTACAAATCCCAGCCACAAGATTTTTCCAGAAATGCCACTGAAGCTGGGGCAAACCCACACCATTTCCAAACTCACAGGACGAACTGCTCTCAGGGCTTTTCCACTATCAGAGGGAGAAAATACCCACCAGCTCCTGGAGACGAAGGGAAATCTTTGCTTTTCCCCAGTCTGCCAAAGTAATAGGCTTTAACACTTCTCCCACAGCAACCAATGCAATCTCCCTGCTGGCACAGTCCCTCATCCCTCCTGCACTGAGGCCAGCCTGAGGTTCTCCAAACACTGGCTATGGAGAAAAGTCACGAAAGCCAGTCTGTGCTCAAGTCCAGCTCCAAATAAGGCAGGTTGTGGCATTGCACAAAGTTACCCAAATCCAGCCTGGAGTGCCTTGTTCATTGTCTGAGGGCATAACAAAGTTTGTGTTTTTACTCTCGGAGGAAAGAATATGCTCCCTAATTAATCCATGCCACTCAAAGTAAAGCTCTCTTGGTAGCTGCTAGGAGAGAAGACATCCCAAGAAAAGTTTGGATTTCTCTGGCTGGAAGAGGTAAAGAAAAAAGACTGCAGCCTTTTTGGTTTTGGCTTGTTCCCTGCAAGGACACATTGCTCTGCCCTGACATGCTGCCCTCCACACCCAGCAGTGCCACTCCAGCACACCTTGCCCTGCCACCCATGGTGAGTTTGGGGCGACACCAGCAGCTCCTTTCCAACCAAATTTGCCTTAAAATGCCTGACAGAACTGAAAGCAAACTGCAAGTGGTCCTCAAGATATTTTTTAATCATTTGGGAACACCAGCTAGGGGGATGGAGCCTCTTCTACTGCATCAAACCCACCCCAGCAATGAGGTCTGCCTGAGACAGCCAGCTAAACCAACTCCAGATGTTCCTGGTTTCATCCTGAATGCACCCCAGGAACATCACACATCTGTCCCCCACTGCCTGACTCCATTTGCATTTTTAACAGAGCATGGAAGACCTCTGAATGGAAGCTTTAATCCAATAGCAGCTGTATTCCTTAAGAGAAGATGACATACACTTACTAATGAAAACAGCGTTTGGGCTACGATGAGTAACTTTTTCCATGAGAACCATCCATCCTCCCACCACCAAGAAGCCCAAAACGGAATTAAGGCTCTTTCTTCCCAAAGCAAAGAAAACAAGAGGGAGAAAACATTGTCAGCTTGCCACGGTAACTCTGCCTTCCACCGTACCTTGCTTGGCATAATCTCATTTTTAATAGAACAACTTGTTCCAGATAAAAGCTTGATGTTTTCTCCCCCTTCCATCCTACAACTGCTGTTTGCCAACACGAGAAGAGCTCCAACCACTGATGGCATCGTGACTCTAGGCTGCACATCCTCATGCATATCGGTGGTTTTTTCTGCTGTGGATAGCTGTAACCTCACACAGGTTATCCCACTGATCTTTCAGTTCCCAGCTCGTCAGACAGCAGTGTTGCAGAGGCTGGGGCCATCACCGGTCATGATATGGTCTGAGTGCCCAGCACAGCTCTCCATATACATTTTTGGGGACTGCAATTATCTAAAAGCTGCAAATTCAGCAATGCCAGCAGTGTGTCGGACTTTGAACTGCTTTCCAAAAGCTGACCTTCCCAACCTGGTGTTCTGCTGCCAGCACCACAGCACTCATGGAAGGCACATCAGTGTTGCTCCCCAGGATGGGGCTGGCCCCAGAGCTCCTGCCCTGAGCAGCTTCCCGGCACAGCAGAGGTGGTGCTGCAGGCTCCAGCATTTCCTCTTTACTGCTATTTTCCAGCTTCCAGAGATTTATTGCTTCTTCCACAGACAGCTAGACTTTTCCAGCTGGATCCTTCCTGCCCAAGGCTTGCTTCTTCAGGAATGCTGTTCCTGGTTGACACAGAGGGGGGAAGTCCCCATGGAACGCTGCCTAGGGGCAGGAAAAGGCATGTCCTGTGTCCCCAGGGGGCGATGGGACGGCAGCCCATGTGAGGAGGTTATCAACAGATGAGCACCATGATAAAAGAACTGTGTGCTGTCCTGGTTTGCTGCCCAATCCGTGGTGCACATAGTGAGGCTCCTTCCTGGACTGAGCCTCACCAATGGACATGCTGTTCACCCTAAAATTTCCAGATCCATCTGTTGGGCAAGGGAACAAGCCCATTTTTCACAGCTTAGTCATTCCTCTCTACAAGAAATTTTAATGAATTAGGGGTGCCAGGAATGACCCCATTCCCCTTTAAATGTGCTGTACCCCACTTCTGAGTTGCCCCCACCTTAACCTGTTGCTCCCCAAAACTCACATACGCCAGGATGCGCATCACCTCCCCATTCCTTTCCGCTGCCCTCAGCCTTTTTCCTCCTGCTCCCTTCCCTCCACCCTTCTCTGAAACAGATTTCCTGGAAGGGAGGAGGAGAGGAAAGAAGTTCTGGCTACAGGGCAGCTTGCTGGGTATGCCAAAGCAAAGCAGACAGACATCCTGTGGAGGTGCCAGCAGATTGACAATGCTGTATTTTAGCAGTGCCACTTCCCACAGCCAGGCTGGCCCTGCCTCCAGGTCCTGCTTCCCAACCTGTGAGAGCCCAAGGGCTGGGAGAGGCTCTCGCCTTGCTGGAAAAACGCTGCTGGCAGAGCTCACGCCACGGTGCCTGGGAAATACCACAGTTACTAACAAGAAGCAGGATGCTGCCAAGAAAGCTTAATGAATTTTAGCTGGTTTAGGATTAAGGCAGAGGACTGGAGATTTTTAACAGGTTCTCATGCCGCAGAGGTTTGCAATTTCCCTTACACCACCTGGAAGCAGAGCCCTTTATGAGGGCAACCCGGGAAGCTCAAGCAGGGCTCCCCATGGCTCCTCTCCAACACTATCTGCAAAGCAGCTGGGATGGAGTGACAATGAATGCCCCTCCTTTCAGGTGTAGGGAACCAGGATGCAGAAAAGTAAAGTGGCTTGCCAAGGCTGAAATATGCAAGGAGCCCCTCATATGGCCAGGAACAAACTGCTTTACTCCCAGGCAATTTGTGGGTCTCTAGGTGAAGCAGCATGAGAAGAGAAAAAGTGAGGAGACAGAGACTCATAACTTGATGGAAACTACCTTCGGAAGGGCAGTACAAGCCCTTGCAAGATCTGTGCTAGCACATTACAGGTCCTGCACCACCAGCCTGGGGACTGAGTCAGGAAAGAGAGGGACACATGGAACATGCCCAAGCAGCACCACACCTTCTCACAGCCTGCACCTCGCCTCCTGAAAAGCAGGAGATTAACTTCTTTTCTACTGCAACAGCTGCACCTCATGGAGCTGCTGAAAGGGCGTGGGGTGCAGCAAAGGGCTGACAGCTGAATGGTGGCCCAGGAACCTGGGAACTTGGGTTCAACGCTGAGACCATCTCCATATTGCAATGTCAAGGCTTCACACCAAAGAGTCAGTTGAAATTTTAAGGTGAGACGTCCTAGAGATCACTGCTGGGCTGCATGCTGGGGTGGACTGTGGGATGCCCTGGAGCCCCTTGGGAGGGTGTAAGCAGGGGAAGGGACTTCAGCAAGACACAGAGCCGCAGTTTGAGAGGCACACAACGCAGAAGGTTATCCTGGCACAGGCAGCAGTGGCAGATAGGGCTCTGGGACAGCACAGGTGAGGGCGTTCTGCTGCCTTCCACAGCCATGGTGCTCCACGGACACCAAAGGTCAGGCTGAAAGTTTGCAGGCAAGGCCTGCCCAGGAATTGCAGGAAAGGCATTTGGGAAGAGCACCATGCCCTGCAGGCAGGAGGAGAGCAGCCTGCAGCCCTGCTCCCAGCAGCACACCTTCCAGCAGCGGCTATTAATAGAGCTGCCTGCTGGAGAGAAATTCTCCACTGGTGCCTATAGTTACCAGCCCTACAACACTGCAGAGCTTTTCAAAACAAGCTCCAGAGGAACACTCCCAGAGGAGCAGCATGCCAGAGGCCAAATAAAGCTTGATGGATGGCAGGAGAATGGGAATCCAGCACCAAAATCCAGGAGCGGGGTCCTACGATGGGGAGCACTGTGCCCATAGGCTGCTGCCAGCCTGCCCCAGCCTGATCCCTGCTGCAGACAGAAGCAGCACTTCTGTCCCAGGGCCTAACTGCCCTCAGCAGAGAGGAAAACAATTTGAGATATTGCTTTAAAATTAATTTGGCCCTGTACATAAGCATTTAACCACAATGGGGATACAACTGCTTTCCCTTCTTAATAGTACAGTGAAAGGCACTTCCACAGTGCAGGATCAAAGAGTTTCTCACTGTTAATGCTCTTGCAGAAGATAAGTATTACAGTGGCTGATAGCAGAGTAACGTGAGGGAAACAGAGCAATCCCCATTCCAGCCAGCAGCTCCCACCTTTCAGCTGCAGCCCAGCCCATTTTAAGTGCAATCAGGTACCCCCATAGGGCAACCTTCTGCACACAGAAACTTCAGAAGAGGTTTTGTAGGTGATGGAAGGGCTGTGCTCACTTGACAGAGTACCCTAAATCACAGAGACACATCAGCAACAAAACTTGAGTGTAGGTACTATGCCTGCTAAGGAAACCTCTCCCTTCAAAAGACAGGTATGAAGCAGCTGCAGGGTCAAACACACACGGAAATATGCTTCCCTATACATTGTCTGAGGATTCCAAACAAAACCTGTAGAAGATGCTAAGCCAGCATGAGGTCCTTGCCGCTCACCAGGCTCTCTGCAATTCCCAGGGACACCAGCAGCCCAACCAGCCAGGCACTGCCACCACGGGCACTGGAGCAGCGCTCAGCCCTCGCCTGCACCCACAGCAAGATCCAAGCTACTTTGTTAGTCCACAGTTATTTCAAACCCGTGTTTCAGAGCTACAGGAACCCTGAGATCTTCCATTCTTCGTTTAAAGGAGTGGTACACAGCTACCCTCGCCACCACAATGGGAGGGTCATGTGTCACCCAGCAAAAGCATTACCATGGGACAACTGCCACAGAGAGCTGCCACCTCCCCACAGTGTCACCTCTCATGACCAGCACCAAGTGTCTCTGAGCAGCCTTTGCAGACTCCAGGCTACAGTTAACAGATCTTGCGGTGTTGCACAAGAAAATACACAGCCCCTCTACGTCTTCCCTTTTAATCACCCCTGTTGAGACAGACTCTCACTTCCACCTTCCCTCTGTTCTTGCCCTTCCTTCCCTTTGCACCCAGGCTGTACAGCATCCCCTCAACACACAGAAGAGTTAGACAGTGCCTGGAAAATGGCATTAGGAGCAAGCTCTTCCTTTTCATTAGACACCTCTCTGCTAGGGCAGCCAGCGGTGCTCTCGACCTGGAAGGCTGCCATGGGCTGTATTAGCTAATAAGCTTGAGCGATCCTTCTCCAAGCAAGTCAATTCCTCCTTGGTTATGTTTAATTATATTTTAAAATAGCTTCAGCCTCCCCAGGGACCCTTTGCAGCAGTGGTCAGTTTAGCCCCACACATTGAGCTCCGCTATCGGGCTTGGAAAATCCAGGAGAGCAGCCAAAGTCCAGCCATCCCAGTTCTAGGGATGGGATGGAGAAGCAGCTCCCTGCTCAGGCTGCCCACCACTGCCCAGTAACTGGGCCAAACTGCCCAGTAACAGCTACTGCTCCCTCTCACAGGGCAGTGTCCACCCGCCATCAGCAACCCCAAGGTTTCAGGACAACTTGGCAGCATAGAAAAACTTTTGTCTTTCCAGCCCTGTGTTTTGCTAACCAGGTGAAGCCCACAGGCGCTGACCACGGCCTCCTCCACCACTTCAGTCGGTGGGTGCACTGTGAAACACGTGGGGACCTCTCTCCTGGGACAGGCACTCGTTTGTACACGTGGTCCATGCAGCAGCCGCTGCTCCCTCCAGAGCCACCTTGGAGCAAGCACAATCTTGGCATCTTCTTCTCAAGAATGCATGCACAAAGGGAAAGCAATCCCAAAAAATCAAATAAAACTGAAACATCTCAGGTACAATGAATGAGGAGCTGGCAGCAGGGTCACCTTTTCCTTTTGCTTTTTCAACACAGCAGCTTTGTGAAATTCCCCCTGTGCTGCCGGGGGAAGGCAGGGGGAGGAAGCCAGAGGGGTGTCAGTTTATTTACACTCCAGCAGGATAGCGGGGTTATATAAAAAAGTTATCAGAGTAACTAAGGCTGAGAATTGCTTCCTTCTTCCTCTTGGGCACTAGAATAAGCTCCTGTGCAGCTCAGCATGGTGCTTGCCAAACTTTGGGCTCTGATTCTGGCTTGTTTTCATCAACGGCACTGAGCAGCAGCTGCACACAAGGCAAATCATAAGCAAATAAGCACGGGGAGCCCATCAGCCCTTGCATAATAACCAGCTGGCGGGACTAAAGGGCTGCAGGTGCCCTGTCTCACACCTCCCTGTGGTTAGAGGTGGTTTCCCAACACAGCCAACCTGCAGCAAGGGTGCTCAGCACCACGTTCTGTCCTTAAATGTCACCCCGCAAAAAGGATCATCACATTTTGCTGTTAACCACAGAATCCCTCCCCAGCTGGGGGTGCCAGGTTGGCCTTTGTGGTAAAGCTAAAATTACCCTCACCTACTAGTTTAAAGAGCAATGCAAAAGGGCTTGAAAACTCCAAGATCTGGTATTCAACCACCATTCAGCTGGCCAGCCCCATGGAAAGCATTGTTAATTCTAAGGAAGTCCAGGCTCCCAGTCTGCACAGGAGACAGTGCGAGGGGACCAGCAAGTCCAGCACTGGGAGCTGTTTTGGGAGCCAGTGGGTCCCAGCTCACAGGCACTCCTCCTGGGGAGGAACTGAAGCATCTACCCCCCACCCACAGGGAGCACCCTCCAAAAGGGTAGGGCGAGGCATCAGAGGTCATAACAGGAAAATTATACAGATTGGCAATTCCTCTTGGAAGCAAAATGCCCATTTATAAAATATTGGCTCTTTTGCAAGACTTTGAGGTGAACAACTGATCCTGCTGAGAAGTGGTGGCTGCGCAGAGCCCCCAGCATCCTTCCTGCCACCCAGGAGACCCTTCCTCGCAAGCATAGCCGGCAGCTTCTTCAACAAGAATGGCAGGAAATCGAGACCAGAAGGCAAGGAAAAAAAACTGGGATAAGCACAGTAACTCGGAAGGAACAACACTTCACAGACAACCATACCCACCTCCATCCGGCCATTTTAGGGGTGGAGGAAAAGGTTAAAAAAAACCAACCCGGAATTATCTGTCATTCACGCAGCTGGCTACACATCAGGTATCAATTAACACCGCTGTTATCAGAGCTTGTCACCTCCCCCTTGGCCAGTGTTATACCCAGACACAAGGCGAACAGGCCTGAAGTGAGCACCCCCTTGCTTAAGCCCTACACCCCCCAGGGACAGGGACCCCCGAAAGAGCTTCCCCAGGTACCCCCAGGGAGGATCCGCAGGCAGAGGCTCCAGCCAGGCAGCGCCACTCCAGGTGCCAACGCAGGGTTTGCTCTGAAAGCCATCGGTCCCTTCCCCCTTCTCCAGCCCCCCTTGATACGTTCAGCTGCTGTAAGCAAACACTGAGGAAAAAAAAATCCCAAGTCCTCGACAACAGAGCGGGATGTCAGACAAGGGGCACAAGGCACTGGACAAGGGGCACCCAAGCGGCGCCTTGCCTGCCAGGGTGGGGCTGGACTCACTTCCAAGACAAAAAAGCATTCCGTGGAATGGAAACCAGAGTATTTAAAACACGAAACCAGCAGCCTGCCCGGGCATATCTCGCTGCCCCCGAGCGCAGGAGCAGGAGAGGGACTCCTGCCAGCCAACCTCGCGCTGCCGGAGGCTGTTTCTAACCGGGACAGACCTGGTTTGCAGGGAAACCGGGATACGCCGCCTTTTGCTAAATTAGCCGCATGTCTGCACGGATTATTTCAAGAAAAACTTTCTCAGGAAAGGCAGCCTCTCCAGCCTGGATAGAATTTGCGTCCTAAAATAACTACGCGGGCGGCGGGAGCAGCGGTGCCCGGCGCGGGGCCAAGGGGCCGGGGCCGGCTGGGCCGGGGGCGCGGGGCCGGCCCCACACCGCCCGTGCCCGCCGAACGCCCCCGGCCGGCCCCACACCGCCCGTGCCCGCCGAACGCCCCCGGCCGGCCCCACACCGCCCGTGCCCGCCGAACGCCCCTGGCCGGCCCCACACCGCCCGTGCCCGCCGAACGCCTCTGGGCAGCCCCACACCGCCCGTGCCCGCCGAACGCCCCCGGCCGGCCCCACACCGCCCGTGCCCGCCGAACGGCCCCGGCCGGCCCCACACCGCCCGTGCCCGCCGAACGCCCCTGGGCAGCCCCACACCGCCCGTGCCCGCCGAACGCCCCCGGGCAGCCCCACACCGCCCGTGCCCGCCGAACGCCTCTGGCCGGCCCCACACCGCCCGTGCCCGCCGAACGCCCCCGGCCGGCCCCACACCGCCCGTGCCCGCCGAACGCCCCCGGCCGGCCCCACACCGCCCGTGCCCGCCGAACGCCCCCGGCCGGCCCCACACCGCCCGTGCCCGCCGAACGCCCCCGGGCAGCCCCACACCGCCCGTGCCCGCCGAACGCCCCCGGGCAGCCCCACACCGCCCGTGCCCGCCGAACGCCCCCGGCCGGCCCCACAGCGCCCGTACCCGCCGAACGCCTCTGGGCAGCCCCACAGCGCCCGTGCCCCCCGAACGCCCCCGGGCAGCCCCACACCGCCCGGGCCCGCCGAACGCCCCCCTCCTCTGCGGCGGGCGGCACGGCCGGCACCTCCCCTCCCCTTCCCTCCCTCCCTCCGCCTGGCAGCATCCCTGCATCCCTCCCTCTCTCCCTCCTTCCCGGGAGCGCCGCTTTCTCCAGCGCAGACCCGCACCAAGAGGGGCTGCGGGAGCCCCCCCGGCTCTGCCCCCCGCCCCGAAAGGCGCCCATAAACATCTGCAGCGGCTGGACGCGAACATCTTAAAGGTCTTCTCCAACCTCAAACCATCCTACGATCCTACCTCCCCCACTATATATCTATTTTTAAAATATACACAAAATATACATGTACAATTACATACATATGCATGATTAAAATAAAAAAGCAAAGGTTGATCAGCCCCTCCGCCCTCCAAAAAAAAAAAAAGACAAGAAAAATAAGCAGCCCCTAAAGCACATTCCAGACAGCAAGTCTCAGTGCTGGGGGGCAAGAAGGAGGCTAAACCCAGGCGCAGCAGACGGGCCATATTACAGCCCCCTTATTTAAAGGCTGGGGGGGGGCCCAGCCCCGCTTCCCGCCGCCCCTGTGCTCACCCAGAAGATGAAGTTGAAGACGAAAAGGAGGTATTTGATGCACTTGGTGCAGCCTTCCACTCCCATGGCGACGGCTCTCCCAAATCTGTGCTGCCTGGCTGACCGGGGCGGCGGCGGGCGCACAAAACCCGCCCCGCGCCCGCCCCCGCGCCCCGCCCCGGAAACGCCTCTGGGACACGCCCTGGACACGCCCCGGACACGCCCCGGACACGCCCCTGGACACGCCCCAGGAGCGGGGCTGGCTCCGGCACCCCCCTCGCCTTCCCGAAGCCGGGGGTTGCCTGCTGTTTCCCCGGTTTTTTCTTCCTTTTCTTTCCCAGTTTCTGTCTTTTCCTAACTCCTCTTTTCCTTTTTGCTTTCCCCTCCTTTTTCTGTTATCCGCCTTTTTATTTTTCTTTTTTCTTCGTGTTTTGAATTTTCCCTTCCTTCCTTTTCCCCCCTTATTTAATTTTTCCTCCTCTCCTCTCCTCTCCTCTCCTCTCCTCTCCTCTCCTCTCCTCTCCTCTCCTCTCCTCTCCTCTCCTCTCCTCTCCTCTCCTCTCCTCTCCTCTCCTCTCCTCTCCTCTCCTCTCCTCTCCTCTCCTCTCCTCTCCTCTCCTCTCCTCCTTTTTCTTTTTTCCCTTCCCTTTTTCTTTTTTCCCTTCCCTGTTTCTTTCATCTTCACTCATTTTTTTCTCATCTCTTCCCCCTATTTTTCTTTTTTTTCCCTTTTTTATATGTGCTATTATTTATTTTTTTGTTTTTCCCTTCTTCTCGCCCTCCAGAGGCAGCTCACAACAAAATTTCCTACACTCAGGTAGGAGCCACGGAGGCAGGTGTTGAGGGGCTGTAGGAACCTCCCAAACCTGGCCACCATCCCTTAAAACTCACTGCCACCTCCTAAATATAACCAGGCAGTCTGGGGTGCAGGGAGAAACCTCTGTGAACAGCTTGCAGGAGGTTTTGTATTTCTGTACAGGAAAGTTTGAGGGTGCATTCATGAGGGGAGTCCCCCTCCCACTCAAAAAAAAAAATAAGACTGAAGGTATTTTGCATTAAAAACAACAGTCTGAAATTCAGAGAAGCGTTTCCTCGTTTCCTCTTCATATTTTATCTCTAAATCTGCTCTGCTGAACAATTTTGTCTTAAGTTTGTGGCTTCGGTACTGCAAGCAATTGCATCAAGTTCAGTAGAAGCACTCAGGATGTTTTCCTTTGGTTACCGGGTAACAAGAGCATCAGGGGGGCTTCAGGGCTGTCCACCAAAGAGATTCCCCCCCTTTTTTCTTTTTTTTTTTTTTTTTTGTTTGTTTGTTTGTTTTCCTTCCCCACCTTTCCCATTTCCTTTTTTCCCCCCTTTTTCCTCAAGGAAAAAAAGAGGATCACACATATCAACAGGCTTGGGAATTTTAGTTAGCACCTTCCCCTCTCAAAGCTACCAGTAGAAGCAGGATGAAATTTCCCAAGCTTTCAGCTGAGACCCACTTAGGCCCACTTGTTCATCTTTAAAAATATAAATTGTTCTCACCCGGTGTTATGCTTCCAGGAAGCTCATTCACTTCTCCAGGGGCAGAGTGGTAAGTCACACAGCCAGAGCTCAGGAGGATGCCTGGAAAAGGCATCAGTGAGCAGCTCCAGCCAAGGTCAGCACCTCACTGAGCTAAATATGAACCTGGCACCCACCCACAGCATCGTGTGGGGAAACCTGCCCTCCTCCTGCCTGGGCCCTTCCCTCCACTGCAGGATTTCAGGGAGCAGCGTCTCAGCCAAGTATTTGCACACTCTGATAGAGTCTTCCCAGCCACGCATCCCATAGTCGGGAATGAGCTGTTAGTTATCACACATTTCCTACGCGTCTGAAGGAATCAAGTCAGCTTCTTCCAAAATCATCCCTTTGGTCCAGGGCTTTGTTGACGTTCATCAAAACTTTCTGTGTCCCTCAGTAACAGCCCATGCCCTACAAGGCAGCAGGGACCAGGAATGAATAGAAGTTGGCTCCATTCCCTAATTACTTATGCTGACTATGTCCCTGATTGTGGGCTTGCCATGGATTCATCACCCCTTTGTGTCTAAGCCACATTCACTCATCCAGACTTACCATCAAAGCTGGAGGTTCACCAGGCTATTTATGCATGTAACTGCTGTCCTGAATTATCAGCATGACCCATCTGGTCACGGCAATAGCTGTAATCCTGTGTGGCTCCTGCTCATCAGTCCAAATGATAACGGCAGGATCCCAGAGCTGCTCACTCGCTCCAGCAGCGTCCCACAGTGATATCTTCTTTTCTGCACTTCCATCCTTTGCTGCTATAAATAGTAAAACACCCCCCACCCCAAAAAAATAAAGAGAAAAGCAAAGAAAGGAAAAGAAAAGAAAAGAAAAGAAAAGAAAAGAAAAGAAAAGAAAAGAAAAGAAAAGAAAAGAAAAGAAAAGAAAAGAAAAGAAAAGAAAAGAAAAGAAAAGAAAAGAAAAGAAAAGAAAGAAAAGAAAAGAGAAAAGAAAAAAGAAAAGAAAGAGAAAAGAGAGAAAACATTGAAAACAGAAGACTATATGAACAAAGAAGCCTCTCATGCACTTAGGCTGTTCTCAGAAAAACTCTCAGAGATGCTGCTTGGAGAGTCTGTGAGTGGGACAGGAAGGAACCAGCAGCAGTAAGGCCTTCAGCAGCAGCAGCCCCACCACCTATGAGTGAAAATGACTCTCAAATCAACTTTTGTGCACTGGAGAGCAGTGCAATCACTGCCACAAGAGTGGCATTGAAACTGCTTCCAGGGAGCTTAGGATTGATTTTTTTTTTTTTTGTGTTGTATTTATCCCCCCCCCCACTGTGGCTTTTCTTTTCTTGCTTCCTGCCCTTTTTTCCTCCTATGTTGGGGAGTGAAGAAAAATAGAAAACAAGAAATAAATTTTTTTGTATACTCCAAAAATTGTATTAGGCAACAATTTGGTTTGGAGCCAACAGAGTTCTGTTTCTGGAAGATTCCTTAAAGTTCTGTTGGAGCACGTGTTGCTCAGGGACAGCTATGGCAGGGGCACAGTCCCACCATCAAGAAGCTCCCAGTTACAGCCTAAAGCCTACTTGGTTTAAACTGGCCATGCCAAGAGTCTTCTCCAAAAGTTGGAAGTGGAAAAGTATTTCAGGCTTTGTCTTTTCTTGTTGTTGTTATTTTAAGCAGCTCAGCTGGGTATATTTGAAAACTTTGGCCTTTAGGTACCGGAAGAAAAATGCCGTCACATAGCAGTGACAAGATAACAGACACTGTTTCCCAGGACTGTGTGTGATTTCAGGTGTTGTACACTCATTTCTTATATTTCATACTCATTTCTCACACTGCATTGCTCACTGTACAGCCTATAAAGTACCACAACTACCTTTCCAAGGCTCTCAGTGGCTTTACCAGCTCTTTATAAATAAGTAAAGCTAATTTGCAAAAATTCAGTTTGTGTCTGGGTGTCACATGCCAGTATTGAGCGTGAGTGCTATGAATAGGGCTGATGACTTCCCTCTTCAGGAGGAAAAGCTGGTTCAAGTGCTCAGGGTGTGAAGTCGTTCACAGAGCAGCCAGCTGCAGGCAGGGCTGTGAGGAAGCTACCTACCTACCCCCAAGCCTTTCATCCCGGAAAGAAAAAAAAAAATAAACTCTAAAAATGTTTTTTTAAAAAAAATCCCCAAACCCCAAATTAAAAAAATAAGCTCATCCCCAAGAGGCTCTTTGAATGAGCTTCTGCAATTGGGTTTGCAGGCAGAGTGAAGCAGCTGGGGGAGGAGGCACTTGCAGTGTTTTTTTTCTGTTTGGCTTGGGTTGTTGGGGTTTTTTGTGAACCTGTTTATAAAAGCCAGTGTCATGCTTGTGGGTTTTGGCACCTCTGGGTGTGGCTCACCAGGGTCCGTTAGAGCAGATGTTGCCTCCAGTCCCAGTTTAGCTGAACATCCCTTACCAGCAGGACTCAGCAAACCCAGCCCCTGGGGCTTTCAGTCAGATTATCCCACAGAGGTGCCCACCTGCCTTCCAGCAGCTTCCCCTTAAAAAACCTTTTGTCTTATATAAAGTGAGGGAGGGGGAGGAGGGGAGAGGACAGATACACATCCTCCCCTGCTCTTACACCGGCCTGAAGAGCTGGCAACCAGGACATGAACTGATGACCATCAAGGCAGGCTCTAAACACTTACTAAGGGTCTCAGGAGATCTGGGAGAGCAGAGGGGAATCCCTTATCCACTGGGGACTACAGGATGGCTGCTGATGTCATACTCTGGCTGCATGCTTTGGGCTTGCATGACAATCCCCCTGCCCTCCTCAGCCAGCTCAAAACTGATGGATAAACCATGGGGAAAAAATGCACATCATTTTGCTAGTCAGGTCCTAGTTAGCTTTTAACCACCACTTCTTATTTTTATTGCAAAATACTACAGAAATAGCCTGAATTTTCAATTTACCTCTGGCGGTAAAAAAAAACCAACAAAAAAAACCACACACAAAAAAAAAAAAAAAAAAACAACCAAAAAAACACGCCACCACAAAAAAACCAAACAACAGCAACATCATCAAAGATCTTTAAATAGGACATTTTGGAGATGCATGATAAGAAACTCAGAAATTTGTTCTGCGGGACGTTAACAGTCCCAGAGCACTCAGGCACTTCCTTACCAGCCAACACCCCACAATGCTGTTTTTCAAGGAAGAAACTTGAGCAAAGGCAAACTGCAGTGTATGTACTGGCCTATGGAGCTCTGTCACCTCAGAAGACACCTATCTACACCCCTGGGGAGCCAGCCAACACCTTCATTTTGAAAAGAGAAAAAAACATATGAGGAATCTAATCCCCAAGTCTAGGGGGCCTTTTCAGAATACCTTTTCTGTGCCCCAGCAGGAGAGGATGGTGCCTGCTTATCCAAAAATCCCCATGCCCGTCTCTATAAGCTGAGTCGAAGCTCTGTGACAGTGCAGGGGGTTGTGCTTGCCTTGCAGCCTCAGGGGAGAGGGATGCAGCAAGCAGAGACCTGTAACTGAGCCTGAACTTTCTGTTTCTAATAAACTCAACAAATGGTTCCCATCTGCCTGACCTGCCTCTGCCATCCTTAAATATTTATATCATGTATCTATGGTGATAGGTCAGGTTATATAAGTGGTGGGGGAAGGACAGCATCAGCTCCTGCTGGAGCTCCAGCCGAGGGAGTGAAAACCCAGGCAGGCTTCCTATCCAAGCAGAAGCTCTCTCCTCTTAGCTCATGAGCCCAGAGAGTGAACATTCATTTTTCTCAGGGCATCAGAGAAGACTGAGTCACAGCTGGGCTGAGCTGTGCTTTGGGAGGTGCCCAGCCCATCAATGTAGAGAGCTCTTATTGTATAATCAATGTATAATTCATTAGTAGGTGAATAAAGACTGGAATAGTTCATTGCTGATGTAACAGGGCTAAAAAGAAACCAAGCACGCCCGTGAACAAGCTGCTGCACACAGGGGTTAAACAATAGCACTCAGTGATGCTGAGGGGAGACAGGGAATTCTGTTTTGGGACAATATAAACAACCCAGCTAGCTAATTGCCAGTGACTCCAGGGTGAGCAATGCAGGGATATGCATCTTCCTCCAAGAAATGCTGGGAAGGACCTTTCTTCTTTGCTTGCTGGAGTCTAAGGGAATAGAAACTGGAAGACAGCAGGGCTTTAGCTATTGGTGGACACCTCCAGGCTTGTCTGAACATATTTCTCCCAAGATGTGCCACTTCCTTGCAATCTGAACATCCACCACATATATCCCTTCCAGATACAGAGGTGGATTCTTCCCCTTGACCCTCCTGGCAGGGGTAGATATGCAGGTTGCTTCCAGGTGTTTGAGGGACCCCCAAATGCCAGGTGATGGAGGTAGCAGTAGTTTTGTGCTGGGGGTGAGAGCGATGGCATGGTAGGGAGTGGAGTGGGTTCACCAGCAGGCCTGCAGCCAGTTATGGGTTTGACAGCTCTGGCCAAAAACTGCAAAACACACATGGCCTGTGTTTTTCCAAAACAGCCTCCAAGACTTCTCCAGAGCTCTCCCTCTTCACCCCCAGGTTCTTCCCTCTGTCCCACGCATTGATATATCTCTGATTCTTGCTGCCAGTTGCTCATTCTCCCAGAAGAGGAACTACAGAGTAAAGAAATAGATCACTTTTCTCCCCAGCTGCATTTTACCAACAGAAAGAGCTGCAATGACACTTCATGTGAAAGTTGCAGGATGTGTGTGATCTAACTGTGTATTCACAGCAGCTTCTGACCTCAACTGCTTTCAGCTGTGCTGGCCGAGATCTGTGTGGGGCATCTTCCCCCTCTGGCTGCATTTCTAGAGGAGAATTATAGCCAGCTGCTTTTCCAAACACATTACTTCTGCACCTGGTTAGAAAAACATGTGTCTATCAACTATTACTTCCAAAAATATTTTGTGTGTCTGCAGCTTATAAACACAGCTTTACCTTGGCAGGAGTTGGCTTGCTTACACTCCAGCACTGCAAGGATCCACCCAGATTTGCCAGCTTCTAAGGCTTTGCAAGGACTAGCTCAGCAGTGTCTTCTCTAGGAGCATGCTGCAGGCATCAATCCAAGCTGCATAGTGAGGGGGTGCTGCATGAGGAAGTTGTATTTCAAGGACACTAGGAACTCTCAAACACATGGTCAAAAGGGCAAGAAATAGCAAACTGGTTTGGAGTCAGGACAGCATACCACAAGGCTGAACGATTCTCACTCTCCTCACCACCAAATCTCTGTAGAGAGTTACTGTATTATTTAACCAGTGCTTTCCACAAGTGCTCTAAGCATCATCCACTACCATCAGAGTGAGTAGAAAAGCTGGAAAAGCTCCTCTGGCTCATAAGCAAGCTGTGGTCAGTCCAGCCACGAGCATATGGTGAGCCCCATGTAGGGTCTCTATAGAATGTAATGCCCCTGTTGCATGAGCAGTGCATGGGCAGTGAAAGGTGGAGAGCAGCATAAAAGGTGCTTGCTGCTTCTATGGGCTGATGCTCCCTAGCCCAACAGGCTTATAGGTAGCCCCAAAGGTGGGCACATAGGCCACAGCAGTCTGACCCTATGCTAGTCCCTCTTCTTGTGGCCTCAGATAGAGCTGGGGGGTTGTCTAAAGTAAACAGGAAAAAGTAATGCATGAGCAGAAGCTAATGCATGCTCAGAGAGAGGCAGACAGCAAGTGCCCAGATGATCTTAGTGGAAATAACTGATAATTGCTGCAACTTAATTGACAAGTAGCTGGAGCCAAGTCACAACTAAATATTTAACTTTGCACCTTTAGTCTGAAAATTCCATTTTTTTTTTCTCCCATATATGCCTACATAAATAGGATTTCTTTCCTAGCGGAGTGTGAGTGTTGACATGCTTATAACAAACAGCTTCCTCTAGAGCAAGCCTCAGGAAGGCTCACTGCTCTGCAGGTGTTTCCTAGTCTGGCTGCTGGCTTGCATCCCCAATGCTCAGCTCCATGCTCTTCTCCCAACAAAATTTTTCTCTCACTCTTCTCAACACTGTGTAAATCTTTGCACACTTTTCAATAAGTTCCTGGGGTTTTGCCCTGGTCACACAAGAGCTGTAATTTGCCCCTAGCCAGCAGAAAATTAGGGACTAGTAAGTGCAAAAACATTCATTGTACGACAGGGATATTTTGTTGGCAGAGGTGTAAAAACACTGTTTAACACTCACCCACCCTGTGGGTTCCATCCAGCCATCCCTCGGCGCTGCCACTTCTACAACTGTGAACAAAATGTTAACACTGCACATTTCTGTAATGGGTTTCTAAAAATCAAGGAGCTGAAGGTATCTGCTTTTCCGCTTCTGAAAATCTCAGCAGGATGCCATCGTATCCCTGCTGCTACACACAACACAAACTCTGGGAGAAGAGTGTGTCTAACTGGGCATAGCTCTGTCAGCTCCTTGTAGGGGAGCTCCAGCAGCCAGTGAAATGGGAATAAAGCTCACCAGATGGCCAGTGGCTGGACACACTCTTCTCCCAGAGCTGGTGTTGTGTGTAGCAGCAGGGGCTCCTGCCACCCTACAATGACATCCCTCGAAAATTTTCAGGAGCAGAAAAGCAGATACCTTCATCATATATATGGTACTCCTGTCCACAACTCTGCCTTTACATTAAAAGCTGACCTGGGAAGATGGAGCACCTAAAGCTTCAGCAGTCCTGGTGGTGATGCTTTAACAGAGATTTTTTGCACCTGTTGATGAGGCTTGAGCAGGTAACCCACGCTGATGACATTGACTCCTACAATTTGTCCATGGTGCTTTTTGATGGTAGAATATCAGCAGTTAACTAGCCAATGCAGAGCAGTGTGCAACACATGACTACCTAATCCTTAAAAAAAGGGAAACCACAGACATTGCTTCCATATAAATACTCTGGTAGTTACAGCTTAAACATGTCCTTATGCATTTTTCTGCCTCTGCTTGCATTACTCCCTGAGAGGTGCCAGCCTGCTGGCCCATCAGCTGGCTGAGGTTAGTGAGCTGCTCCTTTTCCTCCAAAGGACCAAGGCCATCCTCTCCCTCCAGCACACTGCTGGGACTGGCAAGCACAACCTACCTGGGGAGTATCTCTTCCCAGCACCGAAAGAATTACTGAGTCCCCCCCGTGGTGTAAACCCCCAAGGAACGCAGGCAGCTCCATGCATGGCACAAAAAAGAGAAGGAATGATGGCCTTTTGCAAGAAATTCATCTTTATTGAAGCAACCATGAGTCACATGAGCTGCCAGCTGGCCTGAGGAATAACAGCAGCAGTAGCCTGACAGTAGCAGCTGGAGCTTACAAGGGAGATTGTCTCTTTCCAGAGATCAATATATGTGATGATACATATGCATGTATAAAGGAATACTTCCCCACTAGAAAGTGCCTAAGCTGGGAACTGCATATCATACCCAATTCCCTGCCAGACTGAGGTGTGTTGGTGACTGCCAGAAGGTAGCTTGAATATACACTGGGGCAGTTTGAACTTCATCCTGCTTCCAGTGAAGTCAACAGCGAAGCCCTGCTGGCTCCAAGGGTGTGGAATGAGAAGTGGCAGCCCTCCCTCAGCCCTTCACAACACAGCTCTTTCCAATGCAAGGTATTTGCAACCCAGGTTAAAATGCCAGCCAGGTGCTGTACTGCTGTTCTTGTACATGCAGCAGCCCCTACCAGAGGGGCCAGGACTTGTCCTGAACATCAGCACAGGGTTGTCCATGTTTATCTCAGTAAACAATTGCTACTTACAATTTTTCATGCCTAAAACCCACTACATACAAGAGAAGTGAAAGCTGTTGCTGGTCCAACAGACATTTCACACAGCTGTATAATTTACAGCAGGTGCTACATATATTGCAATGATGGGTTTCAGTTCAGAAGCTGCTCTGCCTACTTGACATGAGGGCAAATCATACCAGGGAGCTGTTGTTTCAGCTAGACTGACTGCCTTTTACAAATTCTGTTTATTATTGATAAAGTGATGTAAAAAGGACGTGGAGTTGGACATTGTATTGTTTGACCTGGCTGCAGATCAGTCCTGTTCTCTTATAGATTTAAACTTCTGTTTGTGTGTGTAATATCAAAGTCCTTTTACCACAAGAGCACAGTGGGTTAGCAAAGCCTGATAAACACAGAGCTGGGGCCGGAAGTTACAGAATCACAAAATTAGCCAGGTTGGACAAGACCTTGGAGATCACCAAGTTCAACCTATGACCGAACACCACCTTATCAACTAAACCATGCCACTGAGTGCCACGTTCAGGCTTTTTTTAAACACCTCCAGCGATGGTAACTCCACCACCTCCCTGGCAGCCCATTCCAATGCCCAATCCCTTCTTCTGTGAAGGATTTTTCCCTGATGTCTAGCCTAAACTTCCCCAGGCTCAGCTTAAGACTGTGCTCTCTCATCCTGCCACTGGCTGCCTGGAGAAGAGACCAACTACCACCTGGCTACACCCTCCTTTCAGGCAGTGGTAGAGAGTGATAAGGTCACCCCAAGACTCCTTTTTTCCAGGTTAAATAACCCCAGCTCCCTCAGCCACTCTTCTCAGGGCTTGCGTTCTAGACCCCTCACCAGCCTTCTGGCCCTTCTCTAAATATGGTTGAGTCAACATCCTTCCTAAATTAAGGGGCCCAGAATTAGACACAGGCGTGACTTAACAAGCCCCTGTGGAATCTGTGGCATCAAGATTTAGGAGGCTGACTAAATCCTAAGAATTAAAACAAAAAAAAGTTGCATTGCATTAGCAAGGAGGAATAACAGAAATACATCCTTCTGTTGGTCAGTTGTTTCAAAGTGCCTTCTCTATTTCTGACTTTTCGTCCTGATCTCTACCAAAAGTTCTATAAATTTGGCAACATTTGAAAACAAGAAAACTAGCTGACAGTCATTGGATGCCTAGGTACCTCAGCATGATTAGAAACATGCCCAAAGTTAATCATTGCAAGTTCCGCTCTGGGAGAGCACATTCGCATCAGTGGTGACACACTTCCCGTCGTTTATTTACTGATAGTGCAACATTGATCCTGGGCTGTGATCCAAAGCCATCTTCCTAGAAACATTGCATCTTTGGGGGTCACAAGGAACTGCTCAGATGACAGCACGAGAGAAGTTTGGTTTAATGCTGTGATTTTTGCTGGGCTTTGCTCTCCATTTGGTTGTAAAGAACTCCTTGTGTCCTTCTTGTGGAGCCATAGCCCGTACGTCTCCCCTCGAGGGAATCAGCATCTCTGAGCCCAGTTGTAGTGCAGGAAAGGGAAATGTGTGACACATATCCCATCACCTGATCCCACACAATACCTTCCCAGGACATTTTGTGGGCGACTTCAGACATCTTCCTATGCCAAGAGCTGGCTCTGCCTGGTAGGGATGCCAAGCCATCAGGTGTCTACCTCTCTCGCAGGGTGTATTTGCCTTTCCGGTACAGGTTGCTGCTGAAGTGGATGGAGAACCAGAGGAATGAAGTTAGAAACATCCCATAAACCTAAAAGGAAATAAATGAGATAGGCATACAATTAAGTGTGTAACTGATTATGATGCTCCATCTGTGCAAATAAGCAATCATAAATATTGCCTGTTGTCACATTTTGCTGAGGAGAGCTGACTGTCAGTGAAGTGCTGAACACCATTTCTGACATGGAAATTTTTAAAAAAAGCAACACATGGTTAAAACATCTGATTGGAGTTAGCATAGCACAGCTCAAACCTGGCCCTAAAAATATCAAGAAATAAAATGAAACCAGGAAATTCAGATTTAATTCCTGACACAGAACATTCCTCTATGCAAACAAACATACCTGTCATAATAGTAGCCTTTTTTAAAGAGAAAAAACCACAACACCCAATGTCTTGTTTGAAGAAAAAAACCCAATAAAACAAACAGACAAATGCCTAAACCAACCCCAAATAGTTATAAATGCAGAGGACAATGTACTTCCTCTCTATTGTGATACTCAGCCTGGTGTATCACACATCAGGATTAACACAGGCAACATACCCAAGGTAAGACTGCTGTGGGAAGGATAATGAGGGCTGTAACAATGTGCTCTTTCTTCAAGTATGCCCTAATGTGGTAAGGCCTTTGCTTGCAGCTTGATCTGGGGATGTGTGTGCATTGTTGGCAGAGGGACAGTGACATCAGAGCAGCTACAGCCCTCTTTACGTGCTTCCCTTGCATCCTGCCATCACAATAGCAAACTGCGCGGTGAGATTTCCTCTAGCACTGGCTTCAAAGACAGCTGCTTTATCTGGCTACAGCATCAAGCTGTGAAAAAAGTGTATCTTATAAAAGTGCTCCCCCTTTTATCTGAATATAGCTGCAGTGAAATTCTCCTTATACTGGAGAAAAATTGGAAAGTGACACCAAATAGTCACACATGATTTTACATTTACAGCTCCATAGCAATGCCTGATGATTTTCCTAATTTACTGCTATAAATCCAAATTGTTTGTTCCTCTGGGTTTTATTTAGATGGAGAAGAATCTTCTAATCCATAAATGTGCCCAGGTGGATGCAAGGCATAAAACAATCTCCAAATGCACTTTCAATCAAGAAAGGTCATCCCAGCTGGGGAGCAGCATGGAGATATCACAGCAGACCAAACCTGCCCTCATGGCGGAGAAAGGAGTCTCCTTTCACATGCTGTTTTCTGGTGTGCATCACCACTTGTTCAGAGTCCTTGTGTGTTAAAAGAAAAGTCACCATTTGAGGAGGTGAAAGAGAGACGTGCACATCTTAGGGGTTGATGATCATTGGTCTCCAATTTATTGATCAGGTTACATACTTTTATAATAGTGTTAATAAGCTCATACATATTCTGTAACTTAAGCATTCTATTCGTTAAGCTAAACATCAACTCTTCTTCATTCTTTCAGTCTTGCATTCCACTTTCTCACGCTTCTCTGACTCCTTGTTATCACATTTAGAGATGTCCAAGGACACAGTGTTTTCGCAGGTGCAAAGACTCAGATCAGAAGGCTAAACACAGTACTTTTCCAGCTTCTAATAATTAGCATTCCCACACTTGTGTACAGGTAATTACAGTGATACACCTCTGCCAAGCAGTGGGTGGGCAAACAAGAAGGCTGGTTTTAATTATTGGTCTGCTCCAGCTCCAAAGAGACCACCCCCATGCAGCCCCAGAGCCCCCTCACCACAGAAAGATATGCTTCTCTTGCAGCATTTAATTTTCTCTTTTGTTCTCCCCCAAATTAACTTCAGAGCCTTTCTACATGAGCCATCATCTGAAGATGATTTCACCCCTCCTCTGTATGTTACTCCTTCAAAGACAGAACCTTGGAGCCCAGACAACACACTCTTCCCCTTTCCTTTGCAGCCTGCTTTTTATGAGCCTGGGAGTTACCCACACATTGCCTGAGATGTTCCTCATCAGATTCATACAGTGGCCATTAATAGGACGAGATCTTCCCCTTCTGTACAGCTCTCCAGCTCCACTGCTGGTGCTCTGTAGCTTTCAAGACCTTCCAGCTCTGGTTGCACAAGCAACTTCCCAAGTTGATCTAGAGGGCAGCAAGTTTCCTAAAATATGAAGGCTTTACCGCATCTCCTTTTCTACCATTGCTGCCGGCTTCCGACATAATCCACAAGCCCCCAGCGAGGTGACATGGCCTCTCACTCACAGGAGAAGTCACACAGGCAAGCCTGAGTGGATGAAATACAACTGCTGCTGCATCCTGCTCCCCACTGCCAGATGCCATGCCTTGTTAGGGCACAAAAACTGTGCAGGAAGCCTCCTCCTGCAGGAAAACCCCTCCATCTATCATCCTGTCCAGATTCCTGACCCTTTCCCAATTTCCGCAGTGGAGTCCACCACTGCTTGTTTCTCTGCTGCTAGCATCCAAACTCACCCAAAATTCTAGCTTCTGGGGACTAATTTAAGATACTTTTTCTCACTGGATCCTGCCTTTCAGGGCCAAAACATGAAAGGACAGACACTGTTACCGTGAAGCCAATGGCGATGCCCAGGAGTGAGAAGACAAAGTCCACGTGCTTCTTTAGAAAGTCCTGGATCTCTCGCAGGCAGTCCTGGGAAGAGAGAAACAAATACCCCTTGCAGCACAGCAGCAGCTTGGTGGGGGGCTTTATCCCCACAACAGCACTTCCACAGCCTCAGAGAAAAAGGAGGCAAGAAAGGGGTGCAGCATTGCACAGCTGGGCAGCTCTCCCTCCTTCTGCTGCTGCTGCAGCTTGGGAAGACGAACATCTGTGGTATCTTTTCTGTTACTACAACACGCCTACAATTTTATTGGTGTGATGCATTTTGAACTGTGGAGGATGTGTGCTTAAGTGTGGTCAAGCAAAAGCTTTTTTCTTTTCACCCACTGAAAAATGGAAAGAAGGAAATGGAAAGACAGAAAAGCAGAGCACACCGTGATGCCAAATGCATTCCCCAAGGTTACTAATGAACAGCTTGATTTTGCGAGGTGCTGCAAGCATTACTATACATTAGCCTTAAGCATACCAATGGCCCCACAGAAATCCCTGAGGTGTTGGCCAAGACAGCCATTTCAGAAATGCAAGAGCAGGCCCTTGATGAAGGGATTTGCAGAAGGAAGAAAGAGCATTCAAAGCCAGGAGTGAATGTAGTGTGGCCACCAAACTCTGTGGTTTCCTGTGTCACACAAAGCACATCCTCCCACTCACTTCCCTGGCTCCCAAGCGAGGGAAACAGACCACTAAGTGGGAGGAATGAGTGGCCCATACGGTGCCCAGCTTTGTTCTGCTCTCCCTTCCTGCTCTTTGAGCCAAGTTCCACCCAGCCCTGGGATGTGACACTCCTGGAGGCTGTGCTTTGAAACGCTGCCCCTGCGGCTGTGCATCACAGGTGCTGCTAGCACTTGGCATCTTCACCTTACAGCGTGTTTTTATCGCTGCAGCCACATGGTTTTGTTTTTCCTAGAAACACCAAATATTGATGATACTGTTGGCTTTAGCTACTCTGGTGAAAGAAACATCATCGTGCAATAGATATGCTCAGAGATTTGCAGCTTCAGTGCACAACAGTCTAATACTGGTGGCTTCTCCAGCAGCCTCACTGAGATGCTTGAAAGAGCCAGAATGAAGAGTACTTGAGGAAGTTACTGCGGGGTATCATCACCCTGCTTCAGGAGCTTCTCATTTTAATATCTATTTAATGCCCTGGAGAAAAAGGAATTCTACATTTGCTGTTAACTGGAACACATTTTAAGTGTCAGAAATTAGTGTCATGTGGAAAAGTCAAACAGTTTTTTTGTGCTCCGATACATGCCTGTGATATCTCACACTCTCTGCAGGCACAGGAGATGAGCAGGAAGCTGGAGGGAAGTGACAGGCTTCAAACACAAGCATTTTGAAAGCTTTCTAGAACAGTGAAGGAAACTGCACCTGTGGGTCTGAGACCTGCTGATCCGCCAGGGCTCTTCCTCCTGATTCACAGAATCAGAATGATTTGGGTTGGAAGGGACCTTAAAGACCCCATTCAGTTCCAACCCCCCAGCCATGAGCAGGGACACTTTTCCCTAGATCAGGTTGCTCAGAGCTCCATCCCACCCAGCGTTAAACACTGTCAGGGATGGGGAATTCCTAAATTCTCTGGGCAACTTGTGCCAGTACCTCACCACTCTCACAGTATATAATTTTTTCCTAATATTTAATCTAAAACTATTGTAAGTTTCAAGACATTCCCCCTTGTCCGGTCATTACATCCTCCTGCAAAATGTCCCTCTCCATCTTTCTCCTTTTCTATAAGGACACAATTAGGACACCTCCATGCCATCTCTTTTCCAGGCTGAACAAAAGCAATCCTTTCAGCCATTCCTCACAGGAGAGATGCATCATCCCTCTGATCATATTGGTGTCCTCCTCTGGACTTGCTCCACCAGGTCAATGCCCTTCTTGTGCTGGACCCCAGAGCTGAATGCACTACTCCCATACTGTGTCCAGTGTTATTGAAACAACAAAACCCCAACAAAACGAATCCCAACCTGTTTCAACCCCAAACCATCAAAAAGCACAATTCCCATTAACACATTAGCACCAGTGAGGTATTGATAGCTAGAAAGTAGAGGCACAACCCCACTATGGTGTGGGAGAATCCTTTCCCTTACCTGTCCTTCACTGTGCGCTTGGTCAGGTGGGCATGTCTTGTTCTCAACATCGGTTGTGTCCCCAAAAGGAGAGTGCTTCCCACAGCAAAGGAACTGCAAGAGAGGGAGAAGTTTGTCAGCTGCTTGCCAGGCCTCTCCCCTTGCTACCGGCTGCTGCGGGAGGAGGTGCTGACAACGGGCCCCTGCTGCCCCAGGCAGGGCTACCCAACCAGGGTGGCAAGGAGCAAAGCACATAGGAATCAACAACTGCAGCAATGGAGGCTAAATTCAGGGGAGGCGAATGGATCTGGCCTCAAACTTGCTCATGCTCCTCCAGGACTGCTGCCTGGGTGTGGGGCCAAGCCCTTCCTCTGTGGTCATATTAATGCTCTCAGTGGCTGCTCCAGAAAGCCCAGGGATGCACAGACTCATGTTTCCAGTGATTGTTATGGGCTGAGAGGATCCCCAGCAACACCCACCAGGGAGCTGCTTTCCTATAGCTGTGGTGCACTGGACAGTTTGGAGCTCTGGCAGAAGGAAAAAAAAAACAGGAGTAGAAAGACTGCTTCTCCATCAATTCAACTGGCAACTAAAATAAGCAACTGGTGAAGCCAGGCATTGTGCCTGGTTCTCCTTGTCAAATGGGACCCTGGGAGTGCTGCTCCACAGCCCTGAGAGCAAGCACTTCCATGCTTGGGCATGGCTCAGAGGGCTACCACCACCACTGCAAAAAGGAGCATTTGACCTCTTCTGTGTTTTGAGAAGCACAGATAGAAACAGCTTTGAAAAGTATTTGTTATGATGATTTAAGAAAACACAGAAGGATACAGGGAGTTGTGTGGGAGGTGTCTGGAAACAGCTGAGCAGGGCTGACCTCCCCATCCAGCCTTGTGTGTGCCATGAACTCACTCCCCAAACAAGCCCTGCTGTGTGAGGGAATGGCATCTCCTTTACTCAGCAGGGACTTGGGAGTTTCTCACTGTGGGGGACATCCTCACTCATCTCCTGTGGCTTTGGGGGCAAGCCTCCTCCCTGTGCTCTGGGTTACCACCCTTGCCTACCTGCTGAGCTACAGAGACAAACAGCATCCTGGGTAGTGGTTTTTGGGAGCCTGATAGCAGTCTCCAGTTCTGTAAGAGGCTGTGTAGCCTCCAGTTCTCCTCAGACACAAACTTGAGGATAAATAGGAATAACCGTGTGCAAATACTACTGCTGGACAATGTGGAATTCCTGCCCCTTCCTCTCTACTTGACCAGGTGCATATCCACACTCTTGTACCACAGATAGGGAGCAAGTTACAGGAGCTGCTGAGACAGAAAATACTATGGCAGCTGCAGGGCAGAAGCTTTGTAGATCTTGCACCACAGTGATGGTCAAAGAGGTTACCCTTTGTTCCTGTTGGCAATCTGGTTGGTCAGATCTGAGAAAGGAAGAATAAGAAGGGAGGAGCAGACGCCACAGCAGGCTGGAGGACTCAGTTCTTGAGGAAAAATGGCATTGCAGCATTCACAAGACAGAGCACAGGTGCCAGCCCCAGCCTGTCAAAAGCCTCAGGAAGATTCCCCAGGGCAAGGTTTTCTCCTGCAGGTAAAAGCCAACTTACTGCTTCATGGATGGCAGTCAGTTCATGTCTCCTGAAGCTGGAGGTGTTCCTCCTCACCTCCTCGTACACGAAATCATACACATCCATCATGCTGTCTTCCACCTGCAATGAAAGCAGAGGTCTGTAGGTACAAAACTGACCACAGTAGTCTCTGAGGGGAATTGTGCTCTTCTTGATTTCCACAGAAGCTCTCCCAGGTATAGCAATACAAGCAGCGCAACTACTAAAATGACCCCCAGGCAGCAGCAGGAGCTGGTGTGTGACCCACCAAGCACTAAGGAGCTGGGGTCTCACCAGCTGATGGCTGGAGCTTTTGGCCAGTTTTGGATTTGGTGTCAGAGAAGAACTTGGGTGCCTGTGACCAGTGTGCCTCTGAGTCCCTCTGCCAGCCAGGGCTGATGCCATCTCCCCATCCTGAACGCGGTACTGTGAGAACAGGCACACGTGACCATGAGATGCTAGAATACAAAAAGTGAGAGGACCTCAGAGGGTTGGTGTTATCTAAGTGGCAGAGCCATTTCTCTGAACGGAGTAAAAAAAATAACGGGAGTGATTCAGTGGTGAGTCAGACCCTAAATATTTACCAAATGTGTGAGAACTTGAAGCTTGACAGATCCCAGCCAACTCCCATTCGGGTGTCAGAGAAAAAAAAATATGACAGTTGCCCTCAGTGCCTGGAGTCAAAACCTTATTTCTTCCTTTCATTTTCCCTTGCTTCCTCAGCAGCACCGGTCCGAGTGGCCTGCAGTCAGTGCTTGTCTTTCAGGAGGGAAAATCGATGGCAGAGACAGGCAGAGTGGGCGGCCACACAGGGAAGTCTCTGGGAACAGAGCCATCTCTCAGCAAGGCTTTGCGGCTCAGTGTGAGGGTTCACACTTGGAAATTCCTCTAAGGAATAACAGCCCAGCATTCTCTGCTCAGGGGTGAAACCAGGCTCATTCAAGGTGGTTGCATCTATTACTGCAAGATTGCTCTGTCCTGCCCAGCTGTCCAAAACACAAGCAACAACAGAGGGTGATAACCAGGGAAGTGGGGGGGTTGAGAAGATTATTTGTATCCACATTGGCTCTGTGCCTCCAGGAATAGAGTTTGAAGGCACACATCAAAAGATTTTCCTTGGCTATCAACATGGCATAAGAGTGACCAGTGACAGACAGAGGTCAGATATTATGGGCCAAGAAAAAGTACTCCATAGCAAAAAGTGTGACACTGAGCTGTTCCACACAGGTGAGGAAGGAGGATGCTCCTTTTGTCCCCCTGGGGTATCAGAGTGCATAAAGTGAGGTAGGTGCAACAATAAGACCAGATTTCTAAATGACTTCTGCACCAACCTTCCCCACAGCAAACCTTATAACCCAATAAAAAAGAAAATATCCAAGCGTTTCTAACTTCTTGTGGGCCATGAAATAGCTTTCCAGAAGCAGCAATTAAATAAATGGATTCAATAAAAAGAACGTCCATTTCCACTGAAGAATTGGATTAAGAATAATGAAAAAAAGAATAATATTTTGAGCTCCTCTTGTGGAGAAAAGAACAAGAGAGCAGCAGGTTTCTTAACATAAGAGATTATTACCTTTTGAATATCCTGATCCCAATCTAAGATGTAGGAATAAAAACTATTTTGTTCTGTGACAACATACATATGTGTTTTGGTAAGGGAACCAGTGCTGCATGCACAATATTTGTCTTTTCATATTTACCATGAGGGTCAGGATGCTGAGCTTTCATCCAAAAGGCCTAAATTTGGATGACTTGAAAAGAAAAAAAAAAATGAAAGGGTTCAAGCAAGTGGCTGTGTTCAAGCAAGGGTTGAAGGGGTGAAAGCAATCCAGAAATTTAACTGCTTTCTAAAGGTCTCTTGAAATCTGGGCCAAGGAATACTGGGAGAGGTAGGAAATATCTGAAGGAAAAATATGCCTGTAACAAAACAGTGGCTCAAAATTATTTCAGCTGTTGGAAACAATAATTGAAAAAACCACAAGCAGTTATAATTTCACAGCCAGCTCAGCTACAGTGATGGAAATGATAATGGTAATCTCCAGGTACATAATGACTACTAAAGACTTCAACTGCACCATTTCTGAGCTTGCTCAGTTACCTACTGATTTTTTCATTCTCATTTTGTCAAGCAGCTTCCAAGAGCTGAAAACACAAGTCATTAAATGGAAAATGTTTAATAGCAATAATTTCCTTTTAGAATGTGTGTCTGGGCAAGCCTAAGAGTACAATTTGCTGATTAGTCGTTCTCAGCATTTCTATCTAGCAATTATATCTAGCATTTATATCCAGACATTATCTGAATAGGCTATTCAGATGCTAGTATGGGAATATCAAACTCTAAATCCATTTTTTAGAGAGTGAATTGCCACATCCTCTTTCTGATTTTTGCTAGGATCATTTGATTTTGGAGGGAAAAACTGCTGTTTTCATACAACATAATGGTCTGTTTTCAACGACTACTGCAGACAGCTTTCTCATTTAAATACTTCAGAGGTAGGTAGATAGTACAAAATCTCAGTATCTATCACTGGCTGTTTCCTTCTGTGCAGAAGACTGTGCCACAGAGCATACAAGAGGTCTGGTTTAATAAGAGAAGACATAGGAGAGCAAAACACCACACTTAACTGCCTGGGATGGGATTGTGTTTATACTTAGAGCTGCAGCCAAGCTCTGGAGCGTGGGTCATGCACGGCAGCATCTATCCAGCCCAAAATATCATGCTCACTCATGCATGCCTGATGATGTAAAAATTAAAGCCTGAAAGTGTTAGACAGTCACCAGGTGGTTTCATGACTTATTTGCAACATTGCTACATCCAGCAGAAGTTCATCCCTGTATTTTCCATTTATTCAGATCCTAACACAGTGAAGAGCTAGACTGCAGCACTGCTTTGTGGTCAATTGCCATCCTCAACAGATTCCTATCACACACTCGCCTGATGGGCAACTTTGTGTCCATTGCCTTTTTCTGGTTGTTGGTGGAAAAAAGTACTAAAAATACTCAGGGTGCTTTCTCTCACGTTTAAGCAACAGGATGACTGTTGAGTTTGAGTGCTTACACTGATGCTGTTAATAATGACCTTTAAGATAAAGAGCTATGCCCCATCACTTAAACAGCACTTAGCATGCAATGGGCAGATACAGCTGGAGAAGAGAAAGTCCATCTGTTTTTCAAAAGGTCTTTCACTCCTCCCACACATAAGCATCATAATAGTCAAGTGGATTTTCCTGTTCCTAGTGACATGCTGCGATCCACTGCTGGAAGAGTTCTGCTGGACAAAGCTCTCCCTTGGAGGGAGACTGAGCCTGCAGTGCTCATCAGTAAGAAACACCATGAGCTGAAGGTAAAGCATCAGCTGGGCTTTGGTTAAGAAAAATCTCCAGCTTGAGTGATATGGAGGTCACACCTTAAAGTAATTCTTTTCCTGGAAGAAGCTAGGTGAAATGTTCCAGCTCTAAATCAGGTAAATAATTGCTGCCTCCCACTTCTGTCTGCATTCCTAATGAAATATTCATTTAGGAATGATATTGATGGGTTGCTGGATACAACAAATGGAAAATCACCACTGAAATGAATGCAGCTGGCTCCAACTGACTCAGTAAGTACCATTTTTCACCTTAAGTAAAAGAAAAAAAGGAATTTTGAGATTATTTATCATCCTCTAAATCCTTTATCCCCCAAGAAGCAGAATGTATGACTGCAGGAAGACATGCACTCTAAGCAATTAGAGTTCTTGCCTTCGGCTATTAAAACTAAAACAAATTTCCACCTTGCCTCTTTCAAGAGGAAAACTGACATTTTTGACTTCAGTTATTTATCAGGATAAGTTTTACCTGTAACTGGATTTGGGACAGAAAGATGACACAAGGTCTGCCTTCAGTTCCTGATGCCTTTGCAAGCCAAAGATGCCAATGAATCCAAATCCTGATACCAGTGAATGCCTGTTTCTACACAACCTGGAAGTGTCACTTAGGTGGAAACTAATGTAGACTTGTACCAAGAGCAATGGTCTGAGTCTTAGTGAACCACCTTTGCAACTGCTGTTGGGTAAAAATCCCTCTGCAAAGCTCAAGGAGAACATAGTGAAAGGAGATATCAGGATTGTCTCTAAGACCAAACCACCTTCCTCCTTTCCAATAAATAGGAACACTTGGCATGGCAGAGGAGGAAGACAAGCATGAGAAGCAGGAGGAGGATCCTCCGCTTCTATGGGTCTTTGTGCCTTTGAGGAATCAAACTGAGCAGATGCAGTGCAGGCTCAGAAGAAACCACAACCTCAGCACTTTGTGTTCTTTCAGCATCACCACAGAGGATGCACTCACCAGCCTCACTCAGAAATATCCCTCTAGAGGTGGCTACCACAGGCTCCCACGCTCAGCTATGAACCTCAAGCTAGACAGTTAAGAAGTGAAACTGTAATAAAGTAGGGAACTCAGTCAAAACTCTTCCTTGTTCCAGGAAGAAAAACACTTCTGCATTTTGCTGTCTCTGTCTTCCCTTTCCTCCCCAGTGTGCAGAAATGTATGGATTCACAGTGTATCAGAAACGGGGGTGGGGCAGATGCAACAGCTTGGGTTTGGGCAAAGCAATGACGCAACTGCAGTGAAATAGGGGAGAGAAAGCCACTCTGGGGGCATTAGCCAGGTTGCAGAGCAACTCCCACCACATGGATCAAACACAGGGTAAGACGAGCTTGCCCCATTCCTGCTCAACCAAGCCCCATCCAACACAGTCATTGCAGCTTGCTGAATGTTTTTATTTCCTTCACTGCCCATCAGCTTCTCTCCTTTAGAGCCTTCCTCTAACCAGTCATTCCTAGATGCAGAAATCCAGCCAGTGCTGCAAATTAGAGCAGCCTTTTAGGTCTCCCGTGGAAAATGGCACAAGATAAGAAGGTGATGCTCCCCCTCTGACTGACAGTGTCACTGGAGACCACTGATGCCACAAGCCACATGAGGCTTTTAGCCACTTTTTTCCCCCCAGATCAGATTTTGTGTCTATCTATACATACATTAAAAAAACCCCAAACCAAACCATATGGGCTTCCCTCTACTTTCTGCTATATACACAGAAGGAGACAGACCAAAAACTGCTGTGGAACAAAAATTTCAGAAAAAGAAAAAAACCTCTTTCTCTCTAGCCTCAGCACTCCCATCCTGTTCTTGCACAAAACACTTAAAACATGAGAAAGTGCTGAGCTATGACACTGCTTACCTCCTCATTTCCTATCTCCATATCCCCAAAAGAACAGCAGATTCTAGCTGTGTGGGTGCTATACATCCCTAGTCACCCATGGGCAGGGAGACATCACAGCATCATGCTCAGCCAAGCCATAAAACCCAGAGGCCACCTTTGTGCTGCTCAGATGCAGCATTGCTCTGCCCGTGACAGAGTACCAGATGCCTTATAGGGAAGTGCAGAAAACACAGGCAGGCAGTTAATCAATGTCAACAAGGATTTTTTCCCCTAAATCCTCCTAATCTGTGGCTGCACATTAGTGAATGTCACAAGTATATCAAGGTCCTCTTGGATATTTTTGGATTAGCTTTTTTATGTTTGCTCTTTGTTGGTTTTTTTTGGTTTTATTTTTGAAAAAAAAAAAAAATCAGTCCATTTTATAACAGAACTGCAAATCCAACAAGCTGCCAAATGCCCATACTGACTCTTTATGTTCCTGTCTTTCAAAACACACAATCCACCAATTTGTGAACACCCCCTCCCCAAAACTGTGGTCAAATTATCTCAGCCATCCCAGAGCCTTCACCTGTAGCACTTGAAACCAGTGCCAGGCAAGACTTGCTTCCCAACAGAAAGCACTGAACACAAACAGTTTTAGCTAATAAACCAGTGGTATCAGCAATAGAGCCAGTCCCAGGGCAGCCCTGTCACCTCTGAGGGGGTGGTGGCTGTCCTGAGCGTCCTACAGGTGCATGAAGTTTGGATGTGCTGCAGCGCTGGCAGCCATCTGAGTGGCCTCAGGTGCCACAGCTGCTGCTGGAGACTGGAGCTGCAGCTCCAGCTCTGCCACAGAAAGCGGCAGAAACGGGGCCGTGTGGGTTCAGCGCCGGGGCAGCCATAAATTATAGAACCCGTGAGTGTAAATGCCTGTGTGGAGCTCAGACAAAGGAGAGCAGTGTCTCGCTGGGGGGAGTGGGCTGTCGCTGGCTGGTGAGAACATAAACACTGGGAAAGAGGCACAGCATTTAAAAACGTTAAGGAAGAGGGAGGGGTTTCCCCCCATTTTTATTTTTTCCCATGGAGTTCAGAGACTGGGAAAAGCTTGGTGGTTTTAAAGCAATTGTGCCTCTTAGATCAAGAGCAAGGAGCATGTCAGATAGTTCACAGTTTTCACAGCAACATCAGTGACTTTTGTAAGTGCTCTTGGAAGACCCCTGTGAGAAGCTAAAATCCTGATCCAGCCTCCCTGAATCAAAGCCCAAAAGGAACCTACCTGTATGCTTCAGGTCTGGTTTCAGAATACACCTGAGCACACCTTCAGCTTGTATTTAAATCCCATTAAAGTCTCTAGGATTTCAGCCTGCATTTAATCATTTAAGTTCCTGCAAGACTTTGCCCCAACACAGACCAGAGGCAGCAGTTGCAGACATACACACACCCTAGGAAATCCACAGAGGAAGGACCTCTACAGTTCCACTTAAGAAATTAACTGGGAAGTGATGGGCTGTTCTTTACATACCTGCAGAAAAAAGATGCATGTGCTGTTTTTATGCATGGTAAGAGATGATTTCCCTCCTGGAGACCAATGCAATGCTGCCTCTGGCTTTGCAAGGGTGCTGTGTGGAAGGGAGACCCACAGACAGAAGACAAGTGCTGGTTCCATAGGCAGAGAAGGGAGGAGGGAAGCTACTTTGTTTAAGAAGACTCAGGTGTGGCAACATTCGTTATTTAACAGCTGCAGCTGTTAATTCCAGCTGTGTACTCCAGGCTTTCTAACAGGTTAGGAAATCACCATCTCAAAAGGTACCACCTGGCTTGCTAGCAAAGCATGGAAGACTCCATTTCCACTTCCCAGCATGAGGAGGGGAGACCAGACAAGTTCCTCTGAAGGAAGCAGAGCAAGGCTGCAGGAGAATCACGGTGTAGACAAATGGCTTGTATTAATCCCCTGCCTATAAAAAGCTAAATACTTGCATTTATTCTTGAAGTACAAGCAGTGCAGAGGGGCTAATGCCTTTCCAATCATGTGGAGCCAAAAGCCACAGGTGAAACTCATTTTGAAATCACCCAGCAACCTGAGAAACCACCTGATAATTAAGAGATTACCATATCATTGCAGCTAGTGCAAATTCAAACAACCTCTTCATTCAGAGGACATGGGGAATCAGGCCTTTACAGAACTGTGGACAACTATTTGTACCAGTTTCAAATGCCTGAGTTGAGAAATTGTAATTCAATCCATTTTAAGCTTTTACCTATGAATAAATCTCTGTAATTAAAATGCACATTCTGTTGCAAAACTCCTTTTATGTTGCAGCAATTTTAGTGTCACTGACCCACCCTACCATCCTGGCTTATGGCGCCAGGGCCACAGGGTTCCTGGAAGAAGCTGCTCAGAGAAAGGGAACAGCAGAAGTTGATGTGGAATAGAAAGTCCTCTGGGCTCTTTCACAGCCCAGAACATAACCCCAAACCTCAGGCTCAGCAAGGCCAAGTGCCAGGTCCTGCACTTTGGTCAACAACCTCATGCAGCACTACAGGCTTAGATAGCAGTGTCTGGAAAGGGGCCCAGTGGAAAAAGACCTGGGGGGCTGGGTAGGAGCTGACAATGAGCCAGTGTGTGTGCCCAGGTGGCCAAGAAGGCCTAGGGCATCCTGGCTTGTATCAAAAATAGTGTGGCCAGCAGGGCTAGGGCAGTGATTGTCCCTCTGTACTGGGTACTGCTGGGGCCACACCAGGATGGCTGTGCCCAGTGCTGGGCCACTCACTACAAGAAAGACATTGAAGTATTGGAGCATGTCCAGGGAGGGGCAATGGAGCTGGTGAAGGGTCTGCAGAGGAAATCCAGTGAGAGTGAGCTGGGGGTAGTTTAGCCTGGAGAAAAGGAGGCTCAGGAGAGACCTTATTGCTCTCTGCAACTACCTAAAAGGAGCTTGTAGCATGGTGGGGGTTCATCTCATCTCTTAGGCAACAACTGACAGCATAAGAGCCCAAAGCTGTTCCAGATTCAGGTTGGACATCAGAAAGAATTTCTTCACTGAAGGGGTGGTCAGGCATTGGAATGGGCTGCCCAGGGTGGTGGTGGAGTCACTGTCCCTGGAAGTGTTCAAGAAATAACTGGACATGGCACTAAGTGCTCTAGTCTAGTTGACAGTCAAAGGTTGGACTCAGTGATCTTAAAAGTCTTTCCCCACCTTAATGATTCTGGTTTTGTGTTGGTTAGTAATGGTACCGTATCTTCTCTATGGCAGCGGCAAGTACAGCTTTGGTCCAGCCTCTGCAGACAGGTTTCTACAGCAGCAGTTAGTGGGTGAGGAGAGAAAGGAAGCTGGGGAGCAGGAGCAGGAAGCAGCAGCCCTCCCCACCAGCTGGGCTAGATGTGGCATGTCTCTCCTACATCCCTCTCTGCATTCCACATCCCTGCTCTTTTTGGCCGTGCTGTGAATTATAGAGGGACCTCTCTTAAACTGACAGCAGTTTGTGGCAAAGGAACTGCCATAAAAATAACTTTGGAAAACAAGACTCAGTTCTTCGGCTTCAGGAAGCAGGAGTTCCTAATGTGGCTGAAAACCATTTGAAAACGTCATGATTTCTGTGGTTACCACAGCAGTTCCAGCAAAGACCTTGCGTAGAGGTCATTCCTTCCCCTCTGCCCTCCCATGCACGTCGGTCTCTCGTTCGCTTTGATTGCACCACTGTCCTTCCTCAGACAGGTTTGCAACACTTCCCTACCAAGACAACGTCTCCCACTGAGAGGAAGAACAATTGGGATGCAACCTTTTATGATAAAGCAGGAGAAATCTAAGGTTCATGACTGCTGCATGTCTGGCATACATCACAAGGAAACAGACTATGGTGACATCGAGTCCATCTGGAATGTGGATAACTTGAAATTAAAACATTCAACATCTGTCTGAAAGAATTCATCCAGAAGCTACAGAAAGTCATGAAAGCAGAAAAAGATGGGAAATGAGAAGATTAATTTTGTTTACAGTGCCCAGGTCTGAGAATATCAAATATTTACAAATAACTCTTCCTTTCTCCCTGCCCAGCTTCTCTGTAGGAAATACTGTTAAAAAGGCCCTAAAAGAGCCACACAGGCAAAAAGGGCCTCTTGTTTTCATCATATTCAAACTACATTTCTACCTATTGTCTCTTGATAATAACCATGAAAACAATTTTTCAACTGAGTGTTGGGGTTTGCTGTTTCAGGTGATTTTCTGTGAGAGGGTTCTGCTTTATGAAGAAAATGTAGAGTTTTTTTAATCTTTTTTTTTTTTTTACCAGCAAGAGTAAACCACTGAAGCATCTGCCATGGATCAGAGCAGGGGAGACCTCCCATCCCCAGCTTTCAAAGGGAGGGGAGGACTCTGTTTTCAGTGCTGCTTGTGTTCGGAACCTTGCCAGCAGGGAGGGAGAGGACAGGAACTACTGACACCAGCTCCCAGCTGGCATTTCCAGAATGAACAGCCTAATTTTCTGTCTGGCATTCCACTGGAAATTTTTCATGGGAAAAATTGAAATTTTTGTTCTAGCCATGAACGTGGGGGCAATACCCCTTGGTGCTCTTAGTGATTCAGGCATGTGTAATGGCCATATTCATCCATATTCAGTTTTACATCCTCAGCTCTTTCCTTTCTTGATAGCTATGTACATCCCATCAGACACCCACCCGCTTGGCTGGGTTTGATTTTCCCCCCCAGATTATCACAATTAACTATTTTTGAGAGTACTGACATGCAGTAGGCAGCAGAGGACACCTGCTTGAATTTGGTTCTTTCTTTTGAGAAAGACAAGCAACCAACCAGCTCTACAATGAGACTTCAAAAGTCTTATCCCTACTTCATTCAATTTTCTGTATCACTGTGCTCCTGTCCTGGAGGGGCAGGCACATCTGCATTTCTTTCAGTCACCTGTATTTTTCTCTCACATCTGCATTTCTCTCTCTAGTGAGACAGGTTACTTTTCAGTCGAAACTAAATTTCCACACATTCTGTAAGTGACACTTCTAATTAAATCTTCCTCATTTATATTCCTTGCTTTTCCTTGGATTTTAGGAAGCAGAGAAACACAAGATGGTATCTAAGGGTATTTTTTTCTGTTGTCAGAAACACTGCTGGTTTTCTTTGCCCAGAAAGTCAACATTTACATAACCCCTTAATTTTGCCTAGTGGAAGCTGTTTTGCTTACAAAAACTCAAGCAATTACCAAAGCTAACCATAACCATGGGTGCTTTTGTGGGCAGGGCACTCAGAGCAAAAAGAACCCATTAAAATAATTTGAAGTAAAACCAGATGTACTGATTAAGAGATATACAAAGCAATACTCCTTAAAATATTTTTGGCAAAATATTTTTGGCATGGCACAAACATGTGTATTACATAACCCAACATACAACCTTTTTCTTGCAGTCTTTTTATGCCTTACACCATGTATGTGGATTAACAGTAAAACTAAACAGTCTATTTAGAAAACACAATTTCACAATGCCAACCAGACAGTTTCTGGTGCCATTTCTCCTTTACTGACACAGCCTGTGCTTCAATCTACAATTTAATGTCTGCAGAAGAAGAAGGAAAATATGCTCCCTTCTGTATTGGTCATGAAAACCAAATTATTTCCATATTAAACTGTTAGTGGGAATGCAATAAATGTTGATAGTTTTGCCTGAAACAATAAGAAAAAAAAATAAGGCTGTGGAAAGACATATTTTCATGGATGCCTCAGCTCTGATGGATTCCACTTCAGCCAGTTAAGCGTATAGATAAAAGATGCTGTTGTGCCATTAGGACTCACCCTAATGTTTCCAAAGCAGTTGGACAAATTCACAGAGGAAAAACCCAGGGAGAACATTAAAGGCAAAGGCACCAGCAGTTGCCACCAGCAGACACCTGGGCCACAAGCTGCTGGCATCTGAAAAAGCATTGCTTTGTGCTTGCTGGGTTTTTATGTTGCTACCTTGGCTAACAGCTGGTCAGCCAAAAATCTCCTTGGCCAACAGCTCCTACCTTGGCCAACAACTTCAGCCTGGTTCACTGTAGCCACCTGCATATTTCAAAGGATTTTCAGCTACTTTGGGCACTGGCCAGCTCTGGGAAAACTTTCTAGAGAAGCAGGACCTTATCCCTCTCCTCAACCTTGACTTCTACTTTCAGAAAGACTGGGATTTAATTTATGCACAGGACACCAAACCATTACAGGGCAGGGCTCCTTGTGCCTGCAAAACCAATTGACACAGTCCTAGTGTGGACTGAGTCTCTGGGATTTTGATGGAGTTGTGCTCCTCCATCACAGAACGAAATCTCAAGGCCAGACACTTCAGACTGGTCTTTGATCGCCCCCAGTATATGTAACCAAAAAGGTGAGCTGGCAGCATCAATCCCTAATTCACTGGGACAATGTTTCACGTTACATCCTCATTGGTGCCCAGAACATTGCAGGCTATGGCATGTGCCCAGGGCTGGGGAGGAGCAAAATAGAGACAAGGACTGAGCCACTGCATGAAACACCTATCAAAGTCCCAAGCACTTCTCTGAATTATTTAGGTACTTGCCAAAAATACCAGTGTTCTGCTTTCAAAAGAAAGATGTCATTATTTTTTTACACTCCCAAGTCTCTTAAAAAATTTTGAGCACAGGGATGCAAAAGGGGGAATAAAGACCAACTTACCCAGCATCTTGCATCTCCCACATCACCCACCTGCCCCAGCACCAGCAAGCTCTGGAGTAAAACTTCAAACCCCAACTTTCTTCCAAATTCAGCCTCCTATAATCTTCTCTTTCTGGTCCAGCATCATAGCGACCCAAAATACCATTTTTCACTCATGTTTTTTATGTACCACTGCTGCATATTAATAAGCACACCTCCTGGGTGCTTCTCCTGGACACTGCCTTCAAATAGAGGCTCCCAATTGACGTTAGCAGGAATTAGAACCAGCTGGAAATGACTTTTCAAAAGTCAAGCATCTCATTTAAAACAAAACAAAACAAAGCAAACATTCCCTGAAAAAAAAATCCCAAAGCTAAGGACACTTGCATTTTGTTTTGCTTTCAGCACAAAGCATTTGCCCTGCATGAGATTTTCCATGGGCTTCTCCCTTCAGATGATCCCATTGAAGAGGCATCTGATGAAGGTGACCCTGTTCTTCCAAAGGACGGATGCAACAGAGCATGGATCTGATAGACCTCGAAATGGATGGCTTAATTAACACCAGATGTCCCTTTTGTGGGAGGAATAGTTGCTATGAAAAAAATCTCTGACGAGATGCTGGTGGTATTTCCTAGCAGCCAACACTTACCTCCGTGCTGTGTGTGTATCTCCAGCAGGCAGCTGGGATCAATCCACAAAAGGCCAGAGCAAAACAGAAAAATCCCTGAGGATAAAGAGGAAAAATACCAACATTCAGCCTGGGGAGAAAAATACCCATTTGCAAACACAATCAGGACATTTTTAATATGCTTGTTTGAGCAAGTTTCATTAAAGTTTAAACATCACCTTCTTTTAATATCCCCCATAATGTCAGTTACTTAAAAGAAATTAGATGGACAATAATGTGGTTCTCCATCAGGAGCCCTCTAATTACACTGTGGCCAATTGAAGAGTTTGACCAAAAAACCAGGCAGCTTCCAGCAGAGCAGTTAATCTATTCTGCCCAAATTCCTCTTGGACAAAGAAAAGGACATATAAAACATCGTATTTACAGTATGCTTCCCTTCTGCTGCAGGACTGTGCTCCATAATCATGGGATTCAATTCCCTGCATTTAAAACTTGGCTATTGGCTTCAAAGAGGGGAAAACCCATACAAATAGTCCATAAAGAAGGAAATAACTGGGATAGAGACAGAAATCAACCTACTCTGGAAGAAGAGATGGACTTATTCTGTGAGCAAGGTGGCAGCTGCACAGCCAAGCTGCTTTCCTTAGATCAGCACCATCCTAGTTAGACAACAGGATGACAGAAATATAATCAAGGCCAGAAACTGACCCTGAAGTGTCTAAACAATAACAGCAACAATGCAGGACATGGCTTGACTTTTGTCTTCTTCCTTAGGTTGCAGAGCTGGAAATTACATGCTTTGTGTTTTTATTTGAACAAATCTGGACCAAAACCCCCACACCCTGATATAAAAAGCACTCTCCTGCTGTGACAGCTGGACCAAATGATCTTGTTCACATTTAAAAGAAAAAAAGGAAGGGAAAAGTGCCTGTAAAGCATTTGAAGGCTAAATGGGCTCATCCAATATGAATCCACAGCTTAGTCTTGGAATGACAGAAGGTGATGAATAAGCATCGGTTGAAAATTAATGCCCTGACAAGTTTTTCCATTAAACTGTGCCTCTTTCAACACAACATTATGTGGGAAATTTACCCAGCTGACTGCATCTTATTTTGATTTCTAATTTTTTCTATGACTGTTTTCATTGTATGATATAGTTGAAATAACTTGGAAAAGTTTAAATCTTTCATGAAATTTTACCAAATTCAAGCTTAAGAGAGGAAGAAGAACATTGCTTCTGCCAGTTCTGCTTCACAAAAAAAAATTGCTTAAAATATATAGTTTTTAAAAGAAAGCTCCAAACTCATGCATAAGCAGCAAGAAAGGAAAATGTGTTACTTCAAATCCTGGAAATGAAAGTGAATGTGCCAGTAAAATCCTTTGGCTGGCTCTTGTCCATCTGCTCTGTTTCTCTGCTCTGCCTGGGGACTTTGCTCCTGGAACAAGACTGCCACTGGTATTCACCACTTTTTTTGGGGCCACCTCATTGCAGGCTCTGCATCAGACACTGGGGAAAACCCTGGTACAGCTCTTACGAAAAATCTTAAATTATGTATGTCCAGTCTCTCCTTTCATTTATTTTTTGGCAGCTGCCTGGCCATATAGCTGATGAGATCACTCATTGCCTTGCTAGGAGCTAAAATGAGATTATCCGAGACCCTAAAGAAGATGAGAGGAAAAATCCAATCAAACACTGACATGACAAGGTGGTTAAAAGGCACGAAGATGTGGAAGAGCTCTCAGGGCAAGATATCTCAGACCAAAACCCAGCTGGAGTGGGGGGTTCAACCCTGCAGGTACAGCACAAATTGGAGGGAGGAGGTGAGGTTACACAGGCATGTCAGGATGCTCCTCAATAGAACCAGACCCTGCATTTTACTGCCTCCAACAACTTCCCCATAAACAAACAGCATTTTCACCAAAATCAAGTTCAAAGACAAGAAAATTTTAAAAAAAGAAAGTTAGTCAGATGGAAAAACCAGCCCTGATAGCAATGTGACCACTCTTCTGCATATCATTCCATTAAAGTTATAATTCAGGTGACCCACCATGAACCCAGAGAATGTGAACAACAAGATGCCAGTAACAACCCAGATTTCTTCCCCTGTGCTCTCCCTTCCTTCCCCACCATCTCCAGCACTTACAACATCTCTCTGGGGCCAGAACCCCCAGCAGATAAAAATCCTCTTTCTCATCTTCCCTTCCTCAGCTCCACCCCATATCTCAGTCCTTCAGCATCAGCTCTCCCTTTATTTCTGTCTGGTTTCTCTGGGAATACCAAGATGCAGCCCCTTGGGAAGCTCCCCCTCCATCCAGCTGGTGCACAGCAATTACATGGCTCCTAGAACATCTTATAAATTAATTATAGCCTGCTTTTTCCCTTCCCAGCCAAAAGGCTTTTGGAAGAGCAACTTTCTAATTACATTAGAAGACATTTGGAGGAAAAAAAGAAAAAGGCAAGCGCAGTTTGCATACAAAATGTGGAAAGGTTGATGCTGGTTCACCATCTCCCAGACCCTTGGAGGTCCTCAGAGCCAGCCACAGGCTGCTGCCTGCTCCCTTTGCAAGAGACAGCCACATCAGCCCTGTGGAGGGCTGTCACCAGGCAGACATCAATTACTCTTTTATGAATGACCTTGCTTCCATCCTTGCTGCAAGGAACAATTTCTCTTTGACAAACTCGGCAGAATCCACAGGAACAGCACCCTGTCTGTTGACTGGTGTTTCTTTTAATTCACCTTTCTGATGCTTCCCCTTTGGTGAAGGGGGCCTGTTTTGGATGAGGGATGGATCCTTTAGCTCATACTGTGCTCTGTAGCTGTGTTCTGCTAAACTCCTACATTTCCAGGGAAGGAGCAGACCTCTGCTCTGCTCTGCTCCAGATGTTTTTTGGTGCTGCTGGGGTCATTGCAAAGGCCAGCTCCCTGCCAGACTGCAGAGCCCAGGGTCAGGAAAAGCAGGGGGCAAATTTCAGATGGCATCCATCAGGTTGTGTCCCTCTCTGCCTTTTAGTTCATCTAAAAGCATGCAATGTTTTTGCCTTTCCACACAGCAAACACGAGTCAGTGACATCAGTCCGAAAGAGGAATCTGTCCTTGGTACCAGCTCTGCCACTGGCCCACAGATTCCTCACTCAGAAGTGTTGCTTCATGAGGCAGAGCACAGGAAGCAGATTAAATTAGAAAGAAGATGCTGAAGTGTGCTGCAGTGATATTAAGGACCCTCTACACACTGGCCTACACCTGGGTATAATAAAGCAAACAGCCTGTGCTATGTGCTGCCCCTAGCTCATCAATCTTGATGAAAACCTGGGTTATATTGGGCATTCATTGAGGCTTTTTCCATTGCATTTTTTTGGAACATCTGCTCCATCCTGATCGCAAATTTTCTTCTATACTAGTCAGGTTTTAGACTGTAAAGTTCAGATGTGAGAATTTCAGCTGGCATGTTGCTCCCCGTTTTTTCTTTTCTTTCCCTTTCTCTGCCTGACCAGGTAACAACACATGGTGCTTTAAACCTCACTGATACCAGAGTCTTTCCTTTATGCAAACAGGAAAGCCGCTGTTTTCCTTCCTTTTCCTCCCCTTCAATAGCAACACGGCCTCCAGGGGCTATAAAGCTGCAGGATATTTACATTCAGGATTGACTGCGCGATGGGCCATGGATCACCAGAAAGCAGAGTTTGCCTGGGCTGGAGGACAGTGAATAATTCTGTTGCTATTCTCCCTGTTTAGGAGAGGGAGAATAGCTTTATATGTAATATTGCTAGATTTTAGAACATAATTTTTTTACCCTTAAATTCTCAATTACTTTCTTGGAGCCAGCTTCCTCACAAGTAGCACTGGATGCACAGTAGCATGTCTGCTCTCATGATGCTGCTAATGCAGCTAGAAGACAAACTCCTGAGACCTGTGTGCTTAAACCAGTTTGACCTGTCCTGGCTTCTAACCACTGTGCACCCATTATTAGAACAGCACCAGCGAGGCCTCCAAAGAACAGGGCCTCCTCCTCTGTAGGCACACAAACCTCCAGATAGCCAGGCAGCATGACAATATATAATCCAAACAGACCAAAAACAAAAGCTCCTGTAAGCCCAGTCTGGATCCTTGTCAGCTTTTCCCTAGGGTGGCTGGTTTACCAAAAGGCATTGTGGTGGACTAGCCACATCGATGCAGACACCCCCCACGCATGGCTCGGTTTCCTGGACAGCCACAGCTGTCAGGCAAATAGTCTGGTGTCTTCCCTCTTTGATTAAAGAGTGAATTAAATGGTCTTCTAAATAAGACACACTCTATGCAGGGAGGAAAAGTCCTTTAAAATCAATAGCAGGGGAAGATGAAAGATTCTCTCTCTTGCAGAAGGAGAAAAAAAATCTCCAAGTAGCAGGGCTGATCGCTCCTGTGACCTACAGCACAGCAGGGATCAGCAGGGTTCTACAATACACTGACCAGTTTTGGAGCCCCACAGGGCCAAACCCCACTCCTGCCTGTCATTACACCTCACTGCAGCCGTCAGGGCTGGCTCTCCCTGCTCTCGCTTCTCGCTGGCAGATCAAAGATTAGATGTGCGCTTTTGGAGTGGGAACTGGGGGCAAAACAAGCAGAGAGCTGGCCCTTGGTGGATGACACGGTTGGAAGGGGACAATTTATAATAGGCGAAGTCCTCCCTGCGTGATTTCAGACGCCGATGAGCTCCTTGAACGGCTTGGAGCCGAGAACACCCTCGCTAGTGGCCAGCCCTTGAGCGCCTCCCAGGGTTCCCGTTAATTCCTTGGGGCCGGGGCCGTGCCACCACCCCGCAGGGGTCACGGAGGCTGCTCCGGCTCCGCGGCATCCCCGGCAGCGGGCGGCGGGCCCGCGGCCCCTCCCGCGGCGGAGCGCGGCGCTGGAGCGGCCCCGCGCGGCTGCCGGGCCCGCTCGCCTCCTGTCGCACGGCTCGGCGCGGAGCCGGCGGACACCGAGCTAAAGACAGACAAGAGGCATCCCGTTACCCCGCTGAGAGCAGCGTGGCATGAAGCCTCGTCGCCACAGTTGAGGGGAAGGCACCTCGCACCTTTGCTCCGCTCCCTGCAAGGCAGCGATGCCGTGACTGCCCTACAAACGTGCCGTCAGCGGCCCAAAATGCAGACGGCCACATCCCCCAGAGGACCCAAACTGTGGAAGCTAATGACAAGCCAACAGAGTGCACTAGGAGCCACTGAAATAAATAGCCAGTTTGAGGGTTCTGCCAACCAGAGGTTGCTTTGGTGGGCAAAGCTTGGCTGTAATACCCCAAACCAGCCGCGCTGTGGGAGACGATGGGATCGCCCAGATTAAAACAGAAAGGGAGAGCAGCACTGTGTGGCCCTTGAATAATGCTCTTCGGACAGAGCTCTGGAGTTCACTCAGTATGTGTTGGTGCTCCTTTTAACAGCCTGTTCTATGGAGTGGCATGCTTCAAACTATACCAGAGAGTAAGGCAACAAATAAACATTATAGAGAAGTTTGACTGCATCTTCAGGCAGCCAAGACATTCTCCACTGATCTGTACATACCCATCTGTTGGTTTAGATGTGGTAACTGCAGGCACACATTAAAGATGCTTCAGCAAAAGAGAGGGGAGTTACACAGTCTGCTTAATTCATGGGAACTGAGGCCCCTTTGGGCATCTCAGAGAAAGGAAGACAGTGTATTGAGAAGGTGAAAACATTAATTTCAGCGGCTGCTTTGCACTGAATTTTCAGGTGTCAGCTTCTCATTTCTGCCATCAGTATCATTTCCCCCAATTACACAGATTAGATAAATCTCTTTAAAGTTAGTGTATGACAGCAATGCAATTATTTTATATTAAGCAAGATTTCATGCTCAACAACCTATTTGTTAACTCCTGCCCTTCATATGGGAAAACACACCTTGAGCAGCACTTTACCACTCATTCCTCCAGCTCCAAGGCTGGAAGCTGCTCTGTTCAGGCTAAGGCCCACATGCAGGCTCTGTTTCGAAATGGAGCTTATCTCACAGTGCAGTTTACTACTGTCAACGTGGTCCATGCCCAAACAGGCTGATGGAGAGGAGAAATGGGGGATTTCCACTCTTATGCTACTTCTCCACCCTCTCCTTGTAGGCTGAAATTCAGGGTCCTGCACAAATCCCCTATGCCTGCTGCCATGCTTTGTATGAATGTTTGCAGTGAGGTGGGAAAAAGAGGGGCTAATTTTGCTGTCACAATTCGGGGGAAGCATGTGAGACTCAAAATCACACTGCTAAGGTTTCCTCACACAAACCATGTGTTGACTTGATGAGGAGAAAAAAAATACCCTGGGTATTGTCATCACCATAGTTGCTTGGCAGATAAAAACACCTTCCCTCTGAAAGCTACATACACAGGACCTTGGCAGAAGAAACTAAGCACAGAATGATGCAATCCTCAGCCCTAAGAGCTCTGCAGGGTGATGCTTTTTAAAAAATGTCCCCTAGCAGCACAAAGTGGAACAACAGGACCTCCTTCCCCAGGCTTGCATTCTCCTGGGCATAAGGCAATGCAGACCCCAGCACTGCACGTGTAGGGGCCCAGCCCCAGGTGACAGAAAGCCTCTCCCAGCCAGTCCCTGCAGGTATGGATACGCACCATGGCAGTGAGGCACTGCGATTCCCGCACTGTGGCAGCAGAGCTCAGCAGGGCTGCCAGGATCAGGGTCATGCTCAGGCAGATCCCAAAGTAGAAAGCTGGAAGACAGACGTGGGAGTTGTGGTCAGATGCCAGAGGCCTAGTCTGATGCTTCACCCAGAGAGGGACCAAAAAATGCATTTTGGGGAAGCTGGCCCCAAATGACCAGGTTGCAGAACTGAATTTTTTCTGTAATTTATTCAATACCCCCCCATCTGTATGTACTTTGTGCTGTGTATGTCTGGCAAGGCTGTAAGACTCTGAGGGGTTCTCACAGCTCCAGCAGAGTGAAGCAGCCTAAAACGGTGTTGGTCCACCCAACAGACCAGAAGCTGCCAATTACTTCAGCATTCTGATAAGGATCCCCCCCAAATGGGGGGTGCTGGTGCTGCAGCTGTCCCACAGTCTCTATCAGGACTCTGGGCACTGCTAATCTGGTGCAACACTCACCCTCTGGTTTCCTCCTGGCTCAGGCAGGATCACAGCCAGTACCCTGGAGCAGGGCTCAGGGACCAAGGCACTGCAAAGGGCTTTGCTAGCCTAACCACACAGAGGTAGTGCCTGTAAACAAGGCAAGTGGAAGCGTTGCTGGAGATGGGTGACTGGGGTGAGAGAGCCTGCAAGGCTGCAGTCAGTGCCAATATATATGTGTAGGAACAGGGAAGGAATATACCTTAGCCTTGGGCTAATGTAGTTTTTACACCGCCTTGTTAAACTGAAATTGAGAACCAAGACCTTGAGAGAATATGAGCGTGTTTAAGACCAGAGTGCAGCTCGGGAGAAGCAGCAGATGCAAGTGCAGCAGTGGTGAGCAGGGCATTTTAGTATCTGGGCTATCTTTGCTCTAGCCTTGTACCCGAGACTCAGTTTGTACTTCTCCCTTGTGAAAGCAAAATACCACACATTTCCTCAGAAAAGCTCAAGGTGCTGCCATGCATTTCTCCTCGCAGCCTCAATTTCCTATGTTCTGTTTCAACTCCTGCAGTTCCCCTCCACATTCTTGAAGTCTCCTGCCAGCCCCAGTGCACTTTTAGTGACTGAGGAGCCCCTCCTGAACTATAACCACAGCACAGGGGTCAGAGAATAGAGGAACAGGTGCAAACACACCTGAGCACCCCATGCACCCACAGCATCCTTTGGTTACAGGCATGCAGCTCTGATATGGGGAAAGAAAGTGCCTGTGGGATTGTGTTAGTCCTAATGCATCCCCCAAAACCCAACTCCTTCCTCCTCTTGAGATAGCCTTGAATTTTCTTCTACAGCTTTAAGGAAATTTAGCTGCTTTCTTTTGCAGCTCTGGGTATCACCAAAGGTCTCACTGGGATGTGATCACAACGTACCTGTGTGGTGGATGACCTTGTAGGCATTGCTGTCCAGGGAGACGTTGCTGATGAGGGTGAAACGGAGCCCATAGTGGGCGACTGTGCTCAGCGTGGCGATGGAGAGCCCCAGCAGCTGGAAAAGAAGGGTTTCAGGAAGGGATTTACAAGGCAACAGCTCTTGCTGGGTGCACACAAAGGTTTGAGGTATATCTTGATACTCCTGAGCCCCATGCAAATGCAGACAGCCTCATCATCCAGAGATCACCACATGTACCCCAAAATGCACATAAAAGGACAAACCCCAGACCCTTAAAAATACTAAAGCTGTTTATTCTCTCTTGCATAATGAGTGCATGTGTCACTGTGCAGCCCACAGTCTCTTGGCCAGTGCCTATGGATTAAATTCCCATCACATGAAGAAAACTGAGAGCATCGATGCTCTTGCAGCACACCTGTGCAGTGCCACCCCACCCTGCAGACTGTGCACTGTGTGGCTGTGAGGGCTGCCAGCTTCAATAGGGGTTTTGAGCAGGGGTGAAATTCTCTGCTCTGCTCTTTGCAATAGTCTCATTGCCTGCTGTTGGCTCTGTTCCCTATGGCAGAGCTCAAAGATCTGAGTCCTTCACTATTTTAAGTTGTCTGTGGTGGTTGCTGTCTCTGCAAGGTGTTGTCTGTTTCTGTCCCACCCCTGAGAGCACCAGTATGCCTAAGGCATGGGGTAACTACTTGCATGCCCATACCTCTCCAAGTGATGGAGAGGGAACATTTCTGATAGAACCTGGCTCTAGGGCTGGGCTCCTTTCAGCATGACTGGTGGCAGAGCTGGGACAAAGGCACCAGCAGCAAAATGAACTCCAAATCTAGTCCAATGAGCCTGGAAAATACAAAATGTAAGGCTACTCCTAGCTCTGAAGATAAGGCTTCATCATTTTGTACCTTTACAATACAGAAACATGAGGCAGCTATACCTGTGTCAAATGTGACAATGTGATCTCAACATAATCCCCACTATGTGACATTTTCTAATAGCTTTTGCTGGAGGCTTACAGTCTCAGAGACTAAATCCATCCAAAACATAGCATTTTGTCTAGCCTAATTTGTGGCACCTTCTGATCATTCAGACTGTGCATTACTGCGTATCTTGACCCACACCCAGCAAAATATTAAGTGCAACATCAGTTAGCTGAGATTTCTGAGAAACACAGTCTAAAATCCTCCCAACAGCGAGAATGTGATTCTAACCATCCACAGCAGCTGTGCCTTAATGTCTCCTCTAAACATGCTTAGTACCAATCCTCCTTTCATTTCCTCCAAGTGGCATATTCTGTTATTTGGAAGAGAGAACCACCTTACAGCCACTGCAGTCCTGGAATGTTGAAATCTGGAAAAACTACAAACTTCATTTGTGGCCCAAAATAAGGTATTACCTTTTAATAACCCTTAACAAGCCACCAACCCTCTTTGAACTAAATACAGATTATTGTTATTACTGTTGTTATTATTATTATTATTATTATTTTTATTCTGGCAAGTTTTGATGAAGTGAAAAGGCAACAAGAACATACAAGTCAAAGCATCCATGAGAAGTGTTCTCCAGTTTCTACCATTTCCCATCAACTCTAACAGCAGATATCCAGAAACTCCCGTTGAATTTGCTTCAAGAGCTGATAAAGAGAGTCCCTGGAATGGCTTTCGCTTTGCAGTGCTGATCCACATGTTTCTCACACACACTTCCACCAAAGTCTTGTGGTTTCATATCCCCACTGATCCCACCTGCAGTCGACCACCCTCCCAGCAGCAAGCGTGACTGCAGCAGGTCCATCCTCTCTCCTTTGCTCCAAGGAGACAGGAACAAGTATCTTTTTTGCTCCCACCCATTCTGCAAGCAGTGACCTTTTCTTTCTCCTTGGAGGAAGCTGCTGAGTTGTGAAAGAGCTGCAGTGGTGTGACAGCCTTGAGGAACCAGAAGTCTATCAGAGGAGGGGGGGGGATGCTGGTGGCCAGCGATAACCGCCCACGGTGCAATGATAACTCAGGCAGTTGGCTGTGCTTGCCCTCCACCCGCCTAAAACAGAACGTGGGAAAACCATCCCCTCTTGGAGTGGGGATGGGAAAGGCAACAGCTCACCTCGGTTCTGCAGAGATCCCCCCAAACCTGCCTGCTCACCATGACACAGAGGCTGGTCACCAGCAGCTGGCACTTGGTGGTCCTCATCCCGCACTTCAGTTCCATGGCAGCTTGTCCCCAGAGAGAGCTGGCAGTTGGTCCCTCCAGCTCTTGATAAAGCCTGGGTTTCCACCAAAGGGAGGCATGGCCACAGTGGGGCCTCTCAGGAAGTGGAGTCCCCACCACGTGCTGATGCACCTCCTCCTGCCTGATTATTAAATCCTCTTTAGGGCAGTCACCTTCTGCACAGGCCCTCAGTTAGCTGCTGTCAGCTCCCACACAGCCAGCTGGGGAAGAAGGAAAGGTATACAGAAAAGCAACCTTTCATGGAGTTTGGCGCAAAGCTCCTTTAAAAAATAATTAAACTGATTAGTCAAGGGTCAGCATCAAAATATCTCAATTTTGACTTTCACTGGGATGCAGTTTTGTTTAATGAACGTTGTCCATAACACTTTTTCCATAATATATATAAATAATATTTTGTAAAAACATCTAGGAAAACACTATTAAAAAAAACTAACCCATTGTTTAAAGAAGAGATTAAACCCCCCAAACAGAGCTAAGTAAGAGTCTTCTCTCCCCATGTAAGCACTACATGGCAATAACCTTTGGTTGAGCCTCTATTAGAACTTGCATTTGCAGATAAGGGAAAAAACACATTTGGTAGTATTTTATTCAGAAAAATAGTCATATGGACATATAACTCCCTGCTCAGGAGACCCACACTGTCTGTGGACATTTTAACTCTTCCTTTCCCCTCTCCTAGCACTGAAGGCTCCATGGACACATGGCTGCAGAAGATTCAGGTGATTTCTTCCAAACCAGCTGTCTCCTGAATGCCTATTTCTTAAAAGTAAATCTCAAAGAAGTCTCAAGAAGGATCTGGCCAAAGTGAGCCTGAATGACTGAGTGCCTTAATTATCCTTACTTTTGGAACCAGACTGGTGGAGAACAGGTGAATAATTGCATTCCTCAGAGATGGCAAACAAAGGGAGTAAAAAAGTAAAACCATGCAACAACAGTAACTGCAGTAACAGGAAGATGACAAAGAAGGAGGAGGAGAGGAGCAAAAAAAGGAAGGAAGATGCATTTTTTTAAATCAAAAAGAAGAGAAAGTGAGTTGGACAAAGCCATGAGCACGGGGAAAAGCATGTTATGATTTTCTGACTACATCACTACTTTCTTGCAAGTTTCCTGCAGATCATCTTGGTTGCAGCCTTCCCAGACACCAGTGAGAGCTGTCACAGCCAGAGCCAAAAACAGGTACCCCCATGGCTCATGGGTCCCTGCCCTGATGCCCAGGAGGAGACACTGAGGTACCCATGTGCAACAGAGACCTTCCTCCTCTGGCCACAAGCTGGAGACCACCTGAGGAAAACCAACAGATAGACAGCAGGGCAGGAAGGCACTGGGGGGAGGACAACGGGCTGGTGAGGCACCTGATGCCAAGCCATCCATGTTTAGGAGCTGGACCTCTGGGAACAGACCAGGTGGGGAAAATGCCTTATAAGACACTGTCAAAGTTAGGATTGCGTCAGAACTGTGGGTACCCATCGCTTCTTCTGGTACTAGTGGACAGACGGGGGTATTGTCACCCGCATTCTCAAGGGGAAGGATCCCTGGTACAAAAATAACAGAGCTGGCCAACTGGTGGAGTTACAGGTTAAATCTGGAAGGGCTGCAAGAAAGTATGAGCACAGCTCTGTGTGTAACACCAAGCCACGTCAGCCCAGCCACGAGCTACAGTCACCGTGTCACCTGCCCTGGGCACACCCCGCGTTTGTTTCACAGCGGCGGACAGGGGAAAAAAACCATGGAGCCCGTCTCCGTTTCCCCCTGGATCCCACTTCCTTCCCCAGTTCTAAACACCTGCCACCGCAGAGACCTGTGCGAAGCCAAGTCTCACACTAGAGGTCCCCACAGGCCAGCAGAACCCTTTCCCGAAGGGCGAGATAATCGACGTGCGCTTTCTGAAGGGCATTTCCCTCCCCAGTTCCGTAAGTCTCCTCCGTTCCTGCAGAAGCCTCGCACCTCACCTTATGTCCACCTGAGAGATCCCAAAATCGTCATCTACACGGCTTGCAAGGGCTGCTAGTTTTCCCACAAAAGATGTCCTGCCTCCTTTTGTCTCCAGCCATAAAAACGGGTACCTTCACTGACTCATAGAGCTCTGAAAGCAGCTCTGTAACTTCAGACACCTGTGTTTAAACAGCTCCTTCCTCTGTTTTGGTTGAAAATTACTATTCCTGAGTAGCTTGACCATGTCTTCTGATGCTTCTCCCACCCGCAGTGCTGGTGCCTGCCTTTGTGCCCACCCTCCACTAACTGCTCTCTGTGCTGGGCTCAGGGGTGGAGGGATTTTCTTTTTTCTCTCTCTTATCCTCTATCTCACACAGGTATGCCTTGAAAGTTTCCTGTTTGGGGCACAGCATATGTGGATTTCTAATATCACAAAAATAACAAGAGCAAAAAGAGTTGCTGCCTCACATTCACAAAAGCCAAAAGGAAAGTCACTCCCTCACCCAAATGAAAGCAGGAGCATCAGTAGAGCTGGGACATTAAGATGTTGGGCTGTGATTAAGGAAGGCACATTTGGCACATGGAAGGGCACTGCTGAAGGGAGAACAGGGGACTGTGTGCTTATCCTACCTGTGCCCATCAACAAGGCAAGCTGTGCAACACTTCACTTTCTATGGGATTAAACTACCTCTGGGTGCCCTGTTGTTGGCACACACCTCCCTCAGTTGGCACACACCTACCTCTCTGCCCAGAGAAGTGAGAAGCAGGGTGTCCCTCAACCTCATCCAAGTGGAAAGAGAGGCAGGGCTGGTGGCATGCCAGGGAACCACCCTCACAGCCAGCATGTGGGCCGGATGGCAGCATGGCTTTTCCAGCAAAACTCGGCCTCCTGCCACCCTAGCAGGTTTCATTGATTGCAAAAGCCCAACTTATCACTCCCAAAAGCGGTGCAAAAACCACAGGTGACCATAGCTCCTGCCTGTGGCTTCCTACCTTATCACTGGTTATCAGCTGGAGCATGGAAAGATGGTAGTGAGTCTGAAAATACCCCAGGGAGCACAGGTGCTCTCTTTCTAGCCTTGTGGCAGCTTGCAGATTTCTGTTACAAAAAAGCCTCATACCCAGCTGCATGGGTCTCAGAGGGATGTGCCATCTCATCCAGAAGGGAAGGGTTGATTTAAAATAGGGACCAAAGCCAGATCATATTTTTTTCCAAAGCTATAAACCCCCAACCCTCTTCTGAGCTGGAGGGAAATGATGCCCACTCTGTCAGAGAGAAGTTCTGAAAGAGCTGGTGGATTTGATGTGTTAATGCTGCATGGGGTGAACTTGGGACAGTAAGCACAAATGGAGAAGAAGAAGCTGAATTCATCCTGATGCTTTCTTGACATCCACTTTTCTGGCCCTCACTCCATCAGTGCAGCCACCAGTGATGGAACAGCAGCACCCCAGCCTCGGCTGCTTGAACTCTGTCAATGCAGCAGGGAAGAGAAGAGTGCCCCTTGGCTTTGGGGCACTGCTACTCACGCTCCTGAGAAAGGATGGGCTGGAAGCAAGAAGGAGGATGTCACCCAGGAGCCAAAACTACACCCATCATCCAGGCAGGACACACCTGTACAGGTCTCTGCTGCCTCTCAAAAGCTGCCTCCTTTTCCAGCCCACAGCACCATTGGGGAAAATACCTCTCCTCCACAGCAGAAAGGAGCTCCAAATGTGTCAGATTTACAAGTGTCAGTGGCTCAGCCCATTTGGTCCCTCAGCTACTGCCCGTAACACGGCTGGATTCACCCTAAAGCTGGCTCGTAAATAAACATGTCCATATCAAACCGCAGTGCAGCCGTAGGGATGCTGGGAGGCCAGGCAGACCTCACAGCCTGCGCCTGCCTTCCCGGCACATCACAAGGATGCATTGTAAAGGCTGCTTAGCATTCATATAGCACATACACACAATCAAAGCTAAAAATCAACTTTTAAACCCGGGGCCATCTCTTTTCAAGAAAGGAAAGAGAAGAGGAAAGGGGGGGGGGAGGTGCTGGGCTTTGCCAAGCTTCAGATGCACCATACAGCTCCACTGTGAATGGAAACAGGGCTGGCTGGAGGCTGCAGTGGAAGGCACAAAACCAGAGAGAAATCATAATATTTCCAAAGCACTTCTTTACTTATTATCATTTTCAAAGTGTGTCTCAGAAATCCTCTAGTGATTCCCAGGCAATTTAAAATTATTATAGGTGAACAAATAAAATATCAGAAGAGTTATTAAAAATACTTCATCAAGCCAGAGAAAGATTACATTGGAAAAGAGCATAAGCTGAAGGCAGGGAGCTCCCTTCAAAGAATAAACTCAAATGAACTTCTTTCTCCACTGTAAGTGAAAGAACCATACTCATAGCTCTAAAGCACAGTCCTCTACTCAAGTTAAATTATTTTTTCTTTTTCACATGCTATCTAATTGCAAACCATAACTGCCCAGGAGCCAGCTGTGCAGGTGATAGACCTGAAGACACAATGTGAGCCCTGCCCCATGTAGCCCTGCTCCTGGCAGAAGCAGTGTGAACACAGCCCAGCCTGGTAAACAGGCTCACCAAGAACAGGGCTGCTTAACTGCCCATCATCCTTTATTTTTCACATTCACCCTCTCAAGCTTTATTGCAACTGGACCTCCATTGCTTTCCACTGTAGTCCTGAAAGTTTTGGTAAAATACCCTAAAAAGCTCATGTCAGCTGGCTGTAATGCATGGATGGCACCGGACTGACCCAGCACCGTACCTGCAGCCTTCCTGCTGACACACGTGCCAAGCCAGGGGCAGCACTTTGCTCTCACCTTTGGCAGGTGCAAGAACTAACATGTAGTGTAGAGACCCTTTCCAAAGGCCCCTTTCCCTTCTCTCTGAGCATCGTTTGGCCACCTTGCAGCCCACTGGTTGAAGCCACATGGAGCTAAAAGGTGTCCACACCAACCATGCAACCATTTTTGCCTTACCTGCTCCAGGAGAGGAGAATTTCTTCTCCCCACTCTCTGGGGATGGGTAGCACATTGCTGGATGCTCTCTCTCCCCAGATTATGATCAGGAAGTTGATTGTGAACACAGACAGTGTTTAATGATGTCTTGTTCTACTGGATCCTTACATAGTCATTAACTTTATAAAGAGATTTCAAAGGAGATTGCATTTGTCTGAGTACAAGATGTACCTACCCACCTACCTTCCTGCAGACTGTTGGGAAGACAGCTGCACTGCTAGGAAAGTATAAGCACATGCTGTGTGCTGTGCTCAGGCCCAGACCTGATGGTCACATCTGGCTGGAAGCATCAGCAGCCCTGAAGCCAATTTGGACAAGTTAAGCTCATCCCTGAGGTGAGTGTAGAATCTCTGTGGCTGGAGGCTGCCTGCTCTCCCTTGAGACTGGGTTTGCTGGTGTGCGTTACTAATGAAAAAAATTCCCTGTAGCTATTTCTGTATGATAAAAATCCAGTTATTACTCTTGAGCGCAGCACTTCGACACAGAAGGCTTTCTCTTGAAAAGTGTCAAGGGCAGCAGCTTCCCCTTTCCTGTGTGAAAGGTTTTCAACAGAAAATTGGAGAGGAGGTAATAAAAGAACATCAGTATTACTCCACTGAAGTAATGCTCCTACTTACTAAGCTATGTCTGACAGCAAGAACGAGGGAAGCCCCTTGCTCCAGCCAGGGCAGTTTTGCAAATGCTGGAGACAAGTGCATGACATGGCCTGAGCTGAGCAAGCAACCTGTGCACTCCCAACAAGGCACAGGCAGCTCTCCTGCGCCGCTGGGAATCCACCAGGAAAAACGTTCCTGTGTGCACTGAGTGCCATGGGCTGCTCCTCTCGGGTCAAGTCCTTCAGAGAAGCTGTAGCGCTGCTCATTGCTTTGCCCCCAGGCCTACAGCACAGCCAAGAATGTCTCAGGAGCTGCTAGATTTGGGTGCTAAGGCTCCTGTCTGCTTGACTACCAGAAAATAAAAGTGCTCACAGGATCCTTACTGTCAGGAATTTCAGCTCAGCTGACTGTGACACTGCAGTGGGGCTGGTTCCTTCAAGCCACTGCTATTGCAGCCAATCCCCAGGAAAAATATTTCTCTTTCAACATAGTGGAGCCTTGCTGCTCCCCAAATACCCCACACAGGTACAAAAAAAGCCCCCTCTGGGTCACATCAAGGAATCATGGATAGCTCTTTGAACTACCATTTTTGGCTGAGATACACCTGAGCACCAGCAGCAGCATGATTCAGGGCAGCCAGGGGAATACAGACCCTTTGATATCCAAATCGTGCTGCAGAGCCTTGCTGGCGCCTGTCCATGTGATGACACATCCCCACCACCAAGTTGGTGCCAAAGACACCAGCTTGGAGCATTTTCCTGACATTGGGTTATGTCCGTGCCCAAAAAGTGAAGCCCTGTAACTGAACTGCCTCACACCGCTGGATTTTTTTTTTATTTTTTTTTTTTTTTTAAGGCTGGGTGGGAGCAAAGCCCTGAGGACAGCACATCCTGAAGCTGTGCTGAAGCTGAGAGTGGACACAGCTCCAGGGCAGTGGGTTCATGTAGCTCCCCCTCCATCCATCTTGTTTATTTAGCAAAACATCATGCAAGTTATTTCTTCCCACAAGTTCCCAGGACTCCGAGGGGAAGCTCCTTTGTCCTCCCAGCTATCAGAATGCACCTTACCCTCCTGCTCTTCCCAGCGGAGCTGGAAGAAAGGCTTGCTTGATGGAGAGCCAAGGAGGATTGCTTGGCACGGCAGAGGGAAGCCGGGCTGCAACCCCCAAGCTACAAAAGCTTTGCATTTTCCTTCTTGCCTCCATGTCTTTATCCTTGAAACTCCCACTGAAGCCCGCCTGTGGAGAACGGCGTTGGTAAGAGGACCCACGCCATTACTATAAATCTTTGTTACTATACATTTTTGTGGATGCGCCAAAGCAGAGCCCCGGTGTGTCCCGTCTGTCTGTCAGGCAAGCACCGACCGGCGGCCAGGTTTGGGCACTCTCCGCTCCGCAGGGAAAGCCAGCCCTGGGAGCAGCGGGGCTGCCGGGCCGCCGCCATCCGCACACCGGCACCCGCGGGCTACCCGGCCTGGGCAGGGGGCGGGCTGCTGGCACACCTGAAGGGACAGGACGCGCGGCCTCCGCCTCACCTGGGGCAGCGGGGAGCCCCGGCTGCTGCCGAGCGACCGCCGTGAGGCGCGGGGGAGGCGGGGCGAGAGTGCCGCCCCACCCCCTGGTAATAATAAAAACTAAATTAAAATAAAATGTTAAAAAACTGCCAGGGCAGGGGCGGTGATTTGAGGGGAGGGTTGCAGCGAACACCGCGGACGGCAGTGTGTGCGTGTGTGCGGGTGTGTGTGCGTGTGTGAGGGGAGGGGGGGGGCGGCCGCCGGCTGCCGGCGGCGCCACGCGCCGGGCGCGCGCGGGGGCGGGTGCGCGCGCGGGGGAGGGCGCGGGCGGGGGCGCGGCGGCGGCGGGCGCGCGTGGCGCGGCGTGCGCGGCGCGTGCGGCCGGCGGGGGCCCGCGAGCGGCGGCGGCGGCGCGTTGATAAGGGGCCGGCCGGCAGCGGGACTCGCCGCAGAGGCGCGGAGCGGCGGCGGAGAGCACGGGCATGGGGGTGAACTGCCCCGCGCTGCCCACCCCCGCCTCCTTTGCCTCCCTTTGAATTTAGTTTTGAATTAATTTTTTTTTTTTAAGTTTTAAAGTTTTGGTTGTTGGTTTGTTTTTCGTTGGGTTTGGTTTTTTTTTCCGCCCGCCGCCACCGTGGCCGCCCGGCGATGAACGGCGGGGCTCTGCCGCCGCTGCCCCCCGCCGCAGCCCGCGGCCGCCGGCGGCCCGCCTCCCCCGAGCTGCTGCGCTGCAAGCGCCGCCTGGCCTTCGCCGCCCTGCCGGGCACCGGGGCGGCGGCGGCGGCCGCCGTGGCCCGTCGGAACGAGCGGGAGCGCAACCGCGTGCGGCTCGTCAACCTGGGCTTCGCCGCCCTCCGCCAGCACGTCCCCCACGGCGCCGCCAGCAAGAAGATGAGCAAGGTGGAGACCCTCCGCTCCGCCGTCGAGTACATCCGCGCCCTGCAGCGGCTCCTCGACGAGCACGACGCCGCCGCCTCTTTCCCCGACGGCCGCGGGCGGGTGGCCGTCGGGGAAGTTGGCGGCGGCGGCGGCTACTCCTCCGCTTCGCCCTCCTTCGCCTCCTCCGCGCCCGGCTCGCCGTGCTCCTCCGAGGAGAGCGGCTACGACGTGGCGCTGAGCCCCGAGGAGCGGGAGCTGCTGGACTTCACCAGCTGGCTGGGGAGCTACTGACACGGCGGGAGGTGAGGGGCAGCGGAGGGGCGGGGGCGCCGCTTCCTGCCCCGGCGCTCGGGGGAGCGGGGCACGAACTCACCGCGGCTCTCCTCACGTCTCTCCGCAGCCGCGCTCAGCCCGCAGCACATCGGCGCCCGCGCTCTCGGCGGCGGCAGCATCCCCCGAAAGTACTGACCTCCAGCCCGGCGCGGCCCCGCTGGCTGCTCCTCCCGCCGGGTTCAGCCGTCGTCTTCTGGCTGTGGAAAGTGCAATGGGGTAGTTGACTGCGGGGTCCCGCTCCTTGCGCGGGGACAGCGGCTCCGCCTGCCCGCCGGGAGCTGCCGACCCACGGAGAGGATGCCCGAGCGAAGCTGCTTTCCCCCGCCGCTGCTGTCTGGTGTTGCTTTGGAGGGGTGGAAAAGGAAAAAACAACAGCAAAAAAAAGACATTAGAAACACTCGATGCTTCCTTATTTCTGGAGGGGGAGGGAATTTTTTATCGTGTCAGATTCTATTTTATATGTAACTTGAACTGCTATAGGGACACTGGTGTATGAAGACTTATTTTTGTACAACAAACCTTAGAGAAAAGGGATGAGATGGTTCTATTTTTAGCAGGTCCTATCCACTTGTTCTTGAACACTACCAGCTGGAATGTTTTGGGAACATACACGTTGTAGATGCAAACATGTTTGTTTTTTTTTAATTATTCTCTCCAAACACTTTGGTAAAAGACTGTAAACTTTTGTTGTGTTTTAACGTGGTGTCTGAGTTTGCCTGGTGTGAAGGTCCACCTCTCTGAAAACTGAAGTTTTTTTAAAAAATGTATTGAAGGCATTTTTGTATGCACTTGCTAGGATTTCTTAAGTTGTACATATGCAGTTTTTAAGAGAGTATCATATTTTATGTAAATTGACTTTATAAATAAAAATCTATTTATAAATGGCTTAAGGGCTGTAAGATGTGTGTATTTGCCAGAATTGCCCAAGGTGACTTGACTGTGACCTGAAGGGGTGGGAGAGGGGAGTAAGGAGCAATACAGCAGAGAGGCAATTCTCCCTGCACCAGGTTTCATGTGCAGAAAGGAATGAGGAGCAACAAAGCATAATCTCCAGGTTTACTTTTTTTCCCCCATTCAAGTTTTATAAATTCAGTGCTTGGAGCAGGTCCTGCCGGGAAGATGTGTGGGGAGCTGCAGATGTGCGTAGGAGACCAGGCAGGTTCGGTGCTGCTAACCCCCGTACTGAACATGCAGAAAGTGCAGCTGCAGGAGGCTGTGTTGCCCCTGCCTGGGATGCTGGGAGACTCATAGGGAGGCAAAGAGGAAGTGGGTGTCTGAAGTTTGTTTGTCCTGGCAGCAGCTCTCAGGAGGTAGGTTGGGGTGCCTTTATTCAGGGAAGCAGCACCGCTGAGAACAGTGTTGTCCTTTAAAAACCACCCATAACAAGTGTCCCACCTTGTCCCACTCTAACCTGAGCTGTGTGTTCAGAGTCTTTATCTAAAGGCAATATGCTAATGTGAATCACTCCTTGGAAACTACAGGCAGACTCATAAGCTCTGTCCATTACTTTTGGGCTCATACTGAAGACCTGCTTCAGGGCAGGTGAGCCAGAGGTAAAAACTGTGGGTAAGAATGCTGTGAAATAAAACACTGGGCTGATGGCATGAAAAACTATGGCAGAGACTGTTAATTCCCTTAGAGAGCTCTAGCGAATGTTAGGAGTTGAATGGAGCAAAATGGGCTGGCCTGTAGAATATGCTGAACGAACACAAAGCAGAATTGGTTATTAAAATTGACCTACTTTGCAGGGACCCTCTGTGTAATCTCTGTTGCCTTATTACTGTGAAGGTAAAATTTTTCAGGAGTGTCACTCAGCAATTCTAGCTTCACTAATTGCAGTGGATGCTCTGTAATCCAGATCTGTAAGAGTATTCCACATACATTCAAAGAAGAAACAAAATACTCCAAAACAAGCCACGGGAAAATGAAGGCTCTAAGAGCAAGCAGCATTTAGGAGCCTGCAATCAAGAGCAATAGTTACTGTGCTTCAAGTTCATTCCCTAATAAAAGTTGCTCTAATAAACTGTCCCTTTGAAAGATACAGAGAATTCAAGTGCTTAATAAATGTCTTGCAAAGGTTTTATACCCTTTGTGGCTCTTCAGCAGTACCCCAGGTAGGAGCAAGAGCTGTGAGCTGACCTGGGCTGTGCTTGAGAGCAGCAGGGAGGGCTGGTGGAATGGGGGAGTAACTTGTCTCCTATCCCCAGAGAGGTTGAATGGCTTCATCCTTGCAGATAACCTCCAAAAAATTAGCCAAACATAAACTCATATAGACTCCCACATATTTATTCTCAGTCTAAACCAACATCAGGTCATCTTTTCCAAACAGCTTAGAAATTGGGACTGCTGCATTGGTCTGCACAAGTGTCCCATTATTGCAGAATGCATTTGTTTAAAACATGTTACTACTGCTGGGCAGGGTGTTTGTTTTCCTTCCTTAGGTGCACTGATCATTTTAGTATTTCCAAAAGCAGTATTTGGCTCTCAGTCAAGTAACTCCCAGCATTGTTACCATGTTCATCTGATCACCGAAGATACCATTGCAGCAACTTTGAAGCAGTATCAGCTGTAACTCTATAGGCAAGAAATCAGCTGTAAGCAATTTTCACTTAAGCAATACTAATATTAGGGGGGGAAAGAGCTTAGTCAGCATCACAAGTTACCTTAATGCTGTCAGTCAGTGCTTAAGTCAGAGCTAGAGGGAAATCAGGAAGGTACAATTTTATTCTAAAACCCCACAGTGATTCGGGGGGAAGAAGGTGCAAGAAAAAGAATAAATGTGTGTTTTAGAAACACAGGATGGACAGAGGGACTCCTTTCCCCAGCCATGGCCGTGGTGAAAAGTCATTAGCAGATTCTCAGATCAACCTGCTGAAGAGAGCTCTGCTACACCAGAGAAGGGTACTGAATCGTTGTGCCCTCCAAAGGAAGCATTAGGGAGGATGCAAGGGAGCTTCTGTGGCAATTGCAGCGGGTACCTTCAGCCAGCCCAGCTCACTCATCTTCAGCATCACCTGAAGACTGCTTGGACCTCATTGAGAAGACTTCTGACCCTAGAACTCTACTCCATTTATGGAAAATACTTGCCAGTTCAAAGACTTGGAGATGAAAGCCCCCTGACCATGGGAGTCACCTGTCAGCAGTAACAGCAGACCTGTCTCTCAGCCAGGTACTTCCCCTGCTTGGAGGAGCCAGCTATACTTGCTGGTGGGACCCTCGGTGCCTGGGTTAGCTGCCATCAACCAGGAGCTCCCCTGAGGGATTCCAGAAAGCCTGGGTGCCTGCCTAAACTGCTACACAAAACGCTTGTGGCCGGGATGGGGAATGCCTCTGATGAGAACATCATTTCCCTTTAAATGTACAACTAGAAACTCACTGCCTAAAATGGAAACCCCAGCTCCCAGCAAGGCAAAAACCCAGCCCTAAGGTACAGGGCTGCAGGAGAGTCGTTTAGTCAGAATCAGGCAGAAGAAGATATGCTGAGGAATTCTGAGAATTAAGGGGGGAAAAAAAAGGCTGGGGGCTCCAGGGGGCACACAGGGCTTGTCAAAGTGCAGATACAAAGCACACTTCTGTAAACTTCTCCTATCTCCATCCACCCACGGGTTCCCATTTTCCCAAGCAGCATTTCACAGGCCACAGACATGGCTAACAAAGCAGAAACAAGTCGCAGGATGGTGTCTAGATTAGCTGCCCCCATCCCCAGGCAGAAAGAAGCCTTCAATTTTCAATCACAGTCCCCTCCTTGGCATTTTTTTGTTACTCAGACTGAAGCTTTTCTTGTTACCCAAAGCACTTAAAGCCCAGTACATGGTAAAATTACTCCTGTGCATTATGGCCTGGTGGTGTTTAAATGATGATATTGTCCGTCATGGGCAACCTCAGCTTCGGTTCTATGGCTACACTCCTTCCAAATTTGTCCACAGACTACTGAAAATAATTTTGAAGGAAGGGCCTGTGCAGCCTGTTTGAAGGCTTGTACACCACAGGAAGACCTAGGAAGCAGGCAGGAGGATGCCCTGCAGCATCCCCATGGCAGAATGGCATCGCTGGTCCTTCTTGCAGGGAGAGTGGCTTCCAGCACCACAGTAAAGCAAAATTTGGAGATAAAAGACTAAGGGAAAAGGGCTCTCTCCTGTTCCTACCACCACAAGATATCACCAGTAAATACCCTCTTTGCCACAGATTATCGTGCAGAAAATAGCCCGCGATTGGTTTCAATGTAAAACAACTCAATTTACATTAACACCTCATAAAGATCTTGTTAGGGACAGCGGGCAGCGAGGCAGCTCCTGCCAATCTGCTTGCTGCTGCCTCCCCGCCCATCCAGAGAGGAGCAGCCGCCAGAACACACTTGTCCTGCCAGCCTTTGCTCTGAGCGGCGAGGCTCTTCGGCTGCCACGGCTTGTGGGCAGACGGCTGGGTGCCGAGACTAGTCCCGAGGTCATTTCACTCTTTTCATGCAGGTCACAGAATTGCTGGCTAGCAGCTACGGTTTTCAGGCATTTCTTATCTGGATTGGATGCGGGCCAGGAGGCTGGGAGGGTGCATAGCTAGGGGTGAAAGGCAGCCCCTTGCACAGCTGACGGCAGCAGGGCTGCCCTGGCTTTGCCCGGCTTGGGCATTGGCCAAGGAGGGCTCGATTTGCTTCCCAGAAACTGCCTCCAACAAAGCGTTAGCCAAAGGCACACCTGGGAATAATGGGGCCAACAACAGGAAAGCAGCACCAGGTGTGATCACAAGGGAACGTCACACCCTAAGGAGGCTATCGGGCACTATAACAAATGGCTCAGAATTCCGGGGACACCATACACGCCCTGCTCCTTTGGAGCTTTGTGCACACAGGAACAGAGGAGCTCTGCCAGGTGCTTTCAGAGCAGCCCTGGGACTCTCTGCAGGTCTTCTCAAGCCAGCTCTTTGGAGAAGCGAGTGGATGCTCCTGCGGCCAAGTCTGAGAACATCGAGGGGTTTTACACTTACAGATTCTCAGTCTTTTTATTATATTTGAGTGCTTTGTTCCACCCATTATTTTCCCGTAACAAAGATCTACTCAGAATAATGGTAAAGCTGGTACAAAAAAGAGAGCGGTGGCATGGTTAAGGCCCTTCCCAGTACTAGAAGCTGGTTTGCACCTCTGCTGTCACCATCTTCGAGAAGGGAAAATTGAGGGGAAGCATCAGCATCCTTAGTTTAGGGGAAGTGTTGCAAAAATATCAGAGACTGACATTTCTGCTGTAAATTAAATTGAGAGTCTCGTGTTCTTGAGAGCCTACAATCAGACAAAGATCATTGTTTAGATCAGGATGACTAAATTCCCATTTTCTGTAGGTCACTGCCTGTCCCTTACTCCTGCTGTCACCTCTGTTTTGTCCCCAGGCACAACAAAGTGGCAAAAGAGTAAATGAAGTGATGCCCACAAGTGCTATCACAGCTGTGCTGCAGGTGAGGCAGGAGAGATACTCAGAGAAACCCCAGTCAGATGGTAGGCTCCAAAACCAGCATCCACACATGGTGAGCAGGAAAAACCCAAGACTAGTCACACGTTTCTTATCTGTCAAAGCCATCAGTGTTGTTGTAAAAGAGAGGAGAAATAAACAGTCATGTAGACAAACATAAAAATGGAAAGGAGAAGCAAGTGTAAGAAAGTGGTCAGCAGTGGAGAGCATAGTGCATTAAATCAGAGCAAGAAGCACAGAGAAATTATTTCAAGTATTGGTCTGTGACACCCTTCCCTCCCCTTCCATAAGTGCTTTTGTTTATGGGTAGATGTTAATAACAGCAGAAGCATAAACACCAGAAAAGGAGAAACTTGTGGTAAGGCTGCAGGGACAGGGCAGTGCTTCAGGCTTTGACCTGTGAGCATCCACTTTGCTGCTGGAGAAGCCTCGGTTCTCTCCTTTCATCTCCTGGCCTTAGCCCCAGCACTCACAGCCTGCAGTACAACAGTTATCCAGTCACCAGACCCAGTAAATTGTGCTTGCTTTTTAAGTTGTTTGGTTTTGCCTTTTTTTTTTTAAGGGAAGAGAAACCAACAAAGAGGCATGATAGCCTCAAGGGGAATTTTCTGTTAAAGTCACTGCCAAAAGAATGACCAATTTGTAAGTGAAATGTTGACACTTTTATAACACAGCAAATATCTTTCCCTTGAATGAAGCACTTCAAGATTTTTTTTTTTTTTTTTGTAGAAAAGATGAATTTTGTCAGGATGTTAAATACTAGTAGGAAGTGTTGCAAGACTATAGCGCATTTTCCCTTTCACTCTGTTTCCCACGTACAATTCCTTCAAGGCTCCACAAAGGAGCCACAGTCACTTTAGCAGAACCATCCACAGAAAAAGCAGGTGAAACACACTGGGTAAATAAAAGCCTAGCTTAGAAGTACTAGTAAATACCATCGTCCCCTTACCAACAGAGTACCTGCAAAGCTCTCTGCACAGGCTGCTGACTCCCATTTTCCTGCTTTCACCATGGGCTTGTTTTTATCAAAGGAAAACCAGCTGGTGTCAGTGGAAGCAACTGGTCCCCTCAGTGAAACACCTGCACGTGATTCAGTGCCCAGGGTGCTTCTGTGTCCTCTTCTCCTCGCTCAGGACACACCAGAGGAAACTGGGCAGTGGAGAGGGTGAGATGTGCTTGCAGCAGCTTGAAGTTTGCAGCACACACTGTTTGGGCCTGATTTGAATGGAGGCAAGGATGGGGACGGGGTTGGGGTGAAGCAGCACAGCTCTGCACCATCTCCCGGCCTGATTCCCCAGCCCCTCTCTCCAGCAGCCCCCAGGAGTGTCGCACAGGCTGCACCCTTGCATGGACCCAGAGTGCTGCTGAGATAGTTTATACCCTTTGGTCTTTGGTCTTGCTAGAGGACAGCCAATAAAGGGAGGTGAGAGCAGAGAAGCTTTTGAAGTGGGGAGACCACAAAGCTCATTTAGGATGCATACACCACCAAAAAAACCCCAGCCACCAGACAGTAATAACTTCAAAACAGTGCTGACTGGAGTTGAAAACAGTGATGTACTGGCAGAAAAACTGGTGCCTAAGCCAAGTTCAGACGTGGTGCAAGCTGAATTTGATTGTTTATGATGCTGAAGAGCGCTAATGGTTGCCGGCAGGCAAGTCTCGCTGTTAAACAGAAACACACAACTTGTTAAAGGGACCTCTGGGCACTCTTTCAGGCCTAGCAGAAATCATAACCAACCTACTCTGTGCAGTAAAACCTGCTGGAGGAAGCGAGGGCAGTGTCACGTTCCTTGCTGGAATCTCGGGTGTAGGACACTGGCTGCATTTAGCGCACACATTGCAGAAACCTTGGGAGGAGCAGAAAGCTGGAGAGGGCACAGAGGAAATGGGACACAAACTGGGGCAGGAGGCCACACAAGCTGCTTACAAGATATTTTCTTCTGCTGTGTTTGGGGAGACAGGATTTGGGACCATTCTTTGTAAAAAAGCAGATGCAGTGTGAATAAGAAGAGTTTTAGAAGTGAAGCGTTGGCATTAGAAAATGGTCTGCTCTGGGAGTTGTCGAATGCAATGATTTCTCATTCCAAAATGTTGAACATTTTATTGAGATTGACAAATTTCTTCACGGTCAAAATGTGCAGCAGACCATTTGATGAAGAAAATACTTCCCTCTGGGTCAACTTAGTTTAAATTTTCATTTTGAGGTACCTCTGAATTATACTATACTATTATACTATACTATACTATATTATACTACTTAAAAGTGATGATGTTTGAGCTACCAGAAAAATTCTGGGCTCTGCTTCTTCCTTAACAAAGTGATAGCAAGTCAGCATGAGAAGAAGTCAGGTGGCCAGCTGAAAACCAGCAGGTTGGAAAAAGCAGAGGTACAGATGTGTGTGACAGCTTGTCCCCAAACCCCTCCAGCCATGGGGGTAGCCTTGATGTTAAAAATATGCTCCTAAAACATCTCAGAGGGCAGGATCTGTGCGGCATTAACATCCCTGAGTACTCTTTGCCCAAGATTCAGCCCTGCTGTAGGAATTGCAGCACACAGCCTGGGGACCAGAAGACTCTGCTGAGACACAGGCATCACAGCTTATGCATAGGGAGGGGTCCTCCCACAGGGTCCTCTCCAAGCCCATTTTTCTCTAGTGCCTTTGGTTGCCCCTCCCCATCTCTACTTAAAATTAACTTTGCATCAGACATCAACCCACTTGCTTTTTCAGTGCTTTCACCATGGGAAAAAGCTGGAAGTGGGAGGTGGAGCACAGGGAGCAAAGGAAAAAAAAGAAAATGGAAAATATGGAAGAAAGTGAGAGACTGAGGAGGGAGGGGAGGAGCAGGGAGGAAAGGCTTGAAAGGGCTGCTGAGGGACAGGGGCAGGGTGGCCCCCGGCTGCCCCACATTGTGCTTGGCTCTATCCATCTAAATAAAGGGACTATCCTGACTTGTGTCCCAGCTGGGAGAGGTTTTGTTGCCTTTTGGGTTTTGGTGTCATCCCCTCCCCCTGTTTTGCTCCCCCTCCTCTCTTCCCTCCCCTTCCCTCCCCGCTTTCATCCAGACTGCATCAAAGTGCCCCCGTGTCTCCGGCTCCTCGGGCGCTTCCACCCCCTCCCTGGAGGCACAATGTCCCCCTTTGTGGCCACCACCCAGATGACCTTTTCTACCTTCTTATCCTCATTTATCCCTGTGCCCCTGGGTAAATAAACCCTGAGGCAAGGGATGGGTAGAAGCTGGGACGGGGAGAGCTGGCCCTGGGGCAGGTGCTCCCTTCTGCAGCCCCACTAGCTCCAGCGAGGCAGGGGTAAGAGCAGGGAATGAGCATGACAGAGCTGTCAGGAACTGGCTGATGCACAAGGGACACTCAGCCTGCCCAGCATCCCACAGTGAGCTGGAGAGGCAGATTTCACCCCAAAAGAGAGTGCATCCCTACTTCAACTTCATTTAAGTGCCCACATCAGCCAGCCCCATAGGAGGGGCAGAGCCAGGCTTGAGTTGGGGTAGCCGAGGGCATGTGGACACATGGGCCTTTGAAGAGCAAATGTCCAGCCACAGCCTGCACAGGGGAGGAGAAAAACATCTGCTGGGCTCTGTGCAGCATAAGCCTGCTCACAACCCATCCTGTTGTGCCTGGGGGCTGCTCACTTATCTCCTGGCTTTTCTCCCCTCTGCATGTTTCCCTTCAGTTCCTGCTGTTTATCCATATTTATTAGCCCCTGCTCTCTTTGGCAGAGCTCAGTCACCTGCCAGGGCTCTGGTCCTGCATGGGGCTGCACCTCTGCTGTCTGCCATGTTTTCCAGGTGCCCCCAGCCTGGCACATGTTCCTGAGCAATCATAAATGCACTGTGGCTTGGTACAGTGCTCCAGCCATGAAATCCCAGTGAAAGCCTTCATTCTGCATGTCTGATGCTTTCAGGCCTTGGCATTCAAGCAGCTATGCCTGTGCTGAGTTCTGCTCCAGCTGTGCACACTGCAAAGGCAGGTCTAGGATGGACACGTGAACACCCCCTATTCCCCAGGGCAGACAAGGATATCAGAGTGGGCTCAGGTGGCTGTCCCTGGCTGAGCACCTGGCTTGTGTTACTTCACCTTTTACTTCAGCTTTATTTGTAAAGGGAAAGCTCAGATCCACACAGTGCCCCAGGTTGTCCCAAATGGAGAACTCTCCACCCCAAAGCCCTAGTCTCCATGGGTTTCAGATCCTATTTTGGCTGCCCAAGGTGATACAGTCAGATCCTAAATTAGTCCCTTATAATCTAAATTGAATTTAGACCCAGAAAATCCCCAGCTTTCAGATGTTTCTGGTTACACAATAACTCTGGCTCTTCTTCTCAGAAGAGTGAAATGGCAGGATTTTGAAATTCCTTGTTGGTTCATGTTTGCATATAAATGCTGATTTTATCTTTTCTGTACACAAAGTAAACACCAAGCTGTTTTACAATAATGTTGCCGTTGGAACATGCACCAAGGATGGCAAAACAACTTAGAGATGTTTCCAGACCCAAGGACCATGCCTCCCTTCACACAAAGAAGCCGCCCGCTCCGGGATGCCCGGCACACCCTCATCCCTGTTTATGCAGATCAACAGGCAGGTTTCATTAGGCACTAGTAAGATCCCCAAGGAAAAGTTGGGTGGAGATGACAAAGGATGTGTATTCACCCAGACTACCTAAGCACAGGTTCCTGATGAAGCTGAATTTTTCCATAGGTCCCCAAGAGCTGTGGAGCCTACTGGAAGTGCCCAGAATCACTGCAACTGAGAAACGATGGCTCTGACTTAAACTGGAATTTACATCTCTTATAACGCTGGTCAACATTACAGGGACTGTAATTCAGATTAAAATAAATGTTTAAAGTAATGTAGCTATTGATGATTAACTCTCTGAGGGGAAACTCTTATGCTGAGAGACGCTCTTTGTGAAAAAACTAAATGCAGTCATGGCCAGAAGCAGAGAAAGGAAGATGTGCTGCTGGGAGGAGACAGCTGTCAGAGAGTAAATTAATTCAGTGTAATCCCAGATTTACAGAGCCCTGCTGGAGGATCAGATGTGGCCATACTTAAAAAAAAACAACCCTGACAGTCTTAGTTATGGAAAGAATAATGTACAATCAAATAAACCCACATTTTCTGATTATTTCTTCTTATTTGTCATTGGATATTGCAGAAACTCTGTTTGAAAGTCAACACCTCTGGTGAAAGAGACGCTCTTGGGTATCAAGGGAGAGGATAAAAATCCAGCCCAAATACCTCCCTTCAGCCACTTAGGAGTGTGGTGTCTGCTTTAAGTTAGTCATTTGGCTACTCATCTGCCTTAGCAGCCCACGAACACAGAGGCATTTTCTGGGAGCAGTTCATTCTGCTTGCCCTAGGATGAGTGTTTGACATGGGATCAGCTGCCCCTGGGTGAAGCCTGGCCCTCCCAACATCCAGAGGTGGGTCTGTGGTGAGGAGATGCGTCAGTGGCAGCCAGCTTTGGGTGGTCACGGGTGAAGGAGTTGCCTCTTGCTCTATATACCTGGGTGCTCATGGAGGCTGGAGCACTTCCCCCATCCCAGGAGTCATCTCTGAACAAACACCTATTCGCCTCAAAGTTCACTGAAATCCAGATTGCTGTAGGTTCCAGTGGCCTTTGTGTCACATCTGTACCCTCTGAGACAGTACCAGAAATAGACCCTGGCTCCCGCCTGGTGGTCACCACAACTGATCAGCATGGGACAGACTGAAAAAAGCCCACAGCCTCATGCAGTGGGTATCAACACCTCATGGTGAAACGGCACTAAATGCACCCCACAAAATCTGGGTGATATATTTATTGTGTCCTAGCAGTCATGCGAGTTTCAAATGTTACACTGCCTTTGACGGTGCAAGAGCAAAACAGAAAATGTCACACCAGCTGTTTAAAGGGAAACAATTAAAAAAGTATACTTGCAGGATATTCCTATTAGGAACCCCGCTTTCCTTCTTGTTGCTTTGGACAAGAAGTTTAGGAGGACAGGTGTGTGCACATGTTCTCAAGGCACTGACTTCTGTATCCAAACCAAGAGGCAGCAGAAGGTGGGATGAAGAAGACAACAGAGAAATGTCACATTATTTAGTAATATGATTGTTCCATAGTTGTTTCATGTCAGAACCAATTGCAGTGGGACAAACAAATCACCCCAAGCCTCCTGGCACAGCCCAATCCAGGCTCATGTGTCTGCAGTGTAAAGCACAAGAAGCTTCTGTAATGCAACAGGTCCCATTGCAGTGTGTCAAGCCCTGCTGCCAGCCCCAGCTGTCATTTGCAGCCAGGTAGGTAACACTGCTGCACATTTCATTACTACAGGCAGACCCTCAGCCTGGCTAGAAATGTGAGCAACAGCTTGGGTCAGTATGAAAGAAAGAGTATATTAAATTGTCAGGAACAACAGAAAATGCATGTGCCAGTATCTTGTCTCTAAATGGAGTGACTCGCCCACACAAGCTCCTCATCTGACCTCACTTGGGTGGCTTTACTGCCTTCATTGTTTCTGTAAAACCCTCAGAGGCATTTCAGTCCATAAAGAAGATGGAAAATCTATTAATTGCCTTATGGCTGCAAGACAAGCCCACCCCTACCTTGCCCTGAGCCCTCCTCCTTGCCAGAATCCCCAATCCCTATTGCCCACTGAAAGCCAGGGGCACTTTTAAAAGGCTGGAGAGATCTCTCTGCCGCCCTCCTGCCCTTTGCTTTGCAGGAGGACACGTATCTGTGACACGGCAAGAGAGGGGGCAGGTACACTTCTGCTCCTTGGAAGAAGCCCCACCATGTGTATTTTCCGTAGGTGAACAGATGTGGCCATTCTGTGTCTCCCAGCCCGTGCTGATCCGGTGTCACTGCTCCTGTCCTGGCACTGTTTCCCTGTTCCCAGAGCTCGGCCACCCCCTCCCTGCTGCCCCCGCTCCTGCCTCACCTCCAGCCTCTCTGGGCAGTGATTAATGGTGCCCATCAATCAGGCGCGGCCGCGATGAATGCGGCAGCAGTTTGCGATTAACCTTGGAGAACCTTGTCCCCCTGTCCCCGGCCATCCCCCTCCAGAGCCCCCCACTGAGATTATCGGGTGAAATGAGGCGGGATGAGTTCGTACCGGGGGGGGGGGGTGGGCCCTGGAAAACAGGTCCCCTGCTCTTTTCATATTGAAATGGAGAGTTCTCAATCGCTCCTTTGAACTTTGCTCGCAGGGCTAAAAAGAAGCCCAAACCCCAGTGTTTTCCTTCAGTAATGCAGAGGGAATCAGGATTGGGACAGTCAGGGTAAGTGACAACAGTGGTGCCAAAAGAGTTGTTTCACCTGCCTTGTGGGAGAAGGGAAAGTGTAAAACCAGGGGGTAGCTGCTCACAGGGGACAGGGTTTCACTTGACCTCCCTCTGTTTTCTCTCCTGTCTGTGTAGCAAACCCTGGCTTTGCTAGGGCTGTACTGACACAGGATGGAATAGTGTCCTTGCTTTCAAGAAGTGATGGCAATGATTTCTTAGTTTCTTATAATGCCTTTTCATGGCTTCAGCTGGGATTTGGATTATTCATCCCTGCCACTGGAGGAGAGTGGAAAGGGAAGGTATTCCCATTTCTGCTTGTGCCAAGTGCTTATATTTGGGATTGCTTGGCTGGAGCAGACTGACATCCTTGCAAACAGCAGTGTGGCTCTCCCCAGAGCAGCAGGGTGCACCTCGTGCTGTGGTTTGGCACATTGCAGCAGGCTGAGGAGGAAAAGCCCATGACACCACCTGAACTGCACCTGCACTTAACACACTGCCACGGTGTGAGTTGATGCTGGGTGGTTTTGATTTGGAGGTGTTCAAGGGCAAAGTTTAGGCCCCTGGGTGAGAGGGTTTGCTCATGGTGGTGGCTCATTGCTGGGGTTGGCATTTCTCAGGCAGGCACTGCTGTCAGCTTGGTGTGATCACCCCATGGGTCACACACCTGCTGTGACAGCAGGGGAGGAGGTGAAACAACCAGCACCTTAAGCGACAGCTAGAGATCAATTTAGGGCTTGTAATTCCAGGAGGAAAGCTCTGGTGAGTGAGGTCATTCTCCAGCGGGTGGGATACCTTTCTGCTTCCACTCCTCCAAAAGTCCTTAGTGCCCCCTCATTTGCCTATAATCACCAAGAGGCTTTGTTGGTAAGAAATAAAGCTTCACATGCTCCCATTTAGAGGCCCATGGGGCCCTTTTTAGTCTTGTTCCTTTGCAGATAAGGATGCAAATTACCAAACGAACTTCAATTAATAGCCAAATCCCTTTAAAGAAACGGCTTCCTACTCAAGCATTTCTGAACAGGGTTTGCCCATTATTTGTCTCTCGTTTGAATGGTCATTGAGAACATTTTGAACTCTGTTGTTCATACATTTATGTACCCACCCATATACATGCAGTCCTGCATGCATGCAAATGTTTGTGTGTCCAGCCAGTGCTTTCAAGCTCAGGAGGAAGAAACCTTGCTTTGCTCATGGATTTGGCGGGGAGCTGCTCGGGTTGCCATCAGTTCAGGGGCTGGCCTCCAGCATTAGCCCGTTTCATCTTCTTCTGCAGCCATCCTATCTGTCCCCATCCCAGACTGTGGGTGCTTGAAGGGTGCCATGGGGCTGCCCCTTGCAGGAGAGCTCTGGTGGAGAGCGGGCAGACTGGCTGCCCAGCAGCCTGACAAAGCAGGGCCCAGCTTCACCACAGCTCTCAGGGAGGAGGGGCGAGGCAGGGAGGGCACATGACTATTAAGATCTCCCTTCAAATGTTATTAAATAATGTTTTGCTGCTGCAGCACAACAGGTGTGGGGAGGCACAGGCAGGTAAACCCAGCCCAGAGCAGGGCAGCCTGCCAAGTCTGTTTCCTTACATAAATCTCTCCACTTCAAGGTATGCAATTAATCCCGGCTCCAGCCTCCGTTTACCACAGACCTTCTTTGTACACATGATGTATTAATCACCAGAAAGGACTTTTGCACCTCTGCTATCATCCTCGCTCTGCAGGCGGCTGCAAAGAACTTTGAGAACCCACAGAGACCAAAGGACCTGGTGGCAGGGGCAGGTTGGTGATGACACCAGGCAGCCAGAGGACATGCGTGGGTACACACACGTGCAGGGCTGTGTACCTCTGCCATGCTATGCTGCAGCTCCTCTGACATTGATTTTGCCAGCAGATCCCCTGCTCCTCTTCCCCTGGAGACCACGGATGTTAATCAGTAACAGCTCCCCACCCTGAGTTTTACAGGGCTGATTACAAGGAGTGCTCATTAAAAAGCCAGGAGGACAGCAGATCCCCATCAGGAAGCCTGATCCTGCAAGAGCCTGCATGTAGCTCTTCATCCCTGGTGTACATAGGCGGCAGCAGCCCTATCTCCTGCATCTCAGTGGAGGGAGAGGGCATGGCTGGCCCACACTGGGGCCTGCCCACACCAGGCTGCCAGAGCACCCCTCTCCTGGCCCCGTTTTAGCAAGCCCAGACTGTGCTGCCCAGGTTGAGTTCTGCTGGAACATGACTCTGCAGCCACCAGTGTCCAGCTTGCACCAAGAGCCCAGTTAGGCCAGGCAGATCAGATGTCGAGAGCCCACAGTTTTCCCTTTTACTCCCTGTTTTGCCCTCCATGATGTGTGCACTGTGTGTTTAACATCCATTTCAGAACCAGCAACAGAAGCCCTGAAGTCACACACTCACCTGGATCCTGGCACCAGCTCTGATGGCCTCTCCTGTCCACACTTCCCCAAAATCATTTGGGGTGAAGCACAGAGGGAGGGCAGCAGATGGCCAGTATGGTTTAACATGTACATGGAATGCTCCTATCTCCAAGGCCTCATAAAGATTACAGATGTGCTTCTTCAAAGCAACAGAGAGTGGAGCATGGGGCAGAGAATGCCCACCCTGCTCCCACCAGGGCCATGGGAGCCTGTGGGCATGCCTTTCCTCCCCATCTGCCTGGGAGGGGTCAAGGGCTGAGCCTTCAGCCCCCACGATAAGGGGGGTGGGAGGGAGCCATGAGCAAGGCTGGAGCTCACTGCTGGCTTCCAGCTGCCTCAGCTTGGCTTTTGGTGTGGCCAGTGCCATGTCCCTGGCTGGGGATACACGTGCATGAAGTGACTGAGTCACAGAGCTCCTGCTCCAGAGACTTTACCCAAGCACTGCTCAGCGCCCATCTGGAGCCTGGCTGTCACCCAGGGGACACAGCTGGGCACTCAGCACCTATTGCTTAGGTGCTATTGCTATCAGCCCTATTGCTTGGGGCTGCCCAGCTGTACCTGAGGTTTGTTGGATGTTGGCAGCCAGTGCCTGGTTTATGCTGAGGAGGTTCTGCAGCCCGCAGGTAACCCCCTGCTCCTGAAGCTACAGTGCTGTGCTCCTTCAGGCCACGTTGTCCCTTGTCCCAGGGTACTACCAGCTCCTCACTTCAAGCCATGAATTATTTTCTGAGCCCGATCACTCAAACCTTTCCACTTCTTGTTTTCCTTTGGCTGTAATGTTTGTCCCTGGATGTATGAAGACTATCCACAGCAAGGGAAAAATAGCTACTGGGCTTCTCTAGCTGCTCTTTCTTTGGCAGTAGCCTTACTTTCAGGTGAGAAGCAGTCTGCAAGATGCTGGTTCAGAGTCATTTGGTAGGAGCTTGAGCAGAAAAGAAACTTTCCCATTTCCACAGTGAAGACTTGCCTGCCCCAGCCACAGAGGGAAAGGCACAGTGTGAAGGCAGAGTGCCAACAAAGTAGCCACTCAGTCCAAGATAAAGCTGCTGAAGACTGATGTTAATTAAACAGAGAATGTTTTTGTTTCAGCATGCTTATTAATTATTATTATTATGGCTATTTGCAGTTTATATTGCAGTAATGCCTACAGGTCTGAATTAGCAGCCTGGAGTCACTACTGTCCAGAGAGCAAGCATCCAGGTGGGCAGAGGCCAGGCCCTGAAAGCTTACCCACAAAAACAGCAGGACCTCAAGCTAGCTTTTCATCCCAACAAAACTGTCCTTTTCTCCTTGAGTTGCAGCTGAACTGTGCTGTTTTAAGCAGCAGGGATCAGAGGGGTGTCCTGAGGACCACGCTGGGCCGCTTCTGCCATGAGGCCACCACTGGGGACTCAGGGTAGGGGGAGACCTACAGAGCTCACAGAGTGGCTGGGAACCAGGTCCAGAAAGGACATTGGGTTGCCACATTACCTGTTCTTGTTGCAGTCAGTAACAAAGGTCTCCACAGTGCAATGTTTTCTCCCTTCAGGCTGTTTTTCATTGTTCTGTGATGCAGGGGCCACAGACAGGAAGAGGAAGGTAAAAAAAGAAAGGAACAAAGAAAGAAAAAGAAAAAAAATCAAAGTGGCATGATCTTCTAGCTCCTGAAATCACTGCATGGTCTGGGAGCCAAGGGATTCTTTTCTCTTTCCAAACAGGGCCAAGACAGGAGCAGAAAGTGAGAATGGGTGTGAGGGCATCCCAGCAGTGTGAGCATGGTCTTCTCAGTGCCCCATCCCTGCTGGCTCCCACCAGGACAGAGCACCAAGGAGAACCTCACAGGCCAGAAAGCGGTGATGTGACTCCCTTGCAGAGGAAGATGCTTTTTGTTTCCTCCGAGATTAGGAAGGAGAATACAGCTGTGCCTGTGCCCTGGCTTTTGGACAACATCCCTGCAACTGAGGCACTGCTGAGGATGGAATGGACACTGCATGTAATGTTATCTGGGATCTCTGGAGAAGGAGGCCAGGCAGGAGCCCCCAGGTTCCCTGGGCACAGGGCTGCTGAGCAGCTCTGTGCTCATTCACTGCTCATCTCTGCGTCTCCATGTGTGAGACAGAGCTGATCCCAGAGAGAGGCACCCACTGAGAACTGAAGCTGGGGACCCCAGGAACACGCAGAGTAAGAGTAAGAGTATGCCTGTCCTTGCTTTCATTTGTCTCCCTTTGTCATGCTTATGAAGAATTAGAATTTTCTCTTGAAGTCTCCCTTCTCCAGCCCCAAATAAGCTGCCTCATCACTTTGTCCCCCCTGTCCCACCACCTGAGCCTTTCTTTCAAGCATGGCTTCATGAACCATGGCTGGCTCTGGCTCTATATCACCAGTCAGGAGCTCGAGGATCCCTCCTGCTTTGCGCTTCTATCAGGCTCAACCTGTTCAATTAGTGGTGCCCCAGGCACTGTGGGTTCCAGCTTTCTCTTTCTGCTTCATTTAATTTGAACACACACACCTCTCCCTCCCTTCTCCTCCCTGCTCACTTCAAGGCCCCAGGCTCTGCACTGTGAAAGGCACAAGGCAGGGCATCACTTACACACCTGGAATATGTTGCAACAAGCCCAAGAGCCTTTTACAAGGAAGACTTGGGCCCAGACGATGAGTTAGAAAGTCCTTTCGCAAAGCCGCCTTTCTTGGGTAACAAAATGCACAGCTAAACCCCATTCACTGATTCCCAGTGCTCCTTGGGGGATTGGTTTTCTGAGCTGCTTTCTTCTTTTTTTGCTTGGGTTTAACATTGCCCTGTGCACACGTGGAGAGCCAACCAGCCGTGTACACAAGCAGCACACACAATGAGGAAAGGATTAGCTGGAGCTGCTCACTGGCTTTTACTCTGGTTTCAAAAGGAAGCCGCTTTTGGAACACCTCAGCTGCTCGCCTCGTTGTGGAAGGCATTGTAATGGGCACCTCTCTTGCCCCAGCCTGACTCTGGCATGGGGATGCTGAAGAAGCTGCAGGATGGCAAATCCATGCTGTGGACAGGGCCCCTGCCGCTGCTGCAGTGTCACATAGGGTATGGAGGAGGTCTCATTTCCCTCTGTGTGTGTGTGTGTGTGGACAGCACTGGCCCTGGCACAGGGATGGATGCTGTGCCTGTGCACAGTGTGCTGGAGCGATGCTCTTCCTGCCAGAGGAAATGTGGTGGCAGTGGGGACAAGCTCTGGGTGCTCTGCGTGAGCAACATGACCTGACAAGCAGCACGCTGCTGCTGGGGACTCGGCCCTGCCACGGGCACCTCTGGGGACACCAGAGAGTGCTCTCCAGAGCATCTGAGCTGTGCAGCAATCCCCCACAAAGGCACAGCCTGCAGTGCTCTGGGGTGGGTAGGAAATTAAACTTAAAGCTAAAAAAAAAAAGAAAATAATCTAATCTGTGAAATTGCACATTCAGATGCTGTTGGTCTTGGCAGGGAAGAACTGCATCTCCAGGAACCTGATGGTGGCTTTGGAGCTGCCTCAGTGCCTGCAAGCCCAGCTGAGAGCCTCAGCCAAGCAGAGGAGCCCTTTGCAGTTTCCTGGGCAGCTCTTTGCTGGCTGCATTGGCTGCTGGGCAGCTGCCCAGGGGCCCTCACTGCCTGGCTGCTTGGATATCTCTGCCATGACAAATCTGCCAGAGATGTTGATACCAGTTCAGTAGGATGAATGGGACAAAGAACTATCAAAATTGACACAGTCAGACTTATTTTTGTCAGCAGAAATGTTGACTGCTGTGTGAGGACCAGCAGCAGCAGCAGCAGCAGAGAAAACAACATGACGATAACGAAGTGACAGAAAGTCATTTGGCCTGTCATTTCAAGATGAAGATTTAAACATTTCTCTTACTAAAGAACAGCTGGAAATATTACACCAGTCTGTGCTAAATCTCTTCTCTGCTGCCACTACACTCAGCCGTCCCACTCACGTGTTGGCTGTACAGTGCAAAGCATAAAACTTGCATGTCTCATTTTGTGCTGGACAGTTTCTCCACGTGGTTCCTTAATGCCTCAGGAGTTTATTCTGCAATATGCCATTTTTTTTCCTGTCACCAATCAACTTAAACGGTTGGCTGTTTGCTAATTTTACAGGCAGGGAAATATTTGGCCAAGCTATACTGCAGCAACAGTTTAACCAGAGCATTCATCATTGTTTACCAAAACTCAGTGACTGGGTAGAACAAGAGTTCAGCCTGACCACTGCTGCTTGGGAGCCCAGAGGAGGTGCTGAGTGGATGCAGATGCCATTCAAGGTCACCACCTTCCTCTGAGTGAAAGTTAGGGATGCTCACTCAGCATTTAGTGATGGACTCCTTCGGGTGGGGAGCTGCTGGAAGCCCTCCTCAGCCCTGCAGGGAGGATCACAGGCTGCTGCTGAGCAGAGCCATCCCCAGCCCGTGGAGCAAAATTTTGGTGGAGATGAAATAAATGGGATTTTTTATGACAGATTTCAGGGTCAGTTTTCATAAAAAAAAAAAATTAAAAATTAATGCACTGTTGTCTTTTGTCTCAATCTTCTGCAACCTTCAAACACTGCCTCAAACCTGTTTCAGCCACTTTCTGTTTTGAAATGGTGAGATGACAGCAAGGCTCCCTATTGTCTGTCTGTCTCACTGGGGTGACTCACTCCAAAACACGGTGGCTCTGTGCTCCCTGACTGGGTCTCTGAGTGGGATTTAGAGTGAGGACCAGCCAGGGGTGGATGGAAGTGTGGGGTGCCCCTGAAGCCTCACCTCCATCTGCCTGGAGCCTTGTGGGGATGATGAGTACAAATGTGCAGCCAAGGTGAGTGGACTTGAAAGGCAATAAAGACGTTTAATGCAGGAACTTGTGTAATTCTTTGTTTGTAAATCCCTGGGTTTGCTGTACCTATCCCTCAGGAAGGTGATACAGCCAGCTATCTAATTTTTCATGCATTTTGCCATTAAAAGGGCATGCTTTCAAGAGGGCTGGAAGAAAAGAGGCCGTGCTTATTCCATTGACCCCGCGCTATCTCTTTATAAACATGGCTGAAGGATTTCTATGGCTGAGATGGGTAACAAAAGGCTCTGCAGAGCCACAGCTGGGATTTTTCATGCTCCAAGGAGAGACGAGCATCTTGCATCCCACCGAGGATTTTGGCTGGAGCTGCCGCAGTTGTTCCCACCTCTGTCCCCTCTCTTTCACCCGGGACATCCCGCACGGGCGCTCCCCGAGCTGAAGGAGGGGGAGACAAGGAGGATGCTGGGCACAGAGCGAGGGGAGCAGGAGGAAGAGGAGAGGAGGAAGGAGCGGAGGGGCGAGGGGGAGGAGGAAGGTGGAAGGAGGGGGTGGAAGGAGGGGGTGGAAGGAGGGGGTGGAAGGAGGGGGTTCGCGGCCAGGCGAGGGGACGGGAGCTGCCCCTTTCCCTTGAAAGCGCTTTTCAGATGGAAATGGAGGGTCAGCAGCCGCCCGTGGACAATGGCCCGGTTGGCTGCGCTCCCCGCGGGCACAAAGGAGCGGGGACGCTGCCGGGGAGCCCCGCTCCGCTGCCCCCGGCCCGGCCGGAGCTCCCGCCGCCGCTCGGGCCGCTGGCCCAGGGGCACGAGAAGCGGCTGGAAGAATGCTAACCAGCTGGGGGGGAGGGGGGGAGACGGAGAGAGAGAGAAAAGCTGAACGATTTCAGCACAAATAATCTTCAAGGAGTGTTCTGTAAACAGAACGGAGGGCAGGGCGCCAGGAGCACCTGCCTCTCCGCATTGACATTAATTGTTGGGGGAAGAAGGGAAGAAGGGAAGAACCCCCTCCTCTCGCGGCGCGGTGCTCGCCGTGTGCCCGTGCCCGAGTGGATGGGGGGCTCTGGGGCTGCCCGGCGGTGGGTGACACCTGGCAGCGCTGGGTGCCACGATAAAGGCACCCAAACCCCCTCTGCCTTCCTCTGCCGCTTCATGCCCGAGGATCCGAATGCTTGCTAAAGGTATTGGTGGTTTAAACCTCTCAGTGTCTTATATCAGCCTTGGTTCCTGCTATTGTTTTCTCTCCCTGTACCGTGTGTAATCCCCTGCCGGGCGCTGCCAGGCTCCTGACCTCGCAGCTCCCCTGCATCGCCGAGTTCCTCAGGCACAAGTTTTGTCCTGTTCTGGGGGTGGGTATAAAGGAGCTGGAAGGCTCCTGCACCCACACAAGCAGTGGAGAAGGATTAGACCGTGCACGAACAAGTCCCTAATCATACAGTTTGGCAATCTCACGGTAAGCCACCTCACCCCTCCCGGCAGGGAGCTAATCTCCGGGCTCAAGCGTGTGGCAGCTCCCTGCAAAGCAGCATCAGTGTTTGCAGGGGCTCCGGGGAGGACGGTGCTGTGGCAGCTCTGGTGCCATTTCCCTCTACCCCTTCCCAGCCTGCAGCCTGTGCCAGCCTCGGCTGAAGAGCTCTCATGAGCACAGCTCCAAGGACTTAAAGCATGGACACACAAGTGCACACATTGTAGGCTGAGATCCTACGGGTACCCATGATGCACAGCATCTCCAAACAACAATAACCTGGGGGCTGCTTCTTCCCTTGGAGCCATGAAGGACATCAAGGCACACAGGGTTATTGGGTGGTGCTGGGGATGTGGGCGGGCTGGACACCGTGCAAACATGGGACACAAGGCTGAATCCTTTTGAGAATTTTTGTTTGGTGCTTGGAGTGTAACTGAGGCTGCCAGAGCTGCCTCGGGGGCATCTCCTGTCTCCCTGCTTAAACAAATAATGCTTGCCTGAGGCACACAGCAGGCCCAAGCAAAGCAACCCAGAAATCATCCAACGGTGCTGATGGATTTGTTAGGTGGTGTAAAGGGTATACTGGTTTCATCTGAACACCACAAGGCTGATTACAACTTGCTAAAGAGCTCTCCTGGCTGTTGCATTCAAAGATCTTCCTACAGATGCAGCAAATATCAGCCAAGGGCTGAGGCTAATGTTTGTTTGCTGCTCTGCCTTGGAGCTAGATGGCACGACCGAATTTTGCAGGCATTGCTCAATTACCATGAAACAGCATGTCAAAACTTCTGCATTTGCTCACCTCATGCATGCAGAAGAGTCTGGATCGAAGTGTCACCAGAGGTGACCCTTCAGCTCGGCAACACAAGCTGGGAAATGACCAGCCAAGGCTCTGTGATGGGAAGCAGTCCGTGTAGTGCTTCCTCGGGGGAAAGAAATCTGCAGAGAACTTGTGTTTGTCACAGCATCACCCACTTTAAATCAGGGTTATGTGGGTGCAGCAGAGCACTGGGAAGGAACTATGTTGGTGCTACATTACTCCAAGGTTTTGGCAATGACCAGGTCTCCAAAGCTGGAGGAGATCTGCTGGAGGAAACCACCAGTGAAGTCAAATGTCTCCTGTTCCTTGCTTTTACCTAGGTTTTGTTATTTGATGCCCAAGCTTTCATTTTTCTGTCTCCATCTGTCTTCTCTTGATAGTCAATATTCCTTACTTGGGACACTCTTAAACCTCACTGTTAAGTCAGTCAGGCTTCAGACTGACTTCGCTTTTTTCTGTCCTGCCTGATGTCCTCCTGAGTACATCCTGAAAGAACTTCTCTCTGTCCCATCACTCCTCTTTTGGAAATGGCCATCCTACCTTAGATTCTGGCCCTGGATGCTTCCCAGTGAATTGCACATCCCCAAGCAGTCAGACCATGCTTGGTGTCCCCAGCTGACATCAGGGATCCAGGCAGAGTTTCAAGCCCCCACAACGAATGGGGAAGCCTGCAGGTTTGGGAGGAGGAAAAAGAAAGAGGCTGCCCATGGCCAATGCCTCTTTCCCCCCATGCTGCCCTCCCCCAGTTTAACCATTAACAGGCTGGCTGGCCCTGCTGAGACAATGGTCTGTTTGTTTAGCACGGGGGGAGCTCATATCGGGGGCCTGGCAGATTTATCAAAGCGCAGTGATTAGCTCTATTAGAGAAGGGATTTGTGTAAACAAAAAGACAGGTGCAAAGAGACTATTCCAGCTGGCAAGGGCTTCACAGAGCATGAAGCATTTCAGTGGCAATAAAACTTCTTCCAGGAAACAAGAGTCAGACTGGAGAGAGCATGTGTGGTTTCAGCCTATTTGACTGGCCCTCCCGACCACTGACCCTCCCAGCCATTCATCCTCTTTGCCCCAGGGAAGGGGGATGTGGCCTTTGGTGTGCCCATGTCTCTCACTGCTCCCCGGAATCTCCTCCTGTGGATGGGTTGCAGTGTTGGCACGCGGTAGTGGAAGCTGTCCCTTGGGAATGTGCCACTGGTCACCCCTGAGCCATATAATGGACTCCAATTCACAGTGGGAAGGCTAAACCCTGTCCTGCCATCCCAGTGGTCTTCCTTCCTTCAGCCTTGTCCTGCTGGAGTGATGCTGAGCCACCATGGTCCTGCCAGTTGTCAGGAAAAGTGATTGTCATTTGCTGACAAATGTGGCTTGGAGCAAGCCTGGTGCCAACCCCTACAAGTAGAGACAAAGGCTGAATCCCAGAGTGCCCAGATCTTTACCTATTTTTAGAGCTTTCTTTGGAAACGGAAGAGGAAAGCCCTATTGGCAGCACACATACCATAATCTACTCATTCAAAACACCTCTGTTCACTGCATTTACAAATTTATCCTAATAGCTGCTTTGTGAAATTATTCTTCAGTTTAAACTACACCAAGACCAGAATAAGCATAATTTTCACCCCACTGCCAGGGCGTTAAAGCTTTGTCAGAAGAAACACTTGAAAGCAGAGCACGCAGCTCCCCCAGCCCACCTCTTTGGAGTATTGCTGAGCAGAAGTTGTAGTTTTGATTATGAAAGGTCATGTGAGTGAAGCAAATCAAGGAAACAGGAGGAAGCTCACCATGGGCTGTGGTTTAGCTTCTCTGATTTGAGATCTCACCAAATGTGACCCAGCAAAAGAGAATTTTTTCACCCTCAGCTGCAGTTCATTGTCACGGCAGAGGACTGGTAACAATAATCTGTCTTTTTTTTTTTTTTTCTTCTGCAATAACCTTTCCTGCAATAGCAGGTATGTATTCTGCTTCCTTTGCTACCTGTGTCCTTAAATGATCTCTTCAAAGAGCTATAAGCTATACTGATGCTGTAACCTTTTACTGAATGTAACATGCATTAAACTGTTTCTTCAGACATGTTATATTGGCCAAGAATGTATTAGCAATGCTGGCTGAGGGCTGGAGTTGATTCAGTAGATGATTCAGGCCCGTGAGGCACATAAGCACCTACTGAGCTTTTTAGAAGCCCTCTAAATTATAGTCTGCAATTCTAGATACTGGCTTGTTTGTGTCTTTACTTGACACAATGCTTGACTTATTTATCTCTATTATTATTATTATTTTAATTTTATTGCAATTTAGTATTTTTATTGTTATATTTTGGTTCCATTATTAAGCTGTTCTTATTCTAGCCCACGAGTTTTCTCACTTTACCCTTCTGGTTCTCTTCCTGCCACCCCACTGGTTGAGGGAGTAAGTGAGCAGCTCTGTAGTGCTCATATCCCAGCTGAGATTAAACCACAGCAGGTGCCCAGGGGAAAATCCAGTCCTTTGTGTGGCTCCTGAGACCTCTTTTGTGCACAGGTCACTGCAGCCAAGGTGCCACTGCACACCACTGATTTCTGCACAGCCCGTGGAACTTCAATCCACCTTGCCCTGCCTTGGCTGGTTTTTATATGCCAACAGAGATGATAAGGTTGGTCTCTGTTTGCAAAGTATGAAAGATTTCATGAGCTATTGCTCTGCTTGCAGCTGGCCACGTGTGCAACTGCATTCTTTGCCTGCTTGGATGTACTAGTTATCACTGAAGGTAGCTATAAAATTAAGCCCTGGGGCTATGTCTTCAGAAGCAGGTGCCTCAGATGTGGGCCCAAAACATGCACATCCCTAAGGAGAGCTGTGCAGCAAGCACTGGGCCCTGTGCACACACTACCCATGTTTCTTGAACAGTACATGTTTCAGCTGCCCAAAGTCTGGTGCCACTTAAAGTTATCCTTTGAAGCCCAGCTTTGTATAGTTTTGATGATGTTACTTTACTGAGAAATCCAATGGCTCCCTCACTGCATCTGTGTCTCTGCTGCACTTGCTGTGTGGATGTTCGGTCCCTGGATGAGGATGATGGTCATTTGTCCTGCTGTGTTCCCTCCCACCCCGCAGCTGTGACCTGCTAGCATTCTGCTCCATGCTGTTTCTCTCTTTATGGGACATGAGGGGCTGATAATGACACAGATGCTACAAACAACTCTCTAAGCCTGAACAGGTCCCAGCATGTGAGTTCCCTCTCACCAGGTTTGTGGCAGAGCCTTTTGCACCTTCCTTCGTGGTAACACTGTTTGACCACCAGGAGCCTGCATGTCCTCTCTCCTTCTCCCTTGCTGTCTTGCTGGTTTATGACCATTTGTTGCTGTTCATCTCAGCTGAAAACAAAAGAGCAAGAAAAGACGTGTATGTGTGTGTGTGTGAAATCAGAGGTTCAGTAAAAGCAGAGCTGGTGTAGGACCTAAGCAGAGCCCTAAGCACTACACCTGATTTCTCATATTCATGCTTTCCTCACAGCAAACAAGCCTCTGTGCTGCTTAGAGCTACAACCTTTCTGGTTGAAGTGTTCCTGTTTCACCAGTATCACATCATTTGCATTGAGGGTCAGTTCCACTTTCTCTTGGCATTTTGTAGCTATTGAAAGGAGAAAGCTCAGAGTGTCTGCTCTTGCCTCAGACTTCAAGGAACAGAGCATATTTCACCCCATTAATGTGAAAGCATCAATTCCCTTGTGCATTCAAATGGCAAAATAGATCCATCAGTGTGACAGAACTGTCTGAGGGATCTTCATTTATGCCTTTTCCCCAAGGGTCAAACAGTGGACATAGGCGAGAGTGGAAAGAAAACTGGGCTCATGAAAATTCATGCAATTATTTCTTGGCAAGTCATCACTACCATTTTGCTTTTGGGTCAGGAGGGTGTAGAAATGCTGGTGGCTGGGCAGAGATCCTGTGAACCTGGCCTGCCTGCTGCCTAGCACACCCCAAGGAGCCTGAACACAGCACACTGCGGTGAAGAGATGGCAAACCTGTGATTTCCCCTGCTTTGTGCTCCTCCTGGGCTCTGCTTTGCCAAGGGTGCCTTTTGCTGCACCGTCACTCAAATTTAGTTTGCACACAGGCAGGAAGTGAACAAGAGGAGAGGCAAATGAGATGTTCTGCCCTTGGCTTCTTAACAGAAAGGCTCCAGTTTACTTTGCCACATAATCAAATCCATGCAAATGCTGGGTGTCAGCAATGTCTAATGGTGGCTGTGTCAGAGAAGGACGAGGTAGTGGTGTTCACTGAAACCTGTCATGTGTTGTGACCAGCACATGACCTGCTGGCAGCCCCAGCAATTGCAATGCATGTACAAAAGGTGTCTTTTGGATTGCCTGGATGTCACAGATCTCAGTGCTTTGATGAAGGGACAGCAGAAGTCCTTCATGTAGTCACGGGTGACGTTGCCCTGGGTGGACCTGGGCTAGCTGAGAGGGTGCCAGTGCCCCTGTGCAGCCTGTGCCTGGCAGCCAGCAGTGTCACATTCTGGCTGGTCACAAACTGTCCAGCTAGAGAGACAGGGCTACAGACCCATCACTCTCACTGCAGTCAGAGGGCTGCCAGCTCAGGACACCCTTTGTCTCAGATAGCTCTGCTGCCATGTGTTCTGCATTTCACCCTCCCCGTGCCAGGCAGCAGCGAAGGTTGGCACTGTTTTGAGGAACGGAGGAGGGTAAACCCACAGATGCCTTATTTCTGGGTGCCCTATTTGTATTTTAGCCCTCCTTAGGCAAGGACAAACAACAGAGCTGGAGCTGAGCCCGATGCAGCCTCTCTCCTTGAAACCTGTCCCAGTGCTTCCCAGCAGCACGGAAATGCAGCAAGACTCCCAGAGCCCTGTGCACCTCTTGTCTGGAATATATACTTGTGTGGAGAGGTACAAGTGCTTCCTATTTGGTAAGTGCTCTTAAGGGCTGCTTACAGCTTGCAGACACCAGCAGAAATCCCTGGGAGGAAGGAAAGGGAGCTGCCACCCGAATCCCTTCTACTTGGGATTAATTTGTGCTTTGCAGCATGTTTCCCTGATGGAGCAGCAGTGGCCCCAGGGATTATTGCTGTGCTAACCAACCCACTGGCTGCCCCCAGCCCCACTCCTCCTGTAGGCAGCACTGCTTCTCAGCACAAGGTCCTGCCCAGGGTGGCTCCATGGCCTGCAGTCCTGGGTTTCCATCAGAAAGGATCATCTGTGATGTGTGGGCTGCAGGCAGGCAGCACAGAGAATTAATACCCTTTTCTTCACTGGCTCAGAGGAGGGAGAGTTTCCTGCCCTCCAAATTGTGCCATCAGGATTTGCTATAAGAAAACAAAACTAAGAATACCAACAGCAACAAAAGCCAGTGCATGTGTAAAGGAGACTCGACTCATGTGTTATGACAGCTCTCAAGGACAGCCCTAGACCTCAACCATCTCTGGGGACACTCGTGGTCCTCCTTCTGGGAGGACAGCCTGGGTACCAAAGGGCACCAGCTCTGCAGCTTTGTGACAGAGAGGTGCTGTGCTGCTCTGAAACCCTCCTGCCATGCACTCAGCACCCTTAGTGGCCATGGAAAGACCTGCTCAAGCCATGACAATTAGGAAAATGTACCTTCAAAGAAAGGCTTGAGTATGTGGAAGGACAGAGAAGTAATGAAGGCTTCCTTCACCACATGTCATGGGCTGACTTATGAGTCTGGGTGGCTGTCGAGATGGTTTGTACAGGGGGGGAGCATCAGTGATTGCAGTGGCTTCATAAAAACCCAGCCTTAGACCATGAGTGTCTGTCCTTGCCTAGGCTTCCACAGAATCCCAGAAGGGGTCAGGTCGGAAGGGACCACAGTGGGTCATCAGGTCCAACCTCCCTGTTCAGGCAGGGCCATCCCAGATCTCGTGGCACAGGATTGTGTCCAGATGATCTTGAATCTCCAGTGAGACTCCACAAATTCTCTGGGAAATCTGTTCCAGTGCACAGTAAAATTCTTTCCTTTTCCTTTTCCTTTTCCTTTTCCTTTTCCTTTTCCTTTTCCTTTTCCTTTTCCTTTCCCTTTTCCTTTCCCTTTTCATTTTTTTCCTTTTCCCAGAGAAGAGTTCACAAGAGGAGCACTGCAGCCTGCTGAGTTAAGCTGCAAGTTAAGCTGCAATGGAGTGGCAATATTCCTTATGCCTGCTGGTGCAGCAGAGCACAGCTCTTCAGGGAGGGCAGGTTCCCAAGTTTCTCTTCTGTGCCAGGAAATCCCAATAATTCCCATTGCTTGGTGCAGACATCAGCCTGGAGAGCCAAAACTCATAAGCAGAGGCAGCAGCCCCAGGGCTGAAGGCCAGCAGGGAAGAGGATGGCAGGGTTCTGCTGCATGATGGTGGTGGAGACAGTGGCCACACAGCTCTGTCTTCGTGGCTGTAAAGGTGTCTGGGTGAAGCAGTGGCCCTTGCTGAGGCAGCAGCCAGCTTTTCCTTGCTTTTTGGCCAGCTTCCTCATCCTCAGCAACCCTGAAACCCCTGTGGACCCTTCCACCTCTGTCCTGCCATAAGTGGCTGGTTAATCCTTCTCCTACACATCTGCCATTGGCTTACCAGCCTTTTTTGGTTTATATTTTATTTTGTTTTATTTTATATTTTTATTTTATTTTATTTTATTTTATTTTATTTTATTTTATTTTATTTTATTTTATTTTATTTTATTTTATTTTATTTTATTTTATTTTATTTCCAGGTAGCTCCCCTATGGTTTGGCAGTAGTTGCAGTGCATCCTGGCCCATCCTAGGGCAGGGGGCACCTGCCCGGTGAGGGCTTTGCCGGGGAGCAGCTCCGCGCTGCCGGTGGAGCATTCCTCATGCACCCTTTCCACGGAGGTGCGCACGCCTTTTGTTGCCTGCCAGGGAAGCGGAGGAGCAGGATTGCTCAATTAACATATATGTACCTTGGCAGGGCACCAGCCCGAACCCTGGCTCCACCCTGCCTTCCCTTCCCTCCAGCCATATCGTTTCCCCCCTCCTTCTTTGACATACCATTCCTCCTCGCTATCTAGGCTAATCTTCATCAGTCACTGCCCCGATGCTCTCCTGCTCTGACACGCTCCGAGTTTCAGTACAATTCCTGCGGCAGGTCGTGTCACGTCCTCTCACGCCGGCTGCTTTACACGGATCCCCGCTGAGGCACCGCACGGCCTTGAGCAAGACTTCTCCTGCTTGCAGTAATTTAGGGTGTCTTTCTCTATTGCTGGCCCGGGAGGAGGAGCCGAGGCTCTCGGTTTGCTGCGGAGAGCTGGCTAAAACGCGGCACGGGGCAGAAACCAGCCAGCGTGTTCCAGCTTGAGCCGCCGCCTGGGTGATTTAGACACTGAGGGATGCAGATTTGTTATTTCTGGAATGTCAGTGAGTTTCACTTGGGGTGGGTTTTTGTTTGTTTTCTAGAAGGGCCGGACTGATACCCTGTTTATGGCCAGAACACTGCTCATTTAAGCAAAAAGGGTCTGGCTCTGCAGGGCTCTTTGCCACATCTGTGCTGCTGCAGGAGATACGCCACCTCCCTCAGCAGCCCGGGTGTGCAAACACAGAAACCAAGTTCTAACAAGGGAAGGAGTCGGTCTGTGCCACTCATCCCTCCCTGAACTCCCTATGGCCTGTGCTTTCCTGCCCACCTCAGTCCTGTCCTTCATCTCTCCAGGGCACACCAACCTCTTTTCCATCCTTCACCTGCGCTCCCTGTTTCCATACATCCCTCCCTGTTCACTTCACATCTTTGCAGGGTTTTTTATCTTAGATGACACCTTCCCTTTTCACCCTGCAACTCAGCTGTGCAGTCCTCAGCATGGCACATAAAGAGGTGCCACTCTGTATTTGGTGAGAGCTCTGGCAAGATCTCTGTGAAATCTCCCTCCTGTCCACTCAGGCCATGTCTTGCTGCTGGAGGTGGGTTTTGCAAAGCACCAGGCAGTGCATTCCAGTGAGGGATCCGTGATGGGGAAAACCTTGGTAGGTTTGATTGTGCAGGTGAAGGAGAAGTACCTGAACCACTGTAAGGATATGCCTGGAGGAGGCAGAGGTGAAACATCTCCAAGTATGGGCCACAGGAGCAAATCAGGAGGCTCAGTGAGACCAAGGCAGTGCTCCTGTGTCCATGATTGCCCAGCCTGATCGGTTAACATGCAAAAGAGATCGTGCAGCTTTTGTGTTTACATCTGGTATTGCTTCCCTGGGCAAGTCACAGAGCTGGGCCACTGGCTGAGATCTGTGGTCTCTGTGCTTTGTTGTATAGTGGTTACATGAGCTGATATTGTAGGGCACTTTGAATACTAATTAGGTGTTTGCATGTTATCTTTTGCCCTAAGTAATTGCCATAGAGCTGACAGATGAGCTGTGGTGAGAGAAGGCTGTGCCAGAGAGAGGACACACTGCATGGAGAGGGGTGAGGCCATGGAGACTGGGACCTATCCTTACTTTTGGTTAGTTCCTAAAGCAAGTTTAGAGTCAAGCTGAGAAATATAATCAAAGCAAGTTATAAATGTACTCAACTACAGCAGTCCCACTTTGAGTTTCCAGGTGTTTCTTTCTTGGTGGTGTTACTGCTGCTGGGTAGCAAATAAACTCATGGAAACGTGAGAAATCCTCTTTCATAAGGACTCTGGGCTTCCCAAATCTGTGCCCTTTCTAACATGGTGCTGTTCTCCCTGTAATTGTTTTATCTTGGCTGAAACACTCCAGATTTATACTCTTTAGGTCTGTATCTCTCCAATGACACGTGAAACTTCAAACTGAACGAGGGGGAACAGTCCCTGAACCCTGGTGGCCCTGGCTGTCTCACCTGCTCCATCAGGGGAGGGAAGGAGCAGAGCAACGAGGGAGAGGATGCCCCATCCATGACAGGCATCATTTTGTGCCTCCCCCTCTTATTTCCATCATGGCAAACAGCTGTTGCTTTTATTTTTATTAACAATAAATAAGGAAGAAGGAAGTTCTGAATTCAGGCGTATGGAAATGCTTGGCCAAAAAGCAGAAAACAGAGAGAAATCCATTTGAGTGACTTATTTCCTTTCACCGTGACAGTTTCATCCCCTCCTGAAAAGAAAAAGGCAAGAGCGAAACATGTCTGGTGTAACCGCTAAACCACTAGAAAGGCCGACAAAAATGGGTTGCTTAACAACTGGTCTTCAAATAAAGGTGGAACAGAGCTGTGCTTGTTGCAGGCCTGTTCCCTGTCTTTGGTCCCATGACTAAGACATTTATCACGTGCTGAGCCAGGGCAAGTTACTGCGCTGCATAAGCAAGGATGGCACCAAATCTGGAGGCACTCTGCAGTGGAGTCCTCAGGGGTGCTATGCCAGGGGCAGTCTGGTGCAGCTGCTCAGCTTAGGCTCACCAGACTGCCCTGAGTACCTTTAGGGACCCACGTCCAGCCTGGCTGCAATCCCCACGAGTCCTGCTTCCCTCTGTGCCTGCTTGAGTTTTGGCCATGCCGGGGCAGCCCGGCTCTGCCCCCAGCCCCTCTACTCCCCCTCCTGTTCCACCAGCTACTGCCTGGCCCCCGAGAGAATGGGGAGGAGGAGGGCATTAGGCAAATATCCCCGGCTTCTTAAGATTCCTGCTTAATGAGCACATTTGCTCTGTGCCGCATTGCCCCCCTATCAGTAATCTTATCAGGCTGAGCCTGCCTCTGCCACCTGCAAGCAGAGATATCAGAGGGGGGGGGGTGGGGGGTATAAACCAGCTTGTTTTAAGTTCCTAGGCACTAAAGGAGCTTCAAAGTGAACTTATCACTTTATTTTTGTCATTAAAAAAAACAAAAAGGATAAAACATGATGGGCTTGCTTTATGATTCACTGATTGCAGATGTTTCCTGTCAGGTGGCAGCAGTGCTTGGCTTTCTGTTTGTCACTTCCAAAAGGCCAAGGTGCTTGGCACCATGTGGAGCACATGCTGAGCCACCAAGCCATACAAGCTGCCTCCCCAGGAGGTGCCTGGTCCGAGGGCTTCACATCTCTACGTGCCTGCATCTGTGCCAAAGGACTTCCATATCTGTTCTTGGACTAAAAACACATTTCCAAAAGGAGTCATAGGGGCTCACTGAAGGAAACAAGGTGTGGTAATGGGTATCTGCCCACTGCCACTTCAAGTGGGTTTTAAAGCATTTTCTGGCCAACTGCTCAGACATCTTACTCACACAGGTTCGGGTCGGGTCTTGACCAGCAAACAGGCAGAGAATTACACCTGACCTCACCTTACCAAATCCTGGGTGCCCAGACAATGTCCAGGGGTTCAGTCCTGGCCCACTCCCAACTGCATTAATCTTGGAGCCTGGCACAGGCTTTATCACATTCAGGCACCGAACAATACGCAGCCCCTCTCTTCATCATTAAAGAACAGGACAAAACATAAATCTCCTTTTTCTACAAATGTATAACAAATATATAGGACCTCAAGTATTTGAAAGTAGTCTTGACTATGTTAAGATGAAAATTCTGTTCTATTTAAAAAGTTTTGAAGTCCCATCCTTTCTTCAAGTTGCATCAAAAATCTCAGAGATCCTGAATAACAGAACTCCCAGAAAAGCCATGTGCTGGACAAAGCCCTGCTGACATTAAAAATGTGATTTTTCTCTGTTTTGACTGTTTATCTTATGGATGCCAAGAGCACCATAGCCCACTTCCCTCATTAGCCATGCCACAACTGCATCAAGGAGTCAATACACGGCTTATGGAAGCAGCGAGTGTTTCCAGGGTGTGTTTGGATGAGCAGCGATGCTCCCCAACAGTGTGTGTGCACCTGCTGTGCTGCCATCCATGGCTGTCTGCTGTAAGGTCTTCCCTGGGGTCTGTCTGAGGGTGAGCAGTGGTAGGGGCATGCAGAGAGAGATGATGAAGCAAGAAGGGCATTTTCTGTGTCCAGCTCTGCTGCTGGGCTGTGCCTGTGCCCAGTCAGGTGTGCCAGTGCCGAGCAGCTGGGCTGCAGCTACACCAGAGCACCCACAGCCCTGCAGCTTTGTGTGCATGAGCTGCTGACATGGGTCAGGATCAGAGATGCCACACTTATTGTGGAGGTAGGGAAGGAGCCTTTTCATCTCAGGGATTGCTGTGAGCAGCCTTCACATACGGGCTGAGGTCTGGGGGCAGAGCCCTCAGGTGCACACACTGCTAAACACATCACTGAGCCCTCTCAGAGCTAAGACCTGCATCCAAATGCCATTGTGCTATTTTTGATGCTACTTTTGAGGGGGAAAATCCCACCCTGAGACAGCAAAATGTAGAGGCTCTAGGAGTTATTTTCCCCCTCTTTCTTCCCTGCTGAGCCATGAGGATGCAGGGTAGCTGGAGGCGCAGCTTGCTCAGGGTCTGTCAGCTCCCCAGCCCTACCCTGTGCTTTAAACAGGACAAACAGGTTATGACATTAAAGTTTCAAAACCTATGGGGGTACCTGACACGGGAGAGGTTAATGCAGGGGCACTCCAGGCCCCTGGAGAAGGGGAGGGGATGCTTTCAGGCTTGAAATGTAGACACAACTTTTCCAAAGTTGGAGCTGGCTCAGAAGAAAACCAAACTCACTCTCCCCTCCCACATCTCTGCTCTGGCAGCTTTGTGAAGCCTGTACCTTGGCAGGCAGAGGCTGGAAAACACATTGCCTCAGGCAAGGCTGTATCTCACCCTGATCAGAGCAGCCCAGGGCCAGGATCCCTGCACTGGCTGTAGAACTTCTGAGCACCCAGTTGCCAACCAGCTGAAGGGGAAAACTGCACTGCTCTGCCTAAACACCAACCTGAAACAGCCCAGCCATATCCAAAGATCAATGGCCTGAAACCCAGAGCCTGTGGAAACGCTGGGGGCAAGGTCTCTGTCCCATTGCCATCACCTTGCTGCAAATGAGGCCGGAAGAAAAAAGACACAAGTGGGTCTTGGGTTTATTGCTCTAACTGGCATGTTGGCATGGGAGTGCTGTGGGCAACGCACAGGACTGTGAGATGTGAGATTTTAACAGGATCAAGAGGAAAACTTGCCCTGTGATGAGAGGGGAGGAAAGCTCTTGTCCCTGGGCATAAGATCTCTCCCCTGCCATGCCCTGATTTCCTTGCACAACCACCACTTTATGGAGGGTGAAAGGAAGAAAACCTCCTTTTTGGCTGCCCCATGGCCTGGGGAGCCCTGGTGTTGGGCCCTTGCCTCCTGACTGTGGGTGCTGAAGCCCTAAAACTAGGCTGCAGCACTCACCATCACAGTACAGAGCTGCCCTGGCAGGGTCAGCAAGCAGAAGTTGGGAGTCAACGCACCTCTGTGCAGGGTCCATCCCTGTGCCTGCCCCAGAACCCCAGAGCAATCTGCAAAAGAAGCAAGCACTTGGGGAAAAGTGAAAAAAAGCCTTGGAGGACTTAGAAAATTTGCTTGTGGGCTCTTAACTGAACTGCAGGTGGGCAACATACCTTAAAGTTCCTGTGGTGGGAATCCAAAACAGTCTCTAAGGGTCACCCCAGGAATAGGGGTGTCCAAGCAGTCTCCTGGTGTTAGCACAGGTTCTGGGGCTCGGGAACTGCCTGTGCTGCCTGCAAGGGAGAAGGAGAAAAAGCAGCTTTTTGGGACTGGAGTAACCACTAAGTACAGTCAATAAATGTTTGTTGTGCTCCAGCAGCATCCATGCTGTCCTTTATTTCCTTAAACCTGCTAGGAGCCCTGCCATGGGATTTAATATACCATTTTACAAGAGAACAAGATGTGTCCACCCACTTACAGTGCAAAGGTGAGTGGCATCAGGAAAATGTGTGCCTGGTCTCAGGGCTGCTTGGTGCTCAGAGCACAGGAACCTGAGTTGGAAAACCCCCAGGGACTCATAACAGGAGATCCAGAGGTTGACCATTGCTCTGGGCTCCCTCCCAGTTCCAGCACAACTCCATGAAATCCCATTCTGTGCTCTTTCCTAAGTCAGAGATGGTGTGGCAGAGAGGGAGGTGCTGTGTGTGGCTGTCCCTTGGCTCGGCCATCCTTGTGTGAGGGATGCAGTGGCTGAGCATCCCAGCTGCTCTCCCGGCCCCACAGTGGACAGGGCAATCAGAGAGAAGGCTCCATGCTGCTAGAGCTCCCCCCACTGCATGTGCTCCCCATGGCTGATGGGTCCCCAGAGCCTGGGAGAGTGACACCCTGGCATTTCCCCTTCTCCTTCTGTCTCCGAGTGTCATTTCTCAGCATAGCCAAGCTCTCTGTCCCCCGTGGTGCTCTGGAGGGCACCTGCTGCAGTCGCTGCATCCAGCAGGAGGGAGGAAAAGGGGGGCGGGAGGGGCAGTGGAACGCAGATGAAAACATTTGGGAACCCTTCCATCTGCCAGAGGGTCAAGGTTTCACTCACAGCCATTGTGGGAACTTCCTCATGGATCCACATACTATATATATTTTTAAATCATTTATTCTAGCTTCTGAAGCCCTCCAGTGACAAGCTGTCATTTTGCTCTTTTAATCGTATTTTGTGCCTCTGCTGCTCTCTAGGCGAGTCTCGGAGCCGCTTCCTATCTCTCCCAACACTTAACCATTTACAGACTGAAAGACATGCAGAGATGTTTTTCTGTTTTCTGGAGGATGAATCCATTCTCCCTTTTGCCTTCCTTTCAGCAGCTGCTGGAGCTGCTGCTACAGTTGCAGTTTATTTGCAGAAAGATCTCCGCTAAGGAGAAGGGAGAGCACTTGGAGAAGAAAGGGATGGCAATCCTCAAGGAAACCCCTTTGTGACTCCTGGTTCAGTTCAGATCTAGGTCCAAGGGAAGTAAAAACTAAATATTCTTACTTGCTATTCCCAGCGGCTCTCTGTAGGGCTGAAAAGATGGTGTGGAAGAGAAAGCTACTATGTGTTCAGTAATGCAATTTTCTGTTTGGCGAGCAGCACTTACCAGGAGCCTTTAGAAGAGGTACCCAGCCCCTGGAATCCCTGGTCTCCTCCGGCTGGGTTTGCTCTGGTGCAAGCTGTACATTACCAGCAGAAATTCTGGAAGCCCAAATGTCTGCCAGATCAGCTGGAAGCCTGAGCCCTTCCCAACGAGCCTGGAGGCAAGGAAGCAGAATGCTATTCTAATGTAGAAGACACTTTTACACACAGCACCTGCATAAGCAATCTACAGAAGTGGCACTCAGCTTCCCTGGCAACTTTGCAAGTGCCAGGGAAAATTCACCAGAGAGATATTTTTAAATGGTGGAAGAATTGCCTCCTTACAGATGAAAAGCAGGTAAGGAGGTGGTCCTGCTCCCTCATCTTTTGTGCAAGGCTGGTGTGCATCAGAGAACCTCTGAACCCACTGCTTTGTACATCCACGGGGACCCTTCTGACAGAATGGAAGCGGGAGGTGCTCATCTGGACACCAGTGATGCTCACAGTCACCATTTATATGCTGCAGAAAGAGGGCTCTCAGGGACTGCAAGGGAGCTGCTGCACTGTCTGAGAGGGGTTTGGTGGGATTTGTACCAAATCTACACAGCCTTCCCCCACTCTCACCCTGCCCTTCTTTCAGCTGTGGGTCTCCTCTGCAGAGCAGTCTCTGCCAAGGGGCTCCTCTCAAATGAAAGGTCTGCTGCACCTGGCTGTCAGTCCCCTCCACTGGCTGTGGCAGCAGTGACATTTAATGCTCCCAGCCTTGCAAAGACAGCACCCTTGGGGTTCAGTCCACCACATGGGCTGAGCAGTGGGCTTACACTGCCATGAGCAGGGACAGATGGTGGGGACGAGCATGTGGCTCAGGTACAAACAGCAGCAAGAGGTGATAAGAAAGGTTGTGTGCAGTTGCTGAGGGAGACCTGCTACAAGCAATTGCCTGTAAAAACTCCAGTGAGATGCAGGATGAGTTTGCAAGGTTGATAGTTCGATTAATAATGCTCTCTCCTGTCTTCATGGGACAGGAATTTGCCCCGTGGCAGATCTCAGCCTCCAGCTCTGTGAGATGCACATGCATCTGGCTGTGTGAAATGTAGCTGGATCTCATCCATGCTCGGGTCAGCAGCAGGGCTGGGGTAAATGCCTGGACCCCCTGAGTGCCACACAGCCCCCTGCCATGGAGCATCACTGCAGCCTCTGCTGCCTTCCCACTTCTCTTAGTTATACCCCACATCTTCTCTGTGAGCCTGAAAACTTTGCCTGCCCCTCCAACTCTGAAGTGAACGGTATATTCTTCATTTTCATAATTAATGCTGTTCCTATTATTAAGGGCTACCAAGAATCTGCCTTTGAGGGATGTATTACAGGAGATGATGGCTAAATATGTGGGATGGGACAGGCCCTACCCTACAGGCTTGGTAGCCTGTGGTGTGCATCTTCCCTGGCTTGGAGATGTGCTGGTTGCAGTTGTAATTGATTACAGGTGCCAGTTTGGTAACACAGCTGCTGAACACAGCATGTTCCTCCTTCCAGATTCTGATCCCCACTCCCCTGAATAAGTCACAGATAAGATGACCTTGTCAATGCTTGCCTGACAGTTTCCAAACCTGTTTACTCCGATCTCTTCCTGGTCATCCCAGGAAAGCACTGCTGGGATGGAGATACTCTATGTGCCAGCCCATGCAACACAAGCAAAGCAAGGGCAATGACTGTCTTTAGACCTCAGCCATGGGCAAGGACAGCTCCCACTAGATGAGGTTGCTTAAAGCCCCATCCAGCTTGGCCTTGAACACTTCCAGGGGTGGGAAATCCACAACTTCTCTGGGCAACCTGCTCCAGTGCCTCACCACCCTCACAGTAAAGAATTTTTTCCTAATAACTAATCTAAACCTGCTCTCTTTCAGTCTAAAGCCATTTCCCTCCTTGTCCTCTCACTACATGCCCTTGTAAAAAGTCCCTTTCCAGACTTTTTGTAGGCTGCTTTGGGGAATGGGGGGCTGCTCTGGGGTCTCTCTGGAGCTTCCTCTTCTCCAGGCTGAACAACCCCAACTGTCTCAGCCTGTCTCCACTGGAGAGGCTCTCCAGCCCTCTAATCATCGTCATGGCCCGTTTGCAGCACGTGCATTCAAAGGAAAAAAGCCAGCCCTTGTATCTTGCAGCAAACCATTAAATGCTTCGGGTGTGGGCTGCTGCGAGCCCCCCTCCCACTGCCCCAAGGACAGCCGCAGCCCGAGGCACGGAGGGCCAGACCTCGCTGGGGCTGCCACGGACCCTGGCGCGGAGCCGCTCTTTGGGCAGAGGGATGGCGTTTGCTGGAGCTGCTTCGGGGGCAGCAGCGGGGCTGCCCGCAGCCGGGGAGCAGGAGCGGGGCGGGGGCAAGATGGGCAGTTCGAGGAGGGGTGCGGGGCAGGATGCTGGGGAGCAGGAGGGGTGAGGGGCAGGATGCTGGGGAGCAGGAGGGGTGCGGGACAGGATGCCGGGTTCAGGGATGGATGCAGGGCAGGATACCAGGTTCAGGGAGGGATGCGGGGCAGGATGCCGGGGAGCAGGAGGGGTGCGGGGCAGGATGCTGGGGAGCAGGAGGGGTGCGGGGCAGGATGCCGGGGAGCAGGAGGGATGCGGGGCAGGATGCTGGGTTGAGGGAGCGGTGCAGGGCAGGATGCCGGGTTCAGGGAGGGGTGCGGGGGCAGGATGCCGGGGAGCAGGAGGGATGCGGGGCAGGATGCTGGGTTGAGGGAGCGGTGCAGGGCAGGATGCCGGGTTCAGGGAGGGGTGCGGGGGCAGGATGGCGGGGAACAGGAGGGATGCGGGGCAGGATGGCGGGTTCAAGGAGCGGTGCAGGGCAGGATGCCGGGGTTCAGGGAGGGATGCGGGGCAGGATGCTGGGGAGCAGGAGGGGTGCGGAGCAGGATGCCAGGGTTCAGGGAGGGATGCGGGGCAGGATGCCGGGGTTCAGGGAGGGATGCGGGGCAGGATGCTGGGGTTCAGGGAGGGATGCGGGGCAGGATGCCGGGGTTCAGGGATGGATGCGGGGCAGGATGCCGGGGTCAAGGAGCGGTGCGGGGCAGGATGCCGGGGTTCAGGGAGGGATGCGGGGCAGGATGCTGGGGAGCAGGAGGGGTGCGGAGCAGGATGCCAGGGTTCAGGGAGGGATGCGGGGCAGGATGCCGGGGTTCAGGGAGGGATGCGGGGCAGGATGCTGGGGTTCAGGGAGGGATGCGGGGCAGGATGCCGGGGTTCAGGGAGGGATGCGGGGCAGGATGCCGGGGTCAAGGAGCGGTGCGGGGCAGGATGCCGGGGTTCAGGGAGGGATGCGGGGCAGGATGCCGGGGTTCAGGGATGGATGCGGGGCAGGATGCCGGGTTCAGGGAGGGATGCGGGGCAGGATGCCGGGGTCAAGGAGCGGTGCGGGGCAGGATGCTGGGGAGCAGGGAGGGGTGCGGGACAGGATGCCGGGTTCAGGGATGGATGCAGGGCAGGATACCAGGTTCAGGGAGGGATGCGGGGCAGGATGCCGGGGAGCAGGAGGGGTGCGGGGCAGGATGCCGGGGAGCAGGAGGGATGCGGGGCAGGATGCTGGGTTGAGGGAGCGGTGCAGGGCAGGATGCCGGGTTCAGGGAGGGGTGCGGGGGCAGGATGGCGGGGAACAGGAGGGATGCGGGGCAGGATGGCGGGTTCAAGGAGCGGTGCAGGGCAGGATGCCGGGGTTCAGGGAGGGATGCGGGGCAGGATGCTGGGGAGCAGGAGGGATGCGGGGCAGGATGCTGGGGTTCAGGGAGGGATGCGGGGCAGGATGCCGGGTTCAGGGAGGGATGCGGGGCAGGATGCCGGGGTCAAGGAGCGGTGCGGGGCAGGATGCCGGGGTTCAGGGAGGGATGCGGGGCAGGATGCCGGGTTCAGGGAGGGATGCGGGGCAGGATGGCGGGGTTCAGGGATGGATGCGGGGCAGGATGCCGGGTTCAGGGAGGGATGCGGGGCAGGATGCCGGGGTCAAGGAGCGGTGCGGGGCAGGATGCCGGGGTTCAGGGAGGGATACGGGGCAGGATGCCGGGGAGCAGGGAGGGATGCGGGGCAGGATGGCGGGGAGCAGGGAGGGACGCGGGGCAGGATGCCGGGGTTCAGGGAGGGACGCGGGGCAGGATGCTGGGGAGCAGGAGGGGTGCGGGGAAGGATGGCGGGGTTCAGGGAGGGACGCGGGGCAGGATGCTGGGGTTCAGGGAGGGACGCGGGGCAGGATGCCGGGGTTCAGGGAGGGACGCGGGGCAGGATGCTGGGGAGCAGGAGGGGTGCGGGGCAGGATGCTGGGGTTCAGGGAGGGACGCGGGGCAGGATGCTGGGGAGCAGGGAGGGGTGCGGGGAAGGATGCCCTGGCTGCCGGCGGAGCCGCAGCGCCGCCCGGTGCGCTGCCGCCGCACTGCGCTGCTGCTGCCGCTCCTCCCGGCACGGCCCGGCCGCGCCGAGCACCGAGACCTCCCGGGACCGCATCTCTCAAACCTCCGGCCCCTCCTTCGCCTTCCGTGGGGTGAAACAGCAGCGGAGCAGCAGGGCCCACCTGGCCATTGAGGCACAGCTCCCGCCGTGCCCTGTCTGTCGCTGAGTTTGTCTGTGCCCCTGATTTTGTCCAGCATCACCTGGGCAAAGCGTGTGAGGCCGAGGTGGAGCCCCAGAGCAGATCACGGACTGCTGGCCCACAGCAGGCTGGGCATGCCCGCCCAGGGAAGCAGTTCACAGGAGCAGGACTGTTTAGTGAGGGTCTCCTCACTGCTGGGATGGCACCTTCCAACCCTGGCTTCTCCTCCCGCACCTTGCAGCCCTCGCTGTGCACCCTGCAGGAAATCACTTGTTCATCACAGCTCACACTGTCCTGAAAGCCTCAGGCATGCACAGATCATCCCTCTCTTGCACAGGTTATCTATTTCACCCTTAAAACACTCCACAGAAAACTACAGATTTCTCTGCATTCACTGCACCATCAGATCATTCCTATCTGTAAAGTTTACCATCATTTTCTTTCAGACCCGTGGTTAAGATATCAAGCTGCCTTGGCCAGAGAGGGTGCCATCCTCTTTTTTACCAAGGATGCTTTCTTTAGGGCTGGTTTTCCATTGTTTTTAACTGCACAACTAACTCCTCTTTGCATTTTAACTGCTCAAGTCCCTAAACAGAAAAGCTTTCAGTCTGTAATTTGGGGTGCTTTCAATTAAGACTACATTATTTGAGAAGGATTTACTATGGATCTGTCCCAGACGAGCTCAGACGCACTGCTGCCCCAAGGTGATGGTAGCACCAAGCCCTGCCTTTGCACTGGGGCAACAACCCTGTCTTTTTCCCCATAAAGAGATCACGTCCTGCTGTTTGCTTGTGCCTCCCAATTCCACCTGCCTCCGGTGTCACTACAAAGCACAACCAAAAATCAATACTTCTTCAATACCCTGTGCCTTGCCGGGGACAGTGCTAATAGGAGAGGCAGACCACTTGAGGGGCTGATCAATAGCCCCGCCTGCGTTTGATGGTCGGTGTCTCAGGGAGCCAAACGCTGTCTAAACCCTCAATTACCCTTCCCTCGCCTCTGCCTGCCTCCTGACAGCCACGGTGGTTAAGCCCTCTTCAGCACTCACAAGTGGACTGCAGCCTAATAAAAGGCTGCAAAATGCCAGCACATCCCTGTGCCACTCCAGCAGGTCACTATTTAATGCTGAAAAGAAATGCAGTGAAGCAAAACTGACCCATGCCTCCACTTATTAGGAAAGCAGTAACAACAGAGAAAAGAAGGAAAAAGCACGTTTAAAAAATGCATTAAAAGGAACAGGGGATTTAAAACCTTTTAGAAACAGTTTCAGATGAAGCCTGTGGCCCTATTTTTTTACAGCAGACAGATAATTTTTCAAAAGTGACTAAAAATTGAGCCCAGAACAGTCACTTCAATACAGGGGTCTGAACCAAAACCTTTTTGGGTGGCATGGGTTTTGAGTGTGGAGAAAGGGAGAGGGGAAGTGGCCAGCCCTGCCCTGCCATGGGATATGCTCATCTTTGGAGCTGTTCCCTGTCTGCTGTCAGGAGACATCCCCAGGCTGCAGGTGGGGCTGATGGGGAAGGAGAAGCAGATGCCCATTCCCAGAGATTGTTGTCAGTCACCCTGAAGTGAAGCAGGATCCCACTGGAAGTGTGAAAACGAGGGTGAAAGAGGGTGAGCAAACATGCTGTCATGGGAAGACGAGGGACAGGACGTGTCTGTGGACTGGGGCTGTGTGTCCAGCTGGACTCAGCATGCTTGGCTTCCTGGAAATTCAATAGGGGAATGAGATTTCAGGCTCCCTCATGCCCATCTCCACCCATTAAACAAATGAATGTTTACTGAAAGGCAGAAAGCTATTCCAAGTCCCTCTTGTTTCAGGAAACCACTTCTTTACGGACATCTCCTGAGTTTGTAAGAAGCATCTGTCAGTGGAAAGGAGGACAGGAGCATGCCTGAATGCTGCCAAAGTTTTGCAATCTTCCTTTGATGTGTCCCCCCATCAAGGCAGAGCCTGCCTGCCTTGCCTGGCATGAGGGCCCTCGGGAGCAGCTCCAGCCTTCTGCCTGCCAGTTCAACCCCTGGCTGACCACCAGAACCTGGGGCAGAAGGGGGCCTCGGAGAAAGGGTGGCGAGAAACTTGCAACATCAGGAACATTTTTGACCAGTTTCTTTTGTGGATGGTGAGTCAGGGGTGCTGAGAGGATGGTTTGGATTTCACTTCCTCCTGGATGCCTCTCTGATTACATCTCCTTGAGACCTAAGAGAATTCTGATAGCACTGAGCAAAAGGCAGGGTAGAGATGGTCACGGGACTTTATAGCTGCTTTGCATACAAAATAAACACATAAGGTTTCTACAACAGCTTTACCTCCTATTTTAAGGCAAGATGGCCCTCAGAAGGAGATTCCGTGTTCAGGACTGTTTTGCAGACTTCTCCAGGCCACCAGTTCTCAAGAAACACAAGAAAAGAGTTTCTTTCAGCCATGAAAGAAACTGGGAGGTGCGAGCAGAAGTTTATGTCCTGCACAGCTGTGTATTCTGGGAGAAGCTGGTCTGCTTTTCAGGCCTTGCTAGCAAGAGTAGAAGCCCAGGGACTGACCTACCCATGGTCAATCCTACCACCTACAGTGAGACAGGAGAATAACACTGGGATCAGGAGAGCTGGTGAGGCACCGCTGGGAAACTCAGCCTGTTTTTCTCACTCAGCCTGTGTTGGAGGCCTGATAGAACAACCATTATGGAAGACAGGGAAGGGAGCAGCCATGATTACAGAAGAGCCTTAGAAAGGATGTAAAAATGATTTTTCATGCTACTATTGAACAGAAATGCAGCACCTTCCTGTTCTAGGAAATCCAGAGCCAGTGATGGACAAACAGCAGCCACCTTCTGAAGAATCACATGAGCCACCATTTGTCCTGGTCCAGCTGTGCTAAGGAGGGCTGGAGGATGTGGGGGAAGGGTCCCTGGCTGTGACTCAGCGCGGGGCCAGCCTGGAGCACTGAGTCACTCTGTGCCAGTGCAGAGGACAGGCCAGCAGGCACGTCACAAGCAGCAGCCATCGCCTGCTCCGTGCTGGCCTGGCCCTGCCAGGAGTCCATCTCCACAGCTCACAGCTGCCCTCGGGCAGCAGGGACCCAGTGGGGCTGGGTACAGAGCCCTGTGGCTGGTCTGCAAGTCACTGCAATGTGTCATGGCAATCAGGAGAAGGTAATAAGGTGTCATGCAATTAACAAGGGCACTAAGTGGTCCTTATATAAAAATTTTCCCAGCAAACTGAAAAGTGTGTTCACCAGCTGGAGGGAAAGAGACTTTCTTTTTTTCTTTTTTTTTTCTGTTCTTTTATTTTGATTGCTTTTGGGTTTTTAAAATTTTTGTGGGAGGGATTGTTTCAGGTGGGCTTTTGAAGAGGATTTTTTTTCAAGTGCTGCTATATTCCTTTTCTTTTGTATTCTCTGCATTGATGATCCCAGAATGGCAGAGTGGTTGAAGTTGGAAGGGATTTCAAGGCTGCCTTGTTGTGTTCCCTGCTTAGGCAGAGCAGCTGCCTGGGACTGGGTTCAGCTGGGCCCACCAGTACCCCTAGGGCCTTTGTGCAAAGCTGCTCTCCAGCCAGTTGGCTCCCAGTACGTGCTGGTGCCTGGGATTGTTCCCCTGCAGGGGCAGGACTGTGCACTGTCACTTGCTGGAGCTGACCACTTCTTCAGCCTGCAAAGGTCCTTTGGAAGGGCACCATAGCCATCTGGCCATCCAGTGTGTCACATGTCACCCGGCATAACCTCACTTCAATTCTAGTTTTTAAGCCCTTCCTGGGAATGAAGAGTCCTCCATGTCCTTTTTGGGTCTGTAGAGGTGACCAAAAAGAGACCAGTGGAGCTACCCACGTTTTCTGTCCGGGGCATGGATTTCTCTGACAGAAAAGTTCTAACACCTTGTCACCTGACGAGCCCCAAACATGCTCTGAGCTGCTTGCACAGAAGGCCTTTCAAATAGATCTGGACCAGATGGAGAGGTTAATTTGTGAAAACAATAAGCTAGGAAGGATAATCTAAGGATAGCTGGTCTCACCTTTGCACTCAGGCCCCCATTATCTCTCTGTGCCTAAGCTTCACTTCTTTGACTGTGGTTTGGTGGCTGCCTGCTGCTCTCTAGGTGGGAGAGGAGGAGAGGAGGTCTTGTGCACAGCTGTATCACACTGCTGGGTCCCCAGGCTGTGCTGGAAAAGAAGAGCACGCCTTCTCTGGAATTTTATCCTCAGGGAGTAAGCATCATTTTGTTTCAGCCACAATCTCCACTGCCTGGCAGCTGCCATTTGCCACGAGTGGAAACAAGTGCTTAAGCTGGGGGGACCACGAGAGGAGACCAGGTGTTCTGCCCATCCGAGGTGTGGCTTGGCCTGTACTGCTCCTGCCCTGGATGATGTCCCTGAGTCCACGAGAGGAAGATCTGGCCCTTGGGAGAGGGTGACAAGGGGGGGATGGTGACCCAAAACAGGCAGGGGAGCCACACCAGCTCTGCACCGTGTGCTCGATTCAGATGCCCCAAGCTGTCATCCTCCTGCAGCAGGGAGGCATTCCAAACAGTGCTGGTCCTGATCAAACAGGGGCTTAACAGAGGCCTTCTCCAGGAGCTGCCAGGGCTGAAAAGCAGCCCTGTGTCACAGAACACGGGGAAGCACAGGCCGTTGTCCCTGCTCCTGGCCCGCGCTGCTTATCGGCGGCACAGTGGGAGCAGCTCCATTAGGGATGTTTGCTCTGCCCGACTGCAGCAGTGTGATAGGGAATGTGTGAGGCATCAGGGCCCTGACACTCCCCACAGCCACTGCCAGGGCTAGGGACAGCCTGTGCAAAGGCAGATCCTGGCTCCCATCCTCAGCCTCACTGCGTCCAGCCCATGGCCCACCATGTGCCCACCTCTTCCATCCTTTCAAGCACATCTGCTCTGCCTCAATTTCCCCAGTGCACCCCACCCTAGCCTACACAACGGGTTTGGGAAAGCCCCCTGCCCACCTCCTAACCCCTCAAACTCTTTGAAAAGCAGAAAGGACTGCTCGTTTTTTGCTCAGCTATTTGCAAACCCCAGTACAAGGGAAGGAAGCTGGTCCTGCATGTGGTGCTGGGATTGCACCCCAGTCTAGAGCCCCTTCTGAGCTCCCCTTGGCTCCTCCTCACCTCATCCTCACCAGTTTCTCGGCCAATTTCAGGAATAAACCTCTGGCTATTGGCAGGGGACTCTGACTCAGTGCATGCCTTAATAACAGGTTATCAGCCATATTGATCCTGCTCCCATTTCTGAGTGCTGGAGAGGAGGCTGCAGCTCTCCTGCAGCTCCAAGAGAATGATCACCATGACAGCCTTCTGGAACCTGTGTACCCCAGAGCACCCTTTAGGACGTGGAGAGCTTTCTTGGGATGATGTGGACTCTTGGAAGAGTTGGGGCTGGGTGTCTCTTTTGTGCTGTCATGAAGGGGACCACATTTCTGCATTTTGCCACATTTCCATTTTTAAGCACGGAAATGGGGGGCTGGATGGTGTATTGCTTACTTGCTGTGCTGTCCCTTTCCTGCCAGGTAACTCCTGAACTATGAACAACGCTGCACTTGTGCCTGTTGGGGGTCAAAAAGTGCCCTGCACTTTCTTTGAGGTTCTTTCATGGAGATGCTTCTCAGCATCCCTGTGAAATGAAATCTATTCTAGTGAACAGAAAACTGCTGTGAGATGGAATGCTTGGGGACCTAGAGGGATGTTAGGGGCAGTTGTGCTGAAGCCAATGGGATGAGTCCTTTTACACCCAAAGCTGTAAATTTTCAGGTATGCTAAAGCTCACTCTGGAGAAAAAATTGGAAAATATGACAATCTGGGGGAAAATTCTTGGTTTTTATGACAGGAGCCTTTGATCCTCCTAGATATGCCACATGAGTGACTTGGGAAGCAGAGGTTTGGTTACAGTCCTGAAGAGTATGGGATCAGTAACAGCCAAACCAACCATAGGAAAGTGTTAAACTAACCTTCTGCCATCCCATTATCAAAAAAGAAAAGAATAAAAAAGGAGATAATCCTTGTTTAAATATCACAAGCAGCAGCTGAGTCAGTGGGAGCTTTAGACTGGAAATGTCAGGGAGGAATTTAGATTTTCTGAGCAGTCGCTGCTCTGCAATTATCATAAGGCACTTACAAGGACCCCTTGTCTCTTGTTGCCCTCAACACGCATCTGCAGGGAGGGGGAGCAGAGAAAAAACACATGGCCCTACTGGGGACAGATAAGGAAATCCAAACTCCATCCCACTAAAGGCACAAGGCAAATCCCTTCAGGCTATGGTCAGGCTTCTGCTGCTGTTCAGGTCAAACGTAGATAGGGAGGAAGGGAACAGGGAGGTGGGGGAAGGCAAACCCACAGGGGAGGCAGGGAAGCAATATATATGAGAAAGAGGAGAAAATCATATCCTGCCTCCTCCTATAAAGGTATTTATTTGATTTTGGTGATGTTTTGGAAGTAGGAACAAGAAGGGAGGCAGAACAATGAAGATCCGGGGAGTTTTTAGCCTCTCTGTAGTGCTTTTCCTCCTGGACCATCCCACCTTGTTGCCATCCAGCACGTCCCTGATGTAAATTAAATAAGGGAAAGTACTATTAAACCTCCTGATGCAGGCACTGCCAGCACTGAAGGGAAAGGGGAAAGGATGAGCACTCCAACCACGTAATTTCTACCACATTAAGTGATGCAGAGAGATGAATTTTCCTAGCTGGTACGCAGGGAAAGGTGGAAGACTTCTTCTGCAGTGGTGATGTATTCTTACCTGTCTTTTCTCAGGAAAAATGCCAGGTTTCTGAAACCTGGCGCAAGGTGGAAGGAGCCCAGCCATGCAGTGCCAATGGGTCTGGGGAGGGGTCTGCCTTCCCTTGCTGGGGCTCCCTGGCTGGGGGCAGTAGGTGCCCTGTCCAGCTTTGTGCCCAGTGGGTCCCCACAGGCGGGTCTCCTCCTGCACAGCACACAGGCTGTCCATCCCTGCTAGTCTTACCCTGTCCTGTCTCGGACAAACCCTTCGAGGGAGGCACCTGTTCTGGTGAGGACAGCTAAGGCAAAGGGGAACACAGCAGTCCAAAAGCCCATTTGGCTAGCTTGCCATCACTATTAAAAACATATGTCCTACTGCTGACTTGAACTTTTCTTCTTTGCCTAACTTTCAGCTATTGATCTTTTTTGTTCTCTTCTCCACTAAGACCTGTATGAATCTAAAAATCCCTAGGGATCCATGTGTGTAACCGACAGTCCCATCATTTGGGAGGATAGGAAAAATAATCTCATAAATGCTTTTCCATGACATCATCCCAGCAGCTTAATGGCAGAAGTACTGAAGTCAGGCATATTGTTCCAGTAGAGATCCCAGACTCTTTTCTTTCTTTACTTTTCATGACTATGAATCAATAAAACATTGTTGATACACCTTGAAGATCCAGAAGAGAAGCACAGGGCTTTGATGAGTCATCCCCTTAAGCCTGCTAGGTGGAATGAACCTTGCCATGGATGATGCATTTGCATCCATTCTCTGAAAAGGAGAGGAAAATATTTTCTTGTGCTCTTTTTTAATGTATTTATTTACTTGATGGCTACCTGTTAGGAATAACAGATGAGATCCCAAGCAGATGTGAATCAGTAGGAAAGCACTGGCTTCACTGTGAAATGATGGTGATAATTTCCGGTAGAGATCTGGTTGTGTCCTTGTAATAAATCTCACTGTTCTATGCTGAATGCAAAACATCTTCCTGTGTATAAACAGAGAGAGGAATAAACGTTTGTATGAAGTCAGTATGGTGACATTTTCATAGGTCTGAGACCCTTTGTGTGACACGTAACACTAAAATCACATCAGACCTTTTGTTTGACAGGGGGATGGTTTTTATCTTCCAGTGCCTGAGGAGAGAGGGAACTGACTGAAGTAAGAAGTGGATGATTTGCTGTTCACATGGAAGTAGCACTGAGCTGCATTTTGCTGGGCCACCTCGGTGACCTGAGCTGTTGTTTCAGAAGATGAGAAAAGGGGTAAGAGGAGAGGGAGGAAGATGAATCTATGTCAGAGAAGGTACATGTTCATGAAAATGGAGTGTGTTGGGCAGACACTGACAAAGCTCTGATGGAAAACCCTTGTCCTCTTCTAGCATCATTTGCTTCCACAGCTGGAACAGCAGGGATGGGTGGCCAGGAAACTGAGGGGAAAACAACACCCAGAGGAAGGGACCAGGAGCTGATATGGAGCTGAGACCCATCCCAGCCACACTGTGCAGCCTTGCAGTCAGGTCCTAAGTCACAGGTGACCGTGGGCTGAAGTCCCTTCAGGTCCCATCATCAGATTTGGCCATGCTCAGACCAGTCCAACACACAGTGCAGGTTTCCTTCTGGAAGGGCAGTGGGAACCTCACCAAGTCTTGTCTTTCTCCTTTCTGATGCTGCTTTGAGTTATATAAATTCTGTCTTACTCCATGGCATGGATGAATGAGCAAGAAGGTTGAACATGCCAGACACCATGGTCACCAGCAATGAAGAGACTAAATTCCCCAAAACCAAAAAACTTTCAGGGATGAATACAGCAGGACGAGGACTTAATAAACTTGGCAATAAAATGGGGACATGTCCTTAACTTTCTTTTTTCATCTACAGGAAGAGTTGAAAAATTGAGGTCACTGTAAATCTCTTAGTGCTGGGACTTCCAAGGGTCTGGAGAAAAATAAGCAGTAGCAGGAGTTCCTTTTCCACATGTATTCAGCAATGCAAAGGCCTGATGGACTACCAGGCATCAGGTGAGAGGAATGAAAGGAGGTGAGAGCCAAATATTTCTATTGATTTCTGCATCTCTTGCCCACCATTAACTGGTTCTTCACAGCTGAAGGTCACAGCAATTACCAGCCTGGTGGCAGAAGGCAGGAAACGAAGCAGTGAGTCAAATGACTTGCCCACGGCCATGAGCTGAGCTGTCAGAAAGGCAGTTCCCAGTTTCTGTGTTCATGGCTGGCAATAGAATTAGCTGTGGACATTTGATTCCTCTTGTCATAATGTTTTGGATCTTTTCTGCTGCTCTTTAGCTGCACAATCTTTTTTTGTTTTTTTCCAAAAAAAGCAAATTGACTGTCAAACTCAATGTTCAAAAATCCTGTGCCAGACCTCCATATGATAATTACTGTTTCTTGAAGGTTTTTCCACCTTTCTAGGAGCTCGTAGAATTCTCTTCAGTCTTTCCTCACTTCTCAAAAGGTTTGCATTCAATTTTATTTTTTTTAAATAAAGTAAACTCCAGGAACTGGGAGTAAAATATTTGGTGTCACAGACTTATATAAAATCAGGAGTACTGGTGGTGCAGAAAATCTGTTGCAATACACATAAATTGCCTTTCTGCACAAAGATGACATTCTCTGATGATCTTGTTAAAGAAACTGCCCACAAGTTGAAATACAGTGGGCCAGAGGTGACATCAATTAATTTTACAACACCACTAAATGGCATGTTCCAAGAGGTGTGCATTATATTCCACCACCTGCTTCTGACTCTCTGCTTGCTGGCCACATTTCCGAAGAGAAAATTGCTCCTAAGTGCTTCCCCATTGATCTGAGACAAGATGGTTGTTTTGGATTCTGCTGTGGCAGGTGAATCATCAATACAATATTTCTGAATTTTCACTTGCCTCTTCCAGGTCCATTTGCTAAAATAGAGAGCTGGGTTTGCTTCTGAAAACTCAGGGCTAAATTCTCAGTTCCTGAGAAGAGTTTGTTTTCCCCCTCCATCCAGCTAATCTCCAGTCCCTTTGAAAACCCTTTCCCCAAACAATTCACTGTTATCCTGGAAATCAGGTTATTTTCCTCTGCAAAAACTTCCCAGAACTGTATTTTCACTGTTTTCCAATGAGTGAAGATTCAATGTGTTTTGAGGCAAGATTTGAGCAGCATGGGCACAGAATTTTGTGTCTGAATGTGAAGATGAAAACAGTTATGAGACCAGCCCCATGCTTCAAAACAGGGTGTAGAAGGACATTTTTTTGTGGTTACAGGAATATTCTCAGGTTTAGCTAAAGGCTAATCTGGTCTTCTGAAGTGTGAAATCTCTGACATGGATGTTTGCATTCAGCTGCTGAGGGTATTGGCCTTGGTCCTTAAGCCATTGGTTGGCATCTGTGGAGCAGATCTCTGCTGTACACTGCATTGTGAAAATGCACTGGCACACACTGAGGCAAAATGTCATTGGAGGAGGTTGCACTGCCCTACTCCATCATCTATAAAAAAGTGCATGTTTTTTTTTTTTGTTTTTTTTTTTTTTTACATAATTGGCTGTTTTAATTTTGCCTTGGAAGATCAACCCCTGAACAGAGACCCACCACGTCCCAGAGGTTGCCTCTGCAGTGGAGGGGATGGCAGAGCTTTTCGCCCAGGGTGGCACAAAGCATCTCTCTGCCCTGCCCTGCCCTGCCCTGCCCTGGATGTTAGCACATCTCTGCTGCTTGCAGTCCCCCTTCCCCAGGGCTCATCTGTCGTGAGGCAGCCTGAGCACAAAATCCACATTTTCTAGATAATAAGAGGCTGCGAAGTTAAGAGGAAGGTGAGCATTTTAATTATCTCTTTTATTTTTTTCCCTCCTGATGCTGTCCCAGTCTTAGGGAGGATGCAATGATGTGAAGGCCTGAGGTGTCATTATGGGTTATTAAACTCCTTTGTGGCACTTGGGGATGTTGAATGGAGCCGTGAAGGGAGAAGAGGAAAAAACATCTCTTGATGGAGCTGGCTCACCCCCCTATAATTGCTTCAAAATTACGGCAGACTGTAATTATTCATGCTGTGGAGGGGGAAGAGGGAGAGAGAGCAGGTGGGTGGAAGAGCAGTGAGGGTGCCTGGGCACCCCTCATGGCTACCAGGGTTGCCTTGGTTGTGATGGGAGACGGCAGCTCGCCCTCACTCAGAGTACACCTTCCCTTTCTGGGCCTTGCTGGGGGACTGTCACAGCACAAACCCTGTCCCTGCAGCTCCCTGGCCCACCAGAGAGATGCCCAACTCTTGCCCAGTGCCTTTGCCACTGGTACATCCTGGGGCTTGCACCAAGATGACAGGCTGGTTCATGGAGATCACTCTAGCTCCCCACAATTAGGGGTGGATGTTTGGCAGGTGGGGTTCCCCCTTGGTCCCCATACCCGAGGTGCCCAGAAATGGTGATTATTGTAAACAATGCTTGAGGATGGGACATGGTTGGATGATCTACTCGATAAATTGAGCCTTGCACCGTGGTGGAAAGAGATTTTAAAGATAGGCTTGTACATACTGATTGTCGTCATAGTTATGCTTATAGCAGTGCCTTGCCTGCTCCAATGCAGCCACAGATATTGATACCTTGTTTTTATCTCTGCACCACCAATCCCACAGCCCGTGGCAGGTGAAACCAGCCTCCACAGGACCAGCAGTACTTTGCACCTTAATGCCTTTCCTGGCTTGTTTCTGGGTCTGCTTCACCCTCGACGGAAGCACAGTCAGAGCATCCCAGTTTATGGACTTCTCTGTCTGGGGACTAGTGCAGGGAAACAGTGTCCAGCCGTGTTTGCCATGGCAGCTTTATGTCAGATTAATCCCTAAAAACACACAGCTGGATACACATGGCACCCACACACATTCAAGGGTGGTCATGTGGTTGGAGTATGAGAAACAAAGCAGTGATGGAGACCCATCCATCTGCTGTATTTCCTTTGTAAAGCTTCCTAAAGGTTCCTCTTCCCTATTAGCAAATCTGGTAATTAGTCAAATGTGACAGAAGCTGTGACAAACCTGTCTTGGTTTAACCAAATAGACTTACACCCCCCCAAAAATCATGTTTGATATCAGCAGAACTTAAACATGGACCCAGGCAGGTGGTTTAGGGAGATGTAGACACACTGAGAGATGAAAAATTCTAAGATGTGGCTGGTTTCCAAAAAGATGGGAATTTGCCTGCAAAGGACACAGGTGGGAAACGTGTTGAACAGCTTTGCACTGAACTGTCTGGGAAAAAGTAAAATCCTTTTGCAACCATGCTGACAATTGCTCTGAAGGACATCCAGCCACCTTGCTGCCCAAAAGGAGGACCAGCTTCCCTCCTTTGTCAGCTCCTCCAGGACAGGAGAACCACCATGGTTTTTCACTCTTATCAGAGTGTGAATTTCCTACCGTGGCAATCTCCTCGTGGCAATCTGGGCGTTTTGCCTTTGGTTTCATGGGAAGCAGAACTTTGGCTCCATGCTGGACAGCATTTCCACACAGTGCAGGACTCTCATCACCAGACAGAGATGGGGCAAGCAGATTAGCAGGGTTTAAAGAAAAAGAGAGTTGTATGCCTAATTTGCCAACAGTAGGAAGACAAGGGAATAAAAATCAAGGGCTTTGGGATGAGATAACGAAGTAGAAGGACTGATGGTCTTGAATAAAGTACAGGATTTCAAAAGGGAAGTAATAACATGCAACGAGACAAAAGGAAAAGAGAAAATATATTCAGAGAAATTCCACCTAGTCATACAATAATCTTGAGAACTTGTTTGATGTTATCGGCACATTTTAAAGCCTCTGCTTGTCAGAAGAGCTTTCATATGTAATCTCTGAATAGGTTACAGCCTGCAGGAAGGCTGAGTGGCTTGTTCTGTTCCCATATTTACTATTTTTCCAATTTTCTCAATTCTTTACATGAACTGACATTTTAAGGCTATCCTCTTAGCAAACTTATTACAGATTTGGATAACTAGAGCTTGCTGTGATGGCTGATTTTAGGTTTATCCTCACTGGCAAATACTTCTCTAAAGAGACCTTAAAGCCAAGTCAGTTTCCAAAAATAATAAGTCTAGCAAAATTTTTTTTTTTCTGATTTTAAGGTAAGAAAACAGCATGAAGGAAAAGGGATTAAATTAATAAATTAATTGAAATTTTGTTGTTGTTCTTAAATTGAACTGAAAACCTCAAATGAAAAATGTTGTGATTCCATATTCTCTACATGCTGTTTTAAAGGTAGTGCAAGCCAGAATAATTCATCCACAGTTAAAACTTGATTTGGTAAATACATTCAAATGCAATTCTTGTAATTCTCCCCCTACCCAAGTCCCTATTTCCTTTCCAAATGAAATCCCAGTGAAGCTGGCCCAGTCTTGGCAACACCCTTCATTGACAATGCTTCTTTTTAACAGGTATTACTCTAGCAAAGTCTCTGAATAGTTTTAGCTAAATATTTCTTGACAACCTAGTCTAACCATGGCTTTTCATCCTTAATACCTTTTCAGCTTCATCCTGGATTGTGAGGAAGAGCTGTGCCCTTTGCCCTCTTTCTATGCCCCCTTTACTGGCGTTAATGATGTTACAGAATCCCCACTGAGGTCTCTTCACTGGTGCCTCCCATGAAAGATACCTGAGCATTATTTTTGTGGCCTCTTTTGGAGTGGGTTCTTTTCTTCCTTACAGCCTTCAGAGCCCTGTTCCTGGCATCCCAGCCTGTCCAACAACCATGGTTCACCTCAGCCAGGGACACAAAAATAAATCAACCATAGCATTCTGCTAATTTGTATCCCCCAAGAGGAGGGTCCTCAAAGACACCCCAGCAGACAGGAGGTGGCTGAGCCTGCAGTGCTGCTCCTTGACTGCCTTCTGGGCAGTAGAATGCCCTAGAACCTGCTCCCAAAATTTTTTCTGAGAAAACCTTGCAATACCAGGCAACATTACCCTCCATTGGTTTGGTGGGTTTTATCTTGTGTTTTGAGCATCCAGGGTTTAGCAGAGAGCAAACAGACAGTTTAGGAGACTCAGAGGGGATTAGGGATGAAATTAAAGCAAAAGCAAGGGCTGTTCTCAGTGTGTGAGGTGATACCACACGTGAGGACACAGAGGCTGGGGACAGATGAGCCACGATGGCTGCTTAACTCCTTCCTCTGGTTTTTACTGTACTGACCAGCCAAGTGCCCTCAGCACCTGCAATAAGAGAAGATACTCCACATGACTTAAAATCAATTTTGTCTCACTACTGAACCAATCTTTAGCTGCTGCCAACTGCTTACTTCAGGTTCAACTCCCACCAATGATTTTCCCAATCTGCCTTGGTGGGGCAGGCAGTGTTGGTCACGCTGCCTGCTCCCTGGTGTTTGGCAACATCAACAGATTTGCATCCTCAAGGATGCCAGTGGGTTGTTGTTCCTCCAGAGCTTTGGCACTGCAGAAGTCATCAGCAGGCTGGCACAAACTCAGCTGTCCTGCTGAGTGCAGGATGAGCCACCAACCCTGCCAGATGTCAGCGCTGTGGTCAGCAAGGTTGCAGGTGAGTTCTTGGGCAGTCAGCTCGTGAAAGGCCACCAGCTTCCCCACCACAGGGATTTGTGCCAGTCAGTGGCCTGTCAGCAGGATGGAGGTGGCTCACACAAAGCACAGCCTTGCATTCCTGCAGCGCTTGTTTGGGTGGGACAGCTGCTGCAAATCTGATCAGAAAAGAATGCCAGTTTTACTCACAACAAAGCAGAGACCCTGGGATGGGTCTGACCTGCCACACACTGTCAGCCCCAGCTGCACTCAGGCATTTGGTCCCTTAGGAATTACTGCAAGAGGAGCAAAGCACTTAGGAAGGCAGGGCTGCGAGGGTTTTTCCAGGTTATTTCCTCTAAAGCCTTTTTCATTTCTGAGGAGTCAGATTCTGCCCTCGTGCTGTCAGAGTGACATGGCCAGATGAAGCTCTGAGGTGGTGGGGGAGCCCTGGAAGGCACAGCTGTGTTCTCTATTCTGACACACAGTTGTCAGGAGCCGGGTGCCGGGAGGTGCTCACACAAAAACGGCATCCAGTCCCGCAGCTGCCTTGCGGGAATCAGTGTTATTTTCCTATTACTTTACTGCCTCCGTGACAAGGCAAACAAGGGGGGAAAAAGGCTGGAGAGGGCTAAATCTCTCCCTTCCTTTTATTTCATCCTTTCACAGATGAAAATCCTTTCATGCAACTCCCAAGCTGGGGAAGCAAATGTGCCAGACTGAAACATGTAATGAGAATGAACTCCATCCAGAAGTGGGGGGGAGAGGGAAAGGAGAGGAGAGAAGGGGTAAATTAGAGAAGAAATCTTTTGGATGCAGGCAAACAGGTGGGGGATTGTCTGGTCTGTGAAGGCAGGGTGTCTGCAATCTTTGTAGCGATTAGATTTAATGGGACAGACACGTTTCTCTCCTTCACATCCCCTCCTCCTCTCAGCCCGAGGGGGAGAAAGGAGGGAGGTGGTGATGGGGAGGTGGCAGGGGAAGAGAAGATTTGAAAGAGTCTTTGACGTCAGCCCTGCCCTATAAAAAGCTGGCAAGGAGCTGGAAAGCAGACAGCAGAGCTCGTGGAAGAGCAAAGATGCCAACCCCGAACATCTCCACCTCTGCAGCCAAAGGCTTCCGCAGGGCGGTGTCGGAGCTGGACTCCAAGCAAGCCGAGGCCATCATGGTAAGACAACCCTACCCCACTTCTTTCCCTCCCCCTCCAAAAACCACAGCCTCTTCCATAGCTGTAGGCAGAGGCAGGCAAGGATAGATGGGCCAACACTTTGTGGGACTTCCCCAACATGGGCACATCTGGGCTCCAGGCTGGCAAAGGGAAATTACTCCAACAGTTCGCTCTACATACTGATACATGTGAAATGAGAACATTTAAGGGGGTGAAAACTTGAAATAATGAAACCACCTCAACAAAAAGTAAGGTGAACAACCCACAGACCTAAGGTAAGAATAGCAAAGAATACCCCTGTGAAAGGCAGTTTGAAGATCTTAATAATTTCCAGGTTTCAAGGCATTAAACTGCAGAGATTTCACCTGTTTTAGCATAATAAAAAAAGTGGGGCTCTCATTTCAGACAGCACACAAGGCACAGGCAGTTTAACTTGTTTGTTCATGGCTGCTGTATCCAGTTTATCTCCCAGAACATCCTTCCCCCATTTCTGTTCCCAGTCCTCCTTGATGTGTTCTCAGCCCTGTGTTTAGCCCAGGGAAAGCTCCTGCACACACCAGATCTGAATGTTTCAGGGAGAGGAGAGGAGTGTCAAGTGTCTTTAGAAAGCCAAGCCTGGTCAACCCATCAGACTTGCTGTAGGGACAGGGACATTTCAGCTCTTAACTTCGAAGCCTTGCCAGGCAGGATGAGCTTGAAGTCTCCCAGTATTGGACGGTCCTGTGGGGCAAAGATGTGGATAGGCAGCAGGTGACAATGCAGGAGCCAGAGCAGCCAGTGGCAGCGGGTGCACCAGGAGGGGACCTTAGGAATAGAGATGGGTGAGGTAGCAGATATGTTTGGCAGATACCTACAGTGTGACTCCAGCAGGTCACTCTCAGAGCTCCCCATTTCTCTCCCTTATACCTGCTGCCTTTTTCACCCAATCTCCTCTTAGCCCTGTGCAATGCTCTGCCTCACTAAAATCAACCACTATATTGGGAGAAAGGTTGTGGACAGTGGAGTTTGCTGGAAAAGAAGGGAAACATTTAGGTAACAAGGAGGTAAGCTTGCTTTCTCTAACAAATGGAAATCAGGGAAGGCTTCCCTCTCATGCAGTCCTTTTCATTCCACAAAATAATGAACACTCGAGTGGCCCTTGAAAACCTGACATTTTCCAGGCAACTTGTAAAATCCATATTTGAGATGCTCAGTGTCTGGAGAAGTGAGGAGTGTTTGGTTATTGCACCCTCTGGGGTGCTGCTCTGTGTATTATGGAAAAATGGACCACTGAACATCGGGGCCAGGGAGCTCATGTTCAACAAATGGGCTGACAAGAGTGAGGCAACCTGCTTGGGGTGAGTGGCTCCTCCAGCCTGGAGGGTACATAAAACCTTAGCCTGTGATTGGTTTTGAATGAAAATTTTCAGAAAAGGGAAAACAAATAAAATTAAAACTTTGCCCTGTGAGGATCACTTTGAGAGCTGGATGCATGAAAAGCTTTTCTCTTTGCTCTCACCTAGCACAGGAGATCTCCACAACCCTGCCTTCTACCAGGCAAGAGGCATGACTCTGCATTTGTACATGACATGGCATGTCCCTGGCTCTTGTGTTGTCACTGTGACCATGGGTGATCTGCCCCACAGCCATCACCCACCATCACATCACCTCCAGCAGCTCTGAGGTGTTACCTTGCCAGGGGAGCTGCAAACTGGGGGGAAACCTAGACTTCTGCAATCCCAGAACTCCTCTACACCAGCAGGTATTTTACATGTCAGCTGGGCCATCAAACTCCATGGAAAAATGGAGTTGGTTATGTATTAAGTTTTTCTGCTGCTAATAGTTTTTGCAAGAGACCCTGGGACTGTAGTTAGGGCAGAGTTTGGCTACAGAGCCAGGCAGGAGACAGCCATTGGAGCCAAAAAAGCAGCAAAAAGCACCCAGGCAATGGGTGGGACATTAATGTCCCCAGTCTTTACAATCCTTCCTGATTGCTTCAAATAATGAGCTGGGGGGAAAGAAAGCAACAAAATAGCTCAGAACACAGAATTTTTAATGACAATATGCAGGTTGGGCACTCTGACCTGCAGCAAATTCGAGGAAAGAAAAATGAACAAACCCTTCATAAGAGGTGCAAACTAGCCTTCAGAAGAGGTGAATGAGTCAGGCCCTGGTTAGGCAAATAAATGCTTTGCAAAATCAAATTACAGTTCTCACTGTAGCCAGATATGCACTCAGGGAGGGAGTTTGCAAGGCAATTCTGAAATATCATATAATGGTGCCTTTGGAAGAAAGAAAGGCATTTATCAAGAGATCGGTTTGGTTGTTATATATGCCACATTCCTTATTTCCAGCAAAAGGAGAAAATAGCCCAATGAGCATAAATGTGAGGGGCAGATCTGAGGACAGTGAGGTGGGGAACACACAGCCAGGCAGCGTCCAGCTGGCAGAGGAGGCAGCAAGCAGGCAGATTCCTCACAGCCCTCTTCTCCCAAGGAAAATTCAGCCTTTTTTGCTTTGTTTTGATTTTTTTTTCTCAATTTACCTACTTAAACTATGCCAGCATGCAGCTACAAAACTTCCAGGACTCCTTGACAGGAACCAAAGCCCCCACCCTGCCTGCCAGGGTCCACCCAGCCCCAGCAGATGTGTGGGACTGGCTGAATCTGCTTCTCCTGGTGCAGCTTTTCTGTCACCCAACCCTGATATTTTAAACCCACACAGCTGGATTTTAACCTGGTTTGCATCCTAAATATGGGGGTTTAATTTGCCTTCTCTCCCCTCCTCCTACCCAGAAGTAAAATCCTGCTGCACCTCGGGGCACCGTGTAACAAAGCACCCTTGGGTAAAGCACTGCCTGGCTTGGGATGGCTGTGGAGCTCATTTCTGTGGCTGGCACAGGGCACAGTTTGCCCTGCTTATTGCAGGCACCTTAAAGTAAACACCAGCTTAGCTTAAAACACTGCACTGATGGAAAACACACACTTAAAGCCGAGCACATGCTCACAAGATTTTTAAAGTTATGACTGAGATCACCTGATAGATGTCTGCTCTCTTTGGGCACGAATAACACCAATTCAGACAAGCAGCGGCATGCACTTTTTTGTTAGAAGGTGCCTTATTTGTTCTGTTCCCTGAGGAATAAAGGGGGAATCTAGAAATATAATTTTGGAGGGGTATCTTTACTGAAACAGGAGAAGATAGAGGTGTGTGGGCTGGTGCCTCGATGTGCTGAGCTTTTGAGGCTGCATTTAAAGTGTCAGCTTTACACTGCTGAAGCAACCAAGAGGATTCTCACAGGAAACGTGAATTACTGATAGTGGGCTTTGAAAATCAGAGAGCAAATAAACTTAGTAGTCAGTCAGGCTATCTTGTTAAAAGGAAAACACTCTTAATTTTCACAAGGTAGGGAAAGCACTGTTTAGTTAGCATGTTCTAAATATTTTCAGTATAATCACAGGGAAAACTGCAGCCAGTCCCACTGCATGTCCTTCTTCAGTGCTGTGCCAGGTTTCTTTTAGCAAGCTCTGGAGCTTTGTCATCTGGTTTGGGTCTTGAACACAGAAAACTGGAACCAGATGCATTGCCTCTGAATAGAAAACTGGTTGTAAAAAGACCAAGAACAAATAAGTTGGTATATAAGCTATTTGTATAAAAAGAAACAGCAGTGATTGAAATAGTTCGTAGGTCACTATAAGTGTAAACAGGTGTCCTGACATGACCTCAGGCACAGAGTTGCATTTTAGGTTCAATTCCAAGTAAAAGAAATCTGCGGGAGTTTGTTCAGACAAAACAAATCTACAGATAAGTGGGAGGAATTCATTTTCTGGGGTATATGGTTGTGGTTTCAATTACACTTCAATGGATAAGCATCCACTTAATGTCAAAAGTAAATGTCACATTGGATCCTGGGAGCAGTTTTGCTAAGCTGCCCTGCTAATACACCTGCAAACAGTTCCTGTTTCCTGGCCAAGCCACAGCTGTGGGCTTCACCTGTCCCTCACAAAGTTTCTTTTCTCAGATGACCTCAGGTTTATCTGATGTCTCTCGACTTGAGTTAATCGGACACTTGAAAACCACATAAGGTTGTTTCCAGGTTTTGGTTTTTTCAGAGGGTATTGAAAACTGTTGCTAGGGGAGGTGAGAGGAGAAATCCACTCTCCAGTTATGCTAGAAAGATATTTTACATAGTTTTGTTTTTTTTAACCAAAGATTCACATTTCTGAAAGTTCCATTCTAAAACCTCAGTCATCATGAGCAGATCTTCCTCTACAAAGCCAGGCAAGTCAGTCCAGGCTTTCCCTGCTTCCTCTGCTGACAAATACCAGTCACATCTCATCCAGCTACTGGGAATGCCTCTGATCTCCACTCTGTGAGCAGTGTTATTTATTTCTGCTCTGCCTTCAGTCTCCACGGTTCGTTGGAAGACGCCAAAGCCTCATTGAAGATGCCAGGAAGGAGAGAGAGGCTGCGGCTGCAGCCACTGATGCTGCAGAGTCCACGGAGACCATTGTATTCGAGGAGAAGGATGGGAGAGCCATGCTGAACCTCTTCTTCATGCTCAAGGGAGCCAAGACTTCACCACTGTCCCGTGTCCTTAAGGTATTTGAGGTGAGTACCTTGGTACTCAAGGAACACACTCCAGGTTTCATGACTGGGCTGTGAGAAGCATCACTTGAGTGTAATAAAAAAGCCTCAGACTAGGTCTGCCTACTTTAAATTATCAGTGAATTGTCTGGTATCTCTGAAGTCATGCTTTGCTCATGGCCCAGTGTATTCTCACTTGCCATCACTAAGAAGGAGGCGTACCTCTGTTTTGCAGTGCTGTTAAGCTCTGGCCTTAATTTTGCTTAATTATTTTCAGTTTCACACTCCAGTCCACATCCTTATGGTTTGCAGTGTACTCTGACAGCCTTCCCCAGTGCTCAGCACTTCAACTTCAGGTACAGGCTCTGATCCCACATTCAAAGCAAGCTGTGTGCTCTGCCTGTCCACAGACCAAACTCACCTCACTTGTAGGTCACTACCATACTGGTCCTCAGTCAAATAGTTACAGAAACAACTTTGCCCTGGGTGTAAAACTGGCATATTGATTTCAAAATTACCTTCTCTATTCTGATTCACATGTTAAAGTTTCTGTTGGTTCCCCTCAAGAGATGCATCCTGTCTATGCCTTTAATACCAAGAAAAACTGGTAACTGAGCTTTTTCCCCCTAGCAGCAATGTAATATTGCATTATATAGGATCTCAGTGCCATGAATGGAAAGACTGAGATAAGTGCTGCCTATTTAAACAGTAATCCAAGCATGACAGCTTGCATTCATGTAGTGTGTTTTCATCCAGAATGATTCAAAAGTGTTTTGCAAATCGAGGTTCTGACATGCGTTTTATTTATGGTAGTTTAATTTCATTGACTTCAGCAATGAGAAGAGAGGACAATTTGTTCCCATTAATCAGTCACGTGGCTTGTAAGGGGCCTCTGGAGGTCTCTGGTCCAACCTCCTGCTCAGAGCATGTCCAGGATGTTTGGGACTTTGTACACTGTACAGAAAACCTGCTACTTAAAAACTGTAAACATACAAAAAGTGTGTTTGGGGGATAAGTATTTCCCTGAAATTGTAGGGCATTCTAGCTAATTATTGCCCATTTAGGTTACCTCTGATAATCTTATGAAAAACATTTAGACCTTCAGCAATTACAATTCCTCTACGAGGACTGTTGAAAGAAAAGCTGTTTTCTGGGCAATATATGGTTCTTGTCTCAAGACTGAAAGAACTTTTATGACAAATTTTCAGACAAAACCCATGTGTTAAGATGACTGGGGTCTCCTTCTCAGAACACACAGATGCCAGATAAACCATGAAAAATCCATCAGTGTAACATTCAACAGGCTGCTCAGTGGGTATGAAACAGATGCGTAAGCTCTTGTACTTCGAAGAGTTTATGTTATACTGCATTTAAACTCTGTAATTTAAACAATTTTTAAAACATCAAGCGAGAAGCTGTGGCAGCTTATGTTCAAATATTGTTTGTTTCTTCCTGGAGCAAAAAAGCTCTTTGAGCTTGTCACAGAGAGAGCTTTAAATATAATAAAAAGACAAGCATGTCAAGTCCCAGCAGAGGAAGATTCATTTCCCAGATCCCTCTGGCAATGCAGGTACAAGATATGAAAGCAGACGGGCATAATGACATTTACCTCATCATGAACCAGGCTGCAGGGAAGCTGGTTTCACTCTTCTGTATGTGTTACATGCAGCTGAAGCATAGGTAATGCAATCACAGCTGTCAGATTAATGCAAAGGTATCGATTGTTGAGGGGACAATGTAATACTGAAGTTGGTAGGTACATTAAAAAACACAGGTAAATTTAATTTACCTGTGGCATCGCATCTGTTCCTTCTCATCTTTTTGCCTCTGATTAACAAAAGAAATCATGTCCCTTCCTCTATCAAAGATCCCGCAGGAACTTTGGGAAGGTTGGGTCATTGCCTAGTGCCTTGGGCTTGTACTGCCAGTTTTCACGGAGCTAAAGAAAATACCCACAAATCTAGCAGGGCCCTTTGTGCGAACCCAGACCAGCGCTGGTGCGGGCGCGCAGGGCAGCCCCGGCGTTCAGCACCACGGCCAGCGCCGCCGCCGGCCCGCGCCCGCCCCGCGGCACTGCGGGACCCCGCCGGAGCCGGGGCACCCAGCCAGGCCAGCACCCACCGACACAGCCCCGCCAACACACGCCTCGAGAGGGGCTGGCGTGGGAAAATGCAACATGGTGCTCTGCCACACCAACCGGTCCTCTTTGCCATGGTGGAATTCTTCTGTTGGTGGTTATTGAACGGCCTCGGTGTTTGGGCAGAAGGAGAAAATGTGGAATTAACGGGTAAGGCTGTTTATACGGGCGGGAGGTGGGGGCTTGAAGAAAACAACAAGAAGGAATCCGTCCCAGACTGGGATTGTTCATCCTGGAAAAGAGAAGGCTTATTGGTGACCTAATTGCAGCCCTGTAATAACTGAAGGGCGTCTAGGGGAAAGATGGAGAGGGATGTTTTATAAGAGCACACAGTGTCAGTACAGGGGGTATGGATTCAAACTGAAAGAGAGTAGGTTTAGGTCAGATAGCAGAAAAAAATTGTTTACTGTGAGGGTGATGAGGCACTGAAATAGGTTGCCCAGACTTGTGGATGCCTGGGAGTGTTAAAAGTCTGGTTGGATGGAACTCTGAGCAACCTGGTTTGTGAAAGTTGTCCCTGTCCATAGCAGGGAGGTTGGAATGAGATGATGTTTAAAGTCCCTTCCGACCCAAACCGTTCTATAATTCTGTGTCCATATTGACATCTTTGGGTAGTAGCAGAAGGTGTTTCAAATGTTTCTTAATGTGGTTTTTTCCTTCTTCTTCTTCCTTTCCATGTCTCAAAAGACATTTGAAGCTAAAATTCATCACCTGGAGACCAGGCTTAGCCGAAAGGCCCGTGAAGGGATCGCTGAGCTGGAATACTTTGTGCGCTGTGAAGTCCACAGCTCTGACCTCAATACTTTCATTAGCTCCATCAAGAGGGTAGCAGAAGATGTGAGGACCACTAAGGAAGACAAATGTAAGGAACTTTACAAACATTTTCACTTGTGCTGAGAGGCTGAGCTCTCCCTGTAGAAACAGGGTGGAGGCTTTGTTATTCCCAGTAAAGGGAAAGGGCTGCTGTGTGCTGAATTTGAGCAAACCAGAAGGGACTGCCTCTGGGATACCTGAATCCTGAAAATAATTTCCCTCCTTATCCTTTTCTCAACAGACTCCATTGTTCATAGCCCATTCTTCTGGTAAAAGATTGAAAAAAACAGAAATGGGAGGTTGAATTTCATGCTTTGCTCACACCTCTCCTCATGAGTTTTCCATCCCTACCAGCCTTTTATATTATAAATGCAAAGTAGTTTCCTACCCATCTGTTAGGACCTCTGTCCAGATTCAGCACTAATCTACAAGACACTTCCTCTGCCATCTTGTCCTATCTGAATATAGGATGATTATTGTAGAATAATATTGTAGGAGACTATCCCTAGAGAACTATGACCAGCAGGATCTCTGGGTGTTTTTTAATGTGAATCATTCAGTAAAATCTACTTTTCACCTTCTTCAGTTTTGCCACAAAATACTCTGCTGAGAAATGGGCAAGGAAGTAATGAAATGCAGATCATGGCATTAGACATGACTCTAGGAAAGGAGCACTGAGATTGTGAAACTACAGCCTGGAAGTAGCTGTGCCATGTTGTATGTGTGCATTTGGTACACCAGATCAGGTGTATCTTATTCAGAGCCCCTCAGATCCCCTTCTTTTAGGGGATCCTCCCTTCCACAGACAGACTGTCACTTTCTCTCTCCCCATAGTTCACTGGTTTCCCAGAAAAATCTGCGAACTGGACAAGTGCCACCATTTGGTCACCAAGTTTGACCCTGACTTGGATCTGGATCACCCGGTGAGTCAGTCTGTGTGCACCCTGTCACACTGAACTCCTGAGCTGCCCCATGGTGAGCCAGTCTGTGTGCACCCTGTCACACTGAACTCCTGAGCTGTCCCACGGAACCAGGGAGCTGAGAACACCCATCAGTGCAGCTGATCAGGGGACTGGAGTGTGACTGCCACCTTGAGAGATGTCTCTACAGCCAGTGGTGAATTTTCCTGGGTGAGAAACTTTAGCAACTGATTAAAAGTCCTGTATCTCTGTTCCTGTTTGTCACCACAGGGCTACTCTGACCCAGTATATCGGCAGAGAAGGAAATCAATAGCAGAGATTGCTTTTCACTATAAGCAGTAAGTCTCCTTCCTAACATTCATGTGAGGATAATGACATGTCAGTGAACCTATTGGGAAGTCATTGTGCTACCTGTATGACACTTCTTTTCCTTTATGTTTTGTCTCCCCATTCAGCCTTTCCAGGTCCTTTTGTGTGTCTCTTCTCTTTCCATTCCAGTCTCTCTTTAATCAAAAAAATATCTGTTGTCATTAATTCATACATTGGTAAGGGTATAGTAAGAATAAACCTCCTGCATAACAAAAGCCAGATATATATCCATCAGACCTCAGCCTTCATTTGGAAATGTAGCATCTCTTTAGAATGCCATCTAGTTTTGACTTCAGTGTTTCAAGTACTGAAAAAGATACCAATGCCCAGAAAATTTGTTCCAAAGGTTCATTATCCTGGTCGTGAAAAAATGTGGGTCTTATTTCTAAGCTGGACCTTGACAGCTTTAGCTTTTACCCAATGGATCACACATGCCTTTCATCTACCAGATAAAATACTGCTATCAGATTTTTTCTTTTTGCTATGAGGGTATTTATAGGCTAAATGATTTGCCTCATAACTCTGTTAAATTAAATAGATTCCAGTAATGTTCTCATCATTGTCTTATATAGATTTAAGACTATGCCTTGTACTCTTACTTAATATTTGTATTCTGATACATGCAGTGATAGCACTCAGCAGGTTCACTACAACATCAGACAGAGTCTGATATTCAGTTAGGTTTGTAAAATATTCCCTAGATCCTATTCAGTGCTGCTGCCTTTCACAGTAGCATTCTCTCTCTGAGCAGGACTTGAAGTGCTGAAAGCAGACTACAGAAATTATATGGGTCACTTCTCTGAGCTACCCCTAAAACTGGTGTGATCCCAGCAAGGGCTTCTGCTCTTGGTTCTCATGTACTTTGCCAATCTGAAGCCCAGAACATGGACACTGATGGTTTTATCCTGTTTAAATACTGAACACACAGAAAGTCACGGTGCCAGAGGAAGAGTCCCAAGTGACACAAGGTTAAATACTGTCCTAAGATGAGGCACCAATTTAAGAGGTCATCTCTAACATCTCACCTGCACGTTAACATTTATGAGCCACTGTGTATCATCCCTTCAGGCATCCTTTCAGGAACTGTGCTTTAGAATATATGAATATCTTGTTTGTCCAAACATGGAAAAGAAAGATTTAGGAAATACAATTGCTAACTATGATGAGAAAAAGCAAAATTGTCATTTCATCAATGCCCATTTACATCAATGTTGAAATTTTTCTTTTCCTGCCATCCTTAACCTTATTGACAATATATTTTTCTGCAGGTCAAATGCATTTTGTTTTCCTTATTAGCTGCTTTTATCTCCCAGCTACCAGTTCATTCTTAGAGCCATCAGATCCCTGAAGTTTAGACATATGAAATGAATTTATTTTCACACACAAAGTCTTTCAATTTTTTCCAGAGAAACCCATTTTTTCCCGCCTTGGTAAATATTACACCTGCTAAACTCTTGCTCATCCTTTGTTCATTCATAATCTCTGACTAGACTCATGCTTTTCTTTGTATCTGTGTATTTGTTGCACCTGTACAAATGACCCAGTACTAAGGCTTTGTGTTTCCTGTCGCCCCCTTGTTTGGTTTTTAAAGAAGATTTAAGAACATCATGCATAGCTTTTCCAGAGTGCTTCCTCTCCTGGGGAAGAGGAGCCTGGCTGGGGCTCTGCTCAGTAATGGTGCCTTTGCCTTGCAGTGGGGACCCAATCCCTCATGTGGAGTACACGGCAGAGGAGACAGCTACCTGGTGAGTGCTGATTTCATGATTAGTGCTGATTTCACCAGTACTGCTTCACCACTAGAAGCTGGGAATTAGAACCCAAACATTTAGGGCATGGCCTCTTGAAAAATGTGTCAGGAGCGCAAGCATCCTACTTAGTGGCTTGTTATGAAAAACACTTTCATGCTGTAGCCTCCAGGAGTTTCCTCCAAAGGAGCTTCCCCACAGAGCAAGGTGGATAATTTAGAGCCCCACTTCTCTTAAGGGTCCTGACTCAGTAGCAGCCTCCAAACAAAGAGCAGTTATCTCAGCTGCAGGAAGAAGTGTGAGGCCCATGGTGAATATCTGTGTGGTACCTCACAGGCCTCAGTTAGGAAAGCACTCCCTTCGAACGTGGTTTTTTCCAGGAGTGTTGCTGCAGGAGTGTTTCTGAAAACAAGGCCAGCTCATATGAGCTGAGTACACAGGCTTCTCAACAAGGTCATCTGGTTCTATTGACTGTCTTCCCAGGAGTTAACCTACTGGGAATATTTTAATTCCAGCTAATACCTTTCATACAGTCTTCTGACCTCCCAGTCAGAAATAGGTCTGTGCAGACACAGACCTGTGCTGCCTTTGCAGGTTCATTTGAATGTGTGTCTGTGTGTTTTCATACCTCTATCAATGTGCAGAGACATAGACTTAGGTGGAGAAAAGCAAAAGGACAGAGCCTAAAGACATGAGTCCCTGGTATTGCATAGCCAGAGCGCAGGAGGGGAGTGGACACATTAACCACTGAATGTCTGCCACCTCTCCTCCTGAAGGAAGGAGGTGTACAGCACCCTGAAGAGCTTGTACCCCACCCATGCCTGCAAGGAGTACCTTGAGGCTTTCAGTCTACTGGAGAAATTCTGTGGCTACAATGAGAACAACATCCCTCAGCTGGAGGAGGTGTCCCGCTTCCTGAAAGGTGAGTACGAGCCCGGGGCGCCCAGGTTCAGGGTCTGCCAGCGGGGGCAGCTGCAGATGGGAAGCCTGAACCCAAAGGAGCAGTGAGCGAGGACAGAGCCCAGGCGGTGGGGCCTGCAGCTAAACACAGCGGGCTGTGGCTGAAGGGCAAACCTGTGGTTAAATGATCCCGCTGAGCACCAGAAGAGCAGGTGCCGTTCCCAGGAGAGCAGACGGACTGGGCTGGTGTAGCCGCAGCGCTGGGGGCAGAGGCCCAGCCGGGGCCGCGCTCCCCGCTCAGTCCGTGCGCGCTGTTTCAGAGCGGACCGGCTTCCAGCTGCGGCCCGTGGCCGGCCTGCTCTCGGCGCGGGACTTCCTGGCCAGCCTGGCCTTCCGCGTCTTCCAGTGCACGCAGTACATCCGCCACGCCTCCTCGCCCATGCACTCCCCCGAGCCGTGAGTATCGCCCCTGGCCTGCTCCCGGGCGGCCCCAGCCGCCAGCCATCGCCCTGTCCCCCCTCAGACACTCTGCTGCTGCTGCTGCTGCTGCTGCTGCTGCTGACTGTGTTTGCCTCCTTTCCCCCCCTCGGCAGGGACTGCTGTCACGAGCTGCTGGGGCATGTCCCGATGCTGGCTGACAAGACATTTGCCCAGTTCTCTCAGGTAAGGTGCTCTCTGCTTTCTCCCCCCGAGAGGTGGGAATCCAAGCCCCAGTGTTGCCACCTAAACCTTTCTTGCTCTTATTAACCATGAGTTCTATGGTGGACCAAGACCCTAAATACTGACTCTGCAACAAAGTGGTTTTAGTCTGATCACGAAGAAGTCCCAGCAGATGCCTGGCACTGCAGGGCAGCAGTATGTGTGGTCTTGAGCCAATAAAAGAGCAATCAATGTCTAAGGCCCTCAGTCCTGATGTTTGCTCCTTCCCTTCTCTTCCCAGGACATTGGGCTGGCATCTCTGGGAGCAACTGATGAAGAAATTGAGAAACTAGCAACGGTAAATTTTCCTCTTTGCTGGATGGGGGGCACAACACCTCCAGCAGTGCTTCTGCGGTATCAAGGGCACTGGTCCAGTTTGGTATTCCAAGATTTGCAGGCCCAGAGCTCCCACCCAAGCTGCCCCATGCTCTTTTCATGATGACTGTGCAGAGCAGAGATCAGTTAAACAGCAGAGCTCACTTGCACATTAACCCAATTTTCTCTATCACCAAGCATCGTATTTCCAGCAGCAGCACTGCTGGGACTCTTTGGGATGGGATTAAATGACATCTGCTTCCTTTGGCTCTCCCTCAGCAAGGTGACCTGTCCTGCCCCAAGGACACCAAACAGCAGCATCTCACAGCAGATGGAGCAAGCCCAGGGACACAGACTCTGTCCTGGTGTAGCAGCAACTTAGTTTAGCACTTTTCTCTGAAAGCAAAGTGTGGTGAGGGGACAAAGAGGCAGATGCCTGTTCCTTTAAACAACCCCAGACCCATGGTGTAAGGGCTCAGAAGTGACTGGGAGATGAGGATGAGGAGCTGTGTCCCTCAGGAATTTTTCTTTTTCTTTTCACAGCTTTACTGGTTTACAGTGGAGTTTGGGCTCTGCAGACAGAATGGAATAGTCAAAGCCTACGGAGCCGGGCTCCTCTCTTCCTATGGGGAGCTCATAGTAAGTCCCACCATAACCTGCCTCTGCTCTAGACCCTGTAGAGGAAAACACCTCCTGCTTCTGCACAATGACTTTCCTCAGTCTGTTCTCCACCTTTGCCTACCCCATATGTGCTCTCCACTCCCCTTAGTCTCATGCTGGATTTTCTCTGCCGTGTTCACAGCACTCCTTGTCAGACGAACCAGAGGTGAGGGACTTCGACCCTGATGCTGCAGCTGTTCAGCCCTACCAGGACCAGAACTACCAGCCTGTTTATTTTGTGTCTGAGAGCTTCACTGATGCCAAAAATAAATTGAGGTAGGACTGGGCAATGAGAGAGACCCAAACAACAGGAGATTAAGATGTTATATATTGAAATAGGGCTTGACATTATGGCTGCTTTCAGACTGAGTTCTCAGAAGTGCTCTGAAAACTTTGATCAGGTCTTCCAAAGTAAAGCAATTCTCCAGATCCTACAGGGAACATGCTTGACATGAATAGATCCATCCAGGGGAAAAAATTAACTTCTGCCACCTAGGCTTCTTAACATGGCCTACTGGGCCCCAGATACCGTCCCACCATGGTAATTTGGTTTCCCAATCCCAGGGGACTGCAAACGGGACATTAAGGGTCAGCTCTACCCACAGACATCTGTTCAGAAGAGCATTTTCTTGGTCATACCCAGAACTGCCCACAGGAGGAAAGCTCAGTACTTGAACTGCTTTGATTGACAGAGGAAAACTTTGCCTATACCACTTTTATCCTCACTTAGGAAAGAGACAAGATGAGGCGAACATGACGTACACAACTTTACAGTTCCTGCAAGAGGGGTATTTAATATAAATAACGTGGTGAGGACTGCTATATTTCAACTTCTGCTTTTATTACCCTCACTTGCACTGTTCATTACAACCTGGAGTCCAGCTGCTCAAAAGCAAGCACGGGGGGAGCCTATGCTCACACTCACACACTAGGCTGTTTTAAAAAAAACCCAAATAATGAGTCATTTCCTTGCATTTAAAAAGGGAAAATACACCACATACACAGCCAAGATTAGGCTAGAGGGTCTTGACTGTGACAAGCACTGTAAATTATCCTCTTTAAGGAGCTCAGAGACCACACAGATGCTGCTCTGTGAGGTGAAAACACTCAAGCATCGTCCCTTTTTGCATTACTGGCAGCTGCCACCACGGGCCTGACTATCAGTGTTACTCCTGGGGAAAAGCCTATTTTCTCAGAAAGGACACACTCCCCCCAGTGCCCTTCCAAGCAGCCATGCTGTATCTAGTTGCTTCAAAAGGTGTCAAGTGAGCACACCCATTTTGGAGGGCAGGTTTAGCAGCTGTGGTACAAGCCATCGCTGTGGCTGCTGACATTAACAAGAGAGGTGAGCAGGACTTTGCCTGGCAGAACTGAGAGGAACCACATCTTTTAGGAGGACAGCGTGAGTATGCAGGAACCTCCACTGTTTATGCTTTTTTTTTTGTTGTTTTCCTGCAATGGCATGGCAGCTCCCTGCCAGCCTGTGCCTTGCACCGTGTTTCCCCCTTGGCCCTCTGTGCTGTGTTTTCCTCCAGATCCCTCCAGTTCCGGGCTAGCCATGAAGTAGCAGCTGGAGGAACATCTGTCTCCATCTGGGAAAGGGCTGCGCTTCCCGAGCGCTGCGCCGGAGCAGCCCCGCGGTAGCCACAAGAGGGTAGCCTAAGCTAAGCAATCCAGGAGCGAAAGGGTGAAGCCTCGGCAGAGGACAGGAGCACGCCTGTTGTTAGCGCTGTTTGTCCTCTCATGTTCCCAAGCCTTTCCAGCGTGAGACTGCAGCCACAAAACACCTAACTATAGATTTTCAGCTCCATAGTCACACAACCCCCAGATGAAAAAACCCTGCCTTCTCAAGTATATAAATCTCAGTGCTGGAAGTGAATGTGGGCAACTTTGGGGAAGCCCTACCCTCGATTGGCTTTCACTTGACCACATGCTTCTCCATTAGAAAAACAGCAACAAGGTCTTGCTCTTGAAAGATATCGGGTAGAGTGAAGCTCATTGCTGAGATTTAATCTGCATTTGGCTTTGGGTACAACAGTGCAGCTTTGCTGAAGCACAAGGCTCTGGTGACACTATTCTCATCCTCTTGCTCTGAGCCTGTCAAGTCTATCCTTAATAAGCACACAGCTAGTTCCCCCTCCCCAAGCAGAGATTAGTCAATAAATGCCTGTCAGAAAGGATTTAGTAATATACCACGATAATACCACAGGCTTTCCCTGCAATTAGCTTCTAAATCTCCTTGGCCTTTTTTGAAAAGGGAATTGCAGCAGAGGATGCCTGGCAATGGCCATGGAGGTGACCCCTTTGATGTGCCCTCCTGTTTGGTACAGCCCCACAGAGAGCCACAGTCAAACTCACGGTGTTCCTTGACAAACAGAAGGGATCTTAACTACTGCTGCAGTGGAGCTGGAAAGGTGGAAACTCTGCCTAAAGGAGGCATTAACCTGTGCTGATCATCCTGGGTAAATGGTGATGAGTAGGAGGGAGACTGAGGGCCCCTGCCCTGTACCCATGCTTGTGCACCTTCCCTTGCAGGAGCTACGCGGCGCACATCAAGCGGCCCTTCTCGGTGAAGTACGAGCCCTACACGCACAGCATCGAGCTCCTGGACAGCCCCCAGATGATCTTGCCACTCCCTGGAGAGCGTGAGGGATGAGCTTCACTCGCTGATTAACGCGCTCAATGTTATCAGTTAATACAAGAACTGAGCCCTTTCCGTCCCCTCCCAGCCCCAGAGTCCTGCCCTGCCCTCTCCTGGTTCCCAGCTGATCATTCCTACCTGTCCGCTCCAAACATTGGCACTGCTGCCTGTCACCACGCGACCCCAACAGCTTCCCACGTTTGTATGTAGGGCCAGCTCGGAGGAGGGCAGCAGGACACACCCAAGGCCTGCTGGCTTTTTGGGTAGCTTTTCTATTGACTGCTGGAGGAGGCTTAGCAGATATAAAAAAGCATGGCCAGGCTAAAAAGTTGAAGTCAAGAGCTGTGTGCTAAGCTCCTGGGTGCAAGGAAGAGGAGAAAATCTACTATATTCAAAAAGAAAAAAAAGAGAAGCAATAATTTTTTTTAATTGCAATTTGAGAGAAAATTTTAATCTGCCTTTTTTTTTTTATCCCCAAAGCAACTCTATGAGTCTTGTTCTTAGTTATCCTAATATTACTATCACCTGATGTAGCTCAGGTGTGTGACTAATGCTGTTGCTGGCCATTTCCAAGGAAGGTAAACATCTGGTTTGGATGCTCAAACCCAGTTTCATGCAGTTTTCAGTGTAGATATTAATGGCTTGATCTGACCCAAAGCTCTTGGTTTTCCTCCCCCTGCTTTTGCCCTTCTTATCTTCTTGCAGGCTGTCTCATAACTTAGCGGTTTGCTCAGAAGTTTGGCCCAAGGTTATGCAGCTGTGCAGTATCAGAGCTGGGCTTGGGATGTGTGGAGGCTGCTAAACAGCTGTGGGGGGACAGTGAAGGGGAGAATAACACAGAGTTGTTTGCATGATCATTTATAACGTTTCTGTGTCAACTTTTGCCGTCCTTATCCACGATATATGATTTTTATAATTTCCTCTTTAAGAACTGCAAGACTTGGCAGTGAAGTTTTGGCTATTAACACGGCTAACATTGTTCTCCAGTGTTGCTTCTACTGTGGCTCAGTCATAATAGTTTACAATCCATTACTCTTTATCCCATTTCAGACCTCCACATATATGTGCTTTAACCCCAGTTGTCTCAAATTTTAACTCCTTAGCTACTGATGGCACTTAGTCTCCTGCCTGCTTCAATCTCTCCTTTCTGTTTCTTTTCTTATTTGACCCTTCCTCCTAAATTCCTCCTAAATTGCCTAAAAGCCATTACTGAAATCAGCAGTTTGACACCAGGGCTAGCTGCTTTTCCTCAAGCTGTTTCTCCTCTTTGGATTTTTCTGTAAACCGACCAAACTACTGAGTTAATTCAGTTATTGTCATTTTAGAGCCCTTTTTCCAAAGCTGCAGCTATGATTTCCCAATCTGGGTGGATCCAGATCATGAGCTGTAACTCTCAAGGCTCCCTTAAGAGCTGTAACAATTTTTTATTTGGGTTCTTCAGATATTACTATTAGATTAAGTAGCTGGAGCAAGCTATGCAAGGCTCAGTCAGGCTAGGCCATAGTTTAGTATCTAGCCATGAAAATCTTACTGGTGACTTCAGTAAAACTGACTAAAACCAAAAAAAAACAACAACAACCAAAAAAAAACCCCAAAAAACCGGCCAAACAAACAAACAAAAAAACACCAAAAAAAAAAAAAAAAAAAAAACTCAAAAAAGGGGGGGGGAGAAACCAAACAGGCAAGCTATAACAATTTTGTCTGTATAGTTCATGCACAAGTTATGATCTTGTTAACAAGAGCAGTGCCACTTTGCCGGTCTTCAGGTTGCTGTTTCTCCTCTCCTTTGGTAGTGTCCAGCTCCTGGCTTGCTGCCCATGAAAGCAGCAAGGATGCTCCAAACCCTGCAGCAATGCCAGGCTCCTGATCAGGACCAGGCAGGGAATCTCTGTGGAGGCATTTGCACTCCAGAACCATAAAGGTCTGAAGGTGATCATCTCTAGGTCTCCAAAGGCACTTCACAGTCATTATCTGCCTTCCTGAATATCTAAAATTAATGTAATTTGTAAAAAGACCAAGCTCATTAATATGGAGTGATAAGCCAATTTAGAAATCCTTGCACTGCAGGAGACCTCAACTCCTCTGCCTTGCCTTGGAGTTTGCATTGCTGCTTCTTGACTCTGTCAGCTGCTGCTTTTTTGAGGAGCTGTAATTAAATCTGCTGTCCTGCAAAAATAGCAAATAAGCAAAACTTGCAACATAGTCCAGCCCCATGACTATGCAAGTGCACAAACAGATGTGCTGCAGCTGGGCGAGGTGAGCACCAGGAGGGTTGCACTCCCTTGCTTTTGGGACACGAGGCTGAGCTGGGGCAGGCTTTGAGTGCAGGGATCAGGGCTACACAGGTGCCAGAGGTCCCTCTTTGGGCCATTTTCAGTGTCTGTGTTCTTCACAAATTCCAGACAAATTCCAGAATTTTTTGGCCCCTTATGGAGACATTTCAAAACATGAACCCATTTGTATTTACTATTACTCTCACCTATTTAATATCTTAAAGGATTTATCTTATTAGTAACTTAATAAGTCCCCTTTCACTTTGTCTCTAAGCCTTGTTCCTTTTTATCTGTTTTCAAATACATTACTTGACTCCTTATTTCATAAGCCATATAGGAATTGGATCCTTGATCTCTCATTTTACACATTTTTCTCATGTTGCTTCTTCTACCAGAGCATTCTATCAGAGCATTCTTTATCTTGCCATAATATTTTAGGCTCTTGGACATAGGGCCACTAAGAGACAGGCTATCCAAACAAAATATGGTAGAGTTGTAAACCAACCCCTAACCTATCACTGCCTTTAAAGCTACTGATAGCAAGGTTAACTTTTTAACCCATAATTTTGGATATTGTATTGTCTTTAGATTATTTTTAATCGTCTGACTCATTTTTCTCTACCGTTCTGGGAGATTGCAGGTGGTAGGGTTTATACAGGCCTTGCTTAATTCCCAGGCAAGTTATTAAGACTCGAATTCTTCACTTAAAACCTCCCCCTTCCCAACCCTCCCCTCTGTTCACCTTCTCCTGTCTCAGGTGCTGTTCCACACCTCTGAACAATTTTCTGTAACAGCATTGTTGCAATTCCAGCAGTTGTATTCCTTTTAGGTGGAAGAACCTCAGCCTGCCCAGGAAAGGTATTTATTGTGGCAAACAGATACTGATTTGTGACAGTTTGTTGGGGTGATCCCTTGGCAGTATTTGTCACAGTCTTTAGTTTAGCCAATGCAGTAGAGTTGGCAGCTTTCTTTTACTCACCCACTTTTGCACACCTTATGCAGTTTTTATTTATGTCCTATGTTTCTTACTTCATTTGAGGCCAAGTATAAACTCTTTGCACTCTTTTCAGACTACCCTACACTTTTTTATGTAGTTCATTATGACAATTACCTTAGACAATTACTTAGCTCATAATGAGCAACATAAAGAAGTGTAGGATGCTCTTACTCGACTGGCCACACTATTCATCCCATCTTTTTTTAGCTGACACCTGATCGGGACTGCAGTAAACAAAGTCTGAGTTAATTTATCTACTTGCTCACTAAATTACTTCTCAATGTAGTTTTCACATTAGTTTAACATCCTTTACATATATTTTACTCCCACTGTCCCTCTAAGCTTGTAAAATAGAACTCCTGTTTTCTTCGTAGGTGTCCCACCATGTGCTTGCCATTGTTCTTCTCTCTATTATGCAACCAGTATTTTGTTCTACTACCAGAGAGTAGCTGTCTGTAGAGAGATGTTGGTAGAAGGGTTTGTTGTCTACTCACAGCCTGTAAGTTCCTTGGCATGACCCTTTCTCTAGTTTGCCCACTATTTGTTCCCTCATTCGACTGATAGGAGTGTCTTGGGTTATTTTTCCTCTTTGATCAAATGTAGCACTCCCATGAGTGTGCAATACCTTTGGTTCATTCCTGGTTTCCATTCAAAGGATATCCACATTAATATCCATTTCTTCCTTTTGTGTGTAAGAGCAGAGTAAGAGCAGACTGGGGTACAACTGCACTATCAAAGAGAAAAGCCTCAAACTCCATCACAGCCCAGACTGCCTCTAACCAGGTTTTCTCGTGGCCAAGGAGATTTTGGTCCACCACTGGAGAGGACTCATATGCTACTGATATCCATTTTCCTCCTCTATTTCTCTGTAACAGCACTGCTCCCACAGTATCAGCTCATGTTGAAATTCTTGTTATGAATGACTTTCCCTTAACTGAGAATTTGAGTGCAGAAGCTTTTCAAGCACCTAGTTTCATGTCAGATAAAGCACTGTCTTGGTCTTTGCTCCAGCTCCCTCCCCGATTCTTTTCCTGTCATTTCCATAACGCTCTGCTGCTATTAGTAAAGATGGATACGCTGCCATAAGATACTAGCACAGCTGTAGATATGCTGCCATAAGAAATTAAATTCTCCCAGCATTCTTCTCAGTTGGGATTGATTAGTGGGAGTATTTATTTCGCAGAAAGCTTAACCTTTCTATCATTTATCCATCTTCTTGTTTCACCAGTTTCAGAGTCCAGGCATTTAACTTGAGGTTGTTTTAATTGTGCTATATTCAAGTTGACATTAAACACTGTTTGGTCTATTAATTTTAAAACTCAGCTGCATCTCTCTTGTACCTGTTCTTCTGTAGTTTGTGGTTCCCCAAATATCATCACATAAGGCAATCTCTTTTTTTTTGTCCCCCACAAACATCATTCAAACCCTTTGCTCACACAAGCATGTGCAGCAGGGCAGGTGCTCAGCCCTGTGGGATGCAAGTAAAGGTATCTTGTTTGTCTCTTAATGTGAAAGCAACTATGTTAATAGCTTCTTCCCCTGCATTTTGCCATATGGAAGCTTAGTGTGAACCATGGGGGTGCATTTGTGCCACTACCTGTCCTAATTCATCTGCTGTCCAAGGAGCCTGACTCAGCCTCAGGGCTGCCAGGGACCCTGGAGCTACCTGTGCTCTGCTGGGAGTGGTTGGTTGGTACTTGGTGTCACATCCTGCTGCTCAAGTCCAGGACATTCAAGCAGGCCCCTATCAGTTTATTAAAGACTCTCCATCTTCCTTGAGCTTATGGACTGGTAGTGATTGTGCCAATTGGATTCCTGTCTTACCATCCTGCTGGGTAACTTGATTAAATGCCCGTGGTGGCAGGATTAAAGGTTTATCAAGGAGGGGCCTGACGTACAATGGATAAAAGCTGGTGGACCACACACTCTAATCAATTTACCACTTAATCCCCATTTAATTCTAAATATAAGCAGTTTCTCTGTTGTGCTTCCTTTCAGTGCCTTCATAACTGCAGCTACCTGCCTTGGGGTATTTTTTTTTTTCATTTTAACAGCTACAACAGTTTGATCTGCCATACCCATCTACCCTGGGACAGCATTTGGAGTCTTTGGGGGATAGGCTGCTATTCTCAACTTCTCTTCCTTTTCCCATTGGCCCATATCATCCTTGAAATCATCTTCCTGTGATGGCTCCCGATTCAGTTCTCCACACCACTTTCTGGATCTCCAGCAGTTATTTTTAATTTCTGCATCCCAATCTGCTTTTGCAAGTGTCTAATTTTAGCTTTGCATTTACTATGATCAGGTCCCTTTTGAGCTCTCTCTTGCTCCAGGGCGAACCACTGCACTATGTATGTTAATCACCCTCCTTGATTCTGTAGTTTTTCCTTCTCTTTTTCTAAATTCATCTGATTCTCTAATTGCTTTTGCACATCCTTATTGCCTTTCTGGGCCACTAGATGGTATTCCTTTTCTAAAGACAAGCTTATTTCAAGTCACTGGATAGACCCTTTCAAAACACAATTTTCCCATTGAAGCAGCTGATGTTGCCTTGGTATAGATTATTGCTGTTTCCTGTAACAGTCCCATTAATAGAAGCAGTGAATCCTTGAGTCTCTTTTCAGCCGCTCTCCCATATCGGGAAACATTTGGTCTCTATCACCCATCGGCTTCCTGTGGGCTAGAGAGGCGCCCACAGCCCCTGCTGTAATCTCTGATATTGTTGGGATTTCCTGCAGCCCTTCAGTATTCCTGGTTTTAGGCTTTTTCCTGAGTTGTCTTGGATTTTTCCCATGCTTTCAGTTTTGTCTTAAGGTATCCCTCAAGCATTGTGCACAAGGCTGGTTAGGTTTGTAGAGTTGCCTTGAATGAGGTCACAGAATCACAGAATGGTTTGGTTCCAGCCCCCTGCCACGGGCAGGGAGCCTTCACTAGACCAGGTTACTCAGAGCTCCATATAGCTTGGCCTCGAGATCACTCAGAGAAAAAGACTCTGAGGATTTTCCCAGTCACACCCTTCACCAAAAGATGTTATGAATTCCCTTTTCCTGACCGTGGAGCAGATTTGTAGGATTGTGTGGCTGCTTAGAGCTAAGCACGAACACATGTCCTTTGGGTGGGTCATGGGATCCTTCACACCATTCCCCCAGACCTCACCAAACGTGACTGCAAGCTCTATAGAACGTGACTGGGGAAAAACAAAGTGATGGGTCAGCCCAGGTTAAACCCTCCCCTAGAAGGAGCATGGGCTGGCAAGGGAGGAAGAAGGGGGAAAAGCCTTCCTCAGAGCCAAGCCCCACCACCCCTGTGGTGTGTGCCTGTCTCAGTGCCTCGCTGAGCGGTCTCACTGTTGTTGCTGCTGCTGCTGCTGTGGGTGGATCTGTCTGTCTGTCTCTCTGTGTAAAGAAATATGAAACAGAATTATTTTTCATTTTGGAATCGTGCTGCTGCTCACATGATATTAAGAATAAAAAAAATATATTTCTGGTCTAGCATCCTGAGTTTGACTCTTGAATCCTTCTGCTGTCCAGATTCAGGTCGGCTGCCTTGCCTGCGGTCAGTATCCAAAATCCAGCCTGGGGCACGTTATGGTGGAAGACCTGCGACTTGCGCTCGTGCAAAATGTTTATTTAGAGGTGGAAAATGCTTTGCAGACAAGATGATCTAAGCCTTTCTTTGGCAGGATATTACCAATTGCACAATTATGCATGAAACAGTAGTTGGGAGGTCTCTTTTAAACAGTAAAACACCAGGGGACTTGCCTTCACCAAATACATTTTGTCCCAGCATTTCTCACTGTTTCTGTGTCTGCTGCATCCAAGTGGATGGGGTACAGCATGCCCGGGAATTGGGATGCAAGTCCAGAGACCAGAAGGTATGCCCAATCACATAAGTGTTTCCTACTCCGAAGTTATCCTCATGTTAGAGGAAACTAATTCCAGTCACCACTGCAAGCTTGGCTTCTACATGAAAGCCAGACCCTTTGTGTTGTTAAAATCCCTTCCAGAATCATGCACAGAGGTGGATTAATATATTGCGGCGCAGATCTGGGCCATGCATCCAGGCACCCCGGCGCACTCTGAGAGGGAGTTTCCTAATTTAGGACTTGTAAGGATACCCTGTATCTTCACAGTGCTCGTTAAAGTGTTACAGCTGTAATGAATTCATCTTCATTACATGCTTGGGAGGTAGAGGAGTACTCTTGTCCCTGTAAAAAGCTGACAGATAAAAGGAGGCAGAGAATCAGAGACTCAGACCAGGCACAGAGCCGGAAAAGTAATTACATGCCTAAACAGCTTTGGGAAGAAGTGTCTAAGTGGCAGATCTGGGGCTTGAACCTCTGTCAGCCCCCTCAGGACCAAATCTTTCTTCTTGTGCCGTGGTGGCAGGGATCAGAAGAACTCAATTATTTACAAATCCCGTAGCCGCAGGTATGCGCGCACACACGCACCGCCTCCCCGGAGAGGGGAACTGATGCGGGTAAGGCTGCGCCTGACCTGAGCTGTCATTCCTGCTGCTAATCCACCTCAAAACAGACTTGGCTTTTTCCCCAGGGACCAGAATGGGTACTGCACTTTCCACTGCAAGGAATTTGTTCTCAGTTTTCCAACACTTGTCCGTTACAGTGTTTGGAAGAATGCTAGGTTTTCTAGGCGGAGGGATGATCTTTTGACATTTTTCTGGCACAGCTGAAAGCAGAAAGTGTCTAAAATGCCTTGAAAACTTACCAGGAGGGGGGTTTGGGTGGTGATTTTTTTTTTTTTTTTTTTTTTTTTTTTTGTTCTGTTTTGTTCTGGTTTCGTCGTTGTTTTTAACTGAATAGAGAGGATTGCAAAGATTAGGTAAGGGACTGAAAAAACCCACGTGTCTGCACCCCAGATGTGCTACTCCTTGTGCAGCTGGTGGGGTTGGCGGTGACAGGTCAATAAAACAAGCTTTTGGAGATTAGATGTTTTTCAGTCCAGCAAGTGCTGTGCTCCAAATGGACGAGGATTTCTTCCTGTGTCTCTTAACCAATTCACTTTGAACATCTTGTGTGAGGTGTGAATCACTCAGGGGTAGCTGTAGCGCATGCACATGTTTACTTCTGTGCAAGCAAACCTCCCAAAACCCAAGCACATCCCAGCAGGGATGGATGGGACCCACACAATCTCCTTGTGCATTCCCTGAGTGCTCTGCTCCAGAGCTGTAGAGGATTTGCATCTCAGTCTAAATTTTCCCAAATCCAAAATACTCTCTCCAGCTCCAACCAGCCACTTTGTATGTGTTTCTGTATATTATGTTCAGAGGTTTATCTTTAGTTACTTGTGATGAAGCAACTGCTTTTCAAACTCGTGATACAAAGATTTGAATAAAACCTGAACTACAGCAATGCAAGACTGAACAGGCTAAATGGTGAGCTCCATTCTCCGATGGATTCAAGGCCTATCCTCATTGATTTTTCTGGAGAAATAATGACACAGAATCCTTTTTTCTTACCCCTGACATTAGTTCTACTTGGTATCTGGTGATTGTTTTCTCTGGGCACAGCAGGGTGAATTGATCTACAAAATATTTTCAGGGATGGTGGAGGATTAAGTGTCTTGCACAGATATTTCAATGCAACAGTTGTTACCAAGGACTGTGAGAGAAAAACAGGGTGGGGTAAGGGAGTTGTTCATTTTCCTTCCACTAAGGTCAGCCTTAAATAACTCTCCCACCTCCCTCGGAGGCTGAGACAAGATAATAAGACAAAAATGTCAGAGCAAAGCACGGGGCCCCTCTATTTACAGCAAAGGCCAAATCGCTAACCAACAGATCGGAGCTTGCTTTCTAAACACCGATAAGCGGCAACTTTGAATTAACAGCCCCGGTTCCTCTGCCGCTGTAAATCAGCCTGACCCCGAGTGCCCGCAGCACCCCAGAGCCTCCCCCCAGCCAGGGGCTCTCCAGCAGCAGGAGGGGGCTGCAGCAGTGGGCTTAACCCTCCCGGCCCTGGAGATCCCTGTGCCTGGCTCCAAACAGCCCCCCTTCTTCCCCTGCCCAGCCCCCTATCACTAACAAGCCTTATCAGCGGGATTTACACCTCCTTGTCTAGGAACCCATAGGAAAGCCTATGGACTAGTTACCGATGTGCATCCAAATCCCTAAAGTAGCTTTAAGTGCTCCAAACAATCCACTTACCCAGCGATAATTAATGGTATCAGAGCCGGGAGTTCCCGTTCCCTGGCAGGGGAGATCAGAGCGCTCTGCAGCGGGGTCTGGCTGACCACAAGCAGGAAAAGGGGCAGCCCCTCTGCAAGTCCTGAGCACCTCCTGGCCCCAGCGGAGCACCCTGGCAGTGAGGAACGACAGCGCCAGGACCATGGATGCCTGGGAGCAACCACTGCTCCTAAGAGCAATGGTGAGCTGGGTGTTTTTTCAGTGCCAGTTGGGAAAGGTGCTTTGGCACAGAGCTGTGCCAGCTGGCAAAACACCACATGCCACATGGGTGATGCTGTAGGAGTGAGGGGGAAGGAGGAAGAAAACCAGAAAACCACAGCTCCTGTCTCAGGTCCCAACCCTGCTGGAGGGACCTGAAGTGCTGAAGCTCGAGGTATACTCTTGAAGGAGCAAGCAGCACCTCCAGAAGGCATGGAGAAAAATGGGATTTTAGATCAATATGCAGTGGCAAAAACCACAGATGTATGTGACACGATGATTTTTTTTCAATCCATGAGACCACTTTAAAGCTGGGACAGATCCAGTCTGAGCCAGTAAAAACCATTCCTTTGTTTTTTAGCATTTCCCTCCTTACCCTCTTACTGCTTTGACTGCTTATAGCACCCAGTTTTAGCACCCAGCACCTTCTGCTGTGTCTGCCCATCCTTTCCAGCACCATGACCAAGGACCAGGTCATCCTCTCCTCTGTTTCACCAAAGGCTTCTCCAGGTCCAAAGAGTACCTGTGATGCCACGTGATGTGGAAGCCATGGTGGTGGCACTCTGGGACTTCAGTGCCTACAGTTTGGGACACTGGAGTTTTCTCAGTGTCTGACAGACTCAGTGGCCCCTCTCATGGCTGTTTCCTGAGGACTGGGTCAAGATCCTCTCTGTTTGTTCTCGTGGACTGGATGACACAAGGACAGATGTGGTATCAGTGCTGAAAATGGGTATTTTTAGGTTGGTGCTGATCAGGCTGCTTTTCCAGTGCTCCTCCACTCAGTGGAAGTTATTTGTTACTTTTGTTTCTCAGTACTTGTCCTCTGGCAGGGTGTCATCTCCTCTTCTAATGTTTCTCCATCTCCACCAAGGATTACTTTTGGGCCATTAATAGCCACAGATTTAATCTTTCCTCATTGATAAACAAACTAATTTGCTCTGCTGTGTCTGCTAATAGCTGTTTCTAGGAACTAATAACAGCTCTCAGGTGCTATTTTCTTCTTTACCTTCTCAAAAAACATGTGGCTGCTAATATTTTCATAGGTTAAAAGAAGCATAGCTGGTTTTTCCATCTCTATTTATAACCTTGCATATGCTCTTCCCAAAGTGGACGGGAAAGATTTTGGGAACTTTACTCTGGAGATCATTAAATTTGGTTGAGCTTACTTGGGTAGCTGCCCTTGTGGAGGGGTTTGAGCCTGCAGAGGCCAGCAGGACTTGAACAAGGTGCAACCAAACTGATTTGCAAATTCAGTGGTCCCTGGTGAGCTGGGCTTGGCAAAGGTCACCATGTCCCTGTGAGAGGCATTACGTACTCAGGAGGGGTGGCCAGAGGATCTGAGCCTCAGGAGGTTGTTCTCAGAGCTACAACACACCTGGGAACCTCCCTTGTTCTCTAAGAAAAGCTACTGGCTCTTTGGAATTGCCAATTGTATCTTCTGCCGGTGAGCTGCATCTCCAGGGGCGTGCCTGTGCTCACAGTCCTCTCTGCTCTTGCTGAGAGCCAGCCCAGAGCTGATGGGAACTGATGGCTCAGACCTGCTGGGCTACGCTGAGCTTTGGGACACCCCTGCTCTTTTATAAACCCGTCCTTGGTGCTCTAAGCAGCAGGATAATATCCCTGGCCTGGAAGAGCCTGGAAAATTGTGAAGTGCACAGTGCAGCAGGAGCGCCTTGCTTGTGCCTGGTGGCTCACACGGCCACCAGCCAGGCCAGCCTGCATTAGTTCATGGAAGCAGCCAAGATTACTTGTGTCAAAGTGAGCACCCTCCTGCTCTGCTTGCACAATGCCCACCTCTGAGGCAAGGGCATCTCTCATTGTGTGACTCCAGATAAGCCAAGGCCTCACCCTTTGCTACAGGAGCCCCTTCTGTCCGCAGGGTAATGCACCTTTGCAGGCATCTTTGCAAGTATTCCCAGAATTAATGCCCCTCCTCAGTGCCAGGGTCACCTCCCTGCCCTTCATCTCACACCGGTGCCACTGTGCATGTGCTTGGACACGACCCTGGGAGCAAAGCAGCTGGAAACCACATGGAAACGGAGCACCAAGGATGCTGGTCACCCCCAAAACCTGCTCTTGGGAGTGCAGATTCCTCAGGGTGACTGGGACTGTGTTCCAGCAGGCTGCTGGCACAGGGCAGATGAGCACTGGGGCTATTTGCTTCAAAAGCCACTGAATTCAGCCCACAGGGAAGAGGAGCCTGTGGTCACTGCTGTGTGGATCCCTGCTGCTCCTCTGGGACAATGCACATGCAGGCATGGGAAGGACAGTGACCACAGGGCATCAGAGCAGCAAGGGGGATGTGGGTGGCATTTTGGGGTCCCTGGGTGCTGAGAACTCACTCGGCTCCAGCCCTGACCTTTGCTGCCAGTAAGACTTGCAGAAACTTGTAATTGTTAACTAGTTCCCCTGTAGTGGGCTTGGTATTTTTTCAGGACAGGGTTTGAAAATGCAAGACATCTACAGTAGTAAAGATTTTATTGTGCTGGCAGCGGACTGTAAAACTCGATTACATGACACTGGGGATTGCCTAAACCTTGTCCCCACTGATGCAACTGCTCAGGCTTGGGGGGGATGTGAGGGAGGGAGGTGGTTTTGAGTCATGTCTGGAGGTGCTTTAGCATGAAGGGCAGGAGCAGCCCACTCCCACCCAGCTGCTCCCCCCCTTCAGCCAAGTGAGCCCAATGTGGACCTGAGGATCTGGGGGGATCACAGGAGCCTTGCATAGCTGAAACAATGCATGAGTGCTTGGCTCGTCACTGCCTAATGACATAAAAATCATGGGGAAGCCCAGCCTGGAAGGAGTAAGTGGAGATTTTTGTGTAGAAAAAGATTTTCCATTGAGAAATGGGCTCCCCTGTTGGCCCCCTCTCTCAGTTCACTGCTGACATGGGAGTTTTCCCTCTAAGACAAAACTTTCCGCAGTTTGTATCCGTTTTATATCCATTTATATGACTGCGAGCATTTTTCATATTCCAGAGCACCATTTATGGTAAGAAAATACGTTTTCCAATAAATAATCAAAGTGATCATATTTTGGAAGGGGAAAAAAATCGTAGTAGGAAACTTTAGAAAAAAAAAAAAATTGGCCTGTGCTGAACATTGAGCCAGCATGATATCTTTTTTCCTTCCAATAAATCTTCTGGCTTATTTCTGTACCCAAAGCAGAGTGAGCCAAGAGGAATTCCTGAACGCTCGGGTACAGTCAGCCCTTCCCCGGCTGCGGCATGCTGCAGGAATGCCACCAGCTTTTTGAAGCTACCTCCAGGATTTGGTTAGCCAAGAGTAGGAGAAGCATTGGGTTAAGAACATGGCACTTTCAAAGCAAAAGAAAGCAGCTTCTTTTGTGACATCAGTGGTGTAAGGCTCAGGGAAGGGGAGAGTCCGGCAGGGAAGCTGTCTGGAAGGGAGACGATAGTAGATGGAGGAGTCTCCTTTCAAAGCCCCTTTGTCAATAAAACTTGAGTTCAGGTGAGCTCAGGTGACATTCAAAAGTGCAAGCAGGAAAGCCCTAAATGGCAAATCTCAGCGTGTGATTAACCTGGGGAACGCCCTGCTCAGGAGCCTGTCCAAGGCAATCACTTGACTGAGGTCTGTGGAACCCGGAGCAGTTGAAACTGCAGTCAGCAGTGCCTGATGACTGCAGGCAAATGATTGCCAAGGGGATCTGGAGGGCAATTCTGAGGGGTGTCCTCTCTGTGTGAGATTCCAGGTGCAAGGTCCCTGCTCTGGAGGAAGCATGAGTCAGACAAAACTTCTGCTCTAGGCTCTGGCAACCTGCTTCAGTTGGGGTAAAATGCCAGGTTTTATCCTATGCAGCTGCTAATTCCCCACTAATTTACCCAGTAGTAAGAAGGTCTCACTAAGTGAATTCCCTGAACTCCTGTCTTGCTGAAAGCTGAGCCCCTCTCCATGGGTATACCACTAGGTCATTCAAGTACATCTAATATCTTTTTTGAGGGGAAGAGAGGCACAGATAGTGTTACACATTGGGCAGAAATGCTATTAGCTGTAGTTGAGCATCACAACTTGGATTTATTAGCAGGGGGCCGGGAGACCTACATGGCAGGGGATGTAACTGATAACCTTGTCTTGCATCCGTTTGAGCAAATGGGTCCTGTCCCTGTGTGCTCATCAGAGATTTAGCGCTTCTCACGAGCTTTTTTGCAATCACAGTCATTTAGCAAACATATGATACTTCACACTCACAGCCCTGACAGGGGCATATGGCACTTCCTACCTCCTAAATGTTGATGGATGGAATTGCTTTGACTATTCAAGGAATCAAAGGCCCGGTTCGAATCTCAAGGCCTTGCATTGATTTCGGCGAGCTTCCTTCTGATTTGTCCTGTGTATGGAGAATCAGGCTGATTCCAAGTTTAACAAGCAAGACAGTTCAAACAGATGAAAATGTCTCCTACTCAGTGGTCCTAAACACTTGAAATCTCAAAAGTTGGAGCAATGGGAAGTTTGAAGATGATCTCATCCACAGCATTTAAAATGTGCCTTTTCAGGCAGAAAAAAAAATAAAAGGAGAAAAGAAAAAGAAAGTATACTTTAAGCAGAACAAAGTACAAGCTTGCCATTGGTGGCAGAAAGGTTGAGCACAAAAGTACTCAAAAACTGTATAATGTTGTGAAAAAGAGCAAGAGCTAGATCTGTTGCCAAAATCAGACCCATAAAAGCCAGTGGGCCACTGCTGACCCACCATCTATCTCCTTTTAAAAGCAAATTTTCCAGCCATAATGGAGATAATTGGATATCTCCTGGTTTTCACTGGGATTTACCAGAAATGTTTCTTGGTGGTGAAGACACCTTCTGGGACAGAGCCCCAGCGAGAAGAGCTGAGATGCTCAGAGCTCCCAGCTGCACACGGCAGAGACTGAGCCTTTGCTCTGCTTAATCCCAAACAGGAATCTGAAGGGGCAGGTGAAAGAGGGAACCTGCCTTTCAGTGGGAGAAGGGGAAAAGGATTATTTTTTTTCACGACACAATTTCAAATGCTCAAACTCTAGCCCTGTGCTCAGCCAAAAGGACCCCCCCAAGGCCTCCTGCAAAATGCAGATGTTATTCCTCCCCCTGCCCAAGCTGTGGACGCGTGTCTCTGGCTGAGCACCGCGTGGCCAGTGAGCCTGAGCACAATAATGTGTTTTCCTTCTCCTAACACCTGACAGTAGCGTGATTTCACCAACCACTTGGTCCCATTGCTGCACACTTTCCAAGGTGATAAAAATCAAACAGATTAACGTGTTTGCTTTTAATTTTACATTTTAGAAGCAGCTGTTGAACCACCTCAATGCCAACAGTGTCTATTGCCAGCATTAGTGTCATTAGTAGTCATTGCAGCTGTAATAGCACCATTATCTCCTGCTAAAAGGGTCACTGATGGCTTAGGACAGAGCTTGGGGAAGTGAAAAGAGCAGACTAAATGACATGGAAACAGCAAACAGTTGCTTCTGCCTTAACCTGCATAAAGACCTGCGGATGCTACGTAGAGGGAAATTAATTTGCACAAGTAGCAAAAATTTTGGCTGGAGTGTCATCAAGGAGGAGGGGCTCTTGGTAGCTCTTGTGTCTCTTGGGCTAACGTGAAGCATATAAATATGGGAAAGAGAGAATGGGGACATCAGTACCAACCACCTTCATCCCTCAGAGTGAACTTCTCTCCACCTGTTGCTGCCACCTCTTGGGTAAGTTGGATTGCCTCCCTTTTACTTTCTACCTGTTGAGCAGACCTGTCTTCTTAAGTTGATGAAGCAGGCAGTGACAATTGTGGCTCATTGACCCAAGAAAATGAGGCCTCCTCAGGTCTTTGAGGAGATTGTGCTGGTTTTGGGCCATAATCACACATTGCAGCCCCTTCTGAACAGGCAGAGAGGGTTTTTCCTCTGAGGGGGTCTGCTGATCTTGGCTCTCCGGGGCGTGGGAGGGCTTGGTGGGATGACTCTCCCAGCCTTTTGAGGCAAGACAGCAGGGAGCCTGAGACTGCTGGAGCATGGAGATGGAGATGGACTTATGGTTATAGTCAGTAGTCATTTACTGTCACTTGCAAATCCTGGTGCACAAAGCTCTCCTTCCTTCACAAACTAGAAGGTTCATCTCCTACTTTAGTCTCATTTCCATGCCAGAGGAGCTGAAAGACACAAGATGCTTGATTACAGCCTATTTTTACCTCCTAGACTTTCCTGTGTGTCCTCTGCCTCTTAACCCCAGGCCTCGGGCTGCCCAGCATGGCTCTCTGGATCCGATCTCTGCCCCTGCTGGCCCTGCTGGCCCTCTCGGGCCCCGGGAGCAGCCACGGCGCTGTCAACCAGCACCTCTGCGGCTCCCACCTGGTGGAAGCTCTGTACCTGGTCTGTGGGGAGAGGGGCTTCTTCTACCAGCCCAAAGCCCGGCGGGATGCTGAGCAGCCTCTAGGTAAGTGGGGCTGACCGACGGAGCAGCCGCCTGTCTCTGACAGTGACACCAGGAATGTCCTCCGTGGGGAATGCCGGGAATACCTTCGGCATACCAACAGCGTGGAGCTGCCAGTGAAAAGCTCTTCAGGTTAAAAAGGCAGATGAGAGGGCGGGCAGGGAGAGAGGATTTATGAGGCAAAAGGAATTGTGCCTGGAAGCTCAAACTCGTCTATTTCTTTGCGTGGCTGTTACACCAGCCTGGGAGTATTCGTAGAAAATAAAGGTAGGAGGAACCCAAGAAGCCTCTTTCTGCCCCAAGACAGGATCCCCATTGTCCCCATTCTATTTCTCAGCCATGTTTGTCTGCTATGTTCATAAAAACCTCCAGAGAGAAAGCTTCCTCTGCCTTCTGGAGCTGCCCATTCCCAAGCTTAACTGACCTTCTTCTTGAGTGTTTCTTCCCAACATCTAACTTGAACATACCTTGCTGTAAATTATTTCTTGTCTTCTCATTAGTGGACAGGGGGAAGAACCTAGTCCTTTCATCTTTATGATTGCTTTTCAAAATATTTGAATACTGTTCCCATGTCTAGTTTTGACCTCTCCTCAGCTGCACAACCCTACTGCCTTCCTAGATCATATTTTCTAGATCTCTAAACATGCAACTCTGCATTTGTCCACATCCTTGCTGGGTGGTGAGGCCTGGAGAAACACATTGAACTTTCTGTCTTCCCAGCTTCTAATCAAGACTGTAAATAGATGAAGAAGAGACCCCTGTGCAAATTGCATCTATTTCAATCCTCTCGTTTCAAGATCGACCTTCACTTAACATCCCCTGACTGCAATACAACTCTCCCACCCTTTCTCTTCCCATCACATACTGTTTTCATTTATATCCAGTGCCCTCTCCTGTATGTAACCACCCTGTGAAATAGTCTTAGGGGTCTTTGTGAGGTGAAACAAGATAATGCCCTAGCAGAGGGTTAACCCATGATTTGTTCAGGACGTCATTTGCCCATTCTCTGATTATTCTTTTCTGGAGACCACCACAAGTGGATTGGAGGTTTCATTAGCCCAACTACCTAAATACCGTACAGACAATTTTAATCATGCCAACAAGAATGCAAGTACTTGAGGATTTTTCTACCTTTTTTTTCAGGACTTTTTCCTGAGCCACCACCTCTTTGTCACACAATCTGGTTATGTTTACAGTCTGCTCACAGCTGGCTTGAAGGATGAAGACAAGTAAATCACAGAACTTTGACTAGCTATTTCCTCTTCTACTTAACATTGGACCAAATTTTTCCCAAATTTCCCTTCTAGCACACTAGCATAATGATTTTGTGTTACTCTTGTGCCTTGTTCATTGCCTCACGCTTCGGGGGCTTGGGGATTTCGCATCTTGTACTGTACTTGTATTGCCCTAGAAACCACATCTCATTCTCACTTTCCAGGCATTTTCTCTTTGCTGTTAAGGGCTCTTTTCTTCCTGCAGGAAAAAACTCACAAAATTTGCCATTTTCCATATTTTCATTGGGCAACTAAAACCTGAACAGATCTGTGCACAAGTTTTCAAGTTCTCACCAGCAAATAATCATTCTATTGAGTGTTATCTGTGTCCAAATACCCTAATTTATCATTGCTTCTAAAAACTTGCCCTCAGCTGTGAACACAGACACACACAAACGCTTTTTCTGTCAGCTTGGGGCTATATCCAGACAGCCAACTGAATCAGGCTGTTCAGGAACAGCTGGGAAATGCACCCAGCCTCAGAACTGGACTGTCCCTGCAATCCCATGAACATCCCCGTTGTCTGCTCAGGCTCCCAGAAGAGTGGGTAACTGCCTAAAGGGCTCTGTGGTCCCAAACTCTTCTCTATAGAGCAGACAATCCCATTTTTACATCTCACTTATTAGTTGCTCACCCCAGGGAGGGCTCAGGATTTCTCTTCTTCTCCACACAGCTTCCCCAATAAAGCCCCTGTATCCCTTTATCCCTCACACAGCCAATAGTCACTCAGCTTAGCATCTTCTGGACACCACAGGATTATTTTGGGAGAGGGAAAAGGGTGCTACAAGCAGCACCAACCTGGGGAAACCTGTGCAACTTCCTTCCCATTTTCCAGCCAACTCTGGGTTAAAAATCTGGTGCCTGCTAAGGGGGTGTGCAGGGCTCAGGAGCCAGGGCTGGTGCTGTGTGATGTCCCACACCTTCTCTTCTTCTCCCCGGCAGTGAGCGGTCCCTTGCACGGCGAGCTGGGAGAGCTGCCTTTCCAGCAGGAGGAGTTTGAGAAAGTGAAGAGAGGGATTGTTGAGCAATGCTGCCACAACACCTGCTCCCTCTACCAGCTGGAAAACTACTGCAATTAGCGGCAGGGCTGGCACTGGGGAGCTCCTGGGCCAGAAACATGCACTTATGCTACCGCACCTTCAAAGCAATTGAATAAATGTTGTGGATCTCTTGGAAGGACTGTGCTGGTTCATGTGTCCACGTCTTTTTGTCAGTGTCCATGCTTGGGTAAAGCACTTTTCAGCCATCACTTCAGATTATCCTTCTGCCACAGGAATGACCTCCATGGGAATGAGGGAGGGAAGGGTATTACACAGCTTTGGAGCAGGTATATGGAGCATCCGGCACACCCAGTGCTTGGAGAACCAGAAGGAGAAGGCAGAGAGGTTTAAACAAGACTTCTCTTGCTAGGGAAACATTACATCTGTAACAATGTCATGCTGATCAACTTCCTGCAGTTCACAGCCCAAATATAGCCAGGCAGCTGGAGACTGAACTTCCTCAGCTACATAATGGAAACAGTAAAGATTAGGCAAAGAATTATGTCACCTATTCATTGTACTCAGAAAAACCATGGATGACCACCATGGCCAATTCAGAAAGTGTGTTTAGTTCCTACTTGTGCTCATGGGAGGCCCAGGGAGAGTCCCTGCTGTGGGATGTGCTTGTTATTCACAAGATTATCACAAGCCACGTACTGAAAGTGAATTTAATCCAAGAAAGAGTTTTGAATCTATTGTCCATGTGCTGGGCAGTATCCTTGCTCCTGGTGCTGCAAACCTCTTTCATGTATCTGGTCCAAAATTGCTCCTTTCTGTGAGGAAAGTCTGCCCAGCAGTTCCAGCTAGCCAGAGTGTCCCAGAGTGTAGGGAAGGGCTGTGTTTCCTCTGCTGAGGGACTCCCCTGGCAGTCTGCTGAAAGCCATGCAGAGGGGCTCCGTGGGATGGGCTCAGCCTGGCAGAGGTGACAGCAGCAGCCAGGGCTGCATTTTGCTGGTGACAGACTTTGAAAGTTGGTCTGAGAGGAGCCTGTGGTTTTAACAGCCTCATTTCCCAAACCAGTTCCGACTGCCTCCAGTGGAGCTGCACAGATGGAAGCTGCCATCTCATCCCTGCCAGGATGCATTACTCCCAATCCTATCACAAGCACAAAACTGGCCAAACCACTGCAAACTGAAAGGCTGGAAGAGCAGCTGGATGAGCTGCTGAAAAGAAGATACAGACATAAAAAATGAAATCAGAAAGCACTCATGATTCCCCATGGTGACCTTCCACACAAATTCCCTTGATGCAGCCAAAAGCCCAAGACAGGGGCCTCCTCCTGCAGGTGCCACACAGTGCTGCAGTGCTACTCAGCCAGTCCTCTTCTCCCTGACCACCTTTTCATCCCTCTCCATCACCCCTTCTGCTGGGCCCCACTGAATATTCCCAGCAGCAGAGCTTTCAATTGTGACAAGCAGCTTCAGGCCAAAATCATGTGGTTATGAAAGCACAGCAAGATATATTCTGTTCCTGAGCTACTTGGCTCCCACCAAACCTCACAGCGAAGAGCTCCAGTGGTTTCTAGAGGGGATTCCCTGGAAGAAATTCTACTACCTATCCTGGTGAACCATGAGGTCAGGACAAGTGTTACTGAAAAAAAAAAAAAAAGAAGAAGAAGAAAAAAGCAGAGCTATTGCTCATTGTAAGGCCACCAACATATTCAGGCATGCAGCCAAGCACCAGCAATCCCAGCCATCCAGGAGATACCACCCTGATCCAAAAGGCAGATGTTCAGGTCTGCTTGGATGTTTTTGAGGGGAAGGACATCCAGCCATGGTGGTTCCTCCATCTGGCACAGCCCTGTTAATCTGCTGGCACTCCTGCCCTGGCAGCAATACTCTGCTCGGGTGAGGACAGCTCTTCAGAGATGCCCAGCTCATTTCCTGCCCTCTGCCATTGTTTGGTCTGATCCTTTGTTTGTTTGCTTTTTCTGAGTGCTCTCAATTAGGACTTGTTGGGAAATTGCAAATGCCACTTTTTCTGCTGGAAAATGTTGATTCATCAGGATCAGCACACCCCGCAGGACCGGACTGGTTTTAGCAAGGCAGGATTTGAAAGAATGAAGGGACATAGAAGGTTTAGGTGCCTGCTCTTCATCCTCTGCATCCAGTTGCCCAAGTCCACAAGCAATCACCAGGCTCTGGGCTACCCAAGGGTGGATGTTTTTGCTTCTGCTGAGAGATTCAGGGAGGTGAACACCCAGGTCAGGGAGGGACAGATGGCCCAATGTCCAAGGTGTCTGACTCTCTGCAGAGCACATGAAGGTGCTGTTGCTTCCTTCCTCCCCAAAGCAAGAGCTGTCCTGGATATGAGTGACCTACAGTGAGCTAAACTGCTCTCCAGGAGGTGCAGGAGAAAATAATGCATCAACTTTAAAACTGTGTAGAAAGCCTATAACATAAAGGGCCAGCTCTTCACTTTTTAAAAACTGCAGTAAGGTGAAGGCCAAAGGAGAACAAAGGTACTTGCTCCCCTTTTTCTGGAACTCCAGGGAAGAAACCCTATGTATTTTCCACAAGGGAGCACATGGCTCCCTGGCCTGCAAACGTGCTGCTGCTGGCTTGCTGACCCTGTGTTGTGGCAGGACAGGCAGCTTTAGCCCCCTGCCCCTCCCAAACCCAACAGTGGGTGTCCCAAAGGTCCTTCCCGACATCTTTAATGGTGGTCCAGGATGGAATTTCTTTATAAGGCCTCCCTCAAATCCTTGTGCCTTTGCCCAGGCCATTCCCTGTTCTCAGATGTGCTTGGGAGATGCCAGATCTTCTGAATTCCTGCAGGAGAAATGATTCAAGGACAGGGAATGCTGCATCCACTGACCTCCCTCCCTGCTCCTCCTCTTGCCAGGCTTTGCATTGTGATCTTTGGGAAGCAAATGCATCCAGTCCCCTTTATTCTGACTCAGCAGTTGCTCTGGAGTGATTTTTGCGGTAGCGGTGGGGCACCATGCCTGACTAAAATATCTTGGCTCTGCTACTCTTGCAACAAACTTCCAAAGGTCTCATGCTCGTGGTGGAGGGCAATTTGAAGAGAATGCAAATAAAGGCTTTGGTTCATTCATGCTTCTTGAATAGAGAATAGAAAGCTGAGCCGCAGAGGGGATTGCAAGGCAAATTCCTTGGGCTGCTGAGCTGTTAACAGTGCCTAGAAAAGGAAGGACCGAAGTGTCCCCTGTCTGCCACGTGCACCAACCCTCATCCAAAAGGGCAGAGCTATGGTTTCCAGGAAAAGGGAGTGACGTGCACAGAAGTGGGAATGAGGGGAGCCTCTGCAGGGCACTGGCCAGTGGATCCCTGGTGGCTGGGGATCAGATCATGTCCTCCAGGTTGCTGGATGGGCTCTGCTGCTCCAGCTTATCTGGAGAGGAAGGGAAGGCTGCCACTTTCCCGGAGCTAATCCAACTCTATTATTTCCTTTCCGGGAAACCACAGATAGAGAGCTCTCTGTTACTCTGGGAATTTAAGAGATCCACTTTAAGAAACAGTCAGATTATATTCTGGGATTTATGTCTTTTTAACCATCTTATCAGCATTTTAGGAAATTTTAAACCTGCTTACAGTGTCTCTCCTTATCTGCAGAGTGAGCCCTAATAACAGACTTGCAGCAATGACTTGAGTTGGAAAGCATGCACTGAGCAGATTCTGTGTTAAGACCTCAAATTCACTCTGGTTTAGACCAACCTCATCAAAGACACCTATCTTCAACATAAAATAGTCTTTCTTCCTTCTCCTTTCACTCTGGTCAGGAAGAAAACTTTAGGTCAGGCTATAAATTGATCTGGAAAGTCACTGCCAGTGCATTGTCCCTGGCTGAATTATTCCTGCATGCTGGGGGGGGGAAGGAGGGTGGTTTTTTCCAAGCCCAATGCCAGGCTGGCTCTCACATGCCCCCCAGTCCTGTTGGGCAGAGCAGGCAGGAGCAGATCCAGGACAATAACGGGAAGCGAAGCAAGCCCATAGGAGCACACAAGGAAATGATCTGATCCTCAATCATTTCCCTCCATCCCTCAATCCTTCCCCTCCATTCCCAGTCGTCTTCAGGACTGTCGAGAAAAGGTGGACAAACCTCCTGAACTCCTCCAACCTCCTTTCTGTTGCTGAAAAGAGACAGCCAAATTACCACTTTATTTATTTATGTTTTTCATGCCTGGTACATGCCAGGAGTGCCAGGATCTCCAGAATGCATGTGGTTGCTCACACTAAAATTTCCCACAAATGTTTTCAGATTTTGGAAGAAAATGGATAACAGAAATAAATTTGGCTTTTGATTTCCAGGTTGTTGTCGTTTGTTGTCATTTGGGCTTTGTAATGCTGGAATTTGGCAGTGGGGATGTTTTACATAACTGCCAACTTCTGAAATGTAACTTTTTGTCAGAAAATAATGCAGCTTCCTCTTTTCTAATCAGAAAACGGAAAATCAAGTATAAATGACACCACCCACCCTATACTGACGAGAAACCATTCTGTGGAAGTTTCAATGGAAAAAATTCTACCCTTTTTTCCCCTTATCAGAAACCTCCTCCACTTTGGAGTCTGAGACCCAGCAGGGTCCTGGCTCTGCAGACTTCCCTGCCAGTGGGTCTTGCACACCCAAGTTTCAAGCTTTTCCTGTGTGTTTTGGGAGATTTTAAAAACTTATCCCAAATAAATGCTGTTTTGGCCCCTGGGTTTCTACTGATTTCAGTGGCAAGAAAAAGAAATCACCAAGTGAAAAAGTCAAAGCACGTCCAGGTTGCACACCACAGCCTGCTCCTCTCCTGCGTCTGAAGTTGCTTTTTTCAGTTCATCTGCAGCCTAAACCTGTCCACATTTTTTTTCCAAAACCTGGCACCTTGTCTCAAAATAATGAATTTCAACCCCAAATAAGGAAAAAAAAAGCTGCCCCCATGAAATGCTGATGAAATGTGACAGGTTATTTTTCAGTCCTAGTCCTGGTGCAGATGTTCTGAGGCAGGTGTTCAATGTGCAGACCTGTGCTCCCGTGGCATTTTGGCTCACCAAACCAGGGGTGCTTCTCTCAGGTGTGGGAGCTGTGACAGGCAGGGGCTGAGGTCACCCTTCAGTGCATGCATCCAGGGTGAGAGGGGTCATCTGGCTCAGCCTGGCTTATGCCTTAAGCCTGTGGGAGGACCACCAAAGGCTGAAGTCCCTCTTGTTAAGCACTCCTCCAGCAGCAGCTCCTTTGCCCTGAAAGATCCCTGACCTCTCCTCAGGAACAGTGAGCAGCACTGAGCACTGACATCATGCCCATTTTTCCTTTATGGTTTTGACTACAGAGCCTGCATATCATTCTCAGGATGCTTGCCCTTCCTCACCCTGTGGAGCTGTTGCTTTGACTGCCCCATTTCTCTGTGCATCCCATTTAAGAACACAGGACTGGGAGCAACTTCCAAGCCAGTTGCCTTGTTCCTTGCTAACCTCACATCACTGCCTCCTTCATCTCCAAAAAGGCTTGAACATCCCAAGTTCTCCCTCTAGCCTGTGTGCAGTTTTGGTTTCTGGAACCTTTCCTGAGGAATTCATCCTCTCCTGTTGGGTTTCACAGTGCTCACAACCTGGAAAAGATCCCGTGGTTTCACATATCTGCTCAGAGCAAAGCAATTACCCGTGGCTCTGTCGCTGATATAGGGCAACACAAAAATGTTGGGAATCTGTTAAACCGGATTCCTGCCACGGCTTTCCCTTCTCCTGCAGTCCCGGCTGCTGCCAGGGGATGGAGCGCAGGTCACCCGCAGCTGGATCCGCACCGCTGCCTGCAGCTGCCTGGGCAGGGCACGGCGGGACGGCCCCGGGGGACCCGCCGAAACAGGGGAGAAAACCTGGTAAATACAGATAAAACTGATACATACTAATAAAAATTGATAAATACCGTGCTGGAGAAAAGCTTCCCGGAGGTGTGGGGCTGGAGTAAGGCTTTGCACCCAGGCCATGGGAGCTGGGGCAGCCAGGAGATGGCCGGAGCAATGGAAACAGCTGCCTGTGAAGCCACAGGCTGCTCCTGGCGTGGCCAGAGACCTGCAGCGAAGATGGGCAGGGTCACTGATGCTGCTCTTGTTCTTCTCTTTGTTTAAACGCTGTTTTCCTTCAAGGAAGATTTTGGTTGCCTTTCTGAACCTCCTTGGAGCTGGAACCTCCAGCCTGGCTCTCACAGTGCAGGGCACTCTCAGCGCCAGCTCGCTGTCAGCCTGCAGCCCAGCTCCTTTCTGTGCACTCTGCCCAGTATTCCCTCTGATGTAGCAGAGACCCATGACCCGTTCTGGGTTGCATGGACCTGTGTTTTCGAGTCACAAATCACCTTTTTGAGCAGAACAAGGTTTAGGTCTGCAATAACCTCCAGCTGCAAAGAACCCGTGCTGTGCAACAACACCCTGGGCTCTTGTGGTACTGGCACTGCAGGGCTGCCAGAGCACAGATACATGTCCTGAATGAAACATCGCCGCTCCAAACCGGGACATCTCCCCACCCAGCTTTGCCACAGGGCTGGTGCTCAAATCCTCACTCCCACACATCCCATTTTATGGGATCACGGTCCCCGTCCTTGGCCATGACACAGCTTTGAGCAGCTATTCTGCTGCTGGGCACAGCCATTAGCCCAGCCAGCACCTCCTCACGGGGATGAGGCCCTGATGAGGGTTATGAAATGATGCTACAGCCAGCAGAGGGAGTGCTCAGAGCTTCGGGATGCACAGGGACGGCTTGGGAAGCGCCGAGAAAGTGTACTAAACCCAAGGCGGGAGCGATGGGGTGCTGGAGCAAAGCTTCTCCCTGGCCCAGCTGCCAGCCTGGTGAGGCTCAGCTCTGAGAGGATGGGGAAACGGATCTGCCTGGAAATGAACCCTCCTGGAAACCTCGGGTACTGAGTGAGCCAGAGATGAGGATCCACAATGAGAGACCACAATGCTTGAGGCCCTTAGACTCGAGGAATTTTGCAGAGCCTGTTCTAAACTGCCAAGTGAAACCCCCCCATTCATTCGGTTCTGGCTTTGGGCTCTTAACTTTGGGCTCTGGGCTTTCCAAGTGAAGTCATTGCTGCATCTCAATTAGTAAAGAGTCATCCCTATAGCATTCTATTTCCAAAGAAATTGTCTTTATGCTTCTCATAAGTGCTGGAATCAGAAGGCAGTCTGTGGGGTGAAAATTGTGGGAAGCTTTGGCTTGACTCTGCCCACCAAATGAATATTTTAAGCAGATCTTCATTTGATTTTAGGCCAAACAGAGCAATTTGTATTAGTTTAGTGAATTAAAGACTTAACATCTGGCAATATCTCCAGGAAATGCCTCAGTGGTGGCGGGGTCTCTCCACTCACACACAATATCAGAAATATAATTAGTTTCTCCAAATGCACACCATCAAAGACTCATGCCTGGTCCTTTCCTAACTGTGTGGATTCCCCAGATTTTTAAATGAAGGCCTCTCAAGCACCAATGGGCAATTTTGCAACTCATCTCTAAGCAGATCAATAACTAAAAGCAATGTAATGAAGTCAGGTGTCTCTGGATTGTGTTAGGACAAGCCCATGAGAGGATTCTGATGTGGATGAGATAAATGCCATTAAATCACTTGCAGGGTGAGGTTTAAGTGGGGAAAGCCTAGCACTGAGTGTTGGGAAGGTGCTGTGCAGGGTGAGCACCACCGCGGGCTGATTAACACTGCATGCAAACCCAATTGCAAGCCTGATAAGAGACAATGGGACACATTTTCACCACTAAGTACATCAGGGATGAAAGGGAGCTGGGGGGACAAAGCAGAAAAGAGCACCAGGAATGACCTGACCTGCCCGAAACCTGCTTTTCTACTGGAGAGCAAGGAAGCTTGCACTACATATCTGAAAAAAAACAAAAAAAGTTGAGAGAGAGTTGGTGGCAACCAAAATGGTCTGCGAAGGGTCCTGATGGTGCACAGTGGCCAAATGCCTTCTGAGATTTAATGCCTAGAAGGGGAGGTTAAGTCCATCTGCACTGGAGTGGTGTTTGGTGGGCAATGGCAGCTACTCAGAGGGATAGTCCAGCTGTCAACAGGAAAGGTTTGTAGGGTTTGAATCAATGGAGGTGACACATGGTCAGTGGAACAGAGCCAAGGCCAGAGAACGTCTCTGCTTGAAACCCTTCCCTTTTGCAGCCATACCCCATTCCAGCTGAGATGTGGCAGCGAACCCTGCCACCAGCCCAGATCAAATGAGGAGAATAAATCCATAGGAAGGAAATGTTCCCTCCTACCTGCAGTTGCTTTCCAATTCAATCTTCCTGCCCGGTCAGGAGAAATCTCGAGCAGCTCTGCAGAAGAAGACACTGTCCCACAAACTCTGTCATGTGCTGCGAGCAGGTCCCAGCTTTTAGGTGGAGATGCCTTGACCCAAGACAGCCTGGTATTTCCAGCTTATAGTTACTCAAAATTAGTCTGAGAGGAAAGGCAGCACTTGCTTGTGATGTGGATGACTCCTTCAAAAGCTGAGCCTGTCTCACTCACAGCAAACTGGGACTGGGAAGCCTTCATGAAGATGGAAGGGCCAGTCCTGTGAATGGTTCAATGAAGGAATAGGGGAAAATGTAATGCAAAATGGCTCAAGCAGTGATTCATTTGGACTTTTATTATGATTAACTTGAAATCAGCAAGATTTTGTCAGCAAATCCATTTTATATACGAGCAGCCCTCTAAAATCTGTCTTAGATGGTAATATCCTCCACATGTGCTACTGCAAATCCCCTTTTTGACGATACCTGATGGCTGGTGCAGAAGCAGGAGAAAACTCCATCCTGCAGAGCGGTGGGAGCTCCCCTTGACTGACACACCCTGCCCCTGCAACCTGCTCTGCAAACCATTTTATTCAGATTTTTATATCTGAATGCCAAAGAGAGCATCCTCTGGGCAGCCCAGCAGAGATTTGGGCACTCACTGGGGCACAGTGAGTTCAACACACCAGGGCTTTACTGACAGAAACTTCTCATCAGGCCTGCAGGTCTTCTGCTTCGTAGCAGAGCTGTTCTTCCCCACTCCATCTGGGAGTTGGGGCTTGCATGCTTTGCTTTACCTTCCTGACAAAGTCACAGACAGCAGCAGGGTGGCAGAGCTCAGGAACAGCCCTGGGGACTAGGCTTGTCTGCCAGAGAGCCCTGGAGCAGCTTGCATTATGAAAAAAAGGCTGTCTGGGAGGCTGCCTCCCCACAGCCTCTGCTGTGGCTGTGCTAGAGGAGAGGCAGGTGGGGAAGCAGATGCTGTTTGGGTAAATGTGTGTCAGCAGTGTCTCCTCAGGCAGGTGTTGAATATTGGAGCCAGCTAGAGCACCGCCAGGTTGAACCAAGTGAAGTGCCCACGCTCCTCTGTGTTTGGTCTGAGTGGCTCTTGCAGCCTCCTGCACCTCCACCTCCCACCCCACACCTGACTCTGTGCCTGGAGCAGCTGGATTTGGGGTGCAGAGATGCTGCGGCCTGCAAGGGAGCTCCATCCACCATCTGGGCTTAAGAGACCTCAGGAGATTCTTGCCCCCATCAGATGGTCTTGCAAAAGCAGCACAGGATCGATGCTGGTGCTGGAAACCAGTGGGCAAGAGAGAGGCAGACACAGAGGCTGGCGTGTTGGTGACCAGAGGCCATGGGGTGGTGGCAGGGATAAGAGCAGCCCAGAAGATGGGAACCACCACCAAAACCTTCCAAGCATGGTGGAAGTGGCTTCCTCAGCCCCAGCTTTCTCAGTGGCCTTGTGCAGGTCACGTAGCCCACTTGCAAACCATCACCCCTCCCTGGATCTCACCCCCCATGGGTTACCCATCAGCCAGGGCAAACCTTCAAAGCAGTTACTGAAGCTCAAGGGCTGTTTCCCATTTTATTGCGGGGATCTGGGGCTGCTTCCACTCTGATGACCAGAACCTGCCATCAGCCATGGCTATATGGCAGAATCATGCCCAGAAAGGCATGCCTAATTTAAAAGCCAAGTGCCAACATCCCAAGCTGGTTGTTTAGACTAAATGAAAGGTTTTCAGGAAAAAAATCAGCCTGACTTAAATTCCACCCCCCTTCCCCAGGAGATTAGTCCCTATCTGGTTGCCTCCCGAAGGTGGGAGCAAAGGCTTAGCAGTGAGTCATCTTTGGCTTTGTGTGCCCCGGCAGTGCTATTACTGCTCTCACGTGGGGGCGCCAGGGCGGCCGTGGGTGCCAGGAAGCGGCCACGAAGCACCAGCCCACACTGGGTTTGCACCCCAACTGCACTGCTGCATGTGGGGGTGCCTCCCTGACGCCTGAGATATCACCCTCCCCAAGACAGCTCCGGCTTAGAGCAGGCAGGACCTGCCTCAGTGGGGTCTCAGTGGATTGGCATGGGAGCTGTTGAAACAGCCCAGTGACTCAGACAAGTGATGCTCATGTAAGTTAATTAGTGAGCGAGCGAGGGTAGTGCTCAGCCTGCCCAAGTGAGCCCAAAGCCCCTGGGCTGACTCACTGGAAACAGTGAGGTTCCCCCAGGAAGGGATCCCAAAGCAGCTCACAGGAATCAGCTCTTGCAGGCACTCATCCTCTCCAATGACAGGAGCCCCAGGTGGGACCCAGCAGCTCTGGCCTGAAATAATTCCCCACCTCGGTCACTGGCATTCCTTGGAGGGAGAGCAACTTTCCTCTAAAAGGAAAGGGGATGCCTGCTACCCATTGCAGGATTTTTCTCCCTCCTTGTATCACATGTAGAGACAAAGGAATTCATTCTATCTCTGGAAAACATATTTTTATTTTTTTTCTACTTTGGATAAGGTTCATGGAGAAGAGATTGTTCCAGTCTGGCACCTCTTGTGGTTACTGTGCTTGTTTTGACTAAAAAACACCCGTGTGATCTCTACATATTTGAAATGGTTGCCTTTAATGCAAAAAAAAAAAAAATCTAAGCAAAAATCTCTGCAACTTACTTTCAGGCAAAACAAAAATTTCTTTGGCATGAAGATCTACCTGGTGGACTGAGATGGCTCAGCAAGAGACCCACCTGGAGAAATGAAGGGAGGAGAGGTGGGCAGATTTGGAATAGGGACACGATTTCCATCATTGTCATTACACTTGCTGATCATTAGATATGTCCAGGTGTTTGCATAGGGACAAGGGCTCACTACAGCCACCTCTCATGATTAGGGATGCCCTAAACTGGGACCAGCTGAAGTCAAAAGCATTATTTCCACTGTCACAGGCAGGCAGGGAGCCACCTCCCTGAGTCTCCAGCTCATACAGGTCAGGCACTGAAGGTGTGCATCCCTTGAGCCCCTCAGGGAACGAAGCAGAGGTTAGGATCCCAGCGCCATGGGAGGTGGCTGACAGAGCCCGTATCACACATGGATTATGCAGGGAAAAGGAGCCCGTATCACACATGGATTATGCAGGGAAAAGGAGCCTGTATCACACATGGATTATGCAGGGAAAAGGAGCCCGTATCACACATGGATTATGCAGGGAAGCGTTCTCTCGTGGGGGGTCTCCCTTGGCTGGGGTGATATCTTTCACTGCAGTTTTCTTTAAACTGTGGGGAAGTTGGATTAGGTGAGGAATTCCACAATTTCTTAGCTTTTCAAATAACATGTCTGCGATATCACCCAGTCTGACTCAAGCTCCCACCTGCCTTGGGAATTCAGTTAACCCTTTGCATGCTGGCTTCACAGAGGGCCTCTCTGGAGCCTGTTATCTCTGGCTGGTGAAGAGACTCAAGGGGACTCAGGTGACACCACGAGAGTGGTTCTGGAAAGAGGGGGCAGCATCTGAATCACCTGCCATTTGGCTCTACCTACTCAGACAAGCAGTCTCTTCCCCCTCAGCCCCAAAATACACTTGGACAGACAGACACACACACACGCTCACACACTCACGCCTGCACGTGCTACGCAAGCATACCACCTGCTGTTTTGAAAAGCTGACGTGCATGAGTTTTTGGGGAGGGTTACCTTCCAAGCAATGAGTAATTAGCTTAGCAGTCCCAAGGCTCCTACCCTGTGTGAGGTCTCCTACTCCAGAAGTGCTGGGAATCTCAGGAAAATCCTTGCTTTCTCAGCAGAGCCTTTCTGAAACGCAGCTGGCACCATAAAAAGCCCTCCTCCCCAGCACACAGGACTGTGTTCTACCTCCTTGCCCTGTGACACCAATGAGAGATGCCAGCCCCAGCCACACACCTGTCCATGAGGGTGAAATAGCTATGAGCTGGTGACACCCCCAGGCCCACCCTGGCTGGGACCTGGCTCAGGGCACAATACCCAGCTTGGCTCTGCCAGCACCACGCCACACTATTGCCACGCTCAGTGCATTTTTCAGCAGCAGAATATAAACATTTCTAGAGAAGTGCACTTAGTGTGAGCTGCTTAGCCAAGAGCTGTTGCCTCCCCTCCTTCACTGTGATTATGAGAGAGAGTTCTGTTTAAGCAAGAAAACAAATTGTCCACACCTCCTCCCTCCCCATTGGGCATCCATCACCCTGGGCAAGGGCAGTGTGCTCTGCAGGGGATGCTGGCAGCATGGGTGGGCACAGGGTGCCCCTATGTCACCTGCATCAGGAATGGGAATGAGATGAGTGTCTAAGTTATTGCAAACTCCCCTACAGCCCCTGCCCGCTGTAGGTGCTGGAAATCCCAGCCTCAAACAAGGCAGACTTATCCCTGTCATGAACTGGTGCATGGGGATGAAAACCAGAGGGGAATTAAGGGGCTTGCCCAGGGTGATGTGTGGAGGCAGTGGCAGAGGAAGGCTCTGTATGAGCCCCATGCTGCCCCTTGTCCCCATGCCCACAGCCACCTGCCCATGGGACCCCAGCCCAACATCCTACTTTGGGGTCTTCACTGCTCAGCTCAGGCATGAAGGCATCAGTTGCTAGGCCTGGCAGCACATTTATCCTGCCCAAAAAGCCCTGGCCTGAAGAAGTGATCCCTGATAAGGTGTGAAGCCCTGGCCTGGAGGAGATGCTGCCACCCAACCCTCCGAATGAAGACAATGAGAGCTGCAAACAAAGATCAGCACTGAAGCACAGCAGCAATGCAAAAAGAAAGGGGAAAAGAAGACAAAAAAAGAAAAAAAAAAAAAAAAAAGAGGAAGAAACGCCTGAAAGATACATAGCTGGGATTCCAGAACCCCTCAGAGGTATTTGGGCTTAGCCAACAGGCTCGGGGTTTTTTTTTTCAAAGCCATTAATTACACAACAGAGACATATCTGCACCACTCCACCTCTCTGCAGCAAATAAGGGCCCCACATACATTGTCTAAAATGCATCACCCTCCATGCTCCATGCCACCAGCTCCCTTGGGCACTTGGAAAAATAACCCACTCCATGGTGGGACTTGCAGCTGGCTCTTGTGCCTGGTTTTCTGGAGAGTATTGAAAGGGTGCTGAAACCATGCACCTCCCAAGGGTGCATCTGAGATGCATGAGCTGCATCCATGGGGCAGAGGGCTGGAAATCCCACCCTGATCACCTGGGCAGCTTTTCTGAGCTGGTTGCACCACTAGGCCAAGGGAAAGGTCTTCAAGAAGCTGCACCAAGGCAATACTGGTGCACATAAGGACTGCAATCACCTCTGGCATGGCCCATCACTGGCATTGCCACCAGCCACCGGGTGATGGCTGCTCTGCTGCAGCTGCTGGAGAGGATCTTGGGAACAGCTGCTGTGTCTCATTTTTTGGGAAAGACCTTACTAAAAGCTCACTAGTTTTCTCTCATGGATCCTGCAATACGCAGCCAGACTGACCAGTTCATACTGACACTCCTGTGAGCAGGATAAAGCATTTTTAAGGGTGATCCCTGAGTTTTCCAAGTGCAAAGAGAGCAAAGTGGTGTGAATGAGGGTGCCTTGCAGGAAGATGAGACACAGAGGCCCTGAGAGGACATGATGTGCTCCTGCTCAGAGGCAGGTGGCATCCCTGCACACCACCTTCTCACTGCCCAGCTCCTCCCTGGGGATCACAGGGATGCCTCCCATTAGAGCTGCCTCCCCAGAACATTCTCAGCAGGCCATCCCTGCAGGGACACAGGGATGGGTCACGTCTTCACCCCAAAGAACTCCTGGCCCAAAGGGTTTCCTGCTGTCTCCTGTAACATGCTTCACTTGCAGGATGTTTTGACTCTGAGCCTGCTCTGTAGACAGACCCATATTTGTACAATGCTGTAAAGAGCCAGCTTCATCCCCTGGTGCTTGGAAGAACTAATCGTACCTGCTGGAGCTTTTATTGGTCATTAAACAATCTTGGACCACTTCTTCCCCATGACATTCCAATGGGTATTTTGATGGCAATGCTTAAAAAAAAAAGGAAAACAGGAAATGGTGATGTGCTTAGCTGTTAATATAGGCACAGACACATCTTACTTCTCTGCTACTCTGTTTGTTGCACATTTTTGACACAAATAATCAGACAAAACTTGGAGCCTTCTGGGCTCCCTCTGCAATGCAAAGAAGCTGGGGTGAGGGCAGGCATTTCTCCTTTTTCACCCCATTCTACCCTTCTTGAAAATTCCTTTTGGGAAGCTGTTAGCTGAGCTGGAGTCCTCCTTGGCAACCAAGGACAACCAAGAGACGTTTGCTGTTCCACAAATGATGGGGAGGGAGAAGGGAGACATTTTTCTCCCTTTCTGGGGTCATCTGACCCTGGCACCCCTTGTCCTCCTCCTTTTGGGCCAGGCTGCAGACAGCATCCCAACAAACACCTACTGAGCCTCACTCCCTGAACATCCTTGGTGCTTTTTCAAGTCCTCCCTCACACTTGGCCACAGGGACACCCCTCTACCCCACATGCTCCTTACACAGCCTCTTGAGCTGTGTGAGGCTGCTCACACTGCAGCTTTTCACTGGGGACATTGAATTTTAAAAGACATTACAGGAATATCAAGTCTGTCCAGCCCATAAAAAAATGCATAGTTTGTCCTCCATATAAACAGGGGTGAAAACACTACCCTGTTTTCACTGACAGTGCCTTTTACCACTGTCACAAATTCCTCTGGCACGCTGCAATAACTTACGGTGGAATAACTTCATTTTTGCTTTGCTCAGCAACCTCCAGGTCCTCAGGAAGCAAATGCCAACACCTCTCCTGAGCACCTTAGTCCAGTAAGTGCTCCAAGGTATCGGCAGTTCTGGGCAGGAGTTGATATAAGTGTCCCTCTTTCTCTCTGAACATGCCAAAAAAGGTGCCCTGCTGATGCCTAAGGGCAACTGGCTTTTTTACTGCCCATAAAACAATCCTGCAGCAGAAACCCTCTGGGCTGGGAGCGTGGCCTCAAAATGTTCTTGCTACCCAGGGGTGCCAGGAATCCTAAAACAGACTTGCCCAGCTTCTACTTTTGTTTGTTCCTTGTTGACCAGAGGCCCCAGGTGAATTATTTCTCTCACTCTTAGTTCTTTGACTTCAATTTTTTTGCAGGGACCTTCCATATATCACATCCCCCTTTGCCAGTGAATCCTTCCCGTTCCAACAGTTTAGCGTGGCCCAGGATCAATATATCTCAGCATGCAAGGACACGGTGTTATTGTCAGGTTCCTGGCTTGTACAAAGCAAAGGTATCGCTTTCTTAAAGCCACTGAGAGATGCCCTGGGCCAAGTACAGTTACTCCTCAGCCATTAAACAGATGCATATAGGACTCTGGCTAATCCTCCTCCAGTCTCACTATGGATGACTTCTTCTAGTCCTCAGTGACCCACAGCCCACTCTCACCCTCCTTGTGGCTCATCTTGGACATCTCAACCCAGACCTGTGGGGCATGGCAGCAGAGCAGTCTGGCCTCTCCTGCCTGTCCTCGCTCTCGACACAGGAGCATTTAGGGGGACCTGTGAGAACACAAACTGGGGTACCTGTGTAGTGCTGCAGGCCCTGAACAGCACCTGAACCACGCACTGCAAGTCCCAGCTCTGCCCACCTGGTCATTAGGGCTGTGATTGTGAAATAAACCAAATGAGTGTCACAGGGTGTCTTGGCTGGGCCGGGATTAGGTGACCTCTTCTCTCTCTGGATTCTAGGTGGGAGAGGAAGGGAAAAGTCATGTAAATGCTCCCTTCCCTGAAGGTATCTGCTTGGCTCACCTCCCTAGCAGCATCTCTGACATCACCCTGGCCCTGGACCACTGCATTTCTGCAGTTATTTACATTCCCCTGCCTTTGCTGAAGCACACATCCCTGTCTGCGAGGTCCAGGCTGGCCCAAGCTTTCCGGTTTTTCCCCCTTTCCCTGGAAGCTTTCCGGCCCGTTGCCACGTGTTGGTGGCCACCCAGGAGACGCTTTGATCAGCTCAGATGGGCAGTGCCGCCAGGAGGCTTTGCAGTCTGCCCCAGCGCTTCCGAGCTGCTGCTGCTGCAGCAGAGGTTTCACCCCTCTGAGTCCCTGACATCCCCTGGTCATTCCAGGGCACCTTTCAGATACTGCTTTGATTTCAGCTCCGTCTTTAGCTTCACTTAGTTTCAGCTTGCTTTGGTTGACTTTGCTTTGTGAACACTGTCCTTGCTCCTTGAAAATTTAATGGGAACCCACAACTGTAATTTCTCTCCTGAGCTGCACTGATGACCAGAGGTCAGACAAATGCAGACAAATACAGACAAATGCAAGAGGCAGTAGTTTATTTTTACTGTATTTTCAATGTTTTCAGGTGATGCTTTGCTGCAGCCCCATCCACTTTCAAACCAAAATGTTTCCTGGGATTTTGCAAGACCTTTGGTGGTCAATGCTGTGCTCCAGAGGCCTTCCTATCCCTCTCTTTCTGCCTCCCTCCCTCCAGGTTTGCTTCGTCCTTGGCTTTTTTGGTCCTTCTCCTGCTCCCCCTTGCCGGCCCTCCTCGCAGGCAATGCCAAGGGCTGGAGTTTGGGGTGGAGGCAGCTATTGTTCCAGCTATCTGCAGTGTAATGTTCCTTATGACTGTATTAAATGAAGGGCGGAGGTCACACATCCCTAGTTTAAATTAGGTTTCGGCTGACCTTTAACAATATTACACTCGTGGATCCTCTCATAACTCACCGAATAAACTCCCCGAGGGTTTTACCACCTCACTCTTTCCTTCCTACTGTAAGGATGCCCGAGGCTTAATGTGCTTCTCTCCAATTTCGCTTTGATTTCTAATCCTATCCCCTTCCTCCCCCCCAATACAGATATATTCACTCCTTTAAAGGTGGAGGGAAAGAACCTGTTCCTTTTCTCTTCTGGGAGACAGCTCTTTCTTTTGTGTCTCTTTCTTCCCTTCCCCGCCCCCCTCCTCTTTCTTGACACAATGCACTATTTATTTGCACTGAAGGATAACTAAGAAGCAATTAAAAGATCAAAAGGCACAAACACAAGTAGATCCAGTGGCAACTTGTGGGGTTTATTTTGCTGTGGCTGCTGCTGCTGCTGAATCTTCATCAAACTGCTGCCGTGTTTTTCCCCTAGCCAAAGGACACCTCTCTTACTGGGTCGCCTCTTCCTCCAAACCGACTTTTTTATGATCGCTATTTTTCACCCCCATTGTTTGCTATTGCAGTTGTTTACTGGAAAATCACTTGTTTTTCTCAGGGAGATTAACCCTCCAAGCTTTCTTTTGTCTACTCTCAGGAGGTCCTTGTGGTGAGCTGGGGGAAGGGAGCAGGGCTCCTTCAGCTATTAACAGTAGCTTACAGCCCTGCTGACCCCCCTGCCAAGGTTGGGTCCTTTCCTTTGATGGGGTTCTGCTTTTGCAGGGAGGAAAAGGTGGCTTGCTCTTTGTTAAGACCACCTCTGCTGAGCAGTTTGCGAGGACCCACAACTCGGATTTACTAAGTCCTGGGCATCTTAGGAGAAACTCCAAAAGCCCAAGGTAAGGAGAAATCTGGAGCCCTGGCACATGCCGGCAGATGCTCAGTGTCGTTGACGGCCAGGTCACTTCTTTACATGTTTAAATATCAGTGTAAGAGCTGAGAATTGATGCCTGTGGTTGAGTCTGATGAGCACGGAACTGCTTCCTCAGCACCTCCCAGATGTGCCGATGTTTCGGTTGCAGCCTACAGCCCTGACACCGGGACTGCCGGGTGGGATGCGCAGCGACACATCCCAGAGAACAGCACAGCAAACAGAAGGATGCTAGGGAGGAGAGGAAGGGATGCCCAAAGCCTAGTGAGAAAGGATAATATCCTGCCCACGTTTTCTTGGGCACGTTTAGGGCAATCCCGACTGCCGAGAGATGTACAAACCTCCGATCTTTGGAGGGAAAAATAAAGTACAAACTTGAAAAAAAAAAAAAAGGGTTTTTAAAATTGCATACTGGGGTGAGGACTGCTGCATCCTCGCCCTGTCGCAGCACTAGCTATGGCAAGCGCTACCTGAGGCGGGCCAGCCCGCCGCTCAGCGAGGGAGCGCGCCCGTGCCGCAGCCGATACGCGTGTCCCTGCAGAGGGGCACGCTCCGGGGCAGCGGAGGCTGCCTGGGGGCTGCCTCTGAGCGCCGGCGGGGCTCCTTCCCCTCGGAAGGCAGATCCTCGGGAGCCGGGGCAGCCCGGTGTGCCCGCCGTGCGGCGGCGCGGAGCCCGGGCGCGCCTTCTGCCCGCGCTGCCGCTGCGCTCGCTCGGCACCGCCTGGGAGAAGTGCCTTTGGCTCAGGGGCGGCACTGCTCGCCCGCAGCAGCCGGCGGGAAGCAGCGGCGAGCCGGCCAGCGGGGAGCGCGGCGGGAAGGCGCTGTGCGAGGCGCAGGGCCCGGTGCGGGGGCAGCGCCCGTGCTGGCCGCAGGGACACGCAGGGGGCTCGCTGCCCGCCGCGGGGCAGGCACGGCGGCAATGCCCGCGCCACGGCCGGGGAGCTCCGCCGAGCCCTGCGGCGGCCGTGCCGACACCTGTGCCCGTGCGCACCTAGAGGGGCACCCGAGAGAGGACGGACCGGGCCATCTCCCCTCTCCCGCCCCGCCGGGGCTCGGGGCTCGCCGCCTCGCAGCCAGAGGCGCTCGAGGGGTGCCCCCGGTATTTTGGACGGGGGCTCGAGGTGCGGATCCACAGCTCTTCCCCTCACCTGCGGGGCGGCCGCGGATGCGCGGAGCCCCCCTCCCACCCGGGGCCGGCAGAAGGGGCAAAGCTCCCATCCCGGGGAGCGGCACGCAAAGAAACCGTGCGGCAAAAACTTTCTGTCCCCTCTTCCCTCCCGAGCTGGACTCCGGAGGGTTACGAAGGAGAAGGAGGGAAGAAAGGAAGGGAGGGAGGGAAGAGAGGGGGTTAGACCGCTCTGCAACATTATTGGCTGCGTGGCCGGGCTGGTGCTCGCCGGGAGAGCATGCCCATTGGGGGGGTATAAAAGGTATAAAAGCCGGAGCGCCCTGCCTGTCTCCTCGCTCGTGGGGCAGCAGCCGGTAGCAGCGGGCAGCGAGGCAGCCGGCCCCTTCGCCCCGACCAAAGGGACGCACTCAGTAAACACAAAAGTGAGAGCCACCCAAGGGGCAGCCAAAGCAGGAGAGAAAGAGAAGGGAAGAAAAAAAAAAAAAAAAGGGCGAAAAACAACCCAGAAAAAAAAAAAAAAAAGAAAAAGAAAAAGGAGAGGAAAAGAGCGAGCGAGCGCTTTCTCTAGAATAACAGAATACCTGATCGTAACAAAATAACATCCTTCAGACAAAATCCAGCAGGGACTTGACATACCAAAAAGGCAAGGCGAGGAGAACGTGCCAGGGCGCGGGGAAGGCAAGCCAAAGCCGCGATCGCTGCCAGGGCAGGAGAGCAGCATGTCAAGCGCCGGGGCACACACGGATGAGCGCTGCCGGCAGCCCGCCTTCCTCCCCGGCCCGCCGCCGCCGCAAGAAGTTGAGAGCAGCAGCGGCAGTGCCAAGGTAAGCGCCGCTCCGCGCTGGCCCTCCGCGGGCAGGGCACGGTGGGGTTGCCCGCGCCGCGCCGGGCAGAGCCGCGCCGAGCCGAGCCGTGCCGCCCGGGCACCGCTGAGCCATCCCGAGCCGCGCCGGGCAGAGCCGCGCCGTCCCCACGCGTGTCACTAGAGGGACCCCGAGCGCCGGGCCAGCGCGGGCGGCCCCGCTGCGGTGGGTGCGCGGGGTGTCCCGGGGTCCCTCCCGCCCTCCCGCCGCGGTGCTGCCCGCGGGCCGTGCCGGCGCTGTCCCGCGTGGGGCGGCGGGAGCGGCGGGGGCGGCGGCGCGGCCGTGCGGGGGCCGGGCCGGGGCTACGCGAGGTCACGGCGCGCGGCCCCCGCTGCCCGCCGAGCTCCCTCCGCGCCGGGCGGCTGCGGCAGCGGGAGGCGCGCGGGGCGGCACCGGCGGCGCTCCGGCTCCGGAGAGCGGCGAGATGATTAAACTCTCTCCTGCAAAACACTGCGGCGTGTTTGGTCTCGGGAGGGATAAAAATACAGCGAGGAAAAACAAGAAAGCGAAGCCAAAAAGGAGTGAGAGTTAATGGTTGGCGTGCAGCCTTCGACTTTCTGTGATTTTTTAAAATTTTTTTTTCTTCTTCCTTCCCAGTTGCTTTTCCCTACAGTAATTGTTTTAAGAGCGCAACTTGGAAAGGTTTTAGCACTCTGTTGAGCAGTAGGGAATTGGGGCACATGAGGGAACTAGGATTTAGCGTAACTGTACCAGCAGATGTGGCTGCCTCCCCTCCAGCCAAGGGTACTTCAGCAGGGTTGCTGATACGCCAGGTCTCGCTAGGGTGGTGTGGAGCAATCAAGTGTAAAAACAAGGTTTATGTGGGTGGTTTTAAACAAGGCACCTCGGGAGAGCCTCTGCTTTCAACCCAGGCTTCCTATACAAAATTTGTAGTTCTCTTTCAAATGCTGGGATGTGCCTGGGAGACTGAGGCATGTTTTTCTTTGGGTTTGTTTATTGTCAGATTGTGTGTGTATGTGGGAGGCTTTTTCTTTTTTTTTTTCCCCTTTTACTTTGCAGGGTTCAGCGTGTTGGGATTTTTATTCTTCCCCTTGCCTTGATTTAGAGTTGAGTTGAGGAGCCTGGGTCGTGGGGTTTTGTTAAGGATGACTTTGTGCTAAGGACATCTGGAGGTATAAAACTGACTGACACTTCTGATTTGACTTCCACTGTGCTGTTTTGGACCCAACTTGACAATTTTGGTGGGGGTGAATGGGTCAGAGCTGTAAATCTTGTTCCGTGTTGTTGACACCCACACAAGTTCACTCAGCCTTTCAAAGGGGCTATCCCAGCTCCTGTGAAAATTCATTAAGGGATAAAAGATTTGACACCGCAGGTCCCCTCCCACCGCTGCATGAAATTTGAGAGCCAAAATGTGTCTGCGTGTGTGTCCCAGCGCTCTTTCTGACAGGTGATCTTTTTTTCAGCCTGGCTGGAGAGCTGCTGCTCTGACCAGTCAACCCAGAGTTGTCAGTGTGTGTCTTCCCCTCCATTCCTATAGGCTTCAGCACAAGCCCAGCTTGTCTCACAGCGCACCAGAGAAAAGCATTTCTGTACTTTTCTTTTTTTAAATAAAGCAAACGCAGCAGGTGAGGTCTTATTTTTAGAGGGACCGAGGAGTTGGTGTGTTTCCAGCAGTGCATACGAGCACTGTAAGTGGCCCACCCTCTCCCAGCTCGTGTCCTGGGGCTGACCTCTCCGATCCTTCTTTGGATTGTCTTTGCTTTTAAAAGCTGGTGAGTGTCTTAGCAGGGAAAGCGATATCGGCCTCCCTCGGCATGCTGGTGAGAGGGGTCACGAGAGGTGGGGGGCACCAGGGGAGGAAGTCTGCCTTGGCGCTACAGCCTGGCTCTGAAGGGGTTAAACTTGCTCTGCCAAGACATAAAGCAAGTTCAACGTGTTGTGGGAATATCATTTGCCAGTAGACTCCAGTCACCACAGTTCCTGATTTAACAGCTTAACTTGCTGTTAACTTTCCCTGATATACTCCAGGTTTTGGAAGGGAATGCAGAAAGGAGAGAGGAACAATAAAGAAAGGAGTTAAGTGAGGCTACTAAAACAGACTTAAATCCCTTCACTGGGTCCTGCCAGCTGTCTTTAGAAGAGTTAAGCAAGATTGCATTTCCTTTTTTTTTTTTTTTAATACAATAAATCAAATATTTCTGGGCTGCATACCAAAATTTATGCAATACACTCTTACTCCCCAGTGGGGTGAGTAAATGGTACTGAATACCCCATTCACCTTTTTCAGCTTGATTTTTCCACAGGCACCGTAGTTCTCCTGCAGCACGTATAGGCATGGGGTGCAGGCAGCCCTTCCCTGCCCCACAGGCAGAGGAGGCAGATGCCTCTCCGGGCTCACGGGATGGAGGGCAGAAAGGTGATCCCCCTCTGGTGTGGCGTGGGGTGGGCTGCTGATGGGGACGAGCAGTGAAGACAAAAAAGTGAGGGCTAAAAATAGCAGCAGTATTGCCAGCCTCAGCCTTATGAATGTCATGCAAGCCAGGTGCCAAGAATCAGAAGGTATTTTATATTTTTTTCAAGCCTGAGCTAAACAGCAAAACCCCTGGTCCTCCTGAGTCGTTTTTACTTGCCTGATAACTCAGTGGTCAAAAGTTTTGTGTTTTGAAGCTTGCTTCTTCCAAGCTGTGTGTGGTTGGAAGTCTCCTTTCTGTTTCAGATGAAGAGAGAGGCTCTTCTGTGGCACAGCATGAGGTGATTCCTCTGCCTTCGGGTATTGCTGGGCACCTCATCCCTGTGCCTCTGCCCAAGATGTGCCTCCTGGGTGGTTTCAGCTGCCAAGGCACCTGCCTCTCACACTGGCTTCCATCCTGCCTTTGCTCCTTGGCACCTCAGGGCATCATGGCCCAGTGCCCTGTGCCAGGTTGGGCTGCCCTGTGGGCAGGGGTGGCATTCTCTTGGCCCTTGAGAGGTTGGCACGTGCTCACATCCTGCTCCTTTGGGAATGCCACGCTCAGAACCGGGTCAGCTCCCCACTCTCCTGGGGCTGGCCACAGCAGAGAGGAGTAATGCAGAGAGGCAGATGTTCAGCATCTCTCGCAGGCAATCATCAGAGTAGCAAAACATCAGTCTGCCCTTTTTTTTTTTTTTTTTTTTTTTTTGAAGGGGTGGAGTGTGAGGGATGCTGGGATGTGCAAACTGGGGTTTTCCCCTCTGACATGTGCCACTGGGTTTGGGCTGATGACTTTTCTTTTGCCATGTTCGCTTTTAAACGCTGCAGTGCTCCACAAAGAAGCAAGATTTTTTGTTTTTTCTTTTTGCTGTCCAAATCCAAATTTTACAGACTGGGCCATCTGTCAATTCCCTCCTACGTTGTTCTGTTCATATTAAATTGCAATGAAGGCCAGACTGAAGAAGGAATTAGGTCAGACAGGAGGTTTTGTCTCTGTTTTTGGGGAGATATTTGTTGCCCAAGAGGCATCATGGTTTGGTTTGCTCAGCACAAGCCTGGATGCAAGGGATGCCTGAGCTGTACTCTGAGACTTGGCAACTGGGCCTTTTAGCACATTGTGGCCTCTTGGCCCCCAACTCCCCAGCAGCTGGACAGAAACTGTCGATCCAGCTGATTCAGCAGCAGATCCTGACAAAATCCTTTAACAGTCTCGGGTGGGAGGGTGACTCCACTGCAGACCTGCCCTCGGGCTCACTCCCAGCACATCACAGCCCCTCAGAGAGAACCCTCTCTGCTGCCTGGGGGCTGCCAAGAGGTGTTTGGGGGTCCCTGGCTGTGGGTGCAGTGCCACAAGGCAGGAGTACACAGGAGCTCCAAGGCAGGAACATCCTGCAGCTGAACAGGTTCCAGTGGCGAACTGGCTTTGTGTGCAGTGCTGGGGATGCCAGGAAAGGCATGAGGGGGCATGAAGGATGGAGAGCAAAGCAGACCCTCTCCAGGGAGGGAGAGGCCAGCAGTGCTGATACCTTGTCTGAACCTGTTCTGCACTGATCATGCCGCTTCAGATGTGAGTTACTCAGAGGAGCTTCAGGTGTGATTCCCAGGATGGTCCAGGTCACCTGTGCAACCAAGAGATTCCTCTTGCATCACCCCCTTGCACACTGTGGGCTCCAAGCCCTCCTCAGGAGGAATTTTGTGCTCAGGTTGTTGGGCATCTGGCGCGTCTCGTGCTGCCATTCCCATTTCATCCTAAAGCCTGTGAGCTCTACCTGGGCGCACGAAGAGCAGTAGGAGTCAGCATGGCTGGCTGAACCTGCTTTGGCAAGAATGGGACAGTGGTAGCTGTATCCTCTCTTCTAGCAGAGACAGGACCTCATCCTTTAGGGAAGTGTCCCACTTCCCTTCTGCTGCCTTATTCTAATACCATTTCATGTAAGAGAGGCTTTCTAATAAAATATGAAGGTTCTTCCAACCACTGGTGTGAATTTGCTCCTGTTTAACACCTGAGGAGACCATGCCTGTCCTAATGCTTGGGACTAGAAACCAAAAGCTGTGCTGTCTCATGTTTCCAGGGGAGAATGAAGCCCTGGAGGTATTCACAGGGCTTACACTCTTCATGCTGAGCAGCCATTCGGTTCCTGCCACCGGTGCAGCTGGCATGGTGCTTGCACCAGCCAGGTCTGGGCTGCAGGTACCCACCCTCTTTTGGGGCCAGCAGCACCTGCTCTGGCAGCCATGGCGAGGTGGGTGCAAGCTTTCCTGCATGGGTCTGCTCATCCCTGCTTTGAGGGAGGAAGGATCAATTGAAAGGCTACTGGGAGATGTTGAGCCACTGATGGCACCCTAGGAACCTCTGTAACCTTTGTGTGAAGTCTGGGGGCTTTTTATTTGCAGAGTCAGTAGGGCCAAAGGCAGAGGGAAGGGTTTGCGGGGTTCAGTTGGGTTGCAGCTCCATTAGGGTAGGGAGAAACTGCAGCACTGGGTAGTAAATAAAGATGTTCTTTGCTTTGCTGCCTGGTTTCTCATTACACAGCTACTGAAAGGAGCAGGGAGACGCCAAGGTGACAGCAGAGGGAAGGGCTGGTGGCCACTGCCTGGGCAAAGGTGGACTTGGCTGCATTTCCACATTACACCTCCACGTTAGCCATGCTCTGGATGACAGCACTGGGGCTCTCCCTGTTCCTGCTGCTTCAGGGGCGTTTCCTGGCCAGAGTTGTGGGGTGTGTGGGCACCTGGAAGGAGCTTGCAGTGGAGGCAGGGAAGGTTGCCAGGGGCTTGCAGTGCAGCTTGTGCAGGAGTGGGTATTTTCTGAGGAGCACAAGTGTTTTTCCACAGAAGGTATCAGGTCTCCTCAGCATCAAATATCACCTGCTGACAAAATCTCGCTCTCCCCTTGCTTCAGAACATCTCACCCTTTTCTTTAGACTGAATGTGGAGGAAAAATGGTGTTTGTCACCTGTGCCACCAATCAACCCCTTCATGTCGGGTCTGGCTCTGGCTTGAGGAGGCCAGCATGCAGCCTGCTCATTAGCCACAGTGCCCACAGCCAGCATGAGCCTAACTGGGGACATGGGATCATGTGGGTGTCCCATATGAGTGCCTTTGATGGCAACGCTGGCTGGTGGCAAATCTGTTGCCCCAGCAATGAGCGCTGGCATTACCTGAGACTGGAGACACCAGCAGTTGGGATCTGCATGTAAAAAAAAGGGCTGCAAAAGGGACAGGAACAGGGTGGTTGGTCTGTTGTCAGCTGGAGATCTGGCTCCTGACACTGCAGCACCAGGGCCATGACTCCAGCAGTGAAAGTGATGCTTTGTTCATGTTGGAGAGGCCCAATAAACAACTGTGGGCCACTTGATTTAAAAAAAAAAAAAAACAACAAGGTGAAAAGGTGCTGGTGGTAAAACACTGCAGCTGGGCAGCATGGTGTCAGAGCCTGGTGCCATCCCTCTGCTCCTGCTGTAATACAGAACAAGGTCCCTGCAGTGTGCTGAAGGGACCATTGCTACTGGAAAAGCTGGTCCTGGTCCCATCACTTGCTGATTTGAAACCAGTTTGTTCCCAGGGCTGCTGCCTCTCTTGTCCAGAGTTTTGGAGAGCTTCTGCCAGTCTTGCTGATCTCTGCCAGCACAGGCTGAGCAATACTATGGCCATCAAAACTCAAGCAGGAGGAATGTCCCCCACAGCCCACCCAGACCTTGAAACCTCTGTTTTGGCTTTTTCTGCTGCTGATCCCTGTCCTCCCACTGCTCAGCAGAGCTCATGACTTGTAAGCATGATGCATTTCTAGCGGTGACAATTTGAGCTACGTGCTACTAAAAATTCTACTAAAAATTCGGGAGCAAGGGTGGCTTTATTGCTGGCAGGACCGTAGCGGGGCCTCGGGGGGCCTGGGCTAATTTCCTGGCTGCGCTGCAGACTTCCCCTGTGACCTTGGGCGAGTCATTTAATCTATCCTGGGCTTCGGCTCCATCTCCGAGCCTCCCGGGGGGGGTGAGGTAATATTCATTAACTGATATTATTCTCGAGCTGCTCAGATGCTGTGGTGATGAAAGCTGGATGTGAGACCTAGTGTCTTGGTTGAATATGAGCAAGGAGAGAGGATGCTCTCCTTGAGATTAGGGTTGCCACCCACCGTCTGCTATTTTGACGTGCATCTCTTCATTTTGAGCTTGCCTGTCTGGTCAAAACCCAGCGTTGTTTGGCTGTATGGGTACTGTGAGTCTCATCACTGAGAGACTATAATGCCTTGAGCCATTCATGGGTTTTGCCCCATCCAGTGGGGCGATAGCACTCTTGCTTTACACCTGCAGAGGCTGACACGGAGGTGAAGCTGTTTGCTGGAGCTGAGTCTTTGGGCTAGTTAGCAAATATCCAGGGAGTTTCCTTTTTAATGCTCTGCGCCGTCTGACACTGCCTTTACCCTCCCTAGTGATGCCTCAGGTGTGTTTCCCGTGGGACCACACTATTCCTGAGGGATGTCTTCTCAGTACCAACTCTTGTCAGCAAACACAGCTTGTGCAATCAGCCTCTTGATTGCTTGAGCCTCATCTCTCTCACATGCCCGGGACAAAAACTCTTCTTCCAGCTTTCCTCAAAAGCAGCTCTAGGACAGGTTGAAGCTTCACTTGATTTCACTTTGCATGGACATGTTTTCAGACAGGGCATGAAAACCTGTCATCACACGAGGAAAAAACACCACCTACTACTAATAATTTGAATAAATTCCCTTTTCAAAGGGGGGAAAAATAAAAAAAAAAATCACGCCGTTGAAAGAGCAGGGGAACTAAAAGCCTTTTAGAGGTAGGCTGAAGTGGGATTTTCCGATGGAAAACGCGCCTCAATGCAAACCTTGTGTGCCCGGCGGGCCGAGGCAGGGAGCTGGCCTCACCCGAGCCAGCGGCTGTCGCAGCGCTGCCGCTCCTTCCCTGCAGCAGCAGCAGCGGCAGCGGCAGCATCCCGGCATGGCTGGGCATCCCGGCATGGCTGGGCATCCCGGCATGGCTGGGCATCCCCTCGGCGGCGCGCTGCGGGCGGGGGGGGCTCTGTCCCGCGGTGCTAACGCTGCGCCTCTGTCCCCAGGTGCCCAGGATGTGCGCGGCCCGGCGGATGCTGCTGCTGCTCCTGGCCTTCCTGGCCTATGCGCTGGACTCGGCGGCCGCCTACGGCACGGCGGAGACCCTGTGCGGCGGGGAGCTGGTGGACACGCTGCAGTTCGTCTGCGGGGACAGGGGCTTCTACTTCAGTAAGTGCTGGGCACTGCAGGAGGCTGCCCCCAGCCCGCACCTTGCCTCAGCGGAGCCGGGCCGGGAGGGAAAGGAGGGGTTTCCCAGCCTGGCGCTTTTCGGGATTTCCTCGTATATGGCAGCAGGCCAGGAGAGGAGCAAGAAAATGGACATGCTCAGGGTGACAGGCATCCACTTGGCACTGGTTTTGGGGACTGTCTGGTACCATGGGGAAGCTGGGTCCCGCATGTGATGCTCGGGATAGTCAGTTGTCTCTGGGGAACCATATGTGGCTGGTTCACCAGTGATAAGGGCAATCATTACAATAATGAGGATGTCTGCAGCCAGCGCTCTGCTGAGCTTGGTTCCTGGTTTATTTTGAAACTTTGCTGTCTAAGCGTTGCATCCTGACAGCAGGCAGGAAGCTGAGCACTCTCCCCTCCCGGGTAGGCTTTGCTTGGGTATAGCAGCACCTTCTTGGCTGGTCCCAAAACTTTGTGACAAAGCTTTGTGACCTCCCAGCTACCACTAGTGAAGTTGCTGCTGAAGAGTGATGTCTTACCCCTTTGCAGGGCAGCTAATGCAAAAAAAATGCAGCACTGCTGCTGTGTGCAGTGTGCAGATGGCTTCAGACCAGCTGACTGCAGTGGGCTTTCCATCAGGATGCTTTGGGTCTTTGGACCACTGGCAGTACAATGGATTAGCTGGTAAACAGGGAGGATGAGGAGTAAACCAGGGACAATGGATGCTCAGTAATCTATGGCAAAGGTCCCTTGAGTGTAATAACCTTGTTTTGGTGTTTCGGTGCCCTGCTCCGCTTGGGAGTGGGAAGACAGTGTCTTGCTCCCCGCTGAGGACTGAGCCACAGGGTGACTGGCTACAGGAAAGATGCAAAGCCAAATGGATGGGAAGAGGATGGAGATACCAGCTGCACATGGTGCTTTTGGCAGTCTTGTCTCTGCCTTGGGAAAAGGAATTTAAAAGTCACTTTCAAGTAAACAGGGTGTTTTTTTGGAAGAGTACATTTGAGCACCAGCCTCCCTCTTGTTTCAGTCTGATTGTGCAGGGAACAATGGGGTGCTGCAAAGTTAGGGAACAACTTTGGATGTCCTTTTCCAACCTGGAAGTCCCTTCCCAACCTGAGTGCTTTACTAGACTTGTCTCCTGCTGCCTGCTGATGTTGGGTAGAGAGAGGTGCAGGGATCCCACACCCAGCCACAGCAGTGTTCCGGTTGGGAAGAGCTTCAGCTTCAGTTTTGGGGGGGTGGCCAGGCTGCAGGTGGCTTTGAGCCCTCTGGGGGCAATCCCCCTGCCCCATCCCAGCTGAGCAGTGGGATCTTGTCATGGCTCCGTGGTTACTGTGGGCAGGTGGTACTTTTGGAGTGCTCTGGGTGCACTCCCTCACTGTGATGGAGCCAAGCAGCGAGGGTTTGCATGGCAGCTGCTCTTCCTCTCTTCATCTCCCCTTCCCTTAGTGGCATGGCAAGGAGGCAAGTGCCTCTCCTGCTCTCACAGCTCTTCCTCTCCCTCTATATGTGGAGGAGCATCTGTCTCCCTCCCTGCTTTCTCTTCCCTCCTCCCTCTCTCTGGGGATGAAAGGGAATGGGGCTTTTGTTTTAAGGTCAAACTGACCTCCTTTCACCTCAAATAACCCAGCTGCCCAGGCCAAAATAAAAACACTTTTGAAGGCAGACAAGTCTCTTGGTGCCAAGTGGCCAGTCGGGTGCTTGCAAGGGGGTTCTTACTTTATTTCTTTTTGTCTTCTCCCATCTTTACCTCTTTGAATATTTCTGGTGAGCCCAGGTACTGGAGGTGAAACATAGTCCAGTATTTTAACCCTTTCAGGATCTGACCAGCCTGTGCCATGCAAGGCTGAAAACGTTTGGGCAATGCCTCTACTTGATGAAGGTTTTGGACATCCCCATTTCTCTTAATTTTCCCCTCTCTAGGTGATTATTTCTGACCATGTTCATCTTCCCTCCTAAACCCACATGGCTACACTGTTGTCGCCGTGTAGATGCAATAAGGCACTGTTGTGTTGCACCATCGTGGGTTTACACCTTAAAACTGGGCCTGGGTTTGCATTGAGCACCTCACAGCTTGGGATGTGTGACCTGATGAGCAGCCTGTGCTAAAGCAGCTGTTCACACAGGAAATAAATGACTTGGGGAACCTTGTCCTGGGCATACTCAAGGGCCCACTTACTGGACAGGCTGGTAATATTGAAAAAAAACAAAAACGGTGTGAAAATCCATTATTGCTTTTTTTGCTGAAGCAATTATTTAAGAACTTGTGATGTTTTGCATTCTTGCAAGAGAGCACTTTGCTAGGGAAGCTGGCTGTGAGACGCAGTGATCTTTGCATCAGTGCAAGGGGGATGCATGCACAGATGGTGTCCTGGGAGGCACCACGGCTGGCAGGTGCTTGGGGCTGAGAATGCTGAAGCTGCCTGCAAGAGCTGGGGCTGCAGAAGAGCTGCAGTTACAGGGGCAGGGCTGGCAGCACTGAGGTTACCTAGCACTGGGACATGGTGGGCATGGTGATGCCAGCTCTGTATCTATCCCAGGCATGCATGGGCAAGCTAGAGCTGAATCTGAGCACGCTTTGCTCTGCACTGGTGATGCTTCCTCTCCGTGACTTTTAAGTCTTCTGGCTTGGTCGCAGCTGCTGTCAAGGTGGTGGCTTCCTGCCATGGCACTGTGGCTGGGGTGGGACCCCTGCTGCCCAGCAGCCGCCCAGGGACGGCGGCACAGCCCACGGAGGGATGCTGAGTCCAGCCTGGAGTGAAGAGCAGGGCTGGTCGAGAGGAAGCCTCAGCCCTGAAGTTGCTGTCATGCAGCTCTGGCAGGGAGGGAGAAGGGGCTGCAGGGGGAGAGGCGGCCGACTTCTTTGTAAACAACAGCTCCTGTTTCCTCCTTTCCAACAGCTGATAAGAATTTAGCTCTTTGCAGCCGCTTGTGCTGACGGGGCACATTCTTGCGCACCCGCCGCTCCTCCGAATAATACTAGGAAAAAGCAGGGGGGAAAGTGCGGTGCCGGGGTGGGGGAGGGCCAGGCCGGGGGCACTGGGACGGGGCCCGGTGCTGCACAAAGGCCCCCTTGTTGCTCCCAACATTCCTGCGACAGGGGCACGGGGACTGTTTACACCCAAAGTCCCCTTCCACTCGGCTGACCGCCTGATTGACCGGAGGAGAGGGGACCCAGCCAGGGTGGCACCAGCACCGTGCGCCCCTCCCCGCAGCATCTGTTCGGTGAGGGTGGGGAGCCGGGAGCACTGGGGTGCTCATGCTAGGGAAGGGACCCTCCTGTCCCCCATGGCAGTGGGCACTGTGCCTCCTCTGGCACAGTGGCATAGCTGAGCTGCAGGTACGTGGCCTCTGGGTTTTCCCAGGAACGGGTTTGGCTTTGTGCCACTTCTGGGATGCCCTGTCAGGAGAGCCTGTACCTAGGCAGGAATAACCCCAGGCAGCTGGAGGGCTTCACGGTGCCGGGCTTTGCATCACAGGACTTTGCATCTCAGGGCTTTTCCCCTCAGCAGCGCTGTGAAGGTTTTGGTGAAGCGCAGTTTTGGGAGAAAGGGAGCCTGGCCATTCATTGAAGGCCGAGAGGAAGCGCATTTCCTCAGGAGGAGGAGGAGGAGGTCGTTGCTGTGATGGGAAGTGGCTCGCGTGCCCCGGCGATGCCACAGCCTGCTGCCCACGCAGTTCTCCCCTGCGGGCAAGGAATGGAGTGGCAAAACCCTCCCTGGGTTTGGCAGTGGCGGTACAGAGAGATGCCACCCATGGGCAAAAGCCAGGAAATTCAATCTTTAGTCCCTGTGTAAATTGTGTTACAGAACAAACGTTCTTCCCAATCCAGGTCAGCAGCAATATTGCTGTTAGCCAGCAATGTCCTGTTGTCTCCAGGTACTTTCTGAGACTAAATCCCTGTTTGTTATGTTTGCTTATTTTTTTTCCTAAAGTAACTCTGCCCCAGAGGATTGTAGTGGCATTTGGCAAGGTCCGTACGGACAATTATGTAATGGAAACGTGCCCCATCGGAGAGTCACGGTGGAGCTGGCAGTGGTGCCGCAAGGGGAATGGCTTGCAGCAGCTTTGTGCAGGAGGGAAAGGGCAGCACACTGGGTTGGGGGCCACACGTGTACCTGACAGGCAGGCAGGGGCAGCAGTCAGGGAGGAAGAAGCTGTGGTGGTCCCTGCTGGGAGCTCACCCTGGTGGTGGCACAGCTGGCATTTGCAAACATGCGCTGACGTGATCTTCCCGTGCGTACCGATGCCAGAAATTGTCCTTGAAGGCACAGCAGTGAATGTAGTCCCGCTTTCCTCATTGTTTTTCTCCTCCCCTCTTCTTTCCAAACAAACACATAACTGCAAGTGGGAAACTTCTGTTTTTGAGAGGAGATATGTAACCTTTGAAAACCTCAACTTCTCCTCAAACCATGTGTGTCATCACTTGTGCAGCCTTCTGTTCAGCGGGAGTGTGAATGTAGCCCTTAGGGAATGTGCTAGCGAGAGGGGGTGACTTTAATTTTTTCTCTTTCCTTTCTGAACTCTCCTTCTGCCCATATCAGGATGTCTTTGTGGAGCAGCTTAATGCTTCAGCAGCCTGCCATGGATTGTGTTGGGCACTGGAATTGATAGGACCTAAGCAGGGGCCGTGTGTGGTGTGGGGTGTTGCTGGAGTGCACCTCTCACACGGATCTCAGTGGGCATTGCATGCACAGAGAAGAATACATGCAGCTGGCCCTAAGCTGGCTCCTGTCCCTGTGTCCGTTGGCCATCACCACCCAGGCTGCCTACTCTGGCATCACTTGAGCTGTGGGCACCCAACACATCTGCCCTACCTTTCAGGGAAGGGCCCAATCCAGTGTTTATTGACCACAAGAGAGAAGATTTAACTCCTAACAGTGATCCCTTCAATGAACCTTTGCTAAGGGGGAACCAACCTTGTCATCTCCCTGTGGGGCTGGTTGAAGGTCGTGTCTGAGGTTCTTCTAGAGAAAAAGAGAAGGAAGGTGGTGGCACAAGGGGGACAGATGTGGACAACAGAGCATTTGAAGTGACTCGCAGAGGCAGGTCTCATGGTATGGGTGAGCTGCCCCATCAACCAGCCCACTGATGCTCTGTTTGTTTGTGTGACCTCTGAGCATGGTGGAAATGCACCAGCATGGACCAGAGGGCTCCTGGCCTATGGGAACACGACTGATTTTAACAGAAAGCAGGCGCCCTGCTGCCAGGCTAATACAGAGGCAGCAGTGAGGCATTTTTGGGGTGTTTTGCATCCCAGCATTGTGCACAGGGGGCTCCGCTGTGCATGGAGAACTGCGTTGAATATGCGTGTCTGCATTGCACATGTGGGGCTGCATTGAATGCACAGAAGTGCGTCCCACGTGCACAGCTGTATTGCACATCTGGGGCTGCTTCTCACATGTGGGGCTGCACTGTATGCATAGAGAACTGTGCTTTACAGCCTTTGTCCTGAGGCACTTTGGGTGGGCATCTAGGGTGGGATACCCTTCAGGGAGAGTGGTCAGCTCCATGTAAGCTAGGCTTAGGTCTTCACAAAGGCCTAAGACTTGCGTGCCTGCTTCATCAGGAGTGCAGGGGTGTGGATCACGGCTCATGCACAGAGCTGGTGTGGGCAGTGGTGTGTGCTCCTGCAGGCCAGCTGGGAGGTGAGGGCTCAGCATGCCATAGTGAGCAGTGCTAAGCATTGTGCTATACGCCACTTGCTCTCAGTTTTCCCTGTGCCACAAATCTCCTGGCTAGGATGTGGTACCAGATCCTGTTTGCAAGCCCCACTGTTGCTGGCCTCTGTTTCCCTCCCTCGGAGCACCTTGCCCTGGGAGGAGGTGCTTGTGGCAGTGTGCAGCAGCCTGGCTGCAAACCCCACAACAGCACAAGAGCATAGCATGCTACGTGCAAAAGCATGGAGAAAATCCTTTTGTTTTGGGCCGGTTTACATTCTGGAAGGCACAATTCCCAAGCAAATTTGCTTTGCATCAGAAATTCAACTTTACCCGTCTCTTTTATTTTGAGAGGGGGAGGAAACATGGTAAAACTGATGTAAGCTTTTCCTCTGGAGCAGTTTGGCCATCATTAGGCAGTGATATGAAATGCACTTGGTCATTGCTGCACCAGACATGGGCTTTTGCATCCTTCTGCAGGCAGAAATGGGAGAGGAACCCTTATTAAAAGATTAAGTTTAATAGCTATTCTTGGCGGGTGTGGGAGCCTGTATTCTTTCTGCAGCTGTCTCAGAGCTGTCCCATCTGGTAAAATTTAGCCGCCTTGCTTCGCTTCACCTGCCGGAGTGTTGATCCGGCGGAGGGAGGCTGGCAGCCACAACACTGTGCTGCTTCTTTCTAATAAAATTCGCTTGCCAGGATCAACATCGGAGACGGTCGCAGTAATCGGCACTGCGCTGGCGGTCAGGCTGGGCTTGAGCTTCCTTCCCTCAGCTGGGCCCGAGAAGGCCACCCGTGCCAGAGATAGAGGAGGGAGATAAACCTCCATCATTTAAAGTGCCTTCAAACTGCTGCTGGAGGCCCATGTTGGCATCAGTAGCAGTTGTCTGGGAAATCTTAACGCAGCGCTTGGCTGGTTTGGGGGCGCGCATCAGCTGGTCTGGGAGAAGCGCTGCTATGTCTGAAGGATGGGGAGCCCACCGTCTCTGGTGGCTGGTGGTGGAGGGATGCCTACAAGGAACTGGGGAGGGGGTCCAGCCCAGGCTGGTGGCTCATGCCAGGGTCTCTGCTGTTGCAGGTCGGCCGGTGGGACGAAATAACCGGCGGATCAACCGGGGCATTGTGGAGGAGTGCTGCTTTCGGAGCTGCGACCTGGCTCTGCTGGAAACGTACTGCGCCAAATCCGTCAAGTCGGAGCGTGACCTCTCTGCCACCTCCCTGGCGGGCCTGCCGGCACTCAGCAAGGTGAGGGGGCTGCGCAGGGATGGTGGCCTTCCTCTGAAATAAACAGAGAGAGAAAAGATGGGAAGGCCGTGGGTGGAGAGAACAAACCCCAGCTGCAAGGTCTTGTGTTTCTGCAGAGCTTTTGAGAGACAGCCACCATTGGCAAGTCATGCCAAACGGCCTGCCAAAAGCCAGCTCTTAGTAAGGTGGGGAACCAGAGGTGCCTGGGTCACAGAGTCATAGCATGGTTTGGATTGGAAGTGACCTTTAAAGGTCATCTAGTGCAATCACCCTGCAATAAGCATCTACTGGATCAGGTTGCTCAGAGCCCTGTCCAACCTTTCTGTGACTGTTTCCAGGGATGAGGCAATATTTCCATGGGAGGGATGGAGCTCCAAGAAGGGAATCCCCATCTGGAGAGCGGGCAGGCTCGAGTGGAGGCTAATATTGCTGTCCCTCTCCTTGCAGGAGAGCTTCCAGAAGCCCTCGCACGGCAAGTACTCCAAGTACGACGTGTGGCAGAAGAAGAGCTCCCAGCGGCGGCAGCGGGACGCGCCCAACATCCTGCGGGCTCGCCAGTACCGGTGGCAGGCGGAGGGGCTGCAAGCGGCCGAGGAAGCCAAGGCGCTGCACCGTCCCCTCATCTCCCTGCCCAGCCAGAGGCCCCCAGCGGCGCGAGCCTCCCCGGAAACGGCTGGCCCCCAGAAATGAACCCTGACCAGCCGTCTCGATTTTTGATCTCCTGGGGGAGGGCGGGAGGACTGGCGATTCCCGACCCCCGAGCCCCTCCGTCCCCAGGGCCGCTGAGCCGAGGAGCGGGGCAGCGGGGCACCCTCAAGCCGCTCTGGCCCCAACCAAACAACTGACACAGCAAGGAGGGGATGGCGGCGGTGGCGAGCAGCACCGCTCCCACGGCATCTTCCTTTCGGGGTGGGGGGGGAGGGTTCTTGCATTTCCCACACCTGTTTCGTTTCCCCGCGCCCCCGGTATTTCCAAACCTGTACTTGTGAAGGGACAGTTTGGCACTTGAACTATTTTGCTGCTGGGTGCTGCGTGACATCCCCGGTGCCAACGCCAGAAGACAAAAGAAAGAGCAAGAGGAAAAAAGGATATGAAGTTAAATCCTTTTTTTTTTAATATTTTTTTTTTCTCGAGAAGCGTCCATTCCGTGTCTTTCTTGACAATAAAGTGAAAAAAACAATAGAACGGGGAGAAACATTGAGGGATAAAGATTTTTTGCCTCATTCCCACCCCACTTTTTTTCTTCTTTGTTTTTTTTTTTTTTTCTTTTGGTTTTTCTTATTTTTATAACTTTCTTTTGCACCTTTAAAAGAAAAGCGTACCTGAGAAGAAATTCCGAGGAGCCCCCATCTGCGTTTTTGTGTGTGTGCTTCATTACAAGATTCCAAATCGACTTGCACCTTTTTTGAAATCACCGATGTTGGGAGAAAGAGAGGAAGAGGAGAGAGAAAGCAAGAAAGAGAGAAGGAAAAGGAAAGGGGAAAGAAGAAAAAAAGAAAAAAGTGAGCTGATGCTCACTTTAAATGGAGGAGGCGTCTGCATTGCACATTTGCCACGGATTTAGTTGATTTATATATATAATATATTATATAACTTTTTTGGCAAAAAAGCACTATTTTTATGGGACATTTTGTGTAGTATCTGAAGAGGGATTGTAATGTTTAAAATGTGTTATGGTGCTAAAGTAAGTTGGAAGGGAAAAAACCCAGAAATAGCAAGGGAGGGTGGGGAGGGAAGGACAAGATAGCGAATACTGAACTTGAAATTTTAGCTTTTCGTTTTAGGAAAAGTGTGATAAATGTGTTTCTTTTCTCTTCTGAAATATAGCTTGGTCATGACCATATGAGCTAGTTGGCTGTTACTCATGTACACAGATGCACGCACACACAGAATACATCGACACGCATCCTTTTTTTTTTTTGTTTAAAAGAAACAAAACAACACAACCACCGCAACTTAGACTAAAAGGGAACTGTTCTGGACACAAACTATTTTGAACGGTGAAGGTGTTGCCAGTTAGAACTCAAGGCCCTGCTTCTGCATGGACCCCCTGGCCATGGAGACCCCCTGGACCCCCTGGAGCCTGGCTTCCCGAGCCAAGGGGAATCTTGCTCTTCCCTGTCCTTGCTGCCGTGCCGATGGTCCAGCAAGCAGGTGGGCAGGCAGTCCTCACACCGAGCCCCTGCAGAAGGAGCAGTTCCACGCCCTGCCATCTCCTTTTCCTTCTCTTGCCCTTTGTGTCCTTCTGGCCGGAGCCTGGCATCCCTGCCCTCCTCCCCTCGCTGCCCTCTGGGCTGTGCAGGAGGAAGGGCCGCAGCTGTAGCGGGGTGGCTGCAGGGCTGGGGCTGCTGCACGGAATGGGGAAAGGCCAGGCTCTGCCTTGAGGCTCGGGACTCGGTCAGCAGATGGGTTTGAGAGGTGGGCAGAGGGCTGTAAAATAGGTTGGGTTTAAAATAATATATATTATCTGTCTAGAAACCGTAAAAGGGGGGGGAATCAATTACATCTCCCTAATATACTCTCACTTGCTAATAAAATGGGGACACTCTGTTAACCAGTTCTGTACTTGCTTTGTCTTATATATCCATACATTTAAAACATAAAAAAAAAGACTACTTGAATTGTATTCTATTTCATGGTTTGGAGGGGAGGGCTAGGGGAGTTTTGAGAGGGGGAGGATTTTAATGTATAATCCTTTTGTTTGTTATTACCTTGCAATGTTGAGCCATGAAGCCTTTGTTTAAAAAAATGGCACTGCAATACACGACAAAGAAAATCCTTTATTTATTTTATTAAATATATATGGAAAAGAATGAAAATCAGTCCAAATTAGGGAGGGGGAAAGGGAAGTGGGTGGGGTGGGAAGGCAGAATAAAAACAGAGAAATTGCAAATAATTGACTTTTTTTTTTTCCTTTTCATGTGTCTTTTTTTAAAAAAAACTTAGTTTTTATTTTTTAAAAAGAGAAGTAAAAGCTTTCCTGGATGCTTTGTACCAAAAAAGAAAAAAATTAAAAAAAAAACAAAAACAAAAACCTGTTAAACAAATAAATATCCATCCAGAATATGAAGCCTGACTTTTACTTTTCATTTATTTTTTTGTTTCTCCTGGGGTGAGAGTTGGGTGGGAAGAAGGCCACGCCAAGAGCCACTCCCTGTGGAGGAGCAGAGTGCACTGCAGCTCCTCTTTTGGAGCACAAAACGGCAAGAGAGTGTGCGGTACCCTTAAACACGACATGAAACCTCAGTCCTGTGGCAGATGCCACCTGAATCCCCCAGTCATCTGCCCAGTGATTCTTGGTGAGATCTGGGGTTGTTTCTCAGCAGCTGTTGGGCTTTGCTTAGCTTTTACCAGTTTGGGTTGTTCCCAGGGACCTGAAAGCTGGATGGGAAGGGAAGATGGCAAAAAAGAGCAAAGAAACGTGTCTAGGTTAGGTTTCCTGGTCAATGGAGCTTCTCTGGTTTCTCAGGGTAGATACAGCTTCTCTTTACTTTTTTAGGAATCCCAAAGATCTGCTTTTCACCACATACAACCATCATGCACCACTGCAAACAGAAGGTAGAACACTGCAGTTCATTTGGTAGTAGAACAATTGCTGGTAAAACAGTGCCCACAGTTTCTTTTAAAAATTTGCAATAAACAACAACAACAACAAAAATTTCACACGGATTTTCCTTTTGGGATTTTTGTGGTTGGTCAGGGAGGGTTTTGTACAGATGTAGGGCTGACTGCTTCCTCTGGCCATGTACTTTATTGCAGGTGGACGAAGGACGTGTCTGCCTTTCTGACCATGTTCCAAGACCCAGTGCGGGTTTCATTCACATTCAGATGTGTCCCTATGAAGAGTGAGGACTGATTTCATTGTGGCTTCTGGTTGTAACTGATAGGAATTTTACTTTTGGGAACTTTGGTCCTTTCTTCTCTTTGTTGTGTAAGCCAGTTTCATGGGGGGTGTTTAGAGCTGATTAAAAAGCAAGAAAATCTTCAGCCAAATATCTTGCTGCATTCCCCAGGAAGGAAAGCAACAAAGCTGGAAGCACCATAAGGGTGATGATGATGTTTCCAAGCACGGATCTTCATAAACCCTCTGCTTTGCCTTGTCCTATCAGGAGACTCCATGGGGCCAGACCAGAGCAGCTAATTTCTTTGGATATCAATAGATTTCAAAATGTGCCATCTTGCCTTTTGGCTTGTCAAGGACTGCCCTTACTTGCAAGGAGAGGCAGAAACTGCCTCTGAGCATTGTCCTGGCCAGAGGGTGGGAGTCTGGATGAAACCAGACCTTTGCTTTGTCTCAAGTATCTTCTGCTGCCTGCAAAGGCTCTTGGCCAGGTGGCAGGTTAAGTCATGGGCTTAGCCTGGGAATCTCAGACAGCAGTCTTGAGAACAAACCCAAGCCTGCCATGTTTTCTCAGATGGATGGGCAGAACTGGTTTTTGTAATGATACTTTTCTGTGCAGGCACAGCTCTGAGTGCTTAGCTGCTGGATTGCAGGAGCAGGGCTGCAGCAGTGAGGGGCAGTGATCCCTGGGGAGGCACAGCTGGCATGTCTGAGCTTTAATCACCCCCACATCCAGCCCAGCTGGTCCAGGGACCTCCACCCACAGCTCTGCTGATGTGCAAGAGGATGGGGAGGCAAAGCATAGTTTCGGCAGAGAAGTCCTAAATGCAGCTCAGAGACCCAGGAACAACTGGGAGAGCTAACCCTGCATCCTAGCCCAGCCCCAGCCTGCCCCTTGGGTCTCAGCATTATTATGTAGCTCTGCAGGCAGCAAAGGGCAAATGTTGGGGTTTTTTTTGTATCAAACATTTATTTGGAGGGCATTTTCACAGGTGATACCCAGAGGGATACTGGGAAAGGGGAAAGGTCCACTTGCTGTGTGGAAGCGGCCACAGTATTTTCAAGGTATATAAATTGTACCTCTGGATTTGTCTGGATAGAGGGAAACACAGGAGAAAAAAACACGACTAACCAACAGATACTTTTGCCTTTTCTTCCCCATTTTACCTTATTTATTAGGGGTTTTTGTTTGTTTGTTTGGTTGGTTTTTTTTTTGTTTTGTTTTTGTTTTTTTTAATCCAGAATGCAGATGAGCTGTTACCTAGTTTTCAGTGAGTTGTACTAGTGCCATCACAATATACTGAGCCTCCAAACTGGTTCCTCTGTGTCTCAGAGCAGCTTCATCCCCTCAATCCTGCCTGTTCTCAGAAGTCTCAGTGATGTACCTGGCTGCACTAAATGAAGGGGAAGGGGAAAAACCACCTGCACCAGGCGAAGGGAAAAACCACATTTGCTGTTTTTTAAAATCACCTGATTTCTTTGTTTCATCTATAATTGTCCATTGATTTTTTTACGTGGCTGTGGGGAGACTTGATAAAGGTACTGTTGTACCATGGATTATTTCACTCATGCACTCAACAATAGGCAAGACTCAGATGCTTTCTGCACCTTTTGTGCTTTTCATTTGTAACACAGCATCAATAAAGCAAAGCACTTCTAACAATCTCCTGGCAGCTGACAACTTTCCTCCTTCCACTTTATTTATTTTCTGAAGAGCAGGTGAATCATAAATGACCCCGAGGCTGGGATAGCAGAGCAATTCCACTGCTCCCAGTACAGACAAAGGGCAAAGTCTGGTTTTCAAAGATAAATAGATCCCATGTCCTAGGAGGGGTCTGTCATTGCCACCAAGGTGCCAGCATTGGCTCTCCCTTCCCCGGGTTGCTGAAGGATGCTCTGTCTGCCAGCAGGCAGTGTGCAGTGGCAGACATAACTTCAACCTGCTGGAAAGGCACAAGTCCTCACAGGAATCTTGGCCTGCTTTGCTGCTGCACTCCCAGCTGCGCGCGACCCAAGGAATGCACTTGCTCATTAAAATCATGTCAGAGTTTGCAGAGAGCCCTGCGAGAGCCTCTTTCCCTGCTTTCTTCTTGTACCTGCCAACAGCAGACTGAAAGCTGAGGTTTCCAACCTGCCAGGCTCTGGCTCAGGGACCAGCAATAGCCTGAAGGCAAGAAATTTCTGAACTAGGGTGGTTTTTGACTTGGGCATCATGGGAGGTCAAACCTGACATGCAAAATGGGCTGTTCTGGTCTTCATCTGGCTGCTTGCAGCTCTGGGTTGGGGTTTTCAGGACAGGCATGGCATGCAACAGTGATCAGAGGACATTCATCTTCGTGTGTGTTCTGCAAAGGGCAACATGACACACGGCTTTGACCAGAAAGTATTAAGCATATCACAGTTTTAAATGGGAAAAGACACTATTCAAATACCTGAGTAACTCACAGGTAGAGCAGCCAAGGTAAGTGCAGAACTTGCACCCTGTCAGCAGCAGTAAAATACCTGTTTCACTTTTCAAAATTACTGGGAATTAATTCAGCTTCTGCTGACTTATCAATGCTCTTGCATCTTTTTCTTGAACATGCTTGTGCTTCTTTGCTGGCCAGTTTTAGAAGGAGCATAGTGCACAATTTTAAGTCTGTGAGGTGAAATGATACCAATGATTACAATGTAAAACAATTAATTTGAATGCCTTTCCATGGGAGAAGTACTGGCACAGCCTCTTTGCCTCCCTGTCCCCTGACCAGTTTGTTTAAATGAAGGTCATGCTCCTTCTGTACACAACCACATCCTTCAGCTGTGTCAAACTTGAAAGGAACTGATTTAGAAAGGCAGTCAGGAGCCAGGGAGCTTATTATAAAGCTTGTCATTGCAAACAAACACTATTTTGAAAAGTAATTTATTAATAGACATCTTCCCCCAAAACATCCAAGTTTCTTGTCTCATCGCCTCTACTGGCAGGGCCATGGTGACTTACCACTTCTGGCTGGGAGAAACCACTTCCTAAATACCAGATGAAGCCACCTATGATCACACCTATTCCAATGGAACCCTGTATTCTGTCTTCTCTCCCTGGATGGAGGAACCAACTCCTTCATTTCACCAAGGTGACAGCATTTGGGGCACACTTTTCTTAAGCTCCATGTGAGGAGAACAGAGACCTATGGTGTTTACCCCTACAGCTTCTAGGACAGATTTCTCCCCATTATCCCCCCTCACTTAAAAAAAAAAAAAAAAAAAAAAAAAAAAAAAAACCAAAAAAGCCACAAGGAACAGGAATTTTGGATACTTGATTGTCCTGTCCTGTCTCAAGCCAGAAGGGCATCACATTGTCACAGATAATGGTAATCTTTGTTTTCTTTGCAGCTGGAGCATAGCTGAAAAGGGAGGAAGGCAATTAAGAGAATATTAAGACTTCATCTTCCAAGACGTTGTTGCTTCTGTTCCTCCTCCCTGTCCCCTCTGTTCCCCGTGCGTAGCAGAGAGAGCGGCAGGAGTATTATTTCTCAAGGCCCACACTGACGTCAATACGCAGGGTATTTATTTATGAAATGGAATCAAACAGTGGGGGAGAGAGGAGTGGAGGAAGATGGACGGCAGAGCTAGCAGCTGCCAAGTTATTATAGAGCAGCAGCCTCCCAGTATTTTTCTGTCCTCTTTCTGGGGGAGGGATGCGATGATCAGAGCTTTGGAGGCCCAGGGAAAGTGAGGCAGAAGAGAGAAACAGTAGAGACAGGCTTTAGCATTGCGAGCAGGGCAAAGGTGTGACAAGGAGGAATCACCACAAGGTATACAGCCCCTTTGAGGTGCTGTGATGCTCAGGTGCAGTCCCTATGTGACACCTGCTTTCAGGCAGGCTCTGACCAGGCTCTAGCAGCTCTTTTATCTCAGCCTTTTTAGTCTTTACACAGAAAATTCAGAGTTTCCAGCCGAATAAATAATGACGCCCCATCCTCATTCCCTGTTTAAGGCTCAGTCAGCAAAACAGCTGTTTGGGGAGCCCAGAACTGAAGTTAACTTGAAGATTAATTTGCTTCCTGCAGTCAGTGAGAAACAGCTTTTCAGAGTATAAATTTTATCCACCAATATCAGCATGTGCAGAAGCATGGAAAGATGAAACTCAGAAAGGGAAAGCAGTTTCTTTTCTTTCCCAAGGAGGATACAGGCACCAGTGCAGAGCAACCATAATGGGGTGGGGAAAAGCAGCCTAAGGAGCACAAGTGACCGTGACAATGTGATGCCCTTCAGCTTCAACTCTGGCAATCACTGGGAGAAGATGCCTTTGGGCACTTCTCACCATCCTGGAAGTCATGCATAGAAATGCAAATGAAGTAGGTGAGGATGGCTTTTGTCTTTCTCTCACCTCCTTATGGCCAACCGGTTAGCATAGGATAGAGCTGGGCAGGGAAGGAGGGAAAGTGAGCACGGAATCAAGTTCCTCCTCTGTAGCTGTCTGAGCTCCTGCAGGTTTATTATCGAAAGCCTTCCCTGCACAGCTCCTTTCCAACCAGAGGAAAGCCTGCTGCATTGCATGAGGTGCGGTTGAAGGAGCCCTGCAGATCTCCAGGTTTATTTTTAAAGCTTCTGCCTTTCCTGGGATTCCCCTGCTGACTTCCCATTGCCTCGAATGAGAGGAGGTGATACTCTGGACGAATTTCTTCCTTTAAGGGAGAGACCCTGCAAGCAGCATCAAGGTGTCAGCCAGCCCCGAGTTTATTGTTTTTCCAAAATAAGGGAAGAGAGACATGTTCTGGAGATCCGTTTACAAGTCGGACTATCTCCAGTTATATAATGACACAAGTCTGGCTGCCAGCAAATTGTTGCTCCGAGCTGGGAAAGACAATTAGCTCGCCTCTCGGGGCGGAGAGCGCGCACAATGCCGGCTTTGTGCCACCCTGCCACCGGCCCCGGCATGTGCGGGAGAGCCTGGCTCACCCGGCATCTTCCGAGGTGGCGGAGGGAAGAGGGAAAGGAAAAACGCCCGTGCTCGGAGAGGCAGCGCCCGCGCCAGGGCGGGGATCCCTGCGAGGGATGGGGGCGCCGGGATGGAGCCCGTCTGCGAGCGCATCCTGTCCCGGCGCTGCGGTGAATCGGCCCTCGCTCCGCAGGGCAGGGGCAGCTCTGACCCCTCTGCGGAAAATGGGATGAGAGCTTCGGTGTTTGGCTCCCTGCGCTTCCTGGTGCGCCGACGGATTTAGGCTTTCAGTGAAACTCCTGGCGCTGCCGGGGGAGTCAGTGGAAAAAATTTCCCATCTAGAGATGGGAAATACCTAACCAGCTCAAAAATGTGCTCGCTTGAAAGGGAAAGGCGGTTTCCAGGTGAACTGGCATTCCTGTACTCAATGGATACGGATGGAAGCACGGCTTTGGAAAATTCAGACTCTGGTCTGTTTCAAGGCAGCCGGCAATTAAGGATAGCTGGGTCCTGCTCAGACACGCACCTGGGCCAAAACAGGCTTCCAGGGAGGAGGGACCTGCCCCTGCTGTCCCCTTGGCACAGTGGGGCAGGGACATGCCATGGAGCTGCACATGAAGAACTTCTCTCAGCTCTCCTACATGCAACATGCAACCCTGGTTTCAGCAGGCAGTGACGCATGGAGAGGAAAGATGGTCTGAAATAAAATACCCAATGTCGTCAACAGCCACAGATTAATTCAGTGAAATCGCTCGTTGCTGCAAGGAGTTAGTGAAAGAAAAACACTGGGAAGAGAATGCTGCCTGTGTGACAAATAAGGGTACACAGAGCTGTGTTTCACAGGGGAAGTGTTGATAAACAACACTAAACCCTCATGCTTCGGGGGAGCTAAGTGATGATAACTTGGGGGGCAGAGGAGACTTCTGCTAGCAGCTTGTTAGTCTCTGAACACGTTTACCTCATCCTTTGCAGTGTTTAATTAAATACAGCACTGCTCTGAACCATTCAGGCGGTTTCTGCTTGCCTAGACAAAGGTGCTTTGCAGAATTTTTTCTGTCAAGAGCATGACAAGAATCCTTATGTTAGTACCACTGGTTGGAAATATTATGTGTAAATCTGCTCTGCGGATAAACAAGTGCATCCTCTGCTTGCAGAGCTCCCTCGTGTTCCTGTTCACGAAGCACACCTGCTCTGCATGTCCATCACACAGTTCCTTGGGTGTCCAACCTATCCCTGTGGATGTCAGTAAAGCCCCAATGGCAACCATGCTCATGCCTAAGACACAATGCTACCCTCAGTCCAGCCCAGCAAAAACAGTTCCTTCTGGAAGTGAGTCATATTTCTTCATCTTTCGAACCACTTCAAGCAATTTGTCTTGCAGACTTTCTGACTACATTTACATAAAATGCATCCTTCCTTTCTTTCTATTTTTGGTTCCATGCATGGGGTTTTTTTAGATGGTGTGCTCAGAGGTCACTGTGACATACACACAGAGGGGAGAGCACGCTATGCTTTTGGTAGGTATTCTGTAATGTTTATGCAGGTGGCAGGCTCTTGGTTTCCCTGGGCACTCACCATGGATTTACATGCCAGCAGAATGACAGAAAAGGATAAGTTGTTGGTCACTGCCAGAAATGCCACAATTTTGTCTACAGAGTGCAGCTTGTAGACATGAATAACCTCACAAGACCCCTGGAAGAGAAGCTGGGAGTATGGGTTGCTGGCAAAACTGAGGAGGTGTAAGGGAGGATGGGATCATGGAAAGCTTCCAGGAATGGCTTGTGCATGTGCACGGCATGGTTAGGAACAGTTCCTGCCTGGAATTTGAGCGCAGGCTATTATTTATACTCTCAAAGCTCTGCCAGTGCATGGTGCCTGCAGCATTAGAGCTAGAACTCAAGCCCTGAGCAAGCTGGACGCTTTCATTCACATCTGCAAGATGCAGCAAGACTCCTTTGGAGTCTGAAGGCAAATAAAATAGCCCAAGTCCTTCAAAAGTTCCACCTTACGGTTTAGCCTCCTTCCCAACTCAGCTAGGTATCTTCAGGTTGGAAAAGGAATGACTGGGAGGTATATGAGAGAGGTTTCTGAGCTTGTGAGTGGCCTGGGAGAAGGGATGGATCAAGCTTTGCTGTCCCTTCCTGTACAACAACAGGCAGCATTACAGGAAGTTAGTAGGAGTCAGGCTGAAAAACAAACAGAAGGAGATGGCTCTTCATGCAACAGGCAGTAGATCTGTGAATCTTCTTACCAAAGGGTGTTGTGGATATGAGAAGCTTGTATGGATTCAAGGAAAGTTCACAGAAGAGAAATCTTCTGAGAGTTACTAAATACATAGAAACTCTATCTGGCTCAGGAAGTTCCAGAGCTCAAAATAGTTGCAGAATGGGACAACACTGAGGGCAAGTATTGTATATGCTTGCCCTTGTTCTTACTCTCCCTAGGCTTCCACTCATGGGCTTTGCTGGGGTCTGGATGTTAGGTTAGACCAACCTTTAGTCTGACCCAGTGGAGCTGTTTTTATATCCTTATGTAACTTCATATACAGACAAGATGGGTTCTTGCAAGGTTCCTTCCCAAAGCTCACGACCCTCAAGCACCTTCACGCACTGCTCACTGTGCACACCTTTTTCCAGGCTGCATTTGACTGAGCAGCTGACGATCCTGACTGCTGGCAGACAGATTTTTTGGACCAGCTTAAGGTTTGTATGTCTGAAATGTGCTCACTCTAGGGGTTTGAAGCTATCAAGTGTTTGGCAATAATATCAATATGTTGGTCACTGCTTCCTCTCTTACCTCCATGATGCCCTATTTGTTCCCATCTCAAAGCAAAGAGTTTCAAAACTATTCTGAACTCAACTGTTTGTTTGCAGCGAATTATAATTCTGCTTGGGTCATCACTTGGTACCAAGTTTGGCTATGGAAATTGAGTCCTTATTGACATCTGTGTTAAAAATTGCTGAAGCTGCCAAGACATGTAAATCTGCACATATCTCAGATGAACTGCTCTGGGACTTTATTCATCCTACTTGGGATATGTTTTAAAGGCTTTATTTGTAGCAATAACAGTCAGAGCCTTTCTCACCCCTCTCTTCCCTGAAAAACAGTATTTGAAAGATGAGTCTTTGAATAACAACCAAGTGGCCTTGTTAGCCTTCCCTTCACCTCTTCTCAGCTGCTCTCCTGTCCTGGGTCTCTCACTATGGCTTTGAGAAACTGCTGTAAACTAAAAGCAAGAACAGCAGTTTTCTCTGAAGGGGAATTAGGAAAAAAATGGTCTGGAAAAAAGAAAGAACATGAGAAAATATGTATACCTGTAGCTTGCTGACTCTCTTCTTTCTCCCAGACAGTTATAGGGAGAAGCATGCATGGCTAGAGCAAGAGCTGTCTTCTGAGATGAATACATGAAGATTTTTGGGATTTTATAGCAAGCCATCTGTTGTGGAAACAAAAGCCCTAGCTCTCTTGCAGTTCAAAACTTGCTGGGGTCGATGATGTCCAAGTATCAGCATGTTTGCAGCACTGCAGGGATTACTTGATGCAGAGTTATGGTCCTAACTTTGCCATCCTTTTTGTCACACCAACTGTGGATCCCCACTGAGGAAGTTTCAAAATTAGCCAAGCACCACTTGGAGATCTCCAAAAGTGAACTACTGTTGCAATGGGTGTAGTGGGACTCTTGCCTCAGGTGAGATTCACATTATTGATACTCCTGCTACTTTTGCTGCTGCTCCAATAATAGCAGAAGCTATTCTTAGCAGCTTGGACCCTAATGTTTAAGGAAAAAAAAAAGACAAAAACCAACCTCTTTGTGAGCCATTTCCACAACAATGACTTGTAGCAGGGAGGAAAGAGACTAGGCCAAAACATGTAGCCCTCTTCACCAAATAAGGACCCTTGTGAGGGCAGGCGCCAAGGACTGCAGGGCTTAGGAAGGGCAGGGAGGGCTTTGGAGTGGAAGAGTGAATCAGCATGGCCATCAGGTCACACCCACATGAATAATACCCCTCACTTCCCTTGAATTGTACATTGTAATAAGGACCTAGCTGCCTTTTTTTGGTATTCCAGCATCTGCCTGAGAAGAGTCAGATGTGAAATTAGGTTTCCTGTATCTTAATAGATTAATTTAGTTTGAACTAAAAATGAGGGCACATGTACTGTCGGGAGTCAAGAGGCCTCAAATGACATATGTCTCCCTTTTAATACTATTATTTTTTTGGTGTGTGCGCTCTGTGAATCTAAACATTGAATAAAATGTGTTTTCTTGAAAATTCCTCTCAAATTTTAGAAGTTTACCACCACTAGGAATCTCACTTGTGCAAATGCCATGTGCAAGCATCTGCAAAACCAAAGAAGATCACGTTGCCAGCTGCTCAGTTTCTTGGGGCCCTGTGGAGGCACTTCCATACCAATAGGGAAATACTAATTCCCTCTTTTGTCGTCCTTGAAGTTTTCTGTCTTAACATCTGTGCTTGCCCATAACACATCAGCTCACCTGCCTTCCTTCTGAGCATCTGAAGGAGAATCCCTGGATTGTGTTACTCTTCCAGTGTGCCTCATGGCAGGAAAGATGCAGAGTCTGTATCTTAACTACTGTGGGATATTACAGCAGGGACAGGACTGTACTGCCATTAGAGAATCACAAAAACCTCAGGCTGAAATGTGATGTTTTCCTTCAGAGGCCCATAACAGGTTTCCCTTCTCACAGAGGGAACATCAATGGGAATTTCCCCGGTGACTGTGAGTACACCATCTTTATCTGAAAGTAATTCAAGATAAATTTTTCCATGGAAAAGTTTTCCCCGGGAACTAGTGAAGGCTGTTAAGTGTCTCAGACAGTCCTGGCTGAACTTTCTTACACTTTCAAGTTCTGTGCTGCTAAAAGAAGCATTTGCAGTTTTGCCACAAGATTAGCTCTGACCCCTTAGTGTCAAAGACATATTACTGGCAGGAGACTGCTGTGCCCAGTTATGCTCACTTTGCTCGGAGAACACCAGCTTTTCAGACAAGATACAGTGAGAAAAGGATGGAAGAAAAGTTGAATAGATATTAGGGTTGCTGAGTGCAGATTAAATAGACCATGTCAAAATCTTCTTCATGTCTAGATGCCTTACTGCCCTCCCATCTTACAAGCAAACAGTTTTAAAAAATTGTAAGTCAAAACTGGTGCCACATCTGATTCATGGACAAAAGCCTCTGGCATGAGGCCTTTCTGGAGTTTTCATGCCTCTAAAGATCTAAGATAGTCTGATGGTACCTTCAAATACCAGAAGGAATCAAAAGGCATGTCATAACCCATTTTATGCCATCTTCTTTTTTCACCCTAAAAATAAACCCCTGCCACATCCAGCAACTCCATTATATGTTTGGGAGTGGACAGAAGGCTTGTTTATTCCACCTACTCTCTATTTTGGTAGTGGCACTGGCTAACTCACTGCGTTTATGGTGCAGGTTTTTTCTGCATCGGTTCTCTGGTTGCAGCCATAAAAACTGACATTAGGCCACTCCTTTTATAACCAGAGCCACTTGTCACCCAGTCCCACCTACTCAAGCCAATGGCAGAACACCAAGTGCAGGTGCATCCTAAGTCATCTCTCAGGGCCATGTCAGCTGCTAACACACCAACATTATTTCCTGAGATGGAGCAAACACAAAATAAATTTTTAATGAAGTGTGATTTCACCTTGTTAAGAAATGCACCTTCCCCAACACTGCCATGATCTATCAATCTACTGCTTCACCCAGTGGTAATGACAGATAAAAGTGGCAGCTCTTGTGTTGCCTGTGGCTTTTGCTGGCCAGAGTTTTCTCCCTTGGTTTCCTCGCCTCTGGCCAATATGTTTCTGCGGTCACCCACAGGCTCAGCTGCTGAGCCCACAGGGGCAAGGGCCCTCCACATCTGGAAGCCCTGACCAGACCAAGCTCTGGGGCCACAGCAGGAGCCACCACACTCTTTGCCACCACACTCTTTGCCACCACCTCGTCCTCCCAGCCAGCTGGAAGGAGATGAGAATTTCCATCTCTCTTGTCCTTCTTCCTTCTTAAAGTGGAATTTCAAGGAACTGTGTCAAGTCAACAGTCTGGGACAAAGACAAAAAAAAAAACCACCAACAAAAAAAAGCACATCCAGGAACACCCTGGAATTTCCTAGTGATTGCTGATAGCAGATGAAAGCTGCTGAAGAACAGCATTGATGATTACAATGATTAATGTTTCTTTCCATGTGAATACTACCGAAAGAGGACAGATTGTGTGCCTTGCGAGAGCAGCATTCCTTTGTCTTGCTCATCTGCCCCTTGTGAAGACCTTTATCTGTTTTTCAAATCCAAAAATGGCTTATAAGAAAATAAGTCCTCCCAGCCTCACAGGTTGTGTCATTATTCTAAGTCTGTCCTCTGAAGGCTGGTCAAAATTAAACCGACAATACTTCAGGTCTTTCCCCTCCCATTTATTCCTCTCTCTGCTAAGGGGACCCCATTTTAATCATTATTTAGGAAAAGACAGCTGCTTCCTGTTTGTATCATTAATTTATTTTGTTTCCTGAAGGGAAGCTTCGGTGAAAAGAATCTTTGGATAGCTGGAACGTCTTACAAAATATCACTGGCTGCACGGGCCAAGGTTAAATACAATAGCTAGGTTTATTTTTAAATGATTATTATTTTTCTAAATCCATGCCAAAGCAGAGACTAAAATTCTAGCACACATAACTAAGCTTTTACAGTAAATTCTGCCTTTCCTACAAAACTCCCCAGAAGGGAGACAGACATTCTTAGTTACAACAAAAGCTAAAACACCAATTTCCCTCCAACTATTATGAAAACCAAGGCTGGAGGGAGATGAGGTGCGGTTCCCTTTCTCCAGTTTCTCAAAACCTCATGCTCTGGTGAATTTGATATGCTGAAATCATTCCTGGCCATCATGATAGCCTTCCACAATGAGATGAGTGGCTCGGTGTGCAGTAAATGTTATTTATTCCAATTTTAACAAGGTTTTCAACACTGTCTCCTATAACATCCTTACAGACAAACTGATGGAATATGGATGACATAAATGGAGAGTGAGGTGGCTTGAAATCTGGATGAAGTTAGAGAAACAGAGCACATGGCTGTGGTGCCATTCAGAGGGACTTCAGGAGGCTGGTGGTATGGGTCAACAGGAATCTCACAATGTTTAAATGGGAATGGGATGTCCTGAACATGGAGAAGGATAACCTGACAGAAGTATGGACAGGGAGATGATCAGCCAACTGCAAAACAGCTCTGCAGAAAAAGACCTTAATGTCCTGGTGCACAGGAAGCTGAATGTCAACCAGCAACATGGCCTCATGGCAAAGATGACAAAAATATCCTAGGCTTCATTATGATGAGCATTGCCAGCAGGGCCAGGAAGGTGATCCAACCCCGGAGAGCTGTGTCCAGTTCTGGGTGTCTCAGTACAAAACATGGATGGGCTGGAACAATTCAGCAAAGAGCCCTAAAGATGATTCAGGGACTGCAACATCTATTGTGGAGGAGGGACTGTGAGAGCTGTGGCTGCTGAGCCCAGAGAAGAGAAAGCTCAGGGGGATCTTATCACTATGTATAAATATCTGATGGGGGAGGAAAGATGGAGGCAGACTCTTCCCAGTGATGCCCAGTGGCAGGATACGAGGTCACGGGCACAAGCTCTTCTAGACTGACAGTGAGACGCAAGTCATACCACCAACACCATCTTTGACTATGTGGGGAGCTGTGAGCTCCACTTTGCACCAGACCTGCTGTTTTCAGGTCTGTTGCAGAATTTTTGGAGGCTGTTGACACTGTTCTAAGCCCTCCACCCAGCCCCCATTCACTCTCTCACTGTTTTGGCCTCATCCCTTCCATTTGTTTTAGATGAGAGGCGCCCACTGGCCCCGGAAGCCCCTCTGCTGTCCAGTCTTCCTGCTGGGAGGAATTATTTGGCACCAGCACTATAGATCTTTTCACAAGACCAAAGATTATGGGAGGTTTTATTTAATGCACATGAAGTAACCCCTTGCCCCCCGCCCTGTTTTTTCTGGTTTCCTTTCTTACGCTTGGTTCTCTCCTTCACTAGGAGCTTTCACATGCCAAGCTGCTTTGATGGAAACCACTATTTGAGAAAGAAAAATTGCATGAGATTTTTTTCTACTCCCTCTTTCTATATTGAGTATAGCTTAAAATTGAATAATAGGCATTTGTTTTCTTAGAGAAGTATTTAACACTGCAAATCCAGCCATGAGAGGCAGAATATGATAAGATATACTCCAAAGAATGGTGTTGAAAACACTTAATAACAAACAGGAGAAGGTTTTGTATATAGGGGAAGCTACACTTTATCCCTTGCACATCGATTGACTAAAATGACTGACGATTTACTGCACCCTTCCCTGGCTAAATAACTTCATCCTGAAGTGAACACATAGTTTGGCAAAGTTAAAAGCTACTGAAAAGCAACCTTTTAGGAAAAGTACCGGATAACTTTTGGTGTAAGCTGGGATTGCTGACAGCAAGCCAGTGCAGGATTTCCAGCAGAAAGTGATTGCTGCACATGGGCTTGCGTAGAGGAAGAAAGGTGGAATGAGCAATGTGCTGGAGAAGGCACATCCTCCCACGCCACAGAAACGTGGCACCCTTGGGCTGCACATGACGAGCAGCATGAATGAATGAGTGCTGCAACCGCACACAGATTTAACTTCTGTCACATCCCAGGATTTCTTCCCCCAGGAAAGAAATAATATTACAATGTGCATTAATGAGCGTTCTGTGCAAGCAAGAACCAATGTTTACAATTGTGACTGAATTTGAGATTTGTCCCCTCAGGACTAACTGCAACCAGTTGTGATGGTTCCCAGCGTTGTCTGGACCCTGGTTAACACATACAATGCTGCTACAGCATTTCCCAACTGCGCCCATGTCCAAGGCTGGGCTCCCACTCCACTGCTGCAGCTGGCTGAGGCACAGCCCTGGAATTATAAAAGACTTGAGCTTTATTTTTTCTCCAGGAGATGGGTGGGAGACTTTTGATGGTACTATTTCCTGCTGGATGGACAGAATTTAGAAGAAAAATAAAACTTTAACCTCTTCACTCAACTATAGTGAGAAGACAATCTCACCATTGGGCAAGGTTTATTCTGCTGGGAAGCTCAGGCTATTCCCATGCTGGGTATAACACAAGGTCAACAGCAGCAGTCTCCAGGAATATTAATCTTTCACCCCTCAGACTGTGCCACGGGTAATTAATCACTTGATTGCATAACTTCTTGTAAGACAGGAAAAATAAGCTGCCTTTGCCAGCTTTTTGGACAAGCTATTTCACATACATTTGAACTTTCTTCCAGTACTTGTTGGGCTTTGATTGCAATGAATGAATTCCATCCAAAGCCTTTCCCAGCCACGGAAGAGCCAGACAGCATGGAGGCGCACAGTGTCCCAGTGCAACACTGGGGAGTGGGTCACTGTGCTGTTTTCAGGGGATCTGTCTGGCCTCCCCATGGGTGGGGAAAGGCACAGCATCCAGCAGAGCAGCTCAGCCCAGGGGGAATAGCAGAGCACCACATTACCCTGCATTTTACATCTGTATGCAATTGAAAGCAGGATCTGGCCGAGTTGCTGCTGACCCCAGAGAGCTGCAACTTGTTTAAGAGCAAGGAAATCGTGGAGTTTAATCCTAGAAAGAGAAGTTGTGTTTTGCTACGATCACCTGGGACAAACCACTATGATAGGTCCAGCTGCAGGAGTTCTTCAGGCCCTGGAAATCATGTAAGGCTGTGAGGGGTGTTGAGCCAAGTGCATTGCTGGAGTGGTTGAATATCAGCAAATCCCATCTCCCCAATATGCTGCAGGACTCTATATCCCTTTCTACAGCTTTATTAAATGGCTGTGAGAAACTTAGGTTTTCTTTAAAAACATTTTATATGAGGTGGTAATGAAATGGGAAGGAGTGATCCAAGTCTATCTCATGCCTCGTGCTCACAAGGACCACCCCCATAAACCAGCCTGCTTCTAACCCTAAGCCTCTAATACTGGGTGAAGGTGAAGGCATTCCTGACTGCCTCAGTACTGGGGCACCCTTCAGCAGTTCTGAGCATTTCACTACCCCACTGCTGCCTCCCAAAGTGGATGGTGGCCATCCTTTGGCTCTTTGGATTGCCCCTGTTAAATATTTGGTGAAGCTTCCCATTTAACCATCTGAGTGGCTCAGAACTTTTTCTTCCTGTACTTAACGGTGATACACAGTGACATGGAAACAGTAATGAGTTAAGTGTTCTCCTAAGTCCTAAAGTGGAGGGTTCTCAGTCACACACTGAAAAAATACTTAGTGGCCACAAGAACCAGAACTAGATGAGACTGATGGATGCAAGCACTATTCCTTAACAGGTCCTGGAAAAGCATTCAGGAAGCTTGGTTTGAAAGTGTTCCTGTAAAGATCACTTTGTCCTTTGGCTCTAGGCAGTCCTTTGGCAAAATCTGAGAAAATTTCCCTGTATGAAGTGTTTTGAGATCCTTGCGGAAAAGATGCTAATAAAGTGGGTGCCTTAGATACAGCTATGCAAGGCTACTTCTTGCTCCAAGTGCTGCAGGTGACACATGGCGAACTGGCACAGTGAAATGCAGTTTTCCAAAGCCACAATGACTGGGGACAGAGAGTAGAGCAGAAATCCCACGCACATGCAGTCACACTGCAGATGCTGCCATAGAGGGTCATGCTTGCAGCTCCTCTGCTTAACCTAAGGCTCCCTAAAGAAAGGAGGAAGAGAGCAGCTCCTCACTTGGTCAGGCTGCCAGAGACCTCCAAGGAACACCCTACAGCTCTTTAGCTGGTTGCTCTGCCTTATGCTTCATGGAGCAAAACCCTCTATGAAGCAAGCTGTGATGAGAGCTGTGATATATTCCTGGCCATGCACAGTAACTTTTGCTCCTCACTGTGCAATGTGTGGCCACCAGCGGGTCACGCTCCATCTGGCCACACTTAAAGGGCTATCAAGAATAGGTCACCCACATGAATTTCCTCCAGCTCTGATGTTGCACCAATGTAATGACATGACACTGCTGAATTACAGACAAATTAAAGCCAAGGCCAGGCGCAGCTATTCCCCAGGTACCTTTCACATGAATAAACAAGATAAAGTCTGGGAGGAAAAGCACAGGAAATGGTTCTATTTACAGCATGATCACACATCTTCCAAAAGCAACTGAGCCAGCTGGACAACTTACTATCTTGAACCACTCTCCTGCTGCAGGATGCTGCCCCTTCAGATTGGTTGGCAAGGAACTGAAAGCAGCTCAGAAAGCAACCGCCCAGGCAGTTCAGACACCAAAAGGGATAATAACTTCCAAAAGGCAACGGTGAGATGCAGGTGAGGACAGAACAGAGGGGCTGCCTTCAGCCTTCAGCCAAATGCTAAGTAACACAGCAGGCAACTAAATGATTTTGAGACAGCAGCAAAAGAACCAGTAGGAACAAGTTCACCCAAATATATCATGGCTCATGGACCATGAAGCATTCCAGTTTCCGTCTGTGGAAACCTTTTTGCCAGCTCAGTTTCCTGGAAGGAGAATCTGCTTTAACCAAGGTTTAGCTACTCCCATGACAGGCAATGCAGATACAGCTTAGGCCAGAACTTAGGATGTTCAAAGTAACTGCAAAACTCCTCAAGAAATAATATTTCATATTCACTTGATAAGTGCAAGAAAGCCTTACCCATTGTCTTCCTCACTTTTTCCACTTCTTATAGAGGAAAAGAGGAACAGCATAGTCTGATCAGCTGGGGAGGATCACCTTATCATGACCAGCTACAGAGGCTTTGGGATAATATGACAGAGATGGGTACAGATCAGCTAATTTACATTTAAAGTAATGGAGCATCCAAGCTGAGCAAGCCAAGAATTGTGTTTTCTTAAGCAAAATTCAAATAGGCAGCTGAAGGTGAGGTTACTGGTCACTCCTGAGCGGCATACTTATATTGACTCTTGGCCAGTGGTGGACAAAGCAGGTTTTCAGCAAAGTGACCACCAACACCAGGGCCCTCTGCCTCTTCTTCAAGAGGCTGAAAATCAGAGTCCCATGGTCTGGGTTTGAAGTAATTGCTACTGTCAGGAGCAACTACTTTTCTCCCAGCTGATTGCAAATCACACATTTCCATTCTGATAAAATAAAAGCTAAATCACCCTGTATTTTGCACATGTGTGCAACAGTGTTCGGATGTGTGAGTGTAGGCAGGAATTATTGAGGGCAGCAAGGAAAGCTTCAGGTTGTATAATATGTGTGTCTGAGTTAACATGAGACTGCTGCTGCCTCTTGCATTTCAAATTTTCCTGAGCAACTTTGTAAGGCGTTGGTGGGGTAGAGGAAGATTTTGCTTTTCTCATTTCCAGGACAGCTCAGCCAACGAGGCAACTGAATCAATGGCTTTGGTGGGACACTTGCTGCCCATAGCAGTGTCCCAGAAACAAAAATATCTGTGGAGTCCATTTTGGAAGTGAGAAGAGAGACCTGTGAGTGTAATGCTTGTGGCTAAAGTAGATGATGCAGTGCTGATTTTACTGATTTTTTTTTTCTTTGTTCACCTCTCCCCTCCAAGATGTTGCAAAAAAATTCCAAACTCTTTCCTGAAAATTCCAAGGCCCGTGGGGAAGAAGGAGGTGATCAAGACAGCCAGCATGGGTTCTCCAAGGGGAAGTCTTGCCTGACCAACATAGTGGCCTTCTATGATGGAGTGACTGGACAAGGGAAGGGATACACAGGTGTCATTTATCTGGGTTTCTGTAAAGCCTTTGACATAATCCCCCACGACATCCTTCTCTTTACACTGGAGAGAGATGGATTTGATGAGTGGACTGTTAGATGGATAAGAAGATGATTGTATGGTCACATCAATGGCTCAGAGTCCAAATGAACTCAGTGACAAGTAATGTCCCTCAGGTGTCTCTATGGGGACAAGGGTCATTTAAAATCTTCATTAATGACACAGGTGAAGGGATCATGCTCTGGGATGCATCGAGAGAATCGTGGCCAGAAGGGTGAGGCAGGTGATTCTTCCCCTCTGCTCTGGTGAGACCCCACTTGCAGTGCTGCATCCAGCTCTGGGGTCCCCAGCACAGGAAAGAACTTGGACTTACTGGAACAAGTCCAAAGGAAGGCCACCAAGTTTATTAGAGGGATGGAGCATCTCTCCTATGAAGAAAGGCTGAGAAGATTTGGGTTGTTCAACCTGTAAAGGAGAAGGCTTCAGGTTGAATAATTTCAGCCTTCCAGTACCTGAAGGGAACCTACAGGAAAGAGGGAAAGGAACTTTCTAGAAGAAAATGTAGAGAAAGGACAAGGGGCAATGGCTTCAAACTTCAAGAGAGTAGGTTTACATTAGACATAAGCAAAAAATTGCTTACTTGGGGATGGTGAGACACTGGAACAGGTTGCACAGAGAAGTTGTGGAGAAGTTATTGATGGGGCTTCACTTCCAGCCCCATCTCTAGAAGTGTTTAAGGCCAGGTTGGATGGATTCCAAGCACCCTGCTCCAGTGGAAGGAGTCCCTGTCCACAGCAGGGGGGTTTGGAATCAGATGATCTTTAAGGTCTCTTCCAAACAAAACCATACTACAATTCTATTATTCCCTAGGTTATTAATGTTGAAATACCTGCAAAACATTTTCACTGCTACCTGTTTACTAGGGAATGGAGAAGAAACATCTCAATATTATTTCCAACAAAGACAAGATGACAGACAAGATGAAGATGGGTAACCCCTTTTCACGACAGTGTTTAAGCTGGGTCTTCAGATTGTATTTACCTTCTAGGGTAATTTGCTTGCTTTGTTTGACCTTCTAACAGGTACTTTTCCCACTCCTCCTAGAATTCTGGCATTTTTTGTGAAATATTTGACATAAAAACTAAGGGGGATGTGAAGATTCCTCAGCTACCTGCTGTAACTAGACTGCGTTTTTCTCTCCCATGGATTGCACAGAGTGGAGAAGTGTGTTATGTGGCTGGACAGCAAAACCTTCAAGAAAGTGAATGTCCCCATCAAATAAACATGCAGATAATTTAAAAGACCTAAATAGGTCTTTTAAACCCTAAAAGGAAGAATGTTCCTTCAGCACCTTCAGGGTGTTACTATACCAGCAAAGGGGCGTCCAGGTCATGATTATCACTGCTAGCTTCCTTTTTTTAGGCAAAACTTGCCTCTAGCAGTGGAACTCATGAAGGTAGAAGAAGATTTCCACAAACAAATACATCTTTCCAGGGATGCAATTATTATTTTACTACCTACACATTCTAGACCAGACAGCTGAAAATAATTTTTAAAAAACCCTTAAGGAACTTTGCTCAAAATGAGCCATTTGCTGTGAAGACATCAATATACTGGGCTGGATGGGTGAGCTGTGAATTTGGCTGGAGAAATTCAATAACCAAGAAGAACCAATATTTTGGTTGGGAAATGCTGAAGTCCCACGATTGGCTGGAGACACTATCCCTCCAGTTTTTCTGCTAGGTGCCATTAACCCTGCCACTCTTCACACCCTGATCCACGCCCATTTGAACTGGAGGCCCAGTCTGCAAGTTGAATGGAACATGGCTGTGCAGCAGTATGAGGGATTGGCCAGGATGCAGTGTCCTCTCTTTGCTTGGCCATGTGGTCCTAGTTTACACATCTCAGGGTCTTTATGTGACTCCACTGCCTTTAGCAAAACATATTCCAAAAAAGAAAATGTATTTAGCCCACCAACATGACCTTTACAGTGCAGCTGCTTCCAATCTCCACTGCTTGCTGCTCACTAAAGAGCTCCAGAATGAAAAGAAACCAACACCTGTTTCTTGCCCCAGAGCTTTGGATGTTCTTAAGACAAAGTTTGTCACAAAATTGTGGTGGTGACAATCAAGGGAGATCTAGGATCTAATTGTAATACTGGCATGTGTTCCCACTGTAATATCCCTTACCACACCAGGGTGTGGTGCCTTTGCTTTCAGCCATTCACGTGCCAGGAAAAATTGAGGTAAGAAGAGTAAAAATAAGCATTAAACATAGGACAATTGTTGTCATTGCATGTTAGCAACTTCCTTTCCCTGCTGCTCTGGAGATGGCACATGGAGGAGACTTGGACTATCCTACAGCCAGTTTTGGATCACTTTGTAGATGGATGTATTTCCTATAGATTGACACCCATGTTTTTTCAAGGAGAGAGTTTCTGTTTGCCAAAATGCTTCTTCAGCCTGTGCAGACCATCCCATCCGCCCCAGTGCTCACATATGTGCTCACCTTGCTACTCAAAACACCTTGCAGACACAGCACAGCTCCTGTAGCACCAGGGAGAGCTTGGTGTGGCAGGCTCCCAAAACATGAAACCCAATCTGAGCAGCTCACCTGCCAGAAATTAGTCTTTGACACAAATGACTATGGGATGTCCTATTCAGCCAACCATCCTACCATTCTCTAGCTATCAGAACACAATCAGTGTATCTGCAGCTACTGGAAAAAAAAAAAAAAAAAAAAAGAGCTCTGAATTCTTTTTGGCAACTGCAACGAGCTGAAGTGGCCAGCAAAAGATGAAATCTCCACTAGGTCAGCCCTATTTTTTTTTTCTTTTTGCAAACCATGTGTCAAAAACGCTTTCCCGCCCAAGGAGACTTCAATACGAGGGAAAAGTAAAGCTAAGTTACAACTTCTTAAAAATAGGACACGACATTTTATATTTTCTTCACTTCCCCAATACTGTGCAGAGCCATCCCACCCACATGAAACTGTTGTCTGATTCACTCTCATGTCTCACTTGGAGAGAGGCTTTCCACCAACGGGGGCACCTGGTCAAGAACATGACATTCAGGGTGGTGCTGCCTCCTTACACTTCAAATAGTTTCAAACAGCTTTATATCTATGACTGGAAGGACCTTTGCATACACATAAGCATTACCAATGGGAAGGACATGTTGCCACATCCTTGCAGCAAGTAGCGAGATCAGATCTTCTGGAAAATAAGTCTTCTTGGGCTAAGCTGACTCAGTGGCTCAAACAATCAGACTTCTCTTCTGTATCGGTTCGTTTGCGGTGTGACGCTCCTCAGGCAGCGAGTTACCCTCTGCTATTCTGGGAACACACATTTGACCTCTGTTACAGGGGTTTATTGTCAACATATGTCCACTGGGAGCCTCAGCAACTTCTCCCATTGTCTATTGTCTTATAAACAGGCTTATAAAAGCACTGCAGCAAAGTCACTAATGCACCAAAGTGGAAATTGCTGGTAGCTCAAAAGCTTAACTTTCAACTTCTGTGTCTTGCAGGGTGAGGAGAGGCGAGCCAAGGGGGAGGAACATGCAGCTTGCTTTTCTTGATGTCCCTTGGCCTTGTGTCAGGATTGATTGTGTCAGGATGCAGAGCTGCCATGCTCCTGCAGGGTTGCTTGGTGCACGGCAAGGAAGAGTCCACTGATGCCAAAAGCATTGTGTGAAGTGGGGTTCTTGGTCTTCAATGGCTTCAAGGGGAAAAACGAAAAAGAGGAAAGCTGGTGGCAAATAAGCTTTTCTGGCTGACCCTAAAGCGAAGTGTAATTTCTTCTTTACTAAAACTCCCAGTGTGTGGCTCAGCTATTGTAGTAAGCATAGAAAAATTTGTATTTTTGCGGTTAACAACAGTGAAGTCACTCAATTTAATGCATGAGTGAAACAAACCCTTGGGAGCATGGTCACCCAAGGGAAGGCAATATCCCATGAGACCAGTTTAGTCATTTGCAGTTTCATAATACTCAAACCCCAAACTTTGATGCACAAAGGCAAAATCCCCTCTGATTTTTGAGATGGCCCCACCACTTCCAATTTGCTGCTGTGGCCAAGCAAAGGACATGCACTGGCATTTTGGGAAACAGAACCAAGCTCTTCCCCACACCAAGCAGCATCTGAGCAAGACACAGCTACCCTCTTTTCCTGGGCCACCAGCTCTGACAGAGAGAGCAGGAAAGGGGAAAATGGGAAAACCAAAGACTTGCATTAGTGTTGCTGCCAGAGGCATCCAGCTATCCACTCTGGTGACAGCGAAGGGGACACTACATCCCTCAAAAGCCATAAGTTCCAGGGCCAGCCATACACCAGCTGGTGGGGCACGCTGTGCTGTTAACCACTAATGCTCAACCATGGGCAAAGGGAAGCTATCAGTACAACCAGGGCTACACAAGCATGAAAAGAGCAGAATAGTAATTAAAAAAAAAATTAAAAATCACTTAACAAAGAAGAAAATAGAGCAGGAACATGAAAGAGACAGACAAGACATTGTGGATTCCATTGGACATCCCTGTTGCACCTCTTCCCACATGTCACTAAAGGTGCTGAGGTCAAGGAAGAGTTTCGAGTCTCTCTTTATATTTTTAATGCACTTTCACTGTGTCCTCTCCAGTGCCCCAGAGCTGTTTATTGCCCATGGTGATGCCTTTTTCACCAAGAAGGCAAAGGCTCCCATCCCAACCGAGAACGTTTAAAAGTTGCTCAAGTGTCTGCAAAGGTTATGTTGCCCCATTTTCTGAAGGCAAAGCAGTTTTATCTGGAAAAGGAAGAAAAACATTTAACAGCAACAACAGCAGCAACAAAAACTGAACAACCATGGTGTTTGTTTACAAGAGCACATTCATTGGTGTCTGGGGGGTTGACTCAGTCCAAAATGAAAAGGGGTTGCACCAGGCAAGCTCTGCTGATAAACAAGTCCCACCATGAGGTTGTCCAAGGGCTGGCTTTCCTCACCTTGCCAGGCAGCCCTAGCCTTCTCCCTCAAGGGACCCTTCCCTTCCATGACACCCTGTGGAAGGATGGCTTTGGGGTACTGATGGGTGAGCAGCTGCCACCCTTCACGGTGTAGTCCCTGCAAGGCAGAGAAGGGTCTTGACATGAAAATCTGGGGTCCATGCCTGCTTGGGCATCCCTGTGGAGGAAATGGGAAGGTCTCACATCCACACCTGCTTTGCCCTGCAGGGCTGTGTCCCTCCTTGGGTCCTTGCATTCCTGACAACATGAAGGACACCTTAGCTTGTCTTACTTGGCACAGGGGGAAGAGCAGAAACTCCCACAAGAACCCCAGATATCATCCAACTCAATCTGCAGCCATCTCACCAACCACATCTCTGTAGGTAAGACAGGAAGGTTGTGTTTGAGCTGCTCCTGGTGCACAAGACATCATCAGATCATGCAGCCTGATTCAGTGATCAAAAGGACACAGTAAAGCCATCAGGATATGTGCTAAGATGGGTATAACAGATGTATAAGGAAGGCTAAGTAAAGGTCTCAGAAATAGCATCTGTGATTCACTGGCCATTCCAACTCAAGTTGTAAAGTACAACTCACCCAGCAGATGCCCATCTAAAACACCTCCAAAAGATTAACAGTCATGCACTTTCGGAAGTGTCATTTTTCGCTGTGATTAATATCTCTGAATTTTGGAATGATTAATACTACATTGCTTCTCAAAAGCAGAGTCAACTTCCTTAAGTTAAGCAAATGTAGATTTGCTCTGAGCTCTGAAAAGAAATACTTTTAAAGGGGCAGGGCCTCATTGCTGCAAAAAAAAAATCAAATAAAAGATTCAACTCTCTAGAGCCATCAGCATCTTCACACCTCATTGTACATACAAAGAGAGAGGAGTCCATTTCCTCCCTAGACTCAGGCAGTGGGAGCATACTTTACTTATATGCTGTCCTCTAGAAAAATGTTTTCTACACATCCAGCCCAACAGAACCTGTGTCCATGTCATAATGCAGTGAGGAGGCAGGCATTTGGAGGGGAGATATTGCCTGGTTTCAGGACTACCTCCCTCTTCAGGACCACCATATCACTCTCCAGTAAATGGGTATCCAGCTTGGGTTCTACAACTGCATTACTCAGCTGATCCTCATTCAGCTCTGATTTCACTTTTCCTTAAAGTGCTTTGCTATTAAACATAGAAGTAAAGCAGCTGTTTGGACCCTAAAGCTTAAAAACCTCAGGAGTCACAAATCTTCCATTTATGCCTTTCTTATGTGGTCCAGACACATTTTTCAGGCTTGTAGCATCGTCTGAACCCTATTTTCCTTCATTTTGCCTCTGAAATTGGCACTGAAGTCTGTTTGCACTATGTAATCAAAAGGTATATTTGTTGCCGCAGCACTACATCTCACATGGAAAATGGTCTCTCTCATTTCTTCCCCCTGTAATTCTCAGAGTGGCTTGGCACTGTCAGGGACAGGTGCTTAGGAAATGCTGATATATGGCAATTTTATGTTATTGCATGAAGCTGAAACTTGTTTGCAATACTGATATAATAGAGGACTACTACCCTGCTTCAACTATATTTTGAATTTATTAACAGCATGTAGGCTGGGAACGTGAATAGCTGGCAAACCTGCATCCTCTAGCATCTGTAGAAAGACATTATGGATTGGAAACCCCTTATTCCATTAAGAAATGATTTCAGAAATCCAGAGCACAAGTGGCAAGTGCTGATTGGCTACCGGCGATGTCAGACACATGTCAATAACATTACTTAATGGGTTTTCCTTGTCTTTATTCATAAGTTCCATTTCATGCAGCCATTGCCCCAAAGGGTAATTATGACACTTTTTGGGTGGCTTTGCTCTTTTGGCCTTCGGCCTCATGCCTCAGAAAACCACCCAGGGTATCCAATCTCATAGAAAGTCTTTGTGGCCAGTTGTGCTTTCTGGAGTAAGTACTTTTTTCTTTTTTCCCCCCTAACTTAAATAAGCCATGTAAATGCTTCAAAATATCCTTAGTTTCCATCAGTCCTATGACATCATTGCCCACCCCAAAGGAACAGCTACGCCCCACACCTCTGGCCAGCTGAGGAAAACACCACTGGTAGGATGCTCATTTTTCTTGGAGCGGAATAACACATACGAGAGCATGTTCTACGTGAAAGGACATTTTGGAGCAACTGTTTTACTTAACATTGTATATTTACACAGTTCTCATGTAAATATGTCTTCAAACATATGACGCAGTTGGGAGCCCTCAGAGCTGATATTTACCTGTTTTAATATATCTCGGGATATATTTGGGCTTGGATATTTTTTGAAGATGAGTGACAAGACTCTTTACCATGCACTTTCAGTTTGCTTCAATTTGAAGTTGATTTTTATACCATATTATAACCATATTTATTTAAGTTTCCCACATTCTGTCAAAATCTGTTTACACAAAGAACATTTGTTTTCACTACTGCTTGTGAGGAATGAATATAATAAGTGCCAAGGGATTTTAAGAAGTTGAGAGAATTAGTGTTTGGAGAACAATACATTCAGCTATTTCTTAGGGGAAGATTCATGAAGCACAGACACATTCTCCACTAAATCTATCAGAATGAAGTAGTTCTCATGGAGACAAAGCATATCCAGTCTCTTCTCAAGTTTCAAACATATTATAAAATAGAGAGTTTCTGAAAAAAAAAAACCAAACCAGGAATTTTTTTTCCAGAAAAGAAAAAAACCATAAAATAGGTTAAGATAATTTTGCTTGTTGAAGTTGAAATCTGAAGTCTAGCTCTGAAAGGTGGTGCCCATTGCTACCCAACAGCATCCTTTTCCACTTACATTGCTTCACCATAATGTGTACTGAAATACGAGTTATGACCAAATTATTGTCAGAGGTTGTTTGTTGTAGCTTTAATGCACCACTGTAAATTTCAGCAGGTACTGGACTGGGTAATTCTGAGGGTTTTAGGACTATCATAAAGAATATTTTAGCCCATCAAATGCAGCTTGCATGTAGGGATTTACTTCAGCATTCTGTATCTCAGAGGCTCATGTTGCAAAATATCAGGGATAATTCTGAAGCTTTGATTTGCAAATAAGGAAAGGTAAAAAAGAGGGATCCATCTATACCATATTTTGTAGTATTATTTAGAAAATGAACAGAGCAGCTGCTTATAAGGCAATCCTGGTCTCATTTGCTACTGAGATGCAGATTGAGTAATGGCCCCCCAAAAATCAGCATTAGCATTATCAGTTTGCAAAATGCTGACACTTTATCAAAATTCATGTAATTTGATTTTAGACATTATACCCTTTATATTTCAAATATTCCTAGGAGATTTCCTCTGCTATCTGGAAAATAATGAAGTGTGTAATGAGTTATTCCCTTCTTGACTGTGTCCTAACAAGCTAGAAACATGAGGGTATTTTCATTGAAGCATTAAAAAAAAGGGGGGAAAAAAAAGAAAAAAAAGAAAAAGATGACAAGACAAGCCCCCTTTACCAAGCCTTTGATTACAGATTTACTTGGATGCAAATACACAGCTGAACTGATGTATTTAAAGTATGAATACCAGACAATACCCCATTTTCTGTACTCTCTGTGGAGGTCTTTAAACACAACTGTAATATAGTTTGATTCAGTTGCATGCCTTCTGTAGGAGACATCTCAGTTATTTTGTCTTTTAAAGTCCCTAAGCACCAACCACCCAAAAGCTGCTTCTGGAGGTTTGTTGTTAGAGGGTAAGCTAGAATATATTTATGATCCACTTAGTTTCCCTGTCACCTTAAACCTGGCTGTCCATCATGAGCTGACAACGTTTTCCTGCAGATAAAGCTCTGTGGCAATTCAGATTTTCTTTACTGCTCAATAAGGAATGGTTTATTTACTTACCAAAAGCCCTGCAGCCCTCTCCTGCTCTGCAGAACACTAATTCATCCCACCCCACCCAGTGCCAGGTTCTCCCACCAAAAAAGCTTTCACTGCACTGATCATGAAGCACAAGAACTTGCAGGAGACAGGCATTGCCTCCCAAAGAAAGCACCTGCAGAAAAGTAAATTGTTATCTTTTATCCATGGCCTTTCTTGGTTAGAGAAGAGATGTGCCTTTCCTCCACCTTTTCCCAGAACAGCCTCCAAACACCAATTCTTGCTGTCAGTCTTAACCCCATGGAAGAATAGAAGTCATTCCCACTGGATAGCCTGAAGGAGCACAGATATTGCTAGGAGACTTCACAACATAAGATAGCTACAAGAGTCCTCAGCTGTCCAGAGAAAGTGGCCAGAGAGAGGGCCAAGCCCACAGATTTTCCCATTTGAGATATCTTATGATGCTGGACATCATATTAAATACTCAGTGATCACTGCTATTAATGGAGGGCTGTTCCTCTCTGTGCTCAAGACTTGGCCCCTCTCCTAATCAACTTTCCTGAGGCAATAAATTGGCAACAGTGCATGTGTTTCATATTCTTCGTAGAGAAGAACATGGAAATTTGAAGGGTTCCTCCCTTGAGTTGCAGGGTAAGATGCCAAGTAGATCCTGCTAATGCCTTCACCAGGATGGCTTAGGAAGCTTGGCAATGAGCTTGCTCCGTGCTGTCCTCATCCTGGCATTAGGTCTGCAGCTTATTTGCTTTTCCTTTCTGGAAACCATCTCCTAAGAGGCCTGGGCAGGTATCTTTGATACTTTTTCCACCACATATTCAGCACAAGAGCCATGAGGCAGGAAGACTTTTGAGATTACAGATGGTGCACAGAAAAATAATGCAACTTGTGTGAAGTGTCAACTGAATTGGAACTTGCTGAGTCCCGAAAACGACCACCAACCCGTGGAAAGCCAGTGGAGAGCCCCATCACTTAAGCCAAGTCACACAACATATTTGTCTCATGACTAGATTGACACGATCCAAACTCGGCGATGTTTTTTCCAGGCCGCAAGCTGGTGAAAAGCAAATATAATTGTTCTATGAACAGCCTCCTGCATTTGTTTAGGGTTTGTCATTTCCACGGGCCTCTCATTAATAAATGAGTACACAGGAATATTCACGTAACATTAATGGCCAGGGGGCATTTCACGGAAGATTTGAAGTGACTGGTCACAGAAAAATCATGTGAAGTCTTTCCATGGGTTAAGCAATGAGCCTGCTGGCTCCATGAGGTGACTCTGGTTTGTTTTGCTACCTTGGGCTTGAAACGACCAGCTGTGCTTAACCACAACAGCCGCAGGAATAAAGCTGGGCAGATGCTGCATCCCTGGCTCAGGGATCACACTGCATGAGGTAGCATTAGGGAAGGCTCTCACCACCCTCTCCAAACTCCACGCACATACCCCTGCCCTCCCTGATAGCCACAGCCCCCTCTCAGCTGCTGTTTATTTTTCCCAGATTTTATAGTGTAAAAGCTATAGAATAAATAGCTCATGTGGGGGGAAAGCAAAGCACCAAGCTAAAATAGGAAAAGTAGTCTCAACGAGGAGAGGAGAGAGGCAGATTCCTGCAGCTAGTAATTCCCTGCATGGCCTAGAATAAGCTAAATCAGGACTGTTGGGAGGCCTCCCCAGGGATCTGCGCTGCCTGGCTCTCCAGATGAAGAGCTTGTCTGGCTGGGCAGATCCCATCCATCACTGCATTAAAGGACAAGACCCCACACTGCCAGGGATCCTGCATTTAAAAAGGGAAAGAGATTTGGGAAATCCTCTGGTGATCGTCAAACCCTTGGGCACCTGTTTCACTGAAGACTTCAGGATCTTTGGCAACCTGAACCAGGGCAGCCACAGCAGAAATGTAAATTTGTACATTTCCCTGGACTCAGCATCCCCACCCCTACCTGCCACTTTTCATCAGCTGCAACCCTCTCTCCCGAGCAGTCTGTTCCTGCAGGGCCAATCCTGGCTGTAATCCCTTGGGTTGCTCAGGTAGTAAGTGAAAAACCAGTGCCAGAGGCAGCAAGGCAGATGCGGGGAGGAGAGCACGCTGTGACTGGGACAGGTCATGACTCTGGTGTTCCTCGAAATTGGAGGCAGCCACACCTCTTCCCGCATGCGGCTGGACCCCGGGGCAGGCAGCGCGCTGCTTCCTGTTATTAGAAAACCTCAGGATGCTCTTGCAAGAGAAGAGCTCATTAGCAAGTGAGTCAGGAGAAAAGGAAAGAGCACTGCCCCATGCAGCCCCGGCCGTGGGCTGGAGCTGCCCAACTCACCCCCTTATGGGCTCATGCCCAAGGAGCAGAGAAAAGAGTGAACAAGGGCACGCAGCACTGGAACCACCACGGCTCAGTGTGGCGAGTATCTATCTTCATGCATCCATCTAAAATTCCCAAGAATAAGAGGAAATACAGCCGTTAATTTTCTGATTCACTTGCTTTGGGGCAAGCCCACATCCCACAAGGCCCGGAGCCAAGGAGCCCCACAGAGCCTTGGGGCGGGCGACATTCAGATGAGATAATCGTCCACTCTTGAGTCGTGAGAGGAGAAAATAATAACAATAATTAAAAAAGCAAGCAGCCACCATGGCAAACAAAAGCAGGGAGGACAAGCACACTCTCAGCAGCCACAGGGTGGGACAACTGCATGCCTGTCCCCACTGGAAGGGACCGGGCAGGCAGGAAGCACCTCGGCTGCTGCCGTGCTCATCGCACGCTCGCTGTGCTTGCTTCTCCCAGAGGCCACGCATTATCATCATTTATTCATTCCATGACCTTGAAATCCCTCTCCCCTACCAGAAAAACAACGAATCCCCGTCAGAAAAGTGGGCTCTACAAAAAGGAGGGAAAAAGGAAAAAAAAAAAAGACAAAAAAAAAAAATCATGCAACCTCCCATGTTGCTTGTATTAGGTCAGATGGGAGAACTTATTTAATTAGTGACTTTTATAGGGCTTTATTTTTCGATGCCCAGTGGAATAGTTAAGATTGGTAATAAGAAAGAAGTCTGGTCCCGTGCCAGCCCTCCTAAGACAATGGTGCAGGGAGGAAAGAGCTGAGCAATATATTTGAATGTTTTCAATGCCTTGGGTATTTGGTGTTTTTTTTTAAACTTTATTTTTCAGTGCCATATTCTAAAACCATTTGAAGGGTGTACATGGAGGGGAGGGGAAGGAAATTGTTCAGGGCGGCCCGAGGGGAGGATAACAATGAATAATGGAACAAACCCAGGGAAACTGCTTCTTGCTCTGGTTTCTCCAGGGCAGGGGAATTTTCCCCTGAATGAGACCCGCTCCAGCACAGAAAGAGGATAGCTGGCAGGTGGCCAAGCACCAGATTTTTGTTGTATATGGAGATGGATGGGTCAGGTGCAAAATCATGATGGATAACTAGGAGAAAGGAGTAGAAGATGAATGCAATTTGGTGCTCTGTTCATGCTACTGTCCCTTCTCACAACCTGTTTCTACTGTTCATCCCCCATCCCAAGAAAATACTGCGGGCTTTTTCCTCCCATGCTTGCCACTGAAGGAATAGGGAAGGACAGTTCAGCTTTACGAATTTGACATCAAAGGGCTATGCATTTCTCAGACTGTGGGATGAGCTGACAATGCCAGGGAATGGGGCACCTTCTCCAACAGGCCTGGCCCATGCAGCACACATCCCGAGCAGCTCAAGGCCACTCTCCGAGATTGAAATGCAGCACACAGAGTATAAACCAAAGCAGATGTTGTGTTAGAGATTTTATGGTAGTAGTCTTTTGCTCTCTTTGGGCCCAGAAGCTGTGCTACCCACTCACCTCCCACTGATGGGGGAACTTCCAGAGGCTGACGGCAAAGAGTTTCAATGCCAAGCATTTGAAGGACATTCATAGGCCACCATCTAAGACAGTAGCCTCACCAGTGGCCAAAAAGCCCCATGCAGCCTAGCTGCTCAGTAGCCAAACTTTGGGAGGGCAGTCAGCCTGTTTCCTGACAGCAAGAAGAATAATGTAACAGTGTTCAATAAATTCCTAGCAAGCGCAACCAAAAAAAAAAAAGCCAAAAAAAAAAAAAATTAAAGCCCTGTTGAGCTTTGTCCTTTGCAAAATGAAAAATATGGTTGTTTTGCTCCATGGGAGGAGCAGCAGAATCAGCTTTAAAATCGGCAGCAGATTTGGCCAGATTCCACAGCCCTTTTGGCTTCAGCTTCCTTCCAATAGTCATCTCCCTGCCAATTTGGAGTGCTCAGGACACAGCCACACACCTGATGATACGCTGAGTAATGGCCTTGGCTTGCAGCTATCTGGTCCATGCAGCAGGGAAGTGGGAGGGTGGATAATTATCAGAGGCCTTCATCTGAGCAGCCGTGGCTTCCACATGTCTGCAGCTCCCTGGTGTGAGGGCCAGTGCTGCATCACACCACAAGGGATGTAACTGATGGTACCTGAAGGGTGGTGTGGTGGTCCCCAGGGTTCAGCACATGACTGGTGCAGAGAAACAATCTCTCTCCCCTTCCTCCTCTTCCTCTCTCCCCCCTCTCCTTTCCCTCCCCTCCCCTCCCCCCTTTCTCTTTCCTTTTTCTTCGTCCTCCCCTTCCTCCCCTCCCTCTCCCTTTCGTTGCCTTCTTTCCCCCAGCTGAAATGTTCAGGCTCCCAGCGCCCAGCAGGCCTTTTGCTGGTGTTCTGCAAACCCTCATCTTCTCCTACCTACCTCTCCCTCCATCCTAACCCACAGCAGCACCATTGTGAAGCAGCACCCTCCATGCCATCTCCTGGTCCAGAGGGAAAGGATTTTCTCAGGAGAAACATGGGAATGTCAGGAGCACTGCACTGCAGCAGCAGCTGAGAGGCCAGAAGGGCCCTTGCGCAATGACAGAAACTTTAGGGAGCACGTCCTGGTATCTATATGGTTATTTGTATCAGTGCTGACAAGAAGGAGCTTTCAGCACCGCAGCTTGGTGACAATAGTTCTTTCCCTCACTGTTCCTGCTTTGACATCAGTGAGAGAGTAGGGGCTCCACAAGGGCATTGTAAGATAGAAAAGACAATCTAAAAAAAGTTAGAAATTGGAAAGGACATGTCATAAAAGTCATTATTAAGCCTTCCTTCAGTCCCTCAACATTTTTCACCTGGGAAAAATGTTCCCTCTGCAAAAAGAAATTTGGAGAAATTTCCAACCTATTCTACTGGCTGCATCCATGAGAGTATTTCTGCCCTCTGGCAATAGATTCTGCTCAAGTCTCACTATGCCGATGAGGACAATACGGCTCCGACGCATGGCTCCAGTATATTTCTTGAGAGAGAGAGGGCTGGTGTGAGCAATACAGCCAGGAGGTGCTACAAATAGGCAGAAAGTTTTGCAAAAAACATGGAGTGGGAAGAGTGTGCTCTTGCAAGCTAAAACCTGTGCTTTCTACATCTAATGGAAGACAGTCCTCTGCTTCCAAATTGCCACAATAGCCGGGCAGCTAAAATAACTGCTTTTTGACCTTTTTCCGATCTCTCTGAGCCTTGCCATTCTCCTCTTGCTGTCCCCAGCCACCTGCCTTTGTCATTAGCAATAATCAGCAGCAATAAATAGGAGACATTTCATTGCTGAGGAAGTAGCCTGAGATATTTTGGGCCAAGCCATCCGGGCTTGAGCTCACAGACCCCACTGGCCAGCAGGAAAAGACACAGCTAAAGTCACCTTGCTTCCTATTGTGGAGTTACAAGTTCTGCTGTGAGCAATGTGCCCACACACAGCAGCTGGGAGGGTTGGGTCCCAGCTGGAAGTTGGCTGGGCTGGAGAGGAATTACCACCCGGCAGGGGTTTCTGCAAAAGCAAAGGAAAGAAGGCAGAAAAAACCCCCAGGGGCAGCACGGCTGGAAGCAAAACCCAAGTACAATGCATCTCTGGTGGGACTAGTGAAGGAAAGAGAGGAGATCTCTGTTGTGGGATGAATAGAGAGGTCTGTGCAGGTCTATGCAGGACTTGCAGAAGAGGCAACCTCCTGTTGGGTGTGAGGGTCTGAAATGATGTGACTGAGAGGGGATGGGACCCCAGACTGGGGAGGATGGATCATCAGGGCAGGGGGATGGAGGCGCTCTTTTAGGTGCCCAGCTGTAAAGATCTATCTGCAGAGGCAGATACCTTTAAGGCTCTGGGTCTCACGTGCTTCAGTCACATTTTAAAAATAGGACAGGAGGCTTCCACATCACTTAGGTATTTTGGAAAATTTTACTCAGCCTTTCTGCAGCTCCTGTCAATCCTTCTCAGTGTGGTGCCGAGATGCATTCATGGCACGTATACAAATAGCACAGTTTCCTGGCCCCTCTCAGCCACGGCTGGAGACACCTTGAAGGAGCTGATAGTTGGATTTGATGATCTTTAACGTCTTTTTCAATCTTAATGGTTCTTTGATTCTGTGACTTCCCCTCCTCTCCTCACCAAGAAATGTTGGGGGGAGGAGATGCCTTTGGCTCTCCTGGCAGCAGTGCCCCCCTGCCATTGTGGTGTCAAACAAGACACCAAAAAGCATAACACCACAGTAACCAGAACAAAGGCCATCTTAGCAAGGAGATGCTTTTACCTCCAGGGCAGGGATGATGACCAGGTTCAACTTTCTCCTCGTTTCCAGGGACTTTGCCACCATGGGAGAAGCTGACCCAACACGGAGCCTCTGAGGTCTGTGACGCAACCCAATGGCAAGATGACAGCACATGACATTTGCAGATCCCTTCACCTGCCCTGCAGTCACTGCTGGACAAAAATATCAATAGAAACAGATCAGGGTAAGGACACTGCTTGGTATGCTGCCCATTACAGGAGCTAGCAGTGGGAAGGATGTTTCCTATTTGGGCTCTTTCAGATTGGAAAACTCTACAAAGTTCATCTCAGCCAGTCCAATTGAGATTGTAGGGACTGTTTGTTCCTGGTTTTGGCAAGGTCGTGAATGATGCATGAGTAACAGCATCCCCAAATTAGTGTAATACGCTGTACCAGGTTAGAAAGCATTCTCTAGCTCTGTTTTCCCTCTGCGTGTGTGTGTATTTCTCTTTAAAGGAGAAGGAAAAGAACTGAAAACATTGCAGTTGTGTTTTTGTTGGTTGGGGCACTGATGAACCCTGTTCCAATTGGGCTGGTTATGAATCACTGGAGAGCCATATCCACACCAAACAGTGCTGCAGCCAACCTGATGTCTGCTTGGCAGTCGTACTGAGCAAAAGCTTCTTAATTATTGGGATTTTTTGCTGTCTGAATCCTAGTGGAATAAAGAGAAATGAACAAACTACCTTTGAATTTAGGAGACTGGGTGCATAGGAGGGTGAGCACGTGTGCACCTGCATATGTACACATGTACTAATGCACACATGGTTTGCTTTGACTCTTGGGATAGAGAAGAAATCTCCCTCACTGATTTTATTTGCCTTTGTCTAACTTCCTTTCTTCCCTTCCCTGGCTGATTTTGCTTGGGGCATTTGCAACATGCCCACCTCATCCTGACCATCAGGAGTGGTATTTTCCTTACTGTGACCAAAAAGGATATCACCCTTCCTCCTGTGGCACATCCCCCCAGGGCTGCTGTACCCAGGAGCTGCTCTGCCACTCCCCAGCCACCACCTCTGCCCATTCTTTGGGGAGGGAGTCTTCAACCACATGGCACCAGCACCTGTCCTCTGCCCCAAGCATTTCTCCCACTCCCACAGAAGCACTGACACCCTCCCTGAAATCCTGGGTTCAGCCCCTTCTCCTCTGACTCATGCTTTTTCCAGAAAGGGATGCCTTGAAATCCCCCTCCTTTTCCCCCTTGCCTCCAGGGCTTGTGGGAGCCACCAGAAAGGTGCCACTGGAGGATGCTGAGCCTCAGCTCTGGCCAGCACCACCACTGCTTTTTCCCACAGGACCCTCTTGGCAAGGGGGGAGTCCCTGGCGTCGAAGGCTGCAGAGCAGAGCGACACCGGGATCTCGGACCGGTGTGGTAAGAGAGAGCTCTCTCCCACTGGGTAACCCGGCAGCAACTGCTATTTCAGTAAACATATCATTTTGTGCTCAGTAAACACACATTCCAGAGGAATGCTCTCATTGTTTTTTTGCTCTGTAATGCATTAATGAAGAAATAAAGTTTAGGTTGTGTAATGGTGACAGCTTGAAGTCATTTTGCCTAGTGTTATTTCTCAGCAAAGGCTCAGCTCTCCCTGGAATGGGAGAAAGAAAAGACAACCAGATTTCACTTCAAACTCACCAACATGTGCAAAAAAACAATCAAAAAACAACAGCAATTAACTCACTTCCACATGCCCCAATAAAACTACCTCTCTCACTCACTCCGAGCTTTGTCATGTATGGGGTTGTTTATGGAGGAGACAATACAAAGTGGGTTTATACAAGGCTCTTGTTTTAATTTTTGTTTTATATCCACTGGAACCCTCAAGTAGTGAATTCATTTCCTGATATAGTAAACATTTCTGATGGCCAGGATTCCTTCTCTTTTCCCAAATGAACACAAACCCCTGGTCTAACTCACCAGCAGTGCAGTCTATACAAACAGACCCATCAGCTAAATTTTCAAAGAATGCATCTTAAGCACACAGCTAGGAAAATAAACAAACAGCAATGCCTTCATGAGAGCCCAGCAGACCCTGCTGCAAGTGGGAAGCTTTTCTTCCCCAAAATTGCCCTCAACTGCATGTGGAAAAACCATCAGCTTTCCTCCATTACTACAGAAAACAACCTCGTTCTCGTAGCTGCACACCGATGGGTGCCGGCTCAGTGCTACATGATCTCCACAGCCCCTCTGATTTGTGACCCTATTTGCACTATGCAAATGTCTTCTGACAGCTCTCTTTTCCTGTCATTAAAACAAACAATGGCCCCTGAAACCAAAAAGGAAATCAGTAACAGGCGAAACTCTTTTTCCCTCTTTTTCTCTGCTTTTTTTTTCTTTTTAATATTTTTTTTCTGGGTCTGAGACTAACTGTTAGTAATTATCCTGAAATATTCACAAACCTTTTCTTCTCCCAAACTGTTTTACTCATCCCAGTGGCCAGCCCAGCATGTCTGATATAACTGCACTTCCAAAAGACCTAAAATGAAAAAACCCAAAACAGTGATCAACCAGGTAGAAAAAACAGAAAAAACACCTCCTGTCTTTCTTTAGGTTTATGTATCTCTATAATCGTACAAGTATGGAAAAAAAAATTATATTACTAATTTGAGAAGCATTAAAAATAGATTCTAGTGTATGAAGTAATGAGAAATAAGAAGGTATTTAGGACTGGGGGAGGAGGTTCTCAGGGAAGAAGACGCACCTTTCTCTTTAGTCATCTCTCTATTTTCCAGAGTATCCATTCTGTCCTACACACTACATCCAGCCCCAAAATTGTTGGCCATGCCTTGCCAATAGCAGGTAGAGGACACCTGATTCCACTCCTCCCAGTACACAGATGCTCTGCTTTTGATTTCAGTGGGAAAAGCCTACATTCAGAGACTTCAGCATACTTACACACTCCTGGGATTTGTTTCTTTGTCTTTTAAATAATACGATGTACACAATCCTAAACTGGGCCAGCTTCCCACCCCATCACACAAGCTTTGTGCCTGTAGGGCTCAGCTGAAGTCAATGGTGTTAATGTTGACATAAAATCATAGTGACCAAGTGGGAAATTAGGCCCGTAATACTTGATTGTCTTTTGCAAAAATTTTCTAAATGGTCTTAATGGTTTTGTTTGTGGTATGTGTTGCTCACTCCTGATTGTACTTCTGCCAAGTTGTACTTTTAACTATAAACACTGGCCTCTCAGAAAATTTGAAGTAAAGCAAACCAGAAAAGATGTTCAAAATAATGCTACAACCTAATTTAATTTATCCCTTGGTAATTGCATTTGTAGATAATGACCAACGCAAACAAAACAGAACCCAAGCCCTTCCAGCCTTGCAATTGCTTTCACATGTGAGCACACCAGTTACAGCCAGCATATGGTTAAGTCTCTGTCTGCATCAGGACAAATGTTTGGAAGATGGGGGGCAATTTGAGGTGACACCAGCCTTGGATCTCTGCTCGTAGGTGCCACCTATTGAACATTAGCCCATCTGCCCACCTTGGTGAGCCCACCCGGTCAGATCTTCATTTTTTTCTGTAATCCCCATCCTTAATTCTTCCAGTATCAATCAATCTACTCCACATGTCAATCCCAGAGGAAATATAGCTGGGTGACTGCTTGCCAAATTCAATTAACCATGCAATTGTAGTCCTGTCTCCTGGCCCTGTTCCAGTAAGATATTTGCATGCTCTCTTGATTTTAATCTCATGATCTGCTCCAAGTAAATCCTGTTGAGTTTAGGCCGCTGTTTGCAAATGCTACAGGAACTTTACAGATGCGTTTGACATGCCGTTATTACGTGAATGGTTTCTTTGGCCGTTTCTCAGTCTTTGGGCTGGTTGTAAACTATGCTGCCTGACTGCAGTTCAACTATTTGTTGTTGCCTTTTTTTTTTTTTTTTTGTTAATTTTCATTTGTACTCTTCTTGATGAGTTTCTGCGTGTGTCCCTGTTTACCTCCGTCATGTGGCAGAGCTTCTTCGCTTTGATTCAAGGAGTCTGGAACCCACAAGCAGCAATCAAAACCAGTTATGCAAACCCCTCACTGGACAGATTTGCACAAGTGTTTGTCCCACAGTTCACATTTACACAAGTATCTCCAACATATCCCCATCCTCTGAATATTTCAGCAAGTGTTGTTGTACCTGCCTGAGTGCTTGCCAGAAGCAATCACTTGGAGAATCACTGCCGGTGCCAAAATAAACTCATGGTTTTTATTTGAGGGAGGACTTGTAAATAGTATTTTTCTAGCATTCACCCATTTCTAAGTGGAACTCCCTGCATGATGAATGCTGTTTACAGCGCAGCTCTTTTGTGAAACAGAGAAAAAAAAAAGCAGATTCTTGCACTTGCTGGCAGCATGCCAATGCAGTGGAGGAAGATACATCCCCTCCTGCTGTCACTCCATTTCTTGCCCCATTTCTTGCTCTGCTTTGCACTCAAAGCCCACATGGATACACAGGATTTTCATGCTCTGGGAATGGCAAATTTTAAGAAAGATTAATGGGGAAGTCCTAATCTGGGTGGAGAAATTTTGACATTTTCTCTACAAGCCCAGCCCTGTTTTCACCACTCAAAGAGGCCTTAAAGGAAATACATGCAAGGAATGATGAGCCAAGTCAAAGACAGGGAAAGCTCCTCCCTAAATAGGGGAAATGCAGGTATCAGATGAATTTCTGAAAAGCATCTCTTCCCAGGTCAGCAATGGAGCTGCAGTAACAGGAGGGCCTCAGGAGAGAGTCAGGACCTGGTGCAACACAGGAGGAAAGCAGGCCAGAGAGCCAGAAGCCCCATCTCTACCACTTTGTCTCTCCAGGTAATTGTGGATTCTTCTACACACCCCAAGAAACCCACACTTTGCAGTGATGAAATCACACATTTCTCCCACAAGTAAAAATTTTCCTCTCTGCTTTTTCCCATTTTTACTGTGTTTACAGTGAAAGGGAAGTCTCTTTGCAGATGGAGCGTAGGAATGGGAGAGTTGTGTGTCTCTGCAAGAGCCACACAGTCCTTCTGAAATCATGCACTTTCAACCATTCAAGACCTGCTGTTTTTTTCTCCACGCCATCCTCATCTGGAAGGTACTGGTGGCTCCAGGGTGGCTTGGAGAGTTAAAAGATGTGAAGGATTATACAGAAATGCAAACTCAATTAAGGCCAACACTGAAATCGAGAGCAACTCTGGCAGTGTGAATGGCATTACTCCATATTTCTAAGACTTGAAGCTGCTTTTGGTCCAAGGTCTGATCGCTCCCCCCCTGCTCCCTCCATCAGTTCTCATGCTTTAAATGAGAGTTAGGTGCAAGTGTCTTTTGCTCCATGGAGTCCACTGGTCCCCAGGCAGGAAAGTATTTGCCAGCCTTAGAGACACTTTAACCCTCCTTTTCCATTTGAAGTATGTCCTCTCTTCACCCACACTTCTTTGCTTTGTTTTTGGTTTTCTTCATTCCCATTTTTAAAGCTGATTACTTCCCTTGCTGCATTAGCTGTTCACCTGTTCCTCTGACTGAGGAATGGCTTAAACACTCTTTTGACATGGTCCCTTGAAAATGGGTTGCACGGCTGCAGTCAATGAACATAGCGTGGGAAAAACGCATTAATACTTTCACCAGTAACACCGAGGATGGCTATAAATAAACCCTCATTACAGTATTTATATATTATTACATCATATAGCCACTTAAACCAGAGAGCAATTGGAAGTGTTGAATAATGTAAGGACAATGGCCTGTGCATTAGTTCCACTGTCATTGGCATTATGTGTTTCCTGGTGACATCGCCGCGCTCTTTGCTTCACCCAGCGTTGCGTGACATTGGTGGTGACGTTAGAGCATCAACAGGCCCTCTGCAAATGACAGACAGCACTTTGCACGACACACGTAGCCTGGTATTATATAATAAGGGCGCTTCACTGGAGAATTTTGGCAGCACATGTTCTTTTTCTGAGTGTTTCATTCAAACCAAGTGTCTGTTTCTCAAAGGTTTTTGTTAAAGCAATGGGTTCATGCTGCAAGGGCCCAGAACCCTCTGTGCATGAAGGAGGGAGATTTGCCTCACAGTGATCAACCATGCATCTTGAGAATCACCCCATGTTGTGCTGATGAGACCTGTTGGTTCCCAGGTGGGTCCTGCCCTCTCTGCTGCCTTCTCCAGCTAAAGCCAGAGGCATAGCCAAGAGAGATGGTGAGGGCAGGAAACTAGAGATGATCAAGCCTGGCAAGAAGGAATTTCGGTGGTGATACTCACACTCATGTCATCTGAATCCAGTTAGGGGATATACAGAGGATTTCCTCCCAGAATGAATCAGATTACTTAGGTGTGTTTTCAAATCACACAGAAGTATCATAATTCTTCTTAGATTTGTTGTTGTTGCTGTTGTTGTTGCCGCTCTTCTTCCTTTTTCAAAACACTTTTCCAAGTGGGTGGATACATGGTTGGTGTGACTGTCCTTAGACCATGGCTGAGTAAATTTTCTTGCTGAGTATGGATTTCAGTTTCCCCAGTTTTGATATGCTTCCCCTTAAGGAAGCCCAGCAAAACAAAACCCCTTTCTCTTGGCTCGAATGTCTCGCTGCTGGTTTTCGTGGCAGGGATGCTCATCTCAATTACACTGTGGTCAGCAGCATTCAGTGCCTCACTGATCCTCACTTGTCAAACAAGCTCCTGTGTGGCACAGAAGACTGTGCAGAGTCTGAAGGATCTCCACCACAGTGCTTGGAAGGGGCTGCTTCCAGAAGAAGTCATTTCAGATGTTGAGAAATCTCATCTCCAAACCTTGTCCTCACATGACATATGACCAATTTCTGCACAAAGATCTGCAGTTGACTTTTATTACAGCTCTGATTTAGCTGCTTCTTTGATTTATCACAACAATGCACATTCAATATCTTTCTTCTGATGTGGAGGCCAGAAGTATAACTCTACTCATATGTTTGTATTCTCAGGACTTCGGATTTCGCAGATTCAGAAACTCATTCATAGAATCACAGGATTTAAGGCCAGAAGGAACCCTGAGAACATCTGGTATGACTTCCTATATTTCAGAGCCATTCAGTTGCAGTCAATTAGCCCAGTACCGAGCCCAGTAGCTTTGCTGCATCTTCCAGAAAAACATCCAGCTCCGGACATACCAATATATGGGAATATGAACACATCAGAAGCTGGAGACTCATCAAATTGCTTGATTTCAAAGCTCACATTAATTTTAAAATGTGCTTCATTTCTAATCCCCTTTTGTTTGGCTTCACACGTAGCCATCAGCTTTACACTTTCCTCTGCTTCATAACTGAGTGGCATTGCCTGGCACCCTACATCCTTCAAAGCTTGGAGTTGGTTTTTTTTTAATCCTGGCACCTGGACAAAAAGTTGATCTATCAGAAGTATTTGTGAGTCAACTTTACTGCATTTTTAGCTATTTAAAAACTTTTTGCACTGTTGTTTGCATTATCATTTGTCCTTAACTAATACAGAAAAAATTCACTGGGGATATTAAGAAAATATTTTTCAAAATACTTTCATTTAGAGAAATGAAGAGAAATTGAACTTGCTGATGTAAAAACCAGACAGACATTTCTTGCTGAAGCAAGGGCTCTGACCAGCCTTGCCAAAGGACTTCTGAACACTTCAACCATCTTTCTGCACAGATGTGTTGTACATTACCACACTCTCCCCATCCCCTTTAGACATGGAGATGGAGATAGATCTGTGTTTCACACCATCAAGGCATATTTTCCATCTTTGAAACTATTTGTGAAGCCTTATTCTACATCCTTTCTATTTTTCAGCAGCTATACCATTCACTGGAACTCCTGATCCTGAAGAGCTTGATCATGGCAGTAGCTTGTCCTTCTGGCTATTTGTCAAGGACATACTTTTCTCACCATTGCAAATTTACACCAGAAGCTTTTAAGTTTTGCTTCCTTCCCCTTTCTGAGAGGGCAGAAATTTTAATGATATACAAATGGCCTTCTGATAGAGGCTCATTTCAATTTTCATTTTCTGAACTTTATGACTTTCTGCACTCCATTCAAGTGTCTTTGGTTTTCATTAATTTTAGGGTACTCAATAAATAGCAGTGGAAGAACTGGGAAGCATCAGATACTTGTCTCACATGGATTTCTCCATCTTTTGCAGTACAAGAAATTCAAGAAAGCTGCTGTTTGGGCTGAGGAATGCAATAGCTGGACACTGGCAGGGAGAAATGCCAGTGGAATGTGGGTACCACCTATCCACTGTGTTGCTAATATTGTAGGTTTTACCTCTAGGCCTGAAGAGCCACATCATCTGTGTGGCTGCAAGTTGTGCTCTGAACTTGTTTTGGAGAGCTGGTGGGTGATTCTAAAGACTTACAGCTAAGGAATGTGCCTGTGCCTCACACAGCACTGTTTAAAAGCATCCAGGCTGGTGTTGTTGGCCCTCCAGGAGCTACAGAGCGTGGAAGGGGCAGAAAATCATTAATATTAATAGCACCAGCCTTGGAGGAGCACCCCAGGGCTCCCTCAGTGAGGACAATGACAGCATGCAAGGTGTGGAGCAAACCACAACACCGTCCCTTTGCTCGAGGACAACCATGAGACAGATGGACCCGAACACACAGTTAATGCACCTTTTGAAGGCTTCTGGAAGCGAGCTATCACTTCTGTGGGGTCATTTTGGCAATGAGGGTATCCAAAAGACTATGAAAAATGAGACTTGCTCTGAAACAACACTTTTACTGGTAGGAGGAGAGCATTTGGATGGAGGCAGCCTGGTTGCTTGTAAAAACTAGAAGAATGTAAAGTCTGTCGCAAAGCCTGTCAATTCTGGAAGATTCTGACTTCCTTCTTTCTGGGTTTTCCCACTGTTCCATCATTTATGAAATAGTTACACATCCCATGCTGCTGATATATGACCCCACCCATGGATTTTGCCAGTTTTACTGGGAAGGAGCTGAAGTCCAAAAGCAAATTAGAGGAGCTGAAGGACTTAAGCCACAGGGGAAGCCTCTGGTAAAGGCAGGAGTTATCCTGCTTTCCTTTAGCCACACTTATTCTCCCTCTGAGTCTTGCAACTGCCATGGTAGACAACAGTAAGCTGGCCAGAGTAGTGACACACTCCTGTAGATCTCCAAATATCAAAAGCATTTTGGTGTGGGTGTGCAGGCTCAGCCTCTCCTTCACTAAAAAAAGAGTAAAAAAAGGAAAAAGGTATAACTGCTGTGAGGGAGCCAAAGGTGATTCTTCTTTTTTTCTTGTCCCTCTTGCTACTTCTGTGGGAACCCAGCAGTATTGTTTCCAGAAGGCTTGGTCTCTGTCACCCAAGTGTTTGGCATGTTTGGGGACACCCTTACTACTTCCCTTTCCTCCCCTGCAGAAGAGTCCAACTCAGCTTTGACCACAAAGCCCAGGAGGCCTTGGAGTTTGTCTGAAACAAAAGAAAAAGATTGCGAAAGGCAGTGGTGTCAAATAATGCTTCCATTTAGTAGGAATTTTGCTCCCCTTGCATTCCCAGGCAGCACCTGCTGTGTGAGGCTCTTGGCCAGCTCCTCTGAGCCTCTGTGGTAAAACAAACAAAAACAGCAGGGAAAAAAATTCCTCTTTATAACGCCTGTTATCCTCAGGCTACCTTCCAACGCTGCCTTGCCTCCCCATGTTGATTGTACTCTCCAGGGAAACAGGCTACTACGGGGCCAGAAAGCCTTGTGCAAATGGGCAGTTGAGCAACGGAGGAAGAGACCCTGTCTTATTGAAAACAAGACTGTTTTCCTTCTTTTCCTTCATGTCTAAATGCAGAAGGGTCCTGATTGTTGTGCCTGCCAAGAGAAAAAAAAAAAAACAAACAAAAAAACCCAAAAGAAATAAGGAAAACACCCTGACGTTATTACTTCCATAGCAAAAGCAATTAGGAATTATCCTGCATTAGTGTGGAAAATAGGGCTGGGAAGGGATGGGTATCCTGGCTGGAGGGGCAGGGGAACATATCTTTGTAGATGTTTATACTGTCCTGTTTAGCCCTTTCTATCCGCTATTCCTTCTTACATGTCTTAGCGTTCCAAGGCTCTTCAGAAGTTGTCTTCTGTTTTGAAGCATGGTGGAACTGGCTGCCCCGGACTTTATCCATGTTTGTCTGGGGACTGACACACATGGCCCACCTGCCTTTCACCTGCTCAGCCTTCAGCTCTGCCGCACCACCAGCGTTGCTGCTGGGGGCTTGTGCAACCTTCAGGGACCGGGTTAACCTCTCACAAGAGTTTGAGGACACCTTCCTCACCTCACACTTCCCCTGCAGTCCCTGCTTGCTCTGCACATGCTCAACTGAGAAAGGAAAAACACATTAACCTTAGTTTTGATCCTACCTTAAAGCAACATCTTGCAATAAGTCTTAAGCTAAATAGCCCTGGGACAGAGATTCACAGGCTGCTGTGATCCCCTGGCCTGACCCTAGGAGTTGTAGGCATCACTTCAATTTCTGTAGCAGAAAGCTTATGTCTCTCATTAACACTGGAATTTCCATGAGTGCCACTGATGAAGAAAGTCCCAAGCCACCTGCCACAGTCCAGTGCTCATACTCACAGAAGCAAACATCCCATCCCTAGAGCATGTCCCCAGCACTGGTGTCTTCACTAAACAGCCACCTCCTGGTTGTGATTCCTCCTCCTGACCCCCTTCCTCCCTCTATACCCCTAAAGCCAAGCACAGCACATCGGCTTTTCCCGGTGACTTTGGGATTTCACGCCAGAGTTAGCACTGAGCTGGCCAGAGTGGTGCAAGAAGCCCGGATAATTACTGCTGGAATTGTGCTGCATAGGCCCCGTGTAACAAACTTGCCTCAAATAACCCAGCTTGAATGTCAGAGTCCGTGCCGTATTGTGTTTCACATTGTGGCTGTGGGAGCGCTTCCCCAGCAGGAATCAGGGTAACAAATCCCTTGCTCTCGCAGGAGGGCCCCATAAAATGAATGATTCTGGATCTCACGCTCCTGAGGAGGTCTCGGTTACTCCAGCAGTTGCCGCTCATAGCGGGAGCGACCACGGGGGACAGAATGAGGGAAGGGTGGTTTGGCAGGCTTTGCTGTATCATCAGCCCAGTGTCAGAGCAGGAAGGAGCACCAGGGCTCTGCTCTCCCCTCCAATCCATACTTGTGCATAGATGTTAAATTAAAAAGAAATTAAAAAAAATAAACAACTAACCAGAGAGTGGATAAACCCTGAGGCTTAGATTGAATCAAATGTATCTGCCTGAAATCCTGCATGGCTGCTGGTGCAGGAGGCTCCCAGTTTCTGTCAGCTCAGACTTACCTGCAAGCAGCACCAATGTCAGTACGTTTATGGGATGGCAAAAAATGAGACATGCTTGCTCTATGAGCACCATGCCAAACCCCCCTGCTCCCTCTTGGAGTAGCTTATGGCATCCCCTCTGCCAAGTCCTGTGGCTCAACACCCAGCAGAGTTGCCTCTCCATCCACTTCAGAAACCTGAACTCCCCCACTTCTCCTTGGGAGAGGGAGTTCAGTTCCCTGAACTATCTCCAGTCTCTTCTTATCTTGCTTTCCTTGTCAGCCAGTGAACTGTGAAGTGACAGCAGAGAAAAAAATGAACTCTGACCTCATTTTTCCCCCCTACAATTAGCCAGAACTGTGCCTTTTATTCTTTTTTCCTCCCCACTTTTTAAATGATTAATAAGACAACTTGGTCCTTAGCTTCTGCAGTGAGGCGAGTGTGCTGACAAAGCACTGCGATGCCTCTTCCAGGTCACCCGGCAGCAGGCCATGCCTTTATGAAAACATAAAAATTGGAGGGACTATTTGAAGAATTTGGAGACTGAGACACAGGAATTTCACCCTTCAGACCCTGGCAACTGCATGTCTGTGGTGGTCTCTGAGCCCCAGCGACTGCCATGGAAAGGAGTAACTGCTTAACCACAACCTGCAAGCTGTGAAAAGCAGACATTTTTTCTCATTATGTTTCCTTTAAATATGCAGCCACTGCCTGTGGCTGTAAACCACTACCTGTTTCATGTGGTGATGGCCTCAGGCTGTGCAGCAAGATGGATGCAGTGGCAGAACATAGATCTGTAAACATTATCAGTGGCAATGCACAGGGAGACCCTCACTCCTGCTCGCTCTGCACCTGAACATTGCTCTTCCATGTGTGCTCATCTGTCTCTTGAGTTTCCAAAGCTCCTGATGCAGTGGGGAGTAGGGAATTAAGGCCAGGTGGAGTTTATTCTTTTAGATCATCTTTCCTATTTTTGTGCCTTCTTTATGCCACCTGTTACATTTGGAGACAGAAAAAGCCTCTGCACACTCCCAGGGCAGGAAGAACTCATCCCAGAAGGATGCTTCTGAGGGGGCAGGCAGGCAGGGGAAGGACCTCCACCAGCACAGGCATAAATGGACAAAGCACTGGAAAGCAGCACTGGGGGGAACAATTTTGCACTGGCCTCTGGTTGATGGATTAACAACTGCATTGGCTTTCTCCCTTAACAGCAGGTAGTGCCTGCCCTCCAGTCCTGTCAAATGGAAAGCATCACTTAAGGAGCTGCTTTCCACACTGCTCCCAGCAGACCCCTCTGTATCACTGGGGCTTGAGAAAACCAATGACAGGCCAATACCTGCAATACATTCAAGACATTTTAAAAGCAGATGAGCGTTCCAGTGGAGCCTGTCAAACTGCAGGGCTACTGCCGGAGGGCTAGTGGGGTAAGAGGTTTTTTGAAGGCATCCTTGGCATGTTAGAGAAACAATTTGCTCTTAGCTATATCTGTGGAGTGGCGTGTAGCACAAACACTGTGATTCCTGTCCTATCATGATGTCCTTGTGCATCAGCTGTGGGTCACTCAGCGGGAAGAGAAGGCCGTGCTCTTGGCTGAGGGACAGCAGGGGAACTGCCAGGGGGACTCTGGGCAGAGTGGAAGGCAGTGGGTGAGCATGGAGTCTCCTCAAGAGCCACAAATGCAATGGAAAGCCCTTCATTACACCTTTTGATACCATCCAGAGGGTAAAATGGATTTCAAAGCTACAGCACGTTCCTGAAAGAGGTGTATTCTGGAATCAAGGCTCTTGTGGTTCCACCTAAAGATGACCTGCCCCACAGGCCTTTGGTGGCCTTGGTTTTGTCTGTTCCATCCCTGACTTCTGGGTGACAGGGCCTGTGTTAGCCTCCACAGCTTCTCTCCACCTTTCTGCCCTTGATGTTAACCAGCTCCAAAGTGGAGTGTTTCCCTGCCCTTCCCAGGAGGCCTCCCTGGCTCTTTCAACCTTTCTCACAAGAGCTGTTATCTGTCCAGATGTGTGCAAGGGGGAGGACTCCAAGAGAAGCCTTCTTCATTACCTCCAACAAACATTCCCTTTTCTGAGGCAGATGCTTCCCACTCCTCCCACTGTGCAGCTGGGACAGGGAGAAGATGTCAATATTTATGGAGCTGGTAGATATGGTCTTCAGTGTGGCCATGGAAAAGGAACAAAAACAGTTGCTGTCCCTGGACAAGCTCTCTGAACCGTCAGAGATGTTCTGCTAGTTCATGTATGCCCCTTAATAAGCAAAAACTCCCATACAATTGTTTAGCAAATGCTAGTTTCCAGTCATCATTGTGAGCTTTTTTACTGTAGTACCTCCCAGAAGCGAGTCCAATTGGGCTCCTGTCACGCTATGCAATCTTCAAGCTGCCAGGGAGGCTGAATTCCTTTCTCTAGGAGTTGACAGTCCAAATAAACAAGGCAGACAAAAGAGAGGAGGGGAAACAGAAGCTCAGGGGAGGTGAAGTGAGTTGTCCAAGGTCACGCAACAGGTCAGTGCCAAAGCTGGGAGCAGAACCCACGCTGCCAGCTCTTGCTCTCAAGTCCTATCTCCCGGGGGAAGACTGGGCCAAAGTAATTTATGAGACAAAGAACTTCTATCGCATCCCTCCTGGCACCACGAAGTTCTTCAGCTTGTGCAAATAAAGCACAGCCAGATAAAGAGGCAGCTGGGCACTAGTTATATTTTGGTTTGCTAGGTGTTTGTTTCTTCAAATGTTAGGAAAATTCTTTACCAGCTAAAATGATCATCTGGGTGGAAGTATCAAAGTCAAGGAGGAACATTAATTTGGGGCACTGACCTGCAGATCTGGATGGTGGAGGTCAAGGTTGGATGGTATCTGCTGGAAGAAAAGTGCTGACTCCCACCTCCGAATCCAGCATGGCTCAGAGATGAGATGCCTTTCTGCTGCACACTGGCACTGACACTGACACTGCAGTGGAGGTGCCAACAAACAACCTGGGCAGTTGCAGGGAGGGAAAAGGGAGAAAAAGAAGTCAGTTGAGATAAAGAAACAGCTGTGCTCCGTCATAATTTTCCTGTGGAGTGAGATGAAGAAGCTGATGAGGCTTCTATGAGGCAACTTATGTGAGGGCAACCAGGCAATGGACCTGGAGCCTTCATCTGGTTTCAGAGCATGGTGGAGGTGATGTGGCTGCTGCTTGCAGGGAGATGATGATCTTGGGACTCCCCTCACCCTGTCTCCCCAGAGAAGTAGGAAATAAACCAACAAGGAAGCAAAGCAGCCTCCTAAAGGCCTTGCCTGTTCTTTGCCGGAGGCAGAACTGTGGAATCAAGTGCTCTCTCAGTTCCACTGGAGGCATCGCCACTTTCATGCCCCATAATTGAACTTCCATCTCTTTCTCAGGAAACAGAGGGTCCTGCTGTACATTGCACCCATCCAGATGCATGTACTTCACCATTTAAATGGTATCAGCCAGCTCTCCCTTTAAGCAACGACTGGCTGTTTTGTCCTGATGCTATTGTGGTAGGGAAGGAGGGCTGGAGGCTGGACTAGGACATGCGAAATATGTATGGGGGGGCTGTCAAGCTCAGACTCAAGCCCTGAAGTCCCTGTATCCCCTGTTGCTATGAAGCAATAATCTGCTTGAAACTAACTCACTTTCATCCTGGCAGTGTTGTCTGACAGGGAGCTCAATTCTGAGAAGTGCTGGGGCACCCTGGGTTTGGGAAGCTGAAGTAGTGACCATTCTTGCTTTTGCGGTTGGTTAAATGATCTTTCATTAACAGATGTTCAACATCAGAATGTTCACTACCACTTCTCTCTTGCCCCTTCATTACTTTTCTTGCAGTGCAAGGTGTGCCTAATCTCAATGGCGGGGCTTGGCAGGTGGAAGCTGCTCAAGCCATCCTGGCTGGCTGAAATGCCACTGGCTGATTTTTTTTAACTGTCTGCAAAAGGTTTATTATCTTCTACATAATGTTTTGTTGCTCAGATGCTTGAGTGCTGTAAGGACAATGTACCAGCCATGCACTGGGTGGTCCTGATGCCCTCATACCCCCCTCAGTCCATCCAAGGCTCAGTAAATTCTCAGGACAAGACAAGGACCACAGTAGCATCTGCAGGAGACTATGGTAGTAGATCAGCACTGGAATAGGAAAGACAGCCCAAGAGAAAATATTGCATGTCTTTGCATGGAAGAGAACTCATATCAGCCCATTTTCTCAGCATACTGTTCTGTGAACTAGGCTGTCTGTCAGATAAAAGAGCAAGAAGAAGGAAAAAAAAAAAAAGGAAAAAGAAAGCACAGAGCTATTTATGTAGCATGACAGTTTAGTGATGGACTCCTAGAAAGGCTCAGTGTTGTCCCTGAGGTCAGGTTATTGAGTGCCACATCTGACAGAGGGGTGGTCACAGCTGTCCAACATCACCTCACCTCCAGTGGAGCTCATCACAAAACCTCTGCATGCTGCCAAATCCAGGCAGAGAAAGCTGGCAGGATCTGCTCATTCCGTCCTCCATCAGCTTTGCAGTGGTGACGTCAGTGTGGTCATGCAATGAAAAATGCTCTACCTTTGATGTCAGTGCCACCAAACCCAGCAGAGAGATTTCTGACTGATCGCTTGTGAATGAGAGCACTTGAAGCTGCTGGCCTGGATGTTTGTTTGAATCTTGCCCAAGTGGGTTTTTGGCCTGTAAATGAGCAGAGTTAACCAGGATCAGAAAGACTGGTTAATCAGCAGGGTCAGAAATTAATCTAAAACAGCATTCCTCAGGGTATTTTGGTGCCTCTACCTCCAGTCAAATCCCAAAGAGGGCAGAGGAATGTAAAAGTTGAAAAAAAATGTTGAAACAACTTTTCAAACTCAACTGAAGAGTCAAGTTCAGTTTAAATCTGAGGCAAAGGTTGGGTATGGGTCTTCATCTACCAGAGGAGGTTCATCCCTGGTTCAAACAGAATGTTGTGGCCACTGGGCAGGAGTAGGAAGTGAGGAAGTAAGAAATTAAGGTAGTAGATTTGGTTTAATCCTTATTGAACATCTGGTTGCAAGAGGAAAAATACATGGTTTAGCAGATCTGCCACTCTCAGCAGTTTCAGTTTGGCGGAGGGCCAAGGCATCAGTGGTTGAGCAGGGGCATGAGTTACCTGCCACAGCCCCATCCACAGGCAGCCACGGGGCACCCAGACCCACAAGGACCTGAAGCCAGCACAGCTTCCACCCCTCCCTGCAAGAAGGGCAGGGGCCCAAGGCCAATGGGCTGCTGTGACATTTGAGGTGCTCTAGAAAGACTTCATGGTCACCCACAAGTCATGCTGACAAATCCTCAATCCTCTGCGCTGCCACCAGTTTCTTGTGTGACTTTGGTCAAGTCAGTCAGATCTCATTCTTTTACCATGGAGATAAATACGCAGAAAACTGAAGCTCTCTGATACAGTGGAGATAAGGGAAAGATAATATGTAAGTACGAAGGATGGCAGGCACAATACGCATTCACCAATCTCAAGGCAAGGTTAAGAGCTCTGCTCATTCATGCATTTCTGAGATCCAGTAAATGTCCCTTAACAGGAAAGCAAGTGACACTTATAGGTAACCTGAGGTGCCATTTAATTGGGTGTCTTGTAAAATACAAGCAGGCCTTTGGTGCTGGTTTCCCTCCACGCTTCACTCTCCCTCCCACTTGAAAGAGTTTGAATTGGCCAGAAACAGCAAACAATGACACAGAGAGTGTTTAACCATTAATAAGGGCGGACAATGGTTAGGGAAGTAGCTAAATACACTAGTTATAGCTAACCAGCTGTCTTCTTGTTATTGAGCTTGAGTTGGGTTTTTTTTGCAAGCTGGCCCTGGTTAAAGTCTTTTCAGGAGTTAATGAGCCAGAGGAGAATCATCTTCCCTGTGGGCATGTTTCAAGCCAATGGTTCTTGCAGGTTTCTTGGCTATTGTATGCAGGAGCACGGCTGTGGTCAGGGTGGTAATGCTGGCTCTCTGCTGAAGGGCTGCACAGCTGGGCACAGCCCTGCCTCTTCTCTCAGCCTGGCCTCAAGGCCTGCCTTAGATCTTGGCCAAACTCACTAGTGCTTGGGCAAAGGAAATGTCTGGCCCAGCGCATCATCAGCTTCAGCTGTCAGCAGAAAGAGACATTTCAGGCTACTGTAATGCACATCCAGCTGCATGGCTGAGCTCAGCTGAGGGCTGCTGGGGACACAGGCACATTGCAGCCTCTCCTGCCATCCTTCACCTCCACCTGGCTCAGTCCCACCTGGGAGAAAGACTCCGAGTACTCGCAGCTGATCCTTTGGCTGCCTGGCTGTGGCTGCAGGGGAAGGAGGACAGCCAGCAGAACTGCTCACAGCAGAACCACCCCTGGGGCTTCCCTCGTTTCTCAAAGAAACCAGCTCAGAAACATCCCAGGGTCCATACAGTAAAACTCAGCACTAAAGCCTGGAGCCTGGTTTTGTTCTTCAGCCATCTGTTTAGGAACATCAGCCTATTAGTAAAAGAAAAATCAGTAAGGTACTCTGAGGTGTTTCTGGATTGTATATGTGTTGATAGTTACATAACAAGAAGAGAAGAGAGACTGTTGAATGAATTGATTTTAAAAAAAGGAAGAAGAGTTGCAATATCTACATTTGTGAAAGAGCAAGGATAGGGACAGGGGAAGAGGAGCTGAGCAACCTTTTTTGGGTCGGCACTAGAAATTAGCATTTTGGGGAGGGGTCAAAGTCTGTGGTCAGAGAAGTGACTTTAACCAGCTGGAGTCTACAGCCTCCCCGCCCCTTAAGTAACAAGCAAGCAGCTTTGAAAACTGATAAAAACAAGTTTTCACTAAAGTCAGCACTCCCAAGCTCAGGCACAGCTAAAAGAGGGAAGTTCAGGCCAGTTTTTGCTTCTCCCACCAGCCAGGCCACCAGCTGAATCCTGACCTCAGCATGTTTTTGGCAGGTGACAGTTTAAAACCAGGAAGGACAAGGACAGGAATATGAATGCACCAAATGCACCAAGAGTCACCTAAATCCTCCTCTGCAATGTGAACTGAAACCCATAATCAACCATTTCAGAAATTCCAGCAGAGCTCAGAGCTCTGACATGGTCCATATAGTTTAGAAACTTAAATAAACATTCTGAATTTCATAGAAGAATGGAAGCTATCTCACTTCTTGCTCAGATACCAATGTGAGACTTGCAGTATTGCCAGGTAAGGGAAAAAAGCTACCTTGATTTAACCTATAAGCAGTGTTCAACCTGGGAAAAGCAGGAATCATTCAAAGGAAATATATCTGGGAAGCAAAGTAGTTTTGACGAGGTCCCGTTTATTGATTCTGACCTGCCATGAGGGATGCTTCAGGCGACGTGGCATGAGGGATGCTTCAGGTACCGGTCCAAACCAGTTGCTATGAGAACTGTTTTCCAAACTTTTGAAAATTTTGTTCCCAGCTTTTCTGTGAGCACCTCAGATCTGCTCCTACTCTTGCCAGTGTTGCTGGACACAGTTGTTTCCTAATGAAGTGATGGAATTTGAGAGGTTGTGCATAAAATGCAAAGGGGCTGATAGGAATAATCCCAAACTGGGCTGAGAAAGAAGAATTAGCAAGCCATGTTACACAGATGGACTGGTAGCTCTGTTTTCTCAGAGCTTCACATAAAACACTAAGATACCTTCAAAACCTAGAAAAGAACACTCAGATGATTTATTAATAGGGTCTCAGTGTCCTTTTACTCCATGTTCAATTCCTTTTACTCCATGTTCTCTATATTCATAATACTATTACTGAACCTAAAATATTTTTGGTGCAGGATTCCCCAGAGTTGAAACCACAGACAAGGGACTATTTGCATTAGCTGACAATGAAACATTTTTTTTCTCCCCCCCCCCCCCCCCCCCCCCCCAGTTTTATTTTGGAGGAAGTGGTATTTTTCAAGTTAAAAACCTGAAACTCTTTCAAAGGATACCTCCTGATCACATTGAAGAATGAGCACATAAAAGGGCCCCATAGCCTGCACACTGAATTAACCTGACCCTCTGGCATCCACTGGCTTCCTGGCAAGCCTTGGCAGGTGGCTCCCTCTCCTACACCAGTGGAAACTCTCCCTTGCTTTAGCTGTACTTTGGGACAGAGAGAGAGAGCTGGGGAATGTGCTGGAATCCATCTTCCCCCAAACCACAATGTTTGCTGATGCCGTTCCGTTCTATCTGATAAAACACAAGCAGCGAGACCCGCTCCACTCTCTTCCTCCCTCTGACGGAGGAATGAGCTCAGCGCGCCCCGGCGTCCCAGCCAAATCCCGCGGGGGTCATGTAATCGCATTCCTGCTCCGTCTGCCTCAGTTACCCCACTTGGACATGTTATGTCTCCGTGTTTCCTGTTGTGGCATCCTCGGCATTCCCCAGCACGCTCCCGGGCCAGGACGCGCTGCTGGCACACACGCAGCTGGCACAGGCAGCGGGCGCATTCCTGGACAGACAGGTAAAGCTCCTCCAGGCCTGTTCTGAACCCAGCACTTTGCAGTCATGGCATACCTGGGGATGTGAATGTGCTTGATTCTTGCCTTGGCACCATCCTGACCGAAGGAGACCGTGGGGGAGTCTGGATTTAGTGCTGATTTTTGGGGATCAATGGGATCAACCAAGAGGGCATTTGTGCCCTCATGCAGTTTGCTGTTGGAAGTTTAGTGAGTGTTTTAGAAAGAACACAAAACTCATGAGTGCTGAAAGCTGTTGTAAAAACACCTCCTAATGAGCAATTAACAGCAGATTCCCAGATCTCATCAACCAGGGTTCTGCATGAGACCCAAAATGATGGGAAAATCTATTTTAAGAATGTTTAGGGAACTTCTCAGGACGTGATAATTTTATTTTCTTAGTGTGCTGAATATAATATTTTGTGCACTGCTTCAAGTACAGCCTCTGTTCAATACCCAGTGCCTGCGCAGACACATGATGTGGTGAAATATGGTGGGTAGGGGTCTCTTCTTTGGGGAAGTATGAGAGAGGAACCTCACTGTAGAAGCATGCACTTTCAGCCAATATCACTGTCTTGCTTCACTGGTGAAAATATATTAAATACAAACCCCTTGATTTTCAAGTTCCAACTGGTCTGTATTCTTGTCCATTTAACTATGTGGCTGAATAAGTGAGCAATTCATGAGTGATTGGGATAAGAGATGGGAAACAGTGCAAATAAGGACAGAGTACAAAGAATACCATCAATAATGTGATATCATTGCCTGTCTTGAAGAAAAAGTCACATAGATAAAATCAGTTTTTACTGACTTGCAAAGTATTAAATATTATTTTCCATTAGAACTTAAAATGTCTTTAGGTCTGTCTGCAAAATATTCATTAATTGTTGGCTGTTTACTTGCCTGGTTGCATCCTGTGCTGGGGCCACATCCTTCAGGCAGAGATGGCTGTGTTTGTGGATGGGTTGGCTGTTTCCTCATCCCATCCCCACGTAGGACTCTGGTCCTGTTTTTGTGCTGCACAGATGATGGAGGTGTACTGACTTTAGCCTGGAAACAGGCAGGAATGTGCTGTGTTGCAGCTGCAGTGATGCTCCCTCTGTTGTCTTCCATCATGGAAAAATCCGACAAATTAATTTTAAAAGGGAAAAAACAGTCAAATGGAGTGGATAGAGAAGGTCTGGCTTAAACAAGGAAGGTGCAGCTCAACCCTACTTGCTGTGGACATGCCTGAGGGTAGCCAGGGACAGACACATGAAAATCACAATAAATATTGGGCAGAAAGAAGGGAGACATCATTGTTTGGCTCCTTCCCTCCCATCCTGCTCCTGTTTGTACAGTCCCCTTAATGACACATGTATCTTGGCCTGCTGGACCTTAGACTCGGGTGTATGTGTGTTTTGGGCACTGAGTTCAGAGCCCAAAATTAGAAAGAGGATGAAAAGAAAACACCTTTCCAACACCACTTAGCTGGAATGAAAGCCTTTCTGCTACCTCTGGCTGGCAAGAGCACCCACTGGGTCCCAGCCCCACTGCCCAGGCATACAGCCAGTCCCTCCTCACCCAGGAGAGCAATCAATTATTGCTTGTATGGCAGAGCAGGGACCCAGTCCCACCACGCACACTGGAAGAAGCAGACCCCAGCCCTCCCACTGCCCATGCAGAGCAGCTGGGAGACCTGGAAATAAAAAAGCAAGCTAGAGGCAGGCAGAATTACCTGTTCCCAAAACCACTGTAAGATGCTCAGCCTCAGGAATGTGCAAGCTTTCACAGTCTCAAAGTGCTGAAGGAGAAAGGCTTACCTGGACTGTGGGCTTGCCAGCTCCACAGTGCTGCCCCAGCAAAGCCCTGCCATACAGTGAGAGCTGGCAACAGGGAACCTCACAGTGGGTGAGGAGGGTCTTTGGGAGGCTGGGGGACCTGGGAGAAGCTTCTGACTAGCTGCCAGGCATGAAGAATAGCAGAAGTGATTGCTCAGAACCTAATTTGTATCTTAAAAGTGTTCTGGTGTCCAAGCTGATCATCAGCCAGCAAAAAGCTGTGCTAAAAGCTGAACCAGAAAGGGGGACTTTGGTAGGAAGGAAAAATAAAAAAAAAAATCTGTCCCTTCTCTCCTGGAGGTGGGAAGTTGCTAAAGGGCTCAAGTATAAGCGTAGCTATTGCAGGGAAGCTCGACTGGACCCAGCAGTGTGATGAGGCAGGGACCATCCTCCTGCCCTATCTCCTCAACCTGCAAACTCCCAGCAGATGGCTGAGGACACATGCAGATGGAGAAGGCTGTAAGAACTACACGGATTTTGCTGACTTGGGCGCCAGGAGCTCTGGTTTTCCTCATCTGAAACCTTGAGAAAACACATTGCCCCACAGTTGTATTGCATGAGCAGCACTGGAACAATCAGTGTGGAGTTTTGTGGAAGGGGAGGGAGACGTAAGTACAATGTAATCTGATATTTGTTTGATATATTCCTTTGATATAGCCAGTGATTATAAATCTTGCAAGATACTGTAATGGCCTAATTAGCCTTACCACAGGAATCTTTGAAAATAACACTGCAGGGGTGATGTCAGCTTTACTTTAAACTTAAGTGTATACTGAGTATCTGTGGCACAAACAGAAGCATCAGGACACCAAGAAGGCAATGTAAGCCCTCACAGGTTAGGGGGTTAGAGCTTTGAGATGTGTGTTGCATGTGTCTCATTTCAAGTTGCCAAGTGCAAGACATGAGAGATTGGATGTGTGAAGGTTGTCAGCCTTTGGGACTGGACCTGGGGCCAGCCAGAGCCATACTTAATATGCATAAAGAGCTACAAAAAAGCTAATCAGGAAAACTGAAATTTATATGGTTCTTGCTAGGTAACACAAGGAGTGGTTACATTTTGCTGATAATCTCTTGGTGCCTTATTTCCCTCACTCTGAAATTAGGATGATGGTAAGCCACAAGATACATTCATTAAAATCTGCATAATATTTGTAAAGGATGCAGACACCAGGATGAGACCCTCACAGAAACACCCAGAAACTAAAACCTAAGTTAAGACAATGTTTTCTAAGTGGGAGACATCCATCTTGTGACAATGTTTAGTTACAGTGACTTTTATCTCTGCAATGCCAGTCAAGCCACTAAATCATTGCATTTGATGGATGCTGGGGCAGCACGGCCACAATTGCTCATTGTCAGGCTGATTCAAAGGTCACAGCTTTGCTAAGCTTGGATCAAAATCCAAAACAGTCCCTGTCACATCCCTCAGGTTTGAAAGAACAATAAATTTACTAATTTAGCTTTAGTGTTGGGTAGGAGCTGGTGCCACCTTTATCTGTTTCTCCTGTGAAAATAAACCCAGCATCACCATCCCCAAAGGAGCACTGTGATGCTGCAACATGCTGTTAACCTTCACAGCACAAGACAAAGGCTCTGGGGGGGCGGAGGTGAAGGAGGGCAGGATTTTGTGGGATGACTCAAAGGCTCTGCAACACCTCCCTTGATGAATGGCTTCGTGGATGTGGCTGTGTGCCCCTGAGCTTTGTGAGGAGGGATGGTGCTTGGGAATCAAACTTTGGATGCCCACTGGAGCCTGCCACAGCTGTGGCTCGGTGGCAAGGACACTGTTATTGAAACGATAGAATAAAAAGGGATCACTCTTTTGGGGTGATCACTGTAGAGGGGATCACCCACTGTTGTGGCTCACACATAATCCTTTAAAAACTAGTACACAGTCTCCAGCATTATAACTAGCCCAGATGGTTTCAAAAAAGATGCAAGAAGTAGGCACAGATAAACCATCTCTGATTCTAGCTTTTAGTACCAAAATACCTTTTTTTAAAATTTATTTTCCTAACTTTGGTTAATAGGTGCTACTATGAGGTTGTTGACACCACTGTTGCCTAAGCACACACACACCCCCCCCATTTCCTTTTAATCTGGATGCATTCTTGGAGGAGCCCAAGGGGATCACTGAACCACACAACACACCCAGATTGGAGATGGACAGAGAGGGTGAGAATGAAGCCAGAGGAGGAGTGGATAGGATGGGGGTGATGAGAGACTGATGCCTTTGAGAAGGTTCAATTCTGGCAGAAATGGAGGAAGCACTGTGGACTTTATTCTCTGTCTGCAGGAACATCAACATTGAAATCTCTGCTTGGATCTGGATTTGTTGACACAAAATCCACTGCCCAAATGTGGGGGGTTGGAAACAGTTTACCTGTTACATTGCCAGTGCTATCTCAGGAACACAACTCCACGGGCTGGAGCAGTTGTAGTATATCTGTCTGTCTCTTATCTAGTGTGTAACCTCCTGCACTGAAGACATAATGTACTGTCTATCCTTTCTGTGATAAAAATAAAGCATATAAAACACACACATATACACACACACACACACAATCCCAGGCCAAAAATTCCCTTAGGGGAACATACTGTGACCAGATAAGAAGGTACTAGCTGGCACGTAGTTACCTCTTTGCTTCCTAACTGGGACACTCAGCAAAGGGTGGAGTTGGTTTTGGTGTGGGGCCACAGGAGAAGGGGGAGAGAGATGTCATGGGATGGATAGCAAGATAAAGGAAGAGCCATGGAAAAAGGAAATCAAAAGCACACTGGACTTACTCCAGGTTTTCATAACCCCTCCAGCCAGCTGTAAAATCTGAGAATTTTTGGGCCATGGACAGCAAGCCCATGTCCTGAGGGAACGAACAGGAGGTCTTTGGGGCTCCGAGCATCAACTTCTATATGAGATAAAAACTGGAAAACCTCCTGGAGACTGGAAATGCTTCTGGAAAACTCCCGGAGAGTTGGCATGTGTTTCATGCATGACACTGCATGTGGCTGGTGCTCTACACGCTGCACTCCTTGAAGGTCAGCTTGGGAGCAGTCTGGTCTCTTCTGGGGGCTCATTTTTTCCATCTCTCCTCTGCTACTGGTTCCCTTCAGCAGTTCTAGTAAATTTGTGGGCAATATCTCCTTCTAAATGACAGGTGTGACTGGCATCACCTCCTGGGCTCATGGGGAAGCTCTGCTGCCTGGTCCTGAGAGCTGTGTCCAACCCATCAGAGGCTGGTGGGATCTGGGAAACACGGAAGAGAGCTTTAAACGAAAGGTGGGAGTGAAAGAGAAGGGAAACCAGAGGCTCAGCATGTTTATGAAGCAAACCTTGCTGGAGATCCCGAGCCCAACTCAGCATCCAAGGTCACCAAACTCAAACCCACTGCTCAGTTTTTCACTCTGGGTTCTCTGTGAAGATCCAAAGCAATATAATGGATGAAGGAGAATTGCAGTCATAATCAATCTTTATCACCAGTGTTTAGACAGTGCTTAAAAACTGTCAGAACTACACCAGTGCTTCCCTTCCTGTCAACAACTTCTGCTGGCTCCACAGCTTGGCAACCAGCAAGGCAGAGGCAGCTCCCACATCATACTTTTCCCTTCCTCAACATCTCTTGACCTCCAGCACCTTCAGGGAAAGCAATTTTTAGAAATCCAGCATCCGGATGAGATTTTTCGTTTATCTTTCTTTTGGACAAGGTGATAGCCTAGGCTGTAACCTGCTTCTGCCTTGACTCTCCCTGCATGGGAAGGGCAGTTGTGCTGGTACCCTGCCAAGGATGCATTTTACAGGTGGCTGCTGGCTAGAGGATGCCAGCAGCCCGAAAGATCACCAGTCATGGGCAGGGCTCTTTGGAAACATTTTCACTACTAACTGGCTTAGATAGTGGAGTAAAACATGCATTTCCCAAAAGAGGGCATCTCATTTTCACTTTGATGGATGGGCTCAAGTGTTGAGTCAGAATGAAAAGATAATATTTGTGGAAAGCCCACATACTTCAGAAGAACTCAAGCCTTCTTTTTCCTTTGGTCTCTTTGTAGTATTTTTAAGAAAAAGTTAACTCAAATTTTAAGAACTGTGCTAGGATGGAATAGGAAAACATTTGGTTCTGAAAATGTCAATATTACATATTTGGACATTTTCTGTGTTTGTTTTTTTAAAACAAACAAAACAAAACATTGAAATTTATACTGGCTTTGCTAAAAATGTCAGTTCCATCAAAACGACATTTTGCAACGAGAAACCGGCTTCCCCCCTTTTTTTGCTGACTGCTTGCACTTTCTTCAGAAAAAGTGTCCGTCTGGGTTTTACTGGGAACAAACACTTTGTGTGCATCTAGGGGTGTCTGCACGTGCAAAAATGCCTTTGGTTGTTGGTGCCTGCATGGCAATGCACACACCAGGAAAAGGTTCTGCTCATGGAGCCTTCACCTGCAAACTTGCTTGGACTGAATGAAGAATTGAGCTGTGGCTGGCTCATGAAATAAATTCAAGCATCCTCTGCCTCAGCCGTGTGGACCGGCCTTCCCGGGAGGGAGACACAGCCCTTTATTCCTGAGCTGCCAGGTCCAGCACTGGTGCCAGCCCGGCCCTGCTGCTGCCCTGCAGCAAAGCCACCTGGCCTGTGCAGCCCTGGGCAGGGCCAAGGCTGCGCTGGCCCTGGGCACTGCAGCAGGAGGCTGTGAGAAAGGACAGCTCGGGAGCCATCACAAACACAGGTTGCACTGTGAGCACCAGTCCGTCTGCAGAGCGTTTGAGTCAGTGAGGCGTACTTCCCATGGGAACTCTTAGTCCTGGCTAACTTCAGGCAGGACCAATTAGAGCAGGGAGTAAATACACTTAGCATGCTCAGGAAAATACATCTAAAGCTGTTTATACACATTCCTTTGGACCAGTCAGCAACAAAAATGTCCTTACAGCTGTTTCCTCCTTCCTTTCTTCCCTCTCTCTCTCTCTCTCTCTCTGTGCCGCTTCAAAAATAAAGCTCGCTGGCCTCACCTAACCCTTGCTGGGTTTACTCCTATTCACTCCCAACTCTGTCAGGTCTTGTGTGCCACCAGCCCCTCAACTGGTGAACTTCCAGCAGACTTCTAACTGTGCCGTTTTTCTGGCCCCCCTCAAGGAGCCAAGAGGAAAATGCCATGCAATAGATGCCAAGAGGAAAAAGGTTTGCACGTTTCCTTATAGTCAAGGAGCTGATACCCAGCACCAAATCACCTTCATCACCTCGGGCCACCTTCGTCATCGGGCTGGGGCTTTGCGCACACGGTGCACTTGATCGGTCCTAATGGCACCCTGAGAGCCACTGGCAAAGCCATAACTGCTATCTAACAAGGATGATCTCAGGTGATGGGGCCATGGCCACAGGGACCGCTTGCAAGGAACAGGGAACCCGGATCTCATGCCCGAGACCACTGCCCTACCCACAGGGTCGTTCTTTTTCCTCATTGCTATCATGCTTGACTCAATGGGCATGTTTTATGATCAGTCACATTAGCTACATGGGGATTTTCCTGTTTTCCAGGTGAGGGACTGGGGCATTTGTAAGAGAACTCCAATTGAATTATTCAGTTGTGCAGCATGAATAGGGTCTGATCCTAAAGAAAAATCTTCCCATTAAGTTTCACTGTGAACCAGTATTTTGTTTCATAAAAGAAGTGGCGTACTGTAATTTGGACGCATTCAAGATGAGGAGGGTTTTCTCTTCAAAGCCAGGATAAAACATGAATGCAACTAAATTCTCTATGATTAAAAAAAACAAATCTTTTTTTTAAATCTGGACAAGACTAGTTGAACTTACTTTATATTTCATATAACCTATTACACCACTTTTTAAAAAGTTGTTTCAAGATTTTAAAAATAGCACTTTTCATACTAAAATTATTTCAAGATATTTTGAGTTTTGACAGAGCTGCATTCTCCAAAGGAAAACTCGCTCTTCCTGTGTTTGCCCTACCAGCTGTTTGGTGATTTTTTATGTCATACAACTGAGGTGCCAGGGTGACAGCACCTCCAGAGCTGGGCAGGCAAGTGGAAGAGATTCATCTCCCCCAGCCAACAAGGGGCAAGGCTCTTTGGTTTCCAAAGCTTTCTCCTACCAATCCAGCTGTGGTTACATGGCCAGCCAGACAAACTGGAGGCCAGCTCAGAGGAATACTAGGCATTGAAGTCAAAAGTCCAAATTTCTGCAAAGAGCTCTCTGCCAAGCTCAGGGAGGCTGAACTTGAGAACATCTGGCTGAGACACACATGTGCATGCACACACACACATGCATACATACATGCACATGCACACACAGCAATTCTCAGAGCTCAGCTAATACAGCATTGGCTCAGAGTATTTTAAAGCTTGATTCCGGTGATCACAGTGCCTTTGTGAGCCCATCTCACTAATGGAGCAGTTCCAGGCTTTATCTGGTCAACCCTCTCCACCTTCCCTCATGCATGTACAGCAGAGCAGAGCCTAATGAGCTGGATGTGATGCAGTGCCTCACTCTCTGGTCCATAAGGTAGGAAGCACACTGTCTGGACAGAAACAAAGACACAATCCCACATGTGTGTTTAGGTCTGGAAGGTTAACAGTAGGTAAATATCTGATGGGAGGGAAAGGCAGGACCAGATGTGTTCAGATGAGCAAGAGAGAATGATGTAGTCATCAAAATGCAAGATACCTGTGTGACCTGCTTGGTTTTGTCACAGATTTCTACACATCTAAAGAATAAGTGAAGTGAAACCCCCTGCCTTGGGTCTGAAGTGCCTAGGAGAGTTCCCCCTCCGTTCAGACAGTCTCCCAAACACAAAGGAATGAAGAAGACTCTGGTTATAGCTTATATGACTACACCTAGTCCACACAGAAAGAAAGAAACGGTAACAAGATCAAGATCTTTGCCACACAAAGAAGAATTTAAGCCACACAATTACACCTGTCTTCAAAACAAAAACACTCCTTCTGAAACAATGCTTGAAAGCCATATAGATGATTAATCATCCAGCAGACTCCATCAAGAAAAAAGATGATTTTTGCATGTGTCAAGTCCACCAGCAATGCAGGACAATAATGGGGGTGGTAAGAGGTAGCCAACACTGCCCAGAGAGCAGGTGGCAACGTGTGCCACAGCAAGACTCAGCACCATCCCACAGGAGCACCTCTGTGAAAGGAAAACCCTTCAATCACTAGTCAGCCTAAGCAAAGAGCAGTCTTGCTGGAAAGCTGAGACTCGGTGAAATCTATGTGTTAACAAGGGATCGGTGCCTTTCCTTGAAAATTTTCAATTATTTTTCTTTTATTGGAAATCTGAAAAGCCTTAAAGTGAAAGATCTTCAGCAGCTGAAAAAGTATCTCTAATTTTCCAACAGAACCTGTAAATTTCCATGGAATAAGTCAACGAAAACAAACATTTTGTCACTCGCATCAACATTTTCCAGGAAGGAGGGAGTGGATAAGGGGAAACATTATTTTTGACAAGGTCTGCTGATTGGCAGAGCTCTTTAATAAATAGATCAGGCCAGAGCATACGACTTCAGTCCACATGGCAGAACGGTTGGTCCTTGAAAGGCTGATAGAGATCTTGTTGGCTGAGTTTCCCCTGTGGTTGACAGAGCATTAGCTAAAGACAGGATACAGGCAACCAGTCCTGCTGAGAATGACTGGATGCCAAACCAGTGGCTGGCAAGATCTCTAAAGGCTTAATGATAGAATGCAAATGCTCACATAGAGACCTGACCAGCAGAGAATTTGCTAGCGGGGAAACTGCAGGCTACCATATACCGTAACAGGAGCTCGCTCTCAAGGAGTGAGGAAAAAAATAACAAAAAAGAGAGAAGGTCGGCTCTTCAAGCATTTCCAAGGTGGTTATAACCTTTCTCCAAAGAGGCAAATCCAACATTAAACACCAGGAGAATAAATCAGCTGCAGGGACTGGCAAAAGGCTGAGAATCTAAATTACAGCAAGGTCAATAGGAAGCAGGGGGCTGCTCAGAGGGAGCCAGAGTGAGAAATTCAGCACATCTGGTAGGTACAAAGCAATGCCCTTCGGGCAAACTCAGCCCCCAGCCCACCCCTATGCAGGGCCTAGAACTCGGCAGAGGGAACAACACACGCAGAGACAGCCACGGGGAGGTCCTGTCTGAGGGAAATCCGTCTGCAAGAGGGTGGAGGGGGGAAAAGAAAAAAAAGGCAGGTGAATAAATGAGAAGCAGCAGTGTTAAGGCTGTGCAGCTCGTGTGGCTGCCTGAACAGATGTGAGCTGCTGCCTCTGTTGGCTCAGGGGATGCTCTCCTGCTCTGGAGACAGAGCTGGTGGCAGTGCTTGCTTTGGTGTGGTTGCATGCATGCCAGCAGCAGGGCTGTGTGCATGCCAGCAGCAGGGCTGCACCACCCCTGGCACAGACAGCCCCACCACGGATCTCACAGGAGAGCTCCAGGGCAGCCCCTGCATCCCCACTGTAAGGTGCAGTGCTTTGCCAGCCCTCTGCTTCACACAGCTCATGGGACATAAAAATCAATGCAGGGAAGCCTTAAAGCTCCCCTAAATGTCCGTGGGGAGCAGGCAGGCCTGAGCACTGGCATGGCACAGGAGGGAGTCCAAGCAGATCTCTGGGGAAGAAAATAAAAGAGCAGCATGCAGTTGATTTTTCTGTTGATTTGGAGAGACTTGTCAATCAAGCACCCTTCGGATGTGTAATGGGCAGGTTGCAGCCCAAACCCATATTGACAAGACAACGTCAATAACAGCTGTATAAGCCCTGAAGATACATGCAGAGGTATGGCATGGAAAGCAAGCTGGAAACCAGGGCAAAGAGCAGGAAAAATAAGAATAGAAAGGGTTTTGTTGGAGACAAAAGTAGGTCAGAGACTGATGGTGTTTTGGGGGATGTATCACAGAAACACAGAATATTCTGAGTGGGAAAGAGATCCACATGGATCACTGAGTCCAGCTCCTGTATGGAGGAATGATTAGGTGGCATTGCAAGGCTGAGCTTATTTGGGCTGTGGGACCAGCAGAGGTTTGGTGGCCAGGCTCCCCTGGAAGCATCAGCACTGCCTGCACATCAGTGGGGCAAGCTCTGCCCTGCTGGGTTCAGTCAGGTTCCTCCATGGGAATGCTTCCCAGTATGGCAGCACTTTGATTTGCTCCCAGTTCAGAGGGTACCAGATCAATCCTCTGGCCTCTATCTGGGTTTGGATTTGAGTTTGCCACAATATAAAATAGATAAATTCAAACTTTGATCTCAAATACCCCCAGGATTGTGAAGTGTTGTCAACACTTATGAGTATTCCATTAACATTTGAATACTTTAAAGTGTAATTCCCTTTTAACAGTTCATCATTTCTTGCTTGCATTATTTTTTGCTGCTATTGATCACATATCTAACAAGATTGTCCTTTATAACTAATGCAAAAGAACATGGGGCGATAAATAGCCTTTGAACGCGACATGGGCAGCACAGAAAAGAAAAAAAAAGGGACACTAATAGATATTCCAGCTGAATTAAATCTGGAGTTCTAGAGCTTCTACCTGATGGTGGCAAGGACAGTGCAGAAAACCTTGCAGATGGCAGCTCCTATGTGACCCACAGGACTAATTATTTTCCAATGTCCCAAGGAAGGAAACAGAGATGCTGAGTGTCCCTCCCACTGCTCCCAAATGCAGGTGTTGGTACAGTGACAACAGTGACAAGCTGCTGTCATCCATGGTGGTGTCACTCAGAAGAGAACACTGGGAATGGGTCCTTTGTCCCCAGCTCTTCAGCCTGACTCTGAACTAGCTCAAGGTATTGGAACACCAATGAGAATAATATTAATATTTCAAGATGTATAAACATATAGGGTATCTATGTATTATTTAAATGTGAACAGACATGCAAATTTACATTACCTTTTTGTTCAGCTGCCAACCTCTGCTTAGCCCAACCCACAGGGACCTGCTGAAACAGTGGCTCAGGTGACTGCTTTGCTCAAAGGCTTGGAGGAAGGGAAGAGCTGTGGCCAACACCCCAGAGAAATTGCTGCATGGGGAAGGGAAAGCAAGGATGTGAGCTGAGGTGCTCAGTGTCACCAGGACAAAGCCAGTCTGGGTCAGGGTACAGCTTGAAAGGCTTATAAAGAAGCATTTATAAGTTCTCCAGAGTGGATTTAAAACTGGAGGTCAGTGTAGTGACTAAAGCTGCAATCCTCAAAAGTATTCAGGCATTTGATTCTCTGGTCAAACAAAACCTTTGAGGATCTGGGCTCCAGTGCAAGGACTTTCCACCTAGGCGAGCATGAGTAATAGTTTGGGCAAAAGTACCAAAAAAGGGCCACGTGGCCCTCAGGCCAGCTCCCCTGATGGATGTGGTTCTAACAATGGCTTGGATCTTCAATAGGTGGGTCCCAGCTCCTCAGAGCCTCTCTGAACTGCGTGGGTTTCACACACTGCCTTGATGCGTGCTACTCTCTGCCTTTGCCAGCACTGCCATCCCCTTGAGCTCCTGTTGCTGTGGCAAGGCTGAGGTTCTGCAGCACTAGTGAGGGAGCAGGGAGCCTTTCTGGGAAGATGGGAAGATATGGGCAAAGGAGGAGAGTAAGGAAAAACCAGCGCAGTTAAGGGATTCAGCCAAAAAGCTGCTATAGGGTAGGATGGTAGGTGCACCTTGGAGGGAGGAAGAGTCCCAAAACTACACAATGGAGACAATTCTAATTAGAGGTGGCTATCACCTCATCGAGTCAGATATACTATTTGGCTAAAGTTGACATATCCCTGTGGACCATTTCAGCTTCAATCAGTTTTAAAAGGAAGCTTTTCTTGGTGAAAAGGAGAGAAAGAGACTGACTGATGCTCTTTACCTAGTGTTTAGGACATTAGCCACACTTGAAATCCCTATTCTGCCTGATTCAGAATGATCTCAAAAACCTCTGCAAGTAGGAAAAAAAATGAGTCTGGGAGGTGATGGTTTAAAAACACTGCATTGGAATGTTTAAAATATGTCAAAACTTCTTCCCCCCCCCCCCTTTTTTTTTTTTTTTGAATGGGAAATTCATCAAACCTGACACTTCCCATGAAGAGTTCTGGCTCCAATGAATCGGTATATTTGGACACTCCCTGATTCCCCCCCTGCCCCCTTCCTTCACCACCATTTCAGCCAAATATTCTTGGCTGGTTCTAATTATACAGCCATATATTTTTATACACACACACAGCCCGTGTGCACACGTGAAGGCTCAGTAATCACAGATCAGACAGGGAGGAAAGTGTTGATAAGACCTTAGCTGCTGCACAACATTAAAAATTGTTTGAGAACCCTTTTCCCCCCTCTTCACCTCACCCTCCCAGGAAAAGCCCAGCAGAAGAGGCAGTGGGCTCTGCAGATGGCAGCCACATGCACTGGCTGAGTCCCTGTCTTGGCATTTCTGCATTTCTCTAGTGCCCTCCTCAGGTTTTGCAGAAGTTCACCTTCCTCTGGATGCGAGGTTCACCTTCCTCTAGATGTGAGACTGCATCTGGCCCTGCTGTTCCACTGCCAAGTACCCAGCACCCTTGAGGGAAGGTGAGAATTGGTGCTTTCTGCACCCAGTGGGAGGCCAGGGAAATGGAGAAGTCCAGGGAACACGATATCCTCAATTATGAAACTCAACATCAAGAGCTTCCACACTGCAGGGTGTGCTTACAGCCCTGGAGAAAAGGGTCCCTGTTGTGAGTCCTGGCATTTCCAGTGAGAGCCAAGGGCACTAAGCATCCAACAGACATCCCACACCTCTCAGGATCAACCCATAGTTCAGGGCTGCTCAAGGCAGCTGGCAGGAGGCATTACCTGAGCCCAAAGCTGCTGACAAGGTTTCAGTGGGGGTTCCTACACCACATGAGATTGACTCTCTTAAGGAAGGGGGGTAGGGGAAAGGGTTTTCTCTGAAAATGATGAAAGAGTTAAAGCTGAAAGCAAACAGGCCACCCAGCTCTCCCTTTAACCCTCCTACAGCAGAAGAGACCCGAGGGCCAGCCAAATCTACCAGTTCTAGGAAATTACTACAAAAAAAAGGACATGCACACATTGGGGGGTGGGAAGACCGATCTATTTTCACAAGAATCTGTCCTTGATTAGAACAGAAACATGGAAGTGGGGGAAAGAACCGATTATTCAGCAGAGAGCTCAAAAGAACAAATAAAAAAGAGGAAAAAAAAAAAAGGCATATTTGTTCAGGGTGTGATAGAGAGACTTCCAAAGCTCATGGAGACAATTGGAAATTAGGTCTATTGAAGCAGAGGCAGTGGCGCTCAGGGTGAGGAATCAAAGGGCAAGTCCCGGGGAGGCGGCGGGCCGGGGTGGCCGCCCCAGGGTGGGCAGTGACAGGCAGGCTCCAGCGTGTGACCTCTCATAAAATCCTTCCAGGGGGCTTGCACATATTGTGTGGAGCATAAGCTGATTTCCACACACAGAGATTCCTAATGAAGATGTCCTTCAGGAGGGGAGGGGAGGAGACAGGGTAATGAAACCAGCCTGTCTGCCAAGCCCCCACCGGAGGTGGCACGGATGTATAACAGAATATGTAAAAGGATGGGAAAAAATGCTGTTGGCCTCAATGCCATGCAATAAAAAAAAGAACTCCATGTGAATTAAATCCAAACTACCTGAGTGCTAGAGGCTTGAGGGAAGATCAAGAAACCCCTGGTTTCTAATTGCAGACCAGACCAGAGCAGCTTCAGAGAGTGCCTCTGGTTAAGAAGCAGTTATCATCTGCCTCAGACTGACCTGGCCAGAGTTTGAACTAGTCTGAACAGAGATTTATTAACCCTCACAGTCAGAGATCAATAAATAGCTTCCTCTCGAGCAGGCAAACTGCCCAGAATACAAAAACATGCAACGAGCCTGCCACCAATCTGCTCTCCCCACATCCAATAAAAAGATGCTCTAATTCCCCAAAAGACAGCAATTTCTTATTTCTATAGTGTTTTGAAGCCAACTGTAATATTCACATTTAATTGCAGGGCCCTGGATCCCTGCCATGCAGAGTATGGTTGTTAGCAACATAATTTGTGCACTTCTCTGGGGTCATTTGGAAACTATCTGTACTTACACCCTCCTCATCTGCTCTGCTGAGTGTGTGCTGGTCACTCAGTCTTATCGTGCTGCAAAGGGCAAGGCGCACCGCTGAGATTTATGTGCAGGAGAAGAAAGAGCAGATGATGTTCTTCAGGGTCAAAGCCACCCCAGTGCTTCATCTCTCCAATTAACTACCCTGCTAGGGAGAGAGATAAGGCTAAACGTGGGGTGGAATAAAAGATTTAAATTGCAGTTTGACTTTTTATTTTTTTAATTGAAACTTCATTGGAAGAAAGGGTGAAGGCTTACTATACGAAAAAGTGTTTTTCAGGCAAAAGTAAAAGTCAAAACCACACAACTGGCATGATTGTTCTAGAAATTGAACCATGGATAAATGAAATGTGGGGAAAAGAAAGATGCTCTAACAAACAAAGTGCCACAGGATCTTTTCTATTGGCTCCAGTGAGCAGTTCCACTTGACTTTGAAAAAGTCACAATTATTAGATTTTATCTGTATTCACACTGTGTTTCAAGATACCTTAGCCTTTAGACAAAGGGATGAAGCTCCTTGCTCAAGGAGTCCCTGAGCTGCAAACCTCTACAAGTTGGAGTCTCTACTGGAGATAATCTTCTGCTTCAAAGCTCTCCCATGCATTTTCTGTCAGTGATGGGTGATTGTTTGCTGTGTACCTTCACACTGAGTCATCCCTAACTTATTTCCCAATCCTTTTCTACATGTCATTATTCTTATTCATTGACTCCTGTCTCACATAATTCTGTTTACAAATCCTTCTGGCTGTCTCCAAGCATCTTAACACACCTCCATCTCCAAAACATGATATACTCTATTTTAGAAAAGTTTAAGAGCTCACGCAGGTGGAAACTGTCAGGAATAGCTCCCTGTTACTCACTCTTCAGAGGCTACACAGGGGTGTGACAACATAAGAAAACCCTTCCTGGTAAAATCAGATCACAGCTTTTGACAGTCAGTGTTTTCAGACATATCCAAGCTGTAGCTAGAGCTTGGCAGGGAAGACTTTCCCTTACTTATAAAAGTTTTTGAAACTTCAGTTGATGTTCCTCTCCACATCAGAAAGAAAACTGGAAGGAAATCTCAGAACTGTTCACAAACCATGAGGAAATAAAAAAAAACCCAAAAAAACAAAAAAAACAAAAACAAAAAAAAACACCCCAAAACAAACAACAAAAACAAAGCAAGGCAAAACAAAAACTGGTACAGATAAAAATAATTTTAAAATATTGGATTTGGACTTTTCCTTGCTATTTAATGTATTTTTCTACTATAAATTAAATTTAAAAATGAAATGTACAAAATATTTAAATTTCCAATAATTTAAAAAAGAAAAAAATGGTTTAGAAGACTTGTAACAGTTTTGTAAGCTAGAAAATTTGTTGAAACCATCCCATTTACCACAAACAATTACAGTTTGAATATATTTGTCTTTTGTGACAGAAAAAAAAAAGTGAAATAAAATTTCCAACCCTTTCTAGCAGTGACTTCATGTTTTTGTAACGCTTTTCAAGGTGAGAGATGCACCAAAATAAAATTCTGACTTTGCCCAGCCCCTGTAACTGCTTAGAGCCAACGACGTTGTCAAAGAAACTGGTGGATCCAAGATTGTTGATGGAGGAAAGAGAGAGGGTCTGAACTGAACAAAAACACTTGTGCCAGTGGGTGAGGTTTGTGTGGTTTGCCCCTTCTTTCCTGGCTGATCATGCTGCAGAACACACCCATCAAGGGCTGAGGCACAGAGCCAGGAGCCAAAAGTGGCCAGGTGACCTTGAACAAGCATCAAATTCAGCAGGGGCTCAAAGGACTGCAAGGGAGCCAGGAGAGGTGCTACTTGACCTGATGCTGGCCATGGGGGATAAATAATGCTGCTTTCCAGCAACCCCCACCTGTTTTTCCACTAGTTTTTCATCCCTGTTCAGTTCTCAGCTGTACATCTGACTCTTCGTAAATTCTAAAAATTGATCCATTCAGGGCATAAGGGTTGAGGAAAAGAAAAGGGTCAGCAGATAGCAGGCAAGCCAGCTGCTATGTTTATGTGGGGGTGAGGTTGCCAAATAGCTGCTGAGGGATGGGACAGTGGTGTGGCAGTCATTTTTCCTTCAGCAGAGCTGGCACACAGAGACAGAACATATCCAGACCTGCACTTGAGAGTTTCCAGGATTCATTGGCCCTGACATCTTCTGCCAGAAATAGAGAGAGATTCTGGAAACCACATCCCTGTCAAAAGGCCATTACTGTACCACCTTGGCTCTGCAATATGGCTCTGCTCCTTTCTACTGCCCTCTCCTGTGCCAGACTCCCATCTCCTGGCAACTGCTCAGGAGGCATCCGTGTGCCTTCCCACCCACAAAAGTGACTGGGATCAAAACAACAATTAGGTTGACTTTTTCAGGCTGGTTTGAAGGTTCAGGTTCTGTGATGGTAGCAGCTCCTTGGGCCATTAAGGTAGTCAGGATTCCAGAATCTGACATGCTTTGATTGCAAAACTCCTATTTACACTACTGGGAAAAGTAGTTCTTTGCTGAACACACAATACATACCTGGTAAAAACCTTCTGGAGGAGTGGTAGAGAACTCAGTCAAATGCCAACCCTGCTGGAGGTAGGACTGCATGGGAAAGAAGATGTCTGAAAGGCACAGACACCAAATTTTTTGGGGTCACTTTGTGTGCTACCTGCTCAATGGAGACCACAATAAAAAACAGGGAAGTGCCCAATTCTCACAAGAACATGAATGCCACATTATGTAAGCCCAAATGTCCAAGAAGTGCAGTATTTTGGATGTGACAATAACTGGTAAGAGGTATTCAGGGACGAATGTAAAGAACAGGGCATGGACAGATATTTAGTCTCCAGGAAACAGCAGTACAGAGACCAAACAAAATGGGTGTCCATGTTCCTTAGAGATATCAGGGCATATAAGGGAACCTCCTTCCACTCTGGGGGAAAAAAATCACAGGGGAAATGTGCGCAGTGGAAGTGAAGAAAACATTATAAATGACTTGGAGTCTGCCTCCCACTAACCACGGGGCAAGACATTTCATCTAGCCTGCGTCTCAGTTCCCACCATGACACAGAGATGTTGCATCACTGCAGGATGGAGAAAATGAAAGCATGTCATGACTGACAAATCCTGAGGTGTGAGGGATGAGGACCAGATGGGACCACTCCAGATGGGTAGGCTGTATGGGCGTCCCCTTTCAGCCACTTTCCCTTTGGCGTCTGGATTTTAGTCCCAGTGTCGTGGAAGCATTGCAAAGACATTGTTCATTACACAAATAACTCCTGACTGCAATTCATTGTACATTATTTCCTTTCCCTTACTCATTATTTCTTCTTTTTAAGAAAGATAAAAACAGCTGCCCTTGTGCAGGCAAGAGAATACCAGACTTTCAGCATCCAGTCAAAAGAGTGAATCATGTTTGGACTCAAGTTGCTATTAATCTGGGGCTGAAACTTGTCTGGAGGAATGATTCAACTGAGTGTTGCACAGGGGTAAATTCAGGAAGTTCCTCAAAGCACCTGAGCACATAGAGGAAAAACATATCTAATAAATGGCCCCCCATAAACATTTCACTGGGCTGTAAGATCAGACGTGATTAAATGGCACAAGAACCTGAGCTCTCCCTACCCAGCTCTTCCTTACAGGGTAACAAGAGTGTGGTGTGCTGCAGATGAGAAAAGAGGATTTTTCTTCCTCCCAGCTCAGTAAAACCAGTGTTTATATATACAACATACTAGACTTCAGCATCTTACACTTAAATGTAACACCCAGAGCATATGGAGCGAGCCACAGGCTCTGCCCAAATTGCTTATAAGCTGAATAAGTAAGACAGGCAAAGGGAGAAGGTGTTGCTAAGTGAGGAGTCGAAGCATACATGGGGCTTCAGCGCTTTCAGCAAGGTCCAAGGGTGGTTTGGGGGTCTCACACCCAGTCCCTCATTGCCATGATGGGAGCACTGGCCACTCTAACAGCACGAGGTCCCCTGCAGCCATACACCAACAGCATCTCTGCAGATCCCTACTAGCCCTTTCCCTCCGTGAGAAAGCATCCTGACTAAACAAATGTATTTATTTGCTGTTGATGTTGGAAGTTGAGCTGTTAGCACCTTCCTGATAGATGGGAGGGACTGTAAGGCCTGAAGAGCCAAACCATTTTCTAAATTGTAACCTGTTTGCGTCACAGCTAGACCCCTTTTACCCCAAAAGGAAAAGGGGCACTAGATTAAATTCATCCAGGTATTAGAGGAATCCCAGCTCTGCTATAGATAATACCAAGCATCACTTTCCTGTTTTAGGTGGACTATTCTAAGCACTCCCAAAGCAGCGTGCCTCAACACCCCAAAATGCATCATCTTGGCTGAGCATGCCAAGGTTAGCCAGCCAACCTTGTGGTGGCTGTGCAGGGGAGGACCCGAGCCAAGGCCCCCAGACAATGTTTTCTCTGTCTGAAACTACTCCAGCACTCAAGACCTGCATTTGTTGAAGATGTTGTGGACAATGTCAGTACATTTGGCTCAATACAGAGGAATTAAAAGGAGTCTGAAAGTTGTTACAGATAAGGTCAGACGTTCCAGGGAGGTCCTCCTGACTTTAAAGTCTATGAACTTAAGGGAAGTGGCTATGAAGAAATTTAAGAGAACCCTCTGCTGCCTGTTCCATCTTTCATGATGGGATTTGACAAAGACAATATTAATCTGTACCGGATGCTTTCATGTGCCTTGTTTCTTGAATTTTCCCTGAGATTTGGTCTGTCCAAGCAAATATAGCAGCAATTCTCAAAGAGGGAAGAGTTAAGATTATTTTGACAGTGTACCAATATTTTCTACTTTTCAGAAGTTTAAAATTGCATTAATTTTTCACATTGTGCTGAGGATTAATCCTCTATGCATTCTGGAACAATACGAGACACCATTAGGCAATGTTAACTTTGTGCTGAAGGTTTTGGCATAAGGTGCTGTATGCTTTAATCTATTTGCAAATCAAAAGCCAACACTTTGCACACTTCAGTGAAAAGCCAGAGGCAGCCTGCCCCACTGGAAAGGTCACCAGATTAGGACTCAAGGGAACTCTTCGAAGCTTTGCCACTGATTTACTGTTCAATCTTGGCCAAGTAATCTCTTTCCTTTGTTCCTCTAGTTTTCCTCCCATTCTTTGTGTTTTCTATTCAGGCTGCAGTTCTTTAGAGCAGGAGCAGCCTCCTCGTTTCGTGCCGGTCCTGTGTCTCAGAGCAGGCCCCCCTCTCCTAGCTGAAGAATTCCTACTAGATCCGACCACAACACAAAGAGTTCAGAGCCTAAACAGTTCAAAAGACTTTGGCTTTCATTGACAAGATCTTCAGTCTCTCTCACTTGCTTCCTTAACACAAAGATTTTCAGAAGAGGTACCAGCCACCTACTGAGTGAGTAAATTCCCAGTCAAAGGGTTAAAACAACAAACTTCATTGAATAAAGAAGAGAAAGGTGTTTAAGAGGAACTCAGATCATATGGTAAACTAGGTATTAGTTAATCAATAGTACTCAAAGGTGAAGGCCATATGGAGGAGCCAGAAATCATTGCACAAGTTAAGCAAAGTTTAGCAAGCCTGATTAAGCAAAGCGTTAACTATTTTCTGTGAAAAGTTCCACCTTTCCTCTAACCTGGCTCTGGTAATGTATACCAGTCTTCTCTGGGACTGACTCATGCATTAAAGGCTTCAGTGGAAGTTTTGAGACCAATCCATGGACAATACTTCTTTATTGTCCAGACAGTTCATATACTGCATGTTACATATAATTCTCCTATTCACTGGACTCTTGATCCAAACTCTTCTGGTAAAAGGGCTTGTGGGCAGTTTACTTTCTGTCCAATGACTTCATTGCAAAGGATTTTTCTTCTCTGTTGAGCTTGCCATGTGCAAGCTTTCCTTCCTCTTGTTTCCCTCCTCTTGTTTCCCAGTTTCTGGAAATAATTTGTGGTTTGGAAATGGAAATGCCCTTGTAGGCTTCAAACTGCTTAAAGCCTGCCATACCAGATGAGTTCATTGGATCCATCTAATCTGCTCTCCTCTTGCCATCCATGACCAATACCTGTTGCTTCAGAGGACAACACAACTGCACAGTAGCTACAGGACACTTCAGCTTTACACAGAGTCCTTTCTCTGCGAGGAGCTGACAAAGCATCGTTCCCACTTCCACCCTGATCTGCCCCAGGTTTTCTGAGAGGGTTTCTCAAGGCATCAGCTAAAGGACAGAGACCCCCCACAAGGATAAAGAGACTTAAGGGGGACAAAGTACATTGGCACATGTCAAAAAAGGGCTTCCCAAAATGTAGCACAACAAACACAGATCAACCCCTTCCAGGACTGGCTTGGCTCATTTCCCCTGTTCAAAGAAATTGGCAAGCAAATCTTTATTGTAAGAGACAGAACAGAAGCTGGAGGGGAGGTACTGAAATCTGGGGATAATTCACAAAATCCTGGCCTGTGGTGTAGAAGGAAGCTAGTATTATGTATCTATCATTTGTATTTCTTTTGTTACTCCTGCTAGGTTTAAGCAGATATAAGCAACCTAAAAATGATCACATCTCATTTTCAGCTAACGTGTTTCCTGGCTGCTTTTAAACTAACGAGAAGCAGGTATAAGCTAGGACAGACATTTTTTGGCTCGCTCATTCGTCTCAAGGTCGTCTTGTGCTTCACAGATATCCTACATATTGCAGCAGGATTACTTTTTCAATAAGGTACAATTTAGTAAGACAAAGATACCAGATTTGGTCTCTTAAATTCTGCCATTTTGCCCAAAGAGCATGACCATAGTTCTCCAAGCCTGGTGACTCCATAGGCTCATGCCTTGTCTTTTCCCATGGCCAAAAAGTAGTGTCAAAGCCACAGAGCTGGACTTGGCTCTCTGTCCCTGAAGACATGGCAGAGAACCATCAGGAAGACCACCTGTGCTCCCCTCAGACCGAGCCGGGCTTGCCCTCAGGCCCACCATGGGCGCACGGAACCAAGGGCACCACTCCTGGAAGGAGGGAAGCGCCAAGAGGCGTCACGTGCCGGCGGAAATGGCGGGATGCGCGGTGTTACATTGCCACCTTGTGGAGAGCTCCCACTGGAGACCACTGGAGAAAGATGGCTGACTAAGGAGCTGTGGGCTGCCAGAACGCCCCTCCATCGCTGCGTGCCCGCGGCCGGCTGAGCGCCTGTGCCCTTGCCGTGACCAAATGGGCCACTGCATGTTGCAGTTATTTCTTCTCCAAGGGGTGAAGCCCAGGAGCGCCATGCAAGGCCTGGAGGTCCTGTACTTGGGCAACATCATCCCATTGCTCCAGTGCCTGGACTTGCAGGCTTGGTATTAACGTTTTTTATAGATGTTGCCCACAGGAACCAAGAGTCTGGTCCTAGCTCAGCCTGCAGGAGTCTTATCGCAGTTGCCAGTAACTCTTGCAGTGCTGCTGCCCACAAAAGAAGAGTATAGCTGTGCCCGGTGAGTCCAAGCCCCCACAAGCTCAAGGAGAGAATGAAGGAAAATGTATTTCCTTTCATTAAGTGCAGAAGAAGCCTCTGGTGGCAATGCTTTTTATATTAGTGGTGTCCCCAGAGAGGTTCAAATACATAAACCCACAACATGCTCCTCCTGTTTGTGTGATGGAGTACTGTGTTGACAGACTGAAGAGAATTACTGACAAATGCTACCATGTGGACTCTCACAGTGATGCCATGTATTGATTTCCATCTGGTGATGATGTGCACTTTTGCGATTGCATTGACACTATTCTCCCTCTTAAGAATCTGCAGACTGAGTTTTGAGTGAAAAGAATTAGCATTGTTTATTATTTACTCAGTACTAGAGGAGGTCTGCAACTTTATGGGCCCTTACAATTACAATGAGAAAAAAATAATCACAGGTCCCTGTCCCAAAGCCCTTAGCAAGAAGAATTAAACATGACAGAGAGAGGCAGGCAAACCCTGGGAAGATGGGCTCCAAGAGCAACAACATCTGACAAATGACACATAGATAACTCCTTATTGCCTGTACATCAATTTGAAGAATGGTAATGGCCCTACATGAGGTAAAATACATCCAGCACTGATTAGTGGGAGCAAGCTGCCCTCCCAGGTTGTCCTCTGCCAACACATCCTGCACTGAGTGCCTGGAAGTAAATAAGAAAATCCCTCAGCTTTGGGAATTGTGGTAGATCACACAAGTATCTGAAGCGTGGGCTGAACTTTTCAAGACCTTGAGAGAGGAACAGTCTTTGATTTCAAGGAAATATGATACCTCCTCAAAGAAAGGGTCACATTCTTTGAAATGCAAGATATGGACAACAGAGGAGATGTTGGCCAACAACAACAGGACATGAATGCCAACATGTCCTGAGGGAATAAAGGCAGTAAATTTGAGTTCCAGAGGTTTGCCATGGGACTTTTGCTAAACCCCATTTGCCAGCAAATTCAATGTCTCTTAGAAACAGACCTACAGAGGTGTGAAAATGCGCTGGTACTCATGAGAAACACAGACTGTCACCTTTCTCTGAACAAAGGTTTATCTTGGTAAAGGCTATGGCAATAGCAGGGAATATTTGTTTTGCTCCAAGGCGTGTAATTTGATATCTCATGAGACCTTACTTAAGACACAAATACTTTGCAGCGTATGGAAATAGTAAGGCATGTACTAGACCTACCAACATGTGTTTCAGTGACAGCTTTCAACATATTGTTATTAACTGGCAAGCGTTATTGTAAATAGGACCATTATTAGCAAGATGCTTTCGAAAACTGGTTATTAGTCCAATAAGGTTTAGCATTTTCAGTAATAAACTAGATGACACAAAATCTCTGATAGTGGGATTTGCAGGTAGTATACAAATTACTGAGATAGTAAAGAAGAAGGAGAACAGGCTGGACAGGGGAGGGGGGTACAAGAAGCACTTGCTTAAATTATCCCTATGCAATATGTGCATTTTACTAGAGGCAAATGAAACTTATCACACCTGGCAATAAAAGCTGAGATTCAACTCCACCCATCTCCTGCCCCCAAAAACATTTAAAGTAAGACCATAGGCTTCCTCTATGGTCAGTGAAGAAAAGATGGCACCTCAACCAGGAAGATCTGACTGAAGTTTGAAGGGTCACAAGGCCCTGTGTTTAGGGTGAAAAATCTGTCTTGCAAATCTGTGCATAGAGAACATTAGAATTAACCACCTCAGCATGAGATCTCAGTGCAGTGTTTGGTGACTAATATGATACTCAGGTGTAAACAAAATGCTTTACCAAGTAGAAACAGAGAAGTGGTTTCGTCCCTGAGCTGGCCACTTTAAACTCATTAGAAGAATTATACCTTTAGTCTTGGCATCCCCAATTCAGGAAGGATATGGACATCTCAGTGTTCAAGGAAAGTCACAAAAACAACCTTGCAAGAGAAAACAAGTCTTGCAATGCTATGAGTATAAGCCTTTAATCTGGTGCAGTTAGTGAAAATGTGGCTTGATATTTTTATATGTAGGTACTTTTGCAAGGAAAAGACGCCTTACAGACTTTTCAAGTCTTTCACCAATAGACACAAAAAGACTGAGAGAGAATTCAGGCTAATGTTAAACAAATGCATCTGTGAAGCAGGATACGATTTCCTCACTGTGAGGGTAGTTAATACTAGACATGTAATGAAATCACAAAACATTTGGAGTTTGTCAAACACAAACTGACATTTTAGCACTTTGGCACACATGATTACATGGGAGTGCTTAGGTTTAAAAGCGTGTGCTTGGACAGTTACTGCAGAGCAGCTGATGCATGGTAACTCATCAGCTAAAGTTAACCTGTTCTTGGATCAATATATTTCATAAAACATTCACTTCACAGCAGCTTCTATTAAAACATTTTTTGCAACCTAACTATACCCGAGAGGAAAAATACAGAGATTTGCCACAGTCTGTTCTCACCTAGGGATCACAGAAAAATAAGCCTACACTAGAAGTAATGGGATATTAAGAAGAGGAGAAAAATCAAGCTGCACATCTTTATGTCAAAGCAGTAAAAGTCACATATGGAGGATGAGGGTGGACAGCTCCATTACTCCAAGCTCAGTCTTCTGCACCACAGAAGCTCTACATTCTTCTTAAAACCTCAAACTGCATTTTGTGATTTAGATATCCTCATAAACACTAAAATAATGTCAGCCTGAAAAAGCAGCTCTGACGGATGGGATCTCTCCTTTGTTTGAGCCAGTGGTCTAGCAAAACCTAAAGGCATTTATTTCAATTGCAGTTGGTGCATCCTTACAATTACCCCAGCAACAAACGCCAGTATTACATGCTTCCCTCTGTTCTTGGGCTGCTTCTTAAGCCTCCCCAAGTCCTACAAACCCTTCCTATTCTCTCCCTCCATGGCTGAGCCTCCAGCTTTATTTTGGATAATCTCAACAAAACAGTTTCACATTTACTACACATAAATCTGTGCGAGTTGATCATGCAGGGACAACATAAAATAAATGGAATTGAATACCAAGATGACACAGAGGAGATTATACTTGACTGTATTATTCATTTCCATATTTAATTCATTATGTTTCTTCTTCTTTTCTTTTTTTTTTTTTTCCCTTTCTCCCCCCTTTTCAATTTATACAGAGCTGCAACACATTTTCCAGCCTGCTGTGCTGGAATGCTGCAGTGTCAAGGGACTTTGCAGTTAAATGTAAGACCTTGTTGTTGTATTGTGCACTGGGCCTTCGTCCTCAGGAAACCGACAGCTCCAAGTTAGATAACAACTGGTAAATCATCCTCTTTGCTAAGTGTTTGCAAAGGCAGGTAGGAGGGCAGGAAGGAGCTTTCTTTAGAATAGGAAAAGAAAGAAACATCTCTCTTAAGGGATTAAGAACTTTTCTGACCATCCATCTTTTAAGTCACCTCCTAAATCTTTGTTTTTCCTGATACCAGTATTTCTTGACCTTTATTTTTGAGTTGGGAGAAGACATCTGTCTGAGGGCTCTCATAAGGGTGGGAAGGGCAGAGGAGATGTGAATCAGAAAGAGGAAAGGATACCTTTCCAGGGGAGTGAGGGGGAAGAAATCCAGAAGCCAATTTTCTTTTGTACTTCAGCAATGATCATTCATTATTCTCTAAGGGTTAACCTTGCCTGGAAAGCCCATGGGAGGAAGTGTACACTGGTTGGTGCAGGGACCGGATAGAATGACTTAATAGAACATGTTTTCTTTTCTGCCCTGATTCCCATGATTTTGTAATAAGCCAACCTTGAATCAGCTAGTGAAATTTCCCTTCCGTATTCTCTAACACTTCTCTAAACTCACCCCTCTGCTTCTGGAATGACCTGAAATTTCACATTCTCCCCCAACATGCAGAGAAAGCTGCTGACTTCACCCCCCTGCCTAGGAGCCAATGCTGTGCTTCTCACACCTCTGCTTCAGCCCTGAGCAGTTTCTACCTCAACCCAGCTGATATTCCATATAAGCACTGGTAACTCTTTTTTCTTACTTTTGTTCATCTGTATAGGAAGTAATATAGTCCCATGGTGGCATGTTGATGCATGTAGAAGAGAAAAACAAAATACTTAATCCTAGCCAGATGAAAGGAAGGGAAAAAAACAAAACAATAATCATGAGTTCCTCCACACTCCTGCTTGGTAAATTTTCCTTCTGAAGCCAGCTGTTTGACAGATGGCTTTAAAAGTGAAGTTGTGTTCACTTCTCTTAGATAGGCTGATGGTCTCATTCTGTTTGCTCTTTTTTTGGTTTGGAAGACTGCAGAGACAACTGGATGGAAGTCACTGTTCTTCAGGTTAACAACTTCATTGTACAGCAAAAAACCCACAGCAGCGACATAGGGTGTACTGAGGATAGAACTGGCCAGATCTGAAAGCAAATTAGGATAGAGAGGAGAGACAAGTCTGGACAGGGCTTTTTCAATTGCCTTTCCTGCTCTTGCAATGTCCACAAGCTTAACTTTTGTATGGTAGGAGTTCAGTGAGAACAAAGATTTCTCTCACCCTCAAAAATGATGTTAGTCTGTGAGATCAGTAGGTTGTGGGTTTTTTCCAGTATCTCTGATTTATCTTCACACCCCATCCAACCCCTACCCACTCCTTCCCCCTCCCCTCCTTCCTGCCGTGTAGAAGAGAGAATTTCTAAACCTCCAAACATTTTTCAAGCCAGCAAATCTAGTTACATCAGTTACTATACTTTATTTCAATAATTCCAGGATGTTCTGCTTTGGTCTTGGAACTTAAACTCAACAGGAATGTGAGCTCTCTGCACATCAACAGAGACAGTATGAGTCTCTGTTCTCTGCCCCTTCCGTTACTTCCATACAGTTGGTCAGGCTCCTTACCCTCTTCATGGCCTTTGCCCATTCTTAAAAGTCCTCCTAACAGCTCTATTTCTTATGGAAACTCTGAATAACTATCTGTCTTTCTCCACACCTTCCCTTGACCTCCTCCTCCTCAGCAGATCCCCACAATTCCAGTTGAAGGGACAGTTAACCCTGCCCATCCATAACATCACTGACAGCTGCCTGCTCTTTCCTGCTCTTGGAGGCTGCTCTGCTCCCCACAGCACTGTCTGTGGTTCACCTGAGGAGACCACCAGCTACCCAAGGCAGGAATATCAGCTTCATATGTCTGCTCAACACACCATGAAGGTGCAAGAATCCTTTTGATTCATATTTCTACTGACCACGATAAGGTGAATCATCACTTGGGTAACAGTAAGAGAAGGTGAGTATTTCACTGGGTTGGGCTTCTCTCTTCAACCTGACATTGCTGAACACGCACCTTTCTGAATCTGACGCATCTTCTCCAGCTGTCTAGTCTTTTCAGGGCAAGGACAATTATTTCGTGTTTACATGTCATCTGTGCTACCCAAAAGGCAGGTCTGGGTCAGTTAACATCATTGTAGGACTACCACTCATTATGGAGAGAGAAGGGAGAAGAGAGCAGGAGAGGGGGAAAAATGGCAGACAAAGTGAGTGTCTGTGGGATTAAGAACAGCCGAGGGTGGAGAATAATGGAAAAGACATGGTGGAAAACTCTGTCAGCACAGCCTGAATGGGTCTGTTTGCACAATGTCATACAGGGACAGAAAAGAACTGCTGTATGGCAAGCCAACAGCATTCACTGTCCTCCAAGGAAAGACAACACCTGGTATGATGGAAGACTACAGATCTGACACCTCTCTGGCTTTCACTCCACACAGGATTTTTTAAAACTGCAATATATTTCTTATTTATTGGCCACTGGAATCAAGAAGACACTGAAGTGAGCCACCCCACACCCACACATTTTCATTACATTTCCATACTCTAGTTCCAAAAGCCTCTCAATATCATGGGGAAATAAACTGGAAATCTCTTCAAGAATATTATATGACAGTGAAAGAGTTATGACACATGTTTCTAGATGGCACTTATCACACTTTTAAACTCATCCTCAGTACTAATAAACAGCCTATTTTCTTGCTTGTGTGCTCTGACAGAGCAAACACAGGGCAACCCTGATCAGTGAATCCTGGTTTTCCTCCAGCTGATCCACATGCAGTTTAGTGGATGAAAGTCTATTGCAAAGTAATGCAAAAGTTTCATGGGATCAGCTGTGCTTAAAAGCTTTGTGAAAGAAGTGTATTTTCCAGGAAATGCCTGAGATTAGCTGGGTTGGTGAGAGCATGGCGTTTATAATGCCAAGGTTGTAGGTTCGATCCCCATATGGGCCATTCACTTAAGAGTTGGACTCAATGATCCTTGTGGGTCCCTTCCAACTCAGAATGTTCTGTGATTCTGAAAGGTGAGACAAAGGTTCTTTAGCGTGCAAAGGATTTGCTCCAAAGCCCACTGAAGCTGCTGGAAGGACTTAGGTTGATTCCAATGGTCTTTGGATCAGAACCAAGGGGGGAAGTACTGGCGCCAGGCATAGAGGGTAATATAAAAGAAGGCACAGAAAGTAAAATTCAAATGTATTTACAGCAGGAGAAGTCCTAGCCATACTGCAAATTGCTAAAAGATACTGTTAAGGATCTGTTGCATACATGGCATACAGTGGTGAAAGGTCCCAGATCCAAACCTTGTCCATCACACCATGATCCATACAGTGATACCACAAGTCACAGCACCAGTTCCTCAACCAGGAGATAAGAAACTATGCCTCATAAGAAGGAAAATCATCTCCTGTGTCTATGAGATGGTGTCTCTGCTGAGACAGCCAGTGTACACCAGCTGTTATGTTTTTCATCTGTTGTACTACACTGACATACTCATTTATTTCAGACCACTGCCATCAGATGCCAACAGCTGCAGCTCATCGGCCTACGGTTGTTTCTGATGAAGTGCCTTTCAGATCAGAACATGCCAATCTGTCAAACCCAAGACTTCTGGGTTTGGGGCAAGAGAGTTCAACCAACTCCCTCCAGTTTTAAATTCCACTTTTGTTTTTAAAATTAAACCACTGGTAATAAAAGAACAAAACACAAAGCAGAAGTCAATATTGAAATCAAATGTTTCAGCTGATGTTAGAGGAAAAGGATTCAGAACTTGGGTTTTCATTTTGCAAAAATTTTCCAAATTCTGGCTGTTGGCCCAATTTTTAAACCCAGGTTCGGTTAAAAAAAATCCTGAAAATGTTCACAGGATAGGAAAGCCATTTCCTGCCAACTCTATATTGGCTTACAGTTCTGACGCATGCAAGCTGGATTTGAATTAGCAGATTAGGCCCAGATCCAAAAAGGGACCTAGGTACTTAAAGTGGGACTGAGGTATGTGAGGCCCAGACAAAGGTCCTCCTCAGTCCCTGGAAACCACTGAGTTTTCAAAATTAGTAATTCTGCTTTGGAGAATGCCTGAAAGCACCTCAGCTTTGACATGCACTCCCATGCCCATGTCCCTTCTTCACCTTCACCCATACCTCCCCAGGATCTCCTGGAGCATGGCCACCAAAGCCAGGGCCCTTCAAACATGCAACGGCAGCTCCACTTTCTTCCAAAACACAAACAGAGGAAGAGGTGGTACCACCTTATCATACAATGGCTCAGTGCTTGGAGCACACACCCAGGCAGAGCTGGTTTCCCTCAGCTCGTGAGGACTCAGCCCTGCACTGCAGAGGTGCCCTGGCCAGAGCTCTCCCTCTTCTTCCCCCCCTGCACTTCAGCTGCAGGCAAAAAAAAAAAAAAAAAAAAAAAAAAAAAGATCTTGGCCCTGGTTTCCTCTGTCAAGTTTTGTATAAATACCTGATTTTGCTATTTTCAGTGTGTGAATATATAAAATGCTGTCTGAGGAAAACATGCCTAAAAGTCATCTGCTTTCTCTTCAAGAGATTCTTCTGGATTTAAGGCATCCCCTTGTCCTCAGCATTGCCTTTGCCTATCTCAGGCATCTCCACAATCAGCACTGGCCTGTTTCCTCTTTCCCCACATTTTGTGGGTCAGGATGAGGCTCCGTGGGTCTCACCCCTTGCACTCTCTGGCACACACAGGGTCAGTTCAGCTCTATCACTTGGTGGGAGGACACAGCCTGCTCTCAGGCCCCAGAGGAGTGCAGCCCCACTGTGCTGTTATTCCTGCCTGTGCATTACAGAGCAGGGAATTAGGCTTTCTTGTTTACATTTTCTCTTTTCTTTTTCGCCCCCTCCTTTTTTCCCCCCTTCTTAATAAAGAATGTTTTTAAAAACAAGTGCCTGCATTTGAGCTCCTGCGAACTCTAGTTTCCTTGGAGAAATGTTTGTGCTCTTTAACTTAAAGAATTTCTGAAACATATAGGAAAGGAATTTCATAAACTGCTCATTGAAAAACATTCCATACATTCCCCTCTCATCCAGAGACACCCGTGTGTGGTCTCCGACAAGGTCAGGTTTGGGGCTACGTAACGGGGACAAAGATTCCAGCGCTCAGAAAACAACAGATACCACAGACCATGGGACGGGGGGGAAAGGACCTCGTGACTCCCATTGCTGGAGGCCGGGAGACCACCGGAAAGCCAACAGACAGTAAACACTGTGCGTTATCCCAGCGAGGAAAATCCCAGCGCGAACCTCCCACATCTCTGTTGAGAGAGTGACATCAGGCTCTGCTAAGGAATGGAGAAGGGAAAGGAGGGGGGGGGGAAGAAAAGAAAAGAGGACAAAAAGAGAAAAACAGTGTTTGCCATTTATTATTTAATCTAAGAAAGGTGAGGACAATGAAGGAGGTCTTTGAGAGGCAGACTGGATGGCTGTTGCAAATGGTGGGCAGACTGGGAGATGATTATGGATGCATGGAGTGGTGGGAAGAGCACCCTTGGTTTAGATTGCCTCCCCTCTGTTTTGAAATCAAGGAGGCATGTTTGCCAGCCCTGCCATCCCTTGGGGCAATCTGAAGCTCTAGGAATGAGCTCTCTGCACATCTCCAGTTTACACTGTTTGCAGAAACCATAACGTTATTTCCAAACCAAGTACTCTGAAACATGCCAAAGGCACCATTCCTAATCCACTACGATGGACATGACTCACGGCAGGTCTTAAAACAAAATTACCCAAAGTGAGGAAAAGAAGGCATCAGGGAAATAGTCTCTTGGAGAAAGTTCTTCTCCAGTACCTGATGAAATGTCACAAGATGGGTTTTATTACAAAATTTTCCACTGAAGTCTACATGCTAGAATTGATTTCTGAGTTTAGATCAACTGGAAACATGTCAATTCACGGGAGATCTTTTGAAATCTTTGAGAAAGTCCCCTACATAAATAAGAAACATTCTTTTTGTGGTAATTGGAAAGCAGGGCCACACCTGGACCATCATTCATGTTGCCCTGCTTATCTTGTATCACCATTCACACTAGCGTGGATTATACACCACCACTGGCACTGTAAAGTGCAATTGTTTCAATTTTGTGAGGTATTGCTGGTTTTTAGAGCTCACTGTTAGTGACAACATCCACTCAATGCAATCAGGATCCAAAGCTTTTTATCTGCTCCTTGTGTTGCTCCTGCATTTAAGCAAATCCATCCTCAGCAGTTTACCAGTACATTAGGAAGAATTGAACCTAGGCTGTTCTTGCTTAGACTTGGCCCCATTCACAAGCAGGGGGAAAAAATAAGCTTCGACTGTAGATGTCAGACCTTTAGTCACCTTTACAAAAGTTTCAAATTGCATTAAACTGACCACAAACAACAGCCTGTCTAGATTTCTGTAGCAAACCACAAAGAATGAAAAATGGCTGACAACAAATACACACTCTTGACATTACAGTTGCTTAACTCCTTAAATCTGGGATCCTGAGTCAGGAAAAAAAAAAGTGCAAGGCATAATTACAAATATCTGACTTCATCTTGTGCATCATCCTGACTGGATGAAATGGCTGGCACAAATAAAGCTCTGCTAGCAAAGCACAACAGATTTTCTTCATTGCTGCTGCTCCTGAAGGTTGTCTCTGCTCTCCTGTTTGTTCTCTCCTAGCTCTTTATAAATTCAATCCAGATATTAACAATATCCATTAGCTTCTCCAGAAGATTATCTCAGCTTTAGTGACTGGAATGCAGGGATTAGAAAAAAAAAAAACCCATTTGGTTTTGTTTTTAATAAAAGTATATGTTGATTTAAAGTGATGGCTTTTAACATCTGTTGTGCAAGTCTTTGTGGTAATAACCCTCAGAGATTGTTGGAGAGAGAGATCATTTAGTAGGTAATAAACATCAGTGATTTCATTAATGAAATATTCTAGCATAGACATTACAAATGGGAAGAAGCAAGGCTTCCACCTGCTTAATGATTTCATTGCTGAGGCTAAAACTGGCTGCTGCTGGCAGGGCAGGAGATGCCCTGGTACCTCTTTCCCCAACTGTGGGCACATCAAGGCACATGCAGTGGAAGAAAAGCTGCCTCGGGGGCCTATCAGGAAGCTTCTAACTATCAACATGCAAGGCACAGATTTCGAAATGCCTTACCAATAAGGGGTTGTCCTTAGTTCCTGACATTGCTGTAACCCAGCTGACAACTCTTTCTTGGAGCACTGGGTGCCTGTTAGCTGGAAAATGGTGACACAGATTGCACTGGATGCCTGTTAGCTGGAAAATGGTGACACAGATTGAGCCAGGAGTACGGGAAGTTGAACTACAGTTCCTGGCAGAAGAGGTGAAAACCTTCTGTAGGAATCTTTTCATCTTCCTCCGCAGGGAGAAGTTTTGAATGCAATTTCCAGCCAAACTCGAATTTCTTCTGGAAGCCTTTATTGATCATGTGTGTGAATGCAGAGGGGAGATCCTTCAGAGACCAGTTTTACAAACAACAACAACAACAAAGCTGAAAGCTTCAAAGACAAAAAGATCACGGGGTGGAAGAGAGTTCTTTCCTGTCTTGCAGACTTTCAGAGAGCCAGTAACAAACTGAATGATGGGGAAATGCCCCTGCCCACATGAGGGTCCATGGCCCCCACACACCCAGAACATATTCTGGTGCCTGTTCACAGCAGTTGTCCTTTCCCTGCACAGCAAAGATCAAGGCATGAGGGAGAAAAACGTGCCTTTGGATATTAGCTCATCATGTGACCCTAGGCACAAAGAGGAACAGTATGTTTTCTCTCTCCTCTCCCCTTTATTAGCTAGTCAGCAGCTCCTGTCCTACCTGAGATACTTGCCATACCACAAGCCATCCAAGGAAGTGTTCAATCCCATTTCTGAGCCCTGCTTCCTCCCCAGTGAGGAGAAAGGTACCCCAAAGCCTCCTTCCTCCAGCCTTGATGCTACCACAGAGGCCAGTCCTGGCAGGGTAGGTTCTACACACTGAGGAGAAGCTCAGTGCTCCTCTGGAAAAAGCTCCTGTAGGGAGTGGGATTTGCACCACTGTGTGCTGAATCAAAAGCATCTGAAGAGTTGTCGTCCCCTGCGGCTTTGTGGTGAGCTTAGGAAATCCCTTCTGAGCTGTGCTGAGGGATCTCTTTGAGGCTTCTTGGCTTCCTGCAGCCTTTTCCTCCCTTGTCAGACAGCTAAGAGGAAACTGCTGATGCTGGCTCCCCACAAGACATCAACTGCTTTCTATTATTTGGGGGCACAGCTTTCCCCACTTCTTGGTGACCAGGGCCACACCCAGGGTTCTCTACAAACCTCCTGTGGTGCAGAGGAAAGAGCTGGTTGTGTCTGCAGGGAGAAGGATCACCTGTATGCCTGCTGGCATCTGTGGTCCCTCTGCCTGTGGTCTCCAGCTAGGACAACAGACACTGATCTTTACTGGGAATAAAGAGCACCACCTAAGATTAATGAAACAAAATAGTGTGGTTGAGACCAAGTAAATGCCTTGGAAAGACAGGATGGTTTACACATTTTCAGATGAGCTAGTAACCTAAAGACAGCATTTTTGGCCAACCCAAAGACAGCATTTTCTTGATCTGGAAAATGAAGCAAAAAATACAATTCCTGTGTACTTCTGAGGAATTACAGCTTCAGTACTGTTTTACCTGCTACTTAGCACCCCATATTCTGCCAGTGAAGACAAAGCCAGCTTTTGTTATCAAGGCTACAGTAAAGGAAGGGATGAGAAAGAAAAGGAGAAAAGGATTGTTAATTTTCTTTGCTTAAGAAGATCTGACAAACTGACAGTTGTCCCAGCCATTAAGGAAACTGTTACCCAATGTGTTTCATCAAGTGGATATATTACCTTTTTGTCACACAGTAAGAACAGAAAGAAAAGACTGTCCCTGGACTCAGAGATGGGTGTTTTGGGGCCATATCTAAACTGCATGGCAGACTCATGCCATGCTGTCACCTGAGGTCATTGCCATGAGAGACAGCCAGGAGAGAGGATGTGATTGGAGACTAACTCATGTGCACAGGTTTCCTTCCCATGACCACTAGGACGCATGCAGGAGAATATGGTTTGTGCCCTGAAGAAAAGTCGGGGAGCTGAGGCAAAGTCAGACACCCTCTAGTTAAGAGAGATTCATCTGGATGCATAATTTATATGCAGGAGTTTCTTGAGGACCACTGATGACCTTACCTCCCTGTCCTAGTCAAGTTCTGAACATCCCAGATGGTCCCACAGAGAGACCATCGCCCAACTGTGATGTTTTCCACTTTTTAGGAAAAGGCACTTTTAGCTCACATTAACAAACAGAAATATTCTGTATCCATCAAAGCCAGATCCATTTGAGGATAGACTCGGTGTTATCCATAAAACTGTCAAGAAATTTTCACAGGTTTTATCAGGTTTTCTGAACTGAACAAATCACTCCTGAATGTTTTTGGAAATCCTCATTTTTCTGCCTGACTATGGGGAATTTTCACATTTCAAGATGTGGGGGAAAACTGCCACTACTTTCAACAGCAAAAATCAATGTTTGTTAAAAGATGCAATTTTGTTTGTAAAATTCTTTTGATTCTCTCTAGAAGACTTTACCATTATTTAGGCATCTAGATAATAAATAAAATATCGGTAAATATAAAAAAGATTGCTTGCAATTACTTCTGCCAGGAGCTAAAAGCAAGGGCAGCTTTGCATGGATGCTGTTGCCACTCAAGCCCTTGCTGATCCTATTCTTGGTGCCATGGGAAAAAGCAGTGGTACACAATTTAAAGAGATCTGCCAATTTAATAAACCATTGAGAGGGGATACTGGAATGCAATATTTCATCACCCAAATCCCCAAGCTGCAACCAAGCTACTGATTTTCTTTCTTGATATCCATCTCTTAGTAATTGTTGCTTTGTTCCTGTCCTCAGAGAAATGACCCTGACCAAGGGACAGCTGTAGACACTCCATCCAAGCAAAGGATGCTGCAAGAGACAATGCCCATTGCCTCAGCTGCCCAAAGCTTTGGCCTTCATGCTTTGCAGCAAGGAATCCACATCCATCACAAACTGCAGAGAGAAGGAGGGGACCAGGACGAGGAGGTGAAATAGTGAAAAAGCTGTTCGTCCCAAAGGGAGGCACAAAAAGAAAAATCTTTCACTCTTCCTTGGGGACTGTCTAAAGCACTTTGATCCAATCAGGGCTTTAATGAGAAGGATGCCTCAGCTGCCCCTAAGCACACACCACCACTGGTCCTAGTGGACTAAGATACCCAGGAACCCAGACCACAAAAGAGAGAAGTAACCTCAGCAAACAGAAATTGAGGAGGACATTCAGTTTTGCTGCTTCTTTTATCTCTTCTTAACAGCCTAATTGGAGTGTAATGAATTTAGGGTTGGTGCTCGCTGCCAGATTCACTTCTTTGATGTGTTTTTGGCCTCTGTGCTACAAAAATGCAATGGGAACCAAAACCAAGATGTTACACCTCCATAAAGTGTCTCTGGGTTTACCATGAGATTCCAATGCCTGTGCCAAGTGACCAAAGCCACTAACAGGCCACTGCTCGCCAAGATGCTTGGGTAATGAATAAGAAGCAGAGAGAGATGCCACTGTGAATCAGAGTGAGGAATGCACGCTAATGGCAGCAGAGGTGGACCCCGGGCTGTAATGTGGAACAGAAGAGTGCTGTGGTCATGCTCCTCTGTGGCTGCAGCTTGCAGGAGCAGCTGGTGGTGCCTGAAGGCCTGTGACAGGCGAGGAGGATGTTAGGAAGGAGGTAGAGTACTGCTGCACAGGGACACAGTGACACAGCACCACCAGCTGCTCATGCTCTAGCAACCAGGTCGCTCTCAGGCCAAGGGTCTTTCCCCACCCCATTTTAACCATCCCTGCCTTCGTTCCTGCAGAGACATCTCCTTCCCACATGAGCCTATCATGCTTTGCTTGGCTCTCAGCAGGGCATTCCCAAGGGCAAAGAGCAGCCACTCCATGGCATGTGAGTGTTCAACACACAGGGCATGCTCAAGAGGCCATCATCCCTCACTACCCACCACATGCGCTGTCATGGTCACCATCCCAACGCTGGGGACAGCAGAGTCAGCAGGCTGTGCATGCAAGCAGCTGGCAAAACTTGGAAGGGCCTCCCTGGGGGATATCCAACCCCAGAGAAGAGATAGGGATCCCACCACCTCACTTAGATCCTCCGGGTGAATGATAACCTGCCCCTGAGCACACATGAATAACCTGGTGATGCTTACCAATTAAAATGTCCAAGGGCCCTGCATAAAATTTCCTCTCAGAGACAAAGAGATAAATTCTGGGAGTTTGGTTCTGAAGAGACTTCATTAAGTACGGATGTTTTCTGTTTCTATACAAACACCAACTAAGCAAGCCCGCGTTAGATGAACCAATGCATCTATTCCACAAATCAGAGCCCAAAGGAAAATCCAACTGCTTATCTGTTTCCCTGTCTGCAATGATCTTGCTCATGATAAAAAATGATGTGCCTCCTTGGAAAAATCGTGGCCAATGACAGTTCATGTACTTGCAGAGTATTCAGGGCTAAATTCCCACCCTATTTAAATCAATACAGCTATATCCATTTTAGGGAAGCTATCCCCAATTGACAGATCCTGGGAACCTGGCCCTGAATCTCTCTCTGACTCAAACAGCCTTTACCCTGTGACTGCATGTTTGAGACATGGGCTGCTGATAAGATATGCTTCTAGTTAAATGCAGCCCTCCTTCAGCTATGATTCACATTCAAGAGCAGTTAAGTGGTCCAGCTGTTCTGGACACAAGCCTTCCCTCTACAAGAAAAGCTCTTTCTGGAAGAGGTACACTCACACAGCTTTGCTGGTAAGCAGGTTGTATACCCAAACCCCAGAACTGTGCTCCAAAGCCTGACACTAGAGGCAGGGACAAACCCTCTTCCTGCTTTGCAGTGGCCACTCTCTCCTTAGCCCCATCAGATGTGAGTGGAGAGCTACTTTACACCTTGCTCATTACTCAGGAGAGAAATTAGGGAGTCTGACTGAGCCTCTCTGTGTTCTGGAAGACTTAGGCATCCACACCAGCCACATGTAGGTAGCATTTAATGGGCCAGTAGTAAATTAATGTCCCATGGGACCAGGAAGGCAGCCCCTGAGACCAAGAGGTGTGCAGCTCCTGTGATCAGAAAGCAGCCTCATCTTCCCAGTGGAACACGTCTGTCAAAGCAAAGTGGAAATGGGACACTACCTGAGGACATTAATCCTGTGGTTTCCCCGAGTTCCACAGGGAGCTCAGTGCTCCATTTGCTGCTCCTGGGGACCATTGCTTGGCCATTGCCATGAGCACATCCGACCATACACGTGCAAGCAGACATTCTCAGCTGAAGGGTTGGAACAGCTCCTTCTATTGAACATCTGGACTTACACATATAAACTACTCAACACTCTCTTCCAGAATTACAGAGTCTTTCATATCTTATCTCTCAAAAACCACTTATCAGCCCATGGCTTTCAGACTTCAGTCTCTCCTGTCTGCCAGAGTGGAACCCGGCCATGTACAAACACGAATAACAGCAGCCCCTCTCTCCTCTCCCACACTGATGGCTGCAGCTCCTCTGATGGGGGCTTGAACTTTGGGGGCAGCAGGAACAGCTCCATCCACCCTTCTGCTGGGGACTGGCAGAGGAATTTCAGCAGAGTTTAACCACGGGACAGTAGATCACTGGAGCATGAATGCCTCCTCCCATCCCAAGCTGAGGAAGGTGGCAAGCTAAATGTACATATTTATTCTCTTAATTATGATGACAGACAATAAGGAAACATTTGTAAGCTCACATTGCTGCTGCGTGGGCTTTGGGCATGCCCTAGAACCTCCACATCAAACATGCACAACAAAAGACAGGTTTGTGCTATAAATGAATATTAATAATTGAAAATAGTCTGGACTTGTCAAATAAAGGCTTCTTTCTAACTAAATAACCCTTTTTTTAATGCCAACAAAATGCTCAGAGAAAGTTTCATTTATGATATTTCAAAAGCGCTGTTCAGAAGGGGAGAGAAACTCTTTTATTGTCCTCTTCTGTTTTTCCTTTTAAAGAAAAGAAAGGTGCAGAGAAGGAAGTGCAAGAAGGGCTTTTGAGCTTGTGAGCCATGAAAACACTTCAAGTTTCAGATTCATTGGGCATTGAGATTTCCACACATCCCCCTTCCAAACTTTTCAAATCCTTCCATAAAAATTCTGAAATGAAATGGAAATTTCTTCCTCTGAGCCATAAGAGATGACATCATTAGACTTCAGCACGGTGCTAAAAACATGAGTGTGTGCTGCAGCACCAGATACCAGTCTAGACATCTCAGCAACCAGAACCAAAGCAGACGAAGGGGGCTTTCAGCAAGCTGCTGGGGCTGGTGCTGCATCAGGCAGGATGGAGATGGGGCTGGCAGGAGGAAGGCAATGATGTTACAGCAGAGGAAAGCTTAACATAAAACAGGACCATCGCTAGCTCTGGACCAGCTTAGCTAACATATTTCTCAGTTGTATGGACCGCACATGGGTCGTACATGTTTTTGTTCAGTCCAAGAGAGGTCTGTCGCAAGAGCAACTGTCTCTGCTTTTGTTATGAAACTGAAGTTCAGGCACAAATCTTGCCTGATGGGTCTCATTCCAGCAGCCAATGATACAATCCAGAGAATAAACATGATCATCAGGTACCAATTGGGAAATGGTGGGAACTAGATCTGCAGTAGCAGTGGCAGGAAGAGAGGGTACAGGTGCCTTCCTTTCACTTCCCCAAGTGTCCCCCCAACCCACATGCACTTTGGCCCCCATCAGCCAGTCCTCTCTGGCAAAAAAACATGCTTTCAGATGCTGCTGCCAAACCTCAGAAATGTATATTGCTGTTCTGGCTATGTTCAGGAGGAAGGGGAAGGGAAAGCAGTGTGCAATTTTCAACAGTTTCTCCTTGGAGAGGGGCCCCCTAATTTTCTGAAAGGGGCCATCGAGGAGGGGGGAGAAAAAGCAAGAGGCTCTGTCCCATTTTAATCCCTTTTCCCAAATTAGTTATACACAGGGAATTCATGATGGAGTTCCCTCTTTGGGCTCTGAGCCTCAAAACATTTCATAACATGCAGAGCCCTTCTAAAGCCTTTTGCTCACATCCCTTCTGAGACCGCTGTGTTTATGTGCAGAGCTGTGCGCATGGGCAGATGCTGAGGGGAAGGACAGAGAGCAGAAGTATCCTGTGCTTGTGGCACTGCAGGTAGGGCTTGCAGGACAACCCCAGCAAGGGAAAAAACGCAACAAGAAACCACAATACACAGAACAAAACAACTGAGGGACAAACACCACTGGTGCTGCTGTGAGAGCTCAGCAACATCAGCCACAAATCTCTTCCATGCCGCTGTCAGGACAACTTACCTGGAAACTTGAAGCTGGCTCTTTGCCATGTTGAAACCTAGTACAGAGACTGATGAGAGCTCTTTATTCAATGGGAAATTACCCAGTCTGCACAGAAACAACCCAAAATAAAGATATTCACCCAACCTTATGCCTTGACCAAACAGGTTTGACATAAAGCAAGGACCACTAAGTGCCAAGTCTGGAGATGATTTCCACAAGCCCATGAGAGGCTGGAAACCTTGGGATTACAGTGCATCTCCCTGCCCTGTGTGTTTTGTTTACAGCCCTTCATAGTCTCAAAACCTTAAAGATAGAATAAACTGCTGCTGTGCTTAAGTCATTTAGGATCTTTCAGTCCAGTCACAGTTTTTCGGCTGACCAAGAAGGGCAGAAACCTCTCCTCAGATTAACCAGCATGAGGTCTGCAAGCCAAGATCCTCAGAGGCATATGATCCTCTTAAAAATCAATGGTGCTTGGGCATTTTAGTAAATATATTCAAGGACCTGGACTGAAATACCAATGTCCACCCCCCCTAAAAAATGATGTTACGCGTCTGAAAAAGTTTACAAAGGTGAATGCAAGACTGATGCATTTCTGGAAGTCTAAGAAGGGGTACTGGTATTTTGCTAAATTTAACTCAATACTTCTTATTAAAAAGAGCTCAACTGGTTTAATTAAAAGTCATGGTAAATAGATTTCCTTTCGCCAGTGCCAGTGTTTTGTATGGACACATTCAAAGGCATTCACTTCCATTTGTTAAACTTCATAACTGACTCTTCTAAATGTTTCCACATGGTGGCTTGAATTATTTTTTTCATTTTCCTTTTTCTTTTAAACTAAATCAATTTTAAACCAATTTTCATTACATTGGTGGTTTTGCATGTCCACAAGGCCTGTGGGCCTCTTGGATTTTAAAACCTGGCATGAAATTCATCCCAAAATGCCAAGTGCTGAAACCCAATGAAAATGAAACCATTACAATCTATAGGGGAAGCTGCCTGCCACTCAGCCCTGCCCACGCTGCTGGCTGGACTGAGAGCACCTTCCCTGGGGCACCAGTCCTACACCAAACTGAGTGCTAGGAATAGCTAAAACTCATCTCTGGACACTGCCACTGCTCCATCCTAAGCAAGTTTGGGATTTGGCAGTAGTGAGCTCAAATCCTGGCTGGTGGAAATTGCTTGAAGCACAGCCTGTGAGAAGATCAAAATCCTGATCAGGAACCTCTTTAAAACTGTGGCTTCAAAGCTGACTGGAAACCTGGCCCTGGGCTTCCCTGCAATTCAGCTTGGGTTTGCAAACTTGGCTGGTGTTAGGTTTATTGCACCTAGTTTGGGGCTTTATTGTGAATATTTTGTGGAGATTCAGCTCTTGAAATTAAATGGGCTCTGTTGTTCAGAGTCTGGACCGGTGTCTCTAACATTCATAAACTCTGTACGAATCTATTTATCTTCATGTAAAAGTAATTGAGGATCTGATGCTTTATTTTCAAGGTAGAGGTCATTGCTGTGTATTATCAAGTCAGTAAAATTGGGTAGGTGGGTGGGTGGATGGATGGAGACTACTGACTGCTGCATATTGGAGGACCTTGACTTATAAAGCAACTTTTTAAACTGGTGAGGAGCCAGGTTTGTTATGGTCCCATTTTCCACCACTGAGTCTAGTAAGCAAACCAAACAGCAAAAAGATGTCTTGTAGAAGCACCCAGCAGCTGGGATGCTTCAAAGCAAAGACAGCAGCCTTAGAAGAAACACCAGCAGAGGTGAAGGTTTTCTGCCTCCCAGAAGGTTTGGGGCAATGAAGAAAGCCAATAATACTGCTGGTTTCCAGCACTACTGATTTTAATATCTCTTGAAGTAGAAAAGAATGGGTTTACTTACTGTTCAACTCCCTTTCCCCCACAAAAACCCTCAAAAATGGTGACCATTCAAAGCAGAACAAAGATGGTTCTTGGCAAAGGCTCAGCATGGCTCCTATTACTGAGGAGAATGTGGTCATGTTGCTAAGATAGTAGCCTAGGAGTCAGGCCACTCTTCATGGCTATCCCACCACCCCACCGTATAACCTTGGAAAGTCACGTTTCCCCTCCATGGTTCCACATTCCTTGCCATCCTGCGCCTCTTGGCTATTCCTGCTGCCAGCTTTATGGTCCAAGTCTGTCTCCTACTGTTCTAGCTACCACCGTAATTATGAGAATTTGATCCATGCTGCATTCCAGCACCCCTTCCCACAGACCTCTGTTAGACACCATGCCAGCTTCTACCACCCCTTCCTGGGACACACAAGCTTTGTGAAGGACAATCTGCCCCATCACCCACCAGAAGCGCCCCAACATCCAGACCCAAAGGGACTACAACCCAGGGAATCACTGTTTAGCTGTGACAATGCAAAGGTGTTGCACAAGAAATATGAGGGGTTTGCCCTGAGGTGCACCTCTGCCCCAGCACGCATTTGTCATGACTGCTTGAGTAAGGCAAGGGTTTATCCCTGACCTCAGAGGGCTGTTGAGCTTTCTGGCAATGCCTGGACTTTGCAGCCTGGCATGCAAGCACCATTTTGCAAGCAGTACTGCACTGCATGCAGTCATAGTGTCCTTTATGACCAGCATAGCCCAAAGCACCAAAAGAACATCTGGGTGTGACACTAGCACCCTTTTTCTTTACAGGGGCTAAACCTCTGCTGTGCCAGAGGCAGGACTTCTACAAACAAAGCATGAGACCTTTTTATTCCCTGTTTTGCTCTAAGGATCCTTAACTCCAGGAGCCACCACACCACTAAGAGCACAGGTCCTGCTTCAGCTCCAAAATCTCATTGAAGGCTGATCCTCAAATGCCTTCAGGCAGCAGTAGCTTGCTCAGTAGCTGCTAAATTATCTCTGGGTAAAGCCTCCCATGCTGGGCTCTGTGCATACACACAAGGAAGGACAGTCCTTGCATGAAGATTTCTCAGCCTCAACAGGGAAGTGACACAAAGGGGAGGAGATTAAACAGTGTTAGTGAGATCAGTGAGTAGAGAACTGGTGAAGGTGGGATTAAAACTCAGAGAGCACCAATTAGCTGCCCTGCACACTGGGGCACTTGGTGCCTTCACTGCTTGTATGGCATTTCCATGTGTGTACATGGACACACACACACATATGTATGTGTGTGTTTATATCCGTGTAAAGATGGATGTGGACACACAAGCTACATTGACAAAGACTGAACGTACACCTCACAGTTGCAAGTGGCACGTTGTGATTTGCCCTGTGCTGTCTGTCAGGAGGTCACAGCCCTTCGTGGAGAACCCTCCTGACCTGACCCAGCAGGAACTGAGCCCCGCTATGACTGCTCCAGGCTGAGCCAACACAAGAAGCTGGGATTTCCAAAGGTGCAGGCAGGCCAGGCAGATGATTGCACTGAGATACTGTCTCAGCTCCTCCTCAGAGTTTGGTGCTGTGTGTTTTATCAACAAATAACATGTCTTTACTACTGCCAGCCCTGCTGAACCACTGAAGCTGCAGACAAGCAAGCTGTGTTTGCTTCTCTTTCATTTGTCATCAACACAATGGCCAGCCAAGTTCTCATTCCAGCATCTTACTTGTTGGTAACAACAAAATCAGGCAAAAAGGGAAAAGCTGATTTTTGGCAGGCTGTGGGCATTCAGAAACGTAGGCTTGGATAGGTAAAGTGAAAAAGGCCCAGTATGAAAATCACTGCGGATATAGAAACATTAGGGCGAGAGTTTAAAACCAGAAAAAAGTAGGCCGGTTGGGTTTTCAGATTCCCCTACTTCTGCTCCCTGGTATGCTGTTGTGTATTAATCCTCTCCCTTCACCAACACAGGGGGGCCTCAAGTTAAGCGACAACTGAGCTTGGTCAGAAGGAGACCAAGAAACTTTCTGCAAGTGTTTCACTTGCTAAGGGCTGCACGCAGGGATCATTCCAGGTCTGGATCACAGTCCTGCTGTTTACAGGATGCAGAGCTTAGGGAAGGGAAAATGCAGGGAAGAACAGTGACAAACACCGCTGAGGGAATATCTCTGGAGTATGTTAGTAGGTTGCTGAAAGGGAGGAACAGTTTTGAAACACGAGCACAGAGATAAAAATCTATTCCAAGGTGAGGATGAGCTAAATACATCAAAGGCCTTTCAGCACAAGCTGGGCACATGTGAACCATCTAAATAGTAAACAACGCATTTACTACTAATAGCTGCCTAATTTATTTATGGAGCCCCATCACACCACCAATCTCTGTCATCTCCTTCACACACCAATCACCTGGCACCGGAGGAGCTCTGCTCTGCCCAGCCTTTGCTACCTGTTTTTAGAGATAAGCACTAAATAACAGAGCCCTGCAAAACATGATAAGGCCCACGCTTCAAGATGGTTGACTGAAAATACTCATTTTCCAACTTGGGGACATTTCACAAGCTGTCTTAGTGCCTCGGAGCACCTCAAGCAGCGGAAGGAAGAGGAAATACAAGCACAGAAGCCAACACAATCAGCCCCAGGGTTGGGGAATCCCTCCTCGCATGTATATATGCGCATATGGATATATATCCACATTTGTCACTGCTATGGCAACTAAGACAACAAAGATATCCTTTTAAAGGCCCTGCAGTAAGGAGGAAAAATATTTTGCTATATATATCACTGCCTATTGACGTCAAAAAATAACTTAAAATAAACTAACCTGTAAGTTTGGATCATGCTGGTCCTTTTTCCTCCTCTGTGGATATTGGAATAACCTTCACGTCACAATGACCATCTGTTGCCTTTCATGGAAAAAGTAACCAAAGAGAGCTGAGCTAGAAAGTTTTCTATCAAACCCTCTCACACACCCTCACTGAAGCAACATAAAAAGCCCCCTCTTCTAAAACCTATGGAGCACTGTAATCCTGAGGGTCTCATTTAGTCCTTCCACAGGCAAAACCCATACTGACATGAGAGGGAAATTGCCAATTTTGGTAATTAGTAAAAACTAAGAACCTGTGGTATGCTGTGATAATTAATTCAGCTGAGCAGCTAAAGAATTAACTGGGAAAAAAAGCAAGCTGGCAGAAGGAAGTCTGGGCTGAATTGTAGAAATGAAACATTAAGTTTAAAAGTGATTTTAGGAAGTCTGTTTCCACAGCCAAGATCAGGCTATATTACCTCTTGTGCATGTATCTGTAGCAACATGCACAGTAGGACTGACATGACTTATGCCACTAATGCTACCAGTGAAATTATTTTGTTGACAGCACTGAGTTGCTGCTATACATCCAATAAATACAGGTAAATGGATTTATGAGGCAGAGACGAAGGTAGGGAATGTAGGACCTTAGTTTGCGTTAGGCTGTACCAATATAACCCTGCTAAAGTCAAAGTCCAAAGTAATCAAGCACAAGCCATGTAGTGGGAAGCCCCACAGGGGAACGGGCTGGATGTTGGTGATGGTTCACACATGCAAGGCATGGGGGCATCTTTGGCATGGGGCTGCTCTACAGTTCCTTGCCCAGTGCCCAGAATCAACAAATGCAGCATCTCCCATCCCCTGGCTAGCGGGAGGAGATGAGAAATACACCTCAACTGTGTTTATATCCCAAATAATCTATTTTGCTCACCTCAGAAAGATTGTGGGGAACCCTCTCAAGTCCCTTTTGGCTCAATGTATGTTTTAATCTGGCTTGAAGGAGGCTGAACTGCCTGCATGTCCTACCAGAGCCCCACAGAGTGGGTTGAGGTGTTCTCAGAGGATGAGATATGCCATCATACTCTCGAAAGCACCAGGGATATTTCAAAGCACAGAATTTATTAGAGATTTTTTTGAAGGCAGATCACTTACTCAGAATGGTGAGTTTGAACAGATATAGCAAATGCAATGAGTCACTGGAGCATTGTGGGCCGTTATATACTATTAAGTCATCTGCAAGCCCATGGTGAACCCATTTGCAGTGTGGTATTACACGGCCACTTGATGTGTTGTGGATTTGGGTCTGTTCCTCTTCTCCTCAGGGTTTGTTTTTCTTCCCCTTTTTTTTTTTCTGTAAGTCAGGCTGCAGACTACAAATAACAAGAGCTAACACAATTCCAGCAGGTTTGAATCAGACTTATGAAGGAAAATCAGCAATCACATAGGTTTATAGAGGTTCAGAAATTTGCCTTCTCTCAAATTCTCCTAGGTTTTCAAAACTGCTGGACTTGAAATTCTCACCCCTCCTGCCCATCTGTCCAAGCACAGGAAATCAGAGAGTTTGATTTGCCCCTGGGCTGCAGAGGAGCACTGACAGTCCCCATCCAGCAATGTGGTGGTTCAGTATCCTGTGTTACTTAACTCCCTATTGGTGTGCATTGAGATACACATCTGACTTTTCTCACATCTCTGTTATCTCCCAAATTAGTCTGCCATCTCTTGTACCATCAGTCACTTCACCTCTTCCCTACAACAACTTCCTGAAGTACTTTGCCTAGAGATTGCCTTCAGTGGAGGGCAATCCTGCAGGGCCTTCACCTCGTGGACTTGCATAAAAGACATAATGGAAGAGCCCCTCCTTATTTTTAATTCTTTATAACATCCAGTCTCCCTGTATTTTTTCTCTCATGGCAGAGGAAAACAGACAGGCATCTTTCGGAGATCTCCTCCCTACCTTTCCTCACCTGCCCATATGAATTTAGGAAGACAATACCTGAATATTTCTACTGACTGTAGTCTTCTTCAGCCCTGATTTCTGGAAGCTTTCAGAGAAACACGTCTGACACAGCACCACCCCTCATCCTTTTCCCAGCAAAGACTTACCTTTGATTTCTTCCTCTACCCCATTTCACCTTTTATTAATGCCAAGTGCCACCCTTTCTCACCACCCTAGACAGGTTCAGATGGGATGTACCAGGCTGTCAAAGGGCCCCTGCACATCTCTTTTCAACGAGGGAGCTGCCTTTGCAAGGTCTGTTGCTTTTTTTTGGAAGAGATGTAGCTGAGACAGGTTTATCCAAAGACCACAAAAGTGTTAGGTGGCTGCTGAACACCAGAATAAGGGAAAAAAAAAAAAAAAAGCTATAGCTGGTGGCTGCACTAAGTAGTTGGATGTTTTACCAAGGCTGAAATACTAAAAATATGGAAAGTTTTATAGTACTCCGTGCTGCACCTAGAAAGCTATAGGATGACTGTGGGACAAGTCAGACTGGCTGATATAAGATTTATGTCTGACATAAGTTATGTCTGACAGCTGCTAGTCCTGAGGTGCTTGGCAGGGAGAAATCCAGCTCTGATACCACAGGCCAGAAATCAGAAGAATGCCTTTTTCTCTACCCACAAAGAAAAAAACACATAAGCACTATGCTCTAAAGCAGAGATTGCATTAAAAAAAGCTGGCCACAGAATAACTTATAACTGATCTCAAGCCGAATATGGAAACAGGTTGCTTTGAAGATGTCTGTCAAAGACCCTGGTTAAACCCCTGATAGTGGCTGAGATCCAACAGAAAGAGAAACAGAGAGGGGATATGGGAAAGCCTAGATTGAACAGTCATTTGTCAAGAGAATTGAAGTAGAAAAATCATGTGGAGTTCCAAGTCAGTGTCCAGCAAAAAACTAAAAAAAAAAGGCATTTAGGGCTACAAGAATAGTTGAAACAAGCCAGACTTGGTGAGAAAATGCTACAGCACTACCCCTGGTGTGCATGGTCTGTGTGAAGAGCAGCTCCCTCACCCCACTGAGCTTCTCCTCAGCCACAGCAGAGACACCTTGATGGAGCAGGGAAGCACCAGGGGGGACAGGCAGGCTTGGGTGGGATGGTGATGAGAAGTCAACTCTGCACACACGCTGACACTCTCAATTGTGGGGAAACCCAAAATGGGTGGGTTTGTCCTCCTCTTTGAATACACCTCCCTAGATCTGCCCATTTTGGATATTTACCCTCTTTGAGATGAACCTAGGTTTGGCTATGGACATTTCTAAGGACTAGAATGCTGTGGATTTCTCAGCCCACCAGTGGTACTTCTTATCTTTTAATTGTCAACTTTACAGCAACTTTTCCTGCCTTGCTCTTCTAAAAGCAAATACTACCTGAAGCTGGCAACACTATTTGCATAGACACCAGTGTCCAGAAAAGAATGGGTCATGCAGGTAAAGATATTTCTTTGAAAGCTGTTACAGACTACATGTATATGTGTATTGGGAAGAGCCCTGAAGGCATCACAAACAGCACACTTAGAAAAGGTCCCCTTGCCTGAAAGACACAAAGGATGGGAACTGGATAGGTTCAGTCTGTGGACCAAAAGAGGATGGGAAGGACTAACTGGCTTCTCAGACAAAAAGATGGAGCCTTCTCTTTCTGCATGCTAAAGCACCAAATACATTAGAGGAGTGTTATCCAGAAACCAGCATAGGCTGGTTCTTTTTTTATGCTGAATGTGTCAGCAAGGTCTTGGCAGACTGTGGGGAAAAAACAGAGTATCTATAAGATTTCAAGGTTGTCACAGATCAGTAACCTCAGACAAGGTCTGTTATAGTCATTCTGCAATGACCCCATCTCTTCTTTCATCTTAGAATTCCACTAGTTTCATCCACTTGCTTGTTTTTCTTCCTCTTTTTTTTTTTTCTTTTTTTTTTTTTTTTTTTTCTGTTCATCCTGCAAAACAAAGTACCCCTGCCATGTTCCTTTGCTGGAGTTTCACCCAGACTAGACCCTCCCAGTGGGGCTTTGCCAGATATGTCACAGGGCCACACAATGCCTTGCCGTGGAGGAAATGTCACCTATATAAATACATAATTTCATGGAGGAAACGTCAGGTCAGCTGAGGACCTGACAGAAAGGTGAGTCACTTCAGGCAAGTTGGTTTAGAAGATGAGGGTAAGGCTCTGCAAAAGCAAGTCCTACTGGGTGGGTATCACCCAAGTTGGCCAGGTCCTCAGTGGATACAAATTGCCCTAGTTCCATGCAAATCATCTGGAAAATGATACCCTGGTTGGCAAGCTGCTAAGGTAACAAGTATACCCCAGGGCAGTGCCAGCTAATGCTGGCTGTGGAGCTGCCCATTAGCTGTTCTGGTAGTATGGGCTTATGTGAACATATTTGTGGCTCTGGTAAACCTGGAAAAAATGACATTTCCATGGGTTTGATGAGAAGTGAAACATTTGATGCTTTGGTCTCAAATTTTCTGCTGTCTTCCACAAGAAACAAAGGGCAACGCTTTACCAGTGGCCTTCTCTTTTTTCCCCCTTTTGGGGCAAATGTAGGAAAAAGTGTTATCTATGTAATTTCAGAACTTGTTCTTTAACGCAAAACACCAAAACCACCAGAAATAACATTCTCCTGGAAAATGTAAGATTTAACTTTGCCCTAAGCCAAAATTGCATACAGATTGCTATTCATCATTCTACTCCCCTCCTATGTACTCTATACGTCTCCGAGAGCTTACCACGGCAATCAAAGTTCAAGGAGTAGCTGGATGAAGCCACTCTTTCCAAAACAGGTATTCCCCACATCTCTGCTCAGAAATGTCCTTCTCCAGAAGAGACTGGACAGCTGTTCTTTGTTGATATCCAGTCTCCCAGGACCTTCAGCAAACACATTCAGGAACCTGGTTACAGTCTAGGATAATATTTCCTTCCAGACTCGTCAGGATATGACAGGTTTTTTCCAAGTTACCAGAGCATGCACACAACCTGAAATCCAAAGGACAACTCCACAGTTGTTTGTGATGTTTGTTGATCCTGCAGCCCACCTCATCTATCCAGCTGCAGGAGAACCCACCCAAGGACGATGTGAAAGCCTCTCCAGATCTTGGGGAAATCCAGAAGGTTATCAGCTGCTTCTCCTTATCCTGGCAGTAGGAAACTTCAAAAGATAGGTGTGGAGTACGGATTTCTCCACCAACTTCCACCAGCTGGGCTTTTTTTAGTTCATCTCTCCTTCTTCTTCAACATTTATAAAATGGGATCAGGAATATCTGCCTCCCTTAAGAAGATCAGGTTCATTAGGGCTCTCTTCCCATGTCTTAGGTTTTACTCACCTGTCTGTGAAAGGATTCCTACAGCTGTCACTAATAGTTTGAGCATCAAGGAAAGGCTATGCGCAGCTTTAAAGGGGTGTCCTTGTAGCATCACTGTGTACCCTGGGGAGGTCTGGAAGTGGTCCTTGCTCCAGGCCTGGCTGCAGTAAACTCAGTGGGTCTGTGTGCTTTGCACAACAGGGCACCACAAAGGGCTGCCAAGGCCCAGCTGGCTCAGAGCACACTGCCTCAGCACAGCCCTGCCACACTGTGCCTCTGTCCCCTGAGCCCCACCACACTCACAGGGCATTGGAGAAATCCTGCCCTGCACCGGGCTCACTTGTCTTCTCAGTGTTCAGCACCAGCTGAGGACAGATCTATGCTTCGCTTTGCTTTGCTCTTCCTCTGTTTATTCCTAAGCCAACCAAAACACTCTTTGAGCTGCAGAGCAAGTCACCTATGACATGGGACCCTTATTTTTGAGCTAGGGGTGAACTAAAGACATGAGTCTACCACATCATCTGTGGAACATGCTGGTGGCAGATGGTATATAAACATTTGTTTTCTTATTACTCAAGAAGGGAAAACAGTTGGGAAAGCAAAAGTTTCTTCATTTTTTTTTCAAAAATTTAAGTTAATGAATGGAAAAAATCAACAAACTTCTGAAATTCTTTTTGATAAACAGGATTTTGTCTTAAAAAAAAAAGAAAAAGAGGGACTTGGCAGGGTTGAAGTCTGCTATTTTTCATTAGGACAAGATGATGGTATGGCAGGAATGCAGGACAGAGTGGTGCAGATGTGTGAAAGCATTTAGGAAAAGGCACCCAGGGATTAGAGAAGTGCCTGTTCTCAAAATGGGTTGATCTGAGGTAAAGGAAACCTTTGGGATAGGAAGATAGTAAAACCCTCCCCCGTCCCTTTTATAGTGGATATAAACAGTTTTATGGTATTTCCACCAAACAGAAGAAGGGGGTAAGGAAAAAAAAAAAAAAAAAAAAAAAAAGAAAGATTTCTGCAACACACACATGTTCCCCATTAATTAGGACTGCTGTTAACAACACGTTGCGCCAGAGCTGCCAAGAACTGTCGGACGAAGGACAGGGAAGCCCAGAGCGGAGGCTGCGCTGCCCCCCGGGGCCGCCCGCCCGGCCCGAGCCCGTCCCGGCTCCGCGCTGGGTCCGCGCCCCGCAGGGCCCGGGCAGCCGGGCTGGGGCAGGGAGAAATGCCCGGCTGCACAGGCAGCCCCTGTTTGAACGTGAATTCCTCCCCCCCACACACTCCACTTCAGCTACAGACATTTTCCACAGAAATTCTGGCTATGTTCGCTTTTGGTTGAGACTTCGGGACTATTTTTGGCTTTTTTAAAACATACTTAGGGGAGGCGCCTTCTACTTTTATTCACATAAGGATCCTTATTTTTATGTATTAAGGGACATGGAAAGAGGAGGGGAGGCAGGGTGAGGGGAGAGCTGATTTATGCTTTCATTCAGCTGTACGACAACAACAACAACACAAATCTACATGCAAGCTGCCTTTCCTCCTCAGCAGGCTCCAGACACTCTGCTCTTTGCTGTAGCGGAGATCACCCCTAGCATCCCAGTTTTCTCAAGCCACCACTGGGACAGAGAGCTGACCGCTGGATCGTAAGCATCTCTCACCTTCGCACCTCCTTGCAGGCACTTCAAGGGCTGGGAGCAGCTTTATCCTCTTCCTATCAGATCCTCTCCTCTCAGCTCCTTCCTGAACTACTCCCCTTTTTCCAGTTCCCTGAGTGCTGGTCTGGATTCACCAGTCGATGTGACCAAGGTTGCACACTGGACTGACTCATGTTAGGGTTAAAGCAGGGTCCTGAACTATTTTTTCTTCTTTGAACAAATGTAGGAAATAGTGTTGCAACAGTGCAGTAAAGTTCACTGCAGGATCTTGAAGGAGGGGGAAATGATTGCATTTTAAAGTAAAAATTATTTCCCCACATTTGTATACTCACCGTGTCCAAGCAGCCAGGCCATCAGCAGGCATCAAGATGTGTGTTCCAAGTGCCCATCCAGGATCCCTTGCGAGGACATGAAGCAGGAGAGACACCAGCTATCCACCAGCAAGTCTCCTTGACTCCTTGGAGGTTGGTGATGATTTGCTTGTTTTGGATCTTCCTTTATGTACTGTTTAGGAGCAGACAGGGATTAGCCTCTCCACCCTGTCCCACCTCAGTGAGTCATCCAAATGTACTCACTGTCCTTAGGCTCTCGATCAGGGCATCCTGGGAAGCTGCACTAGATATGTTGAGTGGCTAATCGAGAAGGCTTTTGCAGCTCTTCTGCTGCTGCCTCCACACCAGGCACCTGCTTCAGCCTCACTCAGACCAAGGAATACCTTAGCTACAGGTCTCTATAGCAGGAGCAGCCTGCTATGGAGAAAGGGGAGAGCTGAAGATTTCTGTCTTTTCCAATAGCTGCTTTGCCAATGCCCATGAGCTGGAGGCATTTCTGTACAAACTCCAGCCCTCTGACTGCTGGGATGCAGGACTCCATGGCTGTGTACCTGTATCTCACAAGTTGGGCCGAGCAAAACATCTAAAGCACAAGACCTATCTGTGGTAAAAAATTTGGGATACTAGGATGCAATGCGATTCTCATTCTTCCTTTCAGATCCCTAAAATGCTGCTGTTGGAACTTCAGCCTTGCAGTTTTGTGAGGCTTTATAGCTACAGTGATGCACATGGTCCTATGCCAAAAAAAAAATTAACTACATATATTTAACTACATATATTCAACTGCATATATTCAACATCATCTCTACAAATATGATCTGAGGAAATCCCTATAACTGCTGTCTAAAGCCCTAGTGACTTGTTCTTCAAAGAATAGTCCTTTCAGGCAGGCAAGAAAACATTCTGGTCTAGATTTTCAAGAGCAGGTAGTGGTTTGAGTGGGTTCCCTATTACCTATCCAAAGGACACTATTTTCATATTATGTTGGGTGCCTTCCTGCTAACAGCTTTCCTCCTAGGCACCTTGAACCAAGAGTGGAAAAAGCCACCAGAACCACAAGGATTTCTGAATTACTGGAGCAGACTGGACATGTTTCTAGGTTGTAATTTAATGGGAACCATTTGACAGTGTGAATAAAGAACCACTGAATCTCAGGGCACTTTGGGAGAGCTCCTCAGATTGCCTGTTCAGATGCATGAGAGATAAGGGGAATGTTAAGACTGAATTTCAAAAGGGCACCACAGTGCTGTTTTGTAGAACATATGCTAAGGTTTTTGATTAAAATAGTTCAGTTTGGGATAGTTTATATTTTTAGAAATAGAAATAATTTCTGTAGAAAGTTAACAATTTTTTCTCTTATATACAACTAATCAATTAATTTTAAAACTTCTTCTTTTTCAGAAAAGAGCAACCTCTGTGAAAATTTTCAAATATCACTTCAAATACCCCTTCTAATGACATTTGAAAATCTAGTTTCCCCTTTGGGGCACATTGAAAGAATCAACAATAGTAACAGTTTGATGTCTGCCTTGTTTCAATCCAGCGGGGTGGGGGGGGAGGGAGGTTTGGCAGAAAGTATTATTGTCATGTGGGAGTCTCAGAAATGAGTTGTCTCCTGGCTAATATTCTTCCACTGCAATGGTAAGTCAAATAGGCTAGTAGCCACGGCAACAGCACAAAATTCTTAACTATTGCTATGGTTATTTCACATCACTTTGGGGCTACCCCAGTTCATGGCGTTATCACTCAAGACATTATTTCATAGTGATTTCATTAATTGAGTGCAATTTGATATATGAATAACACCCACATTCAGTTTAACAGAGGTCATGTTAACTGCACTTCTGCCTGAAAGTGAAGACAACTCAAGCAAAAACAATGCTACAGTTTTAAAATAAATACAGAGACTGACTAGAGTTCCTAGGTGCAGACCAGCTGTGTGATATCTCTCCTTTATCTCACCTACAGTACATATCTTCCTAAGGAGGATTTGGGGAAAAAGGTGGGGCCTACAGCATTCCCAACCCCACACCTCTCATGAACCCTGCAAGGAGGGCTGAACTGGGGGAAGGCATGACATGTGAGCAGTCAGTGAGAATAAAACCTGACAAAATTAGGAGCAACAGCCCAACTACCACCTGTAAAAGTCCATCAGCTTCCTAAGTATCGTAATTTGATGTGCATAACTTGAAGAAGTTAAAAAAACATTGCCAGCCCTGAACAGTTTAGGAACACTTCCTAGTCAGATAATCCAAAGAAAGGACAGAGGTAACCACACCCATAGCTGATGGAGTAACTGGACAGTGGACAGATAAAAAACCAGAAGCAAAATGACAAAAAGAGCCCAAGTTTCCAGGACACCATATTGCAAAGCCTCACCATTGATTTACTGGAGCATGGTCTCCTGTGTAGTATCAGCAAGACAGCAAATCCATGGCACTTCTTGAAGATGTTTCCAATAAAAGTTTTCCTGTCCAATGGCACTGATACCCAAGAAAGCCACAACACCCCTGAGCTGGTGTTCTGTGCCAGTGCTGCACAGCTGATCAAACAACAGGAGATCCCTGGTTTCTCTCCTATGTTCATTTGTATTGCCATTCCCTACTCTTCGAAAACTTACACAAGGTTTCCCAAAGCAAACCTTTGGAGGGCCATGTGTCCCCCTCCAGTGTCAAGTTATGTAATTTGACTGTAATATCTGGAAAGCAAGAAAACCCAGCCAGCCAACCAAAAAAACCCCCAAAAACCAGTAATAAACAACAGCAAATTCAAAAGGCTTCAAAAGACCCATTTTTCAGAAAATTGAATAATGATGTATTCTGCAAAGACAAACCCTTTAAAGTGCTTCTGGTTTCAGAAATATTTTAAAAACCCCAGTGTTCCTATTGCTTTCCAGAGTTATCTGAATTCCTTCAAAAGCCCACTCAAGGTTAAAGAAGTAAAACAATGTTATTCTAATGGAACAAAGCTTTTTTTTTTTTTTTTTATTGCAAGATTTGAAATACAGTTGCAAAAGAAGAGCTAGAAAACCAGAAAGATTCAAGTTTAAACTTTATCTTGCGTAAATTTTTTGCTTTTTTGTCCCCTGGGTTTTTTTCTGAGGTGCTCCTCCTCCAGAGAGCTGCTTCAAAGAAGCTCTCAAAACCCCCCCATTTTTTCTCCACTACTGTTTTATTCTGCAGCCTTGCTTTAGCAGCTTGAGAATATGCAGGGCAGGGATTTTTCTACCTAAGCCCATCATTTTGTTTAGGAAGCCACAGAAACTGCAGCGAGCAGCTCATCACTTTATAAACATACTAACCGTATGCTCTAGAGATCATTTCTGTGTACAAACAGTTTCAGTCCAGTTTCAGCTACTGCAATTTCTCTGATAACAACTTGCCATGTTTACATCCATCTGAAACATTAAAACCCCCTGGGGAACAGTGTGGGTCCTTGATTATTTATCTGTTTGATCGACCTGAACAAGCTACTCGCAGTATTTTCGAAAGGCTGACTTCTGGGCAGCTGCAACACCAGGGGGGTTGGTGTTACTCGTCCTTCTGTCCTCGGCTGCCTAATCTCCCTGCCTGCTCCTTAGTGAAGATGTTAATTCAGAGCAGAGCTGGCAGCGGTCCCCCTGCTGCCCCAGGGGGTTCCTCCTAGCAGTATGCAGGCAGTCATTAGTCTCTGACTATCGTCTGTCAGGCAGCCCAAGCCACTGGGCCCCGTTCAAGCCAAGCAGGGATGTCACATCATGCGAAGTCATGCCATGAAATAACAGTAGAAATAACTTAACGTTTTAAATCCCTGAGGGCAGCTACCCCATCAGGCTGGCAGAGTGGAGCACAACAACACAATGCTAAAGCACAACAAACCGTGCTGGGGTCTTCTTGCACGGGAGGGAAATGGCTTAACACCAAACAACAGAGGAACAAAGAAGGGCTTGAGCCAGGTTCAGCCTAAGCCATTTTTATGCACCTAACTGATCTGCCTAATTCAAAGCCTCTCCTACATAGGAGGCTAACACACCTTAGCTGTCAGGAGGTGGGACAGGTACAGCCAAGGGTCACCTGGATCCCAGAGGGGGATAAACCACTTTGTAACGGTGGCTCTTTCTTTTCAGTGACTACAAGGATCTTGGGGATTTTGTGGCATGGAGGGTGCTAATCAGAGTACTCTAGGCATTCTAATATTTTAGAAAAATAGCTTGCATGCACCACAAGGGCATGCCCTTCACCGTGCTAGTGCTGTGAGGAGGGTCACACAGAAAGACATACCCTTTGAGAAGGGAATACATGACAGTAAGAGGAAAACAGGAAAAAAATGTAACTTGGAACAAGCGTAAAAAAAATTTCCAATAAAATAGCATTTTCCCCTCAAAACGAATTTTTCCACAGTCTATAGGGTTTCAAAAGAAAACTGGACACTCTTGAAAAAGGATTTTCTGGTAGCAAACCGTTTCTGTAAAAATGTGGACATAGCTCTCCCAGGGATCAGGATGATTCAGTGCTGCTGGAAATATTTAGTAGTTATCCGTAGTGAGATGGCAATATTTTGGTTATTTAGACTTCTGACGAGCATGGATCATTACAAATAGCTTATTATGAGGCATATAAAATGAGGTGGTAACTGGATAACTTGACAACAAATTATTTTCACTATATATAAGTGCATGACAGTCTATATTGGAAAATGATAAATTACACCATTCATGTGCCCTGAATTCACTGTAATCTCTAAAGGGGGGAAAAAATCTAGGTTAAATAATGGGCAACTAAACAGAGACATATGTTCAATGTGCACCACAGATCAGAAAGGCAACGAGATGTTGGAAATCCTGCAACAATAGCTTTCCTCAAGCTGGAGCTGCCAGTTGAAACTGAGACATGCCTACACTTCTTTTTGCCTGATAAATCCTCTAAAATATCCATCTCTCCTTCCACTCCAATGAGGCATGAAGTTGGTAGCACCACAGAAAGCGTTGCTTTGATTTGCATGCTGCCATGCATGGCACTGGCAGCTCCTCCCTGTGCCGCACATCCCCTGCTGTGACTCCTGCCCTTCATCTGAGGCTGCTCTGCAAACTGCCAGGCACTCATGGGTGGGAATGCAGATGTGTGATCACCTCTGATGAAACCATCCACATCACCTGTGTGCACTACTTGTGTTTGGGAGGAAAGGGTGAGGAGCTGACCCCTGGAGAAGGAGGGGTTTTGCTGCCCTTGGAGGCAGCACTGTAGGATGATGCTAGAGGCAGATGCCGTCCAGATTGTTGGGGAGGCACTGGGAGAGGTGGCTCCTCCAAAACCAACCCAAGCTGATGGAACACCTCACAATTTTCTCTCTCCATGCCTTCCTGCCCAGGTGCACCTCTGGGGTGTCCGTGCAGGCGGAGGGTGGGCTCCAAACAGGGGAGGCACGGGCAGAGGAGCTGCCCGAGGGGCCGGCTGGGCAGTGCAGGACGGGGTGAGCCAGCCCTGAGATGCATGCGTGGCTCTGGCCCGGCATTTCATCTGTGCAGGAGGGGGGCTGGCGGCGGCAGGCGAGCCAAGTCAGAGCATAGCCAAGCGAGAATGTTCTGGCAGCCCTTCCTGGCAGCCTGAGCAAAGTTATTTATCACTTTGTGCATTTTCCTTCTCATCTGTGTACAGCCGGCTCCAATGGCTCAGCTTGCATTTTGCCTTCCAGAGCCAAGCCAGTCCCTTGGCTCTGCTCGGTCTTGGCTGTCCATTCACACCTTCTGTCTCCTCCAGCTCTTCCTGGAGTAGCTCAGGATTGCAAATTAGGAGTAGGTGTCTATAGCCAGGGAAGAGATCGAAGCATCAGCAACCCACACCGATGGCAAAGAGCACATCTCTCCCAGGGAGGGAGAACACCAAGCTGCTGTTTACTGGGGCTGAGGAGTTGTGCACAGTTTGTGCTGCTCCCAGGCAGCCTCTGCTGGGGAGCTCCAGTGCCTGCCGGCAGCTATGAGACATTTTCTTTTATTTATTTTAAGGATTGTGCCTTTGCGCTGACTTTTTCCAAATTGGTGGATGTAACAACAGAGAATTTGCAGCAAAATTTTCCAGTCCTATGGACACTTTTCTTTTCCATACTGCTCATGAATTTTGCCAAAATGTCTCACAAGGGTGCCTAAATTGGAATTGAAAATAATAGCTGCATTCAGATATTTATGAGGCTCACATTCGCTCTTGATAAGGGCGCACCACACTCTTCTAAACACTGAGCATTGCAAAAGCAGATCAATACTAACTCCATTACACCTTGCATCATCAAAAGCCTGGACAATAGCTTCAGGACTTTGCCTAAAGGAAGAACCCCTGAATTTAGCTGTCATTTCTCTCCCCCTCCCTGAGCTGCCCCTGCAGTTTTGTCTGGGGCTGCTGAATTCAGTGCCAGAGTAACAGCAGGACTGCATTTGACCTTGCCAAGTTTCAGGCAGTGAAAAGATTTACGTTTTTCTGCCGGATGTCACACTCTAGAAGATGCTAGATAATTCCCAGTCTCTGCAAGGCCAGATCTTGACTACCTTCTAGCCACCCTGGTTCCAGCAGGGCAAAACCTCCTACTGTTCTGAGCACACACGTTTTTGTTTTTAAATCGTTCTGATCAGATGGTGGAAGGATATAAAACAAGGCAAAGTGAGGGTGAAGGGGGCACCTGGTCTGCAGTGGATTCCCAGAAGCACTCATGACAACAAAATGTGTTGAACAGCAACTTCCCATCATGAGCCCCTGATTTTCACATCCTGAGAACTTTCCAAAATTGGGCTGCAATTTCTCAGATTTGGTCTCTGCCTGAAGGTAGAAGAGGAAGTTGAGTAAAATCCCTTCAGACCTTCTGAAATGAGGAGAGAATGAAAAATTGCATTTTCTTATTGTAATAAAAATTCTAACCATTTTTTTCTCTGTAAAAGGCCACATCAAGCTGCTTGGAATTTGAAACTTGGTGTGGGTATAGCTCTCATTACAAGCCAGATTCAAAGCAAGCTGAGGTCAATAACTGTCTCTCCCTTGATTTTGCCTGCCTCTGAAGAAGACCCTAGAGCTAGGTAAACAAATCGTAGAGAAAATCGTTCAGAACAGTTGTGCCTATTTTCTACTTGGGAGTTGCCTGGGAACAAGCTCAGTTTATTTGCAATGTGTCTAGGGTTTAGATGTATTCACCAAAGCCCAGCTTTTCTCCATCCTCCTCAATTTTTATTTTAGAACCTTGCTCCATGAATAATCTCCTCGAAGAACATATCCACCAGCAGATGAAAGGACATCTTTAGGTAAAGAACTTGTAACTAAATCATTTCTACACCTATTTTTTTTTTTTTATAGATGGGTCACAAGCGGATGATTTGTCAGTATTATGCATCCCTCGTGCACACCCCAGCGTATCTGAGGTCCTGGAAGCTGCTCACATTTCAGTGTGCTGCAAGGTAGAGAGCAGAGAAGCCCTTGGTGGATTGGGAACTGACCTCCACATCTCCCTGCTGCTCCAGCTTCGGGACCATCCTTTCTCTTGGCATCGGAGCTCAGAGGTCTTTCTTTGTTAAATTCTACTTCAATTGGTTTAATTCTGTTTTCTTGCTGGAAGAGGATTTAGTAAAACAAACAAAACATCTTACCAATGTGAATATTCACAATTAATGACAAAACTCTGAAACAGGAAGGTCATTTCTTGGGGAGGGAGACTGGTATTATTTTGAATGAAGGGAAGAGTGCAAAGATCTTGCAATATTTGCTGTAAATGGGTTGTTATGGTGAACATTCCTGTCAGCAAGTTCATTAGCTCAGAGATCCACGAGTGAACAGAGACCAAAAAATATGTTTAAAAATTCAAGAACAGATTAGTGGACAATATTTTGCAATCTTTGTCTAGCTCTGCTTCTCACTGAGAATTAGTAACTTTACTCCAGGCCAGATTCAAATAATCTTACTCATGCAGAGCAGCACTGTGTTTTATGAGTAACCCCAGTGACATTTAGGGCTGTATTTTGGAATAAGATTGGAATCAGAGAAAGACAGTGGGAGGCATGGCTGAATCACCTTGATTAATAAGTGTAAAATGCTTAGTTTTTTATGTGTCTATATAAATAAACATAACAAGAATAAGGAGGGATGTCTGGATTGACAGGCATGTAAGGGAACTGATAAACATCTTTTTGCAATATACAGCAGACTCCTCTGTTAACAGAAAAAGACAACACCCAAAAGTTACTTAATATCAGGAAAAGAGGAATTCACACCTTCAGAAACAATAGAAGATCAAGCCATTTTGTGGGTTTTACTCTCAACAGTTCTGGCTGTTGCCTGTGATATTACATAAGGTCTACACTACTCTCCATAGAAGTGATGGATGAAGTTTTCAGAGCTGCCCAAATGTCTTGAAAGCATGTGGTCCATTTTCCAAAATAATAGGGTCCTTGGGATTCTAAATCCCATTGAATTTCAGCACTTCTGGGAATGGTCTCATTCACTTCTAAATCAGTATGCATTTTCCAGTTTGTTGTGCTCCCCATTTCATTTTATCTCGGGACTCCAGCCATCACCATACATCAATAACAAGATCGTCAGAGGGCAGGATTAAAAAGGAAAGCACGGCTGTGCCCAATTGCTCTGTCAAAATGCCTCCAAGAGCCAACACAGGCTCCTGACATTACCAGTGAGCGAGGAAGGAGCCAATTCAATGCTCGCTGATGTAAAGGAAAAGTCCACTCATTTCTATGGATTTCAGTGAGGCTTGGATCAGGCCCTGGAAGAATAAGGATGACATAAAAATAACATGACATCTGCCAGATTCACCAATATGCTCTGATGTTTTGCCCGGCTCAGTGATGCAAAGCAGATGGGAAGCACTGACAATCCTGGCCCTCTTCAATCAGTTACTCCGTCTCTCGGATTAGTTTTCATCAGGCGTTTTATTCACGACATAAATACATTTATCTCATCAGTGCTTCTGCAAGAGTATTTCAGAAGAAAAATCACCACATTTTAACTTTATCAGAGAAAAGGGGTTTTTTCCCGTATTTTATCACTTGGTGACTACCAATTTTCAACAAGGTTTCTAAGAAGTTTATTATGGAGCCTGTGAATTTTGCTGAACTTATGCAGGGCTTGCAATTAGTTGAGTTTAGTTGTCTTTTTCTTCCATGCCACTTTGGCTCAAGCAGCATGCACAATTGTGCCATTTGACTCTTGCACCATTGAACAGCGCATTGGAACAAATATTCTGCAAAATACAAAGCTTACCTTTAAGTTCAAACCCATGCTTAAATCCCATCAAAGCTATAATAAATAAATACATGTACAGTTCACTGAATCAGTGCCAGAAAATGCATTTAAAAGAATGTACCTTCCTTTGAAAATTACCCTAGTGTCTCTACCCTCTCCTACCCTATTGCTATACAGAAAGGAGTTAAATCCGTTGGGAAATACTTATACACGAGGAGTTTGTGCACTCAGCACCTCAAAAAAAAAAAAAGAAAGGCATTGCCCTGTCTAACATTATATGCCAGGAACAAGCAGTAAAGATGTAATTCAGGCTGAGCTTTCAGTATGCGTGATTATAATAAATATAGGCATTAATAGACATTAAAAGTTGCTGAATGACTGAGAAGCTGAGTAGATTGGATGACGTCCCTCAAAATGAAATAATCTATATTTGGCTGGTAATTCATTTCTTCCGAGATGCTTTCTGCTTGACTCTGCATATATTCCTCATTGCAGAAATAACTTGGGCAATTGCAGTCTGGCTCCAGCCTCAAGCCAGCCAGCCCAGGAGCGAGCATTAATGCTGAAAGACAAGATCCAAGTTTCATACTCCCACCATACACTTCTCCATGAAAATGTCCCAAACTATTCAGATAACAGCTGCTGTGCTGCTCAGAGCCTGCTCCCTGGCATAAGGACCTGACCACAATCACACCACAGAAGGGTCAAATTGGCCCCAAGTGTGACAGCCATCCTGCACTTCTGCACCTGTATTTCCCAGGCTTTCCCAGAGCATGTCCTGTTCCTCAGAGCTGAGGGTGGCTTAGGGTGTCTCTGCCCTGGAGTGACAATCTGCTGCCAGCTGTAGCACATCCACCAGTTTTGCCTGCAGTGCCAACAGTGCTTGAGCACACAAAGGGAGGAGAGACAGCATAGAAATAGAAATGCACAAGATCGGGTACAACCCATGCTCAAGTCTGGGTTACCTCATATTAGGTAACTTTAGGTAACTTTACAATGATCACTCACATCTTAGAGGTGAAGACCACACTGCAGAAGGATGGGTGAGGCACTAAGACAAACCTGCCACACACACTTGGGCCAAACAACTTACAGTGAAACTCTATTCCTGGCTGCAGCTAAGATCCTGCTGACTTACAAAGGAAAACAATTAACCCTGTGTGCCCAAATTCTTCCTCTGAAATATATCACTTGTCATCCCTCTGGACTGTAAAAGATTCAAGGCAGGAACTGTCTCTGTATGAGCACAGTATTGTCAAGTCCCAGCCACAGGTGAAGTGTTACACTCTTCTTCCTTCAGACTGAGCTGCAATTTTGCCAGGTCTACTTTTGTCTTATTGCTCCTAACATTATAGTGCTTTGCCACTATTCCTCTCTCTTCCATTCTGTTTATTTGTAGAAAGGAAGAAATGTCACAGAATAATGGGTTTATGCTGCTACATAAAGGCTAAGCCAGAGTCAAGATATTACTGGAACAAATGCACAAATTATTAGTGAGACAGAGACGAAATGTTTATTTTCCTGTTGGGCAAAGTGATGATGAGATCATGTCCTATCGCAGTGCATTTCTACTCTACTACAGCAGTACCACACCTAGACCAAATCAACCAGTAGCAGTTCTGCTCCCCAGTCTTTTGGGCAGATTTGAAAGTCCTAGACTTGGATATTTCATACAAGATGTAAAGCAGGTGAAAAAAAAAGTTTGAAATACAATGGAGCTGCCCTTAATGAGCCACCAGAGTGTCCCTTTCCTGCACGAACAGCAGACAATTGGCAAGGGGCCAGGACGGAGCAGCTCTGTGTAAGTTAACAGCATTGTTACCAACTCTAGGAACTCACCAGTCCTGAGGGCATCCCGTGATTTCCCATCTGATCTACAGAAATCTCCCTTGTGGGAGACCTTCCACCATTCCTGGTCCCACTCCTGGGCACTATGGAGAAACAAGAAAAGCTTCAGAAAAACATCTCTATGTGACCACTATGCTGTGATCTCTGCTCAATTTGAAAGCAAGTCCTCAGTCCCAGAGGCCTCATTTACTCCTGCTTCATCCCCTAGCCCAGCCATACATATCTATCTTGTTTATTTTTGGAGGCAGAATATATTTTACATGTCTTGAGTGACCTTTGGTGAAACAGTCTTCCTCCAAGGTTTCCCCATCCAGACAGGACTATAAAACAACTGCCCTGTTTTCCACAATGACTCTGCCCAACAGCAAGTAAAGCACAATCAGGAGATTATTCAAAAAGTCTCAGAAACAGTCACTGGAGTAGATTTCACAGGCAGCAATGTCAAGACTGTAAAACATGTTTGATGGAGCATTTTACGCTGCTTTAAATTTGGAATTCTTTTGAGAGTGTCTGAGGGTTTTTCAAGAAACAAACACAACCTTCGTCCGCCATGCACATACATGTACACACAAAAAGCTCCTTCATGGAAGAAGCTGGCATCCTGGGGCTCTGATCTCAGCTCACTCCTCAACTTTATCAATCACATTATATAATCAGTGCAGACTGAACAGCATTTGGAAAATGAGTTGGACTGGGTTTTTCTTTTTCCCCTCTGCCCTCCATCTAGTGTACCCACAAAAGAGAGCCTGTAGCTCAGACATGGCCTGGGAAGGATCTAATGAGAGTTCTTACCTCGCTAAAATGAGGTGCTGTGGTGGTATATTAATAGGAGGTTTGGAGAATTCCTTCCCCCAAGGCAGATTCTCAGAATATTTTGAGGTTGTCTCTTTGGAACTGAAAATGAAAGGTAGTTTTGCTGCTTCACAGATTCTTTGCATCCTTTCCTCTCAGTAATCAAGTGAGAGGTAAAACCACCAAGCAGGAGAAAACCCCAAAGGGACAGTCCAAGGTACAATAGCACAACCTGGCAAGAGTGTCAGTGCATCAGGGTAGTGCCTTGGAAAAAACTGTCCCCCCAAGCCAGCCCCAGCAGTTCCACTTTCACCTCCGGCTCCCTGGAGTTACCAAACCTAAACCACCACACTTCCTTGCTGGAGAATCCAGCAGCCAAATGTCCTTTCTCTATCTCCACGACATTTTCTCAGGAAAACCAAAATAAATTGGCTGCAGACAAGAGATGTTTGAGAGTAATTTTCACAGCTCACCCTCACTTCATCCTTCCGCTGCACATCCATCCACAGCCACTTTGAAGCCTTCCTAAACCTCATCACTCAACTTCCTTGGCTTTCCACACTCATGGCTTGGTACAACATTTCCCACACACTCTCCCCTCACTCCAAAAACACAATTTGCTTGAAGTTCAGTGCTCAAGCCTTGTCAATGGCAAGGAGACTAATCACATCACAGCGTTCAATGCTTCATTAGCAGCTTTCACAAACCAGGGATCCCCTTCACTGGGAGCAAAAATGCTCACAGTTTTAATCTGGTGACAGCTGCCTCAAATTATGTACTGCTGTATTAAAACTGACTGCAGGTTGAATTCTCTGCTTAACTCAACTCACCACACATTAACACACAAGTTGACAACCAATACTTAGAATGTGCCCTGTCTGCAAAGCCACCACTGTTACTGTCAGTGTGGGCAGCTGGGTTGTTGCTTGCTGCAGAGCAACACAGACCTCTAGCAATCCCGCTTAGATCTTGCAGTTTATCATACAGAGATATGCGATTACTGCAGACAAAACAAAATCATAGCCAAAACTTCACTTAAAATCTCCAAAAATCCAGACCTTTATTATGCGTCAAAGAAGTTTGTCTAATTCCATTGATTTTAAACACATTCTTTGTTACTTCCTCTCAGCTGGAAGCAGATACGCAGAGGGAAAACCCCTTCTGATATACTCACAGCCTGACCCAAGTTGTTCTTACAAGATTTCCAATTTCTGTTCTGCATCAAAGACATGTATTATCCATGAGCCATTGGCAGGGAGAGAACCCAAGACTTCGAGCAATAAAAACCACAGAGCTGGGGTTTTTTTGCTGTTCAAGTTAAAGGGCTCCAAATGGGGTAAATCCTTACAGCTTCCTCTAGGTGCTAGAAGTGAAAGCCTGAACCACTAACGATACTTTTGACAAGAGGGGAGCTGAATGTATCTAATGAATACATCAGTAAGTTCAGTCACTTTATCACAGAAGTCGTCCCTTGCACTCAGGTCACCAGGAGCAGTCCAAAGTCATGCACACGTATCAAACTGGAGCCTCAAACCACACACAGTCCCTGTGAGGTTGCACTACTGTCATCATTCTGTAAGTAAGAAAAGGTAAGTACACAACTGCAATGGCAGTTTTGAATCTATTTCTCTGGACCAAGGTGAAAATTCCAGCCTTTCAAATGAGTTTATTGTCACAAATCCCCAACAAAGTGGCCTTTTTGCTTGGTGTTTTTGAATTCTTTCCATCTTTGCATACTCTGTGGCTCCCCAGAAGTACCCCCTTCACTCCCAGCACAGCATCCATTTCTGGCAGCTGCTCTGTCTGCACCACCAGGCCACCAAGTCCCCCGCTGCCAGCAGAGAGCCAGTGAGCAGTCATCCAGCTGAGAACCTGCTCAGAGCCAGGGGGACCTAAGCCCAATTCCCAGGTCTGCCATTTCCCTCTCCCTCTCTTCCAACTGGACATCTGTTCTTCAGCTGTATGGACCAGACAGTTCTTCATTTCTCCTGATTTTTTAAAGTACCCATGGAGGTGACAAACTCTTCTATTCCCCACTGTTGTACAGCAGAGGATGAAATGGAATTTTAATGTCAGCTGGAGCCCCTTGGCGCTATTAATAAAAACAACGATAATAACAAGGGAGGTTTGCAAATTAGCAACCCTTGCTACAAACAGTGATACACCCAATTTAGCACAAATCATTGCAGGCTCTTGCCTGCTTAGTGGCTATTTTAATCACTGGTGACTAATGCCTGTGAGGGCTATTCCAGGGTTTGACGTGTCTTAAACACAAGAAAATAGGGAAATCTTGGAGAGAGAGAGAAAAGAGAGGAGAGGAAGAGGGCAAGAAAAGGAATTGGCCAAAGCCAAAGGTTCATCACCAAAAAGCGTTCAGCTCATACCACCCATTTTGCTGCCGTGGCTACTGCATTTGCTGGGGTCACTGACCAATTCCTCCTCTGAATAACAGCATCATTTCTCTTCTTTTGGTGCAAATCTAAGAAAAACAGTCATGCTCTGGAACACAAACAAAGGCTACCTGTCCCTTCCTTGGTTATGGAAATGGAGGTCAGCCTTTTTATTTTCAAAGGGGGCAGAGCTGGAATGCTCCCTGGCACACCACCAAAAAGGAAATATCTGCTTAAATATTTGACAGGAAGAGAAAAAAAAAAGAGAAGAGAGGAAACAATGCAAAGGGGGATGGGGAGAGGGAATTCTTATTTCGTGCAGAGGAAAAGGGCTGCATGGCAAATGAAGCCACAGCTCACCTCTGCTGGGCTGTACTGAGCTTCACCTTCATGAAATGAGCTACTTTTCCTTACACCACTCCACTTATTTTTCTCCCTCCTAGCTTTCTAAGGACTAAAGGGCTTTTCCTAATTGAGGAAAACTGAATAAAAAGCCACCAAGCACCACATCCCTCAGCTAGACATGTGTGTTTACCCAAGACACACTTATCTTTTTTCCTGTGGTAGGTCAAGGCTCACAAGCACTTGAACCCACCTGACAACATCCAGATCACATTAAGCAGCACTCCGGAGAAAAAATAAAACAAAACAAAACAGAAAAACAACTTTCTGAAAATGTTTTGGAAAAAAAAGTTTAATTTAGAAAAAATAAAATTGCAGGGAACAAAAAAGACATTCTTCAGAGCTAAAGGCCAAGACAATGTTTGATAACAGAAGTGATCAAGATAGGATTTGGCCAACAGCATCCAACCATAATTATTTATGTGAAGGCCACCAAAATCATGGAACTGTTTGGATTAGAGAGCTTAAATATCATCTAGTTTCAAACCCTCTGCCACAAACAAGGACACCTTCCACTAAGCCAGGTTGATGTAAGTCCTGTCCAGCTTGGCCTTCAACACTTCCAGGGATCCATAGCTTCTCTAGGCAACCTGTTCCTGTGCCTCACCACCCTCATTGTAAAGAAGTTCTTCCTAATATCTGATTTAAATCTACCCTCTTTCAGCTTAAAACCTTTACTCCTCATAATGTTCCTCATAGAGAGTTCCCCATCTTTCCTGTAGATCTCCTTTTGGTATTGGAAGGTTGCTATCAAATTTCCCCAGAGCCTTATCTTTCCTTCTCCAGGCTAAATAACCCCAACTCCCTCAACCTGTCATCAGAGGAGAGGGGCTACAGCACTCTGGCCTTCTTCACTGCCTCCTCTGGACTCACTCCAGCAGGTCCATCCATGTCTTTCTCACACTGGGGACCCAGGAGCTGAACACAATACTTTGGGTGGTGACCCAGAGAGCAGAGTAGAGAGGGCAATAACCTCCCCTGACCTGCTGGCCACAATTCTTTTAATGTAGCCCAGGATGCTTTCTTGGCTGGAAGTGCACACGGCCAGCTCAGGGCCAGTTTTTCACACACCAGCACCCCCAAGTCCTTCTCTGCAGGGCTGCTCAAAATCCACTCATTGCCCTGTCCAGGCCTTGTCTGGGATTGCCTTGGTCCAGATGCAGAATCTTACACTTGGCCTTGCTGAACTTCATGAGGTTCACATAAGCCCATGTCTCTAATCTCTCAAGGGGCCTCTGGAGAGCATCCCTTACCTCTAAAGTATCAGTAGATGATAGCTTGGTGTCATCAAGAATGACAAGAATGGGAGTCCAAGTCTTCTGCTTTCCTTGGTGTACTCCATAAGACAGACCAGCTCCATAAAATCCTTTTACTCAGGTCATGCCTGAATAGAAAGCCACCCCTGAGTACTCAATACCATTTCCTTCAGTACCTGCTGATTTCACAGCAGCCAAGGAACTCCATGACTTCTCCAGGGCTCAGGGGGTAGAGATACAGCAAAGTAAAAAGCCTGAAATACAAGTATTGCAAACAGTGGGACAAGAGTTAAAAAATGCAGCATTTTGTTCCTGTTCTTTGAGAGCTAATGTGCACTTTAACTTTTAAACAGAAGATGTGGGGAGACTGGCTCAAATCCTCCAGTTTGGCTTCTCCTCTCTATTACACCACTGCAAACATGCATATACTTTGTGGCCCCATAAAACCTTTACATTCACTCAGGTCACTGCAGGTTTAGTTTTACAGTGTTGGAGGCTCCAAACAGGACTGATCATAAACAGCTGCTTCTGTTTTTAACTAAGAGGGGAATCTTTTTGTTTTATTGCTCTGTGGCCACTGAGTACTAGCACTGGAAAGCTAGTCATCCAAGTTGCCTTGGACCTATTTCTCAAAATATGTTGGGTTGGGGTTTTTTTTTTTAGTACATGTTTGTTTACCAGTGTGGCTCCAGATTGTTGGCTAAGATCTGTAGACCCCTGGTGTAACTACAGGAAATATTTCTGAAGTGTTCCTTTTCTGAGAAGTCTGGAGCTTAAATAACCAATCTCTTTCCATGAGGCTTCTGCACCAGCTAGTTGGCTTCTCTCTTCTTTCCCTTCTCCCCACCTCTCTGTCCTCTTAAGCCACAATTTGGTGGTAAAGAAGCTATCACCTCTGTAGGTGTTGGTAGCAAGGAGAATGTCATATGGTGCATAGTGCAAGCCAAACTTTTGCCCTTGCAGCTCTTGAGCTGTTTCACTTGGATTTCTGTTTGTTACTTCCTGTATATTTTTTCTTCAAGCAGTAGATGTGACAGGCTGTCTGCCTGTGCTTGTACTTCACAGATCAGACAGGAACCTCCTAATTGACAAGAGGAAGAACTGGAAATTCTGGGGGTGGCCACAGTTGGCAAAGTTCACACATTCACTGATAATCTCTCCAGGAAAATGTACCCTACAGCTTGTTCTGGCCTGCAACTTGCCAGGTACTCCTGAGTACAGAGTCTTCTGCATCCCTTCATCCTTGACCAGATTTTCAGGAGAACTCAGTGCACTGAGATGCAACATTTGTGGTTTCATAAAAGGATCCTTTGGAAACCTGGCATGTATTTTGTTTCAAAGATGGACTCTCTTGAAGAATCTGGTATTAACAATCACGAAAAATTCTGGAAAAATTACTTCTGCTTCTTTTGACACAAAGTATAGCTTTTGTAGGTACTGCAAGCTCCAGTGCAGCTCTTTCACTGAGGCCTGTGCTCTGCAAGGTGATGACAAAAACTCAAAATATCCTTTTGTCATCCAGAGACATAGGGGTTCCATGTACAGAAATGTATCAAAACCAAGAGGTTCCAGTCCTAACTCAGCTGAACTTTCAAAGCTGCTTGGAAACCTAATTCACATAAAACTTTATGGGAACTGGACATCCAAATTCCCTAGGTGGCTTTGCAAAACACAGCTGTAACTAATTGCTCTGCAGAAAGGTTTGGGGGGAAGATTTTGATCTAGAAAAGGAGAGAGAGATTTCAATGCCAAAAAAGCTTTTGCAATAGATTCTCACATGGAATCCACACAGCCAATTCTGGGCTATCTCGTCAAGGAAATAAATGGAGCCATTTTGTAATACCTAATCCTCTCTCTGTAACTCTTCATGCACCTGCAGAGGTTATAAACTAAGGGGGAGAAAGAATTTCTTTTGCTGAGTTTCTAGTAATCCCTGCTGCTGCAAACTCTGGGGCTGAAAGGTTGAATAAATCAAAACGACTGATGAACAATTCATGCCCAACTCATTCCCATTGAAGAAATTGTCACATTCCATCAGTGAGGCTGGTAAAATCTGTGACCATCTCAACCCTTATCAAGCCTTAATTTCTTCTTCCTGTTTTGGCAATAATTTAACGTTAAAGGTCACAGAGTGAAATGCTCAGTCAGGAAGCTGAGGAGTTCTGATTTAATAACAACATTATTTAGCCCCACGAAGCCCCACTTGGTATTTTCACCTCCTTTGTTCCTTTTCAAGACCATGATCCATCTTCCACTGAAGACAATGGGAGCATTTCCACTGAATTTAATGAGACTTGGATCAGGCCTAAATGTCAGTATTACTCTATTAATATTTATGCTGTTGGAAGTATGTCAGAAAATATACAGGATGTGCAGAGTGGCTGAGTGAGCGATGAGAATCATAAATTTTCCTGACAGTCACTTCTTCACAAATCCTTAACATTTCTAATCTAACCACGGCAGTAATAAACTAGCAGGATTCTAACCTTCTCCTCTTACTGTACAAACCTTTCTCCCACTGTAATCCGTCTGAGTTGGCTCCAGAGTCGAAAAACCATCTGCGTTGCAACTCCCTATCTAGCTCATGTCTAGTCTCTCTTTCTCTCTCACACACATGCATAAGAAACTGAAACTGCTATTTTAGAAGTTGCACATTAAGTGGTCAAAATTAAAAGGTTCTCAAAACGGACAAGCTGCATGGTTTACTGTGTTTAAAGATCCTCAGCTTAGCAATCCTCACAGCCTTCAAAGCAGAGGAGCTGAGCACCCAAACCTGTTACTGCAAGGCTCCCACAAACATGACAAGTGGCAACTGCTCTGAGAAGGTTTCTCCAGGCTGTTTTCCTTGGTGTTTCCTCTCAGCATGAGGAAAGGGCCAAGTAGTGTGGCAACAAGCGGAGCCTGCTGGCTTGCCACGGGAATGCCTGTCACTGCAGGGTGTGTGGCAACCACAGTGGTCAGACCCTCTTCACACAGCTACTCCAACCTCCCTGTTGCTGGAGAAGTGATGGGCAAAGCAGCCCCAGAGGCCTGAAATTTCTGTTTCCTTTGAATAAGTCTCCAGACGGTCGGATTCCTCGCTGCCTCACCGCCCCTTCCCAGCGAGCTGAGCTTGCCTGAGTGGGTGGAGGAATGCGGGCAAGCTCGCAGCATAATAGTCAACTGACCACCAGAGCTGTAGAGTAAGGTCACTGGGGAAAAACAGCCATTGAAGAATGTGGCTGAGCTATGCCCCAGCTATGCAGGAGGAGGCTTTGTCTCCTTTGGCATGCTGAGCCTGACCAGGGCCACAGACAGGATGGCACTGAGAAACAGGCAGGAGCTGCTCCAAAGGCATGACCTGGAAGGGATGGCTGCCAGTTATGTTTGTAGGACATCACCTCCTAACTCTGCTTAGCTGCCTGGTCTAGAACTGAAGCGTAGCATGAGAAAACATGGAAATGATATACAAATTCGGTAGGCAGAACATAAAAAGGTTAATAAAAGGTAGTTCTGTGGTACTCTTGGAGATTCACTGCTCCCAGTAGGCAGATTAACTCACTGCAGATTAAGAAATACACTCCATGCTAAGGGGCTAAATCAGCATGGTTGAGGTGGAGAGGCACCTTTTGAGGGCATCAATCCACTCTGCTCAAACAGAGTCACCTTGAGCAGGTTGTCCAGACCAATACAGTGAACTTTGAGAGATAGCTGTTCAAAGTGAGAAGCTTCTTTTGTATCTGAGTGGCGATCTGTTCCTAGGGACAGTGTCCTCAGGTCCTGTCAAGCCAGCAGCCCAACTCCTCAGCTTGAGCCTATCAATCCAAAACCTCAAATCTGAAGGATCCGTTCCTTGAGGGACATTTTTGTCAGTGCAAACATGATCATTCTCACCATTTCTCATGTTGCTAAACAGCAGTGTATGCAAAACCAAAATCTAAGCATTGAGGCTGGAATTTTCCTCGAATCATAAAAGATTTCAGACACCAAAAGTCCTGACATGCTGGGCAGCTCGCACCAGTATGGTCCCTTTGAACTTCCCACAAAACCAGCTTCTGCAACGTTACTTTTAATTTCTGAAAATATAACAGAGCAATCAGTTCCACAGTGCCTTTGGACTGGTGTTTTATCACTCTGGTGATGGGTGAAAGGGCAGGAAGCAGAGGGACAGGATGGAATTTTGAGCACGACCCAAGCCCTGCCAGGACACAGGGGAGGAACACTTTCCGAAAAAAGAGAAGCTTTGCCATGGGGGAAGTGGACTGCCTTGCCTCCATATCCTGTGGATCCAAACTTCCCCCTGAGCGTGACATCTTTTATGAAAATATGCATGCAGACTTCTCCAAACTGCTTCCCGCTCCACTCTGGCAGAAGGGCCAGTTCTTGACAGTCCGAGATTTTAACAAAAAATAGGTTTAGCCCTGCCACTCAAACCATGTTAGTGCAGTGGAACCGAGGGAAGAATCATGCCTAATATTACATTTTGGCTGGAGATTTCCTGTGGAGATCTTTGACACAAAGAAAATAAAGTGTTTGATGAGATGAGATGTGTCACAGAAAGTATCAGCTATCCTGATTGCTTGAAACTGAAGATTCAAATAATGGCAAAAAACCCCACAATCGTTCATATCATCCGGGCATGAAGTTTTTCATTCTTTCCTCTACAGAGCCAGCATATCCTTTAGGAAAAGGATCTCAGACTAGTCTTCTTCACTGTATATCTCTTAAAATATACTGGTGCTTCACAAAAGCAGGTTTTGTCTTTTTCCTCTTTTTTTCCTTCAAAATTGCCATTTTATGGATCTAACTTTGGAGCACCTTGCAAGGGCTTGACTCAGAAAGCATAAAAAGCACTTCAGCAGTCTTGGCTAAAACTAATTCAAATTTTGACGTGTGCTTATGTGACTGGGGTTAGTATTTCAGGTACTAGAAAAGTTCATCATTTAGGAACGCACAAAGCTCTTGCCAGGCCTGAAATTGTAGCAAAACTTCCAATTCAAGGAATTTGGCCCAGTTTACAAACTTGCATTGAGACAAACTCAACATTTACAATCACTCTGGGCCACCAGTAGCTCTTTCGGGCACTTTTTTTTTGTTAGGAAACATAACATGCTAGGAATTTAAACAAAGGTGGTGTATCAGCAAATGACTCTCACACAGTGTGATCTCATCTCCAAGCCATGCAACATTTGGGAACAGGAGTGAAGTTTCTTGTCCTTTAGCAACAGACCAACATAGTAGACAATAGCTAAAATACCCATACAGTTTAAAACACAAATATATCTTCTCAAACCTGCCACCTCCCTTCCTTTTCCACGCCACAGAAGATAAAAGTGGACTATTTATCATCTAATAAAAGTTATGTGAAGCAGAAGGAGGTACTTGGGTAATCATTTTTGATTTAGACATGCAGGCAAATACCACAGAATTTTTCAAACATTAACTTGATGAGAGTATCACCAGGATCATCATAAGCTCAGTTACAACCTGGAAAAGATTTTGAGGAGTTCTTAGAAGTACATGGCCGCAAGGACTCTTGATCAGGAAGAGCAAGCAAATTCAAGCCTGGATGCACATCAGGAGTGTGAGCCGGTGATCCAGTTTCACTCCTCAGCCTGCATTTGATGTTTTAAACCTTTCAAACCAGGGATTATCTCTTACTGTGTATGAGATGCAAAGCACCCAAGAACAAGGGGACCTGATCTCTGGGCATTTTAAAATCTATTGTAATACCGGTCCAAAAAAAAAAAAAGTTTTCCAGTTTTCCCTGCTTTTTCTGAGACTGCTTCAATTTGAGACTTGACCTGGGATAAACAGAGGTTCAGGGAAATAACACCAATAAGAAAAAAAAGCAGAAGATCTAATGAAACATGGTATCCTTGGTATGTTTGCTGAGCCCAGGAGGCTTTTCCCAAGAGTTTTTTCCTAACAACTTCTGTCTATGATTTTTCGTGTCCAAGTTCTGAGATTAGCGCCCATTAGAGGGAAATGTCTCCTCACCAGCTCTAAATTTCATTATATCTGTAGAAATTGGATTATCTTTGAAATCTCTACTGCCTTCACAAATTAGGATGGAACCAGCTAAAGAGTCCTTAGGAAGGAGATAGAAGAGCAAACAGGATCACAAGGTCATGCGCAATACACATTCACATTAGACTTATTTCCTTAGAAAACTGGCAGCAAAAACATGCAAAATACTTTCTCGGGTCTTGGATGCTGGAATTAGATCTGCTCTGCTTGCTTGCATCCACCACCCCAAGTGACAGGGTTATGAACATGCCCACTAATGCACGTTGCTATGAGTTGTGCCTGGTTATCTCCTTCAGAAAGGGGATCAGGCCCTTGATCAAAAATCTGAGGTAGATATAGAAAATAAAGAGTGGCCTTACTGAGCCAGACTGAAAGTTCATCTAACTGGGTATCTTGTTTCTAGAAGTGACCACAAAAGGAGGAATGAAGTTCAGCAGAGAGATTTGGTACTTTTCTCCAGTGTTCACTTCCAACAATTTTTACTCAGAAACTTCTTACGAATGACATCACTACACATACAGCAATCTCTACAGATATCTCTTCAATTAGCTTTTGTTAACTTGTAATTCAGAGAAGTTTGCTGTGATGTGAAGTTTTGCTGTGTTTCCTGAAGACATGGGCCATGTCTCCTGCAATGTACCACAGGAGAAAAATCCCAGAGGCAGCACAGAGCAAAGCATCTTTAACAACCCTAAAAAGCTGGACTGGGCTAGAAAGCATTAAGCCTACACAGTTTTTCAGACACTTGACAATTTATGAAGATGTGAATAGGTGCTGCCCTTTTGTATTTAAATTCTCTCTCTGGATTAGACAAACTATAGCAGCTAAAGGATTCTCATCCCAGTGTAGCCTGCACCTACAAAGGGTTTTCCTGGCACAACCAAGCTGTTCGAAACTGCGACTGCCTGCTGTACTGCAACTCACAAAACCAAGCACGTAAACCTCTGGAGTGGAGACCTGGCTGTTGTTCAGCCACAAAGCAGAAATGAGCTCTGAGCACCTACATTTGCTTTTTGCTTGTTTTCCACAAGCTTCTCCCCAGACAGGGCTCTGACCCAGTTCTCACTGAAGCCCACAAAGGCAGCCGAGCGGCTCTAGGAGATGGAAGGCACCCAGCGCCTGCCGGAGTGAAATGCCATCCCCTGTCTCACAGCTCCAGGCCTCCTGCCCCTGCAGCTCAAAGCCACCCTGACTCCTGCATTCCCCCCCGGCTTAGCAGGATGACCAGCGCCAGCCCTGGCACATACAAAGCTGCTCAAATCCAATGTCACCACTCACGCAGGGCATGATTGCCGCCATCCCCTGGCACCCTGACCTCCCCCTCCCAGCCAGCCACAAGAGCATGCCACGTCTTGTGCCCACATTTTCTTTCCTAAGGAAGCCCTCAGGGGCTTCTTTGGCGCAGTCCACACTGGTAGTGAACAGCTCCCTTTGGCTTCCATGTTTACATCCTTGTGGTTGTTAATTTGAGAGAAGCCTTTTATTTTAGACACACACACACACCCCAACTCCCTCTGCAGGGGGGGGGAAATGTGACCTTTAAGATTGTTTATACCAATCAACAAGAAGCCCTCATGCTGCCGGATTCCAAGAAACACGAGACTGTCTTGGAGCTTGGAAGAGGGAGGGGAGCACGGGCAGGAGAGGGAGCAATCAAGGTCAGGAGTTCACAGACAGGATAAAGCAGAAGGCAGGATGAGCAGGAGAAGTGGCAGGGCATGCCCTCTCCATTCAGAGAGGCAAAGCAAGCGCTGGCAGCTCCATCCACCATGTGCGGCACACTGGCATCCTGGGGCAGGGAGCCGACATCCCAAGGCAGGAATGAGCTGGTTGGGGCAGCCTTGCAGAATGAGGGTGGTCATTTCTTCCTCAGAAATGCCTCACGGGTCTTCTGCCAGCCTTGCAGCATTTCACTGAGGACCAAGAGAGATCCAGGATGAGGAGAAATTATTGCAGTCCAGTTTTGTACTCTGGTGCCCGCTGTGATGAATAAAGTGTTTTTGACAAGACAAGGAGAAAGATTAAAATATTTTCCCACTGCTCAACACAAAAGTAAATAAATAAGTAAACAGTCAAGCATTCAAATCCAGGAATTTCCTTTCATTGCCAGCATCAGCCTTTAAGGGAGTAGCACCACAAATTTTTTCCTACCATTATACTGAGACGAATTTGAGCTCAAAAATGAGCAAAGGTTGCGGTTTCAGGGATCCAAATTTCAAGTGTCCTAACAGGCAGAGGAAGAACCAGAGTGGCATGAAACCCACGGGTGCCTTGTGCTCAAAATGCCTGAACTGACAGAAAGGAGGACTTGCTTCAACTTCAAAGGCGGTAGCACCACCATCTTAGTAGGTTCAAGACTGAGTCATTGGAGGGAGAAAGAAAAAGGGCAAAGCATCAATAAAATCCATGGGAGCACAAATGCAGTGGGATAGACTGAGATGCTGTGATACAGCACACCACTTCTGGGCAGCTGGCCCAGCTCAAGGCAGGGGTTTTTGGGACAGAGGTACATTTCTTCGTTTGAGTCCTCTCCCCAAACAACACATCACAGTGGTTGTCAAATTCAGCCCCAAGGTTTCTGGCATGAAGTCAGGATTTTGACAATTTCAATGACTTTTCTGTGGTCAGAGCTCTCTATGGTTCTATATAATTATAATTACAGGGCTGTGTCTTGTTCTCATTTACACGTATCTTCTCCATTGGGTTACACAATATAACCAGAGGTGGTATTTGGCCTATACATTTTATTTTGTATGTTTTATGCCCAGATTCATTATTTATGACCCATTAGATACATTTGTTTCTCAATTAATAAACCTCAGAAAATATTTTTAATGAAAGACTGTGGTTTTTTAACAATCATGTCGCTGCTCCTCTAGTAGCACTCGAGGATTAAATAAGACTGTGAGTAGCTGTTAACTAGCAATCGGTTACTGAAACACATGAGGTTTTTGTCTTCCCATTACTGAGGCTAAAGAAACGATGCTTCTACAACCACATTGATATTGCCCATCTGAGTTCTCATTTCAAGGCACATGCTGAATTTGAAACCACCACATGGATTTCTCACCCATACCTTCAGCAACATTGAGCATGCTGTGAAGGAGAAAAGCAGATGGATGTCACAGCTGGCCATGCAGACATCAAACATAATTATCTTTTTTTAAGACAATTAGTTTTTCTTGGTTTTTTTTCTTTTTTCCCCCCTTCTCCTTCTGTTTTCTTAAGCAGTGCTACCGCAGTTTTTCAGTCAGTTAACACAGGGCTTTGACAGCATCTGGGATTTGTGTGCTAGCACAATTACCCCGTGCAAGCCCTGCACAGCTGCACTGCTGGTGGAGTGACAAATGTACTCACTTTCCTTGCTTGAAAAAACTACCAGCAGTCTGTTTGTGAATACGAGCCTGGAGGTAACATTTGTAGGCTAAGGCCAGTCATGTAATCTCTGATACTTCTGTCCACTCCTCTGCCAACATGCTGTCTGCAATCTGAAAGATGCTTCTGTTCTATTCCGACATTGTCTCATCAATGAAGGAGATTTGCAGGAGGGAGAGAGCTGACCTATGAAGCCAACAGTTTCTTGCTCTTCCCTGGGTCCTGTTTTCAATAGAAGTGCTTGGTTTAGGTTATTGTTCCTCCTTTTTCCTCTTCATTCATTCTGGCATTCTGTCCTGCCATGCAATTGGAGCTATTCAACTCAAAGATACAAAGGATTCATGAAAATGCTTAAAGGGCAAGCCGGGCTGCTCATCGACACGGACTGTGTGTCTTGTTTTACACAACTTAGAGAATAGTAGTTCCTCTGAGAAATCATTCTCTGTTCAGATCCTCAGGAAATGTGTCCCAATGGGATACAAATGAAATGCAGATGATTCCTTTTTGGCTACAGATCCAAGGAGGTCCTTGCCACATGGATATCTTTGGTCAGATACCATCTGGTTTCTTCCAGCTCAAGAGTTACTCCTACCTGCCCAGGTCTGTAAGCATCACCTGTGCTTCCTCTGACTGCTGCACTACCAAGACAGCAAGGGAAACCTGGCATCACTTCCTGGGTTTTAAGATCCAATTTTCAAAAACCTTTGAAAGTCACAGTAGTTCTAGGAGTCAGCTCATCCTCACAAATGAAAATGCAGATTCAGCCTGCCTAAATATTACCAAACTCCATGTAAGCAGAGTTTCCCATTTGCTGGCAACAGCTCTTCGGAAGTGCCTGTGAAGTAAGAAATACCAGGCACAGAGACTCAGCTGGAAACCAGTGGAAATCTCGTGAATTGTCACTTCTGCTTCCCTTGCTATTTTGACTTCTCTCATAGCATTGGAAAATCAAAAGGAAACAACGTCAAGGAAAGAGCACTCAAATAAACACAGACGTTGACACAGCAAAAATCAGGTTCCTCCTTGTTCCCAAAACACTGAGATACCAAGCCCAGAAGCATAATCTTGCTATTCTGACAGAAACATTTAAAGGAAAATTTTTCTCCATTTCATGATACTTGTCCATCTTATCATGAGACAGCATGTACCCCTATCAGAGAAAGGTTGGGACAGAAAGGTCAAACACTATCTTCCCTTTTACTTGCTACCCCATCCTGAGGCCCCCTTTAATTCAAGCATCAGGAGGAGACACCAGAAAAACTTTGTTATTGAATGAATATTTTGTTGCAAGAACATCTTGCTCACATTCCCTCCTCTATCACAAAAATTACAATCCTAAAGACACCTCCTGAAAGAATCCTGTCTAAACAGAATATAAGTACAAAAAAAAAAAAAAAAAAAAAAAGTAAGCATACTAATACAATTTTCTCAAAAACAGAGTTTAAAATCCCCCAAAAGCAGAACCAGACCAGGGACTTCAGTGCAGAGTTCAGCCCGCTGTTGAGGCTGAAAGCTTTTCACACAACGTAAAGATGGACAGTCAAGTCAAACTAATGTAAAGGCAGATAGATCAGCAGTCTGGTCATGGCCAAAATCTGGTTTAAACCCTGGAAACCAAAATCCACAAAGGACTAAAGCAAAAAATCTAATGATAAATCAAAGCTACCTGATACCTCCCAAGCTCCCTAGCTTGACAATCTTTACAGCCAGTGAAGGGGCTCAGAGCTGTACTTTCTTTGTGGCCATATTCTTAAATGGCCAGTCTAAGAAAAAGAGTTTATTATTCCCAGGCTATGATAAATATCCTAGCTGCAACCACAGCTGTAAAGACACAGTCAGGATTATTTTGGGCATCCATCACCCACCTGACTTGAGCCTTGTGCCTCATCACCCAAGTAGGGGGTGCAAATCTCATTATAACCACCAGAGTGAGTCATGTGCTACAACTTTTGTGCATGTCCATTACATTCAAGAATAACCTCCCAGCTCCTCCCGAGGGAATGGCAGAGATGGATGGACACCTCTCTTTGATCTGGGGAATTCTTCCTCCACCTCCAGTTTGTCTCCAGTTTTCTCCAAGGTCATACTGTCAGGACAGGGATGGCAAACCCCTCCCACCCTTGCATATGAATCTCATCTCCTATCCTCAAAAACCACAGGCTACACATGTTTGCTGTTACTTCCAGATGCGTCCACAACTTGAAAGCAGCTATTTCAGAAGGGAAAAAACCTTTAGAGCTAGTGGAGCTAAGTCCCCCTTCTCCTCCTTTTCTTTCAGCATCAGTCCAGGTCATCAGCTCAGGCAACACCCAGCAGTGCCAGGGGACTCAGTAGCTCCCCATGGAAGCAGCTGCACGCGGATGGATTAGGGACACAATGCAATTCCTCTTCTCCCCATTGCACTTAAAGCCTCAGTCTCAGCTTACTGTCTCAGAATTTAGTCCTAGAGATCCTTGGCTAAAGCCCTGCTAATGGATATCTAACAAGAAGTCATTTTGGTGTCCTTCCCCCTGCTGGAATGAAAGAGAACAATAGAAGCAGTGGCACCGAGGAGCCCTTGATTGCCTGGTCGGAGGCAGCAGCACGCACAGCACTCATGTGTCTCACTGCAGTGTCCTCAGCACGCAGCCCTGGCAGAGGGCTCTGTCCTGCGCGCATCGCCAGCCCCGGGCTCTTCTTCAGTAGCCAGACTGAGGGTGCCTTTTCGGTGGCCGGTCATGGGGATTGTGGTGGGTAAGCACACAATGCCACTTCTGTGTGGTGTTTAATTTCCCCTTGGAGAGGACAAAAGGAGGAGGGAGAAAGGAGACAGCCTGACTCACACCAACACCTGGAGCACCGACTCCAGAGCCAATACTAGAGTGCTGCTGACACAAGAAGGGCTTGTCCTGACTTTTGGGAGTCCTTTTCAGAGTGGCTCTCTTCCCCATCAGCTGGTGACAGCCCACCCCCTCCACACCCTGTGCTGTGGGAAGTTAATTTAGAAGCCAACTTTGCCATCTGTGGACTACCCCATGCTGGGAAAACCCTCAGCTGGGGAGATCTGTTGTCTTTGCGGAGTGGCACAAAGAAATTAGAGCGTGGGAGAGAACAGGAACCTAAGAATTCTTCTAAGTCCTTAGCATATTTCTCCATGCATCCCCCCAGACTCCACCTCTTCCACTCAAAGTACCTAAATGTGTCCTATAGTGATGTCTGCTGTTGACATCAGAGAAGGCTCAGAGCAGCACTCCTGCTGCTGCCCTCAGCTGAGTCACGACTCATGAACAAAGGGGATTTTGACCATTGTTATTTTATTATTTTCATTATTTCATTCATCATCCTAATTTCCTTCTCTCACTCCTGGCCAAAAGAGGAAGAAAGACATACACACACAAAAGAAAAGGAAAAAAAAAAAAAAAAAAAAGCCAAACTCTAACATGGTCCACATCTGGAAACTGATTTCCCAACCTCAGAACAAAGAGCTCTGAAATTGTGGCTCCAAATCTCCTGTTTGTGTTCTCCCATTATGTAAAAAGTCCTATAATAAAATCTAATGGAGAAAAAGCCCAAAAGCCAGCAAGAATTATTTGGAATTTATTAGCAAACAAGATCCATTTGGAATGTAGTATACACTTGTAGAAGTGTATACTGAACTTCCAAAGTTATTAAGCTCAAGAAAAATCTGTAGGAGCATTTTGGTTCCAGAAATGTTCTCCCTACAGATGAGGCTTGGCTTAAATCACTTCTTTAATCCCAGCTGAACTACTGTGCCATTTCTTTTACTTTCCATATTCAGAAAAATCGCCCTTTTCTCATCCCTGTATAGTTTAGTGCTATACAGGGATACTAAAGTGAGAAAAGAGAAAAAAAAACAATTCCAGAAATCATAATTTTTTGGCAAGGAAAATAGGGACAAACAATCCTTAAGAGAGTTTAGGATATTAGTCATTTTTGACAGCAGAAAGTTTCTCAGAATGGGTTAAAAATTCACTCTGACACTTTTAACAGAAAAGAATTTTGCAAGTCAAAGAAATGTTTGTGTGGGAAAAAATATTCAAACACATTCAGCTTTTAATTTGAAAACTGTAACATCAACCATAGCATTTCAATGGAAAGAAAATGCATGCATTGTTGAGAAATGGTGCAGTGCACCCCACAGGGACAGAAAGAAAAGGATTATTAATTGAGAATTGTTGAGGAGAGGATGGTTATTTGAGGGCTTCAAAAGCAGATGCTTCTCTAACCTGGTTTCTCATATAGAGAGACACCCAAGAGCCAGGTGTAGTTTGGCTTCCATTTCCACCTCGGCTCCTCCGAACAGCAACCCAACACACTGGCACTACACCGAAAGCCAGGGCCACACAGGCCATGGATGTGTCCTTTAGCTCCAAGCCAAAGGGACCTAGGAAGAGGCACCACACCTGAAAGCACATGAAGGGGTCTACATTGTTCAGCAGCCTTCTGGTTATAAACTCTTTCCTTGCTCCTCCCTTTTCTTTGATGTTACTGTGCTTATGTTCAGCATTGAATCATTGGACCGCGCCTTTCATCAGGACCCTTGGGATGCGTTATAGCCATGGAAAGAGAAAGGCACCACTTAATAACACTTTCCAAGTACAAGGGAGAGGAAATTCCTGGAAAATCAGGTTAACACTGTCCAAAAAACTTCTTCGAAGAAACATGGCAAACTGTGTATAGCTATTTATGGTGGAGATGGAAGTTAGACTAGCCTTGAAGGCAAGCGGCTGCTGTCCAGACAGAGCTTTTAATCATCATTCCAGTTAGGCACTGAAAACTAAACACATCATAAGTAGCTGGGGAATAAGGGCTATTCCAAATAAATAGCCTCATTATTCTGCAGGAACTGCTCTAGCTCATATATGTTTACCTACATTTGTATTTTAAAAGAACCAAGGATCCTACGCTCGAATTCTGAATTGCAGAATTTGAATTCTGAAACCACTCTTCTTTCTCCATGCATGGAATTACTGAAATAACAACTGAATTGTTCAAAACATTTTTTAAAAATCAACAGTGGTTTTTCTTCAAAAGAAAATAAATTTATGAGCATTTTCTCTTACCCTTCCTCAAATTTTTCTAATTTTTAAGTAAAAACCCCCACAAACACAAGAAACTTCTCCAGCTTTGTTTTTCTTCATTCTTCCTCTGTTGCCTCACTTTCCATGGCAGAACAGAATAAAGCTGATGAGAAGGTGTGGAGGAAAAATAAAGAATACTTTAACCAAATATTTTCATTTGTGTCTTTAGAAATGGAAGCAGCCAGAGCTGTTTTCTACTGCTTTTCTGAGATGGTTTTCATATTCTGCCTTGCCTGCATTTTACTGTCAAATGAGAAAACTGAAGCTTTTTTTTTTCTTTTTGAGCTTGGCTCAAAAGCAGGAAACACTATTAGATGAGCTTAACACAAACACAATCCATGCAAGAAATTCTTGCTATCTGCAGATATGGTCAGCTCTCAATCCCAGCCCAGGTGTGGTCCAAGCCCTCAGCTCACTGAATACCGCATGCTATCTGTTTTTCTGTGAAACACTTTAATGCTGAATCTCAGGGGAGCCATCAGCCTCTATAGCACGTGGTCACAACCTCCTGTTACCAGCCCTACCTCTGTCGCAGTCATCCTGCTCAGAGCAATGCAACTTCAGCCTCAGGTCTCCACAGTCTTCAGTTTCCTTCTCTCTAAAGCCATAATTTCTCTGTTTATCAGCAGCTGAAACACATACTCAGCCCCCTGGTTTCCATCCCAAAGAACTAAGTTAACCAGGTGAAGACAAGGTCTTGCACCTCCCCATCACTTCCCTGCACTACTGGTGTTCCACCCAGGATGCCAGCTCACCTCAGGATACGGCAGCCCTCCCTGCTTTACCCCAACTGTTTCAAGAGCCAATCCATTTCTCACACTCCAGGTCTTGAAATTGGGGGAAATGTACAATTTTTGTTAATAAAAAACATTTTCTAGCCTTCGTGTGTGCTAAGGGAAACTCAGAGATAACATCAGCATGCAGTTACAAGCTCCCAAAGCAGGCAGCAGCTTGTGAAGAAGCAGGTACATATTTCAGTCTCGTGACTGTTTTCATTCAGCATCACTGTTTCTCAAGACTTGACTCATGCTGCCAAGGCTGGCATTACTGACCGTGAGCTCTGAGAAGTTTTGAGGATTTGCTACACAAAAAGTGGGGATTTGGGCTCGTGATGCTGAGCCCTCAGTGCTGTGAGCAGGTCAGACCTGCTGTGTGTCTCAGCAGAGCCCTGTCCCGTGGACACAGCACGCACAAACCCTGTCCCACCCGCTCTTGTCCAAGCCAGCCCTCTCCCTCCAGGACTCATGTGGGGCACAGCAATCCTCCACGGGTGCAAAAGCAAGGCTCAGTCCTGCTCCTCAAAGGAATCCACGAGAATTTTTGCCTTTGGCATATTCATGGAGACAGGGTCTTGCCCAAAACACATACCAAGGGAATAAATAGTCCAGAAATATGAATTCTCTTTGCCTCATACCAAAACATTCATAGTAAGCCCAGGCGGCACTCCACAGCAAAACATTGGCAAGAGGAAATGCTAATAAAATACTAAGACATTAAAAAACACCAAGAAAAACTTCCCAGAAGAAACAAACATTAGAAGAATATGTTGCCCATTCAGTCAAAAAAATGCTAACAAACTAATGCTGTCTCATGATGAAATTGAAATATTTACAGGAAGAGAGCACAGAATTTTGGCTGACAAACACAAAAACTATCTTCTAGCACAACTTTTTTTTTTCTGTGCAGAATAAAAAGGAAAGGAAACTGAGGAGGGAAAGTGGAAGAGCGAGGCCAGGGTGAAAGAAAGGGGACAAAAAGCAGGAGAGGAATATGGATTAGGAAACTGATGCAAAAAGAAAACAACAAAAACAAAGAAGCGAGAGGGAAGAGAGAGAGCTCACACTAGGAAGATTTGCTGCTCCACAGTTACCTACTAGTAGCCAGATTCATTGACATCCTCATCTCCCTTAGGCAAGGAACAGACTCCTTCACCTCCCCCACAAAAGGAGCGGAGACCCAACAGAGCCTGCCAGCAGCACACACGAAACATTAGGCTGCCCAACTGGGGCCAAGTGAGTGGAAAGAACATGCCATTTATTAATTAATTTGTTCTATATTCATGTCATTAGAGATAATTACATGAGCTGGCCCCACAGGCTGAACCTCATGATTCATAATGGACAGTTGCACAACACGGCTGTCAATGACTTCATCATGTTGCACGGAAAATCCTCTCTAGATGCGCGTGTGTGCAGTGACTCACTTTGACACCTTGGGTTGACATTTGCAACCTGTGCCAAGTCCATCAATAAGACAAAGGCACTTCTTGTGAGGATTCCAAGCCACTAGGTTGGGTATCAAACAGTGCAGCACACAGGAGAAGGCAAGAAAAGGTGGCCCTCAAACGTTCAGCTCATGTGTGCAACAGCCGAGGGCATGGGCACAAGAAAATACGCGAGGCAACAGCTCTTCTCTGGCTGCAGGGAGCAAGGCCTCTGCACAGCACTTAAAGTCCACAAGTAGGAATATCCCAGGAAGCTCTCAAGAACCAAGACAGGCCTTTCTATTTAGGGAGAAGATATTTCATAACTGAGAGTCAGCAGGAACAGCTAAGTGCTGCAAAACAGCCTGAATGAGAAGAGGAAACATTATGTAAAGTAGCACTCAGATGCCACTTGGGAAGAATAAGCAAGATCTACCATAAATCCAGGCACATGGGATACAGGAACCTCCACCCAGGACTAGACACCAGAGCAGCCCTCTCAATCCATCGCCACCCTGGAGACAACACAAGAAATGGGAACTGTAAACAGAAAATTAAGTAGATGGTTTCTCCTCTCCATTGGAGAAACTGGAACTGAGAAGATTTCTCCCAACTCCTTTAGCAGTCTTTTGTAAAATCTTTCAGAAAAATCAAAATCAAAAGAAGGATCTTGGAAGGAGTGGGTAGCATGAGCCCAGTATTTCATCCTGCACGAAGATAGCATGATGAACATAGAGATGCTCAGAGGGAACACTAAGAGAAATATTTCAGAGAAATATTTTCACTGACCAAAGGTTTTAAACAGTGGATCAAACACAACCACCTTAGTAACTCTGGTGACTTGGTTCATTCTGGAAGAAAATAAACATAAGAGAGTAAAAATCAAGCCATTCTGTTTTGTTTAAGAAAAGCTGATTTTTTCAATTTGAAATGAGATTTTATCTTGCTATACACTTTTCTTTTTATTTGTGTTAAGTCTAGAGCCTTGAATACTTCTGCATGGAAAAAATAAAAAAGAAGTCCTCAAAGTTTTCAGTTCAGCAAGGAAGCCAGAAAAAAGTTGCTTGATTCCTCCCATCTTCCCTGCCATTTCAGTCATCCACCCAACTCTCAGTCATCTCAAAAGCAGATGCACCTGCATCCAGGCATCCTGGAACTGAGGCCCCCACAAGAGCCTCTCAACCACTAGACAAAAGAAATCTTCTGGGAAACATGTAGAGGTTGCAGATTGCAAAAAGAAACCCTAGGTTAATGCTGGGAAATGAGGCACAAGCAAAGCCTGTGGTAGCTGCCAGGATTTGCTGCTGCCCTGGTTGTACCATCACAGATTCTCTGCCAGCAGGGCAGGGCAGACAGCCTGATGGAGACAACCTCATGGAGGACACACATGTCCTAAGAGAGGGTGGCCAAGCACCCTGCTGCTGCTCCACAGGCCTGCTGTTGGTAGGGCTGCACTTGCACTGGTTCTCACCTCATTGTGCCATCATAGCCATGGGGAAATGCCTTTTTCCATCTGACTTCAAATCCCCCAACCTGGCCTTGGCCCCATGGGGAGAGAAATCACAGCTGTTGACCACTGCACTGGACTATTTGTCCAGTTTTTCCAAGCTAATACTAAGCCAAGGTCAGTCAAGGAGAATTACATAGCACTTTAAGGCTTTCAGGTCTTTGTAAGGGCACACAAGAAGGCATGGCAGAGCCAGATCTCCCCATTGTTCCCCAGGGAAGAATACTGTACTCACCACAGCCACACCCATTTCTTTCTGCATCCCTCTGGCCCTGCTGCAATAAGTGACGCCCATTCACATGCCAGGCAAGCCATGCTGCTGCTCCCCTCACTAGAGCTACTTGTTACCCTAGATCAACACTAAAAAAGAAAAAAAATAAAATAGCTCTGCCTTGGGTATCATGCAGTTCATTCCAGTTCCTCCCTAGTCAGTGTTTGTGCAGTGGTTTAAATACGTGAAGAGTTACATAAATGCTAACTATTATTATAATGTTCCCCTCCTTCCAGTCAACTCCCCCCACAGACTCAGAAACATTCCCCACCTCCCATTTTAGCACGTTCATGGCATCAGAAATTACCCTGTTTTCATTTACCCTGCCCTTTGCCATATGATCCTGGCCCTCAGAAGCTTTAAATAGTCTGCATTATTATGAAGGCTTGTTAGGACTTGTCCCTAATCACTCCAGGAATAATCCTTGATGGCTTGTTTCAGACTGTGTGTATGAATGTTTGTACAACCACAGGGCTCTGGCTTGCTTAGGTCACTCCTAGAAGGGGAATTAAAGATTTATGTTCAGTACAGGAGTGGCACATAGTGGGAACCTATGTGGCAGTGAACCCATTGTTGTGTCTGCATACTCTGAAGCTCCCTTTAGAGAAGATCTGAAATAAAAATGTACATTTCAGCAAAGAACAGGCTGACCAGATTATGTGTTGATAGATGCCAAGCAGCAGAAATCAACCTGCCCTTTAAATACCGAGCAGCAGAAATCAACCTGCCCTTTAAATGCAGGGACACTAAAAATGGTGCAGTCAATGCTTCCCAGAATTGTGCTCATTACAGCTGGTCCCAGAGCTTGCAGTGTTTGTCTGGTGCACAGGAATTCCAGCATTAGATACTGAAATATAAGCTCTCTGCTGGGGTTACAACCTCTGTTGTCTACCTTATGATCATGATATAAATTGATAAAAGAGTGAAATCTGGTGCTTAATAAATCTATTTTTCAAAGGCTGGCAATTGTGAATTCAATGTCATCTGCAGGAGAAAATACAAAGAAGAGATAAATGGGCTTTTCTGGGTTGGTTTCCAGCTGCAAACTCGAAGTAAAACAAATCACACAGTAGCATGACAATACCAAGACTCGTGCCACATAGACTGAACGTGTATCAGGCAGGGCAAACAGATTGCCAGACCTCTGTTTACCAGGGGTCTCATTGGTCCACTGAGATAAAACTTGTGGTGTTTGGAGATTTTGCAGTCATACTATGCATTGACAACATTATCCCACCCACTACATTCTCATGACACCACAGGTACCAAAATGGTAAGTGAGAGGCAGCTGAGGAACACCTGCTAAAATAATGCCATCACAAAATGCCTTTGCACCATAGATCAGCATCCAGTCTCCCCAGCCATGTGACCTTCATGTTTTTGGATAATCTTTGAGCATTTTGCAGCATCTCACCATCTCTAGAACACTAGGAGAGGTATCTGAAGGAACTAAGATCAAAAGAGGAGGCTTTGGTACTTGTCTTTTCATCTCTCAAACTCTTCAAAAGCAGCAAAGACAAAGACTATACAAAGTATTTTGGAATCAGGAGATATTGATCTGATCATCAGGAGGATGGTTTAGAGATTTTATATGAGATTAATGTCCTTAGATTAATGCTTGGTCAAACAGCCCCCCTCCCAGAAAAAAAAAATCCCCCAAAGGCAAGTTATTTGCAGCACCTCTATTTATTTTGCAGGCTACCAAGATGAAATCAGTGTTTAAGGAAAAGGGAACAAGAGAAGCTGCCTAAATGCCTGGGTGGGAAAAGGGCAGCAAATGGAAGGAAATGCTACAAGAAACCAGGCAGACTTGAACTGACATGGGAGTGAAGCCTTGAGACCCTGAGGGCAGGGGTGCCCACTCTGTAGGACTATTGAGGGGATCACAGGCTGCCAAACAAAGACATTTGGAAAATAAGAAGGTGTCCATTCTCTGCATGGGGAGTTAGCTCACTCATAGGAATGTTAACCTTCTAATATGGACATAGCAGGCAAAACTATGAAATCATATTAAAAAAACTCTTTAAAGGGGAAATCCTTGCATTGCTCTAATCCATAGAGGATTTTGGAAAGGAAATGTCATTGTTTTGCAGCCAGCCACACAAAGACAGGCAGGGGTGAATTTATCTTACCTAAGAGCACCCAGCAAAACCAGAGACAGAGACAAGCATGGAGGAGCTTTGATATTCTGATCTTGGAACAAAATGTGGCACTTTAGTCTCCTGGCATCCTAGGCCACAAATCTGGGGTCATAAATGGGAATACTCAGACTCTTTAGGAATGTGAATTTGTAACACAAAGTCAGGCTCAAACCAAGTCACTGCAGAAGATGGACTCGGCTTCCTCGTGGGCAGAACCTTCCGAGGGCCAGCACTGTCTGCCCTCCCTAAACAAAGGTGTTGGCAAGCAGGGAGGGAATTCAAGCACACCTGGCACCAAAGCAGGAGACATTCCTTCAAACAGCAAAGTCAAACTTTGCACAAGGGTAAACCTGGAGCAGAGACCCACAGAGACACTGGCTCCTGACAATGCTGCAATGAGCAGGCAGTTACAGAAATTAAAGCAGTGACTCACTCAAGCAAAAAATGTTCTTCACCATATGCAAGGAGAACCAAGTCTGAAGAGGAGACAGAAAAGAAGTATCCCTTAAATAAACAAAGACACAAATACAAATAAACAGATCTGTGAAAGCAGGTCCTACTTCAAAGTTGGACCTTGAGGTGAAAAATGCATTAACAAGCAGCCATTCCTAGAGAAGCTGCCCTCAGAGAGGAGCCTGAGGCCACTGGGAGCACAGCCTTATTCTAATGGATGTTCAAGTAAACACGCAGGGGGGTCCTGACACTATTTCACCATGTGGACCGCACTGAGATAGCCAAGTTAGAAACTGAGACTCCCTGCAAGCTCCAGAGAGAGGGGCAGTCATTTTTTGAACATGATTCAGAGCCCAGAGGGTAGGAACCTAGCTCCTGTTCTACTTATGTGGTCCAAACCACCCCCAGAGGTGCCTTCCCCTCTTCTTAGTCCACACTCAATGTTTAGGCAGCTGGACATAGGTTCCCTGCACTAAATGGTGACTATTACACAATGACAGCAGATTCCTGAAATCTTCTCTATGTGGTAAGGATGGTATGAGCCCAGAGGGAAATAACAGAATCTGAGATGGGGAACCTGATGCTGCCTCACAGACTGGAATGGCAAAGCTGTAACAAACACTACTTTTATTTTTTTAAAAATTCATTTTAGAACTTGGATGAAGTCTAGCACATGTTAAAGATGGAAGAGGGAGAATCTCCTTCTAGATTCTACATCACTAAACATGCACATAAAACAGTCCTGTTTTCAAAAGGAGAGGGAGTAGAAGCTCAGCTTGTCCAGATGATAAAATCAGATCCTCTGTAGAGGTGCTATGGGGAGATCATACAATAACTACAGACAAGAAACAGAAGATTTTACTGAGCTCAGAAGGACTAAAAGGTGTTGACTACACCCTTGACTACAAACAGTTGTGGCAGACATGGTTGACTCTATATTTTAAAAAAGAGAAGTTTCAGTTCTGGATGCATTGAGCATCAGTTACTACCACCACACAGCACATTAATTATTTTGCTATAGTTAATCATTGTATTCTTTACAGGTTATCAGCCACGAATGCCACATTCTCTTCCAGTATGAAAAAAAAATATACAGGAAAAGAGAAGGTAAAACTGCAGAACAGGATTTTGTCCATTGGACATTGTAACACCTTATCAGGCCCCAGACGAATGAGATCAGAAACGCCAGCTGGAACCCACAGGGCTTATCTGGGCACTCAGAGGCATAGGAAGAACGAGAGCCAGAGGGGTTTTATTCTATATGAATCCCTGAATGCTGCTGCTACAGATAAGGAGCAAAGTCCCAGGTTCCACAAAGTCAATGACAAATCTCAGTTTGACTTCATTTGGGCTGGGATTTCCTGCCCAGCATCCAAGGGTAAAAACTACACCAAGCACCGGAAAAAGGCAGCTGAAACTACTGAACTTGTGCATGGCTCATGATTGCAATTGTTTTGCAGCCAGCATAAGCATACCTGCAGTAGATGGGAAAGGTGGCTGATGGGTGGTTTAGGTTTTTTCCTTTTTGGTGGGTTTTTTGTTTTGTTTGTTGGTTTGGTGTTTTTTTTTTTTTTTTTTTTTGTTTTTGTTGTTCTTTTTTTTTTTTTTCTCAGCTAATAGCCAACCTTGTTTTCTGAGGTTTAGAGCCGGACTTTTGGGGGTTTAGGGATTATTTTTGGTACATGAGAGTGTTACCCTATGCACAAAGCAACAGAGTTTAACAACTCGCCTGCTGTTGAAGGAGGTTCTCATGGGGCAGGACCCCCATGTCATGTGAGTGGGGGGCAACAGCAAACCCCAGCAACACACCAAGAGGAAAGAGCTGTTGGACAGTGAACAAACCATAAAATTTTAAAAGCAAGCAGCAATCTGCCAAAGCAATAGCCTGGCATCTCACACAAGGCACTGGCTTGCTGGAAGGAAGAGCAGGACTCACAGCAGAACTCTGCCAGGCTCAGCTCCTTCAGGTGGAGGTTCACAGGCCCCACTGGCTGGGGCTTGGCCACCCAGCTCCCAACAGGGACAACCCTCTGTCCAGGAGGAAACAGAGAAGGTGTTCACACACAAAAGAGAACAAACTCACTATCCTTCCAAAGCATCCAAATTGTTTCAGGTCACACCTCCCAGAGTTAAGGTGAAGACCTCAAAGACCACAACAGAAACAACACAGGTGCCATACTCAAGTATTAGAGTAAAAACCCCACCTCTCATTCAAGCCTAATACGCTCTGTGCTTGGGGGCCTTACTTATTGCCACACGAGGCAGCACACAACAAACTTTGACTTGCTGTTGCATCGTGACTGCTTCCAGAAATGGCCCAAATGTCAAGGGAAAGAGAAGCAAGTACTTTTTCAGTCTCTTCTGCCCGTTTCTCATGGAACCTTGACTCTCCTCTTACGGCTGTGACAGCAGCAGGAGCAGCACCAGCACCCACAAGGGAGCCTCTCCCACCTCCCTGCAGCCACCCGCGGCCCCCGAGCGCACCGCGCCCGACCCTTCCCGGGCAGGAGCTCTCGCTCAGCCCCATGGCAGCTGCAGGAGCGCCGGCAGCAGGGACAGCAGGGGCCTGTTTGCACCTCTCGGCGGTGCGGGCTCTCCCCTGGCGGGGTGTGTGGGCCTTTGGCGGTGCCAATTCAGTGCCCGCCGGGGCCGGGCGGAGGCGCGGCGCGCCGAGCCCCCGTCTCGCTGCCTCCGCGCTGTCACCTTCCATTAGGCAGCTGGCGGCCGGGAGAAGGGGAGGGAAAAGCCAGCGGCATGTTTGGTTTGCTGTTTTTGTGGGCACTTTACGACTTCAAAGGCTTCCCTCTGGTTCACAGGGGGCAAGGGGCAGAGGTCAGTAGGCACGGTTTGACCTCCCTTTCACCTCCTCCCCGAAAGGGAGAGACGCACACACACAGAGGAAGGAGAAAAGGAAGAGGGGATCCTGGCAAACACTTTTATCCTCTAATCTTTCTTCGCCTTAGTGCTGTAGAGGCTTTGTCCGGCAGACAAAGTGCCCCTCGAAGTCTGACACTTCCATGCTGGACTCTTCCTCCTCTTGTCCAAGGAGAAAATTAAAGTGAAACAGCAGCACAACAAAATGGGGGGGGGGGGGGGGGTATTTAAAAAGGAAAATGCTGCTCATAGGGGCTGGGTTTTCTCATTTTTTATTTTGGGGGGGAGGGGAAGTTGGGGGTTTTTTGGTTGCCTTTTTTTCCCCTAGCTACATAGCTGTCCATCTATATATAAGCCCACTGATTCCAAATGAGGGAGGGAGAAAAGAAGCATGATTGTTCAAGATCCAGCTCGAGATGTAAAACATGCATTTTCGTGTCTTTAAATACAGCATTGTTGTATTTATTTATTTATTTTTAATGGCGAGGTCGCTCGCCCGGGGCACTGAGGAATAAGTTTGAGTTTCAGAAAGCTCTCCACAGCTGGTGATTATATCCCTCGCAGTGCGTACAAAGACATTGAGAAAGCAGCAGAGAAAGTAAACAGTATCACTTCTGGGGACGGAGGGGGAGAGGAGGGGGGCACACGAGGAGGAGGAGGAGGAGGAGGAGAAGAGAGGCAGATGAAATTTAAACTGGCGGTCAGCCCAGGCACCAACTTAAAACAATGCAGTGAGAGGAAGCCAAAAAGGAAAAAAGAGCCCAGAGGGGTGTGTATGGAGACACACGGCGCGTCTGTGTGTGTGCGCACGCGTGCGTGAAAGTGCGCGAAGCAAACCTACAGCAAGGAAAGGAAGGGATGAGGTTGCAAGCCAAGGGCTTCAGAAAGAGCCATCCCTCGGGGTTCATCACAGAGCAGAACAGCTTGAAAGGGGAGGTTTTGGGGGCAAAGTCATCATCCCAGTGTAAATACATCCATGAGCATTTCTGATTAGCTGGCAAAGCGTAGCTGTTCACCTCTCTCAAGAGGAAGGAAAACCAGAGGGTCTAGAAGCAGCACTTCTAGCCTTGCCATGTCCTGCATCCTCAAAACCAAAAGGGACAAGAAAGTGGCAAGCAAGCCCTGACTAAAATCTAGCGACTGATGCTCTCCCAGCGCAACAGACTTGGGCTAGGCTTATCTGTCAGCTGGCTTTAGGAATCATGCTCCTACTTGGCTGAAGGCAGTTCAGTGTTAAACTAGTGCCTTTCTCCAGCATTTTGGTTTGACTAAATGGGAGAAAACAGAGTCATGGTTGGCTGGTTCTTGGAGGGCCAAATGTTTTGTGTGTCGCAGCTCAGGGCACAGACTGGATGCAGTTTGGTCCAGGCCCAAACAAGCCCTTCTCACACAGATGGGCTCTGGGTGCTGGCTGAGGCTTACCTACACCAGAATAGTTCTGGCTCTGTTACATCTTCTCTGGACACACTGACCTTGATTTCATTGGAATAAGGTTAGTCATCTAAGTGTGGGGGAAGGGAGAGGCAAGCTTTTTGGAATATCCATCTGCCTGGGAAGAGCTAACAAGCCTTCCTTTACAGATATCTACACATGTGCCTCAGCAGAAATGCAGTTGGAAAGCTTCTGGAGAGACAATGTTCCTTACAAGGATCAGACCAGCCTGTTCTTTGGGCTGCCCATCAAGTTTTCCACTACCTTTCAGACCCAGAGAAGTCAGGCATCCTCTAGGTTGATGTGTTCTCTAAAGTGTTCCAGCAATTGCCCTCTCCTCCGAGAAACAACACAAATCTTGAGGCCACTGCTGCAAGCCCTGGCAAACCATGGCTCTCACCTCATATGGGAGTGCAGTGATGCAGCCACACTTCTGGCTGAGCTTCAGCACCCTTGGAGTGCTTGACAGGACAGGTTGGGCTAGAGACAGGAACTCCAAGTGCCTACTACTCAGTGTGTTGCTCCCTTGAAATAAAGGCCTCCCCAGACAAGCACTCCTGCTAACCTCACTGTCCTCTTGTGCTACAAGACCAGCTGGCACCATCCTTCTCAGTCCCTTTGTGCCTGCCACCAGTTAGGGGAAAGAAAATGCATCATAACAGGGGCCCATTTGTGCTACACTTTGCAACTTCTACATACGGCCTGGACCAGAACCAGAAAAAGCAGACATCATGGAAAAATACAGCAAACAGCACTGTACTCTACAAAGGATCCCTCAATTCCCCCTACCCCAAGGCTTTGTGAAATTTGGTGTGGATTCAACTGATGCAGCAGCTTCTCCCAGGGCTTCTTGCCCTGTCTCCTTGACACATTTATAATCTGCCACCACAAATATTTTCAACTGCTACAAATGATGCCTCAAGGTACAGGGTGATGATAAATTAGATCCTTAGCCTCCCATTAAGAAGGGCCAATAATTCAACATTACTTTTAAACTTAAGTAACTACAGTACTGAAATGAGATGTCATTTCATTTACATCAGACACTCTAACATTTATGCTGGCTATTCAAAGGTAGTTTTCTGCTTGAACAATGCAAGTTGCAATGGCAGAAAATCTAGCTAAATTTTAGGAAAAAAGATTCACATTTAAGGCCAGTCAAGCAGTCAAGCTTAAGAGAAGCTCAAAACTGGATGGGGCAAGAAGGCCCTAAGCAACCTGAACTAATTTTGCCCTGTTCTGCAAGGGCTTGAACTGATGACCTCTGGAGGTCCTTTACAACCATTATTAGTCTGTGACTAAGAAGGCCACATCAGAACCTGCCCAAGATACATACAGCACCTCAGGTCTGAGTACAAACATCAGCATGAGGCACCCCTGTTGAGGTGTTTCCAATACAAACATTGCCATGGTTACCTTTTGATTATAACAAACTCAGTCCTGCTTGTCTGCTTCCCAAGGGTAACTACACAGGCAAGCCAAAATAAGAGATTCTGAATGCATTAAATCTCCAGGTGTTGTGTGTGAACCTACAACCACCGTATGCACCCAGCTGCAAGCACACCCTGCAAAGGGGCAGTCCAGATGGCTGAACTCATTTGACCAGCACCAGCACACTTCAGATGACTCTGACATTCCAAATGGGCAGAACCTGATTTGGTGATCTGCTCCCATCCTTCATCTGCAGTCTCCTCTCCATTCAAACATTGACCAAAAGCAATTTCACTTTCCATTCTTACAGTAAGAGCAAATTGTTTTGGTTTCAGCCAAATGGGTCCACGTTCACTTTCCTTGTAGGAAATGCACTGAGGTCTCTTTGTGGTGGAAAAAAAAAAAAAAAAAAAGATTTTCTATAAAAAGTAATGTCTTCGCCTACCTAGGCACGTGGCTAACAAATATAAAGATCACCATCTAGTGGCTTACAGGGAAGATACCATTTGTCATAGATCTGCAAGCTTGATGACCAATAAATTTGTTGTTACAACATATTACAAATTATTCCTGCGTTCAGCTCTTAAGCAAGTTAGGCACCTATACAACTACAGCCATGGATAAGTTTCTGACTCACAGAAAGCTGAGGTTCATCCCCCTTTTCTCCATCTTCAATCCTATGCAGGATTTGGGCACATGGCGCGGGATCTGTGATTTACTTTAAGGCCCAGAAATTTGGTGCCTATTGTAAACCAGGCAAATTTCTATTGCAGTTAATATAAGGAGACAGATACAACTAGAGGTTGATGCATCCCATCATTTTGCACAGAGGAGGAAGACAGGTAGGATGAACCTATATGTGAGATCCCACAGCCTGGAAAACCAATCACCCAGCAAGCATGAAAGCCTCTGGAAAGCTTGGCCAGTAAGCACCCCTTGGGATAGCCTATGTCAGCCCTTTTCCATTTGCCTCACTGGAAATCATTCAGGTTGAAATATTCCTGAAATAATCTTCAGTGGAAAGACAGGTCTGCAATTTCTGACAAAATCTCTGTTTGCTGAAATATTTCTGATGAGTTCTACATCCTGTTCTTCAAGAAAAGATGGGGAGAGACATCAACATGGCTACCTCTAGAAAGTTCTGCTCATCCCAGGGAGGGTCTTCCACTAATATGGCTATGGTGCTCCTAGACCACAATCGAGCCTAAGCACTTCTTCAAATCTTCATGCTGGGCCACACAGGCCAGTCCTAAAATATCACATGCAACCACACACTTCAGAGACACGTAAATAGATCAAGTACTACCAGTGCATGGCACTGAATGCCACCGGGCAAGGTCAGATTTGAAGCAAACAGATGACACAGTTTAACTCTAGACTGCGTTCTCCAGGTACTTCAGAAGCAGATCTCCACATTTTAACCAAGCCATTATGATGGCTTAGTACCAGAACCAAATCATTTATCTAAAGTGTCATTTTGGCACATCTTCATGCCACATTCCCAATTTTCCAGGCTGTCGAAACACATGCTGCTTTGTTCTGGGGACAAGAGAAATTCTCTTCACAATCACAAGCATAAAATACAGACTCATCTACACTTCTGCACACAAACTCAGTTACATTGCATGTTTCTGATGGCCTCCTTTAAAGCTTACACATAGATATCAACTTCTTCCCCCATGCACCAAATGACAGGAAACAACCTTGGGTTGCACCAGGAGAGGTTTTAGTTGAATTGTGGGAAAAATTTCTTCATCAAAAGGGTCGTCAAGCACAGGCTGAGGTGGAGGTAGAGTCACCAACCTTAGAGGCATTTAAAAGCCACAAAGGTGTGGCAATGAGGTTTAGTGGTGGACTTCGCAGTATTAGGTTAATGGTTGGACTCAATGACCTTATGGGTCTTTTCTAACCCAAGTGATTCCACTCTTTGATTTCTTTGCCCAAGATGAAAATCCAGCCATCTGTTACACATCTGTGGTTATTTGGAGATAAAGAAACTGGAGTTTACAACTCCATGTTCCTCTGTTCTGAAGATACAAGATAAGGAGACCTGTGATCACTAAACCACAAGAGAAACCACTTACAGAAGCCACCAAATTTCTAGGGCATTCATCACATCTATCTCTAGGTGACAAACATACGTATTTATGGTAGTCTCTTATTACAGGCTCTGGAGAAATGAAGTCCAACAGAAGGAAATTGCCTTAGATGCTTCCCGTAAATTGAGACAAATCAACCTCTGGATGTGCTCATCACCTTCTCCTCAGAGGGCAGAGTGCCCAGATAATCAGCTTCAAAGGCTGAGGGGAGAACAGAACTCCATGCTTGGAACTTGGAAGGGATATGGTATCGCTTTTTGGTCTTGGGATCTGAACAGCAATCATGAACAAGAAATCCATTCAGCACTCCTAGTGGTTACATTGTCCTCCAGGGGACTTTGCATCCGGCTCAAGAGATGGACAATTTTCCATAATCTCAGCAATAGCTTTTGTGGGGCACACAGGCAGGACCCCTGCAGACCAGAAGTTAGATTCAACTCAGTGGGCCTAGAAACCACTGCATGCCTTTAGCTAAATTTGGCTGCTGAAGGGCAGCTCTAGTGGGGTGAGGCAAAGAAGTGCTATTTTCCCTCAGGAAAGCTAGCTTTATTTTCTAAAGGTTAATGAGAAATAGAAGAAAATTAGGCTAGCCAAAAGAATGAAAATAAATGTTTTTTTTCTTCTTCTTTCCCCCTCATTTTTCAGAAAAAATGCATGGCTTTGGTTTTTCTGCAGGCAGTTGCTTCATATCAGTGTACCATGTGGTGACTCAGACATGTTGTTATTATAATCCAAGCCAAAGGGGAGATATATTTTATGAGATCCATGACTCCCCCTTGTCTTTCCATACTCTATGCTTTCTTGAGAGAAGAAAAAAGCACAGTCCAAGCTTTGAGGACTGTTCATATTGTCTCTTGGCAGGTCGTAATCTGCCAAGCTTCCAGCAAGCGAAGCTGAGAGAAACTTAAGTTTGCGGTAAGCTCGCATGTAGCATCAAGGGCAAAATTTGGTTCTAAGTGCCATAAAGCAGCGTGGGGGAGGGCAGATAGACCCATAAAGATTTAGAGCTTCTAACACAAACCTAAAGGGAACTGAGGAAAGGGGCTTTGGTGAGAGCTGAGTTAGTGCATATAGTCTCACCCCTGGGGCTCAGTTACCTTTGCTCAGCTGACAAGCAATAAAGCATTCAGATGCAGTAACTTCAATGCACTCAAAATTCATGTCTAGAAGAGCCAAAACCACCTGTAAATCAGATTTCTTCTCCTGTATTCCCCCCTCCCTAGCAAAACTTGAACTCTCTCAGTTGCACACCCAGATAAGAACATCAAAAAACAGTTATATATCCTGAAAACGCTCCATGAAGGGCTGCAAAAAGCTCTCAGCAATTGAGTGCAATGGCTAATAACTTGTCCCAGATCCAAACCTATTGTGTAAATTGACAGTGACTACTGTGCAAAACTCATCTCTAGGGCAGGGGAAAAATCTGGCCACCAGCTGACAAGTTTTCTTCCTAGACATAGGTCTGCCTTTTGAACTCCAAAACCTTTGCCCATTGTGAAGCCACCAGGCCTCAGGGTCACATGAACTAAAAATAAATAAAGGACTCAAGGTGCATCTGGTTGAGCCAGTGGTTTCAGAGAGAGGTTACAGGGGAAGCATTTTGACTGTCCATAAGTGCTGCACAAAGACAAAAGGGTTAAACTCCCACCCTTCCCATACAGGTGGAATACGAGAGCTTTTAAAGTTTAAAACAATCATTGGATCAGAGGAGATATCAAATGGCTCCAAGTAACTAAGACATATTCTTTTGAGTCAAATTATGGGATGTATTCCCTAAAAGAATGCCATACGAAATGTCTGATCGAGTAGATGTTTGTGGCACTCACCACGTATTTTATGTTCCTTCCCAGAGATGATGTTTCTCTGGCACAGAACACTGTCATTCACAGACTGCTCTAAAAGGCCAGATGCATGCAAATGAAAAGAAAATTCAATAAAAAGCTATCTCTCAGACTTAGATGACTGAGTTCCTTGAGGGGAGAGAGAATGAATTCCCATTGCATTTCAGGAGGGTTGGGCATCCCAGCACACAACAGCACTGGCCAAAGATTTTGGATAAAGAGCAAAGGAAAAGTTTTGAATTATTCCAGAACTCCTTCCACTACCTCACTTCCAGACAGATATGAAGTGACAACACCCTGAAAGAAAGCAATACAACTGAGGAGAACATTATCAGATTATTCAGAACAATTCCCATTGTTAGTGACCCAGAATTCGTCACTTAGAACAACCTAGAATTGGGATCTCAGCGAGAGCTCAAAGCCACTTAACCCTTTCAGTGGTGTCCCCCACATCACCACCACCACAGAATGACTTTTTCAAGCAGGAACATAAAAGAAAAACATCTCTTATCACATCTGGAGACAAACTAAAAGGAGGGAGTACTTGACTTTTACTAGACATAGCACATTCTCCAAGCAACATCACTATAATCCAAGAGTGAGGAAAAGCCAGTGATTACAGGCCTGCCAAATTATTTGGAATTGAATAGGATACCATATCGTGACAATGAGTGATAGTATGAAGCTCAAAGACACAGAAAGAAATATCATGTAACTGGCAGGAACACATTCCACACTTCAGTGTTTTGGCAGGAGAATACAGGTTTGTTCTGAGACTATGCATTCAAACTCCTCATTGATTTAAAGATAAAAAGTATTGCTAATGCAACCTTAACATGAGGAGGACAGTTAGCAAATCTATCAATAATGCTATTTTTTGCCATCTTTTTGCATATGCACACACATGTTTTCTTCCAGTTAAACTTTCAGTGTAACTTTTAGCTAGAATTCAATCAAAGGGGAAAAGAAACACTGAGGGACTTTATTTTTTTTTTAAAGTCCAAGCATTAATGTGACAGTCTGTGAAGCACTAAGGCGAAGGCCAGCAAAATTGCAAGCAATATTATTCAAAGCTAAAGGAGAAGAGCATGAAAGAGAGCTGCAGCAAAAGCAGCCTGTAGTGCCCCAGGAGAATGCTTTAAATAATACACTTCTGGCTACAGCCTTCTCTTTGCTCAAGACAGGGATCAAAACTGTGCTTCTCTGCTGCTGACCTGTCGGGGAACAGCAGCCTTTGAATTCCAGTCAGGACACCTGGATTCCAGCACCATGGTGCATGTTACAAACTAGACTGGCTGACACAAATAGGATACATTACCTCACCTCTTCCAAGGCGAGCAGCACAAAAATCTGTGTTCCTGGGAGACTTCAACTCAGCAGATGTATTCATGACCTACTTCTAGGGCACACGCAGTCACAGCGCTTAGCTGAACACGCTCAGAGAGTGGCAAGTTCTCTGCTGCACCTGTTTGGTACTGGGAAACTTTGTTGGTACTTAAAGCAAATTCCTACCAATTTGGAGCCCAAAGCACATGCCTGAACAGCCTCCTCACTCCAAGTTAGACCAGAAATCCACAAGAGCTTTAGGTACAGCAGGCAAGTTTCACACCAGCCATTCTCCCCATCAGTGATCGACTTGGATACTTGGCACGTGTTCCCTGTACACCTTCTAAATGGTTTCTAGTAGAAACGAAGCTGGACCAGGAAACATCAAGCAAGATCTCTCCTGATGAGTCATTGTAACTATGTAATAATGCTACAAAACAATTACAAGAGGTGCAGTACTATGAGTTGAGCCCAGGAGAACTCCAAAAATATAGATTCTCCCAAGAAATTACTCCCCATTCTCGTAATTCTTTACCAGATGTCAGCGTGCAGTTTGACTCTCACTTCAGCATGCAGAAAACACCTACACAATGGATGTGGGTGCACAAGTCAGAGGAACAAGCACTTGACCCAAGCCATGGCAGCCACCAGCAGCAGCTGCCAGAAGCAGAGCAGTTCCCTGTGACAGATGTGTCTGTCACACTCCCTGCTGACAGTTCATGAGAAATGAAGATTTTCATGGAGAGCAGCTAGAGTCACTCTGTGTAGGACTGACGCTGGGTCATGTATTTTATTAAAGCAGTTCCTTGAGGAACCAGAAAACAGAGCAGAGAAGAATAGAAACCTCTTAAGAAAGATTAGTGCAAGAAGTTAAAATGCAAACACAGCACAAATACACTGCAAACTTCTGCTCCTCTGTTGGCACATGCTGCACTCACATGAGTTAGATCTTTCTTCACCCAAAATAAGTTGATGTGTGAATAAACAATGACAACAGGGACCACAAGACCAAACAGTGACTGGCTAACAGCTTCCTCTAGCATTCTGCCATCTCACATTGTGCATCATTGTCACATTAAAGGCCTTCCTCAAAAAAATCCAGAGGATGCCACTTTGCAGACATTCATGGGAGACAACTCATCACCTGTTCCTCGCAGGAGGCCCACGTGGACTACTCTCCTAAACCTCCTCCCAAAGGGAACGCCCCACTGTGGTGAGGAGAGTGGGAACAAACTGCTCTCTGTAAAAGAAGTGCCTTCATCTTTGTATAGTCTGTTGAGAGACTGCCTGACTTCAAACAGCCACAGCATGTCTGGGGCACCTGCAGCCATTTCAGATGTGGGGTACTGAGTCACACAGCAAACACAGACGAAAGGGGGATCAGGAAAAAAATTCTGTGCAGATAGAGTAGAGCTGAGGGCCGCATCTATTAATAAAATGGCTGCTAGCCAGGGAGACTTCTGAGTCTTGAGCATTGCCTCGCTGCCTGCGGCTGGGGAATGATTGCAGCAGGCAATGCTCAGCCAGGACCCCCCAACAGATTTTATTTATGCATGTCTGCTTTCATCTCCCCCTTGTACACAATAGCCTAAACATTGTCTCCATCCTGAACCATACAACTTGCATATTTGCAAACATCTCTTCATCTTAAGACCACAGACAGACAGATTGGTCTTGGGTCATTAAATTCTGTCTTTTGTATGAAGTCTATTGTATGAACCAACTACCATATAATCCTCCCTGATTTTTATTTTCTTCAAAGAACAAAATGAAAAACTGTTTTCGGTGTCAACAAACAATTCCAGAATCTGATTTCTTGACTGTTTAGGAAACTCATGCATATCCTTTTGTCTTAGGCAAATATTCTTCATAGCTAACCAGCAAATGCTTTTTCCTTTTCTCTTAATTTAAGCACAGAAACCGTTGCTTGGCTGGCCCCCTGCCCTTTCCTGATGCACAGATTCCCAGTAGCTGCAGCACCCTGTACTTAGAGAACTCCTCCACATCTGAGTGGCTGATCCCCTTAACCCAGCTGAGCACGTTAACCTCTCTGAGAAGTTCATCCTTTTGAAATCAATAAACTGAGCTGCAAGGGTAGTTTTATTTACTCTTCCATTTCATTTAAAAATTAATCAACTCATGGTCCATTTTACAACTTTCTAGTTTCTGCACCAAAAGAAGCAGTACCGAAGCTGACTGAAGGCAGAAGAACAATCTGAAGAAATAATACATCAGCCATTACTGCTAAGTTTATAATAATTTTTTGATCTATACCTGAGAAATCAAAGCCACCACAACCTCAGTGCTAGAAATTCATAGCCAAAACTATTTTACCAACACATGTCCTGTTTTAACCTGTGCTAGGCTTACCAGATTCTTCACCAAAATACAGCAATATTTCTGCATACACAGACATGATTATATTCCATCTCTGCCCTTTCTGAGTAAGCAATCACATTCAACAATATTTATGTTTCACCCTCCTTTCTTTTACCCCAAGATGCTCACTTTTGCAACTGGTATGGTTAATTCAAGCTCCTGCATTTTTTTACAGACTCACAACATTTTACATAGGTATATTTCAGCTGTCTCTAGCTGATCCAGCTCCATATCCCAAACAGATCAGGCAGTTTTACTACATATCACCCATGCAAATAAGCATCAGTCCTTTCTTTCTCTCCTCTACCTGCTGACACATATCCATTTGCTTATTTACCTGATTTTTTTTTCCTGAAACTGTAGATATTCTGCTCTGTCTCCAGTACCCCATTTTCTCTGTGTTCCTTCTTTAGCACCATTCTTCAGCACTCACAGTGGGTTACACCTCTCTTCTCATGGGGGCTAGTTGCTCCTCTCTACTGACATCTCTTTGTTTCCATTTCTTTCACTTCTTCACAAAACCAGCTTTTATTTTTAGGTCTCCTCCACCAGCAGTCCCTTTCCCTCATAATCACACAAGTACAGGTCCTTCACCCAAGGTGCCCACCTACCCTTTGTAGTCCCCTGCTTCTTTGGAGAACTCCATCACACTGGCAGCCTCATTGCCTCTCTAACACATCAGCTGAAGACAACTGAAGCTGAAGACAGCTCCAGCCGACAAATCATCTCTCCCATGCACTCCAGCTGTTCCAGGTCTACGTGGCCTCTGCCAGAGACCCTCAGTTGGATAATATCCATCCACAGGACCTTCCTCCAGTTACACCCCTGTGCTTCACCAGCCTTTCAATTGTCCCAATAACCATTACCTTCCTCTCTTGAAAACAGAGGTACAGCCACATCATCCTCTTCCTCAACTACTCCTCCCACAGCCACAAACCCTCAATGGCCCCTGGCTAGTCAGTGGTGAAAGATGCTGATGTGGGTCAGCTCCACCACTTAAATGAGCTCATTTCAGGAGCAAAAGCAGTCCCTCACTAGTAAGGCTGTTGTCCCTCTCCAAAGTCTTGGCAGACAGACCTGTGGCAATCCTAACCCCCTAAACTGGGATGGTCTCCTTGTTCCCAAGAGCAACCACCACACAGCCCCCTTCCCAAGCATTACTCCGCTTCCTGACCCACTCGTTGGCTCCATGGGCTGGAGATCTTCCTACCTCCAGCTGCCACAGAAAAGGCAAGCAAAGCTGAAGTCTGCTGGGATGATATTTGGGAACTTTCAGTCCTTTCTCACAAGGAAGTATCTCTGTTTCATGAGGTGCTCCACAGGCCCTTTGGGCTTGGGGCGAGGAGTGAAGGGTTCAGAGAGGTGGCAGCACCCTCTGTGACAGGGACACCTCTGCCCTGAGCAAACAGGCACAAGGTTGTGCACACCATGTTTCCACATGGCCTTCAGAGCTGCCCCTGTGAATGAATGAGGACAAGTGACACCAGCTCTCCTTCCACTACCAGCTGCTGTCTGCAGACCACAGAACACCATCATCCACCATAATCACCAGCTCAGACCCACTCCATCATCCAGAAGTTCAGAATTAGACTAATTTTCTTGTTTACAGAGATGAAGGAAAATTACTGTTTCCAGCTCCATGGTGTTCTTGACTCATATTCAGAACTCAATACTATCATCACAGACAGTACTTATTGTTTTAGCATCTCCAGATAGAAAAGGAGAAAGTGATACCCTGGCTCCAGCTTCCTGGCATGGCTCTCCACTGTCAACAGCCTCTTCTCAAAATTTGGTTGAGAGTGGATGGGCACTTAGACAGCCCCAGTGAAGAAATAACCACTGAGTTTATTGCTGACTGAAGACCCAGGAAGGAATCAGAGGGGAAAATGATGGGATTACGAAAAACTCTGCAGTACAAAGATTTATGTGCTGGTCCATTCTATAGAAATATTTCAGTTCAATTAATTCCAGAATCTTGCATTTCTAAATGCTGTAGAAGAATGAAAGAGGTATTTGAGAAGCAGGGAGAAAAAATGAAGAAGAGACAACACAAGTGAAGTACTGAGTGAATGGAACAAGTGAAAGAAAGAACCAGAAATTATGCAAACATCTCAAAAGTGACCAGCCTCTCAACACACCACAAAAAATAGATTTTTTTAATTTTTTTTTTTTTTTTAAGGATAGCAGATCAGAATGAATATAAGAGCTAACAAAAGCAGGCAAGTTTTAGGAGGAAGTTCACTACACTCTTCTATCAATTAGGTGCACACAAAAAGTTAGCTTCTCTACTGATTTTCTCAATTGACTCTTATGAAACTACTAATTTGCACTGCACTGAGATTACACCTGACCCTATATCAACCTACTCTTCCTTATGGCAGAGGACTCAGAGCAAAGCTCTGTTGAAGTCAGTGGATATCTGCAGCTATGCATTTACACAGGTGGCCAGCCCAAGGCTTTCCCCCTGTATCTGGAAAGCTTTAGAAAATGTGCCACTGTTGATGGTGAAGGGGTAATGTCAGGAAATTTCCCCTTTTCTGAAATGGCTGGGCTTTGCCTCTTCTCTGCATCTGGGTAATTGCATTTCAAGTGAAGACTTTCTAGCCAGCAAAAAGAGGCCCTGCAAAATGAGTTAAAGGAAACCACAAGTTTGGCATCAGAGCCAGCATCGTTCTCTGAATCCTCATGCCGAGTCTGGCTGTCTGAAAAGCTCTGCTTGAAAAGGAGCACAAGATTTTTTTGCACATGTGTGACAACAGCCGTAAATATTTCCCTTTGGTATATCACGTGCACACAAATCCATCTCCGCTGACCCCCACATACGTGAAAATATAAGCCATGATAATAGATTCAACAAACACCTAGAACACTTAAGAAAGTGTGCAAGTCACAGTAGCTGCTTGTGAGGACATTTTACACACAAAGCTTTCACCTCAGACACAACTAGCCGTCCAAACAGTGAGCACAGATGCGGCATCTGTGGACATCAGGCTGGATCCAGTCCCTGTGAACTCTGTTGCAGCATAACTCGTGCTGCCCAGGTGGAGCTTTCATCCTTCTGAATGTCAGAGGGGTTCAGAAATAAGGCAGCTGCTACTGCCATAGGAAAAGACTTGAGCTTCCAGCTCTAACAATGGAGTCTTGTCCTTTCAGATCCATAGGCTCCAGGTTCAGTTCCCACAGATGATCCACCCAGAGTGGTTGTCAGAGCAACCCTGGCCTTAGAGGTAAAGACTTACTGGAAATGACTTTGTAATAATTTGAGCTCACTCAGGAGAGCAGCCCAAAGTTGTGCATACACAACCCTCTCCAGAGCGGACTCAAACGATCTGAAATCCCACCTGGCCACCCACCTATACAAGCCTTTACACACTGCAGACACACAACCAAATTGTGCGTGATGGAGCAGGAAATCTTTCCTTGGCACCTTCTGCATCCTTCCTCCCTGCTTTCTTTACTTCTGAGGGAACACCGTGGTGGTGGAGCCTGCCAGCCCAGCAACACTGACATTTTGCATTCATCCACAATCAGGGGAGCTGACACATGGGATCCTCTTCTACCAACATCCAATCTGTCCAAGTAGGACAATCTCGAGGAAAAACTGGCCATTCAACTACCACAAAAATAATGGAAGGAACTTCATGAGACAAACCGAGCCAACTCAGGAAACAAACATCAAAACCCCCAAAGAGACTGGGGTTAAAAATCACTTCAAAACCTTGTTTGTGCAAAGCACACTGTGTATTTACAGTGTATTTTAATCACGTAACTGATCAGTCCAGTGTAACATACACCACATGTTAAGAGAGATGCAGCAGATATAAACCCAATCTGATTTCATACAGTAAAAATGCATACATGCAAGCAGAAATATATTAAATGCATTTCATACAAAGCATTTATTCTTATTATTTTAAATACATATCTCAGTTGTTTTGCCCACTTTGGAGCTCACTTGAATATTCTAGGATTTTTCCAAATCCCATAAGGGTCAAGAGCTCACTGACTTCAGTGGGTGTTGGGCCAAATCCTACGAGAACAAAATTCCTTTAAGGACCAGTGTTTCTGTGTGCTGGGTTTGCATTCCGTACCGAATACACCATCCTTACAGAACAGCTACAACATAATGTTACAGCTGAACTGCCACAACCATGGACTGAGAAATTTAGCAGCGTGAATGATGAGCAAGTCCAAAATACTGTATATCCACTGTCCACCTCTGCCAAGGCTCCTGTGAAGCATCACCAGCAAATATTCAGTGAGTGTGTTTTGGCCCTTCTTACCCACTTGAGTCATTAATCATTCATCTTAATATCTTGGTGTTATTTTGTGTTCCTCCCCCACCCACAGCGCCTGTGTGTTTGTGGTATCCATCTGTTGTTCCTAGCCGTGCACTTGGACTGCAGGATCTCTGAGGAAAGGGCCATTTACTCACGACATGTGCACAACACCTCACGCACTTCAGCCTCAGCCACCAGCTGAGACCTCACATTATGCCTGGCCACAAACCAGAGCAAGTGATGATCATTTTGAGATACACCAGGCATGCCCAGACACACACACACAGACATAAACCTGCACGTGTACAAGTCCACTGGAGGCAGGCACACAGGTGCCACCCAAGATCAGGGAAAGGAAGAAAGAGAGGGGCAAGAAGAAAAGCTTTTGAGTGTGAAATTTTAGCTGGAACGATCTTCTGCCTGCTCACCCCCTCTAGCTGCAGCCCACAGCCTCGCAGCACTACACAGTGCAGGAGCCTCTCGCCACACTTGCAACACCACGAAAACACCTCTCTTGAATTCAACCACATTGCATTGTGCACAACATAGAGGAACATCTGAGGTGCTCTGGGATCTGGTACCAAACACACTGACACTTGCACAGACTTCCACAGGAGCGGGGTTAAGGAAATGTGTGCCTTTGCAAAGCTTACCACGTGCACTGGTGCATGGAAGGAAACAGCAATGTCAGTGAGACTGAATAAGTCTTCCCTGGCTTTAAGCTACTTCTCATTTCATAGCTTCCCTTTTTTTTTTTTTTTCCTGGATATTGTAAGAAATGGCTTGAAATGTTACTGAAGTGTTTTTTCATGGAATCTGTACCTGAAATGGAACATTTAGCTGAACCTGGTCTGGAATGCATGATTAGACAAAACTAAGTTGTCCTTTCCAGAACTAGTTGTCCTCCACGGATCCCATTTTCTTCTACATTTTGCAAGCCAGGATGCACATCTCCAGATTTCCCATATTCACTGATACATAAATATCAAAGCAGGCAAAGAAAAAGTGATCTTTTTCCTTTTTTGTACTGCAGATCAAACACATGTCCTCTGCCAGGTCCAAAGACTTAAGCCTGGTCTCATATTTCAAGCAAAGACAAGCAGAGTTTAGGAGACACAGAGCACCAACAAGGTTTAAGCCCTTTTGCAAACCCACGTGCACAGAAGAGAAGACATCTCCAGAGCTAGGGCTAGGTGTGCCAGCTCCCTCCAAAATCCTGTGCTCTAACACCAGCCTTATCTGCAATGTGCTTGCTGAGAGCTGGTGGGAGAGGCTGTGATTCTGCAATTCAGCAAGCTTCCAGCTCAGCCTGATGGGTCTTCTCCCAGAAAAGGACGTTGAGACATTCTCCATCACTTGTGGCACCATCTCCCATGATGAAAAAGATGACTGGAGGGTCAGTTGGAAGGGACAAGGAATTGGTTGTTCCATGAATTGACTCCCTGCATGTTTTGGGAACAAAACAGAAGACTTTACTTGGAAGAGCTGTCATTCTTCTGCCAACGCTGAAGATGGACCCAGGGACTTAGAGGGGGGAAAAAAAGGTCAGGACAAGGCCTATACAATGGGTATGTCTGGTACATTGCTAATGACTATCATCTGGGTGAAACAACGGTAGGATGAGAAACTATTTCTTAGTGTACACAGAGCAAAGAAAGCCCCTTAAGCAAACATACCAGTAGAACAATTAGGTGGTTAATCACAACGTTGGCCACGAGAGGTTTTCTCCATTTTTTCACTTCAAAGGAGCTGTGATTAATAAACAGCGTTAATCTTCTGGAGAGATGAGTCAGCCCCCTGCCCACGCTGGGGTTATCCTCACTGTGCTGCTGCCGTTCAGAGCATGAGAGTGCTCCCTGGGGAGAAGAAATGCTTCATTTAGCTCACAGGGCTCCACACCAGATCACACAGCACTGCACTCCATGGCCTTCCTTCCAGCATTCCTGGGAAGGCATCATCCATGTGGATGGGGAGGCATCTCTGACTCCTCCTACACGCAGAAAGTATTCTCCCATTCCAGGTGAAGATAATAGAGGAAAGGCCCTTGGATGGATCAGAGGTACTAGGGTAAAATGCAGAGATTTTGGAATCTCTATTTAGCTTTATTGCAGGGCAGGAGTAGATTAAAAGGCATTAGCAGTCACCATTGAGTCCATGGGATGAATCTACCACCTCCTGCTTCTTATCCAGGTCAGTTAAAGATGTATGTGTATTGGGTGACCAGAGCAGACCAGGAAATGGAGACAATCCCACCTTTGTTCATTACTAGCCCCAGAGAAATGTTCCCAGACCCAGGAGGAGGCAAGCTCGAGCAGCTGTGCATGAAGGGCACTTTGCACAAGTCCTGCCTAACTCCAGAGAGGGAAAGGTCTAATCAGAGATGTGCTGTGATCACAAAAGAGGTCCCGTTCTTCTTTCCACCATGAGGAGCACATGCTGCTCCATGGTCAGTATCAATCTCTGCCTTTCTCTCAAGAAAAGGGGAATGCATCTGTGGGGAGGATGACACCAGAAGCTCAGGCAACAGCAGCAACAGACAAACAGTATTGCTGTTGCCTGTCTCAGGACACACACCAAAGAGCTGAGGACAAGAGCAGCTGAGAAAAGGGAAGCCCGAGAAGACCAACAAGTCAGTGAGTGTTTCTCTGCCGATTTAACAACAGGCAGGCATCCTACAAGGTAAGGATGCCTCTTTTTTCCCCCCATACAGCCTTTGCTTCATGCTCTCACACAAGCAATAGTTACAGAATCGCCTGCTTGGGTTTGGTGAGCTACATCACTGGTGTGCACCTTTGCAGTGCCTTTGTAAAGCTACTTCTGCATGCACCATCCGCTGTGCCAAAGGCACTGCCACCAAGGTGACACACCCTTCTCAGTTCTGTCCCTGCGCTGTCTGTCCTCAGGTGGTCCCACCTGCTCTGAGCTGTTCTACAGGGCACTGCCAACAAACCAGGTCATCCTGCAGGCTGTCCCACTATGGAACTGTCACCACCAGGGGAGAAGCGCCAGCTCACACCAGCTGCAATACTCGCCTGAGGGTCTAATGCACTCTGACCCTCTTGCCACCCACAATAACTGTGAGACAGACATTAGGCCTGCCACAGATTTCCTCCCTGCCTCTGCTGCGAGGCCCTCAGCTCCTCGGGACATCACTGCCTGAGCCCACTTGCTGAGCAGTGCGCTCCAGAGGACAGTGCACTGCTATGGCACTTGTTCCCTTCAGCTGTTCTCATTCTCTTCCCAGGGCTTTTCTTTCTCTGCTGGATCTCCAGGAGGGAAGGAGCAGCCACAGAAGAGCTGGCTCGGCTCAGCAGGGCCTCTGCTCATTTCCTGAGCGCTTTTTGACGCGTTCCGTTTGTGACCAAGCTTGGGCTGGGATCCCAGCTGATATTTTAACTTCAGCCACTGTAAATAATTCCCTGACATGCACTCTGCCTGAATTTTGGCACTTCTGCTTGTGTACAGTATTTTTAATTTTTTTTATAGTTTCTTAGCATTCTCTGTGTCAGCTGTAAAGAAGAATATGGCATATTGGTGAAACTGCCTGATCCTTGGTGAAGTCTAGAGACACCAGATTGGTTTGACAATTCCATGCATAAAAACAATCACATTCTCTACTTAACAAGAGACAGATAAAGTGTTGTGCCATGTTCTTAGAGATGTTTACAGGACAGAGAATACAGGAACAACCACATGGCTTCAAACCAGGGAGAGATCAACATGAGGAACCTTGTTTCAGCAGTCATCAAGACCAGAACCTAAGCAGTCTGTAAACAAAAAGGGATGTAAAAATCTTCCCTCTGTTGTGGGAGTCAATAAGAAATTTTACCCTCTCAGGCTGCTTATTTCTAAGTCTTCTCAGAGTTGACTTATGCCTTAAGACGTCAGAATTCCTCACTGAGCCTTGCAAAGCACTTAATAAGTATTTATTTAGCTTATGCTTATTTTTACTTATGCAGCCAGCTCCAATGGGAAAATTAGTATGTTAAAAGTTTATCAATTCACTGCTAAGAAATCATCCAGTCTGGATTCTGCTTAACAAGTGAGAGAGATCTTGCACTTTCCTCTGTGTTTTTATATTTCTATCACGCCTGTCATAGATGAGAATGAATCCCCTCATACAAATGGACACAGACCACCTGGTCTCAGCCTTTAGGTTCCCCCACGGTGCAGGTGACAACACTGGGGAACACAGCACTGAAGAGGTTAACAGGCATTAGCCTTCCCCTCACTACCACCTTTCCTGGCCATCACAAGGAGGATTAGATTCTCTGGAAACAAGGATTCCACAGCAAAAAGCAATCAGAAGTGCTGCACATGCCTTTCATTGGGTATCATCCATCCCACTGCCTTAACCTTTCATCAGGGGTCCTTTCACAGCATATAAGAGTTGTACAGACATCTGAGGCCTCCTTCCAGGCTCTCCCTTCTCCTGGGGCTTGATCTGAGGGCAAAGAGTGGAAATTCAAAACAAACAGTAAACAAAACCAAGCTCTCCTAAGTGTAAGCCACACATTTGTTTGGGAGATTCTTGGCTAATTTTACTCGCTGTTTCCTGCTCACTCTGGAATCTCTTTTTCCTTTTTTTTTTTTTTTTCCCTGACTTGGTTACAAGAAAAACAAAGGGAAGTGGGGGAACCCAGAACAACATTAAAGGAAAAAAAATATATGTATACTCCCTCAATAATCTCTTGTCCTGTATCAGGGGCCTACCCAGCTCTGTAACAGTAGAGTTAATGGACACATCAGAGTAGTATTTTCTCCTCCTGCTTGTCCATTAGGTGGCAAACCCTTCAAAACCACTGCTTCTTCCAGATTGAGTAGGTAGATCTGCTTATGGATGGCCCAAGCCTAAGCCCCAAACATCTGTAGGACTTGGCTCCAAGTCAAGGTCTGGTCTGAGCTATCCTAGAAACTCCAGTTTTGTCTGGCCCCAAAGTTGTTGGCCATCTGCAGAGTGGAAATATGAGTGGAAACCTGTCATCACAAGATGGGGGAAATTGGAGTGAATTGTAGGCAGGCTACTTTAAGCTCTTCAGGATGGTTCCCAACTGGCAGAAAACTAGCTTAGCTGCAAGAATCAGTAAAACCACATTGGGTTCACATCACCAAAGATTCTAGCCTGCTTCAGAAAAATTCATAGCATTCCAGGGTCTAAAGGACAGCTGAGAGAAAACTTGCTATTCATTAAAGTTCAGCAGTTTTATGCGTTCAGGTTAGAGTGGGAGGATATTCCTGGTACCCACGAGAGAGCTCCAAGAAGGCCTCCAACAAGCTCCAATTCCTGACACCTGCACCAGGCACATCATCTGGGCACTCAGCCCCTGCTGTGCTCACTGTGTCTCCAGCAGAGAGCAAATAGATTCTCTTCCCCAGAAACTGAAAAACCCAATTTACAGGATATTTCTTTGTACATCATAAAGAAGCAAAGAAATAGAGAACCCCCTCCTCTTGTATCAGTGGCATGACTTGAAGACCTGTCAAACAGTCCATGCCCATGATATTAAACCATTTCTTTAAGGGGATTGTAGAGGGGAAAGGAAGGCTTTTGAGGCAGCTATTTTTAAGCCAGGACAGTGCCAATCACATTATGTTACTTCCAGTTTCAGTCAAAGGTCAAAGCATTTTGGTGTCACTTTTTCATATCTCCTAAAGTTTGTACTGTCCCAGATGAAGCTGTCACAGCCTTCATGTCTCCTAACCCACCTTTTTCCATGATGGGAAGAATTATTTGAATGAGGAATCTGACACTAAAGAAAATCTCTAAAATAAATCTCCTTAAAATAAATAAACAACAAACAATAAAGCAACTAACTATACAAGGTGACTCTCCATTAATGCCATAGTTGTTTGCACAGTTAAGACATAATTGATGTACAGAGTCAGGAAGAAAGGTGCCTGTCATTGAGCTGTCATTGAAGTGAAAGCACAGACAGAGGCAGCAGTGTTGAAAATTAAAGGGAATAGAGTGCGCAATGATTTTTTTCCAGGGGTGAAGGGCAAGCCAGCAACATATCAATGCCACTCTCACAGGCCTTCCTGGATGTCCTTTACTACATATTTCTCTGTCAATAGCTTCTTTCAAAGTTTGGTCACCAACAAAGAAGAGCAACTGTGAGGTCTGCCTTGGCATTCTATTGCTCATGGGTTCTGGAGGAGAGTCCTGACTGAGATCTTTAAAGTACCTAGGCCTTGCAGAAGTTATCATAAGCTGTTTTCCATTATCCCTGATTCATCAGCAGGGAAACTGAGGCAGCAGGAGGTAATACACAACACAGTGGTAGATGAGAAGAGAATGTCTTGCCCCAGACTTCCAGCCGTTTGGCTTTGCCTACCAGACAATGTTGGATCCTGGGTAAATAATGGAGCTGTCACACCCAAATGTTATTTTTAAACTGCGGGTATTGGGTTTGGCACAAACTCCAGCAAAGCACAGCATGACCAAGGGAGTCCTGAGGAACAAGTGCCCTGCACAGATGGAGCTGCTTTGGGGAAACCACGTTGTTGTGCTACCTTTATGCAATCAGGCCCCAACCTGTCAGCAGCAGCAGAGCACAGGGGGAGCCCAGAGGGGAAGGACACGGCAGGACAGAGCAGTTGGCTCCACCAGCCACCACCACCTCCTCCACCCTGGTGCCCTGGCCCAGGCCGCGCCAGTCAAATCCATAGGGGGGCAGCAAACCCTTTGCAGTCATGGGACTACATTCCCAAAATGATCCTCTTCCCCGCTCCGTCCCTGCGCAGCTGGAGAGCCCCACACACACAGCACCCTTTGGAAGGCCAGCATGGACTCTGCAAGCTCGGGGGAAGGAAGATGGGCCTCCAAAGTCTCTTTGAACTGGACATGGGTGGCCAGCTCCGCTCAGCAACCCAGCTGGGGGGGCATGACTTGTGCCTGAGCCCATCAGTAGGGCTGGCAGGGCTCTGGAAAAGCAGACAACACACAGCTGATTTCAGGTTTTGATAGGAAAACCTACACTTCCATCTAAGACTGCCAAAGCCCTTTTGTGGGTCAATGGATGCAGACTCACTTTACAGATTTGGGGCATGGAGGGTCCAAGGTGCTTGAGGCTTTTACAATTGCACTGGTATGTAACAGCACAGGGACAGCCACGCTGGCTCAGCACAGAGGTCCCTCTAGCTACATATCCAGCTTCCATGGTGGTCAACAACAGGAGTGGAGGAAAGACCATAAGGAAAAAAGCGCACATGGATTTGCTCCACCCCCAGGATGGCTCCCCTGTCTCCAGAGGTACACAACTTCAGTCAAATTTATGGTACCCCATGTCCTCATGCTCCCCTCTCACAGCTGCAGCTTTGGCACAAAGCAAACCTGAGTTTAAGAAAGGGGCCAGAACTTACATTTAGTCTGTTCATGTAGACAGAGCTCAGATGCAGAAGTAGGTGAAATTGTAACCCAATGAGCACAAATTAGTTAATTATAACTAATTAGCCCTTTAGTGACCTTGAATCTCAGGGTACTAACTTTGCTTTGAAATCCACACTAGTTCTGTGCCCCCTCTCTCTCTCAGATTTCTGGTCAAGCATCTCTAAAAACTTACTGAGTAAAGCTATACTCAGTCACCCAAAAAAAAACCTGAGACCGATTTGCTCTCGGGACAGGTCGGGGAGAACAGACTAGAAAGGCACAGGTGACTTACCCAGTATCCCACAGGCAGCCAGTGGTGAAGCTGGGATTAGCTCAAGCATTTTCCACTTCTCCCTTCCCAAGCTCCAGCCCTTTCCTGCCTGATTTTGCATTCTCCACCCAGCTGCCTTTACTGAGCAGTGCCTTTTAGGCAGCTGTCAGGTTTGGATGAGTGTCTCCACTCCATCAAATGGGCTGTCCCCCTTTGTGCTGTTAACCCTGATTTCCCACTGGAATGAACAAAGTAAAACAAGACAGATACCTCCATGGCAGCTGGATAGGAGTCCACCTCTCCCTTTCCCTACTAGAGACAATTTTCTCCTCATTTTTCCCTCTCCATTAACAGCTTTCCTAGAGACCCTTTTGTCTTCAGCTCCCTCCAGAAAAACAAAAAATTCTTGTTTTTGCTCTATTTTTCTAAAAAAAAAAAAAAAAAAAAAAAAGAGTTGGGACTTCCAGGTCATAATCCCTTCCAGCAGCCCTAGAGAGTGGTGGACAGGTGACAAACAGGTCAGCCCTTGTACCTACTTTCCTCCTTAGAGAGAAAAAATAAACTTTAAAAATCAGTTCTACCCATTCTTTTAAGCTGCTCCATCTTAACACAGACATTTCCCCTTCCTCAGCCCCTGAGCACCCTCTCTGCTTGCCTCCACTAACAACATCCCAGACTAAACAACTCCATCCCTCTCTCAGTGGCTCACCTGCCCGCCCTGGCTACTGCCTGCCTGAGCTCAGGGAAGAGACACCAGTTGCTAAGCTCTACACAGCTCCTAGACGGGATGGGGGGAAAGAAAAAAATCCTGGGAAGTGAAAAGAAAGGAAAAGGGAGAGGATTTGGTAGCAGTTTAAGAAATGGACATGTAGGTGCAGGGAGATGCAGCCCTAACAGAAGAGCACCTTATAAAAAGACCTCAGCTATGCTGGCTTTTAGCAGGGGGTTGCCTGCCATCCCCACATTTGTCTCAACATCTCTGCAGCAGTAACTGTCCAGCCACACCTTCTTCTCCCTTTTACCTTACAACAGCATCCTTCCCTCAGGATCTCAAACAGTGAGGTATAAAAGCCTTCTGTCAGGCCCAGCTGTCAAATGCCCAGGACAAATGTAGAAACAGAGGGGAGACTGCCTGATCCCAGCACCAACCTCTGTGATCAGTGCTGCAGTGTGTCAGACTAAATGATCAGACTTTGTGATCTCTTCTGGCCACGAGGATGATCACTGAGGGAAACGATGGGGATCCATGCAGGAAGTTCGCAAAGCATTTGCCTGAAGATACCTGACTTACAATTCTCCAAAACTTCACAAGCAGAAAACTGCCCTGAGAAATACTAAAACAACAAACCCTGAGCTCTGAAGTTTTTAGCAAAGGTAGGGCTAGATAAAATTTTCCTTGGTGTTACTCCCTGTGGTGGAGAATGAGGCTAGCTACCTGGTGAATGGAGGAGAAAACAGGCTCCAGAGCTCAATTGTGACAAAACCTTGGGCTGGATCCAAGAGGAGGGCTGTAGAGAGTCCTCTGCAGGAAAGGAAGTTTTATCAAGGTCTGTTCTGTCTGCTCGGAAGCTGGTTTCGATTAAAGAAAGAACCGCCACCAGCTCCCTTGCCCTACCCCAGTAAACACATAACATACCATCCCCGTTTCCTTCCCTGCCAGTTTGCTCTAATAAAAAGCAGAATTGTGCCTGAAAAGCATGCTGCTCAAAGATGGCCCTGCCGGGCAGTCCAAGAGATGCGCTCGCCAGCAGCCAGTCAGACACACGCACACCCAAATCCCTCGCTCGCCTGTAAACGAGACAGATCACTCCCTCAGCTGCTCTATAGGCATTTCAGGCTGCTGCAGGAGAAACCTCTCCCCTCCTGGGTTTTACTGCTGTGTGCAAGGTGATCAGGGAGGGCAGGCATAGCTGTCTCTGTAAATCTGAGGTTGTGATACCTCCTGGTCTGTGAAAGCTTTCCACGAAGGCCAGTCTTTTAATTTCAGATGCTAGCATTTGAATTATCTTCCCCTGAATGACCATGCAAGTCAGCATCAAGCAGATGCCACCTCAGTAGCATTTATGTGACACCTGGCAGCGTCAGCCCAGTATTAGAACAACACCACAAATGATGCAGCAAGACCTTGCCATCATATGAAGCAGGCTTAGTTAAGTGAAGCACTTAAAATGTCATGCTTCTCAGACACCAGCTATTTAACACATTTATTATACCAAGAATTACAAAGGGGCTGAAAGGAAAGTGAGGGATGGTTTCCTCCAGGGCTCTCCTGAGTAACTACCAGCAGAAAATCTTTGACAGAGTCAGATAGAGTAAAAGCCTTGACAACAGCCATTTCCACCACGCTACAAGTTTACAGCCCTGGGTTTAACATTTGAAAACCATTCTGCAGCATCTGCCAGGGAGAAAAGAGGAACACATTGTGCTGAATCCAGACCTGATGACACTGTAATGCGTGACAGCAAATCAACGAGGCAGAGAACAGCCTCTAAATTATTTGTAGTGATATGGGGCACAAACATGAAGCAAGACAACCAAGTGGCACAAGACCTCCCTGGTGAGGAGCACCTGCACAGAAGTGGCAAGCAGCAGGAAAACTTGGCAGGACAATGAGCGCTCCCACCCCAGGCAGGCAGAAGGAGAAAAGACTCTGAGCTGTGCATGCTCCCAAGCACTGCTGCCAGCCCAGAGCAGTCTGCTCTCTCCAGTCACCAGTGGGGATAGAGCCACTACAGCAATGCAGAAGAGATGCTCTAGGAGCACATGCCAGCTGCACAGCACACAGACAGACTCACAGAACCTGCATCTTTTCACTCAGGGCCAGCGGCTCCTTGTCCCTCAAAGGCCACCAGCAGAGAGGCAGCTGCCCATCACCTGGAGGTGGGGACAATGGCTAGGAGGGGCAGAGGCTTGTGTGCAACATAATGGCAGTGCTAGGCAACACCAAACCCAGCATAAAATAAAGAGTCAGACAATTTGCTCTGATCTATACTCCTGCCCTGGACCTCAGACCCATGGCAGGCACAGCCCAGGCATGGCCAGCTGAAGGCTAAGGGAGGAAGGTCTGGGCAGCCCAACTGCAGAGGCTGTGGGGAGCCAGAGCAACCCTGAGAAATTGTCACATCTTTCCTCCCCCTCCAATCCTTTCCAGCTTCTCTCCCCCTCCTCATCAGGAAGCATATCTCAGTGGTCAGGAACAGATCAAAGCCCTCTGTCTAGCAAGCCAGCTCTCCTCCTGTGGAACAAGCCCCAAGGACCACTGCAAAGGGCATTTCCCCCCTCCAGCCACCCTCTGCTGCAAGCAGGCAAAAACAGTGTCTCTCCCCACTCTTTCATCTCCCTGTTTGACTTTCCTCGCTCTGCTTCTCAGAGCTTGAAGTCAGTGAATGGTTTGCTAGAAGAGAGGGACAAGCCATCCCAATGCTTGAATAGCCTTACAGCTAGACTCCCTCATGGAAAGCATGCATGACTGAACCTATGAGAGGTTTTTTAATCTAGCTTTGAAACACAGGTGAGGGTTACACCCTGGGCTTTATTATACTGCCTATGGCAAGGCACGATCTAGGGAGCAATCTAGGTATTTTATAGGTGCCTGGTCAGCATTGCCAGTTCCACCCATCCAAATGTCGCAACACACGTTCAAAACACAGAGACCAGCTTTAAATAATCACAAGCCCTTTATTATTTAAAACCCCAAAAGACAGGCCTTCCTTTCTTTACCATCTGTTTTTCTGAGGTTTTAAGATTTATGCCATCAAACTCTGCGTGTATAAAGGCGCGGTTTGGTTGCTTTTTTTTTCTGAACTCAAACGTACAGATCTCATATAAATCCTTTGACCCCAGGAACTTAGTCTTTGGAGAAGAAAAAACATCAAACACAGGAAGATTGCCCCAGAATTGACAACCCTTGTTGCTAGTTTCCTTCCCAATAAATTTTTTTACATCTTTCTGACAGCAGGTCACAGGTTGCCCTAATCAGACAGCCACAGCTATCTAGGAGGGGAAGGCATTTGGGACAAGGTTTTGAAGAGGAATACTTATGGACATACATCAGAACAATAAAGTTGACATGTTCACCCAAAGGGTATCTCTCCTTCTGCTATTCCAAGACACATCATGCATGATAAGATTATGCACACTGCATACATCCTCTTAGTATTTTTGGGTGTGCCTTATTTCCTCTCAACATTGCAATGGCACCACAGATAACAGGAGAAATCAAGATGGACTCTGCTTTCACTGATACTCCTGTCCTACCAGAGAGCTCCACAAATTTTCCAGCCTTACACTGGTGCAATGAGCATAAAATCCACTCTTCCCTGGATTACATTGCTAAACCTGGCCACAAACAGGACACCTATGTGCCTTAAACAGGATTAGGCCTTGCCTAAACTTTGCAGTCCATTTTCAGAAAGAGACAAGTGTTGTAACAAGACCTAGACAGCACAAAGCAGACACATAATCCATAGGTCAAGGACCCTCCCAAAAAATAGAAACCAACAAGGCATAGAGTCACTGTGATACCTAAACTTAGTTCAGCCACAGAAAAGAAAGGAAGCTGTGGCTGAACTGTTTTTCTATTTCTCTTTGATCTGTGTCTGACTCTCCAGGAGTCACCAGTAACCAGGAGTAATTTATAATAAGCTTTAGGCTGCTCTGATTTATTCTGAGAGCTGAAGCCAGGTGCAAGGAAGTTCAATAGCCAGCATTTCTTGGCTTTCATTGTGGGGAGCAAAACACTAAACACTAAAAATCCCCAGTGTGGCATACTTTGGTCTTCAATACAAAGGGCAAAGACAGCATATTCAGAAAGCATGTAAAAAGGAATCAGACTTTTTGCAAGTAGGATGCACTAATTGCTTCTTGAGAGCCCTTTTTCTAGCTGCAAATCCTGACCCTGGAACAGCACTCATATCATGCTGTGGCATTAGCAACAGAAAAGTAAAAAACACTGACAAAGTTAAGGGTGGAAAACAATAACCTTGATGACTTTCAAAAGGAAGTGAATGAGGTGGATGTTCCCCATCTATTTTCAACTTCCTGACATGACATAAAAAAAAAAAAGGGGCAACCCAAAGTTTCATTCAGAGAGCAGAACTGCAGAAGTTATTATCAGCAGGACTGATGGGACATTCAGCCACTGGCTGGGCTTTTTCTTACACTTACAGATTGTGAACAAACAGATCCTAATTCTGCCCAATTAAATCTACGAATTTCAAAACTATACCCCTGCAGGTTAGGAAGTCCACAACTATAATGGGTCAGCATCACCTAACTCCCTTTGACTTCTTTGCATAACCCAGCCTTCACCAGTCCATTGAACAAACCCAGCTGCTCTCTTGGAGCTACTCACATGCCTTTTTGACTTGGATTTTTACTTTTTGCTATTCAGGGCATGTGACTGCTCACCTGCACTACATGGTTTGATTCTATAGCACAAATGAATGACCAAAGACTTCTAATATAAGAGAACAAACAAGGCTGAATGATGAAGAAGTCACAGTTCACATTGTTTTGGACAAAAAACGCTTTTGGGCTAGAGTGTGCAAAGTCTTTTAGATTTATAAACATTTTCCCCATTGCCCAAAGGTCATCTGCATACTCATAAATAACCAATAATATAACTCTTTGGAGACCAGCAAAGCCAAGTCAAATTGAGATTTTGCCAACATGTCCACAATACTGTTTACTCCATTAGTGCACCAGACCCTGCAATTGAGCACTTGACTCTGTCCCTTCCAAATTAAATGAAAGAAATGTAAAAAAAAAAGCAGCAAAGAGAAACCAAAATCCATCTGAATGAGTCAGAGCACCATGTGATAGCTGTCCCCTTGCAGACCGCTCCGCAGCATGTGCTTCCACCAGACTGTATATGAGATGTCAAACCATTCAGTCTATAAACCCACTTTATTATAAATACCAGCATACTCTCCCAGTGGATTTGAGGTTGATTTTCTTTTTAAGTTTTAATTCAAGCCTAGCTCCATCAAAACAGCAATGCTACAATATTTCAGAAGCAAGTGGGTTTGATTTCAAGCACGCCAAAAGGCAGAGGGAGGGAGATGGTAAAGGGGAACAGCTAAATCTTTTCGGTTTCTCTCCTCAGCACCATTGCAAAATCTTTCTCCGAAACATAGGAATGAAGTCAAGTTTTCATGTTTTAAACAAACCATGGTGTGTTATTGTACTACACTTCTGCAGCAGGGAATATAGGTCAAGAACTTTTGGACCTTTCAGATTTCAAGGTATGCAAACTCTGGCAGCATTGTTATCCGTACTTTTCCTTTTCCTTTCTCGCCCCCACCTTTTTTCTTTCCACCCCTCTACTCTGTTCCTTTTACCCTCACCCTCTTGCTTTCCCTTCCCTCTTTCCTCTCCCTATCTTATCCTAACACTGGAAAGCTGCTGCAAGAGGCAGCTTCAAATCAAAGGCCCTGAAAAGCTCCCTTATGTTTATCAACACATTTTCCACTCTCGGATTTTCATCCGGTGGGATACAAGTATCCAAAAAATGCATATGTGTGTGCAGATGAGCAGGCATAAATGTCTGCATGCGCACATAGTGTGTGAAAACACCCGAAAAGCGTGTTTGCATGCATGTCCTTATGCTTGCAGGTTATTTTTATTATTTTTTTCCCCCTTCTGCAGCCTTGGGGAAATTTGCAGGCTGGATGCCGCAGGCTGGCTCTGTGCATTGCGGAGTGTGTCAGGATGAATAATGGGGGCAAGCGGCTCTGCCAGAGGGTCAGGGAACAGCAAGTGCGTAAGAAGGCGGGATTGTCCAGGAAGCACACGCAATATCGGCCGGGGCTCAAAACGCGCGGCCAGACAGACACCGAGACCGAGCCACGAGCTCCAAGGGCAGGAGAAGCACGCTGCCCATTTCTGCTGACCCCTTGCAAGGGTGTGAATTACAGATTGCCACCCAGGAATACCTGTAACTTTTCCCCAGCAACCCAAAGTACAAAAGCACTTCAGCAGATGTTTAAAATCAAGCTGTGCCTTGGACCTTGTTACAAGCTGCACTTGGTCTCATTGAGCTGGATGATCAGGGCAGGTCTTCTGCTCTTAAAAACCCCTTGATTTTAACCATTTGCTTGATAATCATTGATATGAAGATCCAGGCACAATGCAGACACCCAACACAGGGCTATCAGCTGGAAAGGAATGTGTCCTAGTGAAGAGGTGACAGGTTTTTCCTGAGACTTTCAAGGCTATTTTTCCTGGAAATAATTTTCATACACACCTTTACTACAGTTAGTGAAAGATGAGCTTCACTCAATATTTCACACCATTTGAACAGCATATATTTGAGAGCTCAGCATAAACCTTCTTGGGCTCAAAGATTGCTCATGAAAGGCTAGAAAAAGCAGTAGAGAAAAACAACAAGGAAAGGTTAGCACAAGAAATAGAGCAGAGATAAAAATCCAGATTAAAAGATACATTCAGTCTATACAGTATTATATCCACAAGGAACATTATATCCCAAGAGCTAGAAATCCCATAAGTGCCAAAATCCAGGCTATTCGCATAGCAGTAACTGGTTCCCCTGAGCATGGTTGGGACACAACCAGTGTTTTCTACAGGACATCCCCAATCATTTCTTCCCTGGTGCCCATTCAAGTCCAAATTTTTCTGCCTGTCTGCCACAGCCGTTGTACTCCTTATTCTGTGCAGCTGCCTCCACAACTTAATTTTTCATCCTCTAGGACTTGGTCTTTCTTGAATTTTGAACCTCTGCTTACCATCCTGAACTTCCTTGCTCCATCAACAGCCTCAGTTGCCTTCCCTTCTCCCATGTGCAATTCCCATCTCACTTTCCATCGGCACAGTTCCTTTCCTGGTATCAGTCTCCTCTTCCCTTCTGCCTTTCAGTAGCATTTCAAGTCCCAGGCCTCCTGCTGGTCCTCACTTCCCCCCTTGTCTTCCCCTGCCACACTTGTTGTGTCCAGCTGCTCCCTTTGCTGCCTTCTCCGCCACATTCAGCTCCCAGCAGTCCCTCTGCATTTGAAGTTTGACTGCACGCCTCCTCCCTGCCTCCTGGGTACCACCAGAAATGAAGCCACCAAGACTGCAGGAAAGACAGACAGCTTTTTCACCACCTCCCTAGAATCATGGTGCCATGAGAATCATTAGGAAGGTTCAGGGATGAAATGCACTCTCTTGCTTTTGGGATAAGTGCCAGAGCAGTGCACTATTCAAGTGGACTCATCAAAGCATTTACCAGACTCTCACCACCATGAGCAGACTGAGATATATTTTTGGTTTTCTCTTCTCCAAAACATATAACACAGCTGAAAACAATCAGCTTTTCATAGGAAAAACAGCAGGCTCTTCCTCAGTCTCAGAGGGTTGAACTCATCTGTCTAAAAATGAGGAGTCTGTTTTAATCAATTTTTCTAAACTACCTCTGTCATGAACCCCCAGGATGCAATTCATTTCACTACTATTAGGTACCTATTTTCACATTGGCTGATTGAACATCCTCATCTTTCTCCACAGAGGATGGAAAAAGCTTTGTTCAGACAAATTAGGCGGAATGAATGCCTAATAAACAGCCAGTGCTAAAAAAGAGCCGAGTTCTACATCCTAGTGATTCCTCAATGACATCTCAGACTCATTCAGAAAGAAGAAATCAGCTGCCTCGGTGAAGTAACAAAAAAACCCAAAAATCTTGTATTTTGTCTTTCTTCAACTTCAAACACAAAAGGAAAGATAATGGAATTTTCTGCTCATCTTGTTCCTGGAAAGGAGTGAGCTGTTTCAGATTACACCATCCCAAGAAAAATCCATCCTGAGTCACATGCGTGGCACTGTAAATGACAGTGAGAACAGTTTGAGATTGGCAAAATCATGACTAACTGAGTACAGGGTCTTATGATAAGTGTGGAACAACTCTCCAAGAGATATCAGTCCCATTTGCACCTCAGGTAGGGTACAAGGAGGCAGCTCTCCCTTGCTTTGATTTACAATTCTTCTTCAATGTCACCTCCATTTCCCTTCAGAGAGATGATGTGAAGATGGTTGTATCTTCCTTTAAATATCCCTTTTGAGAGAGGGATGAGGAAGAGAAAGGGGAGGCAGAGTTGCTAAAAAACTTGGAATTCAGTTACAGGAAAAAATGTGCCTGAAAAGCGATTTTCCAAAGCCAAGAGCTTCACAGCGTTGAACAGTTCTTCCAGAGCTATAGGATATACAGATACATATCACTCACAGTAACATTCTGCAGGCTCCAGACTCCACCAAATTATCAGGCAGTCTTTCCAACAATTAATGAGGGGGTTGTCAAATATTTAAAACAGAGCACAGTGATTCCTTCCAACACAGCCTGCAGAGGTGCACAGCACATCTGCATATTTCAGCATAGGAGAAAGAGTGAATTTTGTTTCATATAAGAAAAGATTACTTTCTTTTAGGACCAAGGAAACAACATTCCTCCTTACTCCCTTCTGAGCTAGGTCAGTACAGTAAGTAACAAAATGCAGCACTGCTGGCCCACCCCTGTCTTCAGCTTCACCAGGAGAGGAGTTCTAGCCTAAACCTCTGTTTTTTGTTGGCAATAGCTTTGCCAGATACTTGGCCTTCCTCTGCAGCACTGTGGCCCACTGGCAACATGAGCATTAGCCAGGAGAAGCTATGGGAAACCTAAACCTAGAATCAATTCAAAAGAGACAAAGAGCAAGAAAGAGCCCTCTTTGCTGCCTTTCTGCGCATTGAGATGGCACCAGGCATAAACCTAGAAAAACACCCAGACACAGTGGTGAGTCCTATTCGTGTCTTCACTGGGTACCCATCCCTTGTTACCAGTAGGAAATAGAAAGTCCACAACATGCTGATTCTGGATGTCAGCAGACAACATCAGACAGCTTTACACATGCCTTGCCAAGGCAGGACAGCCCTGACCTTCAACAGCAGCTGCCGACGAGCTGATCTGGCAGCCAAGACTCAGCTACCAGCCTTCTTAGCTCTTCTTAGACCCACTATCGGTCTCCTTCAGTAGGAAGGTCTCCTCTATAAGGAGGGACACCCAACAACATTACAGGGGAAGGTGGAGTGCCCAGGAAATCCATAGATACTGGCTTAGGGCAGGTTTGAAACACTTCTGCTTCACAATAACAGAGCAAGACAACAGGTGTGTGGGTAAAAGTCCAGAGAGCTGTGTTGGGAGAAAGGAGTAGATGCCAGGGAGAGGGGAACACCTGCCAACATGACAATCTTGCACTATTGAAAAAGCTTTAGATATAACCCTTGCCAAGAAATCCCTTTTGGAGGAATAGACCTGTTCTTTTAGCAGCCTTCCTCTAGCAACCTTGGCTATGCACTCTGTAGCTGGTCCAAAGCATTTGTCTTGGAAGATGTGGCCTTTGACAATCAAATTACCAGACACTTCAGGTTTTATTGCAAGCCCTCCTGTCTTGGAAAGAGCTAACGAAGATCCCACTGTGTTTCTGGGCCTGTGAGCTCCAATACCTCATGCTTGTGGCTTGGTGGAATGTAGGTCTGCTTATAGCAGCCACGCTTTGCAGCCTCACCCCACCCTCCCTGTAATCCCACAACCTCGGCAGGAACCCTCTTTCTGACTCACAGCAGACACTTCTTTCTCTCTTCCTTTTCCCCTGCATAGTTTGCTGACTAACATTCAGAAAAGGGCTTCTACCTCCCAGAAGACAGAGAGGGTATTTCCCAAGGGCTGCCAGCATGGGATAATTCCCTTCCTGTCTCCACAACCAGTGACAAGGTGTGGGTGTGTGGGAATAGGGTGGGAATCACTGGAATGCCACAGCTGTTTTTCAGACTGCACAGCAAGCTTTCACAGGCTGTGCCTGGGAGGCACGTGCAGGCACACATGGTGGGACCTGACCAACACCTCACAGAGCCACCAAGAGGTTATCCCCAGGTCATAGCTTTCATGGTACCCTCAAGGGCAGCACTGTCCATCCTCTTCCCAGCTCTGCTGGCCAATTTTCTCCCTGGATTTGGGAGAGATGCAAAAAGGCTAGATCACCACTTGCCTTGCTCAAAGGCACTGGTCCCTCACCTAAAGCTAAGCCCAGCTAACCCATCACCATGCTCTTAGAGTTGTCTGGAAGCAAAAGAGCCACATGCTATGTCTATGCCCTACTTTTTGACACCTTCAAGCCTTCCCCTTCCCAGATCTGCTCTGGTTATTATGTCCTTCTACACTTCCCTGAAAGGAATTGTCATTATGCAAGACAAGGGGGCTGTGGGAAAAGCCAACACACTCATTTTAAAGGGCAAGAGCAACATCTTTAAGGTGTTGGGTTTTTTGGTAATCAGTCCAAACTCCCCTTTGCATGAACTCTGGGTCAGAGCCTCCCTACTTCACATTGCTGAAGTCAGGGACCTTCTTCATCTTCCAGAAACTGTGCAGCTTGCTCCCCACACCAGCTGGGAAACTTGCACAGTTGAGTGGATAAAAACTCAGCAAGGGTAGGACTGTCACAAAGCAGGGGATCTCACACAATTTTGTAGCCAAGCTTCACCATAACTGTCACAGGAGAGGTCACTGTCCTGAAGGTCACCCCTTGATTCTGTACTATCCAGAGCACACGATGCACTGGAGGCAGAAGGAGGTCTCTACCCATTCCTGCAGGGGCTTAATCCCAATCCCTGCACTACCCTACTAGAGGGGCACGGGCTGCAAACGAGAGGCTGTCGGGAGAGGACTCCCCAGCCACACAGTGTGGGCATCTGTACCACAGGAAGGCTGTTCCTCCTCAACAACAACCACCAAAAAAAAAAAAAAAAAGGTCATTTTTCTTCTCCCCCCGCTCCTCCCTCCTTCCAGAAAGTCTTGGTTTCATCCCACTGTGGAACAAAAACAAATGCTCTAAACCGCAACATTTTTCACAAACCGGAATTTCTTGCAGTCTGGCCAGCCTTGGTGGATCAATACCAGGCATTTCTTTCCTCCTCTGCTCTGGCCTTTCCCTTCCAGCCTCCTCCCCCCCACCCCACTCACCGAAGGGAATAAGGGAGCCAGAGGTGTCAAACGGAGGAGTCGGGAACACTACGGCTTGGTTTTAAAAGGGACAGAAAAAACACTGGCGTCAGCCAGAGCACCAGGGCAGGCACTGAGACCTTGTTTTGGATTTTGCAGAGACTATCCCTGGGGAGAGCTGTCTTTTTTTTTCTTTTTTTTTTTTTTTTTTAATGCATGGTTTTGTTTGTAAGTTAAAAGTCTCGGGATTTGCAGTCTTTGAAGCATGGTCAGCCTGCCAGATGGAATTAGTCAGTGCCTTTCTGTCGGAAATCCCAGGCAGATGAAGCGGGATGGAAGGACAGCATTTTTCTCATTTATCAGGAAACCCCCTGCGTTGACACCCACAAATTCAGCCAGAGAGCTCTGCAGGACCCAAAAAGCAGGCAGGTCTGAAGGCAGGAAGGCAAGCAGAGGCCCAGAGCTTTCATGTGCATAGATCAGTGTGCACCACTGAAGGCAGTGGCCCCAAGCAGATTTACACTGCTCAAGATCCAGCCCAGATGTTTTTGCTAGTCCCTGCCTGAAGCTATAAGATGTCAGCGGAGTTTCCTCTACTTAAAAGCAGTGCTGAATTTGGCTGTCCCTGCCTCTGACTCACACCATCTTTCCATTTCTTCCCACCATGGCCTGTTTCAAATCTTCCTATTTGTGCCCTCCTCACAGTGAGCGCTCTCACTCCCAGGTGAGCAGTCTCCTTCTGCCATATTCCACAGGGAGCTTTCGCCTTCCTTCACACACACCCTCAATCTCCATATTCCACGGTGAGCTTTCGCCTTCCTTCACACACACCCTCAACCTCACATCTAAGCCCAAGAACCCAAGTGTCATCTTTGGCATTTTACCAATCTCTTTTCTCCTCTCCTATTTGTCTCTTTCCTGAGCCCACCATTTGAGTGGGGCTCAACTATTCAACCACTGAGTCTCTTTCCTGAGCTCCCTATGTCTCTGCTAAAAGCTTCAGGTCATTCCTCAGGCAGACTGACAAAACTACACTTGGAGAACATGCACTTATTTCCATGTCACCTAAAACACCACCCAAGAGCAGAGTTAGTACCGCTTGTTCCAAACACAAAATGTATGGATGACAGCCCATCACAAAAACATCAATGGATGTGGGAAGAGTTCACGAGTGCTAGACTGGAACTGAGTCTCCTTGCAAGAGAGACCAGAGCCCATCACTCACTAGCTGGGACTTCAGCTTCATTTCTCACAAGGTCTGGAAGGGGCAGAGAGGCTTACTGTGGTGTTGATGCACAGCAGAGCTGTCAAAGCAACCGTGCAGACAAATGCATAGGGACTGCACATTTCACCTTTGAACTCTCCAAATCTCCCAGCAGCACAATGGTTGCACCATCAGGATGGTCCAAGCAGCACATCACCTAAGTGACCACAGTGCTCCAATACTTGAGGAATGGATGGATCTCTGTGACTGAGGGATGGATTTCAGTGATGGGTCTCTGAGCAAGGCCTTTTTCAACAAGAAAGAGGCAGTATCTCAAGAGCAACAATCATGAGGCAACTAGCATATGTAATTTATTACTGGTTTTATAATAAATAACTGAACAACCAAAATCAAGGCCAGTTTTTGAAACTGTTTTCAAAAGCCTTGTAACTCCTCTACCATCACACTAGCAGCAGCCAGTCTGTGGGATAAAAGCTGTCTATCTGCAATGATGAACATCTTCTTTCCAGCTCCTACCACCCTCTGTACCAGGTCCTCTGAAACCCACAGTACATCCACAGAGTAACACTGCCCTGTGGTGATTAAACACAGCTCCAGTCACCTGAACATCCACATCCCAAAGCCACCTGCACGACAGGTCCAACCTCCCTGCTCAAGCAGGGTCAGCCCAGAGCACATGGCACGGGATTGTGCCCACGTGGTTCTTGAGTATCTCCAGGGAGGAAGACTCCTCAGCCTCTCTGGACAATCTGTTCCAGTGCTCAGTAACCCGCGCAGTAAAGAAGTTCTTCCTCATATCAGGTGGAACTCCCAGTGCATCAGTTTCTGCCCATTGCTTGGCACCACTGAAGAGCCTGATTCCATTATTTTAACACCCTCCCTTCAGATATTTACAGACATTGATGAAGTCCCCACTCAGTCATCTCTTCTCAAGACTGATCTGGCCAGCTCCCTCATCCATTCCTCATAGGAGAGGTGCACCAGACCCTTAACCCTTTGCACTCCTCGACTGGACTCACTCCAGGAGCTCCATGTCTCTCTTGTACTGGGGAGCCCAGAGCTCAGCACAGAAGCATCCTAGGGGAGCCTTCACCAGGGCTGAACAGAGGGACGGGATCACCTTCCTGACCTGCTGGCAATGCTTTTCCTTATGCCCCCCAGGATACCTTTGGCCTTCTTGGCCACAGGGGCACACTGATGGTTCATGGACAGCTTGTTGTCCAAGCAGGACTCCCAGGTCCCTGCAGTGGAGAAAGCCACACCCAGGCAGGGGCTGCCCTTACCAGCCTGCAGAGGGGCCCAGACAAGCTTTGTTTCATTGCTGCAAACAGAAGGGGACACAGACAACAGGAGTGATTTAATTTACTGGAGGTCTGGCCCCATTATGTACTACTTTGTGCATATTTAAGGGATGCTATGAAGCTGCCAACATGGCCCACAGCTGGGCAGAACATGAGTAACCCTAGTTTAGAGGAAGAGGTAACAAAAGAAGCTAAGAGAGGTCTGAAACCAGGAAAACAGGCTTGTTTATGAAGCCAAAAAGAGAGTGCAGCGTATTCCAAGACCAAGGGAATTTTTCTCGCAACGTTACTTTGCCTTGGCTACCTGGCCACTCTCACATAAACAATGGAGACACACCAAGAAAGCAAGGAGACTTCACAGAGGTTATAAAAATATCACTTGTGTAATTAGACTGAATCAAAACTCATGACTTTCTGGTTGGAAGGAATGTGTGTGTTTCCCCTCTCGTTTCTTTTTCTCCTCTTTTCAGCTTTTTTTCCTCATAAAAATCTAGATAAACAAAAGCCCTAGGATATTGGATGGTTCCCTGCATATTGTTTTAAAAGCAGAAACAACAACAACAGCAACCGCGGTGGTGAGGAGGAGAGTCTGCGACTGACACTGTGCAGCCCCTGTTTTCCTCCCTTTGCAGGAACTCTTCTCACCCTTGCTCTGCCCCACACAATGCCCATCCATGTGTCCTGTCCCAGGACAGGATGAGGCACCTTCCCACTCTTCCCTCAGCCACAGCAGCACTCTGTCAAGGGTCACATATATAACCAAGTGTGGCAAATTGGATTTACATTCCTCCCTCTCTCCTCGGCTTCACGGGCAGCTCACTGACTGCCTCCTCACAGACAGATAACTGTAAACAGAAGAGGAGAAAAACACCCCTCTAGACACCCTTCCTACCATGCCTGGTTCATGAACTCTACAAGGCAGGGACTTCCCACTGCCATGCACAAGGAGCCCACGGGGCTGCGAGACAGCGCCTGGAAGGTCACCCCCACACATTCTCATTCACCATAGCCACCAGCATTCACCCACTTTCTAAAATGCTTTGGATAAAAAGCACCAGTGTTGCCAGCTTTCAGCTTCAAAAATGTTGTGTGTGGCCCTAGAACAGAACGATATAGGCTTCAAAATAATAAGACTTAACCAACCCAAAAGTATTTGGAGTATTTTTCATCTGTTTTCTTATTTGGACCCTTGAGGCTTCATATTTTCAAGTGAAGTTGTTTTCTTCCAGGATCAAGAGAGCTGGAAATGCTAGTCTGAAAAAATAAAAATAAATAGAAAGCTGAGAATCTCATTCAGCCTCTTGATTCCAAGAGCTCAAATAAAGACCACAAGTCTCAAATAAAATCCACAAACACCATAAGCTTCATGATGATATTCAACAAGGGATGCCAATGTTTAGAAGCATGAAATGATAATTCCCACCTCACTGGATCTGGTTCTATTTTCTTTTTCTCACCTCAAATTCAATGACTGTTTTTCTGTTCCTGTAGGGACTCTATTTCTAGACAAACAAATCAATTTCTTCCCATACATCAGAGGGTGTAATGCTATTTATCTATCTGCTAACTACTTTTGAAATTCATCAGTCCTTGATGCTTCATGAAAACAAACAATTCAACAGAAAAAAAAACCCAAATAACGGTCTTAATGAGAAGCTGCATCAAGAGTTCCATGTTTATTCTTTCTGTTAGTTTACTACTGTTTAATCAGGTCTTCTGCGCCCCTAGGCTGTTCTCTCCTGAGCCGACAGAAGATGGATATAGGGTCAGGGGACTGGAGGGCAAACTCCTGGGAAACAGAATGGGAGAAACCCCAAACGCTTCTGAGTCTCACAAGCTTTGAGGGGTCAGAACAAGACAGTGGTTTTAGCAGGAAGCTTCATGGTTCCCAGCACTGCCCAAAAGATTTATTTTTTTCTTTTATCTTATTTTTGCCCAACTATCATAGATAAGGGGAAAAAAAAACCCCACAGAACTCTTTAGAACAACAAACTTCCTTTTTTTAACTCTTGTCAAAGTAGCCAAAGTTCCCTCTTAGAAAAGGGTTTAGAAAAATGGTGATCCCTGCCTCCTTTATACATATGCTGTAAACACACTCTAAAATCATGCTGTGTTCCTCTGGGGCACATTTGGCAGTATACAGATAAAGGACCTCCACTGAGGGAGAAATTGAGGCATAGACACTGTTGGGTGACTGTATGTAGACACATCATCACTGCCTTCTAGAGGTGAAACCAAGAAGAGATAGCAATGTGACACACTGTCGCCAGCTATGCAAATTCAAGCAGCTTCAACAGCTCTCAAAAGGTGTTGATCCAAAGAAAACATGAAATAGAAGTCAATGGATCCGAGTGGAAAATATTATAGCAGTCAAACAGGCTGCTCCAATAACACCACCTCTACCCACAGGTATGTTTGAAGGGGATGGGGAGAGAAGGGGAAAAGAGAGAAGGTTCTGTACTGAAGATCTGAGAAGTTTGGGCTTGTTTGGGGATGAGGTTTTTTCCTGCAGAAATCCCTACCACTACTAGGGAGCTGTGCAAGTCCCAGAATGCCAGAGGCTGAGATGGAAATATACTTCATGAACTGCTGCAAGCAGCCACAGGGCCTTCCATAAATCACTGCAAGCTCAAACTGGGCTCATTAACGTCTAAGGAGGTCATGGTCCCATCATTACTGAATGCTCACAGCAGAGCTGTGATGAGTCAAGTCATGCAGCATCACACTAGTTATCTATGCCCACCAATCCCCAGCATCCTGCCAAGGAGCAGCCCTCTGGATAAAACAATCACATGCAAAAACTTGTTCTACAAACAAATCAGAACAAATTTTAGGGCTAAAAACTTAGTTTACAGGCTCTCTCACTCCAGGGAGCAACAAAAACTTGCAACCAGTAGAAGTCGCCCTCTTTCTAACATCTTCACACACATGCACAGAGATATCCACACCAAGCCAGACACCCCCCAGCACATGCCATGTGTTTGCATTGAGACCTCCAGAGAACAACTCTGCAACAACCTCCCGGGTCCATGGGCCAGCAGAGACAGCTGAGACACTCTGCAAGAGGAAAAGTTCTGCCTGTGCAGCAAGGAAGCACAGCTGCTGTGGCAATGGCATTTCAGCAGGTCAGATCCCAGTCTGGAAAGCAACATTCCATCTTGACTCATCCCTGCCTGGAGGGTTAGCAGCTCACAAGAGGCCTGGTAGCACGAGGCTGCAGTGGTTGTGCAGCACATCTGCTCCCTTATCTCAACACATGGACAGCTCCCACTAGTGTGATCCACCCCTTATTTTTACATCCACCAAAATACGTTGAATTCCTTCCTTCCCCCTCAGAAATCCAGTGCTGGCCTAGCTCACCACCTTCTTGTTGGACAGCTCAGTCACTCCAAATTCATCCTGCCAATGCTGGTGAGAGATGAAACCAGATCCTGAGGCTCCAGAGCCGAAAGCTGGTCCCCCTCCAGGTCCCTGAGAAATCCTTTGCGGTCGCAGGGACGTCACTGCTGAGGTGGGATCTACCTCAGACTGAGGAGGCTGCCTCTGGTTGTTATTAGCTGTACTGAGGATTCGAAGGACACAGAGGCATCAAGCCAGCTTCTTCTCCAAAATGCAGAGATCCTACATTTGCAGAAGATGCATCTGGCCTTCATTAATGCTTAAATGGTCCAACGTGGAATGGGAGTGGGGGGCAGGGAGGGAGCTAACACACTCCACACTGAATGAGGGACATTCAGGCAGCAGGATGTTTGGCTTCGAAGATGTTTCTGATCAGGGAGTGTCTTATCCAACAAGCTCATGCTGCAGCATCAGCGGGACCATGCATGGCCCTGGGTTTTGTGTGGGATAGCCTCCAGTAAGGGCTTGGCCTCAAAGTTTATCATGGTGGTCATCACACACCTTAGGATGGTACCCGGGGGGCAAGGCCAAGCAAGGAGGTTGGAAATTCAGCCATGAAAAGGTGATGAGATGGTCTTTTACCCTAACAAAAGGAGGAGCTGGACTCAAACATATTGCCAACCCTTGAAGAGCAGATCTCAGAGCATGGGCAGGCTAGAGAAATGAGGTGTCAACATTCATCCTTCCCTTCCTGCACAACAATCTTTTCCCTAAGGACCTAAGAATAAACAGATAATTAAACAAACACACTACAAAGATCTGTGTTTTCTCCAAGAGGGAAGAGCATCCCCTGTCTGGAAGACACAGGGGTGGCAGATTGAAGGAGAGTTTCAGTCTGGCTCACAAGAATCAGAGTCCATCTGTGAGCGTGGCTATGAGTGTACAAGAAGAGTGATTCAGCACTTATGAATATCTGAGATAGGTGGGTCGCTGAGCATGCCTGTGTGGGCAGCACAGCACATGGCAGAATATCAGGACACAAGCAGCCTGTGGGTAAACAAGTGTGTCAGAAGTGAAAGGACACAGCAGAGCAGGGGACATGTTTGGAGGAAGGAGTCAAGAACTGTGCCAACTTCTATCTTCCATTAAATCTGGAACATTCCCTCATTTTGCTGTGGCACAGCAGCCTATAGGGAGAAGCAGCCAATATCTCTCTATCTCGTTGGTGGCATCAGATAGTAACACTTTCACTGATTTGGTGCTCAGAAATGGGGCAGCCCTTGGGTTGACCTGACCTCTAAATGAGCAGAAGAGGAACTGCGGGAAATGACGGTGTAAACAGGAAAGAATGAGATAAATAAGAGATGGGGAGGGAAGACATCCATTTAAAGTGGCAGCTGCTTTTTAGCTTCATTTCACCTCTTCTGCTCAGCTGGAAATTAAGGCTCCCACCCTTTTCTGCTCGCCTGTCAGAACAGCATACACTTACTACTTACAGCTCTTTCCTAGCTGATGTAAAGCTTGCTAAGCCTGTTAACACCATGGCTGAGGTTGTCCAGGAAACTGGGGACAACATGTCTACATGCTCCAACAATTTGAAGGAGAAGACTGGGTGCAAGGTTTCCAGCTAGCTCCTGTCTTGGGAGAGCCAGAGCTGTTACACAACAATGCCCAGTGATCTCTCCTCCTCCTCCTCCAGCTGTTGTTGTGGTAGATGTTGGACAATCATCTGATATAAGATGAGGCCTCCTCCTAAGCATTTAGGGCAGTTAGAGGGAACAAAATACACCAGGGAGGAGTGATCAACTCCAAGCGATGTAGTGTAATGGAACAGAGGGAAGAAGTGGGAATAAGTTCTCTTCTAGCTCCATCCAGGGTTAGGTGTCTCTAGGAACTGAACCTTGCTCAGCATCTGTCCAACCTCAACTTCTGCAAGCTGCAATCTGTGTCATTTAGGGACAGTTCTCTGCCCTGGTGGTCTTAGAAGAGAGATCAGCCTTTAGTTTCTGCAGCCTGATGCAGCTCCAGTTTTAAGCCACTTTTAACATAGCAAATCTACATTTAGATATTAGACATTCAGAGTTCTGTGCTCCCACTCCCAGGTCACAAACACACTTTTCCCATTCTGATGGCCTAACAACCAGTAAAAAAGGATGGGGAACCTTCTGGTCAGACTAAGCATTTTTGTTTTCTCTTCAGAACTGGATGTTCCTTGCCTAGAATGAGATTTTAGTCCTCCAATTTCTCATCACTCCTGCTGGCAACCTCCTTTCCGTTTGCTTAGCTCTCCCCTTATCCCTTCTGTTAGGGAAGTGGCAGAAGGCTGTGCCCTACATTTCCAGGGCAAAATACAGAACTGTCACAGGACAGTGTAGAAGGGATCAGCCCCATTTATCTGGAAAGGAGAAAAAAAAAAAAGCCAAACCCAACCAACTGAGCTCTGTTACAGAAACCCAGTTAAGTACACAAGCTAAACAAAACACAATTAGGTTTCCTTTGGCCAGCCTGGAACATATGGTATTCGTCAGCCAGTCGTGTTCCTCTCTCAATTCTGGCAGGAGATAGCTAACTTGTTCCAAGCACTGAGAAAGCTCCTGGAAAGTCAGCATGCTGAGCAAACTTTTGGAGGGGGGCTAGCTGGAGATATAATAGCTCACACAGACACAGATTTGACAGCGTTCCTTCCACATTGTGCAGTGCAGCTCTAGGTTACAGTGCCTCTGGCTTTAGTACATTCCTGGTTCACATTGTTCCCAGTGGTATTGCATCTCTACACCCTCACTTGCTAAGCACACACACACAGTTTTGGGGTTGAGGGCTCCTATCAAGTAGGAAGGCAAAGGTGTGGAAGGAAGAGCGGTTCCTGTGGATTTGGGCTTATAAAGAAACCCTGAAAGGATAAGTTGCTTCCATGAACAGCACAGCAAGACCTTTTTTACACTACCTTTCCAATGCAGGCTGAAAATGGCTGCTGCCATCCCAGAATGGATTGATGAGCAGTTTCCCAGCAAGAAAATGACAATAAATACTGTGGTGTCACAGAGATTGGTGGCTGCAGAAAGGAATAGACTCTGAATTTGGTCATCAACCAGAAAACTGCTTGAAGAGAGTCTGGCTCTGTGCTAGGCATAGTCTGCTCTGCTGCAGTTTACAGAGCAGTTAGCAAAGAGCTGATTCACAGAGAAATGAGCCCATGTTCTAGTACAAGGAACTGGAAAGTGTGCTGCAGTACAGTAATGTCCGCAAAACAACTGCCACAGCAAAACCAGTTATGTCTGTGGGAAAAAGAGGCTGATAAAGGACCATTGATTTGTTCCAGTTTCAGACTGGAAGTGAGCAGAATTCTTCCCACTGCACAGTCTAGGCCTGCATGAGAGTTTCAGCCGCTTTTTGTGTCCTCATAGTTTAGCCTCATCATTGCCAGGGCTGGTCTGATACCTCTTGCATAGGTTTGCTTGGTCTGCTGGAGGCCTTTTGTCAGCAAGGAAGCCAATTTATACCCTCCAGTGCAGTTACAAGCCAGCACTGCCTCAAGTTTCTGCACTACCTTTTATCTTCCCATACACACTTGGCCTTACTGCATATCTGTTCCTCCCCTGTCCCTGTTGATGGACAGCCTGGTTGGCTCAGGCAACTACAGACTCAGCCTAGCTTTCTTCAGGCAGTAAAAAAAAGTGGGAAATGTGATTGTAAAGTAGAACAAGAGGATTTCTTCTGATCATTTCTGTGCTCTTTGGCCCACCTGTTTGCTGCCAGAGTCTGGCTTCCTTCCTCATTTACCTGCTAGGCACAGCCATTCTTGTTCCTTCATTGCAGAAGATGAGGGTACTTCAGTTCCCTAATACACAGCTTTTTAGTGACATTCTTGACACATCAGTAGCACTTCAGAGTTGCGTGGGTCTTTTTTACATGCTCCTTGTAACACTATATTCTTTGTAGCAGGAGGTATTCCCTTACTTCCATTTCCAGCTTTTTCTAAGATCTGGCTTAGGCAATAAGCTTCTGTATGTCCTCACTGCATTCACCACTTATCAAGTTTACTGGAAATAAATGCATTGGGAAAGGGTATTCCACCCTTTTGGGTTGCTCTTACAAACCAGCCACACTTGCCATGCTCACCACTTATATGCTGGGGCACATCAAGGACTGAAGTGCCTGCAGGAAACTTTTGCATTTGTTTCTCTTAGAGGACTTCTTAGCTCCACCACATTCAGAAATGTTGCTGGTACTCACAGCTTCGGTGTGGCATTTCGTTAAGATTGTGCATGTGCCCCTGCAGCTCATCTCTGGCCTGACAGACGTGTTGCTCTTGCTCCACGTTAATAACAACAGGAGTGCTTCCCCACCAAGGTTAATGGGCACAGCACACTGCTCACAATCACTTCTGGCACAAGCTTCACCAGTGCAGCCAGACAAGCCACCTGCCCTTTGCAGGAGGGGACCAGCTGAGTTTTGGTCTCAGGAGCTGAAGAATCTGCTGCAGCTTCAACCTTCAAAAATATCAACTATTACCCCTTTAGGAGCTCTGTGGAGTGAGGCAACAGTGCATCACCATCCCCTCCCCACAGCAAGGAGGAGTGTGGCTGGCTTTTGTTCTTATCCACATCACAGACTTCAGTGGGGCCTGGTCACTGAGGGCCATTCATCTCTTTTGCTCTCAGGTCCTGCTCAGCAATACCCTACTGGGCTTTCCCCATCCATCATTAGTGGCAATTTCATCTCTGTCCCTTGCTGGGCACTTCCTCCCCTCGCCTTTGAATCAGAAGGTTTTTTCCCCTTCCTCAAAGGAGCTTGTAACATTTACTGCATGCTATTGGAATCTTTGGACTGAACCGAGTCACAATTCAGCAAAATTAGACTGGTTTCAGCTTCCTCACAGTAGGAAACTGGTCATACTGCAGCTGTCTCTGTCTTCCTGTTTAAACCATCCCATCTTCCTAAGACTCTGTCCTCAGTGGCAGAGGAGCTGTGTGGCTTCTGAAACAGGAGATGGTAGTTGCCAAAGGTCATTTGCAAAGCCATTAAAAGCAAGAAGGTGCTTCAGAATGTTTCCATCAGTGAGCAGAGTTACAGCATTTGGCTCCTTCCTGCAGTCTCCCAGTATCTCTCATTAACACCGGTTCACTACTGCTCCTCTGGGAGCCCAGTGAAATTTCTCTGGCTTGCAGGACGGAGCTTTCTAATGCAAACCTGGTGCAATGTCCCTGCATGCCCTGTTCCAGGCTGTGTGACTGCACCAGCGCCGCAGCAGACCGCAGCACCCCCTCGCTGGGCTGCTTTCAGCACCATGGGACTCCTTGTGTTATTTAGGTTATCTCACATGTTGGAAAGTATCACACAGTGTTTTACAGGTCTTCAAAACCGTCCAGCAGACAAACAATGAAACCACACATGCACAGGGATCTCAAAGGGCACTGTTATGTTGCCTTAGCCTCTGCTGACAGCTTTCAACCTGCCATGCATCCAGAATTCCTCCCCTTCCCTGTGAGTTCATTGAAGCCACACAATTTTACATGAAAGAGCACAGTGCCAAATATTCAGGGCTGCCCAGCACAGGTTACTCATTGGCACGGTCCAGATAGGCACAGCAGACAGGCTGCTCTTTCATGCAGCAGCGAGGGGAGCTCTCAAAAGTGGACATGTGCAAACATACGCCACGTTTGTTTTCTTGTACTCGCATTACTCAGTAGTACCTGCTACGGGGGAAGCACTTCTGTGCTGTGAAAACACCTGAGCATGAACATTACATTTATGAACATGAACAGAAGAATTTGAGCCTGTGTTAGCCACTTGTAAATGAGTGTGCCCACCTCGCTTGAAAAGCTGGCGCAGCATGCAAGTAAATGTAAGCATAATAAAAAATAATAGGAAACAGACAGGCAATAGAATTAAGAGCAGCAGCCAGCTGGGATCTTCTAACCAGTGACATCAAGGGATTGCTGAGGTAATACACTGATGGGTTTTAAATTAACTGTAACCACTCAGGAAAAAGATCTAGGCGTCACTGCGGACAGCTCAATGAAAACATCTGCTCTCTGCACAGAGGCCATCAGGAAAAAAAGAACAAAAAATGTTAGGTTGAATAGGATAAAGAACAATACCAAAAACATTATAAATGCCACCACATAAATCAATGACACATTCACACTTTGAGAATGAGCTGAAGCCTGCTCACCCATTTTGGAGCAGGGATAACAGGAACAGAGGCCAGAGAATGATGCCAAAAAATCGTTAGAGACACAGAAAGGTTTCCAATGTTGTTAGGAGGAAAGATCAAGGTCCAAATGGTTCAATAGCTTGCACTAGAATTGTATAAAATGATGAGCGAGACAGGGCGAATGGGAATAAATGGTGGCCGCCTAAAAACACTCCAAAAACATTATTGCAGCAGGAAAAAGAAAGCCCATCAATATTTTGCAGATTTCCCAGTTAACATGTGGAGCTTGATGCCACAAGATGTCAGAGAGTTCAGCTCTCACCACACTGCCATCACAAAACAGTGAATGAAATGTATAGGATACACACGTGCATCCTGGCTGGGGGGCCTGGGCAGGCACTGAACCCCTGGGCTAGGAAGAGACAGTGAAACCAATGGCAGTGAAGAAAGCCAGGGAGGAACTTGATACTAGCAGGAATGCAAGGAGAAGGTTAAGGAGAAAAAGCTGAATGGGAGATAAATTTCATGTAATAATCTGGGAAAAGGTTAACAGAGGTGTTTTGTGGGATTTCATCTTTCCATCTCCAAGTGATAGAGGGGAAGTTTTTTTAAGGTACTGCTAGGCTGTGTCAGATCCTATGCTCCAGTCCTCTTATGAAAGGAAAAATGGAAGATGCTGATCACAGGTGAATGTTAACAGCTGCAGCCAGCTGGGCTGCAGACAGAGCAGCCAAGCCATGAAGAGCTCTCCCATTCAAGCCTATGCTCCAAACACCAACATCCTGGTCCATCCCCAAGTACTGCATTCCCTTTGCAACCCAGATCACCATTCAAACTTCAAAAATAAACAGCTGAATATCCTGCAGATGGGGAATTTCAGGCAGCATTGAGTGTTTTCAGTCCATGGTTTGATTTAAACTGGCACAGAGAGACCAGCTGCAGTGGCGCACATTTTGAGCGGCAGGAGGAAAGAATATTTTTTCCTGTGTTATCCACTGTGCCTCCAGCTCAACCATCCTGGAGCCTGAGAGTCTAAGTGTATCTAGTATTTATAGAGCTGGGGGGTTTTCCACCACACACGGACTTGTGACAGCACAAAGCCTCATCAGGTGCCTGCAATTCAGCAAATGCACATCACTGAGCACAATCTGAGCAGGTACTTAACTATGAGGGCTAACAAACCTCTTCAGACAGTATGTTTGTTATGAGGCTCATCCTGATCTGCACTTAGCTCTGATTTCCTTCTCAAGAGCAAGCAGATGGACAAGGACAGCAGAAATGGACCCTTATGGCCACTGAAACAGAGCAATTTTTCCTTCATGTTCAGGGATTTCACTCAAGTTCTCCTCAGCTGCAATGACAAGAGCAGTTGGGGTGGTAACATGAACACATGGGAAGCATTAAAGCACAACATCACACAGCACTTGGGCCCATCCAGACTATCATATGTTACAGGGCACAAGGTTGTCTGCTCCTCCGTCCATCAGTGTGCCCACAGGATGCCCACTGCAGGGCTTTCCTCTGCTTATGCAGGCCTGGCACCGGGGTTTTTTGCTCCACTGCACATGACTGGATGCTTAGCCAGGCTTGGGCCTAAACTGGAAATGTGGCACGAGGCAAGCAACGCCACAGATTTATGGCAGTGGCTGTACCAGCACATGCACATCGAGCAGCAGTCCTAGTCCTGGAATGAGACCATCCATCCCCAAAGGCATGGCTCTTGCCACTCTTTAGCATTGGAAACAGCAGATGGGTAAGAATTTGCCCTATAGTCCTGGGGCAGTGGGACATTTTTCCACCTTTCCCAAGTGTTCCTCTCCACCTACTCTTCTCCCAGGAAGCACGGAGCATCACAACCAGAAATAAAATCAACAATGATGCAAAACACACCAATAATGCCATGGCTACTTGAACAACCTTTGACATCAGCTGCCTGCTCCTGGCTTCCCTTTCCAGCATGGGAAGCGGGAGCCCCAGCACAGCAACCACAGCACACATCACCCATTGCTCCAGCTGCTTTTCTCCACACCTCCTACTCCCAATCCCACCCACCCTCCTTCCCCACCCAGTGGGGAACCCCACCACCAACATACCGTGCACACAACATAATAAAGCAACAGAGTACAGTGTTAATCAAGTCTTTTATGTGCAGCCAACATTTCAAAAGGCACAGTACATGCTGTATGCTCAGTGCCGTCAGACTCCAAGACTGGATTCTCCAGTGTTTTAGGAAAAAGGTAAGGCAGGAGGAGAGTGTGAGGGGGGGAAACAGACCAAGCTTTGTGGAGTTCTTTTTAAGAGTGTATGCATGACTGTATAAAAGGGCATTTTTTCCTGACCTCAAAGAGACAATATTATTTCACACAGACCTGTTTCCAAGAGCTGCCAAGCTATTTCTACATGAACCAGTGCCTGGTTGAGGCAGTGACTGTGAAGGGGAAACCCTCTCTCCAAGTACGACATGGAAATTCCTTGACCTCAGCTGCAAAGCCAATCAACACGTGTGCAATGGGCCAATGAAAAAGAAATTAAAATACCAGAGTGGCCAACACAGATGAGGGCAGGTGTGTAAGGGAGATGGCACAGCCTGCTTTTTCCAGTCAAAAGGCCTGACAAAAAAAAAACAAAAAACATGGACACGCCAGGCTGGGAAGAAGAGGAAAGCAGGGCAAAACCAAGAGCACTGAGACATTGGTTAGAAAAGCAAAGATGTAAAATGCCAGGCAAACAGGTTCTGAATCATATACTAAAGCCCAAAGGTAGAAAGGCAGGGTAAGCAGGCGTGGAAGGTAGAAATAAATATTTATTTTAGGCCACGCTATCATTTGCTGTGCTCCACGGAAAAGTTTGGGTGTTTCACGATGAGCCCAGACAGAGCCAAATAAGTTCATCATCAGTCTAGACCTGGTCACACCAAGAAGTGACTCCACCACAGACCTGCACCCTACTCTAAAGCTGTGTTTGCTTCCTCCAGGCCATTGGAGAAAACACCTCCAGAGTGAAACTCTTTTTCCTGACTGACATTAAGGACACACCAAGGCACTGTCTCCAGCACAAGTCCCACAAACAAGTCACCACTGGATAAAGGGCTGAACAGCAGCAACTGACCCATGTCAGCTTCCCAGTCAAGGGAGACAGAGCCCTTTAGTTTCTTTCTTGGAGAGCTGGATACCTAGAATTAAAGCATCTGAAGCCTAGAAAACACTTGTGATCAGGGCTGAACCCTTTAGGGTAGGCAAAGCAGCATTCCCCCCGCAGCAGCACACTGATGTGTACCCCAACCCCTCCATGGCTCCGCAATGGGATTAATAATGCTCCACAGTCAGGTGTGAACATGAGCTCACAGCACTCCTGTGCCACACCAGATGCACAGCCTGCTCTCTCCATGGGATAGATGTCAGTCAGAAGGGATCTCCCACTGCCAGAGTAATTTGTCTTTTTCATGGCCCGCTCCCAGGTTAACAGCAGGAGAGATGACTGCAAGGTCTGGGCCACAGACCTTCCAAGCAACCTGCACTAAGCAGAACAGCAAACACCAGAAGTACTAGTGACATCCATGGGTCAGTTTAAGTGCACACACAAGGATGGGGATGCACAGCTTTTTCACGGCTGTGAGCCTCTTCTAAGACCAGCCATGGATACGAGCCACAGCTACAAGCCTTATTACAACAGTGCCTGTATTTAGGGAAGTAAGAGCAGTCCATATACTTTCATCCTTTTCAGAGTCCCAAGAAGCTCCACTTACCAAAAAACATTCACTCCTTACAGCAAGAGTGACATGCACCAAAGGCAACAATTTTGCTGGTGCTTAGATACTCTGCATTAAAGATAAAAGCAATCACGTCCAAGTGAGACCTGTGCTCCAAGACCTAAAACCGGGTCATAACCCAATCCATCCTCAATTAGTTCTCAGAGACCCCAAACTGCTGTAGTTTCAGTACCTGCTGGGTTTTACCAGTCAAAGATAAGCCTTTGAAAAACAAGAGTGACATCCAAGGAACGCGATTCTTACTGAATCCCCAACATGGGTTTCTTTGCACACACCAGTTTGGGATATATGGCCTTTCCTATCTAGAGGAATTGTGGATGCCAGTCCAGTCTCTCCTCTTCTCCCCTGGTCACCTGTCCCTCTCCTGCTAATGTCAAACTTTCCAAGGTCCCCCAACGCTTGTGGTCTAGGACAAAAATGTATTTATTAGGCCAAAATGAACAGAGTGTGCATGGATTAGAAAATGAGTCCTGTCTGTTCAACTAGCGTTAGGCAAGCTTGTTTTGCCTGATTTAGAGGCCATTCAAACATTGTGGGTTTGAACATTACTGCATTAGTATTTCACTTAGGAAAAACTGAAAAAAAAAAAAGAAACGTGAAGAGGAGAAAAAAATCCAGTGGAAACACAAATAGTGTATAACGTATATGGGGTCCCCACTTGTGCCAGCACGGATCTTCTAAGCCCTAATACATTGCACAGGCTTCCCGTCAGCTAGTGTACACACAAAAAAAAAAAAATCCTGAATCACCATAAAGAGATGGAACAGGTCAAAAGAAATGGACATACATGCCTACTACAGCTGTACAGCTGGTCCTAAACTCTGACCTGTCTTCATTTAGACTTCAAAATCAAGACCATGTAGATCAAGAAAAGAGAACTAATTTACAAAGCTCCAAGCCACTCAGACCACCTTGGGTGAATCACAACAGCCTTCTGCATCAACAGGACATGCTGCAAACTCCCCACAGCTCCTGCAGCTGGTTCATTAGCTTTCTCCCTCTCTCAGCTGCACCTGGCATGCAGGACTCCCAACAGCCCCGCTTCCTAGAGATAGTTAGCAGTTGTCATTTTACATCCCTCTGGGGACAGGACCCCCTGACAGGTGATATTAGGGCTCACCAACTAAAGAACAAGTCCTTCAGGTCCAAGAGCTAACCCTGAGAGGACAGCTGGTCTCTTCCCAAACTTCACCTCAACAGCAGCAGAGGGGAAAGGTGTGAGACATCCTTAGTACAGGGAGTAAAAGCAAGCAGAGGACACACGATGAAAGAGAAAATTGGGCGCCAGGGAAGAAACTTAAGGTACTGAATGAACAAGGCAGCAAGGCTCTCCTTGCCAATTTGACCACTTTAAACCACCTCCTCTATCACCCGTCCCCATTTCAAAAGCAAAAAGCCCACAAGGAATCAAGTGGAAACCAAACTGAGAAGAGCCTACCTCCAGAGGCATTGTCTCCAAATCCTGAAGGTTGATTTAGGTGAAAACAGAGACAAGAAACAAAGAGGTGGGATGCTGGAAATGGAAATTGTTTACCTGCATGCCAGCCGGATCCAACAGTAGAGAGCATGGCCTGACTGAGCGGTACTCCCAACACCCTGCAGCCCTCAGCCTGAGACCTGCCAGCCCAGAGAACTTGCTCAGGTCATTAACTCCACCTAAAACACCATTCCTTCCTCCTCCCCCTTCTCCATCAAGCACTTTAAAGCCCCACACCTGTGTGGGTTCATCCTCTGCTCCCATTTAACACCTGGGCTACCCTCCTCCTTGCTAGCAGATCCCAGAAGCTGCACTAATGAATGGGAGGTTGTGTTTGTATCAAGAAACCACACACAAGGTACCAGCATCATGTTGGGCCATCTTTTCACCCTGCCTCTGCACCCCTTGTGCCCAGAGGATACTCTCAAGACAAGCACAGTTGCACAGATGTCAACAGGCCTGCCCCAGCCCTGCCCTTGCCTGCAGAGCAGAGAAAGATGCTGTGAGCCCTATATGGCAATGACCCCACACAGGAGGAATCCCTTTTCTTCTCCCTAACATCTCTGACTTCCCCCCCACCTAATCTATATTTTTTTTCCGGCCCATGTATACTTTCCAGCTCGTTTCCTCTTGCGGTTCTCATTTCCCGCTCCTAGGAGGTGAGCTCATGCGTTTCTCAATTACCAGCCAAAGAAAGGGAGAGGGAGAAAGCAATCTTATGGAAACAGATGAAGTCACGCCTGTATAAGGCCACACTACAGCTTGTGCTCACAGAGCCATGATGCAGACACTGCTGCCCCCCAACCCTGGCAGGGCAGCCCAGCTTCCCAGTCCACAGCAGTCCCTTGTGCCGAGGGAAGATGCTCCACCAACACACAGGGAGCACAGCGCATGTTTGTCTCACTGGCTTTTCCCCCTCGTCCCCCCTCCAGCCCTGCTTTCGATCCTACCGCCCTTTTGTCCACCCCCAGCGATCCCCATGGATCTTTGACTCACTCACAGCACGCCACTGAGTCAATAGCGAGCCCACAGACCATGTGCAAGGCTCCCAGCACTGCCTGCTCTGCCTACGGCTATGCGGACGCCGGAGAAGTTACACCAGGGAAATCTAAAGGCAATTAAAAGCATAATACAAGTGGTTGTTTAGAAAAGGTGGTGGGGAGGAGAGAATAAAATTAAAATAAATAAAGGAATGTTTTAATGAGTGCAGCAGTGAAAGCGGGATTAGAGGTGCCTGAATGGCATCTCTATATTTCCCGTATGGAAGGGAGGGCCGCCCAGCGCAACCAGAGCTGACAAAAAAAATTAGCTGGGCCTCAGGCTCAGAGAAACATTTGGCTAGAAAGGAAAGAAGGTAATTGCTGCAAATGTAGACTAATTCAGGAAGCAGCCAGCCCTACACGGGGCCGGGTTTTATGCTGTTAGAGTGCTACGGACACTTTGTGAGTGCTGGCTTGAGGGGTGGAAAAAAGCACAGGGAAGTAGTAGGAAAAAACAAACCAAAACAAGACAGAAAACAACAAATTTCTCCTTTCCACAGTTCACGCGTGCTTAGTGTTTTTCTCCCCTCGTCTCTCGCTCTCCAAGGACACTTAGGACCTGCTGGGAGTCCTACTCAGCCTTGCCTCATCAGTCCATCCGATGGCCATGGAGGGAGCGACCTCAGTGGCTCCCAAAGCAGGGACCACGTCCCTCCCTTCCCCCTGCCCCAGGAGGGGAGCGGGCTGGAAGGTGAGGCGCAGGGCACGGAGGATGTGTTTACTCTCATAACACCCCTGTGAGGTGGGGAAGTCATAGCCTCATCTGACAGATGAGGAACAGAGGCAAAGTGAGATTAAAGGATTAGCCCAAGGTCACACAGGAAAAGTTTGTAGCAGAAGTGGAAATTAAACCCAGGTCTCTCGGTCCAAAATCAGTGCCTTAAGCGCAAGACCAGACTTTCCTAGAGTTGGTCAACCTTTTATATTTGATAGTTTAATTTCAAACAGAAAAACAGTTTATTTTCTAAATACATATTTTCATAGAAAAGGGAGATGGAGGAGCTCATTTCCTGGAGGCAGGAGCTGCTTAAGATCTTATTTATTTCTGTTTAACTTAATTTCTTTTAGGCTTTAGCATTTCTGATGGTAAAAAAAATTGCTGCAGAAATTTCAAAGCACAGGAACACATTTCTTTTTGTTAATAATTCATCATGGGAAATATTTTCCACTTTCCAGCCAGTTCTGCCCTGCCTCTCTTTGCCTTACCAGGTTTTTAATACATTTTTTTTTTTCATAGCCTCAACTAGCTTAGAAAGCCCACATCTAAACAGAGGCCTTTGTTGGACAACACCATGGTCACTAGAACCCTGTGGCTCGGAAAGGTACTTTCCAAATGAATACAGGCAACAAGTCCATGCCTGGACATATGTAAGCTGCAGGACAAATCTTGAGTTAGACCCCAGCTGCTGCTGACTCTGCTCATCCAGTCCCTGCCCAGACCATGCCTCCCTCTGCTTCTGGCTCTGAAACTCCCTATTTTCTTCCTTTTTATTGTGCTGCCAAGCCCAGTCCTTCCAAAACACATCTTCCTCTTGGCTCCGAAAGCCCCTTGGCAGGGGAAGGCAGTCCCACACCTCCTCACACGTGGGCCAGCTGAGGTCCATGGAGGAGCAACTACTTGTCCACAGTCAACTAGGAGACCATCAGCAGGGCTGGGGAAAGTAGATGGGTTTCATTAATACAGAGCCTCTCTCCATTTAGACATGAGAAATCCAGCCCTCACAGAGGCCCCTAGGAATTTACCATCTCTATCCAAAAGCGGAGGATTTTCACCCTGAGACACTAAACAGCAAGAAAGCTACATGAAGCAAACATGACCTGAGGCTGGCATATTTAAAGGTGACTTAAGGACCCAGACATTCAATTCCCATGAAATCAAATGAGAATCAGTTGGCAGAAAAGGGCTGTCTTATATTCATGCCAACCAAATGGTTAAAATTAGTTACAATTGGTAAAGCATTCTGAAGAAAATGTGGAACACTTATATAAAAGCTGAGTGTTGCTCAGAAACAAAGATCTCTTTTCCTGTAATTGTGTTTAATGATCTCTGAAGAACAAGCAGACAATCCACAAGGATGACTACCACCATCACATATGTTCCTGTGACAATGAGGGAATTAGGCTGAAACAAAGACTAATATGCTATCCTTACAAGGCAGTTTTCACTTCTAGTCTGGCTCCCTCTTTACTTAAATACTTATTTACACAAGCAGGCAAACTCTGTGCATCACTGATGAAGTATTCCACCAGCAGGAAATAAAAGGTATTATGACTGGTATCAGTCCAGTTTGCCCTGAAGATATCTAAACACTCACCTACCACACAAAAAGATTTCAGTCTCCTCTCTCACTCCCAGCTGGGTTGTGTCTGGTCCACAGTACCCACCACTCTCCTCTGGGCTGGGGAAGGCCAACTTAAGAGCAGAGCTTCAGCAGCATTGTGAGGGCAGCTCCTGGATCATTTAACTGACCTTCATGCACTGAAAAATCAGCTCTGAGCTCCTTTTTGACTTGTTTCAGTCCCAAGGAAGGCTCATTTGTCCCCTCTGGGACAAGCTCTTTGAGGCTGGCTGACTTCTGCCGCAGTCCAGGGCACCCTGCACTGCCAAATGAAGAGCTCACTCACAAATTTTGACTCACCTCTGTTGGTACAGATAACCAGAGCAGCATAGACCAGTGTGTGCCATCCAAAAGATGTTCAAGACCACCTGGATATTTTTGCATCTGGGCTGTGACTGCACCCGCTCTTTTTTTTCCCCTGCTTCCCCCCATTATCACCTTAGTTAACAGTGGGTAAGAAACTAAATTTACCTGTAAGTCTGTGTGCTCACACACAGGTAGCACAAGGGCGGGGTTCTTCAGCAGCCCAGTTGATTTGTTGTGGTTTGTCCTGTATGGCCAATGTTTGTCAGCTTCCTGAGGATGTGCCCACAGGGAAGAGGTGCAGAGAGGCCTGAACACACCCACAGTGCTGCCTGGAAGCTTTGGGTGCAACTGGTCCAGGCAGGTGCTCATGAGCTGGTCTTCATCCTATTTTACAGGTCAGCTCTGAATCCAGGACAGAAATACCCAGAGGAAAACTCCTCTAGACTGGAGCTAACATTATACAGGCAGAGTGTGGTTTTCACTTCTTTGTCGCAAGTTCTGGGTAAGGTGAAACGAATTCCTGGAAACTGAAGGGTTTGGCCACTGGAGTTGTAGACTTGGAAAAATACTACTTCTGGCTATGATGATTTATTTATAGTTGCAATTAAAGACAAAAAGCCTCTTCAGAGAGGGAGGACGAAGTGGAAACAAGGCCAGGCCTAGAAACCTAAGACTACAGGGATTCCCAGAGCAAAATTAATCAGGGAACTGAGTTGTTTTCTATTTTTTTTTTTTCCTAAAGGGTTATCTCTTTATTTTGCTTATCTGGCCCTCAGCTTTGCAACAACCACATTTCTGGACCTTCCCCACGAGCTTTGGAAACAGGCCAAACACTAGAATTGTGCCTGGGGATGGGTCTCAAACTCCCAAGAAAGAATTGTAAGCCTCCAGCCACAAAGGCCATCCTACACCTTACCCCTGGAGCTGTTCTCTGCCCGGCCACAGCAAAGGTAGTGACAGCTTTGGGATGTGGCAGTGGAGGCAAAGAGGAGAGCCCAAAATCACCAGCTGCATGGAAGAGCAAGGAAGTACAAGAAGGCAAGAAAGAGGCCAAAAGTTCTTACATCTACAAAAAGAAATGTGTGTGGTAGGATTTTCTTTGTGCTGGCCTTTGATTTACAGCCTGACAGGGTATATATTATTCCAGCTCTTAAAAGAGTGGGTGTGGTACAAACCCCCAGACAACCTTTTGAGGAGGAGCTCTGTGGATGTCTCTTCATTCCTTTTAGATCCAGTTTTTGGCCCTTTTATTCATCCCCTGATGAATAAAAGATCTGGCTCCAGCCATCATGACTTGGATAACAAATGAGGTGGGGAACTGCAGATCAATTCAAACAAGCAAGACAAGTCAAAGGAGGTGCTTCTTTGCTGTCCCAGTGCTCTCCCGCTCCTTCTGACCCGGGGCTCCAGTCAAGACTTCCAGGCTAGACAGAACCTCTGAGCCCTGCAGCAATCAGAGAAGTGCCCAGGCAGACCAAAGCTAGGGACAGTCTCTCACAGAAAAGCCAGGGCTGCTTTGCTGTAGGAGACACTGAAGTCAGCTCTGTCTGTTCATCCCCAAGTCTGGACTCTCAGGCCTCAACTGCCCTCTCCAGAATGGAGCAAGAGCCCTAGACAGCCTCCCATGCCATTACCATGTGTAAGCACCTCCAACTAAAAGGCTGCCACGGGCTTCCCCTTCAGCCTGCATTGCCCCGTTTACTTACTGCATTCCAGCCTGGAAGAAGAGGCTGCTACTCCCTGTTTAACATACACTTTGCTCCAAGAGAGGTTTTTCAGTCTCTTGGAGCTGCCTGACTTCCACACTGCAACAAGAAGCTGCATTGCACCCCCCTTCATGCAACTTTCCATGCAACTTTCCCCCACTCTGCATCCACTGAAACATGCATGGTCTACTAGCAGCAGTTATCTTTAGACAGGTACAAGAGGCACAGCTAAAACCCATGGCAGAGAGGCAGTACCTCTCCCCAAAGTGGGAAAGAAGCAAGAGTGGATGAACTTTAACTCACAGGATTTATAGGACTGGCTGAAACAATTAGCAATCACCTATTTGTCTCTTATCAAGGATGTCTGAGGTGCATGACAGAGAGAGCAAAGCAAACCTTATGCATAAAATTAAATAAGCTTGTGGATTGCAAAGGGAAGAGAAGTCAGGTTAGCTACAATTCCCAGGAGAAAAAGTCTGAAACATAAATAAATAATGAATAAATACCACAAAGTATTTGTAAGCACAGAAGATAACAAAGCAAAGTCTTAGGCTAATATGGATTTAATCAGAACTAATTTGGATCCAGCTAAGCTAATTTCCCTCTATGACAGACCGCATGGATAGCAGAGAGGCCATTACATGTCTTGACTTATAAAGCTTCAGATGCATAACATCCTCCTAGGAGATGAAATAAATGGTCTCAAATAAACTTTCACAGAGCAGATGCCGAAGTGACTAGAAATATGATACTTGGATGCTAACTATGGATGGGTCACTGTCAAAATGGAGGGATTAACCCAGCAGAGCTGTACAGTGTTTGTTGTGAGTCCAGATTTCTTCAAAGTTTCCTCTAACAACTTGAGCCATTAGATAGATTGCACGCTTGTAAAATACACAGCTGCTATGTGGCTGGGAAGAGCTGCCTGAAGACAAGCTTGAATTCTGATCTTGACAGTGGGGAAAATGTCTGAAAAAATTGGACCCCATTCAGTACAGATAAGGATAGGGAAAACCTGTCCACAATTCCTCAGAAAATTATGGAGAGCTTTGAGATGGACCACAAGCTTAATAGGGGTCAGCCATGTCTCATGACTATAGACAAAAGACAAATGTTGTCCTGAGTAGTACAAACAGCCTGACTCCAGCCTGTTAAACATGTGCCCTTCTGCTCTGGTCCACCTGGCAAGGCCCCAGCCAGAGTGTTCATCTGGTCTCAGGACAGTGAACTCCAAAAAGATGTACATTGACAGGAAATAATGTGGAGGAAAGCAACACAATCAAAGATTTAGTACAACCTCACCAGTGTGGAGAGTTTTGAACAAAGTGGGGTTGTCCATCACAAAAGAGAAACCCATAAAGAGATAATATACAGGTGTTTTCAGATTCCTGAAAGTCTCACCTGCCTTTCTAAACCCAGGCACTGGACACCCTTCACTTCAGAAACACAGAGCAGGTAATCAATACACACTTCAGGAAAACATGGCATGGGATGGAGGGTGGTCCAGTGAAGACCACAGTGTGAGCAAGAACTTTTGGCCCACAAAGAGCAGGAGCTACTGAATAGCCTTTGCCTCCAACAGCCCACCCAAAAGGCATCACAGTGGAAGGCAGTTTCTGCATCCTGCAGGAGCAGCTGGGCCAGAGTGCGTGTGAGACCTTGATTAAAAACAGGCTGCTGTTCACATTTCAGCTCTGCTTCTGGCAATCTGTGAGAACTTCCTCATTCCTAGAGGGTCTCCTCATCCCAGATGAGGGAGCTGGTGTCTGGGGAAGACCTTTAGTATTCATTACAAAAATGTTTCAACCCTCTTGTCGGTCTCTCCTCACTTCACAAAGCATGCAGACAATCTTATTTTTCAGAAGCACCCACCCGCTCTCCCTTGACCGGCTCTGCTGCTCGAATGCCTGACTCACCCTACTGCTGTCAAAGGAAAATGCTTCCATCCATGTAAAGCACTCCACAGGTTTCAGTGGAACCTGTGCAGGACCCCAAAGCAGTGGTACTGAAACGTGAGGAACCCACAGCTTCCACAAGTGACTCATGAGACTGAAGAGGGGGGAAATCCCTGAAATACAAGTGGAAGAGCATTATGCTGGACCAGAATCATGCAGAAGGCACAGCAAGAGCGAGCCACAGAGCTCTGTAGGTTTGGGAGTGATGTCCCCTCCCCAGGCACACCAAAATGCAGAGGCAGCATGGCTACTCTCCTGGGGAAAGGATGGAATGCCAGTCCCTGGTAGAGCTGCAGGTTCCCATCCCCAGTCACAGTGGCTGAAACATGCCATGCTCCCAGCTAGAGGGAGAGGAGCATCCCCAAACACCGAGGGAGGGGCATCTCCAGTGCCTAAAAAGCCTAGAGGAAGGCCCAGACAACAAGAACAGCAAACACCAACCAAAGCTCTGTGGAATATGAAAGGAATAAATAAGTAAAAGCAGATGGAGTTGTGCCACAGAGGGCTTTTCCCTTGCATCTCTGGCATTCCACAAACAGTCACCTCCCCTGCCCAGATGGTCTCTGTCCTCACTGAACTGGGCAACTCTGCTCTCAGCTCTGTCTGGCAGCCCTTGTCCATGGGGAATGCTAAATCTCAGAGTCCCAACACACACATTGCTGACAAATTTTTAACCGCTTTCCTCGCTCCAAAGCAAAGCCAACTGCACTGGAGTCCCAGAACAATGAAAGCATAATATAGGTACAAAGCTGAACAGGCCAAAAACCTTTGAGATTTCATGTAGTTTTTTATCCCCCTTGTTTTTCCAGGTAGTTTCAAACATGGTCACATGTATTATGATCTAACCATTAATTCAAATACCACTTAATGCAGAAGTTCACGTTGGTTCAGTTACATCAGGGCAAAGACTGATCCGAGCAGGGTCTGCAGGGTGCATTTGACCTGAACCATTTCCTGATTCATCCACAGAGTGTTACTCAGGGGTCTGACTGAGTTTTTAATAATAACTTCCACTTAACAGAATAAAGTTTTCATATAGCTCAATTCTAACCAGTGACTAGTCTGTACTGGAAAGGTCTCTGCATGTTGCATACCCTGCTGTAGATGTGTTTCTAGTATAAAGATGGCATCCCCAGCATACATAGGCCACACTTGTACTCAGTGAAATACTGGTATTACTGCACCATGAAAAAAAGTTAAATTGCTTTAAAGGCAGCAGCACAGAGCAGTATAAATTTTTGCACAAACTCTCAGATCTTTCCCTGAAAGCAGGGACAGTAATTATTCCTGAACCAAAACAACCATGCAACAGTGGCAGTAAATGATTTTATTTGTTTCTTGGAAAATGTTGTGTGCAAGCCATGCCAATAAAAGTGATCTAGTATCCAAGGCATTTTTGTCACTTGTTAAAAATGCCAAATTTTCCTTCCAGCTAATTTACTAGCATAAAATCCAGTACATTTTAATTGCTGAATAATTTGCAGAGATCTTACTGGGCCTGTTTCTTAGGTCTGCTCTGAAGAAAGAAACAAACAAAAGTGTCTGGGAAAGACCAACATGGCCTGCAGCCATCAGGGAAACACCTCACCAGCATGAGAAGTTTGGCTGTATCTTGTTAGCAGCTGATGGAAGTCCATGAAGAAGTAAGTGCCTTCATAAATGTAACTCCACACAAGTCATTGCCCAGTTGAAGGTGAGGAAACTGCTGTACATTGCAGAGCTGAGAGCCTTCTTCAAAGAACAGACACAAACCATTCCCAGGCTGAGCATTTTATACGCACACGCAGCATTGCGAAGTCCACTATTATAATTTGGTTTCAGTAAAAACAATGGCTTCTGAGGGATATAGATGTGGGCTCAACAAAAAACACTAAACACTTCCACTTGGCTATTAATCATTTGTAGTAGATTTTAGGTGACAGCAGCTATGAATTTTCTGATCATGACTTAACACACCCCTTTTACCAAAAGATGACTAGACAAATGTCTGGCTAGAACCAATTGCTGTCATTCCACTGCCTTTGTTGCTCTAACCACTATCCCCACTAACCATCAATACAGGACAATGTTTTTATGCAGCTGCTCTCAAACAAATTTTACAAAATGGGCATACAGAGAAACTTCAGGTATGACTTATGGTTATCACAAGGGTGAAGGTAATTGACATTCCTGATGTTGCTCACTGCTATGCAGATGTGGAAGAGATGAGTCCAGGCGCATCAAGCCTAGCATATATATGTGCCTGGAAGACAAAGCCAAGAAATAAACAGCTCAGGAGAATCATCTACTACCTTCTGGCCACCAGGGATTCACATGCTCAGCTCACAGGAGATTCTTCACTGAGATTCCCTGAGCTGACTCCAGACAAGCTGGGACATCCATCTGGAGTGGCAGAGGCCTTTGTGGAGAGACCAGATTACTCTGAAGAGCAAGAAGAGCCACATCCACATGGCCCAGAGCCAAGCCCAGCCAGCCTCCTGAGCCACTTGGCTTAGCTGTGGTGTCACACTGACACAGCCACAGCCCTCCAAGGGCTGGAGCCACCCTGGCACCACACTGCAGTGGGCAGAGGTGCTCAGAGGGATCACATCTAACAGAAAAAGGCCAGGAAAGGGAACAGGGACTTGGAGTCACTTACCTGTGGTGACAGAGCTGGGCAGCCACTGGGACAGGTGCTGCACCCAACCCCAGCCTGCTGTCCCCTTGCCCATGCTGTCAGTGGAGAGTTCAAAAGACAGTTTCAGCTGCTCACACACATATGGTTGCTGACACGTGGCTCAGGGGGAGGGAGATAATAACAGATCATCTGAGGATAACATACTGTATGTCAGATCATGCTGAAAGGGGCCCAAGCCAAGCAAGCTTTTTTTCCCCCTCTTCAATGGAATTTCCTCGTGTATGCATGTTTTATTCTGAACATGACATTTGTTTGCCTAGAAGAGAAGATTATTCTGCAGACTATTTTCTTTAAAGAAAAAAAATTAAGAGTCTTCCAGGTCATTAGAAAAATTAACAAGTTGTTTTTTTTTTTAAAAGGAGAGACCAAATGCAAGAAAGGCACACAGTAAGAATGAAGTAAAATAAGAGAAATAATGGGAATAAATTAATCCTTTAGGTTTGCAGATTAACCCTGCATTTTCTCAGCCCTGCTTAATTCATGTATATCTTAATATCTTGGTCCTCTTCTGCATCTAAGTCCACTTGGCACTGCCAGGGAAGTTCCTTCCACACTTCTCCTGAACAGAGAAACACAGGTGAGCATTTTCCAGTGGTTTTATATCTTCAGCTAAAAGCACACCTTCTGCTCTTTCATCTCTATTCCCTGTCCCCATAGTCAAATCACAAACTCATCAGGGACAGGCCTGTGCATGGGAAAAAAAGGACATAAGAACAGTCTCCCACACAGCACTTTACCAAGGTCATTTGGGCTGCATCTTCACTGCATCTCAGCCTGAAAGGTCCTACTTGATGTTTCAGTCCTTTTTCACTGCTAAAGGTTCTTCCAGTAGACACATCTTCTGCAAATGGAAATTCACAGAAAATATATTTACTTTTTTATCAGCCTTTCACCCCTAAAGTGTAGGCTTTTCAAACACTAGTCAAAAACTGCTTCGCTAGTTTCTTTCCCTCACATCCTTCCAGTGCTCATGCTTGTCAACCATGACTGAACCTTGTATAACTTTGCAATTAAGGACTAATTGTGGTCTCAGCAGATTCATCCATAACACCCCAAAAAGTGGTACACCTTAGTATCAGAGACCATTCCAAGTCACAAATGACCTCTTGAAATCGTCCTATTTGAAGCAGGGCCAGCTGAGAAGAGTTCTGTGATAGACCTTGCCCATTCAGGTTCAGAATATCCCCAAGGATATCAATCCCACATTGTCTGTGGGCTCCTACTCTTGTGTTCCACAATCCTTGAAGTGGCAGGCATGTTTTTCCTAATATCTAACAGAAATTGCTATTTTTGGAACTTGTGTCTGCTGCCAACCGTATCACTGTCCATCTCTGAATCAAACAGCGTGGGTTTCCAGGCTCCTTTTGGGTACTTCTAATGAGTATAAAGCTCACACAGCAATTTCAGTCTCAAATTTGGACTTTGACTAGGAAATTAGAGCAGTTCTTTCCACAGCAGCAAAGGAAAGCTGAATGGTAGAAGGACAATGCAATCAAAGTTAGTGAAGTATCTGGGAGTCCTCCCACCACAGTCAATAAGCCTGGAGTTAAATCCAGGAGGTGGACAGATAGCACAGTGAGAGAAGGTTTGGAGATACATTTTCTTAATGTATGGTTTAAGGCAACCTGGTTTTAAAATTTGTCCCCGTGTGCATGAATTGCATATCAGATCCCTTTTTAATTCCTGCAAAAGCAAGAAATAAAAAAAAAATCTTACAAAATTCTCATTTGGTACTCAAAGAATGCTTGGCATAAGTTGGAGAGGATATGGTATAATTTTTCATGAGTAATGAATGTTTAAGTCATGCTTGAAGCACAAAATTCAATTCAACTTTAATTAGAGAGGCGTCACTACAGCTCTTATTATGATTTTATAGGCCACAGAGGAGATCAGATCAAATTCTCGAGTTACGCTGAACAGGGCAAGAAAGGCAGAGAAGAGATCACGTGCAGGACAACTCAGCCCATCCACTTTCTGCTATTTGTGTGTTACTATTGAGACCGACCTGATCCAGGGATGACTGGTTTTTAAGGATCCCTAGTACAGGCTGTAATGCTACTACACATTAGGGCCTCAAAAGTATTGTTTCCTGGCCTACAGGATGCCATGGACTGAATCTTTGAGAGGAGCTGGGGCATATTGAGCAAACTCTGCTAGGCTATTAACCAAGTATGATCAGATACCTTTCCAGCTGCAGCAGCATCAGCTTTGCCAAACTCTAGGGCTGTTGGTATGTGTCTCTTTTTTTTTCCTACTCTCCTCAAAATAGAAAGGACAGACCTGCAGAGCAAAACCAAAAACAGTCGAGGTGGTCCTCCAAAGTGCAGAGTCAGAACCTCAGCAAATCCTGTCAAGGGAAAGATATTGAAAATTTGTCACAATTCACTATCTGGATTGTTTGCTGAGATTGTGAGATAATGTTTCTGTTTAAAAATAAAGAGCAGGGACCACAGGGACACAGCTGCAGGTATGACATCTCTCGTGACCTCCAGAACTCAGGTGTTAGAGGGAGATATGGTTCCATCATTTTTTCTTATCTTCTGCCACTTAAGGCAATAATTAATCTGTTAATACTGGATGAAGCCACATGATTTTAGGGGAAACACAAATCAAGACACTATGGGTTTTAAAGGCAGACAGTTGTGGGTTTTTTTAATATTAAATAGTTTTATTTTGAAAATATTTGCAACAAAATGGCCATGTAGCCACATCAAGTCCTGCAATAATTTTTGTTCACTTTTTTGCATGTGTTGCAAGAATAGCTGGAGTATAGGAAGAAAAAAGAAAACAAAAGCAGAGAAATGTACAGTAAACCATAGAAAACAGCAGAAAAATGATCTACAGAAAATACACCAGTAGGAGTAACAGTGATCCAGACAGGCCAGATATAATAAGAAACCATCCCTTGGACAGGTCCCATTAAAAACAGACAGGTTCATGTTGCACAGGCCTATTCTGCAATTCTTGAGAAGTCAGGCAACAAAGTTGGCTCTCCCTGGCTCCTGGGCTCCAACAACATGTAATAGGACAGCTGAAACAAAACAAAGATTGAAGGAAGACTGGAGAAAAAAAAAAAAAAAAAAGAAAACAACACACTCTTTGCAATTAATGCCTTACGAGACTACATAAAGAGGTGGAATTGTCCACAGGTAAAATCAGGGAATCGCAGATTAAAGTCCTTCCCTTCATGATAAGGGCAGACCCCTAGGAGTTGCAGCAGTACCACAGCCATGGAGTCTAGAGAGCAAGGTGTGGGAGGAGATACAAATAACTTATTTTGCATATAGGTGACACCTGTATGCTTATGTCCACTGTCTTTACTACGAAGAAGCCACATACAAGGAGAAGACACTGAAGAGCATTACCATACCAGGAAGGATGTTTCCTTTCAGTTATTCCTCTTTCTCATCACACACCTTTGCAGTCAGTGTTTGCTCAGTGGCACAACCCCTACCAAGCAAGTATTGACAGCAGTGTAGATCAGGAAGGTTATTCCCACAAAGATTTACCGTGGAAGAAGCTGACCCCCATGCTGGAGCTGCCTTGTCCCATTCCACACACATATACATGTTCAGCACTTTTCCTTGGCAAACGAAGATCTGCAAATTTTGCTATCAAAACAGGTAATAAGGCACCAGAGGTTATCAAGCACCAGAGCCAGGAGGAGAACTCAGTGCTTTGATCCATCTCAGCCATCTAGATCCCACTGCAACTTACCACATTTCATGGTGTCTTCAAGGGTGACTTCATGGTGTGCCTTCCTTCTCCCTCCACACATCCCGTTTTACTCTCGTTTATATTCTGTGCTCCTGCATCTCCTCTCTGTTGCTTAGATGAGAACCAATTAAAGCAATCCATTGAAGCAATTAGGCACCTTTCTCACCTAATCCAGGAGAGCTCACTAGTAAAAGAGGACTACTGAAAACTTTGCAGACAGATATGTAAGAAAGATCAGTGTTTCTTACCCAATCTTTCTCCTGGGATCAGAGTACAGTTGTGAAATATATCAGAATTCTCTTTTCTTCTTTCCTTTCCTAAGTTTGTGTCTGAGGGCTTAATTTTTATTGGGATGGTGTTGCAAACAAGCCAGCCAGGGGCTTCAGAAAATGTCTCTATCCCTGATCCTTCACAAGCAAGTCCAAACATTCTTCAGATGGTCTTTGTAAATTATCTGAAGCAAAAGGGCTCTAACTCTGATGTGGACATGGTTAAAAGCTGTAAGAAGCTCCCTGGGCTGGAATGGCACCTACAGGCTTAACGTATTTACATTAATCAAGATTCAATCAAAGGCTTATTGGCACTCTCAGTCTGTGTGCCTGCATTACAAATAGCAATACAGATTTCTGGGAAGGTTTAGTCAAGGCCTTAGCATAACTTGCAGCTACAGTACAAAAATACATAAACCATATAAGGTTACACAGTTCATTAAATGTTAGCAATATGCTTAAAACTAAAACTAAGGCATGCACTTTATATACAATTTTGATTGTCTATAATCCATGTCAACACAGCTGTGCTACAGACCTCCTAAGTCACTGTTAGCAAGTCCATCTGCTTCACTGAACTGTGTCTAGTTTTCAAATAATGGCAATTTCTTTAACATTTTATGATTCCTGACTGTGAAAACTGCCTCTTGCGTGAGCCTGTGTCAAAATCTGACTAATGTTGCAAACTGTGTGGTGCAATGAGATTTTGTTGGCAGTTGGAGAAACATAAAAATGTTAAGGCACTTCGCAAAAGTTTCACAAAGGAGTCACTGAATAAATCTTTTAATCTCAAGTAGCACGTACTTCATTACATCAGCATTTTTCAAGGAATGTTCCTATTGTCAATGAAAATTAGCTCCAAGATTCTGAAAGCAGGAGGACTTAACAAGGGAACCAGAATCCCAGAAATTATGGCTTGTGTGTCAAGCATTCTGTAAAAAAACAGACTTCTGAAAAGCTGGCTCTTCCGCTTTACAAACACAGGCCTTTACTACCCCAGCAAGACCAAAGCAGATAATCTTTACTGGAAGGTTTTGGATAGTTCTCAGTTACAGAAATGTCATCATTCCCATCTGTTTTGCTATGTACTATATCCACGGAAACTTCCCATCATTGGTGACAGGACTAGCTCCGGGACCTTAACTCCCAGGCTAGATTCCCTACGCGTTCCGTAAGAGTGAGCGAGGGTTTATAATGGTGCACAGATTTTTGTATTCTCCTCAACAGTAGTCACTATCCAAGTTAATGAGGAGATTTAACGATGCAAAAACTTCGAGGAGCTGGTGATAAGTTGTTTCTGAGTAGAATGAACACAAATATCAGATGCCTAAATCCAAATAATTTTTCATAACTTAGTGACTGAAGAGCTAGTTTCTTCCCTCCTCTGACTTCATTCAAGTACTGTCTTCAGAATTGCCTTCAGAATGGTCTGGCAAGTCTAAAATAAAACCTGGTTTCCCAAGGATAGAGAAAAGCTGTAACAGAACACTGCATAGAAGCAGGTTGTAACCTACCTTACAGAAAAGTCTGCATTTCCCCCTAACAACAAGGTCTTTAATTAATTCAGTTACATAAAACAAGAGGCCACGTAGCTGCCACCTCTTAGAAGTACCCTTTATGCAGCAAACAAAACAACAAATCCAACATATTTGCAGACTCAGCAATGGCTGTGGACATTTGTTCTGCCTGAAGTACGGGCCCTAGTCAGTGCTTAGGCATGCTTTAGACAGTCTGTTGCCCATTTACCTTGTGCCTTTTGGACTTCATCTGTTCCTTACAGGAAGCCTAGACGTTTATACCTTCAGCAGACATCTCAAATAAAATGAATAATATCTGGCCAGCTCACTGCTGAAATGAGAGAACCAAGAGAAGTGATGTGAGTGAGTCAGCAGCTACAGCTATTGCTCATATGTGGATATCGAGTCTACGCCTGAGCCCAGGGTAATGCACGCATGGAGGGAGGTCTGTCTCTCTGTGCCATGTGCACGGTGGGCTGATCATTACTAAAAAGGCCTTTTTCCTTGCCAGGGACTGACTTGCAGGGTGACAAAAGTTCTCTTGGTGTGAAGGCCAAGACGATGCTGCAAGAGCTTCACAGCTTGGCAGGAGGCACCATCAAGCCCAGAGCAGCTCTGGGGGAGAGGGTCTTTCAGTCATCCCTTCACGCTCTCCCCATTTCCTTGTTCTCAAGAGAAAGACTCCATTGCTTCACCCTTTCATGCAAAACAACTCCCCCCACCTGGCCCTCTACTTTTCTCCTTGGAAAAAGAGTGGCAGAGCAGAGGCTGTCTTCTCTCGTGCACCCACCTGACTCACAGGAGACATCCTATCCTTCCAGCTGTGCTGTGAGCAGCCCTGTGCTCAGAGCAGGAGAGCAGAGGTAGCTGCTGTCCAGCTGGCACAGGTCAGATGTGCCAACACAGCCCTTCACTACATCTGCTTCGTTGCACCCTCATTTCTTCCCTGAGTGCACACAAAGACAAGCTAAACCATTAAAAACTCATTATTCAGGGAACAAATTACTTAAATATCCACCTCTCTTGTGCTCCTCTACTTTATCCACCCTTCTCCCATGGGAATAAATCTATCTATAACTTCCCTTGCCCTGACACTTTGGACACTCAAGGCAAACATCTCCCAGGAGATCCCAGCATGACTGGGCACTGGGAAAACATCAGGCACCCAACTCTGTCACAAACTATAAAATCACCTCAGCAAAAGGCTCTTGCAGTTCTCAGAAAGGGGATGTACTTGGAGTAACTGGAAAGACCTTGACCTGGATGCAATGGCCCAGTGGTACTGCTCAGGCTGGGATCAGAGAGAGGCAGAGGCAGCACTCCAAGAGGACAGTGCTGCGAGCCAAGATACACACTGAGACTTGGGACCTGTTTTAATTATTGTTTCATTTCTTTCACTGCTCAGGAACATGTAACAAGCTGAAATGTGCACTGTGCCTGTAAACATTTACTTTCTTTTGGTCTTGTGCAATGCTGTGTCTCATTCTCTTGGATGGAGCCTGGAATGCAGGAATAGCCATAACAGATCAGCTGAATGACTGTCAACTCAACCGTCCATCTCCGACAGTGACCAGCACAAGCTGCTTTGAAGGAAGTTGCTAGAAACCCTACATCAGGCAGCTGTGGATTAAGTTGCCTCCAAGGGAAGTTTCTCCTTTCTGCCATGCGATTTGTGTTTGACTCACGCTCTAAAAAAATCAGGGAAGCCTGCCTGCCCATCCAATAACTTTTTTTTTTTTTCCCATGCCAATTCATGCACTGGGGGTGCTGTGCATGGTGCTCCTGCCAGCTCCTGTTGGTGGAGCACGACACAGGGCTGTGCAGGTCGATCACGCCCCGTGAGCAGAAGCGCGGCCGTCGCACGGTCACGCACGTGGGGCTGCAGTTGCTGTAAGCCTGATGGCTCACAGACCCAGAGGCGTGAGTCAGTGCCGGCACACTCTCTGCAGATGCACTCTGGCCCTTTGTACTCACAGCACGAGGCGTTCGGGGATCCTGCCCCTCTTGCTTGCAGGAACAGTTGTTTTTGAATGGCACAAGAGAAGGGGCATGCACGCCATCAACTACCTGTGATCCTCCCCAGGCCTTTGGCAGAGAAATTATCCTGCAATTTGGCAAAGCTCACCAGATGCACAAGAGACCGGCTACAGCAAAGAGTGGGCCAGTCCGGGAGCACCAGCCTCCCCCAGCCCTCCGGCTGCAGGGCTGTCTGCCGCGCACTGAAAAGGAAAAGAACCTTTGCCCCTTCTTCTGGGTCCGAAGGAGCATCTGCAGGACTGAAACCAATCAAAGCCAGCTGTGAAAAATGAAGGAGAGAAGGCAGGGAAACACTGATTATTATGACTACGAAAAACGCTATTAAAAAAAAAACAAAGAAAAGGGAAAAACTGATCCCGTATGGGAGGCAAATGAAATACAAATTCAAAACAGGCCATTACACAGTGTCTCTCATAAGGCTGCCACACTGGGGGCTGCATTCATGTGTGGAGATGCAGTGCCCTGGGACCTCTGGAGACACCCCTCCGCTCTGCAGCAGGATTAGTGTTGGAGCATCCTGGGCTGAGACTGGCACAGGACTGTTGATCAGGCAGCCCCTGCAGACTGAGCAAGGAGAGATTCAACTCCCTTGCAGACACACATAGAGTAACTTCAGATCTGATCATTGCACCAAGCCTTTTCTGCCTCAGCCTCATATTCCAGGCAATTTTGCTGCTGATTCCTTGCTCCTTTTGAGATGAGTTCTTCCCCTCCTCCACTCTCACAGGGTCAACCACATGGCTGCCCTTTTGTCACTCCTCATTCCACACTTCTCCTTCTTCAGCAGATCATCTCCATCACCCACCCCATCTGCCCACCCAACACGTGCCCTTCAAGCTGTTTCTGAGCTACAGCCAAGCCCCTGAAGCTGGGCTCTCAAGGGCAAAATCCTTCACCAACAAGGAGGCTTTTGGGGTGTAGTCCAAGCTCAATCCCCTTTTACACTACCAAGAGGGAGAGAAATGCCCACCCTGTACCAGCCTTACTGTGAGGCTCATTCACAATGTTACTGGACCAAAGGGGCCAAAAGCCAGCTGTCTTTTTATTCTCAGGTGTTTCTTCCACTGCTCTTGATGCATAAGGAGATTCAGCACAATGGGGGCTCATTTCTTTTGGTAGTGCTGACAATCATTCAACGACAGAAGAAAAACTGGAGGACAGCAACATGATTTCCCATGTCTGTGGGCTGTGCTCCTCAAAGATAACACTCTCTAGATCTTGAGGGACAGATGGTTAAAGGGTGCATTCCTTACTCTGCCCTGTGATTCTGCTCCTGTGATTCTGTCAAAGATACAAAATATTTGGTACTTACTTCTTTTTCTTTTTTTTTTTTTTCAAGAGGCCCCTGCTCATAAGTGAGTCTCAGTGTCTATTTAAAAGACAAAGTAATTTCTTGCATACTGTAATGGAGAGAAAACATACAAAAATGTGAACTTCAGAGTTCGAACCACAGAAAGAGAAATTAATCCCTTTAAGAAAATTCATAGGAAGCCCTCCCACTATAAGTCAGTTTCACATTTTTGGAGTCCGGCTCAGACGGAGTAAAATCCCCAGGTCTGCTAATATGAGAATAGGATGCACTTCAGCTATTCAGAGCTCTACAGACCTCCCCCAGCCTGGGCTTCTTTGCCTACCCTGTGCCAGGGCCTGGGCAGCATGGACCTGCTTTTTGAGGGCCATCTCTCTAGTGTCTGGATCTTGGGGAGAAGCAGGAAGAGAGGGGGCCCTGAAGGCACTCTATTTCTCAGTACTAGAGTGATCCACAACATACCCAGAGCCACAGCCAAATGCATTAGACCACAGCACTCCCAGATCCTACTCAAGAGTCTTCATAATTCCTCTTCTCAAGCCAAGAAAAACAGCAAGCAGAAAACAAATAACAGTGGGCAAGCAGGAGTATTTGTCCCTTACTACAATGGCCTTAAGCAATCAGAGAGGTAGGGCTGATGAACCTTTAATTACTTGTGCAATAATGACCTCTGTTTCCAGCATTCCTTGGCAGGCAGGAAGTGGCTGGAGCAGTCAGGGACCTGTTATGCTCTCTTCTCCACAGGCTTGAAATTGATATGAAGGCCTCTCACCCAGCTGGTCAAAAGTTTCAAGATATGCTCCACACAGAGGTTGTTTATAGCTATTAAAAGCAGTGAAAAGAAAATACAATAAAAACAAAACAGCTCTTTTACTGAGAAGTTAATGCTGAACAGCACAGCCCTACAGTTAAGGTGTTTAAAGTTCCTCTGGTACTTTTTCCAGATAGCTAAAAGAGTGACTTTTTAAAAAAAGCACGTTATGAAACCAGCTTTCGACCTCAGTACATCAATATTTTGTGTAGTGTGTCATACTCCACCAAAGAAGGAAAGGAGGGGCCCTTTTCACTAAGGACGCCTAGATCTTAGCCAGAAAGACAAGAGGGGTCCAGAGGAGAGTGATCACCACTAGATAATTTCTATGACACAAAATGAAGGCAGAAAGATGTTATGGAATTGACCCAAGCTGAACCCAGTTTGGGAGTTCACTCTCCCAATTCCCAGGCCACAGAAATGAGCTATCTTTTGGGGGCAGGGGGAAATGGTGACGTTCACAACTGGCAGCTGAAGAATGCAGAAGGGTGCTCTACCTCCCCACAGGGTCCACCACATAACTGGATGTACTGTAGCTGAGACAGCTGCCAAGCCTGATGTCTTTCCCAAGCTCCATCTCGGCTGGGATTCTGCAACACAACAGAGGCTGATCCAAAGGTCAGAAAAAGAAACCCTGCAAGAGGCAGCTCACTGACTATTTCACTTCCGAAAGAAGTAAGGCTCTTCCTATCCCCATCTCCATCTGCTGGAGTCAGCTTGTGCCTTGACGCACGTGGCACCGACAACTTCCCAAAACTCTTGTTCTTTTAATATTACCATTAGCTCTCTGATATCTTGGTTATCCACAGAAACAGTCAGTGTGTCTGCATCCAGCAAAATTCTTGGCCCTGATGTTTTGTGGCAAAGAATTGCACAACACTAATCTAACCCACTGTTGAGTGAAAACATTTTATGTCAGTTTCTATCTTGTCGTCTTTTTTGTTTCTGACAGTCCCCATTCCCATGTATCATAAAGGGACTTCTATGTAGTCCATCTCTAATTATAATTTCTTCTCATTTCTCCCTCTTCTAGAATTAGTATTTTACAGGCTTTTCAATGTCTTTTCACAAGGGGTCTTTCTACAATCACAGCTTCTTCATTCCCCCTCCTCTTGGAGACAAAGTGGCCAAAACAACATGATGTGTCCTACTATTTAAGGGAATGTTTGCAACAGAAAGATGTCCTGGGATTGCTGAGCAGCTTTCCCATCAATTAAAACAGGGAACATGGAGATAAAAGGAGTCAACTCCTTCTATTGATTGAAACCTCTGCTCTGGGACACATTAGGGCAAATAGAACTGATTTGGGTCAGAAAACAGCTGCTCTGAACACAAGACTGAGGCTATAGGCAGACCCACCAGTTCCTGTCCTCTTTCACCAGTCAAAAAGGATAAGAAAAATTCCAAATGACAGTACACCACTTTGCTCTAAAGCCTGCTCCAGTGGAATTATCCATTGCTTTCATTAGCCATTCCCTTGCCCTGCCTCACACTGCAGAACTCTGCTGGCCACATGGCACTGCTCTCAGTGCCCAGAACCTAGAAGAATGCACATGCAAAAGATATGGGATGTGCCCATCTGTTAATCGAAAGGCATTCACCCTGCTTGTGCAGCTTCCTTAGTTTCTTTTCTAGTTGATTCAGCACTTTAAGATATGAAGAAGATCCAGCCAGACAAAGCAGCCTCATCCACTGAGATGCCAGCAAGCAAAAGCAACACAGATCACCACTTTCTCTTCTCTGTTGGATCTCCAGTCAGGTCACAATCACTATTAAGCCCATCTGGAGAAACTGAAGCATTCAGAAGTTCACTGAGTCATCAAAAGCAACAAAGAGCAGCAGCAGCAGGCTGCCACACAGCTCTGGAAAAGTCCCCTTCAAAACACTAAATCCCCGGAATGAAGGGCTGCCTTGCTTCATCCATGACATTATTTTAATGGCACGTTCATGAATTCATTCAGAAGAGTCAACAGGGAGGTGCTGGAAGAGAGGAGCATCATCTGCAGTTTGAAAGCAACCTACCAGGACAGATCCTATGGGCAGAGTGGGAGCACCACAGTGTTAGAGCAACTCTCAGCAACTCAACGTCAAGTCTGGGTATCTTAGGCCTCCTCACACTGACCCTGTAGAGATTTGCCTGATCAGCCCTTAACAACAGGACCCATCTTTGAAGTCCAGGGCCCAGCTATGTCTGCACAAGCAGTAGCCAGGGCCCAACATACACTGGGCAAAGAAGCAAAAGAAATAGCCCACCTCTGTTTCAAAAGGCTTGAAAGTTCCTGCCCTCCTCTTATTCTAGCCCCTTCCATAAAAACTTTGCATGCAGAGCAGTGTCTCTTGGGTCCCCCATTCTCTTGAGCAAAGTAAACAGACCTCCAGTGCAGTGACAAATGAACAACAAACAGAGGGAGAAGAAGAAAAAAAATCTTGTTGCCAACTCAAAGATTTTTTCTTGGCATGTTTAATTAAAAAAAAAATTAAAAATGTGCAAGCTATGCCCCAAGGGTGACCCTGCATAAAGCATTCTGGCAGCTCCAATGTCTGCCATTTCCCCCTCACATCACCACAGACACCCCATTTCTTTCTGTGCTCTTACCCTGATGCACACGCACACATACAGAGCCCTGAGAATCCTGGCACCCAGACGGCTTTTTCTTTTTCAAGCATGCCAAAACAAGCTCAGCTCCTAAATCCCTTTTAGAATTTGGGCTTGTGTGGAAATGTGTTTGCCTCCATCCTATGTTTATTTTCTTTTGTTTTCAGGTTTGTTAGCCCAAGGGCAAATGTTGTTTCTAGCACCAATTTGGGGGTTGGGTTTTGTTTTGTTGTTGATTTTTTTTTATTTATTTATCTTTCAATCAAGTGTTCCTCCTTGCAAGGATAAACAGGATGTTTAGAGACTCTGGGTATGACAACCAGTCTTTGACAGCTGTTGTGAGACACCACACACTGGGTTTACCATGTGTGCAAGCACTGGCACAGCTCAATCTGCAGCAGGGTCTTTTCATGACCTAAGAAACCTTCAACAGCTCTGTGTTTTCAGTGCAGGCTCATGAGAAATGCACCAGACAGACATGATCCAGAACAATTCCCCGGCTTCTCCCTCCATTTAGGAGGATAACACCTGCCCACATCACAGGCATTCCCTTTCTAGGCTGCTCATTTCACTTTTTTAGCTACACTAAACTATGCTCTGCCTCTGAGAATTTTTTCTTTTCCAGGTGCATACAGACAGGCAAGAGTCAAAATACTTCTAAATCACAAATCAACACAGGGAGTTTCCCTAGCCTTTTTTTTTGGAATGGAAGTTTTCCAAGCCTTGAATCACTGACATTGGTCTGACTCCTAAAACAAGAACTGGAAAATGAAACACAGATAGCACTAAGGGCCAGACCCCAAGTAAGACCTACCTGTCTAAAACACTGTGTGTAACCTCTTCAACATCCCAGTCACCACAGAGGAAAATGCACTGTCTAATTCTCCACAGCACAAATTCTCCACAATTTAATCACTTTTTATTTGCAGCATTTTCTAATAGCGGAAGGCAGAAAAGGTTAAGAGACTGATAATTAGTCCTGTTTTGTAATTAAAAACAATGAGTTTTGGACCAGGCCCTAATTACTATGTTCTCAAGCCACAGAATAAGTGACTGTGATATATTTCCCAAATTCTGAAAGCTGGGTGTGTCTGCAACAGCAGCACACACTTTGATAAGCCATACTATACACAAAGAGCTAAATGCTGTCTAAACAGTCATAAATCACTTCAGAAGAAATGGCTCAACCACTATGTCATCTTATCTAGTCTAAAACCTCTTGCATTTAAAGAAAATAATATTTACAGAAATTACTTCCCTTCTCTACAAACACATGATTCCTGAGCAGCAACGCTCAGTTTTCCCGATTACCACCACTCTGCGTAATTCACAGGACAAATGACAACATGTTGGTGACTTTCATGCTGTTTGGGCCCAGCTTATTGAAGGAAAATTACTTGGTCCTGCAATGCTTGTCAAGTTCAAACCTTGAAATCTATTCCAGGTAGCATTCAACCACAAGCTCCTGGCCTATGCACAGAAAGTACAGCATGAAATTTCATGGTGTGTGTCATTCAGAAGGTCAAAAGGGATTATCACAATGTTCCTTTTAAGCCATGGCACCTACGAGCCTTGGCATATAAGCCACCCTGGAAAGCCATTCTCACACAACTGCTTTAAATTACACTCTGAGCAGTCCTTGAACTCTACTTCAGCAGAAAGCAGCATTGTCAAGATAATGGTTTCACAAGCTTTCAGTCCTCCCAGGAAAAATAGTGTTTGCTTTGTGTCCCCTGCCCTGTTGCATACACTGAGCAGACGTCCTCTCTCCAGCCCTCACCACTCTCTGCAAACCATTCCACAAACACAGTAGAGCTGAAGAAGCAATAGCCTGTCCTACAGCCAGAAAATTCAAATAAGTAAAATAGTTGTCCTGAAATAAAAACCCCAGCCTTGATGTCATTGGGATAACCTGGAAGGAGCAGGAATTCCCCAGCCATGAAGACATTTTCCACAGCAAATCCCCCTTGGATAAAGAAAGCCAAATTTTCCTACTGCTTCATTCACTCAGCACTGCTAATGGCAACGGGTCAAGAGTAGATCAAATCATTGAATACATTTTTTTTTGACCACCCAATAATCTGGGGGTCCCAGTTGGGCTCCCAACTAATTTGGGAGCTGGGTGATGCATTGACATGCCTGAGGGATGGGATGCCATTCAGAGGGATCTGGACAAGCTCAAGGAGTGGGAATCTTGTGAGATTCAGCAAGGCCAGGTGTAAGGTCCTGCTCCTGAATTGGGGCATGAAGAGATTAGAGGGATGGAACACCTCTCCCGTGAGGAAAGGCTGAGCGAATTGGGGCTGTTCAGCCTGGAGTGGACTCTGTGGAGACCTCACTGCAGTCTTTCAGTACTGAAATGGGGCCCATAAGAAGGAGGGGGATAGTTTTTAGCAGGGTCTGTTGCAATAGGACCAGGGGTAATGGTTTGAAACTAAAGGAGGGTCAGTGCAGATTAGATATAAGGAAGAAAACTTACCATGTGGATGGTGTAACACTGGAACAGGTTTTGCAGAGGAAAACATGTGGTGGATGCCCCATTCCTAGAAACATTCAAGGACATGTTGGACTGCACTCTGAAAAACCTGATCTAGTTGAAAACATCCCTGCTCATTGCAAGATTGATGGACTAGATGGTTTTTAAAGGTCCCTTCCAATCCAAACCATTCTATGATTCTATAGTCTGGGTAACACAGAAGAAAAAGCTGCCACAGCTTTCTGTGTAACCATTTACAGCTGTGCTGAACCTTTTGAGGTCACATAGCAAGGCTCAGGTGATAACAAATGGTTACAAGACTCAGTAAATTTGTTATCTGCAGGGAACCTATCCCTAGTGCCTACCCAAGCACCACCTACAACACAAAACTCATTTCTAAGGTGTAAAGTTAAGGGAGTCAGATAGTACTGTCTCTGCAATTTGTTTCAGAAAAAACAGAAGCAATTGCATGTTCCCTCTGAAGTGGCCTGGTACTGCTGGGATAGCTGGATGGTATTGCTGGGATAGCACCCCACTCAGCACAGCCAGATGCATTTCTCCACCAGACCAGCCAGCACAGCCAACTGCACATCCACCACTTTACTCTCTCTGGGGGGTTGCACACGTTCAGAGAGGAAAGAAACCGCGTTCAGCATCTCCCTTGCACGTCAGAGAGAGCAGCAGCTGCAGAGCTGTGCACGCCAAGGGCAGGACCTGGCTTCTCCTGCACCACAGTGAACATCAGTCTCTTCCACCAAGTCATTACTCTGGCCCTCAAAGAAGCTGTTCATCTGTATATGCACATCCTTGGCCCACAGGTACGGCCCACTGACATAGCCAAGGGCAGCTCAACACCTCTGACAGCAGGGCTAGATGTGACTTCAGGAGCTGCTGACCCTTTACATCACCCAAAACAAACATCAGGATATGCTGGAAGGAGCACAACACATTGAACAAAACTCAGAGAAAACTCTGAGACCCTGTCCTAGTTTCAGCACTGGTTTGCTGTACTTCTCTCTGGTACACCTAATACAATCTGTGCCTTTGTATTAAAGCATCCTCTCTGTTATCCTTTAGCCCACCTGTACAGCTTGGGGAATGGGATTTGTGAAGCACTGAAACACCAGATCATACTAACCACTAACACTTCCTCAGAAACACTGCTCAACAAGGGACTGGGAAAGACTCAAGATCTTTTTAATCCCACTTCCACAGCAAATGGGAGCATTAAAGCAAAATAATGTAGGCTCTTTTTTTTTTAATCTTACCTTAATTTCACAGAAGTACTGTTTTAGAGGAAGCTGGTAACATTGATGAATGAGTCCCTGCCCAGTAACAGTGGCTTGGAGCTTGGTGATCTTTTAGAGGCCCCTTCCAACTCAAACGCTTCTATAGGATTACATGATTGTTCTCTTATGCAGCTTGAGTATCTGACAGAATTTGGTTACAGCAGCTTCATACAGATATGGGTGTATTTGCATCTCTGTTTCTTCCCTTTCGTGCTACTCTAAATAGAAACGTGCCTTGAACAAGAGCTAGAAATTAATTGCCCATGGAGAAATCACAGAGTACAGTCACAAAGTATGACAGACCTGCACAGGGGCTTTTGATACTCACAGAACCTAGAGCATATGTGGGACTGCAAATAAATTTCACTCATCTCAGGTCCTCAACACCAGCACAGAAGCTGGCAACTCCAACATCTCCTGACCATTAATAGGGAAGGCAGAGGATGATGGTTAAATCTATCTTTGCTGTTACACCTAATGCAGTCTCATTGATCCAGAACTAATATACCTGACTGTCTGCTTGCTCAAAGCTGACCAACCACTTAGGAAGATGTATGGCAGCACTAGATGAGACCTTTCTATCTTCACTATGGTGAAAAAGATCAAGTTACTCACATTGGAAATAACCACAAAGGACAGTGAAGAACAAATAGCAAATTCCATAATATTATATTGAAGGAACATAGCCCAAGTTGCAATGTAGGTCATCTCCATACTGATCTGTGAGAAACAGCTCCTTTAAAAAACATATTAAACAAAGGAGGGGGGAGAAGACTGTGTACAGCAGAGAGACCCTTGCACCCAGACAAATTCAGTCACCCTACTTTAAATCTGCAGGCCAGCTCCTGATTTAACCTGGAGTTTCACATGTCACTACAAAACTCTGGAAATGTTGCCTTTGCAGATATGCCAAACACATGAACTGTTTTCAGTGAAGTCAGTATTTTTCCATATTTGCTATTGTAACTCTGCTGGCAGGCTGGGAGTAGCAAATCCTCCCTTATCTCCCTCCTCTCTAAGAGCACCTCACTGTTTAAGTACCAGCTAACTTAGATCATACACGATCCCCCTTGGAAAGTGGACAAAGAGGGGGGTGTAAGCAGCAAACCACAGAAGGAGGTGGACTGTCATGCACAAGGAAAGTAGCAGGGATAAAGAGGTGACTAATGAACAGAAGGGGGTGCGTAAAATCCTACTTGGATTGACTCTCTGGAGAACAGCTGTTTCCTTGTAAACATCTTGCTAGCTGTCCAAACAAGAAGTTGAGACACAGAACAATAAAGGAGAGCACCCGGGTAGAAGCACTGAAGGCATGGGCTCACTCACTATCCTGCCCATTGCTCCAAGTGGCAGAATTCAAAAGCCAGGGGAACATTAGCTATACATTTAACCCTGCATGTGCTGTGTTGCAGCAAACAGCCTGCAGACACACCCTTCTCCATCTGTGAATTCCTTCCTAGCCCTCCTTTTCCCCACTATTTCTGACACAACAGCAGAGCACATTACTTGACAAAGAAAAAGAGGAAATATCCTCATCAGAGTGAGGAGAAACAGCCACAGAGCCAAGAAATGAAAACACTGAACGTGGCAGCCCAGAAGGCCGAGAAAAGTTCTACCACTATGCTGGCATCAGTAACTTGGAAGCAGAGGGAGTTACACCAGAAAAAGTAAAAAGAGTCTTTTTATTAGTCCTCAGCACAACACAGGCTACACTGGCAGAAGCATTTCTATGCCAATACAACTATGTCCACACAGGACACTTGCCAGTACTGCAAGGTACCTGTGGAGTGGGGAAGGAAACCAGCACAACTATGCCAGTAAACATTCCTAAGACAGGCTGGTCACAGAGGACAGCTACCTGCACTGCACAACAGCAAGCAGAGACGTGCACCACCTTTGTCTGCTTCTTGATACTTAAGGGGATCAAACACAAATGTGCACAGTCACAAACCTGTCCCATAAACCCTGTCCCCAAAATGCCACACAAGTGTTACAAGAGTATATTAAGATCACATGCATTTCTCTAGGACAGGAGGGATCACTGCAAGGAAGGCAGTAAGATTGTAGGACACAGCAAGTGACAATAGGGGAACCCTACATCCTGAGCCTATAGTCCAGTTTTCTACACTTCCATGTCCACTTCTGACTAACCTGACTTGACTTTTAGACATTCTAGTTAATACAAACTGCACGTATCCTAGGAAATTAAATACCCTATTTCTACTCAAAACAACCTGCAGCAGCATGAAAAAGGTAAGCACAATGACACTCTCATAGTCAGAAATGACAACAAGGAATTCCACATTCTAAAAATAGTCCACAAGTTCACACAAAAGACCTGGTGCAGTGAGATTTATTTTACCTTTTTATTTCTTCAGGGGCATTTTGTTGTCGTCATGTACAAACAGCCAGAAAAAAAGACAGGCTAGCAAGGGCTGCTCAAGAATAAACATTCAGTCATTACAAGAAGAGAAGAGAAGAGTGCAAGTTGTGTTAATCAAAATCCCTCTGAGCCTAAAGGAAGGCAGCTGGCTTGTTACATCAAAGTCCAAACCAATCAGGGACTCCACCTCGTCTGGGGTCACCCTCCTCCTTCTGCTTCTCTTTCTCCATATATTTATCCCTGAAGTCATCAAAAGAGCGAGTTTCTGCGTCTTGTTCTTTCTCTGGAAATAGGTTGGGAAACTGAAAGGTTTGTCCTTGGCCCTAAAGAGAAAACACATGGTCAGAGAGACATTCCAGCCTTTCTGCAGTAGCTATGATCTTAGGGTGAAACACCACCCTCAATTTTCAGCTAGTGCAGAATTGTACCTTGTGACCTCCCAAAATCTCTTTCCACCCACGTCCCCAAGATACATGTATGTCCCTTCTCCTCAAAAGCTAACTTTCAGCCCCTCCTCCTGTGTGCTACTTAAGATACTGACATCTTGGGTTTTTTTAACAGATGAACCATCAGGAGATGGACATCTCTTCAAAGACTTTGAATCAACTCAGAGATGTTGTGTGAGTCATACAGTAAAAGCAAGAAGAGCAAAATAAGTGATTTTGTTAAAGTACCACCACCAGGGAAATACACAGTGGAGCAGGCATTCATTATGTTAACACTGAGGATATGAGTAGTGGTTGTAGTTGTTTAGATCTCAGCTAAGGATAAGAGAGAGCAGTCCTAGCAGCTGTTATTGGAGGGTGTAATGTGGGAATACAGAATAACAGATATCAGAGGTCTCTTATCAACAGACATAAAGACTATGGTATAAAACAATTACAGTGGGAACAATTTGTCTAATATATCACTAATGAGATTAAAGTGATTACATCTGCATCAGTCATTCTGCCTAACAGACAAGTCATTTTAGTGAAACATCATCATCAGATCTATGTCTCCCACTTGGAAAATAAACATTTGCTTGGTCTCTGGTTTTTATCTAACAGCAGGAAACCATTTTTCTGTGGAAATGTACTATCCCATTAACATTACCTACTTATTTTTAGTGGTGTTTGTTCTAAGCACAACTTCATTAAACTCAACAATATCAGCCCTTCCATTCTGTATGGGACTTTGCATAATAAAACTTGTAACTGGCCACCCATAACCCTAAAATTACTCTCCAAAACACTTACAAACATTACAATACATTAACTTCTTTGGTAGCATTCTGCATGCAGAAATCTCAAGAAAAGCATTTAACTGCTTCAGATGAAAACAGGTGGGTTTGGCTTTTTTTCAGATCAGCCAGTCTTTAAATTTATGCAGTAAATACATGCAAACAAGAGGCTCAGTTATAAAATGGTTCCATAAAGGACATGAATGGAGCATTCCCCAGCATACCTACTCTTCATTCTGGGATCAGAAATATGACATAAATAAATCCAACAGAACCATCACCACATCCCTGACCCAGCTGAATGTCTGCTATGTTTTATTTAATCATATACACTCAACCTGGCAAATAACAGGTGTGAAAAAATCTAAACCTCATATGTTTAGGAGAGAAAAAAACCATGTGTTATCCCAGATGAGATTATCCAGACTGGAATCTACAAAATACCAACTCTACCCAGCAATGCTCCGGTTGTTTTTGTAGTGCATACTTCTTGGGGGTTTCCTAAGAGCCTGACCATACTACAAAAACAACAAGGGAGCTGCTGTGTACATTGATTTTTCCTTGATTCTAGCCTGGATAAGCTCAACTGGAACATATCAAGGTTTTCCTTTCCATTGGTGTACACTCTGGGGTTTCAGCTCTTTTGTACCTTTAAATTACCAACAGGTATCTTCATAATAGCTGTCCTTTGACAGCTAAAGCACAGTCCCATTTCATGGCACAGAAACTGGCCTTACCAGGGTCCTTGAGCAAGCCCAAAGCTGCAGACTACTGAAACTCTTCCTGTAGTAGGATCAGCAACAAGCACCCCTGAGGCCAAGCACTGCCCAGGATTTTAGCACACTGAAACATTTGGAAAGGAATTTGCTAGTATTACAAAAAATTGCTGTGTTTTAACTGTGCTGTGGGCAGGTCACTGAGCCCTGCAGGACCTACAGAACAGACAGGGCCCATACTACAGACCTGTCTGCCCTGGAGAGGAAGCCATTTTAGTTAAGCCAGAAAACAACTCAGGCTAACATGGTAGGCACACCACCTCCACTGAAAATCTGAGAACTATTTATATTTGTAACAGTGTAGTAAGGGACTGTTCTTGTTATGCAGCTCTTTCCTTCTGGTATGCTTCCAGGACCAATACATTTCCCTTATTGGAGAATGAAGGAAAGCTGTCCCTAAAGCATATTAACAACATCCACAGTAATTCACTAAGCATTGCAAAACTGTTATTATTTTTAAAAGAGGAAAGAAAACAAGATACACACAGAGGCTGTAGCAAAACCAGGAAAAAAAAGATACACACAGAGGCTGTAGCAAAACCAGACAAACCTTTAAGCTGTTTATCAAAGTGCTCACAGCTCCCATTTCAAGGCCGGTGGAAGTCAAATATTGAGCTGAAAATGTCAATCTGTATCTGGAGTCTTTTAATAAATCAAAATCAGCACAGACTAGTTGGCTCTTTCCAGCTCTTGTTTTGTGAAGAAATTCTGATTTTGGCTGGCAGCCAAACACGATTTGAAACAGCCAAGACATTACACCCTGAGAACTGAAGGTTGATAAATCTTAAGTAACAATACTCTGCAGTAATACTGCACTGTAAGGCTCTGGAGTGATGAAAGCTGTATGAAAAATAGCTGTTGTGCATGCTCAGTAGCTAGTTTTCAGAAGAAGCCTGTATCTTGGGTATTTCAAAATTTCAAAAATACCAAAAGGCATCAACTTACATAAAGGATTGTGAGTCTGTCCAGGCATATTTACACTCAATGCATCTTCCACATAATGCCAGAGGCTACTGAGGTTCAAGCTCATTTGCCACCTCCTTAAAAAAAAGCCTACCAAAGGAACAGAGGGATTGTCACTCCTTTACACAGCGCTGCTTTTCCTTAAACTTCTTCTCTGCAAAAGCTTTTCCTTCTATACAGCAACCATCTGACAACCATATGATAAATGCATCCTCAATGAAATCCTCGCTGGAATAAAGCAAGCAATTGTTACCAAGTTCATCAGGGTTTCTCTGGTTTACAAATTGCTAGAACATGAAGTGCTGGCATTTCCAACCGGAAAGGAAGATTCTGCCTTACTTGAAAACCTTGCATTTGTCCATAGTTTTACCTTTTGCAAGCTATTTATCCCTTTAATCGCTGAATTACTGAAATTATCCTAAGCTGAAATAACCTTTAAAAAGGCTAGAACTTGCTTCTGCTTTAGAACTTCTGCCAGCATAATTACCTTAGCTAGAAACACAGAGAAAAGGGGAGAAGATAACACCACTTTTCTACTCAACACAGCTGTGCTAAAAGAAAATCCTGTGAAAAAGACAGACACTGGAAAAAAGTAATTTTGCTAGGATAATTCAGTCTGTCATGGAACTGAGTGGTGCACTGACAGCAAAAGATCTTTTTCACCTATGTGAAGTGATCCCCTGATACTCTGGAATTTGTCAGGGTAAGCTCTACCACCATGTGTTCACCTCACTCTCAAGCGAAGCCTTATTATACCATTTAAAAAAGGAACAAAAAGCCCCAAACAAAGCAAGTCAGAGGTGGCACTGAACACCTAAAAAAGTAAAGGCAACACGATGATTTTATACATTGCTGTTCTCAGTTTGGGGGTCTTCCCAGAGACCTTCCTTTTTCCTACAAACTCTGAGTTTATGCACAAGTGAGATGCATGGTCTCACAAGTGGGAGTGTTCAGATAACAGAAACGGTACCCATCAAACTGCTACTCCTCTAACCCTCAATTCAGCATTACCCAAAAGTGAATTATATACAAGGCCTTATGAGGATTCATTTGTTAAATGCTAGTAACATCCTTCACGATAAAAAGTGACCTAAGCATCAAACATGTATTTTCCCTCTAGATTTCAAGCCTTTGTCCTAAGAAAGGGTGAAAACACACCTTGTTCTTGGAGTCTGTCTAAGGAGTTATCACAGCAGTGGTACAGATTGCCTCCATTCATTTTAATGGGAGGCTAAGTGACCATAATTCAGCCTATGAAGTCAAGTGTTGGCCTTTCCACTGCTGAGCCGCACGTCAGAAAACTGCTGGAAGGACTGCCCAGCACAAATTCACTTGTACTTCTCTGACCTTTGAGTCCCCTGAAAAGTTTAGAAATGGAAGATCAGCACAGATATTACTGTGCAGCAATGATGCAGCAAACACTGATCATGTAAACAACTCTAAGATCTTCTGGTTATTTGGATAATTGAAGCACTTACTACTGTCCTTCAGAATTAACAGAAAAGTGATGTTTATTGTATCATTAACTACAAAAACGTTGGACTCCCAAAAGCACGGGATGCAGTCCAGCAGTAGCAGCAAATGCAGTTGTTTAATAATCCAGGGCATTTGAACAATTCTCCTACTACTGCAGTGGTAACATCTGATGCTAAAACGTATGGCAAAACAGCACAGAAAGCAACTTCAAAAATCCACTCAGGAACAACACTGCATATGGATCATCCAAGTTTCCTCTGAATTCAAAAGAAAACTGCTGTCACATCTGATGTGCAAATAGGCTAACTACTGTGAATGTACAGGATACTCTAAATGGGGGTTGAGGAGAAAGTATTTGCAAAAACATTCCCACCGGTGCCATCATTCAAGCAGCTAAATAGGTGTTAGTTTTAACGCTGACAAGGTCAGACTCCTTTTTACAGCCATCTCCACTCCATTTCTCAAAACAGGTTTAATTAAAATAGGTCTGGATTCCAGAGGCTTGTCTACAGTTGTGCTCCCACGGGTACTAACACCTGTTAAGCTAAACCAGTGAGAACACTGAAGGAGGAGAAGGAGGGGACGTTGTTGTTTTTTTTTAATTCCCCTGATGTTAAGACAACTGCAAAGTTTCCCACTGGCTTCCTTTTCTTCTTTTTTTTTAAATTTTCATTATAATAATTATAGCTGTATTGGAGTAGGGAGAAAAGCTGCTGTATTACATATATTTTATCTAATTTGCAAAGATACAAAACTTTTAATTTAAAAAATAGAAAAGTGTAGAAAAGTAGCATTTGATACACAGGGCCATAAGTCTCTAACTTAAACCTTTCTCACCACATTCCAAAAGGGGAAAAAAGGCAAGCAGGCTCTGGAATGGCAAGATATTGTTGATCCACGGCCTTCTATGATTTGAGGTATTTTTTTAGTGTGAAAATATTATGCTTGGACAGATCACTTATTTGTCCAGTTACCGCCTGAGAATAAAGTAAACAGCTCTGAATCTCCAAGAAATAGTATTTGGAAAAGAAAGGACAACAATGCTTACATGTGGAACAGCTGGGGCACTAGTCTGACACCTAAGGGCATGTTGACTATGACTTCATACACCTTCCACCTTTGAGATACTTGCAGTTAGTCAAAGGATGTGTGTGTTGCACTGGGACACATAAGGTGATGGTTTATGAAGCGGAGAAACATAACTGCTCATGAGAATGAACTCAATTTCATTCAGGTAAACTGCACCACAGCTGCAGTCACACTGGAAAGAGCAATACTTCCACCTAGTGGGCAACAGAAAGATCAACCCAAGAGCTTCCAAAAACACATTCGTATTTTTCCAGTCATAAGCAGTTTTAACTTGAAACTGGATTAATGAGAGAAAACACAGCTGGTAAAAATGGTGGGAAAGCCCAGCTACTCTGACTCATGGCAGATGCAAACTAATTCTCATGAAAATAAGGATTTTACAGCGGTTACCAAAGACTTTCCTAAATTAGGCAGATAGTAACAATGGACTGCATGGGGCCTGTAATGGCCTGATCACACCATGAATGAGAATGAAGGCAAACCCTTTAAATTCAGAAATGACACTGGGTTTCTGGCTTCACCCACTGTTTCAAGCTGGTGTGAACACAGAGCTGGGAGCTCATTGTCTGAAACATCAGAGCTAGTGATGAAAAGCAACAAACAAAAGTAAAAAGAGAAAGGGGGAGGAATAAAGAAACCTAAATGTTAATGGAATTAACAGACCACAACAACAATAGGAAATAAAACAGACCAAAGAGACCAGGAATGAGGTGAGGAAAAAACACAGACATCAAGCTTCACAGGCAAGAGTTTAGTGAACGGTCAGGATTCCCTCCCTTGACATGAAAAACACCACCAGAAGTGTCCCCTGACCCTGTTCATGGAAGAGATGGAAAACATGGCATTCCTTAAGAATTTATTATGGTAACTACAGTGTAAGGCAATAAGGGACTCTTGCTGTCCCATGTACTGTGAGACCTCAGCCACAGTGCCACAGGTCTCTGTGCATTGCCCAGAAGACAAAATGGGAGGCTGGAGAACAACCAAACTACTCCTGCGCACCTGCCTCTAATACCGAGCTAGTTTAGGTAAATTCCCACACCTGGGCTGACCAACCCTTAAGGTTATGGCAGCTATTCTAGGTTGAGAGGCTGAATGTGAAATAAACACACAAAGGCACTGCCTTAAACCTCTTAGTCCAACAGAGCAGCAGCATTCCGCTTCCCACTCCTTCCCCCTGAGTATCTATGGGTTGCACACTACCTCCTCCTCACCTCAGCAGACACAGGACACAAGACTGCAGTACAGTGAAACAGAATTTGAACTACGGTTCACTAGAGACCCATGTCTGCCTCAGTCTTGGGAAACAAGTTTCTAAAAGCAAGGAAGTCACTAGCAGGAGGCTGCGGCAACGCAAAGTGCCTGCAACTACCGACTAAAAGGAACAACACTCAGAGAAAGCAACTTGTGACATAAAACATCATCAATTCAAGCATTCACTTCCTAATCATGCAGTCCTGCTCTCCAGCAAACAAAAACCTAGCACAGACAATCCAGGAGGGACAATCTGCTCACCAAAGCAAACTCTTCCTTGCAAAAGGAATGTGTGTTTTAGCCATAGTGATGTAAAATCCTCGGAGATGAGGCTGCCTTTAACTTCAGCAGAGTAAATCAAAGTTACTCCTCACCTAAACATAACTCTGTTACTTTTTAGTAACATTGCAATTTACACTATTCTTTTAAATTAGGTAAGGGCTGTCTAGAAAAACACTCCAACCTCACTTTTCTTTCTACTCCCCTTCCCAGAAGGGGCTTAGAAAAAAACTTCTAAGCACATTTAAACTTTGAAATATTAAAAATCAGATTTCCCATTGTTTGTGCCTCTTGAGTTTGACCCCAAGTCCATATGAAATCTTAGCCAGTCTTTAGGGTCACAGAGTGTTCCTCCAACACTGAATCCTTGTCCCAAGACAGAGTTAACAGTGACATTATGTTGCCAACTGCAATTTTGAGCTTATGGTTTTACAACCATAAATACCATCCCTTTAATGTCATTTTGGTATGTGAAGGGGTTTTCTGTCACTGGGTGCACTGCTTTTTTGCATAAAGACAGGTAAGCCTGACAGAAGTTTAAACTATAAATCGGTCCTGTTATGAAAGAAATTTACAAGAACATGAAGCTCCTTTTCCACTGGGCAACCACTATATGTTTCAGAGTCCGGTTCAGCCACAAAGCAAGCTTGTTTAGACATGACTAAAGGCTCTCCAAGGAATAAGCCTTAGTCTTCTCTGAAATTCAAAGACCTTTAATAAGAAGTTCCCTACCCTCACAATATATTCTTTCACTTACTGGACATTTCAGCAATCAACCACACAAGTTGTGAACCTTCCAGCACACAGAGTACAGGGTCAGCATGAAACTCTCTGGCAAAGCAGCACCCTATGACATCAGCCCATAACCTACAGACAGACCTCAAACCAACACGGGACCTATTTTGTTTGAATTTGATCTTTAGAGCAAGTCATTTAAATCTCTCTACATTCTGGAATGTATTAAAAGAAACTTTCACTGTTAGAGGATTGGCAGAAATATTCAGCCAACCAGGACAACTCACTGGCCATTACTTTCATCTGGCTGGTTAACAGTGCCCTCCTCTTTCCTCACAAGTGTCCAAGTTAACTCACCAGCTGTACGTAGGCAACCTTGTAATCTGGCTTCTTCACTCTCTGATTCCTGTGATTCCTCTTGTTGTTTGCACCTGCAGGAATGAAGAGAATCCCACCTTTTACTTCCCAGGACTTCTGAACTCTCCAAAGCAAGGCCAAGCTGAAGGAGGGACTTGGCTATCTCTGATTTATTGTCAAGAGGAATACTCTTCCTTCACTACCAGCACAGTACTGCCACTGTGACTTCACACAAAGTCTGCAAAGAAGCAAGGAGAAAAGTCTCCCAAGTAGGGGCCAGGGGTGATAAACTGCTCTCCCAACATCCACAGCTTCAGGAAGACAAGGAGAAAATTACCACTAAGTAGCCTTAAACTTGACAATTTTTACTATTCAGCTGATGAGCTGGATCTATTGTTTATGCTCCAGGATATTATATTCCACATCCAAACAAACTAAAGCACTTCAACCTCCTCCAACCATGCCGGTCACAACTGAAGTGGGAAGTACAGCTCACCCTTTCATGTTAGATAGACATTAAAGCTCTCAGATTATTAAGAGTTCTAATCCTCTTTAAGCCCTGACTATATACCATCACCTAAAATTAGCAGAGGGGGACAAAATGGTTTTAAGGACAAGCATGACTATTTTTCAGTGTTACATGTGTTTGGTATTTATCACTTAATTTAATTCTGGTTTTCACACAAGCATATTACAGATGATACTTCCAGGGTTTTTCCTTCCTCTGTAAGTTAAGAGTTTTAAAACCTTATTTTGAAGGTTTTTCTTTTATTCTCCATTTTTCACAACTACAGGTCGTTTTTCCTATTCCTTTAAAAATCATCCTTTATCTTACCATCATAAACAGACAATTCCTTTCATAGAGTCACTACATGAAAAATGAAAAAACTCAGCCATGAAAGATGTCCTAACCAACAAGTCACTCTCCACCCAATAATTACACTGCCTGGTAATGAAAAATGTAAATAAACATGAAAAAAATGAAAAATATTTTTGACTGCATCCAAACTGCAGTCAGAGAAGCTCTGGGAAAGGAAGCATTCATATGTAAAGGTGACACCATCTAAATTTATCTTATTTCAGTTAGAGATGAGTCCCTCTGCCTCCAAGTCAGAATTCAGCACAGGTTAAACCAGGAACATTTTTTCTTTTTCTCTTGGGTTGTTTTTTGTTGGGTTTTTTGGGGGGACATTTGGGTGGTTTTTTGTTGTTGTTGCTGTTTCTAGGTGTTGGACAGGAGAGAAATACCACAAGTGGCAACATTCCAGTCTGTAAAAGTTTGGTAACAATAGGTGATAAAAACCTTCAAGTCCGTCAAGGTGTTTTTCTGGCATTATCTACTGGTTCAACAAATCATTTTACTTTGCTCTACAAACTTTGCCTTTTGTTAGACCATAGCACCTCCTATGTGTGCATGCAAGCTAATCTCAGCTCATTTTTTAAATGAAGGCTACAGATGAAAGTTTAATTACTACTTGCTTTAAAACACATGAAGCAGTTCCTCTTAAGGGAGACACCCGCTGGTCTTCAAGGAGAAACAGTACCAACTACAAAAGCACATGCTAGATAACTGTCAGGATGATCAGCCCTTTTAAAGTCAGATTTTTCTTTTTAGAGTGAAACTTACATCATCATTAAATCACAGCATTCAAATATGAAGTGATGCACATTTATTTGAAGAGATGAATAAACAAGTATGCTACAAGACATCACCAACTAAGCACCTGCAACCGAAGTCTGCTGAAATCTAACAGACCTTTTGAAAGGTAAAAGTCTACTCTGGCTGCACAGGGATGCTCTATTCATCCCTTTGCATTACCCAACTGCACTTACCGTACTGTATCCTGGTCCTCACAGCAGCTACAGGCACATTGTATATTCTTTCAAGATAATTCCTGATATCCAATTTTGTCATTCTAGGCAATGAAAAATCATTTTGGGGAAAGAAAGAAAAAGAAGTGTAAATATTGAAACAAAATAAACTAGAGACTGGTTGATACTGAGGAATAAATATGTCTTCTTGCTTTAACCAAGACAGATTTACGACATGAAAGTGTAAACTCAACCTAGACCACACACTGCTACAGCGATTTATGATCCATAACTGTAACGACTGTCAAATATTTATCCTCTGTAGCCTCAACATTCAAACTGCCAGGTATATTGTGTGTTCAGCAGGCTTGCTCACTGCCCAACCTGAGACACCTTTCTTTATTCTGAGTAGGAGCTGCTGATCTTACCAGAACCTGCCACAGTCTTATGGGCTCTAATGCGTGCCAGCAAACCGGTCGGGCTGAAAGAGCCCTGACAAATAACTGGATACCACCTTGCTTACTCTGGATCAAATTCTAAGCACTTCCTTCTTCCCAAGCCCGTCCCTGGGAAGGCTGAGCCTCACTCACACTGGGGCAGAGGAGCCACGCAAAGCTCCTCATTAAATCAGTGCCCCCGCCGCCCTCCGCAGGCTCTGCCTGCTGCAGGAGCCCCTTCCCTCCCTGCCGCGGCCCTCGGCCCCCCAGCGCTCCGGCAGCTGCCGTGGCCGCACTCACTCCATGGAGACGCGGAACTGCACGGTGTCCTCGGGCTGCGGCACGCCGGGCCGCACCGCCAGCATGAAGAAGTTAGGACGGAAGATCCGCAGCTGCGGGCCGCCCCTCTGGAACAGCGGGTACCTGCGGGAACACGCCGTCGCTTACTGACCGGCCTGCCCCCCACCCCGCTGCCCCGACCGAGCCCCACCGCCCCCCATCCCGCCCCACCGCCGCCCGTCCCGTCCGCCCCGTTCGGCTCACACGGCCCTCCTGGCGCCCGCCGCCATGGCCGAGCCCCGCGCAAGCTGCGGCGCCAGAGCGGCTCCGGCGGGGCGGTGGCGCCCCCTGGCGGCGCGGAGGAGCGCGGCAGGGCCTCGGCCGGGCAGGGGGCGCCGGGCCCTGTGGAGGGGCCGGGGGCTGCGCGGTGCTGGGCATGGCCCGGCGCAGCCCAGCCCGGAAGATGAGGTGGCGTCTGATGCATCTCTCTTAAGAGGAGAGACTGCGGGAGCTGGGCTTGTTTAGTCTGGAGAAGAGAAGACTCGGAGGGCATCTCGTTATCGCGTAAATGTATCTCAAAGGCAGGTGCCAGGAGGATGGTGCCAGACTTTTCAGGGCTGCTCAGCGACAGCACAAGGAGCTATGGCCGTAAACTGAAACACAAGAAGTGCCACCTTGCCACCTCAACACGAGGAAGATCACCTTCACGCTGAGAGTGGCAGAGCCCCTGGAACAGGCTGGCATGGGGAGAACGTAGGATCTCACTGCCTGGAGATACCGAAACCCACCTGGACACATTCCTGTGTCACCTGCTCTGGGTGACACTGCCTTAGCAGGGGGGCTGGACTGAACAATCTCCAGAGGTCCCTTCCAACCCCAACAGTTCTGTGATTACATGAAAATCTTGTCTCTCCGGGACACGGCAGTGCTGTCTGCCTTTGCTGGGCTCCTGTCCTGGCTCTCCTCCTGTCCTCCATGCTGGTGGGACCCCAGCACAACACATACAGAGCTGCCGGATCAGATCCAGAGGAGGCCACAGGGATGCTGGAAGGGTTGGGACACCTCCCTTGTGAGGACAGGCAGACAGCTGGCCTTGTGCAGCCAGGAAAAGGGAAGGCTCTGTGGAGAGCTGATTGTGACCTTTCAGTATGTAAGGGGGTTTTATAAGAAAGATAAAGACTTTTTACCAAGGTATCCCATGACAGGACAAGGGGCAACTGTTTTAAACAGAGAGAGGGCAGGTTTAGATTAGATGTTGGGATGAAATTCTTTACCAGGAGGGTGGTGAGGCGCTGGAACAGGTTGCCCAGAGAAGATGTGAATGCTCCATCCCTGGTAGTGTTCAAGTCCAGGCTGGATGAGGTTATGAGGAACCTGGTCTGATGAGAGGTGTTCCTACCCATGGCAGGGGAGTTGGAACTATATGAGCTTTCCTAAACCACTCATGACTCCATGACAACTCCGCATATGACAACAGAAAGCCAGAGTGGGCACACAGCCACCAGAAACAGAAATTTGGAAACATGGGAGAGACTCTGATGGGCTTCCCTCCACTAGGGCAGTTCAAGGGTTGGCAAAGACAAGAGGCCCTGCAGAACAGCTTGCACCTCAAATTTAGTAACAGCTACTTGTGTTTTGACATCTACATGGAATTAACCAAGTAATTCACACTTCAGTATTGGACTTTAATATTGTATTCAGGCTAACAGCCTCAATAAATATTTTAATGTAATACTTGAATGAATTGTTCTCTATTGCACTTGTTATTGCATTTAATAAAAGCTATGTGCTAAAACCTACCGCTTCTCTAGATTTGTTCCTTTATTCCCTATTCTTTGATTCACTTCATCACTCAAACGTTGAAGTTTGAGCTACAATTTCAGCTACATTTGGCAGCCAGATTATGAGCTCCCTGAGAACAGTCAGCTCTTGGTATGTGCCTGTACAATGGCTTAAAACAGGCCCCCCATCCAGCGTCTTTGCTCATGACACTGAGCCTATTCCCCCTGGGAGAGACAGATCAAATGATATTAAGTGAGGGTTTGGACGAACTCCCAAATCCCTGGAAAATGGGAAGATGTTAAATTAAACACAAAACACCATTCCAGAGGTCTGATATTGGAGTAGGTACTGGTTGTGCTTTATTTACAAAATCCAGAGATTTGTACATAGCGATCTACAGGACAGCATAGGGCTGGTATCAGGAGGGTAAGGGACATGCTCAGCAGGAATTGAAGATGCCAGCAAGGAGTCATCCCAGTTCCACAGGGAACCTGCTTCCCCTTGCCTGAGGAAGCCACCAGACCCCTCCAGGAAGAAAAGCAGCAGCAATAGCCAATCCAGGCTGATGTGATTTTTGTTATCATTAAGGCATGAGAACACAAGTGATCGGTGAAGGAGGAAAGAGGAGACCAGCAGGGGTTCAGCACACCATTAAAGGCCATCCTGCCTGGTTCTTTACTTCCAGCGCCCACCAACCTTGCCCTTGGCTCCTGCCTTCTTGCTGCTACAATGCAAAAGGAAAGAAAGACATGTCAGCATGATGGAAGCAGTGGGGCTCTGTGGCCACTCTGCATTTCTGACTCTTAGATTGGGTTTTAGCTGCTTTCACTTCTCGCATGCTGGGCACACCTGCCATTGACCACATCCTGAGAAAAATGTTGTTGATATTGTGGAAAAATATTCCTCCTGGGGCTCTTAGTGTGAAAGGTAGGATGTGCATGCCTGAAAGAGATGGACCCTTCCAGACTCCTGGATTATCAGGGTAGAAATCTAGGTGGTCTCCAAACTAAGTGACAGGTCTATGCAGGCACAGACTTGATATTTTCTGAACACAAATCTGCTATGCTCTGGATTTTAGGATTTAGAGCTCTGTCTAGAGAAATTTGCTCAATATAAAAGAGCTCTGGTGAAATTCCCCAGATGCTCCATTCAGTAGTGGAGGCAAAAAGCTGAAACTAATTTAAATACAACTAAGAAGTGCTTTGCTCTAGCAAAGTCAGTGGCTATTTATATTGTGAGAGCAAGAGCCTCCAAAACAATCCAAACAACTTTTTAGGCTTGCTGTCGTATCAGTATCCCTGTCTTGTTCATGGTGTGTGGGAGCAGTCCAGCTACACCCCCCACTCAAAGCACCTGAGGCAAACTCTCTCCAAGAGTTCTTGCACACAGAAGGGCAATCCTACATGCAAGCCACTTACCTTCTGCCTGAGAAGCCTGAGCTCAGAATGGGGCTAGGCAGGAAGTTAGTGGAGTTAGATTCTGCACTAGTTCCCATGAGCAGTACCTTGGTTTGTGGGGCTCAGCACACCCCCAAACCCTTCCAGCTCACACACACAAGGATGAGGCTGCTTCTTGAACCAAAGCACATGCAGAGTGTGGGGCTGGGGACCAAGCACAAGGTGGTGGGGCCTTTCTTCAGAACCACTGGTTCCTCCAGAGAGAAGAAAACCATGGGGACATCATGCCTGGGGAGACTTTTCTTGTGCTGCCCCATGGATTGGTTCAAGAGCACCAGCCATATTTACAGAAGGATGTTGCACAGTGACAGAGACACACACAGAGTGGATACTTTACCTTTGACCAAGATAAGCTTGGTATATTTGAAAAAAAATGATGGTTTACATAAAAGAGAGTATGCAATTTCTGCTTATCTTAAATTAAGCTCCATGTCCCTTTTGCCAGCCTTTCTGAAGGTTCAAAACCCAGTGTAGGAACTTCATAGATCCTCAAACAAAGACAGAGTCCTTTAATGTCCACAAGCACCTGTGATGTTTGATGTTATACCTAACCTTTAGAGTGTACTTAAAGAGATTTAATAAAGTCTGAAGCAAGAGACTTATTTGATCCTTGTGTAACACACTGGCAGGCACAGCTTTGGAATGATAGTGTCTAGCATGGATAGAAATTTAAGCACACAGAAATCTCATTAGCTCTGGCATCCCAGTGCAACCTTTTCAAATGATGTCCTGGGAGAATGTCATGTCTTTTGGGGGAAAAAGCAGGCAGTGGCCAGTTGTGGGTGGTGTGGTAGCACCCCACAAGAGCAGGAACACACAGACAAACCCTGGCATCCTTCTGCAGCTGCACATTCTGCTGAGGTTTATCAGCCTCAGCTCTGTACAGAAAATACCATGGGAAGGTCAAGCCTTATGTTTGGCATTACAACCAAACCCCCAGTGTTACATTAATTTGATAAGCCAGGGCGTCTTGGGGGAGGGGGAAAGCAGTTACTGGTCACTCCTGTCATCCCAAAGATATCACCAAAGATCACTGCTTCATTCCTGGTATGACTTTGGTAAAAAGATACAGATGCACAGAGAAGAGCAAACCCACCACTGGAGAGCTCTCTCATCCCTTTCTGCCCTGCAGTTACTTCTCCGTGAGTGTTAGCTTTCTGCATCTTCTAACCCTCAAGCTGTGTGTACCCCTAGTATCTCATAAATCCATTAAAATACCTGGGATAAAGATATTAGACTCAAAGAAGTAATGAAATAGTCTTGTGGTGAAGGAAAGTGGGAGAGAGATGATGAGGATAAAGAACTCACAACAGTAATCCCATTACGTTAGTCTTGTTACACACCATTCTTCGTAAGCTTAGCAACCACTTGTTTATCCTTCATAAACAAGGGTTGTATTCCCTCAAGTATTCAAAGCACCTCAGTCAGGTGTTTGAAAAACCCAACAATAAGCAGAGGAAATTTTTGAGGGTATGGTGTGAAGAAACATTATTTGTTCTTGTTAGGCGTTACATTCACTTCAGTTGCCCCTTCATTTTCTCAGTGTGAGGCAAGATGGGAGTGGCCCTTCCATCTCTAGCCCCATTTCATTGCAACAAGAAAATGTCAGTGTTGAGGCTGAAGTGACACATTTGAACACTGAGAAGATATCCCCAGCCAGGAGCTAGGAAGGGGATATTAATACTTACTGCTTCTGGGCCTGATCGATCCGGTTCCTGAGGGTGACAATCTGCAAACAACATACATGACCAGGGTTTTTAGAGACAAAGAAACCTTGTTCCCTCAAGGAGAGGAGCATTTTACCTGCTGAAGTGCTCAAAACAGGCACCTGTGGGAGGAATTAATACTTCCTTGGGAATAAAAGCTCACCCATGGTTGAAGGACAGAAACGTTACTTCTTGGCAATAAATCTGCAAACCACCTTCACATGTCAAGGGACAGAAGAGCTAGAATTTTATAACCCTTACTAGAAGTGTTTCTATATATTGAAATTAATCTCCTATGAACTCACATGTCAAACTGCAAGCAGGTAAACTGGAATGAATGTCACCTTGGCCAACTGGAAAGCTCTCAGATGGCTCCATTGCCTGCATGTTTCAATGTCACCTTCTCACTTGTCCCTTATTCCTATACATCAGGTGTTTGTGTAAACCCAAAGATCTTCAGTGGTCTTTGGATGGGGATATCAGGAATAGAAGATGGGTATCACATTCTGCTGGAATACCTTTTGCTGGCTGGCGGAGCAGGAGGTGAGGAGCTTGCAGCACTCACCACTTTCCCAGCCACTCATTTAATAAGAGAAGATGACCGGATGCATAGGAAAGGAAACACCTACCTTGCACGGGATAAACACATGATAGCCTGACTTAGTAAGTCAGTTTGGTCTGTAGGCCTGGACTCATTACTGAAATCCTAGGACTCATGTACTGGAAAAGCCTACAAAGCACTAGGATGTGATTGAGACTTTTGCCCCTTCATCTTCTCATTTGTAACAGAGTCAGTGTTCAACTCAGTTTTCCTGGACTGAAGAAATACCCTTGCCATGAAGTATGCTTTGCTTTTGGTGCAATTCAAAATTCTGCACCGGCTCTGCCGGTCCAAGAATTGATTACCCAAATTTTGAATACTTAAAGTCGCACTTGACATTCCCAGTGTGCAAAAAAAAAAAAAATGAAAAACAAAAGTCGTACATTCCGGTTGTCCCAAGAACTGGTAATTCCTGGCTCACGTCTTTCCATGGCAAACAGAAAAAACATAAGAGACTGAAATATTACTGGAAACAGGACAACACAAGCAAGGAAAGATCAACAGATCACTTGTTTTTGTACTTACTTGTGGAAGTTTTAGTATTTGTCACAGCAGTTTAAATTGCTATTTTCCAACCAAGTATCTTCCCCAAATGTTGAGGAGAACCAGTTGTCTTCCGTTTGACCCAAGCACTTGATACTTACCTTCAGTCATAACCTTATGATCATGACTATGACACTCACTCTCCAATGAAGCACCAAAGAGCAACAGACACTAGAGCTAAAGAATAGCTCTGCTTCTCTGTGTCCCACTTCCTTCCTTTTTCTCTCCCTTGCATCCTTGCTTGTGTCTCCTTCATTCTCTTTCCTATTTTCACTTACCTTTCTCCTCATCTTTTTCCTACTGTCATCCTCCCTTTATTCTTCCACATCTAGCTGTGCATTTTCCTTCTGCTTTCCTGATTCTTTGTACTTTGTCTCCTTGCTTTTCATCAGCAGGCACCCACCTCTTTGTTTATGCAGAGGTCTCATTACCATAGCATGTACCCCTCCCCTGGCATTGCCTTATTTCCTGTTTTTCCACACCCACTTGGCCAGTTATCATTAAGCTAGCCCTCTGCAGTGTTCTGGATCTAGATAACAAGGTGGAGAAGCTTTCCAAACCCCATACTATTCTCTATACACTGTAGTCCAAGCTATTATCTGTGTATCCCTGTTTCTGCTTGTACCCTAGGTGCATCACGGTGATACTCCCATGCATGCAATACCTGGTTTTGGATAGGGAATTATTTTAAGGTGTTCTCAATAGAGTGCATGCTCAGTTCTTTAACCAAATCCCTGTTGGACTCTTGACTCTTTTCCTAAAGTACCACTTTACATCTTTTCAAAGAATGGAAATGGAGAGAAAAAGGAAGTGAATGGAGAGACACAAGACCCATTTTTCTCTTTTCTCTCTGCACTTGGAGCCAAGTGCCAGCTCCCGTCTGGCGCCTGGCTCTGACCATGCGGCAGGCTCATGCATTTGGTAGCCTTGGCTGCTGCTGTGACACAGGCAAGTTCATTGTACTTACAACTTGGAAAGCTCCTGCAGCCTGCAACGCATTGTTAAAATCTAAGAGAGATTGAGATAGTTACACTGGTGTTGCTCACTGCCTGTCAGCATGTGTCTGTGTGATTGGGAGTTAAAAGGAGAGCGAGACAGAGAGAGATCCAGTAGGATTTCTCAGCCACTGAAACCTAATGTGGGTGAGTGCCGCCCTATCCAGTGATTGTGTGAAGGAAACATGTCCACTTTCTGTTACCATTTGACACTTCAGTCAGATGCTTCTCTCTGGAGACAGTTTTCTGTGACTCTAGAGAGCTCAGGCCACAGGTAATCTGTCTGGGATGGAATAAAACTTACAACATTCAAGTTTGAAATCAAAGATGGATCTAAAAATAGTACTTTGCAATGGAGGTGTGTGAACTGAGAGCTACTGAATTTTCAGGCCACAGTTACCTATAGATAAACAAGAATGAACAATATTTCAGGAGAGGGAAGGGTGTCCATTTTCCATTGGGATTGCCTTTCCATGGGGCACTGAAAACCTTAGAAGTGATCTATTCAATTTTAGCCTGAAATGTGAAATCCTGTTCAAGTATGTATGTTAGGGGAATGCAGTTCCATGCATTTTGTTGCATAAATATTGCAAAGGGTCATTGGAGACCCAAATGATATCACAGCATGACTTTTGCCAGATGAATCAGAGAGATTTTTACATTTTGGACCCAATGCCATTAGCAAAATAGCCTCTCAACTCACCTCATATTTTTTCCTCTTGATCTGCTCTGTAAAGTCATACTTTTCAGTCTCCAGCTGATATAGCCAGTCCCACAGCTCCTTAGCTTTGTCTCTGTGTGTTTATGTGGGAAGATGGAAGAAACACATGACATCAAATATTTTCCATTGTTTTCACATAATTAATAATGAATTTTATTAAATCCCATTCACACATCTTCCTGTAAACCCTCTCTGTTCTCTTAAAGCTATTCATCATTTTCAAGGTCACATTTTTCTCACCTTCAAATCTTTTAGACTTGCAATCTTGTGTGCGTCACACATTAACATAATTCCTCCAATTTTCCCCTTAACTCTAAATGAAAGATAAGACTGCAGTGGAATCAGACAAGAAGGAAGGAGGACTCTGAAGGTCACCCAGATAAGCAGAGCAGTTGCCATTGTGCAATCTCATCTGTGTCAGGGGTGAGGTGAGCCACCTTCATCTTTCAGTCATGTTTAAACTCCAACATGTGCAGTCCAGACTATCATCTGATGACTGCTCTGCACCAGAGCACTAAGCTTCCAAACCTCCAGCCTTCATGGAGATCCTGTTCATACCTTAGCAGCATTAACTCACCCCCGGGAATGCTACAGATACCAGTCTGTAGGTTTGTTCAGCTAGTCCCAGAGCTAGTCCTGCAAGCAACTAATCCTAATTAGCAGGAGAGGCTAACAGAGCTATGCCAGGAGCACAGCTAGAGGGCTACCAAACCATTTCAGCACTTCCCTACATTCCCATTTCTCCTCCATTCTCCAGGTTAAGCAAGGGCACAACTTAAGTGTGTCCCATGATGAAATTCAAGGAAGGCCCCCTGCTCTACCTCATTTTATCACCAGAGAAGACTTCAGGATAGTAAAACCAAATATCAATATCATTCCATAAATTAGGATAAACATGTTACCTCAGCTTGTCTTCATTAAGGTGGTCAATGTTCAGGGGCTTGCGCCTCTCAGCCAGGACCTTCTTCTTCGTCTCTCTAGCTGTTTGCTTCTTCCCTCTCTTCTGGTCAGCCTATTTTCAGAACATCAATTAATGTCAGCATTCAGAAATTAAGCCTGAATGAAACAATTTCAACATTTGACCATTTTCTCAACTTCTAATGAAGACTGTTCCCAGTCAACTTAATGGTTGAATGTTTTCATATTTCTTGCATCAATCCATGATTTTTACCTTAGCCAGATAACTGCTGTATGTTGCACCCATGGAGGACAGAGCCTTCTTCTTCTTCAGGTCATCCTCAGCTTTTCTCTTGGCATCTTCCTCCTCTCTGCGTGCCTTTTCCTCCTGTGGAGTGCAACGCACAAAGCAAGTTAATCTGGGGCAGACTCCCAGCTTCCCCAGCAGCCAGTGTCAATGTGGGGAATGTGATCAGAGGAGTACATTGATGAGAATTAGCAACTCCTGTTTTCTGCCCTTGCTTTAGAGAGTGGTCGTTTCACCTCTGGACTGAGGCAGGCAGAACCTGCAGTTTATTTCTCTCTGGAGGTCTCTCCAGTTGCATGCAGAGATAAGGAGAGGGAAGCAGAGACACTTACTGCAAGCCTTGCCTGACGCTCCTTCTCCTTCTCAGCCCGGATTCTCTGCTGCTCTGCTCTCTCAGCTCTGCGCTTCTCCTGCAGGGAGCAGTGACAGAGGCAGTGCATCACCACCTTGGCTTTACCCACCTCCACTGTCACACCCCACTGCCAAGAGCTTTGCTTCATTGAGTGTGAGCCACCTTCTCTCTTTCTAGCGCATGCCGAAGGGTCTCTTGTACAATTCTCAGATATAAAACAAGGGGCTAAGAGAGGGTACAGATGAGGGGAGAAGCCATTTGATGATGACTTGAGCAGTCACTGTACATGACAGCACAGCTTTCTGTCAAAGCAGTTTCAGCTTCTCATCTACAGATGATCTCTCAATCTAGTACAGGGAAATGCAGTACAAGGACTCACAATTCTCTCCTTGAGGGCAACCAGCTCTTCCTCTTCCTTTCTTCTGGCTTCAAAGTGACTGTCAATCAAGGCTTGCAGTTCAATCAGGTCTTTGTTCTGCCTTTTCTTTTGGATGTCCTAAAAAAAGAAGGAAAACTCATTAAGTCCATATTTCTCTAGTATTATGTCCTGGACATTCCCAGCACCCTGCAATATACAGAGAAACAAAAGTAGAAAGTGTCTGTAGAATTCCATAGAAATCTATGGATTAACTTATATGGCTGTAGGTGCATTCTGACACTCATTCATGCAACAGTCAGGAGCCCAGAAGTGTAAAGAATCCAAACCTCCCATTTCCCTCCACCATATTTTATCCCTGGCTTTGCTTACACACCTATCGTTGCATATACTCAGCTGCCTCCTCTTGGCTTTGTAATACAAATCTTACCTAGAAATTATTCCTGCATTTTGGGCAAAGCAAATATTTCTGTGGAGGTTTTCAACAAAAGAATTTCTTCATTTTCCTAGCAACTTTCTAGGAAGGGATTTGGCTTTCTACTTATTATTGTAATTTTTGCTAGTGTTTCTCAGTAAAAGATAAGGGCCTGCAACTTTCAAGCCATTTGCAACAGTGGGACGGAGGATCTGAGATCCCTAAAACACTTACTTTCTCCTCCTTATAATGGCTTCAAAGATGCAAGGAGATAACAAAAAAAAAAAAAAAAAGAAATACATAAGACTTTAGCTTAGTCACATTATCAGTGAATGCATTCAGACAATTTCAGTGAGCAGAGAGTAGCCTTTTGCTGAAATCAAATGGCAAATCAACCATACTTTTGTCTTTGCCTTTACCCTCAGTAATATCCAGTACAGGAGTTATGCTGGTTTGTACTCGTGTCTATTACCAGGTACAAAGAACCAACACAGCCAGTCTCAGGAATACTTACATCAAAATCTACTTTCTCACCCTCTGGTATTTTAGGAGCAGTTAGTCTGCAGAGAGTCAAAAACAAAACAAAAGAAAAGAAAAAGAAAGGATGTTCATCTTAAAGAATATGCAGCTTTTTAAAAGCCTATCCTGCCCTGCCCTGCCCTCAGGAACCACGCTGACAAGGAGGAATGCTGGTGGAGGAAGGGAGGGGTGAAAGAGCACATCAGTGGAAAAGTACTTCAGAAAAGTCCTAAGGACCACTGTCCTTCCTGGAAGGTCATACAGAGCAGGGAGTTATCCCTAAAACCTCTCTTTATTCCCAAAGCCTGTGGTCATTCCCTACCCCATGGGAAGATGCTGGTCTGTGAGTCTGCCTGTGCAGGGCTGTACACTCCATCCTGGGCAGCTGGCAGAGTGGGAGGGGAAGGTGCTGGGGCCCAGAGCCAGAAGGTCCATAGGAAACCTTAGTAAAGCTCAACTCAGCCCAGCCCAACATTTGCCACCCTTCCCATTGTCAGCAATCCTGGATGGAGAGGGCAGGTTCCCAGCCATGGCCTCTCGCAGAGGATTTACTGTGGAGCTGCCTATATTTTGGGGTATTGTGTGACCTCTGCATCTCAGACAGCCCATGAATTCTCTGACTCTACCAGGAACAGATCATAAGACCCAGGCCAGTAACTGCTGCTAAGGCATCCTCTGAAGGAAGCAGACATCCTGGAAAGGCATGCAGGAACAAACAGATGGATGTTCCATGAGCCAGAGTTGGATAAAAGCTTCTGGTGGCCATTTGCCTAATAGAGAATCTAAGGGCTTCTGCTAGATTAGGAAAATGATCCCAGGGTTTTGAAACCGTACTTACTTTATTCTGGGCTTCTCCTCTGTATTTGGAAGGATGTAGCAAAACAGGAAGGGAAAAAGAGGAAGAAAGTTAAAACAACAGAGATCACGCCAGCTGCTAAAGTAAAAGGAGGGAAGGGAAATTTAATCTTAGGGGAAACATACAGAGAAACTGGTTAAATCTCAAGCACTTCCAAAACAAATACACACACTCACACACCCCTTTTGCTAGGAGTGAATCTGTTTTTACCCTCAAAACAGAATTTGGCAGAAAAGAATCAAGAGACTGTATAAAAGTCCCAAATGTAGCATCTGGAAAGCAGTGGTTTTATGTAAATGCAAAATTATTTTTCTCAAACCATCCTGACCAAAGCTCTAAGGAGGCCGGCTGGGCTGGAGGGTAGAAGAAAATTATGCCTTTTTCAATCAGCACTTCTTTTGTTAAAGTTAACTCAAATTCACAATGTCATATCTCAGCAATAACCAGGCCTCACCAGTTTTGTTCAAATGACTCACATGGAGGCCAGGAGGGGAAAACCTTTATGACACACATTTTCACCAGGTTCATTGGCTTCCAAGACATCTTAGGACATGTGTCCCTGAGACACCTCAGTGCCATGGAGAAGATGCTTATTCTTCTGCACTGTGTGGAGCTCCTCAAACCCAGCTTGGAAAGGCCATCCTCTCTTAGCAAGCATCCTCTCCTGCTGAGGTCATGCAAAATTCCCATGGGCATTAATGGGAATGCTCTTTCCATCTCCAGGAGAGGCATAATGCCCTGACAGACAGGCCAAACCATCACAGAGACTGCCAGCCTGGGGCCCCTGGCAGTGAGAATTGTTGCCTTGCAACGAATGGCCTTTCCCTGGCTCTCAGACAGACATGTGCTGGTCTTATGAGTTAATCCCTTAACATTTGTGCTTGTGGTCAACTCCCCTCCCTGCTATTCTTTTTAAACTTTAGTTGTTAGCTCCAGTGCAATGCCAGCAAGTTCAGTGCTGTTACTCTCACAAACAGAAATAAATTAAACCTATGTCTTTATTCTGGCCCATTCTCTCAGAGACCCAGGCTGACTTTCATAACCACACACTACATCTGAACTTTCAGGGATGCTGACAGATTCTGCGGTACAAGACTCTCCCTGTGTTGGGTCAGTGGGAGGAACTGAGGTAAAAAAAGCTCACAGCCTACTGAATCTGGTTTAAAAAAATAAGTTGTAAAGTAAAAGTAAGAATAACCACTTCAGTAGCAAGTGCATGAGCCCTGTTATCAATATCATAATTCAGAAAGATATTAAATTTTTTTAAATGCTTATTTTTACCCAGCAGTTTGGGGACTGATAGTGGAAATTTGAAATAACAAATAGAAAAAAAATAAGAAAAAGAAAATGAAATATTATAAGAGGGGAAAATAGCAAAAAATTTACACTGCAAAAAATTTATTGAGGCAATCAGATGTAAGGGTTTTGGATTACAAAAAATTGAGAGAGTGGTTGGAAATGGGTTATTGAGATAATCAAGAAAAAAGATGTGAGAGATGTGTAAAAGAAATCAGAAACCAACATTTCCTTTTTTGCACTCTTTCCCATACAAATTTCATTAATGTCATTTTAGGGGGTAGACTTTTCTCATTTACTGCAAGAACACTGCCTGCCAAAACATATCTCAGTTGAGGCCTCCAGATGCCAGAGCAATGCTAAGAAAATAAACAGCATGTAATTACAAATGTGCTTTAGACTGCTCCACTATAAAGGAAGTCCCAAATCACTCCTGAAGAAAAATACCATTAGCCAACAGTGTGCTTGTGTATTCCTCCACTTATTTTTTTAATTTGTTTTGCTTTTCAAATAGCCAGTGAGCTTTTTAACATGTTACCTAAATTGCCTTTTACCTGGAGAGAGGGAATGTAATTATAATTAACCAGTCTATCAGGTATGTTATTTACACAGGATTCCCTTCCTTCATGACATACCCAGATAATTTTCATAGACATTCCTGTTTGGCTTAAAGCTGCCAGTTAGTAACACTTCAAAAAGATGGGGAAGAAAGAGTAGACAGGAAATAACTGGTTTTGTTTGTTGATCTTGGTTGCCAGGATTGACACCTGTTTGTCAATAACTGTGTCAATTTGGTTTCAGCTCCCACCAAATCAGCACTCCAACAAACAGTTGTAAAAATGAAAAAATAAGGTTAGTTCTTGAAATAAGAAATTGTAGTTAGAATTCTTAAAGGAACCTCCAGAAAACCAGAAAAAGGGGTATTTTATTAAAAATTAAACAGTAAAAAAATCTATCCTCTGCAATGCATGACCCAGCCTTTGTCCATACTGTATGGACCAAAAGCAGTCCAGGGATGGGATTTACTTTGAAATGCCCCTTCTTTCAAGACACCGAGTCAAGGAACTGGGCCAAAATTTGTTGACAAGCAGGAATTTTCATAGCAAATTCCTGTTCCTATGGCGGATTTTGACTGACATTCCGGTCATTCTGGCTGTGAGCCATGGGGCTGAGACAAAATCCCCACAGAGAACCCTGCCAAAAGAAGGCAAGAGACGCTGCAAATCCAAGTTCACTGCCCTGGTGATTAGAGAGCCTTTGAGTTTCTGGTTTCCGAAAGGCGTCGTGCAGGGAGAGGATGCACCCCCAAAGCAGCACCACCCTGCTTGCTCCTGCCCAGTCTTTAGTTATTCACACCGTGCTCTCCTTCTCTGGGAATCCATCTGAACTGCCTTGATTTCACTCAGAAATCACTGAACACCCTCCCTTAATCCCACTTCTCAGAAGCAACATATCTAACTCACACTGTGTCCTTGGGAAAAAAAGGAAATCAATATGCCATTAAAAATAAAAGAAAAGAACGAGAAAAAGAAAGAGAGGGGCTCAGGAAGGTCCTCAGGGTACTTCCCTAAATTAAAAAAGAAGCCTGAAAAGCGAGCAGGAAAATTAAAACAAAAGAACAACAACAACAACAAAAATTCTACAAAAGCAAAGGAAAGATAAAAAAGGAAAACAGAACAAAGGAAAGGAAAGGAAAAAAGAAAACATAGAAAATGCAGGGTGTTTTCAAGTGACCTTGGGTTTGTCTTTTGAAGCAGCTGCCTGGGTGTTCTAGGGGCTGGGGCAGTCAGGAAGAACCCAGTTACTTCAACAGCCTCTAAAACTCCATGAGAACTTTCTATGTGCTTAAACTGGCCAGGGGGAGGCAAAGTTATCTTCTACAAGACCAACACTGACCCTGCACACTTTTAGGTTTGGTCCTTTCCCATGAGTCTTGTCCCTACCTGTGTGCTTCAGCACCCAAGTATTACAACCAGGCTATATTTAGCTCCCCCCATCTGAATAGATGTTTAATGTTAATAGATGTTTAGCACAATTGTAAGTGCATGGCAGCAGAAGTTTACATTTCTGTAGATTCAGGCCTGGAGGCCATGACCACCTTAAGGCTGTGTGAGGGATGCATGTCTATGCAGGGCTCAGCTTCATTTTCAAATATGTCACTATGATTTCAGAGATTCTTTCCTGACTTTTTGGAGATAAAGATGTTTTGCTGATGAGAGCTAGGACAGAACAAATTCTGGCTAAAAGACAAGTCCAGAGCAAGCTTCTGGAGCTTGATTTTCACCATCTACTATCCTAATGAGGATGTAGAGGCTTCTCAACACACTAATGACTCCCCAAGGGTGATTGGATATGCACAGTGAGCGATTCTTTGCAGCAGAGATGTTTTGGCCCAGTTCCTGAATTTAAAATAAAGTGAGGAACAAAAACAGACACATAAAAGAGAGTGAGATGTTAGAAAGATGACTTTGTTGTCCTAAGACAACACTGAGCTACCATCATTGTATTCGCCTTCTTCATTGGCTGTAGGTTGGAGGACAAGAGAAAAAGAGAAGAAGCACAGCAGTCAATCCACAACCAGCACTGTTCTAAGAGCACTGTCCCACTCCCTCCCTGTTATCCTGGGAACCTTGGACTCTCGGGAGATGGAGCAAAAAAGAAAAACACCTTTTTGGTGATTTGACTTGGCTAACAAGCGTCCCTTTCTCCATGTTCATTGAAATCCATCTAGAGAGAATATTTCCCTCCCATACTCTCTTTTCTCTTGAACAATGCCAGTGTTTTTGACACTGTTTCCCCAGCACTGAAAGAGAAAAAGGATGAGGGTCTGTAGGCACAACACATACCTTCCTCATGAGCTTCCTCTGCTGCTGTTGTGGTGCAAGCAGTGATGGAAAGACAGGAAATAGAAAAAAGAAAACAGAACAGTTATTTAAAGCTCTTGGAATCCTGAAAAAGAGACCAGGAAACAAAAAAAAAAGTAATTAGTGAACTAAGGCAGGCATAAAACTGGAGAGAATGTCAGGACTTGAAAATGCTGTAATGTTAAAGCAGCAGTAAGCACGGAGGTTAAAGGAGAAGATAGCTGCAAATTATAATTGTGGTTAGTGTTTGTTTCTCTTGTTTTCTTCTCTTCTACCAGCCCAGGACTCCAGTTCTCTCCCTCTCTCACACACATACACACTTTGGTGTTGCACCTAGGTGGAGTAAACCAGAAGTCGTGTCACATACCTGGCTCATGAACTTCAGGTGTGAAGTGTCATGGAACAAGTTGCGATAGACAACAAGAGAATGAGAACAAGAAACCTGTTATTTCACACACCAAAAAAGCTTCTGAGCCAACAGGGAGAAGGGGCAGAGAGGAAAAGGGGAGCCAAGAATGAAGTTAAGAAGTAAACAGGTAAAATATTTACATTTGAAATAACACATAAAGAGAAGTCACAGAATAGGAAAGGTAAAAGGGGCAGATTTATGATAATAGTGCAGTGCTTAAAAAACACTTATCATCATCATCATATGGCATAAAGTACAACCTGACAGCACAGTGCACTGGGGTTTACCTTGATTGGAAATATGCACATGAACATAGCCAGCACTCTCAAAGCACTATTGGACCCATCCTTTACTACAGTAGTATTTCAGCCATTTGAAATAAACGCAGTGTGGTTCAGAAACCTGCTGAAATATCTGCTATAACTCATCATCAACGTTCAGCTAACTTCCAAAGAAGCTCAGTTCCCTTCTAGATCTATGGCTTAGGCCATTTTCTTCCTTGAAGACAACACTGATGTCTATATAAAGGTACTGCTGCTCTTCAATCCATTTGCAATGTAAAATTACAAATGGATTACTTCATAGGAAGAAAATGTTCATTAGAAGTCTGTGCAGGTCTACATGTCATTTTCCTGGGTTTTGGCAAAGCAGGAATAGATCAGCAATGTGAATTTGCAGAGCAGGTTTTGCTTTTCAGCCATACACACACGCACACCACCAAATATTTTGCAAAGCAGGCATTAAAAAAAACCCACAAATTCTAACAGTGTTTATATTACCCATGTACAGTCAAATGGGTCAAATTCTGCCCCGAGATTTTAAATAAATCCTCCCCTATAGGAAGAAATATTCATTCTCATATCACAGGGCAGAATTTAATGCATTCCACAAGGAGACTTTTTGCTGAGCTACCCTTTCACAATAGCATATGTGTGTTCCCCCAGTTTCTAGTGAAATTTTCATGCAGTGAGTAAGTTTCCTCCTCCTTACTGCTGATTACACTTTACTGAGAAAAAATATTAAACTAAAATAGAACCACCCCAAAGGCATGCAAGTTATAATCCATCCTTGACTGATCAGTTGTTATCCCCTGTCACCCTGTATTCAGTTCTCACACACACCATCCCAGCAGACAGACACCAGGGAGTTTAGAAGTTAAATCACATACCTGGAGGGGGGGCTTCATTTAGTAGGATGTGTCAGGGGAAAAACACAGGAAAGGAAGATAAAATAATTAGAAATAAGTTATGCAGGAAGGGACCACCTCAAACTTTGGTAAGACTGGGTTGGAGAAGTATAATTTGCAGACCAAGTTATAGGGATAGACTGTTAATAAGAGTGGAAAAGTAGTGTAATTACAGTGGGGTATGAAGTAGATAGGAAGGAGATGCCATAGAAATAAAAGATAAAGGGAATTTGAATGTTGATGATTTGCAACAGTTTAAATCATGCGAATTTATAAACCATGGGCAAGTGTAGTAACATTGGTGATCCTTAAATTTGAAAGAAAACATACCCAAGAAGAGAGATTTACAAGCATTTAGTGTTACCTAGGTTTCAGCTGCCCTTTTAGCTATCAGAGCTGGCATGAGGATGTGAGAGTTACTGAAGGAGGTTCTGCTTTGGATGTATCCCTATGCTGCATCTGAAGCTCCACCATCTAAGAATCTCTGCTAGCAGATTCCAGGCTTAGCTCTGCAGAACTGGCAATGTTTGTGTCTGCACAGAGCTTGTCTTTGCTGCAAAGGACTAGAACTGCTTGAGTTTGTGTGCCAGCATCCTGCTGCAATCCACTCTCTGCAAGTGTAAGCAGCTTGGGTATCTGCAGCTCAGGTGTACCCCCATAGCTCAGGGGCTATGGGGTAATCACAGCCCTGAAAGTTTTCAGGGACACTAAAAAAGCTTGTTCTAAGCGTCTTAGATGGTGATCCTTCAGTTACAAACAATACTTATACTTTCCTGTAGGGAAAATAAGTTTTAGGGAATTTCAAGAATGGATTGATTCTTCATGATTCTGGTATTCTTCATCATCTTCAAATTCCTATGTACAGGAATGCTTCAGATTAATACATAGGAATTTAGATGTCACAAACATGAGCTTGGTTAGGTGGAAGGAGTCAAGAAGGAAAAATGAAAGTATTAGAGCAAGAATTCCACAACAGCAACAACTGTGACTTGTGCAGGCCAAAGCTGTGACATAGAAGATGTGGTAGGCAAAGACAGCATTAATAACAGAGAAACTAATAATCATGCAGTTACATGAAAAGATGGGACAGTCTCCTTCTGGCATAAAAGTTTTTTGTTAAGCTTGTTATATTTACATTGTCTTTTGGTTTTATTGTGCTTTATGTTACAGAGGCAAAAGAAAGCATGGGGAGGCTATGGTTAAGGCTTTGTTTTTTATCATATTATGTTAATACCTTGTGTTTTGCACAAATTTCAAGCTCATACACATCTGTCAAGGCTAGAGAGCCAGCTCTCAAGTAGTGAGTAGCAGTTCAATAAATATAATGGAAGAGAGGTACAGAGGCAGGCAGAGCAGCTCTGATGGAGGCAGTGACCTTTAGCTCGTGCAAATCAAAGTCAGAAAAACCTTAGGTGCAGATTAAGAGACAAAAATGAATATGATTAAAAAGAGAAAAGAAGGATGTGAAACAAGAAGCAATGAGAACAGGAGAGACATGAGAAGCAGTGAAGAGATGAATGTTGAAGTATTAAGTCATGTAAAAATCAATCAGCTTTCACCTCACTCCAGCCTTGACAAAAGCACCAATCTGCTCTGAACTAAGAGGCTGGTCTCCCTCTGTGGACAGCAGAGGGAAATAGCTGGGCTGGGAGGCTGCTGAGATGTGACTGCTTTAATAAAGCTACTCCAAATGGCACAGAATAATTTCCACAGACAGTTTAGAGGACACTGCAAGTTCAGTTTCTGTTTCCCAGGTAATGACCATTATAACGTTCCCATACGCACTGTGAGGATGCTCCAAGCCCGGTAAGCACCTGTTATTACAGCTCATACACTGAGATGTTTGTCTACAAAAAATGTTACTACATTTTTCATGCAGCAGTTAGCTTTATCCTCATTATTATGCATCACCGAGTGATGAGGAAATTATGACTGGTCAAAGGTGTGAGGAAGCTGCAAGTTACAGTTTATTGTTAATATTTGATTTGTATGTTTACTTCCACCGTCTTTGAATTCCTGAGTATAATACTAGAGTTACTGTTAAAATTTTCCAGCATAAATCAGAGTTCCAATTAAATTTCAATATTTCAGAACACACATAGCTGAGATTTTAGTTTAAAAAAAATAGAAACGTTTCACAGCCATAAAGGCTGCAGAGATTAACATCTCTGGAACAAAACTTTTCCACTTTTTGCCTTGTGGCAACTTCTTATTCCAGATTTGTTCTTGCATTACGCTATATATACCCCACATTATCCATAAAGGCAATGCTTCAGAAGCATCTAAAATAGAATTTTCATTTCAAAATCTGGAAATCTTCCATAAAGGAGAGAGGGGGGAAAAAAAGTTGGAACAAAATGTTTTAACTAAATAAAAACCATAATTTTCAAAAGCTGTCAACAAAGTGTTCCTCTTTTTTTTTTTTTTTGGTTGGTTGAAAAGTTTCCATTTTGTCCCAATTCAGCACATGACCCAATTGTGAAACTGCCAAGTGGAATTGAATTTCCAGCACACAATAACCCTTCAGATTGACGCAGAGGAATTCAGAAGTCACATACCTGGTTCATGGACTTCTTTAAAAGGGAAGTAGCAGGGAAGGAGATGCAAAGAAAGATAAGAGAATTAGAGCAAGAAACAGAGGATAATTAAAAACCCTTACAGTTTCCTTTGCCAAGGTGGTGGAGGCAGGGTTAAAGGGATAAAAACCATTAATAAGATTAAGTGAGAAATAGAGGGCACATGTGAATGTCAATTAGAATTGTGGAGAGGAAGGGCTGTTTGAATATAAAAATGCAGATGCCTAACATATATATTCGTAATGTTATAAATCAAATGCCACTATAGCCTTTGGCTGACAAAAACATGACTTGTATTTAAATTAAGTCCATTACCCATAAGTTTGAATATGCAAAAAGGGTATAGACAACCTGCTCTTATTCATGTGCATAGAAATCCCAGCCACTGTGGAAATCAATGGGCTCTGAGGAGCTGGCATTGATTTTCTTGGTGCCCAGGATTTCACCACTGGTGCTGCACCAGGCTGCACACCAGTGTGGGAGGGTGAGTACAAGCGTGGTACTGCTCTCCAGCCTGCAGGATGAAACATCCCATGGAAGCCTGGCTGGGCAAGCAGAGAGGGGCAGGCAGAAGGGCGATTGAAAGGTAAATGGGTTTGGGCTGCCAGGCTGATGCTTTAAGAAGCATGACCTTCTATTTTGCCAATCACAGAGATTGTCTTACCAGATCTGGACCTTAATTCCGGTTAAAAAATCAAGTAAAAATACAACCGTGCCACCCCTGTTTTTGCATAATGCACATTAACCCAGAAACACCCCAATAGTTCTGGGAAAAGCACACACCTTTTCTCAGATGTGCTCCAACCAAAATGATGCCGCTTAGGCCAGTCTTTACCCCACCAGTAAAAACTAGGTATGACACCGTGTCACTTGTTGAAACGCTCATGACTTTGGGTGCAAGTGTCCCCACATCTCCATACACTGCTGCAAAAGGGAGCTCTGTCTCTGTGCAGTGGCAGGGGAACTGGAGAAGAGGTGCACCCAGCTGAGGGACACAGTATTGCCTCAGGACATGGCTGTCCCGCCTCTAAGCCTGGGGCATGGCACAGAGGAAATGGTTTGAGGAGCATTATCCTTGTACCAACTGGCGTCCATTTGAGTAGTCTGGCTAGAGACATCAGGTGCTGCTGGGGAATGCATGAGCAGTGCCCAGCCTGTGCCTCAGGCACTGTTGTCAAACAGCAGTTAGTACTCATTACTCATCACACCGTGTATCCTATGAGAGCAAAGCAACCGTGCAGAGGATATTTTTTGCATCGGCTCATCTTCAACCACCTCCAGAATTCCTGCATGAGTTACTGCTCCAGACAGAAACAGAGGAATTCACAAGTCATGGCACATACCTTCCTCATAAGCTTTAGCATGTGGGCAGAGTCGCAGAGCAAAATGCAAAGGAGATGAGAGTGTTAGGAGCATCAGAACAACTTTTCACTTGGGCAAAATGGAGGGGGAGGGAAAGACTAAGAATACGTAGCAAGGAAATAAAATGAGTATGGATACTAAAAGCAGTACCAGAAGTGAGGGTGCAAATGGTCTGAGATATTAAAAACATAAAGCTGATTTAAGCAGCCATATCGGATTACATTTGTCTTATACAACCATTCCTGCAGTCCTGCCCAAAGCCAGGAGCAGCATGCTGTTTCATAACCCTGATGCTTGCCCAAGTGGATTTACATCCTGAGGCCAGCAGGTTTTGGGTAGCTGCAAGTATTGCCATGAAACAGTGGCCTAGAAACTCCATGATATGAACAAGAATACCATCTCTAATCATTTGCAAAGCTAAAGCATCAGATTTATCACCATTTGCTTTATACCACAGGGTTTAAGCTGAAAAAAAAGACGTGTGGAAAGGCTATTGCAAGAATATCAGCCAATCATGAGCATTTCAGTCTGCAGGGCAGATCCACCCCAAATGGTCCAAAATAAGCCTGCCAAGGAGACCTAACCGATCTCAGACTAAAGACTTTTCAACATTCATTCTTTTAAGAGGTTTACATTTCCCAGCCCTTTTGAGGCTTTTATTTCATGCAACAGTTACCACGTACATCGACGGTGCATTCAATGTCAAGACAGAACGTGACAACAGAGTACAAAAAACAAAATGGTGGCAAGTTTTGTCTATATTAATATGCCTATTTGTAACTCCTGTTTCCTTTTGCCATCTTACGGTGTGCTGGCTAAGCCAAAGCTTACTCTTAAAGGCAAGAATTCAGGAGTCATGTCACATACCTTCCTCCTGAGCTTCTTTAGGTGTGAACAGCCACGGGACAGGATGCAAAGGAACATTAGGAGAAATGCATTATTACATGAGCTGAAATAGGCTGAAAACCTTTCATAGGCTGAAAATTCTGCTCAGGGGGATAAGTTTTATCCCAGTAAAGAACGTGCTAATGGCCAGGAGGGGAAAGGAATTTGAGGCACCTGTGCCTGGGAGACAACTTCCCTTCATGTGAAGGGAAGAAGCAAAAATATATCAGACAGGGAAAATCTCACAGTAAGCTCATGCTGGAATTTCTCTCTGGTTCCAGTTTTAGAGGACAGCTCCTGCCCTTGCCCAGATGGGCTTTATGGTGAGCCCTACACCAGGGAGGGGTGGCAGAGAAGCAGGGCTGCCACTGAGCCCAGTCTGCCGGATCTTGCACTGAGATTATTCCTGTGTGTTCCAGCAGCAGAGCCTGTCACAGAGGGCATGTGGAAAGCAAAGGCAGAAGAGGCAGAAAGGCAAAGTAACTGGTACTGCTCCTCCTGCACCACCCCTGAGGCCCCACCACCACCACCAAGGAGACAGCAGGGAGCAGTTTGGAAGGTGACGGCACGTACCTGCTGGAGGAGCTTCGTCAGGTGGGATGTGGCAGGAAGCAAAAGCAATGAGATGGAAAACGAGAACAGTTAGACTAAAGAGTGTGTGAATGCAACAGAGGGTTAAAAAAAAAAAGCACAGGATGTATGAAATAGGGAAACAGAGGAGGAGATGAAATGGAGACAGGTGACCAGAGCACGCACAGATACAAGAAATGTAAAACCATCTGGACCTGGATGCTGTAAAAACTCTGCAAACTGCTCAGGGTGGGTCTATCGTGGTACTACAGACAGGTTTTCCCCTGTTTAAAATATGCCCACAGCACAAAGCTTTGCAAATATGGAACCAACACACCCTTTGGCTCCTTGCACCTGGAGCACCACATCCCAAACCTCTTGAGTGCAAAGGGTGAGTTTCTGTTCCAGCCCCTCTTCCACCCTGTCTGTCCCAACTTGCCAAAGTGGGAGCCAGCTGGGGTTATTTACCAGCACCTACATGGTTATAATTCTGCAGTATTATGTATATTATATATCATATATTTTAGCTTATAAACTTATATATGATATATTTTATACATAATATGACATTATAGCATATGTTCTATATAACGTAGGGCTAAGCACATATTTTACCACAGATGGATTTTGACTTCAAAATCCATCTGATCATGATCTGCCAAGCTACATAGGAGAAACCAGTTGACACCTGATAGAAACCTTTCTAGCCAGACCCCAGATATTCCATGGCACACAAATATCCAGGGCTAAAAATCAGCCTCAGAGCACGTTGTGTCTTGGATAAAGGGATGGTATCCACATTTTCTGTGCTGCTTCCTCCCCAGAACTGGGGCAGACGTGTCTGCACAGACACTCGGGGATGTGGGGTACCCTCAGTGAAATTTGTACAAGGGACAAGAAAATCCCTCTGCCTTCAGATAGTTTGTCCCAGCATCTCTCTCTTCTCTCTTGCTTTCTTCTATCACCTTGCAAAATCGAGGTGCACATCATCCTGCTGGTGCAGGAACCAGCAGGGCTGAGATGCTGCTTCACCTACCTTCCTCCTGAGCCTCTTCTGTGGGTGGGAAACATCACACAGCAAAAGAAATGGGAGGAGAAAAATTAAAACAGGAAATATGTTATTGGAACATTCCTGAGGTTTGCCAAGCTCCCAGGCCGTTATGGGTAAGAGTACACAATGATGGAATTACAGGGTGAGAGAGAATTAAAAATAACATTTTTATGGGCACATTATGGGGTTATAAATGTTACTGAAATATGGGAATACAACCACAAGTGAAAACCACATAAAAAGGCACCCAATATGTTATTCTTTATTAGAGCTGGCTAAAATACCCTAAACCCAGCTTTTGGTGAATTTTTAACCAAAAATAAAACTGTTGCATTTCTTTTGCTTTACATTTTTTTCTCATATGGTTAAAAATTTTCACCAACATTTATCAATTTTTGAAATTTCAAGTAAATTCATTCCTGAATTTTACCAGATGAATATAAACTTTGCAGGGTGTCTCCCTCCCTTTAAAATACTCATTTTGACACCACTGTGCCAAAAATAAGCCAAACAGTTCAGTATAAAAGGTGTAATAAAACAAATATATATACTTGTTTCCATACACATATATGCATATACACACTATATTTATATGTATGTGTGTATATTATATACATTTTATATGTATATACCACTGCATTTTATTTCTTTCATATTTATAAATGCTTTGGTTTGTTGTTTTTTTTTAATAAATAAAAATAAAATTTTTAAATAAAACAGGCCAAATTTCCTACCAGCTCAATAAACAACATCAATGTCCACTATTGCATTGATGTCTGAGGCTCAAGAGAGAGTCCTGACACTGGGTGTGGAACATTTGATCTGGATTTCTTTACACACGTTCTCCCTCCGCACTGAGAGAGAAAGAAAGCAGAAGCCATGTCACATACCTTCTTCCTGAGCTTCAGGTGGCAAGTGTCATGGAACAAGAAGCAACAGCAAGCAGGAAAATGAAAACAGAAAACTGTTAGACACTGGTGCTGGGGTGAGCTAAGGCCTGGAGAAAAAAGGTGGTTAGAAAGTGATGGAGAAAAGTTATATGGAAAAGAAATGGATGACATCAGAAAGAGACACAAAGGTCAAGCAAAAGTATGGAGCAAAGAGAAGATACACCTCAGAGGAGCCAGTCATGCAGATTAAAAAGAAATTCACCTGCCTATTAATGTCATATCAGTCATTAAATTCTTGAAAACAAAAAGTAGACGGTTAGGGAAGAAAGAAGAAAGGAAAAAAAATGCTTTTCCTTTAAGGAAGGCTTGTCTGTAGGAGCAACACCCTTCGCTTGCTCTTTTGACATTTGACAAGACGTAAAGGATGGAGCATGAAAAATGCCTTCAACCTTTCTGGCTCTGCCACACCATGCAGGATCAGAGAGACAGATGATGACTGAAGGCAGCTCTACAACCTATTTAGTGTCTCTGTTTTCTTTTTCTTGAGCCCTTGGTCCCTTCAGAAGCAATGCCAGGGGAAATAGTTACTTAAGGCTAATGTACCTTATAGCAGTAGCAGAAACTAGTCTCACCATGGCCACAGCTGCACCTCTGCTCCCACCACCACTGATGGGAATTTGCCTGTTGCAGCAACTTGGAGAAATCCATGACAAAAAAAAAACCAAACAAACAAAAAAAAAACCAAACAAACAAACAAAAAAAAAAACTACCAAAAAACAAACAAACAAAAACCTCTGCTGTGTGTAAGTCCCCAAAATGGACATTTCTACACAGGGACAACTCTCTGTCTCTGAGCTGGTCTCATACCCTCCTTGTACAAATATTCCACCTCCAGTAAAGGGTTTTACTTTTGACCCCTTAGAAGATGCCTTAGGCACTAAGGGCAGATCCTGGGAGAGATTCCAAGAGTTTGGCCCTTAGTTCTGTTCCAGACACCTTGGGAAAATGAAGGATGACAGCTGGCATCTACACTTGCCTGAACTGAAGCCAGTGTGTCAAAAGTGCCCAGCAAAGACAGTGATACATCTCCAAATTGTCTTCTCCCTGCTGCCTACAAAAGGTGAAACAACTTGGGTGAGAAGGATTTTTCATGCTCCATCTTTCCAGATCAGCACTCTGTCTCTCACAGCTTGTCAAATCACATTTTGCCAGCTAAAGGCATGGTAAGAAACTTCATCTTTGCCAGTTGGTTCTCTGCCTTGCCTTTTCCATCCTCAGCAGTGCCCTGTCGGCTGCTCCTCAGGAGCTGGACAACCTGCTCTTCTTTTCAAATTCAAAATTTAAATGCGATCTGCGGACACTGCCAAAATGAGAATGTCAGGATTTCACCAGTGATATGTTATGGGGGCTCTGCACCAGTCCCTGCTCTGAAAAGCTCCAAGTTTATGGACAGATGAGCCCCCAGCTTGTTCACCATCCCCTCATACAAATACTCTGTTTCACTGTAACATGAAGGCTCTGCACGTGGCAGCCCCAAAAATCTTGATTGTTTTTTTTGTTTGTTTTCCAACTGGTTTACTGATCTAGTGTTTCAGATCGCCTTTAGCAGCAAGCACCAAAGAGAAGGGTGAAATGTAGACAAGAGAAAAGCAGGACCAAGAATCAAAGAAAGATAAATTACGTTCCGCTTTTTTTGTTACCTTCTTCTTCGTACTCCTCTGCATTGAAATGGGAGAGGGGGGGAAAAAGCAGACAAGTCAACCATCAGCCTTGACACATCAGTAGGACATTACCCATGGCAGAGCCCTCTGTGCTCACAGGGGTGCCGGGCAAGATGGTTTCTGAGAGGCCACTTGCAAACCAGCAAGGCAAATAACAGATTAAACGACTTTGAAAATAAAAAAGAGCAGTTCTAAAAAGGGGAAGAAGATAATAAAGTAATGGATTTTTCCTTGGGCAATGGAAACTCAAGGTTAGACGTGCATTAGAAGGGAAAAGGTAGCAGAGAGGGCCTCTGAATGTAAGAAAAGTGTCTATGTATATTGCTTATAAACATTGTGGGGATTTATGTTCTAAAACCAGAATGCGTTAAACATACAGAAGCTTCAAAATAAATTGCCAGCAGATGGCAGTGCCCTTACAAAAACTAGCAGCGTCCCCTCCCACCAGGGCATCAGTTTGGGGCTGAAACCCCACAGGCTGCCCGCAGCACGGACACGGCCAGGGTGCTACAGGTACTGTAAAAACCCCAGAGGCTGGTGACAGTCAGACAGACAGAAGCACAAAAAAGAAACTTCAGATTTGTCTAACCATACCAGCTGACACAGCCAGCAAATGATGCAGGCTTGCACAGAAGCAATTACAGAGAGATTTAAGACTTACCCTCTCCTTGTTCCCTGTGAGAGAGGAAAAAAGGATATTGAAATTATGTATTTCTCATACTCTGTACTGATGTCAAGCTTTAAACCATACACTGAAACAACCCAATGCAATGTTGCTTAAATTCAGTTGTCTGCAGGTCTGTCCATGATTCCTCTGATCCCATGACTGCCATAAATCTCCCCTCTGTACTACTGATGCAAAAATGTCGAATGATCCCATTGGGTTGGGTCATACTACTCTGGATTTGTTAAAGCAAGGCAGAAACCACCGCAGTGTGGGTTTTACTCCCCCTCCTCCAGGTGCAGTGCCACAGCCACAAAGGGCAGGCTGAGCCGGGTGCAGGTGTTTGGGGATATCCTGTGCTGGACAGGGAGGGGGTCTTTGATGATCTAAGCCAAGGTGCTCCTTCCCCACTGCCTCGGGGGGCCTCAGGCTGAGCACAGAGCAGCACCCTGCAGGGATGCCCTGGCTCTCCTGTGTGGGGCCAAGCTGAGCAGATAAACACACGGACGACTTTCTCTCTACTTACACTTCCTCGGTATCAGACATGTTGGCAATTAGTTTCTAGACAAAAGAGAAGAAAAGGAAAACAAACAAGAAAAAAGAAGAAAAATGTTGTTATTAGTGAGTGCACCTCATAAAAAAAATACCGAGGCAGAAGCAGATGGATTGACATTTAAGGACAAAAAAAGCCAAGCACCTGCTTTCCCACACACCAACCAGCTCCCCACCAACACTGACATTTTGGGAGAAGCACAAACCTTTGCCACCCATGTCAGAGGACAAAGGGAGGGGGAGAGGAAAAGATCATCTGGAAAGATATATTCCATCAATTCAGCTGCTTCCCACAGGCAGACCCAGGGGCTGCCTAGTCCCAGTTCTGAATTACAAAATCCCCAGAGCTCAGGAAGACAAGCAAGGCCAGTGTGTCCTCCTGCACCCATCTGATATTTCCATCCCTCCAGCAAGATCCGAGGAATTTTTCCTTCTTTTGTGCTACCACAGGTGGGAAGGTGCCAGCTCCAAAGCCTCAGTCAGTTATAAAAATAACTGAAACTACCAATAAACCTAGAGATAAGTACTTATTTGTCAGCACCCAAAAGGGTGTCTGGTTTATACAACTGAGTGAGTGAACAATAATTTGATTATTAGTTTAAGACGAAAACCAGCCACATGCCTAGTTAGGCAGTTCACAGTGATATAACCATTTCTATGTAATGCAACACTGGCTTTCCTAACAGCATCAGCTGCCCTGAGGCCAGGGGAGAAGATGAGGAAAGGTCCCCGAAACTTTCTCCAAATCCACAGCAGATCTTAAATTAGAAAGCCAGGCTTCTCCTTGCTGGCCCAAACCCCGACTTTCATGACTTCATTATTCAGCTGATATATGAGAGATGTCTTGAAGGAGCAGGTGGGCTGACTTAGGTTCAAAAGGAACAACTGCAGCTCAGCAGCTTTCTATTTCAGAGGAAGGCAGTAATCCCACAGGCTCCAACCCTGCCCTATAAGGGATTCTCTCCATTCCCCAGCAATGACCTTGGGCACCATACATTAACATCAACAGGATTTAAAACCCCCATGCTGCAAGGAGAGATAAACAGTCAAGATTTTTTCTTTTGGTTCCTCACTTATTCTCTTTCAGAAACTCAGCATTGCCCTGGAAGTAGTGCTAGCAGTGTCTGTGTTATGACCTGATCTGGGGTGCTGGATGGGAGGGGTAATCTACTGGCAGGTCACATGAGATTTGGGCTCAGTGGTCTCTTGGTCCCAGGCTGCTTTTAATTTCATAGCTGTGGTTGCCCACTCCTTGGTTGCAACAGCCACCCCAAGGATGGCTCTGGGGACTCTAGTTCTACCAGGCAGAGGGAACAGGGAGATTTTTGTGTCTGGGAGGAATTTCAGCTTTTAAAAGTCTTTTCTGCTCAATTTATACTGCTGTTAATTACTTGAGCGCTACAACACTTCTGGTCTCTCTCCCCTGGTCTTTTCAGTCTAGATTTCATAAAATCTTCAGGATGACGACTTGCACTTGCTATCTCCTCAGTGGCCAGCATGTTAGCAGTCTCATTTCAGCCTTCACAAATTATTCAAGCTATTAGTAACAATGCTTGACAATGTTGGTTTAAGCAACAGGACAGCAGTGCTTCTCCAGGCAAAAGCCTGCAGAGGGAACCTGCCTAATGCCCAGCTGTTGGCTTCTTCCAAAATACATGTTCTGTAAAGACTCAGGGCAATGGCCAAGCCTCCCATGGATTAAGCCTTTATAAATGCAGCTTTCCTTCTTCCCAAGGTGGAGGATTAAAAAATAAGAGGACTTTTAAAAGGTTGTGGGCTGAAGTCCTCTCTCATTCTAGTGAGAAGAGTAATAGCACTAAATGGTGAAGCAATCAGGGGGAGAACCCTGTGTGTGCAGACAGTGTCTGCTCAGTGCAGGGCAGGCACGTAGCGCAGCGCACGCTGTTCTTTCCAAGGCAATTGAAGTCAATGGGAGCCTTTGCAATCAGGCTTTCCATTAGCAGTTATTGGAATGAGCTCATCTCGTCTCCAATTTAGCTCTAAGGACATCTTGCTGAGAGTTGTCACACTGGCTCTTCCCCTGCCCCCTTCCATATTTGTTAATCCAAGCGCTGCAAATGCGAATGGGATTTTGCATGGCATCTGTCCGTGTGCTAAAAAAGCAGAGTGAGAATGCCAGCATCCCTAACACCGTAAGACCCCGACCCTGGGGGGATTTCTTGGCCCCAGATAAAATGAATTAATAACAAGTGAATTGGCAGACTCTGTACAAAGATGAGCCAGATGCAGGAACCCCATAGGCGAGGCCAGGGGTACAGAAAAAATCCAGGGGAAGATCGCTGATTTCAGCCTTGCAAGGGCCAAGCATTCAGCCAGGTTTTGTCCCTCTGTCAAGAGAAGCTACCATTTAAGGCAGTACCTGACTGCCACTACCCGGGCTGGAAACATAAAAAGGTTTAGCTTCAAGAAGAGCAAGGTGTCTGTCCGCTTCATGGCATTCAAAAGCCATCTGGTCCCTTAAAGCCAGGGGCAAAATGCAGACTGGCATAGCTACAGCCACCAAAGACTAGAAAGGCTCTTTGGTGCCCAGCGCTATCCACATAGTCATCAAAGGAAAATTGGACTATATTTACATCCAAAAGGCAATAAAGAAAGCAATCTGTTAAGAGCTGCAGTTTTGCAGTCAGGATTAAGTTTGCCCGAAGGCAATGGAAAGTCTCCAGCTGGCTCGGGATTAGCCTTTGGTGGAAATTACTTTACACACAGCAAATGCAGCCCAGGATTAAGGCTGTTAGCACCTTCAGGCAATAATTGGGCTTTGTTTGTATAGTGGCAGAAAAATGGATTCTGGTCTTGACCGAGGTTTAGGGATGTAATAAAATCAATTAGTTAATGCTGCCCACCCTTTGGAAGGAAATCAAAACACATGGGAAAGTTTCACCAGACAGAAAACTTCCTGCCTGATCCCACCCCTTAAAGGTGAAAGCAAAGGCTAGTCTGTATTTTGTGAAGCCAAGCAGGTCACTGGAAGGACAGATACACCAATCCTTAGCCCCAGGTAGGCAGGAATACCATGTCCCTTTTGGCCCTGAATGCTCCTGGCCTCGGCTGAAAGAGCAGAGCCAGCACATCCCAAGAAGCCTCTTAGCAGCTGAGAATGCACTCGGGAGGGGGAATGGGCTGCCTTGCACCTCCAGGCCATCCCTGGAAATAACCCACCCATCAATCATCCCCTCCCAGGCCAGGCCATACAAGGTAGGCAAGGTAGCCAGAGCCAGGCGGAAAGGGGGCAGCGCAGAAGTGGCCATGCATGGGCAACGGGACCTGGCAGGGACAGCTCTGGGGCAAGGACTGGGCTGGGATCCACCAAGCACCACACTGACACTCTTCCCAGCAGGAGCCACTGCAAACCCACTGCAGGGATTTTTAATATACACGCATATCATACTAAAGGAGATGGGCATTATATATAATATATCTAGCAAATATAGAAACATATGCGTATACTTCTCTCTAATGCTGAAACAGAGTAGCAGGACTCCAGCACTGCTGCAGGGTCATAGCAAAATCCCAGCTCCCTGTCCCAAAATGTGCCCTTTATCCTTGTCTGCAGGGTAGTAGGAGCTGTCTGATCCCTGCAAAGGGGTTTTCTAGGGATAACAAAGCCGAGACAGAGAACAAAAAGCCAATGACTGTGCTCAGCTTACATCCCCTGCCTTTCTTTGGTCTTGGAATCACCGAGGTAGGAACAGACCACCAAGATCTTCCAGTCCAACCATGCACCAGGCACTGCCACTGTAACCTCCAAAGCACTCAGCCAGGTGCCTCTTGAACATCTCTTGGGGGCCCCCCCCCCCACGTCCCTGAGTCCTGTCCCCCTGAGGGGTGGCTGCCTGCCCTGGCAATCACCTACAGCCCCACTGGAGCTCCCCCCACCAGTGGCACAGCTCCCACCCAAACTGCTGGCCCCAGAGTCACCTGTGCTGGTGTCCCTCCTGCCCCCGTCGGATACCCACCACCTGGCAGCAAGAAGTTGATGCAAGAAATATAAATATGGTCATGGAGAACTTTCCACTCTCACAGGAAATGAGAAAATTGCAAGAGAAATTCCGTGTGTGTGCGGAGGGGGAGGAGGAGTGGGTTAAATTCAGAGTGTGATGGGTTACTCTCCATGTTCATGACTTCAAACTCCTTCACTTTGCTAGCCTGACCATGCAAAATTCACAATTTTCTCAATTCCTGTGGGAGGGGACAGTTTTCCATGGCCACATTTTTCTCCCACATCTCCCTCTAGACCTACAGCCCTCTTCATCCACCAGAAGCTCCTTGGTGGTCTGCCCTTCATACCTCCTGCCTCAGCCAGCCATTCCTCTGGGTGACAGGGCAGGGAACATCAGCACTTTCTTCCTGCTGCTTGAGAGAACTTTCCCTGAGTTCCCCAAGAGATAACAATTTCCAGTCCCAAATCTTGGTTTGGAAGGATCTATTATCCCACTACTAATCCTTGAGACTTCAAAGCACCCAGACCTCTGTGGGTGACATGAGACTTGTGAGATGCCCAAGTAAAGCTCAGACCTGCAAGTGCCTTTTCCTTAGGGTCCTGAGTCAGATCCCAGATCCTGTGGACCCCAACCCTCCCCTGGTGCTTCTCCATTCAAACCAAGGCTCATCCCTTCTGTGGTGTTGCCCCCCTTGCCAGGGATCCCACTTACCTGGGAGGAGTGGAGAGAAGCACCAAGCTCCTGTCTGAGGGGACGGGCAGGCTGGGATCTGCGAGCGCCCCAAGGTGATGCAGCTCTCAACTTATAGTGACATTTGATCGTCTGGAAGAGCTGATTGGCCCCAGGCTCCCTGTGCTGGGCAGGGAAGGGAGCAGGGATGGGCGGGGAAGGGGTGAGATGGAGGGGGAAGCAAAGGAAGGGGGGGGGGGAAAAAGGTCATACCATGTATAGGAGCAGCTGGAGGAATTGCACAGATGATGCTAAGATGGGAGGGACATGTTTGGAGAAAAAAACCTCCAGGGCTTAAGTTTCTATATTTACAGCCAGGCAGGCAGGGCTCAAAGAGGGGTATCTGAGGCAAAGGCACCTCAGAAACAAATTGGGGGCTCCCATAGCTCCGTGGTACATGATCACTGCTAAAAACCTGTCTGTGGCAGCCTGGATCTCACAGCCTCAACACACAGCAGCAACCTCCACTCTCCCCCCTGGGCAGGGGCTCTTCCCAGCTGCCCCTCCACATGGAAAAGGGTTTTGGCTGTGCTGCAGGGTGAGAGCTTTGGGAAGGCCTGTGGATCTCCCACATCCAAGGCTCTTGGAAACCAGCAGTCACAGGCACACAAGAAGGCTGAGGCACTTGGCGCACATGTTGCCTTAAGTGCATCTGTGTGCAAGTGTTGTGTGGCTCACACCCACCTCTCACTGAGGCTCTGGGGCTCTGTCACACACCAGGGCTGGAGGGGACCTGGAACAAAAAGCAAGAGGGCAGGAATGCAGCAAAAGAGCTTGGAAGCCTTTCTTAGCATGACATGAAAGCATTATTTAAGTGAGGACTTGTTAGGGAGGGCAACCCCAGGTGGCTGGAGCTTGGGTGCCTGGAGTGGTTTTGCTGGCAGAGCACTCTCCACAGTTGCCTGACTATTCCAGCAGAGGATTGCAGTGCCTCACACAACCCTCTGGTTCAGGGTTTCCATTTCACTAAATATCCCAGGCTTCAGCTTCCCGTCCCCTCCCTCCTGCCCCTGTCCCTTGGCAGGGCTCCCCAGCAACAGAGCGTGTGCCCTCCTGTGTGCCTGGCAGCTCCAGCACCCCCTTCCTCCCGCCTGTAGGAGCAGAGAAGAGCTCCAGGAGCTGCAGGGCAGGCGATATTTTTGGCTCAGGTCACAGATTGATTCCTGCCCACTCTTTCCCTGCTGCTTGCAAGAAAGGGTCCCCATCTGAGGATGTAGAGACAAGCTTTCAAAGCCGTGGAGTGGGAGCACAGTGCTGCAGCCTCCCAGTCACCAGGTAACATGCACGAGCTAAAATCTCCTGTCCAGCTTGCCTTTTCCAGCTGTCCTGCAGCTTATCCCCTTGCCTCCCTCCTGCAAGCCACATCCAGCCAATGCTTTTGTTATTTGTCAGGTGGTGGGGGGACAATGCGTCCATCCTCAGCACCCCAGCTCCACGTGGGAGTTTGCTGGGTGGGGTGGGGAGATGGGTGGGCACCCTGTGCTGCTGAGGAGAGCAGCAGCTGCATGGGAACACATGGCCAGACCGGGTATCATCACCTCCACACCCCCTGCAGCACTGCCCAGAGCACTAACACAGCAAAGCAGCTTTCACGCTGTGCTTTCGGCACCACCGAGCAGTTTTGCTGTCCTCCACTGGCTCCTTTCCCCCAAGCTCTCCACCAGCTGGGCATGCCTCCAAGAAATACCATATTTGCCCAGGCTAGCAGCAGAGTGGGGATGCATGGGAGGAGAGGCTCCCAGCTGTTCCTCTTTTCATGCCTGCGGTGGGCCCAGTTTGGCAATGGCCTTCACCAGCCCCCTGTGCCCACCATAGACTGTTTGCCCACCCTGCTGCCAATGGGTGCTGCAACTCAGGCCTGCCACACCAAGGACTGGGTCAGTCAGCTCAAAGAAAGCATGTGTGTGTGTGTGTGTGTGTGTGTGTGCCCAAGTGCATGCAGAGCCTGGGCTGACAGCAGGGTGCTTCCCAGCAGATGTGCACTGAGCACTCCCCTGGGCCCATGTGCTGCCAGCCATTTGGCAGGAGCAGTGTGAGCATCCTGCAGGGCTGCACAGCCTCCACCAGAGCACTGCTGCTGTGGGCAGGGGAGTGCTCACATCACTCAGGTTTCACTCTAAGCATCCTGATAAATGTGCAGCTGGTACAAGCAATGGGAAGGGCAGGTAATCAGACCTCTCTGCTGCAGCTCCATTTGCAAATAGATGAGAAGCAAACATTGCTGCCTGCAGGATCCACTCAGTTCCTGCACTCAGCTCAGTTCCTGTCAAGCAACAGCTCCAGACAACATCCATCTTTAGATCACGTGTCACATCTGTTCTCTGTCCTCCCCACCACCATCCCCTGTGAGCGTGGCCTTTCTGCTCAGCACTGTCCCAAAGGACAGCTGTGCATCCCGTGGGCTGCCTCTGTGCGAACTCATGTCCATGGCATGCATCTCATTTCCAGTCCCAGCATGATCTGGATCCCTCCTCCCATGGGACAGAGGGTACTTTCTCCATCCCTCAGTAAAGAGGGCTTGTCTGATGCACACCTCTTACATCTGCTCTGCTGACACCTGGTTCACAACCGAGGCTCATTCCCCACAGCCCAGTTTGTGGTTGTCCTTTCTTCCCTTTGTGGGTCTCTCTATCCAGTTTAGCATGTAACTACAGGCCTCTCCAACATTTGTTTCATAGCTTAGCCACATACCCTGCTTTTCACACATTCTCTGTTCACATCCCAGTTTCACCCCTTGATTCCATCACGCAGCAGTTTTGTTCACAACCTGCCACATTTTCCTCATCAGACTTGTCTCTAGTTACTTTAGATGCTCCTGCTCTAGGATATATAATTTTTGCTGTCTTGACATCATCTGCTCTCGCTGCACCAGCAGCAAGGTGTCTGGGGCTCTCCTCTGAGCTCCACAGCACAGCCTAGAGAGTGAGCAAGCACCACCAAAATACCTCACAGTCCCTGCTGACCAGAGACCAGGTGAGGGGGAGATGATCCCGGCTGTGCCTGCCCAGCTGCCAAAAGCCACACAACTTCATTAGGGGAGGGTGCAGCAAGCACCTGTCATGGGAGAAGCCCCTCTCTCCCACCAGCACCAGGCTAAAGAGCCCATGTGAGGGCACAGACATGAACCAGGGTCTCAAACCACAGAATGTCCCTCTGCCAGCTGACCTCAAGCCAGAGCCTGGCATGCTTTTACTGTGACAGCATACAGCAAACCAGTGTCCCTCCCTGAACGGGAACTGGAGGCTGGGGCAGAGATCTGGACAAGTTTCCATAGGTAGCCTGGCCCAATGTCACATTTCTTCTTGGTAAGCAGGAACACCCAGAATGGCTACTTGAGATGGGCCACAGGAATTTATTGTGTTGCTGGGCCACTTGCAGGGAAGCTGTAATCAACTCTTCTCATCTTTTTCTGGCTTTTGGTTGACCTATTGCAGAGCCAGTGCACTTAGGGGAGATGATTTTACATACAGTATGCACACACATTGGCCCAGATAATTTTACAAACTGCATAAAGATGTGCACCTTGGTCAAAGGCTGGTGCGTGTGTTTTGTTTAGGTTTTTATTAAACATCCTTTCCCCATGCTCATTGCACACCAGTCAGCAGGCAGCATTTTCATGGATCATTGCCTCCATGGCTGGCTAATACTCAGCCAGCGAGCTGAAATAGCACTGGAAAAATTCATCTGAAAACCTCTACAGCCCTGCAAGTCTGAAATCCTACACGTTCGTTAAAGACTACAGAGTTTGTAAATAAAATCAGCTACATCCTTCCCATAAAAGTGTCCAGGAGAGATCCAATTTCTGAGATAAAGCAATACCTATCCCTATTACCCTCCAACACATAACAAACAGATCTACTTCCAAAGCAGACTTTGCTTTGGCCCCGCAGTTGGGCAAGAGGAGCTCCTGAGGTCCTTCCTCACTCAGACTTGCCCAAGACTGCACTTACACCTTCATGGCAGAGCGACAGAGGAACTTTCACTGACACCTTCTGTCATTCCAAAATGGTTAACTTCTCCAAAGTGAATTTAGTTAAGAGGAAAAGGTGTTTTACTTGAGTTCACAGTCTGAATGATTCTTCATACTCCCTTCTCTCCAAAGTCATGTTTGAATGCTTTCAAAACAATATATTTTACTCTTTTGCATTATACCGATATTTTGGGTTTGGCATGTTTGCCTGCTTCTACAAATAACAGCCTTGAAATAATTGAAGGTATCCAGAAAAATGTATTAAGCTGACTGGGAAAGTGTGGGAATGTGTTTTTCTGTTCTGTGACATTCAGTTATAAACCTTTTACCATGATTCAGGGCAGAGGGGAAATGGGAATCACAAAAGCCATTTAAGAAGGCAAAGTAAATTTTATACAGTTCCCCTATGCCCTTTCTTCTCTTCATCCCACCCCAGAGAAAGGGATTCTGCAGGGGGGTTTATTCAGCAGTTCAAGGTTAGAGTAGATGCCCTAAGTTCATTGAACACTCTTTCCAAGTTAATTGAAGTAGCTGTCAATAAAAAGGCAGATCAGATAGTGGCTAAATAAGTACATTCAGAGAAAGGACAGAATATAAATACATTAAATATGTGTATATAAAATTATTTTCTGTTCCTGGGCAAAATCCAATGACCTGTTTTATGCAGCCAGTCAAGAAGAGATCAGAATAGGCTTAAACTTTATAACCAGCTCCTCTGAGTTATCAGCAGACCACTATCATTTTACTGGTGATACTGGGATCCTGGGGAATATAAAAGAGCCCAAAGGGGCTGAGCAAAGACCATCTTTTCTCCCTGGTTCCTCTAATATAATCCTCTTGGCACTCGGGCTCAGGATCTCTGTGCTTGGGTGCCTCTCCTTTCCCCAGAAGTGCCCTGGTGCAGGGTTTGCCATGCGCAGGGATGCACCTCTTGCAGCAGCCATTCAGATACAAGGAGAGCAAACAGTTGCCAAGCTCTGAGTTCAGCTACCTGAATCTTGGAAGGTGGCTGAGGAACATCAATGTTCCTTCTCCTGGTTTTGGCTTCATGGAATCACAGAAGTTCAGAGGCATCAAAAGGAGAAGAAAAGGCAACAAACTAGCATTCTCTTACTGATGCCCACATTACCTACATACACCTCCATTTAGCTTCCTGGCACTGCTGTTCTCCTCCATGCATCTGGTGGGAGGGAGTTAACCAGCACTTCCACGGAGGTCTCTAGTATGTCATCCCTTCTGTGAAACTTGGTTGGTAGAAATATCTGCCTGTCTTATCCCCTCCGAGCTTGTAAGAACAGAAACGCTACATCTTTGTTAAGAAATAGGAAGGGATCTGAACACTCCCTACTTCAGCATGGGCAAACACAAGCCAGCCCTTTGCATCATTCATACAGTCTGTGCTGCAAATACACACATTAGGCTGGTGTGGCTTCAGTGGTAACAGTGGCAGAGCAGGGTGCAATGTGTCCTTGGGTATTTCTGAAGTCTGTTAAAATATTCTTATTCAGAATGTGGGGTTTCTTATGTTTCCAGTTGGGTTGTTATTGCCTGGGGCTTTGGTTTTTTTCCCCAGCAACATCTTCAGTGTTGAGGACACACAAAGTCACCAGCACTCCTAAAAGACAAGGGCATTTTTGAGACACTGAAGTTGTCAGTCAAAGAGGGATTAATTGCATCGGGGTATTGTATGAAGGAACAAGCACCTACCCCAAATCCTCCCAGAGGTCTGCACTGCAATAAGGAGCAGTGTGTCCTGCAGAGCCAGTCAGCAGGGAGGCAGAGGGGAAGAAGGCAAATGAGAGCTCACCTCTGACACCCATTGCAAAGCACCAGCACATGCCCTCCTGCCCACAAGAACCAGCCTCATCAGATGGGCCAGACCTCTGATGGGTGAAGGAAGAGCTTTGCTGCCTTGATCCATGGTGGAGTAACTCAGATTAGAGAGGAGTCAGTGGACAACAAGGCTTAGCAGGGAGAAGCAGAAGGAATTTGCCTTCAGAGTTGGTTTTGTGGTGTAGCTCACCAGCATCTCAAATGCCATATGAAACAGCCCAAGCTTAACCTGGGCATAAAGCTGCTTTGTACATCTGCAGGAAACTGCTCTCACAAGCCCCCATCTTCCTGGGAACATGTTTAACCCCCCAGCTGCCATGGCATTCACACTTAAATGCTCCTGAAAGGCTGGGAAAAAGCAGAACCTGAGAAGCCAGCTGGAAAATGGGATGAAATGCCTCAAGGGCAAGAGGCAGTGAGCACCTGCATGGTGTGTGGGCAGCTCACAGGCTGCCCAGGACAAAGGCAGGTGCTGATGCCATCCTCTCCAGCTCACTTCAGCAGTCTTAGCTGAAATCTTGGAGTCAAACTGCACATAAACTCCTAAACCAAAATTCCCCAAAGTAATCAACTCCAAACCATCTCAGCTCCCAGTGCAGCATTTCCTACACTTGCATCCTCTGCACATAGCGTGTCCCTCACTAGAACAAGTAACGACAAAGCCAGAGTTTGCTCTCTTCCTCTCTCGGGAAGGTAACAATCAAAGCACAGCTCCAAATTTGCATTTTGCAACCCTGACTTTTGCAAAACAGTAAATCTTACCAGCCAACTTGAAATGCCTCCAACTGGTTTCATCGCCTGGAGCTACTCTGCTAGAATAGCTGTCCTGGCAACATCACCATCCTCTGCCCTTCACCTCTCCAGTTCTTCAGATGCTGAACTTTGCAGAGCCAAAGTTGGGAGCACGCAATGGTGTCACTCGATAGCCCCTCTTCACGCTAATTTTAGGTGGTGGAACTTGTCATGCTTTAAAAAGTCCCTTTATTTATTTTTGAGAAACCTCTTATTAGTGGCTACCATAAACACTGTTCTATCTGATGTTTTGAACTTACCTACAGGGCTCTAGAAGTGACAAACAACCAGCACCTGGCATGATCTCAAAGGAACAATCACCTGTTAATTTTGTAAACTGGACTGAGTAGCATGATGCTCCCAACATGCAAGTGATTTCCGATGGAAACAAATTACACATCAGTAAGTAATGCATTTCTTTTTGGTTTGTTTTTTGTTTTTTTTTCTTTTCAGTTAATATTGATTTCTGATTTTTGTGGTAGACTGTTCATCACTCATTTGTTTGCCCTGGGACATGTCCTTGCTGCATCTGCTTTAGACAACTAAGGCATAATCCCTGTGGGATTCAGGAGATCCTGCTTGGACACCCTAGATCTTGGCTAAGCATCTCTCCAAAGACAACAAATCAAGTTTAGCCATTCAGGATAGGGGCTGGGTCTCATCCTCACACTACTTACACCTAAATGGATGAGACAGGTTGACAGTGAGGATGATGACTGAGCATCAGGATGGGAGTCAGGACCAATGCCTGGAGCTGCTGTTTTGTGTCCCCAGAGGAGGTGAGCAAGGCAGGAGACCAGTCAAGGAGCTCACAGCTGCTCCACGACCTTGGGTAAGACCCATCTACCCAACCAAGCATCTCATTGGGTAATTACAAATTACACTCGAAACTTGCTGCTTTCATGCCCTAAAGGCCTCACTTGTATAAATCCCAAAGGGATCTCCCCCTCACCTTTACTCAACCTTTCTCCATTCTTCCCATCATTCTCACAAGTCCCAAGTCCATGACACTTTTTTCTATTTATTTAATGCCTGTCTTCAGCATTGCTAAGCCACTACTTCTGAGAGTTATCAGGAAGAGATAAGGCACCTTTCTGAAAATGTGTGATCTAAATCAAATCACTCCACTGCAACCAATGCAAAAGCCCAGGGAAATCACCTGTCTCAACACCAGAATCCTTGGAATGGTTCCATTTCTGAAGTAAATCCTAGCTCCAACGGCACTTTAGTCAATGTGAAATGCACTTTTTCCTCTTAACCTGCTTATATACAGATATATATATATATATACACATAATGCAGCATCAGGGAAAGTGTCTTGAGCTGGCAAGGAGTTACCAACAGACCAACCTCAGAGCCTTGTTCAGCAGCATATCAGCTGCCACCTCAGTATTTATAGCCACCCTGCTCTTTGAGCTTGTTTATTTTCCTTCCCAAAGGTGGTGGTGGTGGCAGGAGGCAAAGCTCTGATATTCAGGCTCAGGTGTCCTCGAGGCTGACCTTTCCTTCAAAGAGCAGAAGCTGCAGACACATTTCAAGGAACAAAGTCATTTGGAAACTCTAGACTCTTGTGTCCATTACCACCCAGTGCAGAGCTGCAAACAAGGGTTGAGCAGAGATCTGTTAATTAGCATGCACTCATATACATTAGGATGGATGTAAAAATGAGCCTGTAATTATTTTATACCTGGAAAGAGAATCAGATGAAGTTCAGCCCCCAGTATTGAGGCAGAACAAGTGCCACATAAAGACACGACACTCAAACAAACTTGAGTTTTCCATTATTTAAGTTTCCCTCAAGTTTAAATAATGCTGTTTTATAGCATTACAGTAGTCATGGACCATCTTTTTCAATCCCATCTTGCATACATTCATGTAGAATCCATCTGTTAGACCCTGTTGGAGGAAAAAGCAGCCCTGAAGCCTGCCTCAGAAAGACAAGCAGCACATTTCAGTGTCACTGGAGCCTCCACAGATTTATTTCAGAGCCAGTGCTGCCAAAATGATGTTCCCCTTCTGCATAATCTAGACAAGATGGGTAAAGAAGAAATTGTAGTGAAGCAACACCTCAAGGTATGCCACCAGTGCAGAGCACTGAGAGCCCACACAGGGGTTCCCAGTCCCTTTTTTTGGGCACTGCCAAGAGGATGGTAATTTGGGGAAGCATGGCAGCACAGGGATGCAGGAACCAGGAAAGCATCTCTCTTCTCCACCAGGCTTTGAGGGTAAGACTAATCCTGCAAGACTCACTCAGTGTGACAGTTTGTCCTTGTTTTGCTCAAAATGCAGCAGTCTCAGGAGAAGACAGAGCTGAAGTCTCACAGCAAAAGCCTCTGAGATGCCAGTGCTGCAGAAACCACAATGCTGTGAAAAATGAACAGAGGAATGATAGGAAGCAGTCAGCTACTGACTAACCCCAGACCAGTGACTGCTGCAGAGTGGCACCAGCCTACTCTCCTTCACTCACAAAATCAGCCACAGCTCCCTACAGCTTCCTGCTGAGAGAACAGATGAGCCTCCATGCCCTCATCCCCTCTTAGCATTGCCCAAAATGCACATCCAGCAGTTCTGGGCTGCAGCATCCCTTTTCTTCATTTTGGGGAGATTGCTGAAACCCTCCCCTTTCTGGTAACCCCACTGCCAGTCCCACCACCCTGTGCACACCATGTGCCTTTGGGAGGAGAAACAGCACATCATCAAGTTAATTTAGCAGTGGAAACCTTCCCCTGGCAGATTTAAGTACCTCGTAAAGAGCTGCACACATTTACTCTGAGCCAGTTCCCTCCCTGGTTCCTGACCACCACTAGAGAGCTCTGGTCTCCCATAACCTGCTCATTTCTCTGCTGCCACCACAACCTGAATTACAGCAGTTGTTTATTGAAACCACATCTAGGTCCCTGTGGGCTTTAAGTGGAGAAAATATATTCTGCAAATTAACCCTCCTTAGAGAAGGAATCTCACACAAACAGCCTTTGGGGCCTGCTCTGCCCTCTCCAAACTGGCAGGGCACAGGAATAGTAACTGGAGAAGTCTGCAGCCATCATTTCTACCAGCCAGCTACAGAACGTGTTGAAAAATCAGTGCAACCAGTTTGCACACAAGCAAAGCAGTGTTATTTTCACTCTAGCCAGAACACCTGTATGCACCACACTGCTTCAGACCCACCTGAAAATCCCAGCACAGCAGAGGAAGGGCTAAAGGAGGAAAATGGGGCCATCCTGCTCAGTGCTTTGAGGACTCCTTGAATTCCTACCTCCCAGAACTGAAGCAGAGGATGGAGAGAACAAGGGTACCATTCAGCAGAAAGATAAGAGCAATAAGTTATATTTGGAATGATCTCCTTCCTCACCTACACTTTCTTAAAGTGTTAGGATAGCAGAAACTCTTCATTGTCTCTACACCATAAAAGTGTTATTACTTGGAAGGTCACCCCCATAAAAAGGTTTTTCCATAAAAAGGTAGATGGTTCCAGATAGAGCCATCAGCTCATTACTGTGCTGGGTTCCAGTACAGACAGCTATGCTGACCTTATCAAAGCTCGATGAATGGGATACAGAGGAATTTATTTAATTTTTTTATAGCTGACATCACCAGTGATTTTGGTTGAAGCCTGTGATGTTGCTCAGGTCTGTTACCTGGGGAGTTCAGCTCTGTGCTTCTCCTGCTGCTCACACTCCCCAGGAAGTCTCTGCAGGCTGCTGCATTGCTCACCCAAGCATCACTCCTTCCGCTTTTAGAGGGGAATTACAATTACTCCCAAGGAAAAGTACAGCAAAATAACATGGATGTAAAGGGGGCAGGCACACAGAAAACCCCTTTCCTGCATATGTCAAGCTCCTTTCCTTCTTGTCACTCAGATTGATGCTTTTTCTCCTCCACCTCACATTCAAGCAGAGAGTTTCAAGGAAAGCAGCTTTGCTGCAGACTTCTACATGAAGAAAATTCTCAGAGCTGCCATCATTACAACATCTTCTTCAGACTTTATTAAATGCTTACAAAAAACAAAAATAATCCAGGGGGCAAAAAGTTTTAAGCAGAAAGCACAATGATGCAGGAAGAAAAACAAGGTGCCCTTCCTCCTTCAGGAGGGTAGAAACAAGTTGCAAAATTATGTTGACATGGGAAGAAGGTAGGAATGAGACTAAAGAGGGGATGGGGGACATGTTAACACCATGAAGTATGAAGACAGAGTTCAGAAACAACCCTAGAAGCTGATTTGCAGACCTCGGGCCCAAGGGCAGAAATGCCACTCTTGAGGGACTCAAGTTTTCTCAAGTTCACAGCAAGCCTTGGTCTCCCCAGACAATTCACTAGGATGCCATTTCACCACGACAGCTTCCAGCAGCAGCCATTTCCCAGATATCCTGCTCAGCTTCAGGAGCACAGCTCACAAGATATCAAGGTGCCACCACATCTGACTTTTAGAGGTGTTTCAGTCACTGGCACTGCAGCCCACAGGTGGGAGAATAAACAAATCACTTTCCCAGAGAAGGGAGATAACATCAGGCCAGCACTCCTCACCTGGGAAAGGAGATCTCCAATCCATCTTAGACAGGCTGGAAGGCAGCAGCTGTTTGAAACAAAGCTGCTATTACCCTGATGAGACACAAAAGTGGCAGGAACATTTTGGCATGGGTACATAACTGTGATTAAAGAATGATCTGGGAACTAAAAGGAACCAAGACTAAATTGAGTGCAATTTGATGTACACAGACTAGTGATGGAAGTCCCTCCAAGCAGATGACAGAGGGACAGAGGCTGCATCATAAACAGGGCAAGACTTTACGCACAGCTGGCACCAACGAGGTGACAAGTGGTCCTTGCACTCTCATCACACTATCCTTACAGTCTTTTTACACTCAGGACCCTCGTTTCAAACATCAATTCTTCACCAGATTTCTGTGGAGTTCCTTCTCTGCCACCATCCACCCACCAAGGGCCACAAAAAGAGAAATTCTTAATCACATAACAAAAGCCTTGCCTGCTCAGCAGGGCAGCAGATCCCTCTCTTCCAACACTTAAGGTGAGAGAACAGAGCCTCTCATCTCCATAGCAGAGACAGATTAAAAAAAAAAAAAGAAAAAGAAAAAAAGCCAAAGAGTCACATAGAAAGTTAAAACAGGGATGAGTTTTGTCAGCTGATCTAGTTCCTTTCATCCATCTGGAGGCAGCATAGGGTATTGCTCAAACACCAAGAGGAGTCTGGCTGTACCCAAAGCAGACTGACAGCAGTCAGGAGAAGAGAAACATCCTTCAATTATCTTCTGTGGAGCAGAGGAAATAGTGGCACGGAGGGTTGCATTCAGTCAGGATCAAGCTCAGCTGCAAGACAAGAAAACACAATGTTACGGATAGCAGTTGGCCTCTCATGAGCAACACCCTGGGGCATACAGAAACTGTATCTTCCCAAGCAATTACACGTGGGTTTCTATCACTCATTTTCACAAAGCCCTGTGAATCAGCCCACCCATAAGGCTTCGGCACGAGTGAACCGTGCTGGGAATAGCTGTGCCCATGGCAGAGGAGATGCTGAGGGCTGCATGCCCCACAGAGTCATGGCTGCACTCCTGCCACGCTGCCTCCCACCCCAAAAAGGAGATTTGCAGGCTTCCACCCAAGCCCAAGCAAGCCCCTAAAGCAGAGAGTGTCCCCACAGCCCCGAGAGCCGCAGCCCTGCTTGGGACCATCTGCAGCAGCATTGGGCTCCTGCAGCTCTCCATCTGCTCCACGCACGACAGCTGGTGCAGCCAAGGGGCTCCAGCACACAAATGACTTTTCCATCACTTGATAAATGACTCCTGCATGCTGACACTCCCCCCACTATTCCTGATTTGGGGCTGATGGCAAATGGAGCCAAGTCCAGAGAACAATTGGGGTCCGAGAGTGGATGAGCATCCATCCACCCATGGGAGCTCAACCAGCAGCAGAGAAAATTAACCCTTTGAAAGGCTCTTGACTTCTAGATTCACTTCCTTCTAGCTTATCACAAACCTACACACGTTTCTCAGGCAGTGCTTCCCCCATCGTCCCCAGGCTTTCAGCTCCAGCCTTCCCACTGGCAATAAAGCAAGTTTGTCTGCCCCTTCATTTTTGCTTCATTAGGTGGCAAGGGGGAAGACAAATCTTCCTTGTTGAGAATATCTCCTGAGCACACAAAGCTCTGAAGGAGACTCAAAACAAAGCCAGGCATGACAGGGAAGACAAATAAATTAACAGCTAATTTCCTTTTGCTGTCTCTCAGCATCTCACTGCTCCATTAGTCAAGCACACAGATTCCAGTACAGTCACATGCCATGGAAGTCACCACCCATAAGGACTCCAAGACCCACAGCACAGCAGGTTTCAAGTCAGATAGGATGCTGAGATAGCAGCAAGAGTGATTTTAAAAGCACAGACTATTTGTAAGAGACAACAAATCTTGAGGTTATACAGCATGCAGCAGCCTCTGACTTAGGGAGCAGAGGGATTTTCCTGGTGTGTGCACACTAAACTCTGAGAGCCCCCATGACCTCCTCATCAGTAGCATCTGGCAGCTTGTGGCAAATCCCAGGCAAGATCCTTCTCTGACTCATGTGGGGAGCTGCATTTTTCTGGAGTGCAGCAGTCCATGGGACAAGGAAAACACTCAGAGAGCTGATCAGTAGCTGGGAAGTTCACTGCCCTGCCTCTTCAGTATTCCCTACACAAGCCTGTAGCAGGTCAACCTTATAAATCTGGTTTACCAGTGCTGCTGGACCATAGCTCATCTTGTAGTACAGGCTGTCCATGGGACCACATTAAACAGGAGCAGATGAAGTCATTCCACAATAAATCCTACCATGAAGTGCAGGTATTGCTCACCCTTCAGCAGATTTTAAAAAGGCACCAAAAACCTCACAAGCAATTACCAATTCCTACACAAACAGAGCCAAAGCAGGTACAAAAGTACCTACACATCCCTCCAACTAAGACATTTTGGCTTTCTGACCCAGAAGAATCTAAAATACCCATGAGGCTGCGGAGGAAAGCAGGTATATGACAAAGGACTGGGCTCTCAGCCTTTTTTTGGAACAGTGCAGATTTGTCTCGAAGAGCAGCTCCTGGAACAAAGCAAATCCTACTGACAGCCTTGTGCCTAAGGAATGAAGCTGATAAGACACTGGGAATGTCCAACAGTTGTCACTCCCAGCTGACACAAATCCCCTCCAAGCCCCCTCACAGAAAACAGCAGGTCCCTCATGCCTACCGCTAAAGTAAATCATAGAATGATAGAATAGCTTGAATGGGACCTTTAGTTGAAAGGGACCTTTAAAGGTCATCTAATCCAACACCCATGCAATGAACAGGGACATCTGCAACTAAATCAGGCTGCCCAGACCCCCCATCCAGCCTGACCTGGAATGTTTCCAGGGATAGGGCATGCACCACCTCTCCGAGAAATCTGTTCCAGTGTTTCACCACCCTCATCATAAAAAAAAAAAAAAAAATCACAAACTTCTTCCTTGTATCTAGTGTGAATCCACCCTCTTAGTTTAAAAGCTTTACCCTTCGTCCTATTGCAACATGCCCTACCAAAATGCCTGTGCCCCATCTCTCTTACAAGCCACCTTTATATTTAAAGGCTACAATAAAGCCTCCCCAGAGCCTTCTCTTCTCCAGGATGAACAACCCTAACTCTCTCAAGCCTGTCCTCACAGGAGTGTTCCATCCCTCTGATCACTTTTGTGGTCCTCCTCAGGAGCTGCTCCAACAGATCCATGTCTCTGGTACTGAATGCACAGGCTAGACACTGCCTGTACCCTGCCCACCACAGCCCCTGCTCTGGAGGGCAGCCCATCCACCACACTGAGGGCTTGACCTTGAAGCTTTTGAGCTCAACATGCCACCTCTCCAGTGCTTTTTTTTTAAAGGCAGCAGCAAATAAAACTTCTAAAAAAAAATCATCCTTCTCCCCCTCGCCATGCCCAACCAGTTTTGGTTTTGGCAGACACACCACCTGCTTGCTGGGTATGGATCACCTTCCCAGCCCAGTGCTGACAGCAGCACTGCAAGCCCCAAGCCAGCCCTGGGCACTCAAGCACAAATAGCTGTCCTGCACTTCCCAGAGTTCTGTTCAGGATCGCTTTCCCGCACAGTAGGTATCACATTACACACCCACACTAACCAGAGCAGGCTGGGAGCCACCAGGAGCAGAACACTGCACACAAAATAAATAGCCCCCCGGGCAAGCCTGCCATCACCCTGCCCTCCTCTTCCTTGTTTCAGGATGCTCAGTTACATCCAGCACCAGGGATTAAGAGGCTCAATGATTTATGCCTCATTTCATAGCAAAACTCAGCAACTCTGTGCTGAGCAAGAGCCAGGATAGAGTCAGATTTCCTTCCTGGGGCTGCCAAAGAGTCATTGCAGGTCAGAGGCTGTTTGGTGCTCCCCAGCTTGCTCAGGAAGAGAAGGGAGGGAACTGAGACTAGTTTTACCTTTATATCCCCAACAGAAACACTTAGCTCCACTGTGCCCACCTGACCAGTGGTCACCGAGCTCCCCTGACCAGCACTCACCAAAAAGGAGGCAGTGATGAGTTAGCAATAAAGAGCAGGAAAAGCAGCAATGCATCCCTGCAGGAGCAGCCCAGCATTGGCCAAAAGGCTGCAATTGCCATTGGAGATCAGATCTGACACAGTGCACAAGCCATTTCTGCTTCATTCAAGAATGAGTGATGAAGGCAAAACAGGGAAAAGCCTCCCAATGGAAAGAGAAAACTTGGTTTTATCTCTGAGGAAAATGTTGTCCCTGTGCTTCATGCAGCAAGAGAAGACCAGCCAGAGTCAGTGGTGTGACAGAGCACTTCCTCACTGATAAACAGAGCTTCTGAGAAGCCCTGTATTTCACAGGGGTGTCTTCATGCCAGCTGAAATGAATCAGGGCCAGGGCTGACTTTGATTCAAATGACACATGTAGTTTATGGCTGTTCTGTTGTATGTAACATGGTATCGGAGTACTAATAGCCAGAATTTGGAGAGCCATGAAACATTCCTGCTTTTTGCCTCTGGAGATGTTTCAAAGCTTCAAAATTTCAAACCCACTTTGCTTCCCTTGACATTTCCTTCCAAATTCCATTAGGACTTGCCAAGACACGAACATCTGGGGTCCCCAGGAGCTCTCACTGTGCTAATGCCAGGAGCAGAAGGGCTCTAGGTTTGGCAATACAGCTTCCCCCAGGACATCTCTTGCCCTGCCACACCCACCCTCCAGACTGGCTGAGGTTACCTCAGGAGAGTAACAAAACGAACACTGATGCTCTTCTCCCACAATATCAACTCCATACTCACAGCTTTTAGAGAGAGGAAGAGCAGGACTCGTATGTAAATATTTCAGAATCCAGCCCAGCGCTAAGCCCACACCAACTCTAAACTTGGTCTTTTCTTGCAGGAAATGACAATGCTGATAACAGTATCATCCTCCACCCAGGCTGTTTCCAACCACCACCCCCTTTCTCCCCCTCCCACCCTACCCAAGCCTGGGAAGGACAACCTGCGGCTGCAGCGGCTGCTGAAGAAGGCAGCCAGGAAGAACGCCATCCTCACCTCGGAGCAGGGCAAGTCCTTCCGCTCCAGCCTGTCACCTGTGAACGAAGCCAGCCCCGACCAGGAGCGTGCAGAGAGCGCTGCCCCAGCAGCAGAGACCCCTGAGGCCACAGCAGCCCCCCCTGCCCCCCTGCCCACCCAGCTCTCCATCAGGCCCGTGGGCCCCCGCACCCTCTCCCCGTTCCGAAAGGGGAAGCCCTTCGCACTGAAGGTCACCGAGCAGCGGCGCATCGCTGAGCACGTCAAGCTCACAGCCTCCTCAGCCATGCCCCTGCTACAGAGGCCAGAAGCTCCTGAGACGCCACAGCAGCCTGAAGACATGGGCTCCCACCTTCCCCCTCCATCTGACCCTTCAGTGTCTGTTTTCCCCAAACCTCCTCCTCCCAGTACAGCCAGCAAAGAAAGGGCACCAGAGGTTACCTATGTCACCAAGGTGAACACTTATTTCCACAGTGTCAAGCCACCCAGGGCTAAGACTCCCACACCAAACCCAACCCAAGGAACTGTCAGCCACGAAGACAAAAGGCCTACTTCCCCAGCACCTCAAACAAGCAGCTCTGAACCACCTCCAGAGCAGACATCCACCTCACTTAAAGACAGCAAGGCTGCTCCCCCCTTGCCAAAACCTCCCCTCGTTCCTGCTGCAGAGACAGAGCCTCCTGATCAAGCTCCCAAGCCTGTTCCTACTGAGAAGCCCAGCACCTCTGATGCCCACACCAATAAGCCTACAACCCCAGGAAGTGACACTGAATGCAAGGCAGCTCCTGAATTACCAGAGAAAGACAGAGACATCCCAGAACCATCAACATCCAGCGCTCCTTGGAGGCAAGCGCGGCCAGCGACAGCAACTCCAGCACAAGCTGATGGTACCGGGTCCACCCCCACAGACACCGAGGCAGAACCCGTCACTGAACAGCCCCAGATGACTCCCAGCTTACCCAACACCAGCTGTCCTCCCAAGGCTGAGCCAGCACCATCATCAGGAGGAGCACTGAGACCTCCTGGAACCAGTGCCAGTGGCTGGCATCGCCTCAAGAAGCACTTGATGGTGCAGCCAGAAGCAACCAGCTTCCCAGAGTCCAAGGCAGAGAAGCTGGGACAGGAGGAAGGGAATAAAGAGGACGCTGCTCAAGCAGTCATCAAGCAAGACTGCATGCTGGTTAAATCAAAAGCCATGAGAATGTGGGATGCCATTTTATACCAGGTGGCACTCGGCAAGGAGAAGAAGCAGCAAGCAGAAGAGAAGAAGCCTCAGAAGGAAGAAAGAGTCTTTCTGCCCCGCCGCCTTCCCATCCTCCTGCACAAGCCGCGTTTTGACGCCCGGAAGCTGAAGGAGCTGGCAGCCAAGCCCATGACAAAGATCAGCACCGTGTTTGAGGTGAGCCGCTTCCGGCCCAAAGGGGCTGAGGAGCACACCAAGAGCTTCAACAGAACGGCATCAGGATGGTCTGTGCACTGACACCAGGCTGCTCCACGCCTCTGGAGGTGCACCAACCTCTGACCAAGCCCAGTGGAGCCACGTGTAAGGAAAAAAGAAATTAAATAAAATCCCTCCAAGCCAGCAGCACCATGCTGCAGGTTTAAGGGCTACTCTCAAAAGCTCAAATGCATAACTACCACATCCACAGGTCACAGGAAAACAAACATGTTTGTTTTAAGAAGAGTCAACAACCATCACTGGAGGCAGTAACAGAGTAAAGGCACACAGTGAAGAGGACAAGCTGCCTATAGAAAAAAGACCAGTTTAGAGTAGGATAATGGAATCTGAATCTTTTTGTTGCATTTATCTAAGAGATTGATCCTAGGAACAACAGCACTTTCATCTGAAACGAAGGAATCTGGGTTGCTCCATGTCTCTAGGGGGTGTCTTAGAAACCAAACTCAAAGAGGATACATACAGCCTCTAACTCCTCCACTGAAAGTGCACCCCATGCCCATTTGCTGAGGACAAAATGGAAACTCATCCTTTCACCCAAGGCACAGACAAGAGACAAAGAGATCCTGCTCTCACCAAGCAGTTCATCTGCCTATCAAAGTGAGCATCAACTGACAGCGTCCTAGGCCAGTCTACTAAATAACAATGCACACAAGAGTAATTTTGTTTCAATAATCAAGGTCTGTTATGTATTTTACGGAGTTTTCTCCACAACAGCTGATGGTTAATGTTTCCATGATAACCAACAAGACCCTGCTTTAGCATGTGGGTATCCAACTCTGTATTTAACAAGGTGCTGGTTTCTGAGTGGCTCTGCTAACCACATGTAGTCTCATTTTCAGGGTGAGCACCATGACAAACACACCTGCTTGTCCCTGATGTCCTGAAAAGGGGGCATTTAAAGGAAAATCCCCAACTCTGCCCACCCACAGAGACAATTGGGCTTTCCAGTATTGCCCTTTGCAAGGCCACTGCCAGCAGGCTTGTGAGCATGAAAGCTGGGAGATTGGTTATTTTTGTTTCACAAGGGACTTGGTCACATGCTGGGGTGTTCCTACACAGCTAATATAGGATTGCTATGTTTAGCCCAAATAGAATATAAAGAGCTGTGTACAGAGTTTCCTTTCACATGTGCAGAGGGTATGGAACTGACCAACAGTTGCTCAGGCCAAACTACAAACAGACTTAGAAACAAAGAGTCCCTTTTGCCTTTTTTGAAGTCTTCCTATTTTGCAGTGATGCTGTAAGAGCAGTTCATTTAGCAAACCTTCACTTAAATTTTCACTTTACCAGTCTTATCTCTATTCTGGGCAAAAAGCAAGTAGGAAGAATAACCCAATTATCTGAGGTGGGGATTTCTTCAAATCTCCAGTTTTCAAAGAAAAAGGTAACAAGAGGTTGGAAGTGTGCAGTAATCACAAGTGAATCCTAGGTAAGCCTCTGCAGGATAATTTAACACTCCTGCAAGAGAAGGCTACAGAGAAGAAGGCTACAGAAAACATCCATGCAGCAGCACAGCCATAAAAATTTAAAGAGTGCAGCATAAAACACGTAAAGCAGATAAAGGCAGCCTTACCAGAGAGTGATAAATGGCACCTCACTGCAGCACATCCAGATGGATGCCTCTGCACAAAGGTCTGGATGCACAAGAGCCACAGTACTGGCATGAAGCAGAGCAGCCAACATCAATTACATTTGGGAGACTAAGTGAAGGTGGTTTAAGAAGCACTTGCGCTTTAAAACAGCTTTTGTCCTGCACCAAGGACAACCACCCAGAGCAAACCAACATCTCTCACCCAAGACTTAGGTTCTGCATGTTCTGGGCTTCCAGTCAGGCTGCATTCACTCCCCAGCCCCACTGCACATGGATGGAGGATGGGGAAATGCCACTGGGGAGAGCAATTCCCACAAGCAGAAGGAAGGAGACAGAGGAAGGCAGGTTTGAGTGCATGGTTTAGCTCTTTTGCCCCATAAAGGGCAGAGGCACACAGCAACTATGGCAAGTCCTGCAGAGACAGACCCTGACACAAGGGTACCACAGACAAGAGGACAAATCCCTGTAGGCAACAGATTTCTACCAATGGCTGTTCACTGGAAGTCACTGTGGTGTGATCCAGCCTGAGCTGCTGTGCTGAGGAAGAGAAGGGGAATGATGCTGGGCACAGGATTTGCCCATTTTTCAAATGGCATCAGGCAGTTGCTCAATGCTCAAACCGACACCTACAGAAAAACCCCTGTTCCATAGCCTGCAATGAAGTCCTGCAGCCCAGAAAGAGAGGGAAGGAGAAAAGCCAGATCTGTGTTTAAGCAACTAGAAAGCTGCTAAGGTGGTGTAAAGCAAGTGACAGGGGTGAGCCAGAAGGGTTTGGGAGCAAGAAGGTCATGACAGTGATCCAGTAGGAGGGAAAAAGGATGAACAGAGTTCAAGGGGGTGCAGAGGAGCTGGAGAGCAGCTCCCCAGAAAGCTCAGAGCATACAAAACAGACGGCTAAGAACCTAAGAAGAACCAAGCCCAGCTCCTTCAGCTATCACAGCCATTTTGCTATTCACAGTAGACAAAAACCCCAATACTTCCATGTGAACAAACCCAAAGAGCAACAGTGTTGTGCCACGGGTGTTTGGAGCACTGGGTGGATCCTAGGGGACATCCTGGGACAGTGCCTTGCCTTTCCAGAAAGGCTGCTGGACAAAGATCAGAGCCAAAGGCACTTTCATTTGAGCTGCTCAGAGAAACCCAGGTAGGGCAAACAAAACCTGCTAACAACCGAGCAAAACCTGTTTGCTGCAGAGAACTGAAGCTCAGTAGGTTCCACACGCTGCACTGAAACAGGCTTCAGGAGAAAGAGGAGACTGAGACTCCTATTATAAGGTCTCCCCTTTGATCAAAGTCACAGGCAGAGAAGCACATTGAGGATGGAAGTTCTATGGACTAAAAACAGAGCTTCAGGCAGCCTTGGGCTTGTACTGCTGCCCATCTCAAAGCAGCATTCAAAAGGGCATCTCCTCTAAATGGGCACTACAACAGGAAAAAAACAAGCCTAAACAATTAAAACAAAATGCAACACTCAGAAGCCAGCTCCTTAAGGGTGGGACGGAGGGGAAAGAAGGAACACAAGCCCCAGAAGAATTCAGAAACAAAAGGTGTTTTGTAGCAGGCAGAGCTATTTTAACCTTGGCAATGAAATAAAGCTTCTTTTTTATAGCAGGAAAAAAAAAAAAAGAATGAGCTTGTTTTCACCCTCAACTTCCTCTCCACACATTGTGCCAGATGCTGCCCTGTTGGATCCAACCAGTTATCACCCCCCTCTATACCATTCCTCCTTATTACCATGGCCCTCTACTATCATCCACTCAAGATAACACCAGGATATCTATGAGCCTGAACACAATAGGAACATGAGATCCAAAGGCCATTTCAAGAGAGCACAGAGACAGCAACCCAGCTCTGCCTTGCCCTTGCTGCACACCAGAGAACAGTCCTTTCTGCTCTGTTGTTCTATCCAGTACAGCAGATGCTCACATCCTTCCCGCTACAGCCTTATTATAGACTGGTTCCAAGAGGTTACTGAAGTCATTAAAAGTTTTCTCCCTGATTAATTCAGTAAATCTGGGAATTAAACCCCAGAAACATTTGAATTTCAGAAGTACACCAGCCCCCATGCTCAGCCAGAATGATCTCCAGCTCTCTCTCTACTCCTTGCAACTTAAGAGAGCATAAGGAAAGACAGCAGATAGAGACCACTCCTTTGAACTAGCAAAGGCAAACACATCTTCACCCAAGGAGCAGTAGCTAAGGGACTTGCCCTGCAGATTAAACTAACAGAAGCATCCAGCAGCATCTGAAAGGCAGAGACCAAAACAAACCCCTGCTGTGCACCCACTCTGTTCCAGACCAGACAGGCCCAGAAGCCAGGCTCCAGCTGTTCCCACAGAGCACCTTCCAACTCACCCAAAGTGCTGCTGGCAGAAACACCCCCAGCATGCTGCCAGAACAGCCCAGGAGGTTGTTACACAGAGCAGAGCCACATCCCACCTACCTGGTTAATGAGTTCTCCAGATACACTATTGCTCTGCAGCATCATCTATCAACACCTTCTTGTACTGGCCATGGCCTGTTGCAACAAATTTGTACTTTTTGCCAGAAGGAATGGACTGAACAGGAGAGAAAGGAAGAGCCAAAGTCAGCATTTTTCTCTGTTAAATAGGCAGTCAAAAATCAAGTAACTGAAGCCAGAGGTGCACATGATACAGTTGCCTTTAATCGAAGAGGGCATAGAGACAGCCCGTTCTGTACTGCCTTCCTGCCCCCTTCACACAAACTCTGCACAGATCCATCACCACCTTCTGTAAGCATGAGACAACACAACAAGAGCAGGATATGCAATAGGAAAGCAAATGCAATGCAGACATTGTGAGGGAGGGCTCATCTAAGAGCACACACCCCCAAGCCAGGGTTGTTTTACCCATGGTAAGGGATTGTGGGATTTACCAGGTACTGGCAGTTTCTACACAGGAACTGACAAGATACTTTGACCTTCCTCTCCCAGCCTAGACAGTCTGAGCAGTAGCTGCTTGCTGCATTTTAGAAGACATTTCCACAAACATTCCCACAAAACCCCAGATCCATCTGCAAGTGATACTGCATTAGGTTCGGTTCCACTTAGTTTTGCACGTTTTGTTTACTGTCAGTGCCAAAAAGCATAACAAGAGCTAAATTGCTCAAATTTGCAGCTCCATTTGAGCCTAGAAGGCTGTGACTCCCAGCTCATGGGCTGAGAACAACATGCTGTCCAGGAGACCTTTCGGAATTACTGGATATAGAAGTATTTTTGCCCCCATTTTCACTAGAGCTGAACCAATAGCAATTCACTGCTAGGAAGAGCTCTTAAGCATGCAACTGCATGGACAGATACAGGCAGCCCTTGTCCCTACAGAGCATCTTCTCAATACTGCCAGCCCAGCCACCAGCTTTGTTCTTCAGCAGAGCAAGTGCTGTCACACTCACTGACACCAACTCACCTTGACACTGCTCTCAGGCTTGGGATTCCCCTTCTGTTCCCAAAGGCTTCTTTTACTTACGATGTCTCCAGCCACGATATCCTGAGAAAATGATGCTTTCATTACCCTTCACTGCTAATGTTGCTGAACATGTCTTGTTCACATCCATTTCCAACCCACACATCTGACCTCCTTTTATTTATAATATCACATCTGACCTAAAACAGCTGCTGCTAAAACCCATGACTGTGAAAATGTCTTCCTGTTCCCAGTGTACCCTATGTTTTCCTATCACTCTTCCACAAGAGTCTGAATTAGCTCCAAGATGTTTATTTTCTCAAGTTTGTTAACTATTTAGGACATGTAAACATCAAGGCTTCTCTACCAAAAGGAATTCTGCTCTCATAAACAGACTTGCAACCAAGATAATACAGAACCAGCCTCACCCATGACAGCCAGAAAGTGAAATCACTGAGAGCACTACGTAATGCCCTCTGCATTTTCCAAGTTTACAAGATTTATCACCTTGGTACAACTTCATGCTTGGCAACTGGAGCTCAGCCCTAGCCCCTGTAGGAGACACATGCATTCTCCCCAGCAGCTGATTTTACTCCCATTTCAAATCAGAGCTTCATCCAGCAACACAGAGGTTTTCCTGCATGGACCACCAAGGAACAACTGGGGACCCTGTCAGAAAAATTGCATCTCCCAAGGTGCAGATCCTTACAACACAATGGAAGACCTCTGATATCTAAGCCTTTGGAGCCTGCAGGCCCCACAAACAAGATGCACCAACAGGATAAACGAGGACAATGCATGCTGTGCCTAGGGACCAGTCCCTGCCCCTGGCACACCAAGGCAGGTCCCCCAAGGGCTGTACCTTACAGGCTGAGGGCTTCACAGCAGATTGGGCTGTGACCTCCCCAGTCTCCCAGAGGCTTTTTGTGCTGGCTACCATCATGCTCGTGGTGGGAAGGTCGAGAGAGGGCGGCCGGACAGGTTTTGGAGCCTTTGAGGAGGTCTGGAAAATAAATGGAGACAGTCTGCCATCAGAGTGTGCCTCTTGATTATTTTTATCCTTGCAGATAAGGGGGTGTAAAAGGAGACTTGTAGAGTCCTACTAGTTCCTGTCAGATATTCCCACTCTTTACACAGAGAACACAAAAAAACAAGCATGGGACAGCTTGCCAAAGAAACCTACTTTATGCTGTGGAGGGACACAGACCCGAGCAAGGAGCGCTCCCACCCAAGGGAGAACAATTTAGTTGCCATCTCACAGATGGTAAGGCTGGGAGGCATGGCGGGGGAGCAGCACCAGCAAAGAGGGCTCCTGGGAGGGTGAGGGCAGAGACAACACAGCAACTCACCTCAATAGCCTGTGTGTACTGCTCCAGCCTGTCATCGATCTTGGACACAGGGAGAGGAGGCTGACTCTTCTTTATGCTGTTGCTGCAGAACAGAGAGGAGGATTAAGGGGCTCCCCCAGTGCCTCAGGCAGAAGGGAGGACATGGTGAGGCACAGGCAGCCTGTCACTGCTGCCATTCCCCACAGAAGGACCTGCTGACCACCTCCCTTTGCAGCAAGGGACCTGCCTTGCCCTGAGGCCAGCCCAGAATTACCTTTTCTGTATGCAGCGGTTCAGCGACTCAGTTCTGTCCGTGAGCTAAAGGGGACAAAGAAGACAAAGATATGACTTTCGTCCAGGGACCTCAGATGGATGCAGGTCACCTTAGCTGACCACTTCCTGAGGATCTCTCACCCATCTTTTGGTTAGAAATGACTCACTCAGCCCCCATGCTCCCCTACGGATCAGAGAGGCAGTGAGCATTCCCCTTCCTCCTTTCCAAGCAGGGGAAGAAAATCCCAACCAATTTCAGGGGTAAACCAACTATGTGTAAAATGAATGACAGCTGGAACACCAACCAAGATCATTTTTTCTACTCCCTCTGGTGAAGGAGAAGGTCTCTCAGACCTTTGGTTTCCTAGCCAGACATAAAAAGGGAAATGGCAAGTACAGAAAGACAAGGGGGAAAACTAGAGACCACATCTGCAGAAGAGAAGCCAAGCATGGGAGCAGCACAGGCATGGGTCAGGTCAACCTATCCCCACCAGAGAAGCACACACACAGGGCAGATCAGCACATGGAGCCACCTGTGAGGCAGCTCTTCATGTCAAGCCATCAGGAAAAAGTTTTGCACCAGAGGCTCCCGTGCAATAACTCTTTGGCCAAGACAGGAAGGCAAGCAAACACTTCACAACCATTGCAGGAAAGGAAAGCTGAAATGTTGCTAAGCCCTGTGACTCTTTCATGCCCCAGAAAACAATCATACTGAGAGAAAAATCACCTTGAAGCCAAAGGGGGGGGGGCTTTCTTGACACCAGCTCCCACAGAGTCAAGGAGCAGCAACCAAGTAAAAAGGAGCCTTCTCCCCCTGTAAAACTGCTGCAGCCTGTGCCACAGGAAACATCACCTACCAAGTCAGCAGATAAAAAAACAACACTAAATGATCCTCTAAGATGATTTCAGGTGCTAAATTTCAGCTAAACAGAAGATAAGGCAGTGTCACACAGGGGACACATTTACCAGCTGTGCCCAGGAGCACAAGGCCCATTAGAGAACAACCAAACAACGCAGCCTGGCTAATAGAGATGACCTGGGGAGAGCCACTCTGCAGGGTCCCCCACAGCAGCACGACAGAAGGCAGCTCTGTCTGTCTGTCTGCTGCCAGCTCACTCCTCTGCTCGCTGCTGCAGGAGCTGCTGCTGCCTCTGAGCCACGACTCAGAGACTTCACCTTGCTCACTGATGGGCAGGCTGGCACCTGACAGGGCACAGCACCAACCTGGAAGGGGAACCTGGTAGATCTTGGCCTCAGCTTCCCAAACACAAGTACATGTCAATAGGAAAAAGCCTTGCCCGCCCTGCCAGGGAGATGGGGTGCAGGTGCAAACCAGACACAGGCACTTCTGAAAGGTTATGAACAAGCACCAGGTTAAACACAAAGGGGCCTAGAAAAAGCTCTAAGTGGCGATGTATCTCAGTATGACAGTCTAGGGAGGAACAAACTTTCACTGTGCTGTTTGTAGACCACCTGCCCCCACTCCTGTCATTTCCTCACAGTGAGAATTGTGCATTTCCCAGGTCCCAAGCACTTTCTGAAGGCCAGAAGAAACCACAGCTGCTCATCCAGCCAGCCTCAAAGCTCAGGACTCACTAGCAGCCTGTGACAAAACTGGTACAAGCCTTCCCCCGTGCCTCCACTCCCCCTGTTTCAGCCCTCAGGCCCTCTGAACCCCAAACAGCCCACCAGCCTGCCCCAGGTGTGCCCCCAGCAGCCACAGCTGGCAGCGGCACACAGCACTGACTGCAGGCGCTTTTGCCTTTCCCCTACAAGCAGGGCTTCTGCTGAGCTTCCTGTGCCAAAACACCTTCTTGGTGGCCAGTGTGCTTAATGCTCAGTGCTCACAGAGCCCTGCTAGCTGGGGTGTAAAGATCAGCCTTCCTTTGGAAAGATTCCAAGCGCAGATTTCTCCTGAACAGTTTTACATCCAGCTTAGTGTGACATCACCATTACAAAACAGAGACTGCATTTCTAAACCTTTCCCTGGGCTAATCCTAGCAGCAGCAGTCAAGCTGAGGTCGAGAAGCTGTGCATGTTTTGAGGCTGTAAAGACAGAAGGTTCAGCACATAAAAGTTGCTGAAAGCATTTTCCACATTTTCCCACCAGTCCCACTTCAGGAATATGCTTTGGCTACCCCCACCACTTTTCAAACCTGGCATCAGCACCCAGCCTGCATCCACATCTACTCCGTCTCCCCTAATTTAATTTGACTATGAAATGAACCCATTTTATCCATTCTTGCTCCACTAAGAGCAAGAATCTGATGGCTGTAGATGATGAAACCTTCCTCTTGCCATCTATTTACTGATGCAAACGAATGTACTCATACAATCATTCCCACTCAGGAAATATTAAGTCACAAATAGCGCAAAACTAAATTAAAAAAAAAGCAAAGCTAGTTCTAATAGCAGGTTAACAGGCTGCAGACTCCTCATCATGTCCCTCACTGCTACAATCAAAAAGGTTGGGGCTTACAAAGGCAGAAAAAACCATTCAGCACAGAAACACTTATCTGTATCTATTGTATTCAAAAGCACACACACAGAACTGAGGATCTGCAGTAAATGCAACACAAGTCATAAGACGCAATTCAGGTGGTGTTAATCATGGGAGTTTCACAAGAGCACCAATGCAAGCAGATGTGACTGGGAAGGACACAATGCTTCAGAGATCAGAAATCCCCATCTGTTTAAACAACTTAAGTCATACATTTTGTTCTAATTAAGAGAGAAATGCCACCGTTTCAGTTATTGGGGCTTTTTTCCCTTTGGAGGGGAAATTTCATTATGATTAAGTTCTTGTGAATTTTGTTGAAGACTACACAAGTTGAAAGTGCAGCTATCTCAGTATCACAATATTCCCTGGAGCCCTCAATGAGCTTTAGACTTCCAGAATGACTGCTGCAGCCTCCAACAGCTCAAGCAGGCAAAAGTAGGAGCAGAGGAGGCTGACAGCCATGAACGATGAGGCAAATTGCTCAGGTGGTTTGTCTCAGCTCATAGCAGGATGGATAACGGGATTCACACCCCTCATTTCTGTAAACCCTGGGTAATCCTGCCTCATCATTGGTTGGGTCCCTGTTGTGACAGCTGTCACACATCCAGAGGGGCCCCAGGAACACAAACCTTTGTGGAGCACACTACAGTGTGGTCAGAGGACAGCTCCTCCTCCTCCTCCAGGCTGGCAAGGCTTGGGGTCTTCTGGCGTTTCTCTGGTGCCTCTTCTTTCTCTCCATCATTTTGCCTTCTCTTCTTTTCCTGAGTGCAGAAAAAGAACAAGCCAGGAAGCGAGTTGGTCAAACTGCTTATTATGCAACAACAGTGATTTTTCCCGTCTCCCAGGCTTCCTGCTTTACACTAAATAAACACAAAAGCACAGAAACTTTGAGTTAACATTATCTAATTTGGAAACATTCAGGAAGAGGCACATATGTCATTTGGAAGGGAGGGCAGAAATCAGGAATTTTGAAGGTTCAAGATTTCCAAATGGTATGAAAAGGGGTCCTTGCATCAGTTATAAAGATCTCTTACCGCAACTGAGATAGGAAAACATTAATTCCTCATTTAGAGGCCAAAAGGAGAGAGAGAAGCTGCCTTTAGAAAAAAGGGCTATAAAGGGTAACACACAGTTCAAATGCAAACATCTTACTAGCCCCAGAACGTCAAAGTCCAATTATGACAAATTATATTCGAGGCTCAGCCAGCTGACTTGCACAGCACTTGAACTCCAGCTTTGTCTCTCTCTCCCCCTTCCCTTAACCAGGAATTATCAGAACAAAAACACCTCAGCTGGGAGCAATGCAAGGCTAAGAGATCTAGCGAGACAAAGTACTCCAAAGGTGTGATAAAGGCTGGGGAGAGAAAAACAAGCAGTATAATTTAGATTTGAGTTCTCCTTTAAAGCTACTCACTGCTCACAAAGCCACAGGAGAAATAACACTTTCCTCCTCAGTATGACAGGGACGTGGCAAAGCCACCACAAACTCTGAGAGCAAGCAAGCACTCTGAGAAGGCACAGCAGACAGGCAAAAGTGGCACCAGCCCCAGGTTATGCCATGAAAACACATCTAATGTCTGCATGGGCTCAGCTTCCAGCAGCAATGGTGAGCCAGGACATGGGAGAGCAGCCCCCAGCATCAGCTCTCCCATCAGCCCTCTGGAAAGAAGTTCAGCTCCTCCTGATCCCACCTCTTGCTCAACTTGTTCCTCTTCCTCCTGCTCTTGAACCTCTTCTTCCTCCTGGCACAGCCTCTCTTCCTCTCTGATAACCATATTCTCTTCTGGGCTTTCCTGATCCAGCTGGATCTGCTCCAGTTTGACTTCAGCTTCCCTCACACCACTCTCCTCTCCTTGGTAGGATTGCCTTGGAGACCTACAGATGGGGAGAGATCAAAGAATAAAAGCACAGTTACAAGTCTACAGACACCATGAGGTACGCCTCACACTTCTGGAAATCCAATTTTATCACTTCCAAGTCTACAGCATGCTGGATATTCCACACCAAGGCTCACAGCCAGTTCCAGGCATCCAGATGCAACAGCAGTCACATCTCACTCCCTCCACTTTAAGCGTCCAAGACTCAGCTCAGCTAAGAGCTGTGGCAGAGCTGAACGGATCAGCACATTTCCAGCATCATGATGGCCAAAACCCACAGGAAAGCAGAGAAGAGCCCTCTGCTCAAACCTCTGGCAGGGAGGCCACTGCTACCATCATGTGGTGTGGGCTCAAGTCCCTGTCTGGCTACAGCTAAGATTCCAGGTGCACCAGCACATCCTGCAGTCAAACACAGATCTGATGCTGCCCCCATGGTTCCCAGCATTAATCCCAAGTGAGGCAATGTCACTGTCATATTTTCTGGAAAAATTCCCTTGCCCAGGGTTTCTCTCCTGGGAAGATGAGAAGACTCAGAGAAAAAGAAAACAATTATCTGATTTGCTTCTCCTGTGTTTTGCTGCTTTGGAATGTGTTTGGACATTGTTTATCCAACTGGTGATTGTTTCATTGGTTTCATGTGAATTGTTTTGACTTAATGGCCAATCACAGCCAAGCTGTGTCAGGGCTCTGGAAAGAGTCACAAGTTTTCATTATTATCTTTTTAGCTTTCTGCAAGTATCCTTTCTCTATTCTTTAGTATAATTTAGTATAGTTTTAGTATAGCCCTCTTTAACATAATATAGTATCATAAAATAAATAAATTAGCCTCCTGAGAAGATGGAGTCACATGCATTATTCCTCTCTTCATCTGGGGAACCCCGCAAATACAAAAGGGCACCAAACACAGCCCTTCTCTGCCTAAACTCATCTTCCAGAAGAGCATAACCAACAACACAAGAGCACACTTCTCAAGCTGGAGCTGAACTCCACGGCAAGGCTGCAGAGCCACTCCCCTGGAATCATTCCATGGGCAAGGCACAGTGCTTCACCAGCAATGCTGTGTTGACACTTGGTCCCAAGCCTCACTTTTGCCCACTGGAAAAAAATGACACCCCTACTCACATCACTCATCTCATATCCCAGCAAAACAAAGGAGTTCCAAAGCAGATGGGGTCATCCCCTGGCTTAGGGGCTTAAAAGCCACAATGGGTTTGGTACATGAGAATTGCTGCAGGTCTCCAAGGCTGCAAGAGGAGACCCAGGAGCATGCTTATGCAATCAGCTTTGCAAGAGCAGAGCAGCCCATGCCTTTGGGCACAGGGACACTGGAGCACAGAGCCCCAGAACTCTCACTGGCTCACAGCCACACACCAAGCTGTTATTGCCATCTTCCTTTCCCCAGCCAAAAGAGCTTTCTCCTCCCACCCAGTTCTTAGAAAATCGCCTGGCTTGAGAGAGCAGGGCTAGAGAGCTGGCTAGCAGGCAGCTGCCAAAGGGCAAGGCTGACTCACTGCCCCTCCCTCAACAGGCAGCACCAAAACACAAAAACAAGTTCCAACAAGACCTTTCCACCCACCTCTCTGCTGCTGGGAAGGCAGCTCACAGGTCAGCCACCATCCAGCCCTCCACTGACTACATGGGGAAAAAGATGATGCTTGTGCTGGCTTACTTGACTTGTTTCTCATCATCCTCTCAAGAGCAAACAGGCTCTGAAGGCCCAGGAAGCTAGCAGCTCTCCACCAGAATGGCAGCAATATCTCCAGCTCAAGTGCAAGCTCATATTAAAAATTAAGGCCAGCAAACACACTGCAGCCTATAGGATGCCTTTCACACCGCAGCCATGCTGTATGGGAGGCAGCTAGGCTGGCACAGCTTCACCCCCTTGCACACAGCTGATAGCATGGATCTCCTACCTCAAAGAGGAGAGCCAGGACCAAAAAGAAAACGTGCCTTAGCACCAAGGCCCTCAGGGCATGCAGGACCTGGTTTAGTGCCATCCAACAGAGAGCAGCTGTCTCCATCCACTCTTTCACAGCCACCACTTAAAACCCAGGATCTGCCTCATCTCCAGTTAAACAGGAGAGAAGGGAGTTGGGAAAGCCCAAGCAAAGCACTGCTTGTCCCAGCACAGGGCAAGACACAACCTACCTGTGCTCCCACCACACTCCAGGCTGCGCCTTGGATGAAGGAGAAAGCTGCTGCAAGGGCCTTACAGGACAAGCCCAGCCTTTGCAAAAAAGCTCACCCCCAGCAAGCCCACAGAGCCTGAGCTCCCTCAGCTGCCTCTCCCAACCAGCCTCCACCTACAGCTCCTGCTTTTAAAGTACCACCTCTCTCTGATGGGCTTCACCTGCCACGAACACCACCTCCCCTGCTCAGCTACAGGACAAACACATAAAACCACAACAAGAAACACCTGGGGAGGATAATGTTAATTCCAACTAATTCCCTTTTGAAGGCCAAGGAGGGAAAAGCAGTAGCCTTTCTTTCCAGAAAAGCTCTTTGCAAGGGGAGCTGGAAAAACAGGCAGCAAACCAAAAAGCAGATGATTTCTAATTGCTCCCACAGATGTTATAATTACATTGTGCTGGGCCTTGGAGGTGCTTGAGAAGTGCTTGTGGGGTCAGGGCTGCAAAGGTACAGCTTGCAACGTGGTTTAGCCACAACATTTGGAGAAAAGTAACAAAACTCTGAGCTCGTTTTTATTTATTCAGCAGTAAATATTAATCTTAAGCATTTTTTCAGTCACAGAATAGTTTGGGTTGGAAAGGACCTTTAAAGGTCATCTAGTCCAATCCCTCTGAAATAAGCAGGAACCTTTTCAATCAGATCAGGTTTCTCAGAGCCCAATCCAACCTGACTTGAATGTTTCCAGGGAAAGGGCATCCACCACCTCTCTGTGCAAAGAATTCTTCAGGGTAAAGAAGAGGCTATGTCAAAAATTCCCCACAAAATCAAGCTGCCAAGAGAGCTGAGTCACAGAGTTCATGTGCAGGTAGGCAGTATCCAAGGGAAGTGGTTAAGGCAGAGTTTGGTCTAGTTCTGTAAGGGAGGAGTGATGGGAGGGCTCTCAGGGCTCTTTGCTGCCTGTTTTTCCCTGCTCAAAGAGGAGTCAGGCACAAGGTGGGCTGGGGCCATAACACCCACTATGCTGACATGAGCCAGGAAGCAGCAATAACTTAGAACAGCTTTTTAGGCTGGCCTGGATTATGTTAGAGACCATTTCAGCCCCTGCAGCAGCTCAGGTGGCTTAAATCTGCTGTTGTCACTCCTCCAAACCCAGGAGTCCTGGCAGGCTGCCACTGCTTGGAGCACAAAGCTCAATCCAAACATCCCCAAAGCCTGGGGCCGTCCTGGGTGATTCCCCCCTGCCAGCCCAAAGGCAGGCAGAGAGCATCTGTCCCAGTGCTGTGGGGCCTGCTCTGTCCTGCTGATACTCCACGCTCTGGCCTCACTCTCACACGTGCTAGACCTGACCTGGGGTTGGTCACCCCTCCTCAGGGCCTGTCCTTTGGCTGGGGACAGGGGTAGCCTCCCCTTGGTGCATCTGTGTCCCACCCACCTCTGCTTGCGCTGCTCCAGCTTCTGGGACCAGTCACTGAACCCCTCGTCTTCCTCCAGCTCCGAAGGCCCAGATGGCTTAAAGTCATAGCTGAAACACAGCAAGAAGGAAAATTAGCATGAGAGGCATGCAAAAAGGCCTAAACCTGGCCTGGAAGAGCCACAGCCTGACACAGTCCTTCTCCTTTCAGTTATTCCATTCATTCTTCTCTGGGTGAGCTGTACTGTTGAAGATAGCCATGGCAAAATCATCCCAGCATCTGTGGCCCGGGCCACACGTGTGCTCAGGCTGTCAGAAAAGCTCCCAGGGAGCAAGGGAGACTGGCTGAACGCTGTCAGAAAACTGGCTGCTTCCCTGTGTCCCTCTGCAAACCCAGCCCCAGGAGAAGCACAGAGCCAGCACAGCCCATCATCACCACTTCAGCTGATGTCCATCCCTCTGGCTCCCAAGAACACTCCTGTCTTTTTCCTGTAAACCCTCTGTTCTCCTGATTGCTCCTGGCTTTCTTGTGTGGGGGTAAGGGGGAGCAGGAGGTTCACTCTGTCCCTTTGGAGCAAGGAAATGCAAGGGTGGGTTTGAACTAAGGGGAGTGACATGGATAGGACAAGTCCCAGCGTGGGAAGAGCCACAGGAAGGAGGGGGCAGGATTTACACAAGAGAGAATGAAGCTTTTCAGAAGATTAATAGCCAGGGCTGACCCTGGCTGCATGAGCAAGCCCAGGTGGCTGTCAGCAGCTGTAAACAAAACCAGGGAATGGCCAGAGAAGAAGAAACATCCTGGTGGTTGAGCCTGGCCCAGCAAGCTTTGGCATCGTGGAGCAGGGAGCAAAACCCTTCATTTTAGGAGTTGCTCTTGTCATTGTCCTCTCAAGCACTCCACTGAATTCGGGCAATGCCACTGGAGCTGTGGGGCCAGCAGCACGGCTGTGCCAATGCCAACAGGACTGGAGCCCACAGGCTGGGTTACTGCACACTGCTCTGGGCCCGAGGCTGCTCACAGCACCCACCAGCAAACACAGACCAGAGATCTCATCTGCTGTCCTAAAGACCTTTTCAAATTATTTCCTAGCCCCCAGGTGAAGGGGGGGTTTGGAAAAGCTAATGACTATTATTACTTTCCAGACCTTCTGTTTGCTTTTAGAGCAGACTGCAGCAGCTTTGTCTGCAGAATATCACCGTGTGTATTTCCACAAAAGATTGTGAAGGTGTCTTGCAATGCCTTTATATTTTAAAAAAAAAGTCCTGAATAATTTTGGAAGTGTCTTGGGAAAAAGAAAAAGATCTCTTAATGGAAAAAAATAGGTTTTCATAAATAACTTTTGATTTTTTTCCCTGTAAAATTAAGATGCTGCTTCTCTGTGACTATAACTCCAAATCCTGCCACCACTTTTCCATTGTGTTCAATAGATTTAGAAATAAGTTGAACACATAAATAGTGGTAAGACTGAGGACTTGAGACAAGAATTTGGCAATTCAGAGTGCAGACTAGTTTTTGTGCTAGCCCCAGTGCTGCACAGCATCTGGACTGCTGAACCATGGACGTGGGATGCTGGGGATGTCATCCTATCCCTTCTCCAGGTGTTTCCTCTTTGACAGCAGAGAGCTCAGCATCTCCATAAATGCCTCCTGAGCTATTTCCATCTAGGACTTGCCCCATTAAAGCACAAAGTTAATTTTAATCCTTGGGGCTGTGAACTGCACCTGCTCAGGTGCTGCTTCATGCTTCCCAGTGCCAGGGCAGCATCCTCTGAGGGAAGAATAGGAAGCTTAGCCAGGATAGGTGGTTGCTTGCACTGTGATCTGCCTGGGATTGTCCATCACCTCCTCAGGCACGTCTGTCTTTACATATATCAGGAAACTCCATTACTTTTGGTGTAGGATGACTCCCAAGTTGAAATTTGACCAAGCACTGAAATCACTGGCAATGGGGACTCTCTACCAGAGCCCAGCCTGCCCCGAGCTGTCTCAGTGTAAACTCCCAGGGCAGTAAAACCCCCAGCCTCCAGCCAAGAAAACAACCAAAGCAGGACTTGTGGGGTTTTCTGCCCTAAGAAGAAAGCACACTATCTGCTAGTGTGCACTAAATGCCCCAGCCCAAACCAGTCAGAGCACTTCCCCATCTTCCCCAAACCATCCCAAACACCAGGGACACACACTTGGTGCCGCAGGAGGGGTTTGCTGCAGGGAAAAGGTGTGTTGCTGAGGGATTTATCCAGAGGTATTTCTTACTGGTTTTGCTGTGCCAGAGCAGCACTCTCCGAGCAGGGCCCGGTGCCATTCAGGCCCTCCTCTGCCTGGGACCGCAGCTGCTTCTCCCGCTCCCGCCGCCGCCGCTCTCTCGCCGCCTCCTCCTCATCTTCCACGCTCCACTGTGCTGTCAGCCTGCCATGCCAGAGGGAAAACCCATGTCAATGCCATCACGCAGTCCTGTGAAACCTGCTAACAATCCTCTGAGGTGCCTGGGGTCCCCCCAGCAAGCAGGAGCCTTCTGCAGAGGAGTGCTCCCACCAGGAGCCGTGATCCTCCAAGTGGCATCCTCACCTCCATCAGCACAGCGCAGTGGGACTGACTGATGGGCAAGGACAAGGTGGGACACAGGCACTGGGAGAGACACAGGAGAGCCTACAAGTCTCTAGGAGGAAGATGTAGTACACATCCTCTTCCCACCTGCCTGTGGGCTGAAGCCCACTGGAAAGCACCATTCCCTGCAAAAAGAGCTTTGCGCCCCTACTTTGGAAGGGTTTGTAAGTAATCCTGCAATGCTGCAAGCTGTCTGAAGGGTTTGTAAAGGGTCTTGCAGTGCTGCAAGATATCCAACACCTTCATCTCAAGCTTTGGCCCACAGAAGGCAAGATCTGTACCCTGGGGATGTTTCCTTAGCCAGTTGAGCTGCTCCTGCCTGACCAGGAGCCACAGAAACAGCAGCGGATGGCAGCACCTATGTCCTGCCCTGCTCTGCCCTGCCTGGCTTCCTGCCAACCCTGCAGAGAAGAAAAACCTGCCCTGGCTTCTCCCAGACATCTCAACTGCTGCACAATAATGCCTCTGTCAACAGAACAGCCTCCTGCATTCCCCTGCATCCCCAAGAAGCGATAAGGCGGATGCCACATTCCTTCTCTGGTGATAACACCAGTCCAGGCGCCCCCAGCGTGGGATCAGCTCCTGCTCCACTGGCAGCACCAGCTGAGATTCAGGCAGAAAGGGACATGCCATGGTGTGGTCACCACTCACCCAAAGGGCCTGTGATGGCAGCTGGAGCTGGGCAGGTGTGACTGTGGTACACAGGGCTGATGCTGGGGCAGATGCCTCCTCACCCCACTCACGCCTGGCTCAGCCAGGTCCAAAGCAGACACAAAAGCTGTTTCCTCTGGCATTTTCAAGCCTGTTTACAGAAATGTCTTTCAGGAAGACACACACATGGGAGCTGGGAAGTCAATCTCCCACCAGCAGCAGGACCCAGACCAACCTGCGCCTCCCCACCTCAGGCACATCGTGAGGACCACAGTCCTCTTAGGACGAACCTGCTCAATGGGAGATACAGTGCAACATTATTCAGACTGGAAAGAGCCTGTGGAAGGGAAAATGAGGAAAAAATCCAAACAGAAATGCCTTAGTTGAGACGTGTTTCAGCCCAATTTGAGTGAATGAGGGACAGGTTTCAGCTGGCCCCAGGAGTGCCACTCTGCAGCCTGCCTGGCTTTGCCCTCAGTCTGGACTCTGAAGCACGTGAGAAGGCCTCACCTCACCATGGGTCTCACCAAAAAGCTGTTTTCTTTTGAAGTTCAGGACAGATACCTCCCTATCCCAGCAATGAGGGGGGGGAAAGCCCATTGGGATTAACTGATTAAAAAGGTAGCCTTTTTTAATTACACTGTGAACTTTGTTAGCCTTTCCAGGGAAGACTCACTCAGAACCTATTTTACTCTTCAATGTGAGCAGGACTGTTGAGCTTAGCCCCAGTAGCATCCCTTTGCACAGTGGTCCCACCACCACCCTGTCAGGAAGCTGGGGATGACTCCAAATCACTGCCCTCCCAAACTCCCACCTGCCCCAAGGCAGCAAAGCCAGGTTGTGAGCCCAGTGAAGAAAGGTTGCCCATGCCTGCTGTGCCCACAGAGGAGCAGGGAACAAAGCAGACCCCAGGACCGGCCCAAGAGAATGCTCCACTGCAGTCGAGTTTCTGCCTGCCTTATTTTGGGTGGGGTCTTTCTGCAAGAACCAAATTCAGCTCTTTCCCTTTTTACCCCATCATCGCCCCTTGCCACCTTGGTCTCCATGAGGAACAAAGCAGACCCAGACCCGAGCCTGAGCTCCCCTCCTCCCTTCCCTACTCATCCCACACTCCTATTTATTATTTTTCCTCAGGTTCCCATAGAAACCCTTGTCTGTGGACCTGGCAGGAAGCCACCGTGTTGTTGTTGGTTTTTTTTTTTTTTAATATATAAATGAAGTCATTCATTAAACTCTGCCATGATCTCCCTCCCTTGTGCGACAGCTCCAGATAGTCTCCAATTTGGAAAGGCTCTTAACCCCCTCTGGCCCGTACCGCCCCAGTTATGAGAAGCAAAGTCCACGTTCATGCCAGAAAAAAGTTAGATTTTGATTAAAACCTTTCACTCCTTCCTCCAGTTCCCTGGGAAGCTGCTTCAGAGGTGGTGCTCCACCAACACCCCCAGCTTGGCCAGGGTGCTCTGGAGGAGGGGGGATCCCTTCTGAACCACATGAGCTTTCCACAGTGTGAGAGCAGCACTGGTTGGCAGCCCTCTCCCTTTCCCAGTTGGATGTGACTAACTCTCTCCCCATGACCTCACCGGCTCGCTATTCTGTCCCTGCATCCCTTCCTCCGAGCAGGCTGAGGACAGAGCCGGGGGTGACCGTTCTGGGGAGAAGGATTTTTCTGTAAAAGCAGAGAAATAACTTTCCCAGCTCCCCTTGCCACAGAGCAATCCAGCTTTGCCACAGAGCAATCCCAGCTTCCAGGCTGCCCGCCGCTGTGCTGGGATGTGTCTCTGAGCATCCTGGGGGGGCTGTGATGCTGGGAACACCATGCCTCTGCTCAGCAAAAAGGGCTGCAGATAAAGCCACCACGGATTCAAAGATACCAGCACACTCCAGCAAACACCTAAACTGAATTTATTTTCAGATTCTGAGCTCTCTGTCATGCTCAAATAGGCTGGTAGGGGAGGGAGGTTTAATAAGTGATGCGTTGGGGTTCAGTAATCATACTGACAAGCAGAGGAAAAAGGATGATTACTTTTGGACTGACCGAGCAGCACAAATATTTGTCTTTAGTGAAAAACAAACAAAACAAAATGAAGCAAAAAAAACACAAGCAAATGAGAAACTAAGCCTTGCCAAAGTCCTTGTGTTTGGGTCAGCTACAGGGGTTTGTTGGACCCCAGACAAAATGTGCCATTTCAATTTGGACAAGCACAAGTGTGAGCAGGGGGTCAGCTGTTAAATTGCCTTTTGAAGCAAAAAGGTGGAAAGATTTAATTTCCAAATGGTTCCATTTACTAAAATGGGGCCACGGTCTCCCGTTTGCTCTAATTGTTCACAACCACATTCAGTAACTCAGCGTGCTCAGCCCACAGTGGTATTTCACAACCATCTTTCCCAATCCTAGAAATAATTACCCAGTGCTCCAGGATCAGGCTGATCCCACGGATCTTCACCTCCAGCCAGCACTGCCCCAGGTTGGTCCCAGGCTGGGGAGGTTTGGGGAAGAAGCAGACTCATAGCTGCCAGTGGGACCAACAGTTCTCAACTTCATTTCACCCATCAAAGGATGGGGAAATGGAAAGCAAGACTTGAAGGACCTGCAAGATGAGCTACAGCATGCTACACTCCTGAATCCAGCCACCTGCCTTTATAAAATCCCTCCATGGAGGGAAAGGAAATTCACCCCCTTAAATAGATTTTAGTGTGACTGGAGAAGGGAGGAGAAAAGGCAGAGACCTCAGAGGCCCCAGTGGCCCAGAGCTGTGGCAAGATTTGCTCCAGCAAGAGCTCATCACAGGGCTGGGTCATTTCTCTTACATGATCCCTACATCTCTGCCAACAGCTTTTGGACGTCTTGGTTGAGCCAAACACTTTGTGGAATGGGCTCCTCTCTTCCTGAGGACATCCTGCAGGTGTGAGGATGAGCTGAAAGCACCTTGGTTCAGCTGTGCCCACAGAGAAACTGCCCTCCAAGCATTTGGGACGCTTAGACTCTTGCTCTGACCGGGGCCGGCTGCCTGTTTCAGATGCAGCTCCTGACCTCACCTCCCTCCGGACCCCCAGCCACAGGAGGGGCTTTATTTCTGTCTGCACCACAGAACACCTCTTCCTGCAGCACAGCAGCACAGGCACCCACTCTCCGGCTGCCCTGCTCCACATGGCCACAAACACCCACTCCAGACAAGCCAGCATGGCTGGGAAGGTCACATTTCCTTTGGGCAATTCCCCACCAGCACTTGAGGAGATTTTAATATTCAGGCAAGGGAAATTTCTGGCAGCAGATGAGCTGTGTTTAAGGGAAACTCAGCAGACTCGAGGAGTCTTTTGCATGGTTGACGGCTCAAAGGAAGCTTTGCTGGCCCAAACCCAACCTTCAGCACTAAAGCTAATTCCAGAAAGGAAAATCAAATGCCTCCCAGAGGCTTTGGGCTTTGCAGAACTGAGCCAGAAAAACTCAGGAACCCTCTACCAGCACACTGGACATTGCTGTCTCCTGAGCTCACCAGGGTACCAGGCCAGGAGTGTGCTGGCTTTGGTTGCCACCTCTGTTGGGTAGGTTGCCCCCACAAAGCCAGGGCACAAGAGGGAAGAGGTTTTGGGAACAGGATGTAGGAGCAGCCAGGTGCAAGCCCAGAAGATACATTACCCCATGACCTGTGAAAAACCCAGTGTCCAGCACAGCTGGAAATAATCCCCTGGGAGCCATGGGGCTGCATGAATTAGAGGAGAACTGGGAAGGGTGGCCATCCCATCTCCTCTCTGCTGAGCTTTGGGAAAGGGACAGGCCAGAACCAATACAAGGGACCTTCCCCTTCCATGCAATCCACTGCAGCCTGCACTGCCCTGTCAGTGCCAGATAACACATCAGTGCAGAATATGGCCTGGGACCATCAACAAGTTCATCTGCTGCCGAGCAGAGCTGCCAGGCTTTATTTCATATTGCATTTAGCACACATTTATAAAGGGCCCTGACTGCTGGCAGGAGATGTGCAGCTCACCCTGGCACACAAAAGGGAAGAGGAAACCCTCCAAAGGCTACAACTCCCTCACCCACTTGACCTTCTGCCAACAAATTAATCACTTATTAGTGGCATATAATGGTTCTGTGTGACTGAGTCAAGTATGCTGAAGTACAGATAAAACCTCCACTCATGTCATTCAGGACCACTGGTGTCAGGCCACCACAGAAGTCATGGGTTTCCATGCCTTAGGAGTAATGTGGCTGGACAGCAAAGATTACAGCTGGGTCATCATCCCACTGAATAATGAACAGGGTGAGGATAGCAGTACAATACAGGGAGACTGAGAAAAGCAATAAACTCAAGGATTATTATGTCACATCCTGAAGTTTATTTCAGCCTTGCCTCGGGAGAGTTATTCTAGCTCCGAAACAGCAGCGTGTCAGTCAAAGGCAGCCAGAGATACTCCACAAGCCTCTCCCTCCCATACATTCATGTAATTCCTCAGCTGCATTGCTCCGTTCAGAGCCCAGGCTACAGAGTTTGAACAAGAAGGGGGGCAGGGGGAGAGGAAAAAATGCATCTATGTGCTTCACCCTCAGCCTTGTTCTCATACCAAGCTTCCCCACCCCACACGTAGCTGTGCAGTCTTGGCCATGTCTCCCCATCTCTCCTATAAATCACAGGTCACCTCCAGGATGTGAACAGCAGGACAGAGCTGCTTCACACCCAGGAGTGGCCACAGAGCCCATCTCCACCTCCTGCTAGAACTCTGGGGCTGTGGAGAGGCAGCACGTACAGGGTGATAAGGACACACCAAGGCATCTGAACAGAACATGATACATCCCAAACTTTCATCAAGCAGAAATAGAAGGAAAACCACATTTAGCATCACAGAGACCTATCTCCCTTTTAAAAATAAAGGCAACTCTTCTTTTTTTAAACAGATCTTGGGTTTCCTCCGCACAAGCACATCCCTTTTTTGCCGTGAGAAGGATGTGCAGATGTACAGCCATGCAGCACATGTGCCACATATAAAACTCTGCCTAGTTTAGCCTTCATTAAATCCCCTGCAAAGATTGACCTGTCACTGTGGCATGACAGGCAGGGAAAGCCCCAGGATGGTAATTTACTGCTTCCACAAGCAAAACAAGACACACTTGAGAAAGCTGGTGGCAAATGGCAGGAGCAGACCCTGGGGGAGGGATGAAAGCAGGGCTGGTCCTTCATCATGAGCTTCCTCTGTCCTCTCCTGCCACTCCCAGGACTGTGGCTCCAGCAAGGTCCATGGAATCCTCCACGCTTTCAGACACCATAGGTGATGCACAACCCCTCACAGAGGCACCAGGCAACCAGGGGGAACAACTGTTTCTTTTTATTATTATTGATTTTAATCACGGCAGGCAGAACCCCAACAAATCGCCTCCAAGATGATGAATTGCGCCCTCAGGACCACGGTCCTTAGCACACAGATAGGCTGGTGCAATCATGTATCAGCATCACCGGCCAGGAATTTGGCAGGGGGAGGAAAGGGCCGGAGCCTGAGCCCTCCCAGCCCTCCAGTGCATTCAGTAGGTGTGAGAAATCAGTGCTGGGTACGACCTCGAACCACAGCTCTTTCTCACGGTCTCTCCATCTCAGCCCAAAGGTTCAAGGAATTTGAGGGTTTTTTCCACAGGGCAGGAAGTCTGGCCTCTGTTTTTGCAAGGGAGAAGATGTCAGAGGAGAAAATAGACTTGCCAAAGAGATGCAGACTGCCTTACCCAGCTTTTGTATTTATTTTTCTCCTTAAGAGGGAAGCAAGACTCCACAGCCTCCCTGCCTCGGCTACAGTCAGGGAGCATCCTTCTTGACACACTCCTGCTGGAAAACAAGTCTGAGCCTAGAAAGGTGAGCAACTGCCTTATCCCTGCTGCTTCAAGCAGGGATTAAGAGCAGGATTTGTATCAGCATGGTGTTTTTATGGCACAGCTGGCTCAGCCCTGCCTCGGCAGCCCCGGGGTGAGGCGGTGTCTGTCCCCAGCAGCAGGAGGGAGTTTGCTGCGTGAGCACGGGCCGTGAGAACGCTGCTGCTGCTGCTCCATCCCTGCGAGAGCTGAGATCTCCTCCCTGATGGCCATCACCGAGGAGCTGTGCTGCAGCAGGAACCCACTCCCTGCTGCACTAGGACAGCGTCTCCATAGGAAAAAGAGTCCTGGCCCCAAAATACTGATCCCAAAATCCTGGGTTTGAGGGCATGGCACCCAGCTTCTTGCTGAGGCACTTGGCAGCTCCAGTTGCCCTTTGTCCACCATAGAGCTGAGGGATGGTGCTGATGCTATTTGATGCTCCATCAAAACAGTTAGAAATGGAGGGAGAAGGAGAAATCAAAAAAATCTGGGAGCTGAAAATTAGTTTTTAGACACCATCCCAGCTGGTGTCTCAGGCCTCAGCTTCTCCAACCAGTGCCCTTTCTAGTTGAGCCACACTCAGATACACATGGTGGTCCTTCTCCACGCCATCAGAGGATGCCAATGACCTGTGGTTCAGCCCTGATGGGCTCAAAGGCTCACTACAGCTTCCCAAAATTTCCATGGGCTCAAAGTTCAGGCCCTGAACATCCAATTGCTTGAGAGCAGGTAAAAATCTGGGTCAGGCCAGGCTAAAGGCAAACAAAACCCATGCACTGGTTTCTGGGAAAGGTCAGTGGTAGGTGGAGTTCTGACAAAACAAACCCCAGGGCTGGGAAAAAAATCTGGGAATGGGTCCACAGAGTGCTCAGAGGGGTCAGATGAGCTGCTTCAACTGGAGAGAAAGGATGAGCTGTTATCCTTGGGGTGAAAGCTGAGGGTGGGCATGCCACAAGGCACCCAGGGAGGGACTTACCCACCACACACTGGCTCAGCCCTCACCCTCACCCTGCCCCACAGCTCCACTGGGCTGCAAATCCCCAGGCTCCTCCTGGGCTGCAGAATATGGTGGCATCACCCTGCAAGGAGCTGGCACCACAGAAGGCACCCCGGGATGTGGAAATCCCCCAGGCATGCCGTCAGTCCGGCCCAAAGGGCTCTCCTGGATTTCCTCCCTGCCAGCAGCCTCTGCTCATGTCTCCCTTTCCATCTGCCATCCATTTGTGGGGTCCACAAAGATGCCCATCTGTTCTGCCCTGGCCATGCCAATGGGGCACAGAGGGATAAAAAATGAATGCCACTAATAAAAACATCCAAATAGGGAAGATTCAAGAAGGGAAGCACCAAGGCTGCTCATGACACATTGAGGCAGCATGGCAAAGCATCAATCACACTGATGAAGGCCCTGTGTCCCCTGGTGTCCCCGTGCAGGTATCCCTCCCTCCTCTTCCCACACAACTGCTCTGCTACTGGCTCGTTCCTACACGGTTCAGTTTCCCCATCTTCCCCTAAAGAGCTGCCCCACTCCTCCACAGCAAGAATTCCTTGCTCCCTACACCTACCTGGGAGCCAGGGAGTAGGAGCAAAGTGGTGCTGCAGTAGCCATCTCCCAGGCAACAAACTGTGCCCAGACCATGTCCTGGCATCAACCACACACTCCCCCACCCCACAAAAAATGTTCTTCCCCTTCATAGCGCCATCCAGCCCCCCCAAGTGCTTCCAGCTCCTTGTTCCCAGCTCAGCACTCAGGAGGTCAAGACAAAAATACTGGAGCAGCATCTTCCCTGCTGAGACACATCCTGGCAAGCTTTGGGAAACGTCGAATGCAGGCAGAAAGGAAAGCGTCCTGCAGAGCTGGGCACAGCCCCTGTATCCTGATCAAACTAAATATTACACTCATGACACGCACCAAAATTCAGGTTCAGGGAATTTTAAAGCTACCATAGCGCTGAGGAACTCTGAGAATCACCAAGAGCGTTGCTTGGAAATGCAGTAACGTGTTGTAGGGAGAAAGAAGGGGCCCTGCAGCACCTCATGGGTGCCAGGACACAAGTGCTGGAGGTGGCACATATAGCAGGCCAAAACACAGCATTCTGTGATTCATTTCAGATCTCACATTCTGGCTTCCCATGTTAATGATTCCATAGAAGATAACATAGCAAAAATCCCATCCTACAGAGTAAATAATTAGCTCTATCCCACGATCAAATTTTCTGACTTGTTTTCCTCCCCTGAGCTTTTTCATCCTCAAGATTCAGCCCCCTTTTCCCACAGGATTATTTGTACCTCAAGCTCCACGGCATTGCAAAGACATACAATTAGAGACACTGGTTTAGTTGTTGCTCTGGAGCAGCCATGCTCTGGAGCCCCTGTTCTGGCCCAGGTTCCCGTTGTGCTGGGAAGCAAAGGGGTGTTGCAGCATGTAAGAACACTGTCCTTTCTCCCCAGGAACAAATCACAGCTTGCTTCCTGATGGCACCCCAGGTTCAGCCACAAGCCAGATTAAAGAGACAGGAGCAGCAGTGCTCCCAGCTCACATCCACATGCCCACACACTGCAGCCCAAGCGGCACATCCCAGGCAGGCACCCACAGCCCGGCGTGGGGACACCACTGCAGCAAGCCACCACAGCACCCAGTGGCAGCAGCGTCAACCACGAGGCCCCATAACCCAGTTCCAAGGAGCAGCACAGCTGCTTCAAAGAGAGGCTGATTTGTGGGTTAATTAAACTGCCATATTCTTTTGTGAAACACTTCAGGCTCGATAAATAGAGGGAGAGTAAAATTCCAGCAGGAGCAGATAATGAACTGAATGAATCGACGTGACAGGTGCTGGATCCCTATCTTATTTATAGGAATTCATTAGAAGGGTAAGGAGAAAGAGATCGTGATAACAAGATAAAGTGGCTCATGTTTGGAGAGGACTTTAAAAAAATACAAAGCCTTGTGGGCATGTGAGGGATCATTGCTGTAAGCGTGCTACAAAGGGAGAAATGCTTCCCCAGTGATATCCTGATAGAGAAACTATGCTGGACAAGGGGAGTGCCTGGGCACACGGGCCAAAGCAGGGAAGGTAGATAGCCCTGCAATTGCCCATTCTTCTCATACCTTTCCCAGGTAATTACTCAGGCACTCGTGCTCTGCAGTTGCAAGGCCTCACCCTGGGCTCTTTTCAGCCTCCAACTTTTCAGATGTCAATAGAACATCCCTGCCTGCGCCTTCTCAAAACCAGTGAGGAAGAAGGAGGGCTAATTTTTCCAGCCCACCTCCTGGCTGGGCAGAGGTGGAAGATGTTTCCTTGAGTACTGGCTCTGTGCTTCAGCCTCCAGGTGTCTCCAACATGTCCTTGTGATCCCAAGCACACCAAACCACACCAGAGCACCTCGTGCACTAAGCCTGTCAGCAGTCAGTGGAAAAGGTATTTATTGCAAATCTGACTCCTGGGACTGATATTCAGGCAATGCTTCATCCATGGGCACCTTTGTCTGAAATGCTGGGGGTTTGTATCAAGCACAAGGCAGGATGCTTAAAGCATTGGGACTCAGCTCTTCAACCCAAAATCCACAAGACTTGCACTGGTTTCAGCTCAGGAGCCCTTAACCCAGCTGTTGGACAGCTGGCAAGCAGCTCCTGTAGCTAAGCAATGCTCAGAGAAGGTAATTCTCTGGTTATCCCCGCTGCTGCCCTGCAGCAGGAGCAGCCAGGTAAATCCTGACACCACACTGATCTCCCCATGGCTGGTGGTTATGGCTCTGAGCAGCTGTTCTCCCTGTGTGCTCCAGGTCTCCAAAGCACTCGGACACCCCAGAAGAGCCCAGCACCTACAGAGTGTAACCACTCTGTGGCAGTCACCTTGGGACAGAAGAAAGCAGAGCACAGCAATCTTGACAGCAACATATCCTCAAGGCAGGAGCCTCCAGCCATTCCCTAAAGCAGCTCCTTCCTTCCTGCAGCCAAGCTGGCAGGACTTGCAGAGCCAGCCCCACAGCTGATCTCAGGAACTCCAGGAGAAACTGCTCCAGGAGAAAAACAGAGCTGCAAAATTGGCTATGGTGCGTATGGAGCAGACCCTGCCTGCTCCACTGCTGGATCCTGTCAGCATAAGTGAGGCCTTTTGTGTGCAAACCATGGAAGTCCCTCACACCCTGCTCCATTCCTCATCTGTAAACAGGACTGGAAAACACAGCCACAAAGCTAAACCTCAATCAATTAAGTGTAATAACCCTACTCAGGAAATATGTCACCTTGTAAAAAAGTCCCTGTGAGTCTCTGGGACACCAAAAGTCCCTTATCCAAAGCAGGAGGAACTTGGAAATGTCACTCAGGACAGGAAAACACCCCTGGTTTAGGCTGTGCTGAGGACAGTGCTTTGGACACCCCTTTTCTCTGCATGAAGCACATGTGCTTCCCCTTGCTCCCCCCCATCTGTCACCCTGCAAAATGAATTGCTACCCAGCTGTAAGCAGGCGATTCCCACCCCAGTTCATTTCCCTGGCCCTCCTCAGTACCAGCTGGCCCCAAATCTGAGCTCATCCCTGCCTTCTGCACACCCCAGAGGTTTCCCTACCCCTCACAGGCTGCTGACAAAGCCCTGCTCTGAAACAGGGACGTGTAACTCAGATCCATCCCCCTGGGCTGAGACCAGGGAATGGGTCCAACAGGCCAAACAAAAGATGAGCCGAGAGGAGTCAGCTTCTCCTGCCCATTTTCCACCCCAGGGGCCTGTGCAACCCGTGGGAGCTTTCCTGCCAACCTCCCTGGGTCCAGAAGGGCAGGAAGCGGGAAGGACTGGATGGGCTGTAGGTGCCCATTTACCTTCCAAGGCAAGAAACTTACTGAGAGATGAGGTTTAGAGGCTGCATTACCAATCAAGGAGGTCCCAAACTGGCTGGAAAATGCCAGGTGAAATAAACCCCACCGTGGCATCCTCCATCTCCCAGCTGGAGGCCATCACTGACGGTGAGCACAAGGGAGCCAAGAGGCACCCGAGATGCAGAATGTGAGTCCAGCACTGCCCGGTCCCACCTCCCACCCATCCATCTGCTCAACTAAATATGAAAAGGGGGAGAAGTGCCTCTCTTCAGCCCATTCAGGGCCATCAGCGTGGCACACCACCATCGTCCAGAGATGGGTCCCAGAGACCCATGGAGGGAAGCAGCGATTCCAGCCCCCAGGGAAGAGCACAGGGACCGCATGGCAGGGAATCTCAAAGCCAGCAGACAATGTAGCCGTCCTCCCGGGCTCAGCGCCGGCTGACAAACGGGAAAAGCCCAAGTGAGCCATCCACCTCCCTGCCCTGGCAATTATACTCTGAGAGAAAGGTTCAAAGCACTATTGTGATCAATTAAATCGAAAAAAAGAGCGGTGTCAGCTCGCAGCCCTGGGAGGATCCAGCCCTGTACCGATCTCTGAATTAAAAACGCGCATCACAGCGTGCACGGCGTACGGTTCCTGCGGGGAAAAAAGAAAAACCCTTTTTCTAGGCAGAAGCGTTCAGCACTCGGGAGACACAAAAAGCCACGCACTGAGACATGCCTCGCAGGGAGAGGGGAAGCCAGCGGCTCAGGTGAGTGTCACAGCACAGTTGTGCTCAGTTATTTCAGTTGGGAGCTCCTGGAAAAGCCATCAGTTAAGTTCAAATCTGCTTTTCTCATACAGCTTCAGGGGAGGAGAGGGAGGGTTATCTATTATCCTTCCCTCCAGTGCATGGGGTCTGCTGGAGAACCAGGGTAAGGAGGAAATCCCGCCGCTTTAAAGGGACCCGAAGATGGTCGGTCTGGAAGACGCTCCCTTTGCCCGCGGTGTCCCCCATCCCGCCGGGGCCGGAGCGGGTCCCCGGGCAGGTGGGCGCTCACCTGATGAGGTTCTGCAGGCCCTGCTTGCTGGAGTTGCGCCGGAGGATCGCGCTGGTCATGGTGGGTCCCGCTGCCGCCCCCTCCCCAGCCGGCGCCGCGGGAGCCGCCCGGCACTGCGCGCTCCGCGGCCCCCTCGCCGCCTCCAGGAAGTTCTGCAGCTGGTTTCCTTTTGTTTCTGCTCGCCCCCCCTGCTCCACACCCCCGGCTTGTCTCCTCCACCTCTCTACCTCCTCCTCCTCCTCCCCCTCGGCCTCGTGGAAGCGCCACGGGAGAATCTCCGGGGGCGCAGCCCCGCAGCACAAAGCCCGGCGCTCCCCGCTCCCCTGCCAGGGGGATTCTCCCCTGCCTCTAACTCTGCTCTCCCTCCTTCATCTTCTCCAGCCCCCTCCTCTCCCCCGCCCTTTTTTCTTTTCTTTTTTTTTTTTTTCCCCCTTCTGTTTTTTCGCACCTTTACCACTGTTTTTCTGATTACACAAAGCACCTAGGGAGCAGACATCCAGGTTGGCAACTTGCACTCGACGGGCTGTAAATCACTCCTGCTCCATTCACAGCAGAAGTCTTGCGTGAAGGTCTCGCCTCCAAACAGTCCCTGCACGTCCGAAGGTGAGCCAAGAGTCAGATTAACATGAAAGGGGCTTAGCACTGGGAAATGCCGCACCGGAGGAAAACGTCCTCCTGGGATGGAGATAGCAGCAAGATTCTGGGGGAAGCCGCAGAGCTGCAGCCTCAGGCAGGCTACACCCTGCCTCTGCTCTCAAACATTGCCCCCCACCAAGTCACCGAGTCACCAAGTCACCCGTGCCTCAGTTTTCCCAGTCATCAAATCCAGCAAGACGCAAAAAATTCGGCTAAATCTGGCTTGCGTCCATGAAACATTGATATTTCAGGAGATAAAAGATGTGCAAGAGTGTTTGATGAAGGGCTAAGATTGTCACCTGCTAAAACAAAATGCCCATCTGTCACACATTCAGATGGTTGTTCTTCATGCTGCCTCCCCATGGGAGTAGACTTGGGAGGAAAAAACAGAAGAGTCTTTCTGCCTAAACTGCATCTCCTGATCCATGTGTGCCTTTTGGGTGAAAAGAGAACCTCTACTATGCCAAACCAACAGGTGCCTGGACTTGTACCTAGCAAGTTCCAGCCCTGCCTTATACTTGCACATTGTGGTGCTCATGGCATGGCCTGCCCATGTTCCCCAAGGAAAGTGGGAATATTCCTCTGGCTGTCTGCAAAATGGGAGCAGTTATGATGGAACCACTCTGCTGAAACCCTCACCTGCCTTCTGCTTTCAGTCCCTCTCATCTCATTTACATGTTTCCTTTCCATCTCTTCTGCAGAAATGTTTCTTGACTCCTGGTAAGCTGAAATGGGGAAGTTGCCCATGAAATACACCAAGAAATCTCAATAAAAAAAGGAAGAACCTGCCCTCCCTTCCACTGTCTCTTCATTTCAAAACAGCTTGTTTTTTTTCCCCCTGCAGGTATTTACTAAGCATCACCTAAGTGATTATGAACAACAAAATCCACAAAGCGCAGACATTGATGCTGGCCTCACTCTGTGGGCTGCTCAGATGATATCACACTCCATATTTTTCTTTCTTAATTCAGTGAGAAGATGCAAGAGATCCACCACAAAAGATCTCTTGCTAAAAAAAAGCTTGTCCCAGCCCTGCAAGTGCTTGCAGGAGTAATTAGGTTTAAGCATGTGAGCATTCCTATTGACTTCACCACAGCTGGCCAGAGTTGAAATGAAGTGTGCACCTAAAGGGTTTTCATTTTGGAGAGAAACAGCCCAAACCTGCCACTGACTCCCATGGTCCGAGCCAGGCAAGGAGGAACTTGAAGGAGCCCTGGCAGGCAGAGATGTGGCTCAGCAGCCATGGGCCAGCCGCAACTGGGGCTTGAATGAAATCACTGCAAGCATTCTTCATTCAGAATGAAGGCAGAGATGCCAGACAATCCTCAGGGAGCCGAGGAGGGGCAAGGAGGAATGCACGGTCACCGGGAGAAGGCAGGAGCCTCCTGGGTGTAACAGCACACTGCGACCTATGGGAGGTGAAGGTCTCTGTGTAAATGGGCAGAGGGAAAGCTGCTAATTCCCCCAGCAAGAGAGCCTTGGCTCCACACTGGGTTTGACTCCCGGAGGATGCCAGCATGAGCTCCTTGTCTTGAGAGCACTTGGCAGACTTCCACCCCAGCTCCAGGACTGCCTGCCTCTCAGAGATGGGGCTTTCAGTGAACAAGGCTGACAGAAACCATGCTTGGATGATGAAATGCAGGACTGGGGAGAGGTCATGACATTAGCTCTTACTGGGCTAAGGTGCTAAGATAATTTGGAAACACCAGAAGTGAGGCAGTGAGGAAAGGGGTCCTTAACTGCAACAGGCAGCAGGCTGAGCTCTGTGTTGCTCCCAGGGAGAGAAATTCCTGGTACTGAACTCTGCCTGGAAAAATATTTCAAGGTGGCTGGGCCACTCGACCTCTGGAGAAGGCTTTCTGCCCTTCTCCTGGCTTTCATCTTTGAGAAAGATATTAAATATGACAAGAAAATTCATCCTTCCTCCAGCATCAGCAGGGTCCTGCAGGACCACGGGGGGAGGAGAGCAGGGCAGAACCCCCAGCTTGCAAGAAGGGGAATGGACAGAGTCACTCTCCCCATCTCTGTGGGGCAGGGAGCATTTAAACCCACTACTCGAAAGCACAAAGCACATGCCCACAGAGAAAGAGCAGTGCAGGAGAAATTCCACACCACTGCCTTGGGGTGCAGAGGCACCTTGGGCCCCCTCTCCTCTCCTCTCCTCTCCTGCCCCTCACTGCCACGTGCATCAGTGTGAGTCACACCATGTGTCCAGCAGCAGTAAGGTCAGCATCGGTCCCACAGCTGCTTGGATCCTTTCACAGAAACAACCCCCTGCTCCCACCAGGAAGTGGGTAGGAGTACAGTGGACACAGGAAGAAAAAAAAGAAAAAAGAATTAATTCATCTGTTTTTTTTTTTGGCACAATTTAAGCTAGGAGAACCACCATAAATCTCTGCAGCAAAACACCAGCCCCCTAGAGGAACTGGAGCAGCCAGGAGCACATTGTGTGGCACTGGAGTTCCCCAAAGCTCTTCCCAGCAGCAGGGAAGGCAGAGAAGGTGAAATGCTGTGAGAGAGAGTGGGTCTGCCTCCATCCCTGTGGGAAGGAGGGCTGGAGTCCCAGAGAGATAGGGCTGCACCAGTTCCCGTTAATTACACAATCCTTCTGCTATGTAGCACTGCTTGCAAAATCAGTTGAAGGCTCACACATGGTCAAGGGAAAGAAAAAAAAAAAGAAACAAAAATACCCTAGTCCTGCTAAATACAGCTCAAGCATTTCTCTCCAATACTGCTGGGATGTCAGCCACTGTCAGCACCAAAGCACAGTCACTGCAAGGGCCAGTCCTTTACAAGTGCCACCATCTGCCAGCATGGTTCCCAGAGGTCCATGCCTGCATGGCAGTGGTGGGATCCCACCCCAGAAGATGTTCTCACAGGGACAGCCTCACATCTTCAGCAAGGACTAGGAGCCCTATCTCAGACCCTGTGCCTTCACCAGCAGCCCCTAGGACAATGGAATAGATGGGGGATGGTCTCTGGTTTTCCTTTTAAATGATGCATCTTTCCCTTTGCCACTACCCCCACACCTCTCCCCCTGTCCTGACATCCCACCAGCCTCTCCTCACCAGGCACATGCATCCACCACCTTAAAACCAGCCTGGCAGGCATCAGCATTTGCCCAGATCCCCCCCAGGAGCCCCAGCTGAGGGGAAAGGGCACCCCACTGGTACCTCAGCTGCACAGATGGCGTGGTTTACATGTTGGCCTGCAGGGTAGGGCTTGCCCACCTCTCCTTCACCCTGAACTCCCACTTAACTCAGTCCACCTTACTCTGCCAGCACTCACTTTCAGGCAGCCAAATACAGAGACCAAGAGAGGCAAACAAGAGATAATCCTGAGGAGACAGCAGGCCCAGCAGCCAAAAGCAGCACATTGTCTCCTTCCCCCCAGAGCAGCTCTTTACAAGCACCACAGTGTGCTGCCAGGAGGGCAGGGTGCCCCAACTCTGCAATTAGCTCAGGGTGCAGGGCAAGGAGTCCAGCCCCAGTGGTGCTCCCCAGCAAGCCTTCCTCTGTCCTGGCATCAGTCAGGAGAGGATATTCCCTAGGCAATGCATGACCCCATGGGGGTTCAGGGAGGGGGTGCTGTAGGTGGGAGCCAACTCTGTTGGCTCAGAGTTGTTGCCAGGCCGATGTGCTCAGAGGAGCACCATGAAAAACATGTATAATTGTGGGTCTAAACAGCCAACAAACACTGTGTCATACTAAGTCTGAAATATTTGGCATGGGATCAGTGATGACCTTCTTCCTCTGATATCCAAAGAGGCAGAAATGAGAGGGAATCAGAAGCTGGATCTAGAAGGAGCATTCTTCTTCCTCTACCCCACTGCCACCTCTCGCCCTCACACAGAATGGAAAATGGGCACTCCCTGGGGAACCTAAGGGGTGTGTCCATAAACCTAAAATCCCTAGGTTCCATCATGGACTTTGCTTCATTTATCAGTGAGAGGGGAAGATGCAAGTTCACAAGAAAAGATGCTTTTGCCCCAGGGGTGATACACACAAGGACAAGGGATGGATTTAAAAAGCAGGGGAAGGAGAGAAGCATTACCAGGGCAGCCCAGCACAGTTAAAGGAGATCTGGGCTCCTGTTGCACCAAGGGCTGGGCAAACAGCAAGAGACCACCTGAGCCACTGCAGTGAGCCACCATCCAGGTTTCCCAGACCAGGGCCAAGGCCAAGAGACTGAGCCAAGGCCTGGAGGAGAGCAGCTGGTCCAGCATGTCGAGCCAGCACCATTACTGATACTGTGCACTGCTATCTATATAATATGTTAAATCAACAAAGCCATTGGGAAAGAGACAGGAAGACAAAACAATGGCTGCAGATAAGACACTCCCATCCCACACAGGAGGGTCATTACAGGACAAGAGGAGAGCTGTTGGCCCCGAGGAGGCAGGCTCCATCTCTTAGGGGTGCTTGTCTACCGCAAGGCCAAGAAGCAGGACAAAGGACTCCAGCCAGGATGGATAAGATACAGGCAGCTGCTGCCAAGAGGTTGTCTTCCCCCAGCTGACACTATAGGAAAAATCTTAAAAAGGCCTTTTTATAGCATCACATTGCTTCGTCATTGCTCACCAAGGTTTGGAGAGCTGCTGAATGAATTTGAATTTTGAATGTCTATTTAAAATAAATGGAGTGGTCTTCGCTTTGGCTAGGAGCATTAGATGCTCACTGCGCAGCTGAAGACACCTTCAGACACCTCCCAGGCTGGGTATAAGAGGTGCACTACCAGTAACAGAGGCACCACCTTCCTTCACCAGGTGGCACCTGTGTGACACGTTTGAGCAGCGCCCAAGGCCGTGCAGCACGGCTTGTGGATGGGCCTGTAGGTGAGCTCCACTGCACCACTGCAGCCCTGTGTCCAGCCATGCTGCTCAGCTGACCACACAGCTTTCAAGAAGTAAAATACAGCTTCTGCCCAATATAAACTTATTAGCTCATCTGCAGCTGGCTCCAGGCTCTGATGCAGCACCGTGTTGTGCAACACAAGCAGTTTTAGCAAACATTAATCTCCGCTTTACGCTGCTGGGCTGTCACTCCAGCTGGGGTCAGGGGACACTAAATGGATAAGAAGGAATTCCCAAGCACCATCAGACAGTTCCTGCATCCCTCCCTTCAAGGTGTTCCTTGTCCCACGGAAAGGCATCTAATATCAGCTTGCCCATATCCATCCATGCTTCCCTCGCTAAGCTGGGCAAAAGACAGGAGCTCTTTGGAAAGGGCTCCCAAATGCATCATCGTGTATCCAGAGAGCTTGAGGACACATGGCTCCATCAAGGGGGAATAGTCATTAATGCTCCAAAGTGAGGTTCAAAGAAAAGCTGAGAGGAGCCTTTCTGCACAAAGGGCAGCTAATGCTGTATGCAGGAAGATGGCAACTGGAATGCAGAAGCAGCAGAAGAGACAAATGCCATCCCCAGGAAGAGGTGCCACCAGAGCAGGGGTGCACAGCCTGTGTATCACAGAAGTCTGCCCCTCAAGACAGCTCAGCTTGGGCACAATGCTGCCAGCTCCTGGTATGGGGAGCTATGTGACAACTGCAAGGAGGCACTTATTTCAAAAGGAAATTATTATTGTCATCAATTTTACTGGGAGAGAACTCTGCCCCTCCTAAATAGCTGGCAGCCGTGCTTGTTTGGGGTCTGTCAATAATTCAGAATTTGTCAATGCTAATGGCTCCAAAGCAAGCTTGCACTGGAAAGGAAACTGCTTCTGCAGCAGAAAAGCACAAGCATTCACAAGCACAGAAGAAGAGATCATATTTTCCAAGCTATCTGGCAAGGACTAGATAAAAGGCACTGCACAAACTGTCTAGTCAGCTGCAGTAAGCAACAGATACCTAGAGCTGGGAGAGAGGCTTCCTTGGTAATGCAGAATGAATCCCTAACAAACAAAAAAAAAAAAAATAAATCTGGCTTCAAAATGAGCATGTAAGCAAAAGAACCAAAGAGCCCCAGCTGACGCAAACTGGCAGAGCTTTCTCCATGGCAGGCAGAGGGATAGTGCTGACATACACTGGCAAAAGCATTTGGGCCTACATGTCAGTGCAATAGCAGGAGAAATCCAAATGAACCAAGCTCCAGCTAATCTGAGTCTTGCACTTCTCAGATCAATTGTTTGCAGATTGCCCCATATTTTCAGACCACTGGATGGAAGTCACCAATTAAGCCCATGGAAGCCCACTGACTGCCATTCCCATTCATTAATAAATCCAGCTGGGTTTGCTGCTGCATCTTCCCCTTTATCCATGTATTTCTTGGGCAGTTACCAGATGCACCAGGCTGCTGGGCACCACCACTGCTCATGTGAGACGGGCTGAACCCAAGTAGCTTCTGGGTTTGACACTCCCACGTGTGACTGAATATGGAGCTCTGCTGCCAGCCCCAGCAGCCCATCCCAGGAGGAACACGCTTAAAATAGCAAATAACAGAAGGTATTTTGTCCTGCCTTGCTGCCAGTTCTCCTGCAGGGGATGGGGGCTGCAGGAGCGGAGCCCCCAGAAAGGCACTGGAGACCTGCCCGTGAGAAAGACAACTCTGAGTGCCAAAACCTGGGATTAAGACACTTCAAAGGCTGCCTCACACATCTGGTGTGTGTTAGGATGGATGCACTGGCAAGGAAAACATCCATGGGCTCCAAGTGGGGCTGGTTAACCCACTCATGACTGAGCCTCTGTGGAACATGGGGACAGGCTGAGGACTGTGAGACACCCGGCCCCGCCTCAGGAGAACTGGGCTCAAGTCTCACTAGTGGCCTGCGCTTCCTAGCTGATTCTGGGAAATCAGGGAATAATGATTCAGGTGCCTGAACACAGGTGTCAAGTGTGGGGTGCCTTGGGTTGCCTAAGACAGCTGCCAAGGCCTGGCAGATGTCACACACAGGTCCAGTAGGAAACCACCTCTTCTGGGTACCAAACCCACAGTGGGCAAGTTCTACAGCCAGGGCATCCCTTCCCCTTCCTGAACATCTCAGCCTCAGCTGTCTGGCCTTGCAGTAGAGATAACCTGTCCTCTGTCCCTGAGGCAGTAGCCACAGAACACCCACCAGGGTGACACCCTGACCTTGGCTGGGCACTGTGGGTGTTCCTCTAGCACTGATCATACCAAATTCATGTCTTGCAGGACAGATGCTTTCCCAGAGTGTGCAGCACCTCCTAGGACATGTTTTTGACCGATACCAGATGGCCATGATCCAGAGCACAACCTGGGTAGAGAGGCCTGAGCCCCTATCACACTCTGTGTCTTCCTTTCATTGATGTGCATCCCCAAGGCTTCTCCTCATGAAAGGCTTTAGAACAGAACCACACCATGAAGATCCATTCCCCGTGCACTTGGTTTCAAAGGATGCCAAAGCACCCCCTCAGTAATCCCAAAGACAGCCTGATCAGGAGTTTATTGGACTCAGAAGAGGAACTGCAGCTACAGGAGGTCCAGGCTGGGGGAGCAGAGCCCTCCCTCAGCTGTTCCAGGTGAGCAGGCACTGTCCCTCCCAGGCAGGTGTGCCAAGCTGGACTGTGCCAGGAGGGCAGCATGGGGAGGATGCAGTGAGAGCCCCAAATCCTTGTGGTGTTCCCTCTGAGCCCCCGAGCGCCACAGCAGGTTTGCAGTCCCTCACAGCCAGATTACACTCTCAGGAGCCTGGTGGTCATGCCAATGCCTCCTGGAGCCTGAGCAACAACTTTGTTTGGATCAGGATTCCCACTCCCCTCAAAGAAAAAGCTGTTCCCAACAAAAACAGGACACTGAGGAGGTCTTGGAGCACCTCCTGGCCAGGTGCTCTGTCCAGATGTGAGTCAGTGGCAGCAGCCAGGCTGGATGAGTGCCTAGCTGGGAGCAAGCCCAGCTCTGAAGAGAGCACCAGGGCAGCAAGGAATCAGCTCAGCCCCCAGGCAGACCCCACAGTTGGGCATGTGGGTCACAGGGTGACAGATGCAAAGGGGGATGCAGGCAGAGCATCAGTCAGGGCTGGATTAGCAAGGTCAGTGAAGGTCAGAGCAGAGGGGCCCAGGATCCCCAGGGCATACCAAGGTTAAGCACTTCCCTGCTGCACAGCCAGCCCTTCCAGTTATCACAGCGTTTTCAGATTTGGGGAAAAGCCCTAAACTCTCTGAAGTAAGTTCACCTTACAAAATCCAGGGGCAAGGGATTCCCACCAGCTTCAGAGCCAGACTTCACACCAAGAGTTTTTAAAAAGCCAGCCTTTCAGCCAGCAGAGAGTGTTCTGTGTTTTAAAAAGAAAAGTGCAATTCAAATGAAGGCTGCTGGGCAATCCCCTGCTTTAACACACACTCTTCCAAACCCATAGCTTTACATAGCAAAATAAGCCTGGAGGCAAGGCGAGGCAAGCCGGGCTTAATTTATTTTTTTTTCCTCAAGGAGAAAAGGACAGTGAAGGCACCTGATACCTCCTATAATTAGAGACAGTTCTTTATCCCTAATGCCACTGCCAGACCACCTATATCCAATTTGGAAACCAGAAGTACAACCCAGCTTCATTAAATAATCCATCTGGTCCTCCCCTGCTAATTTCCCTACTATTTTTCCACTTTAATGAGCCCAGCTGGGTCAAACTGTGACCAGTTACTCCTGAGCAGGGATCAGCCATCCCTCCAATCTACCCCCAAGGAATCTGGTGCACAGAGGGGTCCAAAAACTCTCCAAGTATCAGTTTTCCCAAACAACCTCCTTCCAACCATGGGTATACTTAGCAACAGCAGTCACTTCAGCAAAGACCCTTGAGACTCCTCCAAGGATCTGGAGAATTCAAGACAGCTGGGGATGGACGTGGCAAGGAAAAGCCTGGGGCTGGCTGGCACAGCAGAGCCTCTCCCCAGGCAGTGACCATACATGGGCTGCTGCCCTGCAGCTCACGGGGAGGGAAGCCCCAGGAGGACAGAGACGGGGAATTTGGGAAAAGCCAAATCCAGTCTGCCTCCCAGGTGCAGATATCCTGCAGAGCACAGCCCAAGGGACGTGTCTGGCCATGGGTGCAGGAGCTGAGGGCAGGAGTTACCTGAAGCCTCCAGAGCTTTACAGAGCGCTCTGAGTAACAGACCCTGTGCATACTGGGCTCCCAACTCCGCCCCATCAAGGCAGGACAACCCAAGAAGTCACCTCTCCAGAGCTCCCCCCAGCTTCTCGCTTATTTGGGAAGGCTCACACCACAGCAGTTCCCCATACAGCAATTCCAGTTCATGGAAGAGAGCATAACACCAGTCTGGTTTAAGCAGAACTTTGCCAGTATGTCCCAATTTGTATGAGGAAACAGAGTAGGCTGTGTTCAAATTAATATTTCTAGGGCATTTTCTAATGCATGCTCTTATATACACTGGGCACAGTTAAATAGACAAGGTTCATTGTCTATGGAAACACAGAACCAATATTTTTCTCCTGACATCTCCCACTGTGCATTACACCCAGGAGCCTTGGGATTTACTTTCCTGGCAGCTCCATCACAAGATTGGTTGCTCTGACATCCATCATGCTTTAGGCTGTCCTTAGAGCTTTGTCCTGCCTCCATCCATCCATGGGTCAGCCTGAAAAGAGCTTTTTCATCAAGGAGGGGAGATCAGGGCGATAAGCTAGCCACAGGGTGAGAAAAGGTAGACCCAAACAGCAAATAACCACTTCCTTCCTCCATTTTGGGAGTGGAAATCACCAGAGTCTAGCAAGCGTTTAAACAGTAGAAGGAAAAGCAAGAGAAGTTTAGAGGTGCACATGAAACTATTATACAAATTGTAAGGGAAAGTGATTCTTCATATTTTTGAAACAAAGAGGAACTCATTTCTGCTCACTATTTTTGCCATCAATTTTCATAATTCATTAAGATTCTAAAACACGGCTAGAGAGGAAAGGATGTGCCACCCTGCTGTCAGTGTTCACACTCTTTTTAAACAAGGCTGTAAGGGTCTGCGTGCTGCAGAACAGACTCCTCCAAACAGCCTTTTATTTAGCTGAAACTCCAGCAGGAAACAGAAAAGGGAACAAGCTGGCCCAGCCCCACCAGCAGACCCCTGTGGTGGCCCTGCATGCACCAGAGTACCTGCACTCCCTGCAGCAAGAGGGGAGCAGGAAGGTTTGCTTGTCTTGGGCCACACACAGCACCTGCTCCTTGCTGCTGCAAGGTGAGCTGAGCCTGCAGCACAGGCACAGCCGGGCAGGAACAATGCTGGGAATCACATCCATCCCGCCACTGAGGAAACCCCTGCGCTCCCCCAGCAGCCAAGGCTTCCCCTTTGTTTCAGCAGCAAGTCATGTACAGAGGCTTCCAGCACCTTTTGAAGCTTCCAGTCAAATCTTCAGCCCAGGCTAATTGCTGTCAGGTGTCAGCCGAAGCACTTACTGCAGCCACTGATGACAGGAGATGACACACCTTTCTCCTCTCATTGTCACTCAAGGGGTTTTTTTCCCATCAACATTAGCTGTGCCAGCTCTCAGAAGCCTTGGGGAGAAATGCTAATGTGAGCTTTGAAGCTGGAGGTGAAAAATCAGGCAACCTCCTAAGCTCCCTGGATGCTCAGCCTGAATCCAGTCCAAATCTGAGCACTTCTGGGTGATGCACTTTGGCCAAGCTTATCTATCTGCAGATGTGGTCTTCTTTCAGCCCTCATGGAAAGCTGTCTGTACTCCAGTGAAGAGACCCCAAATTTTACAGTCTCTGCTGATAAAGCAATAAAGCAAAGCAGAGGCACAGGGAGATATTTAATTTTACAGCAGCCAGCCTGAAACTTTGCCAGGTTAATTCGGCTGGAGATGTAGGGGATGCAGAAAGAAATCAGATGTGCCCAGCAAGGAGAGAAGGCAGCTGATCTCCACATTAGAGAGGTCTTAGAGATGGGGCTGATTTCAGCAGCAGAGCAGCTCCAGGTCATCAGACCTCTCACTTGAGCTTTCCTGCTTCTGGAGCTGGGGGGTCCCCACTCAATCAACCCCTTCCCAAGGGCTCTGAAGTTCAAAGGGGATGAGACCTGTAGGAAATCTAAGTCTCATCCTAGCTGGAGAAGCTTGTCAAAAGCCTGATGGAACATCTGACCCATTCCAGCCTCATGGGTCATCGTTCTGGCGGCACATCCTCCTTTCCCTCCCTGCCCCCCCAGCTTCCCAGTATCCTGGGACTGGGAGGCAGCTGTGGTGTCCCCAAGCCTCACCTCTCGTTCTCCTCAGGGGATTCATCTCCCACTTGGCTCACTCCTTCTGCACCCTCCTGGCACCCCTCCGAGTCTGACATCTTCTCCCCTGGTTGGCACAGCAGCCCCACAGACAGCTCCAGCACCAGGGTGCTGCCACTGTTTCGCTTTTCCTGTGCTCAGCAGAAGTGAGCTGTGCCGGAAACTTCATGGGCTGAGGGTTTGGGGGGATGGGAGAGGGCAGAAGGAAGGTGAATTTGGGGCTTTGTTTTGTTCTCTTTTAAAAAACCACTGAGACTGATTTAAGATTTTACTTGTCGGCAGCTAAAAATTTGGAAGTCCTGGGCTAACCCAAAAGAAAAGTGGGCAGAATGGACATCCCCAGCATGGCAGGGAAAGGAGTGACCCACTGTCCCCCCCAGCTCCCCATGCCACTTTGGTGACAACCATCATCTCTAAACCACAGCACCCTACCCTGTACCAGTCCCAGGGTGCTGCTGCAGGTGCTGCCAAGGTTCTCCTGACTTTGCACCTCTCAAATCCCACCAGAGCCAAAGGGTCTGCTTCTGCCCTGCGGATGCCACCCCTCTCCCCCCCTTTTCAGCTCTTCTCACAGCTTCCTGCTGATGCCATCATGGGCTGAGGTTCTGCAACACCTCCTGGGGTGTCTCTTTGTCTCTTCACCACTGGGGAAGGGCATGAGCATCTGCAGCTTTGGATAGGGACCAACAGCAGAGAGGTCCCCCACGTCCTCAGCACAGCCCCTGCCAAAGCCTCCCCATCCCACCAGGACTGCCACAGTGAGGCAGTCCCTGCTGGCACCATGGCATGAGTCAGGGTCTGGCCACCCAGGCAGGCAACACCCACCTCTCCCACTAAAGCTTTATTTACATCACTGCTGCCATGATGCAGCTCTTCGCAAAATAGAGAGAAATGGCACCCAGTCAGTGCCCCTGAGCCCAGCAGGGCAGTGGAGACAGCAGGGAGAGGAGGACAGCTGTGGAGACACAGGTGCTTAGGACTCGCCAGCCTCAAACATCTTCTTTCTGCCCTCCATGCCAGACTTCTCCTCGATGTTCTTCCTCCAGTCACCGACATCACGCAGATCCTTCTCCTGGGGGAGGGATGGTTGCATAGGTGTGAGTGGTGCCATGGTAAGAACCCACCCAGCCCCACACCAGCCCACCCATGGAAACCCCCATGTCAGCTAGAGGAGCCCAGTTCCACCCATGCTACACATCTTTTTGAGCTGCACCCTCCTGTTTCAACATCACGGGTGCCAGAGAGGGAAACACTGAGCAGGAAGAAGAACATTATGGAGAAAGAGTCATTCTCAACCCTGTCTATCTTACAGGGAGGGGTGAGTCCTGAAGGGTGGGGGCAACTCCTGCTAGGGAAAAAAGGGAGAGGGAAGGATACCTTCTCAGTGTCCTCCTTCTTCACTTGCTTCAGGTTGGCTCGGAGGTCCATGCAGACCTTGTGCTTGGAGCCCAGCAGGGCGCGCAGCATGGCGTCAGCCGACATGCGCACCCTGCGCAGCGGCGGCCGCTTGAACTTGCCACGCAGGTCAAAGAGTTTCTGGCTCAAGTCTTCCAGCTGGGGGGGATGAAATATGGGGGGGTAGAGAGAGAGAGAGAGGCATGGGTTTAAAGAGATGGACCCAAGCAGCGCAGGGAGGCATGAGGAATGGGCGGCAGACTGCCCTCAAGGATGGCTCCAGAGGAAACTCACCTCCTTTGTAGTCTTCTGTAGCTTCACCTCTGTGTCATACCTCTCCTCATCCACTGACTCTATCTTGGCATGAAGCTTTTTGCACAGCTCCTGGGAGGAAAGCAAAGAGGGATGTTGACTGCTAGGACCCACACATGATTCCTCTCTCCTGACCGCTCTGGCTCTGAAAGCCCTCAGTCCAGAAGACTAGATGGGATTGAGGTGAAGAGGGGCTTGTCAGCCAGCTCCTAATCTCCATGCTACTGCACACAAATGCTGTCTCAACAAATCATTTAAAACACATCTTTCCTGCCAGCCAGACCCCTTTTGTTTGCAGAGATACCCCACCTGCCTCTCCAGCCAGCTGCATGTTCATCTGGCTCCAGGGTAACACAGGGTAAGGAGAGGATCAAGATGGGAAGGCCAGTCTAGATCCACCAGGCCGACTGATGGAGTCAATTCTTTTCTGCTCCAGCACTGAAAGGGTTAAAGAAGCCTGTACCTGAAGTTCCTGCATGGATCCTGGGAGTGACAGAGGAGGGCAATGTTCTGCCAGGTAGTTTTGCTTCTCCACTTCTTTAGCAGCTTGTTCCTTTTCTATTTCAGTGACAGCAAGCTGGAGCATAGCACTCTGGAAGGCAGCAGGAGAAGCGTCAGTACAGGGTGGAAGCAAGGAAGGAGGATAGGGGGGTCATCAGGGGAGTGGGAGTCCTGATGGAGAGGGGAGTTCCCCTAAATACCACCATTTCCAAGAAAGGGACAAGGGAGAGAGACCCGGTAAGGAGTGGGGTGGGAGGCCCCTATGCTGTGCATCGTGGCCTCTTCTAGCAGGGAGAGTGCTGAGAGCTGCTGGCTTGGGATGGGAGGTGGGAAGGTTGGGCACACATCCCACAGCCACAGCAGCGTCACCCACGTACCTTCAGGTGCTGCCGCCGGGCAGTGGCTGCCCTCCTCTTTTTCTGCAAGTGGAAGAAAAGACAAAAGAAGGTTATCAGATGCCCATTCCCCTTTCCATTGCCCTTCCCCATGCAATGCCACACTCCACCAAGGACCTGCAGCCCTGCCAGGGAGATGGCTCCATCTTGACACACAGTTTGTCCCCAAACCAGCAGCGCTCAAGGAAGAGGCTCCCTGCTGAACCCAGCTTTGCCAACCTCAGGTAGCTAAAACCCACAAAGTCCCAGAGAAAGAGATAACAAGGGTGATGAAGTTGAAAATATATGTATAAAATATGGCTTCCAACTTGGCTTCTTGGGACTTTTAGCCTTTTCTCTAATTTCCTCTTCACTCAGATGTGTTTTACTTTGTGCTCAAGCTAATGACCCCCATGTCTCTGGGCACTCAGGAGCTGTGGGATGTGTTTCTGAGCAGTCCAGGGCACGTGTCCTTCTGACACTCTGGTGACAAGGACAGCCAGGCAGATGAAAACATGAAGGCTGTGTAATTTCTTGGAGCTGGAAAGACCAAGAGATGCTGAAGCAGGGGTTCATCACAGCTGGAGGGCAGACCTGACCACAGGCTGCCCTTCTGTCCTTGCCATGCTGGACCAGCAGCCACAGGACTCCCATTTACAAAAAACCCACAACTTCTGCATTTCAGCTGTTTCTTGAGCATTTCACCCAGAAGACAGGGCATGGCTGAGGGGGGCTGGCCCAGGGGGAACACATCTGATATGCTGAGGGGCGGGGAGTAGAAAGCAGCACTTGGGTGTGGTTCTGTGCTGCAGCGAGGAGGATGTGGATAAGGATGTGCAGAGTGAAATGTAACAAAACCTGACATGTCTCACATATGTAAATGGTGCCAAGGCCCTCCTGACAGGGCTGGAGGGCTCTGCAGAAAAAAGACACCCAGCTCAGAGATGCAGCACACTAACCATCAGATAATCAGATCCCTTGAGGACTGTCAGTCCAGGGCTTATTCTCCATCTGAAAACTGGTACCTTAGCAAAGAGTGCCCTCCCAGCCTCTTCTGGGAGGTCTGGGTTTGATGGGGAGTAAAAGAACATGTTGGATATCAGCACCATTTTGTGGCATTTCTGTGTCCCTGACATCCTCTTTTCTCTCAGTGAGAACAAGCTGGAGCTTGTGGTGTGGTGTTGCAGACATATGGGGAGATGCCAAGCAGAAATGAAGGATGGAGCAATTTGCTAAGAGGAAATGTGGAGTGACAAAGCCACAAACAATCCTCCCACACCTTCCCCTGCATTTCTCTAGACACCCTCAGCCCCACCTGGCTTTGCCAGAAGCCAGGGAAAACTTGCTAAGAATGAAGCTTCCACCCTGCTCAAACTCTCCAGGATCCAGGTCTCCTTGGATTGCCTTTGAGAAGGGATTTGTCAGTGCTCAGTGGGTAGAAAATGAAGGGCTAGATGTGGGGAAGGATGAGAGGATGCCAGGCCAAGGGCGGGATGGTGGATGGATGATGGAGGAGAGGCGGCTCTGGACCACTGCCTTCCCAGCACCATCTCGTGGCCGGCTGGGGAAGCAGGAGTGGAGGGAAAAAAGCATCTAGAACTCCAGGCCAGGGGACAAAAAAAAAAACGTCTTTCAAAAGGGATTTTTCTTCTCCTTCAGGTGTTTACCAGGAGGAGTCAGCAAGAAAATAACCATGAGCCTTTCTTCCCACACACACACTCAGCAGCTGATTTTCCTGCAGAGGAACGGTGAAGCCAGGACTGCTGCCATAAGCATTGCTAAAGGAAAACCCCAGCAAAACACACTTACCTCTTCACTGTTCAGGAAAAGCAGATGGCCAAGGAAAGGAAGGAAGAGAAAGGGGAAAGAGGAAAAAAAGGCAGTTAGTTAGCATCCTAACTGGAAACAAGCAGAAGAATCTTAACAAGCATAGAAGTTGGTGGTTGAACAAAAGTTTTTAAATGGCAACAGTGTATTAGAGATAGAAAAATGGGAACTTACTCAGACATCTTGGTTTAGATGGTTGTGAGCCTGAAATGAAAACCAAGAGGAAAAGTTAACAACTATTCATGCTTCTGGTCACTTTTTTTGCGGGTTTCAAGACCACTTTCTTTTGTGGGTTTAAAGACAAACAAGACTCCTCTAGAAAACAAAAAGAGGAACAGGTCTGTTCTTATTTCCCAACTTCACCAATTTTTCATCATATAGGGAACTAGGCTGCAGTTTGTAGACGGAGGCAAACATCTCCTCATAGCAACACAAACCACAGCATCAAGGGACTTCTGGAAAAGACCAAATGGGGTTGAGCCAGAAAAACAGAGATTTGTGACAGTGATTCCTGCAGGTATGTTTCTTGTCTGACGGCCACGAAACCATTTTATTCAATGAGGGAAGAAAAGGCAAAAACTATTTTCAGTTCGCCACTTTACTTTGCCATTCGACCTTACTTCACTTCATAAACAAGAAATATCCCAAAGCCTGCAAAGGGCTGGCAATGACCCCAGGTGACAAGGAAGGACTTCAGAGGATGCTGCTGCCAATGTGTGCACTCATTCTGTGGGACAGGGGAGCCTGTTGCAGTAACCTCAGCACAGCTGGAAGTTGTGTTGAGTTGATACAAGCACAAAAAGAATCCCCAGGCAATCCCTTGCATTTGTTTTAAGTAGAAATTTTACACATACAACAGAGTGTAATAGGGAAAAGATGGAAAAGCACCTTTGGTTTGCTATAAATTATTTCCAAATACATGGAATGTTAGTCTTTTATCAGAGCAATATCTACTAAGCCTGTCCTTTGCAGAGCAGACAAGGCCCCCAAACGCAGCCTGGGAGGCTCTGTCAGGAGGGGAAGTGTTAATGGGGGCTCATGCCCGAGGCAGGAGGCACAGCTTGCAGGGCCAAGGAAACTTTATCCTGGAAAATGTGCGGGCCCATCACATTACTTCAGAGAGGAGGGGGGGGGGAAGTGCTTCTAAAAATGGCCAGGGAGCTGCAGAAGGAGCTGCAGCTGTCTCCTGGGACGGCCGCCGTGCCGCGGTGCCAGCCCCGTGACTCGGGAGGCGGCGGCGATGCGGGGCGGCCGCCGCAGGTGGCGGGGCTGCGGCCGGGGCGGCCCAGGAACGCGGGCTGTGCTCGCTGGCACCATCCCTGCCTGCCCCGCACACACAGGAACGCGGGCTGGGCTCGCTGGCACCATCCCTGCCTGCCCCGCACACACAGGAACGCGGGCTGTGCTCGCTGGCACCATCCCTGCCTGCCCCGCACACACAGGAACGCGGGCTGTGCTCGCTGGCACCCATCCCTGCCTGCCCCGCACACACAGGAACGCGGGCTGGGCTCGCTGGCACCCATCCCTGCCCCGCACACACAGGAACGCGGGCTGGGCTCGCTGGCACCATCCCTGCCTGTCCCGCACACACAGGAACGCGGGCTGTGCTCGCTGGCACCATCCCTGCCTGTCCCGCACACACAGGAACGCGGGCTGTGCTCGCTGGCACCATCCCTGCCTGCCCCGCACACACAGGAACGCGGGCTGTGCTCGCTGGCACCATCCCTGCCTGCCCCGCACACACAGGAACGCGGGCTGTGCTCGCTGGCACCATCCCTGCCTGCCCCGCACACACAGGAACGCGGGCTGTGCTCGCTGGCACCATCCCTGCCTGCCCCGCACACACAGGAACGCGGGCTGTGCTCGCTGGCACCCATCCCTGCCTGCCCCGCACACACAGGAACGCGGGCTGTGCTCGCTGGCACCATCCCTGCCTGCCCCGCACACACAGGAACGCGGGCTGGGCTCGCTGGCACCATCCCTGCCTGCCCCGCACACACAGGAACGCGGGCTGTGCTCGCTGGCACCATCCCTGCCTGCCCCGCACACACAGGAACGCGGGCTGTGCTCGCTGGCACCCATCCCTGCCTGCCCCGCACACACAGGAACGCGGGCTGGGCTCGCTGGCACCCATCCCTGCCCCGCACACACAGGAACGCGGGCTGGGCTCGCTGGCACCATCCCTGCCTGTCCCGCACACACAGGAACGCGGGCTGTGCTCGCTGGCACCATCCCTGCCTGTCCCGCACACACAGGAACGCGGGCTGTGCTCGCTGGCACCATCCCTGCCTGCCCCGCACACACAGGAACGCGGGCTGTGCTCGCTGGCACCATCCCTGCCTGCCCCGCACACACAGGAACGCGGGCTGTGCTCGCTGGCACCATCCCTGCCTGTCCCGCACACACAGGAACGCGGGCTGTGCTCGCTGGCACCATCCCTGCCTGCCCCGCACACACAGGAACGCGGGCTGTGCTCGCTGGCACCCATCCCTGCCTGTCCCGCACACACAGGAACGCGGGCTGTGCTCGCTGGCACCATCCCTGCCTGCCCCGCACACACAGGAACGCGGGCTGGGCTCGCTAACACCCATCCCTGCCTGCCCCGCACACACAGGAACGCGGGCTGGGCTCGCTGGCCCCATCCCTGCCTGCCCCGCACACACAGGAACGCGGGCTGTGCTCGCTAACACCCATCCCTGCCCCGCACACGCTGCCCGCGACGTGGGCTTCGAATCACCGGCTCTGCGGGGGGGACACCATGAATTTGGATGTGGGTGCCTATCCGAGGGTGTTTTTGGGCAGGAAGGCACTGCAAGGGCCGGGTAGGGAGCTGGAGGAAGGGGTGTGAGTAGCGAGCATAGCCGAGTCACCCCAGGCAAGGATCCCGAATCCTATGGCCCCGCGGAGGTCAGCGTTAGGCACCACTTGCCCTCGCCAATCAAGCTGAGAGCACCGGCCAAGGCAGGGGAAAGCATGAAATCCGAAAGAGAAAAGCTCACTGGAAGAGACAGAGCAAAACTTTCCAATGCACAGACCCTCTCCAGTAAGCAAAGGATGGAGAAAATGTTACTCGCACCCCTGTTTCTCCCAGCAGGCCACCCCCATCTGGTATTTATCTCCTTAATGCTCAGGTAAGTAAATCTGCTCCCCATCACTCCCTAAGAGCAAGCTGGGTCGTTAGGAGAGATGCAAAAAGGCTCACCCAAGTCTGGAGAAAATCAGAGTCGTGCTGGCTGGACGGGATGGACAGACGAGCCGCAGGCAGCTGGCTGAGTAAGGAGGTATAAAAGGGCTTCTCGGGTGGCTCAGCAGAAAATCCACCTTCTCTTTAAGGGCATGGAGACCTTCTCAGACCAATGATGTGCAAGAGTCTGCTGTGCACCTCCCTTGGCTGGGGCAGGCCAGGCCGGCAGGAGAACAGGAGAGGGCAGCCCCCAGGGAAGGAGGGGTGGGGAGGAGGAGGACAGCATCTTCCACCCGTGGGATCCAGAGGAGTTGGGGAGGTGTTTTTCCTCAGAAGTGCCAAGTAGGGAGCCTTCCTCTCCCTTCTCCTGCCACCAACCAGTCAAAATAGATATGGCTTCAAATCTGTGGGGTGCCCAGGCTCCCTGCACACAGCCATCCATCTGCACGGCCTCTAATTAAAATTTCCCCTTGGATACACAGAGTGGCTTATCCATGGACAAGGGCATGACTCGATTTGCCTTCAAGGGCTTGGGAGCAATTCTGCCCTTCAGGAAGGGAGGAAAGAGCTTGTACCCCAAATATCCACTGCTGACAGCATAGGCAAGAGCAATCCCTTAATAAGCCATTCAGCACTAGCATGGTTTTTTAACCTCAATTATTTCCCTCACACAGTAAATACTTGTAGCTCTTCCCTGTGTGAAATATTTCAACACAACTCGGTTGTTTTGTTTTTTGGTTTTTTTTAAACAAGCTGTGGATCTGCTGCAAGCAGCCTCAAGCCTCAAATCCAGCCGGGGGCTGGGCAAAGGCAGCAAGGTATGGGGGAGCAGCCCCATGCTGACAGCAAGAAGGGTAATCCCCTCTGTGGGATGACCCAGACCCATATCTCCATGGATCTGAAGGAGAAGCAGGTGGAAACATGGCTGGAAATATTCCTCAGCCCTTGTCACAGCATATGTAGAGCGTGTGTGTAGGGGATCCCATGGAGACAGGGACCCAAACAGCTCCTGCTCTCCTCCCCCAGGCCAGGCGCTCCCTCCTCTTCCAGCCGGGGCTTTTTAGGCTGATTCAGACATGGCCCTGACAGTATTTTGCAGGTGCTTCCCAGACATTATATAGATAGTGTCAAATCCCTTGCTGCAGGCTTCCTGTTCCACCATGCTCAGCACCACACAAGCAGCGCTGCAGGTGCTGCTGAAGGACGAGCAAGTCCTTGGTATGGGGCTGGTGTCTCTCAGGGGTTTACCTGGTAGCAGGTGGAGGATGGGGAAACCCCTGGTGTGGGAAAGGCTGGGTCTGCTTGGACCCACCTATCCCACTTGGGAAATGTCCCTTTGAAATGCTGCAGCTACACATTCTGGCCTCTGCTGGCCCATCAGTCCTCCAGAGAGCCACTCAGCTCTTGGTGGAGGAATCAAAACTGGGGGAGTTCTCCATTCAAAATTCCCCACAGGCAGGGAGTTTCCTTCAGCTCTGTGAGAGGAAAGCATCCTGGACCTCCTGGAGTCCAGGCATGCAGCACAGCAAAAGAGATTTGCTCAGAATTTCAAGGGTGTGGTTATCACCTTGTGACAGGAAAGTGTTGGCCTGATATAGTGGAAGAATGAAGTTCAAAGAAAGAAGTCTCATGACCAAAATGCTGGCCAACAGGAGTGTTTGCAGGATATAGGAGAAGTGGAGGGTGAGGTGTGGTAAGATCATGAGCAGAAGGTCGAGTCTCCAAGCCTGCAGAAGGCTTTCCATGGAGCTGCCTTGCACAGGGGTTAAGCTGTAAGGCAGCTCTCCCAGAAAAAGAAAGAAGCAGCAGACTTAAATGGCATGAGGAAGAAACCCAGTAAGGAGAAGGAAGAACAGAAAAACAAATCTGTGTCAAAGTTAGAAGCCATGGTTAACTTAAGGAAAGATAGGATTTTCCAAAGGAATTATTTAAGTGTTTGAGTGATGAAAGAACAAGTTTCTTGCAGAAAAGCTCAATGAAGACATAAGGAAGCTCCAGGCACATCCTTCAAAAAGGTGTTTTGTGCCTGTGGTCACAGGAGTTTTCAGGGTGAAGGAAAGACGAGAATGTTGACTCCATGATCAGAAGGCTTGACTTATTATTTTATGATATATATATTACATTATAACTATACTAAAAAGAAATAGAAAGAGAAAGGTTCCTCAGACAGCTGAGCTAAGAATAGAAAAAGAAAGAATGTTCAACAAAGCAGCTCTCCCAGACTCTGTCCGAGAGAGCTCCGTCCTTGATTGGCCATTAATTATAAACATCCAAGACGGGCCAATCACAGGGGGACCTGTTGCATTCCACAGCAGCAGATAACCCTTGTTTACATCTTGTTGCTGAAACTTCTCAGCTTCAGCTGGAAAAATCCTAATGAAAGGATTTTAATGAAGAGATGTCTACGACAGTGTTTGGCTCTGGATATTAGGTATTAGTGAGGTGATTAGGCAGGGGCCAGGAATGGATGCACTGTTCATACTCGGGTACTTTCCTAGGGAGCATCTGACCTTGCTCCTTTCCTCATTTCCCTCCACCTGAGCTAGAGGAATGCACCATGGGTGTGGGCCACCATTCCCAGAGCACTTCCACCATTCTGGGAGGTCAGACAGAGGGAAGACCTGTCACACACAGGAGCTTCTGCACAATATTTTGGAGACTCAGGTGCAGCTTTTTTGGGCCAGGCTCCTCCACGGAATCACCACGTGTTGGAAGGATGAGGCTGATGAATCCATGCAAGCTGTTCCTCATGACATTCTCCTACACTTTACACCTTGCCTCCTCTTCAGCATCCCACAAGGATCAAGTGGAAAGGCACTATGACACCAGATGAATGCTATGCCTTATTTCCAAGGATGACACTGTTAGCAAAACACAAACATGCTACTCAGCACCAATGGTGATCACAGTAAAAGTTCAGGCAAGATCACTGGGGAAACCTTTATTTGACTGCCCTTTGCTTTCCCAAAATCCCCATTGCACCAAAGCAAAGCACATGGCTCCCATCCTGCCCAGGACATGCCCACTCCCCTGCAGTGTGTCCCTAAAAGAGCTCCCCATTTCTCTGCTTCTGCTGACACCAGCCCCCAGGAACTCTACCATCACTTTCACATCTTTGTGCCAGTGCTGTCCTACATCCCACAGCTACAGTCACCTCATTTGCCCAGGCAATGGGACTAAGGTTTTTGGCTGTTCCTGTACAGGGCAGCTGCCAACCAACACAGCCACCCTGTCCATGCTATCTTCCTTGACAGGGAGTGCTTCAGGCATATGATGTTGATGCCCTCTGGCTCCAAACCCACCAGCAGGTCCTGATGACACTCCTCATGTTCAGCAGATGCATCACAAATTCATAAGCTGACAGCCGCTTCATGCTGTGTTTGACCATCAACTACACAAGGATGCACACAGGACCCTGGAAGAAGCCATCCCAGCAGTGGATGAGGACACAATTCCCTTTTTCCAGTGAGACTTTGATGTCCCACAACCAGGGCTGCCCCATTCCATGACAGTGCCCATGGAGCAGAGCCCAGATGTCAGCCCTAAGGTGTGAGCAGAACCTCTCTGTGGCAGAGGTAGGGGATGGCAATCAGGCTGCCATTGCTGGCCAAGCAGCTCCTGTCAGGGAAGCTGTCCCTGCTGAAGCTGTCAGTGCTGTTCAGGCACAGCCCTGCCCACTGCTGATGTTCCCCAGGTGGATGCAGGCAGTTACCTGAGTGATGATGAGTCCTGTGAAGGGGCAACACACAGGTTTCTGAAAAGTGGGTTCCTTGGGATGCAGCTTTTTCTTGTTCCTCCTGAGGGATTTCTTGGAGCTGGCATGTGGTGCAGAGGGCTGAAATTATGAGGGCTCATAACAGCAGCAAAAAGAGGGACGAGTAAAAGGAGAGCTTGGCCTTGAAGGGGAGTCTGCTGGAGAAGGCAGGGGAGGAGCAGGGGTGGGACTGGATTAGGGACCCCCTGTTGTGGACTGCCCCTCTGCTCTCAGCCTGTTCCATCTGCCAAACAGTATTAAAAAAAAAGGACTGGTGAGACCACAAAAACTCATCTCTGCAGCTGCATGAGCAAGGAGACATGCAGACCAATCTTGCTGAAGCAGCCATTGCCTCCTGCTGAGGGTGCTAAGAAGAGTGACCAGGGTATCTTGCCACGTTGCATGACTATGAACACCACATCCCCACCCTTCTCTTCATTCACTTCACTTTTATACTCACTAACTTTGGACAAGTGCCTGTAGGAACAGAACAACTCCTTATGGACACACATAAGTACTCATACATGGCTGCTTTCGATATAAACACTGGCCTTAAAGAGAAACAAGGCATTTTAATGATCCCTTCCACTCCAAAGGGACACTCTTTGGTGTGGGCTTCCAGAAGAGTTTGCAGCTCACTGCAAGCTGGAGCCTGGAGGAAGGGCAGCATTTCAAAATGAAAACACAAAAGGGTGAAAAGAGGCTTCAGGGAGAGGGCAAAAACCAGGAAACTCCTCTGGATGAAGTCCCTCCCTTCTGACCATGGTAGCACACAGGGGCTTCAGTCTCCAGTGATGGAGAGTCTGTGTTTATAGCCAGGGTTAGGATCACTCAGTTCCCAGCATAGCCCTGGGCACAAACCTCACTCCTCGGAGGAGCTTTTCTCACTTCTGCCTTGGACTCTTCCACAGTGTGGCCCTTCCTCCATGACCCCAGGCTGTTGGCAGCCCCCTGGAAAGTGAACACCTCTGACAGGCACTGGTCCGTGCCCAGGCCTTCAGCATTTAATGTGTACAGGAGGTGATCCCGCTGGAATTTCCACCCAGCTTGCCCCTGGATAGTATTACCCAAGTGACCCAACACCTGATCACAATCCTTCATGTGTATGCACATCCTCAAAGCCTGGTTAAGACCAGAGTATGACCCAGAACGTGTCTGGAGAACGAGCTGAGACCTCTGTGTGCTCAAAGGAGTATGGCTGAAACATGTCTTTGCTCTCAAAAGGTCTTCCAGGCTCTCCGTGCCAAGACAAAGCAGCAGCAAGAACACGATGTTAGTTTAAAAAAAAAAAAGGCCACAGAGCTCAAGAAAACTGATAAATCACAAAGCCCTTCTCTCCCCAAGGTCAGCAATTGCTCTACAAACCAGTAGCCATGGAAGGAATGACTCTCCAGAATTTATCTATTCCAAGCACACTGGCTTTTTGTAAATGCTGTGTGACCCCAGACATCTCATTTTACAAAAATAACAGCTGTCAGCTGCAAAGACCCTTGGCAGCCTCACCTACCTGCACACTTTGAGAAAGCCTTGGAGAAGACAGCTGCAAGGAGATGGGCCTCTGGAAGCTCTTCTGGAGGTGCTTCTCATTCAGCTTTGGCAATGGAGGGGATGAGCTCAGAGTAGGAGAGGGCTGCACCAGGGAAACTCAACACCCAACCCCGCTGAGCATCTCTCAAGAACATCCCCAAAGCCAATTAATTCACAGAGTATCTGGGACATGAATGTTCTTTTATGAAGGCAGACCTGAGTTTAGCACATGTGCAGAAGTTGGGGGTGGTGTGGGATGACTGCATCCAAAGCAGAGAAACCTCAGCAGAGGCCTTTGCAGGTATGAACACATCCTTTGTCACATCCAGAGGGAACACCAAAGCCAAGTGTTTTAACTGGACTGTCTTCAGTGAAAACCTTCATGATTCAGGCTTCTATGTTTAAACTGCTCTGACTTGTATGTAAAAGTTAAGAGGAAAATGCTCTTTATCCAGGGCAAAACCAGATGCCAACTGGGCTAGTTTCCACGAGACAGGCATCTCTTTCATGGGCACTGGACTCTTCACTGGCTCTTCCACAGGGGCAGTGTTTCTTTTACTAAGTCAGCAATGACTGATTCACAACTCAAAGTGCCAGTTTCCCACAGAGAGCTTTTCAGGCTCAGACAAGGACATCTGCAATGCCCATGTTCATGAGCAGGGTGATGAAACACTCGTTTGCAAACCCACCATCTTCCCAGATGCTGCTCACAGAATGTAAAATACAACATGTTGTGTTTCTTGCAGGTCAAGGCCTCTTTTCACCTCAGTTAAACTCTTCTTCGTCACTGACTCTCTGTTTCTGCAACTGAGTGGCCATAAGTGCGTGCCTGGAGGGCTTTCATCACCACTCTGTGAAGTCAGCAAAGCTGGTTGAGAAATTCCCATCTTGTTGACATGCCACAAGTCATCACTGATGGGTACTCATTCACCCATTTGGAGCACCAAACTTTTTCAGGGAGCACTTTTTGCCCAGCAGCATGAAAGCTATGAAATCCTCATGCTGCTTCTCCTTTGGTTCCATCCTACCTAGACCTGAAATCTGGAGAAATGGGAAGTCTGTTTTTTCTAGGTCTGCCCACAAAGTTCAAAATTGGAACTTTGGGAAGCACCTCTGTGCATTCATTATTGTTCCTGTTTCTCAGACTGGACTGTCTGGGGCTTCTACCCCTCCTTTCCTGCCCATGCAGGGCAAGGTGCACTGAGATGTAAAGTGGTCCAAACAATATTTCTGTATCCAGAAGCAAAACAAGCCCAACTGGGAGCAGGAACACTCCCAGATACAAGAGCCTCAGCAGCAGTCAGAGCAGGGGAAAGGGGCTGGGAAAAGGGAGGAGGAAAAAGGGGGAGAAAAAGGTAGGAGAATGAGGATAAAGTAAACTAGGGATAAGGATCCAGGAGCTGGGGCTTTTAAAAAATAAGCCCATGCATGACAAAAGTACGCATTTTGCCCATAAAATTGCAAGGCATAAAGATGCTAGTTAAGGAATATTTATAAAGCAGGCATGCTTGCTCCTAGTGAGAAGAGCTTAGATGCTCTCCAGCTCTCAAAAACTCTAAGACTAGCCAAAAAATCTGTGGCTGGAGGACAGCCAGCCCATACCCAGGCCGAACGATGACAGCCCGTAATCATTTTTGTCTCACTGCAGACGACTGGTGACAAGCACATATGAGGCTCAGCCTTCTCCTTGTGCAGCCCTCCCATTTGATTTCCTTGAGTGCAGGGACAAATAACAGAAAAAATCACTGAATGAGGGAATAATTAACTTTGGGAGGGGCTTCTGGAGGTCAGAAGTCTTGAATCTGAATGTAAATAATTGAGATTATAAATTTTAATAACAAACACCTCAATTTTCAGTGCTTCTTGTCTCTTTTAACAGACCTCTGCTTGGCCCAAGCCCTGCTTTTTGCCCTGCCACTGACCTGCAAAGCTGATAATTAAATGCAGAGAGACAAACTCCTCAGCCACCACCTGAGCACCTTGGATGGACTGGATACCTGCTTTTGCCCCCCTTAACCACCAGCAAAACCCTCTTTGCCCCTGTGGTGCAGGATCAGGCAAGGGCTGGCTCCTGCCTCCTGGAAAAAGCCACACCTCCAGCACTGCCACATTGCCACCAAGGGGCTGTGCAGCCATGGGAACGGGCTTGCACAGCATCGCTGCTTTCTCTCCCTCTTGAACACGGGCTCCATCTCCAGAAGAAGAAATCTTGGCTGGTGAGGCTCTAATGGGGCCATAGACCAGATGACACAGAGACCCAGCTCAGAGCACGTACTGCCCTGCCCTCTAGATGCTGACACGGGAATACAGCACACACAAAAGCTGAGGAGGAGTTGGTTTTCCCCCTCCTTTACTTCTCTTCTTCTCTCATCTTCCACCCTCCGAGTGCAGGAGGAGCATTGGTGAGGCAGAAGATGCTCAGGCATCTGGCTTTGATCGATGAGGGACAATCACCCCTGCCAAGGCGGCAGGGAGGTGAAAAGGAGATGGCTTGCACACGAGACAGGGCTGTCTGCCTTCCTGCAAACAGGCTCCCGAGCAGGCTGTGTTCATTTGGGGTGAAATAAGGCATGAAGTGAAGCCCAGATCCACCAGCCCTGCTTCAAACAGCTGCCAGCAGATACTAAGAGGATCCTGCCAGAAGAGGAGAGTGCTCAACGCTGTGCTGTAAGCACTCAAGGCTTACTGAGAAGGAGAAATGATGACAGAGGGAAAAAGCAGCCTTGGCGGTGCATTAAAAACTGGAGCTGGGTGGAGAACATCCCCACCTGCTCGCCTCTCCCTCCTGAACAAACAACTCAGTTTGCTGAGATTTACTGCACAAAGGCTCACTCCAGGTTGCCCAGAGCCAGCCCAGCTAGGTGATCACTCCCACATTCCCTGGCCTTTCCCCTAAAGGCACCATGGGCTTCCCTCTCCAGCTCTGCTCACCCAGCACTGCACTGCCAATCCAGGCACTGAGCAAGGGCAGAGACGGAGAGAGAAGGGGCAGGCACTGCTATGGGGAGTAAGTAATGTTTCTCAAGGAGGGGCTGTCTCTGCACCTCCTTCAACTGCATCTGTTTTGGGACTAATATGCACATACTTTTATGCCCAGATCCATAAATTATGCAGTGAACCTCAAGGCTATGACTTCAAAATAGGGGGACTGGAAAAAGCACACATACACACACACCAAAATAAGAACTGCCTGTTCCAAAAGCCATTTCTGGATGCTGCATGGCCCTAAATCACCACAACAGCATCACCAACAACCAACCTGGCAAGAGATTTGGAACCTCAAACCCAATTCAGAGATGTTCCCTTCTGCACAGCCTGTTCTAGGCTGATTCTAATGTTGAGACTGAAGGCTGAGGCTTTAAAACATCCCTTTACAAGTCTTTCTCAGGTGACTGATTTCCTCCTCCATCTCATTAGCGGCTGCCAGCAGATGCTGTTTCCCCAGCAGAAGCCACACTTCACTTGTTACAGTCATCTCAAAACCACCCTGTCATTTCTCCCCTGCTCATGGCCACAGCGAAGCCTGGAGAATATTCATCAAGAGTCAGACACAGCAGCAGCTTTTTATGGTTAAGCTCAGGTCATTAATCTCTATCGAGACTTTTCATAATCTTCCTCAGCTTCATGTTTGTTTAACTCTTGGATAGTTGCTCTGTGGAGCTCTGGGTAATCACGGATTAAGTGCTTTTTAATATTAATAGCTTTTCATTAATGTGCCAGGCTCTCTCCCCTCCAGAGTCCAGAGCTATTAGCACTGAGCCTGCAGCTCCCTGTGGTGAAAAGGAATTTTTTCTTTGGGGCCAAAATTCCACAGCATGAGCCCAGATCCTGTGTTCTGTGGCTGCTTTGCAGCAGAAGGATTTTAGAACAGGAGCAATTCCCAGTGCAGGGAGCTTCCTCCTGCAGATGGCTCAGAGAAGCTGCTCTGGAGTCACCCCAAACTGCAGCATTCTCAAGGGCATGTAGCAGCACCACTCCAATGCCCTCATCCTTCTAGGAGAGATGTTTGCTTATGTAGCCCCAACACCAAGGCCCCACAAAGCAGGGTGGGGCAGGACATGTGGCCACAAAAAACCTCCCAGATTAAATATGACACCTGCCCAGAAGTGACGTGAGGCTGCAAGCCAGCCTTTACCAGGGTGGTGTGATCACAGTGTGAAAGCAAGAGCCTCAGCCCCTCCACCCTGGCAGGACCTCAAGGTGCCAGAGGTGCAAACCTTGCTGTGCCACTCCTGTAGGACCATGTGAGGTGAAAGGAGCTGACACTGTGCATCTTCACCCATGTGGTGCATGGGGCTGGCCACTGGTGAGTCCCAGAGCCCGAGTCGCATCTTAGTGTGCACAAATCATCATGGGCTGAGAACGGGCTAAGTGTGAAGCCACATTGCTTCTCATTCAGTCTCTAGCCAGGACACAGAGCACACATTGCAGAGGCACTAAAGAGCTAGTCCAACATCTCCAACACCTTCCTCATCCACCTGTATTCCTTCTCTCAAGCTTCTTACATTCTTCAATATGTTGGTCTTGTTTAAAAGCCACACAGGAAACATGAATACACTTCTCACCAAGTTATTCACCACGAAAGAAACTTCCCACCCATGCCACCAGCACATTAACCCTCTGCTTTATAAATATCAATGGACTCTGTTTTGCATGAGCCTGAAGCTCTGTGTATTTCCCCCTCAGCCCATGAGCAGTTGGGATAAGCTGGTTCCTGCACCCATGACATCCCCTCTAGCACCCTCTGCTCCACGTCCAGCCTTGCCCTGGGATGCTGAGCTGCCCTGCCCCAGGGGTAACGCACAGCAGCAGCTGCACCAGCAGCCAGACCATCTCCTGGCCAGAAGGAGTCCCAATCCCCTCTTTGCTGACTATGAGCTGGGACCAACATGTCCAGGGCTTGCTGAGCAGAAGCCCCTCACTCCTCCACAAGCCCACCATCCTGCTCCCTGGGTGGAGGAGGAGACCCCCACTATCGGGAGTGCAGGGGCAGCTTGAGGTGGGACTTCAGTCCCAGGGCTTTGTCCACCACCTCTGGGGGCTGCAGGATGTGCCACTGGGCGAGGGGCCGCCGTGGGTTGGACAGCATGTCAGACCAGTGCCGCAGCTGGTTGCCCGTGGCTCGGCAGCCCAGGAAGAGTTTGCCAATGGGCTCATTCTTGGTCACTCTGTCACGATCCCAGACGGAGATGACCACGTCCACATTCTGGGGGGGACACAAGAAAGAGGGTCAATGGGAAGAGGTTTGCTGCAGTAGGGACCTGCTCAGGGAACTTCAGGGAAACCCACCTGGATCTGACTGAAAGGCACCTCAAAAACAAACACCTCGTTGAAGTAAGGGCTTAAGGTGTTTTTCTTCACACTTGTCCTTTTTTTCTTCCATTTCCTCCTGTTCAGTATGAGATGCACCTTGACAAAAGGATCTGAAAAGAGAGAGAGTGCACACCTGGCACAAGTGGCAGTTTTTGACTGAAGAACTCAGCCACAAAACAGCTTTCCTCAGCCATTCCCAAGGAGACCACAGCATCCCACCTTTCACTCCTCAGGGTGAGACAGCCACCTCAGAACTTGCTTCCTCCTGCCAAGCTCCCTGTACAATCCAGCCATGATATCTCCTCCTGGGAGACACCTCCAGTACTGCCCAAAGCTGGAGTATTTGTGCTGGGAGTGAGCCAAGGGCTGAATATGGTGGTCGCAGCAGGAAGCAGGTCTTAACACCAAGAGTTTTCAAGGCTTTGCAGCTCTAGGTGCCACCACTGAGGCCTGGGCAGGAGTAGGAAGGTCTGAGCACAAGCAGCCCCCACTGACCTGAGAGTCCATCGGAGTCCATTCGCTTCAGCTGCCTGGCTTCCAGGATGAGCACAGTCAGCTTGCCAGTGCTGGGGACATAGCGCAGCGAGAAGCAGATCTCACCCAGATGCTCTTCCTGATGGAGAGATGCCAGTAATTAGTGCCAGGCAGAGGAGCCAGCTCACCTGAGGCTGGAGCACCAGGCTGGCCCCAGGTTTCCTGAGCCTCCCCTACTCTCATGCTTGCCCCTAAGGGCTTGCTTCTTGGGACAGTGACAAGCCAAGCAACAGCACATCCCTCCCAGCAGTTTCCTACCCACCAGGACCAACCTCCACTTTACTGGCCACCGCCAGGTCACTCCACTGCTCAATGACATGCTGCAGGTCAACACTGGCCAGGGGCAGCTGGACCTCGCCAATGATGTCATGCTTGGAAAAGCGATTGAAGTCACAGATCTGCATCACCAGTGTGGATTCAGACACCTCAGCCTGGGGTACCTGCAGGGGAGGACACAAAAGCCTGGACTCACTCCTCAGTGGCAGCCCTGCCCCATGAGGGTATCCCTCTCTCATATTTCTCAGTCCTGACTATGCAAGCATCTCCTAGAATGGAGAGGTTTTTGCCCAGGGAGCAGTGTCTATGCAACACTCTTGATGGGACCAGAAAAATATCACTGCTTTGGTTTGTACCTGGAAAGTGAAGCTCTCATTGAAGATGGGGTTCAGGGTTTTGCGGTAAACCTTGGTCTCGTATCTCTTCTTCCTATCGGACGTTAGGTAGACAATCACATATGGGTCAGATGTGCCTCCACTGTCCATGGCCTTCAGCTCAACTGCCTGCTTCACACCAACCTTCAGCTGGAGAGGAGTGAGGCACAAGGTCACTGGGTGGAGAAGGATGGGGTCAGGCAGCTCAGCGGGGGCTCAGTGGGAAGTGAGTGCAACAGTGAGGAATGCCTTGACAGCATGCAGGCATGAGAGCTAGTGAGCTGCAGGCAGGTGGGAGAGGGCACGTCCACCTCGGTGTGCAGCAGAGTGGCCATTCAGGAGCATGGCTTTTTCCCTGCTGTGCCATGGCCATGAGCATCCCCACCTCCTGCATGCGGAAGTTGTACTCCAGGGAGTACTGCAGCTTTCCTCGCCGCTTCTGCTTTACTGCCTGCTCCAGGTCCTCCATCTCGGGCTGGACCTGTGGCAGAGAGCAACACTCAGCCATGTCCCTGCCATGCCGTGCTCCCACCATGCCTGGGGCTGGGCAGTGCAGCAGCAAACCCTTCAGGGGGGAGGGAGATGGGATTGAGGGGAAGGCAGCAGCACGCACAAGGTTGATCGTGGTGGGGTTGCTGACGGCACACAAGCCGATTCTCTCCTTCTTCTTGCGCTTCTTCTTGGTACAGCAGCACTTGATGATGCAGATGAGGAAGAGAAGGAGGAGAATGGCCCCTGCCACAGCCACGGTGATGAGAGCCCATTTGGGTACTGTGAGATGTTCAGGAAGCATAGTTGGATAGGAGAGTTAAAACCAAGCAAAACATACAGAGTACATTTAAACCTCTTCCTGGTCCTTCAGCATTAAGGAGTTGTACTTTCAAAATTGCCCCTAGAATCCTGGACAGGCCCCATGCAGGGAGACTGAGACTGAAAACCATTCCCCAAATGGGTAGCAAAGATACCCTCTGCTCCTGAAGCAGTGTGGTACTACTCAGCAGTAATACCTCCCTGATAGAGCCCACTAGAAAACGGAATTTGAAGGGAGGGTGAAGTGAATACACAGCTTCAGAATCCAGCAGCCCCAGCAGGTAATGCTGCCTGGGAGAGGAGGGCAAGAGACGCTGTACTCACATGGAATCCAGCTAAGCCAGCTGTCCAGGGAGCCTGGCCAAGCTGTGGTGGTGATGCTGGTGTGTGGGGAGGCTGTAGTCCTGCCCTTCCTGGCTGCCACTGCCATGGCTAATCTGGGGTGACCTGGGAACACAGGCAAAATTAACAGGGTGGGGATTTCCTCTCCGGTAGCACGTGTGCTGCCCGTAGCCCAGGGCTCTAATGAGAACAAACACAATTAAAATATAGAACTCAGGGTAAGCGATTAGAGCTTGGCCACATTGACAATGAGATGTGAAATGGAGCGGGAGGGAGCTGCTGGCAGGGAGGGCTCTGCGCCAGCCGGTGCCTCCCATGCCGCCTTCTCCTTCATATCCTTGCAAGTCTGCCTGCTGAAAGCAGAGAGACTGGGGGGGTCCAGGACGTTTTGAGAAGAGGAATCACTTGGCTGCAGGGGACAAAAGCCAAGAGCTGTTTTGTGCTGGCTCCTCCCTGGCCAGGCAGAGTGAGCTGAAGGGTTTGCTCAGCTCCAAGAGAGCCCCATCATCAGCTAACACCCCTTTTTGGCTATTTTCCCTAAGGTAAGGTTGGCTTTGGGATTGCAACAGGGCTGGTGCCCTCGTTGCAGGTGGCAGTGCTGCCACCAGGCTGGGGCCACACCAGCTCGGAAACTTTCCGTGAGCTCGGCCTGTGCACATGGCAACGCTGACACAGCCTCAGGGAAGGCTTCAAATTTAAAGCAGGATGGTTTTACAGCATTGCTTTCCCCATGGCAAAGCTCTTATTCTAGCGTGAACACTTCCTCATAGCCTAATTCCTTTCGTGTCAGCGGGACAGGTGTGCCCGGAGCGGTGCTCCGCGGTGAGCAGCGGGTCTGTGGCCACCAGGGCACGGGTGGCACCCAGCCCCGGTGCCCGGGCTGGCAGCTCTGTGCCTGGGGCTGCCCAGCCTCCTGCCCAGCCTGGGTCCCTGCTCAAGCAGCCAACACCACCTCGCTCTGCCCATCCCAAAGTACTCCTTGCATGGGGATCTTCCCTGGGAGCAGGAAACCACGTCTGCACTTCCCTTCACTGAGCCTGCGAAGCCAGCAAGCACCCTTTCTTTTTCCAGCAGTGGGCTTTGCTGCATGTGGGTGTGGGGCTGGACAGATGTGGGAATTGCTGTCACCCCTGTGGCATCATTGCTGGGACAGTGAGGTGCAGGTTAAATGACTTGTCCAGGGCCACCTGGGACTTCTGTGTCATTGGACACCCGCAGCATCGCTCAGGTATTTCAGAGGTGCCAGGCTGCAGCTTTGGAGTGAAGGGTGGACAGGACAGCACAGGTGAGCAGGCATCTGCCCAGCACAGAATTAGGAGTGCCAGTACATTTTGCCTGCCACAGGCTGTGTCACATTAGTCTAACATTGACCCTGGTTTAAAAAAAACCTTTATCCCAACCCCGAAGAATGAACTGAGCCACCACTTTGGGAACAATGGGGACAGCCCTGCTGCAGTCTGGCACAGAAGGCATAGTCTCAGTGGGCAGTCTGCTGGGAGCATTGAGCATCCATGTTCCTGGAAAAGGGGCTGGGGGAGCCCTGACTCTCGCTCCCACCCTGTGCTGACCGGGTTCCCAAATCCAGACTTACCGGCAAGTGTCCTTCCCAGCGCCAGCCTGCCCTCCCTCCAGGCTCCAGTCAAGCCAGCACGTGTGGCAGGGGCATGCTGTGGGCTGAGATGGGAGCCCAGCAGGCATGCAGCTGAGGGTGCAGAAGGGATGGTGGCTGCACTGCACAGCCCAAACAGGAAAGTCTGCTTTGCCAGCTCAGGAGCCAGGTGGCCCCAGCAGCTCCGCCGGCCCCACCTCGCCGCTGACCCAAGCAGTGTTCAAGCAGGCGAAAAGCCAGCGGGGAACTCCCTGCTGGACCAGGAAGCAAAACCTGCCCTCCTGCCTGCAAGAAGCTGGAGGGCATTGCTGCCCAGCTCCAGGCACTGGGAAATTGCTTCTCCAAGTTATCCCTGCAGCGATGCTGGGCTGGACTGTGTGGCTGCAGGTAGTTAGCACAAGGGAATGGACACTTTCAAGGGGATGGGTGCATGACTGCATCCATCCCTGGTGAGCTCTGCCCTGGTGAGCCCAGCTCCTTGGCCCACTGTGTGAGGGCCTGCAAAACATGTGTGTGGATGAACAGGAATGCTCTTCTGCAACATGGCAGAGAGGACACACAGGACAAGGGGATACTGCTTGGGTGGTTCCATCCTCCAGTGCCAACAGAAGCACCAGGCACACAGCCAGAGCAATTTCACAGGCTTCCATTGCATTAAATTTATGCTTGTAAACTTCTTCCCTTGCTGCCAGTTCAGCAAAGCCTGCCCAAAACCTGCCTTATCGCCACGTAAATTTGGGGTGGTGTCAGAAGCAGGGAGCCATACTGCAAAACTGCCAGTATCTAGTGGCTAAGGTAGTGATGGGAGGAGATGCCCCAGAAACCAGACCTGTCCCAGCTCTTCCCCACCACCCTGACTCACCAGTCCTTCCTTTTCACATGGTCACCAAGGCATTGCCACAGTGGGTGCCTAGCCACAGGAGAGGGGCTAGGGCTGCCCTTCAGCCACCCAAAAAACAGCCACACTCACAAGGGCCTTGCACTCCTGCTGCTCAGGAAAGCACCATCTCCAGGAGCAGGAGATGCAGGAATGATGCTGCAGGAATGATGCTGCAGCAAACCTCTGGGGGAACTTTTTGCTCTAAACTGGAAGTCCCAAGGGATGCACAATGGGGGAATAAGGAATGTTAAAATTCTCCAGGGCAAAGCGGTCTGCATATGCACAGTAAAAGCTGAGCATGTAAGTAGCCTTTTCAACAGGTTGTTTGCTAGAGACAGCTAAAGAGATTCAGATCTTGGGAAGAAATTCTTTACTCAAGGGTAATGAGGCACTGGAACATGTTGCCCAAAGAAGTTGTGGCCTCATCCCTGGAAGAGTTGAAGGCCAGGTTGGATGGGACTCTGAGCAAGCTGATTTGGTGCACGGCATCTGCCCTGGTGGAAGAGGCTGAAACTAGATGATCCTTAGGACTCTTCCAACCAAAATCATTCTATGATTCTATGACCTCAGTGAGACCAAGCTGCACAGGACCCTGGTGCTTTATCACATTTTGGGAGGATATTTGGTGATCCTGATGATAGCCTGATGTCATGCAGGTGGACAACTGTTCAGCCTTACTGCAGGTGAGTTTGGTCTCCAAGGCTGGGCAGGCTGCAGCAGTGGACCTTGTTCCAGCAGTGGGGAAAGGTAAAGCTGCAGGATGGTCCTGGGTCCCTGAGCCCCTCTCCCCTCACCCTCTCCCCGCCACATCCCTGACTGTCACAGTCTTGGACAGAAAAGGGGTGTTGAACTATCCTGGTACCATGAGCCCCACAGGGCTGGGTGCCACACAGCCCACCCAGAAAAGTAAATTCCTAGCCCCAAAATCAACCCTGCTCAGGACAGCATGTGAGACATGGCTTTCAGAAAAAAAGGGAAAAGAGACCCCAAACCATTACAGTAAAATGGCAAACGTGCTGCATCCAGCCACGCTCTGCACTTGCCTTTGCTCCCCGCATCCCTGCATCTGCCCCGAGTCACTCTGGGCCAGGTACCCCTATTTTTTTCGGTCAAAAATACAACCATTCAAGGGGCTGGGAAATGAGAGGACTAGAGGCACGCTATAAATACTCCAGCTGCAGAAATAAGATATCACGGCTTGCGGACAGCGATCAGCCACTGAGCACAAGCGCCGAGAGGGCTGCCGAAGCAGGAACAGCGCCGAGAGCCCTCCGCAGGGTGACCGCGGCCGTGTCCGAAGCCAGGCCCAGGTGACCGCGATCCTGTGCAATGCCAGCCGGGAAATGCAGTCTGGCCCGGGCAGGACGCCAATCCGCTGGCTGCCTACAAATCCCAGCGCGCCGGGGAGCGGAGCTGCGCCCATCCCGGCTGCTGCCCGCTTCCTGCAGCGCGGCCGGGGGAAATATAAACAGCGGGGCACGGCCGGGATGCTGCCGCGGGACGGGCCGGCCGGGCCGGGAGCAGAGGCAGCGCTCGGGGTGAGTGAGGGAGGGAGTGAGTGAGTGTGCGCTTTTCTCTCCGGCAGAACCCTGTCTGTGTGCAGGGGGTAACTCCTGCTCCCAGCCGTAGGAAGGGCTGCGGGGACCAGCAGCACCCGCCTGGAATGTTTTCCTGGGGTCTGGCAGCGAGACGTGTGGCTGTGCGGATCCGTGTGCCTGGGTGCGAACTGCGCTGCGGGCTGTCGGGGCAGGGAGATGGAAGGGAGAAGTCGGGCTTGGTTTGCAGTGCTTGGAAGAGCGAAGCAGAAATTAGAGGTGGATTCTCCCGCTAGGAAGGGCTGCTCAGCTCCGTTGCCTCCTTGCATTTAACTTTGACTTTCAGAGAGTACTTGGCTGAGATTATGTCAGAGGAAAGCTCCTGCCTGCGCTGCGCTGGTGTTTGCCACCCTCTCTGTGAGGAGACCCCTTCCCAGCGTGGGGCAGGGGGTGGAGGAAGCAGAGGGATGCTCAGCACCTCCTGGGTTTCCGGGCAGCCCTGGCTGGGGGAGTAGCCCTGCTGCAGGGCTTTCTACTCCTCGGGCGGTCGGGGAGTGCACATGCAAGCTCTGAGCCCCCCGTGGCAAGGCTGTGGCTCTCACGGCTGGCATCAGCCAGTGGTGCCTACTAGCCCAGGCAACATTTTGCAGTCCCTGAGCAATAAATATTAATTAAGTAAAACTGGGGCACAAGACAGGTCTCTGTGGAAACCCTGACTTGTCCTTTACACTGCATGTTGGCTTTGCTCTTTGCTCGCCCAGCCCCCCAGTACAGTAATCAGGTAGGGCCTGACTGGCTCACAGGGCTGTGGAGGGGCAGAACAACCCCATCGTAGGGGTCTTAGCCTTTATCCAGGCCCTCACCACACACTTCTGCTTACTCTGGCCTTTTACAGCTGCAGATGAGCTCCTGATGCAGTGAACTCCTTTGTCTGTAGATACAAATTCACCATTCAAGCAAAAGTGGCAAAAGAGACAAGGATAAGGACTAGAAACCTACCTATAAGACCTTACCTACTTGGGCTTTTAAAGATAGCCTTACTTTGCTTGGAAAAGAGCTCCACAACAGCTTTCAGCAGTTCCATACGGAGAAAAATACTCTTTGAGAAAAACAGAAGTAGAAATAAAGTAGTGATCTGTGTTTGAAAAGCCACTTTTCCATCACATTTAGTTGGAACTATTAGAACAGTTTTTTCTCGGAGCGAAGCTGCTATTAGCAGAAACAGGTTCATTTGAGCTGCTGTACTTGGTGTGTAGGATGTTTCCTGTCTCCTTTCCACTCTTCCCCTTCTCAAGAATGACTATAGATTGACTACATTATAATCTTCCAGTTTAATTTTTTATTTTCTCTTAAAGGGTGCCTGCCTTAAGAAGAGTTGAAGATGGCAGAGCTGGAAAGCACAGTCATAAATACCAATGTAAAACAGGTAAAAGGCTGTCCATTACAAAACACACATCCTGTATTTCCAAACCAAGTCTTGAAATGCCACCACAGAAGGGAACACACCACAACCCAGAACTCTGGTGGCCTGAATTGCTCATGCCTGGGTTTCAGCAGAAGTGGCTGTCCTAGGGCTGCTGAGCTCTTGGTCCCAGTGAAGTCCATGTGATTTCCAAATGCTTGGACTGGGCAGGTACATTTGCTCACACTTAAATTTTGGAGCAGCCAGGAAGAAAGCAGCAGCTTCTCTACATACAGAGACTTTATTCAGCTGTCCAGAACAGACACAAACGAAGGGTAGTACCACCAGTATGTGCAGAGAAACCCAGCACAAACAGATTACTGTGGCTGTGCTGGCCCCACAAAGAATGAAATTATGGAGTAATCCCCTCTGTGTGAGCTGTCCTTGGAGCATGTGACACTTATCAGACAGGTTAGGGTTTCACAACTGCCAGCCCCATCCTTGGTGCCTGAAGATGAAGACTGGGTGTGGTACCTCTGGCATCAGGAACCGTGACACAGGGGTGACACTTCCAGCACCCAACCCCACCATTCTTGTTGGTGCCCCCCTGCTCACCCCACCTCCCTGAGCTCCTTCTCTGCTGTCTCCTGACACCTCTTTCCTCCCTATCCTGCAGAAAGACCCCAGCACAGCACTGGTCATTGCTGTGACCACCAGAGCTATCTTCAACCTGGAGGAAGAGCACAAGCTCTACCTGGAGAAGGGCAAGGAGGAGTACACAAGGCACCAGCAGGCCAACCAGGACAAGCCCTTGCCACCAGGCACAGCCTTTGCCTTCATCCAGGTGAGCCCCACAGCTGGCATGGGGCACATGCAGACACTCACAGGACGGGGTGAAAGCTCAGCTTTCCCAGCTTTAAGTCTCAACTCCCATCACAGCGTGGGTCACATCATCAGCCTGTGCTGATCTCTTGGCCTCTTTGCAGGGCACTGAGACCTGTTCTCCCGGCCAGTCCATCTCCCCCTGGCTTTTCCAGGATGGTTGTTCTGTCTGGCTCTCCATAACATGCCAGCCTTGCCAGAGCTGACAGATGCAGCACAAACCACTAACCATAACTGCAAAAGAACCCCTGCAAAGGTACTGCAGTCATGCCTCTTTAAAAGAGTCCCATCTCCTCCCAGGCAGTGCAGTATGTTAACAAGAAGATCCTGGAGAGCAACCCCGCAGAGAGGGACCTCTTTGACATCCTGGTGCTCTCCAACAACAGCCCAGAGAGTGGCGTGCGCATCATCAACAGCGCCAAGCACTACGGTAAGGGGCACCCATTCCTGGCAGTGCCTGATGCCCCTGGGAGGCTGCAGGGCAGATCAGGCACCACTGTGGATCATCAGTAGCAAACAGAGAGCCACAGGATACAAGGGGAAGGGGTTCTCTTGGAGCCCAGCTCCCCTCAGCCATATCTTTCACACCAGGAAGTCGCAGCACTTTGAATGGCCCAGGCATGTTCAGGCAGGTACTGAAAATAAAAAAAGTTGTTTTAAAAAACCACCCTAAATCCCAGAGTGCTGTCAGGAGGAATGCTAATTTAAGGGAGGGATGGAGGGAATATTTACCTGCACTCTGCAGTTTTATAGGAGCAACAACAGGTCAAGAAGATGCAGCAAGAACACAGGCAGGTTCCCCAGACATCACTGGGAAATTCATTGCCCTGAGCTCTTGCAGAAAAGCACACCGAGACCCAGGGAGGGAGTGACCAGGGAGGGGCTGTGAGGAGGATGTTGATCTATAAGACTTCACTCACATCCCTTGTCCTGAAGGCCTGGAGATTTCCAAGTTCTGCTTTGTCAGTGACGAGGACTCCACACAGTACCTGAAGTCCCACGGTGTGAAGCTGTTCCTCTCAGCTGACAGGACAGATGTCTGCAATGCCCTCCAGAGAGGTATGTTCTCCCCTCCATCCCACGGCCCCAAACCCACCACACTTTTTCCAAGCAGCTCAGTACCAAGAGACAGCACCAGAGTCTGTGATTTCACAGGGACAAGGGGTGAATGGCACATTGATTACCAGTACAGTCCTGAAGAGTTCAGTCTCCTTTTCTGTCCTTACCAGTAGCCTGCAAACACACCAGTCTTGCTCAGATGCCCTCACAAGTCACTGAGTGCATTATGCATCATTCTGAGCACAGCTCTGCCATGGGCTGGTCATTCCCTGCCTGACATTTAAGCCTTTCTAACCAAAAATGCAATTCCATTCATCAATGAGGGTTTATCTGTGATTCCCAGGAGTCTGTGAGGATGCCACAGAAATTTGCTGTCTTGGTACATGCAGAGTTTCTGTGTGCTCAGTAAGCACGTGTCTGACCTCAATCAGAGGAAGTGCAGTCTCCCCAACTCCTCTAATGGGGTTAATCACCTTCTTATTAATTCACTTGGATATGAGCACATCAGCTGTCCACCGTCCTTCAAGGTCAGGAGCAAGCCATCTGCAGCCTGGACTTTCCTTTACCACACAGCACATTCCTGGAACCTCCTTGAGAGAATCATTGCCTTGACAAGTGTCTCCCATCTGGGAGCCTGGGTCCACAAATGAGGGTGGGCAGGGAGCAGCTTGTAGGAAGAGACTGTAATTAAGCCAATTACCACAATCAATGGAGATGCCAGCCCATATTATTCACACCACAGTATGCTAAATCTGGGCATTAAAGATTGAGGCTTGGCAGGGTGAGCAAGCACCAGGAGGAGGGCTGCTCATGCCTTGACAACCACCCACTATCTCTTACCACACTTCAGTATCTGCCCAGACCTCGGTTTCTGATCAGCAGCACTTTCTCAGGGGATAACACAGCCATGGAAAGGCTCCCCCAGAAGCTCCCTGACTTGGAGGCCCTGGCATGGTGATGTGGGTCAGGGCTGCAGCAGATGCGTGGGGAGCAGCTGGCCGTGCATGAGGTGCCCCATGGAGGGGTGTCCCTCCTGACCCCAGCTTGCTCTGCCTCACAGGGGTCTCAGCAGCGCTCGTCTTCCAGCAAGAGGTGCAGGCCCCCAGCACTCCACTCCGCGTGGTGTTTGACGGGGACGCCGTGCTCTTCTCAGACGAGACAGACCAGATCTTCCAGGAGCAGGGCCTGGAGGGGGCAGTGCAGTACGAGCGGGCCATGGAGGCCATCCCCATAGGAGAGGTGAGCATGCCACCTCACTTCCATGGGCACCCACCGGCTCTGCTGTCTCTCCTGCTAGGGCTTTGGCATGAACAGTCACAATAGCAGAAATCCTTACAGAGTCCCTATGCATCCACTACTCAGTCCCTGGTGTGGGTCTGATCTGGAATCTCATTGGAAATTGATGTTCTCTCCTGTAAATAAGCCCTAAATATCTAGGATTGTGGCTAATCCCAACACCACCTTTTGTAGGCCGTGGCCTTTTGCTGTCCAAGTCCCTGCAGGACTCAGACCAGAGGTACTGCTTGCTGGGATGTACCTTGCTGGTCACTTTGGGATTAGGATGAGCACCACAAGGCTCACCTTCCTCCCAGGGACCGCAGTATGGAGCCCCAGTCCCAGCATTGCCCAGTCCTGGAGCCCACAGGCGTTGTGTGCTCTGCAGAGCCCTGAGAGAGCCTGGGGGAGGAACAAGTGGCTTGTACAGGCAGAGTAGGTGTTTCCTTAATTCCCACACACTCCCAACTGTCTTGCTGTCCTTCCAGGGCCCCCTGAAGGCTTTTGCCATGCACCTCGGGAAGATGCGTAAGAAGTTTGGCCAGGGAGAGTCCCCCATCCGCACCTACCTGGTGACAGCGCGCAGCGGCCGGGACATGGGCGTCCGAGCCATCAAAACGCTCCGGGAATGGGGTCTGCCCATCGACGAGGCTTTCTTCATGGATGGGGCTCCCAAAGGCCCCATCCTCGCCCAGATCCAGCCTCACATTTTCTTTGATGATGGGCTTCATAACATCCAAGGGGCCCAAAATGTGGGGGTACCCTCTGCCTGGGTCCCTTCCTGCTGCTGATGGGCTGCAGGCCAGCAGTCCTCCCTTCCAGCAACACAGGGGACTGGGTCAGTTGGAGGCAAAACTTCTGGTGGAGAAAGAAAGATCTCCTAATGTGCAGCAAGCAAATCTCAGGGAAAGGGAACGAGAGCATGGACTCCCATGCAAAGCCTGATGCGTATTTCTGCTCCTCATAAGAGGTTCTTTACGTCTTAGGATAAAGCCAAAAGACACAACTGCTCCAGGATGGGAGGACACCTTTGCTCTGACACTGAGGACTACACCTACCTGCCATGTATGAGCTGGGGACTTTTCTCAAAGAAATTAGTGAAGCTAATGTCATACACACAAGATGAAAGGAGCAAGAAAAAAATGCTAGTTTTGGCTGTGCTCAAGACTGTCCCCAAGATTGAGCAACACAGGAAGGACATCAGCCTGTTGAGCTGAATCCAGAAGAGGCAGACCAAGATGAATGAAGGGATTGAGCACCTCTCCTGTGAGCAAAGGCTGAGAGAATTGGGATTGTTCCCTGGAAGCCTGGAAAAGAGAAGGCTTCAGGGTAACCTAACTGCGGCCTTCCAAGACCTGAAGGGAACGTACAGAAAAGATGGAGAGGGATTATTTACAAAAGCATGTAGTGACAGGACAAGGGGGAATGGCTTCAAACTGAACAAAGGCAGGTTTAGATCAGATATTAGGCACAAATTCTTTTCTGTGAGGGTGATCAGGCACTGAAATAGGTTGCCCAGGGATGTTGTGGATGCCCCATCTCTGAGAGTGTCAAAGGTCAGGTTGGATGGAGCTCTGAGTAACCTGGTCTAGTGACAGGTGTCCCTGCTCACACCAGGGTGGCTGAAACTGGATGATCTTTAAGGTCTCTTCCAATCCAAACCGTTCTATTATTCTGTGGTTCTATGATTTATTCCTATCTGCCTAAAGAGAGCTCTCAAGACTGTGCTTTACTGGACACACTCATCTTGGTTTCCTGATGTGCTAGTGTGTGCTTCAGGCAGCTCCAGCCAAACTCAAAAGAGGGAGAAAGACTTCAAAACTGTAAAGGACGTACAAACCTTTTAGAAATGGGTGAATGGGTTGAAGAAAGAAAGCCCAAGCTATTCCTCCTCATAAAAGAGATTATAGCACAGGACAGCTTTCCTTAGACACGCATACTGCTCAGAGTGCTTTTAGGAGACAGAGACGTGGGACACACAGCTCCTGGAGCTGCAAGACAGGAACAAGGCTACAGCCCAGCAGTGAGGTCCCACCAGGAGAGGGCACTGGAGATAGGCTGCCTGCAGCGCAAGCCGTGGAGGGGCCCGGGCTGCAGACCGGCACTACGGGGGCTGGGGCAGGACTGGGAACTGTGGCCAACCTTAAGTGGATCTCCAGAGCCATGGGTGGAGGGTAGGGGTAGGGGTCTCAGGAGCAACTGCTCCTGGCACATGGGGTACCTGGTGTGCTTGGTTCCCTGCCTGACATGACACGACACCCCAAACAGAGATGCCTCTCCTATGGCAGTTTGGACTCAATTCTTAATTTTCCTGGGGAACAAGGAACCTGCGAGGTTCACCTGCAGGTTTCTTTCCCCAGGGTTGGATGTGAGTTGCCACTAGAGGCCACTGTGCTGCCTGGGGACATGGCACCTCAAATCCCTGCCAGCTGTCCAGAAATGCCTTGTTAAAAAACACAAACTGGCTGCTCAGGCAACAGCGGCATTATGGACCAGGAGATTAAGACGATGCTGGCTTAGTTTTTTTAACCTCAGTGTAATCAGAAAATAATTATTTTAAAAGCTTCACAAGTGTTGCTCTCACCAAAGCTTATTTCCCCCCCAATAAATAAATAAATAAACAAGCATCCCAGTGTGAGTGCTTGTTCCTCATGCCTGTGTCTAGCAGTGTGGGAGGAAGGGTGGGATAACTCAGTGCTGCTTTACATACATTCATTTACTTATCAGGTGTTTATCAAAATGGCTTAAATATGCAAGAAACCTTCAGTGGGCTTTGGATTAGGTCCCTGAATGTCATCTTGTATCTGTCTCCAAGCTCAGTCCTGCTGCCCTGAGCATGGGATTCAGCACTTCTTGCCTTAGCAAGGGCAGCTGCTGGCCCTGACATGCCACTGGCAGAGGTCCTGTCCCTGCCTTTGTGGCCACCGTTTGGATCCAAACTCAGGGTTGCTAGGGCAGGACAGGGATGCTCATGTGCACAGATTTGATAGGAAGCCACCTCCAAAGAAGCAAAGCTTGGCACCAGCCGTCTGGCCCGTGGCCCTTTTGCTCAGTGCAGATGCTGAAATTAGACGTTTCGAGGTAGCAACATCAACAACATCAGCCACTCATCATTCGCTAATAATGCTAAGCAGCCGTCAGCTGAACAAACATTAATTACAGGATGCTCCAAACATGCTCAGTAAGCAGGTGCAGATATTTGTCCCACTTTTGTGCAGGTCAGATACCACTGGGCTCAGTGCCGGGATCCAAGCCCCCACCTCCAGCCCTGCCTGCCACACAGAGCCAGCTGCTTCCACGGCAACTGCTGCTGGGGACACAGACCCAGTGCTGGAGGCGACCGTGGTCCTGGGCATCTTCCACCACCCTGACCCATCACATTTGCTGATGCCTGGACAGGGCCAGCAGGAGCTTGGTCACCGCCTTGGGCGAGAGGAAATTAGCTGAGTCAAGGGTGGTGGGGACAGGCCCACGTGAGCCACTGCAGTGTGTGGGATGCTAGGGCAGCGGGAAAGCGCCACATGCCTTCCTCCAGCACTGTCAGCACAGTGGGGGATGACAGGGCAAAACGTGCCCAAAATAGGAAAAAAGGAAGGAAACTCGGGACTTGTGGGGTTGCATCATATAGGGCCAAGTGCAGCTGCTTCAGGCCATAGTTCAGCCTTGTAGCATCAAAACTACCCTTGTTGACCTGCTCCAATGATGTGCCATCAAAAACACCCTCTGTCAAGGACTGCTGCAGCTTCATGCCCTGCTGCAAGGACAAACTTGCTGTTTCTGTCTTAGAGGCAGCTGTAATAAGTTCATTTATGCTTGGGATGCTCCTCAGGTTTTGGCTTTCTGAGGCATCTTAAGCTCCCTCCTTCAAGGGATTGCTGATGCTCCAAGGTCTTGTGCCGCTGCTGCAACCTGAAGAGGGTTTAGCTGCTGGGGCTGGTCATGGTATGCTTCTCTGATACCCATCTCAGGTTTTGCTGGCCAGGGCAAGGCAGGAGCAGACCACACTGCCATGTCACCACCATAGATAGGCTCCCTTTGAACCCTGCTGGATTTCACACCTTTCCACTCCGGGAAGAGAAGTGCACAGGGGGCTCTGAGGACCCACACTTGATTCTGACCACTGCTTTTCAACAATCCCCCACAACCCCAGCCAAAGCTGCCTGGTGTCTAGGCTCCCCTCTGAGACACCCTCCTGGTCCAGAAAAGGAAGTGGGCCCCTACTCTTCTCAGCCACAGGCAGGGCAGCTGCCTCCTCTGCAGAGCCCAGTTCTGCCAGCGATGCCAAACAAGTGGCCCTTGTTTCAGGGTGGGGCGCGTGACCCCAGGGATCAGAGGCTGCAGCTGGTTGGCCACGAGGAGTTATGGGAGACCTTTGCCCAGGACCGTGCCCTTAATCCCTCCCTCACTGCACCAGTCAATTTAGGGTTGCAATGCTAAAAACAAAACAACTCAGTGCTAAGCAAGAGAAAGGGTTTTGTGAAACGGTGGTACTGCAGGGAGGGAAGATTGGCGGGTATTTATCTGCTAATAGAGATCTGCAGTGGTAGTGTCCGAGCTGTTCAGCTTCATTGACTCCTGGCTGCAGAGGGAGAGGATGCTGGAGGCTGCAGGACCTGGGCGCAGCTGCAGTGTCTGCCAAGGATGCTCCCACACCTCCCTAACCTACAAGCACCTTTGATCATGAGCACTGAGCAAGGCATCTGTAGATTTTTGACCATAACCTTAACCCTAAGTCACCCTGGTGGCAGTGTACCTTGAGAAACACTCAGGAGTTCTCAGCCAGAGAGGCCGAGATGCCACGTCCCACGCTGCAAAAAATTATTAACAGGCTGTTGTGCATGTAGAAGGTCAGAGAGAGGGTGTGCAAAGCCACATACTGTATTTGCCAACGTGCTTAAAACTGGTTTCAAGATCTTAACCCCAGGCAGTCACACTTAAAATAGTGGCTGTGGTGGCAAGTAAAGATGGAGCTTAGCAGAAAGGTGACAATAAATTAGAATTCAGAACCTTTGTGGAAATATTGACACAGCAGAAACTGCCCCAGGAGGTCCAGACTGACTCACCAAATCACCAGTGAGAGCTGGTTGCTCCCACTCCAAGAAAACACATTGCAACTTTTAAGCTGATTCTTGGGTTGCAATGGGGTGTTGACCCTCATCTTTCTGAGCCCACACTCCTCTCAGGATCAGAAGTGTAAATTGCTTCACTGTTTCGTTATGTGGAAGAGACATGATTGTATAAATGACAGTCGTCTTAGGGCAGCTTCTGCTGGAAACTAAAGGAAATAATTAAATGAGATCTAGTGCTGGCAAATGAAATTAAATGTGTGCTTGGACATGGCTGGAGGCACTTCTCTGCATCATGATGGAAACCCCACCAGCATGCCAATACCCCCTGTCCCAAGTCAGGCTTACACTGGGGACAGAAGCAGGAATTGCCCAAGGTGGTGACAAGGTGAGTTGGGTCCCTGTGTTCCCCATCACATCCTGGCGTGGGTGGGGATGAATCAATACAATCATTGTCACTTATCACCCCATCCTGTCAGCCACGGGTCACGCTGCCTTGCTGCCAGGGTCTGCCAGGATTGTTGTTGCCCATCCCTCGCAATTTCAACCAACTGCAAAATAACTCGGGTGAGGCAAACAACATGAGATCCCTGCCCTGAGGAGCAGACAGGGCCTGCAGCCAGGGAGAGGCAGGTCTCCTCCTCCCCAAGGTGGGTGCCAGGTGTGTCACTAGCCATGGGGGAGGATGGGCCAGGGGATGACGAAGAACATCCAATGCCAAGCAGGGTCAGGAGCGGGCAGGTGGTGTGGGGGTGGCAAGGATTTGGGCAGGGCCATGAAATGTGTGGGACACGGGACAGGCGATGTCAAGCTTGGCAGCAGCCCACTGAGACAAGGTAATGTGTAAGTAAACTCTAGTGAAGACACCAGAGCAGCTCAGAATCTTAAAGACAGTAAATATATTTCATTTATGAAATCCTTTCTGGGTTTTGTTTTTAAATAGCTAGGAAAAAGATGGAAGAGCGAGATGCGATGAAAACACTACACGCTTGAAGGCTGCTGCAAATGGCCCTGATGAGAATGGAGCCATGCTCAGGGCTCCTGCCTGTTATGACATCCAGTTGTGTCACACAGCCACCAGTGAGCCACCCTCACCTGCCAGCAGGATCACGGTTTGCAGCGTGAGGGACACCAAAGGAAAAAATACCAGCCTTGGCCTTTTGCAACTGCACTTAGCATTTCCCCTAGGTCACTGCAGCCCATGATGGCAGCCAGAACATGTTTCAGCAGGCTGCTGGCCAGCTGTGTCTCCAAACCAGTCCCAGCCAGCCAGCATGAATGGACTGGGGATTGCCACCACCCATGATGCCAAGGACATCTTCCCCAGTGCCCACAGCACTGGGACACAATAGCCAGGGCCTGCATGAGTCACCTTGTTGTGCTCAGTGCAACCCCTCCCCTGCTCCCAGGTTTCCCACCACCCAGAGCTGCTACTAAACCACCATTTAGTCTTGCTTTTGTGGGTGTTACCCTGAAAAAGGGTGTAGTTTGGGATGTGCCAGCGCCACTGCAAAACGCACCCTCACCTTGTGAATTGTACATCAGTTTAGGAAACGGTGTAGGGAGTGGGTGAAGTCCTGGCACCATGCCGGGAAAAAGTTACTACTGCTTCCCTTGGGATCTCAGGGATGGTGAATCAGGCTCCACTAATGAGCTGCATCCAGCACCTTCACACCAGCACCAGCAGAGACAGGCTGCTTGAAACCAGACTTGCCCAGGCTTGTGCGCCCGTAGGCTCTGCTCAGCTCAGACAGGAGAATGGTTTTCTTTCCTTTTAGCAATGAGCTTCAAAATCAGAAATGCATTTTCTTGAATTTAAAAATGCCCTCTAAAAATCCCACCCACAGCTGAGCAAAAAAATAATCTTCATCTCTGAGCTGAAGCTTTCCTTGCCCTGTAGGTCATTGCAGTTCACAACATTGGTGCTGCTGTAATAAATAAATTTAGGAAAAAAACACTGAGGAAAGGGTGAAGGCAAACACACAGCCATGTGTAAGGACAAAGAGACCACTGCAGCAACCCTGGCAGAGGTCTGCCAAACTGCAAATGGGAGACCTGCTAGAGCCCCCCAAAAATCAGGCATTTGAAACTGAACATGAGCCAGTGTGCTCCGGTGGACAAGGAAACCCGGTGGCATCCTGGCTTGTATCAAAAATAGTGTGGCCAGCAGGGTTAGGGCAGTGATTGTCCCTCTGTACTGGTGCCAGTGAGGCTGCACCTCAGGTCCTCTGCCCAGTTCTGGGCCCCTCACTACAAGCAAGTCATTGAGGTGCTGAAGCATGTCCAGAGAAAGGCAGTGGAGCTGGTGAACTGTCTGGAGCAGAAGTCCTATAAGGAGAGGCTGAGGGAGCTGGGGGTGTTTAGTCTGGAGAAAAGGAGGCTCAGGAGAGACCTCATCACTCTCTACAACTGCTTGAAAAGGGACTGCCCTGAGGTGGGAGCTTGTTTTCCCAGGTAACAGATGACAGGATGAGAGAAAATGGCCTCAAGTTGTGCCAGGGGTGCTTTAGAGTGGATATTGGAAAAATTCATTCCCTGAAATGGTGATCAGGCACTGGAACAGACTGGCCAGGAAAATGGTGGAATTACCATTCCGAAGGCATTTAAAAGCCATGCAAATGTGGCACTTAGGGACATGGTTTAGTGGGGGACTTGGCAGTGCTGGGTTACTGGTTGGACTCAATGATCTTAGGGGTCTTTTCCAACTTAAAGGATTCTATGTTTATAAACTAAGCTGCATCAGGTCCCCAGCTGTGGGGTAAAGGGCAGATGGGACAGCTAGGTGTCACTTGCAGAGGAGACCCCCATCTGCCAGAGCTGGGGTGCTCTGCCCAACTGGAGCTATTGGAGCTGAGTCATTTGACCCCACCTTGGGAATCCTCTCAAGCAGGCAGGGAGGTTGCGAAAGCATGGCCAGGCCCCAGGGGTGTGTCACCCCACAGCCACAGCTGGGGCTGCAGGGGAAGATGCGCTGGTTCACCCCTGGAGCCACAGGGGGCTAGGGAGACAGAGCAGCAAGGAAAGGGGTTCATCCGCTGTGACAAAAATAGGAGAGAGGAGGCATAGATCCCTCCGTTGTGTCCTGCACGTTCTCTAGATACCTCAGCCATGGCACTCCCTGTTTGCTCCACAAACAAGGAAAAGTGTGTAAAAACCCCTAAGCCCAGGCTCCTGCTACTCTATCTTTTCAAGATAATATGGTGCAACTTTCACAGTCCCAGCCTATAAATACCCAGACGGGCTCCCAGCTCCTGGTTAAACATACCCGCTGTACTTCTCAAGGCTTTAACACCAGGGCAAACATTCCACAGAGGTGCTGAGGGAGCCTGAATGCAGAAATCCTGTCTCCTTGCTGGAGCCACTGGCCTCCCAGCATGCAGGCACTGCAGTGTCAGCTCCAAAACTACTGGTGCCAAGGGACAGAGACAGATTAAAAACTCAGGGGATAAGACCCCCAGCCCCTTCCCATCCTGCAAGCACCCAGGAGAGGATCACTAGTGTAACATTCCCTGACACAGCCCCATTCTCCCTTTTTCCCAATAAACCATTGGAAACATGGGACATGTAAGTCACTTAGAACAGCTCAAAAAGCAGTGAGCCTCTCGCACTGGTATGAGAGCAGTCCCAGATGAGGACACAAGCCTTGCTACCAGGAAGCTCAAGCAAAGGCTCATTCATAACAGCAAAGCTTGCCTCTAATCCCTTGGAATCAAAGAAACAGACACAGCCTGGGTCCAAAGTTCTTTGCTGAAGCACTTTGCTGTGTGATGGTGCGTGACTAGTACGCTGTACTCACTGGCCCATCCCTGCACACTGGAGCCCACTCCACAGCCATGGGATTCTGGCAGAGACTGGCCAGACTGGAAATGCTCAAGGAGGAGCTACCGTAGGTGCCCCAGCCTGGAGGCCAAGGTGCGGGTTTTCTGGCCAGCTACAGTTCCCAGCCACTTCAAAGAGAAGGGAGGAGGACTGGTACTTCACTTGCTCTGCCACAGGCTCCAGGAAAGCCTATAAGGGACGTAGGGGAGGCCTGGGCCTGGAGTCAGGGCTGTCCTTTTTGTCTGCAAAGCACATTTGTAAAGGGGTTTGGAGCCCTTGGTGAGGGTGGGTTTGCTTGGATGGGGCCACGGTGGGGCTGGTTTATGTCTGACCCACTCCTGCCCACGAGCATCCAGGGGGAGGAGAGGAGGAGACCCGTGAGCTGGAGCCTGCAGCAGCAGCGATGCCTCGGGGGTCGGGCTGCCGGTGCTTCAGACCCGCTATGCCTTGGCCCCTTGCCCGAATGAGCCACACGGGATTTTGCTGAGTCATGCAGTGCCTCGGGGCCGGGAGGGACATGGGTTTTGCTGACTCATGGTCAGTGGCACTCAGCTTGACCACACACCCGCAGGGGCAGGAATAAGCAGGTGCTGGGCAAACTAACGGGACCCACCAGGTTCAACCAGTGCCTCCAGCGATCGCTCCAGAAATCCTCATCCCAATGGCAGCTGTGCCCCACAAGCAGGCAGCAGGTTTCCTGAAGCCCATCAGCTTGGCCAAGATGGGGCAATTTGGAGAGCTCGTGGGACAAGATACAGCCCAGGGCAGAAATGCCCTCTAAAAATACTTGGAATGGATCACGGTTGCGGGGGGGTAGCATGCACAGACCCAGGGCAACAGGGTCCTGAGTGAGGCCATGGGAGGATGGAAGAGGCTTAGGGACAGAGTGTGGGAAGGAGTTGGTGCAACTGAGGTGCCAGTGACATGACCCAGCAATTTTACAGAAGTTTCATGAACATGAATGTGACAGGAGAGGGACAGGAACCTCATCACAAAGCTAGGGGTCCCCCACTCCAGCAGTGCCCAGCTCGTCCCACAGGCTGCTGCTTTCCAACATCCCCACACCTAGGCACAAGCAGAGCAGAAAACAAGCCCCCCCGGCCCTCAGGACTTGGAAGGGAAAATGTCTGTAAATCCGATTTCGTTTTTATTGTTTTTCTAGCAGGTCTCGTGGCTCTGTAGGAGCTATGTCGGGGCAAACTAGACAGAGATTAGCTGTGGCCTCCTGAGTTGGTGGCATGGCACCTCTGAACCCCGTTACGACACTCCGGTGGTGGTGAAGAGCCCATCCCGGTACTCAGTCTGCGTTTTGAGGAAGGGGCAGACCTCAGGGACTGCTGGAGGCCGGTGCTCCCCCAGGCTCTGCCCTGCACCAGCATCCTTCTCGGTGGCTGCAGGTGGCACAATGTACCACCACAGTGCATTTTGAGGGGTGGCAGATATCCCCTTGACATCCCCTCCTGGCCCCCCACTGCGCTTCCCAAAAAAGCTGTGGCCTAGGATATGCCATCTTCCCCAGAAACACCCAGCTCGAGGGATTGGAGGGATGAGCGCCCCAAACTCGAAGTGTCCTGGGGCCAGGGAGAAACACGGGGCTGGGGAGCTGCCAGGGCCCCCTGGGCGGGGGTGCACAGTGAAACCCTGACCCCTGCACAGTGGTGACAGCGGGGGACAGTGTGCCCGAGGTCCCTGAGCAGCCGAACCCCGCGAGGAACTGGGGGTCTGCTGCCAGGTCCTCGCGTCCCCCCACTCCACTCCTCTGGGAGAAAAAACGCCAGATAACCTGGAAAGAACCAAAAAAAAAAAAAAAAAAAGCCCAGCAGAAGGAAGTTAAAGGCAGTCCAGAACGGGGCACGCGCGGCCGGGCAGGCATCTCGTGACTGATTTCATGGTGTTTATTCCCCTTTCTCGGGGGCTGAGTCACGGCCCGAGGCGCCGGGGGTCAGCCCGGGGGGAGCCGTGAGGCGGCGCCCCCGGCCCCGCGCCCGCTCCCCGCCCCGGCCCGCCCTCACGTGACGCCGCTGGTTGCAATTTTAGACCGTCAGCTGACTCCAGAAATCCGTGGAGAGGGGCCGCTCTGCCTACAAAAACAGGGACGGACAGCGGGAGCGGCGTCGCGGCCTCTCAGCCTCGGGACCTCCAGCCTCTGACCCCTCGCCACCGCCGCCAGCAGCGCCATCGCCGCCATGGGCCCCCGCGGCCTCCTCCTGCTGCTCGCCCTGGCCGGGTCCTGCGCCGCCCTCATCAGGTGAGAGGAGGGGGTTCCTCAGGGGCTGCTGAGCCCCCCGGGTTGGGAGGGACATGGGAGAAGCACCCCCGGTGCTGCTGCAGCGGTGCGCTCCGAGCTCCTCTCGCAGCCCTCCATAGCGGGTGGCTCCCCCTCCATCAAAGCAAGGAGGGGAAGGTTCGGAACGTCCCCCCCATTTTGCGCGTGGAGGGGCCTCACCCCAGCTTCCCCTACACGTGGTGACCCTCTGGCAGCCCGCCGGCCTTTCCCCCTATCCCCTGGCTTTGGGAAAAACACTGAACGCAGTGCAGCGAGGGGCATCAGCATAGGGTGCTGGCAGGAGCCCAAACCTCACCCACCTCGTACTGGCGCGTCCCCTGTTTTGAGTGGAGCCCTGCTGCCCTCCTTCCCTTGGTATCCCTGCCCTACACACCCCCATTAACAGGTGTGTGTTTGTCGTCCCCACACAGGATCCCCCTGACCAAGTTCCCTTCCATGCGGCGGATCCTGAGAGAGGCGGGCAGTGAGATCCCAGATATGAATGCCATCACCGAGTCCATCAAGTACAAGCTGGGCTTTGTCGAGGAGGGTAAACCCACTCCAGAGATTTTGAAGAACTACATGGATGTGAGTAACAACCCCCCTGCAGACCATCCCCCGCACTGCAGCGGACCCCAGCACAATGTCACTTGTAGGGGTACTCGTCCCAGGCAAGGTGAGACATGCCAGCCTCCCACCAGCCAGGAAGGCAAAGGAGGGAGAGATGTTGATCCTGTAGGACAGATTAATGCACCCCCGTGGCTTAGTGAGTGGTGCTTCCCATTATTACTAAACTAAAAATAATAATACTAGTAATTATAACAACAACAAACAACCCACTGCCACCCAAGCAGAAGCTTTTCAGTTTGTGACCTATTTCCTTTCCCCTTTGTCACTAATTAACAATCATAAATAGGGGCCTGCTCATTTACAATCCTTCCTAGCACCTTCTAGCCATTTGGACTCTACTTTTGGCAAGACAGGGGCACAAAAATCATGCTCCACTCCTTGAGGATGCTAGCTTACTATGGTCCTGGGGATGCAGGACCCTTCCTCTCACTATCCTTCATCTTTTGCACTGCCCTGGGAAAAGCCACCCTTTATCTCTACTTTCTTGTCAGCAACTTAGGGACCAAAGCGAGCTGGGTGGTGGCGGAAAGAGAAGCCAGATAAAGGGCATGAAGTTTGCCCTTGCCCTGCTGCCAGACACGTGTGGGGTTTACTATTTCAGGGTTCCTTACCGGGCAGAGTAGGATATGAGCATTGGCTGGCAGAATAAACCTGGGCCCAGGTATTTAGGCATTAATTCAGCGTATGTTCCCCTGCTGCCCTTCCCCAGCAGCTCCTGTCACCCAGCCAGGGCCATCCTGTCCTGGGAAGGGCCACCGGTGTTTCAGTTGGCAGTGTTGAAAGCCAGGGCGAGCAGTTGTGTCACGGCGCTGTCTCTTGCAGCCACAGCTCAGACCGCCACTCAGGGCAGCACTGTTTCCCCTTGTCACAGAGGCACCAATCCAACCTGTGGTGGCAGATAAAGGACTGCTGCATCCTCCCAGCCTGGCTGAGAATACTTTTGCTGCCAAATGAATTCTCGGGACAAACTCCACTAGCCTGCCTCGTGTGCTTCCTGCCCTGGGACCCTTCATGGGTCTATGTATGTGACAAACGGAGCCCCTGTACTGGGGGTTAATTTTCAAGCCCCAGCAATAATTACAGAACCACTGGAAGCAAGTGCTGCCTCCCCATTATGGCTAATTGCAATGTTGCAATGGATTGTTAATTACTTAGTGAGCAAGCCTTGCAAACTGAGCGCACAGGAGGTGAACAGCTTTGATAATCCTGTTTTCTTCCCTTCCCCCCTTTCCCCCCTCTTAATTAAGTACACATGGGGTTTGGAAAGGCTACTGGCTGTCTTCCCTTGCTTCTCCAGCGTTCTCTCCAGAACCCTGAACCAGCTGCTCCCCAGGCAGGACGCAGCTCCCTGCCTGTTTGGGAGGACTGGGGAAAAATGAGTCCATGTAGCACCTGCCTAGAATTCTCACTCCTCTGTGGAGTGAAGGATACTTTGCCAACAAATCAGCCATTCAGGTTTCTTCCAGTCCCAGCAGAAATGTAGTCTTAGAGCAAAGATGTATCCATCAGATACCTGTGCTACAGGGACTTCTCCCAGTCTTCCACCCTGGAGGCCCAAATCTATCTCTGGTGGTGCTGCTCATGCTCTTTGCTCCCACCACTCCTCCAGTCTTCCACTTCTCGAGACTGAGCATTTGTTTATTCCCCCCATTCCCAGAGCTCACCAGCAAGCACCAAAACCTCCAGCAGCTGTACCTCCACCTGCAGTGGGCAGTGCTGCTGCTTTCTGTAGCCCACAGTTTCTCTGCAAACCCACGAGCAAGGCAGCTTCCCAGCCAGTTTCAGCTTTTCAATAACACAGGTGTTTTGCTTGGCTTCCTTCCATCATTTTTTCTCATCCTTGTAGTGAACTGCATGCTAGCCTGCAGACCTTCCCCCTTCTCTTCTTCTCTGTCTCCGTGCCCCAAGTGTCCTCCCCCGCACACACCCATCCCACTTGTCCTCAATTTATCCTTTTCACACCCACTGTAATGAATGCTGAAGGGGAAACTCCCTTCCAGAGGAAAAGGCTGGGAACCCATCAGTGCCAAAACCAAGAGGAGGGCAATGGTTAGATAAGACGCTGATGCTCTATTCAACCCTAAGAGATTTTTTGATCTCTAATCCCTGCTTTTAGCCAGCTGCCTCTGCTCATGGCTCCCTTCTTCGGCTTTGCAGGCCCAGTATTTTGGTGTGATTGGTATCGGAACTCCCCCCCAGAATTTCACCGTGATCTTTGACACTGGCTCCTCCAACCTCTGGGTGCCATCCGTGCACTGTTCCATACTGGACATCGCCTGCAGTAAGTATCATGGGTGCAAGAGGCTGCTAAACAGCTTCTCCTTCCCTGGAAAATGCAGAGCCTTGCATTGCGAGAGGAGAAACTGAGGCAGCAGCCTGAAAGGACTTGCCAGAGGATGATGGGCTTTTTAGGGAGACAGCTGGAAATACAATCCCAGCTTCCTGCATCCATCCTTCATTAGTCCTGTCCTGGGTTTTTTCTTTTCCAAGCAACCCCTATACAGGGCCAAATCTTCTCCAGCAGCTTCAGCCCTACAGCAGGGGAGCAGCGTCATCAGCTGTGATGTTTCTCCCCAAATTATAGACCAATGCTGCTGTTATCCCATTGCACAAGGCTGACTTTTTAAAGTCAGCCTCTTGCCAGATCTGATACAAACTGTCCTAGTTTCTGGTTTATTGCTGCGCAGAGCATGTGTGTGCATGTTTATGGAGTTATAATTAACGAGAGCCAGGTAGGCACAATGAAATGAGAATGTCTTAGGGACTGCAAGTTTTTTTTTTTATTCTGTGGCATTCCTAGGCAATAAACTTCCACAGCTGAAAATGTCAAACCTGGCTATGGCAAAATGCCACTCAAAAACCGCTGGTTATGCTGCTTTAGCAAAGTGGAGAAACCTGTGGAGTCAACAACTGCAACCATGAAAGGCATTCCACAGTGCTTATTGGGAGTAGAGTGGAAATTTGGACTTCTTGTACAGACACCTTCTCTTTGCATATGTGAAACAAGATTAGGACACCAACAGGGTGGTGAGGTTCAGACCTGGTATGCCTAGGGGGTTCCTGATTTGTAGCAGGGAGATGGTTTCTCAAGGCAGTGCCCCGGGAGGTGCTGGGACCAAAGGGCTTATTTTATGAATATACAAGGAACTTAACCTCCTGTCAGACTGGAATTCAAACTGGGACCCAGACAGCCTAGCTGGGAAACTCCTTGTGTAGCTCTGTCACTTTGTGCAGAGCTCGGTTGGTTCATCCTCAGCTGCTGTCTGCACCACTCAGCAGCCAGCCATGGGACTGCGCTGGCCAGCTCGTGACTCGGGAGGAGTCTGGGGAGGAGGAATCTGCCTGCCCATAAAACCAGGGATATCCTACAGCTCCCAACCCAGCCAAGGGGAAAAGCAGCTTAGGCTAGGGAAAAGCCCTTCTCCTCTGCAAATAAAGGGATATTTTGAGTTCTTTCTGTACTAAAAACAATTTTTGAAAAATTGCCAGCTACTCCTAGTAAAAGAAACGGATAAGTCCATGAGGTGAAAATGTTCCTGCCCTGGGCAGGCTATATTTAAAGCCACCCTGGTTTTCCATGGCATGTGGAGGGATACATTTTGCTCTGCTGACTAACACACCACACCAACCACATAACCTCTAGGCTTTTAATACCCAGTGGCCAAATCGGATTTAACAGCCTGAATTGGATCTGCCCACCTGATTCCCCAGACACTGGAAATGCTTTGTTAAGCAATCTGGGCTTGGCAAACCCTGGGTTCAGGCCCATCTTCTCATCATTGAGTGTCCATTTGTCTGGATAAACTGGATGGTGTGGGGTTAGGTTTTGGGGAACCGTAGGTATAAAGGAGCACTAATGCTGTGTGTCCCCTTGTGTCCCCTTTCCCAACTGCAGTGGTGCACCACAAGTATGACTCCTCTAAATCCAGCACCTATGTGAAGAACGGCACCAAGTTTGCCATCCGCTATGGGACAGGGAGCCTTTCCGGGTTCCTCAGCCAAGACGTGGTCACGGTGAGTCACGACTGCTCCAGACTGCTTTCAGTAGAGTGCTCAGAACTGTTAGATTTCAATGGATCTCCTTCTTGAGTGTCCTACTCTTATACAGTATGCTTCAGTGCTGTGTTTCCAAGTCCTTTGAAATGACATGGTAATGATGTCTGTTAAGGTAGCAATAACCATGGCAGGCTGAGAAGGGAGAAGATATTAATCTGCAGGTCAGCAGGCCTGGGGTGGGGACTGCTCACATGGTGCCCCTGCTAACATGGTTTCTGGCCATCCCTCCAACCCTTTTCCTGGTGACCCCAAAAACTTACCAGCCCAGGCATATTCCAACACTATTGCACAGACTGCTGGTGGTGCCCGGCTTGTTCTTGGCCAATATCCACACGTTAGTGGATGCCCACAGAGGCAGCTGCCCAAACACAGACCAGAAAAGGTCTCTTTACTGCCCCATCCTGGTCTCACGTCACAAACTGGTGCTTATGCTTATAAAGGCTGGGTAACACCCTGGGGGTATTCAGTGTGCAGCTTGAGTTACCTGTGTGGTGGTTGCTTCACAGTTTGCTTTTCAGCAAGCAAAGCCTGAGCTTTCTGTCCTGTGAAGGACAAGTGCCTTTCATGACTTCCTCCCAGGTACAGATGCTCGGGAGAGTTTGCCAGCTGCCAAACGTCAGGGGTGCATGTGCTCTCAGATTACTTGCTCTCCTGGCAGGGATAAGAGCATATGTTTGCTTTGCAGGGGGGGGAGAAACAAAGCAAAAGTTTTGAATAAGCACATAAATCTGGGGATTTGGAGGTTTCTGTTTAGGTTCAGCTGAAAAGTATTGGTTTACCAATTTAATCAGAATCAAAATGTATCCAGGAGAAGCTTGAAGTGTGTGACTCTTGCAGGATGCACTCTTTAGCCCATCCTTACAGCATGAAGATTTCAGGGTAGCCTGGAAGCATCAGCTGTTGCCTCTATGCTGCATCCAGAGATGGATGCAGTAAGGCAAACAGCAAACTTCATTGTCCTTAGAAAGTGTGGGCTTAATGCAAGGGCTGAAATGAGTCAGAAAGAAGATTGCCATTTTTTCTCTTTTTTTTGGTTTGCAATTGTCACCCTAGTGCCTGTTTGCTGATTAGTTCTCCATTTCCCAGCAGCTCAGAGGAAGGATTTTGTGCCTCAGTTTGTTTGGGAAGTGGGGATGGCTCTTGTCAGACAGCACAGCTTGTACCATTTGGTTTCTGTCTGCAGGAAGAGAAACCTCTTGCATGGAGCTGAGCAATGTCCCACTTGTAGTAGGCAGGAGCAGGGGTGACTGAGGGTCAGGGATCTTCAGCTTGGACACATGGGTGCATCCTCTGATGCACAATGTGTTGTAGGCAAGCTCCCTGTCAGGTACAGTTTTGAAAGAAAGACATTGAAATAGCCTTCAGGGTGACCCTCTTGGCTCCAGCCATTCTGGTGGGTGGAAGCAGCCACAGCAACCTCTGGTAGCCCTGACATCTGACCAGAAGATGCTTGTTGGCAGGTAGTCCAGAGTCCCTCAGCCCTGATGGTTTTTTGAGAGGGTGATGAGCTCATGTCAAACATCTTCTCTCCTTGTGTGGAGGAGCAATGCCCTGTAGCTCCACACTCTGCAGGGCTGCTTGCTCTCCAAAGAGCAGCAGGTTCAGCCAGCCCTCTGCTGCTCAGACATCTCATCTCTTTATCACAGCCCAGCCTTGGGATGTCCTTCAAGGACAGCAGAGGAAACTTAGCTGGCCGTGGGGCACAGTGTCTCCCATGATTGCAGTGCAGATACACTGCACAGATTACTTTCCTCGCCTCTCCCTTGTGCCTCTACATGCCAAGCCCTGTTTGCCAAGCTGTGCCTTAGAGGCCCTCACCTCTTGGTTTGCCTTTGCCATCCAGTGCTTAACTGCTGGCTGAGGCCAGGCGAGCTGTGGAGTGCTGACACCCATCGGCAAAGTGCTGGAGGGTGGCCACCACACGGCCATCCACTGGTCATGATTTTTGGTTGCTCAGTTTCGGGGCAAGAGCCAGCCAAGAGACAGAGACAAAGGATCTGTGACCTGGCAGGAGCGCTCTGCTAAAGATGGTCTTGCGTTTCAGCCCAGCTGTGGACCAAGTGCAGGCAGGGTCTGTTGAGAATCCATGACTAGGCAGAAATCTGCCTCCCCCTTGGGATGTGCAAGCAGAGCAATATTCAAACAAACCTGACGCTCAGTGTTATCAGTCCATTGCATTTTACTTTAAGCAGAAGCTTCATTGAACTCTCCGAGCCGCTGAGGATCAGGGGTGCCAAGGGGTGGCTTTGTAAACCCGGGGTGTACAAGCGGGGCAGGCGCTGGCGAGCGGATGCGTTGCTGTGCGCGCTTTCCCCCACATCCTGCCCTGTGGCTTTTAGCTTTCGCAAGGCTCGATCGCCCTTTCCTAGTGCAGTCCTCCAATACCATTAAAGGCAGCACTGCTGTCCCAGCCTTGTGCTGTCTACCCTGGGGGGATATTAGTAATTTACAGGGATCGTTATCTGCCATCAGGTAGGAGAGGCCAGCTTGTCAGTCCAGCCTGGCTCACTACAGGACTGCTAGCTGCAGGCTGAGAGGCTGAAATTGTCCTAGTGTGGATGCTAAAATTGCCTCTGGTCAGCCAGAAGCTCACAAGCCTCCTGAACTGCTAGAGCCAGAAGCCAGCAGATGCGTCCTGCTCCCCATCAGCAGAGCTATCCTCCTTTCTCTGATCATCTTCTTTTGGGGATCTGCCCTTGGAAGGCGTTTCAGCTTTCCAGTGGGGAATGCCAGTCCTTCTCATGGCTGGCAAGGGAGATGACCTTTGAATTCTCAGTACTCTGCTTGCTATTTTCGTGCTTCATGCTCAACCTCACTTTCTTGTCTGGGTCTTCTCCGCTTTCATGGGAGGTCTCTGCAGGCTGGTGGCTCTTCCAAGAGATTCAGCAATATCCTGGGGATGTTTCTTATGTAGGGGAGATCACAGGGATTGTGGGCAGAGGTGGGAGGGATTTGTGCTCCCAACCGAGGATGGGTGCAGCACCCAAGGAGGTAGGATACACAGATGACTTAGAAGATGTCCAGAGTGGGGAAGAAGATAAAAGGAACAGCGCAAGAGCTTTTCAGACTGGGAGGAAATGATGAAGTAAGTGATAGAGGAGGAAATGGAGGAGGGACAAATGGATATGGGTCCTCTGTGCAAAGAGGAGGGGCTGCAGAACAGCAAGGCCGGTGCTGGGACACTGCAAAAGGCTAAAGGGATTCTTCTTAAAAGTATGCTGGGCTTTGCAGGAATTTGGGAGGTTCCACTGAGCCAGAGTTGCCAGTCTCTTCCCCTGACAAGAATGGCACCAGGGTATCTGGTTTCTGCAGCTGCCTACAAATGCAGTGGTGGAAGCGGGCAGGAGTGTGGCAGCGCATTGAGGGATGTGCTACAGCCTGTGTTCAGTGAGGGTCTGTTACCACCCAGATCCCCTGAGTCAGTTTTCTTCACAATCTGCTTTTCCCTTCCCTCCCCATCTCCCCACAGCTTGGTGACTTGAACATCCTGGATCAGACCTTTGGGGAGGCCACGAAGCAGCCAGGCATGACATTCATCGCTGCCAAGTTTGATGGCATCCTGGGCCTGGCATTCCCAAAGATCTCTGTGGAGGGTGCCGAGCCTTTCTTCGATAACGTCATGAAACAGAAGCTGGTCGAGAAAAATATGTTCTCTTTCTACCTAAACAGGTAGTGTTGGGTTTGGTGGCACACCCATGGTTGCGAGGGCAAGCCCACTGGGCTTTTCTCTGTTTTCCAGTAGCATCTCTTGTCATCTGCTGTTTTATACTCTGGACAGCACTTCCCAGTTGAGGAAGTCACAGCAAGTTCTGCTTGCAGGAGCAATCAGGCCAAAATCTCTTATGTTTGCTGCTCTGAAGTAAGGAGAAGGGAAGTAGAAATGCAGTTCTTTTACTGATAAAAAGCTGGGTGGATCTCTGACCAGATTTCTTAACTGATGAATAGACAGAGGATGTTTCAGCCTCTGAAATAAGAGAAATAAGAATAAACAGGGCTGTGTTCATTAGATTGATATTAGTGCAGTCCCCTTTAGAGAGGTAAAGAGAGACCCCTAGTCTGCTGCCAGAATTTGTAAGCCGTGTGGTCACCACCATGTCACCTCCCTGGCAAAGGTGCCCCCCATCAGTCATCACTAATGAGGGGGCCAGTGCTTTCTCACCACCCTGGGAGATCCTCCTCTGCAGCTGCCAACACCTTCCCACCCACTGCTGCTCCCCGCAGGACACCCCATCACTTTTCTGGAACCACGGCAGTGACTCTGAACTGCTTCAGCCCAAAAAGTAGCACGCCAAGAGCAGGTAGGGCAGAGAGGGCTGCTGCTGGCCATTCAAGCACCAGCCCTCCCCCATCACCATATTTCTTCCCATCTGCTCAGCAGTGAGCTCTTATCTGATGGTAACCTTGAGGATTCACTTCAAGGCTGCTGGTTGGCAGAGATGAGCACAGATAACCTAACCCTGCATCAGCTGTGTTCAGCCCTGCACCGGCACTTTTTACAAGCTGATTCAGGAAGTCCCTGTGTCAGTGCTTAGTTCTCTTTTGCCATCCCCCTGCCCTGCCCTGAGTTTCTTCAGGTTTCTGTGAGAAAATACCAGGTGAAATGCTGCAGGATGCTTTGGCTGGGCCAAAATATTCCCATTTCCCCCTCCCAGCCTGTTTCACAGTACCTGTCCTTATATTGATAGAACATAGCATAACATAATTTATCTGTCTCCAGTACTGTTAATGCTGTGCTTCACCTCTAAACACCCCAGCAGGTGTTTTGGGAGGCATTGAGGCATTGGAGCAGGTTGTTCTCACCCTGCCCTTGATGTTCACAGGTTTGGTCATTGTTTTTCAGAGATCCCTCTGGTGTCCCTGGCGGTGAGATGGTCCTGGGAGGGACCGACCCCAAGTATTACAAGGGCGAGTTCAGCTGGTTTAATGTGACACGCAAGGCCTACTGGCAGATCCACATGGACTCGTAAGTTCCTCATCCACCTGACTACATGCAGGGGGTCACATGTGCTGACAGCACAAGCCTGAGGCTTCAGTGAGACCCTCCTTGAAAAGGAATCATCCCTGCAACACATCCACACTAAAAAAAGCAGATTAAATCCCACCCTAAGGCTGGATTGTTTGTCACTGGAAGGAGACAAAAGGCAGAAGCCATAAGGAGATGTTCTGCAAAATCCTTTCCTCTTGTTTGTGCCTTGACCCTTGACCTTTGAAAGGATGCCTGCTGCATCCCTGCGAAGCAAAGAATGCCAGTGTGTCCTCCTTGCAGGCTGGGCAAGCCCCATAGATTAAGCCCCAGTTGTGCTCAGCTCTCAGCAGGGCCTGAGCTGCATGGCTGTCCTGCACACAGCTCCCGAGAAGCAGGATGAGGCCTCAGGAAGCCAGCCCTTGACTGAAGGGCACGGCGCAGCAATCAGAGCGCATTGTTGGAGGCACAGGGGAGGAGAGCAGGCTGAGCTGACGGCCGCCAGCCCCACGGTCTATTCTGAGCTCTCCCACGTGATGGGAACTTAAAAGTGCCCTGTGATCAGAGTGTGTCCTTTTCCTGGGAATTGCATCCCTCCCCAGTGCGGCGTTTCAGTTCTCATTTTCCCCCAGAGCTGCAGCGTTGGCAGAGTATGGCAGACCCTTGGCTAGAAGGCTTTGTCTTTCTGCACTGCTGTGAAATGCAATGCGGGCGAGGAGGCCAAGCAGCTCCTGGCTTGCCTTTTCTCTGCACAGGAACCCTTCCCTTGCCCATGGCCGTCACAGCACCCCTTTAACCCTTTTTTTCCTGCAGTAGCACAGTACCATAAAAGTCCATAAATCATTGTCCTTAGCTCTTTCCTTGTCCATTAGCTGTGGCACTAGCTCTGGAGTGCAGGTAGCAGGCAGGGTATGAGGCAGCATCCAGGCTCTCTGCAGAAATGCAGGTACACTTCAAGGCACCTGCTCAGTCACGAGCAGACAACAGGGAGCCAGGGGGTCTGTGCATTGAGTTGGTGCTGCATCAGTGTTTCTGAACATCTGTCCTTCCTGGATGGGTGTCTGTTACAGCCCTCCCTTGCCTACCTGTGTACTGCTTCCTGCAGCCTTTTTTGGAAGGCCTTTAAGGGTTGTCTAATGTCTGAGCATCTCTCCTCAGGGTGGATGTTGCCAACGGGCCAAGTGTGTGTGAGGGGGGCTGTGAGGCCATTGTGGACACAGGAACTTCACTCATCACTGGCCCCACCAAAGAGGTGAAGAAGATACAGCAGGCCATTGGTGCAAAACCACTCATAAAAGGCGAGGTGAGGCTGGGCTGAAAATGTGGGGGTCTATGGCCATCACAGCACCTATACGTGCATGCTACTTTGTACCCAAATGCTTGTTGAGACCCTAGTCTTCTGCTCCCTCTCATCTTTGTTCCCAGGCTGTGCTCCTGGAAAAGCCACTGGCACAGCAGGGACCCCATCTTTTCACCCAGGGCAGCATGCACTGCCCTACTCATGCTCACGGTAGAAAGCCCAGGTCCCATGAACTTTGGAAATCTTTGAGTCACCTCTGCCAGCCATCTCTGGAAGGTGGAAGAGAAGAGATATGAGTTGCAGCTGAGATGAAAGATTCACATTAATATGAGTCCAGAGACACATTAATTAAAGTATATTTCATGCAAATGGCAACCTTTTGCATGAAATTTTTCAACCATCAAAGCTAATCTCACAAGACTCTCTTCCCTCTCTAAAATTGTGGAAGAATATGGATTATAAAGACCCTGTAGAAAAAAATTGCCTTCTCTAAAAGCCCTCCCAAAGCAGAGCCATGGGCATTTGTTGGGCTTTTCTGCAGTGTCAGAGACCCGAAGCTGCAGCAACAGGTGGCTTAGACCTGCCATCATCCCCAAGGCTTGCCATTGTTAATGAAATTGATTTTGTCTGTGTACCGAGCCACAGCTGCCTCTCCTCTGGTAAAAACCCCCAGCCATGCCACATCAGCTGTGGCACCCTGGGACTCAGCAGAGCCAAAAGCTGAATCCAACATCCTTTGGCTCCATGCCTATCCATAAACCCCTCTTGCCCCTCAACTGGGAGCCCTAGGCAGGGAGCAGCCTACTTATCCCAGCTCAAGCTTCTGCACTCTGAGCTGAGCTGGTTTTAGGAAAAACCACAGCAAAGATGTGACTGTGCTCAAGGAAGACTGTGGGAGAGTGTGGGAGGTCCAATCTAAAGCCTTTACTGTTGCAATTTCAGTACATAATTCCCTGTGAAAAAGTGCCCACGTTGCCTGTCATCTCAATGAAACTAGGAGGGAAGTCCTTCAGCCTCACAGGAGACCAGTATGTCCTCAAGGTACGTCCAGGCACATTTTTCCAGCCTTATGTTTCTTCCCCAAGGCCTGGCTGTTGCTTCCACTGCAGCAAAACACGGGAGCAGCCAAAGCAGTGCTGGAGCTGGTGCTCGGGAAGAAATCTGAAAGGATGGGGTGTCAGGGTGGTGGCACTGCAGATGGATCCACCTAACTTGATCAAAGTCTCACAGGAGTAAGACCCCCTGCATAGTGCTCGTGAGGGATAGCAGGATGGTTAAGGAAGGAGAGGCAAGCTGTTGCATCACTTCCAACAAACATTTAACTCTTTTCTGCTGTATTCTGTTGCCATGAGGCCAGCCTTATTATAGCAGAGGCCACCAGCCTGTCATTTAAGCCATCTGAATCAACTCACAAGGACCATCTTGTGCAGACCTTCACCAGTGGCTCTAATTCAGAGCTGTGTGGGCTGGGAGGCTTATGGCCATGTGCAGCTTTGCTTGATGCTTTAGTGCTTAAGGGAGGGGGAGCTGGGTTTGCAGTTGTAGAAGTGCAGTGGGTTTGGGGTCACTTTGGCAATCTGTGGATCTCAGTCTGGGAGAGGCTGAAGCAAAGGCAGCCTTGCAGGTATTCTCGCCAAGCCTGCAAGGTTGGAGAAAGGGAATGGCCTGCTTAAATTGAAGCTCTCACTCTTCTTTCTAGATGAGTGCACAAGGAGAGACTATCTGCATGAGTGGCTTTTCAGGCCTGGACATCCCACCCCCCGGGGGCCCACTCTGGATCCTGGGAGATGTCTTTATTGGACCCTACTACTCCGCCTTTGACCGTGATAACAACCGTGTTGGCTTTGCCACAAGTGCCTAAACAGCTGCCCCCCACTGCCTCTGCCACACACACACTTAAACACACACACATGGGAGCTGTAGAGAAAGGTTACCAGTATTAGAAATCGAGTGAGTGGAAAGGAGAAAGAAAAAAAAAAAAAAAAGGAAAAAGAAATGGAACTAGATTTAAAATTACATGGAAAATAGTCATTAGTGCCCTGCTAGCTACTTTTTCCACTCTGAGTAAGTGGTGCTGGGAGGTCTCTAGCTGACAACTCCAGCTGGAGTAGTCCCTTGCTTTACTGCTAGGTCTTCCAGTAGTTCTTTTTGAGAATGATTCTCAGAGCTAAACAAGGCCCTCTCACATCTCCCAGCACTGGGGTCCTTCCTGGGGGGAGGAGGGGCAGCTGGCTGAAGCCAGCCCCTGGCACATCTGTTCATGCAGAGAGGCTGTGCTACATCTCTTGGGTTTGGTCTTCTGTGCTGGGGGAGAGGGATGAGGGCAGGCTGTCCTGCACATCACTTCTTACTGCTTTTTCACTCATAAAGTGGGGGAGTGGATAGCCTGGGACAATCTGTCTTTATGACCCCTCCTTGGAGGTTGAGGCAGTAACCAGTAGGTCATTTCTCAAGGAGTTTGTGCTGGTTTGGTCCTAGGAGAGCATGTCCTGGGCTGCAGCAATGGGGAAGCATGGTAATGTGCCCAGAGGACGAGTTTCAGAGCCTAAGGGCTGTGGTGGTGTGTTTTGTTTAGTGATGGCATTAGTGAGAGAGCTGGGAGGCATGGTGTCCACATCCCTGACATATTGGGACATGGGTTTGTAGGAGGGCTCTAGGCAGTGGGGCTTTTCAGTCAGTATGAATATTAAGGGGGTGAAGATAGGTTATAATAGAGGTTACTTGAATTCAGGGCCATGAAGGTCCAGCCTTCTGCTGAGCAAAGTCATGTGGCACAAGTTCTCTTGAGTTTAGTGACCTTCTCCCAGGTTCCCCAAACAGCAAATCTTCCCAGCTTCAACCACAGCCAGTGAGTTGAGAATAATGTTTCCTGAAGCAACTAAGTGATCTACAAGCTGAAATCATTCTGGTAAAATCTGTGTTTGTCAGCCACATAAGAGCTTTTGGAAACATGATTCACAGCATTTGGAACTGCCCAAAACTCCAGAGACAGTTGGCAGAGCCAGCAAACCTCCTGGGCAGGAGGATGCCATGGTAGCTGCTGGACTTACATTCACTTTCCCTGCTGCCCTCTCCCAAAATCCAACTGCCTTTAACACCCTCTGTACCTGCTTTCCACTTCACTAATGCTGTTGAGGTCTGTTCATGTCCAGCTGTGTTGCAGAGAGAATGAGGCACAGTCCTGCTTTGGATTTAGCTGATTTAGCTGTGCACACAGATCCTCCCAGAGAGGCGGGATCTGCGCATGTGGAGCCACTTGCTGGCCTGGCACTGGTAGGCAAACACTGGTGGAGCTGGGAGCATGATAAAATTAGTTTTAAGCAGTACTGGAAAGCAGAAGAAAGCCTGCCAAGAATCCCAGGCCCTAAGCTGGGAGTAAAAGACTCTCTTCATTTTCCCAGTGTGCTGGATCAGGTCCTGAAGTTAAGGGAGTGGCAGCAGATAAGGAACAAAGCTTGGAGTGGCAGAAAGATAAGATCAGTGGCGGCCATGACCTCAAACCAAGCTAAACAGATGGCAAAATCCTGGCTACCCAAAAATCACTGATAATCCTGCCAGCAGTAGCAGTGGGGCCAAGAAATTTTTTGAGAAAGGTATTTGGGCAGTGAGTGAACAGACAGCTTTTCCCAGTGGAATAAGTTTGGCATTATAACCATGCTTCACCTTGGGGGGGTCTGGCATGGACAGTGGGGACAGGCATAGGCACGCATGGGACACATGCTGTGTCCCCTACAACCCCAGATGTGACAAATGCTGCTCCCCAAAGCTTGCTTCTGCCTCCTCATAATCTTCACCTGGAGCTCTGCATCTGGACACCAAAGGACATCTGTTTTAGACTGGTCAGAGAACAGTAGCATGTTACCAAAAAAAAATAAATCTTCAGTAGCTGCTCCAAAATTAGCAAATATTCAACAACTCTCCAGAGATCTTCAGTTTAACACCAGTTAAGTGCTCCGAGCTCCTCCAAGTTCTGCTACATCCTTTCCCAGCCCCAGGATTTCTTCAGCATGGGAAGACAGAGCTGGCCTCTGAGCTGGGTGCCTGCTGAACAGACCTGATGTGAGGTAGAAGCTTGACATGGACCTGGCAGTGGCTTTTGAACATCTTCAGCATCAGATTGAAGTGGGATGTGCAGCACAGGCCCAGACGGAGCCCTTGGGCCGTGGCTGTGCTGGGCGTGGTCCCAGCGCAGTGACTCCAGGGGGCCGGGGTCTGTCAGCAGGCAGGAGGCAGCTGCCTGGGAAAGCGTGGCCCAGAGTGATGCCCTGAGTGACACACTGTAGGATAGGCTGGAGGACCAGTTCACTGCAGTCTTCCCTGAATAGGTCTCCTCCCCCTGTTCTGTTATTTGCATTTTTAAACCCATCTCTAATCGTGTGACTGGTTTTTTAAAATTATTTTGCTGTCAGAATTGTCTCTTCACAGAAAATTGAACAGAAAATACAGTATTTTCCCCATTAACTCTGAGAGTGGTCATTCCTTTTGCAGTTTGAGATGCCAGACTTTGTGGGTATGCAGAGACTGTGTCTCCCTGACCTATTGTCCCTGGATATCTGGTTGCCCTCTTGTGTGGACTCCTGTGTGTTTCAGAAGGGCTTCTCCCCTTCTCTCTGATAAGGAAACACGCTAGGACCCTGTTGGATTTGTCTTTTCAATGGATTAAAACAACCTCTGCAAGGTGACGTGACAGTGCCACCTGCCTGACCCAGCCCCACTGGGGCAGCGGCACTCCCAGCGTCCCTGCTAGCCTGCAGCCTTCTCCTGGGGCCACACCTCCCCAGCTGAGTATTGCCAAGGGTAGTCCATTTACAGGGAATCAAGCTGTCCCCAGTCGTCTGGACCCGTTAGAACAAGCTCCTGCTTACGATTAGAACAAGTTCCTGCTTAGGATTTGGAGTGGTCCTGTAGCAGCCAAAGTGGAACTTCAGTTTCCAAATTTGGCTTAAAATCATCTAAGGTGTGAAGTCTGGGAAAGTCCTGTAGCCCAGTGATGAACATGGTGTAGGGTTTTTCCAACAATGTAGGAAAAATCCATCCCTCTTGCCTAGCTGTGTAATTTTTAGTCCCAGCTCTGCTGTATGGGAGCTGGAGACTGAAGCGGAATGAAGGCCCCATGTGCCAGGTGGAAGATAAGAGCTAATCCCTACTTTGAAAAAAGCATCATCTACATAAGCAAGATGGATGCAGCCAAGTCCCATCCCATCTTCTGAGCACAGATCTAAGCACACAGCTTAGCTGATTTCCCTACTGGCATGTCCTGAGCCTCTGTTCCCCCAGGATGCCTAAATTCCCCAATCAGCTGTTCCCCTATGTTAAAGAGATGGATTTAACCCAAAAGTGCTGGCTGGATCCTGAAAACAAATCATGCAGCCCACTGTTCCTCAATAGCCCAAGGGGAGAACAAGTCCTCTGCTGCCAAATATTTATTGACAGGAATACGAGGGCCCTATTTCTGCTGGGGGGATTCTGCCTAAGTCTTCAATCATGCCTTGTGTACAGAACATTACATCCCAGTGGGAGCAATCACAGCCTTGATCTTGGCCAAGAGCAGGAGAAGCCAAGAGCTGGAATTGCCCACCCATGCTTTTCCAGCAGGGAGCAAAGCACACACCCTGCCCCAGGAGCAGCCTGAATGCAGCCCCACACTATCTTGCCCAGAAAGTCCTCAGGTTTACTTCAGCCCCCCTGTTTACTGCACCATCTCTGCAGAACTCCGTGCACATGACAATTTGGTATTTCACTCTTCATTGAATGTCTCCATCAGTGCAAAAAAACCCATCAAATTTTTCATTACAAGACCCCTTAAGTAGTAGGGGGCTTGGTACTGACCCCCAGGGCTGTCTTCATGGACCGGATCCTTCTCCATTTCTGGGCTTTACCAAAAGCCCATTAAACCAGTGGCTTCCTTTTCCTGCCCAAGGAGAGGGAAGATGAGACCCCTCATTTATGGAGATGACTTGCTCATCTGGTTGGCTCAGCAATTTGTTCATTTGGGAAACTATTTTTACTCACCATGAATGACTAAGCACATCGTTTTGGGGGCTGATGGCTTTTCCTTTTTCCGCTCTTTCTTGGATTTGTTTATTTTTAGGTTTGTTTGCGAGGGAAGAGAAGCGGAGTGCAGAATGAAAGCTCAGAGAACAGGAGACAGAGATCAAGGGAGAGGGGGAAGATTGGATTTACCCCTCAGAATGTCAGGCTGCCTGTTCATGGAACTTAGTAACCACTGACCAATTTTATAGGGGTAATAGGAAAGGAGCATTCAGGAGGCTGTGGACTTTTTCCTTGAAAAAATAAAAAAAAAAAAAAAAAAAAGCAAGGTTAGGTTCTGCTAATGGCTTCTGAAGAGCTTGAGTAGGATTTGAGACAGAAGATTTTCTCACAGGTCTTACAGCGTTTGATGATGCTACAGCCCACATGTCTCTAATGTGATTATGTGAGAATTGCTTTGGGGCAGCAAGCATCCTTCTGTTCTGCTTGTCCCGTGCTTAGCACAAGGGGAAGCCAGCCTTGATGCCACAGTAATGCAGGCAATTATTCATACTCACCCCCACCTTTTATTTGAAAGGAAAGTAGTCCTAGACCATATGGTTGAGGGCATGCATGCATGACCTTTGAAGATGCCCAGAAAATTGGAGGAGGGTTAAAATAATGTAGAATATTGAAGGATTTTATTCCTTCCATTTTTTATGTCAGTTCCTTGAGGTTGCATGAATGGTTGTTGAACCAGTGATGCTGCAGATATGCCACTGTGGTCCATGTAATAAACCTCTCACCACTCACACTTAACATTGAGGAAGAAGATGAATCAGTCACCCAAAGACAAAAAGTGCTCTGCAAACTGTAGGGATGACCTGGTACCTGGAGAAGAGGAAAAGCAGCTATTCAACCTCCCTGACCTTTCAGTCCTATTCATACCAGGGAAAGTGACCGTCTCTGTTGATTTCACATTCCCCTACACCACCCTGCTGCCTCCTTTTGCCTGCTCCAAACCTCTTCTGACCTTTTTCTCTGCTCACCCTCCATCCCTTCCTGACATTAGGAAGAGGAGCAGCCTTACCCACAGAACTTTCCCCAGACAAATGAACAGCAGGCTCATCCATAGCTCTAGTCTGCATCCATGGGATTTCATCGTTCCTCCTGAGCCTGCAGGAAGGATGCTCTGCACAGCTGAGTTTGTCCAAGCCCTCTAGAAAAGCTGACGACAGCTGGCCATGACTCTGCCTCTCCTGCAAACCTCTTAATCCCACAGGAGCATCACTCTCACCCTAGCACTGCCTCTGTTTCTTTGCAGCTTCTTGGAGAGAGATCTGGATCTCATCACAGGCAGCTGTAGCAGTAATAAAAACTTCTTTACTTTGGCAGGACCCAACACTACTCCAGCAGCGATAAATCCTGAACCAGAGGGCAATTTGTCCTTTTTTAAACCAATGCAGGCTTCAGAAGGATTAAGTTGGTCTCATGGAAACTGGACCTCCTCCAGTCTCAGAGACCTTTGGATGTGCAAGAAGTTGCCCCACATCTGACCAACCCACAGGGATGAACACAGGGTGGGTGCCCCTACACGGAGCCAAACCTGCCTGTGAAGAGCTGAGTGAATTACCATCCTTATTTCTTAGCTCAGCATTTTGTGGGTAGGCTTAAGGCTTTTCCAGAGGATTTCCCTTCCCTTGCAGTTTCTGCTCACATGAACTTTTGTTCTACCCACCCCGTTTCCAGTATTCTGGGGATTTCTCTGCTCCCCTTCCCCAGCACCACAGCTGAACTGCCTGCTGCAACAAGGCCACCTGCGCCAGGCTATGTCACTGTGGGGTGACACGGCGTGTCCTTGTGTCCTCACCCTCGCTGTGCATCCTCCTGAATGACCTGCAAGCTGTCCCTGCGCGCCACCAGCTGCTCTCCATCATCACGTCCCTGGGGGGACTCTGCCGCAGCACCCTAGAGCTGGGATTCCGTGCAGCTTCCAGAGTGTTAGCAGCGGGAGGTAGCAAGCACATCCCTCCTCCTGTGCTAAAGCTGGGCACAGCCAAATCCTCCCGGGCTTGACCAGCCTTGGTGACACCCCCACCCCCTGCCTAAAGCAGCCACATGCCGTGCATCCTGCTGCCGGAGTGCTCCCACCCCGCCGGCGCTGGGATTTGCTCCGTGCCAGCAGGATCTATTACCTCACACACAGATTTATCCCCTTTCCATTCATCCCCTCACCACCAGAGCCCGTCTTTCCCCATAGCATTGCATCACCACCACCTCCCCTTGTTAATTCCGCTCGTCCCCACGCACTCCTGCTACACTTATGTTAGTTTTTCACCCAGGTCCGTAGCGGTGAACCCGCAAACAAGGCTGCAGCGAGTCCCCGCTGCAAACGTCTCTGTGGGTGACACTGGGGAGAGCCGGGCCGAGCATCCCCCTCTGCTGCTCGGGAAAGCCGCTCGGCCGGGGCCCAGGAGGTGCCCTTCTCCAGCGGGGCGCTACCAGGATGCTCCAAGCAGGAGGTGACGTCCCAGTGGGGGGGACACGAGGAGAAGGGCTGAGACACAGAGGAGCTCTCCTGCGTGAAGCATGTTCGGGGGGAGACGAGGGACTGCAGGTTGACCTTCCCATCCCCTAGCTCCATCCCTGCCCATCCCTGGTCCATGGGTGCCCCCCTCCCCGCCCTCCCCTCCTCCCTCAACTCCAGCGCCGAGGAAGCCGAGCCGGAGGCAGTGCTGAGCCGGATATGCAGCGACTCCCCGCATCCCTCCTTGTGAGTATCCCTCGCTCCTCCTGATGCCTTCGGAGGAGACCGATGGACGGACGGACGGGCAGCCAGAGGTGGACTAGTCTCTCCTATTTGCAAAGCGAGGGTGGAGGGGAACTTCTTCTAATATCCCCCTTCCCCATCCTCTGTCTTCATCCCCTCTTCCCCTCCTCCTCTTCCTCCACCTCCTCAGCCACGATACCCTTAAAAAAAAAAAAAAAAAGGTGGAGGGAGGGGGGTATGGGAAACCTGCTGGCCGGTGGAAGGAACCGGGAAATGGAATCACCGTAAAGACTAAGACTCAGGGAAAAAAAATCCCCCCCAAAATGCCCACCCCCCTAAGGAAAGGAGGGAGGGAGGGAGGCAGGGCGGAGGGGCGGGCTGCTCTGCCGCACCGGGAGACCCGCTCCGCCCGCAGCCGAGCCGCCGGCTCCCATCCCGGCATGGGACAGAAAGGAGAAGGCCCCGGCAGACCGACAGACAGGCGGGCGGGGAGGGCTGCGGGGGGCTGCAGCGCGGCCGGCTGGCAACTGCCTCGCAGCCCCCGCCGCCTCCCAAGTGTTTCTTTCTGCTTTTATTTGTCTCCTTTTTTAAAAAAGGATGGTTTCCCCGGTGGTGGCTGGAAGGCGGGTCACGCAGGCCAGCGGGCAGCGGCGGGGGGAGGCGGTGGCACAGGGGGAGGGAGGAGGAGAGGGAGGGAGGGAGAGAGGGAGGGATGCTGCCCGCCCTGCCCGCGCCTCTGCCCCCGCCCGGGGCCGCGGCCGGCGGCAGCTCCGCGCCGAGGCGGCGGCGTCGTGGTCCCCGGGTGTAGCGGTGCTCCCTCCTCCCTCTCCTGCCTGCCCTACTCTCCTCCCTCTCTCCTCTGCCCACTCCCTCACTCCTCTCCCTGCTCTCTCCTCGGTCTCCCGGTCCCTCTCTGTCTCTCCTGCCTTCCCCCCGCGTCTCCCCTTCTCTGCTCCTTCCCCCCTTTCTCTTTTCCCCCTGCCCCCGGCCTTTCCATCCCCTCACCCCCATTTTTGACGGGGGGGCTTTTGGCTTTGCCAGGGCAGAGCGCGGTGACGCCGCGGCAGCCACCACGGAGAGGACACAGGACCCCCCCCTGGGCCCGCCATGCCCCTTTGAGGGGGTGGCCTGGACCCCGAGACCCCCGCAGGGCCCCCCGCAGGGCTGCTTCGCCTGCATCGCCAAGCCCCCGGCTCTCCGGCAAGCTTCGCCCGTCCTGTCTCCTTCTTCTGCCGTTTATCTCATGGAGAGCAAGAGCTGCAAGGGGGACAGCCTGCGGCCAGCGGTCCCGTGCAAGCACTCGGTGGAGAAGAAGACGATGACCAACCCCACCACTGTCATCGAAATCTACCCCGACACCACCGAGGTGAACGACTACTATCTCTGGTCCATCTTCAACTTTGTATACCTCAACTTCTGCTGCCTCGGCTTCATCGCCTTGGCCTATTCATTGAAAGTGAGTACTGAGCACCGGGCTCGGGGTACGGGGTGACCAAGCAGGGGGAAGCGTTTGGGGGTTGTGCCTGATGTGAAACCCCACTTTGCCGCCCAAATGAGAGGCTGCAGACAGTGAGGATGGGGATGGGAAGAGCTGAGAAGCCTGGGATGCTACTTCAGGTGGGTAAGAGGTGCTTTCACTTGCTCCAAGTACCCTCAGAGGCTCCTCTGTACCGCGGTGCAGGGTGACAGGCAGGCAACACAGGGCTGCTTTGGCTCATGCTGCACCTGCAGGCACGCCGGCACTAGGTCCCTTATTTGGGATCCTGGCTGTTCGAGATCATCAAGATAGGACCCAGCAGCATTGGATGGTCAGGCAGGAACAGTGAGAAGCAGACAGCCAGGATCAGCCGTCAGCTGGCAAGTTGCAGGGGGTAAGAAGCTTACAAAGTGCACGGCAATCCTGCCTGTTTCTTTCTTGCCCTCTCCGTAATTAAAACACCAGAGCTCGTGGCCACTTCCCTTACCCCAAGCCCTATAAATCCCAAAACAAGGCCTGGAGACCTGCCAGCATCATGGGAATGGTAAGAAGGTGGAAGAGAGTGCAGGGGGCTTCCCACAGTGTCAGGCTGGGGGGATAGAGAGCTGTGTTGTTGGAGAGGGCGATGGCATGGAGCACAGCCCATGATGGGAACGGGACCAGGTTATTATTCCTGATAGCTGCAGGGGAGAGCAGCCCGGCAGGAACGATGCCTGGCACACCGGCAGCACCTTGGCAGCTGCCAGGAGAGGGGGGCCTGGGCTGCCCTCCCCTTCCCTGCCTGCCAGATGCAAAACTAACTGAATGGATGTGCAGAGAGCCCGGGGCGGCTGGGTGGCCCGGAGAGGAGCTGGCTGATTTGTTTTGGCAGGCAGCATTTAGAGGAAGGCCAGGGTGCAGACAGGCTTCGTCACAGAAGCCGATCAATTAACCCCATACATCTCCTGTGAGCTGGACTGTGAGCACCCAGCACTGCAAGGAGGCTGCTCCCAGCTCTTCAGGGTCTCCATCAGAAAGGCCCAGGGAGAAATCTGCGGCCCCCTGTCTTGGGCTCACTGAGCATTGGCCTGGTGGTGCCCCCCTCGGTTTCTTGTTGCCCAAGCTGGGAGGTGAGCTCTCATCCATTGCCTGTGCAGGAGGCTCTGCTGCTGCCTGGGTGAGGCACTTAATAACTTAAATCATCCTGGGGTGAAGCATCACCCCAAGCAAAGGGCAAATCCAGCAAGCAGTAGGCTACTATGAGTGGGGGGAGCAAGTCCCTTAACATCCCCCACACCTTGATCCAGCAAGAAAAGACAAAACTGGCTTCCTCCTTGTTTTTTTAAGCCTTTCCTTGTCTGTATTTGCCTTTAACAATTAACATCTTTCCCGTGGAAGAGGCTACCGTGGGTGTCTGGGTACATGTGGTTCCTTGCTGCTGCAGCAGTGAGAGCAGGACAGCCTGAGAACAGGGCTGACCCATCCCCTGGTGACCAGGTAGAGTAGTGTCTGCCACCCACAGAGTTTTTAGAAGCTGGACCCTTCACTATCCTTGACATGGGATGGGAGGAAGGGCAAAGCCCAGAAGTAACCCGGGGCCTTGCACCAGGACAGAGGCGTGGGCTCGGCATCTGTCTGCAAAGACCTAGAGGACACAAAGTATGAAAAAAAAGAGGCAGTGCTGAGGGAAAGCAAATGGGCAAATTTGCTCCAGATGAGAGAAAGGAGAATAGAAGATGGCTGTCAAAAACCAGCCTTGGCTTTTGGGCTGAGAAGGCGGTAGCTGATGGGATGTAACCGTGGTACACAAACAGAGGCAACGCTGAGCGGGTAGAAATAACTCTGCTCTGGTTTCGGAGCTCCCCAGTGGCTGTGACTCTGTGGCAGGGGGAAAATAGAAACAAAATGTCCCTCAGAGGCAGAGGACAGAGCTAGCAAGTGGCTGAAGGGATGCCGAGTGCTCTCATGAGCTGCTGTTGGGGTGGGTGCTGAGAGGCAATGCAGATGCCTGGGCAGTAGCAGGTCTGTCCTGGGGGAGACTGGGATGTTCAGAAAGGCAGCTCTGTTCCTCACCCACAGCTAATGCAGGGATCTTCACAACACCCTAGCCAGGCTGGGTGTTACGGTTATTTCTCCAGAAACATTTTTTCTTCTCTTTTACTGTCAATAATGTTTTTCCCAGAAGTTCAGAGAAAACAGGAGCAAGAAATGCCCTGAGAACAGATATCCCTTTAAACAGGGAACTATCTTGTTCCTCTGCAATTAAATGTAAGGACATTTGAGCAGTAGGCACTCAAGTCTGGCCTTTCTAGGGACTGACTAAGGGGTAGTAGGAAGAAGAATAAAGCTGCACCTTCCTCTCCCTGAGCCTCTTCTGGGACCCCTGACACAGAGCCCTCAGCCAGTGGAGCACAGGTTTCCTCAAGAGCCATCAGTGCACTGATACCATTAAGTGGTTCCTGGGGTTACACCTAGCTTTTACACTTCCTTTAAATAACTGAAACATCTAGCAGCTTCAGGAATTATCGTTTTCATTATCAGAAATAGTATTTTCAATTCCCTGTCATAAAGGTCACTTGCTTCTGACAGATTCATGCTGTTAATAAAGCAGTATCTCCTTTGTGACCCGAGTCCATGAGATGTTTCAGTATATATCTTAGCACACCCTAGCATTTCCTCTGGTTTCAGCAGCATGATGCCTACACTGGAAGACAGATATATCCTTGGTACACTTGAATATTACTGTGAAGCTGTCTCCTTCCTCGTGCCCTATTTTATTGGTTTCAGCCACATCTGGGAAAACAGGCATGTCCGCCTGGCCTTTTGCATGCTCGCTGTAGCCTTCTAGATTTCTTTCTGCAGTGAAATGCTATTTCGTGGTGATAACCATTTGCAAAAAAAACGTCAAAAACCCCCACCCCGGCACCAAAGAATTTGTGAAGAAAGTAACACATGTTTTCAGGTGAAGGCAGAAACTGTGACATACGAGGCAGGTTCTGTGTTGGACAGGTGTCACAGCCAAGCACTCTGAACAGGAGTGTGGCAGCATGCCTCATCTTTATTTACCCCCACAGCCGGCCAGATCCTCAGCAAACACAGCTTGCTGGGCTACAGCGGGGTCACACAACTCATGGATCCCTCCAGGGGTCATTTCTAGCATGCCAGGCTTCTCAAGGTCAGCCTCCCAGAGTGCAAGCAAGGCACTTGCATCTAATCATGTGTGCTGGATGCTGGGGGAGGAGAGATCAACAGCAGGACCAGGGAAGTTAGAAAAGACCTAAAGTAACCCTAACCCCAGCCCAGCACAGATAAAAGTATTACTCCAACAGCAACGCTCTGGATTCAGTTGATTTTGATCAGAAGCAAATGTTGTGGTCTGATATGCAGCGGCTCCCTCCCTTCCCCTTTCCCAGCTCCAAGTGGTAATGAATGATGCATCAGTGCCTGGTAGCAGGAGATCTCACTTCAGTTGTTCAGAGCTTCGTCTCTGGAGACTGCTGGGGTGAGCCAAGTCCTCTGTACCCATTGTGCCATGAGGCAGTAGATCAGAGGAGCTGGGATCTGAGATGAGCTGCAGTATGGATGCCTCGCTGTGGCTCTGTAGAAATGAAGATGCCAAGGAGCCTTGCTGGCTTTTTAAGCCTCACCAGCAGCCCACAGCATTGCTTGCAGAGTTTGCTTGTCCCTTGAGGTCATGGAAATATGCCAAGCTCTCTTGCCCACTCTCTGCCCAGCCCTTAGCACACAGCTGTGGGCACGACTGTTTGCCCTCCTCTCTTGCCACTTGTTGATCTTCCTTGTTTCTAGTGGAAGCAGACCAGCACAGATCCACAGCTATTTATTAACCCTGAGAGGCTGCCTCACCCAGCCTCTCAGGCGGGCTCTCATCCTGCTTTATTGAAGGAGCAATGTTTTGTGGACGTGGGTGAAATGCAGGGGTGACAGTCCCGTGATGCCAGTGCCGGTGTGGTGGAGGCACGTGGGCTGGAGAGCTCTTGAGCAATTCACAGAGCAAATAAATCCAAGGATCGCCTCCAGAGCTCCTTCTGTGCAGGGACATGGAGCTCTGCATAGAAATGGGTTTACTGACAACCAGCTGTGGGCTTCCAGGCTGCCTTAAAAACAGCCTCATTAGACTCGTTATCAACAAACCATTTGTCTCCTTCTGCAAGCTGAGGCAGCACTTTTCACTAGAGCAGCAAGTTTGCTGCTCCCAAAAACGAGAGGGGCTGAGAGAGGGGAGGTGGCTGCTGGGGGAGGGACTGGGGTGGTAGGAGCCAAGGGGAGCACCTGGAGAGGAAGCAGAATGTAAAACCCCAAGGAAACAAAGGGCAGAGGACAGTGAGGAGAGGGAGGAGAGAAAGAACCCTTGGGCACTGACACCCTGGAGGTGTGGGAGGACACAGTGAGATGGAGATATTGGAAGACAAGGTGAGCAGCAGGGAGGTAACAGGCAAATAGGGATGGATGGATGGATGGATGGATGGATGGATGGATGGATGGATGGATGGATGGATGGATGGATGGATGGATGGAAAGGCCACACCACCCTTTGTTGGTGGGAAAGGAGAGGAGAAAGGTTTGCATGTTAAAGCACAAAAGCTGGCTGTGTTTCACATAAGGACAGGCATAGAAGAAGAAAGAAATTGTGTAAGTTGCCAGCCTGGATCAGAGGTGAGCTCTGCCTTGTCCAAGGGGGGATATCCAAGGATGGCATCACACAGTGCTTGGAGGTGCCCAGGGAAACCCCAGACAGCAGATGTAATTATCCTCACACTCCAGTCATTTCAGTGCAAAGCAGGGCCAAAAGTCCCCATCTAGTTTTAGACAAGAGAGAAGGGTCAAAGGGATGATGAGAAGAGCCTGTGGCTAAGAAAACACCACACCTTAGTCTGGGGTGGGGGTTCAGCCTTGTGACCTTGAGGACCTGTCCCTCACTATGCTTCATCTCTCTGGCTATGGAAAGAATCAGTTTCCAGGGCTCCCAGAAGCTCGTGCACCAGCTGCCAGCACATTATGATGATGGTGGCCACAGGAGCATGAAAATAGGAAAAGCTGAAGCTGGGCTATAAGAAAGACACCAGCATCTCCTTAAGGACAAAGCAGAGAAGGAGCTAAAACATTTATCTGCTCTCCAGGAGAGCTCCTCCAAAGCCTGGCTCAGTTGCCATGGCAGGACATTAAAGAGGGAAATCTGGAAGCATCTGGGGGTGCAAAGCCATGCAGGAGGAGGCAAGGCTGCCCTGCAGAGATGTGGGAGGCTGGAGCTGTGAGTGGTGTGTAAGGAGAAACTCCTTTTCATTGCACTTTTATGCCATGGGGGCCCTTGCACTTATCTGGTGCTTAGAGGCTCCATTTCAGTGTAAATTATTATGGACAGTCAGGGATGATTTTCATGAGGGTGACCACTGAGGCCACAGGGGTTAGCAGGAGTGTGTGGGTGGAACCAGCTGGAGGTGCAGGGAGAGGGGGCAGCTGGGTGCCCTTTGGTAGGAGTCAAAGGCAGCCATCGTTTGGACTCAAACAACAGAAAAGGGAAAAGATAGAAGGGATAAAAAAAAGGAACTGTGGGGAAATGGTGTCCCTGGGGAGAGGGCAGCCTCTTGCCACAGCAGCAGCAGCAGCATGACAGGAGCAGGGCCAAAGGGAGAGCCATGGGAAAGTCCAGGAGAGGTGCTGCTGAAGTGTGTCGTGGGAAAGGGCTCAAGCACCAGTCACGAGTGTGAGCTGGTGCCAGGTGGGAGACGCTGCTGGGAGCACTGGAGAAGGCTGAGCCTGGAAATTAGGGTTGTGGGGCGCCCCAGGGAGAGGAGGAACGGGAGGTGGGGAGCAGGAGACCGCTCCTGGGGCCAAGAGGAGCCGGCCTCACAAAGGTGAAGCGGGAGGGTTGCAGAGCTCGGTGTGCCGGCCGTGCGGGTCTGCTGGAGAAAGCTCCGTCTGACCGCAAGCACTGACAGCAAAGGCCAGCGTGCCTGTGGCACAGCACGCCGGGCTACAGTGCAGGAAGGGGCAAAAGGCATTTGCTCCATGTCGGTTTTGCCTGAGGCAGCCCCACCGCTGGGAAGAGGAAAGTGTGTGAGGGCTTCAAAGAGTCTGCTGGGAGCGGCAAGCGGGATTTCTGGCCTGAATCCAGCACCTCTGGGACTTCTCACCAGTGCGTGAGGAGGTGCCAAATGTCTGGCGCTGCTGAGCCCAGGGGTTTTTGGGAGGATGTTAAACTTACTGAATAATTTCAAATGTGAGTCATCCCGGACATTCAGCTGACACAGAAAGGCATGTGGGCTCCCAGGCTGCCGGCTTGATGCTTTCCCAGAGATCATCTCCTCTGCTGAGAGCTCCAGCCAAGTGTGCCCCAAAGACACATGCAGTTTGGGACTGTCCCCTCTTCCCAATCCCAGAAGGATGCTGAGCTGAGCTCTCCACAGCAGGGCAATGGCCCCAGCTCCAGGCTCCAACGAGCAGGGGACATCAGAGGCCAAGGACATGGCACAGTTTGATTTAATGCAAGTATGAAAAATTGGCTCATTCTTGTCTATGTGCCTGACAGCACCGGATCCTGTGGGTCTCATGCCAACAGCAGCTTCCCTACCCACAGTTCAGATCAGGGGTTGCTTGTGCAGAGAGGTCCTCAGTGGTGTGATGGAGAGGAGGAATGTTGCTTGAGGGTCTGAAATGCAATTTTAGAGGACCTGTGAACCAGCACAGGTCGGTGAGAACAAGGGGTGCAGCAGCCCTTCCCCATGTCTAGCAGAAGGCTTTCAGGACAGCCCTGCAGGTAAGCCCTGCAGGAGGAAGAGAGAAAAGTCTGTAAGATGTGGTCTGAATCTGTTGCAGTGTCTTTTCGGAAAGCTCCTAATCGATAAAAGCCTTTTAATATTCCTCGGTCTGACTCTGGTTTTTGCAGCTTGCCACCCACATCTGGTGTCCAGCCAGCAGTGGCTGGCAGGGGTCTCACTGCTGGCAGCAGGGCAGGCCAAGGGCTCACAGCCCCACTCCCCAAAAACCCCACCCAAGAGAGGGCAGGGGGCAGGCCCTGCCACAGCCTGGGCACCGCGCTAGGATACAGGAGATGGATGGGGGGTCAAGTGTCCTGGTCCTTTTGTCCAGGTCCTTTTGTTCATCCCTGTGGCTCCAGCTGCCTGGGTCTGCTGAGTGCTGGCTGAAGGGGCAGCCTGGGGACAGGGACAAATCCCTGCTAGGAAGCAGTGGAGTCTGACCCCTCCTCTGCTGGGGTCCAGCTGCAGAGCTGCTGCTGGTGGACAGTGCCATCAGCTGCCTGGCTGTGCCATTGCTGCGTGCCTGGCTGTGCTGTCACTGCCTGGCTGTGCCATCCACAGCCTCGTAGTGCCATCAGCTGCCTGGCTGTGCCATCGCTGCCTGCCTGGCTGTGCTGTCACTGCCTGGCTGTGCCATCCACGGCCTCGTAGTGCCATCTCTGCCTGGCTGTGCCATCTGCTGCCGTGCAATGCCATCGTTTCCTTACAGTGCCATGTGCTGCCTGGCTATGCCTTCTGCTGCCTGGCAGTGCCATCCACTGCCTGGCAGTGCCACATGCTGCCTGGTAATGCCATTGCTGCCTGGCAGTGTCATCTGCTGCCTTGCAGTGCCATCTGCTGCCTGCTAATGCTGTCGCTAGTGCATCGGCAATGCCCGCTAGTGGCATCGCTGCTGGCAGTGCCGTGCACCGCCGGGCAGCCTGGGAGAGGTGGGGACAGGCCAGTGGCATGGGCATGCACAATCATCGCCCGCTGCAGAGCTGTCCCAAGGAAAGCCCATAAAATCCCATAAAAGCTGCGGGATAATGAAGGGAGCAGACTGTGCTGTCAGAATGGAAAGCTGCCTGTGGCAGAGATGCTACACAATCCGCATAAGACCTGCAAAAGGAAGGGAACTCATTAACCCAGGACTACTTAATATGCTGGAGGCTCGTGCACAGCCCTGGAGCTGCAGTAGGATGCCGTGCCAGCTTTCACCCGCTCGGCCCCTCAGTGCAGATGGAGGCACAGGGATGCACACCAGACCTGCAGCCTCCTCCCTCGTGGGCTGGGTGGGCCCAGCCTGGCACTGCAGGGCCAGAGAGCTGTGACACAGTGGGAAGCGTGCTTTAGTGCCTGTGTGCCTGGGTTGTACAATGGCATCTCAGTTCCTTTGTGCACCTTCAGGCTCCAAATGACACTGCCCCACTCCAGGGACCGTGGGGCTCTGGTTTGCCTGGTTGGTAACAGCAATGGTCACTCTTTCAGGTTTCTCTGCTTCCAAGAATTTCCAGCCCACAAGTATTACAGTGCTTGGCTTCACAAGCTCAGCCCATAGCAGAGACAGGGTGCAAACCTCACCTCGGGGTGTTTTATGGCACCCCAAGTGCTCAAACACAGAGGCCCAGCCCAGCCCTCACAGTGCACCTGTACAGGTAACCACATACAGGTGCACGGGGTTTTGTGGCTGTTGCTTTGAACAAGTCACGCCTTTCATACATATTGCAATTACTTTATTTAATTATCTTTTTGTCTCAGGTCCGGGATAAGAAACTCCTCAATGACTTAAATGGAGCAGTTGAAGATGCCAAGACAGCCCGGCTTTTTAACATCACCAGCTCAGCCCTTGCCACCTTCTGTATCATCCTCATCTTCATCTTCCTGCGATACCCTCTCACTGACTACTGAGTGAGGCCAACAGCAGCTGCTGCCGCCAAAATGCCTCTATGCCAGAAGTGTCTGCAGTTTCTTGTAGCAAGGACACACAAAACAAGCCAACCACTACACCTTGATTGCCAAAAAAAAAAAAAAAGTCAATTAAATACATAAATAAATGTTAAATTAGTTTATCAGCCCAGCTGAGCATACCTTTCTTGCCCTGAAATGGTATGTGAACAGCGGAAGGAAAGGGTCTCGCTCTTACACATGTACAGGAAGAAAAACAGACCAAGAAATATTTGTTTTATGGCCAACAAGCTGTGTGAAAAGAGTGTGCAAAGCCCAGAGCTACGCACACTTAGCAGCAGACAGCTGAGCTCTGGGAAGCAGTGGGGTCCTGTGGAGCTGGAGACACATGCAGTGATGGATGGGGATCGTGGCAGGGCTGGCTTACAACATATCAGGTGTGTTCAGACCGCCCCACCACCCCAGCTTGTGGGGGTTTCTTTTCCTTTTTTTTTTCTCTTGAATTTCATCCACTGGTTCAAACAACTCCCAACCCCTTGAGAGCTGAAGGTGTTAGGAAGTTTATGCTGGGGAGCCCCAAAGCCTCCAGAGAAACCCCAAAGTGTTAAAGGGCAGGTTTCTCCTTGGGATCTCCCAGCAGTGCTGAGAAGGAAGGCACCTTCTGGAGAACTCGCCTAAGCCACCTAATTGGAGTGCTACTGTATTTCTGTAAACAGTCAATAAAAAGATACCTCTGATATGTGATGCTGCCGGGTTAATTCCTTCCCTAAGCAGGGCTGGTCTCCTGGTCTCCAGGGGCTGGCAAGGGAAAATGCTAATGTCCCCAGCAGCTGCTGGGAGAGATTTAAAGCAGGAGTGAGGGATGCTGCTGCAGGTCGGGGCCGCACGCAGCCGTGAAGGAGAGCGCAGACCCAGATTTAAGAGCAGAGACCTCGGTGACTCCTTGCTGGAAGATCTATGGCAAGCGGGCAAAGGCAGCCAAGCAGGCAGGGCCCCCTCCCCTGCTAGGACCAACGCTGAAGAGGGAGATAAATCGCCGCAGTCTGACCCTGCTGCTGCTGCAGCACTTCCCAGGGTCATTATGAAGAGGCAGATTTCGGAGAGGACGTGCATTTGCCACTGAAACAGGCAGGAGCTCAGAGCCCTGCCCAATACTGCCTGCAGCTGCCTGTCATGCTGCAAATCAGCACACCCTGACTTGAAAACACCCATAAATGAATGACAAGACCAGGACTAAAATACAGCCTATCAGCCCCTCTGACCCTTCATCTCATGTCACATGCCACAGCTGCCTCATCTTTTTCCAGCTGTAAGATGACCTCATGCCAAGGGGCAGCAATCAGTGCAGACCTGCCATGGAGCTGGGAGAAGGCATCAGGATCCACCTTTGCACCCACCCTGAAAGCAGAGGTGAAGCAAGAGATGGGGAATGCAGACAGGCTGTCATGGGACACTGCATCATCTGCTGAGTGCATGGTTTAATCAGCAGGCTGTCTCTGGGCTGTCTCTGCCATAGTGAGATGTGGGGACATCATGAAGATGCTTCCCTGAAAGCATCATGAGATGTCACCTCCTTCCTGCCCAGGTCTCCACACCTTCATCCTGTCCCAGGCTTCATCTATCAGGGGAGCTGTGGGCAGAAAGACCTGCAGTCCTCCCTGCCTCCTACTCACTGGAGAGCATTTCCACACCACACCACACCAGACCAGATCAGATCAGATCAGATCAGGGGTCTGTTTTGCAGCAAAGTTTCAGTTGGCAGTGCAGTGTATGATGCCCTGAGAGAATCTCAGCCATGAACAGCTCTATGGTCCCTCATTCAGAGGTCAATACTCTTCCCAGCCTCTCTTGGTTACTTCTTGCTCCCTTCTCTGTAGCAAGACCTGAGGGGTCATGGCCTCCAGCGTTTCCATCCTAACATATGTAGGGGCAGTCCTTGTCCCAGGCTGAGGAAGGAGGTGGCCTGTCATGATGGCAATGCCCCCAAAGAGGGTACAGCCAAAATTACTCATTGCAGCCACCCTGAACTGGCAAATTATATCCACTGGGACAGTGTTCCCTTAGGCAAGGCCCAGACCGGTCATCCCAGGATCCTCCAAGGTGAGGAGAGGCACAGAGATGAAGTTGTATCCCTTTTTCCCTCCCCCTGTACCTGCACCAAGCTCACATTGGCTGTGTCTGAGGCCTTGGCCTGGTATCCCTCCCCACCACACCTCAAGCTTTGCAGCTGAAACACAAGTGCAGCTGGGTGGGCTCGGGGGATGACTCAGACAGGGTCACCCTGTGTGCAGGGCCAGGGGTCCAGCTGCAGGTTTAGATCCCTGTGGGACCAGGGGCATCTCTTGCAATAATGAGTGCATTCCTTTCCATGAGCTGGGACTCATGTCAGCCGCATTGCAAGTGCTTTTGCACTCAGAGGCCACCCCCAGCTCTAGGAAATCCTGCAGGGACAATGCCACTGTCCCCATCTCCTGTGCTACACAGGAGAGAGCCGTCCTGCTTGGCGTGCAGGCATGGGGCTGTTCAGATGAAGGCAGAGCTGACACAAAACTGGAAGTGACCCAAAGCCAGCCTTTTCTACATTTAACAAGTGTGACAAATGAGTTATCATCATCCCTTCCCCTGACGGACTGTCTTATCTGCAGGAAAATGGATGCTGGTTTAATGAACCAGGGGGAATACTGAACTGACTCAGCAGCATTTTTTGCATCCATAACCCATCAGGGATGGAGAGAAAGGGTTACTATTAGTAGCCGTCATATTTATTGTTTGTTACCCTTGTTGTAGGAGGTGAAATTGCTGCAGAGGTTGGAGGTGCACCCAGAACCACCATGGACAAGAACAGGGTAGCAAGAAGGATGCACAGCATCATGCTCAGCTCCACCACAGCCCTCACCTCGGCTCCACCTGCAGCTCTGGGCTGTGGGGCAGCAAAACTCCTGTGCTCTCCCTTCTTCTCTCTTAGTGTCTCCCCTTTAATGGAGTCCCTCCAAACCCACGGCAGAAGGAAAGCACCTCCAAAATAGGGGAAATAAGGGAGACCCGTAGATTTCCAATCTTTTTGGGGAGGAAAACAAATTATTCATGCATGGGTCTTCCGAGTGAAGCAACATCAAGGTATTCAGCATTCATTTCTCATCTTGTCAGGGTCAGGGAACCCCAAATTGAGGCAGCAAAACTACATCCCCATATACTGTCAGGCAAGTACATCCCAGATTGCACCAACTGTGCTGTTAAGCGAAAGAAAGAACTTTTTTGATTTTGAGGGAACAAGGGAAAGAAAAGCAGCAGCCAAATCCGACAGGTCCTCTAATTGCCTTTTTTTTTTTTTTAATTTTGCAAGAAAATTCTGGAAGTTCGGGTTTTGCCAAGGCTGACACCCGCCGCGGCAGAAGGCAGGCTTTCAGGAGTTGCTTCTCTGCCTTTTCACTTCTGCCACTCACAACGTCGCGCCGCGCTCTCCAAATCGCACTTTTTTTTGGCTGCGAAGCCGCAGCCTCTGTTGCACTCCGCGGCGGGAAGGAAAACTGTGAGGAGGGGGTGGAAGGGAGGAACAGCCGAACGCAGCTTGAGAAGCATCTTTTGAGACGGGGAAGAACTGATGGCCACGTTGCCATTTAAAGATTTAATTGTATTCCTTCGGGAGCCTGACAGCTTGATCAGGATTGCTTTTTGGTTTTTGTTTAGCTCGGGGGGGGAGCGATTGTTCCCTGTTAGGCGACATCGTGCAATTGTGCCTAAAACACCTGTGCTGATTTTGTGTCCCTGGTAGGCGTTCAGAGGGGTGAGCCTGGGGAAAGGCCCCCGAGGCCGGTGAGGGTCACCCTTGTCCGGAGAGGAGATGCTGGTGGGATGGGGCTCGTTCACCCCGCGACGAATGGCTGCGGGGGGACGCTGCGGAGGAGGTCCCGGGGCAGGGAGCGGGTGTCGGGGCCGGGCTGGAGCTGCGGGGCTGCGGCAGGCAGGCAGAGGGCTCTCTCTCCCCGCGGCTGCACGCCGCCGGCAGCGCACCGCCAGGAGCCCAGGTCCGTCCGCGCTTCTCCGGGACCCCCCGAGCCGGCAGCCCCAGCCCCGGGCAAGCGCTGGCTTGCGCAGGAAGCAGCTGTGAACTCAGGGTGGCTCCTCAAGGCAGCCAGAGCGGGTCCCCGTCCCTCCGCAGGGATGTGCCCCTCCGTGCCAGCCGGGAGGGGAGCGTCAGGCCCGGGCACCGGTGCTCGCGTACCCTCCACGCTGGCACGGAAAGCCAGGCAGTGCGTGAGCAAACCCTGCCGTGCTTAGGCAAGCCTCGGTGCCCGGCCGAGCCTCTGCCCCCGCTGCCACGCCGGGCTCGGGGATCCCTCCTTGGCACAAGTGCCGCCAAGCCAGTGCGCAGACAGCAGCCCATCGGGTCCTAGCTGGGGTGAACTGGTTTGGGCTTGGCTGGTAAACACGACCCACAATTCTGCTTTATCTATGGGCTGACGGTAATGAACATGAGATGGAGCTCATTCAGGTAAGGACCTCCCGCCCAGTGTCGACACCCGCCGGTTCCCCTGCCTGGGATGCGCTGCCAGGCAGAGCATGGTGAGTCAGGCCTGGCGCAGCCATCCGCCTGGATACCCAAATTAACTGTCAGAGAGAGGTGCAAATGGCAACCTCTACTCTGCTCTGGGGTGTGTAATCCTCCAGCAAAGCCGACTATGCTGTAGCATCACGGCCCTGCTTCCCAGGCGCTCCATGGGCCAGGAGGCAGAGTCACACTACCAGCAAGTAGCAACTCTCACCACCCACCCCCCCACCCCCCCAGCCATGTGCTGAGGTCCTGGGTGACCTTAGCAAAGCCCTTTCATCCCTGTTTTCCCCTCCAACACTGTCTCATAGGTTGATGGCTTCTCAAAGGCAGAACTGCAGCCTTGCTCAGAGCCCCCAAGTTCTGGGACCTTGGCACTGTGGGTGTCCTGTGATGGGTACAACTGCAGCAGTGCCCAGCTACGCTTGGCAAACACTGCGTGAGAGCTGGACACTGATGGAGCTGCCTCTTCCCTCCTCTCCATGCCCTCATCCGTGTGCAGGTTGGACACTGAAGAGTGCCTGGCTCTGCAGGCAGACCACGGCGGTGCACAGCCCTGCCGGGGGGAGGAGGGGGAGGCACAGATGGCAGCAGATGCTCTCATCAGTGAAAATGATTGAAACAAAACAAAAAAAGCCCTAGCAACTGGTGAGCAGCCTAACAAAAACTAGCACAGGGGTACAGAGAAAGGGTCTGGACCTGACAGACCCTTGCATGGAACCTAGCTCCACGCTGCCTTCTGGCCCAGGGTAATGTTTTTCCTGTCTCCAACTCACAAAGAAAAAAGACTATGCCTTGTCCCAGAGCACTGGGCAGTGATTATTGTTTAAGATTTGGATACATTAAAATTAAACCATTTGGTTTCTCTCCCATTCCCTTGTCCCTATCCTCTCTCTTGTTCCTTTCCCCTCTGCCTTCAAAGAAGGGAATATGACCCCGGACGGCTTCTAAGCACATCTAAGCCCCTCGCCCACCCTCACTATCCATGGCAAGTCTTAATGTGGGCCAACATGGCACTCCATTTCAGCTCTGGGGGCAAAGGAGCAGGAACGCTTCCTGCACCTGAGAGCGTTACTGTAAAGCAGCTCCTCTGTTGTGATAGCCTCATGCCAGTGCAAAGGTCCTGCTCCTCCACCCCTCCCATCCCCTGACTTTGACCCATCGTGCCAGCACGCAGCAGCCATGCCCCATGTTTGGCACATCTCCACGCTCCTGCCCAGCTTTCCTCCAGTGTGTCCGGGCCGGAGGGAATCAGAGGGACTTTATTCAATGTATGATGATTTACTTTTCCTTTTCCCCTTTGGCAGGAGTGCCTTGTGGCACAGTCAGAGCTACAGAATGAATGCTTCTGCAGCATGTGCTGAGCTGAATGGCACAGCACGCAGCCCTCCAGCCTGCTCCTTCTGCGATTAATTGCACAGGAGCTGCTCCTGTGCCGCGCACACACAGCCCTGCACGCTGCGAGGGCTGAGCCACGCTGCACACAGGCAGATACTCCTATCAGCAAAATGGAGACAGATCCAGGGCAGCCCCTGTGTGAGAAACACACCTGCCTGGTGATGCTGTAAGTGTCTTTTGCTTGCTCAAGCACGTCAGCTCTCTTCACTGAGCGACACCATTTTGGGCTTTGCAGGAAGAAGGTGGCGTGCACAGGGATCTGTGTGTCCATCCCAGCCATGAGGTGGGAGAGCTGGGGACAACATGGGCAGGCACCAGAGAAGAGAGTGATGCCCTTCTTAAAGTCGATGTGGAGTTCCCCACAGTCAATACATTTCTTTACAGAACAGAACAAGGGATACAAAGCCTGACAAGCCCCTTCCTCCAGCACCTCATTGTGACCCACTCCAGGACGTCACAGCAAGGGTGACGGGCAAGCACGTGGTGGAGCCCACCAAGCCTGGAAGAAGCAGAGCCATGCCAGCCCCAGGGCTGACTCTAGCCTCAGCTATCAGCACAGTTTTGAGGTGCCAGTACCCCCTGCAATGGGAACACGGTGTCTTGTGCCACAGCCAGCTCTGCTGAGCGAGGGTGATGGGATGCTGGCTCAGCCAGTGGTGCAAGCAACTGCATCTAAATAACTAGGATAGGTTAAAAAAAATATTATTTGACCATTTAAAGAAAATGCAAGTTGACAAAAGTCTCTCCTTTTTGATGGATAAGAAAGTTGGTTTGGCAGCAATTCCTTTTTCCTAGTTTTAGTTTCCTTCATGATCAGGTTCCAATTTTAATCCCTGCAGGATGCATGCAGAAGGCTCTGCTGCACTCTTCTGCACTTGGCCTGCCATGGCAATTAGGGGGCCTGGAAAACGTTTTAGCAAGAACTATTACGTGTACAAGCATAACTTGCATTTGAAACACGTAGCTGGGATGCAATCCATCTTTGGATGTGCCTGAAATCTGGGAGAGAGGAAAAACCCGAGTGGGGTGAATTAATTTTTAAGTGCTTTACCTGAAACAGAGTGCTTTCCTTTAGCCATAAGCAACTTGCTGTGTAATTTTTGCTCAGCTCGTGATGGCTGTGACGGAGAGGGGGGTGTGATGGCCCTGGGGCTGAGACAATAGATTCACATCTGGTAGATGGAGCTTAGAGACGAGCCTGCTTTGTTCTGCCTGCCTGACCATTACAGCATTGCCCTGGCTCTCCCAGCTTAATTTCCCCTGGGGAAAACAGGGGTAATAGGGATGACCCGAGCCATCCAGAGCTGACCAGGTGTGCTCGTAGCACTGCCCTCGCTCAGGCTGGCTGCCCACTGCCGTGCAGCCGTGGCTCCGCACCCCAACGCCAGAATATCAGGTTGAGCAGGACTGGGATCCAAATAGGGTTAGCTCCCAGCTTTGGGAGGCAGGTAGGTTTTGCAAGCCTCAGTTAACGCCTGCTCCTGGCCCCTGTGATCCCGGGAGCAGCTCAGCAGCAGTGAATCATTTGTTTTGGTTTCTCCCCACCAGGCGCTCGGCGGCAGCGCCTCTCGCAGAAGCAGTGGGCGTGGGAGAGATGCAGGCTCGTGGGCTGGAGCCACTCCCATGGCCGTGAGAACCCGTGTGCCACTGCTCCCCAGCCCCGCTGGAGCTGCTCCTCCTGTTTGCTGCCAGTGGAGATTCTGTGTGGGGCAAATCTCCTGCGTCCTCAGCAGCCAGGGATGCAGCAGGGGCATCCATGGATTAGCTGAGGAGAGGTGGCCAGGGATGAAGGCTCAAGAGGGAGCTCAGCTTGGTCCCTTGCTGGAATGTACAGTTCAAGGGTGTCCCTCAGGACACTCCATCCTCTGCCTCATCCTCATCACCTCCCCACCCCTTGCCTGCTCCAAAATCCACATACTTCTCTGCTCCCCACTCTCCTCCCCTGTGCCATGCCACTGGACAGACAGGGAACAATCTTCCTGACGGCTCATCTGGGATGCTCATCTGTGATGTGCCAGGTCCAGTATTGGAAACATTGATTTTAACTGGAGTTTGGAAAAAAACCTGTTTAAATCCTCTTCCTTCAGCAGGTTTTGTGAGCTCATGGCTCTGTGCCTAGATAACAGCTTTTATGAGGAAGCTTTGGGATTTTCACTCATTCCTTTCCCCCTATTTTTTCTTGTTTTGCTCCAGAAAAGGGGTGTTGGGTAGGGGAGAAAACAGTCTGAAGCTGAAGCAAGAGAAGGTTTTCCCCAGTTTTTCTCTGGTTTTCCCCATCTGGGTGCTTTGCACGGCCACAAGGAGGGATTGGGCAGGAAAACCAGCAGGAAAGGCTTCGTTCCAGCCATGCCGGTTGCGCTGCTGCTCCAGCTCCCACCGGGACCAAGTGTTCCCATGCCACTAAAGAAGTGAGTGCCCGTGCTACCCCAGCACCTTGCCACTGATTATGATAACTGGGTGGAAACCCATGAGTTTAGGTAGAATATCCCTAATTTTGTAAAAGTTTCCCTGCTGACAGCTTTGGGTGAGCTGATTTTCTGCGCTTGGGAGAAGGGCATGAACTCAGCATTGCTTATGCAATGGGGAGAGTGAGACTTTTTAGCATCCCCGGGTTTTATACCTCTGGTGCTTTATGAGAAATGACATTTCTGGGAAAGATTTTGCCGCCAGTTACTGTGGGAGCTCGACGTTCCTGAGCAAGCTGCCGGCCACGTGTCTGGAGACATGAGAGTTAATTTTAAAACATCCGGCATCCGTATCGGCAGGGAGGAAGGTTCCCTTCATTTCCTAAGCACCAGCAAAACCTAAGCTCCTAAACCCTAATCCCTCTCTAAGCTGGAGCTGCCAGGCCAGGGCCAAGGGCAGAGAAAAGCCCCTGCCGTGTAACCAGGCCAGTTCTTTGGTGAACCCGCAGCAGGATGGGGAGCCCTAAGCTCCGGGATGGGGATGAAGCCCACTCCATCCATCCAGAAGCCGACCCGTGGGTCAGGCTCCTCCTGCTTTTCGAGCCAGCTTTTTGGTCACGCTTCGCCATGCCGTCCTCCAAGACCATGCTGTCCCTACGCCTGTCCTTCTGCAGCTTGGGCACCCCAGGAGAACGCGTCCCGTGGGGCGCCCCGCAGGTCCCCGCGGCTCCAGCTGAGCAGGCAGGGCTGACAGGCGGCAGGGTGGCCCCAGCTGCGGGAGCGCTCTCGGCTCAGCCTCGCAGCGCCAGGCAGCCCGGGAACCATCCCTGACCCGAGCCACACGGCAGCGCGTTCTGTCCCAGGCCGGAGGGTGACCCCGCTGGGAGCCCGGGCCGCTCTCCCCGCGCCCCCCGAGCCCGCGCCGGCGCCGGAGCGCAGCGCCCGCTCCCTGCGCGCCGCTCCGCGCCCGCGGGGCTGACGTCACCCTGCCCTGCGCCGCCCGCGCTGATTGGCTGCGGGTGACGTCAACGCTGTATCTTTTTTTTCCTTTTTTTTTTTCCCCCCCCTTCCCCCGTCCCCCCCCCGCTCGCTCCCGAGGCATGACCTCATCGCCGGCGCATTCCCGGCGGCGCGCGGAGCGGCGCGGAGCAGCGCGGAGCAGCGCGGAGCGGGCCCCCCCCGCCCGCCCCTCAGGGCATGCGGGCCCTGCGGCGCCGGCAGCGGCCGCGCCAGCGGACAGCCCGCGGAGCGGAGCGGGGCGGCCGCCGAGCCCGCCGCGCCGGGTCAGTGCGCGTCCCGCCGTGTCCGCGCCGTGTCCGTGCGGGACGGGGCCGTGCGCCCCTGGGAGGCGGGGAGGGGGCGCGGGGGGCGGTGCGGGGCGGCCGCACCGTGTGGGGAGCGGAGCCGGCATCGCGCCCTGAGGCGGCGGACAGCGCGGCAGCATGTGCCGGTATATGCGCGTGTGTGTGTGCGCCAGGAACAGCGCTCCGCGGCCGTGAGGGCTGGAACGGCTCCGGTGCGAGGCAGAATGATGCGTGTGAAGTGCCGGGGCTGGGAAGGGAGCAGCCCCACGGCGGGGATTGGGGAAAGAAGCGGGGGCTGGGGGGGGGGGGGGGTGGGCTGGCGCTCCGCGGCCGCGCATGTCGGGGATGCTGCGCTTGTTTTCGGGCGGGGGGGCGGTGGAAATCCCACCCTGCCTTGGCGGTGTGCGGTTGCCGGGCGGCCGTGGTGCAGGTGAGGAGGGGGCTCGGGGAGCTCCGGGGAATCGCCGCTGTCCTGCCGGGCCGGGGGTCGCGGGTGGAGGGGTTTTCTGGCGGGGCTGAGGGCTGGTGTTTGGGGAAGCGGTGTTAACAGCGCTGTGGTTTTTCTGATGATGAAAGAGGTTGGAGTGTCGCCCTGTGTCCTTGGCGTTTAAACGAAGCCGGCATGTGTTCAGCAGCGGGGGTTTTCATGCAAGACTTCGTTGCTGCGGCTCCAAAGGCGCTGCTCGCGATTAATGAGTTAAGCTGCTCGTTTAAAAAAATCCTCTCCACCTCCCCTAATGTGCCTGGACCGATTGATCACCCCCCACACACCCTCAGTCATTATATAGTGGTAAATGTTGCTTTCTGTGCTGAGCGTTGTTTGTTTTTAAAGATTCCTGTTTATTTCCCTTATTGATAAATAAGTTCCTTCTCCTTCCTGCTCCCCCTCCCTTTTCTCCTCCCCCAGAATTAAATTCCTGAGCAACAGCAAAAGCTGATGTCAGTGCTTCAGCTTGCATTGGGGGAGCTCTGTGCACAGGTCAGTAATTTGCGGTTTCGTTGGAAGGAAGAACGCGGTGCAGTGCTGTTCTGATAGGGATATTTGGATTTTTCTAGGCATGGATGCGTTTATCCCTCGTATTGCGGTAGTTATCCACAGCTCCCTGCTGGGAGCTGGGTGCTGCATAAGCATATGTAGGAGAGACCATCCCTGTCCCAAGCAGCTGGTGATGACGAATGCATTGGGAATGGTTGCCAGAGGTTCCATCTCCCTGTGATTTCGGGGAGTAAGGCAGACACCTCTCCCACAGGAAAGGGTGAGGATATCCGAGCAGGTAGCGCTGAGGATTGCACCTGGCAATGCAGGGGCCATGATAACCTTGAGAGCAGCTTGCCCGTGGAGCGGTGTTTGACATTGGCTTGCATTGTCTCATCTCCTGCGCTGAGGCAAAGGCTGCCTGTGCCCAAAGGCGGCTGTGGAGAGCTTTGTTTTCGGGAGGAATCGGTGCTTTTGGGTCTGGCCTTGCCTCTGTGTGCCTCTGCTCGCGCTGTCGGAGGGCGGCTGTGCCGGGAGGGCTCTCTCTGCAGAAGAGGTTTGTTGGGGTTTGGGTCTGCATGGCGGTTCCTGCACTCGCTTTGATTTTGCTTGTAACAGCTCCCGAAACGAAATAAGCTGTGCCACCCAGAAAATCCTCCTGGCCATAGCGTATTTGGGATTTTAAATCACCCTCAAGGACTTTGCAGGTGTCTTGGTGTCTTGTCCCAAATTTTTCACGGCACAGCTACAGTGGCAGAGGCTGGATGTGCAGGATTGTCTAAATGGCTGGGACAAGGGTAGACAGGCGAGAGTGTGAGCAGCACAGGGATGCCCACATGCCTCTTTGCAATGGCAGCACACAGAAATTCCTGTCCTTGGTCTATTGGCAACACAATTGAGAGGCTCAGACCTGAGGCTGGAAGGTTTCCAAGCAGAGATGTCAGCAGCTCACACCAAAAGTCTCCTAACCCAATAGACTGTTCTCCCGTGGCTTTCAGTTGTCCTTGCTTAGACATAAGGTAAGGAGAACCTGGATCTAGCATTGTTCTTTAAAGGGTATCCTCAGCTAAGCTTGGGAAAGCTGAGCAAAGTGTCCAGAGTCCTTAGGAGCATTCACTGGGGACTGCATGGAGATTATTCTTGCAAATATTGCACCATGTTTGTCTGCAGTGTGTTTTTGCTGGGTGTCGGGTACCTCACTGAGAAAGCCACTGAGCCTTTGGAGAGCTTATATTCACCTAATATTAAATGCAACGTCACTTGTACTACAAAAACACCCTGAGGGCTGGGTAGGACTAAGCAGTGGTGTCTGTCCCATGCTGCCAAATTGGATCTTAAGAGGTGGGAGAAAACTCTCTTCTCTCCTGTGCAACCCTGTCCTCCCCTAGGAAATCTCCACAGGCTGGAAACCCCTGAAAGGCTGGAAACCCATTGTACCTCTGGACTTCTGAAGTGACTTCTCTTGGCATGAGTGATCCCTACCCATTCCATCCCTACCCATTACCTCTGTACCAGCTGCTGTAATCTGCATGGGGGATGAGGGTTTTTCCTCTTTGGATTTGCTTCCTTGCCTTTAAACAAGGCTTTTCCTAGGGATCAGAGGTTAATTTCTGTGGTGCACAGCTCAGCTCCCAAAGCCCTGGGCACAGTCAGGTGCAGAGCATGTTCACACTATCAAGAATGGGAGGAGGAAAAGGAGGTGCTCCAGCATTTGGCAGCCCTGATTTATGGTGCAGGCTCATAGGACACTGCCATCATACTGAAACTGTGCCAGCAAACTGAATCCGGTAGAGAAGAAGGTGATGAAGAGAAGGAGCTTGTGGATGCTGACCCCTCTCTCCCAGTAGGACAGCCAGGGAGAGTCTGTAGCCTGTTTTACCCTCTGCCATGTGTTTAATGGCAGTGTTAAGGGGCAGATGGTTGCAGAAATTCCCAGGTGCTCAGGATCTCTGGGTCTCCTGCACTCTTTTCCTGGCTGCTATGCAGAGAAACTCCTGCAGCCAGAGCGGCAATGCAGTCATACTGTGGGGAAAGCTTTGACACTCCTCTGCATCCCCATCATGCCCTCTGGGTTTTAAAACCTGTTTTTCAAGCTTTACATTTCTTGTGTGAAGATACACCTGTCCCGCCTGATGCCAGTGGGAAGGAGCACCTGACGTAATTGGAAGGGAGATGAGTGGCCTGGGAGCATTCATCAGATAAGAAGCTAAACAAGCTCTGTGCTCGAGATTTTCTCAAGCTTGCTCAGGAGACCTGGGTGTACTTCAGGATTATAAGGCAGCCAGGGGAGTGTGAGGAAGGGTAAAAACTGACCATGCCAGGATGCCATGCACTGCTGGTGTCAGGGCTGCTGTCAAAGCCAGGCAGAGCTTGTGGTGTGATCAGTGGTAGTGCAGGTTCCTGCAGGGACAGTGAGTGGTGTAGTGCACCCCAGCGATGGCTTTGTCTGCTCATCTGATGGAGGGGGAGACCATGGCATGTATCCCATCCCCATGGCACAGTTGTTTTGCCAGAAGTGGGCCAGCAGCTGAGACCATGGTGGAACATACCAAGCTTTGGTCATGGTCGGTGCCTTGGTCACCCTGTCTCCTCTTTAACATGAGGTCATGGAGAGGAAAACATCTCTTTCTCCTCCAAGAGATGTTTCTAGACTTTTTGCCCCAAACCTTTGGGTCCATGCTGTCCAAGACACTCCTTTGGTTCTCAACCATCTCCCTTCAAGAAAGAAGATTAAGAGTAAAGGTGGGCTACACTGGGGTACTGTGCACAGCACAGAGCCTGCTCAGACTGTGCTGCAGACTGCCATGACTCCTGTAGGATGGCCAGTTCCACTTCTCTGCTATTTGGCTCTTCCTCTGAGGCTTTCTAGATCCAGCTGGACAAGTTAATCTAGGCTGGTGTGCGGGAGGCTTCTTTCCTTGCTTTGCCCAGGGCTTCTGTGGGGTTGGTTCTGGTGCTTTGGATCTCCAGTTTCCCAAAGCAATGGGTATTGTTTGCATGGTGTCGTGGAAGGACCAGTGTTTCAGAAAAAAGGTGAAGTGCCAGCCCAGGCTGGGTTCAGAGGAGAACCTGGAGGTGCTCACTGGAAGCTGTCCAGTACATAGAGTCTCCACAGGGAGCACTAACAGGACAAAACAGGGGCTGTGTGCATTAAGCCTAAACTTAAGAGACTCCCAGGAACCTCTCTGGGGCTGGAAATCCTTCTTTGATTTCCTCTTTTCTTCACACTCCTCTTATGCCTTTTTCCATGTTGTTTTTTGTGTGCGGAAAGCACTTGTGGTTCCCTAATATGTGCATATATGTCTTGTCTGCTTTTACTGTATTTTTTTTAAATAAAGCCTTTTCTTGGGTCAGAGACCTTGTATTCTTCAGGAATTTCTCCAGAGTCCTTCAAGGTCCTCTAGCAATTTGCAAAAGAGGCTCTCTGTGTAGGGTTTCTGCATGCTGAGTTATGGGGGGCATTATTTCTGAGTCCACTGATGACTGGGAACAAGTCATTTGGCAACCAGAAGGGCAAGACAACCCGTTCTGGTGTTGATGTTCGTTCTTCTTTAAGGGAGAGAGGGGTTGGACCAGCTGAACCACTGAGGTCCCTTTAAGCCTAAATTATTGCATGACTAGTCCATAAATACCCACCGCCCTGCTTCTCCCAGGCTTTTGTAGGATAACTGTTATTAGGCAGTGCTGGTGAGGGGACATGAATGAGGTGGACCGCGGCTTTGATCCTGCATGGAGGTTCCAGTGACAGCATGACCCTGGCACGCTGTCCCCCACCACGTCCTCCAGCCGTGCTAATGATGCAGTGCGTCTTTCCGGTCCGTCTCTGTCAACCCACATTACTCATCCGGCACGGAGGTGTGCAGTGTGCCTGCATCCCCGCTTCTCAGCTCGCCTCTTTTCAGCTTTTTAATAGGGGTTTTAGCTCTCTGAGGAGCTCTGCTGTCTACAGCTAACACATGGTAATTCAGCTGATGCAGCAGAAGCTCAGGGAGAAATTTCAGTCTATTAGGGCACTGCAGGTTTTTTGCATCAAGTAAGTCAAGCCCTTTCCACACATTAAACCTGTGCCTGCGTGAATCACGCATCTCCCATTGAAATCCAGACCCTCCAGACAAAGAGGGTCCCTCCGTCTCTACTGAAAAGAAGCAACCAAGAAGTGTCTACAACATCTGATTGTTCTTGCGTTGCCTCTAACAACCCTCATTTCCAAGCTTGCAATGGCAGCCTGGTCCTCCTCGAGCCGTGGCTTGAGTGGAGTTATTCATGCCATCTTCACTGCCTTGGCGGGCAGCCCTGCGTGGGGAGCGGACGGGCGCAGCCGGAGCCTCGCTTGGCACTTGAGGCTGCTGAGTGGAGGGCTGGTGCAGAGAGGGTGCCAGCGCTGCTGCCTGGAGCCTGCCCATGAGAAGCCACGTTAACCACTTTGCTGCTGTCGGGCACCTCGCAGAGATGTCCCCTCTGGCTCAGCAGGGCTGACACCCAGAAGCCAAGGAAGCCTGGACCTGTCCGGTACACCTTACCTGCTGCTCACGTCAGGTCAGGTCTTCTGGTGGAAAGTCAGAAGGATGCAGCAGGGCAGGAAGGTGACCCGGGGCAGGAAGGTGATCCAGAGGGGTGAGCCTTCAGCCAAAACTGAGCCAGGGCCCTCTGAATTGCTCTGTGGGGTGGTGAAGAGACAAAATGCCTCCCACACATCGAGGGAAGTTGACTGCTGCAAAAAAACCCGAATGCAAATCTCTGACTGGGCAGAATCTCCCCAGACACATCCTTTTGTAAAGCACTCTCATTGTACCATTAAAAATAGATCGACGCATTCTCTGCTTGCTTGCTGAATGCTGATGCCTGTTAATTCTGTGTCACCCTCACAATCCCTTCTGCTTTGAGCTTGGCTGCCTCTTTGTCTGGCACCTGAGCAAGGTTCATTCAGCAGTACCTGATGCAAAGACAAGAGTGAGCTGTTGGAGTCCAGCAGGACAAATGGGAAGGTGAGGGTGACTGAACTGGTCTTAGCTGGGGTCAGCCAGCCCAAGAGGAGCAGGGCTTGGTGTGATCTCCTCAGCTGTCACTCGCAGGCTCAGAAGCAAGGCTGAGTGAGACCTGCTGGCCTGGAGATGAGTTGGAGGATGTTTAATCTCTGGGTGGATGTCATGATACATCTCTGGGTTTTTTTTGAAACTGGGGTTAAAGTGCACATATATGTCATGCTTAACACCTGCCTGGAGTTGGTGGGGGGAATATTCCTGCCTGTTTCCTCCAGCAAATGAGTCCGTGTAGTTTGCCACCCACAGCAGCAGTGATAATATGGATGCAGAGAGAAGACCATGTTACAAAGTGCTGCAATACCCAGCTCTCAGTCAGGAGGCCAGGCTGCAGGATTTCATACATGAAGAGCTGTGGCATCTGACCAGCAAGCCGTGGCTCAGCACGGTGGTGAGGATGGAGGAAGACCTGCAAATCACTTTGTTTCACCCTTGTGTCACCTCAGATTAAGAACAAAACCAGCTGGTAATGAATCATGGCCCCCAAGGGAAAAGGAGAAGAGCAGGGCAGGAACATTATCTTGGGCTTTGCCTGTCTTGTGTGTTTTTTATTAGAGAAAGGTAATCCTCAAAAACTCAGGAGCTGGTGCCTCCTTGTAGAAAGTAGAACCTGAGCTGGCACGTGCTAATTCATCCCAAAGCCGTGAGCAATTTGGCTATTGTGTGCGTATAGAAAATTCAGCAAGCCATGAACCAGGTCAGAAAATGTGTGAAATGTGTTTGTTGGCCTGGGGAATGTCTCATCCCATGGAAAACCAACATAGCCCCTTGCATTTGCATTGAATTCTGGATCTTCTAGGGAGATTCACAGTTTTGTGGGAATAGGGAGGCATAACTGTGGGCATTGGCTTTTTCTGGCTGCAAACCTGTGCTGGGATCTGCACCTCAGTTTGCACTGGGACTCACCAGAAAAACTGCAGACAGCCTGACAGAAAGGAATATCATTACTCTTCAGGGAGGCTGGGCTCCTATTTGTCATTTGAATATGGGGCTCTAATGACACTGCACTGGCATTAGCCACTGTCATTAGTCACTGCACGGGACAGTGATTGCCCCTGTGTGTGCTGGGCGCTCGCTTTGGCCTCACCTGTGACTGTCCCTAGCACTCTGCTGAGATGGACAAGTCCCTGTCACTGGGGATTGGGCTTAAGAAGTGAAGTGCTATATTTATCTGCAGCTTTGAAGAGCCACAGCTTAATCCTGTGCTTTCTTTCACTTGGTGTGTAGGTGTTGCAGGAAAATAGGACCCAGGTCCTGGAGGCCCTTTCTCCAGGGGACTGCACATGCACCCAGCAGGTATTTGTGGTGTTTATTGTCTTGGGACGAGAGAGGCAGACCAGCCCTGCAGAATTATCTGGCTGCATACCTTTCTGGCTGCCTCTGTCTGCTCTTGCTGTAAAAAGGCAAAGAAGCATCTTATCCCCAGGATAAACCTGCTGGGCTCAGGGGTCATGCAGCACATGATGGGATACCAGGCAGTGGGCAACAAGGGCCCTTGAAGATCAGCAGGACTAGGCTTCTCTTCTCCATCATGCCATGGCCTCTGTGATGTGTGCCAAGCTGCTCAAAGCAGAAGGTGCTTTTAGGTCTGGGATGAGAATGTGGCCAGCTCTCAGCTTGGCAGGGTGAGAATGGAAATGGGATAGCTTTGGTATTAGAAAGCAGTGTGCTTGGGAGCAATATCCTCAGCATGGGCAAAGGCGGTGATGAAATGGCTGGCTGGTCGTGGATAACCTTTGGTCTTGGCTTTTGTAGGCTTTCAAATGAAAGCTTGTGTTTATACTAAAGGGGAAAATCATATAAATCATGTTAAAAGCACAAGTCTAAGAGGAGGAGATACTGCCCTTGTCATCTAGACTCCAGCCGAATTCCTTTCCCTGCTGTCCCCGTTGGCTTTTCCTGACCGGATCTCCAGATTGACTACCATGACTGCAGTCAGAAATTTTTCTGGGAGTGGCCAGTCTATAAATCCTTAACTTCACCTTTTTTGGTGGAAACAGGCTGGGAGGCAATTACATTTGCAGTCATAACCCATCCAAAGCTGCTGGCACAACACCAGGTGGTGAGAGGGATGAAGGACCCCTTTGCTTGGCTTAACTGCAGCCAGGAGAGCCGATCTGCCTTGTGGGCTGAGGCTGCATGGGAACAACTCCCTGGCAGCTGGGAACAGCCTGTCCCCTTTTGTCCCTGAGTTGTCCCATGCCACCAGCCACGCACCCAAGGCTGAGCACCCCCACACCAGCACTGCCACGTGGCTCCACGCCACGTCCCTCGCCCGGTGTGACTGCACCATCTGGCACCTTGCTGAAGGACATCCTGGCCCTTCAGCCACGTCCTCTGGTAGAAAACACCTTCTGGGCTGTAGGGTGCAGGTGGGGAGGGCAGTGGGAGATGCAGGGAGGCGAGTGGGTGCTGTTTGGCTGCATGCAGCTCCTTGCAGGGCTCCCTGGCATACTGCTTCCAGCCTACAGGAATTGAAAGGAGACTGCAGTGTAGAAAGGAGGAGAAAAAAATTAAAGAAATCATGAGATCCGCGAGCTTGAAACGCTGGCAAAAGTGCAGTGGCTGCCTCTGGGTGATTTGCTGTGGGAAAAAGAGAATGCTGCCCTTTCCCTCCTTCCTGAAGTGCTCTCTGCATAGAGAGGCATGCGCAGGAGCTCTTGTCCCAGGAGGAATGTGCCTGGGGTGAGCAGGGATCCAAGATGGGGCTGTAAGATCAGTGTGGATGAGGCTGTGGGGGAGTCCTCTGTCTGCCATGTGGGTGGCAGGGGTCAGGAAAGAGCAGTGGACCTCACCTTGGCTTAACTGACCCCAGGAAAGTCATTGCCATCTCCCCTACATCCTCATACTGCTGGGGCTTGGGAGATGTCGTTCCTCCCCATCCTTGGGATTCACTAGGGACAAGCAGATTTTGTGTCTGAGTTAGTGGATGTGGTTAGTGGTGTTTCCCAGCCTCCTTTTAAAGAGCAAAGGAAAAAACAACCACTCCATTTTTCCATCGTCGAGCAGAGAAATCTTTTGTGCTGCCTCTTAAAGGGACCTTGAGTAACTGCTGAGAAATCGTCATCAGTTACATCACCTCTAAAACGGCTGCTGCGGGCACCTGACAGCTCTGTCCCACTGTTACTCTGGGGAATCATTATGCTCCAAATTCCTCGCCCTTGGAGAAAGCCTGCACGGCTCGCCGGGAGGGAGGAGCCACTGCGCAGTTTGTGATGCTGTGAGTGGCAGAACAGGATCGGGAAGAAGGGCTGAGGTTCCCAGCAGATGGGGTGGAGCAGGGGACACATCCTGGAGTTTCCTAACCTCATCCCATTGGCAAGGCTGGGTTCATCAACCCGTGCAGGACCCGAGCATCTTTCTGGGAGTGAGCTGAAGGCGCTGCAGTGGCATCGCCTCGGGCCGGAGAGCTGCCGTTGCCTGGCAGCTGCGGGTTTCCAGGGAAACCAGAGGTGCTAACTTGTTAATGAGCCCCGCGTCCCTGATTGCTGCTGCAAAATAATAATAATAATTAGTAATGGTCCTGTGATTTAAGAATCCCTCAAACAGCATGAGCCAGCCAAGGGGAGTTTGCTAAATGCTGAAGCACTTGAAAGAAATGAAGGGATGAGGATGGAAAAAGGGTGTGGGGCTTGGAAAAACTGCTGTGGTTTGAATCTTAGGAGGTGTCTGGAGAGCTGGGGTCCGGTGGGGTCCTGCCAGCATCCCAGCAGTGAGCCTGAGGCTGGTGCAGGGCTGACCTGGACGGATGGAGGAGCCCTGGGCAGGCTCACAGGGCACAGACATTTCCCCCAATCCCCAGGGCTGCGAGGGGAAAAGCCAAATCACATAGGTCAGTGCCACTGAGTCCGTGGTGGAGGTGGCAGTTCTTCAGGAGTGGCTGCTTTCAGATTACTGGGGATGTTTGCCTGTGGTGCTCTTATCCCTTGGTAAACTCAAGGTGGAGACACCACCAGAAGAGTGTGCCCCTGAGGTGAGCATCACATGGAGCTTGCTGTGGCTCCAGTCTCACAGGCATGATGGAAATGTGTTCCTGCAGCAGGGCTGGCTTCCTGTGGCACTGGGGGGAGCATCTCCTCGGTGGGGCTGCCTGTGGAGAGTAGAGCTCTCCAGGACAACATTAGCTTGGTGCAAGGAGTGGATGTGCTGGTTAGTGAGGTTTGGGGTTGCTGTAGAGACCTGCTGCCTGCCCTTACAGCTGATGTCTCCAGTAAAAGAGAAACCAGATCTGTGCCCTTCCCATACCACATCTCTCAGCTGGGGACCTTGTGCAAGATGAGTGGTTGAGGGAAGTGATCCATCTGGGTGATCTGCGTTGGGCCAGCACAGGGATGAGTTCCTGTGGTCTCGCATGCCACATGGACAGACTCAGGCTGAGGTGTGTCCTGGGTTTTCTTGCTCTCTTGCCTGGCCTGCCCAGAAGAAGGTGACAGCCAGGCTGAGCACTTGCATGCTGTGTGCACCTCTGCCATGCTTGTGGCTCGTGTGGCCAGCTCCCCTCACCTACAGACGCATTTGTGGAGGTGACACCAGGGACAGAGTCCCATTGAGTTGGCCCAGCCCCGTGCTAATCTCTGCCCATCTTTCTGTCCCTCAGCTGAAGTGTGGCCTCTCCTGCTGGCTGTCCCCATTCAGCTAAGCCATGTGCCCATCTCCTCATTACAGGCACTCCAGGGAGAGGTGGGATTAAAGGATTATGATAATGTTCTTCAGGAACACTCAAGAAGATTAAGATGGCTTTAATAAACTGATAAGAGAGGAACACAGCTATGCTTCTGAAACCCTAATTTAGGTTCCAGGTTAACCTTTTCCCCTGGTCTCCTCTCACCAGAGTGAGAAGATCTCTTTCTTTAGCAGTGCTCCATGGCTAAGCCTCTTCCCTCAGTTTCCCTTCTCACCCATCTGAGCAGAAGCAGAAAGACATCCTCCCTCCTTCTCTGGTCTCCCCAGGTATGAGGACATTACAGCTGGTTCTTCTGAGAGACCATCTCATACACAGCCTGCAAGGTGCTGTGAAGGTGCTGTCAGAGACGTTGCTTGTCTGCCTCTGACCTGGCTGAACCTACACAGAGAAGTCCTGGTGTCTTGGTTCTGATGCCAAGGTTACATCTCCCCGTGACCACACTGAGCTGGCCAACTCCATATCCTGTAAAGGGAAGAGGGGCAGAATGGACCAACCTTGCCCTGCCTTCCCCCACATCTTTTGGGTGGAGCTGGGAGTGGGACCTCTTTGATGTGTCACATGTGCCTGCAGAGGTTTATCTGGTTGTTCTGCACGAGGGGGGTTATTAGCTGACTTGGGAAACCTCCTTTGTCTTCTCCAATCTGTTCCACCCAAGCTTCCGGTCATCTGCCAGACTTTGTGAAGGCCTCCTGTGCCTTGGGTTCTCTTAAGAGTCATAAGTTCATCACCTAGACCCCTCTGTGTTTGACACCCCAAAAGTTTACTCCTTGCTCACTATCTGGAGATTGGATACCATGTTATATCTGGAGGAGCTCTGCAATGTTGGATCACTCCTTCCTTCCGCTTCACTCATCCCTCTGCCACTGTATTATTCCAGGTTTTTTTGTCTGTCAACTCTTTCTACTCCCTTTTTCTTTCTTCGATGTAATTGGAAGAGCCAAAAAACATTCACAGCCTGGTGTCCTGATGGGTAAGGGAGGCAGAAAGTGATTTGGGGAGTGGGGTGTGAAAGGAAGACTAAGGGGAAAAGCTGGCTAATTTGCATCCTTTCTGAGTGCCCTGGCTCTATAGCCAAGGGACAGCAGGGGGGCTTCTGGCAAGGCGGTAGCAACGTAATGAGGTGTGTCATATCCCAGCAGGAGCCAGCCTCGCTCCCCCTCAGACCCCCTAATTAGAACTGTTTCAATTTTCGAGCCCCCCTGAGGAGAGCTGGGGGGAGCGGGGTTCCTGCAGCGGGGGGACCGCCCGGTGCCCGCCGAGGGGGCTGCTCTAATTGGAATTGTGGCCAGGAGCTGCGGGGCGCTCCGTGGGGCCAGGCACAGTGTGCCAGAGTGCCACGGGGCTGCCAAAGCGCTTTGTGCCAGGAGGGGCTGTCGCTGTCTCAGCTTCTAGGGGATTTTTTTCCCTCCTGTAATTTGTATTAACACGTTGGCAGAGGCAGCAGGGGTGTGATACAAGGGCAGAAAAGTACTGCGCATCCTAATGTGGCCTCCTATTGGGAGCGTGGATCCTGAGGCTGAAGCCTGGGACATCCACTCCTGCTTTGGGAGGCAGGTCTGGTAGCCCAGGGGAGTTTGGGCTGTTAGTGCTGGAGTCACGAGCCAGAGCAAATGCTGGAACCCCCATCCTCACATTCTGTGGCTTTCCATTCTTTTCCTACAAGCTGGCAGTGTCCTCTGGGTTTGGTGGCTGGTAACTGAGGTCCCCGTCACGTCACCCAGTAGTGTGTCTGACTCAAGCATCTTTTTTGTATCCTGAGCTGCCGTTGCAGTAGGTGCCTGCAGGTGTAAGAGCTCATGGGACCTGCTGGCTTGCTCGGATCAGAGTGACTCGTAAGCCTCCTCTGGTCCGTGGACCAAATCCTGATCCTGCAGGGGTCAATGAAAATCTTTACGCTGGCCTTTCCAGGCACGTTATTCATAGGCCTCCTAATTCAGATGCATTAAAGCTTCCATGAAGCAGATTGTGGGTTCTCTCTAAAACACCGTCTGGCAAGAACAGGAGGAGCCGGATAGTAGCCCAGGCTTATTTTCTGAATGACTGCAGTGGCTTTAAAACCTAATGCCATTAAAACATCCTTGCAGTGACGTGTTCCATTAAAACTTAAGAGGACACCCTGAGCTGAATGCTCCCCAGACTGCCTGCTGTCCTTGCAGACCTCACAGGCTGGACATGGAGGAATCTTGTTCTTCACCTCAGAGAGCCCCAGGCTGACCCCCCTGAGCTCCTGAGGTGGAAACACAGGGTATTTGTATGCCAGGCACTCCTGTATGTGAAGCCCCTTTCTGATTCTGTGTAAGTTAGGTGCTGAAAAGCAGAGAGCTCTCTGGGGCCATCTCAGCCCAAGTACAGCTTCCCAGCACCTCTGCCTTGATGCCTGGCCTGTTTCTTGAAGACAGGACTAAAGGCCAACTTGATTTCTTGTATTTTTTTGACTTGCCAGGAGGCAAGCTGGCAAAAATACCCGTGAGCAGGCTCTGATAAACAGGCAGGTGAAATCCAGTGTGAAGTGATGAACATGAGTGAGCAAACCTGAATTGGTGGTATGTGTGATGGGCCCCGAACTAGCTTTTACCATGCAGCAGCAGAACCTTAGAGCTGAGCTAAGCTGCTTCTGTGAAACCATTAGCTCTGGGCTTGGCAGAGGTCAGAAAAAGCAAATTGAGTGTGAGGAGCTGTTGGACTGGAAACAGGGAAAGGAGGTGACATCTTGCCCTGTGCAGGTCCCTGATGTGCCTGGCTCTCAAACATGGCACATTAGGGCTGGCCAGCATGGCCAAAGGTGTCTGTCTATGTAACTGGTGGCTCTGTAGATGCTTTGACCTGAAAAGCTCCTTAAATTAGGTCTAAATGTGGTAAGAACTGTGGAGAAGATTAGGGAGCAGGCACATGTGGTGTTTTCTGGTGAAGCAGTAAGGGTCACCCGGAGGAGCCATCAGTTAGCAGATTTGGAGCAAACCAGGGGAAGGACTTCTTCAGTGTAACTGGCAAGCCATTCTACTCCCTGCCACTGGCCACTGTGCCTGTTAAATTCAAAGCTGACATGACTTCAAAAAGCAATTAGACAAATTTATGGAAGAAAGTTCTGCTGAGGGCTGTTAAATATAAAGAGAAAACCTCTGGTTTGGGCAGCTCTGGAGCCGCACGTGCCAGCAGGCTGGGAGAACGCACCTCAAAAGTGTGGCTTGTGGCACCCTTAGGTTCTTCTGAAAACATTCAGAGATCATCCTGCCTGGCTGATGGGTTGTTCTCTCCTTTCTTCTCTTTCCAGGTTCAGCACAATGAGTTGGCACTCTGGGCATTAGCAGTGTGAGGAGAATAGGACGGGTGCTGCCCTGCTCACCCCTCGCCCCTCGCTCATTCCCCTTGGGGACACGGGTGCCCTGCCCTTCCACCCCTTGCTCCCCACTTGCCATAGAGGGGACTGGCCCGTTATGGCTGGGGACAGGCTCCCACGCAAGGTGATGGACCCCAAGAAGCTGGCCAGCCTCCTGAGGAACGGAGCCGAGGGCACCCTGGTCATCGACAGCCGCTCCTTCGTGGAGTACAACTCCTGGCACGTCCTCAGCTCCGTCAACATCTGCTGCTCCAAGCTTGTCAAGAGAAGGCTGCAGCAGGACAAGGTCTCCATCACGGAGCTCATCCAGCCTGCCTCCAAGATGAAGGTAAGGGATCTGACCCTCACCTTTCCTGGCGGGTGCTCACACCCTCTTCTCTTATGGGATGTGCACTGGCCTAAGGGATCCTTCCCCTCCATCCCTTGACCCCAGTATCTGCCAGCATCTCTTTGACACCCTTTGGAGAGCTAAAGTGTGAGCTCATTTGGCCTCAAGGCTGTCCTCGGGGACCTGTTCATTGCCCCCACTCCACTGACGTGGCTCCCTGCTTCAGGAGCCCTCCCCAAGCAAGTCTAACAGGTATATCAGCTTTAGGATTTGTCTTATGACAGCAAACAACCCCCCAAAGCCTTCCTGGAGCTGTAAACTTAATCCCCTGCTAAAAACTCTTCCCCTCCCCTCTGTCATCTCTAACTCCATTCAGGGACATGTAATCCTCCTCCCCTGTGACGCCAGAAGCTCTTATCCGGTGTCATGGCATATTATCTCTCCCAGGCTTCTCTCTATCGCTCCTGGTTAAATAATAGAGGTGGCTCCGAGCCACGGAGCTGGGCTGGAGCGCCGGCCGGAGCAGTGCCGGGCGTCCCTGCAGGGCCGTGGGCTGTGTCGTGCCCTCCTGAGCTGCTGCCCGAGCGCTGCGCCCGTGGGTGCCGAGATGGTGCCCGGGGGCAGCGCCGGTGGATCCCGCAGTGGCCACGGGACGAGCCCGAGGGTGGCTCACCATCCGAAGGGTGGCTGGCCATCACAGCCCTGCCAGTTCGCTCCCACCGTTCCCCCACTCCCGCCTCGTAATTTTATGGCAAAGCGAGGGTAATTCAGGCGATTAATCAAATGCTGGGCCCAGCTGGAGCCATCTGCGTCGTGTGTCCCCCCCCGCCCCGCCGCCCCGAGAAGCCACCGCTGTCCGCATTGGCTGGCGGTGACATCAGCCCGCGGGATCAAGGGGACCGGCGGCGCGGGGGGGCGGCCTCGCGCCAATCTGCTGCGGGGATGCTCTGGGCTGGGCGACTCGGAGGGGATTGCAGAGACTGATTCCTGAACGGCTTTAGCTGCTTTTAAATCCCCTGGAGAATAAAGCAGAATAATCAGTTTTTCGCAAGCTCCGAGGAGAGCGGAGCGGCCGCCCTCCTCCCGGCGAGGGTCACCTCTGCAGTGGCCGCTGTCACGTGGAGCGGCAGCAGCGGCAGAACAAGCGATGCGCAAGGGGGAGGAAGAAGAGGAGGATGATAGGGAAGGGGGAAGCGTGGAAGAGTTAACATCAGCTGATGCCATCCGCCTGCAAACCTGCAGCTCGCCAGCTGCAGTGGAGCAGTGGGCTCCCAAAGGGGCCGGCTGGTCCTTCCTGGCATTGCCTGCTCTGTCCCCATAGAAGGAGTGTAGAAGGATCTTCTTCTCCCGGCTCCTGTATCATTGCATAATGGTCCACGCACTGGCTGGGGATGTGATTGTAACCAGGGATGCTAGGAGAAGAGGAGAGAGGCGTTGCCATCGCCTTTAATTCCTTTTTGCTTTTTTTTTTTGGATGCGGCTGAAATCCCTCCTAGCACATCCATGGGCAGGAGGCTGCATGTCCCCCACTGCTGCTGCTGCTGCTCTGCACGGCCCCTGCCGTGCCCACGGCTTGCTGGCTTTCCCAACACACGCAGCTCAGGAATTAATTAAGCTTTAGGACACCCTTGAGAGGTTAAGCCACTTGTCCTGGGAAGCTGGAGTGGGATACTGGGAGGGGATCATTGCCCTATTCTCATCTGGCATAAAGCAGGGGTGGTGGCAGCTGCGGTTTGGGCTGTCCAAGCCTTTCTATGCAGGCACTCGTGTGTTTGCATTTTGGGGTGATGAACTCTCTTCTCACCCTCTTTCCTTCTCCCCACCTCCCATTTCACTCAGACTGTATTTTTGGACCCCGAGAAATCAATGTGAGCTGCTGCCTCGAAGTGCACAGATCCTCAGAAGGGGATGCTGAAGGTTGATTTAGACCTCTGACACCCGGTGTCATTTCCCTGCCTCCGCTGGTCAACATGCCCCAGCCCTGCTCTGCCCCTGGCTCCGCGGTGCTGGGGGCGGGGGGCACGGCTGGCCTGGGGAGCAGATGGCAGGAAGGGTGACATCAGTAGCGCGATTGTCCGGCCCCATTATTCCTCCTGACGGGCCTCCCGCCCTCCTCCTGTTTCCTGCTCCCGGCCGGCCGGGGCTGCCGAGACAAAGGCGGATGGCAGCGACGCGGGGCTGCCCGGGCAGCCGCAGGGCAGCCCCGAGCCCTCGCCTCGTCCCGCTCCTCCTCATCTCCAGCAAAGAGAGCTGAACCTGCTCATCCCATCCCGGCCATTCTAAGCGAGGTGTTGTTCGCCTTCTGGGGAAGGAGACGGGCTGGTACAGGGCAGAGCATTTGGGCAAACCCCACCTGGCCGCCAACGCCGCTCCTCCTGCCTGCGTGCTGGCAGGGGGGGATGGGAGAATTTGTCTAATTTGCTTTTCCCAGTGCTTACTCTCTCCTTTTCCATGTTGCAGTTAAGGAAGGGTACCATTAGCAATGCTTCTGTGGGCTGCAGTTTGGAGTGATGCTGTGGGATAACAGCAGCTCCTGGCTTTTTTTGGAGCAGGGAGAGGAAAGGACCATTTGGGAGGAAAGAAGAAGCAGAGACATTTAAAATCCCTTTATTATTTTCAATGAATTATGCCTATGATCCCATGATTGTGGCAGCTGCCATAGCCACTGCTCCCCAAGCCCTGGTGTGGACCATCTTCTCATGGTGCCCCATCTGGGAAAAGCGGCAGCAGCAATTCCTCTTGCAGTCATTTCCCTCCACACAGAAATGGTACCAACATAACTGCTTCTGGTTGGTTTTGAATCCTTCTCCCAGTGCTGACAATAATAAACTCTCATAATAATAAATTCCGATAACAACTGGAATAATTCAGCTCCTCCGTGCAGTTCGGAGAGCAGAGGTTATGGGAAATTCCTGCTTGGGTTTTTCACTAGCATTTCTTTAGGGAAATGTTGAAAATTGTACTTCTTCAAGATCCCCCTGGAAAGTCCACCTCTCCACCACTTCTCACTTCTGAAATGGAGCAATCTCCAGAGCAGCTACAGCCATGCTCTGAGGCAAGACAAGGGTCTCTTCAGGTGATGGGAATATTTATTTATTTGCATTAGGAGCTTGGCTCTGCAAGCAGCTGTTTTGCTTGAGGGAAAGCTGGGGCTTATTTTTGAGCCTTGTGCCTGGCTGCTCTTTATGTTGATGGAAGCCCTGTTGTTTCGGTGGGGTGATTCACTGTGTTTTGAAACAATACGTGACTGAGATGTCAGTAGTAATTGGGATAATAATAATAGCTCACTCTTATCTTAGCCTGGATCACCTGTAGAGCATCATTATCCCTGCTTGGCAGCTGGGGAGAGACAGAGCTGGGACCCAAGCTGTGTTAACCATGCGGTGCTGGGGACTGATGTCCATGTGGGAGTTACCTCCAGCCAGAGTGGGGACAGTGATGGGAGGCACAGGGCTTGGCACAAAGGCAATGAATCGATGCTCTCAGCTGGGGTTTGGTTGGAGCTGTTGGCCAGGTGGTCCTGGCTCCTGGCTGGTTGTATCCCTCCAGCCAGGATTTTAGCAGGGAGGAGGTTTGTTCTTGGGGAGCTGCTCTGGGGCTCCTCCAGCACTGGAGTGGGCCAGCAGCTTTTCAAAGGCGTGCATGGGTTTGCAAGCCCCACTCAACATCTATCTGGAGCCAAAAGACTTGCTTCATCTTGGCCCTTCTGTCCCTTGCTAGATGGATGTGGGGACCCTGTTTGGAAGGTGATGCCTGAGGTTACTTCAGGAGTTTTGGGGTGACAGCAACCCCTGTGAAAGTGTTGCTTCTCAGAAGAATACCTCTGTTTTCAGCTGTGTCCCTGTCCTATGCCAGCACCTGGCAGAAGCAGGAATCTAGTACAGAGCATCTCTTCAGCTTTACCCTCTTCTGCCCAGTTAGCTTTTAGCCTCCCTATGTTTAAAGCCAGAGATGGGGCATTTCAGGAGGGCATGAGATTAATGGGAGACCCATGTGCTTGATTAAACATCTGTATCTTATTTCCCTTTGTGGTGAGGAGCTGGGATGCCAGTGCATCCTTGTATGCTCCATGAGGGCTCCTCAGGACCTTCCTGCAGGTATCCTCACCTTTGCAAGCCAGGTATTTATTTTCTGCAGCCAGGCCATGAGAGGCCAGCACTTGTTTGGCATTTACATTGAGTGAAACCTTATAACTTTAATAAGATGTAAGCCATGTTGCACATCTCTGCCGTCGTGCAGCAACCCTGCAGTAATGGCCCAAACAAAACCTTCCCATGCAGAGGAAACACTAAATCCTATTGTGGGATAATGCTGCTCATCCAGAGCTGGTATCTCTCCTGCAGCCTCCTCAGCCTGGACTGTGCAGCTGGGATGAGCCCCTGCCCCACTGCAGAGTGGTTCCTGCCTCACTGTGCTTTAGGGGAAAGATGTTTTCCCTGGCATGGGACTTCAGGGTGAGAACTGGGTCTTTGGGATGTGCTAGGGGGCCTTGAAGGGCTAGGCAGCTGCTGAAGACTGGTAGGTTCCCCGTTCTGAACCAGCTTGTCAGCCACCGTGTTTCCCTCCAGCTGTGTTTGGATGACCTCCCACAAAAGTCCTGCGTCAGGATTGGCTGAGGAAAAGATGCTGGAGTAGATCCTCATCGGGCTTATCTCAGGTGGCTCCAGTCTTTTTTCAGTGTCTTATTTTAGAATTCCCATGTCCTTTTCCCTCTTATGCTGCCCTTTCATGCCTCCTGTCATGCTGCTGAGCCGTGGGGCCGGTTTTGCCTTGCAGTCCCTGGTGCCAGGCTGGGGACAGGTGTGTCCTGCGAGCCCCCTCCTGGAGCACAGCTGTGCGTGGTGCCCCGACGGGGATTCCTGCTGGTGCGGGGCTGGCCTTCCGCTGCGGCGCAGAGATCTGATGAGCTCAGCTAAATCAGTGCTCCCTGCAGCTTTATTTGGATGGTGCTCACGTTGCTGAGCAGGGAAGCACCTGCAGCAGGGTGTGAAAGCAGCATTAATAATAACAGCAACCCTGAGCAAATCTGCTCTGGTGCTGAGATAGGCTTGGCAGTGAGACAGCAAAACGAGGCGGGTGTCCATGAGTGGTACCTTGTTCAAGTGGTCTCCTAAAGACATTTTGGAGGGGGCTTGGCACAGGGTGGCCAATGGGCAGCTCCAGCGCTAGCTGCTGAGAAGAGAGCAGCTTGCACACATTCCCTCCTTCCCTGCTTGCTGCTGCCTTCTCCTCCTCCCATGTTGTGATGGATGTGTCTTACCCTGCCGGCTGGAAGGGCAGGTGCTCTCAGGGCGGGTGTGTGCCCTACACCCAGCTCTTCAGCAGATGAGCTGAGCTATGCCTCTGTGAGGATTTTTATCTCCTTTTGGTGCATGGACCTTCAGGTAGGTGGGGGAGTATCTGTCTGTGCCTTGGGTGCTCTCATTGCAATCCAGTCATCACCGGGCGTGCCTGCAGGTTATCCCACCATCTCACCTGCCCCAGTTTATCCCTGCAGTGGTGGGCAGCTAGGTGCAGTTTGTGGTATGTAAAATCACATGGGAGCAGCCGAGGAGCTCCTTCTGCTCTTCCCAGTTTATCCCTGCAGTGTGCAGGCCCCAGCACACATTACCAAAGGAAGAAAGCGCATCACCTGGAACATCCACTAAGCAAAAGAAGAGATTTTCCCTTTTCTTCAGCCCTTAGGGGTGATCTGCTGGTTTGGGGGTGACGTGTAGTGGCATGGTGTCCCCAGGCTGAGCCCTGAAGAGCTGTTGATCCAGCCCCCACTGACTCCAGCCACAGCACTAGGGCTGTGTTGGGAGCACCCTGCCTGCAGAATCACTCCCAAATCCCTGTGTTCTTGTCCCTGTCACACCAGCCAGGCTGAGGAGGAGTATCTGAGGGCAAAAGTTGGCTGGGGAGGAAGTGGTGGAAGAAGTTGTGGTGATTTCTGAGATGCAGTTAAGTAATAGCAAGCTGAGGGTGGGCGATAGGAAGGAGTGACCCTCTTTTGGATAGGATGCTCAACAGCACTTGTAGTTGGTGAGAGCGCACCAGTGGGCACCTCTACTGACACAGTCACCTGCAGCCATGGAGCAGAGTCCCAGCCTGGGTGGACATTCCATTTGGTGGTCAAAACCAGCTTGTGGAAATGGTGTGGAGCTGGAGTTTCCTGCTTGTGTGACCACTAAATTCAGCTTTGCTTCCCACGGTGCTGTGGAACCCTCAGTGCTCAGCCCATTTCTCTGATGCCCGTTTTTTCCCGCTGCCCTGCAGGTGGAGGCGGAGGACCACCAGGACGTGGTGGTCTACGACCAGAGCACGCGGGACGTCACCGGCTTGGCTGCTGACAGCTTCCTCTCCATCCTCCTGGGCAAGCTGGACAGCTGTTTCCACAGCGTCTCCATCCTCACAGGTAGGAGCCCTGGGTACCACTGCATCTCTAGGGGCACTCATGCCCTTAGCCTGGAGTGACGGAGCTGTGTCCATGTGCACCTGCTTCCCTGGCCACCAGTGGCTGTGGGGGAGGAAGGCAGCTCTGCATGGAGGCTGAGGAGGCTCAGCCCACGCTGGCATCACTGGGTCTTCCCCATGCCCTCGTTCCTTGCACTGTCCATCTCACCACCAGCCAGGGTGAATGAAAGAGGAGGGTACAGAGGAGCTGTGGTGGCATGGATCCAGCCATCCAAGAGCTGCCCTTTGTTCTCCCATCCCTGTGTTGCTTCATTCCTGGTCAGTGTGCCAAGGAACAGACCCGGTTCAGGCACTCTGCTCCCTCTTGCTGCTGTTAAAGGGAGGGCAGGAGAAGAAATCCAGGGGTGTACTGGAAAGGAGAAGGATGGCAGGGGCAGAGGGTCATCACTGAGTGAGTCAGGGTCTGCTGGAGATGATGCTCTCCGGGCACAAATGTGCAGGCAGGAGGAGGCATGTGCTGCCCTAATTACAGCCCTTCTGCAGTGAGGCAGGTGACTGATGAATGAAAAGCTCCAGCCCAGCAGAGAGGAGAAGAGAGAGGCAGGGAGCTGCCTGAGGGAGAGCTGAAGATGCCTCTGATTCCCCTTGGCTGGGACAGCCAGGCATCTGCCCTGATGGCTGCCTACCTTTGAGCTTTCTGCTTTTCTGCTTTTTTGATGGGTGGGCAGGCACTGCCCTGTACAGCCCCTCAGTCCCACTGAGCTCAGCCACACTCCTAAACAGTGCCAGAAGCACAGAAATGGGAATCAACTCTGTCCCTCAAGCCTGTCCTCATCCTGTGGCAATTGGATGGGAATCACTTCTGTCCCTCAAGCCTGTCCTGTCCTCATCCTGTGGCAATTGGGTACTGCTTTGGGGCTGAGGCAGAGGGTACCAACCTCTGTGCCCAGGGACACCACAGGGATGCAGGGAGCTGCCCACACCCACAGAGTGACAGATGCTGGGGAAGGGTAATTGTGGGGGAGAAGGTAGCACAGGCAAGTGGCATTCAAGGAGCCCTGCCCATGCAAGGCAGGAGCAAGTGCTGTTGAATTAGAGCAGCTGCATTGTGATGGGGAGAACAGAACAGAGAAACAGCAGGATCAAACCCCCTGGCCCTAGGTTCTACCAACAAAACCAAGCAGGGACTGCATGAAATCATGTTCAAGCTAGTTATTGTGGCCTGGATTGCAGGAACTCTGCTGAAGCCAGTGCTGGAGAATGCCTCCCTGAGCTGGCTGTGGCAGCCCCTGGCCTGCCTCAGTAGCTGTGCCTGCGGTTCCAAGGTCGCTGTGGCATAAACTAGGGCACAGCTTGGCATGTGGTGCAGGAGAAGGAAGTGGTAGATTCAGTTGCATCTGGGAAGGAACCTGCTTAGTCATGGGGATGGGTCAGGAAATAGCCTTGGTGGTGTCACCCTGGCACCCCCTAACCTGCTGCCACTTTCCCAGGGCTGGGTGAGGAGCAGAGCTGTGTGCTGGCTGCAAACCCTGCTCCCCAGACCGAGTCCTCCTGGAGCTGGACAGGGCTGTGTGAGGTGTCCCTGAAAACCCCAGAGCCTTTTCCTGCCTTAAGGCAAGTGGAGGCCTGGGGGAGCCTCGTAGTGCCAGTGCCCCCCAGCTGCATGCACAGCACACTCCAGCAGCGTGCCACCCCTCAGCCATCAGCACGCCACCAGCAAAGCCCTGCCAGCAAACCTGCTGCCCCCCACTTGGGCACACGCCTCCTCCATCATCAGGACAGCCATCTCCATCCTCCTGGGCTGCAGGAGCCCCAAGCAGGAGTGTGGGTGTGCTAGGCACCAAGCAGAGCTCAAGCCTCCCAAATTAAAAGCACAGCAGGTCCTCAGCCTCATGTGGAACGCGGGCCACCAGCAGGGGGAAAAGCTGGAGCTGAAATGTGGAACACTGGGTCATGGTGGCGGTGTTTCACATGGAAATCATGACTGGAATGGCTGTGCAGAGCATCCAGGGGAGGCTGGGCACGCTTGCTGACAGGCACAGCTTCCTCCTGCCTGCGCTGTGGGCAGCAGTGGGCTGGTGTAGAGACAGCTCTGGAGTGCTTGGGGGTGTCTGGGGCAGGATGTGTGAGTGGGTCTGATTCTGAACCCTTGCCCTTGTGGGGTTTAGCCCCTCGGTCTGTCCACTCTGGCCTCAAGCACCTTGTCCTGCCCCAACCCATTGGGTGTCTCAGAAGAAGTGCCTGAGTTCTCCTTGGGGGTGCCTTGTGACCCCAGTGGGTTGGCAATCCCAAAATTGGGAACATTTCAGCCTGTCCGTCAGTGGATGCCATTACCTCAGGGAAGCTGTCCTGAGGGTCCCCAGTTCAGTGTGGCAGCCCTGCAGAGCCCCTCTGTGCTGCCCAGCTCTCCCAGCCCCATGCTGGGGTCTGTGCCTCTGTGTCCCCATCTCATGCAAACACCAGGCTTGGCTGTTCCTGCTCACCTCCAGGCCAGCAACCTTCTGACCCTTGAAGCAGCTAATGGAGGCTGATGGGTGAGGACAGGGGAGCTGGGGATGGCAGGACTGGTGCCAGGGACTCCTCAAGGGTTAACAGCCCAGAAGCAGTGATTCCAGTGGCTGGCAGGGAAGAATCTGAGTCAATTATTCCCGGTCTTGGAAATCATCAGCTTCTCTTCTTTTTTCTTTTTTTTTTTTTTTTAATTGTGTAAGTATAAATAGTGCTGCTTGCTGCCCTCCATCCGTGGGAGCAGAAAGACTGTTGATTTATATGGTTTTCCTGACATCACATGAAGTGGTGGAAAACTGAATGGAGCCAACATTTTTCCTGCATTACGTAATGCCCCCTCCCTCCCAGCCCAGCTCTGCTATTCCTGCAGGAGCCTGACTGTTCTTTAACCTTTGTTTACTTCAGCACAAACCCTTGCTTTTTTCTGCTTTTTTTTTTCCTTTTTTTTCTTTTTTCCTTTTTTATTTTGCTATTTTTTTTCCTCCCTATTCTTCCCCTTTGTAATCACCCGCTTGGTTTTTATTAAGAGGCATTATCTGCTTATGAAGCAGTAGCAGCAGCAGCAGTCTGGCTCCATTGCTCCCTGACAGCTCCCATGTGCCAGCTCTGCTACGGGAGCCTGTCCAGAGCCGTGTGTGGTGCTGTGGTGTGGGTGCTGAGCTTCACCAAGTCCTCTCCATTTGTCCAGCTGCAGTGGGTAGTGGAGATTTTCTTCTACTCCTATTCAGTGGCTAAAAGCCACAGCTGAGGGCTTGGGATGCTGGTCCAGGTGATGCTCAGTCACCCATCCTGTCCCTACTTAGCTGAGCACCGGGCTCCTCTCTCCCGCGCTGGAAGCCGTGTGCCAGCTGGAGATAAAACCAGGATGGCAGAGTGGCCAGCAGTGACGGCCCCACAGCCTGGGCTGCGGGGCTTGGGACCCCCCTTGCCCGACAGAGGCTCTTTTTGCTCAGTTCCATGTGCTGGGGGAGCTTCTCCACTGCGATATCGCGCTCCGACCTGAAACAGGCCCCTCAACTGCGTTCTGAGCTCCAGTCATGAGCTTTTCATCTGGCTCGGGAGCGCTGTGAGATCATCTTCAGCACCCCCCTCCCCCTGCTTTTGTACCAATTCTTCAAGGAATGTTTAAATTTTCCAGTCCTGTTCTTTCTAAATTTGGAGCGTCTGTTTACTCCCAGGATTCGGAAAGAATGTAACAATATCATCAGTGACAAACCCGTCCCAGCCCTTCACTCGCCATCCTCCTCAGTGAGCAGGCTGGCCGTGACCCAGGGCTCTCCAGCACGGCTGCACGGAGTTGTCATTGCATGGCTGCAGTCATCTGGCTGGGGGCTGAGATTTTGGGGATTTTGGGGAATCTACCAAAGACAGGTGACTTTGCCACAGGCAAAAAGAAGTAGTGAGAAAGGAAAGGGGATTTCCATTGCAGGAGCTGACTTGGGCTGCCCAGGCATGAGTGGGTTTATTTAGCACTGAAGCACTGGCTGGAATTATTTTAGACACAAGGACTCAAAGATAGATTATTTTAATTTAAAAAAAAAGGAAAAAAATGAAAGAAGGAAAGAAAAAACACTTCTTTTTTTTTCTTTTTTTTTCTTCTTTTTTTTTTTCTTTTTTTTTTTTCTTTTCTGTATAGGGACAGTCCTAAAAAGAGGTTAAACATCTGGGTGACTAAACATGGCTTTGCTCATCCTTGGCTGAAAATTCCATAATGCTTTCTCGTGTTGTGTTGGTGAGAAGCCACATGCCAGATACACATTCCTTCACTGCCTGCTCCTCTTGAAACATACTGGGCTGGAGAATGAAAAGATGAATGAAAAAAGCCAAGCTAGGCAGGTGTGAAAGCAGGGCAGAGGCAGGACAGAGCAAAGGGGGCTTGCCCTCAGTCTGAGTCTCAGAGGCTGGAGTGGCAGCATGTGTGTCCAAAATATGCTGAAGATAAAAACTTAGCAGGATCCAGAACCACAATTAAGGTATCTTTATAAACTCAATGTAAGAAAAAAGAATAAATTAAAACCTAAAGAAGAAAATACCCCAAATACCTGCACATTGGTCACAGAATATTCTGAGCTGGAAGGGACCCACAAGTATCAAGTCCATCTCTAAGTGAATGACCCATACAGGAATCAAACCCTCAAATCCATTCTGATGGGAGTGGGGAGGCAGGACCTGAGTGCAGCTGGTGATTTGATGGTCACGTTCCTCATCACCCGCTCTGCACAGCATCACAATTTCACCTGTTGAGTTTGGGCTGTCAGTGTGTCTGCTGGAGACACAACATGTGCAGAATGCACTAGCTGGTGTGTTTCTGTCCCCTGACTCCAGCAGAGCCTCTGCTCAGTACATGGGCCTGAAGGTGCCCTTGGAGGTCAAGCATTAGGTACCCTCAGACTGTAATGTCTAAGAGCCCTTGGGGACTTACTGGCATGAATCCATCAGATGTACCTACAAGATTTTCCTTTAAGTCTAATTACTGTCTCTCAACCTCCTGCAAGCGTCTCTGTCCACCTGTGGCCATCTCCATCCCACAGCATACTGTGATGAACCCAAGGAAGCAGATACTCAGCTGGCAGGAGTGTGGGTATGAAGAAGGAGGGTATGGGAGTGGGATGAGACAGGAAAAAGAGCTCCCACAGGACTCTCAATTTCTTGCTTTTCCCATACTTGGGAGTTTTGAAGAACCAGCTTTGTAAATAATGTGAATGGGGATTCTGGTTGTTCTTCATGTAAAATTGCCCACATGATGGTTAGGAATGGAAGAAGGATAACAAGGGCTGTGCAGGGGCTTACATCCATCTTTTCTTCAGGCTGTAGGTGGTGAGGTGCATGGGGATTACCTGTGGTGATGTTTTTCTTATCACTGTTCAGGGGACTGGAGGTAGTACGCTGATACCAGCCTAGAGGGAAAGGCATTTTTTAAAAAATCAAATGGGAATACCAGGGTTTGTGATTTTTACAATCCTGGAGGTTTAGGTAACTCTCTGAAACTCCCTTCCTCTCACGCAAAACATCTCTGGAGGAGTTGCTTCCTTTCCTACAGCAAAGCCATCTGGGACCACTTTAGCCAGGGCAGGACTGTGTTTTCTTGCCCTCTAGCCCCTCTTCAGTGGGTGCTGGCATACAACTTCAGACACCCAGCCTGGTGGGTGCCCTGGGGAGTGCTCCCAGTCTCCTCAGTCCAAGGCACGGAGGAGGACTAAGGTGCCCCCTTCTCACCCTGAGCCACAAGCAGGAGATGCCTGGGAGGCTTTCGGCCCGGCGGGAGCAGTGACTGCATCCCTGGGAGGGGTTAAGCCAGGTCACGTATGTGCAGGGCTGATTGTATTCCAGACCTATGCTCTAAACCTCCCTGTTTAGCAACGCTGTCGTCAGACAACTTGTTTTCCCGATTCTATAATTACCCTGAGGAGCTTCCCCTCCCCCTCCGGCCGTGTTTTTTAACCATTGGACCCAGAAAAGGCAAGCAAAAGGGTCAAAGGCAGAGTGGGACAGAGGAGAAGGGGCGTAGGGAAGAGCAGCCCTCTGATTGCTGTGCCTTGGAAAACTGCTGTGTAATTTCATTTCTCATTTCTGGAAGGTCAAGGGGGGGAAGGCAACTTCCCCAGTAAGAGATCCTGATGGGCAGGGGCCACTGCCCAGTTACAGTTTCCTTCCTTTTGAGAAATCTGCCTCCCCTCATCCGCCTCCCCCTTCTCCCTGGCCCTGTGCTGCATGCTTGCAAAAGGTCGTCACTGGCAATTATTACCAGGTCCCAGTGCTGGGTGGAGGGAGGAACCACTGGCCCTGCCCAGCTGGGCTTGTGCCAGGCTATAGGCACTGTCCTGACAGGGTATGTAGGTGCTGGACAGGGACTCATCCTGCTCCCTGCTCTTGCAGAAGGATTACATGAGTCTCTCCAACCCATTGCAGCAGATGTTTTTCCAGTGAGTGCTGTGGCAATGAGAGTGAAGTAAGGCTGACTAGGCTGGGCATCTCTCCCTGGGTGATGCCCCTCTTGTCTGATAAATAGGGGCTGGAGGCAGGATGGGTGACATTCTGGCCAGGAGGAGCACCTGGGAAAAAGGGACAAGGAGCAGCAGCTGATAGATGTAATGTATTTCTGCACTATGGATATTGACTTTTATCTCTGCTTGCCAGCTGCCCCCTGCCCCAGGTGCCAACCCCTATACTGGTTTTGGGAAAAGGATGTGGAAAACGGGAAGAGAGCAGAGAGGAGGATGCTGCTGCCTGGGGAATGGTGGCTGCAGGTGGCATCTCCATGTGGCTGGGCTTCACGCTGCTGGAGGAAGGGGGCTGCTGGCTATCTGTCCTCGCTCTTTTGCTGAGGATCAGAGGGGTGTGGGACACTGGTAAGCCTCCTGCATTGAGCTCTACTTGGTGGTGTCATGCCCAGCTTCCCACCTGGTGCTCCCAGGAGCTCTGAACTATCAGTCCAAACAGACTGTGAAGGACACTGGCATTACCAAAATAACTTGTGCCCAGGGCTCTTGGAAGCCTGAGGGAGAGAGGGGCAGTGAGAAAATTTTGTTTGTGCATCTCTGGGTCAGGGGCAGGTTGAGTATTGCACCCCCTAATTCACTACACACTTCCTGCAACATCCCCCTTGCCCACTGCCCCTGCATGACCCAGTGACCCCAGCAGAGTGACTGGGTGCCCCCCAGTAGACCCCCAGCCATGGCCACCGGAGCAGGTCACAGCTGGATCACCCACCAACACGGACAGAGCTCTGCTGGGGCACTGGCAGTGGGACACAGAGGGATCTCCATCCCTGGCAGGTGTTGGCACTGGCCACCAGCATCATGCACCCTCCCTTGTAGTGACAGTGGTGGCAAATGTGGGGGACCACAGATCCCCCTGGGGATGTGCTGTGGTCGTCACTTCCCGAGCACAGCTTGTGGGGGAAGGCTGCTTCTCTCTTCCAGCCTAGTTGGAGCACGCTTTGAATTTTATCCAACCTCTGACCCACATCTGATAATAATCAAACCATATTTGTTACAACAACAAGGCTCGTTAGGAGGCTGGCTCCGCTCGGCGTGGGGGGGAGGAGACAGCACTTAGTTAATGCCAATGACCTCATCTCATGTGATGTCATTCAAAGGAAAAACACTGAAGTCACTCACATATGGCTCAGCCTGGGGTTTTTCAGCCCATAAAGCTTCAGATTTTCAAAGGCACAATACATGCCCCCCCCCTTCTCTCCCCCGCTTACTATAATCCTGAATGATTTTCTGGAGGCCTGGGCTCAGAGCAATAAACTCGTAAGGAGCTGTGTGGAGATGTATTAAGGAGTTCTGCGGGTGGGAAGTGGGGGACGAGTAATTTTCTCCCGCAGAACAAATGCAAAGAAGAAAATACATCACTCCCCACCTGCTTCAGAAGCCCCTAGAGATGGCTAGACCGCCAGTGAGACCAGGAAAGGCCATTCCCACATGTCCCCTCTTGCTGGAGTTTTGCACGTGAGGAGGCTTTGGCAAAGGGTACATCTCCTCCAGAGCATGGTCCTGCTTTGCTGGGACCGGGCAGATAACTCCATCTGACGTGGCCACACGCAGGTGTGAGCAGCCCGGTGCCAGCAGCCCCTTTTCCTGCCAGCTGTTGGGACCCATTCATCGTCAGCTGTTTGGGACCACTCCAGGATGAGCATCCTCCTGGGTGATGCTCTCGGTGGAGACATTAAGGGACAAGATGAGCTCGTCATTAGGGACCTGCTGTCTTGTCCCCAGCTCTGCCCTGCACCAAAGAGCCCCGGAGAAGTTATTTAATCTTTTGTGACTCAGTTTCCCTCTTGGGAAACTGAGATCATGGCATTGCCCTTCCTGGTGCTGGGGTTCAGAGTTAAACATCGACCAGGGGATGCACGTTCGTCCTGCCAGGAGCCGCTGTGGGGAGGGGGTGCAGCCGTGGGGTGCCTTCCCGGTACGAGGAGCAGCAGGGAGCCGGGATGGAGTGCGGTGCTGCATCCCCCCTTCGTTGTGGGGGTTTGATCGCACGCCGCCCCGGCAGGTGCTAAAATGAGGTGTGGGCATGAGCTTCCTCCCACTACGTTCCCGTGCCCATATTAGCTGCGCGGGGCCGGAGCCGGCGCGGTGCAGCGATCCATCTCCCGCCGCGGCCGCTCGCTGCGGGGGGCTTCGGGCAGGCGAGAAAATCGCGGTTGCGCCTTTAAGCGGGGAGCGAAGCATATGTCAGCCCGGCGTTGTGCTGCGTGTCTGTGTGCTGAGTAAGGAATGCGGCCGCATGCCTGACCCGTTAGCTATGAGCGCGGTACGGGCGCGCAGCGAGCGCGGCGGCGGATGGGGCGGCTGCTCCCGGGCTGAGCTCACTCGGGCTGCAGCGGGCGGCGAAGAGGGGGGCGGCCGGGGAAAGGGGGCTACGCCGAGCCCCCCTACCCCGCTCGGCTTTTTTTTGATGGTTTTTATTTTTTCAGCCTGAAGGCTGGAGCCGGGGGGAGGCTGGCATTGCTCTGCCGCAGGGGCGCTTTTTTGGTTTTTTTTAGTATTTTGTTTGCCCGCCAGCTGTTGTTTGGCGACGGTGAGAGGTGCCCCCGCGAGCCGCAGCCCAGCTGCCTGGATGCCCGTGGATGTAATGATTGCTCCCTCCGAGGACCAGTTCTGGACAGACATGCGCGAGGGGCAGATGAAGCTGAAAATAAGGGTGCGGAGGATGAAGGAGAGCAGGGACAAGAGAGGTTTGTCAGCCGGCCCGGCGCCTTTCCTTCCGATGGGGACGGAGCGGGAAGAGGGGGCTGCGCCGCCGGAGCCCTGCTTTGCCCGGGGGCCGGAGATCGCCTTTGCCGAGCGGCCGGCGGGGAGCGGAGCGCGGTGCTGGCCATACAAAGAGCGCAGGCAGCTGGCGAGCGGGGAGATGGAAGCGAGCGGGGAGCGTGCGGAGGGGAGCGGAGCGGAGCCATGGCCGGTCCCCAGCTAGGGGCGATGTGCGCAGCGCCGGCGGAGGCGGCCGGGCTGGCTCGGGAGCTGCACGGAGAGGGCAGCTCCCTCAGGCAGGTGAGCGGCTGCCTGCAGCGGACAGAAGCATCTGCAGCGGCCCCGGCGCTAGGCAGCCCTCCCACCCGAGCGGGGGCCGGTGAGACTGCCTGGCCACGGGGACCGCTCCGGGCTCCCCGGAACCCTTCGCCGTCCGGACGAGCTTGGCGAGGGCGAGGGCGCGGACGGAGCGGAGAAGGGAAGGAGGAAAGCTGCGGGAGCCAGGAGGATCTGCCGCCAGCATCTCTGCGCCCTCGGGCGCCGGGTTGCGGGGGCAGGGGGGCACCGGGCAGAGGAGAGAGCACGGGGCAAGGACGGGCGAGGACGGCGCGGAGAACAAGGGGCCATCGGCTCAGAGCTCTGCGCTGCTGCCCGCACACAGGCGCTGCCCGCCGGAGCCATTTCGCTTCACCAGCGCTGCCCTGCCTGCCCATCTTGGGTGGTTTCTTTCAGAAGGGGGTTCTGCAGTGCTTACATCCCCCAGTGACAGGGCGAAGGGCACGCGGAGGAAGGGGATATTAACTGGAGCAGCTTAAAAATATGCCGAGCCTGGGATGACCTAGATTACCGAAGGGTTGAATCAAGCAACTTCCCCTCCATCACCACTTAAAATGGGAGGCTGCTAAAAGTGCCTGACAGGTTTTTGTGGCATGAAGCACATAACCCAGTGATGGTGTCATTAGTAATAAGTCACTCCTGGAAATGACACATTTTTCTTTACTTAGAACGAGTAAGGCTGGTCCAAAGCAGGCACAGTCACCAGAGGAAAATCAAGCTCAACAGCTCGAGGAGTGTGTCCGTGGTTGAGTAGGCGGAGGGCTTCCTTTCTGCTGCTTTTCCTTTTTTTAAAGATGTTTTCTGTTTCTTTGAGAGAATGGGAGCAGGCTCTGGGACCAGCCTGCAAGACATGGGGGGCTGGCACAGGTTGGGAGGCAGCAGGGCACTGTAGCAGCAGATGGACAGAGGCTGTTCGGGGTGACCGTTGGGGAAACAGGGAATGCACATGAATCCATAATAGGGCTGATTCATCGTCTTTCTCATCCCCACTGCCTGGGAAAAAAAAAATCAAAAACGAGCCACAGTGGGGTGATGAAATTTTGTGCCAAATGAGGGGATGGTAAAACCTGGGCAGGGGACTGGGGGAGTGGAAAAAGAGACTGGTTGAAAACTGGTCAGTGACATCTCTCTCCAATGCACTGAGATGGGGGGACACGAAAGAGCATCGGCCAGGAGAGGGCAAGCTGGGCAGGCTGCAGAGCACCAGGATTTCACCAGGCTTGTGGGGAGGATGCACAAGCAAATGGGCTGTGTCCACATCAGGCATTGCTGGGAGGGATGGGCTGAATCAAAGGGGACCACAGTACCCGAGGAAACAGTGAGGATGGAGGCAGGGGGAAAAATTCAGACACGTCCCAGGCAGCAGGAAATGCTGACAAAGCCCCGGAGCTCCCTGGAGCACAGTGAGTAAGGGTGGCAGTAAGCAGTGTTTCATCATCCCGCCCGGCTTAGCTGCCGGCTCCAACAGGCTCCCACCCAGCACCCAGCACGAGAGCCAGGGAGATGGCGTTCTGCAAAGAGGGATTTTCCCAGCGGCTCCGGGGGTTGATGTGCAGCCTGCCAGGCTCCTCCATTTTCTGTCCTTCAGTTCAACCTGCGGCAGAGATGCTTGGCCGAGCACTAAGGCTCATTGTCATAAGAAGGCTGAGCATAATGAAGGTGAGGGCTGGGGTTTTGCAGGTCCTCCCAACTCTTATCATCGCCTGCTGTACCTCGGTTCAGCAAGGCGCTTTAACTAACACTCGGGAATGGATGGGTCAGAGTGCTGGGAGCAGCATGTCCCCCAAGGGGCTGGGCTGATGGAGAGGGGGTATCCAGGCACCACCCTGGCCACCAAGACAACGCAGCAGTGAGGGAGCCATGCCGGCTGCTCCAGCAGCAAGCCGAGGCGCGTGCTCGCTTGCATGCCCCGCTGCTCCTTGCCACGTGCCGCCCTGGCAGCAGCTCCCAGCCACCACAGGCATTTTAATGAGAGCTGGGCAGAGCCTGGCCTCTCTCAGCCCCCTCAGCTGCCAGGAGCTTTAGCGGGGCAGAGGGTCTCCAGCACAGGCACGGGCGCGAAACTCCTTGGTGAGGCTGCGGGCTGCCGCAAAACCTCTGGCAGCTGCTTGGGGAGCCACTCTCTGAACAGCTCCGGCTGCTGCTCTCCGACTCTCATTATTGCAGCCATGAGGGTGGGCTGTAAACACATCTTTAATACCCCTGCACATCTCCTTCTAGCTTCCGGTGTGACAGCTGGAGGTGAGGAGTGGGGTGTCGCAGCTGCTGGCCCAGGGAGGATTTCCAGCTCTGGGTCCCCTCCTCCTTGCTGCCACAAACTGATGGCACAGCAGTTGTGACATGTCACCTCTTCCCTGTTTCTTGGTGGAGACCTTTGAGCCTGCAATGCACAGGGGAGGCTGCTGAATAGGACATGCTGCTTGGTGTGTCTCTAGGGGAACTTCTGTGAGACTCGTGGGGCTAGGGGTGTTCAAGAGGCATGTGGCTCTCTTAAAGAGCAGTTTTGGGGTGAGGCAGGTGCCGTGGGCAGCTCTTTTGCAGCTTTTTGCTGTCAGCAGGGTGCAGCATCAAGGCCAGAGCTGCTGGGTTTTTTCAGAGGCCTCTGAAGGAGGTTGTGAGTCCATGGGGCTGGAGATGAATGTGCAGAGTGCAGCCATCAGAGCAAGGTGTGAGAGGTTTCTCAAACCCCAGCTCCACTTTACACCTCCAGCCTCAAAAGATGGCCTCAGTGCAGGGAAGGACACAGGGAACAACAGGGAGCTGGGATGTCCATGCTTCATGTGTCCCACGCCTTTCTTTTTATCCTCAGCAGTGTCTGTTAGCATCTCATGCAGCTTAATGGATTGTAAATCCCTAAAGCTAAGGCTTACCACCAGAAGAAAATAATGCCACACCACATCCCTGTCCCTAGCCAGGACTTTGTCACCCTCTGTGTCACCTTCTCTGCACTACCACTGCTGCCCAGCCTTGGCAGAGAAGGGCACAGTGCAACTCACGTGTGACAGATTTTGCCTGCGATGTTGTCAGTGACCCAGCTATGACTAGGATGTCCCCAGAAACCACCTGAAGGTGACAGCCAGGGCAGTGGAGAGTTCCCCAGCTGTGTCAGGGTCCCAGTGCAGGAGTGCAACATCTCTGTCTTTACATCTTGTAATCTCCTTCCCTGTCTGTTTTTGTTCCCTTTGGTTGCAGCGATAGCAGGCACTGGTGCAGGGCCTGGCAGAGGGCAGAGAGCCTCCTCCCTGTGCCCTTTGCTGCTGGAGGGGAGGAGTCACACGGCTCCCAACAGTTGCAGCAGTGCAGGTACCACAGGAGCCTGCTCAAAGATGCTGCTGGCATCTTCCCCCGGCCTGATGGACAGGCTCAGGGAGATTGCCAGGTTCTTTGCCTTCCACTGCAGCATCTGTTCTCACAATAAATCCAGTTTCACTGGTGGCTATCATACATGTTCAGCTGGAAAATGCACAGAGGGAGGGTCTGGCAAAGATGGGGATAGGGGAGAAGTTGTGGTGTTTTCCCCTCTCCTCTGTTTGACAGAAGGGCCATGCAGAGCAGGGCTGGGGGCTGGCCCAGAGGGATCTCTGCAGGACACAGAAGGAGGTGGAAGGGTGGTCAGCACCCTGTGGGTGAAACCTTGGCAGAGAGAGATACAAGATCCCCATTGTTGCACTCCTCTGGCACTAAGTTGATGCAACACCCTATGCCTCAGCGTGATTTTCACCTGCAGGAGGGTGATTTTCACTTCCTAGGTCTCCTAGAACCTGCCTGATGCTGATTCTTGGCTCCTCTTTCCTCCATTTTCAGCAGCAACAGTGAAAGCATCCCCACTTTTGTTCTGGTTCCCTTCCCTTCCAGTTCCCACTTCTCTTCCTGGGCACCATCTCTGCCTCAGGTAATTGCAGTAGGCAGGCAGACAGCGTTTTTTCCAGAGAATGGTTTTGAGAGCCCTCCATGCTGGAACTATGAGCAGCTCATTGGATCGTGCCACACAAGGACCAGCTCCTCCCCAGCAAGCCCTCACCAGGGTAGGGGAGCATCCAAAAGAAACCAGAGATCTCCAAACACCGACTTCATGACAGATACAAATCCTTCCTAGGCTTGATTCCACACGTGCCAAGAGAAATGGTGCTCCTGGCATGAACGTTGTGAATAAAAGAGGAAAGGCTAGAACTGGTGCTACCCTGGCTCCTCACCTCATTGTGCTCTGCTGCTTTCTCCCAGCAAAACCTGGGATCCATAGCCTGGGGCATAGAGGGGAGCAAAGCCCAAGTATCAGTTGGAGCCCAGCCAGGGACATTCACTGCCTTTGGGATTGTTTGAAGAGCTGCTTCACTTTCTAAAAATGAAAGGCATGCAGGAGCAGCCGCTGCAGGGTGGGGTGAGCATCGCTTCCATGTTGGGATGGTGTCAAGTACTTGGCCCCATCTCTAGGGTTTCCCCCAAGCCCAGACTGCCCTCAGCAGCTGCAAGTATGGGGGAGATGAGGACAGGGGGACTAGGAGCATGCCTGGACTCCCGGACACAGGGCTGAGGCTTTGCTTAGGACAAGTGAGCTGAGCTATGGGCATCATTTCAGGTGCCAGCATCCTCCAGTTGTGGCAGCCTGCCCAGGTAGGCACTGCAGCTGAGGGTGCTGCTGCTGCTCTCCAGACATCCCTGTCTGCTTCACAGCCCCCTTAGCTCCTGCCTGGATTTCCCCAGGCAGAGGATCTGCTGTCAGCTGAGTGTAGTGGGCACAGGCAGTGGGCAGAGAGCAGCGTGCCCTGACCTGCTTGAACTGTGAGATCACCTTAAAGAGCCATACAAACCCATCCACTGCCCTGGGCAGCTCCTGATGGATGTGAGTGAGTGCAAGAGGCTGGGCACCTATGGACCAGAGCAGGCACTGATCCCTGGGGCTGCATTTGTGTGTGCCCTGCTCCCCAAAACTGTGCTCTGTTCCTTCAGAAAAATTCCCATGTTTCACACAAGCCCAGGGTCAGAGGGTCAGTGGACCTATGTCCCACTCAAACTCAAGTACTGCAGGCTTCTCTAGGGGCAGCTGAAGAAAACACTTCCCAAGAGTTTCTGCCCCAGCATCCCTCAGGCATCAGCAAGGGGCAAAGCAGGGAGGTCCCATGTGTCCATGCAGAGCTCTGGCTAGTGATGGACAGCCCTTGGCAATGGGGCCACAGTGCAGGGATGAGCAGTAACCAGAACTATGCTGCACCTGTGCTGGGCCTCCTGCTTTTGCTCTGATTTAATGTCCCAGTTGAGGGGTGATGTCATTTCAGAGGGAGCAAGAGAAAAGGAAGTGCTGGAAAAGATAAGGTGCTTTAACTCTACCCCTCCTGTCTTGACTGGGTTTTAAGGCTGGGAGGTATGTTAGCTGCCAGACAAGAAAACAGAGGGGAGGAGAGAGGTTAGTTGAAGGACAACTCTTCCTTAGGCTAGTGGGAGCTGACACCAGGAGGTGCTGAGATGGAGTGTGATGGAGGACTTTGGATATTCCCAAGTGGTGTGAGCATGATTTTGTGCACTGCTTTGCCTTCTCCATTACCTTCATCTCACAAACATGTCAGATGAGTTGTCTGCAGCACCAGTCATGCCTCTCTAGAGCGTGGGTTCCACACCAGCGGCCAGAAGGGTGCTCCAGGAGGATCAGCAGAAATGTTGCCAAAATGCTGGAGAAGGTAAATTGAGAATATGCCAAGGCTGCCCTGCTTCTGAAGGGGAGAGGGACTGTCTTGTTAAAAGGTCTTGTTAAGCTGTGGAGGGGGGCCAGGGATTCTCAGGGTGCTCAGTCCAGAGACTTGGGCTTTCAAAAGGATCTCGGGGGAGCATACTGGTCCCTTTGACAGTCAAAGGCAGTCAAGCCCCCAAGTCCTCTCTGCCCTTTGGGTGATGTCAAGCTGCATCTGCTCATTCGCATAACTGGGAAAACCTCAAGGGAGACTTGAGGCAGATATGACTCAAGTTCCTCTCCATTGCATGAAGCTGCCACCCAGATGTCCTCAGCTGGAGGAGAGTGGAATTAAGCCATTGCCAGCCAGACCTGGCTCTATCCTGGAGTACAGGATCAGCAAGTGAGAACAAATCAGGATCAGTGGTCTTATGCAACTGTGCAGGACATGCAAGAGCACTGGGAGTTTTGCAGCTCTCCTTGCTGCCTACTGTGCAAGCTGGGCAAGGCTTGCAGCCCTGCTCAAGCTTTCAGGAATGGCTCTCAGGCTTTTGACCACGACAGACACTGTGACAATACCTCTGGCTGTCACATGCCAGCTACTGCAACCTCAGCTGGGGGTTTTCTTTCAACACTGGGCTTCAAGATGCTCAAGCTGAGCGTGACTGCCCAGCAGCTTGGTGCAGTAAACTGGACAGTGCTTGCTGCCACATTCAGATAGGTCAGAGCATGAAAAACAGCAGTGACCTGCAAGTACCATTATGCCACCATGGCGTGGCAGAAATCATGGGCTTGGCAGGGCTGGGCAGAGGGGGTGTCTCTCAGAAATCACAACGTGTAAGTGTAGCCAGTGCAGAAAGGTTTGGGCCAACCTCCCAGACCCCAGGAGCTTTGTGTCTCAGTGGGTTGGCTTGTCGTCATCCTGCCCTGATGGATTTTGGTATCAAAAGGTGACCCTGTCCTCAGAATAGTAGGGAGCCAAGAAAAGGACTGTCTCTTCCTGTTATTTGTCTGAATGAAGTTGAGAAGAGCCAGCTTCATTGAAGAGGGTGTGGAATGCCTCACATGCGCATTAATACCCAGGTGTGACAGGGAAAAGTCAGAGCTGGTTCTCCATTCCTTTCTGTGAGTGTGTGTCACAGCCATCACAATGTATGTGCACTGGTTGGTGGTGGCTGGTGGCTTGTTGCCCCTGTAGGCTCTGTTCTCAGGGCTGCAGGGTTATCACCACTTTGTCCCCAGCCTGGGCCTCGGGGTGCCAGCTACTTGATGACCTCAGCCATGCTGCTCCAAGCTCAATATCCCCATTTTCTCCACAGGAGGCTTTGCCACCTTCTCCTCCTGCTTCCCAGGGCTGTGTGAGGGGAAGCCAGCTGCCATCCTGCCGATGAGCATCTCCCAGCCGTGCTTGCCTGTGGCCAACGTTGGCCCCACGCGCATCCTGCCACATCTCTACCTGGGCTCCCAGAAGGATGTCCTGAACAAGGTACAGCCCTGTTGAGGGGACACAGGTCTGCCCTCTCCCACCCACGCAGAGGGGTGAAGGTATTAAGGATTCCTCTCCTTCCCAGTGGGAAGACCACACAGTGCCCTTTAAAAGGTGCCAGAAAGGCTGTTCTGTGATGTCACACCAGGGAAGGAATTTTGTTTAAAGGAAAAGTAATGATGAGAAGAAAGAAAAAGGAATTGCAGTTAAAAGTGCTGCCAAGCATCTGCCTACTGCAGCCAACAGGGAGCCAGCCAGGTGTCCTCATTCATGGCAGGCAAGGAGGGAGAGGGACCATGACACCAGACTGGAGCTGGAGACAGAAAGGAGGGAGAGAGAAATCATGTACAGGGAGTAGAAGGAAATGAAAGAAAAAAATGACAAGAATGTCAGCCTGGGAGCTGGACTGGCTCCATCAAGCCTGCTGGAAGGGCAGGAACGGGCCACTGGAGACCCAGGGCTGAAATCCTGGGGCCAAAATCTTGGGGAGCCAATGCCAGGCAGGGAAATCGATGGTTTCCTTCCCTCCCCACCTCCTTGGAGGATTTTGTTAATGTTTTGGAACTGTGTTTTCTACCGTCCCCACAATGTGGCCACGTGCTGGAGAAGAGAAGCATTGCCCACGCAAGGCCTCACAGTTGCCGATGGATAGAGCTTATTCTGGCCACATTGGTTAATGTAGGGTGCTACCAGTGACTCACTCCACCCTGTTGGTGAGATGTCTCCTTTCTCCCTCAGCTGATACTTTCACAGCATTCTGACAGAGTTTTTGCTATTTTTTTTCTTGTATTGCCTATTTCTCTCATACTGGGGTTGTTGGGTTTTTCCCTCTGGAACCCCTTTCCAGGTGTCTTTGGCCTTGCTTACTTTACTTACACCAGAAAAGATCTGCTGAGGTTGAAACCTGTGTCATCTAAATTGATACAACCTTTTCAGCTGGTCTCTGCTGTATTATCATCAACTAGGCTAAGGCAGCACTAGGAGACCCACAGCAGAAAATGCTGGGATGGGAAAAGGCAGGGAGTATGCATGGCAAGACAGACCTTCAGTACGTGGTGAGGGCTGAACTCAGCTGATCATTTGATGGCTTCTTTCCCACCAGGACCTGATGACACAGAATGGGATAAGCTATGTCCTAAATGCCAGCAACTCCTGTCCCAAGCCAGACTTCATCTGTGATAGTCACTTCATGCGCATTCCTGTCAATGACAACTACTGTGAGAAGCTGCTTCCCTGGCTGGACAAGTCCATTGAATTCATTGGTGAGCTTTTCTTAATGGTTACAGACCCTCCAATTCTCAGCCTTCACAACCTGAATTCTTCTCTCCTCCCTGGTCTTGCTTGCAGCAACTGTTGTCCTCTCACACAAAGGGACTTAAGGTTGGGGAGGAAGGCTAGAACCATTTTGCTCACCATCATTGTTCTCTCTGTTTCCTCTGCCATGCTCCAGACAAAGCTAAGGTGTCCAGCTGCCAGGTGATTGTGCACTGCTTGGCTGGGATCTCCCGGTCAGCCACCATTGCCATTGCCTACATCATGAAGACCATGGGTATGTCATCAGATGATGCTTACAGGTGAGTTTTCCCCTGGGGGTACTGGGGGGATTATGCCAGTATGCTTCACTCCAGGGAAGGAAAGCAGGCTAAGCCCAGAAGGAGAGGGTCAGGGCTCCTTGAAGCTCTGTCTTGCCTGGGTTGGGTCCCAGTAAAACCAAACAAAACCTCCTGTCGTAAAATGCATGCAACAAGGAATGGCTGGGAGTGGTAAAAGGGAGCGGGGAGGCAGTCCCAGCTCTAATCCTCAGGCATCTCAAAGTCCCATGGTTCTCCAAGATCCTTTTCTTTGGAGGGTGTGGTCAGAAGGTTCTTGATGATGCCTCTTCTCCCTAAAGAGGCCGAGAGAGTAGGGGTGGCCCGCTGATGGAGCAAGCACCAACGGGGCTGTCTGTGCCTCTCGGCAGGTTTGTTAAGGACCGTCGCCCATCCATCTCGCCCAACTTCAACTTCCTGGGCCAGCTCCTGGAGTACGAGAGGAGCCTGAAGCTCCTCAAGGCCCTGAAGTCCAAGGGCGACTGGGGCGAGGGGGACGCGCAGCAGGACCCGGCAGAGGTGGCTGAGAGCAGCCGGCATCCCCCAACACCTACCTCAGAGAAGGCCGAGGATGTGCCGAGGAGCACCGGCCCGGCGTCCCCCACCAGTGACCCCGAGCGGCAGGGCGGGACCCCAAAGGTCCTGTCACCCACCACCCTGCAGCAGGGGCTCAACGGCCTGCACCTCTCCTCGGAGCGCATCCAGGACACCAACCGCCTGAAGCGCTCCTTCTCCCTGGACATCAAGTCCGCCTACTCCCCCGGCCTGCGGCAGGACCCCCCTGGGCCCCCTGGACCTGGGGAAGCCCCCAAACTCTGCAAGCTGGACAGCCCCTCGGGCTCGGGCAGCCTCAGCCCCTTCTCCCCCGGGGCGGACAGCCCTGACCGGCCCACGGGGCCCGAGCTGCTGCTGGAGGCCAAGGTGAGGCAGCGGCGGAAGCACCGGCACGCAGCGGGCTCGCCGGCCCACGGGCTCAGCCTCAACGCCGGCGGGACCTGCGCCACGCGCAAGAGCCCCGGCGCCGAGGACGGGCTGCCCCCGCGGCTCAGCCAGCCGCCCGCCGCGCCCGGCGCCGCCGGCAATGCCTGGAGCGGGGTGCACCTGGAGTCCCCCAGCGCTGCCTCGGGCGAGGCTGGCTGGTACTTCGGCAAGGACTCCGGCAGCGCTGGCGGCAGCACAGGCGGGGGCCTGTTTCCCAGCGCCGGCCCGTACCCGCCGCCATTCGGCTGCGGCGCGGCGGCGGCCGGGTGCGAGATCAGACTGAGGGACAAGGCGCGGGCCGAGCCACGGGACGGGCGGCACAGCTGGCATGAGGAGGCCGGCGCCGAGAAGCAGTTCAAGCGAAGGAGCTGCCAGATGGAATTCGAGGAGACCATGTCCGAGGGCAGGGCTCGGGAAGAGCTGGGCAAAATCAGCAAACAGTCCAGCTTTTCGGGCAGCATGGAGATCATCGAGGTGTCCTGACACTCACCCGGGGTGCCTGGAGATCTGGGACGGGGCTGGGGAGGGGGGATATTTAAGCCGGGGGGAGCGGGAAGGGGGGCGGTGGGGTCGGGGGGTGTATTTATACTTGCGCGTGCATTTTCGGGAGCGCAAGCGCTGAAACCGAAGCGAAGGTGGACGAGTCTTTCCAGAGTCGGGAAACATAGTGGCGGATGCTTAGTGTCCCTCCTGCACTCACCCTGGTCCTTCCCCGCCCATCCCCAGGGCGCCCCAGCTCTCAGAGACCCACACTCAAAATTTGGGCCTAAAACTCAAGTGGGAAGAGTTGGGGAAGTGGCAGGGATTGCAATTTTGGCTGTGGTGATGGGGCACAGCGCCTGGAGGGGGGACCACAGCTGCCCCTTCCCTGCACCTTGGTGCACTAAGCATGCTCCGCTGTGTTTCTCTGGCTAAGTATCCTAAAAATGCTGCACTGGAGCAGCCCTATACATATATAAATATATATTATATATAATATAAAGAAAAAAACCCAAAAACACACACACAAAAGAAAAGGTAAATGGTTTTACTGCAATTTTTATTGAGACGTAAATAATATTTCAATTTTTTTGTTTTGTTTTTAATTTATTGAAGCTGTTCATTCTGGCAATGATTTGCAGACAATGTGGGGCGGTACTTTCAGCTCTATTTTTACTGTGTATGGTATTTAAATCTGAAATACGAGTTTCTAAGCAATATCTGAGGCCTGTGGCTCCTTCTATAGTTAATGTCCACAACATAGATTTCCCCCCTTCTCTCTGGGCATACCAACAAGGGGACAGGAGACTCTTCTGGGCACTTTTTCTAGAAATGAACAAGTAAATGAGCAAACCATAAAACCTTCTTATGACACAAACTGAGCCAGAAAACTCTTCTGGAAGCTGCTGCCTCTTCTTCCCACCTTGGTCTCTGTTTGTTTCTCCTCATCTCCATCCCAGCCATTACCACCATCCCAGCCGTCATCCCGTCCTAGGCATTGTCCCCATCCTGGCCGTCACCCAATCCCAGTCATGCCCCCTCTGCTCCCCTCCTCTCCCCTGCTTTTGGCTGCCCGTCCTTGTTGGAGGGGGAGAGGTGGGAGTCACCTGAAGTGGATGGGAGGCTGCAGGATGTCACCTCCAGCTGCATGGGGGAGGATCAGAAGCTGCCACAGCAGAGGGGGGGAGGGGAGGCTGGTGGTAGTTGGGATTTCTTGTTGGAAGGTGTCTTGCCTGCCTGCCCCAGCCCTTCAGCTCCCCCTCACCTCAGCTACCTTGCTTGGGAGGTATGGGCACCGCTCTCCCTTTGGGGGCAGCGGTTCTTCTGGCTTCCTACATCCTTTGTTTCATATCTGAGAAACTCAGGGGCAGCGTGTTTGCAGGTGCTGGGGCTCTCCTGGTCCCTCTTGCCATCCAGCGGATGATAAGCTGTCCAGACATGAAGCTCTGCAAGCACATGGAGGGGCACAGGTGACTTATTTTTGGAGATGGTTGGCTGCTTCCTCCCATCTGGTGGGAGGCCAAGCTCTTGCCCCCAAACCCCAATGTCAGGATTGCTGAGAAGCTGCTTTCTGAAGCTGGAGGCACTGAGCTGCCTCCACTGCAAAGCACATCTCTCCCTGCAGCTCTCTTTGCTTTCTCCTTTGTCTCGCACTAGTTTGCAAAGCTGATACCTCAGGGGTCTGTGTTCGTGCATGTCTGTGTCCTGTGTCATCCTTGGAGTGTTGGTTTTTTTTTTCTTTTCTGGGTCCACATGGTTTCTCTCCCTTTCCCTTGTTCCTCCTCTTGTCATTCGTTTCTATCTTTAAATCAAACTACCCGTGACAAAACCAAATGATCTCAGGTTTAAAACTGAACATAAAGCAGAGGCGTGAGGAGCTGCAATCACACGAGGAGGGGCTGCTCGCTTCAGCTCGTTGCTTCCTCAGCCACCTCTGTGTTTGCAGTTGAGGCAAGTCTCCCTGGAGACTCCTTGCTCTCTTCTGGCTTTAGTTTTTCTGGTTTTCCATGGAGCCCTTTGGTGAGATGCTGGGGACCCTCACATGCTCCTGGGTGATTCCCCATGGTGTGGCAGGGAGGGATGGGGGTGGATGGAGAGCCAGGGACCACCTGCTCTTCTCCCCACATCACTTTTGATGAGAGTGAGAGATCTCAGAGTCAGTCCTGAAAAGCCTACCACCACCCATCATTGCCTCCAGCAACCACCTCAAACCTGCTCAGTGTTGCCAACCTGAACATTGCTCTCTTCTCATCATGAAGCACTGATGACACTATTTTCTAAGCTCCCTTTCTAGTTTCCAGAAGGCATTTAGGTCCACCCCATGAGCCTGGCACCTATTTCAGGAGCTCCACTTGCAGCAGGCTGTCCTAAGTAGGCACCAGTGTCAAGTCCAAGGAGGGAGAAGAAAAAGGCTTCATCCTTCCTCTGGTGCCTCCTCACTGGGCATAGTGTTAGTGTCACCTGCCTCCTGTCCAAGGAGTCGGGTCCTCCTTCCCCTCCTGCTGGCCTCAGTGGTGGCATCTCCTCCCAAGCATGCCAGTGGTGATTGTCTGCTGATCTCTGCCCCGTAGCACTCAGTCCCTGCCCATCCCATAGTCCTCCAGGGTTGGTGCCAGCATGGATATACTGAGCTCAGGTCAGGCAAGTTGCTGGCAGGAGCTGGTGTAGCTTTGAGCAATGGAGAGAGGCTTAAATGGCTTCCCAAGGGATGTAAAATAGAAAGGACAACAGGTGGACAAAACGAGGTGAGGAGATGAGACAAAGCACTAGCAAGCTCCCATCTAATTCCTCCTGTTAAGTGACACAGTGTGTTGCAAGCACAAAAAAGCAGATGGAGCTGCTGACCTGAAGTCAGGAAGGAGAGGGCGCATTTTGCAAATGAGATCCTGAATGTCTGCAAAGAGGCAGTAGTTTAATTTTTGTCATCTACACTCTGCCATCACCTGGATGCATCTGAGACTTGTTTGAGGTTTTACACACTGTGGACTCCTCTATTCTCTGAAACCAGAACAAAGATAAGTATATTTTAAGATTTGTAGATCATAGATATTCATGACCCACCTCTGCAGCCTTTGCATTCATCCCTCTCTTCTACATTGGGCATGTGCATCAGAAACCCTCATATATACAATATTTTAAGTCTATATCCAGAAAATAAGCCTTGATGGAGCAGCCCTGCCCAAGTGTCTCCTGCCCATCCTGGCCCAAAGCCATCAGGGTCACCAAGTGGCTTGCAATTAACTTAATTTTTTTTTTTTTTTTTTTTGTTAATCAAACTCTGTCTAATAAACCACTTTGTCCATGAGTCAGAGAGCTGTGAATTGTCATGAGGATGGATGTGCTGGGTGGTAATCCTCCACATCATCTGTCGGCCAAGTCTTTTTTGTGGGCTCTCACAGCCAGCTGACCCATCCCAAAGCCTCACTGGAACCAAAAATCACCTTTCCATGCCGATCTGATGAGGGCATTCATTTGTAGGGACCTACAGAGGTGGAAGTGTGAGCAGAGGAGAGGAAAGGTCTCTGCTTTCAAGGGAGGAACCAACAAAGCTGCTGAGTGTCCGATGGCAGTGGCAATGCCTGCACTTACCACCGCATGAGGGACTGAGCAAATCACAGCTCTCCTTCAGACTAGGAAGGACATTTTGCTCCTTTCCCTCCAGCCTCTGCCTGTCCTCAGGGCTGAGCCTCCCGGCCACCTCCATCCCAGCTGAGCAAAGCTGGCAGGAGGGCAGTGATCAGGTTGGCAACACTGAGCCAGAGGCTTGGGTCAGAGCAGGCTCGTCCCCGGCCTCAGCAGCAGCAACCCCAGCCCCTGCTGCTTTCCCAGCCCTTCTCTTTGTCTGCTTGTTTCTTTGGATGTCCATCCCCGTTACATCTGCCCCTTAGGAGACAATGCCCCTCAGAAACCCCTCCTGCTGTCCCCTTCCCCCCCCCCATTCTTAATACTAATGATAATAAGCTATCAGTGTTGTCATTGCAATCTATGAATGATAGATTTGAGTATTTATGATTATTATTATGATTATTATGGTTATGATTCTGTACTTTTTTGCTTCTTACTCTTTGTATGTTGCTCTTTGTTTCTCTGTTGTGAATAAAAGCAAGGCCCCATCTCACCTTCTCTCTGCTCCCCGCAGCCCGGCTGTGGCTGACTTGGCACAGCTCCTGGCTGCCCCAAGCCTCAGGAGGCAAACCCTTGTCAGAGGAGCTGGAGGGAGGTGCTTCCTAAGGATATAAAGGCACCCAAACCCGGGGCAGATCCATTCTCTTAACTCTTCCCTTCCTGCAGCTCCTCTCCCCCATACGGCTTCCTGCTCATCTTTGCAAAAGGGGCAGGAACCCACAGGCACCAACAACAGAGGATTAAATGGTAAAAGCTTAAAGCTTTAAGGAGCATTGGCCAGGCATCCAGTTCATGGAATCAGCTTCCTCCAGGTCATGGTCCTCTCACCTTCTTCAGCTGGCTGCAGCTGCAGGCTGCATTTTCACCCACAGGGGCTTCTCGCTCTGGCATCGAAGCTGCTTTGCAAAGCTGCCCTGCTCAGCTGAGCCCGGGACATTGGCTGCTGCTTTAGCCACACTCCCTGGGCTTCCTGGGCTTGAGTGTCCTCCTCATGCTGGTGGTTCCCCTGCCCAGGAGCAGCACAGCCTGGGGAAGACACATGGACAGTGCTAGAGCAAGGCCAGTGTCAGAGCCACAGGGAGACATGTGAGAGGCCTCTGGTACCTGGAGGGATTTAGACAGGCTGGGAATAGCTCCCAGCATGGGACTTGGTGTGGTCTTTATCAAACACTGATAAATCCTGGTGTCATGAGCAGACAGAGGCTAGTGCTGGTTTTTTGCACCCATTGCCTGTGCTCCTTGTACAACCTGGAGCTTTCCAGGTGACTGTAAGGTGTAGGAGGAGACACTAGGGGAAGGGAAGAGGACCCCCATCTGCACTGTGGTACAAAACACTCCCTGTAGTGCGCCAGCCCCATGAAGAGTCATTTTAATTTGCGGGGTTTAACACTGCCCTTCTCCAAGTGGCCCAGGCACAGTTTCTTGTCTCTGTCATGACTTCGCTTTGTCATGGGTCGGGGTCCTTCTCATCATGCTGTGCTGAACACATTTCCAAGGTTGCTCTGAGACCACACTGGAGAGGAGAGGGCTCAGGTCTCACCCCTCTGTTGGGGGACCCTGGTAGATGTCTGTTGGGGTCCCGGTCCAGCATCACCCTTCCTACCTCACCTGCCTTTGGAGCAGCCGTGGACAGGGAGGGAGCAGGCAGGTTCCGACCATGCCGGGACCGGCTCTCTTCTCCCTTCCTCATCCCTGTAGGATCAGACCCTTCCTCAGCAAGCACAACACAGAGAGGGGGTCTGTACCCACCCTGGTGTACCTGGGGACTCCCAAGCATGGAAGAGAGGGTCTGGCCTCCAGCCCCACCGCACTCCCTTCCTCGCTGTCCATTTGGCCAGCGCCGGCGTCGGACCCGGGGAGACACCCTGCCCCTGCCTCGTCTTTATTTATTTATTACCAGAGGCTGTAAACAGCAGTGCTTTTCTACCCTCTACTTTCTTTTCCTTTCTTTTGTATTTTGGAACAATGTGTTGTAATAAATACCCGAATAGGTGTTTTAACAGCTGGTGTCAGCCTTGGTTTTTGAGGGTCAGACCTTCTCAGGATGGGGCTCTTTGGGAGTCTGGGGAGGGCAGTGGACCTTTGGATGCAGTGATGGGGCCTAGAGCTGGTGAAGAGCTGGATATAGAGGCAGACCTGGACACAGACAGACCAGGATGCACAGCCAGACCAGTGTCTACGTATAGGGCCCAGCAGTTGAAAGCTGCATCTGGGACTAATTCAAAGCAGAAGTAAGGCTCACGGCTGAGAGAGTAGTGGCATAAAAATTAACGGGGGCATTATTGGGCACTCAGACCGCAAACTGCCACTCTAGGGGGTCTGAAGCTGTAGTCAGGTGCCTAAGCATCCCCTTTCTAATGGAAAGGACTGTCCCAGTCCTGCTCCAGATGGGGACGCACGTGTACGTAATGGTACAGATCGCCAGGCTAAAGAGCACAAAGATATGCACTTTTTGCATTGAAATATACTATTGTTGGTGGTATTATTATTATTATTATTATTATTATTATTATTATTATTATTATTATTATTATATTATTTTGCTTCCCAGCTGTGCTCTGCTCCCACCTTGCTCCTGACATAATAGCAACATGTAGCCACACGCTTGCTGTGCACTACAGCAAAACCCTATAAACATACCCTGCTCACCCATGGCCAACTGAGCCATGCTGTGCCCAGGGGGCAGCTGGCAGGAGCCAAGCAGCAGCCCCATTTTGACTGGACTGTGCTCAAGTGGAAGCTGGTGGAGGCATTTCCCTGCTCCCCCCTGCAGCAGGTTTTCTTTGGAGGGAGGAGAAGGCGTGAGCAGGCTCCCTGCAGCTCTGGCTCCAGAAAGCCTCAGCACTTATTGACGTGTATGCAGAAGGGACATCCATCCTCACAGCTGCTTTCAACAGGCTGGGCTAAACCCCTGTGTCTTTTATAAATTCATTCCCCTTATCCAGCTGCAATTGCTGGCTGTTTTGTAAAGCTTCACACAACTACTACCATCACCTGCTGTTGGGGTAGAAGCTATTGTGAAGCTTTGGCCTCCTGTGCATCTGACACCACTAGCAGCTCCAGGGAGGCTGTTTGTCCTCCTCTCTCAACCGCTTGCTGCCATGTGTGACACGGGAAGGGACAATTATTTAATAGAGAAACATGAACACTGCTCCCATCTCCCTCCCAATTTACCTGCCCCTGGCTTAGTTTTTCCAAACTCACTACCCAGGGGAAGAGTAGTGCTTCAGTAGAGTCCCCAGAGTTGACATCTTGTGTCACTCTCTCCACAGGCACAATTAAATCCTCTCATGTTTCACAGAGACACTCCCTCTGTGCCAGGGGACTGGCAGCAGCACCCAGGTGGGAGGAACCCAGGTGAAGCTGCCCTTAGCTGGAGCTGGGGCTATAAGTGTGTGGAGGCTCTGTCCCCTGGCAAAGGCACCCATGGGTGTGCAGCCAGCACAGCTTCCTCCCCTCTCCTCTTCTTCCTCATGGTTTGCACGGCAGAAACCATTACTGCAACGAGAAACCCAGGAACGTCCTTTTTCCAGCTCTCTGGCTTTTATTGACTCAGAAAGGCTGCCAAGCCTATAAATAAATGTTCCTTGAGCTAAATATAGCAGCCACTGAAATAGGCTGCTGGATATTTATTTAGCTCGTGGCCTCTTTGAAAGCTTGCCAGTCCATACTGCCTTTACCTTCATGCCGTCCCACCCGGGGCTGTGGCCACCCACCACGGGGGCATGGCTGAGTCAGCACGGGGAGAAGGGGTCACAAAAAGTCAGCCCCAGCTCTGCAGGGCAGGAGAACCAGGGTGACAGGGTCTGGCAGCTGGAGGAGCTTCAGCACCCTGTACCTCTGCCCAGAGAGCTGGGGTCCCCAGGAGGGACATTTGCTGGAGCAGTCAGTCAGGGCTGAACCAGTCACAAGCCAGTTTCCTCTCCTGTGAGGACTTGGTGTCTTTTTCCAGCACCAGAGCCTGGAAAAGAGAATCTATCTGTCATATCCCCCAGGCTTTCCAGCATTAGGTGGTGTGCATTGCTTTTCCACACTTAGCAGGAACACAAGTATTCCTGGTGCACAGAGCTGCTGTGTGTTAGGACACTTAGGACAGCCAGGGGCATGAATTGACCCCCACCCTTGCACCCTGACTTGAGCCAGGACACTCAAACTCATAAGCTGTGCTGTGGCTCTGACCTGGTCTGTGGCCTCAGCTGCTGGGTGGTCTTCAGGCAGTGCTGCAGCCATGTCCCCTCCCGGGGCTATCCCACCTCATGGTGTGTCTGGGAGCAGCCTGGGAGATGCCCTTTGCCACACTGGTGAGATGAGCCCTATTAGGGCCCCACACTCAGAGAGGCTCCGTGGCATGCATGTTCCTCCAGGGTACTGCTGGCTGTGCATTGATGCAAGAAGGGATGGGCTTCACCTCTCAAAGGCTGATGGAAAACAAGGTGAGTACTGCTCTGTGCTGTAGACACTCTTCTACACCCTGAGCCTAACAGGAATGGGATGCTGCTTTCCTTGGGCTGTGAGGAATTCACTGCAGCTGCGTGCCAGCCAAGGGAAAAACCCCGTCACTCCCTGGAAAGCCACATTTGCTCCTGAAGCAATCCAAGAACATTAATAATGTTTAGCACTTACAGAGGGTTTTGCTAAACATGAGCTAATCCTTACAACACCCATGGGAAGGAGAAAAGTAATTACTGTTATTGGACTTAATTTTTCCTTTTCCACGTATCCCTGCAGATGGGGGTCCAGAGAGCTCTGGAAATCAGAGAAGAATCCCACTCATCCCAGCTTGTGCAAAAAGGAAACCTGGAGCCAGGATGGGGCAGGTTATTTGCCAAAGGCCACCCAGGAAGGCAGAGCTGGAGCCTCTGTGGAGTGAAGGGGGGGCTGGGGGGGAATCCTTGCTCCCAGTCTTTCTCCTACACACCAGAATATAATTCCTCAACTGACAGGGTAATTCTGGTCTCCTTCAGGTCCTCACCTGCAGATACCCACGGGATGCAGATGTTCTGTATTGCTGCTTACCTTCCTGTCCACAATGTCACTTCTCAAGGTGGTTAGAGAGATACCCTTCCCTCCACGGCAGTAGGTGCTGACGAGGCTCGTGAGCATATTGATTTGGAGCACTACTGCAGCAAGTCGCAAAATTCCCACACGTGACCTTCCCTCCTGGAATAACTGCCCCAGACCTGCTGCCATGTGGGGCAGATCCCACCAGCCCTCAGCCACTGTGGAGTGGCCTCCACAGCTGTGGCCAGAGCACCCCAAGGGGGGGGAAAGGAGCTGATGGGATGGTTGTTGGGCTTGTCCCAGCCATGTGGCATTGGAACAAGGCTGGCTTAGAGGGCTGAGATGCTGCTGGGGTCCCTCCAGGGGCACAGAGGGCCTGCACTAGGATGCCCCAGGTGAAAGTGGAGACAAAAATGAGGGTCAGCTGCTTCCCTGGGCAGTTTTAGGGGGTTCCATAAAGCCACCAATGCTCCCTGGCCACACTCCTCAGCTGAAACCCAGGCACTGGGTGTCTGAGTGGAAATATTGTCTGTCGGCAGTACCCAGATGATGTCATTTAGTTTTCCAGGCTTCTGGGCTGAGCCAGCAGCTCGAGCCAGTATGACTGGAGATTCTTTATTTAGAAGGAGCCCAAGTGCAACTGAGTCCAGGTCTTTGCAGCACCCCTCTGCCACCTCCCTTCCCTGCTGATGCAATCCCACCGGCAGCAGGGACATCAGGATGCCTGAGAAGAGATGGTTCAAAATGGGACCTTGCCGGGCAGGTGGGAAAGGGAGATGCTGTTAGGGGCAGGTGAGGGTGATGCTTAGTGTGTGCTACCAGATGTTCCCAGGCAGAGGAATCTCCAGCTCCCTCTGGGCAATGCACACAGCAGAGGAGCACTTGTCCCTCCAGGTGTCTTTTTACCTCCCTTCAACTCCCTGAGAAATTTGTCCTGCGCACCCCAGCGTGGCAGTGGTCACCCTCCTCATCCTCACACTTGTCATCTCCAGTCTGGGTTACTGCAACTGAGCCTCAGGCTGGCTTTTGAGGGCTTTCTAGTTGGAAATCAAATATTTCCCCCCTCTGACACCCCTTAACCTGCCTGCTCTCCCTCAGCAGCATCTCCTGACAAGCGAGCGAGTGCTAAGAATAGCCCTGCCTCTGGCTCCAGGATGGTGTTGTTTGCTCAGTGACTCAGAGCTGGCCAGGCAGGCACTTACTCAAAGGGCCCCATTACTCATCTGTCTGCATTGCCCCAAGGATGGGGTTTGTGTCTCTTGTTCGCCTCTCCTTTAAAGATACTTTATTTATTTCTATTTAATAAAGCCACCAAGCACAAGGAGAGGTAGTTTTCCTGCTGTAGATTTATCTCTAAATATTTGTGCCCTGACCCAAAATGCTGCAACCCCTGTAGATCACACTGGCAGCCCAGCATTGCTCCTTCTCACTGCCTTGCCAGGAAGGAGCTGTGCCGGCAGGAACAGGGCAAATGATAATGCCTCCCAAAATTGCATTTTGTGGCACCAGGGTAACAATGAAAACAAAAATTCTCTCCTGCAGGAACCATCTGTGTTGAACACCAGTGTGGATGTGACTGTGCCCAAATCCAGCTGGCCTCTCAGATGCCCACGGCATGACCCAGCTGCTCCCGTCTTGCCCACAGCCCACACTAATTGCAATCCTCCTTCCTCTCCACAGAGTGTGTCACTGCCCGGTGGGCAAAGCACCTCGGCAAATTAAAAAAGGCCTCAATTAAAAAAAAAAAAAAAAAAAAAAAAAAAGGTGGCTTCATTTTCAAACAAAAAAAAAGGCAGCATCTTCCTCATCTGGTTTGCTCCCTTGAGGCATCCTGTGAGTCACAGCCAGTCGTGCTGGGAGCAGAGCTGCATCCTGACCAGTGCACATCTGTGTCTGCAAGGCACTGCCTCAACAGCACTGCCAGGGGAGGACACAGGGATGGTTGCTTGGGATAAGGAAAGTGTGGCATTAGCAGAGGAATTGGAGGTTTGTAGGAATGGCATTTTGTTCTCTTTCTGCTGCTTCAGCTCCATAGTTTCCCTTTTTTGCCATTCTTCAGATTTTTCTTCTAGTTTTTCCAATCCTGCTGCTTCATGGCATCACTCTTCAACCTTGCTGTCATCAGGGATCCCAGCACTCTGCTCCAAGATGCTTCAGGAAGCCTCAACAGCACCTAGAGGGCTTCCTGAGAGCTGGCACAACCTCCATGAGAGGCACACCTGAGTTCCCCAAGCCAGGTGTGGTTTGTGTCTTGGAGAGATGTGTGTTGGGTGTAAATAGATCCACCTCACATGGAAGTGGGCAGCTGGTCTGGATTTGGACTGTGGCTGTGGCACCTGTCACCACTGTGCCCTGAGTCTCCACATAACACATGCTGAGGTTCTGATGCTGCACTGCTGACCCCAAGGGAGCCTTTCCATCCATCCATCCATCCATCCATCCATCCATCCATCCATCCATCCATCCATCCATCCATCATGAGTGGGCTCCCTGTGCCTCTCCCCAAAGACCAGCACAGGAGAGCTGGGGGCTTGTTCCTCAGAGGAGATGGTGTCTCCATCTCAGTCAAGGCTGGCAGCAGCCAGGGATGCAGGACAGAAGGAAGCAGGAGCCTGAACATCCACCATGGACTGGAAATGGGGTCCTGCATGTCCTGGCAAACACATATTGGTGTGCTCCCTCCATCCCAGTGGCCTCCCCTCGATAACAACCCCTGGGGCCATCTGGGAGCCGGGTGTTGTAGGAGAGCAGGACCGACCTGCCCAGTTTGGTCCTTTCTCACAGACCCCATGGCAGCCCACAGCATCCATCACTGCCGGGGGCTGCTTCCAACCCCGGAGCTGGGGCCACAGCAAAGCCAGGCCGTGTCAGAGGAGGCAGCGGGGGCAAGCTCAAAGCAAGCTTTGTGGGACACCTTTCCCTGGCACCTGAGCCGTGCTCAGGAGGGGAGGGCAGTCCCTGGGCTGTGCCATGGCAGGCACCGGCCCTGCAGCGAGGCGAGCGAGCAGCCTCTGCTGGCCTCTACCGGGAGCCTTCACACCACCGCGGCTCTGTCTGTGCAACGCCGGGAAAAGAAATTTACCCTCGTTTCATGTCCTTCAGGAGAGCTCGGGGTGACACTGGGTGCCGGACAAACGCCTTTGTGCAAGGGTGCTGAAGCACTGCTGCAGGTGTTGGTACAAAGAGGAGGAGGAGAAGAGGAAAGAGGGACGAAGGCAAACGCTGCTCACACATCCTGTTGGAGCGACGCAGGACACAAGTCTGGAGAGTAAAGATGTCTGCAAGGCCACAGCCCACGATGGGCCAGGAGCCCCCAGCCTGGCTGTGACTTGAGGAAGGGCTGGTGCCGCTCTGCACTTCAGCTTTGAAATCTGTTGCACCCTACAGGGGCAAGCTAAGAGCATTAAGAGCAAGGCTGGGGAGGTTCAGTGCCCCTGCAGGTAACCTGTCCTTCATCAGCATGGCTGGGAAGAAGGTGACAACTCTAATGTTTGCAGTATCCAGCTCCCATCTCATCTCCAGGCTACATTAGGTACTGGAGAAGGGAAGGGCTCTATGTGCTCCTAAGAGCCACATGTGCCCTGCTCCATTCCCTTGAACCATGTGGTTCAAGGCTTTTACATCTCTGAACCCACTGAGAACCAGATTTGGGTTGCAGCACTGATAAACTCAAGACACCAACTGTTGGGCTGTGGACAGATGGCTGTAAAAGATGCTGCAGTCCAGTTCTAGGAGACCCTTCTCTGCATCCCAAAATCTCTTTTTTTATTGACATTATTTGACATTATTTTTTATTGACATTTTTTATTCATTAGAGAGGTCAGTGACAAGTGACCACTGCTTTACAGGTTCCCCGTGCCAGCTGTGACACCTGTGTGCAGTCCCCTCCAACCTCAGGAGTGAGAAATGCCCAGCAGCAATCCTCTCTGGCTCAGCACATCATTCTGGGATGGGCAGGAATGCTGCTGCCTTCAGCCTGTCTCAGGGCTTGGCTTTGGCTTTGCCCTGGCATCCCCTGAGTCCAGAGCCGTGACGAAGCGTCTGCATTTGGGAGCCCCCAGCCAGCCCCTGTCCAGCAGACTTGGTGGTGCCCGAGCAAGGGCCAGACTGCCTTGTCTCCAGCCTGGCAGCATTAGCCTTCCCCCACCAGAGACATTCCTCAGACCTTGCTTGTACTTGCAAAAGTACATCACAGAGTCAGAGTGCTGCCAGGGCTGCCTCTCCCTGCTCTGCTTTCCCTGTTAATTGCTGACCAGAGCATCCATTAGGGAGCAACAGCCAGGATGTGCAGAAGATGCTCCCCACAGGCACCTGCCATGCTTGCCTCTCACTTGCTACAAACCTCTGGGACAGACTGGCACAGATGACCAGGATATTTTTGTTGTGCAGCCCCTGAGGAAACACCCAGGTGCTCAAGGCTCTGTGGTGCTTACCCCTGCTGCAGACAGCTGTGGGTTCAGCCCTGGGCACCACGCTGAGGGCAGGGCACAGAGGGTATGGAGAAGCCGGAGCTGGAAGAAGTGCAATTTCCATCAGGGTGAAGGCACTGGCTGGCTAAGTGGTGCCTGTGAGGGCTGTAGCTGAGGCTGTAATGTCACTGAGACAGCACAGCAGGATGGCATTCTGATGGCTGAACTTTCTGCCCTCTCCTCTTCCCCCTTGGCCCCATAATTAGTCCTCTGGGTCACTCAGGGCTCCTGATGTGCTTTCATCCCTGAGGAGTTTGTTTAGCTGTGGAAACGTAAGGAAAGAAAAGAAAGGAAAATTCAGTATTCCTCTGAAAATCCTATCACCCACATTACCCTGGTTCTCCATGCTGCAGCACTGGGTGCAAGGCTGGCACAAGGTAGGTAAACCCTGCCAGGCAAAGCAGGAGCAGGCAGTAAACAGGAATGATGAAGCTTTAGTGCCTTCTGCACCAGGCCCTGGACTCCTGATGGAACTTGTTTCACCCCAGTTCCACAAGGGTGCACCTTGTACTCCTTCAAAGCCAGGCAATCTGGTGCCTGGCAAAGCAGCACTGGGAGTGTGGAGATCTCTTAGGAAGGGGAATAACTTCCCTGTGCAGGGCAATCATCCTTCCTTGGGGTATTTTTATATCAGGGTGGATTAAAGAGAATACAACCAGCAAGATAACTCAGGTCACAGCAGGGAGTAATCTAGTCCAGATAACCTCTGTGGTTTTGCCAGTTCTACTCTTCTTCTGATAGCACCCAGTCAAAGACCAAGTCTTGATACCCCTCCTCACCAAAAACCAGGATCCATGTACAGAGAAGTAATGAAAAAGGATCCTCCTGCTTCCTCCTGCACCAGGCAGTGCTGCTGACAGAGGCACAGAGACAGCATCAAGGCTTTCTCCAGAGCAGACAGGCTGCCCTTGGCTCTCTCACCCACCAAAGCCATTAGCAATGAGCTCAGCCCGCTATTATCGCTGATCCAGGGAGCCTGGAGGCTCTCAGAAGTGCAGCTATTGATCCATGCCTCTTACATGTCCCCCTCAGGCCTTCGGTTTCAGGAAACCTCTTTGCCTCTCCTCTCCTTGTTTCTTCTCTGCAACCTCCAGGAATGCTTTTCTGAGGCACCTTGAAGCTGAGAGTGAAGGGAAAAGTAACAAGAACTACAGTGAGAGGGCCAGGGATTTAGCCTGGCCAGAACTGCCTGTTTGCTTTGGTTGGCTGTGTGCTTTATTAATCATCTCCATCTTCCTCAGTGGAGGAAGGGGAGAACATTTCCCCTAGGTTAGGGTTGCAGATCAGGAGAGGGAAAGCTTGGTGCCTTTCATGGGAATGCAACCTCCATGGTCTCTGCTCATCCATGGCATGGGCTTCCTGAAGGGGCTGTGTCCATGAAGTGCCCCCTCCACCCTCTCCATATTTCAGGGCTGCCAGCATGACTTGCACCAGTGGTTAACAGGTGACTGCATCCCTGTGCAGGCTCACACTGATGGCACAAGCAGATAGGTCTGTGAATCTGCTGGGGAAATCACCTATGGTAATGATCAGCTCAGTGGCATCCTGCTACTCCTGAAGGACAATCCTACACCCCTTGGGCTGCTTCTCCCATCCCTTCAGGCTCACCTTGCCCAAGCAACCAGTGGTAGGGTGAGGAACCATGCTGGGCAGCTGGGGCATCAAAAAAACCTGGTGGAGCTACAGCCAGAAACCACATATCTGCTCTGGGCTGATTTCCCAGGTGTGATGCAAACAACTTGCTGCCCAGCCCCTTATAAAATGTGTTGCCTCACTCTCTCCACATCCCTAGGAAGACTTTCAGGTGCCTTGGTGCACTCTAGAAATGACTAATGATCCATCTAAAGCATTAGCACTGGTGCTGGCTGCCAGAAGCAGACTGAGATCAAGGCTTCCCTTGCATCCATCAGCTCCACCCAGGAAGCAGACTTCCCTTTGACAACAGCCAGATTAGGCAACAGGCAGACAACAACTGCCCCGTGCTGGACCAGGCAGGCCCAGGCAGGCAGTGTGTGGGAAGGAGTGACCCTTTGCAGATGGAGGAAAACTCACATCTTGCTACAGCCCCCACTGCAGACCTGGCAGGGATTTGGTAGTGTTTTTTCCCTGCAGATGGATTAGGACTAGCAGAGAGAAGTCATTAATTTTTGGGTAAGTTTGTGGACAACAGAGTCTGTGGATGCTGTGAGGAAACCTCCCCACTCAGCCAGATCCCCAGCGTGCCCAACACAGGAGTTTTCATGTCTTCCTTTAAGAGCTGCTCATGTGGCCCCAGTTTGCACATGAGACACACAGGCCTGATCCCATGAAAAGACCAATGGATATATTTCCATACTCCCACAAAGATAAACTTCAGGGAGTTGTTTCAGCTGGCTCCATGTACACAAATCATGCTGAGGAAACAAATGGTGGTATCTGCTTTAAGTGATGACTCATTCATGGCAGCATTGTACCCCAGCAGATCTGAGGAAGTTGCCCTGGGTAAAGCTTCCTTACCTGTCACCCTATCCTCCTGGATTTCATGTAGTAGCAGATTACTGTGAGCAGGGGGCAAAATTTAGCTGACTCCTTGCACTTACTGCCCTTGCAGTCATCAGAGTCAAGGAGGACAGGTCACCTTCCACTGCTAACGCTGCAAAGCAGACATGGAATAAACCTGACCTTCCTTTACAGCCTCTTCTGGAGAAATCAACACTTCCTATACATAGAAAAATCAATGGAGGGCACTTACCAAACAAATCCCCATTGGTCTGAGCCACCTGCATCAACAGAGGATTACATGGCCACCTATGCACACCAAACCCTCTCCAGCAGCTCCAGCTCAGCTTTCCCTTGTCTGGGCTGCTGTGGCAGGGTTTTTTCTTTGTTTCTACACACACACCATTCTGGCACAGTGCACTCTGCTCTGTGCTGGTTTTGGGGAGCCTCAGCAGCATCCTACATTTTTGTGATTGTGCCCTACAAGCTCACTGTCACCCGTTTTTCACAAATCTACTCCAGAGGTGCTGTTGCTTCCCCTGTGTCAGCCCTGAAGGAGCCAAGTGAGGAAGAGGGTAGCATTCCCCCCATGCAGGCCAAACACTGTCACCTCTCAACACTCCTGGATCGCTCCCAAAGCCTCCTTGAAAGACCACTAACCCACCTGCATCTAGCTAGAAACCTTGTCACCGACTGGGAATAACTTTGAATGGAGTATTCATGAATATGAGTATTTCCTCTCAACCATCAGATGGTGCCATTGAGTCTCCTTAGGATGTGGAGCCGAGGAGAGCAGGCTGCCACCAGGGATCACACTGGCTTCTTGCTCCACCTCAAATACAGGGAATAGCACTTTATTCCTCAGTTACAGGTACTGATACAGAAATATTCTGGTGTTCTCGACCAATTAACAAGGATATGTGTCACTGTTTTTTCTGGCTGATTGTTTGTTTGTTTGTTTTGCACAAGTTTTGCAAGACTGGCTGTTTCTTGGAGCTGCCCTCCAGTGATACCAGTGTAGGAACAAGCATAGCAGTATAGGAGTACTTCAGTTTCTGCTCCAAGAAAAAGAATGTGTTCACTTCTGGAAAGATTTAGAGAGGATGAACTGCTTTCAGGCAGCAAGGCTAGAAATTAAAGAGGGAGCAGCATTAGGAAAAGCTCCTTTCCCTTCCACAACACCAATATATGGGACACAGGACTTGCCCTCCTTGGAAAGTTAGACAGCAGGCAGAAGGCTGCCTGATACTGCCTCATTTCTACCTCTCCCTTCCCTCTACGTTTTCTTCCTTTTTTTTTTTTTTTTTTTTTCAGCGCAGAGTGAGCTGTAAAAAGAAGAGGCATCAAGGCACATCATTGCCTACAATATGCTCATCACATCTGACATCTCCCCTCCACACGTGGGGCCAGGACTTCCAGGGCTTTGGTACTTCTAATTCCCTGTGGATTTTGCAATGACCAGAGCCTGGCACGGAGAGCCCTGCTGTCCAGCTGAGGCCTCTACCTGGCATTGCAAATATGCATGGATAACAACTGATTAGTGCTTTTCCTGGGCTGGTTTTCATATTTAATTGTGCAAGATGAAAGAGGAGAAAAATGCTAGTAATGTGAGGAAGGAGGGAAAGGAGAAATCATTACAAGTTCATTTAGTCAGTGATAAGAATGGCTGCTGAGCTGGGCTGGGTGGTTTCCAAGCACAGTGGGAGCCAGCTTCAATTTCACAGCATAATATTTCCTGCACCCTTAAAATAACTTCTCCCTGCCCCCAGGGTGTCAGAGGAGCTGGAGAGCAATGTGCGCCCCCTCTCTGTGCAGCCCCAGGCCGCTGGGAGCTCAGTTATCACCCAGGGGCTGTTTTGAGAGCAGTCCCGCCACCGGTGTCGTGCCAAGGCACCGAGACCCGGCCAAGAGGGCTGGAGCAGAACGGAGGGGATGCTCCGCAGACCCAGAGCCGTGGTCTCCCAGGGAAGGCAGCAGGTGGGGGATTGCTGTTTGAGCCTTCTTCGGTGCCCGGTGAGGAGCAGCTTCCCCGAGCAGCTCAGCAGAGATGGGGCCTCTTTATTGTCGGGGCTAATTGCTCATGTGAGATGTATTTACAGAGGCGACTGTTTGTGCAGAGCGCAGCAGACAAACAGACTCCTGTTCTGCCAGGCACCCTTTGTAATCGGTGGGGGCTGGGAACACTTCAATGCAGCCATCATTTGGAGGCCTCATTTGCGCTGCAGGCACCGAGGCTGCCCGCGGGATCCGAGCCCCGGCGGGCGGGCAGAGGGCAGCGGGCTGCGCCCGGGCACTGCTCGTCCTCGCCCACCTCCTTCTGAGCGCTCACAGCTCGCTCCGAGCCGGGCACGGGACCCACAGAGCACCCTGGATGTGATCCTGGCACAGTCTGACCATCCTCCCGTGGCTTGCAAATCCAGCTGCTCCCTTCTGGGCATTTGGCTGCATCTCTGCTCTGCCCAGGATGAGCCCTGTGTGTGCGCAGGTGAGCTGCCCATCTCCTTGGTCTGCAGATGTGATGCAGGCTCTGAGGTGTTTCAAAGGTTATTTGGTGAACTACTTTCCATGCAGTTGTACCAGAGGACAAGATGTGCCAGACAGTTGTTCCTTGCCTTTGTAAATAATGTCAATGAGTGGTTAAAAGCAGCCAGGACTCTAAAAAACAAACAAACAAACAAACAAACAACGACAAAAAAACCCCAGCCTTGCAGGCTTTTTGCAGCCTGCTGGGTTTTTTTCAAGGAGGAGGCCTAGAGGGAGTTTTGCCATCTGTGAGAGGGATGCAGCATTAGGAAAATAATGCAAATAATTTCTGGCACAGTCTCCATCTTCCTGCAGAACCAGTGGGGATGGACAAGCCCTGGCTTCCTGTTACATGCAACATCTTTTGCTTATGGGTAGCCTACATCCCAACCCCATGTAGGGTAGCCTACATCCCTCTCCGAACTTCAAAATATATGTCCCACTTCCCACCCTGTGCCCTTTTCTCCAGTAGATTAAGACAAGCTCAGGGAAGAGCTCATCAGTAAGGAGGAACAGCACCACAGAGCTGGGGTGTGTCTTCTGCTTCCCCTTTCCAAGGGGCCATTCAAATGGGCTGGTACTGGTCAGGCGTGCTGGGAGCGTCCCTTTGGTTACAGCCTGTCCACAATGACGCAGAATTGCCAGCACTGGGACAAAAGGAAACCCACGCTCATCCCCTTACAGAGCTCTCTGACACATGCAGACCAACCCAGGCATGCTGACCCCACAAGTGGCATTTCCCAAGCTTCCCAGCTGAAACTAAAACTCCCTCTTCTTTAAAATTCATCTCAGCGCAATTCTTGTATTCCACACTTGAAGGAACAGAGAAATCCGCCTAATTTTTAGCACTCCTAAGCACTGGAGGTTTCTGAGCATTTACACATCATCTCTCACAAGACTGGATGCAGAGGGAAGTGGGATTTTTTCATTTTCCAGATATGGAAACGGGGGCAAAAGGCAGACGCTGCACAGTAATACCTAATTAATGGGGGGAAAATTAAAAGCCAGTCACCACCAGTCTCATGTTTTGACAACCACTCATAAGTTGTCTGAAAGAGGAAATACCTAATAATTCTGTTTTTCTGTGACTTGGAGAGAGCAACTGAACCCTAGTCAACACCCCTAGAAATGCAGACCCCCAAGGGCAGATTTTGCAGCCCTCTTCCCTAAAGTTTTACCCCTCTCTCAGACATCAGAATAAAAGCCATATTTCCCAGACAGTTTATTGCCATTTATTGTTTCCAATCTGGTCCTCAGCCAGATTGATTGTCTTTTTGCAAGACTATATGTAAAAGGTCCTACTATTACTGGCAGCAATCAATATTTATAACCACTCACAGTGTTTATTTATAAAAAAAAATCAAACGTTCCAACCAAGAAGAGATGCTTTTATTAATATCTAGCATGATTAATAACCATATTCAGAGTTGCAGGCAGGCCCACGCTGTCAGACTCGTGCGCTTTTCTTTTTCTAATGGCTCTGCAGGAATTTGAACCGTAATATGTTTCACGCTCAGGGACAAAGAGGTTTTGTCTCAGGGAAGGAGTGTGTGGATGTTTTTGACTTAAAGAGCCAGCGCCACATTCAGAGCTTCACAAACAGAAGCATTTTGAACCCAAGCCCATCAGCCTGCCACATCTCCTGGAGATACACTGCACAGGGTGGATCTCCTCTCTTGCTGAAGACCCAGATCAGAGCTGCAGATTTGCAGCTCGCTGAAAAATGTCACACCCCCTCTGTGTCAGGGCAGCCATCACCTGCTCTGCTTCCCTCCCACCCACTGGAAATGCCTCAGCTCAGCAAATGGGTTCACATCTCTGCCTGTTGAGGCCTCTCAGCTGTCCAGGGTAAGATGAGCTCCATGGGAATGACACAGCTTCAGATCAAGGAAGGAAAACTCATAGAGCCCTAAACATTGCTCCATTCCTATAGGGCAAGGAGAGAAGAGGGAACATGCGAGGCTGATGTTGAGGTGTCAGGTCTGAGGCTGTTCAGCCCCACACCAGCATGGGGTGGTGAAGGAGGGACAGGTGTTTCTGGTGCAATAAGCCAACAAAGGAGCAAAGTTCATCCCCACTCCTTAGTGCTGGCTCTGCGCGGTGGTGTTTGCCCACCTGCACACTGCACTTTTCCCACTGCAGGAGGTAGTGACAATTAAATCAGAGGCAGTAAAGGGACAGTTGCAAAGAGACTGGTGCCTTGATTACTTCCTCATAGCCACTCACCCTCTGCGGTACCACTTTCTTTATCAGACAGGCAGAGCAAGCTGACTAAAAGGGAACATGAAAATCAGGTAGATAAGACAGCTGTTGTCTGGATGGCTATAAAACCTCCTGTTTCACACAGGTCTAGTCATGAGAACTGTGGGACAAAATAAAGGAAGTAAATGTTCTCACTTGCTATTTCAAGGCAGCTCTCAGCCAGCGCTGAGTCACTTTTGGGACTGCCGTATCTTTCTTCAGGGTTATGGGACATAACAGAGCCTTCTGACACACAGGGACAGCCCTCAGGTCCATGCTGTCTTGTACTTTGGCTTTTATACTGAGCCCTGCAGAGCTTTATGTGACTGCCAAATCCTCATGTGAGGTGTCTGTCTGCCCCAACTCCTGAGCTATGGGATGCATGGGATCCCCTCCAGCCTCCCATCAGTTTCTGAAAAGCACTGGTGCTGCTGAGGAACATCTGGAAACAAAGGCACACTATGCCTGGAGGTCAGGAGGAGCAGGGAATGCACTTTTTGGTTCCTGTTATGCCAGCCAGGCCAGGGGATATGAGAGGCAGAACAAGGAGGAGAGCAGCAGGTGAATGCAGTATTTCTTGCTATGTGCCACAGGCCAAAAGCCCTACAGTGCAGGTCCCACAAGCCCACGGGGCACACGTTCCGCCTAGGCTGCCTGTCAATAATCTCACATTTTAAATCCTGTTAGACACGAGTAAGCTGTGGAGCAGTAATCCAGGGAAGAGTCGATGCAAACCCCTGCAACATCAAGCACTGTAAACCTCCAGATCCTCCGTGCTCCCCACCACATCTGTATGCCGGGAGCAGCGCTTGTGAAGCACCTTATCCTCATGTCCTACAGGGCCTGCTCCCAACGAGCCCTGAGCAGGGAGCGCCCTTTCTTTGTCCATGTGCAGAGGGCTGAGCACAAAGGAGCCCTGCAGCCTCCCAGGCTCGCTGCTGCTGCCAAATAAATAATTGCTGTGATGCATTTTATGGAGGGCTTGGAAGGGGAGATGCAGGACAGCCACCGGGCACTGCTCTGGGGTTGGCACATCCTCTGCCCTTCAGAGCTGCTCATGGAGGGACCTGACTGAACTGGGATGAATGGGAATTGCTCAGTCTGCTGGAGGGATTTCTGTAGTTTCCAGTGGCTGAAGGAAGAAGGAAAAAAAAATTGACCAAAATCCCCAAACAAAACAGTAACGTCAATGGAAGTGTAATGCCAAGGAGAAAAAAAACCATTATGAAATAATCACCTTAGGTGAGATGTAGATAAAGGCCTTGTGCCCTTGGAAGGTAGGATACAAAAGATAAATGAAATAGATGTTCCTTTTCTGTTTTTTTTTTTTTGCACCAGTAGTTCTCCTAGTGCCAGTTGCTGTATATTTTCCTTGATACAATCAGGAGGAAAACAGCTAATCTGACATGACAAACTCATTGTATCAGAAGTCATCTTAAAACATGTGTCATATGACTAAACACCCTACTCTTGGTACAATGCATCCCACAGTAAATTTGGATGGAGCTCATCCTCAAATGCCCTGCTAAAAATACCCATAACAAAGGGCAACAAGAAAACATAATTCAAATGAGGGACATCTGTTCTCAAATGTTTGCAGATAATGACTGGATCGAGTGTCTGCATAAAGGATAATTATTTTCTGCAGATGGTTTGATCTGGTATTTTAAACACTGTAAAAAAATCCTTGCCCCAACCACTCAGGAAAGTATGGGGGGGTTTTGCTGCAAGACCTTTTTCCTATCCTCTGCTACATTTCCTAAATGCAAGGATAAGTAAAACTAAAACCAATTAGAAGATAAAATGTATTAAAGAGAAGCACTTCATTGGGACACAGGCAACATACATTTTCAAGTTCTTATGTTACACTGCCATATACCCAGATAATTCTCAGGCTGAAGTTTTGTTATTGGAGAATGGCAAAATGAAGCAGTTACGTGTTGTGCAAAGCAGATTTCAAAGGGAAGGTCCATTCCCAAAACTACACCACAATGCGCTTTTCAATACAAATAACTCTACCACAATATGATTTTTGATACAAAATAACTCTACTCTCTTAAGACAGAGAGATACAAAACAATTATGACCGGGAAACATCCTTATTAAGTCACCCCCATGCAGAATTAGCCCCAGGATAACTCTGCTTTGTTGGAGCTGTCTTTGGAGCCCGTGTGGTGGCTGGGGCTGACTCAAGCACCCGCAAAGTGGGGTTGCAGGTGGGTGCCTGTGGGGTGAGGGGCCCTGGGGACACCACGGGGCTGGGAGGGCCCTTGGAGCCCCTGGCACAGCGCGGGGAGGAAGCAGGGCAGGGAAGGAGGGGATGGCTCCAACAGCCTCTGAAGGGAGGTCCTTCCCTTGGAAAACGGGGGGGTGCAATGACCATCACTCTCCCCTAAGGCAGGTTTTAACAAAGACACGTGTCCGAAGCTGGGATCGTGTCCAGCAGCTCTGTCCCTGTGATCGTGCCCACCCGAGCAGGTGGCGATCAGGGAGCTCAAGAGGACATCACGGAGCCTGTGGGAATGCTGTGCATCACCGAACCGCATGGGAAAGATTTACTTTTAAAAAGTAAAATTGTTGTGTAAATTGGTTGTGTAAATCTCAAAGGGTGCAGTGCTGGGCTGTCTGGGGTTAGGCATCATCCCTTCAGCAGCCTTTTGGTCATTTCTGCAGGAGAGTCTTGGGTCTGTTCCTGGCGACCCCGTGGGAATTCCAGGTTCTCATGCCCGTCTCTAATTAACACATTAATTTGCCTTGCCAGCGGTGCCTCAGAGGCCCCGGCACGGCGTGCCCCAGCGAGAACCGAGCCCTGCGGTGCGGGCAGCGAGGCTCCCGCACAGGGGCCCGACTGACGCGGGGGTCCCGGGCCCGGGGAGCGCCCGGGGGTGCGCGCCCGGACTACATCTCCCGGCGTGCCCCGCGCGGCGGGGCGGCGGGCGGCGCGGGGCCGCTTCCGGGTTGGCCGGCGCGGTGTGTTTACTTCCGGCCGCGCCAGTGCGCGAGTGTCAGCCCGGGGGGGGCACCCGGCGGCCGCCCCGCCCGCGGCCGGGGAGGGACCGACCGACCGACCGGGGCACGGACCGACGGACACAGCGGCCGAGGGAGGAGCCCCGAGCGCGCAGCGGCCCCGGCCCCCATGAGCGGGCGGTGAGCGGCGAGTCGGCGGCCGCGGGAGCTTCCCGGCGCGGCGGGACCCAGCCATGGACTGGTTGATGGGGTGAGTGGGGCCCCCTGCGCGTCCCTCCCCGCGGGGCTCTCCCGGCCGGCCGAGGCGGCCCCGCCGCCGGCAGCGCAGCCCCGCGTGCGGCGCTAATGACTAATCAGTTCCTGCCCGCGGGAACGGGAGCGGGAGCGCGGCTGCGGCTCAGCCCCTGGGTGCAGCCGCCCGCGGGCACCGCGGCTGCACGGCAGCCCTCGTCTTGTCCCGAGCCGTGGCTCTCTGAAAAAGTAACTTTTCCTTCCCTTTTTGCGGAATAGGCAGGCCAGGTGTGGCAGCTCTCTGTGCTTCCCACTCGTACAGTGTGCGGCTAATCCCCCTGCGACAGAACATCGCTCTAAACCGAAAGGCGTGCCAAGGTTTAAATGGCTTTCTGTAGGGAGGAAGAAGAGACTTCGGCAGAGATTAACGCCAAATCAGAGCCACGCCAGGGGGCTTGGATCGCCTGGGATTAATAGTGCTAATTACACAGAGACAGAAGGCACAGAGCTGTTTGCTGCAGGTTTTAGGTCTGGAAACCTCAGTGCAGGAGAGGGAGATGCAGTTGATGGGAGTGACCTGATATGCTGCCACTATCCCAAACGAGAGATTCTCGGTTGCTTCTTGCATGAATTGCGCTGGCGACCTGCACTCAGGTGAACTGTGAATAATAATGCTTCAAAATCGCATGAGCACTTGGTTTATGCTCCAGCAAAACTAGCGCTGCAGTGGTAACCTTCTGCCCTTAGTTTGTTCTTCACAGCCGTTCCTGAATGTGCTCTTTGCCATCTAGGTTGCCTCCTTTCCTTACACCGATGTGCCTAGAACAGAAGGTAAACTATTTTGTCGCAGCTGGTGGACGTGGTGTGTTTAGAAGGGTCATTGGCGTGCGTGCTCCTTTTGTCTGCAGCTGATCTGTTTGGTGCTGAGAGTGCACTTGTTACTCGCCTTCACACGGGTGGCATCCAACTCTGGAACCAGCTGTCAATACAAAGTTTCACTGTGAGTCTGACCCCTCACTCGCTCAGATGGAGGGAATGCTGAATCTCTGTGGGGTAGACACGGATGGCTGGCTTTTCCTCCAGCAGGCCGGGCAGGGAAGGGCAGTATCTGTGGCATGTGGAGGGGCCTGGCTGCCATGTACTGCAAGCCTTGTGTCTTTTAAGTCACAGGGCTGCACTCTGTTGTTACACCGTGTCAATGAAAATAGAAATGACGAGCTTGTTTTGGTGTGTTTTGTAACAACCGCAAAGCACATGTGGTCTGTTACATTGACTTTGTAAAAGTAAAAGCTGGAGTGTCAAAAATTGTTACTGTAATTACAAAAAAAGGTCAAACCCAGGACTTATGCAAGTTACTTGTATGACTCAAAATACTACATCCCCACTACAGCAGCTGTTCTTATTCTGTGCAAATTACATTGTAAATCCGAAAAGAATCAAGGTTTATTGTAGCCACACTCTCAGTATATTAGGATGATGGTTTTCTTATGAAAAATATTTTGGGCTTCTTGAAGTCACTTCCAAAAATTGGCATTTGTTCTGTACTTTTTTACCCAGGGTGGGTGGATCCGCCATGTGTGGAAAAGACTTGCCTGTTTTCCCTATTGTAATGGGAATGGATCCTGAGTCATTTGTGTGTTACTCGCTTGTTCTCAGCTATTTCCTGATGTGTTTCACTCCTGACCAAACCCAGTATTGTCCCACTGATGCTCTTAAAGTTTTCTCCCTTAAAAACGCTGTTAGTTCTATTTGTGCACAATTAGGGGGGATGGTTGTGTGTGATTATGGCAGGAAGGGGGAGCATTGATATTTTGAAATGGGAAAGGCTAGAAGTCCTGGGGGACCCATTCTTATTCCCGGCCAAGTTATGCCTGCTGTTAGCAACTGTGTTTGTAAATGGAAACATCCGTCCTGCTGCTTGACAAAGAAACTGAGGACATTTGTCTGCCCAGGCAGAAGTCTGGGTAATGACACTTGCTCAGCCTTTCTTTCAGTGGGATCTTCAGCTGTTTGGGCCTCTGATGTGAAGAGGACAGGGCTGAAGAAAAACATGCAGAATAATAGGAAAACACGTCTGTCCCAGTAACACATTAGTTGGTGTTGATGCCTCTGGCAAGCAAAATGTGTTGCTCTGCTTCTTGGTGGTTCTTTTTCCAAGTGTCCCCTAAAACTACTTAAACCATTGTGATCTTTCTTATTCCGTACTGCATTGGGAAGGTGGTGGTTTGCAGTTTCATGTGTCCGTGCACTTTCCCTACCCCTGAGGTAGGCCTTGTATGTCCCCTTATTGACTGTGCTTTCTTTTTGGTGTGTGAAACACCCTCAGTGTTTTGACTTTGTATTGCTGAGAAATGATCCTTGGAGTGCAAGTGTGTTAAATTAGGCAGCAGCAACAGTTGCTCCTGTTCTAGATCTCGACCCTTCGAGCTGGTGTCGCCTTTATCTGATAAACGTTTACAGTGAGATCTGCTTTATTCCTTCCTGGTCCTCCCCTTCTCTTGTGGTCCCTTGGAAAGGGGGGAAGGGTAAGTGCTAATCATACCACCAAGAGCAGCAGCCTCCGTGTCTCTGATCGCCTCAGAGTATTTAATATTCAAAAAAACGGAAGCTGAGGCTTACAAACAATAGCGAATTTATTACGGATTAACAAACTGCTGCAGACTTAAGTGGTCACACAGCAAAACTTCTCTGGGTGCTGCCTGCTGTTCAGTCAAGTGCTTCAAAATCCAGTCAAGTCCTAAGGAAGAAAGCTGAAAAGAATGAGCTGCTGGCATGGTAGGATGCTTAGTTTAGCACCTGAGTAAAGGCAGAGTCTTTTCCGTGGTTGATTAGTATATTTGACTCTCCCACTGAATGCAGCATTAATACTGATGTTGTGAAACTCTATGGTTTCTTCTGTGCATTCTCTCCATTAAAAAAAAGACTATTTTGAGCTTATTTGTCTTACAGAGGATATATTTTAAGTCCCATTTTAACTAGAGATCCATGTTGCTTAATTGCTTTGCTCAACCACATTTACCAGAGACCCATATTACCCACTTTGGAAGAGATTCCAAACTTTTGTGTTGCAAATATCATTGATCTGCTCTTGAAGTTCAAATTAGCAACAAAGGCAGGCATTGTTCCTTCACTTATGATATTTTAAAACAAGGTAAAAAGTAAGTTTCGTAATTGGCTAGGAGTAAAACATATTAGTGGTGCTAATAGACCTGATGTGGTTTCCTCTTCAGCAGTGCTGTCTGATGCTGCAATGCATTTTTTCATAGAAGAGGAATATTGGGTACTGTAGTGGTTTTGGTAAACTGTTACATAATAAGGGAAGAGAGAAGCAAAGTATTTTACAAACAATTACTAATGTTTCACACAATCATAATCTGAGCTTCATCTGTATCATAAACTTTAGTAGTTTTGTAGGTTAATAGACTGTACTGACTGAAGCTGAGAGAGATGCATACACTGATTTGATAAAGATTCACAGCTCCTTCTCCCAGCACTGATTATAGTGTGAGTGTAATAAAGAGAGAGAGGCTGTCTGCAAGAGGGATTTCTTATCCATTTAAATTTTAGGTCTTGTTATCCATACAGTCATACTATCCCCTGCTCAGTTATTTGTTCTTTCATATGTTGACCTAGTGACTTGAACAGAAGGGCCTAAAAGTGGTTGAAGATTATCCTTTTCTCATATTGCACATCTTCAATAGGAAGAGGACAGTTAGGGAGAAACAATGGCCTGGAAAGGTAAGGAAAATACAGACGGCAGAAGAAGCAAACTTCTGGTCAGGACATTTGTGCCTGAAGACAGCACAGACTATTTCTGTCTACTCAGGTGGTCTGTGGTCTGCAAGACAGAGCAACTGGTTACAGCTGTAAACTGAATAATGTCTAATAGAAACTAATAGCCCTCACACTTGCAGATTTTATTTTGTAATGTCAGTTAAACCATTATAAGCACCACATATATGTGCTGCTCTGCATAGTCTTCATCTCATCGGGATGGGTCATTGGAAAGTGTGCTGTAGTGAAATAACACAGTAATTATGCAAATTCAGTCTTTTTGAGTATATGATATACTGGTGATTTTTAAAAAACAGTGTAAGAGAACTTCTCAAGGTCAGCACATTGCTAGATTTGTTTCGTAGAGGAGACTTGTGTGTCACACATTTATTTTATTCAGCTATAACTGTCGCGGACTTAAATTTAAGCTGTCAGTTTTTTCACTTGTTTCAGATATAGGATTGTGCCACATTACCCCTGTGGTAATTTTAAAGGCTAGAAGAAAAGTAACACATACTACTGTTTTGTTGTCTTCCATTCTGCATTTGTGGAGGGGTCTTTAAGAAATGCTCTCACAAGGCCTTAGGACACTGTCCAGTTCAAGATGAGCTCTGGTGAAATAGGAATAATGTCATGCAGCGAAGTCCTAACCTTGAGCCAGAACAGCTGAGGACTACATGTGAAAAAAGCACACCAGTTCTAGTTCTGAGTCAGTAAAACCCAATATGCTGTTTGTCACCTATTAGACTAAATCTTTGTTGCTTTTGAATGGGGTGCACTGTTGTAGGATATCTCAAGTTGGAAGGGAGCCATAAGGATCATCAAGCACATTAATTGTAAGGAGTGCATCTTGTGGTGGGAGCAGTGAGAAATCATCCAGCAAGCTTTTGCTGTCAGTTTGGCTGGTGCATCATACAGCTGAACCTGCCTTTCTCTAGCAGACCTTTATAGAAAAAGTAGGTAATGATTTTTATTCTGGGTACTGTTCAAAACTTCCTAATTATAGAAAGTATTTCTATTAAAAGGAAGAAAGGAATAACACTGAACATTCTTCAGCTGCTGTAGCTGTAGAGAATGCTTTCCCCTTTCTTCCCTTTAGTCATTTCCAGTGAAGAAACTCTCCTGCCTTTATAAGGCAGTCTTCCCTCTAGAAACTGCTGCAACCTCTCACCTTTCACAGCTTGCATGGTGTGTGTCTTTGTTCTGTTTTTTAACTGACCTCACAACAGGTGTTTCCCTTGCATTCCATTCCCTGCAGATTCTTGGCTTCACATGCCATTTTCCCTACTTTAAAGGAGCTGAAAATAACTCAGAACGGGTAAACCAGACATGTATGGTCCCATTGGGCAGGAAATATTCGCATGCTCCTTATTTGCTTCTATTGATAGGTGTAACATTACCTGTGGGGTCCCAGGTTGCTCTCCCCAGATAAATCTAGGTCTGTCTGTGAGCCACTGGCACTCCATTCACTGCTTACTGATGAGACTTCAATATTACTTCAAAACCTTAGCAGACACGAGCAGTGCCTCTGCTAAACCAGAGCTTAACTGTGAAACAACTACATAACGCTGTCTGCAGGTAAAATTAGATCTCCATTAAATATTAACTTGTAATATTCATTAGTATGGTAGAGGAAATGTGCTGTTACTTTGAAATGTGAGTTTCAAGGGCTATTAGATTTGTAGAAAAGGAGTCATGCCTGTAAGAGAGCAATTTAAATTTTCCAGGTGTGTTGTTCCCTTATGTCTCCCTGGTTCTGAAAGTGCTCGGTTATATTACTGAGATGGTCACTGCCCAGGTTCTTCTTTTGTAGTGCAGAACAGGTTGCAAATAACTGCAGAGCCTTGCTCCCTGAAGAGTCCTGGTATAGTTAATTATTGATTTCTTGGAGAAAATGCCAAATAAATCCTGCATTTTAAAACCTTTGTTACTTTGGCAAACCACAGAATTTATCAGTAAGTTACTTTAGTGAGTACAGTGCACGTGAATACTTGTTTTATGTTTTTAGAATGTTCTTTTTCCAATATGCTGAGAGACAAGAAGAGTAGATAATTTCCAAGGTATCTAAAGTAAAAGGAACTATTGCTTTATTTAGAAAAAAAGAGTTGAATATTCTTAAAGTGTAGCAATACTCATTCCTTGCATGTCTCTGCATGTTACCCTCTTCTTCGCAGTAGCATCAGAATTCAGGAAGACTGGTAGCTTAAGATGCTCAACTGAATGAAAACAAATCTACTTTTTTTTGTTTGTTTGTTTCTGCCTTGTTTCCTCTCCTCAGGTTAGTTTTCAGCTAAATGAGTTCCTGCAGCCTGTTTGTGTGGCTACATGAATAATGTTGACAGCATGATGGTGTTTGTGAGCACAGAAAGCTTAGGTAAAACTTTGGTAGTAGCAAGGACTTAAATCAGCTGAATGGTATCATGTAGTAATGTGGTTATTAGTGGTAATTACTCTGAAAATAATTAGTGATCTATCTTTTGGTGATGTATCCTTCTGCTTGAATGTTGGGAAGAACTGCAGAATGTCTGAAAATAGGAGATGCCATGACTAGGCTGGTACCCTGGCACAGGCAATGGCATCAGAGCACTGTCACAGTAATACATTCAGTTTGTGGGTAAACTAAAAATATATTCATTGTGAAGTGGATACTGATGAATAATTCAGACTTTACAATTGGTTATAAATCATGTTTCATCTATCTGAGGGAAGTGTTGCCTCTGTTGTGGTGTGGATGTGAAGCTGGGTGGGATTCTGGGTGCCTGGCTGAATCCTGCAGTCTGATTCAAGAGCGTGTTCGGGAAGCTTGGTTCACGCATGATGGCCTGCCTGACTTTGCCATATCTCACTGGCAGTTTCCATCTGTTACATCTGCTGGATGTGGGCCCAGGAAAAGCATACTTGAAAGAGTAAAATTAATAAGAGACTGCAATTTTTAGGTAGCTGCTTATACAAGTTTGAACTCAGTACTGTCAGATCTGCATATTCTGCCATCACTGATGACCTATCAAGCAAGTTTAATGTGTGTTTCTGCTAGTGGAATACTACTGAAGTGATCTTGTCCATTGTTTTTTACCCATGTTTAGCCTTTTATGGTTGGTGATAAGGTTGTGAAGCTTGCTTCGTTCTTTTTTTCAAAGTCCGTCTTAGCAATTTTTTCACTCATCTTACTTTGCAACTGCAAAAAAAAAAAAAATTAGCTATGTCCTTAACTGTACATTAAATTAATAAATCTGATTATTTAAATTTATTTTTGCAATTGTGTTGTTTAGAGTAATACTGGGAAGTGTTACATCAACTGAGACTACTTGAGGAAGAATAGTTGCTTCATGGCCTTGTTCTGACACCTCAAAGAGTTGTAGTCTAGGAGCTTCCCTGTTCCTGAGACTGTGTGCAGTAATTTTAAGTAATTTAATTTTGCAGCTAGAATGATGAATGTAAATAAATACCTAAAGAGCAGTGCGATAATTTTAGCATTTGGAGGGGGAAATATGGCAGTTTTCTCAAAAGTTAGTTTCCTTTTATTCTGTCAGCCAAGAGAAACTGGTCAAGGTGCAAGTTTTTCACACAATCAGCAAACCTCTGTCCCTGATTGTGGAACAAGAGCATTGAACAGACATGTATATGCACATGAAAAATAACCCCCAAACCAGACTTTAGGTACAATTTTTTGAAGAGTGGCACAAATTAAACTGGAATCAAGACAGGGATGACTGTCATAGATCAAATTCCTTCTTACTCTGAACACTGAAAGAGTAAAACCATTAAGCTAGGATGTAAGCCTGCAGAAAATTGTATCTTTAAATGATCCAGGTCTGGTAACTTGAGCTCTTCAGAATACATCTGCATGCTTTTTAATTTCTTTTCCCCTTCCTTTCTGCACTGCTTAGATTATAAAGATGTTCCCTGAATATTTTTATCATCAGTGTTCAGTGTCTGGATCACTGTTGTCCCTCTTCTACACTGAAATGTGTAAGTTCTTGGGCGTTCTGAGAACTCCTGTGATATTTACACATAATGAACAGAAATTGTGTGAAACACAGGTTGCATAGAGGTGATCTTGACTCTTTTTTTCTCACTGCTTCAGTTCATAAATTTCAGTCTAGAATTTCCTCCTTTAGAGAATTTTTCTTTTACATGGTTCTTCATAAACCAGCATGGAGCTGCTCAGGAGAGGCTTTGTTCCTTCTTAACAAGTTATGCAAAACTGGATGGAGATGTTTTTTTATGAGGAGGTGTCTACTTTGCAGATGGGCTCAGGTTACAGGATTAACTCTGTGGTTTCAGGTTTGTGTCAGGTAAATGATAAATAGCTTTTTTCTTTTTTTTTTTTCTGTCAGTCTTCTGTCTGATGATCTTCAGGTGTTGCTGGAACTCCAGTCTATGTAACCTTCATAGATAATGAACCTTGTAATATTTACTATAGTGTTAGTGTGTGGCTGTTTTCCATCAGATATAAAAGGAACCAAGTTTGTAGTGAGGGCTAATAACTTTTATCAGACCAACAAATGTACTTGGGAAAGAAATAAAAAGCTTCTGGGCATGCTTGTATCCCTTGTTCATGTTAATAGACTGTTTTGAACAAAACCATATTAATAGTGCAGTTCCATGTCAGCTGGAGAAATCTCACCTGCTGGTTTCGCCAGGGACTGGCTCCTTTTTAAGGAGCTGACCAGCCTACATTCAAAAAGCCATATTTGCGCACTGGTCTTGCTATTTAAGGTTATCTGCATGTCTTCTAGGAAGGGAAAGAGGTTAGAAATTGAAGCATTTGCAGGTTCTGGTATAAGGTATACAAATCCTCAGATTGCCCTATTTTTTTCCCAGTGTTGTCTCACTTTGTTCTGTGATCCAACCTTTCTTGGTTCCCTTGTAATTTCTGGTTGGGATGCCTGAGCTAACCTGCAGTTCTGATGTTCTTATGGTCTTGTCTATGTCTCCTTTTTGTTGTAGCCAGATAATGCCTTTTTTTTTAATTAGATGAGTTTTGAGGTTTGGGAATAATCTGACAGCTAAGAGGTGAACAAAAGAAATGGTGAAAGGAGTACTTCAGCCTAATGACTGTAGCTGATTTTTTGTTCAGTTCTAGCCTTAATCTTGCAGTAAGTCTGTTGGACACCCCCCTGCTGCTTCACTTGTTGAGCATTAAAAAGTATTGTTTCTTTTGCACAGTATTCCTGGATGGGCATCTAACAGCAGTTTTTCTTACTTTGTCCCTTCTTCACTTGATTATTGTGGTGCTATTGGTGATGAGCAATTTTTGAAGACTAACCTGAAATTTCAGTTTTTTTTTTTTTTGATGTATTTATGAATGTTTCTTATTAGGCATATGATAGGCTTTTACCGTGTGGTCTGGCATAGCACAGGTTTTAGCTTTGAGTTATGGGTGCTATTCAAAATGCTGAATTGTGTGATTTGCATTCTTATAACCCCAAAGTGTCTGTACAGAGGTTTTCTCCCTTGCCCCACCCTGATGAATATGAAGGTACTGGCCTGAGTCACTTGAGCTTGTTGAGGCTTGAGCAGGTGGAGGAAAGTGCTACGAAAACTCATCTAAGAAAGGGAGATTGTGGGCTCATGCTTGTAAAGTACAAGAATTTAGGTATTTAACTGCAAGTTTGTAGGTAATGTGGTTGGTTTGCCTTTTAAAGGGGGCCTTTCTGTTTTCACACAGTACTGTAATAAGCTGGTAGTTTTTGGTTTTTTGGTTGTTTTTTTTTTTATTGTTTATTTTTCCAGGCTTGTTTCAGACAGGATGTGCACAGTCATCCATTAAAATGTAGGCAGTTGTTGCTATATGTGGTATAACTTTTTAAGTGGGCAGGGTATTATTTACATGTTCACAGACTTGTGTTTTCTTATTATTGTTAATAGAATCAATGTTTCTGTTTAAATCAAGTTCCTCTTGGTTTTAGGTAGAGTGAAGACTTACCAGCTCTCACTGTTTGCCTCCTTGGAAATACTGGCAAGGAGGCATCTTGTTAATGAAGAAGTATTTTTGGCAGTTCATGAAACACATGCAATGTAATCCACTGTCTTGCAGGACAAAATCACTTGCTGCAGCTTTTTTGTTTGTTTGGTTTGTTTGTTATTTTAGTTGTAATCCATTCTATAATTAAAGAAGAAATAGTCTTACCTAGTAGATTTATGAATTCCCATGTTTAAACATTTTATTCTGAAACATGAGGGGGGCATTATTATAAAATAAAAAAGTTGGCAAGTTTCATGAGAAGGAAGTAACTTTATTATAAAGACAGATGAATTTAAGCACATGGCTTATACTTGTTTAGGTGTGTCATCTATCCACAGTATTTCTGAGCCAAGCTGAAAATGTAAAATAAATGGGTGTTAAATATTTCAGTAGGCATAACGATTTAAGCTGACATGGAGGTTGCTTAATTTCTGAAGGACAACTTCTGAAGGTCTTGATGAGTTTTAAAAGATGCAATTCAAATTCATTCCTTTGACTTCTTAAGTTCCAAAGCACTCTTTCAATGACAAACGGTAGGAAAAAAAAATTAACAATTTGAAAAACCAACCTGAGAGTGCATGAGAGATATCCCCAGGCTGATAGCCCCCAGTGCTAAAAACAGCCTTGCCATCTGAGTAAGCAGATTTTGAGCAAAGAGGAAGCAAATACAGGAATAAGGATGGTGTTTATACATGTAATAAAATTTCATTAGCAGACATCATCATTTCCTGTCTGGTTTTAATAAAGGAATGATAATTATTTTCCATTATTACTAAGAGCTTGATATTTTTTCAAATACTGCACACAATAGTATCTTATGTACAGTCACTGTTGGTAATTGAACCGTAGCTGTCAAAACAAATGCCTGAAGAACTTGGATCCGGGGAATTCCAGTCCATGCTTGACCTAAGAGAGTGATTTATCATTCATCCAGATAAATGTCTGTGGCCTGGTTTGTCACGTGTTCCCATTTAGCAAGCAGAGGCCTGCAGCAGGCTACCAGGTATCACAGGACACTGTGCTCCTGTCTGTGGGGACTTCTCTCTTGCCTGTGCCTGCAAAAATTATGGCCTGCCCTTCAGTCCTTGGCCAATAGGTCTTGTCTTATGGCTTGTATATAATATGTTCTTCTTCTTCTGGATCTAAGGTGTGTTTGAAGTTTGTTTGGGTCTGTAACCTTGCAGACAAAGGGTCTAGTCCCAGTTATGCCAAAAATCAATGTATGCACTTTGATGGTATGACAAGTTAGATCAGAAGATGGTGCTGACCAGTCTCAAGGGCTAAGGCAGGGAGGCACTGGTGATGATGGAGGTTTGAACCTGATGGCACCAGCTACTAGGTCAGTGCACCCTTTGTGGACTGCCCAGAACCTGAGTGGGAAGGAACCTCCTGCTTTCTGGAGGGTGCAGTTTGATAGTGTGATGGAAAATGAAAGTTGGTTAGGCTGAAATGTGCAACTTTGTGCAAAATTTTGTCCTCTGTTTTTACCTTTGAAACTACAGTTCAGTAACTGTTCCATGTTTTCTGCTCTTACTGTATCCATCAACTACTGTAGAAGTCAATCCTGGACATAGTCAAGCTATGGAACAATGGAGAAAGTCAAATGTTGTGACGGGGGGCCAAACTGCAAGTGCAAACCAAATCCACCCAGAGCTTTTTGCCCCTAGCCAAGTGAAATAGGAAGATGTACTTTTTTCCCCCCTATTCATCTTAATTCTCCAATTCACTAACATTTATCTTAAGCTTTGTTAAAATGGCGCAAAGTTCTAGTAGCTCTACAGAGAGAAAGTTGATTAAAACTGTGTGGTACTGCTGACCAAACAATGGAGTAGACTGGTCAGTATTCATAAAATAACAGGGATAATACTTCCTAGCTCTGGTATGTGTTTGGATGCAAAATAATGCATTGTTACCAAAGGGTGTTGCAAATCTGAAGTTTCTCAAAGAGCCTAAGTAAAATCAACTCGTTCCTTTTCCTTTTGCTGGTATATGCCAAAGTATATGGACTTGTTACATGTGAAAAAAATAAGGCAGGACTCAACAGCTGTGGGAATAACTAATGCAAATTTGATCCATGTTCCCAGTGAAAGTAATAAAGTTCCTGCTTACAGGAACTCTCCCCATGACTTGTTTCCCTAAGATCCCTGGAGAATAGTGGTGTGGGTGGAGTGCACAGGACATGAAGTAAAAATCCTGTGTGATAAACCTGTCTAAAAAGGAGTCTAATCTCCAAGGGAGACAATGGTTATCGTATGGCCATGGGCTACTCATTAACTTGTGGTTCCTAAAACAAATATTATTCTAGAGTGACAGCCAGCTACTAACATGAAACTATTACTTTTTAATCTCATTTTGGATTTGCTTTTTTTGCACCAGTTTTGAGGTTTCATAGTAAAATGACAATGTGAGTTTCACAGCAGGCGCTCAGACTTTCAAAGAAAGAATGACTTCTCCAATATGCTCTTGTTACAAAATCAAACTAAGAAGAGCTTCGGGTTAGCTGGATTTCAGTAAATAATTATTCTGCTTTATCCTATGGGTAAAAGCATAGGGAAAAGCAACTGGAAGTTCAAAAATGAGGGGGAGAATAAGGCAAAAGTGGGTTTAAAGACAGTTGACTTGCCAGCACACTTTGACAATAAAGAACAATGTTGGTGTATTGCATGACACGAAAAGGTTGGAATAATAATAAATAGGAAGAATTTTTGTATACAGCCCATAGCTGAGCTAAGGATTTAATTTCTGTGATTCACTAAGGTAAATAATGCAATTCTGTAAAGATTAACGACATTAGCGAGAGTGCTAGCAGGGGTAATGCTGGTTTTCTGTCCACGCATCTAAGCTGAGCAGTCAGTTGGGAAGAAATTTCTCTTGGGATATGGTGTTGGGCAATTAGCTGCATTTCCAGAGATTTATGGAGTCTTCTGATTCCTTAAATAGTGTTGGCTATATCAGAATGGTGTTCTGATCTTGGTAGACTGTTGTTTTGCATTATGGTAGTTCTGAGATGCAAGGGTAGATATTCAGAACATATTTACTTAACAGCACAGTAAACCCTAATCTTTTGTTTGCAAATACCTCCCCTTTTCATGTACAGGAAGTTGAAATGTTTCACAAAAATCTGATTACTACAGAGGGACAAGAATGTAACTCCCTTCTAAAATACCTCTGGTAACACTCATTTCCAATATCCGTTTCTTCTTACTTTAAACGTACTGGTGTTAAATTTGGAAAAAAAGCAGGTGTTTGTGTTTGGAAAACTTAAAGTACTCATGGAATGCCTTTCCTTATGATTTTTAAGTCATTTTAAGCACATTTTCACCTCGAAGATGTCTGACAGAAAGATTAAGAAATTGATGCCTCTTTTTCATTGTTTTAAATTAACACCTTTTTGACTACGGTCAAATTTTTCAGATTTATTATTCATGAAGTCAGCTGTCTTGTTAGCATATTTCATTCTTGCTTTGTTTAGGGGCCCTGAATTATGGTATGTGGTTCTGAAGGATGACATAAGTCACTCTTCTCCTGGTATTTGCTGTTCATTGTTGAAATGTCACCTTTGGGACTGTGACTATCAATTGGCAAATGTTAATCTTTCCTGTAACTTTTAATGATCTTGATAATGCAATGATAATGAGAGAAGAAGATAGAAATGGTTATTAGGGGAGATGATTTGAAATTCTATGGACTTTAAAGTATTCTAGGATATTAATACTGAATCATGGTGGCGCTCTTGCTTTTATTTCTAGTTTTCTAGAGGTGAAAATATGCCACATTTCTCTTTCTACCCCAGAAGGAAGCAAGTATTAAGGTAGAATCTGTTTTAACACCATCAAGCATAGAATGCAAATTTGGCAATGAGACCACTTGGTTGGTATGTGAATTGTATTATTGATCTCCTGTTGTTTCTCTAATCTGTACTTGCTTGTTTTTCTTATGATAGGTCTTTTTCAAAGGCAAGTATCTACTTGTGTTTTCAGAGAAGCCAGATGGTACATTGGCCTTGGTGGTCTTGAATCTGCAGTGCTTCCTGAACAGTTTAAATATTTGAAACTTGCTTATTCCTCTTGGTTATTCTGAGCTTAAGCTTTTTAAATTTATATAAACTTCTGTCACAATCTGAAGAATTTTTTTCAGTCTGGTAATTTTTTGTGATTAAAACAAAATAATGTACTACAATATTAAAGTTTAAGCCTGTTTGCTAATTATAATCCTTCAGTAGGAATTACTTTAGCATCTGGAAATAGGAAATAAAAAGATCATAGGTTGAAGGTGCTTTCCCTAAATGTAATTGCCATTTAAAATTATGTAAATGCCAAACTGAAATTTCTTCAGACAGAATGCTTAGGGTGAGGATCTGTGATAAAAAGAATAACGATTGGGTTTTTTTTCTCATTAGATGAGTGCTTTCCCCGTTGATGGGATTTTGTTGGTGTGTGTGCACAAGAGAGATGTTAGTATGTGTTCTAAATACACTTTGTATTTCTCAGTTCTATGATTATTTCTATGGCACTTAATAAGCCTACCTTTATTTATGTGGTATAAATAGAGGAGAAAATCTTGATCAGGAGACATAGAAACACTAAGTATATGGAAGAAGACAGAATTCTACTGGGTATTGAAAGGACTACTATATAACCAAGCCAGTTCAAGCAGCTGATCAGTTAAATACTACCTGTGATTTGTTGGTGTCATGCTGAGAATAAATCAGGTTTGTGTAGTGACTGGAAATGACCTTTTTACATTCCTTGGAACTTTTTGCACTTTAGGCTTATGAAAACCTACTGCTCTTCCCTGCTTCCTTCTTTAGTATGTTTTAAATCAAATTGTTATGAAAATATTGTGCATAGGTTATTATGCATGTAGATTTCTCAAGGATTTGCATTGGTTTAGGTAACTGTGTTCAAAAGGTAACTAAAGTATGCATTGCAGTGTCCAACATTTGAGTCTTGCACCTCTGCACTTCCTGGTGAGATTAAATTTCCTTTAAAATACAGTAGAACTTGACTCATTCAGGTATTACATTCTCCAGAATATCTTGGAGAAGATTAAGTCCTGGATCATCTAAAGAATGACCTTGTCCTATGTCAAGGGAGCAGACAAGGCTGTAGCAGCTCTTACGAGCCTTTAATATGAAAAGGTGTGCAGATTTTTTAAGAGCTGTCTCTTTTGTCCTCTTTTCTTTAGAAGGTATAGCTTTTACCAACGCAAACCAGTGAAGTTGTTGATAAATTCTTTGGATAATTATGAAAATAGTTCACATCTGGGAGTGGAAGGAAAGCAAAAAAAAAAGTTGAACATACAGTGTGTGCTTCCTCAGATGCTCTGTGACAGCAACATCTGTAATCTTCCTGACAGATTTCAGTGGGTTACACCTTGTCCAAAGAAAAGCTGTCTGGATTTCTAGCATGGCTGTGCCAAAGCAGGAGGTTCCCTTTTTACAGGGGAGAACTGTTGCTTTCTATTATTGCTCCAGTTTTTCCTTCCAGTAAGTTTAATGAGGACAGCATTTCTCGTACCTTGCAATAATAACAGAGCTGACATAAGCATGAACTAGGAATGTTTCTGAAGACCACTTATCTTAAAAAAGCCCCCAAGTAACAATGTTGCTATTTTATGTTGATCCATGTTAGACTACAGTTGTGGCTATTCTCAGTGTTTCGAGTGCTTTTTAAAATAAATTTGTGCTAAAAAATTGGAATGATTGTCCGTATGGCCCAGTAGCCCCTGCTTGCTTTAATTTTCACTACTGTGACTATGAGGGAGATATTTTTACCCAGTATCTGACAAGTGAATACAAATTTCTTCCGTATGTGTCATTGCCATCGTTTTTTTTTTTTTTTTTTTTGTCATAGCTTGATATTCTGAGAACAAAAGAAAGCTGGGGACCCTAGTGAGAATGTTAGAGAGGGATTAATGGAGCCTTGTAGCTATGGAGTTAAGCTGGGCTTCTGTTTTCACTGCCAGTGACATCTTGATTTATGCATACTGGGGATGTTTTTAAACACAGAAGCAATAGGAAATAAGACAGTTTGCTTCTAGCTTGTGTTTTCTGCAGGGCTTCTTCTTGTTTGAAGAATGCTTTGCCTTCCAGTTAGACAAGAGTATTCAGAGCATAATCTTGTTGTTCCATCCTCTTGTTGCTGTTTATTTGTTTGTTGGTTGTGTAAAGCTCTCGGCTTGAATTGGTTCTCCCCTTGCCCAAATATTCCTTGAAGATGTAAGTAGGGAATGTGCATACCAAAAAAAAAAAAAAAAAAAGGAAAAAAAAATCTTTTGTGCACATCCTGTTTTCAAGCAGAGTGTTATTTCCTTCGGTGTGAATGAGAATATGGCTCCAAGGATATCTTCTGTGTGGGACCAAGGTGGAGACTGCAGAGACAGAGAAGTGCACAACACATGGTGTAAGAGATGAGCAAGGTGTTTTAACTTGATGGTGGACTTGTCGGTTTTTGAGTAGCATTTTTTGTACTACAGATATCTAAGTAGTTCAAATTCCATTTCAGGATTTGAGTTGGGGGGGGGGGGGGAGATTTGTTTGTTGGGGGGGGTGTTTGTTGGGGGTTTCGTCTGTATCTCTCAGGGTTCATAGTAAGAAAAAGGTGGTCAGTGTGGTAGGAGTTAGAATACTCAAGCTGTCATTGTGGAGCAGTGTTCCCACAGACGAGCTCGCACAAACACTGTAAGCAGCAGTCTGGAACAGGAATATAAACTTCTCCCATCACTTTTTTCAAAGGTGCGGATTGCTGAGGTAAGCAAGCCTGCAAAGTTGAGATGGATTAGCAGTAAAGTAAGCGTTAACTACTGTGAAAACAAGCCTTCTTCCATTGCCAAGCACTTCGGAGTGGCCTGTTGCCGGTCACTTGCTAAAAGGTGACATAATTTGCAATTCTAATAGTGTGACACCGTTTTCCTGCCATGCTGAAGTACTTCTCAGGATTTCAACGTATATGAATATATTTCTACCGAGCATAATTTTGCTTAGGAGTTTAATCTAAAAGCAGAATGATTGACAGAATTTTATTTTTATTACAAAGGCAGGAGCTTTTAGAATGTATCAAAGGAGTTTTCCTGGAAAGATGATGGATTTTAACCTCTAGGCCTGTCTCAGTGGTCTTTAGTATTAAGTTGCTAATACAAGGTACTGATTAGGATCTTCCCATTCAACGAAATCGTATTGCTTCATTTTTTGTAGGCTTCTGTGAAACAGCCTCTTAAGCTAATGCAGTTGCAGTGCTGATAAAAGTAAAAGATGCCTTCATCTTTGCAAAAAAGCACATGAGTGTAGAAGCTTCCTTGGTCTTTTAAGTGCTCTAAAACAATAAGACTAATTTTTGCTACAGAGAATTTAACCATAATACTGCAGTATTGGTTTTATCAGTAAATCCTTGCATGGTGTTTGTCACCCGTTTCTAATATCATAGCTAGCCTTTTACTGTATCACACAGAAACTGTGCTATCTCTTGTTTTTTTGAGCTATGTCAAAATATAGGTGATTCCTTTTTATTTTAGCAGTGTTTGAGGCTGAACATAATGAAAAGGCAAATTTATAGCACATAGGTTTTAATTTTTTTCCCTACTAGAATTCTCTTCCAATTCTCCTATTGTGAGAATATTTTGCATCATTATACAGAAGTGGTTCTAATGTTTGTTTTGTCATATAACGAATCAATTTTGGTTTGGAAAGTTCCTCTCCCTAATTCCTATCTTTAAAGTCTTTGTTATGATTCTAATTAGTAGGTATTAGCATATGTATCAAAATGCAAAACGTGCAAGTATTATTTGGAAAATTAAATGCTAGGCTTAGCTCATCATTTTGTATCATTGAGATTTATTTTGAACAAAACATTAGCACACTGAAGTATGAAAAGTATAAAATTATAGCATAAAATCAGCATCAATAAAAGTCTGTCTCGTGTACATGGCTTTCCCCTCTCAGTATCCATGCAGCTGGGCAGAAAAAGCACCAGATAACAAATGTGTTGCTGCTCTTCATGACTGAGACTGGAGGAGGTAAATGTGCAATTCACAACGTGGAGTTGGAAATACACAAACATTAAATTGCTTTTATAATACTGAGAATTGGGAAATGGGGTGGATCATTTGGAGGGGAAGGAGAATTTTCCTCACCAGGGTATATTTGTTCTGTCAGTTGCAATAATGGGCAATAATAGTGTAAACGTTGTTACCACCATCCCTGCCATAGTCACAGCCATGGGCTGGAAGAGCCTCAGCCCAGGAGCTCTGGTGACACCAGGAGTTGTGCCCAATCATTTCTGCTGTGATCCTTCCCCTGTTTTTAAAACCTTCTCTTCTGGAAAAGGTGAGAAGGGAGGTGAAAAGAGCTGTCGAACTTCCTAAATTTTTCAGATTTGGCACAAATATTTCCTTTGGTATCTTCTGCTCATTACATATTACATAATTCTCTAATACATATGCTTTACTTTCACTCCAGAAGAGAGAAAGCAACTGAAACAAATGAAGCTGAAGTTACAAGTGAAGAATCTGTAAAGGGAACCTTGAAGATTTTCTATGGAACTGAATTTTAGGTATAGTTTTACAAGGAGGAGCAGGTCTTTATAAAAAGCACCACAGTTATCTATAACAAAATTCTTGCTATCACACAAAGACACTGCAATTTATGCCATAGTTCCCTGACCACTGCTGAGTGAAGTGCCCTCCTCTCGCTGTTGGAGCTGTTTATTCCTCTCTTTGCCAGCTCAAGTGCTTGAGTGCTCGGGAATTGGATCCTGCTACCAGTGATGCAGCTTAAAACTAATGGAAAGAAAACAGCATTTTATTTCAGTTGGGATCAATTCCTGATCCAATTCACTGTACAGCTGCGCAAGTACCTCTGCATGGGAGAAGCACAGCGGGAAGATTGGAGTGATAGAAGGGGGAGGGTGATCAATTGTAATGGTGGTAGTGACAGTTTGCTGGCTTGATGTATTAGTGGGACTGTGTCATTAGGTGCTATGGAAACTTGTTAAGTGCTAGATAAGATGAAACCTTTTTTCTATAAAACAGGTTAAAATAATCCATTTTCAGTTAAGTAATATATCCTCTGAGAAATAATTGTTCCAATGTCTGTGCAGTTGATCTTCACATTTGCTACATCTGTGGAGCCAGAAATGTCACTGACAGAACATGCTTCTGTTTGGTGGGAGAAAAGTAACTTCAAGTCTGGTACCAAAGTGTAATCAGTCAGGATGGCAAAGCTGGTAAGCAGAAGATTAGAGGGGCCAGGGCAGTTGCAGAAACAAGCTGCATGTCAGCTTGCTGGTTATGCTGTTTAATTGCTGCAGATTTCATGAGAGTTTCTGGTGACGGTTTGTATGTATGTGTGTCATTTTATGGGGTGGTGGGGAATGCTAATGTGGTTCATATGCTTCAACAGATGCTCTAGCACACTTTCCATAGATGTAGTTTCTGACTGAGACTTAGCCTTTCTAACTTGATTATCATTATTTGAAGAATAGTTTGTACATCAGTGTATTTTCTGCTAAAATTAGACTGGCTCTCTTTTATACACAAGTTGCTTTGCCAGGGCAGAGGGAATGCAAATTGGAGTCATTCTGTATAATTTCTTTTGTGTTCTGTCATCCTTTATGGTAACAGCAAAAGACTCAACTCCAAGTTATGCCTGTCTTTTCTGTCTTTTGCCTTTTTTTTTTTTTTTTTTTCTGCTGACATAACGCTTGGTACTCTGGGATGCTGTGTGTCCTGGGGACAGAGATGGGTTCCCTTGGTGGATAGTCACATGTAATCTTTTGGTAAAGGACCGACTTAGATATAACACATTGCCTATTGCTGGGGGCAGCTGTTAGGTCTGAAATCCTGTTGATTGAATATGTGATTATAAAAGAATAATGATAAATGTGCTCCCTCTCTTAGTGCCACAGATGGCAAACTCATGCTGGCCAGGGCACCAGAGGGAGGTTAGGAAGTAGGATGTGCATCACATAATGTCTATTGCCACATGCTCAGCCAGATGTTTTGGATGTAAAAATCTAGCATGGAACTTATGAAATATATGCACTTACTATGAAATTGACATCAAGTTCTTTACTAAAATCAATTATAACAGAATGTTCTTAATTTGCTTTCTTTGCAAATTGTACTGTTTTTCGTGACTCACTGAAGATGACTAATTCTGTTCACCCTGAATTTACCTAGCTGCCATTCAGAGTACATTTCTTGTGACTCAGTTCATGCTTAAAATTTCTGATTTTGTGCACATTTTCCCAATAATATTTGTACTTCCAGCATGCAAGGGGAAGTGTCTTAATACACTTGTTACAGGACCAAGCATGCTGTGCTCAGGCACAGTGCTTTAGAGGTCTCCAGTGTATTGTGAAACGCAGCCATGTATGTTTATCAGGAGCAGCTGGTTTTGTTCTGTGGATGGATCCATCTGGGGGGAGGGGGAGAGTGCTGGTGGCTTTTAGAGATTAGCTGGTGGCAGTTTTGCTTGGGAAGTGCATCAAGTTTTAGCAGAGCTACTGTAAGAGAGAGAGGAGCTGGAAAGGGACAGTGCATCAGCCCTACTATCTTTTTGTGTGAGAAGAAGCCTTTGGGATTTGGTTATCTGCCTGTGGGTCTAACTGCAGCCTTGATTAGAGGAATGTGTAACACTTGCTACTGAAATAAAGATCTGGCTGAGCTGGTACAGGCGACATTTGGACACACCAGGCCTAGATGAGACATCAGAGCAGCTGTGTCCTTGTGCAAGCGAGAGGGAGGCTGTCCGGTTTATTGGATCTTGTCAGATCATGGCAGTACATGCTTCTTAAATCCCTCGGGCTAGGGAGGGAGTGTTGAAGTAAGGATGGCTTATTTTAGGTAAACAGGTTTAGACAGCAGTCCATTTTCTTGTTGCTTTTCTGCTAAGAAATGTGACGACATCTCACGAAAGGCTAGCATTCAATCTTTGAAATGCTCATGTCTGGCGTGTTTTGTGGGCAGGAACTGCGTGGCAGGTATGAGCTGGGCACAGGGCATGCAGCAGCCTGGTTAGTTCTGGTGCCTTTTGTTTAACTTCAGGAAGTGGTGGATGTGTGTTTGCTTTTAATGCCATTCATATTCACGTGCTTCTCCCATCCTTTTTCCTAAGCGGGTATCGATTAAGCATTGACAGTAAGGATTTGCTGATCTTACTGCGTCCTTTGTATTGAAGTGTAACTGTGAATTCTTTTCACAGTGAAAGAACAATGGAAGACTTCTGGATTTAATTCTTGGCTGCTGGAACTTCATATATTTGGAGAAACAGGGATTTTGTGGGATGTTCAGCACTCTCATGGTACATAAGTTATTGCTGTGCTCACGTCTTCTACCTGTTTTTAATATATGAAGTAAATGCTTTGCCCTTCATTTATGCAGAAGGGACTAGTGACTAATGCCTTTCAAGCAAGTGCTGTATTTTGTTTGATTATCTTTATCTTTGAAGGGACAGCCTTGCTCCTGCATGTCAGAGTGCAGTTCTGTACTGTGTCTTGCTGTGCTCGGAGAACCACTTACTACATGGGAACAGATTCCTCTTTCTTGGAGAGGAAGGTCCCCTGTCTTTTGCAGCTTAGACCTGGCTGATATAGTACTGGCTGATCTGAGAAGTGGGAGGAGGACAGATAAATGTTGGGACTGAAAATCAGACATAAGAGACAAGTCAGTAAATAAAATCTCTTTAAAGGCAAACATGTTAGGTTTGAACTGCAGAGTAGACACAGAACAACTGGGTTGTACATGAGAAAGAACTTATTCTGTGCATATACGCTGTATGGCTATGACAGTCAACTTGATGTCCAGAGTGATAAAACTGGAGGTCATAATCTTGTCTTCTAAGCTTTTAAGTAGCACTTTTCACTTCATCAGAGTAGAGTAATACAAAAAATGATGATTTAGGCTGTGGTGCCACTGAGAAAAAATGATGATATGATTTTCCTGAATCTGTTACGCCACTATAGTGAAATACTGCTGCTTGATTAGTCTCATCTTTAGGAGACTCTGAGATGCTCCACCAACAATTTGTGTCTGTACTCAGTGACTGGGGGACAAGAATTTTGTGGGATGAGGGAGAAAGTTAATGGGGGCCAGAAAGATACAGACATGCCTTTTCACATTGATAATAACAAAGTGATCGTCATTTTGGAAAACAGTAGTTATTATATCACCTATGGCTGAGTAGTCCCTGATCTAAGCATAAAACTTTGAAGTTTTATGGAAACTGTTTAAAAGGGGATTGTAGAAGACCAGCAAATGAAGAGGCTGATAGAACTTGCTTACTTAATTTAACAAAAAATCTTTATCGAAAATTTTGAAAGAAATATTTTGAATGAGTGATAATGTGTGTGTGGATTTGAGCACATGGGAGAGATATGCTTAATCCAGTTTCCACCTGTTTCCTGAAATCAAGCCTTAAAAAGTTCTGTAGTTTAATTGTAAACTTTGAAGTTGTTTTTTTCCCCTCCTCACTGTAGTGCTTTACTCAGTGTAATTGGGAACACTTTACAATAGTAATGAACTTGGCAAGAGAAGAGCCCTTTGCCTGCTGCCAGAGTAAAGCAAATAAACAAATAAGGAAAACAAAAGAAGATCCCTCCCTGTCCCCTTGGCGGGTTGCAGGAGCGGCTGGCACCGCTGGACATGCTGGCGGAAGGGTGGAATGTCCTGCCTTGCATTCCACGCAGATGGCCTGGACCCCGGCCACCCCAGCAGAGCAGAAAATACTGTGCTCTCAGCCATGCCACTTGTGATTTAATTGGAACTGAAGCTAACTTTAAAAAGCAGTGCATCATCAATTAGAACTGTTTTTATGTACTTCCAAAAACTACATAGCCATTTTGCTAAGGAGAAGTTGAATTCTTCCATCAGACAAACATTAGTGGGATCTTCATTTTAAGGAAAATATATTTTCTTTTTTGGGTATCTTGCCACTCAGAAAAGCTCAGTATCTCATCTGAACAGAGCACAGGCATCAGCTGAAGAGAGTAATTTTTATGTAGTCTCATCCTCTGGTTGTCAGCAAAATATTGGCTTTCTGCTTCCAAGGATGGTGGCATAATGCTTCTGGTATTCTGAATACCTGTGCTGTTGCTCAGAGGCATTTGGGACTGCTGGTTTATATATATATATATATATATATATATACATATATATATATCTGGTGGTCAGTATTGCCTCCTGGTAAAATTAAAGTAAAAAAGTCTTGTTGCACTCTTGCAGAAACTTGCACTCCCAAATTCTGAACTGGGATCTGAGTATTTTATGTATTAAGACTGACTGCAGAAGAAATGTGCTGGTTCTTGCAAGACCAGACACTCATCTGAGCTTGTCTTGCAGTTTGCTGTCTGTAGCACTGATTACAATAACAGTTCCTTAGCATTAATCAAATCTGCAGGTAGCAGAAGAGAGGAATGGTGCTCCTTTCCTGTTGCTTAACTACTGTTTGGTTAGTCGCCATTAAGGAAGCAAACCCCCCTTGTAACCTTAACTAAAGGATGCAGTAATGATGCTTTGTAGTTATTTATCGGGCAAAATCTGACGCTGTTAGGGAAGTAGAACACCCTGTCCTTAATTGAAGGATGTGATAATGATGCTTTGTAGCTTTCTAGTAGGGAAAAATCTGTGATTAGTGTCACATGTTGTTTTCAAATCTGGAGATGGAATAGTTCATGTTTGTGGGATGAAATAATTTTAGGAAAAACATGGAAAACTACTTCACCTAATTCTACAATGCAGTCTTCACACTGTGGAATGCAGGCTGGTAATTCAGTGCTTCCTGATGGTTGATAAGAAATTGTTCCTCACAAGTGATGGAAACATAAAAGCTGGAGTTTGATTTCCACCAGGTGTTTAATGACTGGGAGGACAGTGCTGTTTAGAAAACTGAAGTCCAAGTAGTCAATTTCCAGCAAAATATTTCAGGAATGCTATGCAAATCCATATATTAGAATAGCAAAGCACAAACCAGATTGTCTCACTTGAGGCCAATGGGTGTTTAAAGCCAGTGCCATCTCAGCAGCCATCCAAAGTTTTATGAAGCAGGGAAGCACCCAGTGTGCAGGCACCTACCATTTGCATGCCGCTGATGCTGGAGTGCAGAGGGAGAGGTGAAACTAATATTTGTGGCCTTGCAGGTTTGTGCTGTGACCTGCTGTATGGGTTTATGGGGATTGTGCAGCTGTGAAAGAACACAACTGCAAACTGGAGGTATTTTCTTGTGATGAAAACAGGCAGCAGCTGTTGGATGAGTGTCTTTTGTTGCCCTACTGGAGTTTGAGCCAAGTTTCAGATTCACAACATGAACTTTTTCAAAAACTTTTTGCTGCACCAAAGCATTTTTCTGTGCAGGTGAGTGCATGGTTGTTGCTTCTGCATTATTTTCACACTGAAAATGAAAAAGCTTCTAAATCACAGGATGTTGTAAGATTTGGTGCATTGGTTTTCCAATGTTTGTAATTCAAACCTGCAGCTCTTAGATTCCTACTGATAATGTTTTACAAACCTTCACAAAACGATTGGACAGTTTTTTCACTTCCCCATAAATATGGTTTAATGGTGCAGGTTTCATGCTAATGGCTATGATTATGCTTGGCCTCCCATTTATTCTGAAATGTTTTTCCCTCAGCTTAACATTGCTTTCAGATACAAACAGGAGGACCAATTACTTGCAGTACCAGATAAGTGTGTACGTGGCTGTCTGAAAAACTTCATTTTTTTCATCAGCGTATATTTCATGATGTCTATTGTTCTGGAATGTCCAAAGGCAATTACCAGAAACAAATCAATGCTGGATGATAATTCTAAGAGAAATATACTGCCTGGAGCTGCTTATTTAAATATCACCTTCTTGCTAACTAAAATTGGAGGGAAATAATTACATTAGCCAGTTAAAAAGGACAACAATCCCTGTTTTAATAAGCCACGTAGCTTTTTCCACTGTTCGCGGCATCCCTTGGTCTGCTTGGTCAAGCTCAAGACAGAAGCCTGAAATACATTCTGTATTCTGCTGAGAATTGTTGTTTCTTTATTAGCCAGTGTCCTTCAGCAGGATTTATAATGGTGGTGCTGTGATTAACTCATGAATTTTAGGTTCTATTTAGCTTAGAGTTTCTTGTGGTTGATGAATCAGTATTTCTTGTCCGAGTGGCTTGGAGGAACATCTGTGCAGCTATTCCACCAAAGCCTTCCAAAGTCTGGATTTGGTTGTAATAAACATGTGCTATAGGCCTATCATGGAGACAAGACTGTGAACAGTTATCTGCTCTCCACCTTCTCTGAGTCCTTGAAGAACCATTTCTGGTGAGGATGATAAAATACCTCTAAACTTGCTCTTCACAGTTAACTCTTCCTATGTTTCCTGAGGGGGCAAGGAGAGAATTCTGTTGTGTCCATGTTGTTATAAATATTTGCTAGGAGAATTTACTAAGAAATGCTGGTGAATGTGGAATAAAATGATTTGCTTAACAAGTGGAGCTGCTCTTGATGTGACTAAGTGGATTTCAGGTTTTCTTGCTGTCTCTACAGTGAGCTTGTTTAGGACTCCAGTGGAGCTGGATTTTTATTTAGAATTTGGCCATTAGCATGCCAGGTGACTTCAGACACATCTCTCTGGCTCCCTTTTGTCTTTCACTTCCCATTTCTAAAATGGTACTTTCAGGCAGGTTTTGAGAACCGCTGATATTTTAAAGACTCACATATAGTGATATCCTTGAGATACTTAGTCTGCATCTTGTTAAGCTGTTGATAGGATTAAAGCATTGGTAAATATGATAAATATGGAGATAGGCTAAGGCACAAATTAACTTTTTTTGTTTAGTTCTTTCCTCTGGATGACTTTTTTTTATGCACACAGACCCTGGTACCAGAAAATCCAGCACACCTTGAATATAGGGAATGGCTTGCCACCAGTAACTCTAGGTTGTGGCTGAATTTCAGAGTGTCTTCTCTCCCTGGTGTAAGACTAGAGTACATAGGTTGCAGTTTGTTTTCCATTGGGCAGTATGGATATAGCTGTCTCTGTGAGCTTTGCTCTCACTTGTTGATTTTGGAGAAACTTTGTGGGTGTAGGTTCTGCAGTGATTGCTAGCACAGCACCTCAGGGATGGCTGATAACCTACATCCACTGCTGCAGCAGCACTGCTGAAGCAAGAGCAGGAGTCAGAAAAATTACTTCAAGTTTTCAGCTGCTAGAAAGACTCTTGCAAATCACATTAAAAATGTTTTAAAATGGATATTCTGTGTACATTTCATACTCTTCAGGCTAACAGGGAAATTTTTGCTTGGGTAATAGCCGAACCTACAGAATGAGTATTGTGCATAATAGTGAAGAATTCAAGCACTCTTCGTTCCAGCTAAAAGGGAAAATTAGCAGCAAACCATTTAAAGAAACAACCTTGAAATTTCTGTACCATTCAGATATTTTTATGTGGGTTTCTGAAAAATTGTAAATGGAATATTTTCCCTGAAATAGGAAAAAATGTAATATTTTTACTAAGCCATACTGTCAAAAATGCTTATATTTTGACTGAATGGATTATAAGAAACAACACTTGTGGGTAGCCTATGAAATAAGTCATAGTGGTAGTGAGGATGAAGTTTTGAAAAACAATGATTTCAATTCAGATTGACATGTTTATACATTTTTAAAAAGTAAGCAAGAGTTGGCCATAGAGCTACAGTTGTATTTTGTTTCGAAGTTATCTGTGAAACACTACCAGGAATTTAAGATACATCTGGTATTAGAATAGGTTGTATGAGTTCTGGCAGCATTTACAATAGAGAGCTCTAAACAGTGTTTTGAGTACTTTACTTTTTAGGGTAGATAGATTTCCTCCATACACCACATTTTGAAGGAAGCCTCTGAAAACAGCAGTGATGCAGCAGGTTTGTCAGTGAGGCATGCTTGACCATCCTGGATGGGTTTATTTTGCTTAGAATATCCAGGCCTGAGTCACAGGGAAGGAAATGTGACACTCTTGGGTCCTGTGGCTTCAGTTTAGATTTCCATCTACGTCGTTGCTCAGGCTTTGAGTTTCTTATTGTTTCTTTACTGTGGTAACATGATAACTATGAACACATTTTTCACTAATAATTTTTCTGTGAAGATCTGGGATATGCTTGTCTGTGAAGGGGTCCATAACAGCAAACTTCATATCTAAAACTAGTTTGTCACTTGTGTTTAGTCATCACCAGAAAACACAGTGCCCTGATTTTCATTTAAAAAACCCCTTCCAATTTCACTTATTGGCTTTTAAATCTGTAATGCATTTGCCTGTTAGGTAATACATGTTTTAAATCTATTATTCATGACTGAGCGTTTTCAAGGGTGATTTCCCTCTGCTGTGGACTACTGCATCTTTACAAACACTTTTTGCTGTCCCTGAGAAGGAAATAATTTGAAAGATTCCATTATCTAAAGAAGTTATTTCCAACTAAGGAGTTTCTTTTTAAGAGGAAGGCCACCACTAATATTAAGGATCTGAAATACACATTCCTCTCTTGCTGACCAATAGATGAATTGCCCTTCAGTTTTTTAATTTCAAGCCATGTTTCTGCTGTCAAGTAAGAATGTCACCTGATGTGCGAGGTGTTTCTCATTAGGCTGTGAGATTTCTGTGAGAGAGCCAGGACCTTTAAGAAGGGGAAGCTTTGCCCTCGCTGCTGCCCTGGGTTTAAGCAGCTGCCCTAAACTGACAGCTATGCAGAACTGTGCAGCTTCTTAAGCTTAGCAAGTTATAAATGGTGTTCCTCATAACGACCTTGGGAGGTGAATATTGTGTGTCCCAGGCACACATAGAGGAGATGGAGGGTGTTGTGCTTTGGGTCTCTAAGTAACACATTTCCAAAAGAACATTGTGCAGCCTCAAGCAAATTGAGAAGATACATGCTCATAGGAAGGATGCTGCTGCTTCTATTGCAAGTATAATTCTGGAAGTGTAATGATAATGAGAGGAAGTGGAGGACTTCCTGCATTAGTTTTTGTGGCTGTGTGAAGGGGCTGTCTGAACTGCAGCTGTGTTGCACAACTGATAAAAGTTACATTATGCTGGGCTAAGTCTCCTGAGATGTGAACTAATACACCTCCTCTTCGTGCTGCATGCACAGTGGTTAAATTCTTATTAACCTGGGAGTCAGAACAGCAGCGGTAATCACTGAGCATGCTTTTTGTCTCCGGATTTTATTCCAAGTCAATTGCTTTCCCACGAAATGTGTTGGTGCTAGAGTATGTTCTTAAAATATAATTCACCCCTTTGGGAAAAATTTCCACAGCAAACTAATTACTTACATGATAAGTAAAGGGTCTGTGCAAGCTGGGAGGAAAAATGTGTAATGGGAGACCTTTAATGCTGTGATATCCCTCTTAAAGGTCTCTAAGCAAGAAAGGGAGACATTCTAAATGTGGAAATGCTTCATCTTATTTGGAAAAAGCTCGGGATATATGTGGTGTGCTGGAGGGAAGATAGTTTCTGAAATTCCTTTTTGCAACAGCCAAACTACTTTTACCTGGTTTCTAGATTTGACTTCTGCACTATGGATTTATAAAGCAAATTGATGAAATGTTTCTGAATGTATTTTATTTATCGTCTTGGTGATGACTATTAAAACATTAATCATGCTTATCTGTTTAATATATTGTTTTGTAATATTGTTACAGTGGCTGTAGTGAGTGGTTTTTCTATTTATTCCGTGTACAATGTTAGTTTCTTTTTCAGCTTGTAAGTTTGCTTGCATGGTTTCTTTTTTTAAGGCCTGGGACCTTGATGAACTTTACTGTAGGGCTGAAGGGTGACTTTGAGGCCAATATGTGAGACATTTATTTAAGGTATAAGGAGAAGTGAGGCCTGTTTCTCTTCTGCCTTTGGGGGGTATTGTTTTGTACCCTCTGTGTAGGAGAAGTGCTTTGGAAAGTGCACATTTTGGAAGGTGCTTTTTTGTATCTGTGGATGAGAAGCATTACTGTGCTGGTCAGTGAGAGAGCTTTTCAGAAAGAGTGACACATGCCGGATTTAATTAGCTCTACCTTGGTGGCTGATAGTGTTTTTTGGGTTTGATTTGGGGTTTGTTTTGGTTTTTTTTTGAATGGTCATAATGACCACTGAAGTTCAATAACTTACAGAATCAAATATACTGTAGTCATGGGGGGTGGAAGGAACCATAGGTGAAAACAGCTTGGTAATCTGGGAATTTTTTTATCAGAGAAAATAATACTTTGGGAAAATCAGCTTGATTTTCCTGTCTTTGTGCTGTACTGCAGGTGTGTATATCCTGTATTAAACCAGGCAAACTAGAAAAGTCCTGTTTCCCAGCAACCCAAAGCCTGTGTGTTTGCCTTTGATAACTGTGGTATGTTTAAAGTCACATATTTGAAGATAATCGAGGAGTCTTCTACTTTCAATGCAGAATAAGATGGATTAGGTCATTTCTGTTAAGGATATAATGCTGACATTGCCAGTTAGCTAGACACAAAAGATTTTATGATGAGATACTGATCTTGTGGTGTAAGTTACTGTAGAAAAACCAGAGAACTCTGTAAAGAGGACACTGAAGACAAGGGTGGCAGTCACACTATAAAAACTGGTCCATTATGTAACATTAGGATGAAAAGAAGCAGAGAGAAGCTCAATTTCCAGAGTCCAGCTGCTTCCCTATGTGCAATGATGTAGGTAATGCAGGAAATAAGTACAAATGTACATTCAGAAGAATGCCTAAACTTTCCAAGTGCATAATAAGGCTGATTATTAAATTTTTCATATCATTGCAGGCCACGTGTTTACCTTTTTGTGTGTGTGTGTGTTGACGTCTTTCTGAACAGTTTGACTCAAGAGAACCAAAACATTTCCTGTTCTTTAAGAGAAAACTGAGTGTGCTGTCAGATCTTCTTCAGCTGCCTTCAGTTATTTTGCCTATGTAGATGTGAAAGGACAAACCATGGACTAGCCTGCCTGTTCAACTGCTTGTGTTATAAATCTTCTCTAGCATTAGGCAAGGACAACATTCCAGAATATGTTGGTCTTCTCAGGCTTTCCAAAAAACATCTCAAAGGTCAGCTAGAGGGAGCATGCTAATTAAGGAGAAAAATGTTTTCTTTCTGTACATTCATATATCAATACATTCAGAAATACTTTCCATTACTTTTATTTCAATTTCCCTGTATTGTATGGATATTATTTTCTAATGAAATGAGTATTTTATCCAGATCTTTTTATTTAGGAAGTTTGCTCTGATGGTGGTCAAATTTTGTCACAGTATTAAAAATAAGGATTGGTATTTTTTAACTGCTTGATCACCTCCTTTGCTGCAATTCCCTCCTTTAATATAGCTGAGAGCTGTGGATGCCATAAGTGCACTTTGCATGAAATCTCAGTCAGGATCATGGCAACAGAATTATTTGATGTCTTTGGTTATAAAATAGATGAAAATAATGCAACACACAGACTTGTCAATGATGCTTATGTAATCTGTCATTGCAGTCCATGCTTCTAACTTCCCTTTTAAGTGTGCAGAAGAGGCCTACATGGATTAAAGGTCACGGTATGTGTATTGCTGTCAGAGTGCATTATTATGGCAAATTGATGCATTTTGTTCCATGTCCTCAGTCTCTGTGGGTTGTAATTTCTGTGAAAGGTGAAGATGAATAAACTTGTCTCATTTTATTATTGTAAGATGAAACAGGCATGAATTTCTCATGGTTCTGAGTTTCTGCCCAGTTCTTGTACTCTCCCTGGAACAGTCTTCCTGTAATTATACCTTTTGCATGTAGTTCTCAGTATAGCTGGGCAGCCTGAGTCCAGCCTTACCTTTATGAAGTTTTGCTGTTTTAATTATTAATGATGGAGAAGGTGTGTTTCTATGGGCAGGCAGGTCTCTCCTGTGGTTTATTGAAGGGAACTTTAGAATTTAATGAATTTTTATTCTGTAGGCGGATAAATCTAATTGAAGTTGTGGATAAAAAAAAAAAGTCAGTTCCTGCAGGCCCTTTGATGCTATGGATGCTCTTTGTATGCTTGCAGACTAAGTGGTTCAGCAGGAGCAGTGGCTCCCCAGCACACAACTGAGCCTATGGCAGCTGAGTGAGTGAGTGATAGTGTATGGTGAGGCTGCCAAGCAGGAAGATAGAGAGTGCTGTAGTGACAAAGCATGTGGCAGCACTTGGGGCTTTCCAAGAGATAATCTAGCTGTAATGCTCTTGATTTCTAAGGAAGAAATTGCTAGAAACACGATACAGTTTTATCTCAACAAGACTGACTTGGACTAGGCTAGATGTGTTACTGCTCCTGTTGTTACAGGAACAATTTGGTTGCATCTCTTTTTTAAGGTATATATATCATCTTTCTTCAAAAAACCCAAACCTGCCACCAATTTACAAAAGGCACTTCTTTTCTCAGTTTCACTGTGTTCCTTCAGTCAGCTGGTAATGAGGTTACATAAGTTAAACGGGGTCTGTCTCCTCTTGAATGCAGTGATTAGTGCTCTGAGTAAACTAATCCAAACTGTGCACCCAATATGTGCACACAAATGTAGCTGAAGCAAGGTGAGAGCCAAAAGGAGATTATTGAGTAAAAGAATTGTAGTTCAACATGAGTTTCCTTTTTGAGAGGCTCATATGGGGTTCAGAGTGAAGACAGTGGCTTTGAAACTTCTATGTATCAAGTGTCATTTTTAGACATTTTTAGCTCTAATTTCATGAAGACAAATATTCAAAGCTAAATTTAAACAAGGGGCTTTCATATGCCAGTGATGACAAGTACCATTGGTACTTCTGTTGCGGAATATAATTTTTAAAATGTCTTTTTCATTATTAATACACAAGTGGGCTTTTGGCCTCCCCCCCCCATCCATCCATAGTGATTTTATTATCAGTGATTTTGGTCCTGTTCCGTGAACTATACATAATTTAAATACACTTCTGTATTTTGGAAGAAAAACTGTATAAGTGAGGGGTTTTTTTTCTAAGTAAGGACTTGATAGTTTCATCCAAAAGACTACAGTGGGGAAAGGTGAAGTACATTATTTCTGGTTATGTGCTGGGTTATATTTAATCTCTTCTGTTGGTTTTAAAATCTGTTAATAAACTTAGTGTTTTGTTCTGCTATATCTGGGCTCTTTTTTGGTAACAGCCATCAACAGTGAAAATTATAAGGACTTTATGGAGGCTACAAACATTTTTCTTGCAGTAAAAGGCTGAGGGTTTTTTTTTTTAAAGTAAAGGGGCCAACCAGGATGTTAACTGAACAACCAAGGATGTCCTCCACAGATGCTGTGTGAAGTGAAAGGTCATTCGGAGCTGGAGTTTGTATAGCTCAGAGGACAGGAAGAATAAAATATTGAGTGTAATTTAAAACAAGCACCCCTTGCAGCATACCGATTCAAAGGGTACCGTGCAGCAGCCCAGCAGAGCCTCTCCTCCTTGGCTGCTGAGTAATCGCCGGTTATTTTTTTCCGGTCCGATCGCTGGTGAGAACTGGAAGGAGCGCGGGCTGCGGGTTGCGGTGAGTGACAGCACGGTCCCACCTTTCCGGAGCCGGGACCTGCGGGCAGCGGGCTCCCTCTGCAGCTCCGGGAGCAGCTCCGAGCTCTGCTGAACTTCAGGGATGCGCTGCTTCCCTCTGTTTGGAGTGGCATGCTTACATTTTCTCCATGTGTTCAGGGACCCTGCAGCGAAGCATTTCAAACTTCGTGCTCCTTTGTGTTCCAGGCAAAGGTATAGTTCAGCCAGATGTTATTTTGTTGCTAAAAGCACTGCACTTTCAGTTTTGGTACAGTATTTCAGTCCTTAAGGTATTCAGATTTTCAGATTGTTCTGAATGTTTAAATCTCAAAGTGGAGCAACTGAGCAAAAAAAAATAGAAACATTGCAAAGTTTGTATCAGAGAAAGGAATGTGATTACTGTTAGTAGCTAGTTACTGGTTATGGTAATTTTATGAATTCCAAGTATTAAATGGATATGGGTATAGGTTCTTTAAGTATCTTGGGTTTATTACATGAAAGAACATCTCATAGCATTATTGTATGACTGCTGTACTGCAGATGACAAAGGAAAAATTTTAACTTTTTATAGGGCTGTTTTTGAATGCCTCACTTTTTGTTCTTTTTAATGTTTTTTAGCTGTTTGTTACATTGCTAAAGACATGAGCTGTGTCTGCAATGCTTTAGTGCAGCAGCTCTGATCTCTGAGCCTGTGTGTGCTGGTATCACAGTATGTAAACTTAGAAACCTCTTGGACGTCTTTGTAGCCCTCCTGGGGAAGAAGCAGCAAGAAAAAATTCACAATAAAACAGAACCCTGGATCTTGTAAAGGCTTGCAGGAGGAAGGAGAAAACAAGGTACATATATGCTGCAGGAAAAATGGGCTAAAAGTTGCTACAGTTTTGCCATGCAGGTTCTTTCAGCAGAGGGCAGTACCTGCTCTGTGTGCTTTAATGTCCCCAGACTGCACAATCACAAGCAGCAAGATGTGCATGCACCAAGCTGGTCTCAGCCCAGACTTTCAACTGTGTGAGTTTGTAATAGGTGGCTGGAAGGGGACTGTGAATAGATTTTGGAACACCTGTGTAAAGTTACAGTAAATGCAGTATTGCAGGGTAAGTTCTGTTAGCCACTTATCCATTCCTGCTGACAGGGTTGGTGTGTTCTTTGGTTGTCAGCTCCTTAGCCAGGTGAACCTATCTGTGATTCCCTGTTTTCCTACAGGGAAGAGAGTAAGTCCAATGCACAGGAAACAGCAAACAAGGTGATAGCAAGATGTGTTCTGCACTGTTGCTGGTGCTATCAGCTGGTTCAGTGCAGGATGACTATTGGATTGCCACAAAATACAACCAGCTTTTCACAGAATCATTCCAGTTGAAAAGAGTCCAAGATACTGAGTATATCCTTAGACCAAACACCACCAAACCAAATAAACCATAGCACTAAGTGCCATGTCCAGTCTTTTCTTGAACAGCCCTAGGGATGTGGTGATTCCACCACTTCTACCACTTGCCTGGGCAGCCCATTTCAATGCTCAACACCCTTTCAGTGAAGAATTTCTTCCTGATATGCAACCTGAACCTCTTTTGGCACAGCTTGAGGCTGTTTGCACTTGTCCTGTCACTTTTTTCCTGGGAAAAGGGACCAACTCCCCACCTGGTTACAACCTCTGTTCAGGTCCTTGTAGAGAGCAATAAAGTCACCCCTGAGCCTCCTTTTCTGCAGGCTAAACCACCCCAGCTCCCTGCACTGTGCTTCATCAGACTTGTGCTCCATCAGACTTGTGCTCCAGACCTTTCCCCAGCTCTGTTGCCTTCTCTGGATGTGCTCCAGCACCTCAGTGTCTTTCTTGCAGTGAGGGCCCCAGAACTGGACACAGGACTCAAGTTACAGCCATTTATTTTTGTTTTACTGGTGGTCCCCCACTGCTTGTTTTTCTGCTGGTGCAGAACCAATTTAAGAGGTTATCTTACTGTGGGATTGATGAAAAATGCTACTGTCAAGCACATCACATTAATTGTAAGCTTGGTTTGAAGTCCTTTTTTCCCTGAAGCCTACTGGAATATTCTAGGCATCTTCCACAAGGTGGAGCTTTAAGGCTCTGTGGCTGGGAAATTTTCCCTCGTCTAATAAGCAGAATAATGAATGGAGTTTATGAAATCTTACAAAATAGATATAAACCAACTGTTTCAACAGTTTTCACAAAACAGGATTAAGTTTTAGAAAAAGCAACAAACTCAACAGATATTTTGGACTGTAATATGTCTGAGTCACTGGAATTAATGTTGTGAAAGAGAAAAGGAAGGATTGGAAAAAATAGTTCTCATTACTTATTTATTGTTTTGGTATTTCTGTTTCTTTGCTTCCAAACTGACTTGAAAGGTAGGCAGAACTAGATAAAGAAAAGCATTATTAAAATAGTTGCTAATTCTTCATTTGTTAGGAGGAGGGATTTAAAAAATTTTAAACAGTCCTATCCAAAAAGAAGAGGAGGAAACTATAGATAACAGTTATTCTGATAGATTAAAGAAAGGCAGAAAGCCTATTTCTTTCTTTTGTACAGCTGTCTTTTCAAGTGTGAGCTATGTATGCCTGTTCTCTAGAAGAGCACCTTTTTTTGGTTTTCACTCTGCCTGCCAAAGTTGCATCTTGCTGAATTCTGGAAAAGTGCTCCTGGTATTTCAGGCTGTGTTTCAGTAATCAGTTATCTTGGGTTTCCTATGTTTCTCTGAGTATCTGAACTGTGTTTTACTCTATTGCCATCTTGTCGGAAATCCCCTGCTGCTGATTTTGTTGGAATGGAATTCATCATCTGCTCGCTATGCTGCTGCTGGTAAGGCAATTTTGTACATTAACTAGCACAGACATGTGTGGACATGAGCTGGTACTGTGCATACAGAAGCTGGGAAGGACTTCAGCTCAAGAAGGGAAAGGAGGACTGGATGGAGGGGGTAGCAGCAGAGAGGGAAAAAAAATCAAAATCCCAAGTGTCTTTCCTTGTCAGGCTTTTCTACTTCAAGCTAGCCTTTCCTGATGATAACAGATGTTAGTAATCTATTTTTGCCTCATCTCTTTGCATGAAACAAAACTTGAGGATAGGAGAAGTTTACTGAACTCTCATTACAAGTGCTGTTTCCCTCTTACCTTTCTTAGTGAACTCCTATGTTTAGACCAAGAGACTTATCTAGTGCTTTCTGCAGAATCTATCTTGTCTCTTTGTGCTTGAGTTGCCGCTGAAGTTGTGAAACATTTTTTTAAATTTAAATCATGTTGTTTATTTCATGCTTTGCAGGTCGTGTCTGCAAAGAAATTGAGAGAAATTGAGAAAATGAGAAATTTGCTTTGGTTTTTTAATCTGCGTTTCAGGTTAGGAAGTAGGACTGGTAAGAACTTCATACAGAGACAGCATAGCAGGAATCCACTTTCTCTCTCTCTTTAACATTACTACAGCCCCATCTGAGAGGAACTGGAGATGTTCCTCTCCAGTTTTAGGCACAGAAAATAGCATATGGCAAATACACTAAAAGGCAAGTGTGATTTATGCCAAATGAGTTAAGAGCCTCTCTGGACAGACTGAGTGCACCTGATTTCTAGACTTCATGTAGACTTGTGGCAGAGCCAGCCTATAATGCTTCTGCATCTTGCTGGATCTGTGGCAGAGCCAAATTTGTAAGCTTCAGTTTCCCTCAGATGCTATCGCAGTCTTGACATACTGAAAACTGTCTAAAATTTTTCTCTGGGTTCCACTTTTTTTCCCCCCCAGGTATCCTTTTCATTTATTTTATTCAAGTATTGGTTTGACACCTGCTGAGTAGATATAGCTGCTGGTAGGGAAGATGTGGGGGCTGTTTTGGCAGTTTGAAGAGCCCTTCTCTGTAATATAATCTTTTAGGTTAGATTTCTGAGCCACAACCTCAGACATTTGGCTTGCAAAAAAATTAAGTAATATGAGTAGGGTGGTGGAGTGAGCTTGAAATCATGGAGATTTTCCCCCCCAGATGTTACTTGACATGTTGTATGGGCAGGAATTCTTGCTGTTCTCTCCTGCTGTTTCTGCCAGTGTAGTTTGTCTGGTTTCCAAGGATTTTAAGTACTCCACCCATTCTCTTTATCAGCAATAGCAGAAAATATCTTTCTTTTCTGAAAACCATAGCAGTATCAATCCCTTAAAATACTGTAGATGCAAGCTTTTGCATAATCCATAGTTTTCTAAGAAGGAGTGATCCCATAGCAGTCAGTTCTAAATGCCAATGGCTGTCTATGGAGTTGGATAAAGGATTACTCATTTCCTGTTCAAAGAAATGGTGATTTTGACAGGGAGTGCCAGGGCAAATTGAGTTAATAAAGCCAAGGATATTGAGGGTATATTTACTGGGATAAATACTTAATTTTTTTCTATATTACACAGGCCAATGCTCTATTGACAAAAGCACCCCAAGCTGACAGTTCAGAAGCATTCCTGTGTTGGTAACAGGATACAGTTATCTCAGAGCAAAGATTTTCTTAGCACTTATTAGCCAAAAGATCACAGATGCTTTATTTCAAAAAACTTTGGTATGAAGCTATTGAAATAGCAATCTAAGGCAGATAATGCTTGTGGAAAAGGGTCTAAGTGTAGCCTAACCCTTGGAGAATGGCATAGGCAGTTGGTGGCTATTTAGCTGGATTCCCTTCTGGTCCATTTTCAGTGTAAGTCCTATTTTCAATGTAGAATGTGAAAGAAATGCTGTGTAGCCATTTATTTAGCTTATAATCAGTGTGTGAAGTCCCTCTGCAGCTTACAAAGAGAGAAGGGTGATAGTGGAAAATATTACTGGGAAGATAGATGCTATAATAAAAATTGCCTGTGGCTTCAGCATCTCCTTTTTTCAAGTTTACTAGTCCATAGGGTTTGTGTCACATCTTCTGTGTGATGATCTTGCATTATTTTCATGACACAGGTAGATCTAGATGCTCATAAAACTTAGAGATCAGCAATATGAACTTTAGCCTTTTGTTCCTGCTCTTCTTGCAGTCTATTGGAGTTTTTTTCTGCTGAGTTCCATAATGATGAGATGCAAGGAGAATGGTCATTGCAAGTGAAATGCTAGACTGATCTTAACTTGAAAAACAGAATTGAGAACAGGGATGTGGAAGTAATGCTTAACTTCCAAGGCAGCAACTTCTTATTTCCTAATATCTTGCCAAAAATAGTGCAAAAAATTATTTACTTGCCCCTAGGGCTGTTAGCTTAGCTGTAGCTGCTGGACCAGGCATGTGAACTTCTCATCCTACTTTAAAAGCCACAACATGTAGAATTTAACAGCTAAAGCAGTTGTCATCTCCATTAATCACAGTGTGTTCATTTGTATTTGTTCATTTGCTCTGTGGGTGTTCTGGTGGATGTCTGTCTGTCCAGGTGTCCAGGCAGTCACTGGCTTCTCTGCTTTCCGTCAGTCACTTAGCTCCCTTGGCCTTCTCTGGGTATTTAAATTCTGTATGTTTTTTCCTTGGTTTTCTTTAAAGCATTACCAGTCATATAAGTTTTAGAAGGATTTTTTTTTTTCATTCCACACTCTCCTATCAAGTTTTCTAGACACATGCTGGCTAGAGAGTCAACTAGGGAAAGGCTGGTATGAAAGCTCACACCAACAGTGTCACCAGATGACATGGCTTCACATCAGAGGCCAAAAGTGACACTGCACTTGCTGGATTTTGTTCCACTCTGTGAACCACCCTCACAAGTCCAGCTTTCATCCCAGTGTCTGGTTTATGAACTTAAATAAAGGGACTCCATCTTCCCAGTAGCAAGGGGATGGGAGCCACTTGAATGGCTCCATGATCATTGGATCAGGGAGTGGTTTGCTGTGTCCTCTTATGTTCCATTGTCTCTACAGCTGATGGATTCAATTTGCTATGATTTTAGTACCTGATCCATTCCACCTGTGTTTTCTTAAGTAAGGTTTGTGGGTGGTTGGTAACTGATTTCAGTTTTAAATATCATAATTTCTAGGTCAGATTTTAAGTTGATGTAATTAGTTGGTAACCAACCATTGATTGTGGATGTATATATTGAATCAAATAATTCTGATTAACCTGTACCTTTTTTAATCTGTTGAGGAACTTAAGAAGGGAAGAGATAAAACAGAACTTAAAAGAACTGGTTTTAAGAACTTAAAACCAGTTCATCAGCTACACCTATTACACAGTAGATGACTGTAAATCACACAGTGGATATTTCATAACAGCAGATAAATCTCAATGAGACAATCCTAAATGTTTGTGGGAGGAGCTGTGGATATTATCATGCAGTTAGTATATTATCTTTACAAGCAAATAGATCACACCCCTTAGATGAAAGGAGTTATCTGAAAACAATTTGAACTATTTTGCAATTACTTTTAAATTTTTATGCATGTCTCCAAAAAAGATTGTTTTCTAATAACGTACAAATGCTAAGAAGAATAAAAACATAGTATATGTGATAAAAATCTAGCCAGGGTAACTCATACAGCTTATTTATAGGATTTTGTTTTCAAAGTGTCCTATGAAGGAGTGGTAAATTTTCTTCAAGATAGTTTTTATATGGGTTTTTTATTTTCTGGTCAAAATGAGAGTAAAGAAACATCTCATAGGCAGTATTATGACATGCAAATGATGAAAACAGTAGAAGAACATAGTCAACTAGCTTCCACAATCAGTGGTAAAGAACAAGACTTGGACTGAAAAATGCTATTGCCAGTGTGATAGGGGCACTGCGGTGCCTCTAGACTGTGTTCTTTTCCCCCACAAGGAAGATATGTTTTTGTTTTGACCTTCAAAAGACAAATATATGTTTTGCCACCACTTCACTGTTCTGTTCTTTTCCTTTTAGGTGCTGGATTTTTAAGGTCCTGTCTGAAGTGGGGAAATTTTTTGTGCCATGGTGGTTTGTCTGTAACTTCTCCTTTGCTATCCCTGTTGGGTTTTACTAAGTTCTACAATTGGTTCTTTCTCTTGCAGTTCATTTCCTAAAGTAATCTTTCTAGCCAAGAGCTACATTAGAGCCTTTCTGACAGCTCCAGTCTGTAAATGAGGAACTGGCTTTGCTTACTGCATTTGATTTTAGAATAGAGTATGCCTAAATGTATTCTACTATGCAGCATCCAGCTTTATTTCAGATTTAAACCCTCTTGGCTCTTGGAAATAGTGTTTCATTTTATATATATAATAAATCAAGTCATGTCATAGCCTTTGATATGAATAGAGTCAAAGCAATCGTGAATAGATCTTCTAAAAATTATTAAACTGTTGTTCAGTGTAGCTTCAGTTGGAAAGAAAAAAAGAATTAAAATTTTAAAAATTTATTTTGGTATATTTTGAGTTTAAGGGATGTCAGTAATTCTCTGAAGCTTGTACATGAATGTATAATGTTGGTGAGAGAGACACTCTGTTGGTCTTTGTGATTACAGAATAATGTGGTTCTGTTGTCTCAGAGATAAGGACTAGTGATCTGGGAGAGTCAGAGTTTGAAAATAGTTCATTGTAGGGTGATGATCCATAATGAAAGTGAGTAATAAACTTGTGTTTCTGTCACGTTTCAGAAAATCTCCTGCAGATGACAGGGATCAACAGGACTCGGACCTCTCATCTACCTTTTGCTTCTGCATCTGCTTGTCAAAGTAGCATCTGCTTTGTAGTAAAAACTGAGGCTCTGGTTGTCTGTTCAGACCCCTTTCCTTTGCCCTTTTATTGGCTTTCTGCAGCTTTGTAGGGAGTAGATTGTGTAAAGTATGCCCCTGGAAAGCAGAGGCCGTTAAAAGGTTTAAGACAAATTTGTTTGAAGACAAAGAGGGCATTGAGGAAAACTGTGGAGAGGGATTGAAGGGCTTTTGCAGCGCAACAGAGCCTTGTCTGTGCAAGACTCAGCCTGCCTCCGAGTTCCAGCAGGCTGCCGAGGAGCAGGCCAAGAAAAGACTCTCCAAGACCCTGTTCCCTTCATCTGTAGTCTGCCATCTGGACAGAGGATGGCTGGAGGGTTCCTGGAACGTATAGAAAGGAATCTTGAGGGCTGCAAATAAATGCCACTGGAGACAGGAAGTGTCTGAGACTAGGAGGGTTGGAGGAGGGGAGCTGCTCTGGGGTCATGGTGCTGGTAAGGGTGAGGGGCAGATAAGGAGAGCTGCTGTGCTGCATTACAAGGTGCACAGCCTTTCCTTCAAGCCCTGAACATCCCTCCATTTACTGCTTTATATACTTGAGGGCATCTTACTTGTTTGTTGCAGGGGTTCATCTGAGTGATTTGGATCTCTTACCCTTGTACAAAGGGTCACTTCACTTAAATTTGTAGCCCGTGGCATATCAGGAACTCTGAAATCAGACAGGTTTATAGAAAGATAAAGTGGTGCCAGCCCTCTGAAATTTGATCTTGATGTCATGAAGCTCTGTGTTGCTTCAGCATGGTTTTTGGTGGGGTCTGTTGCAGTCACGTTAGATGATGTTATGAGTGAACGATGTTCCCCTGAATTATTTTTCTCATGTAGGAAAGTCAGTGGGCTACAATATTTTATTCCTTTAGTGTGCTTTAATAAGTGTTATAGTACTGGATAATAATGTTACTCCTGAGTTATGAGGGTGGCACAGCCTTTGTATTCTTCTCAAAATGGAAATGTCAGCTAATCATATCACACATCTTTTCTTCATGTAAGAGCTGCTTAAACCTCCAGAGAAACCTTAGAATAAGAATTCTTTGCATCACCTGCTTTGCAGTTTTTAAGGGTAACCAGCCAGGTGACTGAATGTTTTTTGCTTTGTGTGCTGGCCTCTGAGTATTAAGTGGAAATGACGTAAGTTTTCATTTCTCAAGATGTTTCAAAGAATGTGGTCGTGGAAGCAGTTCCTTCCTATTACTGAGCTTTTCAATGCACACAATAAACACCTCTTCATGAGATTTCAGGGCCATTATCCTCTAGAGGATGCTCTTAGAAGGCCCAGGCACTGATGCTAGAGAAAGTTACACTCTGTGCTTAACTGAGCAATTTTCCTTCACGTAATACTTCTGAAAAATGAAGCTGAAAAATGAGCATATGCTCAAATATTTACTGTATGTCCCATGTGAAGCTGGTGGTACGTTTCTTGTTACTGACTTCAGCAGGGGAGTGTGCATCAAGTGTCAGCACTCACTGGCCTGCTAGAGCTGAGCTGTAGCTGAAAGTCTTTTCTGGGTAAGAGAGGAAGTTTCCAGAGCAACTGTTTAATCAGCTACGTGTGCTGGCAGCCTTCTTTGTGAGATCACTGCAGGTAGTTTATGATTTGATTGAAAATTAATGGGGCAATTACAGCATGAGACCTAAGAGTAGAAGATGCAGGTTTGGAATGTGGATCATGTCAATGCAATAACAGTAATTTTCAGGTTCCTCACAATACTTGTTCAGCAAATAAAAACCTGTTAGACAAACCTTATTTTATTCTAGAAATTCTAATTTAAATGTTGATTAATACCTCTGCATTTGAAAACCAGATGAATATTATAAACGTATTGTAATGGAAAAAGTAGATCCTTCCACAGCAATATCTTTACTGCTGGAAGATTTATCCTATATTTGTTTCCCTCTAAATCACTTGATATATCATCCCTTAGAGTGTACCAGTAAGGACTGTAATTATTCCAGAGGCTCCACACACAGGCACCATTGGAATCTGTAATTAGGGGGAGTGCAAGCTTTCTGTGCTTAGGGTTATGTTGTTCTCCAGCTGCAGGATGCATTTCTAACTCCATAGCACAGAGTAGAGCTGCATAATGTTGCAAAGTGAAATACTGATTTATAGGTTTAAATCCATCTTGTTCTTGATTAAAAAAAAAGAATAGTGGATAGCATGATCTCTGTGCCAGCTCATTTTCATATGATTGTTTAGAGGAGGAAAAAAATCCTGAATTCTCTAATGTCTTGGTATTGAATAGGGGTAAACTGGATTCTTTGCTGAGAGCTGTGTGGCATGTTCTTTTCATTTGCAAACTTCTTCCCAAATGTCATTAGCCCTTCCTTAGAGCAGCAGCTTGCCAGAAAAGGGATTTCAGTAGATTGTCCGTGTTTACATGAGTCCTTACTGATTCCTTGCTGAAAGAAAGTGTTTTCTGTTATGAATATCTCATCTTGTTGTAAATCCTGTTATTTTTTAGGTTGCTACTGGACACTTATGCAGCAATTTTAGAAATGTTATAACCCTTCTTGTGTTATGGTATATGTGTAACTGTAGCATAGCACTGTACAACAACCTGGATAGGGCAGGTCTTTCTTTGAGTATGAGGAAACAGCACATGAGTGATTTAGTGTAATTTTGTGTCAGACAAAAAAAAAAAACAAACAAACAAAAAAAAAAAAAACAAAAAAAAAAGCCTGTCTTCCCAAGAAGCTGGTTGAGTTCATGGCAGTCTTTTTAAACCTTTGTTTCACCGGGAAAATATAGAAAAGACCTTTTAAATTGACACTGTCTATAGAGAAGGACAAAACACAGCATAAAGATTGACACATAATTGTTTCTAATATGCTTAGTCAAAACTTACTACAGTCACTTTTCCTCTTCAAGCCCTTGCTGTTCTGCTTTTGTGGGGTTTGTCAAATTTGTCATAGGAGTTTTTGGGTAGCACAATGATGGAATTAAAAAAAATCCTGCAGGTAAAAGGTAGAATTTTATATAAAAATATTCACGCAAGCACACAATCCACATGCTTTCTCTATAGCAAGTTACTACTTTCTGCTTGACCTGTAGTAGGAATTGTCTCTTGTCACAGAGTCTGCAATAGGAGAGTTGCTGGTCCCACAGAAGGCAACTAACTGGGGTTTCTGTGATTGCACCAAAATATGTGAACTGAGAGTGGAAAGGAATGAAAAGATGGCCTTGACAGCAAGCCTGTTTTTAATGTGTGTAAGTGGAAAAACTTTGTAGTATGTGGACTTGAAATTATTTTGGTCAGTAAGTTCATAAAAATGGTGACCTGTGTTAGCAAATAATCAAGTGTTGCAGTGCTGTTTCCTAAGCCAGGTCATGAGTCCAGAATATCAACTGCTCTTTAGGAGATGGGGGAACTAGAAGGGGCAAAAAGAATAAAAGGGTGAGACAAAGATTGTGGATTTAGTGTGTTTTGCAGGTACCTCCATAATAATTGATTGGAAATTTTATCTTCAGAGGTAGAGATAAGACATCTCTCATGATAATCCTAATTATTTGATGTATATATTATTACAGAACTGCAGTGTATGAGGAGAACTAAATTAAAAAAAAAACAAAAAAAGAAATAAAATGCTGACAACCTGCAACAAAACTTTATAAAAACTGTTATGTCTGTTACAGGACCAAAACTGGTAATGCTTCATAAAAAAACGGAAGAGCCTTGGGTTTTTAACCACTTATGAAGAATAAAGCTTTTCTTCACTTCAACTTCAAATGGGTGCATTTTTAAAGGTTAACAGCAGAAGTATTATAATATATCTTTCTAACTTTCCCTGCTCCAAGCTGAGCTTTATCTTATTTTTTATCAATGTAGTGAGGGTTTTTTGTTTCTAAAACAAGCAGATAATCCATTATTGTTCTAGCATGTGCAGAGTCTGGTGATGTATATCAATGGACTATAACTTTTCATTGAATTAGCTGTCAGAAGGAAAAAAATAGGAGTGTTTTTGTGAATTATGATCTATCCCACATTTTTAAACAAGAAAGGGGGGTTGTGTGCAAGTTGACTTGTAATGATGATGTGTGGAGTTAAAGCACAATGGCAATTTTTCTTAATATTTGGAGTATCTGGAGAAAAGAGATGAGGGTTGGAGTGAAAGGCAGGTCAAAGCTGGAGAAGCCATACAACGTTAAGTTTGCTTTGCAGCATTTCTTTATAGGCCCTTTCAATTGTCACCTGGGCACGTGAAAAACTGAAGGATCTTGTGCTGGTGTTTGATGTGAAAGAGACTTTAATATAAAGGTTTAATACAATCATGGAGTGAGTATGGCTGCAAATTATAGGTAAGGAGAAAGCTGGATAGGTAGGGGAAGAAATGCCAGCTCTGCTGGAGGCAGAAAGAATTCCAGTTATTAGAGGTTTCCTTCTCTCCTCACCTGGAGCTGAACCCAGCAGTCTTTGCCTGGCTGCTTGTCTGGGCTAGCAGAGCAAATGCCATTGTGAAGATGCCTGTGTGTCCTGCACTGAAACTGTGCCTGTACAATCTGGGTGTGCAGCAGCCCTGCAACCTTTGACTGCTGGCTTTGGAAACTTGGCTTGGTGGACATTGTATTCCCAAAATAACCTTAATGTATACATCTTTTTGGGTATGCACCGTGCAGTACATATCTAAAAACAAGGGGACCACAAAAATCGTTATTTATTACTCTAGTAATAAAAAGCGTTGCTCTGACCATACTTTCCAAAGTTTTGCTTACTGATCTAGAAGCAAGTTTAGGACAATCTGTAATGTGTCTTTTTGTGGAATTTTTGGTTTTTTTTTTAATTTCATCTTGTTTTTTGTTAGTTTGTTTTGGTTTTGTTTTGTTTTTTGGGGTGTTGTTGGTTTTTTAAATTTTGCTTCTAAAATTATGGTTATAGGTGTTGATTATTCGTTTTTACTTTTCTTAAATTATGTGACTGTGGACATACAGCCAGGTCTTTTTTTTTTTTTTTTTTTTTTGCTAATTGGTCCTTTGTTTTTTTGTTTTGTCAAAGTAAAGAAGCAGATTTACTCAGTGTAAGCGGATGTTAACATTTCCTGGTAGATAAGATTGTTCTGTCTATTTAAGCATCTGACAGAAGATGGTGTCAGCAGGAGGAGGGCATAGTGTGAAAATGGCCCATTATGAGCTACTCAATTTAAACTCTTACTCATCAACTCACTGTACTATTTGACCCTAAGCAATTTAATCCGTTTTTGTCCCATTCCGCTGTCTAAAGCTGGAGAATGCTCCACATTGCAGAGATGTAAATGGCCTGGCTAATGATGTGGTAATTGACCTTTGAAAATTGCATGCTAATTAGCGTAGTGGTTGCTTGTCCTGTTCACAGCACTGCAGGCAAGAGTGCTTTGATTACTGTAGCTTAGTGACTTTAAGCAAAATTAGATGAACTTGCACTTAAAACCTAAGAAAAATAAGGAAGTAAATAGCAGCAACACTTAAGACATTAGATAAATCGTAGGTATCACAGAATAGCATGTAAGGAGAATCACCCTTCTCAATCTGCTGTACAGGCTCCCTTTTGCCCATCTGATGGGAATAAAGATTCAAGTGGGTTTAATGGTGGACATCGACATTAATTGTCCTGGATCGTGAATGCGAACGAACAACTTTGTGATTGTGACCCCAAACAGCAAGCTTTAAACACTCAAGATTTATCTAAAATTCCCAGTACGTAAGTTGAAACTGTGATAAGAATTCTATTTAAGAGTATAGAAGGAATGGCTCAAGCAGGTACCCAACCTCCTCTTGAAAATAAGGTCCCAACCTGTGTCACTGTTGTGTCTGTGTTTCACCTGCTGCAGTTAATGAAGCTGTGTTCCGATGGAAATAGATGGGTAGCTACAACTAGAAATGTTAAAGCAGACGATTCTACTCTAAGAATTCCTTTTAAATCTTGGAAGAAGTAAAAATGGAATCTGTAAAGAAGGGAAGTGTAACGAGTGAAGTCTTAATTAAGATATGTAGGTGGAAGAGATTTTTTTGTGGGGAAATAGTGCGCTATGGGATGTGTATCCTTAGTCATACTTGAAGGGAAAAAAGGAATTTGATCATTATATTTGCATGTGGGCCTAAACTGATGATGGTTAAAATCTTCCAGGAAGCTTTCATATGAAAGAATGATAAAAACTAAAATTATTTCAGGCAACTCTAACCTACCATATGAAGGGTTTTTTACTTCATTAATTTGGCATTTAGTTTTTAAAATATGAACTGAGTCATTCCTTGGTTTTCAGCCAAAACTGGTTCTCATTTAACCTAGGTCTTCAAGATTATTTACTCCCCTTAAGCTGTCCTTCACGTAGGTAAAATGGCACAGTAAAAGGGTGAGAATTCCACTGGCAGCTTAGAAATCCTGCTTTTAATGTTAAATTACTCCATCTCTTGCCAGGAAGAAGATGTTTCATTCCCAAGATAGGACTGTTTGCTTTGTTCTCCCTGCTCATCTGTTGCTACTGAAGAAGTATATTGCCATATCTCTGAAGGCATTGAAGACCAGCTTTCTAGGCTAAATGCTTTTATGATATAACACTGCATACTGGGAAGGGATTCATTATGTAAGTGAGGAGTTTGGGATTGCCTTGCATTGTAGGTTTTCCCATTGCAAACTCAAGGGACTACATGTCACTGGAAGTCTGTAAAAGGAGAAGCATGGCCAGGCAGCAGTTGTGCAGTTTGGATGAAATTTAGTGGTGGGTGTTCAATTTTTGATTGTATTTTTTTAAATTTTATTTTTTAAATTTATTTTATTTTTTTTCCACTTGAGAATGGTAATATATAAAGTAAAAATCTTTGAGGCTTTGTCTACCTTATTGCCTTGAAAGCTGAGTTCTGTGTTCAGGAAAAATGTTTTGAGAAGGTCTGTGTGTGCCCACAGATGAGAGAATGAAGGGCAGTTATTGGGAGTTCAAATGCAGCTTCTCTCATGTAAGAGACATTGAAAGGCAGGAGGCCTAGGCACTGAGGTTTGAATAAAGAGCTGAAGATTTCTGAATTACATTACTCTTTTATTTGATGTTTGGCTTTGCATTAGTCGCTTCATCCCACTAAATCCTAGACTCTGTATTTGACTTCCCAAGTGTTTCCCAAAGTGTTGTTACTGCTGCTTTACACTTTGGGAACAGAGATACCAAAGTGGAAGATGCCAACTGGCAGATGTAGCAAATTTTTCATTCCTGGCCTTAAATTGTTTAAGTATTAGGGAGTATTTTATAGCCAGCAGCTCTCTGATCTTGACAGTCCAGTAGAGTTTTACTTCACATTCACTGCTGTGCCTGAGCAAACACAATGAAAAGGCAGCGTGTGGATGGTGCCCTGTGTTGTCCCATCCTCAGTAATGGGGAGGACAGAAACAGCCCTGACTTTCTGATTCTGTTTCCAAGTAAGTTTCCTTTTATCTGCTTCACTTTGTAGCCATTTCCTCCTGGGTTTTTCCACTGTAATGACTCTAACAATCACTGACACAGGTCGCAGGGATTGAGGGCTTTTTTTCCAGAGTGCTGTTAAAATTTCCAAAAGTGCTATGTAAATGTTAGTTAATGTTCTGATGCTCTCAAATATGAGGTCCAGACTCTGACTGGGGTGAAGTATTGCCTTTCTTTGAAGGATGGATGACTGGGCTTATGCCTGGGATTTGTCTACAAAGACTTTTTGTTGAACATTTCGGATCTAGCACAAATGTGAATAACAGCAGCCAAAGTCAAATTTGGTAAGGGCTTTGTTAGGCTCACCTAAAAAAGCCAGTGTTCAAATGATTTATGTTGCTGCCTTTGACTGACACACAAAGTATTTTTCACTTAGCACTTCAGAGAAGCCGTTTTATTATGTTCATTAATTTGAAGTACAGAATAATCTGCAAAAATAATATTGTATTTATTTCTTTTGAGACAGTCAGTTTGCTTCTCTCTGAAGGTAAAGTATAAAGGACTCTACAAATGCAGGATGATATTTTTTATGATCAGAATTTATTCCTGATATACTCAAGTTTCCACTTTTGTCCTCTTTTCATACCAGTCAGCAACTGATCGATTAGCTTAAAGCTTCTGATTATAGATGGTTTCCTGTAATGTATGTGTTGCTTTTACACTTTCTTGTTGCTAATTGTGTGTGTCCCACCCCCAGTTCCCACACGTAATTCCTTAGGTCAAAGCCAGCCATATTCCATGGGTGCAGAGGTGTTCCTTTGTTGAGATTTGTACTGCATACTGAAGTGCAGAGAGCTCATCAGTGTGTGCCTTACCAAGGAAGCATTTGTGCTTACTTTTGCACAGACCCTTCTGAATTAGGAACTGCAAAAGAACCACTTACTGGCTGCCAGATTTGTCCTCATTGACAGCTGTAAATGTTGAATTCCTTGAATAAATAATTTAATTGATAATACTTGGCAGTAAGCATCTGTATCAGCAGTCTGAATTTGGGATTGAAGTAAATTTCCTTTACTCTCGAGTGAGAGGGGCATTCCAGAGTCCCTTCAGTGTGTCTGTGCAGTAACAAGGGTGGTAATGGAGGAGATAAAAGAATCTCTTAGGGTACTGGGGAGGATGTGCAAGACCAAGCTCATGATGAAGTTTAAAAGGAGATTCAGAGTATGGGCCTGGGACTTTTTATTTGGTTCAAATTTAAAATATTATACTGATTGAGCACATATTGTATATCTGTTGTACTCACCTATATATGGCATGTGATCTATTTTATAAAATTTACACGTGTGTTATCCAGGTGTATTTCCTGATAGCTTTTGTATTTAATGATTTGTTCTGTATTTGACCAAAATTACAGCCTTTTTTTGGTATTTAAAGAATTTTATGTTCTTAAGGGTTCTCTGTAAAAAAAAGTTTTACTTGTTGGGTGTGAAGTTTTTATATTGGAATCTAGATACTGTTTTATTATTAACAAAACCAATCTAGCTTTAAACTTATTTTAGTTGAAATATTGCTTGTAGCTTTTAGCACCTTAGTGTAAGACCACTTGGCTAAATTAAAGAGAGAGAGAAAAAAAGGAAAGGATAAAAGGAAAGAAGCCAGCTGTGCCATAGAAAACTTGACTATTTTTCTTTCTGCTTGTTCTGTAGGCTTCAGGGATTTCTATGTGCCTGATCATGTTTAATTTTAGCTGAAGTCTCTTTCTCAGAAATGTCTCTCCTGTTCTCCCTCTGTGGTACTTCCACACTTCTCCTGGATTGTATCATTAGCTAAATTTTGCAGCAGAGACTTTTATACCGCCTGGGACTGGTTGGGTGGAGCATGTTGGTAACTCATACAGTTCTTTCCTGTTCTTGGGCTGAAGGGGCAGTGCCTGCTCTAAATTACCTGCTCGCTGCTCTTGCCAAGAACATCAATCTTCTCTTACTATTTTTTATGTTACTTTATGAGCCTTCCTTTGAGATGGACAGAGTTTTGGGGACTGATCTGAATGGGGGTCTTCATGCTCTACAGCCCTTTGCCAGGGCTCTATAAATACCTGTTGTCCCCGTGCCCATCTGCATGAATCAGGGCAGCCTTCACCTCCCGCTAAAGCATTTCTTTTGCCACAGCAGTTTTGTTAACCCTGTGTAAGGACCTCTCTCTAACACCAAAACTAATTACTGAATTCTGCCCAGCTGGATCTGTTTTTAAAACCTAAAAATCATTTAAAGTAAATTGAGGAGAATGCACTCGAGTACCGTGAAGTCCAGTAGCAAACTTCACATTACATTAGTTCTTTTGGCTGGCCCTTCCAAAGAGCAATGTCTGTGTTCATTTGCTCCAAGCCCATCTCCCAGAAACTGCCCCAAGTGGGGAATCAAAGCAGGCAGTGTGCCAGAGGTTTGTGTTTCAGACAGTTTGGCACACACTGAAAGCTTGGTCTTTCCTGTATTAAGCCATGGGCAGATGTCCACTAAGAATGATTAGGCAAAATTTATATAAAGGCCTTGTAAAATGGTGTGTGTGTGTTTTCCTTTCTTTTTTTCCCCTCGTCCCCTATCCTCTTACTTGAGACATTTTGTGTGGGTGTGTATTTTTTTCTAAATTTATAAGCCCTGGCTTTTGCCCTGGTCCGGTAGAAACCACTCACCCACCCTTTTCCGTTTCCAGGCGGATTGCTGTTCTGTTATTACAGCTCTGTAACTTTCTCCAGCACTGTCCTCCTTCGCTTATTATAAACAGCTTGCAATAACCCTTTCAGTGCTGCTGTCATTTTTGCTTTAAATCAGGACTATCTATTGTATTCATTAAAAAAGGCAAACTAAAACATAAATGTTGTCCTAAAAAGCAGATTAAAGATTTCTCCCCTGTTATGGCTTTCTCTTTGGTTATAGGAAATTTATTACAGCCTTGATTTGTATATTGACCATTGTAGTGTCCTCACACAGGGCTTTTTTCCTTCTTTTCAATACTAAGCCAAAATCTCCAGTATAATGGGATTTCTTTACAAGTTTGGCAAAGAAATCTCTTCAGCTCTGAAGCTGAGGCAGCACTATCTTCACATGCCAAATGAATCAGAATAATTTGGGGATACCGTTTACATCTAGTTATGTCTTAGAGTCAGATTTCCTGTTCTCCTTCTACTCTTTTACTTTTTCATTCCCTATCAAGCAACAATTGATAGTGATATGTAAGATCTCTGTTCTCTAATATCAGTGTAAATTAAGTCTGAATTATATAAGTATTTTGGTAGAAGTAAAGTGAATCTGGCTGACCCACTGTTTGGTGTAGTGCTGGAAGTGTATAATCAGCCCAGAAAAGCAGCCTTAAGTTTGTTCCTTGTAACAGTTCAGTACTTCATTGATTATCTTGGGAATTAACTTGGACATAGACAGTCCTTAAATACAAATTATGATGCAAGACAGTAGAAAACAAGGTTAAGCAGTAAGTTAGTGGGTATTTTCCAGGAGAAGGAGAGTAAATTGTTTATTCAGTAGTCAAATAGACGAATTCAAATAGATTTTTCAAAGGAGGACAAACAATACACCTATAAAGTAATAATAAATATACTGTCGAAGTAACTTTTTAACACTTGTGCAAATCTTGGCTCTGGCAAATAGGATACATATGGGCACGCTGTCTCCTTTCTTTCCTGACCAGATGCAGAGAATTGAGGTTGCTAGTGAATATTTCTTTTTAAATGTAGAAAGATGTTTCATTCATATGCAAAGCTCCCCCTGGATGAATAATTAAGCTCTGAGTGTACTGTAAGTCTGTCCAAGTAGTGGAGGACTGGCTTTTCTCTTCTGTACTCAGCCTTTTACTTAACATGTACATTTCCTTATTAAATAGGAATTTATTTAATAGGAATTGAAATAGATCTTTTAATGATGTTTTCAAAGCTCAAAGTAGCTGGGACATGGTTGAAAATGGTAAATCATCCATGCTAATTTATGTTATCTAAGGAGCTGCTCTTTGAGCTAATGTCCAGAATAACTAGGCCAAATGGTGCTGTTGAAATTCCCCTTGGAAGCAGAGCAGTAATTGGATGAATGTTTAGCCTGTGAACAAAAAAATCCATGCTAAAGTTTATAGATTCTGCTTGGGAAAGGGAATGAAGGAGAAGTGGGCTGTACAAACACTTTATTTGTCAGAAGGGATCTTAAGGAGACATAAAGATGTTTTCCCTTCTCCCATGTGCCTTCACCACAGTGAGGATGATTCAGCTTGTGTATGGTCTCTGGAATGCCTACGTGTAGGGAGGGAGGAGAGGATTTCTTTAGGTGCAGCTAATTGAAAATACTGTAGGAGATAATGTCTATAGCATATTGCCTCACCATGGAGTTGCCTATTCAGCGAGTTTATCATCTTTATGTTGACTGAAAATAAAGGGTTTTTAAATCTCTGTGAACAAAACACATTTCTCCAGAAGACCTCTCTGAAGCAGGAATTCATTGTTTCTGAAGTGGTTGTGTTGGCAAGTAGGCTTAGCTGTGTTCCTGTGGTAAGTTCTTTTGTCCATGATAGCATTTTGGGATCCCAGCATCGATGTGGCCGACTCTGGCACTGATTAGACAGTTTATATTTAGTTGCTGGTTTCCTATAATAGTTTTCAGATGGAGATGTTAAAGAACAAATACCCTTGTGCTGCTGTAATCCTGAAAGAGCATGGGGGAGTGAAAAAGAAAAAAAGGAATTGATGTCCTTCTGCAGAAGTAGAGTTACGAAAAAACCAGCATCTGCTTTCAGCAGCAAAATTCTGAAATTAATTAAAAAAAAAAATAGGTAGCCAGTGAAAGCAAAATGCTCAGAAAATTCATGGATAAATCACTTAATTTTTTTCTACAGAAAGGCACTTAAAAAAACTGTGGAATGGTCAGTTTATTATTATTATTATTACAAAAAATTCTCCAGTTTAGAATAGTCAATTGCTGTTAAGTAATAGTTATCAGACACTACTTCATGACAGCTCCCATGTTCCATATTGATGGTGAACCTGCAATGCAAATCCAGATACCCAAAGAAAGCCCAGTGTCATATATGATTCAATTGCACTGTCAGATGTATCTTTTATTTCCAGTAAAGCTGCAAACATACCAGAGCCTGGATTTTACTCTGAGCCTGGATTTAAGGTGACCTCTCCAAAATCTCATATTCCAAGAAGAAAATTGAGTACAAGTTTTCATCTGAGATGGGTTTGCAGAGCATTTAGAAATTATCTTTATGTAGCATTTTTGATTTATTAACTTTACCTTTATTTTTTTATTTTCTAAATTATTAGCAAAATAAATCATCCTAGTTTACTTTGATAAGCTTCCAAGAATGTGTCTGTGCTTTACTCAGCACTAGTGGGTAGGTAACTGCCTGCAGGGACCTGACTTTGAGCTGTTCTGTGGTGATAGGAAAATCTTGAGGGACAGTGGGGCCTGACCATAGCAATGGGAATAATTATCCCCTGGTGCCAGCCAGTACAGAGGTAGGATCTTTGTAAAGCTGAGAAGAACATGAAGTATCATTCTCTCCCAGAATGTAGATGATAAAAACAGAGTGCTGCCACCACTGTGCTTGTAATGTGTCGGACTTGTTTGGAGTGCTGGCCACTCTGTCTTATTTTGAGGAGGAAATTCTAAAGCACGCTCTAGTCTGGTTTGACTTGAGCTAGTCTGTGTCATGGTTACACAGCACAACTTTCATTTTTTTCTACCAGTTATAACTGGGAGCAAATCACAGAAAGGTAGGGATGAGAATCACCTGTAGAAGTCACCTAGTCAGTCCCCAGCTCTGGAGCAAAATCATCTCAAAGGCCTGCAATAATGCAGACTCTGTAATCTATTTCTGTACTTAAAACCCAAATACACATACCAAGCAAAATAATCCTAACCTGCTCTGTTTCTTGCTTAATTCAAATGCCTTTGTGATGGACAGAGCAGGAAGAACATTTTGTTTTCTTTCTCTTTACATTCTTGGAAGGTGTTGTCTTGTTTTTCTCCCTCATTTTTTGCATCTGTAAGACAGATAATTTTCTTGATGCTCTCTGGACTCCAGCTAATTCTACATCTGCCTTCAACTAGGGTGCCATGGGTTGAGCACAATGCTCCAGATTAGGCCAGATGCTGAGAATTTCTGTCCTGTGGATGCAGTATGTTTGTACAGCTCAGTCTCATTGCCTTTTATCAGCAGGACCACATTCATTTCTTCAGCCTATAGTTCAGTGTAACTCTTTCCCTCAACATTTGTGATCTATGTATCCCTTTATAGGTATTCTTGATTACACCTAACTGAATAATCAAAAGCACCTATAAAGAATTAAAATAATTCTCCTTTTTTTTAGGCTGGTTTTCTATAACTATTAAACTACTTCAAATAAAAATGCAGCTTGACAAGCATACTGTCTTTAGACATTTGAGCCATTCAAATGGCTCAAGAATAAGAATAACATTTTACTTGGGCCAGAGTTCTATGGGATTGATTGCTTCTGCTTTTTAGGTAGTGAATATTTAATCTTTATATTTGTCTAGTGTGCAGTTTTCCCATATCCTAAAGCAGTTTCACCTGGGCCACAAGTGATGGTCATTTCAACATCCATTGATAAAGGTATTTCTTGTGTGATTTATTAAGTCGCCGTTGATCCGCTCACAGGCAGTAAATGATCAACAGCTACCTGGAGTGATTTTTGCATTGCGTGTAGACTCGGCAGACAGTGAGCTGTGCAGCTGCTTGGTTCACAGCTATCAGCGTGAGCAGAAAGGGGAGGCAAACAGCCTCATCAGAGACACTGCAGTGCTGTGATTTGTGCAGGGCAGCTTGCCCCGCACTGGACTGCTAGAGGATATTTTTCCCTGCAGCATTCGAGAGTGACTTTAGATCTGCCTGTTTTTAACCTGCTACAAGGAAAATAACCCTTTTAACCACTAATCATATGTCCCTTTGCGCCGGTGTAATTTCTAGCTTGATACTGGGAGGAGGAAAAAAAACCCCAAAACAAAAATGCTGAGTATTTGTTATCTAGGGCTTCTTGTTTAGTTGCCCTGTGCTCTGAGGGTAGTGCTTGAGTAATAGTTGCAGCAGGGCTGGTGAGCAGGAGGGAACAGATCTGAAGCTGCTTTCAGGCTATTCAGAGGAAGAACAGCTCACTGATAAACTACAGCTTTCTACAAGATTTATTCACTGATAAACTACAGCTTTCTACAAAATTTATTCTTGCTTTAGGTACTTTATAAAAAACTCCTCTGAGTTTTTGCCGCTTTTCCTTAGCGGGCTCCAAGGTTTTGTGAGAGGTGTGCTGGGGAGATTTTACACCTCCAGACTCCTGTTTGGCTGCAGGCAGTTTCCTCTGGGCTTCCTGCTCAGTGGCTCTGGTGGTGGTTTCGAATTGTTCCCCACTGATGACTCAGGGAAACAGGAAAGAGATCCCCTGGTGAACAAAAAGCACAACCACCAAACAGGTGCCTGTATTCTGGTGTTGCAGAGGACAAACCACCTCATTCTGGACTTTTTCCTAAGATTCTTATCTGCAAGTATGAGACTCAGGAGGAATGGGTCATACACGCTGAACGGGTAAGAAACAGCCTGCATCCTCTTTTGAAACTTCATCATTAAACCACGTGAAAACAGAAGCCTTTATTTTCATCTCTAGTGATGGGGTACATGAAATAATGGCCATGTCTTTTGTCTCAAAAAGAACAGAGGATCACAGAGTAGGAAATGTGCAGCTTATTTAGCTTTTTCTTCTGCATTTTGTTAGGTTTGCTTTTACAGTGCGTGCATTTGGTGGGGGCAGGTTGGAGTTGTCCATATGTTAAAATGAGGTGGATCTGCTCAGTACAGCCATAAAACATTATGAACTCTGTGATTCCCGAAGAAGTGCCTGTGGTAATTATTCTAAGTATTTTCCAGCTTTTGGTACAAAAAAGCGCTAAACTCATTAAATGTGATGCTCCCTGACATGGAATACAAATGACTTTAAATTTCACCAGTCTGAAAAATTAGTTAAGTTTTTGCTACTTGAAACTACTGCTCTGAGTTACTTTACTAGCTTTGTGGTTTTAAAAATACTGATTTTATTTCTCTCTGATTGCTGCTACATCTTCTGAGTAACAGAGAATATACCATAACTGCAAAGATGATAATAAACTAAATATTCCTTGTTCAAGGAATTTTATAAAAATTGAAAGGAGAGAATTTTCAGGTGATTGGGTTTTTTTAAAGAATTGTTTGATTTTTACTAAAGCAGATTCTTGTGTGTCTTCATAGGATGTAAGTTTTATTTCTGAGCACAGCTTAGCTGGTCTGAAGAGGACTTGTACTCCACTGTGCAGCGGTGACTGCTTGCAGCTGGCAGGTGACTTGACAAAGGAAGAAAGCTGTTAATCGTGGAGTGTCACTTTACTTAGCTGCCTTTAGCCCTCTGTAATGAGTAAGTGCTGCATGGTGCAGCTTCTGAAAAGCCCAGATGTGCTTTGGATGTGCCTCAGAGTACAGGTGTGCAGACTAACCCCACAGTGCCTTAGACTCACTGTCCATGCTGCAGCCCAGTGGCAATCTCTGTACAGGAAGGGCAGAGATCCCAGCCCAGATGGATTTGGAATACTTTAGCCATGTTGTTCAGCTGGACAGCACTGGTTTTTGCCTGCACTGATTTACCCAATGCAGCTTAGAAGGATCTTTTGGTTTGCCAAAATATGTTTACATTTGATTTTTAAAAAATCCTAAATTTGATTTGGATTAGATTTTCTTAATGTCAGAGTAGATGGGTGTTAACATCTTTGTGACACATCCTTAACATTTTTTATGACTGTAATAAAAATGCCATTATCCAACTACATACAAGATCAAACATAATTGAAAGTTACTATCTTACAGTGTTTGGTTTTAAGTTGATGAATTTGTCCCTCGGTGGGATTGGGTTTGTAGTAGAGAGAGACTATGAATATATTCTAATTAACTTGGCTTTTTTGCAGAGATTTGTGACCTTTGAGAGATTATCTTAGAGAGACAATTAAGAAATGATGCTGAAAAGCAAATGGTAATGGACATTATTTATGTTAAAGGATTTTTTTTAGACTTTAGTTACAAGAAGTACAATCTTTCATTGATTTGAGTTTTATTAAAAATGAATGCATGATATAGAACTTCAGGGAAATGTATTGTGCAAGATCACTCTGTGCATCTGTTCTGCCTTGTTGTAACTTGCAAGATGATGCATAATCTTTTTAAGGAATTTCACTTGTTGTGGCCCAGTGTGTACCTGGCATTACATTTTACAGTGAGCCTTTAACTGGAAGTGTTGTATTACAGTGAGTAAAACCAGAGGCACCCAAATGCTTGCATGAAGAAGAAGCTTCAGCTGTGAGTTTGTGGGAGACTTCAATATTATCTGATTCTAACATGCTGATCTGCTTTACTTTATTAAACAACAGATGCTGAGGAGTTGATTTATCTAATTAAATAAATTCCTTTTATGTTTATCTCTTGCCTAGATGGTTTAATAATGCAAGGTAATGGAAAAAGAGCTTCAAGTATGTTTTCCTGTTTAGCCTAAACTTTTGCCATGTCAGCAGAAAAGCTTGTTTTGATCTTGAAGGGTTTTTGTTTGGGACAGCATGTTCCACTTGTCAGGTAGAGAGGCACCCTGTTGTGCAGGTCACTTGAGGAGAGGGGGAGCTCATTGGGGTGGAGTGTTGGAGGGCAGATAGTTACTGTGGGAGTGCTTTTTTACAGTGCTGTGCATGAAAACTTTTTTATAAAACAAACAAACAAAAAATAATTTAAAAAGCACACAAAAAAAACCCACCCCAAAACAACAACAACAACAAAATGAACAAAAAAAAACCCCAAAATGTCCCAAAACTAAACAAGAAAAAGAACTAGTAAACAAGGACATTGTAGCAAAAGTCATCATGATAATAAGTTCTTTTCCATTGGATATGATTTGCTCAGGCTCTGATTGCAGTTGTAAACTCATAAAGGGGGAGAGACTCATTGCAAGGGGAGCTAAGATACTTGAGGATATTTCCAACCTAATACAGCAAAAAGCCTTCCCTGCCTCGCTTTACTGCTGTTCCATCGCACCTCATTTGACACTGTACAAACATAAACAGGAAACACAACTAAAATCCAGAGTTTCACTTAGAAGCAGTGATTTATATGTATTCTTTGAGCAGGTCTCACTGGACATGGGCTTGTTTGCTCTTGCTTGTTGAAGTGGGTAATTGTTAGGCTTGTGGAAACAGAGGGATCTGGTGCTGAGATTCATCAGAGGACACTGAGTTAGAAGACCCACTTAATCTTGCTGAGACTGAGGTAGAAATCTTACCTGCCAGCATCTCTTTGACCATGTTGTTAAGTCAGCTTTGCTGTTGTGTGCTATCCTGCCCTGTGCTGATTGTATTTCTTTGCATTGCAAAGTTTCTTTGTATAAGCGATCTCTTTTGAAGGTCATCTTTGCTTGGGAGATATTCATTTATTTGCTTGGTGCTGTGTTGTGACACAGTGACACTGAAAAATGCACTGGCACTGTAATCATTGCAGCATCAATTTTTTTTCTCTTTGCAATTGCTATTTCTTCTTTTGTCTTCTCTTGACCCTTTATCATTTGGAATTAGTGATACTCTGTATAAGTCTTTGCAGGCTCTTAGGGTGTCAAATAACAAATATTGTTTACTATACATTTATTTCCCCCCTTTTCTCCTAATGACTTGAGTTTAAAGAAGGATATAAATCCATGCATGCATTTCACAAGATATGACCTCAACATAGCTTGAACTTTGGTCACAAGTCAAACTTCCTGTGTCTTTTAGATCATAATGTACAGGCCTGTGCATTCCTATAACGTTCACAGTGGTGCAGACAGAGCTGTGTCCTCCTGGTGTCCCTGCACAAAGGCCATGCCCTCTGCAGGAAGGCTTTGCTGCAGTGCTCAGTCAACTGTCCAGCTGTACAAGTGAACACCTCTGTTGGGCAGCTGGCAGCTTGCTGACTTCCCTTCCAATAGCATAGGGATTACTGACCTACAGCCTACAAGGTGAAAATTGCACCCACACTGGGCTTTCTGATGACCCTGGCCAGAGAGCCACGTGATGATTCTCTTCTTCTTGTCATGGTAATTTTGACAAGGCTAAGTGAACCACATTTGGTCTGATAGTTCAGGTTCAGAAGCTTTCAACTGATGGCTGTTAAATCTGAGCAATAATCTCTGCAGCTCCTGCACAGTGGCCACCCCAAACCTATGGTGATGGAACTGAACTGCATGTGCAAGAGATTATTTGCTGAAACAAATGTGTAGCACAATTTAAAACGTTTAGATGTTAATTAAATAATTTTTATCTCCTCATCATTGCCCTACCTGACTGTCCACTGCTGAATAACTGCTGTGTGGCATGTTTTCCTGGGATATTAAGTGCCAAAAGAACATAGCTAGATCATGCATTCAGAGATCTGGTGGAGGTGAAAGCATTGAAAATGCAGTATTTGCAGTTTCAATGTACAGCTGAGGAGCACTTGTTCGATTTTCTCAAAAAATTTGTGTTTACCTTGTGACATTGTTGCACCACTGTTTCACCTCAGAGTTCAAATAGTTGGGCACCTCCCTTCTGCTCAGGACAGCCCTGGGCCCTTGTGAAAAATGTTCTTTGAGTTCCACTCTGCACGGAAGGGATTTTTTTTTTTTTTTCTGCATTCATCTCAGGTCTGTGTGTACATGAAGGTGATTATATATTATCACAGTCAGAACTAACCATTGCTTTGAAACAAATTCAAGCTGGATGGGGACAAAATACTTTGGAATATCTTAATGATTAATGGATGCTCACTGACTGATAAAAATATTGTTGGCCCCAAGATGTTTCCTCTTTTCCAAGCCACTGCTTTAAACTAATGACTTTTGATTTTGAGCCAAGTACTGAAATTGAAAAAGAATTTGTTTTTCTTGTGTGCTTCTCTCTTGTACTGACGTAAAGCGAGCCAAGGAGAGAAAGTAGTATCTTATGTTTGTTTTGCCCAAAAAAGTAGAAATGGGAAAGAACATAGTAAGTCTGCTTCAGAAGGCCTTTTTATTAAGCCTCATTGCAACTGCAGGAAAAATATCTTTGAAGGATGTGACAAACAGCTCATGAAAGCTTATTGAAATAGCTTGTCTGGCAGACTGAGGTAGTATGAACACCCAAATATCTTATCTGAGGAGAAGCAGCTGTTTGAACTTCTTTACAGTCCTCCCAAATTACCACATTTTCTGTCATGAAAAAAGAGGAAATCTACGGGTAGCAGTACAGACTGTTATCCTTGGAAAGCACAGCACAAATGTATCAGATTAGGGCCAAAAACATAGATTATCCACTCCAGGGTTTGTTTTTGGTTTGGTTGGGTGGTTTTATATTTTTTTTAATTTTTTTTTATTTTTTTAATTTTTTTTTTTTTTTTTTGATGGGGAATCCATTTTTGGAGAGTAGTCTTTAGAATGCTTTATGGTGTCAGAAAATGCAAGCCAAGGTACAAAATGCCAGCCCTCCTGGCTGAGCTCTGCCTGCTATCTTAGTACTTTCTTGGTCAGCTGTAGCCCTCTCTTCATTTGTAACTTAGTTACAGCTTTACTCCTACACTTTCTGAAGCTGACAGCGATCTTCATTCATGTGCCTCAGTTACAAAGTGAGATGGCTTCTTACATGTCACAGAATGCCCTTATTTTGCTGCTTTTTGGAGCAGGAGGGTTGCTGCACTGTGTGCAAGGATGGTGTTTGGATGTAGACATCTAAGGCAGCTCTGACTGCTGGGTGTGTACAGAGGGAGAACAGCCCCTGAGGACAAGCAAAATGTGGCAAATACTCTCATGCTATAAACAGCAGAAATTTCCTTTATAGAACACTTTGCTCAAGTCTCCCACTCACTCCCCTGCATCCCATGTCTGCCATTCCATAACTGCACAGTGACACAGCCAAAGGATGGGCACAGGATTCCAGCCTCACACCATGTCCCACACACAGGAAGGGTTTCTGGCTGCTCCTGACCGCTGCTGCCCTGCTGTGCTGGGAATGTTCATTCCTGCAGGTCCTGGCTCCTGTGCTCCTCCCTGTGCTCTGCCCGTTTGTATTTCCTGTTGGCTCTACTGCAGGAACAGTATGGAGAAGTTATGGAGCCATCAAAAGCTGGAGAAAGAGGGTGATGGTGAATGCAAGGGCCTTGAAAGCAAACAGCAGGATTGACAGTAGTCTTCTCCCTGTCAGCCTGTGGTGACTATAGCTTGCCACTTGCAGCAATTCCATGACATTTTGGCATTATTTATGCATCCTGGGCACTCCTGCTACTGTCCACCTTACTCTGTGTTTGCTAAGTTTGAAATACAATGCAAAATACCCAACCATTTTTAGAATTGTAATCCTAGATCTTTGAGTAAGTCTTCACCTTCAGGAATGGTGTTGGTTTTATAGAGGATTGGGAGGTTTTTGGTGGTTTTTTTTCCCCCCTTTATTTAAACTATTAAGGTTGAGAAAATTGTAGAAAGTAGTTTGTAGAAAGCTGGGGGTTGTTCAGCCTGGAGAAGAGAAGGTTGTGTGGAGAACTCACGGCAGCTTTCTGGTATGTGAAGGGAGCCTACAGAGAAGCAGGAGAGAGATGCTGCTTTATCAGGAGCTGTAGTGACAGAACAAGGAGTAAGGGTTCAAACTGAAAGAGGGGTAATTCTCTACTGTGAGGGGGTGGTGAGGCACTGCAACAGATTATGGGGAGGTTGTGGATGTCCCATCCCTGGCAGTGTTCAAGGCCAGACTGGATGGGGCTCTCAGGAACCTTGCCTAGTGGGAAGTTCCCTGCCCATTGCAGTGGGGCTGGAACTGGATGACCTTTAAGGTCCCTTCCAACCCAAACCATTCTGTGATTCCATTGCCCTTTATATTCAGCCTAGCTGTGCACGTAGGATTTCTCCTACAACACAAGATTTATGATCTCACATGTGTTTTCTTTGGAATTTTTTTTGCATGCGTGAGCATTCAAAAGTAGTTTAAGCATTTTTATATTTGCTAACAATGTATGTGTAAAGGCTTAAACTGCAAGCCTTATATGGGGAAAGTATTATAAATGTAATGCTTCTAAATAAAAGATTTCATTAGAACTTGCACTGTGAGTCATTGGTGTTATATTAATAGTGTTATTCCCAAATATGGATTTGGAACTGGGCCTTCTTCATGGTGAATGCTGCTGATGACTTACAGAAAATAAGTATTTACATTAAATATCAAATTTTTTGGGGGGAGTAGCCTCTTTGTCGGTCATTTATATAGATCACAGGGGCATATAGTGTAAAATAATTTTATAATGTAGTTCTGAGACTGCAGTACTCTCTGCCAGTTGATACTTTAGTATCATGTTAGAAAAGTTTTTGTTTTGTTTTTTTAATATGAAAAAGTGATTAAGACTCAGGCACAGAAGTATGCACATTTTGATACATATTCTTAAAACTAGCCTGATCAGTTTGTCTCCCACCTTTTGGAAATATTCAAGTCAAAGAACAACCTATAGGAATATATGTTCATTCTCACAGCTTATCTACATGCAGCAAACAGCAACTTAATGGATATTTTATTACTCTTTACCAGAAGCAAAGATTTAATTCAGTACTCCAGAATGTGCTGTTGCAGGCCTTGTGTGTGTGTATACTTCCCTCCCTCTAGTTTTTCTTTCTTTTTTTTTTAATCCCCCCATAGTGTATGTATTTACTTAATGGGAATGTCTCACCTCTTGATATAAAACAGTGTTGTCATACAAATTCAAGAGAACTGTCATCCTTGCTCTTATACAGAATCTCAGGTGGTAGGAAGTGCTCATCTTAGGATTTGAGTATTACAAAGATGTTCCATTAACAGTCTGGGGCCAGAACAGGGAACAACTAAACACTTCAGATGCCTAATTTAAAAAAAAAAAATGGCATCTTCTCTGCCACATCCCTCTTTCCCTACAAGTAAACTGCTTTCTGGAGTACATACTGTGGTTAGGGCTTGTAATGAAAGTTGTATGTTTGCAGGGTAAGAAGTGCCCACTAAAACTGGCCATATAATCTATCTGTTTTACACCAGAGCTATTAACAGCCAAATTTATAGCTCATTAATAATAACTAGGGACAATAAATTAACTGTCAGCTTTTATACCAGTTACTGTGAATTGCAGATACAGAAGCTTGATATGCACTGGACAGTTTATTTCTGCTCCTTCTCCCTAAGATGCTCTGAGGACTAGAGGTTTTTAATGGGTTGTTGCTGTGAAAGGATACTGAATAACTGTATTAAATGTAGCTATTGAAAAAGCATTTTTCAGTGAATTCAGACTTTCCATTAAAAGAGAATGGGAGCATGCTTTCTTCCCATGCCCACTGTCAAACCACACCTCAATAATGATGATGTAAATTGAAGTTTCTTTCCTTGCAGCTGTCTTGAGGGGACTCTTGAATATGGCCCCCTTTTAAACTAAGGAAGAAAAAGCTAAACCAAAACCTGGTAATGATTTTTTTAAAGTCTCCAATTCCCAGGGCTGTGTCCTGCCAGCAATGCAGCATACACCATGACAGTGCTTAGTGCTGCCAGCTTAGCTAAAAGAAAATGGGAGTTCTTTCACTTCATCTGTGTGGGAGAGAACAACAGTGATGCCATGGGGTGCTACGGATTAGGAACCTCAAGCATTGGCAAGAGGCTCCTGCTGAATGGAGGGAGCTGCAGCACCAGTGCTGCTGCCTCTGTGCCTCTTGGGTTTATTGGTTTGGGTGCTTTATTTCACAGCTGTCATGCAGCTACATTACTCAAAGGTGTTGAACACATTATTTTTCAAGACAAGTGTTTGCCTTCCCAGTCAGTTTTAATTATGGATGTATTCAAGATACAGTAACAAGGCATTTTCTCTGGGGCATTTAATCATTTTTTCATTATAATTTGATTTCATGGAGCTTGTGAGAGGATTTTTGTAATGAGTGATGGCTCACAGAACACTGAAGAGGTATTACTGACTATATATTTAAATAATTTTATGGGGTTAAGTGCTGTGTTTTGTAATATGCTCAAGACACCACACTTAGGGTTACTAAAAAAAACCCCTTTTTTTTTGTAAGCTCTAAAAGGCTGTTGAGTCTGACCTTGACAAGCACAAGTTTAGGTATGTGTGTAGGAACTGAACAAAATCAGATTTTTTTGCAGGTTCATTTAATGTTTTCACTTAAAAATATTAATTTCTCAATGGCTGGAATATAACTTTTGAAAAAAGAGAGGTGGATTCCCATCCAGATTAGCACTGTAATACTCAACAGTCTGGATGTTAGGTGCTTCCTGCAAAGGTGAGTAACATCTCAAACTTAGTATGTGATGCAATCAAGCTATTTTAGGCCTTTTTTTTGGGTAGCTCATAACAAATAGTGTCAAACCAACATCTTGGTGTTTTTTTCCAGTGGAGAACTTTCTTTTCTGTTCATAATAATTCTTTTTCTGTTACTTATTTTTAATGTGTTCCTGATGCACATTTAATCAACAAGATCTGCCCTTTCATACACACAGATTTATTAACAAGTGAGTGACCTTCCTAAAAAACCCACACATATTTCTGTCCTAATGATTTTTTTTCCCCTGAGCTAAAGACAATATTACTACTGATTTATGGTTTCTGAAGTGGAGGTGTAGAACTTTCCTGTCTCTGGAGAGCTGTATTCTCCACTTGAAACAGCATACTTTGTAAAACAAGGATAAAAATGTCTAGCCACTTTATAAGGCTCATAAGAATGAATTAACTTGTACAGTCATTGAAAAAGACATTTATTTACATTTGTCACATTTATGTAAAGGTAAATAAAGTCTGTGCAAGGGTCTCAGCACCTGAAAAGTCAGGTAAAAATAACTGATTTTTACATTTATATGTAAGTCTGCATGAAATATAAATACATTTGAAAACAGCAGCACCAGGGTGAGTAAACATTAGTAAGCCCAGCCATCCTGTCGCTTACCTTACAATAATTACTGGTCTGCATTTGAAGAACAAATCTTAATGTTGCCAAACTCCACCTTTTTCCTGCTCAGTCTGTATGTGGGAGAGTCTTTATAAGAATGTGTTTCCTGTTTCCCAGACAAGGGAGGAGAAAAATTGTTTTCCCCCTGTTCTGAAACACAAAAGCCAGCAGGCAGTGACTGGGTGCCCACGGCAGCTGCAGCCTCCCCAGAGCCCCTGGGCTGGGCCCTGGAGAAGCAGCCCCTTCTTCCACTGCCCAACCATCAGCATCTGCTTGCACAGTTGTATCAGACAGAAACCAGCCAAGAGGTGACAGAAAGAGCTGGATGTGTGGTTTTTATTAGGCCACTTTGACCCAGGCTTTGAAACATAGAAAGATTGTGTCATTATTTTCCTCCTTTTTTTCCAGGCTCTTGTCCCAAATCCCTTGTTTTCAGTTTTATTGGTTGGGTTTTGTCACAGGCTATTAAGCTTGAGAGTAAGTTTTACAAGGAACAGTGGCAGAGCAGGAACCTGTGCTTAAGCCACACAGAAAGTAACTGTAGCCCTCTCTGACTGCAGTCCTTATAAATTTTTAAGGACAGTAAAAATGTACAGGAGAGCAACAGAATGATTCTTCTTTCGACTTGGAAAGATATCTGTAGGTGTGGCAATCACATTTCTCCAAAACCAAGTCAATTAGTTTAGATTTTAACATCTATGCCAATTCTGAGAACAAGAGTAGCTTCATTCAGCCTTTTCCACCTTAAATTTTGAACATTATTCCTATTTATATTTAAAATAGTACAAATTGAGGCTGCTGTGTTTTAAAGTCAAATCCACTGCTATGGTGTTTACAAAAATAAATTTTACTTTCATGGAGGCAATTTTAACCAAGTTAGGATTCACATCTCTTCTTGATGCTCTCCTTTTAAGTAAAAAACCCCATAATTTTGCTCTCTGGTGGTGAATTCTGCAGTCAATGATGTGGTATGTGATCAACAGATGGAGTCACAACGGTCAGCTATGGGGCAAATAGGAGTGTGTCAGTGTGTATGAGAGAAGTCCTATGAATAAGCTCTCCTAAAAATGGTTCAAGAAAAGTAAGGATTTGGGTTCTTCAGAATGTGGTTTTGGAATCATCAGTTCCCATTTTTCTGTTTTGCTCTGGAAGGGAGTTATGTTGTGTGTAAGTTTGCTCAGGCCATCAGCACATGCACTGACTACAGGAGTTCTGAAGAACTTTTGGTGGGAGGGAGAATGTCTCAGTGTTTTGGAGAAATTTAGGGGACTGAATAAATAAATTGAGCTTTTTATATTCTACATGTATTGAAAATCTGGATAGAATAATAAGTTTTCAATTTTGCTACCATGGCACTCTCAATAGGAAATAAAAAGCATGAATTTCCACTTCTGTATGCACAGAACAGTTTATCAGTAGTAAACATCATAGTAAATCTGATAAATATAAATACTAAATCTGTTCTATAGCATGAGTAAGTATAATGATGAGGCAGTTTGTGTTACAAACTATGTTGCAATACAGGTTAAAATATTTTTATTGTCATGTTCTTGAAAACTAATAGTAATTTGTCTGCTCCCCTGTAAGTACATACTAGGATATGGCAATGCAATTTCAAAATAGACAGCTCTCTGAGGTTTAAAAAAATACTTACAAAGTGTTTCAGACTGTGCTTCATCTCATACATAATAGGAATGTAATTCCCTAGTTGTCCCAAATACATTCTTCAGATTTCTACACATTTCAAATTTCAGACTTAATGCTCAGGCTTGATTTTCTTTATTTTTACTGCTTAGTGTTCCTTCAGAGGGTGGTCAGAAAACTGCAAGGCTGTGAGGAGATTATTGTTTTTTGGTAATCTTCAACCATGGTGAGCCACAGCCACTGTGTTTTCTCACAGTGCTCTGATACATGAGTGTGCACTTAACAGCTCTGCTTGGATCGCACCTCTCCATTCTCAAGTCCCAGCTTTCTATTTCTCCAAGTGTTTTCCTGTGTTCTGGAGCACTTCTGACTTCCTCCAACAGCAGCACTTAACACCATGTCCTGGCACCTTGGGACAATGGGACAAGTAGCTGTGTGAGCTTTTGCTCTGTGTATGGTCTTATCATTCATTTATGGGAACTGATGTAGCTACCCATGCTGGGCACTACATCTTTGCCAATTCTTTGCAAGGATTTCACCCAATTTCACCCCTAGGTCTTAAAGCATGGAATATGAATCAGGTTTTGTTTCCCTGTATCCATTCAGCCAATTTTTGAACGGCATTGCAGCTTCTGGATTATTTAATATTTGTATGTGTACAGAGCAGATGTTTGTTGCCTTCATGGAAATGCAAGGCTGTTTGTGAAGGGTTACACAAGTAGAACAAATGCCAAGCTGCTGAGCTGTTTCTCACTGCCAGTCTGTTTCTCTTAAGCAACAATCTGCTAATAGAAGTTGTTGTACAAAAGCACATGTCTACAGTACAGGAGGAAAATCTGCCTTCCTTTGTTGCATGGTGAGAGAGCATGGGCTTTCAAGTTTTGCTGGAAACTGATTGTCTGGAATTAGAAATGAGGCAGTAAATGAAGCCCTGGAGAGGGTGAGCTGCAGCTTTCACTTTTAGTAGAGATGTAACACGTTGAAGTTTGGAAACGTCTGCAAGTTCTGACTTGCATAAGCCTTGGTTTTCTCATCCATCAAGTACCTCAGTGATATTGAGTATATGGAGTGTTTATGGGGAGAGTGAGGGTGGGTCATGTTTTTCAGCAAGTTCAGGTATGGCTGGTTATCTTTCCTGAGTTGTACATGTTAAAGTAGCATTTTTTAAATTGAGACAATGAACAGTATTGAAGTAATCAGGGGACATGACTGACTTTGGGCTCTCTCTCTGCTGCACTCTGAATATGTTCCTTGTAAGGGATGGGAGAAGGCATTTTCCCTTTCTGAACATAAGAAAGGAAGAATAAGGAAGGCGGTGGAGACAGTGGGCAGTAAAGTGGATCTGAGTGGCTTTCCATGCTAATGGTCACGTTAGCAGATGGTAAGACACAACTCATTCAAGTTTTAGGCTGTATCATGTTCTCCCTTGGGTCAGATAATTTGGCTCAAATCAATAACTGCTCTTTGCTCAAAGGTATTCAAGGATTACAGTGGAAGCAGCACAGTGATAATTCTATATGGAAGAAGGATATAACATTTTTGCCATGTGCTCTTCATTTGTTTCTTACAACGTAACTTTGAATGACCATGCTGTGGCTTCCATCCCTTTGATTGTGGGTGAGAAAGAGGAAAAAAGGGATTACAAGAAAAACAATGTTTTCTTTTCTCCGTGAGGTTTTTAATCAAAGGCAGCATAACCCATGATGATGATGAAATTATTCTACTTGTTACTAAGCTGATTAAATATTTATAAAACAAGAGTTATATTTATAGCTCTTCTCTCTGGATAATGTAAATAAATTGATGATTTAATAGCTTTTTCTTTCCTTGATGAAATAATGAGAAGTAGCATTCTTTCTGTTGACTTGGGATGTGAATATTCTTTGAACTTCTAAATGTTAGAAACTTAAAACATTTACAGCTTGCAACAGGTTATTTAATTTTTTGGGGAATGGAGATCCAGATGAAATTTTGTGTGCTTGTTCATCCCTATTAAGATTTTAGGAGAACTCCAGATCTTTTGAGCAGTTATGCTTTCACTGTTTTGAGTAGGCACTTCAATACCTTCTAAATTAGAAAGGTGGAAAAGATCTGCAGTATTGAAAGACTGGGGAAAAAGCTTTCTAATAATGAGGCATAAGGAGATTTAAAAGAAAAATTACTCAGAAGATCGAGAGGTGAATATAATATCTAACTAATGAAGTTTAAAGAAAGGGAGAAGAAAGCTGTAAGAGAGAAAGGATGGCAATTATAATTGGAAATATGGATGTTAAAATAAGGAGGTTTCAAATATTCAAAGGATGTGTGGCTTAACAATGGATGTGATCAGCCATTGAAACAAACTATTGCAAAAATCACTGATTTTTCTTCATTGTCAGATACAAAAGTTGAAGCCAGATGCCTTTTTGGGAGGTGTGCTTTAGGCTAATAGAGCTTTGGGTTCACTCCAGGGGTAACCAGATGGAAGGCAGACAAGAACTGAAGGCTGGTTCTGACCCCAGAACCGCTCTGGTTGCTGTGGTGTGCTGGTATAAAGTGTAGCTGAGCATCCCCAGGTGTGGGAGCTCAGTCTGTGGCCTGGACCTGATTGCCCAAGGGCTCCTGGAAAGAACCTCTGGACATGGGGCAGCCACCCTGCCTTGGCTGCCATCTTCTGTGGGCTCCTGAGCAGCAGGTAGGTGGCTGCAGCATCCCCTGCACGTGCAGGACCTTTGATTTGTGCAATCCCCGTAAATCAGGCTTTTCAGGGAAGCGCTGGGTAGGTTCTGTGGTGTAGGAGCCTGGCATGCCACTGGAGGAAACGTGTGAATCACTGGGTGGAAAAGTTGGGCGTTACCTGTGTAAGTCTTGTCACCGCTCCAAATGTCTTCTGGCGTTGTTGGTTGGGGCATGAAGAAGGTTTTTGAGAGTACACCTGCACTGGAACAAAGTCAAGTGTACTTATTGGCAAAATGTGTTTATTTTACCAGTATAGCTTGTTTTACTTGGACAGCTCAGAGGCATGGGTGAGAGGTGACTCTAAAACGTGTGTGCAGAGCACAGGTTTCCTCAGAAGTGCTGTGTCTGCAGTTGCAGCTCTTTGCTACCTTGCTGTATTGATGTAGGCAAAATACCTTCTTCGATCAAAAAAATGTGTGTTTTCGTTGTGAAATAATTAGAATATGTAAGCTGTAAAAACGATAGTGGGGACACAACTTTTGATTTTATCTACAAGGTTAAAACAGATCAACTCAACCACAAGAAGGGGCATGCAATGCTGACTATACCTGACAGATCTTGTCTCTATATTGATTTTAAGCTAAGTCTTGCACATTTTGTCTTGTCTTGAAACTGCTGTCCCCCAACAAACCATTACTGGTGAAGGAAAAGCAATAGCCACATGAGTGAACGATCAGAGGAATTGTACATTACCTGCTTGTTGCTACCAGATGAATCCATGCTACATCATTCCCTCTCCAACTGGCTTTTAAAAGATAAAGTTTTGTCTGAGGAGGTTTGTTTTCCAAAGGACTCTCTGAACCCTTGGACAGTGAAGCATAGTTATTCATCCCTTTTCTTTGGGGTGGGAAGTGAACATCACCTTTAACACTAGACCTTCCCTGCCCTAGACCTTCCCTCTTCCATCAGGCACATAAAAAGGATCTGATGGGCTGGAGAGGCCTGGGGTTACAGGGCACTGGGTGTCTGTCCCTGCCTGGACTGGTAGCAGGATGTGACTTCTCACTGCTATTACTTCTGTCTGTTCTATGTTTTGATATGCACCCAAATTATGAAGGATATGAATACTGACTTCAGCTAGGTGTGTCTTTTAAATTTTCTTTATGAATTTATTTATAGGAAAAGACAAGAAATAACATCCCTCATACAAGAATCACCATACAAGCAGCATAGCTTTGGTTAGGTTCCAAATATGCATGAACACCTTGCATATGCAAACAAAGCAAAGCCTAATTTGTGGAATAAAATATTTTACTACATTCAGAAACAGCAGTAACATGTTTTGAATGTTGTTTCATTAAAAACATCAAGTATATTGTTTTATGATAAAAGAATTATTTAAAAAATTTCATTTAGTTGACTGTTTGTTCTTTGTATAAAAATGGAACATGTATTGGGGAGAAAAGAAGGAATTTATTTTACCTTGTAGAGTTAGTTAGAATACCATGCCCTTTTTGTTTTAACACTAAGCCTGTAGGGGAACATTTGGGAGCAGAATATATTCTGTATTTTAGCACCCTTCAGGCCAAGAAATGAAAAACTGAATTCTGACATATAATCAATCAGATGCTTGAATATGGACTCAGTATACCAATGTTAGCTTTTGAGTTGCTTAATTCTTAGCTGTTGTGTGTCTTCTTTTAATGTGACTTGCTCAGGTGTGGTTACCCTGAACTGGCTTTTTGTCAGATATATGTCTAGAATTAAAATTATATAAGGGTACATCTGTTCAGAGGAATTTTGCATGGTTCATACTTCTGGTCAACATTGGAAGAGCTTGCAAAGTTTTGATGATATTTTCAATAATCCGCTATGTTTTGGTTTTGCTGCTTCTGGTTAGTGTGTGCTATCCTATTAATAAATCCTATTTATGCTTTTTGTCAGCTGTGCACACATTCATTTTAATAAAACATCGTGAGAATCCTTGACACTCTTCTTCTGTTCAACACACATTTAGAAGTGAGTTTATTTTTTAAATCAGCATGCCAGTACAGAAAGTTTAGGCAACTGTGGTAAAGACAAGGGAAAAATAACAGTGAAGAAAGCTGAAGGAGAAAAGTTAATATCTGTTTCATAACATTAATAAAAATAAAGCTACTGTAATGAAAAATAAATGTTCCTTTACTAAAGTAAAGACAATGAGAAGATGATGGTGCTGCCCAAGTCTGGGTGTGTACGTGTTTATGTAATGTGGGAAAAATTTTCTAACAAACTAAGAATAGTGGTTACATGTTTGCCCTCTTGGTAGTATTCTAGTCATGATGCAATTCTCAGCAAAATGCACTATAATTATACAGGGAAGTTGCTATTTGCATAGTAGAACACTGTGTATTTTCCTCAGTTTCAAACAATTTTTAGAGCAGAATGTTGAAAGGGAAAGGTTCACTTACTGTGTGTTGGAGCACATCTCCTTGATGCACATAGTGTTCCTTCAAAGTGTAGAAGTAGCTCAATATAAGATGCAGGTTGAATATATCTCCCAGTGTTCACTTTCCTTTTCCCACTGAGAAGCCTAGGAAAAATGTGAAAATACTTTAAGTACTGTGTTATCACTGAATTTAGGTATAATTTATATATATTTAGAGGTATATATATCTCCCTTACCTGCCTGTACATCCTTGCAGTAACACTGCAGCTTTTGTGCCTCTTCCCAGTCATGAAGCAATTTTCATCAGGCACTTGCAAAAGATGTCTTTGCTATGTTCACAGTAATGGTATTTCTCAGTTAAATAAGAATTACAGTAGTTTGACATAATTAACCCATTGATCCCTGTAGTCTCAGTACATATTGGTATTGACAAAGTCCTGTAAGCAAGTTGTATAGGAAAAGTGTGCAAAGCAAGAAATGCAAAATGTAGATTATAGTAATTTCTTTGGTTTTGGCTGTAGAACTGGGGGAGAGACTTATTTGGCAAAGTTCATACAGAATAGTCTTGGTAGACACAGTAGTATCCTGTCCTCAGTTTCTGTCCAGTACCTGAAGTGTGACTTTTCTTTTGTCTGAGGGCAGGCAAGGCTAATTTTCTTACTGCATTACTAAAACATGACAAATGGCAATCTTGTCTAACCAGAACAGCAAAGCTTTTCTGTCAGCCAGTGCTTTTGTTTCCTAGTAAATAAACATTCATTCAGGTGTTGTAATGCACTATGGGGGGAAAGGTGAAAATGTAGCCATAGAACAAATTCTAGGCAAAATGGAGATTTAAAGTAAGACAGCATCAGAAAAGCCTCCTATACACCAGTATTGCTCAATGACAGATGTGTGCTTCATGGTGTTAATTTAAACCCCTGTCTCTCCATGATTGGCTTAAATTCAGGGCTACTCCACTGTATATTCTAACTTCTTCCTTGATCAGATGAGAGTTGGGTTGATTTCCTTTATTTTATGTTGTTTCAGCAGTGCAAGCCTATCACAGTAATAAATACTCGTGTCATGTAGAGTGATAATTTAGCTCTGAAGTTGGGAAGGCAATTCTGTAATAAGAAGACCCTTTCATGACCTCTGTAAGTTTCCAAGAGGTTCACTTTAAAAAACAGCTCTCAAATATTCTGAGCCTAAAATTGAAACTTGTGATGGTTTGAGATAATTCAAGTGCTTCTGTTTTGTGTTATCTTTTTATCTTTATACAAAGAAATGATGTTTTCACAAATTTTCCCCTTTTACATGGTGGTGGGTTTTTTTTGTTTGTTTGGTTTTTTCATTTTGTTTTGGTTTTTTTTTTGTTTTGTTTTTTTTTTTGTTTGGTTTGGTTTGGGGTTTTTTTGTTTGGTTTTTTTTGGTTTTTCACTACTGCCATGATTTCCCCTCAGTGGCTTGCTTTTGGAGAAATGTTATTTAGAAACCATGAACATGATACAACCCAACAATCCTGTGTACACAAGCTTTTTTTATTCTACCAGCTCCTCATTAAACTAGGCCAGTGCACTTCCAGAATATATTAGTGCAGAGCCTGAAAAAACATATATGGTAGCCTTAACCTTATATTGTATTATTCTGTCACTCTTTGTTCAAATCTGTCCAGAATTTGTAGGAGATGGTTGGTCTCAGGACTATATGTGATTGTGTTGGGTTTTGTAAAATGCTGGAAGTTCTATACCATCAAAGCATTCAGATCAAATGGGTAAGTGAATAGCTCTGAAGCCATTTTCTTCTTCAGAAAATCAGAGCATGAAAACTTTAGGCTGTATTTGTGTAAGAAGTTTTAGGAAAACACTAAGCAAGCTACTCATGCTATGCAGTTTTGTGTGGCTGTAGCTACCTAAGTATTTATGTCCCACATGCTCTCTTGCAGGCACAGCCAAGACTCTGCTGTGAGAGTGTTACGGGTTCTTGTGTACAAGGTTTTTACTATAACCAAGTGTCAGGAATTGTCCTATAAAACATCAGGGTTTTTTTCCCCAGTAAATTTGCACATCTCTCATTTAACATGCTGAATAAGAATTGTTAATGTTTTCAAGTGGCTTGAAATACTTAGCAGTATTTGAGGTTTGAGGATTCCTCAAAGGCAAGATCTTCACGCTTTTATTTCTACAACTGTTTTGAAACAGCAGCAGTGAAACTTGAGCTGTGCCAAAACCAGGGTGTATGTGCATGTGTGTGTGTGTGGATCCCAGTGTCCATGTCCATCACACCCCTTGACTGGCAGGCTGATCCCAGTGTCCATGTCCAGCACACCCCTTGGCTGGCAGGCTGATCCCAGTGTCCATGTCCAGCACACCCCTTGGCTGGCAGGCTGATCCCAGTGTCCATGTCCAGCACACCCCTTGGCTGGCAGGCTGATCCCAGTGTCCATGTCCAGCACACACCTTGGCTGGCAGGCTGATCCCAGTGTCCATGTCCAGCACACACCTTGGCTGGCAGGCTGATCCCAGTGTCCATGTCCAGCACACCCCTTGGCTGGCAGGCTGATCCCAGTGTCCATGTCCAGCACACCCCTTGGCTGGCAGGCTGATCCCAGTGTCCATGTCCAGCACACCCCTTGGCTGGCAGGCTGATCCCAGTGTCCATGTCCAGCACACCCCTTGGCTGGCAGGCTGATCCCAGTGTCCATGTCCAGCACACCCCTTGGCTGGCAGGCTGACCGAACAGGTTTTACTGGGAGGGGGCCCCTCCTCTGGGCTGAGCTGCCCAGCACAAACACTGCTGGTGCTCAGCCTTTGCTGAGCGCCGGCTGGAACCTTCTTCACCAGGATCATAAATCTGAACTATTTCAGCTTGTAGCTTAGGAACTTCATGACATTGTTTACATGGCTAAATCTGCTCTGGGCCTGAGCAGTATTAAGAACTCAAATTAGCTTGTATGAAGCATCTCGGTGTTGAGTTGAGTGTGGAATGCAAATTTGCACCAGTCTGGGCGTGAAGCAAGTTAATTTTGTGACGTCTGGATTTTGTGGTCCTGCTCTTCAGAAGTAGTAGCTAAGGAGTTATTCTGTAAATGCCAGGAATTACAACAAATAGTTTCTCATTACATAATGTAGGCTCTGTGTGTTATATTTTGTAATGCATGCCTGGGGAAAAATCTCATAGAATAAATTTCATGCTTATTTCATGAATTGTTTTTTCCTTGTGCTGTCATCTAAATGTGGCATTACCAGATAAAATCATTTACTGTACTGAAATGAAGCCATTCTTAGCACCAAAAAGGAGGGAAATTTTATTTCCTTTGTGTCTCTCCATCTGTCTGGGAAAACTCTGCAAGTTCACTCCCAGCATCTCCCTTTTTTCCTTCTGTGCCTTTCCCACCCAAGCATAGATAGTCCTGACCAATAACACTGCTGCCACAGATACCCTCCTTTCCTGTGCTGATTACACCTTTGACTCCTTAGCCCAGAGTTTTGTGCCAATTTGCAATTAGGATTTAATTTTCCATGCCATATTTACCCAAGCCTGTAGAAACAGTAGTTGTGTTGTAAAACTTACAGGGAGAGTTCTGTGTATATGTAGCAAGTAGTTCTGAATATGTTAAACAATCCCTGGGGAGAAGTTTTTAGCCAAGTTCTATAAGTTTTACCTCTTTATATGAAGTTTGAGGTTCAGTGTATTTGGGGGAGGAAAAGAAAGAACAGAAGTCTTTCATTTTAGCTTTTCTGTATCGAATGCATATTGCATTAATGCTTCCCTGGAGTGAAGCCTAGCTAAACTTTAAAATTAGGGCAAGAAAAAAAAAGGAATGGTAATATGTGAGATGAAATTGTCACTTGTATCATCTCTAGGAAGGAACTAACAGCAGCTGCAATGGTAGAAATTCAACATCTCAGTTCTTACAGTGTGCTGTAAGAACCCGTGCAGCCCATCAGCAGGTACTCTCTTCCTTTGACTTGCTTGGTGAGATGCATGCGTTGAAGAACAAAAGGGATTTCACCCTCCCTGACACAGATGTTGGGTGTCACTCTAGCCCCAGTGTCACCTGCAGCTATTACTAGGTTTTTGCTAAGCACACTTAGTCTCTGTGGAAGACAGTTTATGAGGGCGATGGATTTGAGCTCTTTATTTGCAAATATTTTCCAGTTTATTGTTCCTGTATATAGCAGTGCTGAGTTTATTGTTTTGCAAACTGGGACAAGGGAAACCCTCTGTCTCCTGAGGCTGTGCCATGGCGCTGTTTTATTCTGCTGGAATGAACTCTGTAGGAAAGGTACTGTACAGGGACTGCTTCATCCTCACTGAAACAGGCTGCTCTAGGATGGTGTACAACAACTTAGTTCATAAAGCAAAGAACCTTTGTAATTGAAAGCAGGGGAAGCTGTAAGCAGAATGAAGTAACATTAGAACTTGCCTAGGATTCAGAATAACTTTCAATAAAAGAAATTATTTTATATATAGTGGTAAGTTTTCAGGGTATCTGCAAACTGATGTCTGAATCTGATGTTTCACTCCAACTCCATGGCAATGCTTTGACTCAGAGTCTACTTGCCACAAACTTGCATGAACAGCTGCACAGGAAACAAGTGTCCTTTCAGTGTGTGTTTTCAGAGGGCTACTGCCATTTTAGGTGGGCTGACTCAGGAGGACTGGCTGAAATGCAGGTGGTAAAAATGAACTCTTTGCTCTATTTCAGATTACCTCTTCATGTAGAGTCTGAGTGTGATCATCCCATCCTTTATTTATAGTGCTCGGGTTTCAGTTCAGTGCTGGTAGAGTTGAGTATCTCTTGTAGAGCTGCTTTTATTGCTGCTTCCTTCAACACATTCACGTTCTTCATCTCTCATCCATACACACTTGCTGAACCTGGCTTAACTTGACATTTGGGATTTTAGAACAATAGATGCACCTACACACTTGTCAGAAATACAATATCTTTGAGATCACGATTTCTCTGTTCAGTACATACAGCAGCACTCTTTTCCTTTGCTCTTTTTTTTTTTTTAACTGAGTAAAGTGGTATTTGATGAACCCTTGCTTCTTCTCATTTTGTGCATCCCTTCCAAAAAGCCTTAGTATAATTTTTTTTTGAGTTCCCAATGGAGCTTTACTGGTATTCTGAGGTGATTTGCTTTTCTTGCTGCAAATGAATGTTTCTCATGTTATGGATGAGGTGAGAATATTGTGTACCTTTTTTTTTCTCTCTGCCTGCTTTAGAAAAATCACCCCATAGTATTGATGAAGCCAAAGATGATTGCAGGATAGACACTGACTTGTCATTATTTTCAGAGTTTTCAGTACAGCAGCAAATGTAGGCACCTTGTCACTTACAAATGTGCTGCTTTTAAGCTCAGTCTTTTATGCACAAACTTTCTGCACTGTGTGTGGCCAGGAACACCTATTGCTCCTGCTATTATCTTGAGTGGAGCTGAACACATACCTTTAAAATCTATTTTCCCTTCACTCTGACCACTCCAAACTGCTTTCTGAGACTGAGACAACTTGTCTTCAGGCTGTCTTCTTTCCCAAATCCATGCCTCTAGTGCTGATACTGAGCAGAGCTTCTCGTGCCATCTGCTGCTGTGTGAGGATGACAAAATGGAGAGCAAATGTAATCTCGTATAAAGACAGCTTAGAGGCAAGCTAAAGGATAAAATGTTCTCATTGCTGATTTTCAGTGATTCCAGACACCTGGGAGTACCCTGTGAGGTAACTGGAAAGGGTACTTGGCTAGGTGGTATCTGGGCACACTGAAGTCAAACAAAAGGGCTAATGAGCTTGCAAAATTGAAATGTTATATGTCAGACAGGGACACGCAATAAAATTAAGCTTAATTTAAAACAGGACTTTGCAGTCTGATGCTACAAGGCTTCATTTCTATGCATATAAATGCTGAATTGTACCTTTCTTTTTTTTCCTCCCCTGACGTTGTTTGTTTGTCTGGATTGAATACAACTCCCTTTCTTTGCCAACCTCCAAGTACCAGAATACATCCCTGTGGTGGCTGCTTTACATGTACTGTTTATGGAATGGTAAAAGGGGCAAATAAGTATATAATGGTTAACTGCTGCTTATAACAGCATTATAAATACAAAGCATTATTCATAAAATTTATAAATATCATTCCTTGGCTTGCTAGTTGGGATCAGTGTAGAAAGCTTTCCACCAGTGTGTTGCTAGCACATGTAGTCCATGTGTAAGTGAGGAGAAATGGGCTCCCCTCTTCCCAATGCCCTGCTGTGCCCTTCCTCTGTGCCTCTGGTGATGTCACTGTTTTACTGATGTGTCTGTAGATCCAACACAAGCCGTGAAGCTGTTTGTAGGTCCATTCACAGGTATTCCTCTTAACGTTTAGTGATGATTTCAATACACAACAGCTGCCTGTCTGGTGGGTAAGGCACTTGAAGCAGTTCACCGGTGCTGAAGCATGCTTGGGCTAAGATGCAACAGTTGTTACATGCAGAGGATGTTGAGGAAGCAAGTGAAAGAGGCTTCTGATGAATGTAAATAGGCAGGATTTCAGATGGCTGCAGACACACCCTTAAGGAAGTGTAGATATGCATCCTTCCGAATATGCACAGGTGGAGATCAGACCAGCAGCTGTGTTCAAATAAACACTCCTTGTAGATGGAGTACTCTTCTTTCTGGATGAAGCAGCTCTCAAATTAACCCATTTGTGCTTTCTAAATCTTGAGAAACGTTAAAAGAATCTGTACTGCACATGTGGTTTAAATTATTTATGTTGGTGCAATGTAAATAAAGTATGTGTGCCTAAGTTGTGCTTCCTATAATGTCATTTTTATTATTTTGAAGCATTTAAAATTGACTTAGAGATGCTGGGTTTTCCCACAACTTGCATAAAATCTGTATTACAGGTAAACTGTAACATGTAGTTGATCAAAACAGAGGATACTGCTTGAACAGAGGAAAACTGATAGGTGCCACAGAGACATGTGGTTGAGGAAAGGGAAAGAAAAATGCTGAGCTGATGTGGAAGCTAGCAGAAGAGAGAAATAAGCCATTTATTTGCACCCAAGTAAAAAGTGATCAGGTTTGAAAGTTGTGTTTCAGTCAATATTTTGGTTTTACCAGAAGAGGATCAGTTCCTAACCTGCATGAGATCACTGAACCTCCATCTCTGAAGAGCCACTGTTTTGCAGTCGGAGTCACAGAGAGGCTAACTTTCCTAATACAACTGTAATACCACAGAGCTGTATTTATTTTGGTTTTACCCCTGGATTTTTTCTTTAATTTACTTTGGATAGACAGACTTTTATTAAAACTTAAGCTGCTTTATATCACAGGCTTGTTGTTTTTAAGGTGGTTCTTTAAAAAACTAAATTCTCTCTGCAGATTTCACTGGTGGACAAAGCAAGGGCAGCTGCCCTTTTGGCAGGTGCCCATCCTCCATTTGCCAGGACTCTTGCTTTGTGATGTTACTGTCACAAGTTGCTCTTACTTGGGGAAAAGGTTAACAGAGCATCAGATTTTTCACAGGTTGGATGATCTCCTGTGTGAAGCACCAGGATTCAGTGTGGAAAACTGAGCTGTGTTCAGCTGCAGGCTTCCTGTGTGCTATCAGTGAAGTCATTTAAAACTCCATCTTAAGTGGATTGCTTGTACAGTGGGAATCAAAATACCTCCTGCTTCACAAGGGTGAGGAGGCCTAACTTGGACATGGCACTAAAAGTGCATAGCTGACCAACACCCCTGCCTGGGTAGATGCTTTGGGACTGAGCAGCAGCACATTGTTCCTTCAGGTTGCATCACGGGGCGGTGGTTTCTGGGGTTTCTGCAAACAGCAGCCACATTCCGGCCTGCTTTGACCAGGTGATGCCAGGTTGGTGGTAGCAGCAGTGTCACTGTTTGTGCTAAGCTGAATTCAACAAGCCTGTTTACCTTCTGTTTACAGGGGAAGATGCCTGTTCAGTAGGCAAACTGGAACTTTTGGCTATACTCTGAATGGGGAATTGCCCCCTTCCGATTGCAGCCAGTCTTGCAGGTGCACATAAAATGGCAAACTCGCTGTTTTCTCTGAGATGTCCTGGGCCAGGCTTCAGTGTGTCAGAATAAGTCATGTCCTCAAGACTTTCTGTTCTAGGTCACATTATGCCACACCTATCACATTTTTTGTTGTGACCTGGCTCTAAATGCTACATCTGCAACCAGTGGGCACAGCTGGCTGTCCAAAGGGGTGTGGACTGGTGTTTACATGGCATGGATAAGGACCATGTAAGGAAAATGCATGGCCAAGTGGTTTACCCAGGCAAAAGTGAAGGTGGGTCACAAGAGACCTTGTGTTTGGGGACACTGCTTAATCACTCATCCTCTGAGGACCGCTACCCAAGTGCTTTGCTCTTAACTCTGGTCACAATGGCAAGTCATCTCTTGCTGTTTATAGCCTTCTTCTTCACCCTTCCTCTGTTGGGTTGCCATGCACTATGTAAGACTGTCTGTAGCTCTGGTAGCCCATGCCCTTGCGTGTCACACGGGGTACTGAGAGCACTGCAGAACCTTGCTCACAAAAGGCATCCTTATTGCCGTTTCCCACCGGGAGTCCAGCCTGGCCCCACTGCGGACGGGGCCCGTAGTGCAGACAGCAAAGCGGAACGTTTGCCCCGTGTCCTGCTCCGTCAGGCACCGGCCTGCTTTGCCTTGCTGATTCTCCGGCTGCCAGAAAAAGGGGCGGAGGATTGCACGGTCGGTGCTGGTGCTGGTGCTGGTGCTGGTGCTGGTGCTGGTGCTGGTGCTGGTGCTGGCGCTGGCGCTGGCGCTGGGCAGCCGGGCTCTCCCGTGCCGGCGCTGCCCGGGGTTGTGTAACGCGGCCGGGCCGCGCTGCCCGTGCGGCCGCAGCGCCGCGGGGCGCGGGGGGCGGCGCCGGGCCCCGCTCGGGCCGGTTCGGGGCCGGGCGGGGCGGGCGGAGGAGCCGCGGCACCGCCCGCCCCCAGCGCCATTGGCGGGGCCGGCCCGGCGGGGGCGGGCGGCCGGGACGGCGGCGGGGAGCCCGGGCCGAGCGAGCCGCGATCGCCGCTCCGCACCGCCGTACCATGGTGGGGGATCACTGCAGCCTCCCCGGTGAACGGCCCGTGCTCGCCCAGAGTCCCAAGCCCGGATTAAGCTGCAAGATGGTCCTGCAGGCGGTGGGCAAAGTGCTGCGGTAAGGACGGGTCCGGCGGCGGTCGTGGCGCCGGGCAGGGCAGGGCGGCTGCCCACGGGGCATCCCGGCACAGGAGGGAGCCGGAGCCGGAGTGAAAACTCCGGCCGGGGCCACGGGCGCTCCTGAGCCCCGCTCCTCTCCGGAGGAAGGAGGGAGGCTGCTTTTGGCTCCCTCTGGATCCTGAGTAGCAGCGATCGGGGAGGCTGGAAGTTGGAACAGCAGTAAGGGCTTGGAGGGGAACATTTGTTCACCCTTAATACGGCAGTCGGGTTTTGTTTGCGCTTTCATGAGAACTGAGTTTCCAGGACGTAATCAGACGGTGAAGGTCCTGGCTTGCCTGAATAAGGAGTCTGACCAAGATGCTACATATGCTTTGGCAAGTCTTCTACAGAAATGTTGTAAGATGAGGGGGAAAAATTGCTCATGCAGCTCAAAAGGGCTTGTGTGAACACTGAGACGTGGATGACTACTGAGACCAAAACCAGACTCTTTGGCAAAGGATATGCAGTAATTTGATTCGGAGGAGTTCTGACCCGTTCTGGCTGGTATGGAAAAACGTCACCACAAATGTTAGGATTAGGAGCCTCGTTCTTCAACAACTGCAGCTTTTTTATTTTGGTTGTATTCAGATATTTTTCTGGAATCTGTGGAGAGTTGCAGTGCTGCTCCAAAAAGGAGCCTTGTTCCTCCAGCATAACTTTATTTGGCAAGCTTTCGGGTTCGTCCCCGTTTCCTACTGTCTGTTGCCAATTGTTAAATGTTTGTCAACAGAAACATTATCCCTCTCTTCCTCTGTTGACTCATGTCTCTCCCCAAGCGAGTTTAAGAGAGCCATTTATTAAAGCAGAATGTTCTGATCACAAAGCGGCTGAGCTCTGGCTGGGGCTTCAGCTAGAGGAGTTCGCTGAGCTTGAAGCAGCCTTGGTGAGAACAGCTGCTTAGATTTGCTCTTTAAAAAGTCCCATGGTGCAGCTGGGTTTTTCTTCCCTGTTAAAAATACTTTCCCGTAGAAAACATTAATTTAAAAAAGCGAGGTTTCTCTTTCAGCTTTTTAATAAGTTTAACGTCCCTTCTTTGCATTTTTGGGGGGCAGCGTGTCTATAATTCAATATGGTGTTACACAGCTGGTCATATCATAAAATCCTTTGGCCAGCGACTTGCTATTCATGATGTGAACCTTTTGAAGTTTTTGGTAGCAGTTCTATTGGCAACACTCCCAGATGTAAATAGATGGGTGCCTCTGTAGGGAAGAATTGCTAAACCTTTTGTTAAGCATCTATGGCTGTTTATTTTAAACTATAGGTAAGTTCCTGTGACTTAGAAGTGAAACATATATTTCTAATTTGTTCGGTGCATGCTTTTTAAAAAATTGAACGTTAACCTCAGCCTTTCTCCTCCCACTGGAGTACGTGCAGAAATTGTGCATAGTTCTGCTTTTCTTTTGAGTTTGATTTTCGATATGTACTATAAAACTGTTGTGAAAGCAGGAAAATATTGTTGTCACACATTATGATATGTTTTGGACTCATGAATTAATAGCATAACTTAACTTTGTTGAGCTGTTGAGCTAGATGGGAGTGATTACTGTTTTGTAGTTAAAATGTTCTTTTAATGTGTCTTTTTGTTCTGGGTTATCTCCTTTTGCTCATGGTTAGAGAGAAATGTGAAATCACAAAAACTTTATTTAGATGCCATTCTGGTTCTCTTATTTCTTCTCTTAAATCTGCTTCAGATGCCTTATCTCACCTTAGGTGTTTTACATCATCTTGCTTTGTTCTGTAAAACATAAACTCATCCTGTTCTGTAAAGAGCTCAGGCAGTGTGAAAGCACAGGCACTGGTGAGGAGCCAGGCACATCCAATCAAAGTTTCCTTATTGCAGAAATGGGATATTAGTGCTTCAGAAAGTGTGAGCCCCATCAGCGATGGGGGAAAAAGGAGCCACGTGGGACCTCCTTTAGGCCAAAAATGTGTCTTGTTGGTGACAGCTGGGATGGGATTTCTCTGGACGGAGGCACCCACAGCTGAGCTTTGTCCACCTTATTGTTGGTAGAAAAGAAGAGGGACCGTAAGTGTCCTGTGTCTGAATGCAGAGGTGCAGTGCCTGCAATGACAGAGTGACCACTTCACGTGGTAATACTTCAGTTGTAGTCATAAGAAATTAAATGAGCTGTATCCCAAATTACTGTAATATCTTGCTATCTCTTTCAGAGGAAACGTATCAAATACCACTTCTAAGCTTGGCCACCTGGAACTGCTGATGGGAGTTTTTTGCAGTCTATACAATGCTAAACTCTGTATGGAGTAATTTTTCTTCTGTTGATCAGGCCATCGCCAGTGGCTTGGTGATGAGGTCAAAGGATATCTTGCTTATGCACAGCCTGGTGTTATGAGCAGCCCCTACTGCATTTTAGGCCTTTTTCTCAGGCCTAACTGGGAGCTGTCGTGATCACAGTTTCCTCCCAGCCTTCCACAGCCTGCCAAGGAATTGCAGAAATTCACAAAGGACAAGGGATAGCATGCCTGTGTTCACTCTAAACTGCCTCTGCTCCTGTCTCTCTCCTGCTTGTGAATTATAAAGCTCAGGTGTTCTTGTGCAATAGTTGATCAGTTAGATTTCTTGCATAGCAGATTTGTTGTGTTATTTACGCTGAGTGTGAGTAGTTACAACTCGAAGCTTTTAACGCGCAAGTTGCTCTCATTAGTAGGTCCAGCTCCTCCTGCCTGCTGGGTGCTGTGTGTGCCAGTAACAGCTGCCAGAGGAGGAATCAATACACCGAGGAAAGGAGGAGGGAGGTGTGAGGAAGCACAGAGACTTCACGGGAAGAGCAGTCCTGAGAACCTGAGAAGAGTTTAAAAGAGCGTGGGGGAAAGACAGCTGAACCAGAAAGGGAGAAAAAATGTAACAAAAGCAACAGATGTGTTCTCAGTCTTTCTAATTAATGTTTTATGAAAGCCACGGTTAGGTTTATTGCTCTTTTAAATTATTAGTGATTCAGCTATGAAGAACTCTGGAGATGCTTGTATCTTTCATCATATTGGTTAGTAAACTGTGTTTAACACTTCAGGGATGGGACCGAGGCTGCGCACTTGTAATGATTAAAAAAAATTGAGACACCAGTAGAAAAGTGTCATCTCCCCTTTAAATTAGTCACAGCATAGCTGAGAAGTCTCTTAACATGGTGTTTAATTAGGGCTGCTTAATTTCATTTCACTTCATATATTTTTGAAATATGTTAATGTAATTTTCCCCCTTTCTGTAATGAATTGGGCTGTTATTTAGCCCTTAATTAGAGAGGAAGATAAACCTAAAATGGGTGCAGTTTTTCTGGTTTTTGTTATTTTGATTTCTTTGAGTTAGTGGTTCTTAAGAGACGTGGAAGGAGAAAGGGCGAAGGGTATCATGTCAAAACTTAGAATATTATTCTGGTTTTTAGCATTATTTCAGTAATTGTCTGAGTTTGTTGTGGCACCATGGACTCCTGTCAGCTTCCTTGCAGAGGTCTGCGTTGTACTGACCTCAAGCAGCACAAGAGGAAGAAAGACTCAGGTTCCTGGGATCTCTCCCATTTTTGGTCCCAGCGGGTAAGAGAGCCAGCCTTAAGCATTTTTCAGAGCCACACGCTGCTGAGTTCAGGACAAAATGTTCACTGCCTGTGCCAGTGCCTGAGTCCTGGTGCAGATGCTCGGTGTGTTTGTAGTGCTGTGACACTTTGGGTCCTGTGCTGGCAATTTTCAGAGGCTGTTCCCTGTGCACCTTCCTAGTCTGTGTGTTTCCTTTTAAGTCTCTAGTGGAACTGAGTCCCCCTGGGGTAGTTGACTTTTAATCAGGGATACAGTGGTAGGAAAGAGGAATGATGCAGGCTACAGAGTTGTGATGTCACTGTGTAACATCTTTTGATAAATTACAGTGTGGTTTATATGTACACATGATGATGATGTACACTGTCCTGGATGAGTGTGGAAATGGATAAGTTAAACCTCCCCTTTCTCATAAGAGCCTCCCTTTTTACAGCATTGTACAGGCATTGATTTGGATGCCAACTAAAAATAAAACAACCAACCACACTCTTTTTTCGGTAAGTGCTTTTCAAGAGTGTAGTTACTTGTCTTCAGTGATAGGGTGATAATGATTGTTTCATTTGGATAAATTAGCAAGTTTGAGTTGGCATTCTGGATCCTGCTATGTATTTTTATAGCCAGCACTCAAAAGCTTTTGAAAAATTAAATTCCAGCTCTATTTCTCAATTCATAGCAAGATGAGGAAGAAACCAGTTTGATTTTGACATTGTATTTTGGCTTTTAGGTGGCCATGCAAGGTTGTCTTGTTGTGTTCATGAACCAGGACATAGATGGGTAGGAGCACAGAAGCTTCTCCTCTGCTGCCTGGACGCCTGTGGCTGGAGACAGCTGTTGTCTGTGACGCTTGTGTGTATCAGCAGGACTAAACCAAATATTTAAAAAATCAATCCTGTTTTATTCTAATTTAGGCAGAAACATTTTTCAATAATTTAGTCCAGTTCACAGTATTAGGAAGTAATTAGAAGAGCCTTGTTTAACACTAGCTAATCTGATTAATGCAAAAGCCTGGGACAGACAGAAGAGAAGGGAGGGAGGACAGTATACAGGGAAAGGGGCTTATAGGCAAAATGCTCTTCAGAGCCACGTTGGCTATTTTTATCCTGTTCTTTTTCTTTCTCCCTCCCACAATTTTCCATTGTACTGAAATAGTTCAAAATGTTTGGTTCAGGGCAACTGACATCACTAGTTGTCATGCTGTGTCCTGATGAATATTTCTGTAACAGGAGCTGATTCCCCATACAATGATGGCCTTTTGGGACTCTCAGCTGCTCAGAAAGGACTGGTGACACTATGGGACAGTAACATCTTGTGCTTTGGCAAGGGGTCACCAGGCAGGAGGGACTCTGGTGGCTCTTCTGTGTGAATGAGAGCATGGATGTGCTTGTGGAGATTGCTCTTTGACGCGAGTGTCCTGTTCTTGGGACAGAGCTGGTGACAGGAGGCAGGCCTGGGTGGCATTGCCAGCCTGATAGGCTCATCTGGCTGGGATGTGCCTCCTGGAGAGGCAGCTCTCCCTCTGTGTGCTGGGTGTTCCCAGCATACACAGGTAGCAAAGTCTCTTCTGGCTGTAGACACAAAACCTGTAGCACTCTACTTGATGTTCAGTCACCCGGGAAGCTGTTGGATACCTCTGGCAAAGCCATGCCATGACTGGGGCTTTTGCTGGAGCTCAGGACTTGGAGCTGTGCTCTGCAAAGATGCTGTGTCTCACAGGTGGGTCCAGCATGCCAGGCACTCCTCTGGTTCTTTGGGATAATCCTCTGTGAAGCCTTGTGAACATTGCTGAACCATGTACACTGTATTACCTTAATGAAGAACTTGGTGTCTTTCTTCAGAGGCATTTACAGCATGGAGTTGTATTTAGGTTATGTTTTCCACATCCTGTGAAGTGATAGCCAGAGGGAGAGCACTGCTAAAATTCTCTCTGTTGTAACAACCCTCTAAGGTGTCTCCAGAGCTCGTACAGAAAGGGCTCCTGGCCAAGGTTTAATAGCATTTTCCTCTTGTTTAGACGTAAAAGTATGCTTGCTTCTTTTTTTACTGAAGATGCCTCCTGGACACTTCACAAAGAATAGATTTGACTATATCCTCAGACTTGTGAAATTATTCACCCTTCTTTTATCTTGTTTTCTTGGTATGCATATATAGGATTTGTTCCAGATTTTAGCTGCTTGTTTCAGTCTGAAGATTATTTCATTTATATATGAGCAAAGTATGAGTGTGCAACATTCATCCTCCTGGGAGCTGACTTCAGTTCCTGATTTGTCTCTTTTTTTCCTATGTTGCAATAGCCCATGTTTCTGGTGCTGCTCTTTATGGGAAAGTTATTTATTTCATACATTTTCTGTCTGCTCTTCTCTGGGATCTCAAATGTCTGTGCACTCCAAGACTTTACCAGGTAGGTTTTTAGGAGAAAAAAAAAGTCCTCTGTAGAAGAGCTTTTCTCTTGCCATTCTTGATTTTTTTTAAGAGGTGTGGTGTTAGGAATGTGATCTCCTATCAGTTGTCCCGTCTCTAAGATGGCTGAGGCAAAATCTATCTGTTCCTCTATTGTACTGTGACTACATCAAAATTGAGTTTGTTAAAGTGTTGTTTTGTTGAGGGGAATTTTTAAATTCTTTTCGTAATCCCTGGTGCTGTGGGGTTCAACAGAATCTTAACTAAAACTTCAGCAAATTGCTGTCAGAGAAGAGATGTTGCATTTCTTTTAAGAGCTGCCAGCACCTAGTCTCTAGAAGGAGGATTGGATATATGAATTAACCCTTTCTTCCAGCTTTCTGAAGAACAAACCTGCTTCTTTGAGTGAATGGAGCCCGTTAGCACAGAAGCCAGGTTGCTTGAGTTTGTCAGAAAATTCTGCTCTGTTAACTTTTCAAGTTCTTTTCTGTCTGGTACAGAAATAAGTTTAGAAGTGCTTCTGCTCAGACAGCAGGAACACGTGGTAGCAGATGCTCCCCAGGTGAAAGGAACACTGTGGATGTCTGTGTGATTCCTTTTATTTAAAAAAAAAAGAAAAATCAGCAGTGAGTGCAGCTGTCCTCAGAAGGGCAGGTAGTGGCACAGTATTAAAATTCTTAGCTTACTGTCTGGAAAAAGTAGTCCTGGCACACCACCCAAAGTACATGGAGTTACTGAAGAAGGAAGGTTTGGGTCTCTTCCTTGTTGGTTTATGTAACTTCACACAGAGGTGGGATGACATGAGGTGCACCTTGCTGGCTCCACTCACCCAGCCAGATCTGCTCTCCAGTCCAGTGTGTCCACACATCCCAGGCTCAGAACACCACAGCCTTACAGGGAAGGTGCTGACTGTCAGCAGGATGTATTTAGCTCTACAGGGAAAGGAAAATTCTGATAAAGAGGCTTTGCTGATTCCTTCTTTTACAGATGTGACTGATAATTTCTTTAGAATCATGCAGGGAAAATATAAAGCTTAAGTCTTGAGACCGCATTCTGTGTGGGACAGAGGGGAAGCTCTATTATCTCTCAACTGAAAATAGCTATTTCTGTTGCTTTGCAGCATAGAAAGGTTTTTTTCATGTCTAGGTATATAATTCAAATCAGTACATTTTTAAACCCGCACATAACCATCCCTTGCTTTGAGGAGTGACTCTGAGTTGCAAAAGCTGGGGCAAAAGTGTGGGTTTCGAGGAATGTCTCAGGTGTTGGTCTCACTTCTATGAAGTGATCAGTTGCAAATCCCACATGAATGGTTAAAGATCCTTTTTGTCATTTGCTCATGCAGCCAAGGGAACAAAACAACTTTAGTAAACAACTGTGCATGTAATTTTAGTATTTGTTTTTGAAAACTACTAGTTTTCCTTAACCAATTTCTTGGTTGTGCTTTCAGCATTTAATTAAAAGACTGAATTTGTATTTTAACAGGTTCTTGGAGGTAACACTACAAGTTTGGGTATATCTATGGTTTTTTTCCTGGTTTCTGGTGGATCATTATATCTGTAAAGGTGTCTCTACTTGCTTTTCAGTCTCCTGTGCTGTATTTGGAAAAGTAATAAATCAGGGTTGGGAATCACTGCTGTCCCACTTGCTAATTAACAGTGATCTAACTGTACCAGTAATTAAACTATTACCCACCCTAGTATTTTTTTCAATCAGTCATTCAAATGTCCTTTATTTTGGCCTGTGAATCTGTAGTTTGTATTTTAAATAGATATTTTCCTTCCTCTGTTGTACAGAAAAGCTACGATGTGATGTTTTCTAAGAAATTCTGAAACAGCTGCGTGCTGTTGTTGACAAAACCGAACAGAGCATTGCATCATTCTATCAAAAATCTTTAAAAATTAACTGAATGGTTACACTAGTGAAAGTTTGTACGTATCATTTGTTAATGAAAGTTACCTAGTTAAGATAATGCTTTGACTCCTTTTCCCACTGACTTTCTGACCCTGTGAGGAGACACACAGTTTATGCCTTCTATGGACTTCAATTTTTGAGTTTAACAAGATAGTTTGCACTAAAGCTGAAAGGCCCTGCTTCTGCTCTCAGGATCTGGTCTAAAACTTGCCAGGAGAGATGGGACTTAACTGAACTGACTTGGGTTTAAATTAAAGCCAAAATATTAACAAAAGGGGGAAAATTTTTTTGTCTCTGCCATTGAGAAGTGACCTTGACCCATAATATTTTATATTGAATAAATTTCCTTCCTTATTAAAATGCTGTGGTTAATTTAAAGTGTAAGAGATGAGTTTGTGGAGCTTGATACAGAGGATGAAAATTTTAGGTGGGGCTGCTTTTGTACATTGGTATTTCTTTGCCCAACCTGCTCAATAACTAATGACTGATAGGTGATTGAATTCCCCCCAGCTGTGTGTCTCAATGCAGCAAGATGCACATGTGTGTGCTGGTACACATGCTTTAACACTGAGGTGACAGGTGCAGGCATGCAAAATTGTTTATGAGTAGTGAAAACAAGTGAGGGTTTTTTATTTTTCCCCCCATGCTGTGCATCACAGTACACTTTATACTGTGTACTGAAGCTCCTGCAAAGAAAGCTGAGATGTTTGAAGAAGCTGTATCGATACCTGTGATTCTGTCTGCACTCTCAGTTGTGTGTGCCCTAGCACATTTCTGGCTCATTAAACCACATTTTTTTAGATGGAAAGCAGACAGACTTTATGTGAGGGTTTCAGCTGTTGAAGTCCAGCCCACTGTGTGATATAGGTGTTGTTTTCCAAGGTGGAACTGTAGCAGGAAGGCAGGTGCTGAACTTATTTTCAGTCTCTTCCCACAGAAACAACTTCTCCTTCTGATGCAAGACACCTTTTGTGCCTAAATAGTTGTAATTTCACACTGCAACTACAGAAGCCGCTATATGCACCCATCTTCCAAAAAACAGTATGTGGGTAAGCTTGACCTCCATATCTAACATGGTTTTGCTGTTGCAGGTTCTCTTTAGGCTACAGTGGTGCATGAAACTAGTCTGTATTGTCAGGTAGTTTTTGGTTGTTGTCATACCAAGAGAGCTTGCAAGGCAAGATGGCAGTGAGGAAACGAAACCATTTTTTACAAAGACAAACTTGTCTGCACCCTGGTACTCTCTGAACAGAACGAGCTGTCTGCATTTGTATATCTTGGGCTATATAGCAAGAAGTCTGATTGCTGAAGCCAGGTTGCCATGGTGAAATAATTCCCAGCAATTAAAGCACAGTTCCATCCTGAAAAGCAACTCTGTGCAAGCTATGTTGTGAAATCCAGCATTTACAAGGCCATGAGGTTTCCAAATCAAATTTGCTTGGTTTAGAAATAAAAAGGTAGCTTTGCAGTGTTCCAGCTCTACAAACCTCATCAGGGTTGAGACATTACAGTGCCTTCAGTGATTTATGTGCTCTGGTGGTGAACTCCCTGCCCACAAAGGTGCACCACAGGGTACTGGATGTGCTCATCTAGAGATAACAGGGCTGTATCAGAGTAGCCAGGAGGAGCAGTTGCTGCCAAAACCTGAATTTAATAATGACGTAAAAGTCAAAATAACTCTGTGTTCCAATAGGAGATTAGAGGATAATAAATCACTGATTAAATTAATAGACATATCAAAAGACACGGTTGGAATAGATTTGTTAATTGAGAATTTTTTTGTGGTTTTATTACAGTACATTAAATTTTTCTTTCAATTTGGAGAGTTTAAAAACTTGAAAAGAGAGATAAAACTTTTTTTCCATTACATTGTTTTTCCTTGTTCTCTGCAGGTAGTATTTCTGGCTTCCAGAGTTTCAAATTGCCAAATTGAAGAAATACTGCTCTTAATATAATAACAAACCTGACAGATCTATATTTATCTTCTTCAGAGTGAAAAAGATGTTAAAAGGTGCTCCAAAACTTGCTTTCAAATCTTGGTGCAGATCACTTGTTCTCAAGACTCTGTGGGTGACCTTTCCACTGCAGCACGTGTAACAACCAGGCTCTGCCATTGTCTGCTTTCTGTTGAGAGTAAATTTTCTCCTTTCCCTGTGTGTTTTAATTAGAGAAACATAAGGTATGTTGTAGATCTCTGCCTTGGACTGCAGTATTTTTTGTTTTAGAGAAGGAGCTATTTATCTTTGCTGGTTTCCAAAGGTCCTTGGAGAACTAGCTGAGATGTAAACATTCACATGTGCAGATATCTGTGCTGAAATGAATCCTGGCCCTGCTGTGTGGCTGCAGTATGGGAGGATATTTACCAGTGGAGGCTGCTGAGGAAGCATTTGTGTTGCTTGAATACTAATGGCATTTTTCCTCTAAGGGAGGCAGGGATACAGGAGCATCCTTATCTTGGTATTGTGTATGGGCCTGATGGGTTTGGAGTGTTTGCCTGGGCACTGAAATGAGCTGTGTGTTAACAAGACAAAGCCCAGACCAGAGCTCCAGCCTGCATTTTCAGCTGATGAATGGCTGGGCAGAGATGTCCTAAGGAATCAGCATGGGGTGGCCTCTCCTGTCCCCACACCAGGGTCTGCTCTGAGTGCCATTCCAGGGGAGGAGGAATTGCAAGCGCAGGACAATGTACTGGGAGACGCCTTCTCAAGCAGGGATTTGGGGTTTGCCCTCTTTCTGCTCACTTTTGGCTTCCTTTCAGACAGTTTGCCAACTGGAGACTTAAAAAAACAACAAAAACGATAGCCACCACTCCATGTCATTCTCAGGCTCGGGACTTGGGCACCTCTGACTCAGTTCTGTGCTGTGTGGTTTGTTCTAAGCATTGAGTAAATTAATTGTTACAACACTTAGTCTATGACCTACTGAATCTCTGTTACCACAGACCTTATTTGGCTCCATGTAGAGATGGTGAAAGTAGGAAAAATTAGTCCTTTCTATTTCCTATTCCACAAATTACCAGAAATCTGGATTGTAGTAAATTGCTGAAGAAAAGAATCTTGCTGAGCCTTCATGCTGGCACCTCCTGATAGAGATATGTGAGGGCTTTTTCCCACCAAGGTAAAAGAGAGCATTTCAAAATGAAGAACAACTGCATATTGCTTGGATAATTTTGTTACTTCTAGTGAATTGTTTCATTTAAATTACATCACTGGCTCCTAGAAAAAAGGAATCTCTTTGTTTCCCATTGGACATGAGTTCCCTGGTGTCCCAGTTGTGTTTTCTGGAGAGGAACCTGGAGAGGGCAAGGACTATGCAGTCAGGAAGCTGGAAACCTCCGTTCAGTCTGGGGGAGGAGTTCTGGCAGGTAGGCACAGGGAAGAAAGGGAGCTCCAGTGTTCCACCACAAGAATGCACTCTGCACATTTTTGTAGCATTAGCTGAGCTGTGGCGTGCCTGGCCCTGCCTCTGCAGCCTTCTTCCCAGAGCTGCACTGGAGTCAAGGTGGGGGACCCTGGGAGTCTCAGCAGGGGAGTTGTTGTGCCTCTGAGACACCTCTGTGGGCAAACAGCCAGCTTGTGCTGGGAGGTGATGTACCAGCGAGGTAAGAAGAATCATAGCTGTTTGGGATGGAAAAGACCCCTGAGGACATTGAGTCTGCCATTAAACTGTATCCACACGTCATTCCAGGGATGGTGACTCCACCAGTTCCCTGGGCAGCCTGCTCCAGTGCCTGATAGCTCGGTGAAGACATTTTTCCTAGTACACAGCCTTGAGGCCATTTCCTTTTGTCCTGTCCATTGTTACCTGGGAAAAGAGACCTCTTCTTGCTGCAGCCTCCTTTCAGGTAGTTGTAGAGAGTGGTGAGGTAGCCTGAGGCTCCTTTTCTCTTGGCCACACAACCCCAGCTCAGTCAGCTGTTCCCTGTAAGACTTGTGCTCCAGCCCCTTCACCAGTAGGTGGGTGAGTGGGGAGTCCTACAGACGGGCACAGAAAGGCCTGATGTACCAGACGTGGCATGGTGCAGGTGCCCCATGTACTTCTCCAGCAGCACCAGCTGGAGCTCAGTCTGGCCCTACAGAATGTTTTGGGCTTTCTGTTGAGAAGCAGCATTATGAAATAATGTTATGGCACTTGTCATCCTTAACATGCCTGCCATGCCTTGGCACCGACTGTTTACAGCAGAGCATCCGGAGGCCAAGCAAAGATTCCCTTTTAAGGCAACGAGCCACTATGAGAATCCCAAAGAAAAAGTTTCCCTGGCATGTAGGGTACATTCTTCTCTCCTCCTCCTCTTAAATAAACTATTAGTAACTTTTAAAAACAGAACAAAAATGAAGAAGTGGGGCCAGAAATGCTGCCAAAGCTGCTTTGTGCTGCACAGCCCCCTTAGACCTGTGCAGCAACCAAGCCCTGGAGCTGACCCGGGGCAGGAGAGGGGAAGAATGAAGCTGAGGTCAGAGGGGTCTGAGACCTGTGGCAAGAGGAGATTGGAATGGAGACTGCCTTAAAAAGCTTGGTCTCCTTCCCTTCTGGAGCCCTGGAGAAAAGCACTGTGCACGGCAATCTGTGAACAATTGCACTGAATGCTGCACTGGGATTTGGACTTGCTTTCCAATACCTTGCACAGCTTCCTTTCCCATGCTGGTGTTCTTTTCTTTCCCAATCCTGAACATGGATGTGTACATCCAGGATTTGTGTTCTGGGTGTGCTGTCACGTGGCATTTCCAGCTGAAGACTAAGCAGTGATCTGGGTTAAAACAGGACATGGGATTGCAGAAAAACCTCCAGAGGTGCTAATCTTGTGCTGTTTTAAAGAAAGAGGGGAAATGCAAACATTATCTCTAGCGGTGTTCTCAAAGAAAGGGCAGCTCGACTGATGTTTGAAGGAAGCTGTTATTCCCCTTTTTGTGCATGCTGTACAAGTAAACAAAGACACTGAATTACCAAGAAGGGATTTAAGCTCCGTAGCCCTTCTAAGTTTCCAATTCTTGCTCTTAACTGAGGAGAAAAGGCAGTGGGCTGCTGGGTAGGAAACTGGACAGCCTTCAAGAGTTTGTTCCTGACCCATAAGAACTGGCGTAACCTGCTTCTTCATTGTTCTTGTCACTTGGACTCGTAAATTTCAGCTCATAAAACTGTTTCCTTCCTGCTATGAATGGGTTCAGGACTCCCATGCTTACGCAGAATGTTTGTAACCAGAAATTAACTGATAATTTCTTTCCAGTAAAGGGCCACATAAAAAGCCTGTAAAGGTAAGAAGTATGTCTGTGAGCAGCTGACCTGGTTTACCTTACAAAGCTGTAGCCTTCTGTGCATGGCTGAAATCACTGTGTTTTTCCTTTTTGCAAAGGGAGTACATGAGAGGGAGAGACCTCCAATATTGGAATTTTTTTGCCTTAATGTGTTTTACTCCCTCTTCTCTTCCACTCACATCCCCTTTGGCTCCTTAGCCAAAGAAGGGAAGAGGAGAGAAGCTAAAATGCAAACATCCAGTACACCTTTAATTCTGAATTCTAAGCCCTTATTCACTGGAAGAATAAAACCAGTGTTCATAAAGTTTGGCTTGAAGGACACTGCTACAATGCTGCCTTACTGCCTCTCCAATTTTGTCTTTTAAGAAGCTAACCCCCATCCTTAGAGAGCCAAAAAAGTAGGTTTTGGTAGGATTACTTCACTTTATAACACTTCATATGGTATGCGTGTTTTGAAACACACCACTTCAAAAAGCAATTTTAAAATTACAGGATAAAAAAATCAAAGGCCCAGATAGTTTGAGATATCAGCTAGTTCAGTGTGTAGAGGTGTACTTGGAATATGGTGTTGCTGTTACAGACAGTAATCTCTGTAAAAAATTCTAGTTGGGAGTGCACCATTTAAACCCCAAACTTTTCCAGATTGTGAACCACACAAATCGTAAAGTGCAAGCCAAGTTACTAGAAAATAACCCCCAAACCCTTGAGTATCGTTTTTAATATAATTTTGTAATATTTCTGTGGGCATCTTTGGTTTTGATGTTCCTTAAAACAGGTTTTTTTCTTTTTGTGTCATTTTTGGCGTGCATTGCTGTGGACTGCTGGGCTGTACTCTCACCAGCACTGATGGAATATGTCACAGCTGGATTGGCAACAGTGGAGACTTGCTCTCTTCTGAATTTGTGGGGATTGCTAGGATTATAGCAGTTAACCTTGTGTAAGGCATAGGGTCAGTTGCTAAAAAAAGCCCATGAAATCCCATCACGTTAATCACAAAATATGTGTCTTTGTCCTGTAAGGTTCTTGATCCATGGTGATTTTCATCCTCACAGACTTGAGATGGCTTGTGAGTTTTGAAGTTTGCAAACAGAGAGAGATATGCCATGTGAGGCCTGTCAGACCTGTTCTGTAAATTTTCCAATGGAAATTGGAGCGTTTGAGGTTTGGTTGGAATCTGAAACTGATGCAGGATCCAGAGGGAGTGATGGGAATTTTACCTGCCGCTCTGGTCATCACCATTATAGGCTTTTAAAATAACTTCTTTAACTTTCTAAAGTTATTCTTACTTCCATTTTAATATGACAGACTAAAATGAGAAAACCCACTGATAACATGTATTTCCAAAAGGAAAAGTAAACAGCCATTCATCCCAAGAACAGTTAGTTTGGTGTGGAGGATGGAGAAGGGGGATCAAAGTATCATCAGTTGTCCTTGAAGAGATTTCAGTTTCAGATGCAATGTAAGAAGCTGCACAGCTTGCTGGGGACAGCAAGAAATTATTTTGCCTGTGCTGGTTTCCTCTGAAAAAAAGGAATCTTGAACTGGTAGAGATAATCTAAAATAGCATGGTCAGTTTAGGGAAGTTTGGCATTTAATAAATCATTAGTCTTCCCTCTGTATGATCAACCTGGATGCCTGGTACAATTCTGAAGTGAACTACATCAGGTTATGAAGCACATCCACACTGGGATGCGGAGACATTGAGTCCCTGGGCCTTCTTCAGCTAAATCAGATTGCTTCATGTGTGCTTCTTTCCAAACAAACCACGTTGGTTTACACTGAAGCACATCTTTAGTATTTGTACCATGACTCAGCTTTGAACCTTACAGCCAGAGTCTGCTCTGTAATGGGAATAACACTTCCTCAAAATGGTATTAAAACTAAACCTTGATGGTGCTTTGAAGATGCTCTGAATTGCAGGGGTTTTTTAAACCAAGAAGTTACTGAGCATCTGATCAAGAAGGAAATGGCAGAGAAAGATTAGAGGAGGATCACTATTAACTGACGTGGGATAAGAAAGCAAGCTGGGAAATGGGCAGTTTTCTTCAATCTTAACAAAGCAGTTAGACTAGGGAAAAAATTATCAGTGGGGTCACTTGGTGGGGTATTTTCTACCTCTCTTTCTCCAGTGAAATCCAGGCAAACTTGCAGCTGATGTGTGTTCTAGCTGGACATAAGGCTGAGTATGGCAGCCCTGCTAGGAGCATTAGTGTTGTACAGTCTTGGCCTGGTGCCAGTTTGCTGAACCTTCTTCTAAGATTTCAGGCAAGCCATCTCTCTTCTGCCATTTCCCATCACTTTTCCTTCTCTGAAATTTATTTTTGGGTGTGTCTTGGCCTGTGGCATCACGTTCAATTGAGTGCCTAAAACCAGAGGCAGGCCTAGCTTGGGAAATGTTGAGGAATGAGTTTATACTCTGGTTTGCCTGTCAGTAAAAACTGTGGAGTGCTGTCTCTTTGGGTTCCCTAAAGATATTTCTTTCCTTAATTAGTATTTAAGTACTGATAGACAGGACTTGTTTAAGCTGTGGACAGCTGTTATACACCAAATTGCTGCATAGCAGCTACTTCTGCAGCTGCTTGGGTGATACAGTTGATGTGGCATGGACATGTTAAGACAAATTTAGCAGAATTCTCTAATTTTTGAAGAAAGATTCATGTAAACTTGAATCAGGACTTGAGGTGCCTATAGCTGTGTTTGGAAAATTCTGTTCTTTTTGTGGTCTTAGGTGACACTTAGTTATGTTTTCCAATAAACAGTCATTTGCAGGTGATGAATTTTGGTGTTTCCTGAATAGAACAGTAAAACTACTGTTCTTGACATATTTTTGTATTTGTGTACTTTAAACATAAAATGAAAAATTAAGGAAGGCATCTTGAATGAGAAGAGCTCACAAAAAGGAGGTAATGGATGTTTCACTTTGTGCCTTTGGAGTTGAGTCCAGCTGGTGTTTTCTTAAGAGGTTTTTGAAACAGCAGTGAGCTTGAATGTAGGCCTGAGCAGAAGGAAGGAAGTTTATTCCTGAACTTTGCACTATTTGGTAATCCTGGTGGTTGTGAACAAGCTTTGGTTTATGTGGAATATGGAACTATTCTTGGTTGATTCTTAATAATATGTAATTGTGTTTCTAAAACAGGGTTTTTTTCGTACTGCTGTATGCTCCAGCTTTGTAAGTTTAAAAAGCAAATGCTATGTACTATGGGCTGGTATTGATACTTCCCAAACTACAGCTACAGTTTTACAGCCCAGATTGAGCATCACTCAATTAATTTGAGTAAGTCACTAGAACCTAAGTTCTGCCTAATTGGAGAGGGATACATGGCCCAGTTCAAAATGACATTTTTAAGGCTAGATATTTTTTTGTTAGTTTGTACTTACAGTACTGGGGCCATGTAGTGTCCCAGCTGCACTGCATGCAGGTCACAGAAATGTGCTGGTGTAAACAATTGCTGTGGTCTTGCTGTGGTCTCAGAAGCTGCAAAAGGTTAACAAGATGCTTGTGCTGCACAGGGCAATTTGACATTCAGGGTTCAGTGGTGTGAATAAATCCTTTGATAGCGGTGATTCTGGGTATTTTGCAGGTTCTGTGGTGATACCCAAGAGGTTTTTTATAAACCGAGCCTTTGGATAGGGGCAGAGCATGGGATTCTTCAGGAAGCTTTTGTCTGAAGTGCTTCAGTTCCAGCACAAGGCAGTTGTGGAAGGACTTACACAATCTATTTTAAAGACTCTCAAGTGGCTGTGTGTACTACTCTAACAGAGAATTGACATTTGTGTGAAAATGAGAGACTTTGGATTCTGCAAAAGGACAGTGTAGTGTGGTTTGCAGTAGCAAACTTGTGAAATATATTTAGTGTTGAATTTTTGTTTATTCTCTTGAAGTGGGGAAGAGATGCTGCAGTGAGGATGAGATACGCCCCACCCATTCCCATGTGATGGAAGGCTTGCCTCAGTCTCGTGTGTCTTGCTTCCTTCTGTGGTTTCCCTTCACAGCCTGACTCTGACAGACTGTCTTTGACCTCTTTGTCTCTCTCTTCCCTCCTCCTCCTCACAGAAGACTGCTCTTAGCTGATGTGGCACAGCCCTAACCTGGGGCCCTTGGTTTAATTATCATAAACTACAGCAAAGACAGAAACTCTATCCAAACTACTTCTCGCTGATAACTTTTTCCCCGAGTGTGGTTAATGCGGTTTGTCAAACCAGTCTCAGAAGCTGAAGGTGTTTTTTGCATGACTGTTAGTAGAACTATAATTTAACTTTAAAAAAAAATCAACTTATCCTTGAATACTAGAATCATGGACCCCTCCCTCCCCAGCCAAACTAAACCCAGAAACCACTAAATGTAGCGAATGCAAGGGTTTGAAGACAGAAATACTTTGACAACCAGGAACTGTTATCTAACCGAGTAACCCCTCTGTATTGAGCCTTGACCGAGGAACAACTGATTCTTGTCTCCTAAAACATCCCCTTGTAGAGCAGCTGTGAGAATTAGTTCATTTATTTTCATTCTGTATTTGTATTCTTTAGAAAGATGTTCTATGTTGTATTATTTAAAAAGATGTCAAAGGCATTCCCTCTTAAACCATGAAGCCCACCTTTCTCAGTAACATTGGAATGAAGATGTGACCATCTGTTCCCTGGCAGACACCTGCAGTGCTTTCTGCACATCTCTGTAAATGCATCATGAGGCTGTAAGGGTATATTGTGCTGCTGTCACCAAGTTTTCCTTGATCTTCCTTCATGGTGGCCTTTCTGACGTCCCTCTAGTTTTAATCTACAGTTTAGAGACACGTGTGACAAGGCTCAACACAAGTTTAAGCCAGTGAGCACTGGCAGTGCTGGTGACCAAAGTTAAAGTGCTGCTTTCCTGTGGAAGGCACATCTCGGTCTCTGCCTGCTCCAGAAGGGATTATGTGGATGATGAATCTCTCTGAAGATGAGTTTAATTAACAGATCAGTAAAGAGCCCATGAAGAGAGAAAACTGAGTGATCATGTTTCCTTTAAGAAGAGCACTGACACTTCAAACACCATTCCAGGAAAGATGTGTATCACATCCTCACAGCAAAAATTAAGCCTGCCTGTATCTCAGACAGGAACACAGCTGGAAGATTATTTAAGTGTGTTAAGAGCCAAAATGTGAGGTCTGTTTCCTTTGGATGAGATCTCAATGAGTTTTGACAGCAAACTTAATGCAGTCATCTCCAAAGGTGGGCTTGTCTTGACTTTACAGATCCTTAAAAATCACTTCAATGAAGACAGCCTGACATTAAAAAGGACCTGGCATTTCTTCCTTGTTTTTACATTATAATGGACAGCAAGTATCGTCCTATGATTGTGCCTCACCATTAAATAGCTCTTCCATCTCTGCTTAGGTGGATTTTTTAACTGTAGGAAAAGATGGATGTTTGACCACATAAGCCTAAAAGACCAAAGTGCTTGACCCACTGTCCTTCCTACTGAATCCCTGGTCCAGGATTGGGTTGAGAGTCTATTTAAAAAACAAGTGAGAGGAACGCTCTAGTGATTACAGCAAACACTTTACAGATGGGAGATGAAAAGCCACAATATGCCATGGAGATAAATGTCTTGTATGGCATGTGGTTTCTGTGCTTTTATAAGTCCAAATGGAAGGTTATTTCATAAATGCATTAGATTTCCAAGGGTTTTCAGAAAAACACGAATTCAGCTCTTTCTGTCCCAGGTAACCCTAGAATTGAGAAAACAGGTATTTTTGTGCTTATCACTGCTTTTAGCTGGAGTTACAGACGTTCACTTAAGAAGGCTTCTAATAGGGCCAGAGAGCAGGGAATGCTGTAGGCTTTGAAGGAGCAGCACCAGCTTTTCCAGCTGTCTTCTTGCAGCAGCCAGATTTGCTGTTTCTCAGACTCCTGTTCTGCAGATGAGCAGGAACTGTGTGACGCAGCAGGTTGTTGGTGCTCACATGGGCTCCTTCAGGCACAGAGCTTTGTCACCACTGTTCACAGGCCTGAGGAGAGAGCAGTGCTCTCCCAGGAGTTGGTAATCTCATCTGGCCGAAGGGCAGGGGAGATGGAGCAGCAAAATGAAGCTGCTGGGGAAGGGAATGCAGGAGAAGTGTAAAGGCAAATACAGGAGTTTGGATGAACCAGCTGCTTTCAGGTTTCTGTAGCTGCTCAACAGTAGAACTAACCCCACTTCTCTCTTTCTTAATCTTTTTCAGGAAGTCCAAGGGAAAGCCAAATGGTAAGAAGCCAGCACCAGAAGAGAAGAAACTTTACCTAGAGCCAGAATACACAAAATCCAGAATTACCGACTTCGAATTTAAGGAACTAGTGATGTTACCACGGGAAATAGACCTCAACGAGTGGCTTGCCAGCAACAGTGAGTATTATGTTCATACAACTCAGAGCTTGCTGTCCATCGTCAAGAGGCCATTCATTCACTCTTTTTGCTGTTTTCAGTGCTTAGAGAAACACTCAGCGACTATTTATGCTTACTGTGTAATGCATGTCATTATACCTTGAGTGGTAATTAAGCTGTCTCACACACAGCCCAGCTGTGCTCAGCAGCATGAAAGCCTTGATGCATTTCCTCCTTCCAGCCTCCTCCCTTTGGCACTGAGGGCACTGCAGTTTTGGATGCTCTTTGCAGAACCATCAAGATCCCCGTTGACTGCTTGCTAGACTGGCTGGTTCTGCATGTTTCTGACTCCAGCTACTGATCTTCCAGAAGCATTGTAAAAATGGAGATTCTGTAGACTTGTATGTAAAGCAACTTATGCCTAAAGCCAGAAGTTGTGAAGTCTTTTGGTCAGGTTTTTTCCTCCTCGCTCTTTCCAAGTTTTGGTGGAATTACTGTCGATTTCAACACTAGACAGGCTGAAATTCAGAGGTGTGACCAGCTACTGTGACTGAATGCTGTACCTGTGCACTTCAGCCCTGACTTGCTGTACTTTCCTGGGCTACTCCTGCCTGTCCTCACCTGTGTCTCTGGCCCACTCTTGTTTATGTTTTCAACAATGTGTGGTAGAAGCAAGAAACTACTTTAAACTGCACACTAGGAAAGTTTATAGAGGCTCATTAAGAAAAAGTGAGGTTCCCCGTGAGAAGTATCAAGAAGTTAAATTATCTCAGGAGATTTTTAAAAAGTAGAAGTGTACTAGGTTTCATGCTGCTTGTTTTTACAAGGAGACATGTTTTGAAAACTAATAGTGCTGTTTTCTAGCTGCTGTAGATTTTAAGTCTGACTTCAAAAGAACGTAGCAAATTGTTTGCCTTCAGCTTATAGGAGAGTATTCTACTGTAAAGGTGAGGCTGATGATGGAGACACTTTCCAGTCTTGCTGCTTTGTGAGTAATAAGAGCTAATGCATCATGGTGCTTTCATCTTAAATCTAAACAAGAGCTTTCATTCTGTGTACCTCTTTGTTTTGCAGTTCATCATTAGGCTCATTTAGCTAAATCATGTTTAAATTTCTATGCAAGCTCAAGACTGAGGTTGTTTCACTTGCTGTATTTAAATAATTGTCTGGAGGATAACCAGTGTTTGAAAGCATTTTACTTCTGAATTTCTTTCCTTTGTTTATTTTTCAGCAACAACTTTCTTTCATCACATCAACTTACAGTATAGTACAATCTCAGAATTCTGTACAGGAGAGTCATGTCAGACCATGGCAGTGTGCAATACGTAAGTCAATATTTTCATTTGTTACATGTGCAAGGTTTCCATGTCTTCAGAGTCTCCTGGGGGAGGATATTGGTATTGGATGGCGCCAGGCAGGTGTTTTACAGCAGGTCTCTACTTGTTGAGAATGTGTCAGGTGCGCATCCTTTTCTCTCCCTTCAGCAGGGAAGTGTGGTGGAAATCTATTTTTGTGGAGGACTAGGACGAGAATCTCTGAGTGCTCTAAGCTGGCTATATAAGGTCAGATCAGAGAGTTAAATGACCATGTGTGTGCTTGGGGGAGAGGGAAAATAGGGTGTTAAGGAAACTTCCTTGTCTGACCATCCAGGAGCCACCGTGGCAGTCAGTCGTGAGCTGGGACCAAGGCCCCTTCACAGCTACACACCCCACACTCACTCAGACCAGCTTTTCTCACTGGCTTGACCCAGGTTTTCCATAGCAAAGTCTTGGGTGTCCAGATCCTTAAAATTGACTTGGTACAGTAACTAAATAACCTCATAACAGCTCAGTCCTGTGCCTCCAGGGAGGGGCCCCGAACAAAGGGAATTCTGGGCTTTTATAGTCTCGCAGTTGAAAAAGCCTGAGTGAGTCTTGGGGTTGTCAGCTCCTGCTGTGTCTCCAAGTGTCACCTGGCTGGGTCACAGGTCCATGTCCTTTGTTGTGCCCCTGCCATGCAGAGCTCAGCCCTGAGCCTGCAGTGCAGCTGTACCTGCACAGAGTGTGCTCCTGAGCAAGGGCAGGGCAGGACTGTCCGTACTGGTTACAGTGTTGGGGTTCCAGGGAAGGCAGGGCAGGAGAGGTGAGTTGTGAAAATCTCCGAGGGTGCTTCTGAGAGCTGGAAAGCTGACACAGCTCCAGGCTGCTGGTGGATAACCTCTAGCCTGACATGAGCCACAGGCTCTCTGCCTGAACCCCTGGGCACAGAGGACACAGGTGGCAGCTTTGCAAGAGTAAGGAAAACTTTTGCTTTGGCATTTTTCTGCCTCTAGAACTTAGAAGACTTTAACATGGACTAGCAGTTAGTTCTGGAAGAAAGCTTTGTAGTGTTACTGGACAGTGTGAATATCAGAAAAGTTACAATAAACTTCTGCTCCTGATGAGCACAGTCCAACATGGTGGAATATGAGATCTAATCAAGTACAAATATGCCTGTTGTGTTTTGGGTTTTTTCCCTCCAACATGTGTTGATAGTCCTTTTCTTCCCTCCTCTTGTGTTTCCTGGGATTAATTTACTTGAGATGGATTTTAAAAGAGACGACTGGGCAATAATGTCATAGTACATCAAACAACATCCCAGGGAATGTATGCAACAGAACCTCTATTTTGTATCTCTGACAATCATTACATAATTCTTAGAAGGAAAGCCTTGCTTAATGTACTGGTCTATCTTGTAGACTTGAAATTAATACCAGGGGCTTTCTTTGAGAGCACTTAAAAGCATGCAAAGTGTATGGAGGGTATTTTTGCACGTAGAAGGAGGAGTAATAGCTGTCGAGAGTTAAAGGCCATGCTATAGACTTTGAAACCAAGCTGGAACAGAAGGTAATAAATCTCTGCTGGACCCAGATTTTATCAAAAGGAGACAGCCTGTCTCTAAATAAGAAATGGTGAGCAGTAAGATGAGTATTTTGTTGATTCTTGTTCCCAAGCATGCTCATGTTTAAGTTCCTGATGTAGCACTGGCAGTCCCAAGCACAGAGTTCAGCTGTTTATCCACTTGGCTGGTGGGAAATAGTGGCTAAAAGGAGGTGATGATTGGGAACCTGCATCAGTGTTGTTCCATTTTGCTCTAGTGAGCCTTTAACAAGAGTTTTCTGTAAGCACCTTGTGCTGCAGAATAAAGAGGGGAAGTGCCTGTAGGCAACTGCAGCTGTAGCCTGTATTTTTAGTGGTAGGGACTGATAGAATGTTCCTATCCTTTGTTTTGGAAAACTGAAAAATTGTGCTCTTTGGAAATAACAGGAAGCATGTCTACCCTTGGGTGAAGCACTTGAAATGGCTTGTGTGTAGCTAAATCATAACAACCTCAGTACCTTCCTGTACTTGGGGGCAGGTGGCTGATTCACATCTGCAAACTGGAGGCTGCTTGCTTCTAACAAATGTATGGGTCTGTGAAAAAGCCACCAAGGTGAGATCAGCTGCCTACACACCTCAGCACAGTTCAGCTTTGTGGGCCCCTTTCATAACTGTGTTCTCCAAATCCTGATCTTTTTGTTCTGCCTTTCGTAGCTCTGCTAAGCTGAGGATGTGCTTGTTGTGTTGGAGAAGCACCAGTTGCTGTGGCTTATTGTGCCTTGGACCTGTCTCCAGTGTTTAAAGAGAGACACCTGAACACTGGTGTCAGTTGCTGATTAACCTGGTGGACACTGCAGGCTTAGCCTTCTGTGGCTGTGATCTATTTGTTGCTCTCCTTTGGAATAAAATAACATCTGGCTATATAAGATTGCCATAGAATTACAGTACCTTGGAATTAAGGTGCAGTTTGCCATTGTTTCCCATGCTGATTTCTTGGGTAGTTCCATATGAAAGTCTTCATTCTGTTCCACTTTTATATCCATTCTGGTCATGCCTAAGAAAGGCTTTTTTTATTTATGGTTGAGATGTTCAAGTAACTACTGAGAACTGGTTGCTTGTCAAGTCATTTGACATTCAGATTGCACTGCAAGTACCCAGTCCTAAATTTAAAGTATTTGCTGGCACAATAAGCACTGGTTGAAGTTAAATATTTGAGGTAAGGTTTTAACATTTGAGAGAAGCTGCAGCCAAGTGACAAACTGCAGACAGATGCAGCTTTCAGCCCTCTGTCAGATACATGAGATAGCACAGCCATCTGCACACAGCAAGGAGGAGAATTTCTGCTTACGGTCACTAGGAGACATCTGACCAAAACTTAGGCTCAGTGTAGAACAGATGGAAGCATTTGCTGGCAAGGTGGGATAATGCCAAGGGAAATACCATAGTGGCCAGTTATCCTCAAACTTTAATGAGGGTGAATGAATACAACTTCGGGAATTACTTAATTTTGCTCATTAATATGTTTATCACTGGTTGTAAAGCAGGTACTATATTTTAACATGGTATTTACTATTAAAATTTAGTATGCTTTATAGCTTATTATTACACAAACCAGCTTTAAAGCACCCTGAGCTATAAACTGGTTTTCTAGCTGACATTTAGGTAAAACTCCTCAAAGTGCTGCAGTGAGTGTAATAAATAAGAGCCTGTGTAAGTGCTGTACATAAAAGGATAAGTCTACAAAACTCCTGAGGGAGAAATGAAGAATGGATGCAAACTTTCAGGAAGCCCACCTTTCAAAATGTGTTTGTCCAGTTTGTCCCTTAATTGGTAAAGCTTAAAACTCTTTTTTTCCTAATCTTAGTCTCTTTTCTCATGTTTATCTTGCCCTTAGTGTCTCTACATAGGGAGGAGATTTCCTTCTAGAGTGCTTAATTCAAATTTGTAAGTTTTACATTTCTCCAGCTATATGATTTTACATGATGCCTCCTTTCTCTTCTGTGCCATCCAAACACTGCTTAGCCCCTGTGAAGCCACCAGAGCTGTTCCAGCTGCTCACAAGCACTATACTCCTGCCTCTGCCTTTCCATCCCGCTTTCTTCATGTTGCCTGTTTCTTGGTATTTCTACCAGGACTCTGTCTCTCCTTCCTTTCCAGGCAAAATAATTCCCACTGTATATGCTTTTCTCTCCTTCCAAAAGCCTTTTTGTATATTGGTGTAACTCCTGTTCTGCCTTGGATTCTGTGTCATCAACACCAGCCCAGAGTGTTTTAGAGGAAAAGGGATAAAGTACATACATATATTAAGATGCAGTATTGTGATTTCACATATGTTAAGCTTCATTATTTGCATCACAGGCTTTTCTCTGGTAAACCCATAGTCATTTCTCCCTGGGATTTAGAACAGAGCTGCAGATTCCTCATACTCTCCATACTGGGGAGATTTAAATCTGCAGTTTTTGAAAAGTGCCCTTAAGTCTCATCTTCTTGTCCTTTCTGCTTCCCATCCATTCCCTAATATGGGACTGTGCTGTCACAGTGCCAGTGGTGGAATGCAATTAGGCTTCTGTGCCCAAGTGAGCCCTTGCATGGCCCCAGAGTGCTCCTATCCTGTTCACAGAGATAACTGCAGCGTGGGTGGAAGCCGTGTACCAGGTGCAAGATGTTCATGGCATGTCAGGGGCTCCTCTCTTCCCTGAGAGCTGGGAAATCTGTTCAACAGCACCTGAAACATGAGGAAAACACATGACTCTAATCATGGACAGTCCTTGTAGTTATCCCCTTACTGTTAATGTTTCTTCTGTTTAATTCCAGTTTTGCATAATAATTTCCTAATTTTCAAGGAAAGGCAGAAAGGCTAGGCAGTGGGATGCTAGAGCAGATTTATTCACTTACATGAGAATAAAAGTGAACTTGTACAGTTGCCAAATCGTTTCTTTTGACTTAAGTCCAATTATCAACACTCAGTTTTGCACCTAAGGGCAGCTCTAAACTGTGCTTTCTGTCTTGCAGTTGAGGATTCCTGCAGCACGAGAGAACTGCTGGGGTAGAGCAGTGCAGCCTGCCTTTGCTCCTGGTGACAAGCACTGTCTTAAAACCCAAAATAAGGCTGAATTGCCTGGGTCTGTCTCTCTCTGCAGGAGCAGGCAAACAAGGTTGTGTTGGTGCACTACATTGTGTAATTCCTTAGAGGTGGATTGTACAAAGGAAGTGAGCAGTGGTGAAGAGCACAGTCTGTGCCTAAGGGCCCAGGTGTGCTGGGTTTGATGCCTGACATAGCTCTGAAAAGACCTTTTGACTTTTGAGTTTTCACCCACTCACCTTTTTATGCAATTTTGCAGTCAATCCTTGTCTCTCTAGTAAAGGACAGAGTGACCAAATACTACATAGTGAAAAGGAGCTGAAAGAAAAATTCTAAAACCTTAATGTTTTCAGAGCTACTCTGTAGTTGCCTTTCCTCTCCTAACTTGAACTCCTTTACTTATTTCTGCAACTTCCTCTTGTTTTCATATGGCTTGGGGCATGAACAGCAACAGTGTTATTGGGGAAGACCAGTACAATGGAGTTCTTACCAGCCCTATCATGATATAGGACTGTGTCTTGAGCTTAGACTTTTTGAAGAAAGTTCATAAACTGGAACTCAGGGTTTGTCCAATGTGACATAGGAATAAAAACTTAAAAAGAGTTTTCCTGAATTCTTTATCTGTAAAACGTTTATCACTGTCTGCCTAATCAAGTGGGTAGCTGCTCTCAGTAGCAGTTAGAGATGCTTTAATTAACCATGACTTTTTCTTAAAAAGGAACAAACATTCAGGTTTTTTTATAGCCTTCAGATTTTCTGTCAGCTGAGGGATGGCTGTAGTTAATCAAAATTATTATGGCAAACTGATTGAATTGTTATGGTTGCTTATGAAGGGCTAAGATCTCCTGTTAAGATCCAACAGGAATATTCACTGCTGGCAGAATCACATGTAAATTCAGGTGTTTGGGGGAGTCTGTAACTGTAACCTAAGGAGCAGAGTTCACTGCTGGTATGGACGTGCAGAAGGGGCCTGAAAACTTCCCCCAGGGTTGCATTTTGGAACAGAATTTGGAACACCTGAAATCACTGCCAGTGCTGGAGAGCCCCAGGCTGGGAAAGGTGGTGTTCTGGAGCCACCGTCTGACTGTTTCACAGTATTGCACTACAGAACTAATTTATGCTCTGTGATGTTAAGCATCAGAAGTTCATCAGTTCATCACTGTGCAATGTTGTTGCTCCTTAAATATAGTTCAGTAATGCTCTCCTGTACAGTTCTACAGACTGTACGTAAAGCTGTCATGGACAGGGAATTATCACTCCCTCAGCAGAACTCCTCCCCTTGCAGTCTTGTCAGCAGGGCTTTCTGTGCTTGGTGCTGCCACCTGCCCTCTGCCTAGACTGATAGGGAGAGACAAAATTGGCCAACACAAGTTCAAGTTCTTCGATGCAGAAAGAAGTGAATCTCTTCTGTAGCAGCTGTTGTTTTGTACTACTTGGACACAGCCCCTTGCAGGAGTAGCTGAGGAGCAGAGGGTGATGTGGTGACCCTGTCCCTTCTCTCCACAGACAGTACTACTGGTATGATGAGCGGGGAAAGAAGATCAAGTGCACTGCTCCTCAGTACGTTGACTTCGTCATGAGTTCGGTGCAGAAACTAGTGACAGATGAGGACGTCTTTCCAACAAAATACGGTATGGCCACTTCCTGGGGGCCACTCTTTGGGGGGGCCATCAGTCAAGTGACAGTTGGCATTCCTGTGTATGACTACCAGGCAGCTTTCTCACTTTCGTTTGATGAGTTTTAATTTGTTTTTTTAATATACAGTTTTCTTTCTTTACATGTTTCTGTTGTCATTTTGGTGGTTTGGATTTTTTTTAGGACGATTATAACTTTGGTTGATTGTTGCAGTAAAAGAAGACTTATCCTCTTAGATGTGTGAACTAGGGTGAAAGTCTCACAAACCTGACCCCTTGGCCTATATCTCATCATCAGTACCCATTTTTCTTCAGGCATTTTGAGATGATCTAGCCTGGATTTATAGAGGATAAAATTCTCAAAACAATCAGCATTTGTGTGTTCAATATAGTTTGTTGATAGCAAACTTAAACCTTTGTGTGGCTTTACTATTTCCATTAGAGCCTCAATGCATTAAGAAATGTGGGTAATAAATTGGATTGCAGCAATTTGGCTTGCTTTCTTTGCCCAAGGCTCTGCATTGTCTCTCATAATATTTGCAGTCTCCTTTCCCATACAAAGATTAAATAAGAATGTGATTTTTAGAGCTGAAAAGCAATAGCAAAGTAATTTTATCTCAAATTTGTATCCTAACAAGATTGCTACATGCAATGCCTTTGGTTAAGGGAAAGTAAATAGAAACTTGAAGCTATTGTAGGTGGGCTTAATCAGTACTAATTGCAGCTGGCTTCATAAGCCACTTCAAGGGGTAATTGGCAAACTAGGACATTACAATATAGAAAACACTAGGCTAGCAGCCTTTGCTTACAAGGCTGGAAGGAGGTAGTTTCTTTTCCTCTTTGATAGAATTTCAGCATGTTCAAGGGAACATGTTATATAAAGTTATGTACAAACTGCCACACACCACCAAGGCCCATGTACCTTGGCTTCCATTTTAGGATCTCTGAACTGGTGTTCCAGGGGAAAATCCACTCCTGGACAAACTAGATAAGGACATAGAAGAACCTCTCATTTTTACAGCTGGTAACAAAAAGGTAGTGGCTTAGGAGAAGAACTACGCTTGCTGCCTGATTTTTGAACCCTCAAGGTTTAAAATTTAACTTCAAATAAAAATGCATAATACTGCCTTAGCCTTGTCCCCAAATTCCTATCAAAAGAGGGTGATATGACACAGGGCCCTCAGGTTGTTTTCTGTGTAAGTTGGGGTGGTTGCTCTTACCCAGGTGCTGCTGTGGGGCTGACAGTGAGCAGCTGGTGCTATCATGGTGTTTCTCCATCTTCCTTTCAGGCAAGGAATTCCCAAACTCGTTTGAGTCCCTAGTGAAGAAGATCTGCAAGTACCTTTTCCATGTGCTGGCCCATATCTACTCCTCACACTTTAAGGAGACTTTGGCACTGGAGCTGCACGGACATTTAAACACACTCTACACACACTTTATCCTATTCATCAGGGAGTTCAACCTCGTGGACCCTAAAGAGACCACCATCATGGATGACCTCACGGAGGTCCTCTGCAGCAGCAGCGGGAGCAGCAGTAACGGGAGCGGCAACGGGAGCGGCAACAGCGCAGGAGCACAGAACCATGTGAAAGAGAGATGAGCCCTCCTCCTGGACCCAAACTAACATTCTGAACAGTATAATCTATTGTGTGTATGTGTATGTATATGTTCAGATATACATACCGGCATATACAGTGATGAAAGCTGACCGCAGAGATGCTGCCACGCAGGACGCGCAGTCGTACGGGGCTGTACGGAGCTTTGGGTTCATGCGCCAGCCGGCGAGAAGTTGCACCAATTTTATTTTATTTTCTGTCCACTCCTCCTTTTACCTATTCAGATGGATGACGAGTGCTGTTTTTAGAGAAGAGCCAAGCTTGAGAGTGGGGCCACTCTTGGTTTTTTGTTTTGTTTTGGTTTTTTTTCTCCTTTTGTTTGGTTGGTTGGTTTTCTATTTTTCTTTCTTTGGTCTTGAGTGCAAGCCCTTTGGTCTTTCTAGGATGGTGGTCCTGCCATTTAAAAAGTATCTATTATATTATAAGAAGTAACTTTTACTTTGAAGTGGCTTAAAATGCAGGTTTGTTTGGGGGGGTTTTTTTGGGGGGTGGGGGTGGTTTTTTGGTTTGGTTTTACATAGACTGCCCCTTTTACCCTGCCAAAAGCTCCCCCACTGAGTGCATCTTGCCCTTTGTTAGCTTGGAATGGGAAGAAACTCCTGGCTTGACTAGAGTAGCAACTAGGAGCTTGCTACATGTTGAAAGTGGGCAAGATTCTCCATTTGTCCCATCTACTCGGTCACAAGGTGTGAACGTGCAAGAGGATCCACAAACCTTTCTGCTTATTGCTCCTACAACATATATACTCTTTTCTCTGCTCCCCTGCCTCTTCTTTTCCCAGGCACACCTGCACAGGTAACAGGAGTAGGATCACTGCAGTCCAAAACCATGTGCAAGAGTCAGCACCATTTGCTTTCCCTTGAACAGAGGCCTGGGGAAGGGGGGAGAAGGGTATACTGAGTCAGTCACCGCCTGTGCTAGAAAGATGGCTGTTGGCATAAAATTATATTGTTGGCTTATTTTAGTTCATCTGTTCTATAATAATAAAAACAAATCTATCAGCCACAAGCTTTGTTTTCATGTGTGCAGCGTCAGAAGTCACCGGACCCCCACCCCTAGAGCCTCCCTTCCACCACTGAATGCTGCTGGCCCTGCTGGCAGCCAGCTTTATAAATAATAGGTTGTTTCCCACCCTGTGATCTTACATTTATGAGGAATTCCTTGCTTTTCCCAGTAGCCCTAGGAACAGCCTCCCCAGGAAATACGAAGATAAGCACTGCTTGGAGAGGGGCAGGTTTTCTATTTGTGCATGCAACCATTCTGGAAATGCAGTGAGTTCCTGGATAACTTGAAGCAAATACTGAACCACAGCATCTCTGGATACAGTATTATATCAGTACTGTATCTGGACAGTGATATTCCTTTCTTTCCTTCAAGTTTCCACTGAATTCTTGCAGTTATTGTTTCCAGTTGGGGAAATGCCAGATTTTGCTTGCATTTGTTCTTCTGTCAAAGCTGTGACAATTGTTTGTTACTGGTTTTGGTCATTATCTGAGGCTGATGAATGATTAATAACTGACCTGCCATAAATGTGAGAAGGTTTTCCAGAATGAAGTCTGTACCTGTAGTAAAAGGCAGTAGAGAAGAGGAAGGTAGAACAACTGCAAAGGAAAAAGCAAAGGAAAAGCACAACCAAGGGGTGAAATTAAAAAACAAAAAACAAACAAAAAAACCCAAACAAACAAAAAAAAAAACACCCAAAAAAAACCCCCACAAACCAAAGAACAAAGCATAAGCAAGAAAGGACCAAAAAAAAAAAAAAAAAAAAAGTAAAAGCACAAGCAAGAAAAAAAGCTTGTGAAGAAGAGTGCAATAGCAACAACAGATAATGACAAGTGTTCAAGTGAGAAAAATACTAAATCATGAAAGTGACATAAAGAAGAGCAAAAAGGCATAAGCACAGGAGAAGGGAAGAGCAGGAGTGAGGGCTGGGCAGAGGGATTGAAAGCAACCTCAAAACTTGTGATGCCAGACTTGTCCCGTATTGTTTGTTTCTGGATTGTGGATACCTCTCACTGACCTGCTCAGGCAAGTTGCTGTTAGTATAGTGGTCAGGAGCACTCCTTCCCCACCATGTCCTCCTGCTGCAGCTTCCATGTCCAGACAGATATTCCCATTCAGTCCCCATGCTGATGTGAGCCTTTCCATGACAATTCCCTGCACTAAAGTCTGGAGGGAAAAGCAGGGGTCAGCAGAAGGAACAGTGCCATTGGTAAGGCCCCTCTGCTGCTTGCCCTGAGAATAAAGTTCAAGAAAGCGAGAGCAAGAAACAACCAGTCAAACCCAAATGGCTTCTGGAAATTCACGATCTTCCTGTAAAAATGCACTTGCAGTTGTGTTTGCTAAAAGACCATTTACAGCTGGAGCAGTTGAGAAAGGTTTGACTTGAACAAGAGGCAGTTCAACCCTGGAAAGACTGACCTGGCTCCAGCTCTTGAGTTTCCAGTCACAACACGGTGGTGTCCATGTTGAACAAAAGGGGGACTGCGCCTTAGCTTCCCATTGGAGAACTGGCAGCACCTCGTAGCAAGTCTGGGAGCACACGTGTTGGCTCCAAGCAGCAAACAATGCAGCTGCTGGGAGAGCAGTGCAGTCCCACACAACACTGCAGCTGCCAGGAGAGCAGTGCAGCCCCACACAACAATGCAGCTGCCAGGAGGGCAGTGCAGCCCCACACAACACTGCAGCTGCTGGGAGAGCAGTGCAGCCCCACACAACAATGCAGCTGCCAGAAGAGCAGTGCAGCCCCACAGTACCTCTGGAGGAGCCTGCTGCTGCTCATGGCAGCTGTCCCGGCTTTGCTCTGCAGGCATTTGCTATCCCTGAAAGCACGGGCACTTCCTCTGCCGGAGTAATCGCTTTATATTTTACAAGCACTTAACAAGAACACAAATAATGAATCCTGTTGTAGTGTGGCCTATCTTGTTGGGTTTAGCAGTGGGAATAAGGAAAACACTGAAATGGCGCCAACACCAATGTTCTTCTAAATGTTATTGTAAAGCTCAGCCCGAAGGCATCCCAGGGTATTTCAGTGGTTACTGAATTACACTGTAGAAACTTCAGATACAGAAATGCCACTAAGCCTTCAGAGCTTGTCACTGACTTCCTCCCATGCTTGGAACATGTCACCAATGCCCACACTGTGAGCACTGGGCCTGAATTCACCTGGGACTAACAGGCTTAGGCCTTCTAACACTGAAATTATGAATGAAATATTAAATTGTCATATGAAATTATCATTGTTACTTTAAATATGCTTTGTAAATTGTTTAAAGTGCTGTCAGAAAAACAGAGACAACTTAATTACCCTACATCCTATGCCATCCTATCCCTAAAGATCATGACAGACCATACCATGGTTAGACCAACCATGGTTGCTAAATAAATAAAATACCACAGAAAAACAACCAAACACTACTAGAAAAACACCTTGAACCATCTAGGCACACACACAGTTATTCTGCCATACATTGGCAGGCCTTACCTTGTCAAACTCGGCTTTACACCTGCCAGTGCAAAATCTCTGACCAACTTCCAGGCCTAAAACCACAGCAAAGCAAAAGCTGTCACAGGGCTGAAGTCTTTCACTTAAAACCAGCAGTTGTCCTGTGTGCATTTTGGGGCATCCTGTTCTTGACATTTGGTGCTCTGCAAACACGAGTGACGTGCAGAAGAGCTGAGGTTGCATAAGTTTATAGCATATATAAATTTATAGGGTGATTTTTTTCAGGGTATCAAGCTGAAACTTTCCCCTATTTTGTCATTATCCCTGAGTTTTTGAGGTGGCAGCATCCATAGGAAATCCAAGCTTCAGTGCCTGTAAATAAAAGCAGGAGGAAAATAATTTCTTTATCCATGCCATCTGGAGTGAACACCAGCAGGTAAGCAAGGTATGCAAGGACCAAAGTCAGCAGCTTGTGTCTGTCACAAGTGCTACCTCTGGCCATTCAGGGAAGGGACACAGGAACAGTGCCACCACATCTTTTGCACAAACAGCCATGTGCAACTTTAACCTCAAGGGAATGAAGCTGTGTAGAGATCAGAGGGGCAGCTTCACCCCAGCACTAAGAAAGGTCCAGTGGAAATTGAGTCAAGCATCTTCTACTTCAACCCAGCAAAATCAGAGCTATGCCCTTGTTCTTTGGCTGGGATTTGCAGAAAGTTACAAGTCTCAGATCCCAGAGAGCACACTCCTTTTACATATGAATAACCACCTCAACCAAAAGCATTTAGAAACTCAACCAGAAAAGAACACTTTGTTGCTGAGATGATCTGAGGAAGGAGAGAGACGGCTCTGAGGTACCACCAGTTCTGGCCAAACGTGCATGCCAGGATGCTCCTGGAAGTGATCAGGGGCTGAAGATGGATGCTGCCAGGTGACAGTGAGCTCCTGCACATCAGCAGGAGACTGCAGGACTGCCACAGAAACAAGCCATCCCATAAAAGAACAAGCCAGCTTTATGAAGCCTGCTAAGCATGCTGATCTCATCAAAGCCACGCTTCACCCAACAAGCCTTTGCTCACATCCATCATGGAATTTGTCCCAGCCAATCCTTAGCTCACCATTTCAGCTGTTAACAGAGAGAACTCAAATCCAGAAATACTCTTCCATTATCTAAACTGCAGACAGAGGAGTAGGTTGTTGTTTTGTTCTATTCAAACCTACTAAACAAATGAAAGCAATGTTTGTGCCTGCAGCACAAATGGCAACAGCAGGCCGATTAAATGTAGTTCTGTTGCCCAGTGGCTGTCAGCAGCCACAGCACAGGATTCAGTGTAGCTGAGTTATCTATGCTGCTGTGCCAGTACCAGTGCCTGAATGTGAACCCAGTACCTGAAGGCTCTCAAGACAGATCTTAACACAGTAAGCTGCATGCAGTACAGTGAAATCTTTCCAAACGAGCTGATGATATAACATGAGAAAAACACCAAGCAGCTGGCAGAAAACCCTCAGTGTCCTAATGGGGTCTCTGTTCTTTTCATGGACAGAACTGTTCTGGTTGTGACAGCTGACATGAACAATAAGACTTTTCAAAGCTAGGTTAGCATGTGATTTGGAGAAAACAGAAATTGTTGTGGCCAAGCACTCAGATGAGAGAACACTCAGAGAGCTTTGTCTAGCCAAAAAAAAAAAAAAAAAAAGCACTAGCTAAACTTGTTTTTATGTTGTCATCTGCTATTTATTTTCATTTTTTCTAAAAAGGAGAAATGCTCTGGCACTTTCCCACACACCACCAGTGCAGGTAGTTCACATTCTCTCACAAGGTGGTGCAGGGTCCTTCACATAAACCACCTCCTTCTCCTTTTAATGGTCTCTGGGATAATTCAAAATAAAGAGTAGAAAGAGCCTGGGCTAGACAGGCTTTGTGCTCAGTGGAGAGCAGCCCTCTGCAACATCAGCTCAGATACAGAAAGGGCAAATGGCACCTCACAGAGGATTTCAGCTTCTGGGAAACCACTGCTTCAACCTGACATCAGTAAGGCTTAGAAGACACCTGCCCTGAAGCAAGTACTGCCCTCAGGACTTCCAAAGGAAACCTAAACAGGGAAAACAAACTGGTCCTGGGCACCAGCCACTAATTTATCTCCCACTCTGAACCAATGGAGTACTCCCAGGCTGCCAGTGCAGGAGTAGGAGGTGAATCCCCAGTCTGGGAAAGAGAAGAAACGCAACACAGCTCTCCAGCAGCACGGACTCATCCAAGCCTGCCAGGACACACAGTGGTTACAGAGTCCTGTTCTGATCCTTTGTGTTTTTGCTGAATTCCTTTAGGAAAGGCCTTTACTTGACAGCCCTAATTCCAAGTAGATGAAATTTCCTAAATTACTTGTTTCTCCCCTCTTAATTGCACTTGACAAAGTATCAGACACAAAAACCTGATTTCCATAGGATTAATTCTTGAAATAATTTCAAGGAATATTATTTCTGTTCCTTAGCATCAAAACTTAGGTAAAGACCTACCTCTCTCATGTCAAATCTGGTAGACAATGAAATAGCTCTTAATACAGAATTAATCCCACTAAACAATTTACTTTTATTCATAAGGCCAACCCTGTGCTTGGCTCTATTTAAAAAGATAATCCAGAACAGGAAAGTGACATTGGATAACCCAATACCTTTACCTGAAATCTATGTGAAAGATGTAACAGAAAGAATTCTGTCCTTTTCAACCAGGTTCACTGACACTCAGTAATTTAGGAAGGTTAATTTGAATCCTTGTGTCTATAAAACCTGTCTTAGCAGGAGTAAATACAAGAAGCAGAAGACAAATTGTGGCTGAAGACCAGCTGTACCCACTACAGCAGAACTGTGAAAACTTCAGCTACTTCAAGAACATTTTTGAGAGAGCAAAAGTAATAATACACATACTTGAATAATTTACCAGTTTAAAACTGATTTAAGCTGGTTTAAGTGAAATCTATATAGTAGGTGCTGTGATGTGATTAGAGCATCACAGACCCAGCATGTGAGGATAGGCAGTTCTGAGCAAATATTAAAACAAGATGTGCATCAAGAGTTCAGTAACATCAATGGTGATTCATTATTATACCAGTGATGTGGTCTGCAGAAGAGCAAAAAGTTTTTTCCCCCCCTCATTTCACTCCCAGAGTATGACATTAGGAAGTGGATAGCAGGAAGGTAGTCAGGCACTGCAAGCCAGCATTTGTCAGCATCCTGCTGCCAAGCAGAAATTTCAATTTGAAGCCAAGACACTCGGGAAGAATCTCTACACAATCTGTAGGGCAAATGAAAGCAGACACACAGTTCCCAGCTGGACAGGTAAAGCTCCTTCCACAGGAGATTTTCAAGTACAAAGCCACTACTGGAGTTCAAGGCTTAAGGCAGATCAGATCAAGCTTACACAAAGTCAGCACTGAGGCACCAGAAGACTGCAAGGTGTCACCTGAATCCCAAAGCCCGGTCCCAAGCAATTCTGTGCAGCACAGAGATCCAGGACACATTTGTATCCTGCCCTCCCACCTTTCTTCTGCCTGCATCAAACCAGTACACTGAATTTAGTAAGAAGATACCAACCCTGTGAATGAAGTTAATCTTGTGGTGTAACCACTGCTGAAATGTGAAAGCACAACAAATACTCCAATCCATCAAGGAATTTTGATTGGATTAGAAGCCCTCTGTGTTCCATCATAATCTCCCTGATGAAGGCCAAAAGCAAAACTACATCTGGAGAAGAGAGATTAAAGCCCCCATTAGAACTGTTTAATTATCTGTTATTACTGGATTAACATACATTTCTGATCCAGGTGCTTCTCAGATAAAGAGCCCAGGTGCTTCCTAACAGCACTGCTTTATTCTACAGTGAAAGTCTTCTGGCCCAAGAACTGAAAACATGGTTACTTTTTAAAGCCAGGGGTCAAAAAATAAATTAAGCTTAAGCAAGACTCCATCTGCCTGTCCCTTTTTCTTGCCTACCCCGAATTTTTGAGCTGGTGCCTGGAAGACAGGCAGGAGTTTTGATTCAATTATAAAGTTTTCACAAGTTTTGCAGGAAAAAGCAACTATTGGAAGGGGAGAAACAGCCTGTAAATGAACCCTTAAGTAAGGAAAGAATTGCAGCCTGTGGTCCCATGTTACTTGATGTCAAAGAACCCCCATAAGAACACACATGCATAAAAGTCCCCCCAAGCAAAGGGGCAGAGAGCTCAGAATCACGCACAAATCACAAACTGTGTGACTCTGGTTTCCAAAAGGCGGGCACTTGTTTTGCTGCTTGCGAAGCCTGTGTGACCCCAGAGTTCCTCTGCAGTCTGTCAGCTGGCAGGTACCACACTGGATCTTGGTGCTATCCCTCAAGAAAGACAAGAAATGCCCAAACAACTTTCCTTTAATTGACAAAGACAGAAAAGTAGCCTTTGTATCTGAAAAGAGCTCAAGTGATGTGCTGAGAAATGAAAGATCCTGTCTTTGGGGACAGGCTCCTGAGGAGATTTGCAGACCTGGTCACTGGAATGTGCTGTTGCCAGGTTAAGATCTGGATTCAATTTTCAGCCCAAGCCACTGAGTTCCTTTGAGAGAATCACTGAATTGCTCTTCATCTCAGTTCCCATGAGATGTATGGGATGTATGCTCATGTATGACATGGACAACAGGTACCTCTTTTCCTTCTCCTTGTCTGTCACACCTACACGGGGAAAGCTTGTCCCTTGCTGCAGATACCCGAACAGACTCTTGGTTTTTGTGTGCTGTTGAAACACACCTCAGTAATGTGCCACAGTATTTATCTGACCAGGCTGCTGTGGCAGTGGGCTCTGCTCAACCTTTCCCTTTGAGCAGGACAGTGCTGTGTCTGGTCCTTCCCCTCCTGCAGACTGGGAGCTTTAGCTGTGACCCTGTCACTCCCAGTGAATGCTGTCATGTCTCTGCAAAGCTACATGGAAGCTACACAGGCTGGAGAGAGGCATATCCACCCCTCTCTCTCCTCCTCTGCTGCCTGTGCACAGCACCACTGACAGCTGGCACATGAAACAGCTTGTAAAAGTCTTGGGAAGCAAAGAGAAAAGCCAGTGTCTTTGCTTCCCTGTCCTCTCTGAGGAAGGGCCTGTGTTCTAGACATTGTTCTCTGCGCCAGATAATCAGTAGGGCATTGTAGAAGGCCCAGCACCAAAGCTCTGCCTCGTCACCTCACACAGCATGTAGTGGGTGACACCACATTCCGTCTCTCTACAGGATTTTTGCATGCTATGAAATGTTTCTCCACCTCTCTCTTGTGGAAAGCGGAGCAGCAGCAGCAGAACGGGCAGACTGGGAAGTTTATGGTGGTGCAAAATCCATGCAAAACACACAGTTTGTACTTCCAAGTGACACCACAGCACCCGGTTCTATCCATTGGCACTCACCTCGGGGGCTGTGGTAAAGCTTTTGGGCTGGACTGGCCAGTGCTGCTCTGTGTTCTGGTTGACTCTGTCCCTCTTCCCCCAGAGATGGAGCGGGAAAATGCAAGCAGGAACTGCACACAAACACAGCCGGGGGACAATGAACCAATGAGACCAAGCTCAGCTACAGACGTGGCTCAGCAAGAGGTGAGCCCTTCCCATTACAGGGCAATACACATTAAGGTGACAAAAGCTCTTTGTTCCCCTTTTCCAAATGAGATCCTTTGGCAGCAGTTCTCCTCATTCTGCCTAACATTCTGAGATTCTCCTCTTTCAACCCTTTTGCTAAAGAAAATCTGCAGTGCAACTCCACTGAAACGGAACATCAGGGTTGTGTCTGTGTTCACCTCTGTATGAACCCACAGGCCACACACTTCCAAACATACCTGGCAGAACACTTTTAGAACTTTTTTTTTTTTTAAGTAAATGGCTGCAGCTGGCCCTTGTTGGGGTCAATAACCAAAACCAAGCCCCATAGGCTAGCAACAGGATAAAAGCTAGAGCTAGTGTAACAAACTTAATTAAAACTGCACATAGCCAGGCCCAGAGTTTAGTCCCAAGGCCTTTATTTTAAGCTCTTCTGTAAACACAAAGCTTTACCTACTTCATACCCATTTCTGTTCTTATTGTGCAACTTGGTGTTAAAACTGAAGGCTCTTGGGCAGAGATAACAACTTCCTACACTGCACTTGTGCACAAGAGTTTAGATCAGAACCCACCATGAACTGGAACTCATGAGCATTCCCATAAAGTGAAGGGAGGTCTCAGCCAGGGTTACAGCTGTTACCTAGTCCTACAAATAGGCCTTTTTGTTGTGCTTTTTGTACAATTGTGGCTTTTCACGTATCACCAAAGCATCCCTAATGAATGTAGCTCCAATACATTCCCTGATACGTCCTTGGACCTAATTTTGAGCAGCACAATTCAATAAACCAGACCAGGAGCATTGAAGTAATTTGGTTCAGACAGGAGACAAATCAGTACCCCAGCTGTGCATCTCATAAATAACAAGACTCGACCAAGGCAATTGTTACAAACAACATACCCCTGGCATCTAATTCCAGGTAACTCCAGTGTGAGTCAGGACTGCCTTGTTTCAGCTGAGTTACATCCACTCTGAAATCTGATTTTCCTTTGAGAGCAAGGATGTCCCACAGAGGAACTATCCAGAACAGACACTGCAATTTGAAGTCATTGCCTCAATGTGAATACTTTTCAAGAGCCTACGAGGCCTTACAGTAAACACAGCTGCTTTTTCTGTCAGGTCTTCTAGAACCTCGAAGTGCCTCCTATACAAAGACTTGCTACTTCCCTGGACCAACCTGTTTTCTTTTTCTTCTGGACAACATGGGGAGAAATGTGTCCCATTCCCAGGGCTGGGCCAGCACTGCCTTCCAGACCCAGCAATGTCCACAGAAGAGAGAACACTTTGCAGAAGTGTTCAACAAAGAGCAGCTCAACGAGAAGCTGTGGAGCAGAGAAATGAACTTCTCTCCCAGGCAGCTGTTTCTGGAACGCGCTGCCCAGAGATGCTGTGCAGGGCCCACCTGGGGGGCACTGAGAGCCCAGAGGGGCACAGCAATGAGCAGCCTGTCCTCAGCACTCCCTCGCAGCCTCCCTTTGTGATCCACGGGCAGACCTCTCTGCCCGGGCTGAGGCCGCTGGCTACACCAGAAGCACCCACCCTGGCTACAGGCAAACTCTTCCTTCTGCTAATGCCGCTGATGAAAGCTCGTGTCTTCCCTGACCTTGAAGCTGTGTTATCTCCTTTGGCTGCCAGAAGGCGATAATAGCTCCTGACAATGGCAAGAGTCAGCGCTGAGCCGGTGGAACAGGAAATCCCATTTGTCAAGCCCTTCAAAGCCTGCCTGGCACAGTTTCTCTCAGCAGCACTCAGTGAGATTACAGCACTAAAAATAACCCCCACAATAAATTGTGCATTTAGAAGAAGAAAGGACTTGCCCTCAATGTGGGTTTCCCTTCCACTTGTGGCCTCAAGTATCCCCAGACAGTTGAACTACTATGGTTTTGTTCTCCAAATTAAGCAGGAGCTGCAGCTGTTGAAGTGGTTTTAAATAAAATAAGAAGATTAAAGGGTACAACAAAGAACTAAGATACTTTCCAGTTTTTAGACAAGTGTCTCTCTTCCCTCCCTGTTGTTTTCTATAGTAAGAAACTCAGAGCTAAATCTCTTCCTCACCAAAACACTCTGCCCCTTCTAAGAGAAGCTCACATACAATGGGTTGTATACAGCTGAAATGAAGCAAAGGTAGGGGGACCAGCGCTGCAGACTTCCCTACAGAACACAATCCCTGTGGGCATTCTGCTGTGCTATTTCAGAAAATGTCCGAGCCTGATGGGTTAAACGCACTGTCTGAATCACCAGGAAGGAAGGCATACCTTGTAACAGAGGACACAGAATTAGCACTACCTGAAGGCCTCGCACAGTGTCATTGTCTTTAAAAACCATGTTTTTGCCTATGCCCAGTGAGAGCCATTAAAGCTCAGTCATTTGCATCCCATCACTTCCATTAAAGCCAGCCTGGCTACTGAGGAAATTGTCACCCATTGTTTGCAAAGCCTGGACAATTTGCATTAGTGCTCTCCAACACAACCAACCTCTTTCTCAGCCCCCAGACTGACATGTGGCAATGAGATTTATCCTCCTGACTATGGGCTCAGCTGATCATTTGATGCATATACGCCATTATTGCTTTATATAGCACGTGTTAGATACTGACTCAATTAAAAACTGTTCACCTTAAGCACAAACGCATTTTTCAGGTACACGTGTCTAAACTAACAGCCACCTGCAAAACAGACAAACAGAAAATGTCAGCTGGAGCATTACACACTTGCCTTGTCTTCAGTTTACTCCTGGAAGGTCCCACGCCACGTTGCTTCACCCAGAGGAAATCAGACAGATGAACTTCAAACGCAGGAAGCTCTCCAAGAGAGCCAAAGAGCTCCAGAGCTCAGAACCTCAGCTAATGAAGTGCAGGTGGCACAGCTCCCAGCATCTCATCAGCCATCACCTGGGATGGGGTTTGGATGAGGAGAGTAACCCCCACCTGGCAGCAGAGACAATCCAGCTACCTCAGTCACAGAGGCAGACCAAAATCCCAGCTACATTTCCTACTTGATTTCAGATTTAAGCTTTAAAATAAGAAGGGTGCTTTGTGGACAACAGTTTAAATTAGAAACTCAATTTGGTCAGAAGCCCAGCCTCTCTTATGCACTACAAATATGACACCATGTAGCAAATGACTGTGTTAGAACATGGCCAACCAGAAAGGCAGAATAAATGTGGGCAGGCCAAAGCATGAGGTCCTCCACTTGGCAAAATTGTTCTTTTCTTCTTATAGCTTTTGAAGACCATAATTTGCAGTACTGGGGATGCTAATTGTGCATAGTACTGGAGACATGAACAGATCATAGAAGTTCATGAACACTGCTGAAAAGAGAGAGCGAAACAGAAAAAGCAGCAGCACACACCTGGTGCCACAGTGCACTTAAATCCCATTTCCTCTTACACTGCAGCCCAGCACATCCTTGTACTTACAGAAATGCAAATGATGTTCAGCTACTTCCCAGTTCTGGATTTCCAGTGCCACAGAGACCAAATCCTGCAGCACTTGTGATTCTCCTCATCTTTTCATCTTTGCCAGCTCCTCCACTCATCTCCAGTTTTAGCAGACCAGTGAATCCCCCAAAGACCCTATAAACATTCGGCTTTTTCCTAGATGAGACTGTATTTTGTATGGCTGCTGCTTGGGTGCTGCCTGGCAGGGCAGGGCAGAGGCTCCCGAGCCACCCTCACCTCACCAGAGCCTCCCTGAGGCCAAGGCGGAACCTTCCAGACCATGGAACCTTCCAGAAGGTCTCTCCCTGCCTTCCCTCCATGGCGGGCGGTGCTTGCTCCTCACAGGCTCGTGGTGGGAAACCCTGGCTGGCCTGGCCAGGGCAGCTCTGGAGAGAGCACAGGAGAGGGGACACGAGGGGGACACATCTGGAGCTGGCCGGGCTGTGGTGAGCACCAGGCCAGGTGTGCCCAGGGCCAGCGCCATGGCCCTGCTGTGAGCCCAGGCCTGCCACGCTGCCCCAGGCCTGCGGGAAGCACCAGGCAGGGAAATGCTGGGTGCAGTGACAAACCCAGGGAACAGGCACGCAGAGCGAGGAGTGACAAGCCAGCAGCCATCGGGCTGCCCAACCAAGCAATGACAAACCCTGGACCCACACGTGCCAGGGATGCACCTGAGCAGATTTTTCAAATGTGTGTGACCGAGTGTTTCAGGCAGGGAGGTGCAGAAATCCTTCCTACAGCTAAATCTGGAAGCAGCTCAGGTTAGAGAGCAGAACAATCACCAGCAGCCACAGTTTTTGATACCATGGTTTCCATCCAGACCAGACCTCGGTGCGGGTGCGATTGCTCTGAAATTTGGATTAAGCTTTTGGAACACATTACTGCAGAAAGCCAGGCCTCCAGGGTGGAGCTGTGCTTGCTCCTCGGGCCCTGGCGTTAGCTCCGTGGCCAGGAGGACGCTGCCTTCCTTCAGCTGCCATCTTCAGCTCCTGCAGTGCAGAGGCCATGCCACGGTACTCACTGGCTCTGGCACCGGCCAGGAGTTGGTTTTCACGGACATAAACAGGACACTCCACAGCTGGTATCTTTACTGAATGAATTTATTGGTTTTTGAACTAAAGTTGCTCACAGTTATTTAACAAGGGATACATCAGATTTTTTTGTCCATTTCAAACCATTAAATAATGTCAGTTTGTGTCTGTATATGTGTGTGTGCGCGAGTGTGTGTCTTCGAAGTACAAAATAGGAAGGATAACAAGAGGTATTGCTTTCATTTATTCTTATATCTTGTGTGAGTAATCCCCTTCCTGCTTGTACCACATGGGTTTTGCTGATATAGGTATTTTTAAATTATTATTATTATCTTGTATTGAAATCCCAGCCTTTTGTAGAGGTACAATGTAACAGAAGCATCAAAATCTATACACAAGGGAAGAGAAAAGAGGGAAAAGAAGGACGAGGGTGATGGGAGGGGAGCTCGGAGGAGAAGTAGAGAGAGGGCAGAGGCAGGAAAGACAACGAAAGCAAAAGAGACTAATTTACAGCAATGTCATGCAATTAAAACTGCCCCCCTCTCCTGCACCCTTGCCTCCCCCCCTCCCCGTCCATCACCCCCTGGTGTCTGACATGCACACAGCAATACGAGAGAGAAAAGTTTAAGAGTAGGGAAAATAAATAAATAAATAAATAAAGCAAAAAAATTAAAATAAATCCCTCCCATTTGGGGGAATGGGGAAACAGGGCAGAAGTCAAAGGTCTTTGCCCCAGTTGTGTCTTTAAAAATTCTTTTTAATCTTCAAACCTATGTACAAGTAAAACTGGTCCAAGAAGGGGAAAAATGATTAAAAAAACCAACAACGACAACAACAACAAAAAAGAACTCATCCAACATTATCATTAAAAAAAAATCTTGCGATACAACATACACCCATAGGAACCCAACGAGCAGCAATCGAAGGTCATAAAAGAGCTGAACACTAATGCTAAGCCTACATTCTTAAAATCTCAGTCAAGAAATACTTCTCACTGTGTTTTGTCTTCCACGTGTAAAACCACATTTTTTTGTTTGTTTAACCTTTGAGCTTGGGCCAGAATAAGTTACACTTGGTCACATAAATCTTGAGGAGGAGGAAAAAAGGTGGCAATTCTTCTTTCTCAAAGTCACAAAATGAACACTTACAAGGTTTCTGTGTCTTTTTTCCCCCTCCTCTGCAAAATAAATAAGAATCAATGTTGCCTCTACACAGTTATTAAACAGAAGATATATCTAACAGCTTATTTTTTAAATATATATATATGTATATATAAATAACCAAGACCTAATAACTGAAACACAAAAAAAAAGGTCCCCATCCACCCAATCCCACCCTCCTCCCTTTCAAAAGAAAAAAACAAAAAAACAAAAAAACAAAACCAAACCAAAAACTTTATAAAAATATCTTGCAGTAAATTTTAAAGTTTACAGTAGCTTCGTGATTAAGTCTCCCATTGCCCTGACTCCACCTTGTCTTGCTCTGATGAACCAAGTGCCAGTGATTTTGCACACACACACACATACACACAGAGGAAATAAAACCCAATATAAGTCTCTTTTCTTCCTCCTCTTCATCTTCTTTTCTTTCTTTTTTTTTTTTCTTTTTTCCTTTTTTTTTTAAGAAAAAACCACCCAAGCCAACAAATGAAACTGGTAACTTAAAGAAATAATACTGATATCAATGCAGCACTAGCAACACAACAATTGCCTCTAAATGCAGGGTGTGGTGGAGGATCCAGCTGGTTGAAGAAGGTCCCAGCGCGGTGGCACAGTGGCAGGGAGTTGACAGGTGGGGAGGAAGGTGTCGAAGGAGGAGCAGCAGTAGCAGCAGCGGCAACTGTGCCTGGTGATGGGAGAGACAGTCCTTGGCAGAGTCTTGTCCCTCTTCTTTGCTACCAGAAGTTGCCTTTTCCCTAAGTTTTAATGTTTTGTTTGTATGTGTTTATTCATTGAACCCCCTCTCCCTCCTATGTTTACTCCTTTCCCCTTCCAGCAGGTTAAAAAGCAAAATGATACAGTATAAAAAAAACCAATTATTTTGTGTGTGTGTATATATATATGTATGTATGTATATTTATACATAAATATACACACATATATACATGTATATATAAAAAAAGGGGGCAAAAGAAAAGGAAAAGGTGGTGGGGAGAAAAAAAAAAAAAGATAAGAAAATCCCGTGATGAAGCTCCCCAATATTGTCTTGGTTCAACGCTTAGTTTTGAGTTGCTCCTGGCTGGTTTCTGATGAGAACGCGCTCTGGATTCATGGAACACTGCGCTCCCGCTACACCCGTCTCCTCCCCCACACCCTCCCTCTCGGGGCTGCGATCACCTGCGCGGACAGAAGTTGCCAAGGGTAAATAATTCACTCCAACAATCTGCAACCTCCTTTGAGCCCAGACTCTGCAATCCCATAACTGAGCAGATCTCTCTTGTGGAGCACCAAAAAAGAAAAAGAGAGGGGAGAAAAAAAACCAGGCGTGCACTGGGGAGGTGACTGGGGAGAAGTGGGGAAGAAGCCCACTTCCTGAAGGGAGAGGGGAGGCTGGGAACCTCAAACAGGACTGGTCCTTGGACAGTCTACATCGGTTGCTTTCCGTCAACAAGTGTCCGCAGAGCACAGAAGGTGAAGCCGTGGCTGACATGTTAACTTTTCGGGATAATTCCTGGTAGCAGAGCGGAAACAAGTGGTGTCGTCAGAAACACAGAGAGAGCATGAACAGAACAAGAAACAAAACAAAAGAAAACAAAACAAACCCAAAAAAAAAAAAAAATCAAAAAAGAAAAAACCAAAAAATCAGGAAGGAGAAAAAAAGCAAAACATTCAAAAAAAGGGAGAAAAAAAACCAATCGAAAAAAACCACAACCCAAGATCTGGTGAACTGGGTTTGTCATCTGTGCTACCTTTTCTTTTCTTTCTTTTCTTTTCATTCTTTCATTTGTTTGTTTTTGTGTTTGTTTCTGAGATATATATTATATATCATATATAAATATATATATGTATATATATACAGTCATTCCTTCATACAAAATTTGTCTATAGACAGTTTTGTACTGTTGTGGCAAGGTATATACATCCTTCTAGTTTAGAGGCTAGCTTGCTAAGGAATATTCTTTCATTCTTTCTTGCTTTTTTTCTTTTTGTTTTGTTCTGTTTCCTTTTTTTTTTTTTCTCTAAGTTATTTAATTTTTTATGTGTTTATTTAAGGTTGGTCTTGTAGGCCGACTGATGAGACCATCTTTGCCTTGTCTTTGCCAGCAGGGTACTTATTGTCTCCTCTAGACCCATAGTCATTAGAACCGGAATCGCTCCGCTTGCTGTTTGCGCTATGCTTGGTTGGCGTGCCGGGGGGATGGCTCACCTGCCCGTTCTTCTCGTCTGAAAAAAGTTGTTTAATTACGTCAAAGAAGTTACTCAATGGGCTGCCTGGGTACACAAAACAGAGGAGACAAAAAAAGAAAGAAAGAAAGAAGGAAAAAAAAAAAACGAGAGGGAAAGAGAGAGAAAAAGAGAAGAGAAAGAGAGAGAACAAACAAACAAATGAACAATGGGGTTTTTAACGAGAAGAACATGATGAGGAGATCCAGAGCCACGTGCGTGGGGGTGTGTGGGGGATGAAGACAATGAGCAGGAAGAGGAAGAGTGTTTAGGATGGGACACCTACAGAAATAAAGAACCTGGGAGCATAAAGCACCTAGGGGGAAGCTCCTAGTTTTTTCCTGAGTGGGGAAGCATTGCTGTCTCACCTGGCAGGAGGACACAGTACCACGCGACTGAAATAGGTCAGTCCATTACTAGGATTCCCTTGGCCACTCCACATGGAAATGTGAGTGACTGTAATGCTGGACACAGGCAAATCCCATCCTACTCCTGCTGTTACAAACATGGGGTACTTCCATGTGGCTGCCTATTGATGCTTTACTTTGCAGCCTTGCTAAGCTCTCTGTCTACACCAGACATTAGGCTTTCCCTGCTTGCATTTTATTTCATTCTGAGTTTCTCCTTGCTGCCCTGTCATGACTAAGCCTGAAGCACCTGAGTGGTCCCAGGGAAGCATCATTTGGAAAATGAGCTATGGCTGAGATGAGTGTCGCCATCTGCGTGTGCTGTCTGTGGTTTGCACTCGCAGGCTTCTGAGGACCTTCAGAACCTCCCTAAACAGGTACCTGGAAATGAAGATGCTGAATGTGGAAGCAGGCTGTTACACATCTGCCTGTTTCTGCCAGGGTCAAGACCTCACTGTCCTGAATTTATGCTCTCTCCACAGCACAGCCTCCATGGCACTGGCATGCATTCCAGTGCAGTTAGGAGCCAGAGAGGGAGGCAGAGCTGTGTGCTACTGGAACAGGCATCTGCTTCAGCCAGTCCCCAGATCAAGCTGCAGTGTTAACAAGGACTGGGCACTGGGCACATGAGTACAGCCTTTTGTGCCATGTGGGCCTCCAGGAAGCACGCTTATATTCTCTTAATCTGCTTCTGTGTTAGAGGGTGTGCAGAATGTCATACTTGAGGAAAGGCTCTGGGGAGCTACTGAGGGAAAGGGACTAGCTACTTCTGGAAAGGTAGCCTTTTTTTGGGAATTTCCAGTCCCCTTGCATTTTCTTGGATTGGGGGATTAATCTTTATCAAACATAGGAGGGGTCACTCTTTGAACATGGATATTGAAGGTGTTTTTTATCCTATGTACACAATAGAGGTGATGCCTGTTCATGATCATTAAAACCCCATGATGGTTTTCTCAGTACTGGGACTGTTGGCCCTACCGTTCTATCAAATTCAAATAATTTCTATCTCCAGCTCCTGGAAGGAAATGGGCCCCTTGTATCTGCCTTCCAATGTGGTAGAATGCTGCGAAGACTGTAACCTTTCATCCCCAGGATGGGAACATTCTGTCAGGAGCAAAGGGCTTCCTCATAGCAGAGACTGGTGGATACTGGTGGCCTGGTCACAATGTACTTCACTTTAATTCCAAACATAAGCAACCCAGTAACTACAGCAGGCAAGTACTTTCTGTGCACAGCATTTTGACTGAAGAGCTTGCCGAGTACTTTTTTCTTCTCAAATGGAAAATGCAAGACAGACATCATTGTCTTACACAGAGAAAGAGGAAATGCATAGTGTTTGTGCTTTGCAAAACTGAATGTGTTACTCTTTTTTGCCTGCCCTATGCTAACCAGGTAGTGACTGCTTTTCCCTGTTTGTTAATGGGCATTCAGAAAAATCAAATGGCTGGTAAATACAATGAAGAATCTTAATCTAATTAGTTCCTTGACTTCCTGTGCCTGCTGCTTTGTGGTTAATGTTCTGCTTGCCCTGGTTCTGTCACTCAGTTACACTAAAGCTAAAAGCAAGGCTGTGAGTTTCTGGAAGGGCATCATTCACCCAACTGACTGAAGCCTTAGCAATGGGCACAAACAACCAACCAGGCAAAGCACATCTCTCAGTTTCCAACTAAGAAGAGAAAGGCTTTCACTAAACTCAGTCACTTCAGGCTCAGGCTTCCCTGAGCTCCACCTGCTCCCTTCCACATGCATGCAAATGCTTGGGAAAGGGGGTATCTGTTCCATGTCTATGACTTCTACATCAGAGATTTCCTTAAGCCTCCCTAAAACTGTTTTAGTTTTGTGGGCACACACATTGCACACTCATTTTTATCTACTCAGATTCATTTACACTTCTTTCAAGTGGATACCATTTTTCAATGAAAAGAGAAGAAAGAAAGCAAACACTCAGCCTTGAATGCAGGAATGTGGGCAGATCTGGTTCTCAGGTGGCTTTGGACCCCTCATCTTCATAAGCAAATGGAGTCAGCAGAGAGAATGAAAAAGAGCACTGAAAAAAATGCTGGAGAGGAAAAGACTGCTGGGTTGGGAGAAAAGAGTAGGGGAATATCTCTAGTTATTCAGCTGAGCAGTTTATTTAACAAGCTTAGAGGGAAAGATGAGGGCAGAGTAAGCAGGGCTCTGCAGGAACTGGGAAAGTTTTTTGTTTTCATATAGACAGGAACAGTGACAAAAGTACAACTTGCAAGAATGGAGCAATAAAAAAAACTTTAGAAATTATACATCTTGTATTTGCTGAGTCCTGATACAGGACTTTTTTAGTCATCCTACTAAAATATGCAGCCCATGTTTCATCCACCCTTTCTCCTCCCCATGCCCTACCGGCTTTCAAGTGCCTGGAGATTTATTGCAGCAAAAGTATTTAACAGTCTACTTTTCTTTGCCTGTATCACTGCTGGATTCCTTACAATCATCATTTTTTAGTTAAAATTTTAATGGAAGGTAAGAAAATCCTTAGGGATGTTTAGAGAGCTACTGAAAACTAAAATAGGCCATTTCGCTAACCCTTTCCTTCCTTTGCCTTTTGTACTTGTAATTAAATAGTAGGTAATAATGCCCTCCTGTCCTGGCAGTCAAGGAAAAACTGATGCTGGGCTGGTGTTCACACTGCTCTTTGGATAGACAAGGAGTCCTCACATTTTTACTCTGGAGATACCCAAGAATGGGTCAGCTGTGCTGGAAGCATGAAAATGGTGCAGGGTGTTGTTCCTGTTAGTTCTCAGTTCCCTTTGAGGTTATAAATCCAGTAAAACAAGACTTGAAAATGCAGGCGATGATGGATTAGAATAGGTTTTTCAGCAATCTTCCATGCCTAGAGTTCAGTGCAAGATGTGTCACAGGCTCTTACACCTGCAAGTCCATCAGGGGGCCTCAAAAAGGCTGCCTTTCTCATTTCAGAAAGTGAGATGACATCCCATTTCCTCTGGACAGGGATGAAGGTTTGGCTCAGTGATTCTTCAGAACATCCCTGGTGTTTCATGCACAGACTAAGGTCTTCTTTCCCCTTGAGAGCAAATGTTCATCAGCACAGAGCAAAGAAAGTGTAAAGGGTAGAAAGGGTGAGAAACCGAGAGAAGGATCAGAGGCAGGAGGGGAGGCTCAGAGCATTAGGTTTATGTCTGTTAGGAGGAGATGGATATGTGCAGTTCTGAGTTAGACCAAGGAGCTGTTTGCTGCAAGACAGGGAAAGGGAATGGGTTTGAAAACAAGCACTGAAGCTTATGAAAGGGTCATGTATTGAAGGGGTGCTGAGAGAAATATATTTATGGAGAAGGGAACTGGTTTGGGGCACCTGTGTGCAGCACTGTCACAGCCAAATATCATGAAAGAAGTCAAAACTGTGAATGGATTTGAATACAAGCTCTAAAAGGAAGAAACAGGGATAGACACAAAAACACAGAAGGAAGCTGGGCAGGCAGTTTGCACCAAGCCTCACAGTCCTCACTGTTTCATCTGCTGTTCTGAGGAAGCCAGCCTGAAACTGACCTAGGCCCAGTGGTATCACCACTTTGGGAAGCCAAGTGAAAATGGAGCACCCAGGTAAGAGCGGAGGAAGAAAATAAGGGAAATCACTCCAGGCACCACAAGTGACACCAGGAAAGGATGCAGCTTGCAAAAACCCTGCTCTCACCTTGTAAAGACCTCACAGCCCTCCACAGAACATAACAGGAGGTGGCGAACAAGCAGCTTCAGGACAAGCCCGGAGGCTTCAGTTACTGATTAAGTCTGCTGTTTTGTAACATTTTTAAGACAGTCAGATAAGGACTTGCCCCTCTTTTCGCTGCAGCAAATAGCAACATTCCCATTGACTTCACAGAAGCAAACCCTGAGGCGCCTCCTTCTTCTGTGAAACCATTTCTCTGAAGTCTATGTACTGTTAATGCACTAATCCTTGTAGTGCTGAACACAAAAGTTGCACAAAACAAATATGCCATCTGTGGGATTATCCTCTATCTTTTCTTTCTGTATAGCCTGAGATATTTTGGGTTTCTGCATGTAGATCTTGGGCTTTGGGAGAAAGTGAATGGGGAAACATAGGTCACCAGTGGGAAGAGACACCTTTTCTAAACCTGACTTATCTTACTTCTTTCCCTGTTGCTTTCACATCATTCCTGACTGTCTTTTGCCTGCCTCTGCTACTGAGGTTTTCCTCCTGTACTCATTCCTTACTCTTTGGCCCTTGTCTTTTTCATCCCTAGGTGCTCTGTTTTGATAGCAGCTGTGGTTTCAGTGAACCATGTACCAAAAATCCGACTTCTTTCAGGTAAAGCATTAAAACACTCCTTAATGGGTGATAATCCATTTCCTTTCAAATCCATTTTGCTACTTCTATAGAGTTCTAGCCCACTTCATTAAGACAAGGCATTTTTGGTCTGTTTGCTTGGTTTCTCCTGTCAGAGTACCTTTTTCCTTCAGAAACGAATGACTTAAAATATAGAACTCACTCCAAGAGTATGTGCAGTGAAAGGGATGACAGAATAATAAAGTGGCCCATTCCTCTTCATTTAGTTGCAGACCATGTAGGAGACTCCCCCCAGACTGAAAAGGCCCCAGCCTGTACAAATCTAAATCAGGCAGATACCTCAGTCAGCTCACTAACTACTGACAGAAAGTCCAGGGAACAACTCCAGTTTCTTGGCAGGAAACCTGAGCTGCAGCTGGAAAAGGTGATTTACTTTCCAGAGTTCTTAGACTCTGCCAGTAAAAATGCCAACTGAAAATGGTGTCTGCAGGAACAAACTGCAGAACTACTGCAGAACTGAGGAACTAATCAAGCTATCACACAGCACTGGCACAGTTATCCATGCCACCAGCAGGTGGGAACTTCCAACTGCTACTCTTCTGGGCAGACCTGAACAACCAACCTGACATTTAAATGTTCTATAACCCATTCTTGTTCCTACTCCCCTAAAATATCCCATTCTCTTCTAGAGGAGGGTGGCCCAATATTTGTGTCTAGCATCCAGATGGCCATTCTCTGTCTTGCACATTTTTTCTCTCACTCTCATAAACACACAGAGAAGCTGAGATACAGTTCAGCCTCTCCTCACAGTATTGCTGAGACAGGTAGCTCTGGAATAATGAATTAGGCAATGGTGAATACATACAGCAAAGCCCCAAAGGGATGAGGCCCATTTCCTTGCTGCTGCCTCCTGCAGAGCTAAGGCATGAGTAAGGAATCAGAAACCAAACTGTCTGTTACTGATGAAAAGCTCTGGCCAATCCAGCACCACCACGTAACATTCAAAAAAGGAGACATGATGATGGAGGGGAGGGAATCATACATTCATTTGGACAGCTGGTGGCACTGAAAGAGCAGGCAAGGATAGTGGTGGGATGAAGAGATGCCAGATTCTGTTATGGAGTCATGCTCTTCTGGCAAATTGTCTGGTAAAGGTCTAAGCCCACAATTTTTTTTGTATCTGCCCGTCCTTTTACACAGATCTGCCTGCACAAGTGTGTGCTGAGAGGGGAAACTGATGATCCACACACATAAAGCCACAGCAAATGACAGTATTGTTGCTACCCATTCTCTTAGAGATTTCTGCAGCTTTATTCCTATCTTTTCTGCTATAAAATGTCAGAAATGGATTGGCACTTAATAATACAATTTTGATCTTTCCTGCCAGATGGATGTTCACATATTATGTTACGCATTTCAAATTCTTCAACCTGTTCCTAAGGAGATAGATGACCTATGCATGCTGGTGAAATGTTGCTTCCTCATTTCCACTGAATAAATCACTTCAAAAGATGATTTAATCTTCTGGTAAGGCCATCTCAAACTTAGCTTAGTCCAGCAAGCATTTCCATGTAGCTTCCTGGAACACTGGCTATCATAAATAAAGCACGGTGATTTTAATTAAGAGTGAGATATCTGTGTTTTCTGTATTAGATATTATTACAGAGAAAAAAATCTTGTACTGCATAGTAAAAATCTAACCACAGCTGTCAAAATAGGATCTGACATGAATCAAATAGTTCAATACATCTGGATAAACTTTTAGTGCCAAGTTGCCTTTTTTTTGTGGCTACCAGTGCAAAAACATGAGGCATGAGCTGGAAAATAAATGTCTCCCCAACACAACACTAGACTGAAGACATACAACTACGGTATGCAGGCAGTCAGCCATTCCTTTGGACAGCAAAGGATACTGGCAGAATGGGCAGGGATAACTGGCAAACCTGGCTTGAACTCTTTAGAACCACTGACTTATCTTATTTGTTGTGAACCAGCCATTTTGAATGGATATGTGATCTCTCGGGGGGGGTCTTCTTCCTTTGGTCTCTCAGCTGGGTCACAATTTGAACTGGAGAGTCAGCCATGCTCAGAAAAACCAGGAGCCAGCAGATTTTCCAGGAATGTTAATAAAACCCTCTTGTTCTGACCACCTCACAGTGTGGCAGTGCTAACAGAGCCTTTCAGCTGGGAGAGCAGTGTGTGCTCTTTTCTGCAGGTTTTGACACCGATATTTCTGCCAACAGTTGCAACTTTTTGGCTGCAAATCACCAACCTCCTCTTCCATCAAACAGCTACCTTTAGAAGTCTGATTACTCTAATTAATGCCAATATGGGTCAGAATCACTTCCAAGAACACCAAGTCCAGGTATTTGCTGCTGTTACTAACACAAAAATAGACTCTAAATGAGCACTCACAAAGATACAGGCTGCAATTGCAACCCAAAGGTGATGTAACCAGTTTGAAACTACAAAATGTTTCCTAACTTCTCAAGTAGATTGGAATGCTACTGGCATGGGCTTGTGTCTGTATGAATCAAACTGTGATTGCTGGGAGCTACAAAGAGAAGCCTTTACTGCAGTGTGGTTCTCTGTGTGCAGAGAACCTAGCCATGGCCAGCAAGATCAGACAGCTCTGAATAGGAAAAATGTCAAGTCCTAAACACTGGAAGCAAAAGATCTGAGAGAGATGCACTGGTGAGATATGAAAGCCAAGTGGATGTGCTGTGCTTCTGGTTTGATCAGATCATTTTGGTGATAGTCACTGGTTCCCACAAGGAACCTAAAAGCTTCTTGTTTAACTCTGGTGTCAGGAATCCAGGTTTTCAATTGTAAGCAGCAATACAAGTTAAATGTTTAAAAGTAAACACAAGGCCTTCTTTCCAGCCTGCACAGGGTTATGGTCCAAGATTTTGCAGGAGTGTATGGTTGTGCAGTGCATAACATGACAGCATTATCTGACTGGAGCTGCACCAGTTATCCAAACTAACCATCTCCTGCTCTTATCATCACCCTCTTCCATGGAAGTGCCACTGATGTAACTGAAGACTTCATTGAGAATCATCAGAGAGGGAGAATAAGAAGCAAAGATTGCCTTACTTACAAGTAAAATTCATCCTCAGATAGTGGCAGTGTGAAGACTGGGAAGTTTATAGTCTTCCTGGGTTAATCTCAGAAGCAAAAATGGAGGATAAGGCAGGCTTTTCAGAGCTTCCTGTCAGCAGACAGCACCTCGGCAAAACAAGGACTTACTTACCAAGGACTCCAAAACACTGGGAATGGCTGGGAAGGGGAGCTATCAAAGGCTATATACCAGCCCTACCATGAAACCAATCACCCAAAGAAATTCTCAGCTCACTACATGAAAGACTTGAAGTCACTTAAGTTTGTGAAGAGAGACTCTTTCCTGACCAAGGACTACTGAAATGGCACCATGAGCTTCCGTGTGGTGTGCATCAATGGCTCCAGATCCAATGTGTTCAGTATACAATGAATGATACTTGCTTTCTAATTCCCAGCTTTGTGGTTGAAGCTGGAGGGCTTTTCAGTTTGTGTATTATCTTGATTTTCATTTTTAATGTAAAGGGTCTGCAGAACCTATTAGAACCTTAATTATACAACCTATTCTTCACTGAGATAGACATAAATACCAGATTAGATGGTAATAAACAGTTCTCTCAATCCTGCTTCAAAAGAAACAGAATCCAGCTTGTCCTTTTACAGCTGTTCTGATTTTATAAGGCTTAACGACAGCACATAAAGTGGTAAAGCTTATTTGTGACTAAACTGATTTGGCTGAGAATACACACAGGAATAGATCAGCTAAAGTATCACTCCTGTAGATGTTTTTCAGGTTACAGCTGTATTTTATATGTAAATATTTTAATTTTTACAAGGTAAATTTAATCTTATGAACAGGCTTCAAGGAAACCAGTTTAGTCTTTCTGACAACAGCAGTGCCCATTCCCCTGCTGAGATGGGTGGAAACATAAAATAGAATATTTCACCCCAGCATGCATTTCGATTTATTATGAGCCACATTCTTTTCTTCTATTGTGAAATACTACAGGTTGGCAGCAGTTTTCTGGTTTGCACAGGTAGGGTTGGTAGAGCAGCAATTGTGTCATTTGTATATTGGCAGCTCCTATAACAAACCTCACTGTTCAACATTAACTTGTTTTTCAATGCCAGTGACTTTATGCAAAATCACTTCTCAGACTGATGACCACTGCTAGCAGAAGATGAGATAATATTTAAAGGACTAAACAAATTTGCCTTGCTGTTGATTACAGCATTCAGTGGTTTATAGTGGGTGAAAACATGTTCCTCATTCCCACCAGAGCTTTCACATGGCTGAGCCAGGCTAAAGAAGTTGATTAGTTCTGCCTACTACAATGTTACCTCTTTTGGCAAGAACGACCTCCTGTGCTCAGTGTCAGAATAGGGAACAACAATGAGGTCAAAACCCCCAGAGAATACAGTTTTTCTACACTATTCACTATTTGTTATTACTAGATGAACATTGTGTCAACATCATGGTGGTGGTGGTGGGGGGGGGGTTCTCCAGAACCACAGAGAACGGTTTGCCAAAAATAGGCAAATAGCCTAAATGCTTACATGGTTCCCTTTCACTCCCCTGTCTAAACCATGGGTGAGCTCCAGCAGAAGAAAGCTCCAGCTCCTCACTCACACAGGAGGGTGGAATTTAGCATGGTGCAGTGACCACTGCTTACACTGTTTGTGAGCTCACCAACAGGAATGTGATTTAAAGGAAGCAGCTCCATTAAACTCCTATAGGCCCTCCTATCTCCTTTCTCTCTGGGCTGTAGCTGCCACAAAACAGTCTCCCTGCTGGCCTTCACCTTGTCCTCTGTGTCCCTTGTTGGATTGCTGCTGACGCGGTGACAGCTGGAGGGCCTGCATGAACTGCGAGTGAGCAGTGATCTCTCTATCTAGAGAATGCAGGGTGCTGCCTGGTTATCTCCATAGCTCAATTAACTTGCAAGCAATCAGCAGAATCAGCATTTCAGTATTTTTGTATGATGTGAATGCCAGATTCCAGGCAAGAAATGAAGTCTTGAGGAAGAAAAGGAATTTGCTGTCTGATGACTTCAAGAAGCTAAGGGTCTGAAATGAATCTTCATAAGATCAGAAAAGTCACCTAAGAAATCAGATGAACTCCTATCAGAGGAAAGGAAAAACTCCCACCAGCAAAGCTACAACTTAAGGGAAAGAGATTGCCTGAAACACAGGCCAAATTCTACCTCAGTCACACATGCATAAACCTAATATTATCTCCACCATGACACTTCCCTTTATGGTTACAGACTTCAGAACAACTCCAGAACAACTTTCTTGAGTTAATGAAGAGATAGTGTGGCAGCTGCAGGCCCAGCTGGAGAGCAGCACCAGCTCAGTGAACACTTTCCTACCATCCTGTCATCCCTTTCACAGAGATATCTGAACTCAACCTAGATACCAGGATGGAAATCTAAAGAGAACAGAGTTCTCTCATACAGAATCTTTCTGTACAAGACATGAACAGTAGGACAAAAACATCTCTCTTAGTATTTGGGCATTTCCATTGTTGTATTTGGACCAGTGAGTAGAGGCACAAGTACTGACAGACTACAGTCCATGTGTGCAGGGAGGGGAGGGAAGGCTAGGGACAAGTTAACCAAAATTCACATAAGCCCAAGCAAGCTGAGCTGAAAGTTTTGCAGAAAACTTTTTTTTCTTATTCCTAGCAAAATTCCAAATCTTCTGTAGGTTCACTACTCCTTCAGTTACAGACACAAAATCCTTCCCCAAGTCCAGAGTAGAACTATGACAGTTTACTCTAGCCAAGTGTCTGACACAATTTGCTGTGTGTCTTAGGGAGAATTTAAAAGTGTCACACCCCAAGGACATCTGGGGAAGATGGGGGTGGATGCAAAATGGAGTTAAATAACACAGCATTCCTGTCTCAACAAATAGCAGGAAACCAAGGGAGACAGCAGCTAGCAGGGCAGCATTCAGCTTCACTGCAGAAAAGGGACTGAAGAGTCATGAATCAACAGCAGCAAGTAAAGAAAAGAGGAAACAAAAATCAGGAAAGAAAAAGAAAATCACTGGCCTGGGTTACAGTGAGAGAGGGTATCTCAAGTGTAACACCACACATTTGTGCCATGAAGGGGAAAGCTGTGGTGGAGCCTGTGCATCTGTGCATGGATGGGGAGGAACAGAAAAAGGGGTATGTGCTTGTGCCCTCCAGGTGAGTGGAAGACATAGAGGGTTGTTACGGGGTGGGGAGTCTCGAAAAGAGCGTGGGGGAGCAGGGACAAGGACAGGGAAGGGCAGGAGGTGCAACAGGACAGCACGGTGCATTGGTATGTTGCTCAGCAGGGGCTGGGGAAGGTGAAAAGGCACAAGGGAAGGAAGTTCTTACCACATTTGGAAAGTCTGCCAGTCATCAACTCCATACAGTTAGTGGTGTCTGGATCATAGAGCGGAAAGAGGAGGGAGGGAGGGAAAAACATAAAAAAAGGTTTCCATACCTCTGTGCATAAAGTAGTAACTTAGCACATTATTACCTGAAGCAGGAAACATACACACATCTTGGTGTTTACACAACCCAGGCCAAATTCTGCCACCAACTCTATGCCAGTGCAAACCTGGCCCTGTGACTGAGAGTGGAGCTGCTTCAGTACTGCTGCCTCCACTCACCCCTTTATCTTAGCTGGAGGTATTTATGAGATGTGGGAAATACTCTGCCACCACATTAGCAAACTATAAGCCTTGAGCACAGTGTTTCACCTGGCTAGCTTTGCAAATTAGCCTGCAACAGCCAGGAAACGCTCAGCCAGCTCATATACCTGCATCAAAAACCTGGAGAGAGGGAAGAAATCTAGCCCTGTGCTATTGGACATGAAGCGAGGCTACTTGTACGTCTCAAAATCATCTTTTAAACCAAAAGGATAATGTCAAAGTTTCAATCTAACTCTCCCATTCAAATGTAATCTCTTACTGCTCTTGCTTTCAAGGTCAGTATTCACAGGCAATAGCAGCACTTCTGGAAAGGGTGGCAGAATCTGGCCCTAAGACATTACTGTCCACTTTGTGTACAGCTCCCATTGCCACAGACTCTGGGTGCTTCTTACTCAGGTGCAACAAGCAGAAGGAGCTCCACATGTCAGCTTTAAAACAGAAAGGCCCAGCCCAGCTGGACGCTTCCATGTGGAACCTGCTGGCAAGCCAGATCTGCTGCTGTCAGCCAGGATTCCCTTGCATTTGGGTTCTAAATCCATGTGTTCCTGGGCAATGTGGAGCACTCACTGCTGAGCAGGTGGCTACCAGTTAAAGCACTCAGATCTCCCCTTGCCTGGGCTCTGGAGGAACACTTGGGTTGTCAAGAAATAGGTTTCTTGGAAAAATGTACACATGTGCTGAAAATCCCTAATTGCCAGGAAGCTCTAACTACTCCCTATCTGCGATAAAGTCTGCAGGACAGAGGGGAAGATAATTTCTCAGCATTCCTCCCCTTAAATATTGAGAAAAGTAATTTCATAAGAGGAGGAATATGCTAGGGTGAGCTGAACTTATGCTAGAAGAGCACGGATATGCATCTCTTCTGATGCAGCCAGGCTTGTGCTGCACAGATCATCTGGGAAAGCAGGGAGTAGAGAGGGCAGCTGCTTGGTCCACTGGCACTGGTCTGAGCATCTAAGCAGGGGTCACATGCTCTCCATGCCCAAGGCTAAAGGTGGGCTGGCAGAGGTCAGTGGGAGATGATACCCACGGAAATTCTCTCAGAAAGGCACAAGATTGAGAGAAAGGGGAAGAAGGATGGAGGTGAAGGAGAAGAGAACATTCAAGATCTAGAACAACAGAGGTGTCAGACAGGCCAGGAGTTTACCTGCCTTTGAAATTCTTTCCCTGGTCTGGCAGGCAAAGAATTTCATATACAATACAATTTCAATGCATTTCTCCCTGAAGATGCCTAGCAGGTTTGAGAAGTGCCTACAGCTGCTGATTGAGTCAATGACTAGGAGTCATACTCATGGTCTGCATAATTTTTTTCCTTACTAACTTGGAGAACTTTGTTGTCTCATGCCTTTTAGGGGTTCCTGTCCAGCCCCCTCAGAGTCACCTACCCTTTACTGTAATGCAGAGAGATGCAGATCTACAGTGATAGACCCCAGAGCATTCACACAACCATTAGCAGAACTTTGAAAGAACACATAAAGAGCAAAGAAAATCCCAAATAGGACCAGAAGACTGCTTCTGACTCCCCACTCCAACACCTGGAATTTTTCCCTCAAGTGTATCCAGACTGACTGGCCACACAGTAACCAGAAATCTGGAAACAAAAAAGTAGTATTTGGATAATGTCAGAGCAGGCAAACATTGGGTAAGATCCTCCTGAAATTGGTATTTTGGTTTCATTCTTCATTTTAACAAATTAAAGAGTAATCAGTCTCCTTAAGTTAACACTGCCTTTTTTCCTAGGTCATTTGCAGTCAGCACAGCTCTCTTTGGTACTTCAAGGCAGTTGTGTCACAGGTCTACACACATTAGTTGTGTGATTAGAATACAAGCTGACAGACCTACACACAAAAAAGGGATTGTAACAGAGGCTTTTTGACAGCTGAGTATCTTGGGCTCTGGAGCCCATTTGGTCCCTCAAAAAAGTAATTTTGTATAATTTTGTAATTTTTTTGTTATAGAATTCATTTTCATGGATAAGAAAAATTTTCTGAAATATGAGACCATGAAAAAAATCAAACTAACACTAATAAAACTTCTAATTTGTCTTTCTCAAAACTTTTATGCACAACTAGGCTTTGAATTCTCCATATTGTCAGGGCTAGTCCAAGGAACTGCAGAGGAATTTATTTTTATTTGTAGTGTCTTTCCAGCACCTGATCAGATTGTTTTTCCCCAGTTCCTAAGGCAGAGCCAGAGCTCATTCTGCATCACTTGGAAGACACAGGGTTAATGTGTCTTCAGCTTCTCTTTTAGAATATTTATTTTAATATTTTCATTTCCATCCTATTGTAACATCTGCTTTAGTAAATACTCTATGTGATAAAGTATTCCATCATTTTAAAACAGAATTTTTATTCTAATTGGAAGTCTTAAGATTCTAGCCAGTCAGCTTCTCCTCATGGATAGTAATCCATAATCCAGTGACTGTGGGATCCAGGTGTTATGAGAAGTGAATAAAGCCAGGGTCTAAAGGCTTTTAACTGTCTGAGAAGCACTGATGGGTCAGGTAACTGCATTTTTAATGTGTCCTGCTTATTTTTTAAATTAAAATATAGTGGCAGTGTCAGCTCTCAATCCTTCTGATGATAGGGCAATTCCTTATTTTATAGGAATTTCTGGAAGTCACTCACACTTTGGATTTGACCAAGACTCTTTCATAAATGACACCCAATTCAGCTCACTAACAGATGGCAAAAATGCTTTGGTTGAAATAAGGCCTCCCTTCAAAAGGCCAAACAAGCTCTGAATCCATTAAAAACTACTAGTGCTCTGCTGATTTTTCTTTCCCAATTTTCTTTATTCTTTAATTTCTATCCTACATAGATGTCACAAGGAAGCTGCCTGGTTTGTGACGCTTCTGGTGCCTCTGAGACCCATCCCAGCCCAGGAAATCTCACCCAAACAGCTGCTCCTCTGAGATCTCCAAATCCAGGGCTGGATCCCAGAAAGCACTGAGCAGCTCCTGCCAGATGCTCACAGTCCCCAGGAAACACCTCCACTAAGGGAGATGATGTCAAGGGAGCCACCAGCTCCTCTGGTCCAAGGCAGTTATTATGCAGTTTGAAATTCCCCAGTGTTTCTGTGCTTATTTGAAATTCTGTTTTCCTATCAAAACTCTGGAGAGCTTGGACTTTTTTCTACATGCTTTATTTCTGGACTATCAGTTAATTTTAATGAAGGCTGCTCAGTAATAATACTAAAGCTGTTTAGCAAAAACACAGTGTTCTGCCAATCCAACCAGGCATTACAGGGCACTTTTTGTAAGTGGAACTATGATAGCAAGATGAAGCAATTAGCCTAGACACTACAAGAATGTAAGACATAAAGGGTCACAGAAGATTGCAGGAAACTTGGGACCTGAATGAACCCCAGAAAAAGCTAACATGCAATCCAATTCCAAACTGGCATTTGCAGAGTCCTTTTTTTTTGAGTCTGCAGCTGGAAGTTTACCCTGCAAAGCACTTCATTTGCTCCTTACTCCCTTTTCCATCTTGATAAAATCCTTCACACATTTGGAAACTGTAGGTTCCTTACTTTTGTTTTTGTTTTTTTTTTTTGTGGCAATTTGCCAGCTCGCAGCTCTTGTGAGCCATAAAATACCTGGAACTCACAGATCAGTGCTCTAGGAAGAATTTGCACTGCCCTGTTTTGAAGCTGGATATGGTCTCTAAACACTTGTTTATGCTGATGAAAGGCACTTCCAGCAGTAACAGTGAGATGTTCTGAACGTGGAGATGTCAATAGTTAAAATCTGATGTGAAGCCAATAAATATAATAAGGAAACAGAAAATCTTTTACAAAGAAGTTTTAAAGGTTATTTCAGTATTGCTGATTGCCCAGTACATGGGAAAATGGGAAAAAATTCGAATATGCAGCATCCCACACTTAAAACCAAAGCTCAGAGAAGCAAGAAAATAGTAGGGAAATAAAAATTGCTACCCTATGAATGATCACAGATGGCTTTTGCATGCCCCTATTCACCAGCTGCTACTATTACTCTTTCATGCAAAGGCATCAGAGAAAAACAGATCATGATTTAATGGAAAGAGTGCTGGGCTGAAACAAAGGAACAAATCTCAGATATCGTCCTCTATGGAGAGAGATCTTTTTATCCCAGCAAAGGGCAGTGTGCCAAGGGATTACCTAAGCAGAGATTCTGAGTCTAAGGGCCCTGGATGGAGCCATTCATGGACAAGAGACAAGGCTCACTGCTCTCACAGACAGTGAGACTCCATCCCAAAGGGGCCCTTTCATGGTCTCACTGAGCGTAATGGCTTTTGTGATACCAGGAACAAGCACACATGGACAACTATTCTGGGTCAGATCAAAGGCCAAAACCATCTGAGAGTCAGACTTGATGATCCTTGTGAGTCCCTTTCAGCTCAGAATAGTCTGTGATCTGGTGCTCTGTCTCCCTCAGCAGCTCCAGACACCCAGGAGTGCGAGAGCAGGCCAGGCATACAGAACACTTCTCCTACCACTGCCTCACTCACCACCGTCAGGCTGGAGATTTCCTGAACCTGCTGTAGTTTCTCTGTTTAGCAGTCCCAAGAAGATTTCTCTGCAGGGAGTTATCCAACCTCCCTGTGAGTAAGAAGTACTCAAGGGATGATGAGCATCTTAAGCCCCTCACATTCAGAACCTGTTTCAGCGAGGAGTTCCACCAGTTCTAGATTACATGAAGATATGTTATTCCAATTGCTTTCTTGGTACTTGGCTTCCACTACCTTATGCTGGCCTCTAGTTTCTTTCATCAGGAAGAAAAAATGAACCATCAATCCCTATTTACTTGTTCTGTGCAAGTTATGAGTCACAGACCTGGTATTGTCTCAGCAGTTATGGCACAGAGCTCCTGAAACATTAGGATACAAAGCTGGTATGTTTCACTAAATTTGTCCATTGAGACAGTGGATTTTAGAAACATTACATTAACTTATGGAATGGGTTTAATTTATTTACACTTTTTTTCAGGTAAGGGAGGGAATCTATTTTCCTGCTTCTGAGTATGCCAGAAGAAATACGCACAGCCAGTCTTAGAAAGGAAAAATGGAAGTGAATGAGGGGGATATATGGAGGATCAGATATTATAAGGTGCTCAAGTGTGACACAGAAACACATCTGCCTAAATCAGATACAGAACAGGCTCACACACACACAGAGATGCATGGGCAACATGACATCTACAAACACTGTTGTCAGCTGGAGGAATGAAAAAGAGGAAAATGCATTCTGAAACCCAGGCAGGCCGGCTCAGGGGGCTGGGACGCTGCACAGCAGATCAGAGGGGCAGCGGAAAGAATGACTCTCACTGCCACATGTTCCTTAGGCCTTGCTGTTCTGCTTTACACTGAAACCATTAAATCTTCCCCTTTTGCAGGTCTCCCTTTACTTGTATGCACCCTTCACAGATTGTTTTCATCATTCCACCTGCAAGAGCATCAGAACTCTGTAAGGCAGGAGAGACAAGACACATAGGATGTGTCTGTGCACAAGGAGCTTGGAAAAGCTCCAGTGCTGAGCCAGTGCTGCTGGTCAGGGTACAGTCCCATGCTCAGAGCCATGAAGGAAGAGAGTCTAAGTGAAGGTGAGCTCAATCTGTTGCAGCAGTAGACTGCCTACAGAGGGTCCTCAAACCATGAACCTGAACAGGGCCCAACCTCCACAATCCCTATGTGGTGTTCAGAGCTGGCACTATGGGAGGAGAAGAGAAACAGAGAAGACTGCTTTGTTTCTAGTGAGAAATGCTGATTAATTCAATGACAATTTCTAGGAAGATTTTGCACACATTTCCAACCAGACACCCAGCTAAACAAGGTGCTGAATGTGAACTTTTCTGTCCTTTATCCTTTTACTTCTCCTTACTCTCACTTGGCTGGGTGTGTGAACTACTGGGCCACCCTTCTTTGATACAAAAGTTTTCTCTTTTTTGGTAACAATCCCTTTATTTCCCTTCCCTTCCTTTTCTCTCTTTCTTGTATGCTGCTTAAACCTAAAATTTTCAGGTTGACTTCTCTCATTTTCAAGAGATTTGCATATTCCTGATCAGGTTAGGTGGTGTGATACAGAACAGTTTGGCACCCTGTCTTGTGAGCTGTCTTGCCTGGGTAAGTCCCCAGCTAAGGGAATTACCATTTTTAAATTTCAAGAGACCATTAATTTTGGTTTTGCTCCATGTGAAGTTATCTGTTCCAGTCTGGCATTAGAAGTCAGGCTGGGTTTTCCTACTAGAACAATATGCTCTCATGTAGCTTCAGGCAGTAGAAATAATATGATTTTTCCACTCCAGAGCAAAACTATAAGTCAGATACATTTCTCATAGCAGAGTATGCCCATAACATTTCCCTGAGTCTTGGTCAGATGAATGGTTATTATTCCTGCTATAATAGGGCTTTCTTAGGGAGATATCCTGCTTCACATGCAAGTGTGCAAGAGGGTTCAAGGTTTTCTGTAGAGCCTACGAGTAGCTAGCACATATTAGGGTGAAGAAGTTAGGAGGGATCATTAAGTTATTTTCTTTATAAACCATGTTTTCCTCACAGGAAAGTAAGGGTACACCTCATTCCTGAAGAAACAAGGAATACTTGAATGCTGTCCATGCATCAGGAGTTGTATGAAATATATTTAAAGGATGCTTTCCTATCTCAATCCCCTCACTCCCACTCAGCCCTAGCATTTCCCAGGAGGAAGGGCTAGCAGAAAATTCTAGCTGCTTCCTTGAGTTTGATTTAATTTCAAAAGTCCAGACAGCAAAAACCTGAATCAACCATAGTTATAGTGTCCTTGTTTTCCCTGCTTCTGAACAGAATAACCCACATGCTGGGCAACATTGTATTCCAGCATGCAGAAGGATCAGGCAGTGCTGGAGGCCAAAAGCAAAGAGGACACTGAACTGAGCATATTTCTCTGTCAGATACTAGGCATACACACTTCTAGATGCAGTTAATTTATCTTTGGATGCTAAAGTCACAGTTAGACCAGAAGGATGTAACCCATATGTGCAACAAGCCGAGGACATCTGGGACTTAAGTGGAGGATGCAATGCCAACTTAACTCCCCCACTTTTGTCTTGGCTTGTTCACACAAGGGTCAATAACAGAATTTGGCTCTAAAGCATAGTATTTATTTACTTCCTTTTCATCTCCCGCTCCTTCTGCCTCACTGTCTTCTGCTGCAGCCTCTGCTCTCCACCTTGCTCCTGTTTATCTCAGTATCTGCACATTCTTTCAGCTTTTCTCTACTTTTCCTTCCTTGATGCATTCCCAATAGCTTATCTGCCTTAAGTTTTCAATTTTCACCTTCTTCTTTGTTCTGCCCTTTTAGAGGATAGAAAAGTTACCACAGAGATTTTGTGTGTGTCTGTACAACCACTTCAGTGTTCAGAGTGAACACCTGCTACATAATGATGGGATGAGGCCAGTTTCAGTATTATCAATTCAGGCTGCCTGCACATCCAGATTGATGTCATTGCACAGGGTCACACATGTAAGGTTTTCTCTACTACCACAAGGAATTGAAATTTACTTTTCAAATAGATAAAATAGAGCTTCTGCAGAACCTTAGTATATAATTTGTGCTACCACAGTATTGAGAATTGGATCACACTGCTGGAAACTATTAGCCACCTTCTGACCACATGTTAATGGCTAAGTTAAAAGTAGCTCTCAAGTTTGTTCGGGGACCCACTGTAGTTGGAGGTTTCTAAAGTATTACTGAAGGGTTTGAAAATCAAGTATCCTCTACAGCATGTCCCTGCTCTGGGAGATTCTGGAACTGGAAAAAATCTGGAAGATCTGTTGATGATGCAGCTTTTGATGGAGAAGTGGGCAAATGGCTCTTTGGGCGGGCAGAGGGCAGAAGCTGTTCAACTGGGGAATGCGCCGGGAGCACTGGAGAGGGAATGAGAAACGGAGGAGTGGGGTGGGAGCAGGGAGTTACTGCTCTGTCTGAATGGAGCTTGTTTTTTGCTGTAATCAGAGGGATGGCCTCCCTCAGCCTCCTGCTATGAGAGGCATTTCACCTTCCTGTCCCTGCTGAAGGTGCTGGACAGTAGAAGCCACTTACCTGATAACTGCTGCACTGAAGGCTGGTCATGTGTGCTTAACAACTGTGCCTGAATGGTTTCTACTACCCTCTTAAAGCGACGGCTTGGACCTGCCAGGAGAGAAGAGGCACAGACAGCTGTGAGAGCAATGGGAGCCAAGCCCACACACAAGGCTGCAGGGGAAGGATGACAAGAATCTTCCCTTCAGTCTTGTCCCCAGAGGCATCCTGACTGTGTGTCTGTTCTTCAGCCAAAGGGGCTATGGTGTGCTGGGCTCAACAGGAAGAGGAATGGCTTGGGGGCTCCTTTTGTAAAGACAGAAAAGGTGAGGGGGTCTGTTTACGTGTTGCAATCCCTGTGGGGGCATGTGGCCACTCAGAAGAAAAGGGTGAGTGCATGTTTCCGTCACAAGGAAGAAACTATGGCCTCACAGTGCCCAGCTGAGACTCTGGGACTTTTGAATGAAACAGGGAGCCAGTACCATGAGTTACACCAAAACTGGTGTGCAGAACAGCCATTTCAGCACTAAACATGGCAGTGCCAACTTCACCTCTTTGGGAATCTCCTTCCCTCCCTGCATTTCCATCACTATCAACACCATTTTTGTTCCTGGTGTCCTCCTTGCCCTTGACTGAATTTTCCTGAGGTTAAGCCAGTTATATTTTTTCCTCTGGCAGAGCAATTTGCAGGCCTCTATTATCAGCAAGGACCAAACCAGCTGGCACCCATTTTAGAGCTTTGCCATGGTTACCTGATAAGAGTGTGAAAGTGACAGAGTAGATCCCGTTCTCCTTTTGCGCCTCTCCACCTTCTGTGTATGTTATGTCCACCTGGAACTTCACTGGCTTCTGGAAGACAGCAGGACCTCCTGTGGACTTATATTCTGCACGGAAACTTGTCTGTGAGATGACACTGTGACTGAGACTTGGGATCTGAAAGAGGTTGGTAGAAGCAGATAGTAGAACCAGTGCTAAATGGAAAAAAACCCCTGCAAAATCCTGTTTAGAACAACACACATTTCCAGAATGAGTAACATTTGCTAGATTTGCTTCTGGTCTTGAATTTTTAATGTACAGTGTTCTTGTGAAACCAGTAACAGCACAGGTTGCTGGGCACCACAGAAGAATGCACAGCTGCTTACAGGACTGAACTAAATTTAAGGGTTGAATATTGGTGGAATGCCCATACACTTATGAATTTACACATATTGCTCAATTTCATACAGTCAGTCTTTCTTGTCCTACTCATTCATCATTTTTGAGAAATGCCTTTTGCTGAGCAAAAGGTGATATTATGGGAGTGGTCAGAAAAGTCAGTGGGATTTTAAATTGAACATAAAAAACACCTAAGTAGCCTGGTCTGATCTCACAGCTGATCCTGTTTTGAGCAGGAGACCTCCTAAAGACCTTTCCAGCTTCAGTTGCTTGGTGATTCTGTCATGTCAGATAGACATCAGGACACTTGAAGTGCTTGGGACATCCACAGGGAAAGCACACCTGCAAATAACTCACCCAAACTTCTATCAATATGTAAAAGAACTCGGAGAAGCTCTGTGACATCATGCAACATCTGTATATTCAGAACCACAGTGGAAATTCATAACTTCCTAATTTTTCAAGCAGTTACCTTTCACACTTTCCTCCAAAATTTAACAACATACTCATATTCTATTTATTGCTTCATAAAGGACCAGATTAAAAAAAACCCCTAACAAATTACTTGGAAATCTGGTCTCTAATTTCTAGGAGGAAAAATGAAGCTCTTTGAGAAACTGACTTTAGGGGGATAATTAGCTGGCTATGAGAAAGCCTTTAAGTTTGGATGTTGCTGTAAGAGACAATTCACTGGTTTTGCACACAAGTCCCTACATCACTCCTAAGCCACACGTGGGGTACACACAGGATCAACAGTATAGACAGCAGAACACACTGCACAACAATACAAACCCAAAGGCACAGCTAAATGCATGAAATTGATACAGTAACATGGTTGCTTATAACCAGCCTGGGATGGACACCAGTGTCTGATGCCCACTACTGGAATGCACTTACTCCTTGTGTGCTTGTACAGTAAGAAAAGTTACAGCTATTTTTTTGAAGAAGTTAATTGCAGAATCACAAAGACTAAAACGGAGTTCAGTATTTTGTGGAAAAAAATCAATATAACAAACTATATAAGAAATTAAATTTCCTTCTCTTAATTATATTGGAAAAAGTTGAATTATGTTGTTGACTACCTTGAATTGAAAAACCTCTTGAAATACCTTTGCTGTCCTGACTTTTTCATCATGGTACCTCTAGATAATGAGAATAAGGACTTTCTAAAGGAAAAAAAGACAATTTCTCCCTGCTTTCTTCACATCTGCAACAACTGAAACTCTGGATACCAGAAGAAATGACCCCTCTTTCTGCCCTGCAGCACTGAAGTGGGGATTTAAAGTAACAAGTGCAGATGTAAGACAGGCCTTTTGTCTGGCTGAAGTGGTGGAGGGCATACCCATCAAAGGGAAGCCCAATCTGCTGCCCAGCCAGAGACTGTAAGGCTGATTTGACAAAGCAGCAAATCACTGTCTTGATACTGTGCCAGCGGTGTGCTCCGCTGCTGTGGAATTCCAAACTCCGGCAACCTGGAGGCCTTGCCAAGAAGGCTGAAATCTTTTCTCACCTTAGAGAGCATTATCTACAGTTAGTAATTCACACACAGTCCAGTGCAGGCAATGTAAATTAAATCTACAGAGGATGCTTTTGAAAGAGCAGAGCCCCTGTCCAGTAACATTTGGCACATGGAGTCCTGGAATGACCAGTGAGGGATGCCTCCAAGAGGCAGCTGGGGTGACTCACCGAGAGGAAAGCGTGGACTATATCAGCCTTAATGGAGCTTAATGGTTTGTCCTTAATGACCACAAAAATCTGTTCTTCTTTCTCCAAGTTGATGAAGTTACCGAACCAGGATTTTTTGGCAAGCCTGAAGTAATGAAAAGAAAGAGATGTTTAGAATATGGAACAATATTTTTTATTTCATACATGCCCCTAGCTAGAAAAAATATTAAAAAACACATGAAAAAGTTTTGATGACACTCCAGATGTGATGATATTACTACTAATAAGTGGGAAATAGTATCACAGAACATCCAGAACGACATTTCACTTGGTGAAAACTGATGAAATGACGGACCACACAGCCTAGGTTTGGCAGCATGTGTCACCAACAGTGAAAAATCAGGAGCAATGATAACTCTTCTGACTGAGCCAACACACCAGCGAATACTGCATATATAACATACATATAAATCAGGGGACACATTTGTGGTTTGTCTCCAGGGATGTCTCAATTTCTTGTGACAACATGCAGATCCTGGCAACATAAAGATTTAAGTTCCTTCCACCCAATTTCAACTCCTTTGGTTCCTTCCCACCCAACTGCAACTCCTTTGGAAAGATGCTTTTCTGAAGGTGTCCTGTACAATCACAAGCCCCTGCTTCTTGAAGCAAGCTGTAGATTTCACTGGAGCTCAAATCTACCAGTGAGTGAAATGCACAATTACACAAGGCTGGGACAAAGACTGTCCTGTTCATCAGCCCCATTCAGGGTGTCTATATCGTGTGTGAACTCTGGCCAGCCTACAAAGAAATGAATTCTCAGTATTAAGAAAGGAGATAACAACATCATGCAAGACACAGTTCAGGCTTTCCACTGACAGCAGTCCAGCTCCTCAGTTTGTTCCAGCATCAGGTGGTGGTTTCATCACAAAATGAAATTGCTGTTTTTTCACAGTGATCATATCAGCAAACGTTTGATTTTGCTTATTGTTTAACCATTCCAATGCACTTCATTGACATAGGCTTTTAAGTTAAACAGGCTAAAGGAAGAATGCAGGCACATGAATATCAATGAGAGACACTATCCAGACCTGAATGTAGCCTCTCTGACAGGTGTAGTTTTGAGAGGAGAAAAGAGGCTGTCAGCTGTGAGACACAGCCAAAGACTTACTAGTCCAAACTAAACCCAAGGAAAATCACACTTAAATCAGCCATATTCTAGTAGGAAAGAATTCAGCATGAAAATGTCAGAAATTAAAAGACTTCACCAAGAGACTGCCTTTTTTCCCCCTCTACAGCATACTTTATAACACCAAATCCAGTTTGCAGTATGGCAAGCAATAGGGTGGACATCCATCACTCAGTGGAAGAAGGCAATCTCTCCAGACCAGGAGAGCCATCTGCAAAAGGGATTGCTACACACCAGTTTTTCAGCAGAGCAATAAACAGTTGGAGCTGTTTAGTAGCCTCACTTTCTGAAGCAAAGTGAGGCAGAGGCAGAGGAAGGACTGAGGCTAAGAGAGAGAGGAGCAAACTAAGAAACTAATTTGAAGTCTAGGCCTTCATGATAAAGAACAAAGCTTGACCTCAGCAGTGTCCAGCAATTTGCACTCATTCCCCATCCCAGAGTGCTCCGTGAATTGTGCAGCTGTGGGCCCACTGCCCATTTAATGCACACAGCAGAAAGACCACAACTGGAAGAGTGCTCAGCTGGGCAAATAATGATTTGCTTCATTTACTGCAGGCAACCAAAAGTAAGAGTAGAGAAAGATTCACTTGCAATTTGGTTAAAACAGTGCCCCCCACTCAATTAAAGTGGGCTGGAAAACTGTCACTCCCTAAAATATTCATAGGCAGCTGTAAATAAGCCAGTGAGCCAGAGATTAGCACAGGGAGCAGTAAAGAGAAAGGGCCTCTCATTTAAATGGTCGTTAAGGAGCCAGGGTTAGAGTGAGAAAGAAAATTACATACTAATTAGCTCATGTGTCTCTCACACATCACAACAACTCAGCAAGCCCCTGGAGAGCTGGGGCAATAGCTCCCTGCATGTAAGGGGTCTGTGCTCATTAGTAAATTAGCACCTGGTTATCCATCTAAAACGGCTGCTTGTCCTAGGCCTGGATGTACCATCATCTGAACCAGGGCTGCTGGATGGACTCCAGGGGCCAAGGGGAAGCACGGGCCTGGAAAAGTGTGCTTATTTAATTGCAGGTCTGCCATCTTAAAATATGGCTTTTCATTTTTGTATTTTCATTAATAGTTTTGCCGGCCCTTCATTTATAGGTCTCTTAACAAGCACAGGTAACAAGGGCCCAGAACATTGGGAGTTTTTTTCCCTGTTCAACATGGTCTGGAGGCTCCAGAATCCATCTGGGCTCTTTTCCTTGGTGAGGTTATCACCAGTAATAGCAAGTCTGGAAGATTCACTGCTAGCCTGGGCTATGCTCCAGCTTGTAAATCATTTGAATTCACTAAAATAATTTTGCTGGTGTCACATAAGACAGAATGGATGCCAGTGGCCTCTCCTGTTTCTGTAATGAACAGAATCAAGACACAGCACGGATGCACTGGCTTTTCTCCCCAAAACTGGCAGAACTAGCTGTACTCATACAGCTAGGGAACAGGTCCACCAAGAAGAGGGGACAGTTTTGGAGTAAAATTACACAATAAAGCCTTTTGTCCTCTCAGAGGGCATTAAGTGCTGCTAACTTGGGTTAAAATGCATATGAATCCTCAGCACCCTGAATGACACGCTCTAGCATCTCTCAAGATCAGGCTGTAAGCAGAACAAAATCTACTTCAAAATAAGAATCTTCTCTTACCAAGGCAAACTTCTTAAAGGGGGAGTGAGACAGGAGATATGTGGGGGAGGCTGGGTATGTAGATTACGCTAAGGAATCCAATCAGGTGTCCATTTGATGAAAAAGCAAAGAAAGTAGCGTGAAAATATAGGCTGGTGCTTTATTACTTCACACCAAATTTCACACTCCTGTAATGTTGTTCCTTTCCCTACTGTTGGAGTGTCTGACCACGTAGCCTTCTGTGTTCCCTCTCTGTCTCTGAGCACATGGATCAGTAACCTCCAGAGGTTTACCTGCCTGGCATAAATAGCAGCATTTCTACTCAAGCAAATGGAGCTTTGCAGGTTTAAAGCAGCTGGAGCTAAATCTCTTTAAATGTCATCCCTAACACATTTTCTAGGGCTTTTTCACATGAGAAAGAATAGCATTACCCAGACATGTCAAAGTGTATTACCTCATCATCAAGTTTCTTAAATGAATGGCAGGCACTGCTGCACCAGACAGAGCTAGAACAGGTATTTATCACTCAACCCATGAGGTCAATACAGCTCTTGATAAGGTATCTTATTTCTTACAGAAAAGAAGAAAATATGGGAAAAAATAAGATATGTGGAAGTGGGCACTGAGCAACAGACATCTATCATTAAAATATAATCTAGTTCATTATTTTTTATGACTTTTATTATGTTTACTGCAGGGTGCAGCCCAATTGAACTCATTAATTTGGCAATTATACAGAAAAAGAAAAGAGGGCCTTAGGCTTTGACTTGCATCCAAACTGCTTCAAATGATAGGCACTACTTCTCTCCACCAGCTTTTAAAGAGTGAGTGGGAAGCAGGGAAGGCAAGAAATTAACAGCAAAACTTCCACCAGCATAGATGCAAGGAAGAGAAGAAATTTAATTCTAAAGGTTTTCTGTTTTAATGGCTTTAAAAACATGTGAGATCAGAGTATTGTATATTTCTGTGATAATGATGTGCCAATTTATGGAATTCTCTCATGCCTCTCTATTAGTAAATGCTCGAAAGTGTTGAAAACACAGTGTATTACATTTTTCTTCCTGAATACCTTTACTAATCCCTACTTCTCCCTCTCCTGAAGTCTTTATCCCTCATTCTGCAGCTATACACGTAGAATGTCCATCTCACACCAGACAAAAGCCAGGTCTGGGGCAAGTTGTGAAGACAATACCATTGTCACCATTTACAAAACTTTCAGCTCAAAATTCCCATCTAAAACTCATGAATATTTCATACAAGTCTCTTAACAAGAGGCCAAATTGCCTTGGTTGGCAGGCTAAGTCTATGGGCAATGGGTGCACAAACACAAGCTGTGAAAATAAAAAGGAATAATTTGGCATCTGTTGCATATTAGGAAGTGTTTGGAGCAGCACTCTGGCAGGGACTTCCAAACCTGCCATGCAGTGATGCACATTTGTGCAGTGAAATGGTTGAAATGTACACTGACTTTTAGGAATGAGCCTGGTGAATATGAAACAGCTTCTCCATGTCCCAGTACTGCTGCCTAGAATTAACACTGCATTTACTCTGGCAGCCAAAGATCCCTCTGAATCATCTTAGCAGTGCCTCCTGCATGCTATCCTGAGGATGCAAACTCTCCTGTACTAAAAGGAAGACTTTTTGGTGCACAGCTAGTGCCAGTATAAGCCACCGATTAGCCTCTCCAGTCCCAAAGAGTGATCTACTTGACAACCAAATGAAGGAAGAGAGAAGAAACATGGTACAAACCCAGCAAATTCAGCAAGCTGTGAGAACATGAGGTGGTTGCTGGGAGACTGTTTCATCATCTGTTGACCCCCCTGCCATTACTGAGGTATAGATTTTATGTAGGGTCCTCATCAAAAGAATCATTTCACACCTCCATCCCACCCACAGGACAACAGGTTACAAACAGATGCTGATCCAGAACAGAAATATGTCAGCTTATGACATTCAGACCAGGAAACGACACTGGTATTTGGTGGAAAAAAAGGCAAAATACTTACTCTGGGGATGATTCTGGGGTTAAATTAGACATCTCTTCTGGTGTAGGTACTGCTCATGCACGGACAGCCAAAGAGAGGGAGGGAGAAAATAAATATGATTCAGTACACCTTCCATTTTCAGCTTGTACACCAATGAAACAATTCTGCACTTGCTTGCATTTGCCCATTGCCTCTGCAGGCTAATTCTGACATTTAAATGCTGGTCATATGTCTCTAGATCTCGGTATCTAAACAAGTGCTGCATTTCAAGGCTCACTCTGCCCTTAGGTCATTAGGTAATCTTGCACTGGCTTCAGCAGTTTCTGGTCCAGACCCAAACACACTGTGCCAATAACTCTGTTGCCATTGCCTCACAGCCCAGCTGGGCGCAGCTCAGTCACTGCTGCAATCCTCTGCAGCTCTCTGACCACCTCAGTGGCAATGGCAATGACCATCACAGCTTAAAAATCCATGGCTGTAATCCTCCTTTCCCATGGGATCACATCCCGGTACCCTGGAAAACCACAGGGTGTGGGATAGGTGCTGCTGATGTCCAAGGATAAGGCATGTGACTTTGGCTGCCCTTTGCTGGCATGCAAAAAAGCCACCTGGAGCCCGGGGAAGAAAATTTTGCACATCTCAACACTCTAGAGACTTAGAAAACTGAAGTAGGCCGGCAGATATGAAACCACTGATTGTATTAAGGAGATTTTTGCACCAATTACCAAAGGAGGTAAAAAAAAGCATTAACCAAGATCAAAAAAGCTGTGCTTCAGAAGGACAGCTTCAGCCTATTGCCTCTGGCTGTCTTTTTTTTTCAGCATAAGGCTCAGCCTGTGGCTGTGGAGCACAGCCACAGGGGAAATGGCTGAGCCCTAGGTTCACTTGCAAAGCAAGTGAAGAAACTGAAGACAGATTTTTCTTGTGGTCTAAGACCCACAACAGGAATAGTAAGAGCTGCATGGCTGGAGTGTGAAGAGGACTCAGGAGATGCTGTTGGGGGAAGTCAGTGGCATGACAGCCTGCTCACATGTGGGTTAGGGCTTGGCTGATGCTATCACTCTCATTTTCCACATCAATATTCAGTCCTTGGTACAGAGAATTTGCAGAGCCACAGACAGGTATGAAATTCCTGCTGAATGTCTGCCCAAATCAGAACCACCCTGAGTGAGTACTCACCTTGTAATTTCCGACGATGGAAGCGAGGAGACCCCAGGAAACTATTCTTGATGGAGTTGAGCCGTGTCCTCCAAGGCATTCCTCCAATGCTGGGGCTGGATGGTGGTGTTGGGTTGGGTGTGCCTGCTGGGCTCTCCTTTGGCGTATGAACAGGTGTCCCCTTGGGGGTAGGGAGGGGACTTCCCCTTGGAGAGGGGTGAGGGGTGACCTGTATGATGGGGATAGATTTGGTGCTTGGGTCAGTACTAGAAGGGAGCAATCTAACAGGAGACATAGGGTTGGTCTGCACTTTAGGAACAGCCAGTTGTGGGTTAAAGCCGGCAGCAGGCGAGCGGCCCTGAGCGTTCTGCACAGGGTTGTTCTGGGAAGAGGGGGCGCTGGCATTGCTGGCAGGGAGTGGATTGGATTTAGTAGACTGGAGTGGTTTTTCAGCCAATTTGCTCTTGGATGGCAAAGTCTGCGTCTTTGGGTTGGGCTGAAGTGCTGGCTTTGGTTGGAGTACATGTCCAGGCCTGGAGGCGTTCCTACAAGCATCAGGGTCCAAGGAGACTTGGGGTCGGGGAGAGAAAGGGAGGTCGGAGGTCTGAGGGGGGATGAAGAACTTTCTGATAGGCTACGAGACAGACGCAGAGTGTCCATGCACATCAAAAACAGTGAAATACGCAAGAGCGGGCGAGCAGAGAAAGGAAAGTCAGAATAAAATCCATCCGAGTCACAAAGATGCACCATGTCACAAGGAGACACAGGAGATGGAGGTGAAGGGGCAGTGGGGGGGAGGGATTTTGCAAAGAAACGAAAACAAACAAACAAACAAAAAACAAAAAAAAGACATGCAGTTAGCTGGGAACACAGCATATTCAACAACAGCAGCAGCGGCAGCAGCAAGAACAACAGTGTCATAACAGGCTTCATCATATTAACCAACCACGTGTCAGCAAAGGAAAACAACAGAAAGAAAAGTACAACAAAGGAACAAGGAAAAAAAAAAGAAAAAAAGGAAAAAAATAAAAAAGGAAAGTAACCAAGAAAAAAAGAAGAGAGAAATGCCATCTCTCTGGGATTGTTCTGATTGCCCTGCAGTGAGAGAAGCACGATGCTGTAGGGAGGTGAGGAAAGGGAAGAAGAACCACTCAAGCCACAGACAAATTGAGATGTGCCAAGAAAGGGACCACCTCTTTCAGCTCCATGTGCCCATATGCAAACCCAGCAGAGAGATGAGACTCAGAACAGGTGTGTGATACATACAGAGTGGCAGGGGATACACACAGTTACTGCACACACCAGTCAGAACCTCTTTCCTTCCTCTTTACCCCTGGCTGGGTAATGCACCAGTTGCAGCCACCCATTGCAGAAAGAGGGGGAAAGGGAGAGTGATGCCACCTGGGCACCCACTCTCCTCCCCTGATCTGGAATGTTAAATTGCTCAGCCTTCACTTGGAAGCTTCAGAGCACAGAACATCATGAGAAATATATGAACTCAGATAGGTGTTTGATTTTTAAACTGTTACAGCAAAAACTTCAGTAAGGTCTGGTACATTTATTTATCTGGGAAGAGATGATGCTTTCCATCAGACTTTATGCTTCTCCTCCTCATTGCATTGAAGGATAGCTTAATAATTGGAATTTCTGTCATAAAGTCTCAGCAATATTTGGCATTAAGTCCCAAGTCTAAGAAGAGGGTGGGGGGAGCCATTGTTTTATAAGACACAGTTTAAAAAGAAAAAAGACAAGCAAAGTTCATAATCCACTGCTGAGGTACCAAAATGGGATTATGATTTTTTTCCCAAACAGGAACATTTACACATGTTAAGACGTATTTTGGGAAACCATTCATACTTTGACAGCAAACAGCAATAGACAGACTTGGAAGGGTAGAAGCCTTTTAAGGGTTATTAGCAAGCTAAAAATCACATTTAAAACAACAACAACAAAAAAGTCCTTACAAATCATTGCTATTACCACCTTAGATTACAAGTACTGGAATAATTGTAAAAATAGAAATCACTACTCAAGATATTCAGCTTTGGCCTACCCTTTGATTTCTATGAAATATTACCTATGAAAAATTACACCATCACCATTATTATTATCCATACTTGACACCTAGAAGCCTCAATAAAGAACTAACCAGACATACCATGTACATGTAACCTTCCCTCAAATCTCAGTCCCAGGTGAACATACTCACTAGGGACTTCCTTATTGGGTGTGATGGATTAGCACAATGTTGCCATATTTAAAAACTGTAGAAATGTATTTAAGACTTATGTCTCTAAGCTGTTTGCATCAAAGTTTTGAAATTACTTCAAAGAACTTAGGGTTAGGCCACCAAAATTAAAGGAAAATCAGTAGATCAAAATATTTATATTACTATTAGGATTGTAAAGTTAAACTTTAAGTCTGCCATGTTCCTTAATTCTCATTGTCAATGAGCAAGGAAGGGGAAAAGATGAGAAAAGTGTTTAATTTGTGGAAGTCACTATTGGCATCTGACTATTAACTATTTGCAAATGACACCAATGGATAAAACTCAAAGACTGTTAATTGCAAATGTTTCCTTGCAATTTGTCTATCTTACATGTATGATGGCTTGAGAAGCAGATTTGAAAGAAATAAAGTATGATTCAACTCCCTCTTAAGCCATTAAGAATCTGAAGAGGCACCCTTAATTACAACATATTTAATAATGAAATGAAGAACAAGATTAGGTCTCGATTTCAGCTGGTGCAATGTGGAACATCATTAGCAAGATCTTGTGAAATTTGATAACTTTTATTTGCTGCTGAATTCAATTCCTCATAGAACTGAACCTAAGCAGTACAAAAAGTGAAAGGTGCATTTATTTCTTAAAGTATGTTCTCTTTCAATAATCTAAGGTGCTATTAGAAGCATAGGTAAGGACATTTAAAAAAATATGATTTTTATTCCAACATTTCCTTTTAAGCCTCAAATGTGACCAGCATTAATATCATTATGATCTGCTGAAAATGCCACCTGTTTGCTAGATCCCTTTGAAGAATATGTAATCAACTGCCTATTAAGTAATAATGGTAAGATACAGTGACTATGGGATCTTGTCAAACTTATTCTTTGATGTTGTCCTACTGAGATGTCAGAAATTGAGCCCAAGAGATCAGTTAATGAAATCAAGATTTAGGTTTCCTTCACTGGATGCTTATTTTGTGCAAAAGACTGTTTCCATGCTCTTTTCCAGTACATTTTGCAGTGGCATAAGAGTTCTCAGACCTCTGCTCCATTCCACTGTCAACCAGGAGTCCCAGTGCAGAAAGAAGGAAATGGATTTTCACTGGTCCTTAGGACTTTAAAGACACAGAGGAGACCTCAAGAACACTTATGCTGGTTTCAAACAGGATAACAATTGGCAGGAGCCCAAAAGAGGTTTCAGGAAGTAATTCAATCAAGCAAAGTGCTGGAAGCTTTACTAGACTATAAACTTAGAGCTGACAGTGTGTCTTTATTCATAAGAATTACACAGAATCTTAGGGTGGAACTGTGATTTCAAATACTTGGAATACTGAGGTTATCTTCATAGAACTGAGAGTAGATCCATGGATGTATCCATGGCTTAAGATGCAGACTATATCAATTTCTAGTGGGGGATAGCATCTTCTCATGAAGTCATGGGAAGTATGTAGAAATCCTCCAAAGACTCTGGGCCAGACATTCAGGTAGCACGAACTGTCACAGCCCAACACACTTTTTCATGAGGTCTAGATCCTTTTTAGGCACTGCAGTCTTAAAGTGACCTAGCTGACCTTTTCAAGAGCTAGGAATACTCACTTTTATCGCTAAAAAAGTTAACAAGAAGAGGCAGACCTCTGTCATTGCATTTAGAAACTGTTACAACTTCACAACAAATCTACTACCAAGCATGTGTTGTACTGGCTGAGTATCAGTATTAGTTCAGTACCAGTATTTAGTTGACTGCATGCTTAAAAAGGACATGTGAAAGTACCTTGTTTATAGGGATTTAAATGTTCTTTACTCATCATAGTCAGTCAGCTTCTTACTTTCCTTTTAAATTTCCTAGCCCTCAAATTTGCGTAAATTATTTTCTCTGACTTCTTAATATGAGCTATTCTGAGGCAAACAGAAGACAACCAGCATGCTTTGGTGCTTTACTGTGACCTAATTGAAGGCATCTGTGAAATGGCTCCTGATCACTCGGTCTGAAAACAGGCTATATGCAGACCTCAGCTGGACATGGAGTGTTTAGTCATTACAATGTTATTCTGTGTGCTTAAGAGACTGAAAAAAGGCAGGGGCACAGTGAGATCCCTGCTAACAGTGCAGGGAACATGTAAGAGAAATTCTTCACCTGCATTTGTAAGTAATACTTCCCTCACCACCCATGAAAATTTACAAGCTGCCAAGGAAAAGCAAAACATCCCAGCTAAGAGCCACAGCTCCGGCACGACAAATGTCAAAAAGCATCAAGCATGTGAGTGGATTGGACCAACAGATCTTGAAGCAGCAGCACTTACCCTTGGACTGCTGAGAGGACTGGTGGAGAGCCCAGACGATGCTCCGCTGATTGACCGAGACCTGGATGGACACAACAAGGAAAACATCCCTCAGAAAACTGGGACAAGTAACAACCCTGAACACCAGCCACCACAGGCACAGGCATGAAGTGAGGAAGAGGAGGGAGGCTGTCACTGGAAAAGGACATAACTCTTTCTTTTTCTTTCCTTTCACTATTGTCACGTATTTCAGTTGTCCCCCCCACCCCAAAGCAAAGAAATGCTGTTGCTCAGGGAGAACACTATAATCCCTTTCAATTAAGGCAGTTGCTACTTTCTTTTTAGTCATCAAACACATGGAAGCTACTAGGTCTGCTCTGTGCAAATTGAACAGCTCAATTCAAAAGGAAGGTGAAGACATTCAAACTTGTGCTAAAAATTCTGTTTTGCACAGTGCTGGCAGTTACAAAATGAGACTTTCTCTGTCACAAGCAACATGGAAAAGCACCGTGTGTACAAGGCACAAAGGTAGGGAGTTCTTCCAGACAATAAAACCCCAAGTCCCCTTGACTCAAGCACACAATAATTTCTTATGTGATGACTTCCCACTGAAATCAAAGATTGCATTAGCTTAGCCCTTTCCAGCTTCTCACTGATGGATTTCACATCTTTGCTCTCCAGTGATAATTCTTGCTGCTGCATTAAGCAAGCCAGCTCTTCTTTGTGGATAATGAGTTCTGCTTTTGTTGATGACTTTACTACTATCAAAATTACAGCTCAGGTGCCCTCAAAAAGAGGCCAGTCAAGGGAGAGTGAATTGTCCTATCTGCTGACAAGGTCACCTATACTGTTAATGGTCTTATGCTCTCCAGCAAAGGCCACCTATGGAAAATGTCAGCTGCTGACAATAAAATGTGCAAATGTGCTATGCTAAACCTGGTGGAAGAGCAGACAGGCCAAACTGCACAAACACTTCAGCAGATGAAGTTCCTAGGAGGAGGGCTGCCCTGCAGAAAAAACCCCACACCTTATGTGTGACTGTACGTACATGAGTGAGCCCCAGAGGCAGCTGCTTTCTATCCTTTTTAAATAGAAAGTTGTCTTGAAGACTGAAACATCTTACAGGAGAGAATTTGGCTGAGAACATATTTATTCAACAACCACCATGCAGCAATATGTCAATACAGCAAAGCTATCAATGTTTCCTACCTATAATAACCTACCTATAACAAGAGCCACGAAAGCAACTACTTGCCTTCAGGTAACAAACATGAAAAGGTGAAATTCCTGTAGAAAACTAAGTGTATGGGTGTATGTGTTTTAATATGAGACTGTCTGTGTTTACACACATATACATTAAAAATCTATATAGGTCAGATACTTGATGCCAGCTTATACATAAGAATATAAAACAAATTTAGACCATAAACTGTTTCAGTTTACTCTCTTCAGCTGTTGTAGAACAAAATAGAAAAATGGTCTCTAAAATGGTCTCCCAGACATTTATTATTAAGCAAGTTTGAGTTGCAGAATTCTTTTAAAAAAAGTGAACTGCAAAAGAGGAAGTATTTCCAAGCAAAAAATAAGCTACAGCTGAACAGAATGGCAGGTTCTGTTTTCTCTACTTGTATCCTCTGCCCTGATGGTTTTGTTTGTATCCCATTGCAGTCTGTCCATTACACTAAGTAGGTGAAAACCAGAAGCTCACTCACAGAATGTTTTTTTGGCCAGATTAAATCTCAACTGGTACTGTGAAGATCTGGGGCACTCATTCTATGTAGAAAATTCCCACACAGTTTTTTTTCTTGTACCCTGATGTAATCTGCCCATCATAGTGCAGCAGTAAAAAACTAGAGGCTCACTCCTGTCATTCCTCACACTAGATTAAGCCTAACCATCAAGATCTGGGGCACTCATAAAGGTTTATGCAAAATAATTTTAAGGGGAGAACTGTCTGCTCCACTTTTGAAAGACTACTGTATGTGCCTTTCCTATAAGTGAAGTAGCTGACTGCACCACAGATGTGTCGTGCAGATGGGAAGTCCATTTAGTTAAAATGTTCCTTGCATGAATCATCAGGAAAAGCTTCTTCCAAACTATGAATTACAAGAGGAATCCATAGATTATTTTGCACAAATGTGGAAGGCATTCAGGTGCCCAGAGATGCAGTTATACACCAACTTAAAGGAGATATTTCCACCATCTCTTAATTGTGGTGGGAACATCCTCTCTGACACTCACCTGAATTCCAGGATATTTGCTTAAAAGTTCCACTCTGCTATTTCCTTTCTGCAATCAGGTGTTTCCAACAGTCCTGAATTCTCACTTCTCAACCCCACTGCCTCTTATTTTTTTACAAAAATGATCCCACACATGTAGAGCAGAATACGGCAGTCCCCACCTCCCAAATCCCAGTTCTTTATTGGAAGCAATATTTGAAAAATATTTGTTGTGTACTGTGCTTTCATCCAGCCTAGGAGCCTGAGGCAGGGGACATAAGAGAGAGTTAGTATGAAATCCTCCTGGAAATGCATTCAGTATCCACATGATTGCTATTGAACAAGATTTATTTCTGCTGCTGATTTACATGCAAAATATGTAAGAAGTAAAGTAGGCCCTATAGCAAGCTTCAGTTTGTCCACACTGGAAATTGTATATAGGAGCAGTGGAAAGAATTTTAAAAAGCCTGTGTTCAATTTAAGTGTCAGGGTAAAAAGAGAGCTATATGTTTTCAGAAGTTCTCCTCCTTTACCAGAAAGTGGTAGTATAGGATATGACACCAAGACTGAGGAGATTTTCCTTGTATCTTCCTTAATTTAACAAATCTCCCATAATTTACCTTTACAAATGGGATATGATTCTCAAGTTAGCTATAAAAACTCAGTACCATGCCCTACTGTGGTTCTGTACTCCAGTACAAAAAGTGCTAAGAAGCAAAAATGGCAGATTTGTCCCTCTCATCAAGAACATTTCAGCTAAGCAATGCTGTAATTCAGTTTGTAAAAAAAAAAACAATCACATGCACTGCTCCTGTATCTCAGAGTCAGGTGGACAGAACTGGGACAGGGCCAAAAGAGAGGAATGAAAACGTTGCATTATGCTGAAATTCTGTAATGAAAGAACAGGAATTTAAATTTTTAGCCCTCTCACCAGAAAATGAAAGTTTGAGGCCCTACAGGCAGCATTAATATGGCAGACTCTTACGTCTTTTGTGTGGAAAGAGGTACGACATCATCTCCATGGCATCATCTCCATGGCAAATGAAATACATTTATTTAGTGAGAAGTATTTATTAGTGAATAACCTCCTAAGAGTCTTTACAGGCATTTAATGTTACTGGAAGTATTAAATCTATAATTATTCCAATAACTTAATACTAAATGCAACAATCCAGGAAACTGTGAACACTGTGTGTGACTCATTTTGCTCTGTGTTTTGCATTCCTGTGTGCTTGTGCATTAACTCAATGGAAGTCATCAAAAGGTTGTTGAAAATACAAGCCGGAAAGACAGTGCAGTTGCTCAGATAAAGAGCATTCCCTCAAACACAACTGCCAGATTTAGAGACCCAAGAAGAGACTCTTTAGTGACACAGTTGTTTAGACAAGCCTGGAGGGAGGAATTCAAAAACCCCAAAACATAAGGGAAGCAGACCCAAGGTTTAGGAGGGAGAAGATGCAGAGGGTACTCTAAACATGAGGTGGACACTGAGATCATTGTAGGCTATTCCTCCCATTCCACAGACTGACAATAACCTGGAGACAGCTGAGCTATGAAAGAGAGAGGCAAAGGACTGAAACGAAATGTGCATGTGTGGGCTGGAATTTGTAGCTGTGACGATTTTATACCTTATTCAATCTATTTGATAATTCAAAGTATCAAAGTTGAAAGGTCCTTCATTTTAAAGTAATTTTGTACTCATTTTAGCCAGCTGCTGTCAAGAGGAAGCCATGCAAGGCCCAGTTCACGTCAGACCAGTGTTCTAAAACTGAGGGGCTTGAATCCAGTTTCCATCTGGTTTCAGAGAATGCAGAATTTCCTGAGAGCTGCAGGCTGAAGCCTGATGCTGCTGAGGTGCAGACAGAGAGAAACAGGCCACAGGGGAGTGCAGCTGGCCTGGTAACTGCATTGCACATGTAGCACATGTACAGAGCATCTCTCCATCACCCTTCTCTCAGATCTGTACCCAAATGCTTTAAGGAGTGCCCCTGCTAGGACACACCAGTAGAACATAAAGGCTTCACAGCATGAATTTAACATTTAGGTCAGATTTGGCATTTGTTTCTTTTTTGAATAACCATCTCCTAGAACTTTTTCTTATGAGTTTGGTCCCTTGTTGCAGTCCCAGCAGAACTTGCTTTCATAGCACAGTTTTACCAGGATGCTGAATACAGCTGGTCAAGCTGGAGCCATGCTTCCAAGAAGGGGAGCCTGCAGCATGCATGCAGCGTGCAGAGATGCATCAGACTTGTGTCCCTGGGTGAAATGCCTTAGAAATTTTGAACTGGTTTGATTCTATGTGTGGTTTTGGAAGTCATTCCAGAAAATACCCAGCCAACCTCTTATTTGCTTCAAGCATGAATTGGGTGGAATTTGATACTCCTCTTTTCTTGCTCACTCAAAGCCCAAAAACTCTAAACTGAAACTTCAGGGTAGGAGACCCCTGACAATGACCTGAATCAACATGCAAGAGGTGAGCAGTCAGGCTGTGTTAAATTTCATCACTCTTAAGTTGGATGTCTGAAAGGTACAAACCGTGCTTCCTCACCCCCTGATTCAGAGAATATGTATAGAATACCTTGGATGTTCCACTGTCTTACAGTCCCAACCATGCAAATAATACTCTGACAGCTCTTACTGGGAATACTCATGCTTGAGTCAGAAGGTCTGCTCATGGTAACAACCACTTGTAAGATGAAGCCTTACAGAGAGCGCAGAGGAAGAAGTGCAGTTGCTGGTAACACACCTCTTCTTCTTTTCAGCCCATACAGATGGTGATCTTGAACAACACCACCCTCCTTAATTGGCCAATTATACTAAAGTTCCATCTATAAATAGTTTAGAAAGGATTAACAGATATTGAAGCATGCTGCAAACATGAGAAGTAAATGTTACTGGTGCTAATTACCTTTCTCAATGTGTACCCTCTGAAGAAGTTTTTACTGTAGTCTGTAATGATCTATTATAATGGTTTTATTAAATCATTTATTAATATAATATTCTCCTTCTCTTAAGTATTTATAAATGGAACTTTAATTTGAAGCATGATTGCATTCTTAGATGTACCTATACTGCCTTTATTGAAAATACAGAGCTTTGAAGATATATCTGTCTCTAGGGCCATCTGTTCACCTCTTAAGAAAACATATTCTAAAAAGAGAGGGAATACCCAGCATTTTTTTAATAACATGGATGGGATTCAGTTTCATTAAAAAAGAAAAAAAAAAGAAAAAGAAGAAAACTGGATAAATTAGGATTCAAATTAACTGGAAAATACCAAACAGATACAAAAGTGCTAAACAGGGAATGGGTTTCTTTCTCAGAAAGTGGTATCTGCACAGTGTCTGAGAATAGTTTTCTGTGCCCACAGACATTGAAATAGAGGGACAAATAAGAGAACAAAAAAGAACCCAAAAGTAAATTATATGGAGTGTGACTCCAACATAAAAGCACACAAACACACACAAAAGCACCAAAAATGCTTCTTCCCACATCTCTCTCTCTCTCTCCCTGCTGTAAAGCCTCAGTCTCTGAATTGTATCAACCTGTGCTGTGTTTGGAAATTGCAAATGAAAAGTTCCTCTACAAAGTTACAACAGGTCCCGCAAGAGGAATAATCCAAAACTAGAGCTTACCCCAATGGATCAGCACTCGCCATCCTCGGAAAGGGAAAATAAAGAGAGAGGGAGAGAGAAAGAAAGAGAGAGGGGTGTGGAGGCAGGTGGAGAGAAGAGTAGGAAAAGCAGAGTGAAATACTGTTCGGAGAACTGAACGGTCATAATCATTGCCACCGGTGCCTAAGTCTTTCCAGAGACCAGGAACACTAGGGGGACAGTTTCATTGACCAGAAAACAACTTTTGTCCCGCTCACATATTGCAGACACGTCCAGCTTTGGCACTGGGGAATATGGAGAGGCACATACTAAGGCTGCAAAAAAAAATTCCCAGCCAAATCCCAATTAAAGCAGTCAGCAGAGCAATGGGGTTCATACTTCATGCTGCATTTCTTCTCTGCCTCTTACATAAGGCACAGTTATATCACACTGTTATCCAGGAAATTGTTCTTTTTGTCCCCAGTTTGTTCAGTGCAGTGTCCCTCTGTCCCCCAAGCTGGCCTGGTAAGAAGTACTTTTTTTTGCCACGAATGAACTGTGAAATGTATTGGTTATTAAAGCATGCATTTCTGAGCCAGCCTGGGAGCCCAGGGTACAAGATTGTAGCTCAAGCTGTGAATCTGCTTTGATATTGCCTTATTAGTCATGATGGTCTTATAGTCAGGAATTCAGATCAGCTAGAACATACCAGCTCAGCAACCCAGCACTTATCTCTGTGGATGCCATCTTGTGCTCCAGGATCTCATTTTTCATTTAAAATAAATTCAGTCTCTGGGTCTCGTAGGTTGCAAAGGAAATCTTTCAAATGTGAATGGAGAATAAATCAATGCTGTGCTGAAAAGAGTCTGAAAAAGCAGTTCTAAAAGCAGACTGAATCTCTGGCACGTTGACTTTGAAGGCTAGTGACAATTGAAAACATCAGTATTCTTAATTTTTATCTATAACCAAAGCATTCAAAATGGAAATAGAATTGTCATGTTATTAAGTTTTCAGGGGTGCAGGTAAGCAAACTCAGGAAAATGTCACCACCTTTTCACATTAACAAAGATTAGATTAGAAATAAAAAAACGGTTTGGTGTTATTAAGCCAAATTATTTTCAAGTTGGATGCAACGCTTTTTTTCCTCTCTGTCACTTTCTCTCTCTCATTCTCTCCATTTTCAATAAGAGGCTCCCAAGCTGCCAGAGCTACCTCTGGCTGGGTGAGGAAAATCCATTCGCCACAAGACAGAAATGCCAAATTTAATATATGCCCAGTAGATTTCACAGTTTACTGCTCAGTGCAGCTAGCCATGCCTCCAGTTACATCAACATTGCAAGTGCTGGGCTGAGCCACCAAGGCAGTTTTGAGAACAGTTAAAATGAAAATGCAGTCAGAATAGGACAAAAAAGCTGTTGTGCTATGCATTGATAGAGAAGTGGAAAGAAGCATTACAGCAAGTTCTTTTTCATGTGTTTGAGTGACACTCCATTTATATTTCAGCCTGTGGAGTGCAAATTTGGGTAAAATCTAATTCATATATATACAAATATATGTATATATTTAGGAACAAATGCTGTCCTCAATTATACCTGTACCAGTCTATCTACGGTGATGTAACTGAGAAGAGCAAATTGACACCCATTGCATATACTGGAACCTGTGTGTGTATTTATACAGAAAATACACCCATATTCACACATGCAGAATAGTCAAATGTAAATAGAATGGGTGCAAGAAGGTTCAATAATGTTTCTTTCAAGTCATTTTCCCAACAGGGAAGGCACTGAAGAGGTTAACAAAGAGAATGGAAAGCAAATTGACAATAGGGTAAAGGAAAGGGGGAATGAGGTTTAAAAAAAAAAGGAACAATCCCAGGACACAATAGACCCAGAAGCGCAGACATGTGCATTCCCTATAATACTGAAGCAAGTGAACTACGGAGCTGCAGCAACCCAGATACAGAAGAAGAGAAGCACTGAAAGAGGGGGTGAAAGAAAGTCAGAAAGAAAAAGAAAAAGAAAGGGACAGTGGCCTTAGCTACTAAGACAACCATGTGCATCTAGAGGGAAGGGACCCTTAAAGATGCAGTATTCCTTTAAAAAAGGTATCATAAAATTGGACAATTAAACACCGAACAAAAATTTAATGGCCACCCTGATTTATGTGACCCCATTTTGCTGGGGTCCTATTTGATGGCTATCCCTTCCTTTCATGTGGTTGTGCACAGATCTAGAATCGAGGTTCTCTCCCATTCCCACCACTGAGGTCCTTCACTTGAACTCTTAGAAGTGGGAGGGAGGTAAGATCACAGTGAATGTGGTCCTCAAAAATTCAGCCTGGTCCTTGAATGAGCAAGACTGTGGGTGATCCTCATGCAGTGCTCTAACCTTCTCCTCCTGTTTTCTGAAAAATACCACCTTTGAGAAGGAATACAAAATGCCTATGTGGATTTAAGAAATTCCCACAGAAGATACAGAAGTGTCATTTCTTCTGCTCCTAACACAGCTGTAGCAGCTGCCAGAGAAGGACAGAGGGACAAGGAATGGTGCTCAGAACATCCACTGAAAGACTCCTCTCCTGTCACAGATAAAATGTATGCATCTCTTTTACTGGACCTGATTCCTAATTACAAAAATCTCACTTTTGGAGTAACCATAAACTAACTTTTAATGCAAGACGTGCCACATGTTCAAGAGCAGAACGTACACATAGGGAGCATCAGAGAAAGGAACAGGAATTTCCACATCTACGCTAACAGTCCAGGAAAGCCCAGCCACTAAAGGCTGTATAACCACTACTTCTTCATGGCTGTGGAACTACAAGGTTGCTAACAATTCAGGTCCAATCCAATGCTTGTTGGTATTTTGGCACCTTAGAGAGGGTGCTTTACACGCTACATGAGGCACAATCTCTCCTGCAGATGCACGATGTTCCTCACTGTGGCAGGTTCAGGACTTGAAACATTGACCACAGAAGACTGTCTCAGACTGCAAAAGGCCAAAACAGTCTGTCACACATCTTGCAAATCTCCTGAGGCTTAAAGGCCACCTTTATCTCTGCATACATCTTCTACCCTGGGCAGAACTTCTACTCATGGCAGAACTGAACCAGAAAATAGCAGTAGGATGAAATTTGAGTGGGGAAATCATTAGTACAGTCCAAGGCTGCATTGGGGATAGCCTCAAATGAATGGTACTGTACAAAAACATACATAGTGTGGAGCTGTAAATATCCCACCCTCTTTGCTTCTCTCTAAAGAAGAAAGAGAGAACAGCTCTGTCCCCACACAGAGAAGGTAAGTACTGCATCTTTAAGGTCTCAGCAGTGAGGTAGAGGAGAGGAACATATTGTCAGTGTTTATACCTTTCTTCTTTGTTGAATTTGGGATTGGCTTCAGAGATATCCAGGCTTTTACTGAACATTGTTTTACTATGGCAGGAACAAAGCGAGAAAACACAGTTACTAGTGTGGACATTTTTATAAAAGAGAGTCACCTGTAGCAATGCTGGACACCCAGTCCCCCAACCCATCCTCCCCTTTTTAAGCAATGCTCTGAAAAACCTTTCTTTTACTTTACAGTCATGGCTCAAGCCTACACAGTGCTCAAGTTCTTTATCTTCCCCTGACTTCCGAGGTCTAAGATGACTTCCCCCATGCATACTTGTAAACCCTGCTCTCCTTTATTCAATTTAAAACCCAGGTACCATCTACTTTGTCACAGTGTCCAGGGAAAACAGAACACACCTGAAGCATTAATTGCAAAGCATTCATTACTCATGACTTTTCCAGAAGACCTCAACACTAAGCATGCTCTCAGAAAAGGTTAAAATCAGACCATAGAGCCTCTTAGAGGAGCAGTAATCCATTTTGTATTCTAATTTTGTAGGGTCCATTACCACTTAACTCCCAACTCTCCTCCCTATACTCAGTGTATAGAGAAATGCCCTTCTTTCTCATCTTGGGTCTGAATCCCTGCAGCTTAAAAGTGAAATTCCCTGTGCTTTGCTAAAAGGGCAGCTCTCTGTAATATATTTCACTTCACTGTTTCACAGAACACTGCTTCCTAATGTTAGCTGATCTCTCATGCAAGCTCTCCACTTCAAAAACTAGAAGAAAATGAATAGTTAATGAAGCCTATTTTAGAATGGTTTTTGGACTCTCACAGTAAAGCTGCTGAAAATTTCTGCCATATCCCTGCTGGATTCTTGCTCCCATGGAATTCTTCCTAGTCTGTGTGATTTTAGCACAAGGGACAAATTAGCTGATGTTTAACTAAGCTCAGAACCTACTTCTTTTCTTTTGACATTTCAATGAAATATCAGATAGTCTGAGAGGTGGGGATACCAGAACAGCAGAAGTAATTAATATATAATTATGAACCCAGTTTAGTTGACAACTAGCAGGGAAACCCAAGAATTAACAAAACTTAGTCACCACTTTTAGAGGGGCTAGAATTTGTGCATACCAACTTTGCCATTCACAAGGATCCATTGGAGAACACCTGGAGAGGTTGGCTCAAGCATTTCAAGGAGCCTGTAAGCTCCACAAGCAGCTTTTGTGTGAGTTTTTCTCGTCCATTATTCAAAACCAAGTCACTGAAGGATTATGTTTTTCACTTAATACTTTCTCAGCCTGGAGGCTGGAGGCCGCCAAGTTTTAAATTTCAGTGGAAAGATATGCCCTAAACAGGCCAAGACCAGACACTGGTAGGGCCCCGACATAGTTACCAAAAGCACAGATCATGATACAGACATGTAAACCCGAGGTTGTAACACAAATCCTCTTTATGCAAGCAAACATCTGTTTACTAGTGGGAAAGAGGAAAGTAGGACTAAATCACAAGGCACTTGGGTGTGTTTTGCCCACTGGTTAGAAGTGTATCTTCGCCAGCTCAAGGAAGAAGCAATGGCACTGTGTCTCCAGATGTTTACAAGTCATCTGTGTCTAAACAGGAGACCTGATTCCATGGTTGATCTTCCTAGTATTGTAGGATAAAAGCACTGAATAGTTGTCTCTTGAGATCAAAAAAAAGGTAATTCTTAAAAAAGCATTCCCCTTGGGGATCTAAACCCTACTGCTGTAAAATTCACTGTCAGTGGGTCATTTCATGGAATATAATATGCACCTAGCCATTAAAAACCCCCATTCTTGGTGGAAGGCACTTGTCACTTTGTTACTGAGTGTTCTGACAGATGGTGCCCCATCAGCAATGCACTGTTCCCAGACATTCCCCATGCAGTGGGGTTTGTTAGTGAAGCCAGTTCGTGTTATAAACGACTGTGCTGCCAGCAGCACGAAATGTGCCGTTGTCATCTCTGCATGTGCATGGGATGAATTATGGAAGCTCACACGTGGAGTAAAAAACATCCTCCCTTTAACCCCTTCGAAAACAAGCACTACCATGCCCATCATCATCAATCATGGTGTTATTACATCCCTTTCTCCACCCTTAATCACACTTTTATGTCCATTCCTGACCTGTGGTATGCATTGCCCCATATCTCTTTTGTGCCTGCAGGTTTTGCTTCCTCCTTAAGCCAAAGCCCTTCTTTACTGATATGTAGCCTGGATATATCTCTGCTCTGAACTTATCCCAGACCTTTGACCTCAACTGTTTCCTCGTGTGCATAATTGAGTGAGACATTTAAAAGCAAAAGAAATACTTTGGCTAGCAAGACACAGCTTTGCCTCTTCAGGCTTCTGACCCAAATTCAAAGTTCAGAGCTGGAAGAAAAGGTTTCAGCTTTCAGAAAATGCTGTGGTCAATTTAACGCCTCGTGATTGTTCCATTCAGTTGGACACTCCCTGTGAAGGAGCCTTGGGCTGGGGAGAAGTGATTTGCCTCAGCTTGGCTCTGGAAGCCTCACGTCCCACGCATCCCCCAGCAGCTGAGTAAACACTGCAGGTGGAACGAGGAGTCAGTGCTGTGCTCATCCTTACTCCTTTGAGGCCTGTTAGGAACACTGAGCACACCCTGTCCTGAACAATTCCTTCACCCACACCTCACACCAAATCACATATCTGAGACAGGTTTCCAACCTACAATATGTCAAGAAGTCTTTATGGCAGTCTTAAGGTCACATATCCAGTCTGAAATAAGTCCTAGCAGATTCTGGAAATCACCACTCTTTCTTCACTGCAGATAGAACTGTAACAATTGCCAGGAAAAGTTTCCAGCAATTCTAGGGGCCTCTGGAATATCTGTGAAATTATTTCATGTTCTTCTCCCAGTTCTCAGTCAGCAAAGGGAGCTTCTGGGCACAGCAGGCTTTTTTTTTTTTTTAACAGATCTTAAGAGCTGAACAAATAAAAAATTATGTAAAAACTGAAACAGAAGTTACAGCATCACCATCATCATCATCATCATCATCATTCATATACGGGAAGTGTTCTTTATATTGATTGATTAATGCAAGTGTGAAACCAAATGCATGTGCTTCCCTTAGGCTAGTCATAGGGACTGAGGAAGCAACTTCCATGGTTCACATAAGTGAATTTCCACAGTTCACTTACTCTCCCAGAACTTGCCTTGAGGAGACACCATTTTCCTCTGCTGTTTCTCCACAAGACTGACACTTTCTTTGATAGAAAAGAGGAAAATTATACATATTCCATCACTTTACAAGCATGTAGTGATTTATGTGCCATTTCAGATGCATTCTGGCTCTGACAGCACATGTTTGAGGCATCTATAAGATGCCTGGACAGGGCTTTTCAGATTCAAGTTGTTTTGATGACATGGAGCATGGTGTTAATTTAACTTCAGGCACCCAAAAGCTAGGAACCTAATCCCAGATAGTCACCTAGATTCCTGTTGTAGGCTCTGGAGACAGAGAAGAACAAGCAGAAGGTAATTTATCCTGTTTGACAGGACACGTGTGTCTGAGACCTCCCGAAGCCCTCATGTGTTCCCATTGCCCAGTCAGCCTGTATTGCAAGCTCAGACTGCATGCCCATGTCCTCAACAATTAAAAAGAGGTGAGGTGGGTCTTGCCCAGAGGGCATGGTGGCTTCCTGAGGAATAGCTGCAAGCAAACAGAACCCTTAAGTTCCTGGCAGGACTTCTGCACGAGCATTGCTGGCTGCCAGATCACATTGCAGATGTGACTGGAAGGTGTAATGAGTGCTGGAGCAAACAGGAAAGCCCCACAGCTCCTTTGTATGTGTAACACAAAGTGGGGGAGCAGACCCAGGCAGGCAGGGCTCCCGGGTGAAGCACAGACCCACCTCTGTCCATGCTGTGCCATTTCAATGGCTCTGCGAGCAGGAACTGGGGATCCACCATCTGTCACACTGAGAACTTCCATGGATTTCCTCTCTGGCCGCCGCTTCCCGTGCCTGTTCAGCATTGGGGAGTCCACGCGCTTCCTGGGGGGATCTGCCCAGAAACAAAACACTGTCAGCTCAATTCAGCTGGGACTTACCTCACACAGGGGGGTTAAATCCTCTCTCCACAATTTCACACCTCCCCCACAAAGACAGATCTCTTCGTGATGGAGGTGGACATTTGTAGCCTCTCCCTTGTTCCAAATTTGCAAGCGTTAAGACGTAACTTGCAATCCACCTGCAGAGAGAAGGAGCCCTGCCACTGCCCTGAAGGTATTGTGAGCACTGCAAAATAGAGGTACAACTACACCACAGCTTGCAGAAATTAACTTGCAAAGCTGATAACAGGAATAGCAGGATGATACAAGGTGACAGCACGGGCTATAGCACAAGCTGTTAGGCAGAGCATGAGCCATCCAGGGATCCTGTGTATGTACCCAGGTTGCTAGAGCTTGCCTTCCACATCCCTGCCAGCCAGATTAAATGTGACACAGGGACAGGAGTACATTCAGAACTGCATTCTGCTCTGAAAGAATACCCTTTTTTTGCATCTTTAAGATTAGATTTCAGGTTCTTCCTGCTGATTTATATTTTTCCTCCTTCAGAAGCATTACAAATTAAACATGTTTGTTTACCTGAGACAGATCTTTCAATGAGAGCCACACCATACAGCTTTTACTACAACAGCAAATGAAACGCTACACACATTTTATTGCGTAACAATTCCATGAGGCATCAAAGTGCTGCTTTAGCTTTGCAGAGTGAAAACTGAGGTATAAGAGATATATAAAAGATATATAAAGATATATAAGAGATATTTAAAGGCAATTCATTCCTAAAGATGTTGACAAACATTTACTGAGGTTCTGAGGAACCTTTAAACTGTCCTGAGAAGAGTCTTTAGATACCAAAATGCCTTGTGGAGGGGGACTTGCCAAATCATCCACCTCTTCATGGTGAAGCAGGGAACCAAATACAGACCTGCTGAGATGTTTTACAGCTAACACTGCACATGGCATCAAAACAATATAAAGGAGAAAGGCAGAAAAAAATACAGGAGGATTTTCTTTCCTTTGGTTGGGCTATTTCAGTTCCCTGCCTCTATTTATAGACACTTTTTTAATTTTAGTGGAGAGCGACCACTTGTAAAAGAAGGTATCCTTCACCCCTGCTGTTACAAAGAAGCTCACAGTGCCCAGTCCTTAAGGCTTCTTCTTCTGCCAGGATTCCTGTGCAAAACCAGAAATACCACACTTGACAATTCTACCTCTACTGCCTGCTCTTTATTATCCTGCCCTCCTCATACCACCATGTACTCATTCCTTCTCTCTTTCTAGCATCATTTTTTTTAGAACAAGATCTCTTTCAGGCAGAGTTTATCCTTGAAACAATGAGCATAAGCTAAGATGGTTCAATGCAAATGGATTAGTGATAATAACTGACCCCATTACAGTATAACCCAAGTATTCTTTGTGTTAGCAGTAATAATATTCCTCTTAAAAATTAATTAGATAAAAAGTGCAGTTGTATCTCACTCCATTTCAAACTCTATCCAGCAATAAAAAGATAGTAGAAAATGGTATAGGCAATGACCTCCAGATAAGACAAAAAAGGAGTGCATAAAGCTGACAGAAAAACAAAGGGAGATAAACCAAATAAAGCATTCATGCTGTGTGACTTCAGCTGCATAGGTGTAAGTGGTCAAAAGTAAGCTGGGACAGCAAGGTTTAGATATTTCAAACTCCTGCTTCTTCAAGCAAGTTCAAAATATGAGAAACAATTCATGCTACAGAACAACTGGTGGTTCAGGAGTGTATCTACAGCATAGTAACACACATAACAAGGACGTTCAGAGTGTATATATAACACAAAATGGATACCAGTTTTGTAGCAGGATATCAGACAAAGGAAAAAAGGAAAGTAAAATAATGCAGTTTAAAAGAAAGGAAGAAGGAAGATGAAGAAAGCATCAAATGTCAAAAGAAGGGTGATGAATAGGCTCAAACAAGAGAAGTTAAGCAATAAAGAGAAAAATCCAAGAAAAATATGTTATGAACAGATATTTTAAAAGTCAATTTGATCCATGAATGTTCAAAACATAAATGGAAACTCAGCCAAGTGACATTTACAAAAGTGACATGCCATTTTCTTAAAAGCTGGACTTTAAAACACAGCAAAGAAGAAATTAGAAGAGGAATTAGCTAAAAACTTGAATGACAGTCTTTTGTACAGCCATCAGAAAGAGAAAACCTGAGAGAAGGACATTAGCCGGAGGGGCCATGAGGGAATCAACAGAAAATTGAGGAGGAGAAGGGTATTGCTAACAATCTAAATGATTCTTTTATATCAGCCCTTGCTGCTTAAGATGCTGGAAGAAATTTATTTCTAATCTATATTTTAAGTTATCAAAGACAGACAATAAGCAAAAAGAGCAGGTAGTGAAATGCACTGATAAATTCAGGAACAACAATTCACAAAAGTTGGATGGAAAATGCATCCAAAGCTTGCATTAATGTGGTTGAGCTTCTAATAAAGATATTTGATGCCTATTTAAAATTGACTACAATCCTACACTACACATGGCCGAGAGTAGCAAGTATTGTACATACTTTTTGGAAAGGTCTGATTAAGAAATGACAGGGCACCATCAATGTTAAGTCTAAAGATACTAAAGAATTAGTTATATACACACCCTTCCTGCCAAAATGACTTAAGTGGTGTCATACAAAAGCTGTAGAAGATTTTGCATAAGCCCAGGAGTTAAAAATAGGAAAATCTTCAGTATCTGCCCTTCTCTTCTTTAACTTTCTGGACATGGTGAAAAAAAAAATCAAGCCATAGCCCAGTGACAGGGACAGTACAAAGGATGCCTTTTTCTTTTATTTCATATCAGAAAAGCAAAGCCATTCCTAAGGATTTTTACATACGAAGATATAATTGTATAGGTAATTATTCTATTATAAATCTGCCTTCTCACAGAAGGTGGGAAATAAAGGTTCATCTTCTGAGTTTGGATGAGGCATCTCTATCCTCTATATCTATTCTGGCTCAATTTTTGTTCTCTGATTTATCAAGAAGCTTCACCCCACAAAATCCTTTTTCTCATGGAGACATTAGCTGACGTTCATTCTTTTTACTGAGAAGTTTCTCATTCCCATGTTTTTAAGTAAAGAAAAAAGAGCTGCATGTAAAAAATGTGGAAGTGGCCCTTCCTTGGCTCTTGGAAGAAACTTCATACAGCTGAAACAGACAAAGGGACACCAGAAGAAAGGGCAAGCTGTAGCTGGCCATATTTTTACCTGTATCCATCCTTTCTGAGACTTAATATGACAACAAAGAGGAAAAAGCAATATACTCTCAGATGCTTTTTTTTTTTTTGCAAGAGCTCAGACAATGCACAACTCTCATAAACATGGTTTCTTCAAGCTGCTATTATTAAACTGTTGCTTGTTCTCTGCCTTTCTTTGTTTGTGCAAGGCCATTGCTAATGGCTAATGATGAGATATTAATCAGACACATGACTGCTCCTAATTAAACCTTGCCCCATGTTCTCAGAGATACCGCTGGGAACAGAGGACGTGGAAACCCCCTGTGGAAGAGGAAATACAAACACTCAAAGAATAATGCTCAAATGCGTGGGGTAAGGCACATAGATACAGTCAGTGTTTCCCTGTCAAGAAACATTTTCACTCCTTGCACAAAAAAATACAAGAGTGGACCATAATATTTCAGTTCAAACCATGAAAATACTTTGGCATGTGGAAGAGGTATGCAATGCATTTAGGGCATAGCTAGATATTCACTTACATGCTGGCTTTGAAGATTCCAGAGTCATCTTGTTTCTTTTCTTATGACAAAAGCATTTCTAAAACAAGATGATGCTGTCCTTACATGGCAGGATAATCTGTTTGAGTCAAAAGCTGATTAGCAGAGTGCTAGATGACAAACTGCACTGAGCAAGGGGCTTTTGACCACAGGACCTGCAGCTGGCACAGCTACCCATCTTCATCAGGATCCCTGCTAACATGCTCTCTGTAGCTCCATCCAGGAGTTTAAAATTGCTGTGTTAACTAAGAACTTTCATCTCTTCTCCCATAAAATTGTAGGGCCTGGAGCCTGGAACTTGGATAGGTTAATAATTCAATGAAGCATTAACAAATGCTGTGCAATATAGCACTGCCCTGAAAGCTTGTGAGATTCCAGGCTTTCCAGTGAAAATAAAGGGCACTTTGCTTCTAGTCTTCAAAGTGCTCAAGTACAATACCTGAAAATCTCCACACTTCTATGCCAAATTCTGTTTCAGATCATTGCTAGAAGTGACTAATCCTTTATTAAACTTGTCTGCACATCAAGAGTCACTTATATAGGTAGCTCCTTGGGGAGCAGTTTTCCTGTTGTCTGTATTAGTGGTGATCAGCAGCACCCTAAAAACCCAATGAATAAATAGGAATAAAGTCACAAGAGCTTTGTAAGATATGTAATCTTATTGTGAATTAAGCTTTTAAAATCTTTCTAAGTCTAAAAACATGGGAGTTTGATTTATGTACTACGAAACAGCTAAGTTATATGATTCATACTTTCAGCAGTGCATGTATTCAGTTTCACAGAAGAGAATGTGCACATGTATAACTGCTGAGGGATGCAGCTACACAGCTTCTTACTAACTGAAGTCCGTGAGCAGCCTTTCTGCAATACCACAAGGAGACTTGCAGTTAGAAAATTCTGTCGCTAGATTATACCGCTAAACCTCATCTGCCTGCATAGAGCCAGCCCGTGGGTTCACAGCTCGTTTTTTAAGATCCCATTCAAGACCTACTTGGATGTTTCTGCACTGTGAGACAGGCATGTCTTGAAAGATGAAGCCTTCTAGTTTAACCACAGAACAGACCTGCCTGCCCCAGGCTGAGGATTCTCACCAGTGCTGTGTACACCATTTCACTGGGAAGGTAACAGCGATGCTAGGGTTTGGGTTTAAATTAAAACAAAACCAGAATTTAAAAAAGAAAAAAAAGAAAAAAAAGAAAAAAAGTGAAGAGGAACTAGTTCAGACAGGTTCATGGTGACTGAGGTCATATCTGCAGTACCTATTTCATTTCTAGGGGGAAGATCCTCATCTTCATGACTAGGATACCTCTCCTTCCGGTCAAGCAGAAGAAAATAAATCATTTTTTCTTGGTTTTCTCTGAAAAAAAAGGAAGAAAAAAACCCCATTGACATTTGAAAAGAAGGTCAACATGTACATAAAACTTTCTCATCAAATAAACAGTCACAGTGATTCTAAATGAGCTGGAAGTGGTCATGTACATGACAGCTAGATACACAACCCACAAAGCTTTTCAGACCCTTCCTGTCTCCAACAAGCAGCTAGTGAGGAAAGGAAATAAGATTCCCATGTTCCACACACAGAACAGAGGCACAGACAGTCAAGGTTATGTGTCCCCAGGAAGTCCAAACCAAGAGTGGCAGCCATACAGGTCTCCTGAGCCTCTAAGTGCTCTTCCTACCACCTGTCCCTCTTAACACCTCAGGAGATACACCAGCTCTTAGGCATAGGTTTTAAATAAATAAAAATTTGGCAACAAAGGCATATCCAACACAAACATCAGCAATGATACCACCCCATGTGGACTGTGCAGCCCATGTTTTAATGGAGTGACCTGGCCTGGCAGCTAGGGAAGAAATAGCACAGTGGCTCCATTGCTGGTCAGGCTGTGAGCTGACCCGTGGAGCAAGAAAGGCTCAGTGCTTGCTCCCATCACCTCACCAGCAAATGAACAGCCAGAGGGTGAGAAATTCTTACCAGTCACTCAGAGAGAGAGACATCAGGTAAAGTTCTCTCTACCTCTCCCCATGTTCTCATAAGCATCCCAGCCCCTGGCCACCCAACTGATATGAAGACTGAGCAAGTGCTTACTCTTCCGACAACAAGTCCTGTAAGAGTTTATTTCGGTCACGGAAGCAGCCTAACGAGTGCATGCTATCTAACACGTCTGGATCAATATCCTCCAAGGAAGGCAGAGAACGAATCTGCACCTTTCGAGGGATTGGTTGCTCTGGTTCTGGCTCATTCTTACCCCCTCTGCAGAGGAAAGAAGATGAGAGAGAGAAAGGGGGAGGGAAAGGAGAGAAAAGAAACATGAGTCACAAATGAACCCATACTCTGAAACACAGCCTGCAGCAACAGATGGAAACAGCTTGCTAAATTCCCACTGAGAGACCAGAGCTTCCAACCAGACAGATATTATTCTCATAAGAAACTGTCACGAAGGCTAAGACTGACCAGCAGGTTGTGGATTTGGGTCTTTAATGAGAAATGTCTGTGTTCAGCCAGCGAGGCAATAGGAACTACACTTACCAGTGCCCTTGTAATAGAAGCAGCTGTTCAGCATCCTAATGCCAAACATTTATAAAACACTACATGTTTTCAGAGATGTTGTCTCATCAGCTGGCCAAACCTCAGACTATCAGGCTGAAAAGTACAAGCTGAATGATTCCCTTTCAAAGAAGGAGCTCTGAACAAACCACCACTCTTTTTCACCAGTTCTGATTACAACCGGCACTGCAGCAGTTTCTTTCGTTAACATTTCCAATGTGATTAAGAGACCTCAAGCTCAGGCTCCCACTTGACACACTTTAAAGGGCTTTAGGGGAAAACCATGCTGCTTAATTACACACCCAAACATGACAATCTCTGCTTCTCTTAAGACATGCAAATTTGAAAATTTTGGCTCAAGTGCGATGCCCGAGGTCAGTGGCAGACCTCAGAACACACCATTAGCAATAGAACATATTACTCTTTCAAATGTAGTTAACACAGGCTTTCTGCACAATTATCTCATCCCATTCACTAGGCTCAGGAAATATTGATTATTCATTGCAATTAAAGGCCATGACTGCAAGAAACAGGTCAAGGTGTCAGGGTATATCTAACCAACTAATGATATGTATTGCAGACATGCTGAATATCCTTTGATTTTATTTTGGAAGGCAGTGAGCAATTAATGTAAACTCTGTCCACTCAAAGAGGTGGGTTTGGTGGTGGTGTCGGTGTTTTGGTTGGAGAAATTGTCTACTCTGAACCTCTGCTATTTCTCAATGGCTGCTTCATGCAATGTTGAAGTTTCCCTGCTCTGTAAGTGGCATCCTCCCTTTCCTTTATGTGGTGCAAATGTGTGACTGCTGGGTCCAAGCTCCCAGCACAGACAACAGCAATCAGGAATATTTCAACTGTCACCATTTGCTGTTTACAGGGGCTGTGTTTGGAATAGAAGAGATCTTTCTTTTTGATGCTGGAAGAAATAAGGTGGCCACAACTTGTAAATTTGCTCACACAGTTTAAAATGTTCCTGACTTAATGTAAGCTATCCAAGTAGCTACACAGAAAAAGGAGTTCCAATCCAAATGTCCTTAGTTTTTCTTGTGACAGTTAGAAATCAGCTCTGGTGAGTTCATATACATGAGCCCAAGGTCTCAGCCAGTGTACCAAAAAGAGAGACCATACACCTTAAAAAGAGCCAATGCAGATTATCTCCTCCGAGGTAAGAAGGCAATACTAAGTCAATGTATCCAGAACAGGCCAGTCACATGCTGGGACAATCACAGGAGATTGCTGAGTGCTACTTGCAATTCATTTTTAAGCAAGTTGAAATGCAGTGGTGAGGCATCTGCTCTGTTTGTGGGACATGACTTGCAAAAAGACTCCTCAGAAATGTTCATTTTATCTTCTTCTGAAGCAGTGAAAATGTGCTCAGCCCTACCTGGATGTCATGGAGTCAGACTCTGGTGTTCATTACATGGGTCACGACAACATGGGTCAGATCCCACCTCACTTACAAGGAGCACTAACACATACCCTTTTCGGTTTTATTCTATTTAGGGGACTGTAAGTAAACACAGAGCACATAAAATCTGCCGCTACTTGGGATTTCTTCTTGTGTGTTAAACCACTAAAACACAGCTTCTGATGGCTCCTTTGAGTCTTGCAGAAGTGAGATTCTGCAATGCCACCATGGTCCTGAATCTAAGGGCTAAACTCAAAAATCCTTGTTCAACTAAAGAAACATCTTATTCTTTCTGAGAGGTCACTACTGCTACCTCTTAGAATTAAGATCTAGCTCTCAGAAGGTAATAAGCAATGATTAGTTCATAACCTTGCACTATTAAATCCAGTGATGAGCTTGTCATTAAGATAAATTCTTGCAGGATAGACCTTTGAACAGCAGCTGAGTGTTTTTGCTTTTTAATGATCTACAGTTCACTTCTGAAAAGTATTGACTTAATTAATCATTCGTGTTACAAGCAGATGTCCTTAAGGTAATTAAAAGAGATTAAAAAGAATTATTGTCTTTGAAAATTTCCAGGAAACCTGGGTTTCCCACTAGCTGCCCTTGTCTGAATAGAATCTACAATTTTCTTTAGTATCAATCAGCACAGGAGCGTTTCTAGAGAGCACAGCTTGCCATCCTCCCTGCACTCCAGGGTGGCATTTCCTTATGCCCTGCACCTGGTCAGCCTCAGACACAGTCAGGAATTTTCACACCGCCTCATCAGGTACAAGTAAAATCTGCAAAGAGGTGTCTTGTCATTTGGCAGCGCAATTCAGAGCTTCAGGAAACGAAAATCACCGGGTCTGGGCTGTGATTGGCATGACTGCAATGCCTGTTCCATTCTCAGTCTAGCAGAGTGACAAATTTGTTGCATTGCAGCCCACACAGACATCAAACAATGTCACACAGTGACTACTGCAAATCACATATATTTTTTAAAGGCTCGCATGAATGTAATTGCTGCTTTAAAACCCACCCTCTTTTGTGAGGATTGGTGGATACAATGGCTGTGATTCCTGATCAGGGTGGACTTTTTCAGTCTCTCCATGAAATTCTCTCATGAATCTCACTGAGGTGCCCATTTGCATCAGTGCAAAGCAAAGCAGTACCGGTACATTTATTCTTTTTCTTGATTTAGCAAGTTGGTACCTTCACAATTAAGGCAATAACTCAATGTTACAGGAGTGGGTATTTACCATAATGGGTAATTTTATTTGCCCTCTTACTTTATTAAAAAATGTGAAAATAACTGCTGTTTATTTTCTGGTTTATGATAACCCGTTTTGAGGTAAAAATAAATGACTTCAATTAAAAAGGCTTGAGAAACCTCACTGAATTAATTTGGGTGGGAGAGCAAGGACTGGAGGTTGCTGATGAAAGATTTCACTTAGGTTTCTTTCTTCCTTTTTTAGGCTTGTGAATCATGATTTCAACTTTCAAGACCTCTTTCTCTGCCTCCCTAAATCTGCAATTAAATATTTTCTTCAGTTTTATAGTAGCCTCAATATTTATTTGAAGAATTAAGTGAAACTGCTTCGATGTTCTGACAACTTTCAGGTCAGTAACCTATGGAGGACAAAGGATGAAGATTTTACATAGAATAGCAGATAAAATAAAGAAAAAAATTTAAGAGGTGAGCAAAACAGCCATAGGATAAAACACTACAACCCCTTCTCTGTCAGCATAAGTATTTCCAGGCAAAATAAATGCAAAGAGGTTGTGAAACATTACCAGATGAAAGCAGTTGAGTTTCGGAGGCGGCAAGGTTATTCACTGACTAAAATTAGCCACAGGAGGTTAACCTCCTGAGGTCAACCCATGGCCAGTACAGAGAAAATGAGAAAGAGACTCATTAAAAAAGCTATTTTGAGCAGAAACTTCTTTTTAGGCAATCTGAAGAGACATCTGGAAGAGCCTTTCTGCACTGACTACCCTGGGAGTCCAGAGGAGACTTGCTTTTGCAAAACTCAGTTTCTACTTCTGACAACAGCCTCAGATGCAGTTTACTGTGTCAATTATCAAAGAGTCTGACCTTCATTGAGAAGTACATGGAAGTGTTCAAATGTTTATGTCTCCAAAGGAAAAAAATCTTCAGATTCTAAATATAGACTGAAGTTATGCACACCTGCACAATTGCGCATGTGAGCCTGGGACAACAGTCCTTCAACAAGTGAAAAGTTCCAGGCAAAAATCTTGAGGAGGATAAAAATAACAATACACACGATCAATAGCTTTTCCTTTTATTTCCTATTCCAGTTCTGGTAAAAGCCTGGAGAGTGTCAGCTGACTTCACTCCATGAAGAAACAGAGGAGAATTATCTGTCCAATATGATGTAAACAGCATTTAGTTCACAATTGCTAGCAAGACCTTATAGGAGGGATTTTAGAGATTACAATTAGAGATTTCCCCACTCCATTTGTTCTATATTTACCCATGAGAGTTTAAAAAAAAAAGTATGTGTAGGAAACCTCCAGTACTTCTTTGGTTTAAAAAGGTGCCGTGTCTGATAACTGAAGAGAAAATGGAAAAGCCATGGGTAGAGTGCTGCCACTATTTCAGGTAAACTAAGTTTTTTCTTAGTTCCAATTTTTTTCTTAGCTATTCAAAAATGTTGAACCCCCTCAGGTCCTACTGAAGTCATATAAATCCAGAGGCGAACATGGCCCATAAAATAGAATTAGAGAAAACAAAACAAATAAAGAAAAAGTGTTTTTTTTTTTTCACGGTGACAGGCTTATATATCAGTTCACATCATCCTCGAGTACTTCTCAGGAGTAATGACAGGATTATGAAGGTAGGACTTTCCTTATCACCCACCTGGGAAATGTATCTAAGCATAATTTCCTTGTTTATTATGTGAAGTATTCTCCTTAATTTGATTAGGATAGCATAGTAGAAAAAGTTTATTTACTTAGGCTTCTTGAAATACTACTAAGGCTACACAAAGAGCAAGGTCACTTTTAAAAGCCATCAATCTTCCTTACACCCAAACCACCAGACAAGTATGTACTTTTCTCACAGACCTCCTGTTTCACTGTCAGGACTGCTGTTTTTAATCAAGTCACAGAAGTACTCCCACATCAACAGGTTACAAGGTCAGAAACAGCCTCATAGCTTGCTATGAAAAAGGAGCGGGGATTATGAGACAGAGAAGCTCTTGCTCACAGGTGCTTACTTATCAATATCATCATTTTTGTTTCTACTTCAGAGAAAAGTCAAGATGCCAAGAAGGAACAAATGAAAGCTTTCTTGTCAAGAAGGTATTACAAGGGATTGTCTGTAGCACTTGGATAGCAAACTAAATATGGTTGCTAGGTGGGTATTTTTTTGCTGATCACCTGCAGGTATCTCTTTAACACAGCAAGTTGCTGGACTGAATGTCTTATTTCAAACAGTTGTTAGCCATTGTACAAAATATGATCCTGGGTTGGTACACATAAATGCAATTATATCAGTAGCAAAGGGTAGAATAATAAAAAATAAGATGTTTTTCTGTTCTCTGTCTCTTCTTCTCACATATGTGAAACCTGCTTTCAAACTCCAGCCTCACTCTTCTAGTGGTCTCTTCACAGAACATTAGAATACCAGAATCAACAATGAACATATGCAAAAAATTTCTTAAAAAGTTACTTACATATACCATATGTGTTTCTGAATATGTTCTAGCTGTAAAGGAAAAGAAAACAAGGAATTAGTGCTGTAAAACACAAAAGGTAATTCTACAAGTCATCCTTATTCAAGGCTTATTCAAGTAAATCCAAAATTTCAGAGATGGACATATGCATACAACAGAAACTTTATGCTGCATAAAGAGCTACTCATTCCACTGGAATAAATACCCATCCCACTGGAAATGGCACTGTAATTCCAGACATAATTCATCAGTCAGGAGCAAGTCCCAGGCAAATGCTAAGTGCAAGGCTTCACAGGTAACTGTTTTGGAAATTCAAGCTTTTCCCTTCCCAAGTCCTTCCCTCTGTAATCTAACTGCTCCTTTTAGTATGAGCATAATAGTTGATCCTTTATACTTAAATTGCATTTCTAGTTTTGTTTTGGGGGAAAAGAGAGAGGAGGAAAGAAGAAAATAGGTTCAAACAGATAATTAACAAAAATAATTTGTGCATCTGTGGTGTGACCTTCCTGGATACAGGACACATTCTAGATTGGCTTCACATTTGTCATCGAAATCTAAGGAGCAAGCAGAATAAGGTTCTATGCAATTTACTAATTCTGCACCTGAACATGAGACCACGAATTTGTTTTACTTCCCTCTTTCCCATTCAACACATGAGAATTTCACTATGCAATGAAGGACTGATTAAAGCTGAAAGCAGCCATGACCACCTATGGAAGGCAGACTCCACCAACATTACAATGATATCTTTTCCCACGAGCACAGGAGAAGAAGGCAATATGATTTTTCCAAGAGAAACCCTTAACAGCAGACAGAGCAGAAGGTTCATATGACATACTTTCAGCAGAACCTTCCAAATACGTTTTGTTTTAATCATCACAGCAGAAAACAACTTTTCTTAGATGTCCAGGGATTGTTATGTGGGCAATGTTTTTTATTCATCACTATGCAGCACCTTTGTAGGTGCAGAACAAAATGCATATTCCCTGCATAGGGACTCACATTTGTGCAACTTTCAGGGGAAAGACAGGAGAGAGCTGGAAGAAAACTCATATGAGAGGAAATCACAGACCCATTACAATGGTGAGGAAGAATGGTGACAGCTGTCCTGCTCTTATTACATTCCACTTCCACAATAATTAGAATCAGAGAGAAAAAGAAACAAAAACAAAATAAAAAATAAGGAACAGGCAAACAACAAAATCTCAAAGATATAAAGTGTTTGCCACAGAGAGCAAGGAATCAGAGACCTTTTTGCTATGGAACAGCTCCTGTCTGGGAAACCAGTAAGACGTGAGTTTGGCTATGTATGAGATCTTTTTTTTAAGCGAGTCGGGGCTTTTCCTGAAAACAAACAAACAACGGAATGCAGCTCAGGAAAGCATGACAGGAGGCTGGAGGGAACAGTGTGGGAAACAAACAGCCTCCTGTAAACCCCAGACTGTATCAGCACTGCAACCAGAGGTGCAGCTGGCACTCACATATCTGTCTTCTAAGCAGCACCAATGCTCCCAGCACACACATCCAGCGGCCCAGGCAGATTGGCACAGCTTTCAGCCGTGGCATCAGCCTGCCACAGTAACTCCCCTTCATCACAATTCCCCTGCATTAGGCAGTCCTCTAACCCCTGCACTCTTAGGAGCAAGGTGGAGAATTCTTGACACACTGTCATCTCCCGTTGAGATGAAGATATGATTTGGGAGTTCCCCCAACAGCCTGGAGACACAGCCCTCTTCCTTCTGGTTCTGTGCAAGCTGAGGTTCAATCACAGAACATAAGGAGAGCCTATTTTGTACAGCTTCCATGGGGCAGGATTTTAGAATTGTTCATTAACCGATGTATAGCTCTGTGAGGATCTGCTAAGGGGTGAACTGTGCCTCCTGTGCTGGTAAAACCACATCTACTCATTATTTCCCATACACCACATGGAGGGTTAGAGAGATTAATGATTTCAGACAAGATGCAGATGATACAGCTATGCAATGTCCAAGTCTCTTTCATGCTTGCTTCTCCTGCTGCATTTTTTGTCTCCATGGGACACTGTGCTTCTGTGTGCCTGTGATATGCAGAAACACTAGGCAAAGCAGGCAACAGCACTTCAATTTCTGAGGGGAAAGAAAAGAGGGTCACCAGTCCATGTCTTAGTCACAGAGCCTCTGGGCTCCTTCAGAGAAGATGTCAAATGACTCCTGCCTGCCCCTGCTGATCAACCTCCTTCAAACTAATGACACTTTTCTGAAAGAGATGCCCCATTGCACCTTGATACACATTTGAAGGTGTATTACAACTCTCATGGCTGCTGTTTACCTACACGTCTGCCATTCAATCCACATCAAAACCACTACTGAAATATGCTGGGATATCCCAGATATGAAAAGTATTCTACAAACCCATTTCCTATGCTGATTCAAATGTAATTGCATTGAAATGTTATTAGAAGTGTGCTTGCTGCTGCCAACATCTTCACTACTATTTTAAAGGTAATTAATTAATGCTTTGTTGCTTTTTGTCTGCATTAAAGTGACAGGCGGGTTATGGAAGGGCGATTGGTTTTGACAAGGAGAAGTCTGTATGCTTTCTACTGTGCAGTGCAGGGGAGGGAGATACACAGTGGGAGCGAATCTCACTCCTGCCTTCATTTAAACACAATGTTTAAAGGCGTTTAAGTGATGAAGGCATTTAACAACCTTTCCCAGAGGGTTTTTCTTGCTGTTTGCACATGACTTTGCCAAGTTTAATACCATTTTATGGAAGTTGTAAAAATGCTGCTTCCTAATGTCTCCTAGTCACTGCAGGCAACTGTCTCATGACATCATCTCTGAAATAACAAAACATGCTCAGATCCACTGCACATGCACAGTCAGAGAGACTTCTGCAGGCTAAGATGCTGTTATGGAAGGGGAGGGAGGATTCCTTTATCATGATTTTACGTAAAAATACTTCCAAATACAAAACCTGTACACTGAAGAAGCATCGAGGAGCCTCTCACAGATGAGATACAGAGCTGCACAAGCTCATCAGTAAAAGAGGTCTCCTCCCACAAAGAGCTTACGTCTGAATTCTAAGGCAGGGAACAACAGATGGAGACAGACAGGCAGATGGAAAACAAGACAGCGCTGTCTACATCCTCGGCACTGATCTCAGCAGAGCATTTGCCAAGCTAAAAAGTTCTGCCCTGAAGAAAAACTTTCTCAAAGTCTGTGGATATAGATGAGGGCTTCTGAGCTTGAACTCTTATCAAACATCAAACTTCCCTGTCCGGAAAGGGACAGCCTCAAACCCATCTGTTGCACCCATACCTCAAATGAATCTTCTTCATCCAGAAGCTCCCTTAGTCTGAGCTTTAAACCTTCTGTGTAATGTCAAGACACCAAAACCCTGTGGCTTTTCTTGGCCACAGGGTTCAGGCTGGCAGTGCAAACAGCACTGGTAAAATCATTATCCATTTCAGCAGTAGCAGCTGTACTAAAGCAGCCTCCAGGGACCTTGACAAGGGCAAGTATCACTGTCCTATGTGCACGAGGCACAAACAGGCCCTTGGCAGCCTAAATACATCAACTGGTCAATTGCCTCCATTCTACAGATTGTAAAGTGAGAAAATTTAAATTATGGAATAGGCACCTTACCATAAGACCTTCTACAGAAATGAATCAGGTTGAGTTTTCCCTTCTTCATTTCTTAATATTCTTTAGATTCTGCATAGCATCATATCCAAGAAAAACAAAATCAGAAAGTAGAGAGGAGATTCTGAAAGTATGTGCAATTCAAGGAATTTTTAGGTAATATTCAGGGATAGGTATCTCCATCTGTGTGTACACCCAACATAGAAAACAAGTCATTCTACTCTAGTATAAGATGTCAACGCTAGAACAGTAACAGCTTTATTGGAATAGCTTATTCTGCAGTATCTGCTCTGATCCACCTTGCTCTAGAAACAAATTTTCAATAGTGCTAATCCATCTTTAAAAGAAAAGTGCCTCTGCCCTGTGTCTTCCTGGAGAAGAAAATACTGGCTGAGAGTGCAACTGGTTTCTACTACAGGAGCTGTTATTTTCTGCTGTAGCAATGCTGAATCATTTGAAGAGCACATAACTAAAAGAAACCTCATCCTGCAGTACTTTAGGCACCCAGTGCACACCTCCCTTAAGCCTTCTCAAACTTTATTACTACTTCACTTTTCCCTCCTGACACTATTCTTACTAGAATGTTGTCCCAGAACCCCACAGATATGCCTAAAATTCTTCTTGCTTCTAGCCCACTTTCCTTTAAGGCCATTTGACATATCTTTGGTTTTGTGCCAGTATCTTCCTTTAGCTTAAATAATCCTTCTCTCCCTAGTAATTACCTCTAATGAATATGCAGATGACCAGTACAACCTTTCTTAGACATTATCTGTGTACATTAATTGAAGCTCTTTTAGGCCATACTGTTCAGACAGGCTCTTTCAAATGCTGATCATCTTAGTACTCATTCTTTGTTTGACTTCACCTTTCATAAATACGGGTGGTCAGAAATACCATCACCAGGAGCTAGGATCAGCTTTTAATGAAAAATTTATACTTAATGAAAGAAAAACACAAATTCTTTTATTTCACAGCATGTTTAGTAAAACAGGCCCAGTAAATGAGAGTGGTCAAGGATGTCCCATTAACCATATTTGAAGCTACTTAACACATGGTGAGTGTGAATAATATTCCACTAAGAAATAATAAAGTCTTGTTCCCACAAATGAATCATATACAAAGAAAGGTAATGCCTGCTTCTTAAGGCTGGAAAGGGCCAGCAACAATAATTCTGAGTACCCTCCCCTCCATTAATCTTCTTAAGCTCCAACACTGAAACAAATGATGACAGTTAAACGTGAATCCTGGTTCTGTTTTTGTTGATCATTTTAACAGATGGACTGGGGAAGGTGTGGGTGTGCTGTGAAATGGCAATTACTGCAGGGAGGGAAATGCAGTTGGATGAAAAGGAAAAGAGATACAAATCAAAAAAAGAGGAACAAAGCAGAGAGGGGAAGTGAAAAATAAAAGAAAAAATTCTAGTCACCTTACATTTCACTATATTTTTCTGCTGAATTCACTAGTGAGGTATTGAGCAAATGATCAGCAATGGTAACAGCTACATCTGTGCTTATTGTACCCAAGCCGCAATTTTGCTCACATCTTTGTATAAATATCAAATTGATTCAAGTGAGATATTTTCTAGGAATAGAGGCTTCCAAATAAACCCATGTTTATACCCTTTTTCATGGGACACAGCTAAAATAGAATTCAGCTCTCTCCTCAGAATGAGCTCTGTATTCCCAGCTCCTGTGCAGTAAACAAAGAGCTCCCTTCTGCCTGGCAGTCAAAGCAAGCAGCTCACTAACAGCACAGGAGTGTGACAGCAGCAGGGACAGCAAACCCACAGACCCTCAAATAATGAAAAAAAGACTGCAGCTAATAACAAAGCACCAACCTTTCTTCCTCCCAGCTCTCAGCTCTTTAATATGTATTATTTCAAATTCTTATTCATAATTCAATGGTTAGTGTGTGCCAATAACTACCTGATCTGGGTTTTTTTCCCTCCCTAAGGAAGTAAGAGGTTAATTTTGATCAAGAAAGGGAGGGGGATGAGTGTCACTCTGAGACCTTGAATTACCTCAACTGCTTTCTCTCCTATGCATGTACATTCCCAGTTGTATTGCACAACTCAAATTATTTAGGGTCTGTCTCTGCCCTGTGGAAAAATTCAGAACAATCTGAAGAAGGATCTAGCACTTAACGAGCTGCTCCCTAACATACTTCGACCATCGGCACTTTGTTGAGAAAAAAAACCCAACAAAACAAGAGAGAAGCTGGTATGTTTACATCATGGAAAGGAAGCTAAGCTTGAGAGGGACTTAGTGATTTTCTTGGGCATGGAGAACAGCTGTCTCATCTCTCAGGATATTGCTCTAACCTCTGCAGTGTTCTTTCTGTGAATATACTTGTGAAAATGTTATTCCTTTCTTTAAAAATATGTTTAAAAAAGGTCTTTTAAGGTGCCTAATCTTTTTTTTTCAATCAGTGCTATTTATGTTCTGCAAAATGCGATGACTACTGGGTTTGCAAAATACTAGAAATAACATTAACTTTTCCCCTATGCCACCAAATAGAGCATGACCTGGACTGGTAATGAATGAAAGAAAAACCCAGATGTCAGGTACTATTGTAGGGAGTTGTGAAGGGGGTTTAGTTAACTTCTTAGCAGAGACGTGTCTGCATCCCAAAAGCATGGTCACAGCTGGCACAGACTGATGCTGTTGTTACCAATCTCAGCAGAGAGGCCAACCAGTGATCTGAGAGTTTATTTATAAATATTTTAGCAGACTGAAGAACCAGGAGGAGTTTTAAATTTACATTTCTTTATACATACTCCCACTCAGAATCTGTGAGCTTAGTAAATCTGTATAAAATCATCACCAAGGCCTGACAATAGGATTTACAGGGGCAATCTACCCATTAAGGCACACGCCTCCACTGACAAGCAGGCTATCTTACTTTCCAAAATTATTTTAATTGCCAATGTTTTTTAATTCCCTAAAACATTAACACAATGTTAGTGAAGGATACAACCACTACACAGTCCTCACTCTTGCAGGGTCTCTGTTGTAGTGATGGGATGTACCCTAGATGCAGACTCAGCGCTGAATGCCAGGAGCTCAACACTGCGGGACTAACAGTGCTCAGGACCACAGGGCACAGGATGAAAGAGCAGACTGGCAGACACTTGCCCTGAAGGCTGCTAGAGGATAATGCGGAGCTAATGCAGGATAGAATACAATGCAGCTTATGTGGCCTGAAGTGAGAAGCCAACACTTCTGTCAGAAATGTAAGCAAATCACACTCTGTTTAATGGCAAAGCTTCAAATACCAGTCCTAACACCTGCGACCTTCAAACACTTACATCATGCCCCCAGCAAATTGCTGTATCAGACAGAAGAAACAGACAATTCAGGTGGACTCCAAAAGGTGTGAATGGGCCAGTAGTTCTTTGATAAGCTATGAAGGATTTCTCCTAAATGCCCAGTGTTACATATTAAAGGGAATCATGAGGCTACAGAAAAAACCACAAAAGCAATCTGTCCTCAAGTCTCAAAAGAGACGGCAACTAACTTCTTCCCAAAGACTCCAGTTCCACTCCTTTGCTCAGAAGGAAACACAGGAATGCTACCAAATCACCAAGTTGCCTTAGCTGCTCAAGCATTCCCGCAACAAGGCGAGCAATGAAGCCTTGCTCCCGAAGCCTCCTTACCGTGAGACGTTTCGAGGCATCCACTTCAATCATCCCCCGCAAAAGGTTCTGACAGTCGGGGGGGATAAAATGGGGCATGTGGAACACTCCACGCTTCACCTTCTCCAGCAGTTGCCGCAAGTTGTCGTCATCGAAAGGCAGGGCACCCTGCAGGGATGGGACAGAGCAGTCAATGGGAGAGAACTGGAGACGGCCAAACGAGAAAAGCCAGGAAAAACACAGTGAGAGAATGGAAAAGAGGAAGTCAGCTCATAATATATTATTACGAGTGAAAAAACTTTTTATCAATTGAAAAGACAAAATTTCTTAGTGCTGCTGTATTTCCTCTGACATAGGAGACAAAACTGAGGACACTGTGTTTTTTTATTAGACCTTTAATTAGAAAATGACTACCAGTATAAAGTAAAATACAAAATATGAAATTGCCTTTCCAGGCAAATTCACCAAAGATGCGTGGATTCACTTAAATTCAGCTCAAGCTTTTGATCTGCTGGTATTCCTTCTGGGCACACTTTCACAGCAGCAATGTTTATCGTCTCCTTATTTTTAATCTTCCTGAGACACATTTATTGCAGACATTGAAAAGGAGGTGAACAGCTTTTGAGAGACATTCAGTAAAGAACATGCTCTTTCTGACAGAGCATTAAAATGACACAGCTGAAAGAAACCCCAACCAACATTAGCCTTTGGAAGCAGCAGACATTCCACCTGTTTAATATACTCCATCCAGTTCCCATGCTGTGGTCAGGTCATCAGTTCCTATGGCTTCCCTACTGTAGCTCACTTACATGAATGGCTTGAAGTTTTTATAGCTGAAACTACATTTTGAATAGATCATCAGCTTGCCACAAAAAGCAGTAAAAGACCTATCCTTGTTGCAAGGACAAAAAGGAAAAAGAGAACTTGAAATCTTTAGGATAACTCTACTGACTGCAGCTGATACCCTTTTATAGCAAGTCTGCACCTTCCTAGATATTTTCACTTCCTTCTTTCACTGCCTAATTCTAGTAGGTGCCGAGCTTCCTTGATTTCCAGGATGGTTTGTGGGAAGCTGCAAGCTGTCAGCTGCTGTGATAATGAAGTTTTAAGTTGTCAGCTCTGGCACTGCTCTTACTACAGTGAGTAGTGCATCTGTATAAGCAATCCTGTGTCTATGGTTTAGGGAGAACAACAGCTCCATTTATAGCAGCCTCGGGAAGCCACCTGATGGCAACCACGACTGGGCACTGCTTACTGGTGTTTGTTCATTCCAGTGGCCTTGAAGGCAGAGCCTCTCCCTGCCTTCTGTAACCAACCTCCAGAGCTACCTGCATTTTTCCTATCCATTCCAGACTCAAAGGAAAATCAATTCTGATAGTTCAGTACTTTGGCTAATGTAATTTAAGCCCTGATGAAGTCAGAAAGGACACTGTGTGGCATTTCCTGAAGGTAACAACTACATCTCTTTTATTACTACCATCTGCTATCATATCTTGATAGTTTTTGCAGGGTTTGTCCTGACATAATTAACTGGTGAGCTCTGCACTTTCCATCAATAATAGACTTCTTTCAATAATTTTTCAGGCTCATGTGTGTATGTAGGAACAGATGAAGATGCAGCAACAGACACCCAAGCTTGACAGAGAATCCCCCTGAAAATGAAAAGACTGCTCGACAAATCCTAACCATCTTGACACATTCTCTCTTCTGTTCTTACGAATTCAAGTAGTTATATTAAGAGTGTATTTATACACTTCTATTTTATCTGCTATGCAAGTAACTGCTCAGTAAGAGATGACCAGGTGCTACCTAGTGTGACAGTTAAAATTCTTCCAATGCAACACCAAGATAAAAAAATTAAAATTTCAAAAATGTCAGTGAATTGTAATTACTAAAAAGAAAAAATGAGTAAGATTGGTTAAGGGGAATCAACGCATCATACTGAGATTACTTTAAGGTATTCTGATTTGAGCCATTAAAAAAGAATCAATATATCCTTTGATACAAAAAGCCTCTAAAATGTAAAAGTATTTAAACAAAAATAATATCCAGAATTTGTCTCATTTTACACTGTACAAGTACTTTTCCCAAAATAAAACATTTAAGTGAAGCAATTAGGTTTACTGATAAATGTACAAAAATATCAAAATTTTACTTCAGGCTTGTTACTTTTATAATTATAGATGATCAGATGAACTATTATAGATATAAAGCACTTAACATGCACATAAAACCTGTATGCATATAGAGTATTTTACCTGCATGTGGTATATGCTTGTATTAACATAAACTATATTTTCCTACATTATACTATGGAAATTGATAACAAATGGCAAGCCTATCTGCCTTCAGCTGGACACCCATTTGTTGGATGTTTAGGAGTGTTATAATAGAACTTCATTTCAGAATAAATTCCACAGAGAATTGAAACTCTGATCAAAAGAAGGATAACTTAGACGATGGCACATTTTGAACACTTAAAGTATTACTGAGCCAGATGGAAACTAATTTAAACTTTGTACTACTGGCTCAGTTTTATATTCCCATGTGTATCAAATTAAAATGTAGCTCACTGCTTGCATGAAACAAAGATGAGGTCCTCAAGTCCTTCCTTGAAAAAAATACTGCAGTTAATGTATGCATATACCTGCTGAAGCACATATACAGCAGAAAAAAGTGAACACATCCCAAACCCAACCATATCTTGATCCCGTGAAGGATGACTTGTTTGACACTCTCTGTATCCTGGAGTTGTAACCCTACACATCCTTACCCATCAAAAAATGTGGTGCAACATCACAAAACAACGAAGAGCATTTACAGAGACAAGTTTTTGATGGCTGTCTATGCTCTCCTGTGCAGGGCAACAGTGTTTCAAAGAAGCAGTGAAATATTCCTCATTATTTTCTTTTGGGGCTGATGTAGAAATAAGAGGAAAGGATGCCACTAAGAGATACAAAAATAGAGGACTAAAAAAAACCATCCGTACATGATGTCAATAGAATTGCCATTAAATACAGCAGCACTTTCAGATTCTTCTTTTCTTTTTAAAGGCTACTGCAAGGAAGATGACTCACCACTAGCAACGCAAACAAAATGACTCCGCAGCTCCAGACGTCTGCTTTCCTTCCATCGTATTTTTCTCCCTGCGCAGCAAAGATACAGAGGTTCAAAAGACTGATCACTAGTAAATGAATTAATTATCCTTGAGGAATGAGAGAGGGGAGAATGGGAAACACCATGTTTCAGTTCAGCTACCTGCTTCCCAAGTTGGCCTTCCCAACTAGGAGCAAGCCACTACACAGCCGGCTAAATGAATTTTTGTGAACATCAGCTTGTAGTCTTATCTGGGATCTGTGAGGAAAGGCTCAGCAGTGGGATCAGGGCAGGAATGGTTGACAACTCACAAATTATCAGATCTGGCATTTAAATAGAATAACAGGTGCATTAAGGACATCAAGAAGGTGTGTTTCTCTGCCCTGGTTCTTCAGAGAGCTTGTCACCAGCCATGCTATTTGCAAACTCATAGTGTTGTCTGGACAGCCTCTCCTGTGTGCTTCCTGTTTGACTTTACAGTAGAGACATGCTTTGGAAGAGGGCAATCCTGGGCACAGAAAACTTGGATACTTATTTTCAGAGAACAAAGGGAAAGCAGGGGGAAAAAATATTGTTTAGTGGAAACCAATATCACTGAGAGTCAACCCCAGCTTTTCTACTGAGATGACAGCTACATCAGAGACAGGAAAGCTGAGGGGACGACGTCCCTTGGGTCAAAAGATCAAATTAAGCCAGGCTCCTGTACTTCTGTCTGATCACATGGTGCAAAGGTACTGTGAGAATAACATACAATTATTTCCCAAAGTGGCTTGATTCAGGGCTGAGCCAAACAAACAAAACTCTATATAGGTTCCTTGTGCCCTTTTCTTTCCCTCTGCTTAGGTAGATTTCTTGTACAGGGGATCTATCTGTGTACTTGTAATGAGGGACACTTCAAAAAAGGTATTTATGTACGCTAATATTAACCAACTTACCCGGATGACTTCAGGACAAGCATAATGTGGTGATCTGAAAGACAAAATACAGTCAAATGAGCATGTAACAGCCTGGTATTTATGGTTATGTGCATTTCCATTTTGTTTAGCTGAATGATGATAGATTTGCTTATACAGAACACAAGTGTGCGAACCAGCACATTTTTCCTTATCTTAACAAAAACATTTAGAACATTTTCTAACAAGCTCAGAAAATGGTCAAGAACTAGCAAAATTTAAAACTCTATGGCCCTGCTATGAATTTCTTCAAAGCAAGGAATGAAGGGAAGACAGGGCATATTCTGTGGGTATAAAATTCCAGCTCTCTAATCCTACCCTTTAACTTGGTCTTGTATCTAACTAAAAGGAGGGCCCACAGTGCAAAGCCTTTTACAGGAAAAAAGACAGATGCATCCCTAAACCACGTCTGGTGTCTCTCCTGCTAAGATGAGTCTCATTTACACCAGTGGTCACAAAAGGTGCCAATACACGACTGCAACATGCCTTTTCTTTTTCTTTAAAAAAACAAAAAAGGATGGACAGTAGCACTATTACCTGGTGAGTTAATATATTCTTTTCACATCCTTCTACCCATATATCTCTTGTTTGATTCCTGGCTGAGAAGAGTTAATTACTTCAACTTGCCAGGTAATAATTTTAATTCCTAAAGATTATAGCCATGGCTATTTATTTTATAGCCTTCATTAAAGTAACTTGACAAGTAAAAGGGATGCAAACTGTCTGAAACCCGTGTGCAAATCATGCTATTGTTTATACTGACACCTCCCAGCAGTCTCTGAGCCTGTCTTCATTTGTGCATGTGTTTCTTGTGACAAATGCAATCATGGCTGGGCAATACCTGTCTCACAAAGTAATGAGCAAACCAGAAGCACAGCGAGGTTAGCTTTGTGCTAGGATGCTATATTAATGCCCAGTGAGACAGCCCATTAATTGAATTTCCATACACACTACATTATCTTGTGGCAAAATATCATCCCATGGGCATGGAATGCCCTGATTTGGTATCACAGCTTTTGGCAGAGCATGACAATAAACTCAGGGTACACTTGGGAGTGCAGCTACCTTGACAGCAAAGCTTCCATGAGGAGAGAGAGAAATGCAGTTGATCCCTCACAAATTTCAGAAAAAGTGGAATTCAGCAGCTTAATCCAATATTTACTACAACACCAATCCTGGGCCCATTTAAGAGATGGGCTATTCACAGGTATTCTAACCACTCTGGCTGCTCAGTAGTGCCTTAGTTTAGACTACATTTTAAAAACCTTGGTTCAAGAGTCGAAACAGCTAATGAAAGCCAGAACCTCCCTCAGAGAGCGGGTAGAGTTGCTCACTGGAAAACCAGAAAGAATAGTCTTGTGTCTAGTGGGTAGGACAGACTACCCAGGCTCTCTGTGTAGCTCTGTACTGACAGCCATGGAAACATGGACAAGGTTATTTAACATTTTTAAAAGCTGCAGCTGGCCTGTTTGAAAAACCTCACCATGAGTCTACTCATCTGACTAAAGAAAGAGCAATGCCACTGCAGCTTTCACACTACAAGAGAGAAAGTGAGGCCAGAATGAGAAACTGAATTGCTTAATGTTATGTACATGCTCCCAAACTTCCAAAATATGTTTCCTGTGAATTTGCCTCTTTACAGCAAACCAAGACCTGCACTACAGCTATTCTTTCCAAAACCCCAAAGTCTAAACCACAAAAAATCACAACACTGGACTAACACATGATTTTGCAAGCTTTTAGAAGACAAATTACTCTTGGAAGAATGCTTGACTAGTGATGTTGTCTTTTTCTTGTAACAGTGCTGTAGAGGGTACAGGCCATCCCTAAGGCACATACAGAGCACAAGTAAGGAGCAGCACCACAACTGGGACTGCAGCCCAGGCCTGACAAGTACAACTCTCACTAGTGCTGGACTGCTTACACAGAACATTGAAGGAGGGCAGTGTGGGAACTGAAGGGAACATAGTAATGCAACTGGAATTTGGAAAAAATCCCCATGGTAGCAAAAAGAGTACAGGACTTGCAGAGATCAATAATATTTGCCCAGCTTAGTCACCTCAGAACAGAAAGGCCAGTTCTAACATGTTCTGTACATCACATTAGGTTTGGGAAATATATGGGGTGTAAACGGAGTGCAGACACATTCCAGGTAACTGTCAAGCTCCCATCACTTAGCATGTTTGAATTTCTTACTCTCGTATGTATTTTAGGTTCCGCGAGGTACAGCTGCCTCTCTGTGTGAGCCAAGAACACACAGAGTAAACAGCTACTACAGGTGATGCCGTGGCTGACCTAGAAACTTTAGCCAGACTTCTCAAATTCTGCATGGCATCCTGTACAGTTCAGCAATATCCTTCAACACAACCTTTTTGGATGGCACTGACACTGGAGTGCACTGGAAGAGTATCTCAATTTGCAGAGTGTTCCTGAATTTTTATTTGTATATTACGACTCCAACAAGGATTTCAGAACTCTTAATTGTGGGTGCTGAGCAGTGCAACCACCTTGAAAGCTTCCTGTGCTAACATCCTTGAAAAGAAAAATGTAAGTGTTGTGAAGAACTCAAGATATGTACATAGGTATTTATGTGTCCCACAAGCAAATGCCCTTGAAGTGTTTTCCTTCCTGAAGTCTGCTGAACTGCAGTGGAATGTGCCACAGATCTTAAAAGGCACCACTGAAATTCTGCAAAAGTCTGAGTCTGGGTGGAGAAAATGTTATAATAAATCCTTTGAACAAGTTGGATTGATTAAATCATTCAACAGCTGCATTGCAACTGCCCAGAGAGCACAGGTTTCTGGCATTGCCATTCTGAATTCTTGCCAGCACACACTAGCTAGATATCTGCAGCATTATCTTGGCTAACAGCTTTAAAAGGGATCCTCCAGTCAGCCAGAATCCATAAAAACCTCATTTCCATGCTACCAATCACACAGCAACTTCAACTGCTGTTAAGACAAAACTCAAATTTAATCAAAAATCTATTTATCTTTCTACAGAGTCATGAATATTTCTTCAGCTCTTATCACTAATTATTCAGTATAGATGTGTCAAGAGCAACATTCCCTGTCTCTTCCCCTAGGCCACCTCCTCATCATTCTGCTATATCTCTGTGCAGCAAAAACCCCAGTCTGCCCTTGATAACAAATAAATATATCGCTCAGCAAGATCAAGAAAGAGTTGCTGCCTGCGGGTACCACTGCAAAAAACCAGCAATGTTGGCAGTGTTTATTTCCAGGGTGATGGGGATTTTCCAAGGCTAGCCTCCCTAGGGCAGGAAGGGCTCTCTGAATGGTCATCCACAGGTCATTCACAATAATCTTAAGGATCTTAGGGGACCTTAGAGCATTTACATGGGATTTAAACCAGAGGAAATAAGACAAGAGAGGAATGGTGAAATGCAGGGCAGCTCAGGACAGTTAAGTCAGGCATGCAGAAAGAAACGTATATATCCTTGATGTATCTTTTTTGAATTTCATCTGAGAAACTAGAAAAGTAGTTCTTAATCTGTGCACATCAAGATCTCTTGCAGCTGCAGTAGATCTGAGACAACCAGGGAGATATAATCAGTGCCTATGTGATGTGCCTGTGAGTTAGTTTTTTTTACATGGGTTAGAGAGACCTGCACTGCACACACACAAATCCATTGGGCACATATGGTTTATCTGGGAACACACAGTAACTGCTTTGCCAGAGAAGGGGTTGGTTGATCAAGAAGGACAGGAAAAGCAGTGTGATCCTACTCAGCATTGAGACAAATCATGTGTTACATTGCCTGATGGGTCCTCAAGTCCCAGTAAAGGTAAGTGTCAATGCCTCAGTCCTTTGGTCCCATGCCTTCAGCTGGTACTATTTGGGGAAGAAGAAGAGCTGCTTTGGGGGCCATCCTTTAGGCCTCACAGACAGATGCAGAGTTTCTGCAGAGAGGGAGGAACAAGAAATCTCCTTTCCTCTGTTTTTATTATTATTTTATTTTATTACAATATTTATTCTTCAAGGCATGAAGTTACCTTGATATAGGATGTTGTACAGCTGCAGAGAAATCCTCACACATCTGTGTTTTTGCTGTTGCTGGATTCTAGAGTCCTTCCTTCCCCTCTCTTAATCACTGTCTCCAAGCTAGCTTTCAGAGGCAGGAGTTACCCACTAGAGCAAAAGGCTGCCTCTGCTTTCCCCCCATGCTGGGTAGCAAAGGGCTGAGATGAAGGGGAAGATCAGAGGAGTAGCAAAATAGATAAAGGGAATGAATTCAGGAGAAGGACACGGGCATTCCAAGCAGAGAAAGCGACAGCTGCGGATCACAGAGAAAAGAGAGGCAGGGAGATAATGAAAGGCTCCAGCAGCAGTGGGTACTCAGGGCTGCAGTGAAGGCAGGAGCTGCAGGTAAGGCTGTAATTATGGTAGTAGGTGTAGTTAGGGCTGCTAGATTGCCATTAAAGCTTCAACTCAGTCATTTACCTTTGGATGAGAAAACTCAGCATCTAGCCCTCAGCCATCTTACAGCTGTTTATTCCTGGGGTGCAATTACATTTTTGGGGAATCTGCAAATCAATTCATTAATTATCAGTTCATATTTTTAAATCATGGTAACTTTTAAGAGGTTTTAATTTTAAAAATTAACCAGACCCTTGTATTAAAAGGGCATAAGGATTACCAAATTAGGTACCCAAAAGTTAGAACTGGCAAAAAAAAAAGGTTGAAAATGTTATACTGTGCTCTGCAGGTAAGTCAGTTGGACGTGTAGCCAATGCCTCTTCTCTACTTGTGACTGAAGTTGGGAAGTAGCAATGTGAGGGACCTTTAGCGTCAGTAAGGACAAGGTTGCAAGAATGCAGCTGATTAACACATGGGAGAATCAAACTCTCTGTGCCTGCCAGAGAATCCTTCTGTGAAAGAAAATGAACAGGTGCCTTAAACTGAGATGTTCACAGGTAATTATGAGTTGCATGTTCCCCACTTTTCAGAATCACAGTGCTACACACCCGAGTTTAATTTCCAGCATTTATAAGCACATGGAGAAGCAGGTGCAGTTGGTAGGCACTGTGCTCTCCCAGTAAAGGACTGTTATCAAGCACCGAGTATCTTGAGGTATTGGGCCACAAGAGCATCAAACTGTACACTCAGAACTGGTTGACAATTTTGAGTTTCATTCTGCAGAATCCTGTGTCCTCATAAAAATGGAGATAACCAGATCAATGTGGCAAACATAATATGAAAACAGTATAATTAATACTTGGAAACCTAAGACACAGTGATGAAATCCTACCTAGCATTCATAGCAAGGCTTGAATGCAGTGAGCAGAAGTTATAAATGGATCTATAAAATAAATGATGAGGAAAACCCAAACATTAAATAGCTGTTTACTCACAAAAACACACCATCCAATCATCAAATGAGGCAAAGATTTGTTGAAAAAAATCTGCACAAGCTCGTACTTAATGGGCATATCCTAATGTGCACAGGCTGAGTAGATGCTATACTGTCAAGCTGAAGAAAAGCACATCTTAAATTCTCAGGGACTGATTTTGCAAAATCCAAGCTCTTTTAACATACCTTGTGATGTATTACAGGTGATGCTGGTACCAATGGTCACTAATAAGGTTGTCTGCTATTTCCCTTTATAATCTTCATTTTAAGTTCCTTGTAACTTACTTGCAATTTAACAACAATTTTCCTTGCTTTTTGTCTGTCTCAGACTGGTTTCATGTATCTGTATGCATGCATGCTGTGATTGGGCTGAAGCACTTCCACTATCTAAGTCTAATTTTAAGTAAATGCTTTTCCATATTTAAAAAAGAAAAAATTTCTAGTATCCTCCCCTGCTAAGGGAAAACCTGAATATTTATTTGCATTCTCTAGAAATTATATCATAGAAATAATGCATTTCACTACAAAATACTGAAATTTGCATTTGCTAGCAGAAACTCTCAAAAGCATTAGGATCAAAATCCTACCTGCAGTGGCAACACTTCACAGAGTAATTTTTTTTATCTGCAACTGAGCTGCTATTGGTGGGGTTACCACATGGTGCCAAACTTAAAAACAAACTGAGTGCAAAATTAATGAAGTAGATCAAGGACTGGCAGCAACTGACTCACAACACAACCAGGTAATGGAAACTAGAGCTGGAACCTAGTGAAAAAGAGAAAACAATCTGGGATTTGGGCCAAATGTGGAGCAGAAATGAATGGGACAAGTCAGCTAGACTGTGCTACAAATCAGGAAGGAGATAGGAATGGAGTGCTGGAAATGGAAGCCCTTGATGAGACGGGGTAAAAAGCACTAATTCTGGCATTTCCAAATTGAAGAACTTAAATTTGCAACCCTAACAATGACTGCGTAAGTTTTACATATATGTACACATTCATTATAAGGGGGAAAGAATATGTGCAGCATCATGTCGTGTAATTAAAATCAGAAAGGGTACTTGGACAGGGAGTTGTATCTGCCCTCTGAATTATATGCTCACCACAGGTCTTCTGATACACCAATGACTTGCTAAGATGGAGAACTGAAGCAGAGAAGGGCAATGCATCTTGTCCTAGACCACCATGAATGCCTTCAGCAGAAACAGAAATCAAGCTCAGATAACCTGGGTCTCAGACCTGAGGTTTAACCAAAAGGCACTCACTCTTCTTGCCTAGTGACAACCCAGGATGGATTGGACAACCTCTCCCATTGTGAAACACTGCAAGGCAGCATGCCAGGAAGAATCACTGAGAAAGAGATGGGGAATGCCTCTGCATGCTACTGCCTGGATGGGCAAAGAGGAAGAAGAGCTGAAGGGATCTAAAATAACAGAAGCAGCAACCTATCACATCTTTCTCTTCCTTCCTTGTCTGCTGTTAGCTGACAGACCCTCCCTGCTTCTGAAGGAATGCAGAGACTCAATGTGTTATTCTGGCATCTCAAGGACCATCTCTCTGTAAGACTGCCTTGCAGAGCAATTTCTGCCATAAGCAGAATTAGTCCTGCAGAGCTTACACACAGCTCCTCTTCCCCTTAAGAGTCAAAAACACTAAAAAGAACTACAGCATATTCCTCTGCACTGTGCATACGCAGGATTCACACAATACACATTTCTATAATGGGGACTTACTACAATCAAGGCCAAATGTGCAGTCTGTCAATGACAAATTATGTCAGTGAAACAGCAACTCCATCCTTGTCTCCTCCCACACAAGCACATCTGGATAGAACTGTTATTGTGTCCTCCAGGTAGTCTGTCAGTGCTATCAGTGCTACAGAAAACCATGCAGGCCGAAGGAGTACCTCCCAGAAAACAGTGACTCTGAGATATGCAATTACATCACACCTCAGGCTACATGAGGCTACTCTTCATTATGCCAGTCAAGACTCTGCAGTGACCTGAAGACTACCCAAACTTTGGACTAAACTTAGTTCACTTGTGATGGCAAAGAATTTTTGACTGCAGTCTCCCTGCTTCGCTGAACTGACAAAGTTAGCTGTATCACACAGCTCAACCCCATCTGAGCCTCCCACTCTGACTGACAGAAATACCTGGAGACTCCCTGCATGACTGTCAATGGAAATGTTACAGTTTCATCTCATTATCAGTGTTCACAGTACGGAAAAGCCATTCTCGAAATTAACTTATGGGTGCATGAAGGAGCATCTCATTAAAGCTCAATATCTCAGCCATGATTCACTCTGTTTTGTTCCTTTTCAGGCTGGCTGAAAGTACCAACTGCATGGGTAGGTAAAACTGTTGGCTTGAAAAGCTCTGAGGCTGGTTACTGCATGTGCTCCAAGGGAAAGGGAGTCATAACTGGATTACCTTTCTCTGTGAACAGTGTGGCATATTGTTATATATTCTTTCCTTCCTTCACCCCCCAAACCAAAGAGATCACACAACACCAGTATCAGCCATGCTGGGCTGCATGCCAGGAGAATTAATGAAGTGGTGTAATAGCTCACATGGAGGTCTAGTGATTGGCAACACACTTAAAATGCATCTGCAAGGCAGGAGATCATAGAGTTGCTGCTGTGTTCTGTTTATTACAGGCACATCTCTTCCGTTCCATTGATTTCTTTATTAGTGCATTTTAAGGCCACAATGTGGGGGCTGGATCTGCTTGAAGCATGCAGGTTTGAATTCCAGCACAGCTTATGGGAAGGAAGCCTCCCTTTGAGACTCCAGATACGGATAACAGAGCTCAGTGCTAACAAGAACAGGAACCCTACTGAGAGGTTCCTGAAGAGTATGAAAAATCCTACAAGGCAATTGAGGCTGCGTTGGTTTTTATACTTCCTCTTGTTCTTTCTCATGGAAGGAAGGGGAACAATTTTCTCTAGAGAGAATAGAGGCTTTGTGGCTACTGCAGGGAGGACTGCATTTCCTGATCTAGAGGGGAAGTCTGAAAGAAGCTGCAATCAACAGATGCAAGCAGAATCACAGAATGGTTTGGATTGGAAGCGATCTTTAAAACTTAACTAATCCAATGCCCCTGCAATGAGCAGGGTTATATTCAACTAGATCAAGTTTCTCAGAGCCCCATCCAACCAGACCTTGAATGTTTCCAGGGATGGGGAATCTACCATCTCTCTGGGAAACCTGTTCAGTGTTTTACCACCCTCAATGTAAAAAACTCCTTCTTTGTATCTAATCCACATTGACCCTTTTTTTAGCTAAAAACAATTATCCCTTGGCTCATCACTACAGGTCCTGCCATAAAGTCTGTCCACATCTTTTTTACAGTCCCCCTTTCCGTACTGAAAATTTGCAATAAGGTCGTCTGAAGCTCTCTCCAGAATGAATAACCCCAAGTCTATCAGTCTGTCCTCACGGGGGAAGATGTTACAGCCCTCCAACCACCTTCATGGCCTCCTCTGGGCCCACTCAGACAGGTTCATATCCTTCTTATGCTATGGATCCCCAAAGCTGGATGCAGTGCAGGTCTCAGCACAGCAGAGCAGAGCAAAGCAGGAGCATCCCCTCCTTCTCCCTGCAGGCCACATTGCTTTGGATGCAGCCCAGGACACGTCTGGCTTTCTGGGCTGCAAGTGCACATTGCTGGGTCACATCCAGCCTTTCATCCACCAGCACCTCCAAGCCCCTCTCAGCAGCACCGCTCCTTTAATCCCTCAGCCTGCATTGATGATACTGAGTGTCTCCCTACCCAAGCGCAGGGCCTTGTAGTTGACCTTGGCATCACAGCTCCTTGTTTTTCATGTGTTCTGCTAAGAACTCAGATCTTGACACGGACAGGAGAGAACCAGTGGGTCTCAGTTTGCTCACCAACCAGCATTCTATCATATCATGAACTTCAAATACTTCTGCTGTCCATTATTCATGACTTGGAAAGCAAAAGTTAGGACTGAGAGGCAGTGGCTGGGCTTTAGAGGGAACCACGATGGCTCCAAGACTAACTTGAACTGCCTTGGTCGAGAGAAGAAAGCAAAAAAAAAAACATGAACTGTAACTAGCTGAGGATGGGCTTGGGCTGAAGTCATCAGAATCACACTACCAATGGCCAAGAGAAGTCAGTCTGCATGGGAGGAAGTGGAAATCTGCTGGTACTGTCTGGTTTCTGTGTTTGCTGATAAAACAAATTAACACAGCTAAAAGCTGGTGCAGTGGTGCCAGGCTGCAGCAGCTGAATGCAGCTGCTGCCCTTGCTACAGCACAGTGCCACAGCCCCTGCTCAGTCACCTTGGCACTGGGAATCAGGAGCATGGTCCAGTGGTGCCTGAAGGCAACTGAATTTGCATGGAAATGTCTTTAGACTGCCCCTGCAATATTCCTCCAGGCAGGCTTCTTTATACCTGCATTCATGCCCTGCCTGTCATTGCAAAGGACCCTGCTTCCTCCCTGTCACTCCTGCATGGGAGCTGACAAAAGCAGTATTGAGCATGAATATGAACAGCTGCATGCAAGCAGACAGCCTACAGAGGACATGCAAATTCCATTTAAGAACATTTTTCTACCCCTTAATATTTTTTCAAAGCCTCTTCTTAAAACTGTCAACCACTGCGTTCAGTTTCCAAAAATTATATGGCCAGTAAATGCAAACACACCAGCATATGCAGATGAAGCAAAACCTGAAAGCCTCGATTTTTATATCTGTATGTGACACCTGCAGTGACCTGCTTTGCACTGTAAAGCACTAAATCCCCCCTTTTTCAGCTTTCTTCTACACTATGTACATCATATAAATTTATTGTCTTGCTGGGAAACACCAGTGCAGTGTGTAGGACTGCAGGTCTTTACTGAAGCCCTTTCTATAGACAAGTTCTATGTCTGGAATCTGTTCCTCAGTTTTGTAATATGTTTTGAGACACTCACCCACAACTGGTTTCTAACAAGCTGTCCCCAACCTGCAGCGATGCCATCCCGAAGTCTGCTATCCGGATGTTGTTCTTTTCATCCAGCAGTAGGTTTTCTGGTTTTAAGTCCCTGTGGCTGTAAAGAAAGGGTCAAAATGTAAATTAAATTATCCATAACATCTTTCCCATTCCATGACTTGTTTTTTATCCAGAATAGCATCCAACCTGTTTTCCTTTAATTAATTTAATTTGTTTTCCTGTCCCAGGCAGGAGAACACAAATATCCAGTATGTGTGTTTCACATTGCAGTATTCTAGACCACCCCAGATGCCCTCTCCTGATGAATGCAAGGCCTGCAGTGTCCTGACAGGAAAGGAACATCTTCAACTTCCAGTGAAACCAACACAACATGAGGGAAAAACTGAGGGAAATAGAAGGAGGAGAATTTCAGCCTGGATTTAGGTTTGGTATACTTTATCATATGTCAGCTCCTTAAAATAGGAGGCAACACCATCAATATATTCTGTCAACAAGAGGAAACAAACAAATGATATAAAGAGAAAAAACCTTCTAGATGTAAATGCTACTGCAAAAATCTCCTATTAGAAGTTGTTTACACAGGCATAAGACTTTGAAATAATTTTGGGTAATTAGCTCTGATACAAAAATCAACTCAGCAGTGCTTTTAACTGAGGGTGTCAGCAGTGAGAAGGAAAGAGGATTCCTTCCTTTCCATCAAAGCTTGATTCTCTTATTACCTGTCAACTTGTCAAGAGCCAGGCAACCACAACCTTCATGATGGCAACTCCTGCTCCAAATCATATATTGACAAATTAATTAATTTCCACTGCTCCCAGCCAAAACCACTGTGCACCCATGTCTGCATCTAAGTACTCAGGAGATTCTGTACAACTATAACATTCACTTGATTTTATATCCAAAGACAAAAATCTTGCAGAAAATTTGTGATGCATGTGCCTTCCCCCCCCCCCCCCCTTTTATTTGCAGTTCTTGGAAAGTCACAGACATGAGAGAAGCATTTCAGACAGACCAAAGAAAAAGCTCTTTTCTTGGTTTTGCTTATGAGCAGGCAAAATTACTCTGATAATAAAAGGTCTAAATAGCAGCACCCAAACAGGCAGGACTGCCAGCTTCCGTGGATAGGCAGAACACAAACTTGTGGGAAATGGACATCCAACAACACTGAGTGTCAGGCAAACAACACCCACTTGCAAAAACTTACAACTAAAAGCAGTTCCTTTGACCAGAAACTGAACTCAGCAAAAGAATCAGGTGTCAGAATAGTCAAGTGACACCAATCAAGGAAAGCAGGGTTATCTTTGTGCCATTTCCTCTTCACTTTTTAAAACATTGCTCTAACACTCCTCATGCAGGCAAGTGTAATTCTACCCTTACAAAAATGTAAAGGTGGACAGTCTCTTCCCTCTCAGAGCAACGTGAGCAGCATGTCAATGTCTTGGAAATTAGATCCTCAGATCTGAAGAGAAGAGGAATGATCGGTTAGAGATAACTTGTAAATAATGCAGGTAAATTCTATGTAAAACCAGAGCACATGGTAATAGGATACCTGGGGACTGCAACAATTATTTCCAAAGGAGACTCCCAACAAAACAGCACACATTCAAAGCAGTTACTGGTCATTCACCCCACTGAGACCTATGATTTGCTCTCTCCTGCTTTTTAAAATTTAGTCTCCAGTCTTGCATAAATATGAATGAACCCTGCATGTTACAATGGCCTTGTTAACAATGAGGAAACAAGCTTGTGGATAATAATTGTGATTCAGATTTGTGCACATTTTCATCTGAAAGCGCAAAAGGTGCTTTATCCAATCTGTATTTCTCATAGAAATTCAAGGTTTGAGGTAACAGAGACAGAAGACTTATTAGCTCTATAATAACCATCAAGATAGTCATAACTAGTTGACAAAAAATGCAGGAGATGAGTGACAAGGAAAGGTTCCAAAGGCAGCGAATGACCAGTTAATGGTCAGGAAAAGAACCCCTGAATGTCATCATCAAGGACAGCACCAGACAAAGGCAAGATCATCAACACCTGCCAAAGTTTAATATGCTCCAGCAGTGAAATGGAGTGAAGAGCCCTGGTTCTAAGGCAAGTGAGGAAAGCTGGATGCTAATGAGACAGTAGTGTGTGATTTCATCCTTCCACCAGCAGACATTTGGGACAGTTCTCTTCTTACAACTGCTTTCATTAATGGTAAGACCGTATCCAGCTGGGGAGGTGTGCTGCAGCTCCCCTGTCTGAGGACCAGTGCCCAGGGGCAGGTAACAGCCCCGTAAAGTGAGTACTGCTTGTTTGATGCTATGAAACAAGAAACCTCCCCACAGCTCAAGCTGAGTGTGTGTCCTGCTGTGCAGAGTTTTTCAGCAGCTATAGTTGTCCTTCAGTCTTGGCAACTGCTCCGGGCTGACTGCTGAATACATACATGGTATAGAAGTTGAGGGTGCTGCTGCCTGGGCATGTTTCACTGCTTGTGCACTCCATGATATGGTGTGATTCATACATACAGTCTTATAGCAGACATACTGCTGACATGTGACTTTTGTGCCTAAAAATGGAATCCTTTGCTTATCCTCAAATTGTGCGGCTCATTTAGAGAGCAGGAACAACCAAGATGGAGCATGACCTAAGCACAGGATGTCCACAAGCCCAGATGTACACTCACAACAAAATATCTTATTTCAGGAACGTGGTGCAGCTAAAGGAAATGCAAAAATGCTCCCTTTCCATGGCTGAGAGCTTCCAGCCTTGGCACATCTGCCACAGGCCCCAGCTGGAGCCCAGTGTGTGTGAATCTTGAGCCAGCCCCATTTCCTGACCACTAAAAGGCAATGAAAGGGAAGGGACAACACCTCTGAAAATTGGGACAATATTCAATCCTGGAGTCTCCTTCTCCCTTCTTGTCTCCTTCTCTCTCTCCTCCCTGCGTCATCCTGTCTTCCCATCAGCTGGGATCCACAACACAGCTTTAGGCCTGGGTTTTTAGGGAGAATCAAGTGGGGAAATGAGGTTCCTATAAGTTGGCATGTATATTATGGATTTTTTTGAGAGTCACTGCAAGAAAGAGGAAAAAGGGGGTACCACCATCCACATTCCAAACATGGAGTAAGCTTCACCTCACTGTGCTGCACAATGCTTTTCCGTGAGTGATCAATCTGATGGAGGTCTTTAGGCAGAGGTGCTGACCTAGCTTCCAGTGAGCACTTTGAAAACCTTAAGTTGGGATCTGGGGATCTGTGGGACTGGGGTAGTATGCGTGAAAGTAAAACTGGAGTAGCAACAGACCTTAATAGGTTTCTTTTCTTTTCCTCCAGATACTCATCAAAATAAAACCAAGAAAACTTATCAGCTCTTCACAATAGAAATTATCACTTCACTGAGCAGAGAGGAGAATTGTTACATTTATGGCTGCCTGGCTCCCAAAATAATAGTTTTGATAGTGCAGTTTTGCGTCTCTGACCCTTCATCCCTTTTTCAAGACAGTCTCTAGTGCTCAGTATGGATGGTTAGCCTAGAAATTTCATGGCAGCCTGAGCACAAATTTTGTATTTTGGCAGCACTGCTTTCAGAGATCAGGGTGCCAGTGGGATCAGCAGTACTTGCACATTCACCCACAAGAGAATTATATGTCCCAGTGAAAATTTTCTAGCTGGAGCATTTCTCTGATACCCATCTTTGGGCCACTTTGAATTGGCCAAGGCAGCATCCTGGGGATAGGAGTCAGGCCAGGAGTTTGCACCAGAGTAACAGAACCAGCAACGTTGCCACTGGGAAAGAGACTTCCTCTCTGCATTTGCATTTCCCATCTTTGTATTGCCAGCTTTTCAAGTGCCAGGGGGAAGGGAGAGAAACATATGGGAATAGGGAAGGCTTGTTATAATTTACCTAAGAGCCCAGAAGACCGGACTGTCTAATGCACTCGCATTTGAAAATGAATTCTCTTGTGCCAAAATGAAACAAAACAAAACAAAACAAAAATCCCACTGTATGTGGTAATTACTTGGCATTAATGGAACATTGCAGAGTAAATGCATTTAATCTGGGTCCATTCCAGCTGATCTCTCTGGCTCTCCATGTCTTACACGACTGCATCAACTCCTCTCTCTGCAGGTGAACAGAGGACTCATTACCCTTTCCTTGTTCTAAAGGCTCTAAAGCTGTAGGGGCTTTATCACATGGCTGGAAAACCAGAAGAGAAGAAAGCAGCTTCTTTTCTGACAAACACGGCAAACCCTCCAATTGAGCCCTGCATAAGCTGAGAAGGAATGAGAAAGAGAAACGCAGGACTGCAGAAGAAGTCAGTGTAACCCTGACCCACATGGCCACGGACTCCCAGAGCTCCTCAACCAAGACAGCAGCACAAGAAGTCAGCCTCTGGAGCCAGCATCCAGTGAGCTTTTGAAGGGAGAGCATGTGAGTGAAAGGGAGTCACGGAGCAAGCCATGGCAGGGGAAGCACACGCTGTCAGACTCTCTGCAACATCCCTCTTCCACAAATTACAGCAAAGGCTTTACAATTTCCTTGCAGCGTAAGATGGATGCAGAGAGAGCTCTAAAAAAACTGTTCCATGGAAATAGGCACCTTTCTTGGAGATGGTGCATGGAAAATGAAAGGCACAGATAGGCATGAACATGTTCCAGCTTCCCACTTCCACACTGGCTATGCTTGCTTGCTAGTCACAGCCAGAGATGCTGTTCAGACAGTTCCTTTAGCTTGCTCCGGTGCTTTTCCAGTCCATCCTCCTGCTCTGAGAATATCCCTGTACCTGTACTGCAGCAACTGCAGGAGAAACACGCTCTGCCTGTCACCCAGGGCTGCCAGAAGAATTCTGGTGTAGGGACAGACTCCAGATCTTAGATTCAAAGGAGCTGTCACCTGGCATGGGATGACAAACGAAACCATTATTTTAAAGAGATGTTTGAGCTGAAACATTCGTATCAGTTTCTATGACAACTCATTGTGGGTCACAGATTTCTAACCCAAGAAACCTCTTAATTGGAGTAGTTGCAGGTCATTTGTACTAATCAAATTGTTGACTACTTTGCAAATGCTTTTCTTACTGACCTCAAACTCCCAGAAGGGCCAGGCCACAGAATAATTGTTCTGCAGTATGCCTCTTAAAATGCCTGATGTGATGCAAATAACTTATCAGTAACAATTAATAGCATGAGAAGCATTATTTTAAATTTCATGAGCAAAAAAAGCCTTTGATCTTATTTTCTCTTGCTTCTGCAAATAATATCCGAACATGTAAGTTGCATCTACCTACAGAAGATTCTTGGTTTATAGCCATGGTTGCTATGATCAAATTTAGTAAGTTTTCACAGAATTCTGCAGAACAAGTAAATATAATTATAGCTAGGAAAAAAGACAACATCTATAAACATACCAGGAGGCCTGGGGAAGGGTTTGTATGCATAAAATGTTGCTTGCTTTTAAACAATTATTTCCATTGATCCACTAAAATATATTGTTTCTCCCTGCCAACCTCTCCTCAAAGCATATATTCATGTATTTCAAAGCCAGAACAGCCTGTCAGGTCTGATCGCCACTGCTGCACTTCCCAGAAAATGTTACCTGGTAATGCTTACAGTAAGACTATGCCGTTTTTGAGTTTCCAGTGGCTTACATAAAGCAGAAAGCTTACAAAAATACATGTTCCCTGACTTTAGCTGAGCTGGTAACTTTGCCTTTGGCATTGCAGCTGCTGCATTTTATGGCTTTTCTCTGGTTCTCTGTACAAGGGATATCTGAAAATTCCTCACCGTTTTACAGTGAGTCTTGAGCACAGAACTAAAACTCCAGGATTCAGGTAATGAATGGTGAGCTTTCAACAGGGTAAAAATACACCCTTCTTACTTCTGATGCTCTCAAAGAAAACTTGAGCACTCAAGTACCAGAAAAAAACCAAAACAACAAACCAGCAGACAATCTTATTAAATTCCACCATTTCTAGACCAGTTTCACATCTGGAGGCCTTGAGTCATGATTTCAAAGTGCCTGTGTGCTGCAGTCTTCAGCATTTGACAGACCCTCCCTGCAGAACACCCCAGCATGCTCCTTAGGGATGAAACAGGGCAGAGCAGGAGTTCTGAGGAGGTGGGCACTACATGGCAGAACACGGCAGAACATGGCAGCTGGCATTCTTCAGCTCTCTCAGTTTCTCAGATTTCTCCCTAAAAGCCTGCTTCCCTTACTGACAGCGCTCTGCAGCTCCTGCCTGCAGGAACATACCAGGAGATTTTGGCAGCAGCGCTGTGAAATCGTGCAGCGCTGTTTTACGGGGAGCCTTTCCCTCCCGGCACGGAGGGAGGACCAGGAGGCCAAGCCAAGGCAGGCTGTCACTGCTGTCCCCAGCCCTGCGAGGGACACATGGCAGCCCACGCCGCCGACACTCCCCGTCCAGCGCCGCCTTCCCGGCTCCGCTCGAACCAGCACAGCCCCGGGCAAGGCGAGCAGAAAGGGCCCTCATAATTGTCATTTATCAATATTCATAAAGAACCTGCCTTAACCCCTCTTGTACGCGCTCAGGGGAAAAAAAAATAAAATAAAAAATAGAAACACAGAACGAAACGCAACCAAAATAAAAATAAAATGAAATAATCACCTCCCTGCTCATTACCGCAGGGGATTTCCTCTCAATGTCACCACTGCCCCGCGCAGTAATTGGCATTATCTGTTATCTCTGAAGCCATAATAAGGTTTGCCACGGGGCATTTTCTGTAATCATATTTTTATTTGTCAGCTCGCGAGCCGCAGACGGCGGAGCGGAGCCGGGCCAGGCCGCGGGCGCGCGGCGGGGCAGGGGCCGCGCGGCGCCAATGGCGGCTCGCGCCGGTGATGTCACGCCCAGCCAATGAGGCGGCCGGCAGCCCGCCCCGCCCGGCGCTGCAGCATTCCCCACAGACACCGGGAACGGGCTCTGCCCGGGGACACCGAGCCAGAGGGAGCCTGGCGCCCGGCCCCGGGGGCGCTCACACGCGGATCCCCGCGGGGAACACAGCCGGACACCCAAGCAGCAGAGAGGGGCTGAATGCCCCGCATTCCAAAGGGGCTGCTGACTCGGGGCACCCAGCGGAGGTACCCGAAAAGTCCAGAATGTAGGAGAGCAGACACCCAGTACGAAAGGAATGGCAGCTTAGGCAAACCCATCGGTTATGTCCAAAGAGAACCTCCCAAGCTGGGATGGCCTCACACGAATGCCCGGGGAAGCTCAGGCCCTGTGCCGTTCATTGGCTGCTCGGCGCGGCCGCCGCAGGCGCTGCAGCGCGGTGCGGAGCCCGGGAGCGCAGGGAAGGGCTGGGAGGAGAAGCAGCAATGCTGCATCACGGAGCCCGGCGCTTGCCAGCTCGGGGAAGGCAGCGAGGTAGCTCAGAGCCCATGTGATGTCCCTGCGTGGTGCCCCTGGGTTCCCGGCGTGGCACGGTGCCATGTCCACGCAAAAGTGCTCAGAGGACCCGACAGTGCCTTACCCATAAGCGTTCCCCCATGGCCAACCTGCACAACAAAACCCTGTAAGTGACTGCACCACAGAGTGATGGACACCAAATATTCCCCACTGCTTCCAGTAAATAAAGTAAGAATAGGAAGCACATTTTTAAAATAAAAAACAGACACAAGCTCCTTGCCTATTCTGCTTCCTTTTCTCAGCTGCTTGTTTGAAAATACCTCTCAGACAAAGGTGATCTCTCCACAGGGTAGCAGCAGAAGCTTTTTACTGATGGGAGGGGGATTGGGGAATCCTTTCTGAATCTTTGGTTCAGGAATGCTGGTGTATCAATGCATTTTGAGCAGTAAATGCTGAATGTGGTTACATACTGCTGTTAAAGTAAGCCACAGGTATTTCCCAGTGTTTTGGGATGTACAGGAAGAAGATGGGACTATTATATGGGTCTGGAGACACCAGGCTATCAATCTGTTCTGCCAGTGGGCTGGAGGCACTCACATTTAGTCATTAACCAAAGCAGAAGCCTTCATTTTTCAATGTGGTCATAACTGGATAACCTGGCTGATGAGATGATTTGTCATTTCACTGCCCCACGACAGGACAAGGTCAGGCTTCATTGCTTAGGAAAGCACATTAAGTTTTACACTCACATATATATTTATGCATGCTCTGATTTTCTGATAACTGCCCAGAATACAGCACAGAATAGAACACAGACCACACAGAGTGACCTGGAGGCAGAGCTTGTGATTTACTGCTAACTTAGGCAGCACTAGGTGCTTGTCAGGTGGGAGTTAGCAAGGAATGGTATTTACTGTCCAACGAGACCACTGCCCAAAATCCAGTATGTTTAACAGAGGAAAATGGATTCCTCAAGATAGATATACATCTGCCTAGAAAATATCACACAGTATTAAACCTACAGAAGTGCTAGTCTGTCTGTATGTTGGCCTCACCATGATCCTCAGTTTATTAAAGTCTCCCAGATCCAGAGGGATCCATAACAAGTCCAAAGGACTAGCATGTATGTGCATGCTTTATAGGAACTTCTCTCCCAATGGAGATTCTGATTCTTCTGGAATATTCATTTGGAAGCGTAAATAATTTCTCTTCAGTTGTACTTAAGCATTTTTGAGTGTTGTTGGATTGGATTCCTTAAGTATTAAGCCAAGTAGGGAACAGAAACATGTATGTATTCAATCCACCAGTGGTTGCACTGCCCAGTGTATGTAAAAAATAACAGGTCTACAACCTGCCAAGGATCATGCTGGTTCTAAGGAGGTCGTGATCACTCAGTGTAGTTGAATAGCAGGGAGGAAAAACTGTGGAATTCACAGAATAAAACTGGCCAGAGGTCACTGCCGACAGAGAAAACTTAGATCCTCTAGTTAGGGTATGCAACCTGCTCTTGGCTTCTCTGGGAATTTCTCTGACTATTGTAACCTTTCCTGTGTTAGGTAGGCATTGTCCTCAGGACCTTCTCACCCAGATCCAACACCTTTGAACTGCCTCTTCTGCTAAGAGTATGCTGCTATACTCTTCTTATACAGTATACTCTTCTTAATATATCCTCAAGAAAGGCTCTTCTTTCCCTTTCCATTTATTAGAAATATGTTCTCTTACAGATCACTGTTTCCTGCTGAAATGACTCAGAGATGTAGGGGGAGGGGGCTAGAATACCAAGTTAAATATTTAAACATCCATTTTCACTGTGGCCATCTGGTTTGTGAGTTTTCAGCACAGAACTGGGGGTACAGAAAATCCCTGCATGGCTACTGAGAAGTAAGCACACAGTGATTATGCAAATCCAGCTACTGCAGTACCTCTGAGTGGCCCTTGGCCTCCTGGAGTGGGGGATCTGTGGCTGGCTGTGGCTTTGGAGAAGCAGCCATGCAGACATAAAATGTAAATGTTCTCCCCCAGCCAATCCAAATGCAAGGAGCTGCATTTGTGAGAAATGAGCAGGCAGTTATGGGTCAGTAGCTGTACAGAAACTCTTGTGCTCAGACTGATTGCAACAACTTGATTTCAGTATAATTTAAATTATCTCAATGTGCTGAAGATGGAAGAGAAACTGGTCCAATATAAAACGGTACCTGAAAGCACAGGTTAACCCACACTCCACGGTTAAATAATATGGTGGAGTCAGTAAGAAAATTCTTCCCTACTGGAAAGGAAATTAAAGGCAACAGTGACTCAAATGCCCAGAGGGGACTCAGTAAAGGTTGCCAAAAGTCAGCAGGTTTCCAAAAACTGAAGGGAACGATAAAATGACTTTGCTGTATTTGCAGTTGTCCCAGGTTTCTTCAGGGATTCATTTAGATACAGTGTTTGGAGTTCTTAGTTATTAGTAAGTGCCACAAAAATTATGGAAATGAAATTCTTTTTCCTCGGTGGTTTTGGTTTTCCTGTTTAAAGCCTTCCCTGTGAATTAATTCTTCTCCAGTGAAAAATGACAGACAATCTTTTCCATGAGAAGTCTGTCTGTGACTGGTATACTGTCTCACACATGGACAAGAATTCAAAAATACATCAGCACTTTACCCAATGCTTTTAGAGCTTTACAACATCAGTTACTTAAAATTAAAATATCAAGGTAAGATCCCTTTCTCATAGCAGGGAACTCCCATTGGAAATGGCTGTACTCACCATATTGAGTGACTATGGCAGAAGTCTAAAGCAGAGATGATTTGTCGGAAGAACTTCCTGGCTTCTTTTGGTGTCAATCTTCCCTTTTTTACGAGATAGTCGAAGAGCTCCCCACCTGACACATGTTCTAGCACCAAGTACCTAGAAAAACACAAAGCCAGGATTTTTTAAGTACGTGATCACACCAACCCCCTCACACTCACACAGTTATAGACAAACACTTCTGTTTATACATAGTCAAGGGGAACACTTCCAGAAATAACAGTGGAAGAGAAACTGTTTTGTTTAAAAAAAATTTAAAATCAGGAGTTATTAATATGTTTAACAGTGGTTTTGTGAACTTCAGACTTGCCATTGTTGGATTCAGTGTCCGATGGCATAGCAAGACCTAATCAAGAAGGTAAAAATTACTCCAAAGACCAGGACAGGAAGCAGAGAATAATCAAGTATAAGCTTCCATAGCAGCTCTCAAAGCTACAGTGGAGTAAGACTCTGTACCAAGAAGCCTCAGGTCCTTTAACCAAGCTGACAATTCTTTTATAAAACGGTTGTGGCAAAGCTGCAGTCAGACAGAACCAGACAGATGTCAACTAACGAGAATGAATTGAGCAAAGGTGAACGATGTACATTATTTAAAAAACAAACAAACAAAAAAGAACTACATGTGTGTGCAACTTATATAGAAGTGTAGCTTTTGCTGCTGAACAGCAGTGATTGGCTGGAGCAGCTGCTGGCCTTGCAACTCACAGGTGAAAAATGTGGCACTGAGTGAAGACATGTGGCACAAAGGGGGCCTAGGAGCAGGAGAGGAAACTCCTGACCTCATACAGCACTCCTGGCAGTCATGGAGTGAAGAGTGAAACCTTCTGGAAGGAAAGAACTTGCCATGGATGGACCACCTTGCTATTTTAAATAGGGCTAATGAAAGGCAGCCAAGCAAAGGAAAACTGTATAAATCTCTGGAAATGCTGCCTAATATTGGGAGTGACAGTTTTCCCAGGGAAGTGGCAGAAACACCATCAACGGAATCCTTTAAAAACAAACAAGTTTGAGTGTACTTCTCAGTCCCTGTCTGCCAACAGTGCAGCAGACCATACTGAATTGTATGTGCAGCATGGTCCCTCAACCCTCTGCTTTACAGCATAATACTTTTACTACCAGAATTAATCCAATTCCTCAAATTTGAGTGGACAATAAAGAATAATTAATCCAGGATACTGTCAAAATTTTCTGTACCTCAAGCAGCATAATCTCCAAGGAAATTTCTGAATTTGAAATGAAAAGTGGGGAAGATTAATATAAATTGGGGGTCTTAATTAGCCCCGTTTTCAGTATTTCCAAAAAGCTAGGACAATAGAAGGACTAAAAGCAGCTGTGAGGAAAGTAAAGCTTGCTCAATGATAATGGCATTAGCCTTGAAGTTGCAAAAGTGAGACCTGAGCTCCTGGTCCATCATCATCTCCCGTGTAACTTCCATGTGTCAGCTCCCAGCTACCAGAAGGAAAAAGCACTTCCCCACCTTACAGAAAGACAATACCAATGGTATTGGTCTTGCCAGCTAAATAAGTACTGAAAGAACACAAAAAATGGACAAAACCATACCATTATAAACTTGAGGGAATTAGAATTGTACTTTTACATTTTTTGATCAAAGTCAAAACAGTTAAAAGAAACATAGTAATGTTGACTTTTTAAAATTAAAATCAGTTAAAAAAGAGAAAAATATTAACTTGAAAATCCCATTTGGAATGTGTGGGTTATCTTCTTTCCAAACAGATGGGTAGTTGCCCAACTGTCTGCTGGGTGCACCCTGGTAATTTGGAGATCACTGTTTATAGACATTTTTTGAGCAAGTAATTCAAATGCAGAAGAAAGCTGATATCCAGCAGCCACGGGCACTGGGGTGTCCACACTGTCAAGTCCCAATCCTTGGTTCCTAAGCCTTGGCTAACAGATAGTCTGGTAAGAAGTTTTGCTGTAGAATTCATTCTCCCTCTCGTATTAGAGACAGATCTGGCTAACTATCCAATATGGCAGACCCAATTCTGGCACAGAATCAATCCTAAGATTCTTCTTGACAGCTTGCTGTCTCACTGTGCTCAGAAGAAGCTGGATACAGCAGTGCATCTTGCCCCCAAAAATTCAAATTGCTAGCTGCTTTCTTTTTCTGGGAGATATCTTACAAAGATGATTGCAGTTGCAGATACAGAACACCCTCCACACTGGCTTCAAACAAACAGTTTTTGAAAAATACAGACCCAGCATTTCTGTCACCCACAGCAGGAACTGTGAAGCAATTTATTTTCATCAACTTCATCTTATTAAAAACACTCAACAAAAATGCACTGACACGTTGTATGAAAAATAAAACAAATTGAAAGACAGGGAACATTTACAAGGTTATTCATTTTTTGCTTGCCACCTAGAAGCACTAGATATAATAATGGAAATGAACAGGGGAGAGCATTTGAAAAAGATTTGTGCCTATGACAAGTCAAGGGACATGGAGAAGCACGAGAGACGATGTATTCTGATCTGACAAAGCCCCCAACGTGACATGAGTGAGAAGGACAACAAACACATTCCTCAGTGCTTGAATGCAAGAAAGAAATGCTGCAGGGATCATTCCACAAGTACTGTGTGGCTAAGCTGCAGCTAGGATTTGTGAGCTCAGGTTGTTATCTGCCAGCCCTATTCCCTTCAGTACCTTGTGCATTTTTTTAGGAGAGCCCCCAGCTAGGAGATTTTCTGTTAAACAAGGGCATAACTCAGCACCTGCCCCTATCTCTGTGCAAACCAACATTCTGCTGGCACATAACATGGCACAGTAGTAGTACACTTGTTCTTTCCAAGAAGGACGACAAGAGGGGTTTAAACATTTCCAAGTGTTGCACTGGTTCTAAGCACCACTGGATAGCTACACAAACCCCACTAAATGCTGCATATCTGTATCTACCCATCTGTGTGTGTGAGAGCATGCCTATTACTCCACAGAAGAAGAGAATAAACACTCTAAAAAGCCAAACAGAAAAAGCAAAGGAAAGGAAGAACATTATTCCCTGGGTTAGAAAATAAGGCATACAGACACTACATCTTTCCTGAATCCATGGCACAGAAAAGAATTCAAATCTTCTGTGTTCACATCAGCATCTAAATTTCTTTACTTTGGCAAAGTGCTACAGGATTGGAAGTATGCTAATGCCAGCTCTTGGATGATCTGGAAGAAGGTAAATAACACGTAGCCTGTAGGGGAGAAAACCACTAAGAAGCATTTTCATGAGTTTCCCTTCCCTTTTATCTTTCCCAGATATGACAGGTTTTCACTTCATTATAGTACTACTTTTCCAATTTATTCTAAGCAAGCAAGCAAGCAAGTTCTGAAAATCCCAGAACAGTAACCAGAACTTCTCTCCTATTACATTTAGAGATGAAAAGCAACTTGTTGGTGAATGAAGTTTTGGGTTTTTTTTTATTCTGTCTATGTAAGATTAACAGCATCAGTCTTTCTTCCCATGGTAAAAACGTAAGAAAACCTGTGAATACACGTGGCACCTCCTGCAATAGCCATTGCAAGGAGGTTCAGGGAAAGGAGAGACCTAGTGTCTGGCACGCAGTGTGTACACTATGTGCTGTGATGATACAGACAGGAGCTACGTTAGGACAAAAGACTCTGCAAGAGCACCTAGCTCTCACATGTTGGATGCTCTGGACACACCCTAACTCTTCCAATCCTTGCATTTCACATGAGAGAAACAAGTTTTGACAAGTATTAACCTCTTTTTTTTTACTGATAGGGAACTGTGAAGCCAAGTGACTTGTCCAGGGTTGCAGTCACCCAGTATCAGAGCTGGGATTAGCACCTGTGGTCCCTTGTGCCTTCTACTCCATGCTGTCCCCCAGTTTCCCCTTTGCTTGTGAGGACACTGAAAAAGCCAGAAAACAGCAGGGTTCTGCAACTCAATATGAAGGCAAGTGTATGTTAAAAATAAAGTCTCAATTACTTTTTTCTTACTGGATATATTCTCTAGAAGATTCCAAATATTCTCACAGGCTGCAGCTCACTTTTGTATACACCAAGGTTTGCATCTTGCATTATTTTCTCATGTCCCTGCTACAAGCCAAGACATGAAACTAAAAATCTCTAGTTGAGTTTCAATGTTTGAAGGAGAAAAGACTTTCCTGTTTAAAAGCAAAGAAGCTGAATACTAAATACAAGAATAATTGTGTTGATTGGAGATGAGCAGAGAGATTGCATCCAGCAGCATCTTATCCCTTTTACCATCTCTCCATCTGCATCCCATCATCCACCTTCTCAATAAAAGATTCTGAGTTCCTAACCTCAAATGACCCATTACAAATCATCAGAGATGCAAGCTCAGAATAATCCTAGGCTTTTTTCTTTCTTTCTTGTTGGTTCATTTTATTTTTTCTTTCAGGAACCAAAATAGTACATCATCAGTTCTCATCAGCTCCTTTCTGAAGGCTGGTTTTTGCTGTGATGCTTGACAAAAGCTTGGACTTCCCATTCCCAACAGTTGTTTTGTGTGTAGGATTGTAAACTGGTATTGCCCCATTCTTGGCCAGTGCCTGCACAGCAAGGACTTCTCTATGATTAGATGGGTTACTGTTGCACTACAGTCCTATCACTTAAAACATAAAAAAAAGAGACACTTTTTGTGATTGTTTCTCCTTTCCATCTGGTGGACTATGCCACAACTTCTTAAGAGGTGCCTTCGCCCATGCCCTAGGGAGCTTTGAGGAATAACTCAGAGAGCCCTCACTAGCCAGGCAGCTACATGCTACCTCCAAATCAGGATTGTAACTAAAGAAACAGGCTGGCTCTGAGCAATGCCAGGAAAAATGCTGTTAAAGAAGGACTAACTGGTGCAGAGAACACCAGGACCATGCACCACCAGATACTTCTGGCAAAATAACAACAAAAAACCCAAATGCAAACAAACACATCAGTTATGATCTGTAAAGAATGAAAAACTGTCTTCTAGCCAGTAGCAAAAATGGTGTGAAATGCTAAAATTCTTGCCAGATGGGATTGCCTGCAGCAGCCCATTAGTGGGTATGCAGCTCTTGTTTTCTCAGGACAATTTGCAATATACTAACAGCTATACCAATTATGTATTTATTATTATAAAAGTGTTAAATGGAGAGATCTCTAGATGAAAGCTCATGCTGAAACAAAGTATTTCAGGTAAGTATTATAAATGCAAAAAAAAAGGATTACCAAGAAACACTCTCTAATGCTCTAGGATGGAAGTCAATTCACACATATTGTTTTAGTCAGGCAATAGAAGGTTTGTCCATCAGTGCTTGCAATTAGTTGTCTGTTAGGAAAGCTGTTAATATTTTTTTTTATTCAGTGATATGACATTTACACATATAAAGCACAACTTTGCTTAACCTAAACAAGTAGGTTTTCAAGTTGCTCTTGTATGTAAGCCTGAATGTAGCACTGGGTACCATCACACATCACTGAGCAATGTCCCAGAGCTTTTACTATGCTAGAATTTGACTAGATATCCATGTGGCCCTTGTTAGTTTCTAAGATGCATGGCTTCAGCCATGCACTCCAGCAGGATGCAAAACCCAGCTGCAGTTATGTAGAAAGAGATACACTCAAAGACATAAAATATAAGGTGGGAATCTCCATCATAAAGACAGATAAGTCTTTAGTTCTCTTCTGTCCTGATGTTTATTGTGCCAACAGCTGTAAAACTCTCCTAAGTTTTGCCCCAGAATTAAACACAGACTGAAGTGGCTGCACCTCAAATGGTAGGGTTGGCACTGCCACAACCTTGATGAACCATGGGCTATCTCACAGTAATCCTGGCAGATGATTCACAAGAAACTGGCTACTCCTTGTCACTAATTAATTTGAGAGCTAGAAAGCTCACTACATTTCAAAGGGACCTGTCTTAGGGAACAAGAGACCAACAAAGAAAAGCCTCTAGAAGAAAAAAATAACTGGTGATTCTCCTTCCAGGCTACCATCCTGCTTGCAAAATGTCCTTCCATACATATATATGCTGGAACATGTATGTGGCAGGGAAGAGGTTAAAAGTTGCCCAGGCTGACATGCTCTGTATTTCTTTGACAGCTTTTTCTCTGCACTATTTACTATTGATTAAATAATCTCTATCAGATATGAAGCCTCTTGTTATTGGCACAGCCTATAAATTATTCAGAAGTTATATAAATTCTTATGGCGGGCATGAATTTTTAAACCCTTATTTGGCACTGGGCCAGGAGCTCTGTATTTTTTCTTCCCCCCTTGCCTGCAAGAAAATGTCCATGTGTTAGATTTCTGTTTTTAAAAAGACAATTTTAAGTCGGGTTTGCATGTTTGAATGGATATTGTATTTGATTGCTGGCTACATTTGGGCATGAACAGGTTGGGGCTTTTGGGGAAAAGAGGTAGTAAGAGCTTATGCTGTTGTGCTCTGTACCTTTGATTAATTTGGGATGAAAGGTGTTTTGAGCAGTGCCCTCATGGTGTGTAGTCATGGATGCCAAGGCACTGCAGCATCCATCCTGTGTGGGCACATGATATGGAATGGATTTAGCCAGAGGGATCCTCAGCACAGGATGGGCAGAGCTGAGACAACACCCATCAGGTCACTGTTGCAATTCTGTTAATGGCTCTATACTTGGGGGCTTTCTTTTTCAGAGCTAAGCGGCCTTTGCTGTAACAACCAGGGCCCAGACACACACAACACTGCCTACCAAAGTCTAAAAGAGAAGTCAGGCATGAGAATGTACTGTGGCTCTGAAGCAACATCTCACAGAATTACTCATATTACAGAATTGCTCCACTATGGGCTTTTCCCCAAGCCCAGCATCATGGCCTGGTATCTAAGCACACATGTGAGGCAGTGAGCAGAGAATACAGTCAGGCTTTCGGGCAGTGCTTATTAAGACTTTGTTGCACAGGGCGCAGCATTAATTCCCACCAGCAGCTCTGCAGGCCCCGCTTTGTGCCAGGCTGGTGTCCGTCTTGCGAGTGAGTGGTCACACCCTCCACTCCTACCACTGACTGGATTTCTTCTGGCTACACATGCTTGTCATTCCAGACAGTCCTAAAACAAGTCAACAGCAGAAGAAAAGGGGGTCAAAGTAGCTGGTTACAAATATTTTCCTTAGTCTAATCAAGGCTCAAGTAAAATGCTATTCTGCCTTCCAATCCTGTTTTATTTTCTTTCCCTGTATCACAGCACTTGACATCCCACAGCTTTACTGCCAAGGTGCACATCTACCACAAAATTAATTTTCAGTGCTGAGCCTTTAGAGCCACTCTGACTTTCTGAACTCTCCCTCTACTTTAGAGAGGTTTCCCTGCAGATGGATTGAATGGCAAAGTCTTGGCCTACCACTAACAAGAACACACAGAACTTCTTTTTAATATTTTTGCATCTTCTGGCATCTCCCAATAAGTTTTCAACAAAAATAAACAGAATTACAGGAAAACCCTGAAGGAGAGGACAGGCAGCACAAAGGCTTCTGCAGACGCCATCAGAGCTGTAAGTCCTTGACTACTGCTGCCACCTGATTTTGTATGAGCCAGAAACGTGAGTTGTGCACAGCACAGCTAGGAGGACATTTTAATTTTCTTATCTGGCTCGTTGTGATGCACCTTCATCTCTGAAATCAGGAGGTGGTGTGTTGTGTACATAGAAATGAAATATGGGCACTTGCCAAGTGATAGCATTGTACTGATGAAAGATGAGAAAGGCACTTATATTTGAAAAAGGTGCTGAGGAATGCATGGCACACTTCAGAGAACAATTGTCTCGTGTCCACTCCTCTCAAAACAGATTCTTGCTTAAAATGCTGATCAGACTGGATGACAGAGATGTAAAATAAATGCTGCCACAAAACTTGAAATCTTAAATGTGAAGATTTGAAAATCATTCAACATAAATCCACACATATATATACAAATATCTGTATGCATCTTGACATAGAGATTTACAGATATATATATATATATATATATATATATATATATATATATATACAGACATCAATGGAAAGTGAATCAAGAAATACCAGTATTACCACCTGAAAGAAAAGTGCATGAAGTGGTTGCAGTATGTATTTTCTTTTCTATTTTATTTCCACTCCCCACCAAGCCCCTGACAGCTGAAACTAAAGAGTTAATCAAATGAGATCAAAACAGACAATGAGCTGAAACTAAAGAGTTAATCAAATGAGATCTGCAACAGAACTGTATCGGTCAGCTCAATCCCCTCTGGAGAGGGAAGCTCTATCTCCTGTGGACTGTCTGATGGCCCTTAGCTTGCCATGCTAACAGCTCCTCCAATAGGGGACAACTGCTTTTCCATGATCCAAAGAAAAGCTGAATGTACTGCATAAAACACAGTAAATGAAACTCTGTGTAGGGTCAGGTCAGGAAAGACCTTTTCTATACAGGGCACAGAGAAAAGAGGATCATCCCTCAGGTTCACACAGCTCATCTGCAATGCAGAAATCACCCAAGGAGTGTGTCCCTGCAGTGTATATTACGGAACACACCAAAATTTTGTTATTATCTGTTACTGCCTTGCTCCTTCTCTTAGTACATGCCCCATCCTGGAAGTGTTCAACATCAGCTTGGGTGAGGCTCTGAGCAACCTGGTCTAATCAAAGGGCTCCCTGCCCATGGCAGGGGAGGGGTGGAACTGTGTTTGAAGTCCCTTCCAACCCAATCCATTCTATGATGATTCTGTGATTTGTATTTCCTTAAAATACCTGTCTGCACTTCCTTAGTCAAACTGACTGGTGCACACACAAGTTTTGGTAGCCTTCTGATCATTCCCCATACCAGGTTACTTTGATTAATTCTGATCTTTAAAAAAGGGAGGATGAACCCCCATCCTGGCTGTTTTGTCTATTGACATTATATTATGGGAGAGATGGAGGCATTGATTGTCTGTAGCTATTTCTAAATTATCTATTACTATGGACTCCCAATCTTGCTTGAAGGACATCAGTGTGATCATACAACAAATATGAAATAATTCAACTGTCAGTAATGTTGCTCATTTAGCCAACACAATATATATCTGAGGCTGTATGTCACTTACAGAGAGCCACAGTGCCCTCTGGTTTCCCCCCCACACCTAGATGTGTAGTCCACAGTGTTACTAAATAAGACAACTCAAAATGATGGATAAAGAGATGGAATAATAGATTTCATAGCTATCCCCACCTCTCCAACTATCTTGGCAAAAAGAAGCCTACCAAGATAAACAGAAAAAGATTGCTTGGCTAACACACGTATGCTAACAGATTTTTTATTATTATTTTTAAAAAATCATTCTTGGTGTTAAATAAACTGAGGAAAAAGGATTTGATTCATGGTTGCATTAGGAATCTACTCAACCAAAGCCCCTTGTCACAAATTAAAACATAAACTAAAAGTCAAACATGATTTGTGAAATTAACAGTTATTGAGGAAATGCTCCCCAGTGGTGGATTGTGATTAGTCTCTGGCTTCTGAAATATCACCCATAATTCATGAGCTTCTCTGAAACTATGCCACTACTGCTAGTGCTGGGATGGCATGCATGATGGAAAGGTGCTGCCACAACCCCAGAGCAATCCCTTTCCTGATGCTGGTGAGAACCAGAGGTCACTGTGTCTTATTATTTGGGAAGGTCCATGCAGACACATTCTCAGCCCCCACGCTCTTGTAACACCTCATTCCTCCGCAGGCACTCTCTTCCACCTCTCAGATTTATCAAAGGCCACAGCTGTTTCTAATTTTGAACACGGAGGCTTGGCAGAAGCTCTGCATTGTGCCCTTTCTTTAAAATAGCGACTAATAAAAAATGAAACTTAATTAACAGTCATTTGTTCTTTCAGAGTCAGTGTCTTTCAGCAGAGGGATTTGGTGCCTTTGCAGGGGGATGCAGACAGCTTAATCTTACAGGCAGAGGAGCTACAGCACAAAGCAGACTTAGTGATTGTTCAAGGCTAAATGGTCACTGGCAAAGCGCGCTTTGGAGCCTAACATTTTTTAGAAGCCAGGATATCCAGACATAACTTAAAGATATGGGATGCTTTCCTTTTCAAGGTGATTTTCATCATGAAGATGTTGTCCTGCCAATAAATGCCGTATTTTTTTAACAATAGTGTAACACCATTCCCACTGCTTTGAGCACGAAATATTTTTCACAAGGAGCAAAACAGCCCCCAATTCTTTTGGGGTAAAGAAGGAAGGCTCAGGTTTTGGCTTTACAGGCATTCAGAGCAAGAAGAAAGCTTCAGGACCTCTACAGCCCATTCCCTTGTGGTCTTTCTTCTGCATGTATTCTTACATTGTCACCACTGCCAGCATCAGCTCTGTTCGTGCAAGAGTGTGTACTTGTGTGTGTGTACCTAGGGTTACACAACACAGAAACCAACATCACAAAGAACATTCCCTCACTTTTAAGCAAAAAAGGGGTTTCCTCCCCCCTTTAACCTGAATACAGAGAAAATATCCTCTGCGTCTCTTTTCAGGATTAAAGGAGAACATACTCCCTGGAAAGCCTGATTTCCCTTTGCTGCCTGTCTGCACACAGAGCAGATCTGGGCCTCTGTCTCATCTGTGGCAAACAGGGCTTCATGAAGCCATGACCATTTGTGCCACTGAGGACAGAGCATTCAGCGTGCAGTTCTGAAAACATCTGAGCCAGCCTCCACCCAGTGCCTGCACGAGCTCTTTCTGGCAACTGCATTCCACCACGGATGGCAGGCTCTGCCCCAAAGGAGGAGGGGGAAGCCAAAGGAAATTACTGCCTGCTCTACTAAGCTAACCCTTAGGCAGAGAGGCCTCGCTTCTCAGAAGAGGAATTCATTGCTCCAGTATTGAGACTGGATGAATAGTCCATGAGGGACTGTTACCTCCATTCAACACACTTCCTTTGGATAAACAGTCATTCCCTTCTTGTGTTGAGACACTAAAAAGAGGTCGCCAGTGGATGGTGGCTTTTAAAAACTGTTTAATCTTTTTTAACCACTCTCTTCTACCTGTAATAACCTGTTAAAAAGCTGGAAATAGCAGAGTTCCCTACTGGGTCACCCTTTTCTATTTGGAGAACATTGATTTTTGTCCTGTTATGCCATGATTAATGTGGCCTGTTTGTTTGACAACGGATACAATGTGTTTAGTGCCTTAAATCAAGCTAAAGTGATTGTCTGTGGACAACATCCCTGTCTGGCACTGGTAATGATCTGGAGGAAAAAAAAATCTTAAAAAAAAAAAGCTTTGCTACATAACTGTCACTGCAGAGCCATCAGGAGATTACAGTGGCCCTTAAAACCAAAATCTGTTGCTGATGGGACAAATTTAAAACACCTTTAGTAAGAGTTGAGGGTTTCAATGAAAACTGTTAACAAAGGGGTTATCCAAATTATCCACTCTAAGTCTGTTACAGCTTTGATTCAAAATGGTTCCAGATCTTACAGGTACAAGGGAAGTAGTGGAATCTTCATTCCTGGAAGTGTTCAAAAAACATGTGGATGTGGCATGCAGGAGGCATGATTTAGTGGTGAACATGGCAGCAGTAGGTTAATGGTTGGACAATGATAAAATTTCCTTAATGATTCTATGATTCTGTGAAAGTACAGAAATTAACATGAGAAAAGCCAGGGAAATAATGGGTGTCCATTCCTCATCCAAATACCAAATATTGCACAGACACCAGCCGAGGGTGAAAACACACCTAGTTCCATTCTTTCAGAAATGTACCAAGTTCCAAAACCCTGATCTCCCTCCCTCCCTCCCCTTCCCCTTCCTCTGGCAAAAGCCAGTAATACCTACAAATATTTTTTATTTTCGTAAACATCATGCAGCTTTAAAACATGGGGATGTTCTATCAACTTCAGGATGGCTATTTCCCGCTCCACCTGGAAGAAACAAAAAGAAACAGAGAAGATTAGAAGCTTGGTCTTAGAATACATTAGGTATTGTCACACGTTTTCTTCCCATTTATCCATTTTCCACTCCTCCTCATATGCAGAGGATATGGAAAATTGTAACAATGTATCTTTTTAGCACTTACATAATTTAAGAAAAATTCAATTTATTCAGCCTCAGCACTCCCTGCCCTGCAGAACCAAAAACCAGCAAAATTTCAAGGTTGAAAGAAAAGTCCCAAATCTACCAAAGAAAATTAGCTGTGGGAGTTACATGAGTATTCAAGGCTGCTCCTGCCTCACAATCCAAAGCCAATGACATATTCTCAAAGTACAGAAACTCTTAAGATGTCACATACGGCTCTCCTGACCTCCCACAGCACAGGTATGGCTGCTCTACAAACTGCATTCTCAATTAATGCTAGAAAATCCCCATCCTGAAGAACTTGCCATGCATGTGGGGGAGAAGATATACAGCAGTGTGATTTTATAGCTCCAGAACTGAGGTGCAGAAAGGGAAAGAAATATAAGAAGTGACATAAGAAGTCCAAGGCAGAACAAGAAATTAAACCAGATTACTGGAGACACAGTGTTCAGAGCCTTAAGCGCAAGCCTGCGCTTTCCCTCAATTCCCAGGCTGCCCAAGTGTGGCTACTTCCAAGAGCAGTTTTCAGTGCTGAGTTAACAAGTTGTGACTAACTCCCTGTAATTAGTGCAAGCCCTGTTCTCACCCAAAATTCCTATCATGACCACTAAGGGTATTCATTAGAGATGGAGTCAGTGCAATTCCTCAGCTGTTAGCAAAATTGCTCTGCTGCTCAAAACCACACTGAAACTGCTCTGATTTGACCTAGGCTAAGTTGAAGGGAGTTAATGTAACACTGTGGAGACTCTGGGTATGTAAAATAAACTCTGCAACATGCCAAATTTCAAGGAATCCACAAAGGCAGGAAAAAGACCTAAAGAAGCAAACAAGGACAGCCAGGTAGCATTTTTTCCAGTTCTTTAATAACTGATTGTCCCAGAGCTGCTATACTGACAGATAAACCATGAACAAACTACAAAACCATCCCTTAATGTCTCCCCTGCAGAGATCAGATGAGTAATTAGGAACTTGCCCCAGTACACCTTTAGTTCTTGATGTCCTTTAACTTCCTGAGAGAACATCCTCGGCTGAACACAGACAACTTCACCTGAATGCCAGTAAGATCCTCTGCAGGAAATTAGAAAGTGGTAGTTTGCAGCACCGTGCAGAGGAGGATTTCCCAGCATGTTGGTTATCACCCCAGATCTCTCTTCCTCTACAGCATCACATAAAAACAGCAAGGGCAACTTTTGCACTGCATCATCCTTAGCCTTCCTCACATACCAGGATGGAAGAAAGTACATTTGTACATGTGCGAATCTCAGTCTTTCAAAGACACTTATTCCTCTCTGCAGAGTCAAAAGTCATCTGAGAGATTCCACTTCTACACTTGGGATCTCTGAAAATAGCTCCTTCAGAGAAGTGGGGAATGCAGTTAAACATGTATGTACACAGTTCAGCACTGCCAGAACTGCTAGGAATTCAGTGATACACAGTGCTTGATGGTGACAGGTCTGTGGGTGTTAACTTACTCATGACCAGCACTCTGATGAAAGCTACTTATACAAACAGGAAGCAAAAGCTGGGTAGATTTCAACTGTTCAGCTATTTCACCCCAGACCCAGGGGGTAGCTAGCTTATTCCATTTTTGCCTCCTCTTCAAAAAGACCTGTTACGCTTCTCTCTTACAAGATATGCACTGATACTTGCAGAGGGCTTGTTCAACCCTATAATTGATAAAAGTTGGATTTGCTTCAAAAATGAGGAAAAACAAAACAGAAGAAGCACCCGCTCTCATAACACTCTCCCAGTAGTACTGAGATTCACCATCAGCAACATGTACTGCAGCTGCTCAGAAACTGCAACTCCAAAGAAGTTCCTTTTGGATGGGGAAGTACAGGTATTTCATGGGGAATGTGACCAGTGCACTACCTGTGACAAGGATAATCCAACCCCAGTATTCCTATGAAAAATAAAACTCTCTGCAGATGGGCTGTGTAACTGCGTTGGTGTTTCACTTCAGAGAAACCTCTCGGTTGATTCAGTGGCAATGTAAGTTCAGATCAAGTGAGTGATGGATGGCAGCATCCAGTCAGGGTCCTGCTTGGTTACTGTCCTAAAGCATGAGAAGAGGCAGTGACTTATGGCTACCACTTGGAGGAGGGAATTGAGTTACAGTACTGTGTGGCCTATGTTTGGTAACAGACAATCAGAATAGAAAGGCAATATCTGTTTATGACCTACAGATTTACTCCAGGAACCAACTGAAAAGAATTTCCCCAAGTTGCTTTTCTTCCATCATAGGTGTGTGAGTGTAAAAGGCTCTATGCATATTAATTCCTGAGAACTAAATTCTAAGAGAAAATACAGTTTTGGAGGTCTCAATTTCAAGCCAGGTATGTCGAGAGCATCTGTCTTGATGTGCCTGGCAGCATTTGACTGCAGTGTGTTCAGTTCAGTGGTGTGTTGTCTGCACCAGTCAGCTTTCCACAGTCTGCTACCTCTTCTATCTGTAAACCAAGGACAAAACTGATCCACTTATCTCAAGTGAGACCTTTTATGAAGGAAAAATGTCATCACTGTACTTCTTGTAATCCAGGACTTTGCCCCATGTAGAGGCACAAGACACTAATGGTTGTATTACTTTAGGATCTAGAGATTCCCAGTTCTCTAAACAGCAGTCTGATAAAGCTCATCCTCAAAAAATCTTACAGCAATGTCCTGCCTCTTTTTCCTTTTAAAGCAAAACAAGAGTTCAGAGAAATATACAACAGACCACCTTCTCAGAATTAGTGCTGCAGTCAGTACTGATGGGTGACTCCCCTGGATCCTGTTAACTTTTTATATGCCTACAAAGAAGGCAGTAATTGATACGGGCTGGACACAGACTGTAGATCTCAATAGCAATGTCACTGATGCATGGCTCAGGAGGACCTAGGAGCCATCATGTCACCAGGAGAGGAGAGGTATCTGAACTCATTGGCAAAATAAGAGAGGCCTGAAATAGCATGCAGCTTTGCCCTCTCCCCCAGAGCTTTGCCAGCCCCTGGCATGGCTTTTTTGCGCAGCCCTGTGTTTGCAAGCCATGGAATGCTGTCCAGCTCCGAGCTGGCAAGGACAGGGGAGAGGAGAAACCCTGCAGGGGTGTTTGCTTTAATGCACATGCAATTATCAGAAAGCAGGGCAAGCTCAGAATAGCCTGTCTAGGGAGGCTCAGAGCCTGTGATAAACAGGAAACATGGAGAAACATTTGCCTAATGGTTAAAAGAGAAAGGAATAAAGCAAAGCTTTTCTGTTACACGAACGCTGGGTCACATCACAGGACGCCAACTAAAGCCAGGTTTGCATCATGCCATGGTGGGCTACTGACTGCCTTGAAACTAGGAGAAAGAGCTGTGAAAGGCTGCGCAGGGCAAAAGGAGATGCACTGGTAAAGTGCAGCTGTGCAGGTGCCATGCAGGTGCCAATTAGAGGTTCTAAAAATCTGTGCAGGAGGTTGATTTGACAGGATGCTCCAGTGATTCAGCTAATGACAAAGTGCAACATGGGGGCAACGTGACCCATAGAGGAATCATGCAATACTTTGCATCCCTCTCCTCCATCTCTACTTCACTGTCATTCTCCCCCAGAGAAAATCACATCTCTCTGGTTTAAGCCCATCTTGTCAGCAAACTTGCAGTGGCAACAAGTGCTCTGCTGTCTTGCCTTTTGAGTCAGGCACACAGGGTGTTAATTCACTAAGAAGGCAAGGAGGGCAGGTCAAGGGAGCCTGATAGTTTGTCTCAGTGAAGAAGGAAAGTTTCCTTTTCTCTTGCATTCATTAACTCAATAACTATTGGGTCACTCATGACCCATCTGCTTCCTGAAAAATGAGGCTTACAGCTGTTTCATTTTACCAGGCTGTATTTTATCCACCAAACCTGTGCAAGCACTATACAACCATTGTTTTTGCAGTTTCTCAAAGTACCCCTACATGCAAAAGGCTGGGGGACAACAGATGACATTTCTCCTTGGAAGCTTTGAAGCTCACCAGCAGCACACCAGAAAGCCCTCTCTTTCTCCACTAGCATCAGTAGCTCCCATATGGCTCAAAACCCTGGCTTGAGAAGGAATTCCAGAGCTGCAGAAATGATGAAGGGCAGCAAAGCCCTGCAGGATGCAAACATGTTATGCTGTTTCCCTACTCACAGAGCAAAATGGTGCAGGGAGGGAAGGTGTGGTAGGTTTTCTTGTGAAAATCAAGCTCTCTAATGTTGACTCTACTTTGAGGTAACTAATGAGATACTTTTCAGAACTCATGGCTGTCCCTCAGTTACGAGAAACTCATCCAGGACATGACCTTTCCTGAATTCAGAATTCTCTACACTCAGAATGAACATCAAAGGATGCAGAGATCTGGCTGCTTATCCAACTCCTCAGGCTAGAACTCAGGTTGGAAACCTTGTACCAGAGCAACTACTTTCTCTAATGTCTGGCCTGCTGTGCAGTAATTTGCATTTCCATGATGAGGGCACAGAAAGCGGAGTAAATCACTCTGATATTTCACTGAGTTGAAGTGGCAAAACCAAAGGCCACTTCGTAGGAGGAAACTAATACTAGGTTCTCTGAAAAGTCTGTGTTCCTGCCATAGCAGAAATATCACAGCAAAATACCTTGGTTTTTATTAATTTTGTACTTATACTTTCATGTTATGTGGGACTGAAAGTTAAAAATGGTGAAAATGCCTGGCTTTGGTGAAGACTGTCTAGGTCACCTGTTCACTCTTGCCCATAATAACAGAAATAGGCTACTCCTGAAATTGGAAGAGAACAGCATTAAAGCATAAATGGCTTTATACAACAAGTAACTGCAGGCCCATTATGCCCTGTAGGGTCATCACTGCTGTGATGGGACATCATTCCTCCAAACAGATTAAGCCATTACCAGATCTAAGCAACACCAAAACATCTAATGCATTATATCAGTTGCAGCCACAATTTCTATGGAAGCATAAATAGAATTGAAGTGGAAAAAATATCAGGGTTTAAATTATTAAAGTATCTTCCTCTGCAACTGTGAATTTGGCTGATTTTTTGCTCAAAATGGCCTTTCATTACCTTTATCCAAAACTTATTCAGTAGTCCATTATGAAGGCAGATGGAGGACCATGAAAGTTGTGCATCTGTGGGGAGTATTTCTTGCTACTATTGTAGCCATTAACCTCACATTTCTGAATATACTGAGCCAGATTCAAAATGTATTGAAATCAACAAAAGACATCAATTGACTTAAGTGGGATTTGAATCAGACCTTCTAATGATCATTAAGTGGTATCTGGAAGAAATCTTCTACTACACAATTTTGACTAATTAAATGTTTTAACATGAATTCAGGTTTCCTGTTAAGTACTAGTAATTACAAGAAGGTTTTACGAAAAGTAGATGAAGAGTGGGAAAACTAAATTTAGATCTCCATAGAATCAGACAGCTAGACAATGCTTTACAAAATACAACAAACAGACAAAATTACTGGAAAGCTGAGCAATTCCTCATTTTACTGAGGGCTCTATTATGGGTTCATTCCACCACAATTTTCGTTTGCGTGTGTGCTTCTCAAAGCTATTTCCCCATAAATGAAAATGAAAATAGGTATGTGTGAGAAGCAAGCGAGGTGCATACTTGATTTTAAAATTTGCATGTGCAGATTTCTATACCTTGAAGCTTTAGGAGGGAAATTTACTTTCCACAAACTAGTATTATACCAAAATGTCATTTCTGCTTGTCTTTTTCCATAGTCCCTTCAAAACTGCAACTCTTAAAGCTCCACTGAATTTCAAAATTTAGCATAAAGTCTGAGGGTAGGAAGTTCACTGGACGGATACTGTGTTAATTTTCTTGGAAATCCTTTCTGCTGTTGCCAGTGCATCTCCACAACAGGATTCATGGCCTGGCTTGACACATAGATTCCAAGGTCTTGAAGGGACAGATCCTACAGGTTATCCAGCCATGGAAAATCCTACCCAGGAAGGTCACGGTTTAACTCTGTAGTTAACACCTGCCGTGCTCCTCAGGGCTCTGCCATCAGCTCCCGAGTAAACACGGCACTTGACTTATCTGCAGCGTATGCTGCTTTAAGGAGCATCAGGGCTTCATGCAAGAGACACTGATGGGAGCTGACAAGGAGTGGATTTATTCATTCAGCACTTGAGATTATCCGCTGCCCGGTGGTACACAGCTAACGAGTGACTGACACACAAGTCTCTGCCAGCAGTCAGCAGAATAGGTCCCTTTCACTGGCAGGCAAAGAGCCTCCCTGTGCCTCCTGTCACCTTCAGTGAGTGCCACATCCTGGCTGCCATCGCCGAGCTGTGCAGGACACAGGACACAAACCTGCAGCCACTCTACAAGAGAAATAAACAGATCTTTGACTTGCCTTTCTTTTTCCCTCCTTATCCTGGTTTTTAACACTAATGTACACAATGCCTTCTATAGCTCATGTGCACCCAGCCTGGCATTTATGAGAAACTGCCACCCCCATGCAGCAGCCACAGCCAAGTCTGTGTGAACACTGGCAACCACTGCTCCAAAGCAGCACACTCAGTCCCTGTCATGTGTGCAGCCCTCCTTGCCACGCCACATCTGCAGTGCTCACCCCAAATGTAGAGCTGTTAGTCTGGTCCTCCCTAGCAAGGCACAGAATCAAAGAATCACAGAAGAACCTGAGTAGGAATGCAGCCCCAAGGGTCATTAAGTCCAACTCCAGGCCCTGCACAGGACACACCAAGTGTCACACCACGTCCCTGAGAGTACTGTCCGAATGCTTCTTGAACTCTGTCAGGCTTGGTGCTGAGACCACTTCCCTGGGCAGCCTGTATACAAACATATACTGGGCTTGTTTCAGGGGTGTATATGGCCCTGTGCAGGAAAGGAGTGCAATTCATAAGTAATTTTCCCCCAGAAGAAGTTCTTCTGAAGAGAGAAGGTGGAGCCCTGAACATTTAATGCCTTGTGGGCAGCTATGCTAAGCTACAGAAAAACAGTCACTCCCCACAGAGAAATAAGCTGTAAAATTACAGGCTACAGAGAGTTCAGCTTCAAATAATGCAGGTGCAGAACTTCTTGTATCATTTGAGACATCACAGATTTAATATGGGCAATACCAAACACAACACTGGAATGCTGAGGCAAAAGAGTGTGTGGAGAATGTAGAAGATGCTGAATCCCATTAAGGAAATACAGGCAAGCACAAAGGACTCAGTATAGCACAGCACAGCAAAATGTTCTGCCAAAAATATAGTGCAGAGCTTCTGAGAGCATTGGTTGAGGATATGATAAGACAGAGGGGTTCCCAAGAGCACCTAGGAATGGGACTGAGACAGGGAAGTGATGCTGACTGTACCATGGACTGGATCCTTGAGGGAGTCCACCATCAATAGGAAGAGAAATTTAAAAGCACAGTTTTGGAAAAGCTTCAAAGGAGGATTTCTCTACTATTTCCTATGTGTCTCAACTAGCCTCTTTCTCCCTCTTCCTCCTTTTCTCCATTAGTCACAGTGGTCTTGTTGAGCTCTTTGGCATTGTCTTACACAAATGTCCTTTACATTTTCTGTAATACTTTTCCAGAAGCAATCAATGGGATGGCTGCTATTTCCTTCTCTACATTTTTCCTTAATGGCCATCTCTGGTTCCCTGAGAAGAAATAAGGCAGGTAACAAATGCTCCAGGAGAGGGCAGAACAGCTGGAGCTCTGCAGAGATTGGAGGCAGAATGCCAGACTCTGTCCCTGCCTTGCCCTTCTCCACAACAAGCTTAACAACATCATTGATTTCAAAGAATGGAAAACAGATAATATGATTTTTGTTATTCTGCTGTATTCTCCTGTCATTCACTTTTGGCTGCCCCTTAACTCTTTAGACAGATATTCGTATGTATTTGTCTATTAGGATCTCGTTTCAGCTGAATGAATAAACTTAGTGAGATACTAACAGCTGATGTCTAGAAGGGATCCTGCAGCCCAGTAGTCCCTCACAGCTGGCAGTGACAGAAGCAGAGTCTGAACAACCCACAGCTCACCCCTCTGTTTCCAAAATATGGTGTTGAAGCACAATTGCACCTCCAGAAGGACACGATCCCAGACAAACAGCAGCACGGAACTGTGAAGAGGCCAAGGGCAACACATAATCACAGAGTTCATGTTTGCACTTTGCTTTGCAATTAAGAGGGAGCCTTGAGGGGAGGCCTGGCAGCTGCAGGCAGAGGCACCAACAGCTGACTTCCTGCCAAAGTGTGGAGCCAGTGGCTGGCTACTCAGGGAGGCCAAGCAACACTCTAGCCCAGTTCTCCTGCCCCAGCAGGTTGCCAATGGTTTCTATCACCCTGCACCAAAACCAGCAGCTCCCACCTCATGTGTACCAGCTCTACGCTGGTACTTCCATGTCCATTCCATCTTAGGGACACCCAAGAACTACTGATCCCAAGAACTACTTATTCTTATCTGTGATAAGAAATCAGTCTGCTTTGTCCATAATTCTGCCCCCAGTGTGTCTCTTTAGTGGCATGGCCATATCTGGTGTATCTCTGTAATGACATGAACCAGCGCTTCAGTTCCAGCCATCCCTGCCCACTGATCTGGATGTGGGATTTTAACTTTTTCATGGAGACCCATCTCAACCACAAGCATGTTTTTTCATATCTTGCACAACTGGGCTGAACAGCATGGGAAATCAGCAGTAACCTCTTAATATCTTTATTTCTGCACTACCTGTTTGGATGTAGCCAGCAGCAGATGAGCTCAAAGCCTGTTTTCTCAGCTCTGGTGACTCACACAACAAAATTAGTGGCCTCAGCCTCATCTCCAGGTCAAGAGTAAACTACTGGTGGACAGTTAAGTGGCTATCATAAAACTTTCCCCTCCCTCACCTACAGCACCTCAGTTTGGAGAAAAGGCACAAGCTTTCAGGATGATGCTAACCCCGACACAAGAGCTCTGTCCGTGGTGCCTGTCACTTCTTCCATCACATCAGAGATACAGCAAAGACAGCAGCACTGTCTGGGAGTTTTCCACTGGGCTTTAATCTTCAAAAGAATGACTAATAAGGCAGGAATTGAAGAACAAAGCAAGAGGCAGAAAGAGAGAGGAGAAGAGGAAATAAAATTGCCTATTTAGCCTCAGTCTTGAGGCTGCCTGTGCTCACTCCCTGCCTCTCCTCAGATTCAGCCTGCAACAGAAGACATTACAGCAAGACTTGTACTCCCCTCAGTGAAGACATCTTCCTCTGTTTTGTACAAGCAACAGAAGCTGCAGAAAATTAGTCCATTGCTGCCATCAGCAACCAGGATCTCTCACAGCTGGGAGTTAAGAGATCAAAGACAGCAACGAAGGAACATTTTGTTTCTCAGTTATTTTATCTCTGCTCTTCTCATATCCTTCTCATCACACACCAGTCCCTTATTGCTGGAGGTGCTGATGACATCTTGCAGACTATCAACATCAATATCAGGATCAAGAAGCCTCTTGGCAAGCGAGGTTTACAAACAACATTGTAAAGAGAGTTTCTTGAGCATCTCAAAACAAGTGATGAGGATAAGTTCAGTCATTCCTTCTCCTCGTTGTCTGAATCTGCTTAGGAAATGAGGACTTAAGACACCTCTGGCCATATCCAGCATATGCTCTGGAGCTGAATATAATAATTTGTCACATCTTCATTATGTTTTCCAATACATTATTCAGTCAGGTCAGACTTTCAGAAGTACTTGGCATTGGCCTATCTCATTATCTCAAAGTCTGTGGGACTCTTACTACTAATTGAGACCAGAGCCAGCCAGTAATGATTGGCAAATTCCATCTTTAAGTTCTACGTCTCTAGAGATGGATCTTGTAATATGAGGCCTGTCTTTCTATTTACGAATCTGTGCTTCAGACATTACTTCTCAGATCCTGCAGTATTTCAGAGCCATTCTGAGTTCTAATGGTGAATTCTTCAGCTTCACCATACTAAGCCATAGCCAAACACAGTCCCTACCCTAAAACACACACATAGTGTGTTTCCACATAGTGACAATCACTTCTGCAATACGGTCTTGAATTACCTGTGTCACTCCAAAACAAACTATATTGTCATGACAAGTGTTGTACTGCAGTGCAGATGCACCCACCAACACAGCATTGTTGCATAGAGATCAGGGAGAACAATGAAATTAAGGAATTTTAAATTTGAGAAGGAGGTATTTTTATTATTTCTGAAGAAGTTGTGGTTGTGTATCTTCAAAATAGTCAACTTAGGTGCCATTATCTGAGTCTCTTCCCATTCCTTTGTATCTGTCCTATGTATCACATCTAACACAGAATTCACAGCTATTTGGCTTTTGATGAAGAGCAAAGATAGGATGCAGCACTTTGGTAAGTCAGGTGACAACACATCGCTAAAGAAAGTGCTAATGACTCAAAAATTACATAGCTAAAGCAACAGGAAAGTTCAAACGTTTAGCAAATTAGCTTAATTCTCTGAGGACTTAGATGGACATGCTTATTCCACTTATTCCTGAAAGTGGCGGAGAATGCATTCTAAAAAAAGATGAGAATTTGAAAACTGGAGTTCACTTAAATCAGACCACCTTAGGCCTGTACACCTTGGATGCTTTGGCACACATACAGGCATCCTTTCACAATCTAATTCAAACTCTCTTGCACTTGCCAAATACTTAAATATATATATGTGCAGATCGAAAAGTGCTCACAAACATTTTGCTGAGAAGATGGCAGGCTAAATTTGAAACCAGCAATATTTGAAATGGAGAACTGGGCTAGATGTAACCCACTCCCACCCCAACTTTTCAGTGTTTTCTTCAAGAGATCACATTAATCAGTCAGCTGAACCTCGTTCCCAGATGTCTGGACTATATGAAAAACAACCTGTGAATGGGGGAGTTTTCCAGTATTCACCCTTAAGGTCACAACAGAGTTTTGGAATTGAAAGGCAAAGGATGCTGTTCCTGTCATCCTCTCTCTACAGAAAGGAAAACCAATTACCTCTCTTTATAGGGGACATAATTAGCTCCCTTCTTTCCAATGGAGAAAGTCTTTTCCTTAAGCTTATACTGCCTCCCACACAAACACAGGACAGACAAAAAAGCAACCAAAATCTTGCTGAGGCGGATGCCATGCTGAGGAAAGCCAGCAGTAACCTCAGATATGAGGAAACAGTGCCTGTGCTGTGAGGTTCACGTGTTGAATCCTGGCTTATGCAAACGTGTTTGTGAGGAAAGTAGCACAGAGATGCTCTCCTTGCACCATAGAGAGCTCAGAGTATCAGCGGTTGGTAAGGAATTGTGGTGATTTTAGGAGGCCATCCCTCTTCCCTGCAGAGATCTATATAACTGTTAAACAGTTTTTCCCTTCCTTGGTAACAGTCTTACTCCATGCCAAGTGGACAACTTGAAGGTTATCCACAGTTTTGTCCTGTCCTTTGGTATTATTCTGCTGCCCACATATTCCTGTGTTTAGAGTAGGACAACATTACACATCCAAACTGGAAGCCTGTTCTTTATTTTAGATTGCATTCCTTATGCTACCACAGAAGCCACATAAAAACAACCACATTCTGTGAAATCCTAGAGACTGAGAACCCTTTTTTTGGACTATTCCTTCTCTGGTTTTGCATTCTTATTCTTGCTAACGTTTCCAAATTGTTTCCACATTGTTAACTACTTTTTTCCTAAGGCAAGAGTGATTTTCCTGGCAATTTTCCACACATTTTCCATGTTCCCTTCAGGATGGCTGGGGACTTGGAACTTGTAGAAAATGTTTTACTTCCATTTCAAGAAAATGTCTGAAGTGCATGCTTAGTCTACACCATGACTCTATTGCAATAAAAGCAATAAAAGACAGAGAAGTGATAAAAGAAAGTGAGAAAAAAATCACCTTGCAAGACCTAGCAAACCTATTGGAGAGTAACACATTTAATTGGAAATGGTGGCCAATGTGAATGTTTTTGGTGGCCAACCAGGAAGTGGGGATAGTCTTTACTTCTGACCCATTAAACATGCATTTTGCAAAGCTACTTTTTTGATGAGATTCCTTTGGACATGTCTTCATTTACTGTCGTTCCTCTTCCTTCTACGGGAACAGTGACCTGTTTGATAAACCTGAGATGTCTCCACAGGGTATAATTTAGCACTCTCCAGGCTTGCCAAGATCCCTGGAGCTCTCTTGTGTCTCTCTGATCCCTTATCTTGCGCATGATCTGCAAAGGATCAGTCACATAAAGCCCACAGGAGAGGAGGCTGCTGCCTACCTACTGAAGGCCCGAGTTCATCAGTTCCACCTTCAAACAAATGAGCAAAGCTTCACTTGAAATAAGCAAAAGATGAAAAAATCAAACGGCCCTCCCTCAAAACTGTTCTGAATATTTTTAAATAAGGCAATGTTCATTGGAGAGAGAAAGAAAATGTGCACTACATAGCTGCGCACTCTCTTTGATCTTAACTGTAAGGGCCCTTCCTCATGCTTTTCCATGACAGGTGTGGATATTCTCCAGGACTCCAAATGGAAGGCAGCATGTCCAGTCAACTCTTTAATGGGATCACTCCAATGCTGATCTCCTTCAGACCTGAGGATCCACCTGAACACCCAGTTTGCAGCAAGTTTCCTTCTGGGAGAAGGATCTGATGTTATAAGAGAAGCCAGGACCTTAGAGGTGACACAGGACTGCAAGAATCTGCAGAGGGTTTACATGAATGAATGAGTTTGAATTTCAAATGTAGGCCAGAAGCAGCCCGCCCAGCCTAATTTTTTCTCCCTTGTACTGTTTATTCAACCAAAAGGATTTTCAGATGACCTGAGGGGATTGCCTTCATGGGTGAATGTGCATTTTTACCAGAAGTCCTGTTTGGCAGAATGGCTTTTATTGTAAGCATTTTGGTTCTGTTGCTCCTGCCGCGTGCTGCTTTTCTTGGCCTTCTGGCAGTCTCCAAATCCTGTGTGAACTTCCCTTTCCCCAGCACACCAGGGATCCAGCAGATGCACAAACTACAGAGTTGAACAATCACTTTACGCCTCAAGCACTACCAAACCATTCCTTGTGCAGCTTAGGAGGGCATGTACTGCTGCTCTGCTACAAAAAAAACAAGGTGCCCTTCTAGAAACACCTTCATTTTGGTTGAAATCCCGCCTGCATTTTACAGGAGTGATCCTGAACCAGAAAAACTAATCTGGCAAGGGGTCAAAATAGGAATTGTATTTTATTTTTAATTGAGGCTGGAGAATTTCCTTCTTTCCTTTTTCCCTTCCCCTTATGACACCTTGAAATAGAGTTGCTTTCCCCAGCCCCAAACCCACCTAATGGCAAGGGGTCAAGCTATGTTTCTCGAGTCCTTTGTTCACCCAAACAGTATGGGGGCGTGAGATAAGTCCTTGTTGAAGCCACCAGTGATTAAAACATCAGTGCCACGAGGAGCAGCTGCCTTCTGTGCTGTCAGCTTTGTGAGCCACCCCCAGTCTTCTCTGTGCCATAGTGGAGCAGCCCACCTTTCCCTGGGGGATCCCTACAGCCAGCTCTGCAAGGCACCCTGAGCTCTGCTCCTCACACCCAGCCTGCCTGCTCATTAATCATCTGGGACCTGACTGCTTCTGCCACAGCTGCAGACACCTAAAGAGTGAGGATGTTGTCTCCTCCTTGCCACGCAGGGCTGTTCTCCCTTCCCCAGCTGCTTTCAAAGAGAAGCACAGTGGCTGTGGCTGGCTCTTGGGTATATTGATGTTCCAGCAGAGTCACAGCATGGAAATGTATGCCTGCAAGAAACCTCCCACACAAAAGGCCACTGCAATTCCTGCAGAGTTGGGCTAAAGACTCTGTGCCTGTTTCCTACACAGGTATGTCAGGGACACATGCAAGTACCAGCTGTTGGATGAAGCACAACTGCTATTCCCCTTCAGTCCCCGGAGTGTAAAATCATGGTAATCAAAACAAAAGTCAGAGTATTTGTGAGGTTCCTCTATCTTTCCCTTAGAGACAGGTGACTTTACAGCCTTTAATGCAGCAGGGAGACTTCAGGAAGCTGGCTGTGCCCTTCAAGCGACTGACAAATGTAACTGCTTGGCAAAACTCACTGTGCAATACTGAAGGGAAAGTCCTCTTACACTAACAGTTTTTCCAAAGCAGAGATCAGCCACCAGCCAGAACAGGACTGCCAAAAGCATTTCAAAAATGTAAGGCACAATCCCATTTTTCAACTTACCAGCAGAAAAACGAGGGAGCTGCACAAGAGAATTGTGATGTGCTGGTGCAAAGCAGATGCAGCCATGTCAGAGCTTCTGCTCCCTCTGCAGCACTGGCTGAGCACAAACAACAAACAACCCTTTCACTGACACAGATGACCCCTTACAATGTGGTTGTTTTGTCCTGCAGGACAAATAGCAGGGATTCAGAGAGAAATTAAGAAAAAGAACTGCTTTCTACAGATTCTCAAGGCAGCTTTGATGCCCTCGGGACACTTCCACCTTCACACAGGACTTGGCCAGTGGAACAGTTCCACTTAAACCCAGTGAGAGAGGATTTAATATTTCTTTGATGGTGACTTCCACCTTTCTTTCCCTTCAGTGACTCCCCTCCCCACTCCCTGCCCCCTCACAGCCCTCAACAGCTCTAGGAGTGGCCAGGTGCCAGGTAGTCTATTCAGGAACGATCACCATCCTTTTTGCATTTCGTTCCTTTGTCCTTTCCAAGCAAATTATCTTCGGGACCCTGGAACAAGCCTGTCACTTCAGAGCACTGTCACTATCACATGGACAGCAGCCCCAGGACCTGCAGGACACATGTGAGCAGCAGGCTGTGTTAGGAAGCATCAGCACTGAACACCTCACTGGCACATCTTCCTCACCAGGGACTACTGCCACTCACTGTAAAGCCACCTCCTGGTGCTAAGGTAACCTGGATCAGGCCCCTGATACCTGCGAGCACGCTTTTAATTCCCAAGAAAAATATTCTTCAAACTGGAGCACAGGGACTTCCTAACATTAGAATTAAGGAGCTTTCAGTCTCTTAGAGAAGCTTTTCTTTTTCCTCCCAAAATGCAACCATTACATATATATTTTTAAATCACCATTGAGAAATACTAAAAAGCTTTCTGTAATACTACTTACTGTTAGTATTTGCTTCCCGCTAGGAATTCACATTCATTCAGTGGAAGCTTCACCAGATGCTGACAACTTCCCCCATCAGGAATGCCCCTGAGGAAGGATGCTTCCCCTGTAGCTGCTCTCCTGCAGGAGGCAGCAGCAAGTAATGCCTGCAGTTTCAAAAGATCCAGTAATGTTGGGTTCTCTGCACTGAGAACTGAGGTTCTCTGCAATCTCTCCCTGGGGACAGATTTTCAGCTGTTAAACGACCCACAGTTAAGATATTAAAAAGAATCCCCTTTCCAGTAAGGGACTATATAAAAATTAGGTTTCCAGGTTTTTCAGACATTGTAGTGGACTGGTCTAATGAAAATCTGGTCTAAGAATGGAAGCTGAGCCCCTCTGAAAAGTCTGTGCCTATGCCTAAATTTTGGAAGTGATAAAAGGATGCTGCAGGGTTCCACTAAAGGTAGTCAGTCTCATTACAGCCAATATTTTCTACACATCCCTCAAGAAAAGAGCTCCAAATACAGGACATGTCAATACTATTTGGCATAAATACACATCTAAACCAGAGGGAACACTCAAATGAAAGAAAAAGTGCAATACTTTCTATTGCATAAATGTACATAGTTCCAGACTTGAATTTCAATGACATGTGCATCCAAAGCCACCTTTGGCATACCTCCAAACAAAATCATAACCACATAAGCCCTGGAGGTTTCATGGGGTGGGGTTAAAGTTGAAATTATTATCTGAAGTGATATCCAGAGGAAGCCATAAAGCTGTCTAAGGGTCTCCTAACTTAGTCTGGTTTCACTGGGTCTGCTAAGACTCTGGCAAATGCCATCATCAATATTGGCTTGCTCTGACAGGATATACAAGGGAGGCTGTGAGGTTGAGGTGCTGATTTGTGATTCAGACTCTAGCTTCACTTTCTGATTTTCTTAATAGCTTCTTCCGCCCTGCATGGGCTACTTAATCTATCTGTGTCATAGTTCAGTATCCAGAGAAGGCAGACACTCAGATATTGGATTTTACCCACATTTTCCTGCCTTTTTACATGCACTGCCTGTTTAGATATAAATACTTCAGGTCAGAGGTGGTCCCTTGTTCTGTCTTTAAACACAGCTGTGGTGTCTGGTATGTCAGGACACGTGCTAAGACACACCCTCTGACAAATGAAGAAATGACATTTCAAATGTCACCACTAACTCAACTTAGAGCCTGCAGAGAACAAAGCAGTGGGGGTGAAGTCTGCAATATGTCACATGGAGCAAAATACGAGTTCAAAGCATGCTGCCACGGCTGAGCACCTGATTGTGGTTGGTGCTGGGGCTCTTCCCTACTGCCCTGGCTCCATGCACGGCATCAGGAGCCAGCAGATAATTCAGATGTGCTCACATAAGTCAGGAGGAAGCAGAGGCACTGCACAGCCTCCCAGCACAGGAAAATACAGTGCCTTGAAAGCAGGGAGGGAGGGCAGACAGCATTACAGGTGCACTAGAAATAACAGAGCAAGCTTCATGCTGAAAAGCAGAGAATCTTTGTCATGACAACAGAGAGAGCAGTTAAACCATACAACATGCGCAGGGGATGTAAAGACAGGAAATACGCTGGCAGCACTGCAGCAGTGAATGACGGTTTATTTTTAACAACAGTTTCTAAAACAGGTCTGGTGATTTTGTTTGTTTGTCACTTTTTATTTCATCCAATTCTCTAGATGGATACTAGATCTTTTTGCAAGATTTTTTATTTATTTATTATGGTTTCTCCTTGAAGCAGAGACTGAAAATGCTGCGATAAGTAGACTGAAAGCTTCACTTAGTTTCAGCTGCAGTTTCCCTAAGTGCTTCTGTGTCCCCTGCTGAACTGCTGTTTTTTAATGCAGTGGAGGTAGAGCACGCTTTGGGGATATTCCATAGCTCTCCTCTTGCCTCCACCACACCACAAAAGAACCATTTTTTCTCTCTCCTCTCTTTACCCTTCCTTTCCTGTAAGGGGACAAGAGTGACCAAGAAAGAAAGAAAGGTGTACTGTCACCTTCCTTGGGCCTTTTTACCACCCACTAAAGCCTTGCAAATCTAAAGCATTAACTAAGCACTTCCATGCTTTGCTCCTGCCCCATGTCCTTCAAGGTGCATGAACACAGCTTGCTCTGCAGACTAACAAGGCACACAGCAATGCTCCACATTGGGTACTAACATCAGGGCAACCAGAGGATCCAGAGCTGCAGCTCAGTGGTCTGAGGAACAAGCTCTGCCACTGTGTCCCCCTTAATAATGGGCAGTGAGCATAGAGGGCACGTGGGACTAGGCAGGAGAAACCAGGCTATCCAGGGAATGGTGCAAGTGCTGGGCTTTGCAGTCTGTCAGAGGGGTGACTCAGATTCTGAATTGCTGTGCTGCTATCTTAGTTCCAGTAGATGCTAATTCAGCTGGTCAGGTAGAGTGTGCTTTTAGGAGGCTAATATGAGCAAGCATATTGAGGCTCTGGGACTTTTCCAGGCTTCAGAGCTGTTCTGTCTATCCTAAAAGGAAGACGCACTTGTGAAACGCAAATACACAGCAGGATCTGGAATACCAGCCTCCTTTGGAGTTTTCTGGGATGGTGTCTAATGAACTACTTTGAACTGTTTGGGAGATCAATGGAGCAGTTTATTCTTGTGTGATGTTTTCAGAGGGCACTGGATCAGAGCCTGTGAGGCTCTTGGACTCGCACTGCCACACCTGCAGACTCTCAGCTGGTCTTTCTATGTGGAGGGGAGGTGAAGAGGTAGTAAAGAGGAATGCGACTCAGTGCCTGCCCTTTCCTGAAGAGGCTGTCAGTGCATAGCAGCAGATAGACAGTCCTCTGCGTGCTGCTGCATGAGGCAGAACAGACACAGCTCTTCTCCTTGGTAGCTCCATGGACCTGTGGTGCTGACAGTAACAATAGCTCGTTGTTGTCAGCTAACACAGAACTACCACGGCGGTCTGCCGAGAGAAGACCCAAGGTGCCATTTTTAGGGTTCGTTTATTCCGACTGGAACTGTACTCCAGTCCCTTGGGATGTGACCCTTTTCATGGAGTTTTCTGGAGGGAGTGAAGGAGCAGAGGTGAGATTCTTAGCCAAGACATCAGAGCCAAGCTGTTCTCTGAAACACCCTTTGTTGCCGTCTCTTCGCAAGCCTGCAGCCTCCGCTCCCTCCTCCCCTTCCCAAAAATAAAGCTCCATGATGTAAAAACATTCCTTTGGGGCTGGAGGTGGAAAAACTAGGACACCACAGTTCGGAAAACGCTCAGCACTGCATGAAATATTCACTATCAACCAAAACAGGTTTACCCGGAGGAGGGTATGATGAAGAGGGAACAGGGAATCAATTTCACTGTCCTATGGTTTATTATTCTGGCTGCTTCTTCTACTCTCCAAATAAGCTGAGCTTTTTGGAAGCTTCTGTCTGACCCAATTCCCATTCCCTCACTTTTCAGTCTGCGTATGCCTCCTGTTTTGTGTGCAAATAAACACTCATCCTAAAGGCATCTTTGCCCAATCCTAAATGCTCCTGCTCTTCTGAACAGGGCTAATAGTGTAACAATTTATCAGAGAGAGGGAGCCCGGGAGCACATGTGCAACTGGGGCATCCATCAGCTGAGCACTGTGAGATGGGAACTGAGGCCTTCCCTTTCCCTTCACAGAGCTACCTTCTCTGCTCTTCAAACACTGCACAACATCATTGCGTGGGAATCAAAATAATTCTCTCTATAACTGATTGCCAAGTTGTTTGTTCTGGGGTTTGCCCAACGCAAATGACAGGAAGAAACCTGGAAAATATGGAAAGCAGGAGAAAGGGCTTTGGTGATCTACCACCCTTCATGTGTTTGCATTCTGCCTTCTGCAGGTACAGGTCTCAGTGCAGCCCCAGCCTGAAGCAACATTAGCTGTGTGATTCTGTGTCCAGGCACACAGGGAGTTTGGACTCATCACCAGAGATACAGCATTCCAAGCAATAATGAGGTGATCAGACAGTGCAATGGGAAAAGGGAGATCAGTAGAGGTGATGGGAAGGATGACATCAACTAAATCTGTAGTTCCCTGTAGATATCCTGGGTTGGGAAATCAATCAAAGCCAAAATGCTCAGGCAGAGCTGCAATGGAGAAGATGATACAATTCCCAGACTCTCATGTAATGACAACACATAGGGGAAATCACATCTTTAGTTTTTCCAATGAGCTCTCACAGAGAATGGGGCTTACACACAAAGTCCAGCTCCCATACACTGACAGCTTAAAAAAAAGCTAGAAGTAGAAGCTAATCTGCAATTAATTCATTTTCCATTCAATGAAATGCCAAACACATTTTATGAAACAAAGGAGCTCTTTAGATGCTCCAAAGGTGAAGAGCATCTGCACCCAATACTTGGTCTGATCCAGGTGAGGCTCTGTATTGTTCTACCAAGTCAGGGAAAAACAGAGAAATTCCTCTTCCTTGATGTTCCTTCTCCATCCTCACAGCTGGAGCTACTTGGCTTACTGGGATATACTAGGCCATCCCTCTGACACCTCTAAACATGTACAAGGGGACTCAAGTCATGGCCAAAAAGAGCCACATGCAGCCTGGATGTGTGAAGTTGGCCCAATATTTGCAAATGTTATACAAAACGTAGGATTTATTCACTCAGATGAGTTTGGTCTTATAATGCAATTCTTTGTGCTGGAAAAAAAATATTTTTTTTGTTTTACATTTATCAATTATCATTTCATGGTTCATATTCTGTTAAGACCCTGCTTAACAGCATGCCTTTGTTCTGATACCTGTAAGTACAAACCAGACATTTCCAGCCTTACTGAGACTGGGAAGGCAGTTAGGGATGGAGCTTAGAACAGGGGTCTGGCTAGTCCAGAGGTTTCCCAAGAGATACTGGAAGCTATCACTTATGGAAACACACTAACAAACAGAGCAACTAAGGAGTGAGTGAATCTTTCCTGGTGCATCTGTCCCTCTCACCTTCTGGCAACCAGTGAGGATCACTTGATCTAGAATGTCTATCCAAAAGCTCTGACTCTTGAACCTACACACACTTTAGGCTTCCCATTATTCGGTGGTTTCACTATGTGCTTTTTGTTAATTTTACCCCCCACTAAAACAATCATGTTATTACTTCTCAGTCATTCTGCTGGATCTCTTACTTCTTAAAACCAGTGTTCTCGTGATAGGCCTATAGTCAATGGTAGCCAGGACAAAGACTCAGATTTCTGAGTATTTGGGAAAAGAAGTGAAGGCTACCTTGCAAGTACCATTTTCAATCTATTCCCCCCCGCAGGAATTAGCTCTGTTCAAGAATTTCACTCACTAAAAGCAGCAGTGTTTTCTGTATTGTTCAGTGAAACTACACAATAAATGACTGTATATGTTTGTCTTTCTTTTTTTTCTCTGTAAAGACAAAGAACTCTTTTCCTATTCATTAATAAGAAATTCCTAGATGATAATGTGCTAGCTCTCTTCACTAATGCTTTTCTAGAAAAGTAACCATTGGAAAAAAAAAAGAAGAATCTGTAATCACTGGTAGATTACAAAAGGACTAAACAAAGGGATAGGTAACAGGTAAATGTCATGTCATGATGGAGGAAGTGGCCTGGTGGAGAACAGTTGCAGATGAGTTCATATTTATTCCAGTGAATTAAGCTGGTAAATATTTATTACTTCAGATGCTCAGCAATAAAGAATTAGTTATTTTTACTACTTGCTGCTTATGTTTGCTTTTAGGAATAAACCTGTCCTTTATGATACAAAAATTTGCTCTTTTCCTTTAATTGAGATGAATGAGAAGAGTTCTTAATGGGGTGCTCCATTTGACAAAGGTCAGTTCTCTGCTGAGCCCCCAGAGGGCTGCAGCAGGAGGTGCCCTCGGTGCCAGCATCAAGGGCGACCACCGGCTGAACAGCAGCAGCGCATTCGAGGAACTGCACATCTCTGCTGTACAGACAGAGCTCTTCAGACTAGACTCCTCACCAGGGCATGGTGTATTTGTTCTTCATACAATGTCAGGAATATGAAGAAGTCACATGGCCACTGTTCCATTCAAAATTCAAGTCTCTGCTAAACAAGCAAAGCCTTACTACCTGTGTGAACCACTATGCAGGCTGGTTCTGCTGGCTTCTGCAAGAAAAACCAACAGTGCTCCCAGGGGTTTACAAATTGCTTAAAGAGACACTGTCTAATTCCTACATACTCTGCAGAGCTTATTAAAATCCTCCAGGAGACAGCCACAAGCACAATTAGAGCTGGTTCCAGTAGCACACAGCTGCATCCTGTGATAAGCAGGGGATTGAGTGCATGGCAACACAATTTGACTCAGCCAAAACAGCTATCGGGGGGACTGATCATCACTATCTTCCCTTCAGACATGCTGTCACTGTCCTGGCAGCAGCAAACTTCATAGGGAATAAGCACACCTGGGACACAGCAGAATTTGGCAGGCACCTGGAACTCAGCAGATGTCAGGTGTTTTATATAGCATGCATTTTCCCTGGAAAGTCAGTCCATTTGGATAAACATTCACTGATGCAAATGGAGACACCAACCCTGCTCTCTTCCACCTGCTAGCTGCATTATTTGGGAAAGCTTGGCCACCATTTATTTATTTATGACGAATGCTCTTTGAGAGAGGATGTATCCCTTTTTTCCCCAAGCAGAAGTCATCCCTGCATGTCCCTCAGTGACAGCTGGTGGTTTGCCTTCATCCACTAACAGCAGACACCAAGGCCAAGCTGACCTGACGAGCTCAGATTCAGGGCTCTATGACATTTCATCAGTCAAAATGCCCCAAAAGCTTTTGGGCCCTTGTGTGCAGCTGCAAATCACAAGAGTTTGGGGGTTCTGGGCAGAAACAAGAGGGAAGGTGAGGAAAAACAAAATCAGTTTCAATCTTAGGGAAGGTTTCAGTGGATGGATAAAATTTTATTTGACATACACTGGCTACACTATGCCCATGTCTCCTGGACATTGGGCCATGTACTATCTTGTGAGAAGGTAATTATCCATGCAAGGGAGAATGCATTAAATATGAATAATGGCAGCCTATTGCTGACTGATTTCTTTCACATGAAAAAGGGGAATGATGTCTGGCATCACCTAATAATATTTTAAGTAGTACCTTAAAAAGATCTGATGTGCAAGCCTTGGGGTTTTCCTTGCTCTTCACCTTAGGGTTAGGCACTCATGGCCCCCTACAAACTGGAAATGATAATGCTTAATTTGCAGGACTGTGATGAAGTTTCATTCAGAAATTCTTCATGGGTTTCTGGTGGAGATTCATTCACAATTTCTTGCAAAGACTGTGAAACACTTTAGTGAAAACCAGCACTCACTCAGGGTGGTACAGGGGAAAGGTATTACAACAGGGCAAGGCCTTTCTGCATCTCTCATCTAGCTTTCATGTCATGCCAGGTATATCACTTCCCTTGACCTATCCTTTCACTGACTATTGAGATGATTAAGTTTTAGAGTAAGGATTTCCTATTTTTATCTGTTTGTACAATACCCCATTCACACTTCAGCCAAGTCCATGCCAAATAACAAATAATAATTTCCAAGACTATTTCAACCCTGTGTAATTCTGTTAATATGTTTGAAGCAGAAAAGATACTAGATTAGTAAAATGTCAGTCAGAAATACAGAAAGCCTGCCCCTCTGCAGCTGCCCAAGAAGAGCTCTGGAGATAAATAGCTCAGCTATTTCTAAGTGGCACATATTGTTCTATGGGATTATTAATGCCTGCTGCAAACTTGGCTTCCAGTGGGTGCCTTCTCTGGGATCAGTGGGTGTTCACAAAGCTTTTCCTTTGCAGAAGGTGTTAACAGCACTGCTTACAAGCAATATCCCCAGTGTCTTTATTATCATGGGGATTTCTGCAGATGGCACACAGTGGTGACTGTTAGTAATTTATAACCATTCCCTGCTCTTCTTCCTTCTTTTCCCTCTGTGCAATCTCTTCCTACCATTGGCCAGCTCTTGCTTTATCCATAGCAGACAGCCCGCAAGAAGCCTTGGCAAAGGAGTGAGTGTGAGTCCAAATAGGATGGGCAGAACACCTCAGACAGGTGCACAGCTCAGGGGCAAGTGACAGCACAGCCTGAAGTCAAATGCATCAGCCCTGGGTTAGATGAACTGGCAGCCAGCCACCAAGACAAAGAGCCTGCCTCCAAATTCAGCAATGTCACAAGGAGGGAAGGACAGTGGGGGTGGCACAAGCTGGTGAACACATGCAGGTGAACCAAACTGGGCAGGCAGAAAAAAGATGACAAGGAAGACACATACTAAACATATTTCACTACTGCAGGCTCTGTCCTGCTGACCTTGGCCAATGATTAATGTTATTTTAGAGCACATTCACATTTGCTCTTAATATGAATCCCTCTGGACTGTAACTGGGAAAAATGCCACTCAGGCTGCATTGGGGAACCTAGGAGGTGGGGGATGAATTTTTACTGCCATTTAAATAATTTTGTTTATGCCTGAATTCCATGCTGTGCAACTTTCTCTTGGGACCAGGTATCACACCTCCCTACTGTACAAACAAATAGCATGTTCATGTCGGTCACGAGGCTCAAAGAAAGTGGAGGAAAACGTGGGTGGAGAGAGGAACTGTTCAAACATGACAGATCTTTTCTTCCCTATTATTCTTTCTGACAGGTTAAGATACATCTGCCAAGCTATTTTCAAGATGCAGAGCCCTAATCTTAGTTTACTAGAAAAATTTGCATTGTGTGAGTTGTTGAGAGATTCAGGACCTCTATGAGAGGAGTGGGAAGGACCATGGTAGGCTGGCAAATGACAGCCTGGAGTTAAAGACTGAACTTAGAGAGAGGTTCCTAACCCAGAGCCTGATTCAAGGCCATAGGAGAAGCTCTTTGAAGCCAATTTGTGAATGTCCAGATTACAGTGTCCTTAGCTTTCGCTAAATCACAAGCTAACCAAATCTGCCAGAGTATTTCAAAGGAAATAGCAACCACTGGGTCTGGAACTTCATCTTAATTTACCTTTCTTCCTGATATTTGCTTCTCCACATCTACAGTTGTAGTATCTAATCCCTCTCCCTTCTTTCCTTTCTTCCTGTTTTTACTTCACTGTTACAGGTAAATCACAGAATTTTTTACTGAATTCTGCCCATTATATTTCTCATCATCTCCTAGTCTCCCAGTATTTCAGCCAAATCTGGGATGCCCCAGATAGGGAATACCAGATCTTTAAAGAACACACCAAGAAAAAGCATTTTGAGTTCAGCAGCTATTCAGTAAACTCCAGTCACAGCTGGTCACTACCTCCCACCAAACACAGCCTGTTCCTGGCCCTGAGTTGAAATCTGAGTGTGCTTCTCCCGAGGGAGCAGGGCCATCATTTCCTGTCACCATTCTCTACGTGCACCTGGGCACTAGCTATTTACACCAGTTGGCACTTCCAGTCATCCAAATACTTCACATAATTCATAAGCCTAAAGCTGTAAACACCCACTTCCTGCCATTTATATCTTTCCCCAGGAGAACTCAGCTCAGAGACAGCAGTAAGGTTTCTGCTTTTTACCCAATTTTCCAGCTGGGTTAACTGAGGCATGCTGAGGTCAAGTGTCTTGCCCAAGGCCAGCAGTCAGCTGCTCAGCCACCCCTGGTGCTGCCAGGCCTGCGGACATTTCCCTCAGCCACCGGACCACGAGGATCCCTCGGAGCTGTCCTGTGGCACACAACACCTACAGGCCACAGGGATCTCTGCTTTGGCTTCCAGCTAGAGAGGTGCTGGAAGGGAAGGAAAAGAGCAAGAGGCAGTGTGGTGAGGATGGAACGGATGCAGGTGTGGGAATTCTCCTTTAGGAAACAAACAGCTGCTCTTGCTGACAGGACAGAGCCTGGAACTGATCAGCTCTGGTAAGAACGGCACTTAAGCGTGTGTCAGAGCCTTGGACAGGCAGATGCATGGAGCTTGCTAAAGGTGTGCCTTCCACAGCCCCCCAAAACCAGAAAGCCTCAATGGGGAAACAGGTTTAGACTCTGATGGGGACTCTACAAATGGGTTACCTCAGTTCACATGAAAAGCAGCTCCCACAGAAAAGAGAGGGAGGTGGAAACTGCATCATGCTGCAATTATGGGTTTTATTAGCAACAGAGATATTGGACAGAGAAACTTCCACAGATTGTACTCAGAAAACTTGTGCTTTTTGGGAGAAGTTCAGCTAAATACAGTCCTCCATTTATTTAAAAATACACAGAACAAAATTTGTCAAATAAATAGGAGGAAGGGTGGCAACACAAACTAAAGCCAAACCTACTCTGCTCCAAGAAGAACTCTCCTCCCACATTACTCCCCAGCCCCACAACACATTAGAGAAAACAGCCTATTTTTTCCTTAGGATAAATACCCTTGTGCCCCAAACCCAGGAGTAGATTTACTAGGGATTGTAATTGCAACTGCAGTCCTAACACTTAGCCTCACCTGATCAGCACCTCCCAGTGTGCCTTCTGTGCTCCCAGGCACATGATGTAGCTGCAATCACAGGGCTGCATTTATTATGAACTGGGAACGTGACAAGATCAGGCTCTCAAACTTACCATAAAAGGCCACTCACTTGCAATTGGCAGAGTTTACACTTCTGTACCTTTGAATTTGCCTATGATTTCTTACTGGGGCTGGATTTAGTTTTGTAAAGCGGTTTTCTTTCTCCTCTAGAATTTACAGGATAAAGCACATTCTCCTCACATCTACACATCTAGCTCCCTCTTTACACAAAAAAAACAAATTTTAGAAAAAAGATGCATTTCTCAAGTTGCTCTGCACAGGAAGCGTACTAAAAACTTTCCTTGTTCAACATAAAATTGAAAGGGTATTACATTCTATGACCAAAGAAAAAAAAATAAAAAATCTTCGTCCAGAATGAGATGTCCAGTTCTGAGGTGCTATAAGTGCTATAAGAAGCTTCTGTTTGAACAGCTATTCCAGATAGCTTCCATATCTACACAAGTCCTAAAGTCAACCTCACAAAATTTCAAACAAGACACAAGAGAAATACTGTTCTTGCTTGCCATTGTGAACAACAGTGATTAAAATATAGACCTCAGAGCCAAGACTCTGGACAGGTTTCTTCTTTGACCTTCAGAAAGGACAAAGAACCCCCACCCAAACTTCCCAAACCAGCCACTCTTGAGGCCCATAACAGGGTTAGGCTAGTAACAACTCCCTCTCACCTCCCTATGTCTGTCAGCTGTCCTTGCATCCACATACCCTCTTTATTCCTTCTTTTAGTCCTTCAGCAGAATCAATACAACTGAACCCTGTGCCTGCACCTCCGCCTCTCCCATTCACTGTCCATATCAATTTAAAGTGCTAATTTAAAAGCTAATGTGCCTGATGGACCTTCTTTTCTGCCAGCTCTGAGATGGGAACAGTAATAAGCAGTAAGAGGATGTTAACATCCTAAATCACTGCAGGAGACCAGAGCCCCCAGTCCCACTTGGTGGGACAATGAAGAGCAGGTTTTGATTCCTGTTTCATAATCTAAAAACATTGGTAAAAAATCTGGAGAACGTTTCTGTTCTCCCACACTCAGCCACCCTGTCTTGGCCAAAATATCCCTAAAACCCAAAAACTGATTTACTAAAGTATGGATCCATGAGAAAAAAGAGAAGAGCTGAGAAGCAGCATGCCAAAGCCAAATGGCACCAAAAAAGCAAGACATCTTCATTCCTTCTAAGCTGCATAGTCCATGAGCTGTGAGGGAGAGCTTCCAGCCCTTCCTTCTGATTGCCACCCTTGTCCTTCACACTACAAGGCTATTTCTGCACGTTTGGTTATTATTTCACTCAGTGTTGGCTGCTAACGTTTTAAAATAAGAGAAACAATTAAAAAGAAGCAAGACAGTGCCTGTGCAGAACCTACTGATCACTTTGTTCTCTAAGTCAGTGTCCCTTTCTATCTGGTCTTTCTAAGGACCATCGGGCAGGATATTTTCTCATTGTCTGAGGGATTGCTTTATTTTCTGTGCATATCCACTATTCATGTGAAAAGAGGGACAAACACTGTTCCTTATTTACCTTTTCTCTCTCTCTCCTGCTTAAAAAACCTAGTCAGCTAAGGAGGGGGTAACCCATATAACCAAGATAACAAGGGACACAAACTAGAAACAGTGAATATAAACCAGCAACTAATATGAATGGTTTTGCTAATAACGTTTCTGAAAAATTGCTGAGTCCCAAATGCATCACTGTAATGCTGACAAACAGATTCATGGAAGCTTCAGTAAGTTCACAAACTAGCATCCTGATTGTGAACCTGGAAGCAGAAACCCCTCCTAAATTCCTTTGAAATTAATATAATAACCAAATTTGCTGAGGAATATGCTCCAGGGAACTTTGCATTTAGGTCAGCAAGAAAGACAAAAGATACTAAAAAGGCATTTCCCATTTCACAGTTTTTCTATCACCAGCACAACTTAAAGACATGGGTCTATCTACACTAAACACTGCAGAGGGTTTATTACAACAAAAACAGTATATTGTTTGTATCTCACTGATTGCCAAGCAAGGAGGAAATTGGGTTGTACAGAGCTCACTATACCAGGCTGCAGATGTCTGAAATTAAGATGGAAACCAGAAATTAAAGTCTTAGCAAGGGAAAACAGAAATGCCTTTCCTGGCAGCTGAGTGCTGGCAGGAAGGGACCTTGGTAGTGCATTCAGACTGTGCACAAGAACTTGGAGCATGTAACTGGCTGCAGTGATTTACAGGCCAGCACAGCACTGGGTGCAGATTACAGTTGTGCTGATAGAGGCAGAATAACTCCTGGAAATGAGATGCTGGCCAGCACACAGCAAAAGGTAGCTGAAGGCCCCTAAAGTGCTTCAGATTGGAAATTACATCCTGCTCTACTGCATGAATAATTGTTTGGCTTCCATTAGGAAGCCTCTCAATTTCTGTCACAGTTTTGTTGATGTACAAACAATGTCTTCTTTTATAACATGGACAGTTCCTCTCTCCCCTAATGGTCTTGGTTTACATCCTTGGTGTCAAGAAGCAGCTGGTTATAAAATCAAGAAAAGACAGTTAACAATAATAAAATGGAGTAAAAGATATGGCTACAATAGAAAACAAAACTATTTGAAAATTTGCTCTTTCCCCTGAAAAGCATCTAGCTGAAGAGCTCAAAGCAGCCATTTTCAGATAAACTGGTTTTAGTTCCTAAGGCTCCTTGAAATTAAGACAGGTAAAATTTGTGTCAGTCTGCAAGCTGTGAGGCAAAGGCAAAGCAACTCAGGAGTTTGGAGCACACTCATTTAATTGACAGGTAATTTTTAATGCCACCTATTTAAAAGTACTTTGCTATGCAATATGTTGGTGTCTCACAAGATTAGCTGACCTTGAAGACTTGAGGACAAATGACCCATTTAAGGAGGCAACACTATGATTTCTTTTTCCTCTCAACACTGTTGCACAGAGCTGGCCACCACCATATGGACCTCTGCCACATCACATACACAGGGAATTGACAGTGCACCTTTGCACTCACTATAAAGTGCACTTGCACTGAAAGGTATCCATACACTGCTGGATTTTCTTCCCAAACTTTGCCTTCTGCTTCCATGCTGCAGCTCCTGGCTATCATGGCTAATCCAAAGACACAATAAATTTACTACAAAAAGACTAATTTTCTTTTGTATGTACTCATATAAAAAGCTGAGTACAACAAAACTTGTTCTGATATCAATCTGGCCTGAACTTACTGGCTAATTAATTTATTCCTGCTCATGTCAATGGGATTAAAACTTCTGCCCAAGCGCAGGAACAGATTTTAAAAATACCAGAAGCAGTTATTGAAATATCTTTCCATAGCTCAACATGATAGCAAAACACAGGTGCTAGAGAAGAATAATTTGCTGATAAGAAGTCAAACTTTATTCAAACTTCTGAAATAGAGAGGCTACAAATGCTGCTTTTATAGGAACAGCTTTTTAACAGAGGCCAAGTAAAAAAATAAATGACAACTAACCATAAACATTATGTGTTCATGCAGCACAGCCAGAATGAAACAGATAGAAAGAAATTAAAAATAAATTGCAATACTATAAATTAAAAGATGCCACAGAAGGTATGCAAATTGCATGCCACAAGGTCTTGTTTTTTGTTTACAAAGAATGTGTTTTCAGTTTGATGGAGAGGCATCATTACGGAGGGAATTTGAGGCATTTTAAATAGCAGAAGCACTCATTAAGTATTCATTTTTAACAGGAAGACTGAAAAAAAATTAAAATTAATGAGGAAGATGAAGGGGGGGGGGGAACTTTGAAGATGACAGCTTCTTGCTAAAAAAAGACACACTTGATATTAATTGCAAGCAGTTCACACACATGCATTACTCCAACTCCACTGCCACAGTGTCCAGCACCAGTTCACAGCTGCTTCATGTTCACTTCATGTTAGGATACTTGGCAAAGCAGACAAAGCACAGTGTTGCCTTCAGACAGTGTGAAAACAAAGATGGGGGATAGATCACCAGGCAAAGGACATGACAGAGCCTGTTTTAAACTCAGGTGATTAAACATATCTGCAATAGCCATCATGGGAGACCCTCAGGAAGATGTAGAACTACAGCCAACATCAAAAGCTCAAACAGACTCCAGTAATTTCTGAGTAGAAAAGCACAAGTATTCTTGTTGTACCACTACAATGGATCTTCTGTAAACAAATGAAATTTTACTGGGCCAATCTGTAGCTGGCGCATCAAAACACTGTAAGACATTTTACATCTCTTAAAAAATCTGCCTGGTTTAAGACCTAGTGATCTGGACATCAGGGAGATCTTCTCAAACATCCTTTCCTATCCCTGAATCTTAAAAGAAGGAAGAAACCAAGTCACCTTTCCTTAAACACACACAGAGGCTAGACTGCTTAATTGATGTACAACACACAAGTTTTAGAAAATTCAGTCTAAATTCAGCTGTCAATTTGTTATTCAGTATCCTCACACAGTAAAATAAAGTTTTGATTACTCCTGTAAAAATATTTGTTTGTTTCTTTAAATGCTCATATTCTTGAAGAAGGGTCTCTGGGGCAAGGGTGTCTGGGTCAGACTTGCTATAAAAAGTGGTCATTACCAAGCACAGATATGGGCAAGCCTTTGTTCTCTATGGATCTCTTATTTTAGAGCAAAAACTTGGATCTGGAAAAGATTTTTCCAAGCTGAACTGACCCTGGCAGTGGTAGAGTGGAAGGCATCCTGGACAAGTATAAAATGCCTGGGACAAAGACAAGCAAAAGCATCAAAGCAGAAGTTACTGCAGTGAAACTGAAGTAACAGGAGCTGGATGAAGATGTTTGGAGGAATGAATATTTGACTTTGCTCTTATTTCACACAGAATCTTCCAGAAGATTGCTTCATGCTAAACACTTTCTCACTGGAGTTATGTTTTACAGTGTGACGCTTTTCTGTATTGACCATTCCCATTGTTCCCTGTGAGTTCTTCTGACCTGGCAGAACCCCGTGCAGAAGAGGTGCCCAGCATGCCAGACACAAGCATAACCCTGCTGAGGAAGACCTTTCTGAAATTATGTCCAGGTCTGTTCCAAAATCCACCGAGATCGCTGGCAAGACTTCCTCAGAATTTTAGTGAGCTGTGGCAGGTCTACATAAAGCTGAAGCTCATTTGGAGGAGAACTAAGACATTTCCATGCTGGGCAGAGATGTCTCAGCTAGCTCCAGACAAGCTGTCTAATGAGCCCAAGCTGAGTGCTGCCCTGATATGACTCTCATGTTTCTGTCCCCACATGGGCACATGTAGAGCTAACTCAGGTGTCTCTGCATGACTCTGTATTGCATCACGCAGACATACCCTAGCTGCTTTGTTGCTTTGTAGCAGCAGTAACAGAACAGGCAGTTCACAACCATAGGATTATTTCTTATTAATATTTGCCCCTTTAAGGTTTGGCATCTTCAACAACCCTAAATGAAAATGGGTTGAAAATACTGCATGAGAATTCTCCTTTAGGACTCAGCTGACCCAAATACACAGTTCTCTTGCTCTGAATTCCCCAGTATGGTGCAGGGAGATAAACTGCTCTGTTTCCTCTTTCTCTCTTGCCTTTTTTTTTTTTTTCTTTCTTTCATAATGCTGCATTGCAGGACCACATTTTCTGATTATCATGCAGTGTCTTATTTTGATTATCCTTTTCTCAAATTAAATGATTCTGGTAGTCTGAGGAAAATCAGGAAAGATCTGTCTCCTGCTCTGAGGGGGTAGGTAATGCCTTTCCATAATAGGTTAGCTTAAAAGCATCCTTAGAGCCAGAAAAGTGGCTGCACTTCAGGGGACTGCCAACACGACTATATTCAGACAGTGGCATGACAACACGGAACTAAAAAAAGCCACAGCCACAGAAGTCCCCACCGCCGATGCAGTGACAGCATGAAAACACAATTTTCACTGGTTCAGCCTGCCTGGCGCAGGGTGAGAGGAACGAGCAGGGCTCTATTCCCAACAGCAGTGCTGAGCTGGTATTGCGTAAGCACTTTCACAGTGCGGCTGGCACAGCTTTAAAAGAACCTCCTCTTGCTCCCTGTTGAGCATTCGTAGACAATTCTGCGTAGCCAAATGACACAAACAAGGTTTAAACACTCCTATCATCCTTGCAAAGTAAGCACAGCCATGACAGGAGTAATACCTGCTTTGGTTCCTAAACAACTAACCTTCAGGTGTGAAAGCTTTACCTCCAGGTACCTCTACCAAGTAAGTGAGTTTCTGAAACAAGCAAACAGAAAATCCTTTTGCTCACTTGCAAGCTTGGACAAATTTGAGCTACAAAGCATGGAGAAAAAAATCCTAACAACAAACAAACTGGAAAACCTAAAATACTGTTGGTTTTTCTGGACACATTTTGAAGCAGAATCATACTGCAAAATTGGCTCTTCCAGCTCCTCAGGAAACCTGCACAAGCATCTAACAACTGCAAGAACACTCAAGGTCACAGGCAAGCTCTTTTTGGAGAGAAGCTGCCTTCTGACTATAGTGATAAACTCTGCAAAGCATAGGCTTGTGTTGCAGATGAGATGACTGGGAGATCCCTAAATCAAATAACAAACTATAAACACTGCACATAAATAAGAGCTTTATTGAGTCCTGTCTCTAAAATTCATACGCAACAGCAGAGTTGAAATGGGAAAGCTGGTCACTGCTCTGCTTTGATAAATTGCTACACATCAGCACCAAGCCTACTCTTCCTATTTGGCAAACCACGTTCAGTCCAGCTTTCAAGACCCCAAAACAACAGAGTGATAGGAAAGCATGGTTATAAGCCCACATCAGTACAGAAAAGGAGGAGAAGGCAGCACTGGTTATAGTTTGCTTCCACCAAGCTACTCTTGCCGGCTCCATACTGCAAGAGCTTTACCAGAAAAATAGAATAACATGTGGAGAAGAGTTCTCAATACTGTGGATACTGCCCATGTATCCACACAATTCTGGCTCCTGAAGTCCCATATGAGAACCAGAACCAGTAAAAAGGCAGAAGGTACCTGGGAAGTAACTGCTTTGGGATCTCCCAAAGGTCAGGCTGGTATCTCCCAGCACACATCTCCTCCAGCTCAAGCTCAGGACTCCTCTGAAACAGAGAGCACTGTCCTACAGTAACATAAAGCATGGCTGTAGACAGCAGGAAGCTCTGCAGATCATAAAACAACAACCTGTTTCTGGCATCTGCTTTGTCTTGTTTTCCTATGAAAAGACACATCAGGCCAGACTGCGAGTTATGCAACCTGCAGTTTCTCAGCTGTCTACTAGCTTTGACAGAAAACATCCCCAGCAGAGACTTCCCAAGGTGCTTAACACTTGAAACGGAGCCCTGGGATACAAGAGAATGGATGAAGGGACTGGTCACAGGTTAGTAAACGAGGAGGGAAAGCCACAAATTAAAGAGAATTCACTGCAGGAAAATGAATAGTTATGAAACCTCGCAAGAGAATAGTTTTCCACAACACTGGAAGTCTTAGCTGAGATGGGATTGCCACATCAAGCCCAAACAGGAAAATAGGGTTTTGGTAGTCCAGTTAGTCACCCAGAGTATTTCTGACACTGTTGTGACATGAAGAACTACTTGGAAAGTCTGATCTGTTATTTGCACAAAAAAAGGAGTAAGGCTAGCAGAAAAGGATGAAACTTTCTGTCAGTTAAATGTATCATTTGTTCAACTTGTAGTGGAAGGTGAATGAAAAGGAAAATAATGGAAATGAGCTGTGGATATGTTATCAAGCAAGAACTAGAGCACAGGTGAGACAGGGAGCAGAACTTTCCCTGTTTCTTATGGATATCAGAATACTGTAACAAAGCAAGGCAAAAGGTAGTCCCAGCCTACTTCAAAGCTGAAACCTGCATGGTCTCTCCCCACCAGCAGCTCCAGGTTTTCTAAAGTAACCATTTATAATGTTGCAGCCTAGGATTCCTTACATGAAAACAGAAAACTGGCCCCGTTTTTGCACTCATGCTAATTCATCATTATAGGGAATAATATAGAACAGAAATGCACTAAACTTGCAGGTATTTTAAACAAGTCTGATTGCAGAGCTAGGGAAATGCAAAAGCAAGTGAAGAGAAAGACACACAGAACCAAAGGCTCAGAGGCTGAACTGTTCCAGGAAGAAGAAAGTTCAGTCTTTGTCTGTGATTAAGTGGTTGATTTTGCAAAGTTGGGCAGGTATCAAGAAATGGTTAATTGAGGGCAAGAGAGAGTTACAGTACAAAGTGAAAACAGAGTAGTCCAGGGGAGGAAAACAGCTGTCACAAAGTCTGTTTTCCCTTGGGTTTCCTACTTAGCTTTTAGGCTAAATATACTTTCCAGCTAATCTATTCTGTGAAGCCAATTCCCTGAAAGTGCTGGGAATCCACTAAGACAGCAGCCTCACACGTTGAGGAGCTGAGGAGTCTGTACCTGTGCAGTGTCCTTTCAGATTCTGTACTTAGCAAGACCTGAAAGAAGGCAGCCCTGCTGAAAGCACTGTATGCACATATTTACACATCCCTCCTAGCAGATGGCCAGCACACATCCCAAAGCAAGTGCCAGACTTACCGGGGTGTGTGCAACAGCAAAGAGGAATGAAAGGCAAATTACTACACAAACAAGGAGAAACGTGCCACCTTAGGCTTTGAAGCTGTGAATGGCTGAAGGACAACAGGCCCTCTGGCACAATATTGTGATCTTTGCTGCCCCCAAAGCTGACTTTTCATGAAGCAGTCACACATCCTCCATGGGAACTGAAGCCATATAGGTACCATCAGGTATACACTGTGGGTGTTCTATGCTGCAGTATATTTTGGGAATCCGTTTATGGTCCATGCTACGTGCACACTGCTTTTTCAGAGGTTCAATTTCTAAACAATACATACACATTTACAAGCAACTGATTACAACTTATTCTAGTTCTACTCCAGTTTTCTCATCTGTGTATTTTTGTGACTGCACTGCACCAGCAGGCCCATGGGGTGAATTCAAGTCTATGGGAAGAGATTAACTTACAAAGCCATGCAGTCCATGCCCTTTGGTGCTTTGGGTGAGACGTCAAGATCCCACAGGAACCTCCGAGTTCCTTCTCACATCACTGTGGCATGCACAGAGAGGGAGGTGCCCAGGAGCAAAGAACATTTAGCATAATGACTCAGATGGGTGGTCAGCAGTTTAAACCAGCCACTTGATGTTACTATAATGAGGATTCAGTTTAACAGTCATTCTGCATGCATAGAAATCCGTCCCATTCCCAGGAAATCACTTAAAAATAAAATGAACTAAAATCAAATCATCTGTTTGAGAAGAAGGAGGTTATGGCTTGGAAAATGCATAAAATGGGTGGAGTGAAAATGCCCGTGGGTGAGTAAAAATTATTTATCACAGCGAGAGGATCAGGGAGACTCTGAGCTTCATCTCAGGGATGACACAGCATTAAAAGAACTCCTGCAGAAATTAGCTGCAGCTCTGCTGAATCCAACAGGAGTAGAATCCTCTTATGAGAACTCTGAGATTAGACTAGCATGTTTTATATGCATTCTGAGCCACAGAAGTCTCGATTGAAAATTAATGAAAGTTATTTCCACTATGAGTAGCAGAATTACGTCATATGCTACTTGTTCACTGGGTGATAAATACCTATTGTCTACTAAATCCATTTAAAAATTCCCACCAATACATTCTGATGCATCCAGGAGCAATCCTCATCTTTCAACTACAACATCATTAGCTTCTTGAATCTCATAATGAAAACTAATTCATTGAAACATATTCTCAGGAACATGCCTGGCCTATAAAATCCTGAAACACATTCTTAATTTCTATTCGGATTAACGATAGGCTCTAAGCTTAGGTTATCTAAACATCAGTATATGTATTAAATCTATCAACACAACCTTTTTGCTATGCCCTGAATTCTTTAATTCTGCTTGGCTGTCCCAAATCTCCAATTACATTGTGTGCTGCAGGTCTAGGCATTTGTACTCCTGACCACAAAAATAATGCCTGAAGTGCTGACATACCCTGGCTGAGACATTGTAACTTTGAAAAACCATATCTGCATATGCAAATAAAGGACCTGATGATTCTGACTGGCTATTTACAGCGCTTTATTTAAATCATGCTATGTTAAATTCTGCCCTACTGAAGGTCAGAGAGCGGGTATCAGATTATTAGACAATGATGGCAGGATTGTGGCATCTTATTTCCGGTTAAGGATGCACACAACACCTAGCTTTCTTTAAGTTTAAAAAGCTTTTGAAGAAAAGATGAATGAAAGTTTCTAAGGCATATATATGAGTATTAGCATCTCACAGCTAAAGGTCTGAGGATACAGAACTATCAGAGGGGGTTATAGCTGTAAAGAAGGATGGCTGTGGGGCAATCTAAAAAGTGGTACATAGAGAACTCAGAATCAAAACAGGAGAAGAAAATAGTATTTCCAGGAGTAGTAGACAGTTATAGCAATAAGGAAGAAATTAGGAGTTCGTACAAATGGTATTGCTGTTCAAAAAATGTGAAAAAATAAGGGGAGAGAAACCAAGCATTTCTAATGATCTGCACCTGGAAAACAAGCGGAAGATAAATAGAAACCGTAATGAAAGGGACAGCTAGAGGGATGATAGACGATGGAGGTAAAGTCTCTGTGAGAACCAACAATTTGAGAGAGTGAGAAATGAAAGTCAGAAATAGCTAAGACCTCTTTAGAAGTGCACTGAAGGTATGTCAATATGTTAATTATTTCATCTATCGTCTGCTAGCTGTTCCTCAAACTATACCCACAGAACTTGTCTATATCTAGAATTTGATTTGTATCTAACACTTAAATCACAGAAATTCAGTTGTCATGTCCTTTATTCCAGTCCAGTGCACTTGTGATCTTACTTCCAGTGTTACCTCTTGCAGATCTCACCTCAAGTCTCCAGGCAGGCTCTAAGAGAGTATTCCTTCATTGCCTGCTAATGTGGTTGCACTCTTGTTGGTATTCAAACCAAAGATGAAATGTGATCATTACCATGAGTTCCTTTAGGCTGCTTAAGCCTCAGCATCCCCTCAGTAAAGCAGCCTTTGAATCAGTCCTAAACCCACTTCTTGCTATGTTTATTTTCAGCTATTGAGACCCCCATTCTTTGTATGCTGGCCTGTTGATCCTCAGTTTTACACATCAATTTTGATTTTGTTGACCCTTTTCAGACTAAATTTTGGTGGAATGACTCCTAACTTCACTGATCAGTTGTTTCTGCCATGAGGCTGCAACATTCCCTACTGTCTCCACAGCTCCAAAGTGTTTATTCTTTCAGCTCCTATAGATTTTTTTAAAAATTGCTTGAAGTCTTTATTTGATGACTGACACAAGTTTATTTATTGCTGGAAGTAACAGCCACAATAGCTGGTCAATCTCTCTCCTCACATCTGCAGTGGGGTTCAGGTTAGATATTAGGGATGACTTAAACCACTAGGAGTGCAACGCAGCATAGAAACAGGCTGTCCAGGGAAGCTGATGAATCTCAGTCCCTTAAGGTTTTTGAAACCAAGACAGACAAAGCTAAAGCTGACCCATGGCAACAGCAGTTCTTGTTTGAGTGGGAGGATGGACTACACAAACCCTCAGAGGTCCCTTCAACCCTTGTTTCTATGATTCTGCACATTTGTCCAATATTTCACTCCTGCACGCTCTAACAATCTGTCTGTCTTAGATTTCTCCATCCTTAATATCTCCTCTCTTCCTGAGGCAGTATGTCATCAGCCCCAGACTTGACATTTGAGAGTCTGAACCCTGGCTCAGTCTGTATTGAGCTGCGTCCGCAGCCAAACAAACGCAGAGAAACACTAAATCATTGGTGTCTGCCAAAAACCCAGGTCAGTTAGCAGGAGGGCAAAATGAAATACAAACCCTTTCTGTGCACTAGCAGCAAGTGGCTGTTGCCAGCACCAAGCAGGTACCATGTCCTTGGACACTGCTAACTGCTGCTTTTTCCTAAAAGTGTTCTCACCTTGTCAGCCTTGCACAGCCATGCAGGAAGGCAAGAACACCATTTCACCTCAAAAATTAAGGATTTGATGTTAACAGATCTGAGGGTTTTTTTTACTGTTACAGGCAGCATTTAGATCTCTTTCTACCAGTTGTTGGATTTCCATGTCAGTCCCTCTGAAATCTCTTTATTTTGATAAACAGATAAATTTAGTCTACTGAGCAGGGCCCAGATACCTTGCCTGCTATACTGGGGATATTCTGGTACTATAGAGCAACCACATCTCCAGTTTGACTGCACTGCTGCCCAGAAGGGGGCTGGTACTCTGAGGTATCTCCACAAGACTACTTTCTAGTTCAAGTTCCTCTGTGGCTGCTAAACTCACAGCTTACACTCCTAGAAGAAAAGGGAGTGAAAACAACCCCAAATGACTGTGAGAACATCTGTGTGCCACACTGCCCTCTGTCAATGACCTTACCCATTTGTTCTTAAGTAAATTTATTTTCTGGATTTGATAAATCAGGGATTGATTTAAGAGGTGGAAATGAGGATAAAATGAACCCATAATACCTAGAGGATAATATGTACTGTCTTTCTGTGTGTGTCTTTCCTCTGGAAGTGCTTCAGTGGACGGTGAGGGACAACAGGAGGTTAGCAAAGGACAGAAGGGATTTAGGAAGGAAATTCAGGGGCAGCTGAGGGAGCAGGAGTGAAGAGAGGAAATTCATCAAAGAAAAGAGATAAGAACATTAGACTGAGGCGATTTATTTCAGGGTATTAGGAGGGAAATATAAGAAGAAAGATCTTTAGCATAAAGATAGAACTTTATACTAAAGTGATTTGCAGATGGAGGAAATTTCCCTCTATTGACAGCGAGTTCTTTCTGCTGGACCATCTACACACACAGAGACCTAGAAATGCACACCAGATTTCTGACCACAGAGCAACAGTAAATTCCAGTCTATTACAAGGATCCATAGTGACATTTCTGACAGTGTAACCAGACTTCCAGAACACTCTAAAATGTAATATATCAGGAATTCTTATGAGACAACCATATTTTTGTTGTTGTCTGTTGAAAATCTGTTTCAGGTACAATGAAGAAAACTAGTAACACAATCCCCATCTCCTCATACATTTGTTATAATGGTTTTTGCATATTCTGGTGACTCAACTTCATTTCAGATCTTCTAGTCTTGATTACAGTTGATATATAGAGCTGTACAAAAGGGTGCAAAAAGCTATTAGGAACTGGAGGAATAAGCTAAATTTCACAGTCCAATTCCTTATGAAAGGACTTGAGATGAAACATGGTTTATACATAATGCAATTGTTTACTTCCTGTAGCTATGCCTGCATTTGAAACTTACAGATGATAAAGAATGTTTGTCTCTTGGACGAAAAGGAAACCCAAAAGTAGAAAAAAACTACAGAGCTGCACTCCGTTGTGTTACACCTTGCACCAGTGACATTCCCTCACAAGTTTCCTACTCAATGTACAGAAGAGGAGGTACTTGGGAGAGCTGCAGTATAAGAATGTTTGTGTATGTGGTATATATGCCAGGAACAGGAACAAGTGATCCTGTTTTATAGGCCAGATCCTCCTTCTTGAGTGTTGACAGCTATTCACCCTGGCCTTACCAACATGTTCTAAAACCAGACTTTGAATGTGTTCATTTTAGCATAATCTGGGGCACCAGTCCCACATTTCCCAAAAGGGTAGTGACTTTGATTGCCTGATTGAGTTTTCACCAAGTGTTCTTGAAAAAGCCAGGCTGCACCCCAGAATTTCTTGCCATTTTCAAAAGCTGTTTCCACCAGGGACAATGCATGATGTTATAAAAGAGATGTTCTCGAGCAATTGCTGCATGCTGAGAGACTGCAAGAGATGCACAAGTTCAAGATTAAACTCAATCTCACCTCCCCTATGGTTTGTAGAGAATTAAGGTAACATCTCCATTATCCCTCACACAACACAAAGCCTTTGCTGCTGCCTCCCCATGCAGCTGAGCACAACATGTTCCATTACACCACAGGATTCAAGAATACCAGGTGTTCTGACAAAGCAGCGTTTTCTGCTCCCACCTTGGAGAAAAATCAACCATGCTCTGACTGCAATTTTTGTCACTGTGTGGTAGCTGGGCTTGGGCTCTCTCAGTGTTGGCACACCTGGAAAATTCTCCTGGAGCTGGACGTGAAACACCATTTTGAACTAAAACTCGGGAGTCTCCTCTGTGTGGTGCGTGCATCCACAGCAGGGGAAAGCAAACAATGGTTTATTGCTACAGGAGGGCTCTTCATGAACAGACCAGTGTGGTAAATCCATGCCAGCTGTGGATACAGCATCTCAGGATGCCAGAAGGCAAGACAGCAAGTTCAAAAATAGCACCTGGTAAAAGAGAAAATGCTCAAATACCTAAAAACTCACCACTACAGAGATCAACATGCAATAACAGCAGCAGAGCAAACCCACAGCAGAGTGCACCAAGCTCCATCTGACAGCTCTGGCACTAACAGTTAATTGCACTGGGATTGGGCCTTCCCAAATTTTTCCTAAATTTCTGCCAACTACTTAATAGCACAAACTGCAGGGAATTGACTGAGTAAGGCCTGGTTTATACTTAACAAATGACCAGTAAAATGTTCATGTTGGACAGAAGCATGCAAAACAAACAGAAGAGCCTGTATCCCCTAAATGACAGCACAATGGCAGTTCTTGGCTCTCAGCTGTACCAGTTAAACATGCATTAAGGGACACATTTTTTTTGTTGAGCTGGGAAACTCATACTCTAAAAAGTGCTAAGAAATGCTTCTTACAGAAAGGTAGTGCTGGTTTACAGGGCACCATCCAGTTGTTTCAGCAAAAATTTAAGATTATCTTTGAACAAAGTCTTGATTCAAATGGTTTGCCTGCTACATACAGGAATGGACTACATCCCTTAATTGGCATGGATCAGTCTACTGGTATTTATGGTGTTTATTCTACATGATGATGCAGGGTTAAATACCTGAACCAACTGTGGTCTCAGTCAATCTACTCAAGGATTTATGTCCTATTACTGCTAGAGCTGTTCTAGTGCCACTGGTTCTATTTCCAAGATGAAAAAAAAAAAAGAATTAAAAGCCTTCCAGACAAGATTCTGGAATGTGAAATGCAAACCAATGTAAAATGGAGTGAGAAGCCTTTTCACCTGTGGTTCCCCTTGCCTTTTAGGGTAATTCCTACAGCTTGTCCTTCCCCAAAAAATGAGCCTCAAGCCTGACAACAGCTGAGGATCCCAGTGCCTTCTCCACTCCCACATGTGGTGTAGGGACACATCTTTCTAGCTGGGGTTGGTGGGTCAGCCCCAAAGCTGTGGACTCTTGGAGCCTGTCTCAAGGCTTCCAATATCTTGGCATGATAACATCAGGCTCAGAGGCAGTGGGAGTCCTGAACAAGCAGGACTCTAAAGGTCTCTGCTGGGGTAAAAAGCAAAGAGGACTCTTCAACAGCCTGCTACAAATACAGAGGCGGTTCAAAAGAAACCTAGACTTTGATATATCAGGAATTCATTGAGATGAAGTTATTTCAGAGAAAACACTTCAGCCAACCAACGTCTTTTGATAAAACTAAGCTCTGGCCATGGAAGAGGAGAATTCACTGAAGCTTCAGTAGGGAAAGCAACATGAAGTTAAACTATTGTCAGTCTCACTCCAAGTGCAAGGACACTGCAATTACAGTGGAAGCAGTCAAAGCTGAACAGAAAGGGATTTTACATGCTAATTATTGAGAGAAGCTTCAGAGGTAGATGAGGACTAGAATGCTGTGCACGTTCAGATGTCTCATCACCAGGAGCAGCTACTTCCCAGCTAGGCATTATGGTTATGATCAACTGAAATGCAAAGTAAAAAGCACTCCTTGAGTTCAGCTAGCTCTGGTCTGGGCTCATGAGGGACATTTACTGCTGCATGACCAAGCCAGTACATTAGAGTGGTAGATTGTCTATGCCTACGTGTTTGCACACACAATGCTGTGGGTAGAACATGTTGAGTACAATAGAGGTTTGAGCCAGACTGCTGTAAAAGGCCAATTATTTTAATAGCTTGCCCAAATGCCTCAATTGATCATACTAACTTTAGAAAGCAAAAGGCACTATGCACACTTGACAGGTTTGCTCCTCTGACAGGTACATCATGTGCTCGTGATTCCCGTTTGATTTCCTTCTTTAAGAATACTTCTAACTGTGTTCCTTGTATGTGTGGTGGAAAGTGGAGGCAGAGAGTCATTCTCTGAAGGAAAACACAATTACCCAACTTCTTTAAATGCTCAAACAGATGACAAGTGAACAGGCTTTCAATACTCCCCAGCAGCTCCAGTTTAAAACAAAACACTCTGCATTATACATTCAGTAACAGATCCCTAATCCCAAACTCCCTCTAGCAGGAGGGAGCCGGGGGGGAAAAAAGTCCCTTTCATTTTGCCCGTATTTTTCATATTGCAAGGTGCTTTTTTATCTCACTAAACTCAGAAGGGAGACTTGCAGACAGGATGCTGTGCTGTGCTAACTGGGTTGCTACTAGAATATGAACAAGGGTCACAGACACAGGGGCTAAGTCTGCATTTGTGCGCTCCTGGTCTTTGATGGCTGCCAATCATTCCTGCAGTTTGCTCTGTGCCTATGCATGTCACACACTTCTAATCTGCTCTCTTCCAGGGCTAAAAGCTGGCAAGCATGTGGTAATGCTCCAGGTTAAAGATAAACCACAATGAGGATGAGAGTAAGTGTGAATATACTCATTTATACATTGAAACCTACGTGTTCAACAGCAAGTGAAAATACGAGCATGTACATGCTTTGGGGAGATTTAATTTCCTTTATCCTTTCATCTTTTTTTTTTTTTTTTGCCACAAGTACAAGGTCCTCTGGGTTATTTTCTTCTCACAGCAATATGCCAGCCAATTAGAAGAATAATAGATGTGTGTCAGCAAGTTAGCACAGTGCTCCTGAATCAGGAAGTCCTGGAAAGTTTGATGAATTCTTTAAAACCTTTTTCTTGGTACTTCTTTTTAATAAATGGAAATAATTTCCCTCCCGTTTGCTATTTTTAATATAACCACTTCCAAAATCTCATATGCCAATATCCTAGAGTACATTAAATGTATTTCACTGAGGATATTCCATGGCTTGTCTCTTTGTTCATTTGTACACAATGCCAGAGGTACTCAGTGGGATTCAGCAACAGCTTAACACCATTTCCACTGCAATCAATAGCAAAACTCCCAAATACTGCAGCTGGGAAACAATTAGGCCACTATTGAATACATCAGAAAAAATATTGATTTGGTGGAATTGAGGTTTGGTGTTGGTGAGTTTGGCTTTGTTAGTGCCAGGGAAACTGGCCTTGTTGTGATCAAAGCTGAACTCAAACCAACTTCAGTCCACTTCTGCTTCAGATTTAACTTCTCCCTGATGCTGTTCTGATGTTCTGGTAATGATTTCTGTAGACCAGCCTGCAGTTAGCAGTTGATGACAGCTAGGTCACCCAATATCACATTCTGTTCTTTTAAAAGTCTGAAAATAAGGTATTCCAAGTGGAAGCTGCTGTTCTCAAGTACTGCCTTCTTAAATTCACTTGGGGGAGCCCAAAATTTCTGCTTCTACAGACAACTTGCACAAGTGCATCTCTTTATGCCCCAGACAGAGGTATGGGACTTCTCACAGATTTCAAGTGTGTGATTGAAATTCCCAGCTCCATGGATTTTCAGTCCAGTGGGGCTGTAACATTGATCTGAGCACATCTAATGCACAGCATGGATCAGGAAACCAACTACGCTTCCTGCTTCAAGTCCAGCATCTGAAGTTGAACTAGGATCTTGGTTTTTAGGATAAAAACACTGCAGTGCAAGGTGAATTTTAATTGTCTTTCAGGAGAAAAACTCACTAGAGCTTTGGGTGGCTTGTTCCAATTAGTAACTTCATCCAGTGGTCAAACAGGCCTAGTATTTCTACATGTAATCTACCTACAGCTTACAACTATTAGTTTCCAATCAGCTTTTTATACCCAAGATTGTAATAACCTCTGTTATCACATGCCTATCCTCTTTATCAGTATTGAAAGACTACAATTAAGCTATGTCTTAGCTTTCTCTTTAATAAACTAAGTCCCCTGAGTCTTATAAAGCACAACCTCTGATTGTTTTCTTACTCTCTCAGATACTTTCTAAATTGTGCCCAATTTCTAAACTTTTTTCCTTGAAGAACCGGCATCTTAACTAGACGGGGTGCATTTCAGCAGTTTTTGCAAGAGACAGTGACAGCTATTACATGACTGTCTGTAGCAAAAGAGGGAAAACAGAAGAAAGGAAGAAGTCACAGAATGGAAGGGAATGAAGAATGAATGGCTTAAAAAGAGACAACTGAAAGAAAATGGAGAGGGAAGGAAAGACTCTAAAGTAGGATGAGGTAGCAGAGAAATAAACATTGAAGTAGAAGCTCAGGAAGAAGTAAGAGATGATGAACAGACCATGCAAAGCAGCAGTTATTTACAAGTATGCTTCTATAAGTTATCCTGCCAGTAGCAAGAAGAAGTGACACTCGATTCTCCTACCTATCCTTCCCCTCAATCATTCCAGGCAATCAGGGATGTCCAATAGTGATTGCTGCAAGACCTTTTGTGGTTAAGAACACAGAGAATTGTGTGCAAACTCTTTTGGAAATAGAGCTCATTAGCCACCCCAGAACTCACCACTTGATGCAACTGAGCTCCACAGCAGTGGGACTGCTTTTTTCCCATCCCCTACCCTGGAAATACCTGCCTTGCTTCAAGGCCAGCACTGGAGGACTCAGAAGAAACAAAAGGCACGCTGACACAAAGCACACATATGGAGCTCTGGGCTCCAGTCATCAGGCCTGGGACATCTGTGGCTTTCTGAGGATGCCTGCATGTTCAAGTAATTAGACCAAGGCCAGCTGTCCCCTTCTCATTCTTCACCCTTTATGCTCCCATTGCTTCTACTACCACTGTCTGTCCAAACAATGATTTGTCTAATGGATCACCAATGAGTGGGTTTTTTTGTTGTTGTTTATTCTTTGGAAGGCTGGAATGGAAGAGAACTGGTGAGACAGTAAAGAGGAGAAAGGACTCTTCTGAGTATATCCCATGAGACACCTCAGTATTTCCAAATGAGCTTTTGCCACACCAGAGAAAGATTTGCTTTAACCTTTATATTCTGAAGTCATAAACTCCAAATGCTTGTATTGGTACTGAAAATGCAACCATCAGTAGTGAACCTGGCTGCTCAGAAAATGTTACTGCTTTATAGACAACTCTGGAATTCTGGGCCTAATTTCCCTGTCAGTGGTCCAGATGTAATTCAAGGAAATTAATGAACCATATTTCAATCTCAAGACCCACCCTGTAGCACACTGCTTTCTGAAATCTTTCCTGCCAATTTGTGCTAGAGCAAGCCAGAAGTACTGTGGGACACAGGCCTCCACATCAGTGGGGTTTCTGCTGAAGAAACCCAGTGAAGCTTTTACCAGTTGAGGGAAGGCAGGAGCGAGAACAGAACCAACCCTTGTCCCTCAACTGTGAAATTACATATGTAGCTTTGCCCCAGAGCCAGGATCCCAGAAAGGCCCAAGCTGGAGCTGGAAAAGGAACACTGCTCCCCAGCCTGCATTTAGCAGTCAGGGCATGACAAAGCAAAAGGCTGTGTGTGCACTGAGCAGCCCCATCCCCTGACAGGGCAGTGAGCACTTGGACGATACATTTACTGCAGCCTGTGCTGCATTGTGCCTGCCCGTGTATCATCTCCATAGCAGCAGTTCTGCTAATTGAGACCAGCTGCTACAATTCCAAATTCTTCTCTCCAGAAATATCGATACTACAACGTTATGATTAGAAAGCACTTTACCAAATGCCTCTCAATTCTGCACAGCTCAGATGAAGAGCAGCTGCAGAGAGAAGGGACAGTTCCCTGAATATACAGAATAAAACACTGCAAAAACACTGGAGAAATGAAGGCTACAAGAAGCAAGTCAAAACAGAATAATGATGACAAAGAAAGCAGCCTGCTGTATATGCTTCTGCCTGTCACTTTAGATGTTGAAAGCACCGTGAGCAGACTTTCTCCTTATGCTCTAGGATAAATGGCCATAGCACTGCACTGTTACAGCTTCATGTGGCAGGTGTGCATGTTTGTCAGATCCAGCTTTTCTGTCCAAGGAGACATTAAAGCAAAATCCATCAATCTGGGCCTGGCTTGGAAGAGTAGCTGTGGTCCTGAATCATTTGGCTCCAGGGGCTGCTCTGCATGGCCCACTGGCAAAGACAGTCACTGGAACTGATAAGCTGGTGGGAAGCCTTGCAAAGTAGGAATGCCACCACAGCACGATGACTTGGCCACACTTCTGGCTGTCGCCCTGTGGCTGCTGGCTCCACACAGCAAGCTGGATGCTTTGCAATGGTCACACTGGGATTGCCAAAAGCTGCAGCACTTTCTCCTCCAGCCAGACTGGATTAAACTGGCTATCAGTACTCTAAATTCACATAGAAGTCTCAGGGCCTGTCTGTGACCACCATGCACAGGGCATTCCTGAAAAGACATCTGGTTACTGAATTTATGTAAGAACTGGGCAAACCACTTCAATCCCATCTGTTATTCCAACCTCCTGAGCACAGAGAACAGAATGCTTGAAAGAGAAAATCTCACAAAGGGTCTGAAAATGAGAACCATGATTCAGTGTGTAATTTCCTCCTGAGAAAGATGCTGTACAATCTTACAGAAAACATGGCACGCTCCAGCATGTGGCTGTGTAAACAAGGGCCTAACACACCGTTTCACTACTCAGATTTCATACTACAACCGAGGTAATGCAACACAGCTAAAGCAGAGAGATCGCTTTGCTATGCTAAGTGATTTGCCTCCTACTCTGAAAATCAGCGAGGTAAATAAAGTGTTTTATATAAATACCAGACAATTTCTCTCACCAAATAAAATGCTCAAGCTTTAAAAAAATATCCCTATTATTTTGCTCTGGAATATAGTCAGTACTTAGCATTCCATTCAGATTTTACCATTTATACGCAGTTCTCTTACCTATTTCACATTCTAACTTTTGGTCTACATTAGAAGTCTGCTTGAATCCACAGTACTGCAGGAGAGGGAATGTATCAATGAAATTCCAAAAAGGTAAAGTCTGAACATGCTACAATTGAGTATAAACTTTCAGAATCCTTGTCTGAAAAAAATATAAACTTAAATTTTTTTGTGCAACATTCACTGACTGCAAATTAGCTTACACTCCATTTTCTTTCTGCTCTGAGTAAGGTTGCTATACTTACTTGTGCTGGGAAACAGCTGACACAGAAGTCCATATGGGAAACAGGAGTGTAAAGATGAGCTTATATAGAGAAGCACTGTGTGCTTATATAGGGAAGTCACCTCAATAAAGTGCTCAACACTGAATGCAAACACGTTAGCGTAATTTACAGGTGACAGCGTGACGGAATTCTGTTGATTGCAGCGCAGTTGTGTTCCTTCCCATCAAGCTGAATTTAGCCTCTCTAGTCACCAAATCACATGAATAAACTGCTATGCATACATTTATTTTATTTTTAGGTCTCCAAGATCAATCAATGACATTCATGTGAGAAGAATCACAAGGCTAGGTAAAAAAATACTAAGCTCTTCTGAACATTAACAATCATTGGGACCATCGGGACAAACACTCTGAGGGCTTCCAATGGCACAGCTCTGTGGACTGTAAACTGAATTACAACAGCTTTAAGCAGTTGTGGACTTTGGCACATCAGTCATCATAGAGAACTCATGCAGCAGAGCAAGCAGTAGGACTACTCAAGTAACAGATCCACCAAATCTCTTCATCCTGAAATTTGTACACCTCAGCCTGCACTGTACCACGATGACACTGTGGTAGTGCTGAAAGCCAGGTGCCCAATATACACTGGCCCCAGCAGAGAAGCACCATATCTGCAGCTGACTGTTTATTTTGTGCACAAAGCGCAGGCATTCTCCCATTTCAGTTCAGCTGCCCTCACCTCCCCCATAACTAAATTATTGTTATTATGCTCCACATAATCCTAGTACTGACAGGGATGTTTGTTATACATAATTAAAGATATTAATTTTGCATGGAACAGGAGACACAGAGCAAGGAACTTAATCTTTTTTTTAAATCTTCCATTAGAAAATTACCTTCATTAGCACCGACTCGCTGAGCTTCTCTCTGTTGACAATTTTTATCGCGACCTTCTGACACGTGACACAGTGAACCCCCAACTTCACAAGCCCTGCAGGAGAAACAAAGCAAAATAGAAAGGAACAATTGGTTAGAGGTTGAGGTTAGTTGTCAAGGGTTTTCCTTTTAGAACACCATCCAGATATTAGCAGCTTATATGCAAACAAATTCCCATTAGCACCTCCTCAAGCCAGAAAAGGTCTTGTGAGTAAAGGAAACCCTTCAGCTGACAGTGTGACCATTTGGCAGTGAAATCACCAACATCACTGATGCTCCTGCAGTTTCTGCCACTAAAACTGTGGTTTTGTTGAAGCACTGTAGCCCAGCTCTCACCACTCAAAGTGTGTTCTACCAGTAAGAAGTTCTGGCAATTGAACTGTACTGGACTAATGCAGATGTCAGGTGTCAGGGCTTTTCCTGACACCTTACATCAACAAAAGCTTGGAAATCAGAAAAACTAGATGGTCAAATGTTTGCTTCTACATTTCTCTAGCTCCTTCCAAAGTTTCCATGATCACAATAAAAAGACACTTAATTATGGCTTCCCTTACTGTTTTAATTTACCCTGCTGGATAATGTTAATACTGTGATGAATGTCATTGTGGTGTGGAGGAACATCAGCATATACTGATACAATTCTAAGCTCTTGTTTGTTTTTACTTACTATATTCTTGTCCTCAAAAAAGATAGAGTACTGTTAACTGATTATATTGGCAAAAGGATGCTGATATCCCTGACAGGATTAGGATATCTGAACTATCATCAAAATATGGAACACCAAGACTTAAAAGAAAGAGGTAAGTAACATACATGAGCCATTATCTTCTGCAAAATTTTCATCTAAGTCTGGTGACTTACATGAAGGTACATTGAGATACCTCCCACAAGTGAGTTTAAGACGGTCCCTTGAGCTCTCAACTCTACTGCCATTAAGAAAATTTGTAGCTGGAGAAGTTGTACTTCATAGGTTATTCAAGTGAGATCTTGCTTGCTTCAGGTTTTACTCAGGTCTAACATGCACATACAGCACACCAACTGATGGGCTGGATACGATCCCACTCCACACACTACATGCCAAATTGCCATTTAGGTTAATTCAGTTATAACCAAACTAAAAAAGAAATGGCATCTCCCTGGTGCCACTAAGACCTGCTGTGTTTTGCAGGGCATTTATGAATAATGACATCAAACAGTAGAAAAAAGACTAACTTAGTTGCCAGCTCCTAGGCTAGGTTGCAGTTAAGAAGCCAACCCCATCCCCTAATGCAAAGCATGAAGCCAAACACATTGTTTTATCTGGAATTTGAACATAATAAATTCCAGATAAAGCAATGAAATACTGAACACAGGACTTCACATGCCTTACTAAGGGGCAAATAGATTCTTGCCTTACTACAAACTGGGCCCAATTAAGTAAACTAGAGTTTCATCAGGGACTTCAGCAATCTTCTGCAGGTACCTGTCCATCCTTTTGCTACACAATTAATCATAAATTTAGAATTATTAATCACTGGTTATTATGTGGGGAAATAAACTCCCAACTTGCTTCCAGTCACATCTCTTTTATGGCATGCTCAAGTGTTCTGGATATTTCTAGCCACATAATTTCTCAGTCTCATCTGGTTAAATGCTGACATGTCACTTTCAGCCACGACATAAACAAGTCACAAAAATTAAGAATGCAGTGCACTGACAAATCCATTTGAAGCTGTGTACAGCAATAGTGTGTCCTCTGCCTGAAGCAACCGAGAACCAGAGCTGGGGCAAGATGCTGTGATGTCCAACCACACCCACTCTTCTGTCTGCATTTTTTCTATTCAACTTGTAATATTAACAAAAGCACTTCTGGCTCTATGTTCACTGTTCAGAGCACCTGCAGCCTTACTTATGCTTCTTCCCTTTGGCTTTGTTGTGTGTTTGGATAGAGGCTACTTAGCACCACCCTGTTGAAAGTGTGCACTGTTTCAATCTGCGCTGATTGCTTCCTTCCTGCTCCTAGGACAAACTGCAACCTTACATCACTCTTGCAGCACTTTTTACATTGCTCTTAGTTACACTTTCAAATCTCAGAAGAACTTCTAAATCAGTCCTTTATATCTAGACTCCCAAGATCTGTGGCACTGTGTACCATGGCATGGACCAATTACTTTCAGAGGTCAATAAGGGTGAGAAACAACTGCTCTCTAACTGGTCATCCACTAGTGTTACACCAGACTTCTTATATCTTACACTTCAGGGTTTGATTTCAAATATTTTTGCTTCCAAATCAAGACATCTGTCTGACTGAATGTGGCTGATTTGTAAACTATTTTTCTTTCATCCTTCCTGAAGCACCCTGTCATTGAGCCCTAGAAGGGTTTAACCATGAACTTCTGGGACACAGTCATGCTGCACAGGATATCTTCACAGTGTCCTCTGTCCTTGTAGCTATTAACCTACCACAAAAACTCAAAAATTAAGATTAAACTATTCTGTTTACTCCAATAAAAAGTTAACCAACTGTGAGAAGACACCAAACACTATGCAAAAATAAAACTGGTACTGAATTACACAGATTTTATATTGAATTAATTTCATTGACCTCAAGAAGTCATTCTTGATTTATGCTATGGTATCAAAGGATAGAATGAGAAAACATATGTGAGATTTAATGAGTCTTTCCTCTTCTGATTTGCATTTTAAAAATAAAAAAAAAATGCACTGTCATTGCTGTCTGTTTTGTGGAGATAGAAATTTTAGACAACTCTCTGAAGAGCCCAAGACAGCACTTGTCACTGTACTAAATTCACTGAATGTAATTTTAGGATAAAAAATAAAACATGTCACTATGCCTCACTTTCTCCCTTCTCTCCTGGCCACCTCCTTTTGACATTTGCATGTCAGCCTAAGCAGAAAAAAAGGAAAAAAAAGCTCTCTTGGTAAGTCCATCTATAGGATAACACTCTCCTCTCCTGCTACTACAAAAAAAGCCTAATTGAGCTGAGGCAGGAAGGGTCTGTCCTCAGGACTTCTGTTTGTCCTGTAATTTCAGTCAATTGTGGAACTACACAACTGAGATGAAATGTCTCAAATGTGGAATTGAGATCCTGTGGGCTTCTGATTCTTAAGGAGCTCTTTCACTGACACAGAGAACACAAACCATTCAAGATGTATTATTTATCTACATAATAACAGACCTTAGAGAAAAGAAACTATGTGAATAAATTGCTAGGCTGCAACTGAAATAACGGAAGTTGCAGAAATCCTGCTTGGAAACAAGTGCCCAAGGTGTGCTTACAGAGTTGTGGAAGAGGTGGTGCATCTTCCATTTTTTCCTCTTCTGTATATGCAGCTGTTAATAAGCACTTCAAAACGATATAAATCCTCCTCCAATACAGATGTGTCAATAAGTTAGGTACTTATTTGTAAAGCTTATCTACACAGTCAGGCCAGCACAGGCATGTGTGTCTTCTGCAAAGGAAAGAAACACGGCTGCTGCTGCTGTGAGGATATTTTGCACTGGCTTGGCTTACAGCAAGTCTGCTAGGCAACAAAGAGATCTTGAACTTGTCTGCTTCATGAGTAATTAACCCCTCAAATGCAGGCAAGTAACCTTTCTGACTGCTAAAGTTAACTCTGGTCTGTCCTGACAGAAAATCTAAGATACTGTGGGAATCAACTGCTTGAAGTTTCGCTCAGTCACCCACACAGCTGTCACACACTGACTGCTTCAGGCACACCTCAGATCTCCATCTATGGGCCATTCCTGGGGTCTCTGGACACTGACATCCTGGGGCTTTAAAATCAGTTGTTGCATCCAATGAACTGCAAACATTGGGCTGCTTTTGATCTTAGCCACTGAACTGCATCAGAACCAGCCCTATAATTGCAGGTTGGGGAGTAAAGGAGAAAACAGGAACACACTGGAAAGCAAGGGGATGTGTAAGTTAACACTGTCTTTTCATCATGACTAAAAGCCACAATTTGGAAACCAACAAGCGTGAGAAACCTCAGATGACACAAAGACGCCACTGAAGGAAGAAGAGCAAAGGGAAGTGTGCAGGTCTGATGCAGCAGTGACCTGCTAATAATCATGCCTGAGCATTTTTTTTGCTGGCAAACTCCCACTCTGTGAATGCTTACAGATATACAGATAGTTTTTGAAAAGGACAGGAACTTACGTGATGAGCAAGGGACAGATTTAGATCAGCTGGGAAGGTGAACAGCCCATCCTGAAGCAGTACAGAGAATAGAATCTTCTTTTACCCAAGAAGAATGTTCTGCAGGGATGGAGAAAGGAAAGCTTCCCTCCAGCTGAGACAATATATTCACTGTGAATCCATGACCTCAGCAAGTGGCCAATATTGTAACTGGCAATCACCTTCAGGACTTTTCAGAAGAGACTCGTTTACTTTTGCCTTGCATTTTGTCTAACAGAAACTGAATAAAGCATTAAGAGCTTGGAGCTAGTGCCATTTGATATGCACTTTACAGTTGTGTAAATAGTAGCATCTTTCTAATGATCCTATTATTACAACTCTTCCTTAGAGAAAGAAACATTCTAGGAACAAGAAAGAATGTTTTCAGTACTATCCAAACCTGAAGTCTGCCAAAGACACCAGTCTGAAACAAATTATCATTCTGAGCCAGAAAGAGAGAGTAATAAATAATGAAAGACCTCTGTTGTTTAAATACAGCACTTATGGTATATTCATTGTCAGTGATGTTCCCAGTCTTTCAGAAATGCTAAACACAAGTAACTTGTCATCCTGACTTTTAACCATGAGGTGAATAACTACTCAAAGAAATAAAGGTACATTTGCTATATTTAACACATATGATTTTTCCCATTGGTAAATGGAAGTCTGTTGCTTTCTTTTAAAATAAAACCAAGCTAAAGTAAATTGCTGTAGTAGGAAAACTAGACACTAATTCAGAAGATCATCTGCACACACATGTTGCTTGCTCTTCACTTCAGAGCACATTGTCAAAAACCTTAAAAAATCCGAGCAGAAAGCCCTGGTCTGGCCAGAAGTGTCTATTTTGGCTGGACGAGTGATTAAAGGAATGTCTAGAGAGAACTATCACTCCTCTTTTAACTTGAGTTAGCTAATTGCCAATTAATTCAAGTCAATGAACATTCTGCAAATGTTAATCTAGGCACTGCAAAACACAAATGTTTGTGGTTTACTTCAGGGCTCAAGTACTGAGAACAAACTATCTGGATTCGAAAAGGAACAAAAGTTCTAGGCTGACAAACCCCAGTGCACGTTTTTCAAAAAGCTTGATGTGTATATAGTATTGCTGCACATGAACTTTGTACATATGCTCTTTATATATAAATAATTTAATTTATCCCCAGAAATTAGAAGTTGCTGTTGTAAATCTTAAAAGAATTAATGGATGTTCATTCCTGAAAACTACATGCACTAACGTTTGCAAGACCTGCAAAACCTCAAGGATGCCAGTCCAGAAAATCAACCCTAAGAGCAAACAAAAGCATTAATGCATGCGGGGTAGAGGACAATCCTAAAATGTAATATTCCTCCTCTTTATTCTCCACAGTTATCTTCACAAACACTGCAGTTTCAATTAGGGTTAAATCAGTTCAGTTACAGTGTCTAACTCTGCTGACTGCAGTGAAGTTGCTTTAGATCTGCAACAGTGGAAAATGGATTAAAATTTGGCCCACAGCAACATGATTTCCATAGCTGTAAAGTAAGGATAATAGCACTCACTTACTTACCTTGCAAGGGCTGTAGAAGGATTAACTGATTAATCCTTACAAAGAACGCTGGAAAGGGATATAAATCCTATCCAAGTTTTACATATTACAACCAGGAAAACTGCATTCTAAATACAATCTGGAAAGAATCCTCTAGATAATTTCTTATTATTAGCTTCCATTTTACATTCCAATTCTTTTAGAGCACAGATTTCTGGTCTCCAATGATGCACATCTTATATTACTCTTAGCTGCACTGGAAAGAACTTTGTTACTGAGCATCCTACTTACAGAAACCAATAATTGCCCTTAATTACTCAGTCTTCTCATTGAAGAGATGTTTATTTTTCTATAGCAATGGTTGTCTCTAATTATTGAATTTAAAATAAACAGGGACTTCTATCAAGTGACATGCAAATTACATGGTATCAATTTAGAATTGCATAATGGGAAAAGGAGGTGTAGGAGAAATCTAGAAATCTAAAAGGATGAGGATGGAGCTACACAGGTTGGTAATGAAATATTTTGACTGTGGACTCTTCTACAGAGATAGTCTAGTGCTAAAAGGCTGTTCTGAGAGCTCATGCATTACTTGTTTTTAAACTGCACAAACTGTAATTATGGTGGGACTAAAGCCAGAGTTCAAATGCTCAGCAGGAGCGTGGAAGGAGAGGTTCATCAGTGCTGAGATGCACATGCAGCAGTTCAGAGCTCAGGAGAGCTGCACACTAAATTGCCACAGCCCAGATTTACTGTCCTGAGCTATGAGCACTGTCAAACGTCTGCTGGCTGGGCCAGCCAGAGGGACACACTCCTAAGCTCAGAGATTGGTGAGAACAATGCATCAGCTCAGATGTGACTGGATCCACATGCCTGACATCAGGGAACAAGAAGCACAAACATGTACAGATATATATACACACACAGAGCAGCTCAGCAGGAGCAGGTTTTACACTGAATGCCTCAGAGATTATGGTAGGATCATCCTCCAAGTTCAGCAGGATCAAAACACACAGAACCAACATCACCTCTATTGATTTCTATCTCGGTCTCTTTCTTGCAATATTTCACAAATCAATACTTCTCAGAAAACCTTTATGGTCCCTGAATATAGCAAAGAATGTGAGTGTTGAGCCCTTTTGATGTGCTCTCTTTCGCTTCTCACCAGACACACCCACATATCTTAAGAGGCCCCCTCAGGGAACCAGGACACAAACCTTCATTGGCACATTGATGCTGCTTTTGCAAAATACCACTACTTCATCAGCCAAACTCTAACAAACTCTTGAAGTCCTCTGGGATCTATCAGCAGCTTGTGATGTCTATGGGCTGAGTTCCTATTTCAGATCAAGTCCTTGTTCCTGTATAAGAACACTTGCGAGACTAAGCTTTGCTACAAGTGCAGACTTCAGCCTCCAACGTGGCCATCTGAAAGTGCCAGGGCAGCACCCCCACCGCTGCACACAGGGAAGGAGAAGACTGGTTTCACTGGTTTGAGATTCTAGAGACAAATTAAAATACAACATATCTGTCCACAGATGCACCTGGAGAAAAAGCCCAACTCTTTTTACATCTCTGGACGGGTATTGGGAAAACTCTGCTTTCACTCACGACTTTCCTAGTCAGAAACCCTTTTGTTTTTTTCCTCTTTCCAGGAGCTGTATATCTCCTTGTAAAGCTCCTCTTGAGGAATGATGAGAGCCATGTTCCCCTTCAGACTTCATTAATCCTTTGTCAGGAGATGGCCAAAGACAGCCATTTTCAGGAAGCGAGCAGAAGTCTGTCTATCCTGCCTATGGTATCTTTGGGAAAACATGTTGCTGTAATTAGGTAACATCTGGGTAATGAGCCACAACATCCCCACTTGGTCCAGTGATCTATTGAGAAGCACTGATGCACTAATAAGGAGGGAACAGTGAGCAGCAGGGAAAGAGAGGGTGAGGAAGGAGGAGGGGAAACAGCAGATAAACTGCTCTTCACATGGACTTTTAGCTGATGTTAATCCCATTTTCTATGTTAATTTCTTACATCTCCCCTTCTTTACCACACCTTTCCATGCTCCATCAACAAGTCCTCACACCTTTTTGACCCTCCCATCAGCCAAGATTGTTTCAGCTAGGTTATATGTATATTAAAAACCTAATTAAAAGGGGGGGTTACCATGGAAAACCTTTATAGAGCAGACAGAGGTCATGCTCTTCACAAGATTAGGCTCACCACAGAACACTTCATCTACCCAGCTCAGTGCTGATACAGCTTACTCTGCCCCCTGACATCTCTTAATCACCCCCTGACAGATTCCTAACAGGATTTTCACTGAGTGCTGATATGCTGCCCTTCAGTAAGGGCTCAAGAAGTGATTGGATTAACCACACTTGCACCCATGCCTTGGACAAGGGGCCAAACAGCAAGGCACAAGCTCAGGCAGCTCCCAGGAATCCCAGAAGGGCTCGTGGATAGCAGCGGGCTATGGCCCACGCACAGGGAGAGGAGAAACGCATTGGACAGATGCTGCATACATTGTTCTACAGATACTGGTATTGTTCCAAGGACAAATTGCTCTGTATCCAGCAGAACTTAGAGAGGCTGACCCCTTGCAGGTCCACACCCTGAATTTAATTTCATTATCCACCACAAAACTCTGGATCCTTCTCCAATCCCAACTCACCACATCTATGGACATCCTACTTCCATTCTCCTCCAGTGTCCTGACACCTGCAATTCCTTCCCACACCTGTATCCCCACTGAATCTAATTCCTTATGCCTCCTGCAGTAATGCCCTCCATAGTTTTACCTATTTGTCCTGCAGTTCACCTGCCAGCTGCACAATTTCCTTCTGTGTGCCCTATTATCTTTCTCCTGTGTAAAAGACAACAGATGCCATGGCCAGTCCAGATCTGTGAGCACATAGTCACTGTAAGAAGTGTAGGAAATAGCACATTTTCTTAATTATACTGAGTATGAGAAACTCCAAGCCCCTGGTTTAGGACAATGGGAGGAAAGACCATCTGTAAACTAAATTCTGATTTACAAACAGGAAAGTCACAGCAAAAGAGAAACAGAATAAAAGGTAAGAAAAATTAGACTATTATAATTTTAATGAATAGAAACAGGCATATTTAAAAAACCCAAACTGAACAAACTTTAAAAAGTATTGCCTTTAATTTGAGAATATTGGATAAGGTCACAGCATGGAGTTGAAAGGATTTATTGACTCCTACACCTAGAAGAACAGGAGCTGTCTGCTCATATAGTACAAAGTACACTACAGCTGGTTCACTATGTTCCCTACAAAGAGAGGAAAGCAGGGCATCATATTCAAAACATAAAAAGGCCCAAGCACCTCATTAATTTTAGGTATGAGAAACAATGCAATACCTACAGAGCACGATCAGCTGTGCCTCCACAATAAAAGGAAAGAAAATAAGATGAATTTAATTTCCTCGCAAAAGGAAGGTGGTTAGATAAACTGGAACATTACAGCCCACCTTCTGATACCCAGTTTCATCACATGGAATTCATACCACAGTGTCTGAGGCTAAGTATGTCCTGAAATATGACATCAATTTCAAACTCAGGCAGGAGCCAGTGATTATAAAAGGATGAGACCTCTGCTGTCAAAACACCTCTTTGTGTCATACTTCTCCTCCAGGATTTCTATGCAACAGCTCCAGCCTGGGCTTCTGGAAGATCTCACAGTGAATTTTTCTCTTCTGGAATGATTCCATGGGTCTGATATAAAGCCTTCTGAAGTCAATGCAAAGGCTCATCTGTTTCAGGAAATTGCAGATCACTTTCTTCAGCAGCAGCTTAGAGCTGTAAAAACCTGGCTTATTCTAGTAGGTGTTGCTGCAGACGATGACACTGAAGTGCTACAGATTTGGCTGTAGAAGACTTTATTCCAGAACCAGCTGTTCTCAAGGGTTACCAAACTGTACAACTCCCTGTATGTGTTAACTATCAGGTAGAAAAAATCTGCAGGCACACCTATTCTTTAATATTCATAAACTTTTACTGCACCACCTCCCTACACAGGAAAGGGCTCTGCTTTTAATCAGACTGGTATTTTCTTAGTATCAGAATAAAATGCTTAAATTAGGCTTCCTACAAACACTACTTCAAGGCCAGAGCCATAATAAAGAAAAGAGTAGATGAACTTTCTAGAAGCCAATCTAGAGTCTCATGCCCTGTATTTTTTTCTCTGATTGCTTTCTATTCTATTAATGATTTTATTTCTTGGCCCCACACATTTATCACAAAGCATTAGAAGACTTAGGGAAGTTCAATCAGAAGAAGAAGGAAAAGTTTTAAGCCGGGACAAGTATGTAGAAATAAGCAAACAACCCATAAACAGCTTGTCCCTACAGGCAACAAACCTGAGCAAAAGTTAAAATATCATCCCTCAAAAACAACACTCCCACGTGAGGACCCAGTTTTCCCCACGTGTACGTTACTGTGACCCCATTGGCTTTCTTGGAATTGTTCCCAGCTCCCTGTGACCGACAACAGGCACAGCAGCCCTGCCAGCCTCTCCAAGGAGGTGACACAACACAGCACAGGCTACAAACAGTGGCCACAGAGGAGCTCAGTGTTGACTCAGAGTCACTCACGCTCAGAAGAGAAGGCAGCTCAGAAATAATTGAGAGTGCTGTGCCTGTTCAGTGTCCCAGCATACACAGGGGATAAATGTGCTAAAATAATAACAATACTGCCCGGCAATAATGGCATTAGACAAATCATGTATCACTTCCTGAAAAGCCCCTGGCCTTAAGGGATACTGCCTGTACAGAGCACAGAAAATACTCTTTTGTCCTTATGAACATTACATGCACTTTAGTTCTTTGGTTTTGTATTTATTACAAGCTCCTAAGCAACTAGAAACTGCTATGATATTCTTTATTCGTACTGCAGGGTCAGGCCAGCTGCACGCTCAGGCCACGGCCAAGTTGCCCAGAGCTGGGTACAAAGGGTTTCTCCCTGAACACAAAAATCAGCATCTGAAATAGCTTATGGACCTGGCAGGACAGGTATCCACAGCAACACTGTGTGTGACCCTCTATGCTTAAAACCAAGAGTTAGAGGTTGCAGTCCAAATTTTACTAGAGTTGATAATTTAAAAAAAACCCTCTCAGCCAGAATGGAAAAAGGCTTTTAGAAGAGGATCAAGAACTTTCAAAGGCTGAATATAGAAAAGCCTCAGTCTTCAGACTTGGACAGCCTAATTCTGGTACCTCAGTCCATAAACCAGTGAGCCTGGCTTGGTCAGATGGACAAACAAAACCAGTTTGGGAAACACTGTGAGCTGCAGTGACCTGTGAAATGTCACAAAATGGTGGAACAGCCCTGCCATATGCACAGAATCTGCTTCCTGAGTTCCAGCCAGGTCAGTGAGGCTTCCTGCACAAGCAGAATGAATGTGGCTACTCATATTAGAAACAGGAGTGCAGGAAGGCATGTGGGTACTGTGAGCTCTACCAACAGCAGAGGGTGCAGCAGACACAGCCCCACAGGTTTCAGCTGCAGAACAACCTCATCTAAGTTTCCTGAGGGACCATTTTTGCACATACACATTTCGCATTTGCACATACAAGACTCAAACTCTTCCCTTCTATTTCATAAGGTACAAGCCCCTGCGAGCTCCAGGAGATAGAGAAACACAGAAATAAAAGCTTACTTCTTAGAGAGAGAGAAGCTAACCTCCCTTCTGAGAAACAGCAGAGGTGCTCCCTTCAGGTCACATTAACGGGAATTAAGGAAAATCAGTGGCTTTTGTGCGATTACAAGTTGTTAAATACAATGGAGAATCCCTCCTCCCAGGGCATCAACTGTAAATCCCACTAATAACTACATGAAGAATCCTAAATAAAGGTTATTTTAAAAATCTTCGTTTCTCTTTGCAGTGTACTCTTCTGAAAATCCTCCTCTTCAGCTGCATGTGAGTGTTGCTGTGAACGGTACATAATGCTGAAATGGGCAGAGAAGATGCCTTCTGAAACCACAGAGGCAACCAGGTGAGTGAATGTGAGAGCAGGAACGTCCAGACCGCACTTGGTGGCAGTGCACTAGAAACAGCATAAAGAAAATCAGGGCAGCAGATGTCCAGGTATTTAGCAGCAGAGTTAAAGAAACAAATGAGGCCTTCTCTAAGCATGCTGCTGATTTCTGCCAGCAGTCCATAATTTGCTGCTGAAGAGGAAAAAAAAATATCTAGAATTTGCTGTTAGTTACAGGATCACAGAATTATGCTGTGAGGGATCTCTAGAGACGATCAAGTCAAAGACCCTGCTCAGGCAGGGACAGCTAGAGCATGTTGTCCAAGATCAAGTTGGATTTAGGGTATCTCCATAGATAAAGACTCCATAACCTCCATGGATTCCTGTTCCGTTGTTTAACCACTCTCACAGTAAATGAAGTGCTTATTGTGTTTAGATCAATTCTGTTCTAATTTGTGCCCATTGTCTCTCATCCCATCAGTGGCCACTACTGAGAAGAGTCAGATCCCTCTTTATTCCCTCACAAACATTTATACACATTGATGAGATGCTTTTTCAACAAACCAAATCATCCAGCTCTAATCTTCCAGAAGAAGCCTCAGTTTCTCCGTGTTTGTGGCCCAATCCTGGATTCAGTTAAGTCCATGTTCCTTGTACTTGTGGAGGCTCAGAACTGGATGCTGTGAGCTCAAGCAGAGGAAAAGGCTCACTTCCCTCCATTCAGCTGATCCTGCAGCCCAGGATAGTTTCCTACCCTTGGTACATCAGTGCCTGGCTGGCTCATGGTCAGCTTGCTGTCCACCAGGACCTTGAGGTCCTCCTGTGCAGATCTGCCTTCCAGCTGGCTGGTCCCCTGTGTGTACTGATCCCTTGGTTAGTCCTTCCCAAGTACAGCACTCTGCATTGCTGTGACAGTCCTGCCTGCTCTGTTCTCCAGCCTAAGTACCTCTGGATGGCAGCACAACCACCTGGTCCATCATTCCTACTGGTTTTGGTCTCAAAAATAGTGTATTGAATTTGGTTCATTCAGTGGCTTTCTTCCATTGAGAGTCTGTGGGTATTAATGAGCAAAGAACACTTTCAGAGCATTTCAAGGATATTTAATGGAAAAAACAATGCTTCTTTGCAGCAATTTTAAAGAATATTATCTAAATTACTTCAGTAATTCTTCATGTTTTCTACATGCTTTATGCTAAAAGAGAAACTGTCCCCTAACATTTTCTAGTTAGTACAAGACAACCCAAAGAAAATGAAACCAGAACCTGTACAACAAAAGGAGAGTGAGAAAAACATAAGGAAAGATGTGAATGAGCTGGTTGTTTTTCTTCAGCCATATCACGGTTCATTCTCAGGAGTCCTATAAGCATTGGATGAGGTATAACTGAAGGGAAACTTCACAGGCTTCTTCTCTGACTACAGACAGTGCTGTGGATGGGCCACTGCATGGTAAATTCTTGCTTTTACTGTCTGGGTGTGTGAAACAAGACTTCTCACCCCAACTTTCCTACTGGCTCCTTCAGCTTACATACCCTCTAAAGAAGCCCATCCATACAAACTGCTCTCTAATGCTTCCCACACAGCAGGGAAGAGCCACTGTGGAAGAAGAACAACAAACCACATAACCAAAGCTGAGACTTTCTCCTCCAGAGACCTGCCTTTAAGGTCTGGTTCATCTCATTCTCATTCCAAGTGAGGATCCAGCACAACAGAGTCTGTTTGCCGGAGCCCAGAAATTGTCAGGTGAGCAGTGATGTGTCCTGGGAAGCAGAAAGAGCTCTGCATAGTATCTGCCTAGGGGCACCTCACATGCTGTCCTACCTGGTCTAAACCAACTCTTTTAAAATCTTTGTAACTTCATGTTTATTTTTAAATGGAATCATCATGTCTGGATAATAATGATTTTTCATTTTTAAATAAATTTAATTTCATTTCAATTTTCAAATAGAGGTTGATGCAAATGGCCTATAAAGAATATATGTCCATCTACAGTGCCTAGAAAACGCCAGTCAATCTATAATGTAGCAAAAAAAAATCAAGAAAGGATGCAAGTAAATGCACATTAACTACATTATGACTTCAATGAATGGGCAGCAGAAAAGAATGTCTTCCTAACCACAGGAGAGAAATGCTAAATTTATTTTGCAAATCATCATAACCAGATGGCCACCAATTTGAAAATGAACATTCCTTTGGAAAATATCTAAAATGTAGAAATGACAAAATAAGGATGGAATCAATAAACAAAATCAAGACTTTGCCCTCGCTGAATCAAACCATAATAAAAATCCACTATTTAAATTGCCTTGATTTAAATATAAATTACATAAATTCATCAAATCTGTTTGTCAGATAATATTTCTCCTCACAGCTGTGAGCTAGGCTCCACGTCAGAGCTTAACAAGAGCCCTGCCTCCTCACCACTTCTGCACTTAACTGGCATCTAGAGCCTTGCTCTGTGGTTTGAGATTCACTTTCCCTCATCTGCTGTTGAGTGTGGGAACTCTTCAAGATGAAGCAACATAAGGAATTACATCAGTACTTGAGATGGGCTCCAGCTTTAAGACAAAGCCAGAGAACTGCACGAAGTGCTGGAGCTACTGAAGCAAACAAGGTAGAATCCATGCTAACCAAGAAGCAAAAAGATAGTCATGCTTGCATATATAGAGGAATTTGCCCTCTCTCTCCTGCCCATGTATAAGAGGCAAAGCATAGGGTAATATCCTGGCTGCCTTTGAAAAAGCCCAGCTTTATGACACAAATAAGGATAGGACGTAGCAGAAAATAATTTTCTCTGTAGTCCTGAAATACATTCATGAGGCTTGAGAAAACTATTTTTAGAGAACAGATGTAACATAACACAGAAATAGGTGAACAAGAGCCCCATGGAATTGTTATCACTGTTTACGTTGGAAGACTCAAATCAAGACTGGGATTCTACTGTAATAAACATAAAGCATGCACATGGAATAGGTGCTTGGCCCTGCCTTGGGGTAGATGGTTATGATCCAAACAGGTAAGGCAGTCACAGAGTACACCTAATTACCTGCTATTTCTCTATTTGAAGATAAAGACTTTAGGCATGAAGGAACTGGGATACTTGCTGAAGGTCACAGAGAAACCCTGTGGGAGGGTTGGAAACCATGCACATGCCACGATCACATTTTAAGTTGGTGGGACAAAGCTGCAAAAATGCTACAAACCCACCATGAATGCATTTTCAAATGCAAACTACATGCTAGAACAAAAATTGGCCAGTAGACTGTCATTTTAATAAAATTCCAGACAAACCTAATACTTACCTCTGCTACAAGAGTATAAAAGGATAATAATTCCATTTGTGCCACAAGGTCTGTTCCTGACTTAGAGCAAAAAATCTGAAAGCAAATATGGGGTGCTTTCTATGTTATATGTGAATATATAAATTTGGTGAGAGAGCTTTCAAATTTATGATCCATTTAATGAAAACAGCAATAACAAAATCACAACACTGTATTTTAGACAGGAGAAAGGATACCGATTCCTGGAAGAAAGGAAAGAGCAGAAAAAAAACCACGAAGGGAAATCTTTCCTCTGTGCAAGCATGTTACTCGCTCTGCTGCAGGAAAAGGATGGATCTGTAGCAGAGTGATAGGCAGCGCAGACAGACCGAGCTGTGCAAGTGGAAAGGGTTAAGCGGGCTGTGTTCGGGTGTTACAAACCTCGGTGCCACGATGTCCCCAGCAGCAGCAGCAGCAGCAGGGCTGCCGGGGCTCAGTCTGTGTCCCCTGGCGTGGGGCAGGTCCCGCTGCCTCCTGCGCTCAGCGCCGGGACAAGGAGCGCTGCGGGGCTGGGAAGCGCCGAGCGAGCGAGCGGCACATGCGGGGAGGTACCGGACAATGATCTCCATCTGCACGGCACAGCTCTGAATCCCTTCCTCTGCAGCTCAATAGGTGCATCTGCTGCCCCTCTGCTAATCCTCAACGCTGTTTAAAATGCAGATCAGTGGAGATCATGCCTTTTCTTTCCCATTACAGACCGTACCCTAAAAGAGCTTTAATCACACAGACAATATTCTATCTCTTGCAGGGTCTGCTGCTTTATTCTTTCCTCTTGCCTTTGTTTGGAAGCCAGACCTTTGTCAAGCACTAGCAGCAGCAGAATATAATTTTGCAGTGCAAGGCTTGAAGCAACTATAACCTTTCCCAAAACTGTGGCAATGTAATTAGAAGACTGTGACTGCAAAATATAAACAGCAGGGAACTCGGGTCATAAGAACCTCCCGAGAAAATGCATCCTAAACCCCCGGATATGTTGCACGATTTTAAATGTAAAAAGCAGCATCAGCAGACTTCCTTACTTGTCTTTGTCTCCCTAGCACTAATGCACCGTGACATTTTTTGAGATGTCAGAAAGTATAAGAGCTACAGAGGAAAGCTATGATTGGTTACATGACTGTAGGCTGAGAAAAATTATTTATTTCACAGAAAGGGCATATTCATGAACATACATATGTGTAAATGCTAAGCTGAAATAACTAGTTCTTCCCAGGCAATTCTACTGCCAAATGAATGACCCTGTAAGCTGAAAGGCTGTTCTGGCTGTGACGAGAAGGAGATTATGCAAGTCATCATTGTAAAAATAAGACCATAAGAACCACAGTAGCTGAGCACTGGTTCAGCCCTGAATCTAAGAAGTGACAACCCAGAGTCCTCCCTATGGATGGCTCTTGCCATCAGTGCATTTCACAGGGTAGGACCAGCCTGGAATTCTCCTCATTTATGTGTATCAAACTGATTTTCTTCTCTAGCAACCTTAGATCCTACAAATAATTGTATGGCATAATATACTAAATCTTGTCTTTCCCTGTAGCTATAAACCACAGGAAGAACGATAAGCAAACCAATTATTTTAACAATCAGGGTATGTCTGTCTTTCAGAAATGTACAACATATGGTAGAGAGGAGGGCAAAGGAATTCTTCCTGTGTTCTTACCTTCTAAGAAATATGTTCATGGCATGGTGATAAAATATAGCACAGCACTTCCCCTACCACAGAGAGCAGGATAGATACTGAAAGATGAAAGAACACACAAGGGATGTGACTAAGAGGGATGTACTCCTTGCCATTAACACTTGTTGAGCCACCAGATTCCCAGGAGACCAGCTAAGGACAATTCACTGCTTGCAAGAGTTCAAGATGCTACCTGGACTTTGGAAGTCCCAGACTTCCTCTTCCTGAAATAGCAGCTTCTCTGCAGGAAACCTCTGCTGTATCAGAGCCAACTGGGCATCACAGAGGGTCTTGAACGGCATCATCCTATGGGCAGACACAGCCCACAACCATTCATCTCATTCCTCACCATAAATACATATGCTCTGCACATTTCTTAAGACCAGACAGGTGCTGTGCTAATGACTGACTTCCTAGACAGCAGGAAACCCAACATATTCTGCCTGACTTACACATCTGTACATTAATTGTTGGAAGCAGCAGTCCCATCCTTCAGAGCCTCATTCATTTGAGCTCATGGGATCCCAAACAGTAGGTCTGTGTCTGCTGGATTTGCTGATCAAGTACAGCCCAGCATGTGGCCCTCTTCTGCCAGTTGGCATCATAGCAATTAAAGGGGGGGAAAAGACTATGGGATAGGTCATTTCATGGGCACACAAATGCATTTATTATTTGACTCATTATGGAGACACAAGATGATTTTCAATTAGCTGTCCAATGGTACGATAGAACACAAGATACTTTAATTATGTATTTCATGGACATGGTTCAAAGGTGCCATTTCACTCTCAAAATAATTAGCTGCATGTAGAGAGTTCCAGAGAGCCCGTGGTTACTTTCCTTTCAGAAACAGAAGAATTATATAAGTTTCCTGAAGTGCAAAGGCCTCCTGGTTGCAAGGTAACTGAACCCAATGTATCTGTCCAGAATCACAGGTGCCTGTGTGTGCATCTATGGCTGCATTCCCAAGACAACATGGAAAGCAGCCAGATGTATACTTCATCCTTGAGGAGCATCCCCCTGTGAGCATTAGGTCCTGCAAGGGAGTCTCTGATGAAGCATCCTGGGATGCACACCCACACTTCCACATGGATTTCCCAAACGAAATCCAGGAAAGCAGAAGTGAAGCAGAATAAAGCAAAAGGTAGGGAAAGGCTGGAGAGAACCAACAAAGCTGAGTCACGTTCACTTCTCTCACCGAACAGCAGCGCTGACCTACAGCAGCAGTGTTTCATTTGGTATTTGTATAAGTAGTAGTAAATTACTACCTCCTGATGAAAAAGGCAAGAAAGATGCTATGAAACAAGTTTTCTCCAATTAACAAAGCCTCTCAGGACTACTTACACACTGTCCTCCTCCTAATGAGGGCACCCAAAGTCATAATCCAGTTTTCCTTTACAATTAACATCTGTAATTACTGGTGCACAACACTGTGCCTTAACTAATGCCACTACTCAACATCAAACATCTATATCTGCACTTTTGTGCATATTAGATGCAAATAATGCAAGTTTCATAGCTAAAGAAATCTTTTTTTCCTCTCATATAGGAAAAACCAGGTTTCCATTTAAGCCACTGGTTTAAGTGTCTACTCTGAAGAGTCTAGAGAGAAGGTTAAATTTTGGCACCTTTCACAAACATACGTGACTAGAACTGGTTTTCTTGCTACAAACAGCATTGACTTGAAGGACCCCACCTGCCAATGATCTCTACCAAGGTGACCAGGTGACATACATGGCAACATATGTAGAATCTCTTTCCTTAAACATCTATCCTGAAGCTTCTGAAAATAGTGCAAAAAGGAATTACAAACATTAATTGAAAGGGTTAAAATGGCAAATGTAAATGTTGCTAGGGGATACTTATTATTCCCACCACAAAAATGCCGTATGACATCTCTCCCAAGAAACAGCCAACCTGAACACTAACTCCCCAATAATGCAATTATCTGTGTCAATGTCAAGACAGGGCTCTGCCACTTCACATCCATTGTCATATATATTTATTTCCTGTATCACAGCAGTCCGGCTGGCCTTAGAAAAGAGGTCCCTTGTGGAAATGAGGCCTGACAGGAAAACAAAGAACAGATTTTGAATGCATAGAGGCATCTTTTGTAATTAAGGAGTTTGGGCATTTCTCCTGTAGGTGTTTATATGAGGTTAATTTGTTTGTTTGTGAAACTACTAAGCTTCAGGGAATCATTTTAAAATGGTTAGTTCTTCAGATTTAAAGAAATTTTCCTACCACTGAGTTCTCTGTAAATTATCACTTAGAGACTGGAAGGAGGTAGCATGTACCTTCAGAACAGACAAAATGGTGATGGGTACAGGCAGAAAACTAAAATTTCTCCACGCATCCTTGCTGTCTCACAGCCTGATTAGCTGGGTGATCCTCAGCACCAGTGAAAATGTCAGTGAATATTACTGGTATCAAGTGCCTGTTTACATGAAGGATGAGTAGTTTGGTATGTAAGACAGTTAATAAAGCAGAGAAAAAAATAACTCAGCAGCCTTAATCTCTGGACAGGGTCATATGTTGTAGCTCTACATACAATTTAAAATCACAGAAAATGTCCCATGGGAACACTCATTCAAGTGCATCAGTCAACATGGACCTAATTACCCCAAAGTCTTTTGAATTCAGGCCTCAATCTTCCTACACATCTTTGTTATTTCCACTGGTAATATAAATCTGCCACACAGAAATACCAAGGATTAATGTACTGGGGTTGGTGAAATGTCAGAAGTACTTCTAAGGTGTTTCTATAAAGGCTCCTTTTCCTTCTCCTTAGAACTGTGCAGGAGAGATAATTTGCTGACCTTGCTATTTCTAAGTCTCATACAGCTGTGGATGAGGAGAGCCCATCAATTCCCAGTGACAGCTCCACACTGGTACCACAGCCACCCCAAGTTCATAATTCAATCTTTACATAACACATCCCTCAGAATGTATTATGCCCTTTAATACTAGAATGGGTCAGCAAGTGGAGTAAGCATGTGTCCCTTTTTGCAAAAATGTGTACCTTTACTTCAGCAAGTTACTCTCCTTTCAGACTCAGGTAACAGGCAGACTGCACATGGCTAAGTCCAGTCTAATCCTATGTGTGCCATTTTTAATTGCTTAAATTGATGGATTATTTAGTTCAGTGGTTAGTCTGTGGTGGCCAGCATCTCTGAGCACATGCCACTGTGAGACAGAAACATTCCTTTGTCCTTCAGACAGCTCTGAGATGCCCAGTTACATAAACCATAACCACATTGTGCAAGTTATTATGACAGCAAATGTTCTTGTCATTTGTCCTTTACCATTTATTCCTATTGTCTGTATCAGAAGTCCTTCTCCATCATACCAGGAAATCAGCAATTTCCTTTCCAAACAGCACAGCAGAATTTATAGCTATGTATTGAAAGATGTATCAGTCTTTGCAACCTATGCATTTATGTTGGAGATACCAACAGCAGTAAAACAAGTGAGTTCAAGTCAATAAACAAAATAGATACAAGTGAAAAAATAGATAATCTGATCTCCGTTAAAAGCACATGAGCAAGGAGAAGACTAATTGAAATTAGTGGAACTACTTATGGGTTATATCAGTGTTAACAAGGGATGACTACAGTCACCCCTTGCAAGCAATTGAGAACACAATCTACCATTGCACTGCCTGACAAGTTGATAACTCTTCTTCTGAGTGGAAGGAAACTATGCCAAAGATTTCAACCAGCTGAGAAAGCCAAGGGCCTAAAGAGTGCATATATTTCATTCACTTACAGAATGGGAAATTCACTTTTAGACCTCTGCTTTCCTATTGCTCAGTCTACAGATTAATTTTAAGCTTATTTTGAATTTAAAAAAATCCTAAGGAAATACATTTCAGTCTACAGAGCAGAAAAGCATCACCAATTAATGACTAGGATCCCTTTACTGGAAACAGACAAGCTCTAAGCCTTCTCTGAAGGATATGGAGTGCATACACACACACACAAAAGATTATGCAAATCAAAAACCCAACACATTATGCAAACAAAAATTACTCTACTACACACAAGTTCATGTTAGTCTTTATGACAGTCACACACCACAGGAAACCCAATTTTCACCAAATCTAAAAAAAAAATAATAAAATTCATGACTTTCGAGCTGTTGAAGGAAATCCTACAGCTACACACACATCCCATCTCAACCAAGTTGCAAACACAGCTCTAAAGGCTGTTTACCACAGCAAGATTTTCACCAGAGCTGCAACAAAATGAGGCAGTAAGGACCATGATATGTTATCCATTACACCAGTGTAAAGCAAGAGTAACTCCAAGTTTGCAGAAGAGCAGCACTGAATCTATTCAAAGACTCTCTACAGTGCCATGGGTTTTTCCTATCTCCTTGCAATGATTTTCATATCAAAATTATAACACAAGAATAGTGCGCTTGTGACCTCCTTGTATCATTATCAGTGATCCTCCTTTCAGGAAAAAGGTTTGGGGAAAATTCTCTGGCTTTTGAGCCTTCAAGTCACCTGTCCCTCCAACCCCAGGTCTCTCTAAAGTAGACAGACTGGTTTCTGGTGGGCTGAGATAGTGCAAAACTCTGAACTGTCCAGGCCACCTGTCTCAAGTCTGAGGTACCATAAAGTTATAATGACATGGTCCTAACGAAAGCAGCTGCAGCTGTTCATAAAGTGCTTTCTTAATGGGCCCCAAGGCATATGACTAAGCTCATGGTTTTGTACCAGTTTTATGCAGGGTTTCCCTTCATTAAACCAGTTCTTTAGCTGTGAGCTGTCATATTCAAAGTCCTTTATGAATTAGGAGCCTTCTTCACTGACTTCAACAGCATCTGGCTTCATGGAAGGAATCAGGTCCCTGCTGTGAAGTGTTTCAGCCCAGTAGCTCTGTCTCAAATCTGTCAAAATTGGACAGGACTCCTGAGAATTTTATTAGGGTTGGACGCAAACAACACTTGGAGTGCAAGCTAGATGAACCTAAGGCCCATAAGGTGAGATGCACCACTGAGTAAAGCACCAGACATTCTGAATGGCTACAGAAGGTAGAGGAGGTTCTCTGTCTCAAATTCAGAATTCAGTCCAGATCCATGTGTATTTGCTGAAAAAAACAAAATAAACATTGAGTCCCACTCAATGAACAGCATCTGTAAGGAAGCATATTATAAGCATCTTTAAAACCAAACCAAACCAATAATCTTGAGTTGAACTTTCCACTTCTAAGAAAATCTGCTGGTGGAGGTTACCATCAAAAACAATGTTATGCTTCTAGCATTTCACTATTCTAGATACCATCTAATTGTCCACTAATTCTCTAATTTCAGCTGAGTTTAACAAAATGTTTACACTAAAAAATAAAACAACAAAACCTGTCAAAAACAGCAGCAAAACCCTGAAAGAAAAAAACCACCTACATTTCTGGCAATAACCTCCTACTTGTCAAGCACCAGGAAAAACTGCCAGATATTAAAGTAACTTAAGAGTGCTCCATTTGATCTGCACACAGAAGCATCACTAAATCTATGTCCAGTCCATGGAAATCACACTGGCAGGAAATCTTCCCTTCAGGCAAACCCAGCTAAAAGGCTTCAGTAGCACTCAACATCTTTTGGCCAGTCTACCAAGCTCAAGGTTTTCTGTATAAAAGTGCCTAAATAATAAAGCCAGTGAATAGGCAGCAGAAGCAGCTACGAAAACAGTTTCCACAGTGAAAAGCGTGAAAAATGGTCCAGGAATCACAAACTTCATTTTCTCTTGTTCTTAACCGGGGGCTGCACATCTGGGCTTCCTTTGAAGAGACTGGATTTTCCTATCTCCTATCCCTAAACATTTTCCTTCCAGCCTCTACAAATGCAAACCTCTAACAGTTCCAGGCTTCCCCACTATGCTCTGACACAACTGCCTTTGCCCAAGTTATACTTTGGGTGCTTTCAGAGCCGATTAAAGGTCCCCTCAAAAGAAAAGAGATATAATTTAGAATTCAAAGCCATACCAATGAACTGAAATGGTGCTACACACCCTGATGAAGAGAGGAAATCGGAATACATTGCCTCAAACTCAGATTTCTACAAGTCAAGGTAGAAAAATAAGGATCTGTCTCTGTCAGGGTATCTTCTGCCTGCCATGTAACAGTGCAAATCTACCCTGAAACCAAACTAATAAGCAGCATGAGAACCAGAAAGCAACAGTTCAGTTTTCCAGACAGATGAATGGCCAACTGAGCCACTTTTCAGGATTTTACTTTCCAAACTATAAAAAGCAGTTCCAAGGGCTGGAGGTAAAAAAAAAAAAAAAAAAAAAAAAAAAAAAAAAAAAAAAAAGAACTCAGCAGTAGCTGTTCAAAGAGATATCTTAAAATCTCTTATGAATAAAAGTTATTTCTGTCTAAAAAGAGGATGTTCTTTTTCTATTGCCTCCCAGCCTCCTTCCAAATATGCTGACAAAGAAAGATGAATGGGAACTGCAGTATCAGAAAGTGCCTACAAGGACTTGAGTTTTGCAGGTGGAGATGCAAAATCGAGGAACTAGGGGGTCAAATCACCACATCATATACTTGAATCAAACATTAGATTAAAAATGCTCTTTCTGGACTTGGTGCCTGGAAACCCTTGTATGAAGCAGAGGCAATGGATAATGGCAGATCAGCACTCTCAATCTATTCCCTGTTCTGACCTGATGTTAAGAAAAATGGCTGGGGGACTCCTATCCACCAATGAATAAATGTGAGCTTAACCCAGCAATACATTTAACCAAATTTCAATCTATGGCACTTGGAGATAAGCAGTCCTTTAAATTAATAGCTTTGCTTTTCTAAAATCAGAACAAAGAAGGAGCTCTCTAGCTAATGATGGACAACACATTTCAGTCAAGATTATTTTTCACAATCCAGTCTGCAGATTTGGTAACAATAAGATACTTTCAAATTCACATCTTTCTGCCAAACAGTTTAGAACATTATTTAAAAAAAAACAAATTGAAAAACTTGTCCTTTCTGAAATCTATTTTTACATTTATTTTTGCCCAGAACATGCTTATCAGTACCACTGACATTTCACAAGCATGATTTAAAGTCTCTAATTTTACTACTTTTCCATTATTTTGGCTCTTTCCTCCACTTGACAAGCCTAAAGAATAATAGATGTAAATAAAATAGATGTAAAGGGAAAAAATAATCTAGGTTGCTAGTACAGTGTCTGATAAAATAAAACCAATTCAGACAGAAGGCTTTTTCTTTTTTTACCCTAAAACATGCAATAGGATTAACATTCTCCCTAGAAAGATGTACTTTTCTTCTAGGTTACAGGGCCAGCTGACTGTAATTTGACTCAAAAACAAGCCCTCCAATTCTTGACCACCTCACAGTACAGTACTGGAAAACATCTAGGTCACATAATCCTGTCTCATCCAATTTGGATGCAGTTCTTCCAAGGATATAAATTCATTAGAGACAGATTGTAAACAAATATATACACACACAAGAAAAAAATATGCAGACAGATCCTGCCTGCTCACCCTGCATATATATGACTACTTGACCCAGAAACTAAAGGTATCACCATGTAGTCACTGGGTCAGAGTCATTCGCCTATATAAATAACTCGAGAAATTTAGCCTCCCTACCACAGCATAAAATGTCACAGCATTTCAGAAGAGATTGTGGTTCCCTCCAATTTATTGTTTATTTAGCTATTCCTAAAAAGCCAAGCTGCCAGTCTTACAGTGAATTAATTTTTCACCTCACTGAGAGCCCCAGTGGATTCCTGGTGACATCTCTTATTGGATGATGAAAAGTAAACAGTACTGAAGACATCAGCATCCGATTATTATGGATTATTTCTGAGGGGATTAATCAATCCACAATTAATAAAAATTGTACTGCATACTCAAACCACAGATATTGGTTTGCTGTGCTTATCTTAAGAGTTCAATCCCCATCAGTTGATCCCCTATAAAAGAATACCTTACTTTGCCCAATCAGCCGAGCACAGGACTCAAATTTAGAAGGTCTGAAGGAAAAGTCTGGGCCTTTGGACCTCTCACAGAAATCTACAACTTTGTGAATAGGAAACAACGTCATGTTAGGCATTTAAAAGTACTACTTTTTTTTGTTTTAGTCACATGTGCCGCTCCCAAGACAAGAACTTAAAAACCACCAAGCTGTAATATGCTGTCAACCAAAAAAGAATACAGATCTGGTTTGCCTCTTGCAACTTGCAATGAAAATCATTTTGCATACCTGGGCAATTGCAAAGGTATTTTTGTATCACTGATATGTCCATTAAATTCCCTCTGTGCCAGTCTCCCAGGGAGCTTCAATCTAACAACAACATTGTGCACAGCTCTGCCATGTAGATTACTATTAGAATTTATTGGTTTGTTATTTTCTGCCATCATTACAGCCAGAGACACAAAGTAATTAATTGGGCAGACACAGCACTACTCTTGCTCATGCTGCTGTCTAGCACAATTAATTACCTGTGCCAGGTTTGGAAAAGCTGATCATCTCACTTCTCCCTGTCCCACAGCAAGCATATCACTCAGTAAATAATTCTGAGCAAACACAGGAGGCACGTTAAGTCAATATTCTGCAGTTCTACACACATTTCATTCATGATAACAAAAAAGAAAGAGGAACAAGTGAAATCAAAGCTCCTAAATTTGCCCATAGTAATTTAAAGGCCAAGAAATCATTTAACTGAAGATAAACAGATGTGTTTCCTTAGTACAGGCAGCACTTTCTAACATTTCCCATAGAAAATTCCTGAAACCTCTGAATACTGACTTTTATTCAGTCCAACTTTGTTATCCAAACACACTCCACTCCTCTGCCATATGCTGAAGGAGCACAGGGAACCCTACACTGCCAAAATTAGGTGCCGCTCATCCGTTGTTGCAATAAGCCTGAGCTATCACAGGATGCATTCCCATCTGCTTTTGAATTTTGCTTCAGCTAGCAAGGCTAATAAATCCCCCAATTTGCCCCTTCAATTCCCTTAGGGGCAAGGTGGTGAGCATTGTCTGTCCACAAGGATGGCACAGAGCAGCAGGGACATAAGGATGGACAAAATGACCTAAGCTACCTGATGGAAGCCATCTCTCCTGCAGCATTCCCAGTCCTAGCCAGGAACACCGCTCCAAGGGATGGCTGTCTCTGGGGACAGAGGGCTCCTGCAGCCTCAGCACCTTGGTGCCACTAAGACCCCTTTGGGGAAAGAACAGCATTAGTTAAAATACTCTGGGAACAAGCCAATGAATCAGCCTTGATCAGGAGTGTAACTACTGTTTTCCCAATTCGCCCTGCTCTGACAAGAACCAGAAATTCACATCAAGTACAGTGACTGTCTCCCTGTGAGCTCCAGGGTGGCTCACAGACCATCATGTCCATGTCTGTATGGACAGGGACTAAGACCTCTAGGCACCTAAAACAATGAGAATCTGCTAGGTGCAAAATTAAACACAGTTTCAAACTGTGTTTCTCATCACTGTTCCTTGCTTTCTTACACATGAATAAATATAAAATAATCAACAATGTATATAATTGCTCTATTTGTCTTTACTCATACATCACAGGACAGATCCAGGCTTCCTGGATTAACCCCAAAAAGGTTGTATAAAGATATGATGAAGTCATGAACACAGATCTGTCCAGAACATTCAAAAGAACTCTTAAAAAGACAATTTTTGTATGCTTTCCTAAGTTTAATTTAAAAAAATAAACACACATTTTGCTTTTTCTTTACAGTAATTAAAACACTGGAGGCTTAATGACCTCTGTTGTCTCTGTGAGAACTTATATTTATGGTAGTAGTGTTCTTTTTTCCTCTTCAAAAAGATATTCACAAACCAGAGGAAGAACTCTTTGAAGAATGCAGTGGGAGTTCTTCTGTCCACTCCTTATGCACAACTCTTCCAACAGAACCTGAGCATGGCACAGTTTTCCTGCTGCAGGATTTTTATTATTGTAAAAAATAATTTTATTATAGTATATATAATTATATTAAATTTTGAATAATTTTGAAATAATTACATTCACTGTAAATAATATATATAAACTTACATATAAGTCTGAAATAAAAGTCATATAAGTCACTAAAACTGTGCCAAAGAAATCATGCCAGAATACACAGCTGGACATAGGGATAAAAAGGGCTGGGGAGTCCCTTTGCTAAGCATCTCTAATGCAAATTTCAAAGTTCATGAGTGACAGGCACTTGAAAACCTGTGATCCTGGACCCAGCAAAGGCAGAAAGCATTCAGATCCTGATCCAGCAAAACATTTAGATGTGTTTATGCAGGAACATGAGCAAGTCCATGGCCACAAAACAATTCAAGTGGGCAACTGGCTTGGACCCCTCAATCCATTTCCGATTTGATTTAATGAACTCTCTTGCATTTGATTTAATGAACTATCTTGCATTTCTTGCACTGAATAGACAAAGGAGTGGCATTTGTATGTGCACTCTGGGATGGCTTTGGTTTAAATGAAAGGAATTTCATACAGATCATCAGGGCTCACTTTATAAAACTGAGAGGGATTCTCAGAGGAAGAGGAGGTGCAGATAAATCTCAGAAAGGCCCTAGGGGGGAAGGGAAAGAGAGAAAAGTAGCAGCAGCTTAGTAAATCTACATTATTTCTGCTACAAAATGTTTTCTACACCACACTGAAAGAATCCCCTACTGTGAAGACAAAACTTTTACGATGTCAGAACAGCTCTGTTTTCCATGTGCCTCCTACCATGCAAAAAGGTAAGCACTACTTTTGTGAAAGCAACTTCCTAAAAAGCATTGCCGGATCAACCCCATCTGGATTGCACTGGACCTAAGGGCAGACCTTCCCATACTTAAGTCAGTATCCTAACTTAAATTTTCCCACATTAGTTGTAAGAACACTTCAGAAAGTAGGAGCTCTCTGTCCAGTTCCTATAGGACACAACAATGTCTCAAGTGGATATTTGAAATATTGGGTTCCTATATCCTGACCAGCAATTATGATTTGCAATCCCAAATTATTTTTTTGCTTGTCCTTAGGCTATTTGGCAACGAAATACGAGGCAGAAAGACAGAAGCCCAGTTCCCAGGAGCCAGGTTGGTGCTTCAGGGCTGAGGGTAGCAGAAACTAGTTTTGACAGGTTAGCCATGCAAATATGATGTGCCAGTCATTGAGCAAGTCTCTCTGTGCTGCTCCCCTCCGCCAGTGTCACAGAGACTGACACATTGTGACAACTTTCATACCCAGAGTCAAGCTAAACTCATTTCAATCATGCTTTAAACCAAACAGAATCAACACCAAAATCCTAGCACTTTAGCAAAATAAACACTGTTTAGAGAAGCAAAACATTTACAAGCAAATCCAGATAAGCACTCAAGTGTGAATCCCAAAGCTATCTGCTCATTCACCAAGGACCCCTGGAGTCATCATCAGTCCAGCACAGCTTTCATCCACCTTTCTCTGGGAGAATCCTACCCTGGCTGGAGAAAAGTGCAGATAAAGTGCTGCAGAACTTCGGTGTAGGCAGGACTGGGGAGATTAAATACACACACAGCACCTAACATAGCACAGCCCCACTTTCCCCTCATGAACACTGAGACGTTGCCATGCTATAAAAAACTATCTAGCAGTCAGCTAGAAACAGTAATAGGAATCCTGCAATAAGTACATCAGTTGTCATGCTATAATTAGCCATGTACAGTTTAAATAAAATCCTGATTAATGAACATTTTCCAGAGGACCTCACATTTCAGTGCTATTCCAGCCAATGCTGAAATCATATAGCTGTTAGATGGAGAATGAAATAGGTCATTCAGGTGACACTTCCTCACAAGGCAGAACATCATGGTGAACAAAAACCAAAACAGAAACAGGGGTTACAGTGATTAAAAATCATGTACAGAGATTAGAAACCATGTCTCAGACTCTCCGGTTTCTACTAAAGTTCTCTTTCTTTGGGTGGAGTGGGAAAAGGTTCATTCACTGAGCTTTCCACACTTCTCCAGTGCAGAGTGTTTGGACACAGGAATAACAGCTGTACTTCTCACAGAAACCTCACACACTTCACACACCATGTTTCCAGCAGTGGGAGCACACGCTACTTTTGGAAGGCCAGCATGAGCCTCAAATGGATGCTTTGAAATCTCTGCCCTTTAGAGGTGAGGCTGAAATCCACTGTCACCATTTCACTCAGTCATAGAGGGCAGATAACCTGTGACAGCCAGAAATAAAGCAGGCTCCCCCCCATGTCTATTAGTGATGGATACTTAGCTCCATTTCATTCAAAATGGGGGAAAAACCTGATGCTGTGGCTTTCCACTTGAAATGGCAACATGCTGCTTGCAGCAAAAATGTCAACACCCTCAGCTGTCAGACAGAAATACAATAAAGCCAGAGACAGACAAGACAGTTTCCAAAGGAAATATTATTTCTCATTATTATATTTATCTTTTATTTACCTTCTAGAACTAACTGTAATGAAGTTTGAATTAGTGGGGTCTTTCCATCCTGAGCTTTTTATAAACACCCTAAGTATAGCGCAAAGATGTTTAAAATACAGTCTTTACCAAACAAGACAAGGAAAGGTTTTCATACTATCTGAGGTTTCCATCTAGAGTTGTCCTAGTGGGACATGAGAGAGCCAACAGCAGTGAAAAACTGCCTTGACTCATATCTGTTAGTACAGATAAACTGTCCAATATCCTGTTTATAGAGAAAAAAGCTGTCCACAAAACATCACTGGCAGCAGCAGCAGTCTTATTATTTATATTACAGAGATGAGAGGACAAACCACAAATGCATAAAATATTAGGGCAGACAAGAAAATATTTTATACTTGGTAGTAAATTCTTCCTAGCTCAAAAGCTTAGCTTTTGAACAGGTGTGAGAAGTAGGAAAAAATCACAAGGAATGGAGATGTATGATAGGCATTACTCAAGGAAAGAAGGGCGAATGAGGAAGTCCAACAATTTCCAGTTATATTAACCCCCTTCTGCTTCAAAGATCTTTATTTTAAACTGTTGAGGTGTATTAGAAGGCTCCAGCTTGGTTTCCTATTACATTCTCCCTGTGCCATTGCACCTAATAACACAGAAGGCTTTAGAAAGGTTTCTGCTTTCATTATTTTCTCCTACTGGATGCCTAGTTGTTTAGTAACTTTATAATTGTACAGTTATTTGTATCCAAAATAATCTGTAAATCAAATTCAAATATAACAGCTCAAAGTGGGGGCAAAGAAATATAATTATTTGGTATGGCCTGGAGTAATAACTCAGCTTAATGTAATAGAATTGCCAAAAGAAAATGTAGGTCAAGTAGCAGGAACCATTTCCTAACAGAAAAATCTATCAGACTGAAAAAAACAACCTCCCTGCAGAAAAGGTGGCATCTTTCTGTCTTCCTTTTGAAACAAGACAGATGATGGCAGTGGAGCATATAACACAGGGAATCACCTGAGAAAAGAAAATGACCTAGAACAGCTTCCCTTCCTGTCCCTTCAAAGCAATTCACAACCTGCAGCTAAAACTCTTGTGGGAACACATTCTACAGCACCTCAGTCAAATGAAAAACCAGTCACAGCCCAAGCATCAGCAAACCAACACTTATGGAACCCTAGTAAGAAATTGCATTTTTATTTTGCTCTTCCTGTGTTTTAGGAGTCAACCTGGGAAACTGCCCAGGCCATGAATGGATGTAAGGATCTGAGCCAAATTTACTGAAATTGCAGATGTTTACCTACATATTCACCTTAAGCTTGTTTCTAACTTCTGCACCAGAGACAAACTTCCTGTTGAGCTCTCCTGAACTGGGGCTCTTCTTATAAGCAGCTTATAGCACGAAAAACTTACTGTGCATATATATACTATCTATATATATATATAATAAATAATTACTCAAGTTACTATTATTATCAAATGATTTAGCAGTTATTTGCTGTAGATGCCATTTTTGTTTTCCATTTCATGAAAGGAGAGAGTCGACTAAAAACATGTTTCCAAACTCCAAGAATTTCATTAATCAAGTAAAACCACACCTAAAATGAAGAACACATTGCAGTAGTCTATCAGAGCAAAATAATATTTTACTTTGCATGCAAAACTATTTAAATTCTTCAAAAGATTTTAACAAATTTCAGAATAGGCACATGAATTTTCACCTTTATTTCACAGGTGAGAAGACTCAGGCTCACAAAGATTAGATCATTTGCCCAAGCCCATACTCTAAAGCTAGCAACAAGGATTCATGTGTAGTTAGAAGCACATCTAATTTATTTCTATCTGTGTTTTTATTACACTCAGGAGCATGCTATTTCAGTTCCTTACAGTACTCACAATCAATAAATCCTTGTATTTTTCCTGTCAGAAGGGAATTGTGACTTTCACCATTACAGAAGCTGAGAAATGAAGACACGGAGAAATCTGCTGACTTGGCCAAAGCAACTCACCCAGGGGAGTCAGTGCTCGAGGCAAGAACAGAATCTGGACCTCTGGAGTCCCAGCTCTTACCTTCATAGTCCTCCTTTCCTATGAGACTGCCTTCTTTCTTTTTCTACCTTAAATGGGTCAGTCTAGAAGTCAATGAGATTTTCTTGGAGATTATCTAACAGTACTTTTCACCAGAAAGGCATCAATATGTACAAGAATGAAGCCAACTTAGCTGATAAAACTGTGCAAAACCAGTCTTGATTCAAGAATTAACACCGCCAGAAAAGGGGGAGAGATGATGCTGTACCACAGTTCCATAGGACATCAGCAGAAGCCGCTAATTCACACTGAAGTTTTTCCTCTTATCTCTGTAACATACCAGATTATTTTGTGCTGTTACAGCCATGCCTTTTAGTTACTGAATTGCTTTGAGGCAACAGGGACAGGTAAGTGGTAATTCAAGATGTGTTTCCAAGCAGTTTATTTAAGCCTGTCATTCCACACAGCCATTTTCTACAGTTAAAGAGGAAACAAAACCTGGGCTACCAAGTTTTGCATGACTGGTGCATCACAAAGCATTACGTGCACAACAAATCGCCTAATCTAGTCAGTTCACATTCCTACAGTTTCTCTTTATTTGTCTTCGGGGTAAGCACAGAAAATTGACAACACAGACCTCGGGAGATCTCTGCTCACTGCAGAGTGCCTCAGACACCACTTCCACCCTCTGGGAACTAAAGTATGGAGCACAAAAACTCTACACAGTATTGAAACTTTTTTTTTTTCCTAAGCCTTTTACTTCAGCAAATAGCTCACAGAACACCAAACTGTTTGATGTTTTAATGTTGCAATATATATCCCATGGCATGAGCTGGGTCTAGGGAAGCAGCCACAGCTTCACTCAGCACAGTAATGAGCCTTAAGTAACTTCATGCTGTAATGATGGCAGAGGAATAGCATTAAGATTTGTCCAGAGGTGCAGTTAGGTGTTTTCCTAACTGCTGATGAAGGGAGAAAGGCAGGCCTGCAGCCAGCTTCTGGAAATGCCTGCAGGGAGGGCCATACATCACGTTCTCAGAAGCGTTTGTAGTCAGGTTACACCATACACAGCTGGCACTGCAGGAGTGAACCACCCTCTCTCTCACCCTGCTCTTTGAATACATCCCTCCTGGTCCTCTGAATCACCTTCTCGGCTTGGGGACAGGCAAGAGAGTGCTGCTCTGCTGCCTTTTTAAACCTCAAACCATCACAAGCATTTCACAAAGCTCTAGGTGACAATGAGGCCACAGTGAAGTGGCCCCTGAAATCTCAAGGCAGACTTCCAAGTCATGGCCTGGTCTGTGATCTGGTGCCTCCCAATTCTCACAGTTAATTGTACAACAGGTCACTCAACAGTCAGCAGCCACAACAGTTCCTCGATCCACACCCCCATTTCTGATTTAAATCACTGAGTTGTGCAGCCACTGCCTAGCACCAGTTATCAGCTGGTACAACCCTCCTAAATTAGTATTTAACATCACCAATAGGCAAAATTGAGTTTTGCATGAGAAAAGAGAGATGAAGCAATAGCATCTGCAATCAAAATGGACTTCAGAAAACTCATTTATGAATCAGTATTTAAAACACATGTGGGTTGGGTTTTTTCCATGCTGGTAGAATGGCAAATTTGAGTAGGGATGAGAATTTGGAGATGTCCCAGTCATAAAGTAAAAGATTTGGTACACTGTACTGACAATTCCAATCTCAGCATAAAAATACTAATTGTACCTCACTTTCAGAACCTGCACATGGTGAACTTTCAGCCATAGGCATCTCAGTTTCCCTGATTAAGAAAAAAAACCCAAAACAAACAACAAAGTCTAACGCCAACATTTTGTACTGGTTTAACATACTCCTTTGAACTTGAAGCTTTAGCTATCCATTTTCTTTCCTCTATTTTTTTTTCCTTAATCTATTGTCATTTGGCCAAAAATGAACGAATTTCTTTTAAACACTGGCATAGACAGAATAAATGACGTATATATACTTTATATATATAAATATATACATTTCCAAAATTACTACTTTCGTAGCTAAGCTGCTCCAATGCTACAAGTCTTGTTGGAGGTTACTACCTGCTCTGAATGTGTACTACAGATGAGGGCATGATACAAACTCTTTTGCTGCTATGACACCTGATGGGCTGAGACTCACTTGCGACATCAGGGTTTTGTATGTAATGCAATATTTTTATTGCACATTTTCAAGCCACAAAACAATTTAGCCATAAAACTGTCATGATATGAAGCCTGTATTTTTAAAATTGCTTTCTGCTACAGCCATCACATTACATTACCAAAATGGAAAAACTATCAAGATTAAACCATGCTTTACCATTTACTTGCAGCTAGTTGATTATTTATCATTTTCCCCTCAATTTAGACAAAGAAAGCATGCAGACACAGTCATGTTTATATCACACTAAATTTTAGCATTATTTTGTGTTCCCAGTTTTACAGAGACAGACTAAAATCTTTCAAATCTTTCCAATTGTGAATAATCAGCACCCATTTCTACATGCATGAAAAAATACATCCAAGGCTACTCTGCAGATTTATTTAAATATTTACTATGAAAAGCAAATCCAATCTTGCATTTAATTGCACAGTAGAAAGTCTGATGGAATAGGGCTTTGAAGATCTTTGTTTACTTTCTATGACAACACAGCCAAGTCAGTGATTTTACAGTGCTTCAGTCTCCCATTGACACAGGAGAGTTATGTTTATTTTCTCACCTTCCCTCTCATTTTACATTAAATAGCCCTGATTGGGCACCTCCAGAATCCGTGCATTGTAAATGTCTGAAGAGGTATAAACACCTTTTCTGACATAAGCCTGACAATGCTCCAAAAATTCTTGCAGAACAATTCTTCATAAAATGTATTGTGTAACTTTCAGAACAATTCTTCATAAAATGTATTGTGTAACTTTGTTTCCCTAAAATCTATAGAGGAAACAAGCTCTCACAAAATCCTGAGCAAACAGTTGTCAACTTAAACACCACTTGCCTTTCTCTCACATTACCAGACTCTCTAGCTGTCCTGTCATGGCCCCAATGTCAAATTAATACTGCAAATATCAGGATTTTAATTAAAACAAGACTTTTCTATGCTTTTTTATTTTGCCTTAATTTTCTGTACTTTCCAAGCCTGAAAGCTGATGTCTAAAATTGAGGGAGAATAAAGCTGTACTTGTGACATCTGTGAGATTGCTGATTTTTTAAAATCATTGTCATTGCAGAATAAAACAGCTATCCTATGGTAAATTAGCATTTATAAACTAAAATTAGGAATTTTACTTTTACAGAAAACAGTTTTCCAGCATCTGCAAAAGAAACAGAAATAGGAAACACAATCTCACCTTTTTGTTGAGAAGAGCAATAAAATTCTAGGACACAGTGTTTGTGCTGGACTGGTTGAAGCCACAGAAATGATACATTCTGAATTACAATGCCAGATCAAGCGTAACCGTAATGAAAACCTGTAATAATTAGATTTGTTCAATCCAGAAAAGATAAAATGGTAAAGTGTGATTTGGACAGAGAAAAATCCTGAAAGGTAACCAAGAAAATAAAATCAAATGAAGGATTATTCTCCTTCGTAAAGAATCTATTCCAGCAAGAAATTGAACCATGACTCATGAATTGAAAAGCAGCAAAGGGACCTATTGAACTAAGAAAAATGGGCTTTTTTTTCCTGGAAAGAGATCTCTCTGAGATCTGCAAACAAGAGATCAGGAACAAAAGCTACATATACAAACAGACTCCTTTTTAAACCTTACAGATTTCTTACCCAAGTACTGTCTGGACCAAACAGTGCCTTTTTTTTTTTTGTAACTAACAGAAGCCAGAGATGCTCAAACCACAATCTCATTCTGTCACACTCCTCTGCTCCTACCTTACACTTGGAGCAGCCCACACCTCTCAAGCACTGACAACCATCACACAACAAATGAGTGGCAGATCCCAACCTCTAAAGAGCAGCCACAGCCCTTTTAAGTAGTAAGACAAAGCAGATCTGTAACTATGTAACCAGGCTGCACAAATCTGATCTGAAATTCTGTTAGGTCAAACTATTCTACCCTTCCCCATCAGCTCCTTGCCTCTTTTGATTTACTCAGACAAACTTAACGTAAAAGGAAAAATTTTGCCAGGCTTTAGTGGGTACTAAGACCTCATTCAGCAAAACACTTTGATACAGACAGACCTATAGCCTGTACTTAATTGTCCTTTTCACTGAAGATCTCAAATGTTACAGGAAATAACCTGTAGAGAACTAGAGCAGATCTTTCACATATATCCCCCAGTCTGAGAAACAGCTCCATCCCAAAGGTGAAGGTGGCAAGCACACATGGGGACAGGGCTTCCTATGCACTCATACTTCTATTCTCTTGGGGCTCAGCAGCTGAAGCAACTTCCACACACATGCAAAACCTCAACACAAAATGCTAGACCAGAGGCAGTGCAGTGCAACTCCTTACTCATTGCTCTATGTGTTTAAGGCTGTGCAGCACCAGGTAAGATCTGATTCTGAACAATTGTTACACATATTTACAGAAAGGAAAGATGCCCATCTTCTTTCAGAATTATAATCACAATTGTTAGAATTACAATTCTGACATTTTCTGTGTTAGTCAAACCCTTTCACAGGAAAGAAAAACACCATTGCTATTATAAAGAAAAAACAGTTTGTTACCCATTCAGACTTCTTGGCAGAAAGAAAATATGGAGATTTTAGCACGAAAGGTATCATTCTGAGAAAGTTTTAAACAAAAGAGAATACAAATTTGCCAATGAAAATGCCATCTTAACCTTAAACACATTGGTACAGCATGACTGTAATGAAATGATAATGTGGCTGCTGACTGGGGAGAGAAAGCAGACTGAGTCAGGTAGAACTGACATACATAACCAGTCATTTCTTTGCTATTCAGTGATTCGAAAAAACACCAAAAGCATTATTTCCCCACATGAGAGAACTTTATCCCCACATAAATTTCAAAAGGGAAATGTCAATACTACAAGTATCTAAAGTGACCTCCAGATTATATTTAAAGAGAATGAGATCAAGTGCTCATATGGCATGTTTGTGAGAGCAGGAACCATGGAGATTTACTATTTACTTACAGGCTGGATGTAGCACATTAAGAACACTCACTAATTTGGATCCAGAACTGTTGGCTTGCCAATATTAACATGGTAAAACCCAGCAGGATATAGACACTGTCATTAGCACTATTAGACATGCTACATGCACTAATAAAGAATTGTTCCTTTCTCCAAGGTAAAGCTGCCTTTGCTCACCATAGAGCTGTGCGACACAATTCCAAGTTTGCTTTGTTTAAATCTTCCTTCCCCATATGAAAAGATTTCAATTCCTAGTGCTTTGGGTCTGTATCTTATTGAACTTTCATTCATTTGGAATTTTTTTCTTCATAAGTTTTTTGGGGATTTTTGTTAGGTTTGTTTGTTTCTATGAAATTAAGAATAACAGTTGATGCTGGAAAGCAGCAAAGAGAAATTAATGGAAATAAGAAACAACATAATAAGGAAGTAGTGCTTGCTGTTAATACAGCTTTCTGTTGCCAAAAACATCACTTCCAGACAGCTATAAAAAGATTTTCCTCACTTGGAAAAGGACCCAAAATATACTTCTTGACAATATTTGTACAGTTCTGTAAGTGAAAGAAGAGAGTGTGCAGTGCCTGAACCCCCCTGCAATTCTGCTTTAGCAAACACTCTCACTCCTCCAATCTGCTCTCCTGCAGCCAGGAATCCTGACTTGCACTGCAGCTGAACCCTCAGAACTCCCATCACTGCAGGCCTTTTGCTGTATAAACACTCTTGATTATTTACAAAAAAACCCTCCAATTGAAACAATAGTGTGCTTGCAGACCACAGGGAGCAGAGAAAAGTCAAATGGACTGTGGTGGGTCAACCTGCTCTGAGATGTTGGGAGGAGAAGGGAATTGCAGAGGAGCCCAGGGACTGTGGCATGTAGGCAAAGTGCAGGCTCACATCAACAGAGCCCAGCACAGTCCTGCTGAACTGCAAATACTTTTTTCTTCTGACTCAGAGGAACTTGAAACTGCTTTGTACTACACTGTGGAAGGGGTTACCAGAAGGTTTTTAATTATTTCACAGTCACATAAGACTATTTCAAGCATGTTTGCTGTCCTGCCACCAGTTCAGAGGCCTCAGAGAGCTGGGGTGAGGGGGGGTTACCAATGGCATTTACTGGATGCTGTTTCCGTGTGAGTACCCCCTGACACAGCTGTACCCAGTGGTCAGTGCTGGTTTTCTTTTGAGCTCTTGGTGAGAAGAGTCATGGTGTCTTTCCTGTTTTTTCCTGGATCTGAATAACCTTCTTCTGTGTACTCCTCTGTGTTCCAAAGGCTTTTCCCAGTAGGTTTCCCTGACTAAAACAGGATGCTTTAAAAATGTGGAGAGTCCCTCCACTACAAGTAACGTTTCAGTGTCCCTCTAGCCTTCGCATCAGAAGAAAATGACCTGAAACAAACATACAACTTTTAGATTGCATCACTATTGAAAAGAAGAAACCAAGACATTTCAGCTCAAGCAAAGCAGCAGAAAAAATTGCCTGAGAAGGTATTTCAGAATATTTAATTAAGGACCCTCATGATCTCTCTATTTTTAGGATACTTAAGGTACAAGTTTCCCTTGAAATGATTTAACAGGTTTTCAAATTTTAATAGATTTAATAGGTTAGCATTATAAATTAGCAATAAAGAAATAAGACTGAATAGTAAAGATGTTCAAAATCATGTAAGGAAAGAGTTCCTAAGATTTTATATTAGTTTTCCAATAACACTGTTGTGGTCAAAAAAACAAATAGGCAAACAACTGTCAAGCTCAAGCTTGAGAAGTTTTTGGAAAAAGATTAGCTGGCATTGCTGTCTGAAGAAAAGTCCTTCCAATGTCTTGTTTTAAGCTATGACACTGTAATGACTACAGAGTCCTGGTAAAAAGAATAAAGTTGAAAACATAATTCTGTCCTTGCTCCACAAGGGCTCTACTGCAAAAATACTAGAGGAATTTTTGGGACAACCAGAACCCAGGTTGAATTCTCTCCAGATGCTGACATTCATCCCAGACAGGAATTTCCCAGATTTCTGCTGAAAGCCATCAAGACAGACATCTTTGTATATTATCCACCTATCTGTTCAGCTGCTTAGAGCCTAAAACAGGTTGGGTCTGCATTCTTTAGTGTGAAGGACAAGACATATGCTAATTACAGTCAGTGAAAAAAAATGCCTGCCAGAAAAATTCTAGAGCATCCATAATTAATTTCACAATAAAGATTTTAAGAGAGATAGACACAAAGAAAACCCAACCAAAAGAGGTAAGAGATTGCTGATCCTCTCAGCTCCAAGCACAGACAAGACAGTGGTCAGCACCATGTGGGAGTACAGTGCTGGCTCAGGGATTAATCACCAGTTACCCCCAGGCTTCAAACCAGTGTGAAGAGAAACTTCATAAAAAGGCTGCTGGTTATAAACTCATTTGCAAATGCAATTGTTTGATGCCAAAATAATTAACAAAACCCAAGTCACTGGGCCCTTAGGAAAAAAATACATAAAGCTGTGGTTCAATACTACTTTATGACTATTTTCCTGAACTTGCTTAAATCATATATCTGTCTTCCATGGGCAACAAGGGCCAAGACAGCAAGCACCATTGTTTTTATATGCATTTTGCTTGACTATGGAAAAAAAAAAAATTTCTTCTGTTCTCCACTGGAAAAGAAAGAGAACTGAAAGCTGCAGAGAAAGAAAGTTCCCAGTCTATCAGTCCTCTTAGCTAGTTATTGTAAAGTCCAGCTTCCAAAACTGGAAAGTAAAAGGTCAAAATTGGAACCTTAATTTTGGACATCACAACTTCACAATAACTGACTGAGGTAAAAGATTCAAACTCAAGTCCTCATTAACAGGAGATGAGAGCAAGAGGGACTGAGTAAAAGCTCAGGTGGATTTTTCAAAGATATGATGTTCTGAGGACTATTAAAACTACAGTTAATCATTCTTCTGCAGACAGACAGGATATAACAGGAAAGGAGATCTTTCTGTGGTGGAAGAAATAAGGTTAAAAGCTGAAATGTTTTAAGCAACATGGGTCAGAAAGGAGGAGGATACATTATCTTAGGCTTTGATCCTGAGCAGCTTCCCTCCATCCCTCATTTATCCATTCAGGCAACCTGAAAAACACATTACTCTGCAAGATGCTCTGCTGAAAGTACTTGTAAAAGAAAAAAGGAGAACAGGACTCATCCCTTTGATGGAATGAACTACACCATCTGAGGCAAACTGAATGTTCCTTCCCCCCCCCCCCCCCCCCCCCCCCCATTTCAGTACATATACTTCACAGATTAATTAAACCTACTCTGTGGATAAAGAGAGCTCAGGATTATACTAAATGTATGAACAGCTGACCCTTGAATAATAAGGCATCCAAACAACCTGTTTGAAATACCCATATGCACTTTATGCAGTCAATTTTATCTCCTGGATCCAAATAACTCATCAAGAACAGGATTATGGGATTTGGTTGGCTGGATTGTTTAAATTTTGTTTTCAGTTGTGTAAGACAAAAGTTAGCCAAGTGATTTCCAGTAACTGAAAAGACTCTCTTGACTAGCAAATTTTATGTTTTTCAGCAGAGTATTACCACTATACCCTTCAAACAGAAGAAAAATTCAAACAGAAAATCAATGGTAGAATATTTTATCCTCCTGCTTACCAAATCTAAGGAAATGTAATTAAGTGGCAATCACTGGTATGAGTGAACTCGCTTTCTTACATGAAGATAAAGGCATCACAAAACCTTCATTCTGAGCATTGTCAGCTCTTACCTTTGCACCTCACTGCAAGGCATGTCGGTATTGAGAGACCTTCACTGCAACAAGGACCTCAGCTCAGCTTATGAAGTAATAACAACTGTTGTTTGCAATCAGCAAGTTGTTCTTGTAGTCACAGAAATTATTTACTCATTCAAAGGCTTTCTTTATTTTCACTGACTTACCAGCATCACTTTATAAACCTGCAATTGTCTACTGCATTGAACTCAAGGAAGTCAGTTGCTGGAAAGGTACAGACCATTACTTCTTTGTTTTCCATTAAAAGAAAATGAAATCAAACTGTGCTCATTCAAGTGTGTGGAATGGGAAAGTATAAAATTAAGGTAGAAAAGACTCCTCCTGCTCTTTATAGTCAGTGAGGTTCCTGATGCAGCTCTTTTATACTTATTATCTTTCAAATGAACTGTTGTGCTAAAGTTAGAGTTTCAGGCTTTTTTTTTTTTAATTTTATTTTCTTTGTTAGAAGCCCTGAAGCTTTTAACATCAGTGCAACACAAGCCCTTTCTCCAACTGCAACACCACCAACATGGACGGAAAGCCATCTTGTTTACCCTTATAGTTTAATAAAACTAAACTTGCTAAGTAATTATGAATAGGCACAAAATCTAGACACAGTCTGGTTGTGGCTGCAGCAGCTGACATCTTGACTAATACTACAAAAGCAGTGTTTGGCAGAATTAATTGTGATACTAGACTCCAGGGGCAACAGAGCTGTGAGTAAAAGTACTGGTGGCCACAGTTCACTGTATCAGCTGGGCTATGTCCAGCTGACACAGATGATCACTATCTTGACCTCAGCAGAAGGTTTTCATAGATCATGAAATCCTGCTGCCCTCTTCTTGCATATAGAGAAATTCTAGGGGAAACAATGATATTAGCAACCAGAACTTACACTCTCTGATGTTTCTATTCCCACTTTACCTTATTCGTTTGGTATATCCTATTACCATGTTCTTTGACAATATAAGGTACTGAGATGCTAAGTTGCTCCACAGCTGTTTGACCCAAAACAAACCTGACATAGGAACAGGTGTTACAGCAGAGTCAAAGTCATAATCATTTAGCCATTCTCCAGTCCCAGATTGCCATACTGGGAATGCAGCCCTAATCCCTCAAAAACGTTCATTGATTTTTGCACAGCTTAAAGCTGAAAAATGTTAACATGCACAAAGTTATTCTTTATATACAGTTTGTTGAAAACCGTGTAATGAAGAAGGCTAAATGAAGAATGTGTCAGTAAAGATCTGATCCTACAATGTCCAGAGACACCAATGAGAGAATTTCCACATTCAGTACAACAATAAATCCTGAATGTCATTGGTGTCTGCTCAAAGTGACAAATCCATCTGGTTGCCAGGAAAAGACACAGTGCTTCAGTGCAGCAGCACAGACAAGGAATCATCACTTAATGAAACAGAAAATGCCTTAGACACTACACAGGAGAAGGTTTTCATGGGAAGCTTGAGGCCATCCATACATATTCAAAGGATCTGTATAATTTATTTGACCTGTGCCCCAGAACGCTGGAAGTTGCTTCTGGTCCATCATTTACAATACATAATCTCAACACATCCCTCCACTCTGCACAGTGAAATAAAAGCATAATACACCCTACTCAAAGATTCTCTTTTTTCTAACAGTGTGAGAGAAAAAAACCCAGCAAGATGATTAAAAACTGGTAATGAAAATTAGAAAGTTGTACAGGCCACAGATCACATTGCAACTTCAAATGCAGCATTAAAAGCAAGGAGAGAGATCTGAAGGAAATCTAAATAGGAATAAATAAAACCAAGCACTCATAAAATCATAGAATCATTGAGGTTGGAAGAGAACTTTAAGATCATCAAGTCCAATCATCAACCCAACCACTGGAACTCCTAAACCACTGAACAATCACCCAGTGCGAGATCAAGACATCTCCTCAGCACCTCCAGGGATGGTGACCACCACCTTCCTGGGCTACCTAGTCCAGTGCCTGACCATGCTGACTTGAATTTTTTTTTTTCTAATAGCTAATCTGAACCTCCCTTGTCTCAGTTTAAGGTCATTTCCTCTGGTCCTCTCACTGCAGGCACAGCAGAAGAGACCAGTCCCCTCTCCACCACACCCCCTTTCCAGGGAGCTGTAGACTGATGGGGTCCCCCTGAGCCTCCTCTTCTCCAGACTAAACAAACCCAGCTCCCTCAGCACTTCCTCATAAAACATGTTTTCTAAACACTTCACAAGCCTTGCTGCCCTTCACAGGACACGCTCCAGCATCTCAATGTCCTTTTAAAAGCAAGGGCCCCAAAACTCAACTCACTTTTTGGAGATAACAAAAGGATGCTGCTATACTATATCTTGACTTACTACTGTCTATATACTTCCTTGGGGGTAACGATTTTGCAGTAGTCTTCCAATATGTGCTATTCAGGATATGCAGTACGTTGGGAAACAAAGAAAATGCAGAGCTCCTGATGGGTGATGAGATTTTTAAAAAGCCATGGAGGGAAGGTGCAGTAAAGAGAGATGACTCAGCTCTGACATGTCCTAGCTCTGCTGCTGGTGCATTTAAGGAGTTACAGAGTTAAGGACTGTGCAGCTAAGGAGTGCACTGTGTTAGCATCACAGAACATACCAGCAGGAGCAGCAGGGAAGGCTTCAGCTTCAGGGAAAAGGTAAGTGGTGCCCAGCTCTGACAGGGCAGCAGCTGCCTACACCCAGCCCACAGAGCAGGAGGAACCCGAGCTCGGCAGGGCCACCTGGCAGGCACCAGTGCTGTGCACAGACACACAGCTGGGGACTGATGAGCAGCCACTGATCCCAAACACTGCCTGTTAAATCATTCATCTTCTCTTGGTCCCTTCTGCTAAACAGCCCCAGCTTCCAAACAAAGCCTTAGTCCAGGTTTGCCAGTCTGCTTTGCAGCCAAAGCAAGGCACACAGCAGGTACAAGATGGAGCAGCAGTTTGCAAGTGCTGATAGACTTGGAAACTAAAATTCAGGTTCCAGCACTTGATACTGAGAGCCCCTCTTTGAGAAGTTTGTATATCGATGCCTTCAAAATTGCTGCTGTCTGCCTCACTTTCACTTGCTCACCCTCCAGCCAGCTTTGGAAGAAGGGGTGCTCTTAACAGCAGTCTCAAAACCTAAGACTATTGAAAGCTAGGACCAAACATGGAGAAGAGGAGGAGATACATCCAGACCTACTTGTATCACTCAGCCACACGCAGGAGACAGACTGCACAAGTAAGGAAGTCTAAGAGTAATCTAGTAACTTCAGTATTCATCAAGAAACATAAGGAAATACTGACTAGACTAAGCTGGCAAATTCCCTAAACGTGACAAGAGAAAAACGCCCTTCCTATACACAGTTCATAGGAGGGAGATAAAGACTTGCAAAATTGAAACTGGCACCTATTTATTCTTTCTTACCCATTGAATTCTCTACACTTGCACAATGCCTCTTGTGATGAAAGGCATGAAAACTAAACCACAAAATACTGATATTTGGCAGCAATCCTTCAAAGTACTTTATTCCCATTTAGCACAAACATGAGCCTCTAGTTTCTCTGGGAAGAGAAACCAGAACTGACATCTTTGTGTCTTCTCTCCAACCATCCATCCTCTAGCATGAGCAGCAACATGCAGCCCATAACAAATGTTATGAAACAAGATGAAACACCAGAAATGTAAGGGAACAAAAGCAACAATCTAGTTTTCCTCACAAAAGGATGTATTCTCCCCTTCTATTTTCCATGACAAGCAAGTAAATATTTCAACACTTAAAACTCTCTTTCTATGCCAAGCAGCCGAGGGAAGCACCCATGAGCAGCATATACACATAGCCCAATACAGTGCTAAAATAAACTTCCATCACAAATTAAAACCAAACAACTAAAATAAGCTAATTTTTTAAAGCTATTTTGTGTAAATCCAGTGTACATGGAATTGGATGCAACAGTATGCAGGAAGATAAACAAGAACAAAGAACCCTCCTGAATCATGAAAAATAAAGTAATGTATTTCAGAAGTGTTGCATGATCTCTGATGGCATTTTCTGATGCTGTTGAGCAAAGAGTGATCTTACATTTCAGATAAGAGAACTTGTGCTCATTAATAAAACTTTGGGAAACTAATTCATCCATTACTTCCTTTTGTTAGGATTTCTGTAGTTATTGTTTATTGCTGACTGTTTCTGCAATGAAGCCAGTACCCATTACTGAATGCAAGAAAAATCTGCCTCCGTCAGGGCTTGCAGAAGTTTTCAGGCAGTGTGACAAATGACAACCTTATTATAATGTTTACAAACAGCCTGAAACAAATTAAGAAAGGCCTAGATCTATACAACTCCTTGAAAATCAACTAAGGTATTTTTTCAGCTCTATTTTCTGAATTATCTCTAATCATAAAACACTGAATGTTTTCTATAAAAGAATAATACTTGAATTTATTCAGAATACAAATTTTACACTATGTACTATCAGAAGACAGTGAAAATGATTCAATAATCAGTAGAATATCTGACACAATTCACTCATAACTGACAAAAGGCCCTACACATACTGACAAATTGTTGCTCGTGCACAAGAGTATTTGTGAGCAATTCCCTGCTCTCCATCTTACTCCTGTTTTTTGTTTGTTTTTATTCTAATTCCCCCTAAGTTCCACCCCACAGAGTACACGTAGCAGAGGAGATCAAGCCCACAGCCCCTGGCTCTGTACAGGAAAGCTCCCTACTGGCTCAAGCGCTTCATCTCAACAGGAACAGAAGCCAAAGGAGTATGAGTATAAATGGACCATTGCAATTTATAGGCTGTGTTAATAATTAAATGCTGAGGATGCTATTAGCACCTTCACTGCATCCCCACCCACAGGTCCTTCAATCATCCAGTATCACAGAACTTGGATTTTGAGGTATTTGTTCACAGTGCTTTAAAGCATAAAATGTCCTGCAGTGCTACAGTACTTATTTCTTCAGTGTGATGAAGTTCATTTTGTGTAAAGGTTTTGGTTTTTTTTTTTTTAAGAATAATCTTCCTATTCAGCCAGACACACAGGTTAGAGGAGAGCTGACAGTTCTTTGTGAAAGGAAATAAGAGACATGAGCAAACAATGCCTCTGTAGAAAGGGGAATGAAGCTGAGAGAGATTTGCAGTTCTGGCCCTCCAGAGTAAAACTGGCAATGGCCCATTTGACAAGAAAAATCCATGGCTCCAGAGGGTTGGAAAGTGGTTCAGACTAACATATTTCATTTCCTTCAAGGCTACCTGTGACTACTTCCCAAACAAGAAAATAACCAGCTTAATTAGGCTTCCCCAGCAATCTCAAAAAATGGAGCTATCCATTCTCCACCTGCTCTTTGCAGCAGACACTTAAAGCACTTTCTGCAAGTCTGACAATGAAGGTGTTTGGCTTTGCAAGGCTCACAACACAGCAAGGAGCCATCTGCAGCCAGGGAAGACACAGGACAGAGTCTGATTACAGATTCTGTGCAGGTTTTCTGTCTCCTATCATTGCTCCCCCCCTCCCCCCTTCACATCCCCTAGGGAGCCCAGTTCCATATTCAAAGCAGCCTGGGGTCTTCAAGCAGAGAAATGTGCATGATTTGTACATGGCATTAAAGCAGGGGAAGAACTCCAGAATTACAGCAGCTGCATCCAGCCCTTGAGACGGCCCAGCACCAATCAGGGATTCAGGGGGTCGCATAATTCATTTCACCTGCAGCAGCAGCATCAGGGGAGGTTAAATATGTCACTCCATCACAGTGAGGCAATGGGCAGGGGGAAGCCTTCATCATTCATCCTGTCAGCTCCACACCTCCCTCCACCTCACATCAGCAGGGGGAGATGGGCAAGATTTTCTATAAGCATATGAACAACTCAGTGGGGGACACAATGACCTTATGAGTGTCCCCTTCCAATTTGTGAATTGTCAGCACCTGCCCTTCTCTACCAGCTCCCCTCCCTGCACTCCATCTTGCTCCACTACCAAGGGCCTGATCCTGCAAGACTAACTCCAGTATACGAGCTCACTGCCCTCCTAGGACCACACATGCAAAGGACATTGCAGAAAGATCAGTGTCACAGAACAAGATGTCTCACCCAAATACAAACAAACATGTCTAAATGGCATAGGAAATTTGTTCCAGGATATGTGTATCTCTCTTCTTTGGCCCTTTTTGGCGACAAAGGTACTTTCTTATTATTTTTACTGTTGACAAAACATTTTCTTGTTTCTTATCAATCTGAAAGCCTGGTTTCACATGAAAAATTTTCTTAAGCATAACTTCTCCAGAGTCATATTTTCACCTAGGCTTAACACCACTCTTTGCTTTACTGCATTATTTGCTAGAGCCCAGCTGTGACCACTTTAGGAGAGAATGCCTTTCTTCATGTACTGCACAAATTCATGCACAACAAAAACCAACTTGCCTGTAACAGTGTCTGTGGGGCCCCACCTCAGGATTTTCTCTTGAGAATTCGGCTTTTAAGGTATTTCTGTGACACATCAGTTGTGCATGATCATCATGCAATAAAAGCACAAATTATTAAAAAACCCAAAAAACCAAAAAAGGCAAGTTTGCTAAGATACAATGTCTTAAACCCTGGCATGACAAGGGAATCTTTTGATATATAATACAAATCAACTTCATTCACTCAAAAAAGTGTCAAATTGTACAACATTAATTTCTTAAATGACAGAATGATGGAAGGACTGGTAAGAATATACAAGCATTTAGATATTGCAATTTCTGGTATAGATGAGAACATAGAAAAGCAAATTTCTTGAAAGTGGTTAGAAAAGAGGGATGTTTTTGCTTTGAATGTATAATTCAAGCATAGCAAAACCAGAGAGGGTCAACTGAAGTAAGTGCAAAATTAAATCCTATTAGCCTTTAAAGGTTAAAAACCATTAAGCATGCAAGTCTTAAACAATTTTTTCCTTTTTGTCCTATCCTGCACATAAAGGGCTTTATAAACAAAGTATTAAGAGAAGTGCTCAAAAAATTTCTGCACCTACAGCTTAAATCTTCCATCGTGCAAAATGAAGAGCTTGTTGTCTCTCCCTCTTGAAACTACACTCTTAAGAAAAGAACGGGTCCACTAACCTTCTGCAGAAAATTCAGCAGATGGCACTTTTGATGCCTTGACTAAGATAAAATACAGTCACAATTCGTGCTTTTATATTTCAAAAAAAAAATATATATAAATGTTTCAAGAAGTTGTTTTTCATGCCTTAAGGCTAAATCTTTGAATGCTTCCTACTGTATTTTCTCCCCTTGCTTGAGCAGCTAAAATCTGTAGCTATCTTCTGCTCTGCCACTTTTACCACCCCAAACACTAAAGACACTGAAGGATAAAGAGATGCTTCATAACCAAATGCATACTGGGAAAAAGTTTTTTTGCTTCTGCCAGGTACCCGCAGCTCATGCACACATATCCATAAACCAAAACACCAGGAGCTGAGTAATTGAAAGCATCCTTTACTTCTCCACATGCTTTTCACAATGAGACTACACAGCAGTAGCACCCTGAGCCCCAGGACCAGTGGAGTTATATTTAAAACAGACACTGACAGAGGGGAGAATGAAGTGCCTGCCTATTTCATTCTCCAGAAACTATTTCAGCTGAACTGGTGCTTATTTAGGACATCAGCATTGCTCATACAGCACCTATGAGTCACAGCTGGGAGTCGATCGCTGAATTCCAGTGGGATTTCCTCACAGTCAGCATGGAAAATGAGCTCACAGTGTTTCATGGTATACACACCTTTAAAGGGTCCACAACAGCAAGCAGCAACTTTAGCTGTATTATAAAATACATTTCACAATGTGGGATGATTTTCACTCTTTCAGGAAAGCTTAAATTCCACTCCAGAAGATGATGTGTGTTGAGGACTCTGCTGTGTCCAGCCCAGGAGACATTGGATCCCAGCAGACAGCATTCCAGAATCACCTGTACCCACGCCCTTTAAGCAACACTCTTGCCTATATATTCTACATTGCCAAGGGCTCTGCACCATCACAGACCAAACTTCAAAAAGGCTGTAGGTTAATTCATTTGAGTAAATTCATAGGAGTATTTTCAAGCTTCTTTTGTGATTTAAATTGCAACAGGAAAATCACAGTCCAGGAAACTTTTTCAAATGGTGAGATCAGGTAACTACTGGAAAGGTCACAGAATCTCCACACATGGGAGGTCTTTCAGAACATGCCAGAGGTGGTGTGGATAAAGAATGCAAGGTACCTCTTGAGGTTCCTCTCAAGAAACCTCTAGCAGCTGACCTGTGCAAGGTCTGTGATGGAAAGCAGTAAAATGGTATGGGTTGGAAGTTCTGAGCAGTGACCAAATACAATACCCTTGACCTCAATTCACACTTTCAGGACCTCTTTCACATGCACTGAAGTTTAAGACATTTAGAATGCAACTGATTTCATTCTGATTCAAACAGAACAGTAAAATTGTACCCTACAGAATCCAAAGTAGCTGATGAGCAATGACCACAGCACCCACATCAAGGGAATCAAGCCTTTGGTTTCCCTTACCCATGGGAAGTGCTGAGCCATGTAACTTCTTGGAGCAGAGCATGCACTGCTAGTGCTGTCTTACAGCCTCACTTCTACTGCAAGGACTGACTCTATTCTCCACCAAGCACCCCAAATGACATTGTTTTCACACCCCACAAGTATCCTCTTGACAAACTGGGAAAATTTCAAAGAAAAATCCCACTAGATGTAACAACTACAGCTACAGTTTATTCAGAATTCCAAAAGATCACATTAATATCTACATTCCTGATAATTCTTGAAAATCCCAGGGTAAAACTGTGCAGTAGTAGCAGTAGCTGTCATTTATATCATTAAGTTCAAGCTTCCTAATAGGGAAGAGGCCCTCCCAGTGCAAGCTGCAGCTGAAAAGGACAAGCCACTGACTTTAAAACTTCAGGAGTGAATCACAAAATAAATTATAAGACTTGGATAGAGACTGGGAGGAAAGATGAAAATAAGGATGAGGTTACCTGAATCAGCTAATCACAATCAACTGGATGCTTTATCTTCCACAAGGAGCATGAATAAATAAACACCATTAGCAATCCCTAGTCTGCTGCTAAACCTGGCCATCATTAGCAAGCTGATTGCTTCCAGACTGAACAGGAGTCACTCCTAAGGATGTCTTAGAGGAGGGGAGATGATGTCAGGTGCATAAAGGACATAGTGCCACAGGCAGGGAAGACAGATAAATACAGTGATGGCTGGAGAGAAGGGGGAGAGGGAGTGAGAACACAAAAGAAGACAAGCTAATGGGCTTTGATGGTGATAACCAGAAGCTTGAATTTGGTACGATAAAACAGTAACTGCAAGAATCAAAGAGACTGTGACATGATTAGAGTTACAAGCAATGAAAAATATTTTAGCACAAATGGAAAAAAATTTGAGGTGACAGAGGCATTTAGAGAGACCAATGAGGAAAAGACTTCTGTGACTCTGAAGTGGTGAGGAAGAAAACAGACCTATAATTTTGCCAGTGCAGGCAGATACTCAGAGTTAAGTTTTGGGCTGAAAGAAGCTATTCCTCAGAATTTAGCTATCTGGATCTGCCTAATTATATTCTTCAATGACAAACACTGAGTATTTTTAAACAAGTTCTCTATGTCAGGATTTCCTCACGATCTTAAGAAGCCTTAAGAAAGGCAAAACTTAAAAGCTAAAATTGCTGGTAGGCAGATTATGAGAGTCATCTACTTCAGGGACACTGTATTTGCCTACTTTCTTCATACAAAAATCTGCAAAACTCAATCAAAGTTATATGTGAGGAACTGTTTCAAATATTGCACATAAAGGTGATGTGAGAAACCAAATACCTTTTACTCAAGCCTGTGATCTTTCAACTACATTAAATCCCTTCTTGCCTTTATGTGATAGAACTTGAACAACAGCTAGAACCAGCAGACAAACGTTAGTTTCTCTCCTAGTACATGAATTTGCCAATAAAACAATCCTAGTAGTCCCTGACCCAGTAAGTGTGCAAAAATCACAAGAACTGTCCTGCTGAATTTTGCAAGAATAGGCAGGTTCCACAGACATCTCAGATCTAAAAGGGATAATCTCTCAAGAGAGATTACTACAAGAGGATATCCAGAGTGGTCTATTTCTGATTGCCTCTCCTGTTCTGATGGCACCTTTATTGCTTCTATATTTTAAAACACACTACATCTACCTTATCAGATGTAAAATTCCTGCAGGAAAAATCCCACAGTATTTCTAAAGGCATGGAACAGCTTTTGAGTCATTTGGTTATACCCACTGGAAGAACTTCCTTTATGCTATGATTTCTGGAATGCAAACCCCTGCCTCCTGACTTTGTAACTCCTTAATCTGTTAACTTGGCTAAATGACTCTCACTTGGGAGAGTTTGTCAGTCACTAAATTAAAACCCCCTTCAACAGAGACACCACTCTTCTCCCCCTCCAACCCCTGAAAGCAAAGTAGCGAAACACTCAGAAAGAAACTCCAAGAGGGTGATCAGTGTCAATTTTGATCTTTTCTCTCTCAGAAGCACTGTGCTTGATGCATTTGATGAAGTGAGGCAAACCTGCTGTTAACAGCTCAGTGATTTTAAGTGTCTTGTCTGGTATGTGTCTGGAACTGCTGGATAGCATCTCTTATACTTATTTGTTTTTAAAACCTTCTTTTTCTTCTTTCTGAAACTCATCTCTGAATGTCACACTCACAATCTTCTATGTATCCATCCATGACCATGGAATCTTCAGTGCTGAGTGCTTGTTCAGTCTCCTTTAACACTGCTGATGGGATGGCATTTAAACAAAATAGCAAAATAATATCAACACATATGTAAAAGGATTCCAGCAAGGAAGCAGCCAGCTCACCTGTACAGCCACAGGGATTTAGAGCCTGTGAACATATTCTTGCACTTCTCAAGAAGAAAAGCAAATGCAAATTACTGGACAGTGATCAGCCAACAATGCTTCCATTCCCATCATAAGAACTTTTCATTATCACTGTTCTCACCTAGCTATGTACAGACACATTCACAGGAAGACAAAGTCCACACCGTCTTTTACAGTAAAGAAAATTAGAGACCCAGCATGAAATTATCAGCTTCAGGCTGAAGAGCCACAACAGGAGGTTTTTCACACTCCTGAGTTTTAATCAATATCTGATGGAGCAAAGAAGTTAGTTCCTCATGCTGTGGGAAGCAGCAGGCTGCTCAAAGCAACTGGGGGATGATGAGCAGACTCAGCCCAGTCCACATTGCTGTCAGATAGGAGAACACAGCTACAGCACAGGAGTGTGGTCAATGTGACTTTGCTGCTCCCAACATTCAAGCTAGATGGATTAGAGCAAGCTTGGTTAAGCCTGCCTGCCTGCCTTTTGAAAAGATGGCAGAAGGAAAGAGGCTGGAGGACAGGACTGAATAATGATTGTAATACACATTATAGTTTAACAGCATCGGAATAGATGTGGCAACATAGCAAAGTCAAGAATAAACCTGGAGCAATGCACCAGCTCTTAATGTGAAGAAAAAAAAAGTTACTCATTTTGATAGAGGAATAGAGGAGACTAGTCTTTGATTTTCATACTTAAAAAAAGAGAGATAAGAGTAGAACTTCACAATGTGATTATTTACATCTCCACGTAGGAGACCTTACTGCCACCAACCACACATATAAAGGGGTAGAAAGTTTGCAATAAGAAGGGCAGAAAGGAGAGTCAATGGTAAAATGTCTGCTTCGTATCTTTCTATCCTGTACAGCAATCCTAGACTTCCATCTGGTGCTAGTTCCTACCCTAAAGATTAACAACTAAGTTCTGTTAACTTGGCTAAACATTGTACTGCTTGTGTCGCTGCAACCTTCGCAGACACAGACTGCCAGAGTATGGATGAGAACCACAGTTCCCCCCCATTCTGGTGAAAGAGTCAAATGAAGCTAGGTCTCATCCTCTCCACACAGGATCATATAGATGTACATGGCACCATTCAAGAATGGGGCCCTAAACCCACTGCCCTCATGGTTCTTGAGAGTGCAACAGACATTGTTCTTGATCTCCCTTTGGTGACTTGCACCCTGTGTCTACAGTCTACAATGTAAAGACTCCAAAGCATCAGAAGAAATCCCTTTTCAGAAAGGGCTGTTGGAGTAGGGCAGTCCATCACATGTCCATCTAAATCTGTGAAATTAAACAGTAAAAGAAAATATCATATCTTATTGTACCACTAAAAGTAAAAAGTACCCCTCAGCTTCCAAATGCCAGGAAATGTGCATTTTACTGAACTGCCTGTCCCCCTTGTAGTATCAGCAGTGATTATCATTTTTTTCCTCCACCATATTATCCTTAACAGAACTTGTGGACTCTCACGGCAATGCAGGCAATTATGAAAAGACTGAACCTGACAGGAAATCCTCTAAACATTATTGGACAGACTGCTGGCATTTCACCCTAAGCTACTACAGCAGCCCCAAAAATCTACTGCAGCACATAGCCTTCCATGGGCAGGACTTTGCTTGCATAAATTAACATATTTCAACTCTAGTTTCCCTGAAACAATGCCCGATTTGCACTGTAACTCCCAAATTCACAATACCCAGAGCCATTTTTACAGAGCATAGAAGCAATGACACCTGAGGAGGTTATTCAGTACCATTTTGCTACACAGCAAACCCCAGCCACATGCAGAATTTAATTCTTTTCTCATGCCTACTGCCAGAAAACTACAGGCCAAGAGCGTGCTTGTGATCAAACAGATGTATACCTGGCTCAAAACTGAGAGATGTCACACAAGAACCATCAATGTCAAGAGGTACAAAACTTGGGCTTAACATTCTGACAGAGCAGTTAAAAATACTTATCTATTACTGTCCCTCATGCACCCAAGAGTGAATCTGTTCTACTTGAAGTTCTCTGAAAAGCTGTTCCTTTTTATACATGTCAGCAATTTTGCTTACAGCAGAGGCCTTCTAAATCAGAGTTTAATATGATTCCCCAGTGTTCTAAAAGTATTTGAAATACAAGTATCAGGGATGTCTTGCCTGTGTTTCACACCATTAGAAGCAACGGCTTCCAAAATTAAGTGAAACCTTAATAAATATCCCAACTACCTGACTCCAGCCCGTTTATATGTTTTTGGTAACCTATATAACTCCTTTGCAGCCCTGACACAGGAGCAGGTTACAGTATCAGTGCTGGACGCCTGAACTTACTTTGGAAGTAGTCCTTCCAGGAGGACTATAGGAGCCAGAGCTTAAAACTGCTTGAGGGTCTTCCTTGTTCTTACTAATGGAAAAGGGTGGCAGACATCACAAAGTAACCGCAAAAATAATTCCTTTTTTAAAGGCTGCAGGGAGCTGATGTTCCTAATCGACAAAGCTCTCCTCACTAAAACAAAGAGCCATGGAAGATGGTTTCTGCCTTCTCTACACAAATCATAACAGACAAAAAGTAGTTTGAAGGATTTTAACTGTTCTCTGAAGTGTTATTCTGAATTGCATTTCAGCTCCATTCATGTCTACTTCAAGACTCTTATTTTTTTTTCTATCGCCTCCTTTCTTTTCCCAGAGCCCCTGGAAACATAAAATTAGGAGCAATAAAATATCAATACCTATTAAACCAAAGCAAAAAAAAGTTCTTTTTGTCTGAGATTTTGATGAACTGAAGCCTTCTAGGACCTTCACTTTGATGTGTTCAGAAACATCAAAAGATCAAGCTTGTTATCAACATCATTAGTGCAGCCTGAAGATGTTTAATACTCCAACACATACAGAAAATGTAGCACACAATCCCCCATTGGCCTTTGCCTTGTTTTTATTCTCTTTTTTAGTTTTGTTTTCCAATCTGATTTGCATTTCTCATTCCAAGCCATTTGCCTCTCTCCAACCCTGCCCCATCCTCTCATTAATTCACCAGAAGAGCTTTCTAGTGCTGACCTATTCCCCCTTCCTGAAGGGAATTGTATCAACTCGTTTCTACCCTACCATAACATAACACACAGCATAGATTAGATTCACAGAATCACAGAATGGTTTGGCTTGGAAGGGACCTCAAAGATCATTTAGTTCCAACCATCCCTGCCTTTAACTAGACCAGATTCTCCCACCAGGTATCTCTGCAGCCACTACACACATTGGGACAGAGTCTGAAATGTTCTTTCACAGTGAAGCCTCTTGCTTCGGCTCTTTCAGGCTTCATATTTCTCCCTAGGTAAGCACCTGAGTACTGGTTTCTTCTGAAATTGCCACTTTATTTGAGCAGGCAGCACCTTACACACAAAAGCTTGGAGAGAGGTCCAATGATGCCACCAAAACTGTATGTAATTTAATTTAAAGCACTGGCATCGGACTGAGCTTGGAGTTTGATGATTAGTTACCTTAGTCCACCCTATTAATTACAAGAAACAAGCAATCTTTGAGGACTGGTCAAGCAGAGAGATTTATTCCAACACTATCAGGCTTCTTTCATTGCAAACAACATCATTATAAACATATTACTGCATGAAAGGACCCAGTAAGGCTAACTGTTCTGCTGTCCTTCATTAGACAGCCTCACATAATCTTCTGAAAGAATTGAAGCCTTCTGGACTCCTTTGCCATGAGCAACCTGTTTCATCTGATTCTCTTCTGTAGGGCCATCAAGATCTATCTGGCTACAACAGGCACATTTGTATAAGGCTCTAACTGCTTAGAGGAGAAAACAGAACAGGTCATCACACACCAAGTTACCCCACAAGCCCCAGCAGGGATGCTGAGTGTACCAGCACTGCAAACACACCACACATTGCCTACTTCAATACAACTTGGTGGTAACAAAAGCAGAACCCCTGAAATACCTGAAAACCAAATGTTTTCCATCTTTTGTTATAGAAATCTTGCTTTCAAATTTGCCATGGAAAACAATTCAGTTTCATCTGCCCTTACAGACTGGAAGGTGTGGTCAAATCATAGATGATTTAGCTTGGAAGAAACTTTTAAAGGTCATCTACTCCAATTCCCCCTTGGGCATATAGATGTAAACACAGATATGGATATCATAGAAATACAGGTATCTCGTTCCCATAGAAGCACTATATGCCTCAGTGTGAGTACAGGTTATTGCCACAGAGCAGAAAGGCTCTGTAGCTCATGGGATAACCAGGGGGTATTCTGCAGGTCCAGGAGGCAGTACTCATTTGAAAGAAGAACAAACTGAGGGACTTGCACAGTTTCACCTGTAGATTGTATGCCTGACCTTGCAAGAACCTACAGTGAGTATTTTTCATTTGGAATTAACCCTCAGACAACAAAATTCAATCACAATCCTTTAAAACGTACTAAAAGAAAGATATATGGGACAGAATATTTATCAAGTAATTAGAGGAAATTATTACAGCAGAAACCATCTCTGTCACATGCCTTTAATAGCAGGGCAGCCCTGACTGGTAGCCTGCAGAATCACTGTTTTGTTCCAGGTGTAGCTCTCTGATATAAACAGATCACTTTATAATGTGTCTGCACTCTGCCCTGCAAGGACTGTGCTCCTCCCACTGTTTGACGGGCCCAGTTTCACAGCACATTGTCCAGCCTTGCTGAAGCACTGCAGGACTGCCATTCCTCACATGCTGCACAGATACTTCTGGCTGACACAGCAAGCAGCAGCACTGCTCTGCTACTAAAGAGGATGGGCCAAATGCAGAGAATTTTTTGGCTGAGGTACACTGGCTGTTGATCTCTGTGGAGTCATGTGCCTGGATCCTGAAATCTGGGACAGAGCCTTGGTGCACAACAGCTTCATGAGCAATGCTGTGAGATACTTACCCACTCAATTCCAAACTGAAATTAGCAGAAGGGGCTGGACAATTGACCTGGCTTGCTGTGATCAGGGTCAAAAACATAAATATCCAAGCTACAGTAAAATGTACTTTATAACAGCAACACGGTAATGTCACCAGGCACAGGACTCTAGAATTGAGAACAAAGCTTTTTTCATGCCTCTGTCCATGGCCTGCTGCATCATGTTTGCTATTCACCTTCCCAGCCTAAATCAGTTCTCCTGTCTGAAGAATGGAATTAACACTATTTACTTTACATATTGAATGCTTTGAGATCTACCTCTTACAGCTGCTACATAAAAGCACTACTATTAAAGTCACTGTTCTGACTATATTTAGGAACTCTCTGTGAAGTGCTGAAGCACATTTCTAATATCAGCAGGATATCAGAAGACCCCTTGTCTCACTGGAACAGTTTTAATGAGCTCAGTACATGTTTCTGCTGCCACAGTGCTTCATAGCTTGTCCATATATCAAATAGTCTTGGAATATTTACCTTTTTCTCTCTGAACCCTCTTGATTTTAAAGATACAAAGGCTATGCATGTGATTGGCAACATGCCAGTATGAAAATCTGGCCAGCCTAACAACTTACTACAAGACATGTGAAGATAAGGTGGCAGAGAGACAATAGGAGGCAAATTAAATTCCATCTATCTGAAAACTGGAAATTAAAGAATTAAGGTTCTGTTGTGTAACCTCCTTCCAGATCAAAGATTACAGGGAGACACAGAAGGCACAGGTTCCCATTTCATTCTTCACTACTGGTTGTCATAGCCTGATGAAAAGATTAGGCAGTAAGAATAGCTAAGAATAGCTACTATAATGTTCTGAATTTTGGACTATGCTAAAGCAAGTGTTTAAAATGGCAATAGTGAGTGAGGCCTGGTATAAGAAGAGAACACTTCTGTGACAATGTTCTATTTCCATTACTGAGAGAAAATGCTCTTTCCTGTTTCTGTGCTTCTCTCCACCACCTAACCAGAGATGTATGAATCCACCCTCAAGCAGGATAAATGACTGGTGCTGTGTCAACAGCCTCTAACCATGAGGGAGGAACAGGTACCAGCAGGGAGAGAGGGGCACAAGGCATAATTAGCAGCTTCCTCCTCTGAGTGCATCCACGGTGGAAATGTTTACTTACAAGACTCAGAAATGAAACAACAAATCTTTTATTAGCATTTAAAGCCATGTGAAATCTCAAGAAGTCTTTGCAAAGCCTGGCAGTACTAATTGATCAACCCTCTGCATCTGCACCAGGAACACGGCACTGAGACGTGAGAGAGGGAAACAAACGGGATCCTTTCTGTAGGAGCTTGCAGAGGGAAGAACAGGGATACAGGACACATGTTCCTGGTGAGATGATTGTAAGGACCAATTCAAAGGCAGCATGCCCACAGGTTCCCTTTCTCTAAAACAAATATTGAGGGGATTCTTGAACCTAAACAAAATCCATCCTTCCAAGCTGTTCAAACAGCACTAGCAGAGAGGAAGCACAAAAATGGTGCCAAAATAAACACAAAAATGAAATGGAAATTGCCTTGAGGAAAGTTTACTGAAAAACATAGACAAGAGATAAGTGGTAGAGGCAAAACCACCAACTTCAGAAAAATTACACCAGCTTAGACCACCTGTGACACACACCTGGGTGTGGAGAGACTGCATAATTAGAGTGGAGATGACTAAAAGCGTATTTTATAGAGCGAGAGAAAACACAAAGTGACAGAAGGCAATTTTTTTGAATAATACTTTTTCCAGCAAGGTATCTCTAGCTGAGTCACTCTTACCTTCAGGAATTAAGCTTTCTAGTCTTGCATTTGTAAAACGGAGAATGTATTATCTTTATAAAACTCTTCAAAAACCACAGATAAAAATGTAATGTGAAGAACTATTATTGTTGCTATTACTGAGGATGCTGTAAGCTCCCCTACTGAGCTGCTACCAAAAGTGATCCTGTTCTTGACTCCATTTAAGACTCTATGCTCGGGCTTTCAACTCTAGCTATTTACAGAAAATATGTGACAGTATCTGCAACCTAAGGCAAATCACAATTATTCTACAATTTCTAGGGAAATGGTTAAGGAACTATTAATCATAGCAACAACCTTTGAAGATATGACAGAGTTCATGCCAATCTATGGACCTGCATCACCCATACAATCCTGTTACTATGTCACAGTGCAACACTGTCAGAATTAGTGGATTCACACAAGCATTAATAGGATTAACATGCTAGTTTATCAACCACCACACATACAATTCCCCAGACAACAAGCATTCCCATCACTGGGATGAAGCATGGCAGCTCTCTTACTGTGCCACAACACAGCCATTTAAAAACTGGCAACAAAGGCTCCTACATTCAGGACACTGTGGGAGAGAGTCCGACAAGGCATACCAGGCTCTCTTTGGACACTGAAGTTAGTAACTCGACAGTAAAGTTACTCTACCTTTTGATGCCCATGAATAGACAGAGCCTCAGCTCAACCTGTCACTTAAGGTTCTGTGCCCTCCTGTATCAGATTGTCACACTGAATCTGTGTGAAGTGCTGCCTTCTGAATCAGTGGCCTCACTCCCAAAGCACAGTTTACTTCCATGATAGATATTCTCAGCCACTGCTACCCTCAACAAACCTCACTTAATATAAAAATTTAAAAATCTGAGGCTGTCTGCTCTCTTAAAAATTACCACCAAATTTTAAACATTATGACATCACCAGAATCCAAAGCCATCCTGCCACAGATGTCATTCAAGGACCACTGCCAACAAAGGGAGGACTCCTATACTGATCAAAAAATCTTCATACAAGTGAATTATGGCTAATAGTGAAAGCAGGTCCTTTTTCTTATACATAGCCAACACTATCATGGTGCACAGGACAGACTGTAAGCTTGGCTTCACCTCCATCATCAACTTTGACCTCTCCTGCCTTTCCACACTGGGCAGAGAGCTCTCTTCTACTCATTCCCCTGTCCTTGCACCCTGTTCCCTAAGCCCTATTAGAAGGCACTCACTTCTTCACAAGTTCAAATCTCTGGCAGCAGCAGCTATTGGAAGAATTCATTCCCTTCCTGTCTTCCTGTCCAGTGCCTTGGAAGGACAGGGATGGAGGTGGTGGGGTGGTTAAGTAGAGAAAAGGTTGAAAGTAAGGACAGAAAGAAGTGAGTGAAAGAGACAACAGTGGTATCTGGTGAAAGCCAAGGAGAAAAATGCTAAATTGGTGTGTGGGGGAGAAAGAAATTGTCAGACAATGAGACATCAATGAATAAGGCAGAGAGAGCATGGCAAGAACTGAGCCGGTAAGCAGAGGAAGAACAGAGCTAACATTACTGTTCCAGATTTCCTCACCTTCCACATCCAGCTACTGAAAAGGAATCCAAGGCTGCTTCCCAGGGGTTCATTACTTACCCTACCTGTGTAAGCAATCTACAAGCACTAATCACATTTCTATAATTTAAATATTAAATTATTTCTTCTTATTTCTTTTAGAACAAACCCAAGAATAGTACTTATTATGTTACACTGACCACTGTTTCCTGATTTGCATAAATATTCTATGAAAAGAATATAAAAAAATTCAGCCTCGTGTACACCACAGCAAACTGCTTCCTAATCCAAAAAGTATGGTACAAATCCATCAGTTTTGTCAGCTGAAAACTGCCAGAACTGCAAACTCTGAGTGCTTAGGATGGTAGAGAAAACTGACACATTGTTCCAGGGTTGTGACAGAAAACCAAATACCAGCATAGGGAGATTGCAGTAGCTGCTCTGGGTTGGGATTCCAGATCACAGGGGATGCTCACACGGCATTATTGCTCAACTACCCAAGAGACAGCAGAGAGAAAACAGAAGTGAGTATTTTGACTCTGAATGCTTTGTTACTTATTTTTCAAGTAGCAACAACTACTGATGTTATACTAAATCCTAGGGCTAGCACTAGGATTTTGGAAAGTAAGAACTACAAAGCTGAAGTGATCCTTTCAATTTACATGATGTAAAATCATACATGGAGAGTTGATATCAGCAGATTTTAGTAACAAATTTGGGTCAGCTACAGCAATTAGGGTTAATGCTCAAAAATTTACAATTAAGGTTTGAAACTGGGTAATGTAAAGTACAAATTGTTACTGAACTCTGAGAACTCAGATTCTCAGAAGAAAGATGAAGAGAGGTGTCTAAAGGTATTTTCTACACTTGATCATTAATTTTGGATTGTCAGCTGTTACCTAGCTTATACTCACACCTACTATTAAGGTTCAGTACAGCAGGTAACAAAAGCTGGAATTGTTCTTTCAATTTAGAAGGTACATCACATTTTGAATACTGGAGCACTACTTGGTACCTAGATTATACTGACTGTTAGAACTAGGAATATGTTATGATACCAAGATGGAAAGGGACAAAAATTTCCCCCAAATCCATATATGTTGTTATTAAGTTCCCCCAATAAAATGAAGACTAGCATAAATTAATTTACACTTTTAAGCCCCAGTTTTTAGACATCAAAAGTTTTTTCAATAAACTCAGGACTAGGGTTAGAATTGTGGAGCAGGACTGTGGTGGTCAGAGTATGTAACCTGCTGCTTTACATTACAAACATCAGAAAACAGACATCCAGTAGCATACTGACTTTTACTAGGATAATGAATTCTGGGGTGCTGTACAGATGGTCTACCTTACAAAAGTAATTCTATATTAAAGTGAAAGTTTGTTAATGATGTAAGGCCACTGATTACATGCCTAAAATCCATGAAAAGATATTAACTCACATAACTGAATTTGGTTTTCTGTTTTCAAGTCAGTGGATCTTTGTTCATCTATATTTTGTCCATTACGTGAAGTGATTTCAAAACACTTACCATAATATTGTACAGAGTGTTCTTTACCTTTTCTCTTCTCAAGAGATGCTAAGAGTAGGACAAATAGCAAAGATTCCATTCAGGTATTGCAATAAAACCACAGAAAGGTAACAAGCAGGAGTGAAACAGAGATGCTAGAAAAGACTGAACCAAAGACTAGGTTTTGTGTCTTCAACCACTGCTTCTTTAAGTGTTGAGAAACTCAGCTATACATAAAACTGAAGGAATGCTCCAAGCTATTTCAACTGGCTTTGGACCTGAACAAACAACAGAGGATATGACAGCACAGGTTTCTTCTAATTCCTTTATACATTAAACTACTTACAAATATATTGGAGGGAAAAAAATCCTGAAAAACAAGCAAAAGAATGAAAAATGCTCTGTGAGTGAATAAGGTTATATGTCACAGTCAAGACAGCCACAATACACAGAGAATCATCATACAATACCAGAAAGCTTTTTGCATTTGCCCAGAGTAACACCTTACCACATCAGAAGGCTTCAGGCATCTGCCCACACAGAGTACCACCACACCACTTCAGAAGGCTGCAAGCATCTGCTCCTCTTGTTCCTTAGCCCAGCCTTTTATCCCCTCATGTTGACGCACTGCACCTGTGTGCCCTCTGTTCCCTTTGGTTGTTGGTCAGTGCCCCTGGGCACTCCATGGCTCACTGCTGTCAATGCTGCTCACCTGCTGCTCACAGCTGTAGCTCATTGGGGATGAGGCTCAGCCACAGCCCCACCCCAATTACCACAAACTCTGCACCTACAGTTACAGTTTGAAGCACCAATTAAAGTCTTCACAATGGTTTTTCTGCTAAATCCTCACCCTTCTGTTGAAGAGGAAGAAAGCTGAGGGGTAGGATTGTTTAAATTATTAATCCGACCCCTTGCTAGTCTGCTTCACTGGACCAATGAGATGAATTATAGTGAGGGCAATGTTATTTTAAATTACACTCAGCATGGTAGGGCGCACTTATGCATTTCCTATGGACTGATGTTTCTGTGTGTTCATGCATTCCCCTCATACTCCTCCTGCATATAGGCATCAATCTAACTCAAAAATCTTTCATATGTCCAAAAGGAAAAGTTAATTACAGAAAGAGCAGATTCACCCAAGAAAAAAAAAAATCTTTTTACTTGAATAGCTTTGTTACAAAAAGGCTGTCTGCCCCCTCAGGGCAAACCCCTCTATGACAGGAGCCAATGAACTGCCATGAAGGTTGCTTAGTAAATGAGACATGGGGTTTAGGACTCAGCACACCTGAGTTTAGGCCCTCTTCAGTTAATAATTCACTGTGTGACTTTGAACAACTTGCTTAATTTATTACACCTTTGAGCTTCTTTGTGTAATGCAGATAACTGCTTCCCATCTCACAGGGTGGCCAGGGTAAGATCTAATCATTCAGACTCAATCAGACGCCATTGACACCACCAACTATTGCCATTTTTGTTATGTTTAAGAGCATAGAAATCACTGAATGACTTTTCCAGAAACACTGCCCTGGGTATGCAATGTCTGTCACAACTTCCACCAACATACTTTGCATTTCTCACAGTTTCTTCTGCAATCATCTCTCCAAATCCCAGAAAGAGTCTTGTGGGAAAGGCAAGATGCAGGCTGAAATTCTTCAGACTTGTTTTGGTGAAGATGAAATGCAGATCAAGTCCAAATCTATTTCCATCCTGAAATATTTGAAAGGTCACATATATACAAAAATGAATCAAACATTAAATACTGGCAGTCACTGCTATATGTGGCATGCTATGTGTCAGACTACAGACTAAGACTAAATGAGAGTGAATTTCCTCCTCTAGTCATTCTTCGAGTGTACTCTGAGCAAAGAAAATAATTTATATTAACCACAGACTGGGTTTCAAGGGATCTGTAATCCTCTTGTGATTCTGCCATTACATTTCTGGTGACTTCAGGAAGACACTAATCTTTCACACCTGTACTTTCCCCAGATCATCTCCCAACTTTACCACCCAAAAGCAAAACAATATTTAAAGCACCTTGTCTCACAGACAGGAATAAACAAAGCACAACTATCTGAACCCCACAATAAACCCTGATATTCAGCATTTTCTACATCTATAATACAAGGTAACTGTGACACAGATGAGTGCTCCCTTTCAGCTTGGTTCCACTGGAGCTGACTTCACTTCCAAGAAAATTAGTTTTGCTGGCCCTGTCTCTTAAAAAAACAGTGAACAGTTGCAGAAAAAGTTGTGTAACTTGAGGAAAGAAAGAGCTGATAAAGCAGTATAGATGTGCAGCATGTATTCCCTTGGAACTATGCACATTAGAAATAATAATTTCTAAAAGCAATTGTAACTTTTAAGCCAAACCAGTCAATTATAAATGCAAAAGACTTTTTGTACAGTAGAATGGGTGTTAAGGGATGATTAACATTCTGTACATAAAGCTGTGTTCCCATCACTCCTCATGCAAACCAATGGAGATCAGAAATTTTCAACTGTTTTTGTTTCCATCTGTACTTGTCTGTTCTATCACTATGTCTCCCTTGAATCCCAGCCTAAAAGAAAATTCTAAAACTGGGGGTATTGTGGGTATTACTTACAGAAAACCATGATTATTTATCACTTTCCAAGTCTGCATACCAAAAAATAGCAACTGTCTTCAAAACACAAAATACTGAAGGAAAGTATTCACTTTAATTTATCTTTCAGAATTTATTTAAAAGAAACACATTTCTAAAATACTCATATAATGTTATTTCAAACAGCTCTTTCCCCCCTTGATTATTATTTCTACTTTTACAAACCCTGAACAAGTGCAAAAAAACGAGGTATGAACTGAAAGGCACCCTCTCAAACCATCATGGGCTGTTCTCCCAGTCCTAACAAGGGCCAATACATTTGGGACTGCATCAAGCCTAATAAAAGCTCAAAAGAAAACTTCACACTGAACAATAAAACAGTGCCCGAAAAATAGCTACGTGTTTTGCTCTTGTTGTAATTTATTTCAGGAGGGGGAAAAATGCAAAGGTGTTACAAATTGCTCCTTAACCAAGCGTGAGTCCTTGTGCACAGGGCAGCCCTCAGCAGCAGCTACAGGGTCAGCCATGGCAGCTCCTGTGCTGCTCTTAATCATGGGGGGCTAACATCAGCATGGGAAATTCAAAGGATCTTTACAATGTCTCTCATGGTATTTACTTTCTCCTAAAACTAATGGATAGAGCTAATGGAATTTAATAACTACTATTTTACATCACTTGAAAAAGTAGTTTCTGATAAAGATGAGAAACTTCTGCTTGAGAAACATCACGCTCTGTGAAATTTTACCAAGCAACACCCAAAACTCTCTCCTCCACCTTCAAGTCGGAACTTCATTCATTAAAATGTTTATAGCAAATACTAGAAAACATGTAGGTCTTTGAAAGAAATTGTTTTGAAAAGATCTCTCAAATTCTTAATTTTAAAAAATCTATTATGTATTTAGGCTCGGCCCTCCCATCCTCCTTGCCACAATATATTTTAGTAGATGCTCTCAAGCAAATAAATTTAGTCTTGTAACCTCAATTTTCATTTGTGTAAAGCAATAAAGAACTAACTTTTGAACTGAGAATTTCTGGTTTGAAAGCAAAGCTGGCTGATTTTCTGCTTGTCTGAGATGAACATGCAGGGAAGCACTGGGATGACAGAGAGCACACCCAAGTAATGCATTTCAGTGTGTACCTGCATCTCTCACTGCAGCTGCACGTGGGAAATGCAGAACAGGGACAAAGCAGAAGTCATTTATGTAGGACAAGCTTGTCACTTCCAACTGTTTAAGGTATAACTAAACTAAATTACAGATGGACCACACACCTGAATGCTGTTCAACTATGCAAAATACAAATCAAAGTGCAATGTGGTTCCATTAGCACACTAAACCTTTCATTTGGTTTAAATCACTTCACGCAACATTATTCAGTTGAATCATCTTCCCCACTCCGTCATTAATTATTACTTCCACAGAAAACACTGCTTCTTGGACAAAAAATTTCTTCAACAGATAATAGTCACATTAAATCTAGCAATTCAAAAAGGAGCATTTTACCAAACGAGCCATGAAATTCATTTTACTTTTCTGCCACTGGGATGTCAGAAAGTCTATGTCACCTTTAATAAACTTCTCCAAATGAGCATGCTGATAACTGAACAACATGACATTTCTAACAGTGAGAAGGCAGAAAACCAGAAACAATTACATTAAGAAATTAAGGGGGAAGAAGAAAAGCAGGCTGGAACTATCTTACTGCAAGTAAAACCTCATTAAGTTAGAGTTTTGCATCCTTCTCAGGGAAAAAGAGGACTCCTAGGCCTAAGAGTGGCTGTGTTTCAAATGTTATTGAAACTTTCCTATCTGTCCATCCACTCTGGCAGTCACACTCCCACCACTCCAGACTGTAACAGTGGGGACTGAGGTCCCATCAGAGTGGGTGGCTCCAGTGACCTCAGGGGTGCCCCTCTTGGCTCCCTGCACACCCCACACTCACACAGAAAATAAGAAAAATAAGATTTTCTCACTGGCTCAGCCCTGGGTTTCCCACAGCAGAGTCCCAGATGTCTGGATCCTTATAGCAATTCCACCATGGTGCAGTAGCACAGAAACAGCTCGAGCTGGTGCCTCCAGGGAGGGACCCCCAACAAAGGAAGCCCTGGGTTTTAAAACACCCTCACAAGTCTGTGCACCCAGACAGTCTGGAGTCTTCCTGCTGACTCACCAGCTCCTGCTGTGTCCCAGTGTCCAGTCCCCTGGCCAGTGCCACAGGTCCCTGTGCCCTCTGTGGTGCAAAGGGTCAGCACCGTGTCACGGTCCCTTTCCTGAGGCTCCCACCATGTCCCTCAGCCAGGGCACAACTTGCAGCTCTCACTGCAGCTGCACACCCAGCTACCTGCTCTCAGTGCACTCCTCAATAGCAGTTTTCTGTTGCACTCTTATTGAAACCATCTGATAACGCAGAACAGGAATGAAGAGTGAACCAACCAGTGCCTCACCACCCGAAGGGCCAGAAAAATGAGCGTAAAAGCGATAAAGGCACTTGTCTAAGATACTTCAGCAACATTCTCAGTCAACAGATTTACTTGCAAGTTTGCAAGAAAAAATGAATTCATACTGGAAAAAAAAAAAACTGGAACAAAAAGAATCTGACACTTTCACAGAAAGGAAAATTCCAAGTTGAGTTCTTCTCATCTTTTTCACCACAGATATTCTCTGTTCCTTCATATTCTCTTTTATATCATCAAAAATATAAACGCAAACCTCAACAAGGAAAAAAAAACCTGACAGGTCTGCCACAGTGCATAAGAAAAAATAGCAAAAGTAAAACAAAAACAAAAATGAAACAAAAACTTTAGGAACTAGTGGAATTAAACTAAAGTAGGCATTTTCAGCTGATTGATTTTTTTCTTTGCCATTTCCTGTTTTTCAATCAGCTCTAATCCTTGGCTGGAGAATTCAATGGAGCTACGTCAATTTATATTTGCTAAGGATTTGGCACATCATATTAAGTATTTCCCAGTGTGATCATCTCTCTAAGTTAAGTAATTTAAACATTTCATGCAAGTAGGGATACAATCTATATTCCAGTTTCTTGACTGATCCCAGCACAGCCAAAAAGGCTTCAATTTTCTCAAATGAGATGAATTGGAACATCTATTTGTACACTGAAAGCTTTAATGCCATACCCATGGTGCCTAACTACTCATGTACACTACAAATACCCACTCAAAGTACAGTGGGAAGTACTAACTTATTTCATAACTTTGTCTGCTTTAATAAAGTGATGGAAACATCTGTGTAAGAAAGCCTTCTAACTCTTGTCTGGTACATTGCAGATTATCAAATCCAAGAGCCCCGATTTAATCTACGCAACACAATAATATACAACACTTCCCTCCATCTACGTCATTTTTACCTGCCTGGTATTTAAGAGTAAATTCCATTGTGGGAGGGGAATTGCAAACACCGTGAGAGGTGATGTGGCTGGTACCTGCATTACCACCAGTCAGCTGCACTGCAGTGGAATGAAGTGATGAACTGCAGCATTCACAGCTGAATTTTGCTAGAAAAAAGGAAGGGGTAGGGGAAGCAAATGCATATTTTTTGTTTTGATTCTATTTTTTCTTGCTTTGACTCTGTTGTGATTGTCATTAGAACAATATGAAGGAAGTTTTAAATTTTATTTGAGACCACTGAATATACTCACGCATTCTCACCTAAAACAAAAATTTTGTCTGTTTGTCAAGCTCGTTGAACAAATTAAAAAAGAAAATACATTGAAGTTTGATTTCTTTTTTCCCTCTGGTATGTGAACCAGACTATGCCAAGTCTCGCCTTGATGACAGAAAAAAGCCCTCAATTTGGGCCTGAAAAAAATGTGGAGAAATATTTAAAAGGAATATCAGCAGAGCATCATTTTGCATTTAATCCTAAGCCACAGGAATAAACAGAATTCCCTTTGACCAGTGCACTCATAGATCCACCTCTTTATGAGGTGAATTTGATGAACATTACATATCAAATATTTTTTCCTAGAATCCAATATTGTTCTGCCCTCTTACCTATCAGAAATATAGGCTTTTACAAAAAAAGCCCCCAAATATTTAAGCATTTGAAACCAAGGAAATTATAATAAAGAGATGGAGAAAGCTTCTTCTGAAGTTGTCAGAAAGGGTGCAGAACAAAACAGTAAGGGAAGTAAAGAAAAAAACAGGTATGGAAGAAAAATGAGAGAGTCTGTAATTTTTCTCAGGATAGAAGAAAATCTGTGTCTGACAGCAAGTTAACAAATATTTCTACTTCAGTTCATGATGGTGGCAATTTATTTTCCCAGTGTGCTCCCTTATCTTTAATAACTTGATGTCTGAAAAGGTTTTCCTTTTTCTACCCCATGTGTCAAGCTCTGGCAAACAGTTTGACCACGGGAAACTTGTAAAACAACATCAGGACATTCAAAGCACAATGTAAGGTGGAGAAAACACCTTTTAGAAACTCAGTCAAGGATTACAAATTACAGGAAGAATAAGGATAGAAGAATGCATTCCTCACCCCAATATGTGGAAAAAAGACCAGCAGGTGATTCAAAACAGCATTTCCTGTAGATCCCTGATTTTTTGCTATTCAAGTAAGGGATTTGAGGCCAGAAAGTACCATTCTAACTATCTTGTCCCACTAAACAGTCCTGCAAACTGTTGTCAAGACTACAGGTTACATAATTTAAAAGATAACCCGTTTTCATTTACAAGAAGGAAACTCCCATCAATTCGTACCACTGCTATTGTAACTGTAAAAAGAAATAAGAACTGCATGTTATTCCTAGTTCATGGTTGTCTGACTGACTCTCTTCTCATGCCTTTGGCAATTTCCCCAGTAAGATGGAGCAAAAATAACAAACATGCCTGTCCTAGCCACAGCAACAGGTTTACTATAAAAACGTGGCAAAATGAAAACTTTCACACAAATGCCTCTAAATATAGGTGATTAATACTAAATGACACCTCAGCACTCACCTAGCCACAGAGACCGAAACAACAGCCATTCTACTCAAGCTTGTGACAGTAAAATTTCTGTACTGTGCTTTGAAAAAGCTACTTTGAATATTCAACTTCAAGGGAGGAAGGAGGAAAACCCAAGACCCAACCCAGGTGTCAAAGACCACTCTTTGGTCTGCTCCAGTCTCACTGTTTATAGAGACCCCCAGTTCCAGCAGGAATCTTCACTGTGCAGGTGTGACAGATGGATGAAGCCCCTAATTACCCACCCAATTTACCAAAGCTCATTTGCCATACTGCTCCTATAGAAATAGACAGATTGGTTGAGTTTCAAATCTGCAAAAGGCTCTTTCTATATGCCTTTCTGATCAAGCCTATTTACACATGGAAATAAGTGTTCTGAGCACATAAAAAGAGTTAGGGCCCCTCAGAAAATCCACCCATGGCAGGCAATTACACCTCTCACACATAACCTATATAAGTGTTCAACCATTCACTGGTAAAGTAGGTGTAGACACTAAGAGCTAACCCCAGGGCAGAAGAGCTGGGCAGAATTTGCCCTTCTGCACTCCACATAACCCTGATAGTTTTATAACCTTCCAGCTTTATACAAGGCTGCCAGAACTTTCATAGATGCTGGCAACAAAGCCAATGAAAAGAACAGGCACGTCAGAAGATAGCTGTGAGAGGACACTGGCATCACTGCATATTCTTCTACACTGAAAAGCGAATTAGGAGACACAGAGAAAAGAAAAAGGGACCATGGGAACCACAACTGGGAGGGAGAAAAAAGAAACAGCTGTAGTCAGAGAGATGCCAGAGACTACCAATCAACGTGCTGCATCAGAAAAACACTGGTTTTTGTGGTCAGAAAAAGAGATGGAAGAGGAAAAGGCTGGATTCATACATTTATTCCCATCTTTGTCACAGATACACTTTTCTCTCCAGTTTTGGTCCCACTGCCTTGTGTCGCAGTGTATTCACCAATAATGGATATAAGGCCTGAATTTCAGAAGTGCTTAACACTGTAACTCTAAATTCAGGCAACAGGTGCCACAGGTATTCAAATGCTCTGGGGGAAAATAAACAAACAAATTAAGAAAACTCAAGTCTTTAGTTCTTACCTAACCTCTCTGAGATGTTGTGGGAATAAATTAACTAATGCCTGTAAAATGTTTAGAGATTCTCAGATAAAGTCCTGTAGATGTCAGAAAAATAATTTAAATCAAATGTCACATAGTCATTGAATGGTCTTGGGGAAAGACCATGCCCACAAGCTACAGAGAGACAGTAGGCTGGCTAAAAGAACAGAGGAAAAGTGGGCAATCAAAGAAAGACTTAGCTTGCTTAAAAATCTTAGGACATTCTCCCCAGCTTTTGAAGTCAAAGTTCGGTGAAAATTCGAGCAATAAGGCTTGTGTAGGAAACAGACCTTATTTGCCATCATGGCACAGCCACAGGACAAAAGCAGGACCAGAAGAGATGACAGCAGCACCAGCTGCCCACCAGTCTCACCCCCGCCCTTGCGCACACAGCACACGTAGATTGCCATCTCTCACCCGATTAATCCTCTCCCAGGACAGATTAGCGCTTATCTGCTCAATATCCATCTGCTGGGCGATTTCAGGAGATTGTAACCAATCCCAAGGCCTTATCGGCGTCTCTCCCCCCATGGGCAGATGGGAAAAGATGGAAATCATCGTGTTCTATTAGCGATGGCAGTGACAACCGGCTAACACAGCTGCCTCTTTCCCTTGTTCCCTCATTCAGCTCCACAGCACAGAAAGATTGCAGCATGGCAACACAGGCAAAGCCACCTTCTCCCTCTCCTTGCTATTCACCTGAATTAATGAGTCTAGAGGGGACAGCAACAGCTAAATGCTCCTTCCTACATAAGTTTAATACAGGAGCGCCGCTGTCTCTGCCTCAGCTATAAGATCAGAATGGATTAGGCAGACAGGAAGCTGAAAGGAAAGCCTTGAACTATTAAGATTTAGGCATTTCAGACATCTGTGGATGTGCAGCACAGAAACTAGACCTGCTACAGCAGTATGTTATCCTCTGGTCATCCACCATGGTAGGGGAAACAACACATATCCCCTGTCTGGACATCCCTACCTGGAGGTTGCTTTCTCCAGCTCTCCATGGCTGCATCCACTTAATCAAAACAATTACAGGCAAAGTGGGAAAATAAAATGACATCAAGGTGCACAGTTTATTTGCAAAGAAAACATGTCTTCAGCTGTACACCTAAATGAAGCTATGGCCTTTACGTTCACACAAATGAAAGAAATTGATTTCTGCCCTTCCATGTTCCTTATCCTTTTGTGTTCACTCACCAGAAAGCGTACAGTAATGATTTTATTTGCAGAAATCTAAAGGAGGTGAGTGAAGGGAAAGAAATCTTTTTAAAGGAACATAATCCCATTAAAAATCTCAACGCTGTTTAAAAATATTTTACCCAGTATTTCTTGAAGTAATACTCCACCCTCCTACAACCAAAACACACAAAACAAATGTGAGGGTGAAAGAAAACAATTTTTTTAAAAGTTTCCATTCACTGTTAGTGGTCCTGTAAGTTCTTCCAGTAGTGTGTGTTCTTCCCATGTTTCTCTTTATTCATGGCAGCCACACAAGTGGCTTAAAACAGACTTCCACTAAAATGTTCAGTTAGGCACAACAAAACCCACTCTAGAATGAATAAGGTTATTTAAGAAGCAAAGTAAAATCCCACAACCTGATTAGATTTTGAATACTGAATACTTGCACCAAAGTGCTAACAATCCACTGACAAAGCAATAATTCTAAACATGGAAACACAACAAGCAAATTCATATTTGATTCTGTCTGGTTGCCCACTGCAACTCCTCAACAGAAATATCTATAATCCCCGAGCACAGCCACAGCAAGACTTAAAACCTACATAAATATATTCTTAGTCAGTGAACAAAGATCTCAAATCCAGTAGGATGTGTAAGCCTGAAGTCATACCTGGCACTTCTTCTTGGAAACAAAACAAGTTTTCTGATTTGAAGGAGAAGTGGTGAAGCAAACCACTACAGAGACAAAACATATACAGGAAATATCTGAGCAAATCCCAAAGCACTTTTCAAAAGGTGAGTATTGAAATGTAGCATCTTTTATGGTGAAATGTGATAGCTTTTTACTAAAGTGAGGCAATAGCACAAAACTGCTTAAGACAGAGAGAAAAATGTGATTTCCCAGTCTGGAATTCTGCCCAGAAAACTGGGTCTAAAAATCTCTTCTTTCATTAAATGACCTGATAAGCTCTTTAAAATCTCCAAGTGGGAGTTTTGTACATTTCCATGTATGCAAAAACTCAGTGGTAAATGTGCTATTTGAAAAAAAACAAAACAACAAAAGGAAACAGAGGGAACATAATGGACACTGTACATAAAGTAGACAGGCATTGTCTGAAGAAGCAGAAGAAAACATAAGAATACATTAGGCTGTTTCTAAAAATGTCCTTAATACACATACAGAAAAGCTCTATTCCCAAAAGGTCACCTGCATGCTGCATCCAAATAGCAAAGCCCACAAAATACAGGAGACATAATGTTTTTAATAATGTAAAAAGTCACCATATAGGAGGTCAACGATCCATTAACTCTCCTGTGACAGTCCTTTGTTCCAGTCCCTTATGAACTGAGGCAATATTTGGATGAATCAGTATAAGAGACTATGTTACTGATCTTATACTGTTCTTCTAATAAACATGGACTCCTCCCTGCAATTGTAGGGTAATTAGAGTGCCTTACTGTCTTTAGTGCAATTATGCTCATAATAAACCTGAAACAGTATTTAATCACTCTTTCACAGATGAGGAATTAGGTATTTTAGCCAGCTGAATCTCACTGTTTCTCATGGTTGACAGATACTTAAATGTCTTTCAAGGTGTCAGATTTTGTGAATAAGAGGAAAAATGGGGAAAAAAAATCACAAAATGAATCTGCTGGACACCAGGGAGTGCACATCCCATCCACTGGCACAGGTCTCACCTGCTTTCTACCATTCAGTGCAGCCTGAGAATTAAGTACATACTGCATCTCCTCTCCATAGATCCTAGGAGCAAAAGTATGACCACTAAGGAAATGAAAAGTAAGTTCAAAGACCACTCTGGAATCTTGTGTTGTAGGTATCTTTTTTAGAAGAACAAGTCATGAAAGAAGGATTCCCATGAAACCTAGCCTCAGGGTGGCTTTACCTCACATGGCATGTGCAAAGGAAGGAAGAAGGAGGTATAAATTATTCCCTTTGGACATTGTATGTCTAGAAAAACTTAACCCTAATGGCAAGTCCATGAGAGAATCTAGATCTGTTGCATAAATAAAGGAGATATGCACTCTGGATTTGCAAAAAACCTTGGTCTTGCTCTCCTGTGAGTGCTGACCAGCTTCTGTTCCAAGATGAAAAGGTGTAGCTCCTTCAAACATAAGCCTAAAAAATAGAGCTCAGCTCCAATGGGAGCTATGAGACTTTGAATTCCTGCCTAACATCTTCCTTCTGTCACAGAGAGGGAAAACACAGTCTCACGGTGGGACACTGCTGCTCTCAGAAGTACATGTATACATTATGAATGACTGATTTAAGGAGTCACAGCAGAGGACATCCTCTACAACATAATCACTTGGTAACCTTCCTCAGTACCTATTAACATTTCCCCTGTTTCCCACTTCAAAGCCTGTAAAACAATCATAAATATTGAGTAAACATACTAATACGTTTTTAAAACAGCCTGGAAAAGTCTTTGATTTGATAGTATGCAAGAGAAATTATCAAGCTTTAACTCTTGCCAAGTATTTTTAAATGATTCTTGAAAGAATGACTGAATTAAAAGAAGAAAGCTACTCATTTTGAGGTCAGCTTTCTAGGCTACAATGCTCAGTGCTAGCCAGCATATGCCATTGCCTGAAGGAATTATCCTAGCCTTTCCCTACTCCAAAATATAGTCTGTGATGTAACTTTGGCAATGCTCAGTTCAGGCACTTACAGGTTATGATCAAATTATGTCATGTTATGATCAGTTTATGTCAGGTTGACATGTAAATATTCTGACTGCTTTTGCTTACTTGTTTGCTGGTAAACAAGTCTACTGATTTCTTTTTTAACCCTACAGTCAAGCTTTAGTTATGAAGAATTTTCTGTATGTCAGCTCTAATAGGCACCTTTGACATCATCTGCTCAAGTTTGGGTTTGTCGGATTTTTTAATTAGTTTGACACATTCAGGAGAATGTCATGGGCTTTCCCCCCTCCTTTCCATGAAACAGTTCCACATTTCTGTCAGTGGTCTCACTAAGAGCCACATTACATGATCTAACATGCTCCTCTCTAACACTGCCTTTCTGTTTGTTTCCCGTGGGACCTGCCAGATACAGATTCAGATACTCCAGTCTGGTATGAGGAAGTGGACAGTGTTTTGGATTATGCAATGTCTAGAAGATAATGCTGTGGTAAAAGTTATTTCACAGCCCTCAGTGAACTCTTCCCACTTCCTTCTCAGGCTGTATGTTCTCCTTGCCCTGCTAATTGACTCCACTGAGGCAATGCTCATGCAGCACAACACACCTGCACAATGTAGCTCCTGATTATGAATTTATGTTTTTGCATGGTTCATCTGGAGCAAGAACTTCCAATCTCCTCAGGCACTGCAGACTCACCAGAGAACCTTGCAAAGACAGCGATCAGCACTGTAAGGAAGCAGCAGTTTGAGTTATCATCAATACTTGCTTTCCTTTTTTCCTCCAGCTGTATCTTCAGCCACCTAGATTGATTATTCTTTTTAATTACATCTCATTCAAGCCACGCAATAACTGCTGTTTCACAAATACCTGATGTCTGCAATAGTCAATCCATGGCCTCACATTAAATCTCCACTTATATTCTACATCCTTAATCTCCTTTCCTCACTCCTTTTTCTTCCATTACATCTTGTAAAGCACAGCTTGCTAACAGTACAGCTTGTTATCATACACTTGGTTCTTGCCCCTTCTCTGTTCTCTTAACAAGCATCTCAAAACATGAGTAGCAAAGACTTCTAACTCCAGTAACTGCAAGCACTGAGGTTGCTTGTATATGTCTGCTGCCTCAACTTGTCTTTAGTCTGTCATCTCCTCACATTAAATCTCCCATCTCTTTACACAGCTAATAACATCACATACAAGCAACATTTCTTTTACTCTCATTTTCAATTCACAAACATGCTAGATGTACAGTCTGGTGCACTGCAGGATTTTTCAAGTTGTTCTGGTCACAAGAGTGTCCTAACTACAGACTCTACAAACTGGGCACAGGTCAATATTTTACAGCCATCAGATTAAGACTTTCTTGTTTTTCAAGAAGCAAAGAAGAATTTTCAGATGACAAACTTTATATAATTATATTGTAAGTCAATGTATTTTAGGTCTTTTCCCATATTAGATGTTACACTGAGCATAATTTAGTGGTTTTGCCTACTGGGACCCCTACTCTTGCTGATTTCACACTGGTATTTGGCATAGAAATTGTACTATAGGCATTGGTCCATATTTCTTACTCTCTCCGAGAACGGCTTGTGCTTCTCCATCTGCTCGTCTGACTGGACGAATGTCTAGGAATAGTAATGGTTCTGACTTCTTTGCCCACATCCTACATATTCTAAGGCTTCAGTGGGGAAAAGTGATGCCATTTTTCATGATTTGTTTCACCAAGAGTTACGTCAAGGTTAGGGTCAAAAATGGCAAGGCAGCAGCTGGCTAGTCCCTTCAGGAGTTTGGCTGTAGCGCTTTCTCCCTCTCCTCAGAAAGTGCTGAGTGTAGATTTTTGCTTCCACAGGGGAGGACCTGATAATCCCCTGGTGGGTGATACCATCTGTCTGTTCAGGAACACATCCTGACATCAGGGACACGCAGAATGGGCTGGCACACAATGAGCTCTGAGGGCCACAGTGCCCTCCTCACTGGGCACCCACCCCAGGAGGAGCGGTCACGCCTGCAGCCACCCCCTTATCTTTGGGCAGTAAAACCATTTAAAGGATCGCAGTTTGCTCCCATTCACTGAAGCCAACGTGGTGGTAGTAATCTGCACCACCTGAAGTATGGGAGAGCTGATTTCTAGACTGATGCAGAATTAGGCCTCAAACAGCACATCTCTGAGGGGCATTTTTGGAGAATTGCCATATAGTTCATGGAGTGAGGACCTGGAGTTTGGAAGAGAAGCCTGGAAAAGAGATGAGGGCAAGGAGGGGTAAAGGAGGTTAACATGCTGCAATGACAGCTACTAAATCTTACTTTCCCAATGGATGTTTTCAAATGTATGTTTAATTGATATTCTTATGTGCCTCTGGCTACAGCACTTACTGCTTTATTCCATTAGGACTCAGAGTTTACAGTATTACATTATTTGGAAAGATGAAACAGGTAGAATTCAGAAATAATGGAATAAATCATTCTGCCTCGTAAAATCATCCTCCTACCTTTACTCCTGTCTACACCTGAAAACACAGCTCTTGTTTTTCTGTTGCAGCCAGTACATTACATGTCACCCTTAGGACATTTGCAGTAACTTTTGGAGAGGAGAAATAAACTTCCCTTTGCCATGGAGCAGAGAGATAAAATGTTCACCCATGGGGAAGAGGAATCAATATATAGATTACAACAAAAATATTCACAAAGGTGTCCATTCACTAGAACATCTGAAGTACAAAGTGCAGGCAAGTTTGCACCAGTGAAGGCTTTCACATCGCTGGCAGAGAGCTCTTTAATAGTGGCCATCCTGGACAGGGACAAATGAGACTCAAATCTGCTCCACTGGAGTCTCTGCCTCAGTGGAGGAGTGCACCTTTCTCAAAGTGCTGGAGCCATTAAGCCAAAATGCTATTTTGGTTACTCTGCCCCATGAGGAGAAGGTTTCTGAGGGTGAACAGGTCAGCAGGACCCTGGTAAGCTTCCATTTTTCCAGGGGGGAGAGAGAACACAGCTTGACTGTAAGGAATAGCTGCATCCAGCAGCCTTTCCACCTTCACAGCAACTAGGAAGCCCAAATCAAGGGTGTTTTTTGTTTTAGTGGACTGCAGTGACGCTACAAGTGAACAAATGAACAAAGCAGCAAAAAACTTCTAAGTTTTATAATTCCTAACTCGAGGCAGATATGAGTGGCTTTTCCAGCTTTTCTAGGACAGGCAAGATTAACTCTGCATTCTTTGTTTCTCTATTTGTTCTTGTTCTTAATGTTCTAAAAGCCATTATTGATACACACTTACAACTGGACATTTACAAAGGATGTGCCTAAAGCAAAAAGAAGCAGCCTTTGGGATTTGACTGCACAACCTTGAGATGTACCTGTCAGTGAGTCCTGTCCTAATCAAACATCCACTGTCTCCCTGAAGAAAGTCCCAACATCATAGTGAGCTAACTTTCTCCACTGGAAAATATAAATATCACATTTCTGCAAAAGTGGTAGGCTCACAGTCCAATGGTTAGTACACATCTGCTTAGGCTTCAGAGTATAGGAAAGGACAGTGTTTTCCTTATACCTACTGAATTCCCAGAGGATGGATGTTCTTCTCAATACTACAAGAGGAGAATGAAATTCAGTTTCAATCAAGCAGCAGATGGAGTCAACAAGACTACAATGTCAGGAAAAATGACCTTACTTCTTGTTAGAAGCAGGAAATTAAAATGCACACTCCAATACTAGATGTACCCATAAGAATTAACAACAAAACTGCTTTATTCAATCTAAAAATAAGTTCTGCCTACTGTCCATGACTACTGCAAGTTCTTTATCCTCAGCCATTTTTCCCTTAGGGAGGTTTTTGGGGGAGGTTTCAGTATTGGAGCAAGTTCTCACACTGCCATAATGCTGACTTGTGGAGATTTTAGTGAAAGAATTACAGCATTGCCACAACAAAGCCGCAATCCTTGCAGTCCCAAGATATCTTTAGGATGTGAAAAACCCAGCATGTACATAAAATCCTTTTATCAGCTAATAACAAATACTACCACTATTTTTTATTTAAATGTTCAGACATCAGCTATAAAGCAATAAAAATATCAGTCTGAAGTTACTCCTCTCTTGCCCTTCTCCCCACTGAAATTGCCATATATAGAGCAAAGATATTAAAAGTACTTGTCATTATAGTGCTCTAAATATGTATAAAGCTGAAGATCAAACTCTGAAAGTTACTTTGCTCTATCAAATCTCATCTAAACATAGAGGAGTTGCAAGCAAGCAGGCTTCTGCAACTCATGGGACAGGAGTATGAAAAAGCAGTTTTATAAACTGCTCCAAAAAGGAGCTGTTTGTTTGTTTACTTACTTCTTTACCTTTGGACAAATACTGTTGTTTTATGCTTCTATTTTTTGTAAATAATAAAGAGGAATTTACTATAATACTCCTCCTTGAAGCAATGTTTTCTGATGATACACACAACGTATTGAAAGACAAGCAGAGAGGAGAGAAGAGATAAAATAACTCTTCACACTGCTAAGGTCGTGGCAACCTTGAGTGCTCCTCTAAGAAAAAATCTGGCATCCTTTCTTCAAGAGCTTATACCTATCACAAGGGTCTATTTGCAGTTAACTCTGTGAAAGCCTTCTGGCACTACAGAGCAATGCCCAGCAACACAGGATTTGCACAAGAGAAGGCAACGGAGTGAAAAAGGGTCAACATGACAACAAACATACAACCAACCTATTTTCAAAATGTGTTCAGCGGCAATGAACCTCACTGATAGCAGCTTCAGCTCAAAGGCTGGGAAGCCCCAACCCCTTCTGCTATGGTCTGTGCTGGGCTGTCTGACAGTATGAAATGAAGGCAGGGCTTGATGCAGCAGACCCACAGGAAGTTAAGTGCTACTGTGTAAAACTGCTTTGCAATGCATGCGTCCTGCTCAAAGCCGACTCTGCTTCCTGCACCTTGAGCATCAGAAGGGATTTAATTTCCCTGCAAGGGCCCACGAGAAATGAACAATACAATGTGCACAGTGGGCATAATCCTTGACTCTTGTTGACGCCACACAGAAATCCATTCTGTCTTCTTCTAATCCTTGCGCACAGCCGAAGCTTGCATGATGAAGCTGAAAGGACAGGAGCTATTTATAGCCTTTAATTTCATCCTGCATCAGTGGATTTTCAGGCAAAGGAAACAGAGCTTTTAGCTTGTTTCCCTTTTTAACCTGTTCAGCGCTCACAGCCTGGAGAAGTCAAAATGGTTTTATTTCAGAGTCATTTAATGGTTTCAAGGAAATAAATATCCAAAAAATAGGTCAAAAATGCTAACGGTTCAAAGGCATGATTTCCTCACAGGTCAGGAGTGATGCAGGGTTTCCCACTGCTGCCCCTACAGCTCTGCAGATGCAGCGTAACAAGGGGATATGCAAAGCAATGTAGCTCCCCACGCAGACAAACAGCAAACAGAAGGACGCACCTATCACTCCTACTGTGCTCGGTCTCAATTCCCATTTTCTGGTTTGCTTTCCATTTCCCCCTTTCAGCGGTGTAGCCTCCTGCTCCACTGGCACCCTTTTCACTGTGGTCACACCATTACAGCAGATGAGCTTCCTGCAGGTACACAAAGCAGACCGAGAGCTGCCTTGGTGAGATAAGAGACCTCCAGAGAGACTGGAGCCTCTTAAGCCCCCTAATCCACCAGGCACGCGACACTCGCCGCTCGCAAGCAGACCCCACGGAACAACGAGCAGCAGCTAAGACCTTGCACCAAGTTCACACTTCTTGTCTGCATTTTTACAAGCTCATTGCCTATTCAGTGTTTTTCTCGTTACTTTTGTTTCCTGGGATTTGACATTCTAAATCTAGGATGGATCTGTTTTGCTTTGTCAGGCATGAGTGATTCAGACACAAGGAGTCTTTTTTCCCTTCCCATGTTCAGGGGAATAAATTTTGTGAACATGGTTCTACTAAGAGCTGTTGGTGAACATAAATTTGTCTTTGCTTTGTCTACAAAGACTCATTCCAGCAAAACTGATGTGTATTTGTAAAGCCCATGCAAAAAGAAACATTAAAAAGCAAGAACAAATTATAATTAACATTCATGGAAACATTCGTAATTTGAAATCAGTCAAGAAGAAACTAAGACAAATGCCAGAGAAAAGAAGAAGAAATCTAGGTATTAAAATCTCATGGTCAAACTGATTAACAAGTTGCTGATTTAGCCGTGTAACTTAATACTTGTATAATTAAGTATCATATCTATCCAAATGATCACTCTGCACAGCCACGGCTGGCTGGCTACTCCCATGCAACTGATCTGGAAGCAGAGCTGGCCCAGGGGTGATGGATAACTATCTGAGATTAAGGAGCAGGCTTTGACCCACCTCAAAACACAATGACATTCAAAAAGTCTAGCTGAACGAGTTACGTTCCAGATGAAAATCCCAAACTTGCACTTTGCCAATCCATAGCAACGAAAAATAAAAATCAGTAACAGAAACCAAACTATGAGGCAAACCCAAGCAACGCTAATCCTTTCAACAGGAGATCAGCAGCACAACATCACACTGAGTGACAAGCAGAAAGCCAGAAACATCAGAGGTGGGACATAGGTGTGCAGTAAACTAACTTGCATTAGTTTACTTCTTCATGTACTTCATGTACTTCTGCATTACACCTACAAGACCAGACCAGTACTTTTGCTAAAATTAAAAACACCCAGACTGGAGATCAGTTTTTGGGACTTCACTATGCAGAAAAAAATTTCAAAGCTTTGTTGTGTTTTCCTTTTTATTTTTTTTTCCCAGCCCAGACCATGGGAGTTAATTCTAATGTCTGAAAAATACCAATATATCCTTTCTTTTTTGCCTCCTTCTCCCTTTATACTTCCCCTCTCCTTGATCTTAATTTCTGAAGAGCGTCCATGGGGGATATCCTATAATTTTAAAACAAAACTTACTACACCAAACGGCTGATGATATAAACCTTTACAGCTTCAACAAAGGCCAAAAAATTTACTAATTGGTAATTGCCTCGTGTTATCTCTTTTTTTTCTCTCATTTGGTAAGTTTTGAGTCAAATCTCTTTATGAGGATTACAAATTCACCCTTATTTCCTACTCAAATGTTAGTATTCAGAGTGGATCAGGATTTTGCAAATCAGTTTAAGAAAATTAAGCATCCTATGGCCATTGCCCTTCAAAAAGACCAGATACCTTACTCCCTCAGGTACCTAAAAAATCCTACATGTAGTCAAATCCTTCTCTCAACTGCACTGGTGAAGAAGCAGAGTTATCCAGAGGGGTTTTGCAGATCTGGCAGAGAGGCCATGAGCTCAGATTTAACTTCTGGAGAGTGACATGTACAATGCATCTTTCCTGACAACATTTGAGGAAGTATTGATCAGATTAAACTACTGGACTGGAAATAAGACAGGATTTTGAAGGGAGATACACATGTACATATATAAAAATAAATATAAAGCTATATAAAAAATAATTATCTTTATAGTTACAATACTATTCTATATTAATGGACAGCATTTCTCCAAAAAATAGCAGTGCACCTCAATGCAGCTGTTGTGATGTCAACTTGGAATGCACAGTTTATATGAAAGAAATCTTGCAGCTTGCTCCTCCAGCCCACCCAAATGTGGCCTGTTGTGATTCCTATGTATTCCTCACAACCTGACCCTCAAATAGAGCATTTGTATCTACCTGGAATAAACAAAACAAGGAATCCCTTGAATCCATGGAAGAAAAGTCCAGAAGAACAAATCTCTTTGGGGAGGAGGGGAATGCAAAATCTGTAGACATATATAGATAAATCCCATGACCAAACTTGCAAAAAAAAAAAAAGGAAAACCATTTTTTATGAGCATCTTGTCTGAGATTTTTGGAACTCTTCTGTGAAAGAGCCAATGTGACTTAGATAAAGGCTTAGGCTTTAATAAATAATTTCTCCTCTCCTCATCTACCTGCTCCATTAATCTGGCCTTCCCTCTGCTGCCAGATCTGCTAAGAGGACATAATCTCCTAGTTGTGACATCAGTGTCTGCTGCTGTGGGGAATGGCTGGCAATACCACTAATACAGGATTATGGTCAGCATGTGGCTGTGTGTGCCAAGGCAAGCACACAGATGTGGGGAATGATCCTGAGCTGCATCCAACTGCTTGCCTCTGTTCAAGCTCACCACTGGAACAACACGCCCCATAGGGCTGTGGAGCAGGCCTGCAGGAAGACACTGCCTCTCTGCAGGAACAGCCATCCCTTTGGCATTGATTCCACACAGGCAGCTGAAATCCTGCATGGTTTCTACATTCAATCTCTTTACAGAAGCAAGTTTGGGAAGCTGGGCTGTCCTTGTTGCACGGCCTCACAAGAGCCTGTTCCAAGTCTCTGCTGGGCCTCATTTCATCATTATCCCTATTTTCCTATCCAGTATCTGCATACCTGAAAACACATGGATTCCACAGAAGCCATTCCCTCCTTATTTATTCAACAGACTATGTCCATAACTTTACTGACACATTTACAGAAAAAGACAACAAGATCAGAGTAGATTTCTGACTGAGAACAAGACCCACTGAGATCAGTATCCAAAACTGAACAGTTTAGCCTGGCAGATCTAGCCTGAAAATTTTGCATAAAAGCAAGGTAAGCCTCATCAATATCCAGAGTTTCTTCATGACCCAAATATAATTGAAAATCTGCTGGCATAACCCTTCCAAATATACTACCTCTTTGACATAAGCACAGTATCCACATCTGAAACAGAAGTCATCTGAATTCAAACCTTCCTGTCAAGTAAAAACAACACAACTATGGGAATCAAGTTTCACCTTGTACATAAGATTGTACATATGATGACAAACAGGAAAAGCACATTCCAGTTTTAGAAGTATGAATAGTAAATCATAACTGTTTAAATAGTACCGTATATATAGGTATTTGAAACTACCCTTAAAACTAAAATGACTTTTCAAAATGGGATCCACACATCAACCTTGAATAGATGCAGTTAGTGCTACTGCAACTCTCTCTCCACTTTCAACAGAATATTTTTGAAGTGATTTTAGGTGTAAATAAAGCATAACAAGAATCACCCCAAAGAAATTTTCTGCTTTTGTCCACAGCCCTTCAAGGAACATTTTCCTTGCCATGTATTCATTTATAGAGTTGGTTATGAATGAGTAATGACAGTAACACAAGACACTTTTGGGACACTACGAACCAAATCTTTATTATGTAGAGAAACACAAGGAGGCAAAATGAAGAGCTAATTCCTGCACAGTCTGCAGTTCAGAATGGCTTCTAAATCTATGCTCCAAGAGGCTGTCTTTTTGTCTGTTACTGTAAACCCTTCCAACATAATGAATAATTAAAAGCAGCTAGATTACATGGTATATCACATTAATGAACAGAAAACAGGCATTTATATCATCTGCCCAATTCTCACTTTTATTACCTATAGCGCTGCTGACCCCAGTCACCTCCTGAGTGTTATTCCCATTGAACCTACTCTCTACAGCCTGGAGCCAAGAGAACTAATGACACATAGCTTAAAACAGAAGTCGTCAGCAATGCCAGCAGTGCTCTCCAGTTGGGAACTGCAGCAATACCACTTGTAAGTGCACCTACCTCAATCACCACACAGGTTGAAAAGGCTGTTTCTCAGATTTTTCACAATAGCATGCTCCTTGGCACAGAGCAAGTGTGGCAAAACTTAGTCCCAGAGATAACAGATCTCACCAGTTTGTGGAAATGTGGTAGGAACAGAAACTTGATTAGCAACCCTGCATGCCACCAACATTCAAGGCAATCTGTCCTCTTCTCTGAAGAACAGCATCAGTCATCACAGATTTGCCAGGAAAGAGAGGAGGGGAAAAAACCAAAGTGGAGAGACTTTCAGTGGTAGGGCATATCTGAACTTAGATTTGCTGTGGAGTAGTACGCATAGTATCCCTAGTAAAGAAATCAAAGTAAGGTAAGTCCTCAATTAGTTTCTGTGGTATCCAAGTACAATGCCAGTAAGAGAGGAATATGATATCAAGAGAAGAATTAGCAAGGCAATTAGCTCAAAAGCTATTTGTGGGAAGTAGCATTTCTCTTCTCTAAAAATTATTTCATCTTGTTTCTATTGCATGCCAGCCTTTCGTCAAAGACCCCTTCCCCATTTTCTTGGCTATGTAACAAGAAAAAAGCAAAAAATATCACAGATCATAATTTCAACTATTTACAGCACAGTCAATCACACAAAACCCACATGTGTGTCCGGCACATCTGCCACCATCCTGCAGGCAAACAAAAAAAAAGGATCCAAGACACGCAACAAGATTTTCAGCACGTGAGCTGCAATGATGTATTTGCAACGCAGCATCACGGCTACGAGCTGCCCTACAGGGGCACAAGCAGATGGCTTGATATTATTCTCCAGACCTTGGATTGCCAAGTGGTAATAGGGCTGTAAATCACCACCTTAAAAAAATCAGACTGGAAGTGTAAATGTGTGGGTTTATTTCTCTGTCAAAACATGCATTGTGTATGTATATTGCTGCCCATTGTACAAATATTTTCTTCTTCAAGAAGCTCTACATGTAATGCTCTGGCTTAACAGCTGGCCAGCCTCCAGTAGCCCAGTGAGCAGTACCTACTTGCTGACATCAGTCAGAAATATAAACCACACTTCAGAAGGAAGAGATTGGAGATGGATTCAGATTCTCTAAATGTTGAATGAAATACTTCGGATCACCTCAGCTCTCAAACTGTCATGATCCTATCAGATATATATGAAATACAGCAGGAAGGAAGGAAATGTTACTTTCTCTCTACTTCTCAAAACAGTTAAGTCTCTTCTTAACCCCCGAACTCTGCACTGCTTATACAACAGTCTGGGCTGTGACTAACTCCAGACTCCCACCACCATCAAACTGCACTGCACTTTGCTACCTTATCTCTGCCCACTCCAAGGATCACTGAAGTCACTAAAATGTAATGTGTTGAGAGCGATGGCTGTGATCAGGATCTGCAGACTCCAGGAAGTGTACCCAAGCTCTCATCTGGTATTTTTTTTTTGTTGTTTTTCTCTAGATTCAATCCAACCATTGAATCTGAGATATTTTAGATAATATTGATGTTAATTTGGGAGTGGGGGGGAGCAGAGGTGGCAGCACTGACTAATTAAGCTTAAGTACCCTATTAAAGGATGAATTATTTAATCTTTATCTTTTTATAAAACAGAGAATAAAATGGAAAAGGATTGGTTTCAATAGGTGCTGCTGGTAATATTTAACAATTGAAAGTTTGAAACTGAAGAAATATTTTTTTTCCAAGTGGGCTATGGACTAAAAGTTGGTGAAAAATTCTAATGTATGGAACAACAGTGAACCTAAAAAATAACTTGATGACAAACTGAGCAAACTTTTGAAGTGGAAAGGGGAGGGAAAACACAACTTCTGCTCAGCTAGAAAGACTACATTATTTAACATGTGAAAAATGAGACACAAATTCAGAGTTTCTATAACTGGTGATGTCTTAATGATATATTAGATTTCCTTTTTATCCTCACTTCCTCGCCAAGAGGTATAAATGTCACCTTCACTTCCCTCTCTTGTCTCCACAAGGTCAGGGAGCTTTACACCTTTCTTCCTGGGACGACTGTGAATCTTGCCTGTTCAGCATGCTGCCACAGAGACTATTGATCTCTGCAGTTGTACCACAGTCAATGACAGTGCCCTAGGAAACTTAGTTGGAGAAGTCTGCCCAACTACAGGAATCTAGGCAGGAAAAATATCTGAAAGTAAGTGTGACTATGGAAGGGGTTTCAAGAATCATCCTCTAGGAGAATTTTGAGAAAGAATGATGAAAAACAAAAATGTTGTTTTGGCAGTGACCAAGTTCAAATGAAAGAGACTAAAAAACAATTCAGCCAACATCCAACTTGTCCCCCAGGTTAGCCCAACAAGGATGAGAATGCCTGTATTTCAGTGTGGCTATTGTAACAAGCATTAAGCATGAGGCCCTCAAAAATTGCCTGAATGTCTTCAAAGAATAGAGAATGCTAATGCTTTAAGGCCAAATGATAAGCTTCTAATAGCCAGTACTGAAATCAGTTTCTTAATCACTCCTTAATAGCAAATTGGTTTTTGGAAGTCTAGTAACTTAAAATCACCAAGATTTTAAATACTAGCCCTGAATGAAAGATGTTGGAAGATATTATTTGCTATTAAATCTATAAATAGACTCAAAATTTAGCCTAGTTTCTAATTCTCACTGATATCCCCAACAAGACAATTAAAGTGTTTTTGCATATAGAACAGTTTTCTTAATAAGCAGCTCAGACACCAAAATCTCCAGTTAGTTCATAACTGCTTCATTAGCACATTCAGCTGAGGAGTTAGGAACAATTGCTTACTTGAATGACTTACCCAACTTAGTCCTTCTTTTTTTTTCAGAAAACTTAACAGTTAAAGATTAACCTAAATTAAATGTGTTTATCCTCTTGCTTTATAAACTTGGAGGAAAAATGAAGAGATCCTGAGATGTAAGAAGCAGTGACATTTAGAATCACCAGCACCATCTATCACTAGAATCAATGTAAGCATGAATCTGGGGGAATTAATCCATGACCCAATGAGCGGATGGATAAAGCTCAATAACACATTCAGGGTTTCCCCTAACAATACAGCATCCTGATTTTCAGTTTAGGAAACAAAGGAAACAGGCAAAAGGTAAGAGCTATAGGTAAGCATCAATTCAGGTTAGTAGTAACAGGGAAATTTGGATTTTTCCCGTTGTCACAACAAAAAGACACTCAAACCTGGCGCACTCCTGGTGTTCTTGCATGGATGACACCGTGCTATTGCCAAGTGTAGCATGCTGCACTTGGAACTGGGCCCACCCAACTGCATTAACATTCTGATTCAGAACATTAAAGATTAGATTTATAGCCCATCCTACAGTGACTACAGAAACACTGTCAAGCTAAAACCGGAGGCTCTGACATCACTCCATGAGTAAGAAGAGCACAAGAGCAAGAGTGGTTCTGTGTCAGCCACAAATGTGACATTTTTCAGGGGCGGGGAAGGGAATGAGCGGACGCATCCGTGCTCGCCTGAGCAGACAGGCAGGCACACACACAAAGACACAAATCTATCCTTGTGCCAGCACTCACTGCTCTGTCTTCCTCGAGAAGCTACACCCACTTACGGTGATTTGCTCTGCAGATACTTTTAGAACCAGATCAACCTGAGCAAATCCACAGAACCACAAAATCCAGTGGAGTGGTGCCAGTGTGCAGCAGAGGAGAATCTGAATCCTGCTGTACCTTTGACTGAAGGGTTTTATGAGGGAGGGAATTCCTTTTCTTTCAGCTTATTTAAATGGCCTGCAGTTACTATGGTTACTCTTAAGGCATTTGAAATCTGACTGCACGATGCAATTGGTGAAATGACAAGGCACAAAAATTGATGTTCCTGTGAAACAGGCTGTTCACCCAGGACAGAAAACCAAAGACTGTAAATAGCTGATGGTGAGGACCTCATATTTAGCCTACTGGCTCCACCTCAAACACTTTTCAGTTCTATCAAATTAGCATTTCCACTGTAGCTCTCTCGGTGACATGGGGCACAAGTGCTTTTGTTTCAACAAAGCCCACAATGTGAAGTTCACTCCACTGAGGCTTTAAGACAATAGAGAAATGCCATTCAAAGAGCAGGAAACAATGAGCTATTATCACTCTCATTTATCTGGCCTATCCGTCAGACTGAGAGCAAGAAAATCTTGTTGCTTTAACAAATTATGTCATAAACTGCAAAAGAGGCTGGAAACACTCTCCTTTCTCATCCTGCTATGGCTGCATTTGCTGAGTGTTAAGGAGACTTTCTCTGAGTATTTGGGCTTCTCCATTTTCACTCATAGGCTTTATAAAAATACTGCACCCAGCATTGTAAGAAATGCCTCGTTATGCTATAATGAGTTAATGAACAGAATATGGGAAAACAGAAGCAGCCACTGATCTCTCTCGAGCACAGTTACTTATACAAATACCAGTGTAGACATTTTCAGCCTAATAAAACCTGTTTTTTTAATAATGTTGAAAGTGTTGGTGTAACTTCTTTTTATCCACACTCATTTTAATTCATTAACCTGCCCGAGGCTGACTATGCAATAGCTTACCATTTCTTCTTCATCCTTAGCCTGGTATCCTGTGTGACAACAAAACAAGGAAAAAAGGTGGAGGAAGAAGGAATTGTTTGTTAAATGAAATCTAAATGATGGATTCAGACAGATGTTTTCCATTATTAAAAGGAACTGAAGCATTACTTTTCCAAAATACAAGAGTGAAATAGCAATTTCAAAGAATACAAATCTAATACAAGACAGAAAGACAGTTCTGCTTTTTTTAATTCAGCTACCGTGACCAAAGTGGAGGATACCCAGTTTTGCCCTGTAGCAGAGGCTGCCATGATGACTCCTCCAGTAGGGCATGGAATTGCCATTTCAGCCTCAACTTACATCACTGATCCCCCTGAGAGCTGAGCCACAGACTTCACAGGTCTAAGGATTAAACCTTTAGGTCTCAGCACAGTTGCCACACACTACAGGAGTAATACCAAGTGAAGGCTTCTGGCAGCAAGGGACACAAAAGTTCATGGTTAAAAGCTGTTCCCTTGGTCTTCTGAAGCTTCCATTTTTGATATTGCCTCTCAAAAGCTGTGTCACGGTAGTAAATTTGTAATCAGTAGGATGTCCAGCATCCCCTCAAACACAAGCCAAATTCTAGAACCAAATCAAAGATCTTTGAGTGAAGTCTCAAGAGAAACAGGACTCAATGTTCATTAAGTTACATTTCAATGAAAATATCATCTCTAGGACTCACAAGTTGCCCTCCAAATGACAGGGGATCCCTTTTGACTCATCCTCTCCAGTACATTCCTTTCCTCACCAAACACCTTTTTAATCTGATGCCTTCAGCTTTAACAGCAGTTTCTTGCTAAACCTACTTTAGTAACTCCCCCTAAAATGATGTACTTATGTCAGCATTGTTTAGGGCTTTGTTTCTAAAAACTCCTTCTAGACCACAGTGCTTTCAGGATTGGAGGCACCTGCTCCTTTTTACAGCATTTCATCAATGGCAGAAGCAAGGCCAGAATCCACAGACAAAGCTGCACCAGTCTCTGCAGTGCCAAAAATACTTGTTCAGTCTCATCAGATATGAACTGCTGCATAAAATGGAAAGTAAAATGCACTCCAGCCAAGTCTCCGGACCTCAAATTTAGGATGTAACAACACAGTGAGCTAAGCAGCAAAGCAACAACCATGTCCTTAAACACACCTCCCACTCCTAATGGCTAGCAAGGCCCCAAACCCTTTGCATGCCTAATATAGAGATCTTCACCTCTGCATATGCAGGTCATGTAAAGGCAGGAAGGAGGGCTCAGTGAAGGGGCCCTGAAGGCTTCTCCAAGCTTTTGGGCAGCATGCTGTATTGTTAAGCAGCAGCAGGAGAATGAGAACCCTGGATGTACAGCATCTGTTTGTGTTTCAGCAGGCAGAATAGGGCTGGCTGGGCTACAGAGCAAGCAGAAGGAGCCCTTGCTTTGCCAGTACATCCTTACCTTACAGAAAAGCAGATGAGGAGGAACTCTCTTCATTCCCTCCCTGTGCCCTCAAGGTTACTGCAGCTGAAGAATGCACTCAGCACTGAGTGATTCTACCCTGGAGGGCAGCTGACCAAATGACAGTTCAAAAGATAAAGAAATGTTCAGGGAAATCATCACAGAATGAAATCCTGTTTCTAATAATGAAATAAATGGTAGATAAACCAATGTGACTTTAACTCTTAAGTCACACTAATGGCCTTATCATGATTCCCAGCATTTGTATTTCCTCTGGATTAGAAGAGATGAAGTCATTCTTTGATGCTAAAATAGCAGTTGTATATCTCAGAGGATACGGCAAACCACCATCATAAACACAAGAAGTACGTTTGATCGCACAAGTTTTAGCTACATCATACTCTCTCACACATTCTAGTCTGTAAGTCTTGCCATCCAGTCCCAAAGGCTCTTCACCAAAACTGTTATGTTACAGCATAGGGGAAAAAAATAAGAGTGAGGGCAGGGAAGCAGACAGAAAAATTCCTATTAAAAATACACTCCTGAAGGCCATTACAGTATCCATCAAGCAGCAAAATTAATAGAGTGTTGATTTAGGGGATATATTTCCAAAACTTTACAGTCAACATTTCCAGCTTTTCTAAGAACTATTTGATCATTTAAGAGCTTAAGAAGCTACTTTTGCAACCCAGACCAGCGGTACTGATGTTACACTTTCACTCCTGTTTCCTTCACAGCAGTTTTCTGGCTAGGGTTCCAGCATACAATGGAAAGGCTACAGCAGACACTGAAAAAAAAATCTGAACCTAATCACACAAGGTGCTGGAAATTAAATGATTAATCAGTCATCAAAGCAGAATGCTTCAGAGGGGTTTGTACTGGTGAACCTGAATGCTAATGCTGCCAACCTGCTCTTTTACATCTGTATATGTTTCCCAACCTGCAGGAAGAGTGGATAATCCATCATATCAGGTGCTATGATGGCTTCTGATGAAACACTGAAAAACCACAAAAATTGAACACCACTGAAGTCACCAGAATGGGAAAATACGGCTTTGTGTTCCATTTGCTTCTTTCCTTTTAGTTGCTTTTAAAATTAAAGGGGTATTTCTCCCCACAGGCTGGACACTTTCATCTCACATTCCACAATCTCTACTCATGTGCTGCTTAGGTGTTCCTAACGTCATTGTTTGCTCTGGAAGTTAAACTAATATAGTGACTGCAAGTTTAAGTTCCAGATTAGTAACATCATTTCACTGACATCACTGAAAAATAAAGGACCTAAGGAGTTATGTCAGCAGGGAACATTTCAGTATTATTCTCAAAAGCAAAGAGCAAAGGACACAGACCCACTAAAAGGCAGGGCATGGATATACTAGCCAAATGCCAAATCCACCATATCAAAGAATTCAAGATTTTGACAACAATTCTGTTCCTCATTTATCTCATTTTGCCTAAAAGCCTCTTCCCCAAAACAATCCCATTGTGAGCATTTGTTTGTATTTCAATATCTCAAATAATTAACGAGTGTCTCATGGAGCAGGACCTAATATGAAGACAGGGTCCTTTGAGTATGTTTCTGTGCTAAAGCATCTAACACTCCTAGAAGTCATTAGAAAACTCAGAGCATCTGAATTTGGAACACTCTACAGCAGCAGTTCTGGAAAGACATTGAAAGCAATGTCTTTCCAAGGTTCTTTTCATCCCTTTCTCAGAAAGCCTTACAGTTAACTAAAATTCCTTGAAATAATAGAAGCAATAGGACAGGGAAAATGGCCTCAGTTTGTGCCAGGGGAGGTCTAGGTTGGATACCAGGAAAAATGTCAAGCCTTGGAGCAGGCTGACCACCATCCCTGGAGACATTTAAAAGATGTCTAGATGTGTCACTTAGGGACATGGTTTAATGGTGGACTTGGATGTACCGAGTTAATGCTTGGACTTGATGATCTTAAGAGGTTTTCCAACCTAAATGAATGAGTCTTATACATCACAGGTACACAGGTTAAATCAGATATCTATTTGCATAATATATAGAAAACAGATATCCATTAAGTTATCTATAATTACATGAGCTCCCTAATATTACACCACAGATGCAGGAGAAATTACTATGCACACAGCACCAAAGACTTTATGGAAATACATTCATTACAAATGAGAATCAGAATATCACTTAGCATTTAATCTTTTCTTCTGATCCAGAATAAAAGGAATGAGACCCTATCCCTGCACACACGTGTATAGGTGCATGCAGACATTTTTCCTTGCCTGTTGATAAAGGAGAGATGTGTCTCAAGAAGGGCCCTTCAGTACCCTGACAGCTTTGACAGCCACTGTCATGACAGCTTATCAAAAAGAGGACATAGCATGATACCACTATGTAAAAATCCCTTCCTCATTTCTGCCCTTTCCTTGACATTTCTTATCGTTTGCTGCCAACACTCCTTTACATTGCAGGATTATCACTGACAGACATAATTTCAGAGTAAAATTTGTAACAAATTAAAGACCTGGCTTTCTTATGTCATCATTAATTCAGAGAGCCATGAGTTTCATAAAAGCATAAAATTCACTAAAGGTCACATCCACTGTCCAAAGAAGTCAAAACTGTATTTCCAATGAATTAAGATCTGATGAGTATGGATGAAACCCTAAAACTATAATAGGAAACATATTTCATTAAGAGATCACTTAAGAAGATCATAACCCACTTCAAGGACTAATTTGAAAGGTCTTTATTTTAAGGGTAACTTTATGGTATGACCAGCTTTACTAGTAAATTGAATGGTCCCTTTGAGAGACTTTACCTTGCATCTTACCTGAGGATGAAGCTGCAATGACAGCAGCTACAAAGAAATCACAAGCTGGGTAGATTTATGTTTATAGAAACTAGAAAAGTGCTAACAAGGGAAACAATATTTTTCACAGGTTCAAAGCAGAGCTCTTCTGGTTTTGGTTTTAGGTCTGGTATGATCAGAATCAATCTTTTTAATTCCCTCCTAATTCTCCCCCCCCCCCCCCAGTCCTTTCTTTTCTTGTCTGTCTGTAAATGAAGACCTTGAGAAGATCCATGTTTGAGGGCCCATGCCCACCTTTTGTGGAAATGAATACACAAGCATTAACAAAAACCACAAGCTGCTTAATTTGGGGCCAATTACTGTCTTCTGTATCATCCCAGCAAATCCAGCTGTTTGTAAATTGGAATAAAAACCACTGCCTACATCATCCCACAGGCTGCTCTGACAGCACCACTTCTACCTCATCTTCAGCAAGGTTAGCTACCAACATTTTAGTCCAAACCTGAAAATGAAGAATTGCTGATTTTTTTCAAATTGGGTTCAATGACAACACTGAAAGTTAAAATTTTAAAACATTTTTATCTAGGGCTTCTAATGTATATTGGCACTAACTTTCTACTTTGCCATTAACTTTTTTATACTTTGCTTTCTGTGACCTGGTCAATGGAAAATGGACATTCCCCTAAGAACTCTGCAATTCTCTCAAGTTGTGCACTTAAATAAACCAATCAAAAAAAACCTTATGGGAAATATTTCACATATTTATTAGTACACACATTGAATTAAATAGGTTCTCTTCAACTGGCCCTAAGGATCTTTGCTTGCCTCACATGAAATTCTTTCAGACAGGTAAAATAGTCTTCAACACTGACATGAGATCCATTTGCTTCAGCAGTGAACACACTAAGATTCATTGGTAGACTAAGATAGGAGGAACACATACTGAGTTCACTATTTGCTATAAATCTCAAAAATACTTCTGGGAATTAAGTTCCAGCTATATTTTATTTGATAAAGAGGATTTAGGGGAAAAAAAAAAAGAAAAAAAGTCTACTTTCTAATCCATAATACTAAAGCCAGTCTGCAATACAGATGCTCTAGTGATGAACTTTTCCCTGGTGAAATAGTTGCAGGATCTGGTTATTAAAACATTGTACTGTGATGCAGAAATATTAATTTCAGCTCACAGCTATGTCACAGAATTCCTCAGCAAGTCTGAGATGACATTTAATTCCTTTGTGATCAACATATTCAATGAAGTTTATTTTCTTTATAATATCCATTATGCACTTACTGAATCTAGCAAAATAGGGTTTGAATCACATTTCAATCCCAACAGTGCCAGTATTGAGTTCTGACACCAATTCCTCACCATAGGAAGCCAGCTGGCAAAGGAAGCTGTGGTTACAAAATACACCTGCAAGAGTCCTTCTACAAAACCAATTAAAAACTGGCTGCTGTATCAGTAAGAAAGGAATATACTCAGCCCTGCTGAACAATTCCCTGATAAAATCCTACTGGCAAGGTAAAATTCCCAGTGCCAGCTCCACAGGCCTGGTGCAATTCACTAAGTGCAGCTAGAATGGCAGCTCTGTAGGACCCAGGGGCTCCAGGTCGGTTGTGGGATACACCAGGCACCAAGTGACAGAGCCACAACCCAACTGCAGTAAGAGAAGCACATAGTTTCAACCAACCACCCAAAAAGCATTGTTTCCTCCCTGGCGTATCACAGTACCTGAGCAGACAGCAGTTCTCCAAAACTGCCATAAAGGCAAAACAAAGAGAATCCTCATACTTTGATTATGCATGAGCTTTGTTCCAATGACAAGAGTTGTATTAATGAAATGATCTTGATATTACAAGGACATTGCACTAATTTCCACAGGGACAGATCTATTCCAGGAATGTTAAACACTAGGCTGATGGCAAAACAAGCAGGACCCTAAGAAAAGGAAATGATGAAGTCAGTTTTCTTATGGATTTGCGTGACAGTTGGTTTCCAGTGAGGTGCAAACTTGAATTTAAAATTTTCTTTAGGCTACAATTGTCACAACAGAGGTTTTTCACTTGTAGCTCTGGTGCCTAGTAAAGGTTATACCTGTGATGCTCTTTTCTCAGCAGAGTGTTTATGAACCCCCTCTCATGCACTGTGGAGGCTGTTACCTTTCTGTCTAACTTGGATTAAACTGGCCAACAGATCCACAGCTGGAATGGAAAAAGATGGAAGACAAACAAGCTTGGTAAAATTGTTCATGATTACATAAACCTTAATCCCTCATGAACCTAGTAAGACATCATGAAGTAGCAGTTAAAGCCCGGTAATCTTAAGGCTTCTCATAAAGCTTCCAAAGTTCTCCAAGCTGGTTCAAGAAATAAACAGAAATTTTCAAAGTCCAAGTGGAAAACAAACAACAGTGAGAGATGATGGGAGAGACTTCTATATATAAAAGTACAGAATTAGTGCTTTGCACTATTTCTGCCTCAGCACGTTAACCTTTCTCTCTCTGACCTCCACCTCCCTTTAGTTACTCACCATGAAATAAGTCTTTTAATTGCTATGTAACTAAAGCTCTCTTTCTGGCAGATTGACTGAGAAGGCCAAGCTGGTGTCTGGGGACTACAGGCCCTTTGGTGACAGTTTTAATTCTGGTCAGAGCAGAAAAGTCAATAAATCATTCTTGCAGAAGTTGTTACTGACCCTGAGCAAGCCCTGGGAGGAGAGATGCAATCTCTATTCACTAGGAAATAAAGTCTTGTTCATTTTTTATTTTTTTTTAACTTTCAGAGACAAAACAAAGAAGTAAAAGAAAAGAAAAAGTGAAAAAAAAAATAAAAAGGAGATAGGTTAAAGAAAGGCAGAAAGGGAAAAGTCCAGCTTTGACCAACTGGAAGAGAACATTCTATAAAGTTGCTTGATGGGCCTAGTTCTGACTCATCTGAAGCACAGCTGCACTACCAGTATTTCAGGACACTGGCCCAAACCCCAAGAGAACAATAACACACAACCAGTCTTCTTGCATTGTCCTCATGTGTTCTTGACCATATATGAGCTTCCATTGGTCAAATTAAATTTTTCTTTTTCCAGATTTAGGCAGTTTGGGTTTTCTGATAGACTAAAAAAATTTTTAGGTAATCAGCGGAAATGTTTCAATTAATACTAGATAAGGCATCCTCTCAGAATCTGCAAATAAATACTAATTAATCATATGATTTTCCCCTCCTCTCCACTTCTCTTTGTGGTCTTTGCTGACAGCTGTTACACCTCCAGCTTATTTATATCCACATTCACCCGTAAAACTTTACCGTCCCTCTAACATTTACTTTTAACTCATGGAATTCTCATAAATTAACTAATAGATTTCCAACTTTATTTTCTATTTGTAAGGATATTTTAAAGTGATGTGTTCCAGTAAAACAGGGAATTTATTTGGAAACACCCAGTCATCAGAAGAGCAGGAAATGAAGGATCAATGACCCTGGGTATACAAGTTTCCAATGCCAAGCAAATTATTGTCAAGGTGCTATCATCTTAGTACCACAAGGACAAGACTCCTTCAGAAATATCAGTAAGTAGGTAAACATTTTGTCACACGTGTAAAAACTAACGTGTTCTGACATAATTTCAGGCTCAAACTGCATTTATTTTATGTGATTGTGTCTGACCTTCCCTTTGACCAATTCTAGCACTGGCTTTGCTGGAAAAAGGAATAAGTGAACAAAGATCCAAAACAACTTTGTATGGTCTAAAAGGAAAAACAGAAGTGATGAGGGTTCTCAGCAAAAACAGAGCTAGTTACAAAGGATAAATGCAGCAGGTATCAGCAGTTACGGCTGAAATCCTGCATTGTTTCATTTGAAAGATTAATTTTCTGCTGCACTTGGCATATCTAAAAAATTACAATGTCCTGTCTAAGTCACAGCAGAGGTAAAGAAAACAAACCCAGCACATCCATGCTTTATTATCGCTTCACTTCATCATCGACTAAAACACAGGAAAATCAATAAGAATCCTATAAGAACACATCCACCATCATAAAATATGTGGCTTACATATATCAAATCCTAACAAGTGTGCTTGCATGCTCAGTAGAGAAAATCACTTCATAAAACAATCCCAGGAGAGAACTAAAAAGCAAAAAAAGGTGTCTAAGGAGGGGGACAAAACTGAATGATATATCCAGAGGACAAGGAGGTAGCTATAAGAACTCATCATCAATATAGTGAACCTGACAGGCCAATGTTTCTATCCATTATTCTAAAACCTTAGATAACTTCTTACCTCCAAAGAGCCATATGCATTTAATTTGTTCATTGTCCAGTACAACAGGAATTTCCATCTACCAAATCTACTAATTTATTAACTATTTTAATCAAAAGGACTTCTCTATCATTTGAAGATATATTTTTTTACAGTGTTTCCCCTTGTTAAAGTCTAGTATTCTAGCCCAGGATCTGTCTCAAGATGTTATCTATATCTACAATCTGCTCCAGAATAAGCTTCTACTAACCTCCAGCATGCAAGCCAAGATATTAAAAAACAACAGCATCAATTCTTAAGTAGCAGTACCCCTATTCCTGTAATTATAAGATTATTGATTAGGAGAGAGTAGAAAAGATTTATCTTTTTGTTTGTGATTTAAAAATTAATTTTCCTGTCTTCTCCAGTTCATTTGGCACATTTAGCAACTTTTTTTTATGGGTAGCAAACTACACCCTCTCTTTGGCAGGGTGTCCTTTCCTAGTAATCAAAAAAATAATTTGTGAAAAATACTACCAGTATAACTGAGACAAGACTTTTAAGCAAGAAATAAAAAAGAAAGAGTAGGCTTGAGAATTGCCTTAGTATTGTGGCTTACGTATTTATTTAAAACACCTAGCTTACAAGAGAAGAAAATTTGAAGAGTAAAGAACAAATAAATAAATAATTTAAGTTGTACTGTTAAATGGTCCTTTACTCTCCTGTTGTTTTCCTAATTAGTTAAAACACAAATTGAGAGTGCCCCTTGAATGTTCACCTATTCCAGTTTCCTTGATCTTGGATACTGCCTAGTACTCTAGACTGCTTTTACAACATCTTTTTATTGAGCTTTCTTTACACTGTAGTCCCGTAAGGCCACAGAGACTCCTCAAATCAATTCTCAGCGCACCTGAATCAATTTCTGAAGCTCACCATGTCAAGGGAGCAACCTTTTTTGAGACTAGACCAGTCATATGAGTTTCTAATACAGTGCATTAAATTTCTTCTGTAATTCAGTGTCAGGCTTTAAACCTAGTGCAGACAGTAGATATAACATATACTTGTAAAAACAGAGAGTAGGGTATAAACTTGCATTACAGGTATTATGGCACACATTTGACACAATAGTTCTACTGTGAACACAACAATGGAATAGTTCCAAATTCTCAGCAAGATCCTGACATTTGGGCACAACTCCTCACAAAGCACAAGCTTGTGAATTAGTTTTACGTCACAGAAACATGACTTGAAACTTTGATAAGGATATTTAAAGATAAAGAACAAAAACCACTGATTTTTTTGATTCAGGGCAAGATTCCAGAGGATTCACTAGTACTCCCAGGAAGATGACCCGGTTTCTGTCACTTAAAGACGGGAAATGACATACAAAAGAAGTTTAGAGAAACTCACAAAGAGTTTTGTACTAACAAAAGAAGTTTAGAGAAACTCACAAAGAGTGTTATCTCTGTGAAGATCTCCCAGGAGCTGAGCCACACATACTCACAACTCATTCAGGAACTCTGTTCTCCAAGAAGCAAACCAGCAGGTGCTATTAGTCCCATTCTCACAATTCTCATCTCCCCAATAAGAAGAGCACATTATGATGATTTAGTTTGCCCTCAAAACGCTTCCTGAGTGTCTGCTCTGCCGGTGCTTGCTCTTGAATATGCCATTATTCATTCTCTACTTTTCTCAACAGAACCATATTTACTATAATACTCTCAAAGGATAGGAAAATGGATCATTTGCCTTTTTACTCCAGCACCTAATTGTAAGACACAGCAGTACTTCTCTGCTTACCAACAGCACAAAAGTGTCATTCCTATATGCAATTAAGAAAGCAGGTACTCCAAACTCATGAAGAGAAACTTTAATTACACAGCCGCTTTGAAAGATCTCTCTATACAAATTTAGTATTCTTAAATGTGCCGCTCATTAATAACTTTCTGTGAACAAAACAGCACATTTTTTATTACTTTAATGTTATTTACAAAATAAATTGAAAGTCTGTAAATACAGCAAATGACTCCCAGTTTTTGCTCAAATTTTGAATACTGTTTTGTTTGTAAGTCACATGCCTCAAAACAGTATTTAATCAAAACCACTTAGAAACAGAAGATAACTTTAGAAAATAAGAAAAAACAAGGTGCTACATTTCCCTATTGCCATTTTCCACAGTTCAGCTTTGTTTAAGTAGAGTAGTTATTCCTTTTCAGGAGCTTCATATTTGTTCCCCATTAACAAACAAACAAAAATCTTTAAGCTTCTTGTGTTGGGTGAATGTGTTTAATTACATACCTGGATTTTGTGTATGTATATGTGTGCATTTAAATTTACAAATATGTACACATATACTTACGCTCTTATCTACACAAAAGAGAGAGAAATGGGGAAAGAGGCACATGGATAAAGACTTCCTATTTCCTTACACATTTCCAGCACCAGATCCAAATGCAATGAAAACTGATCTTAAAAACAACTGGGATGTATATCAGTGTAAAGTTGATGCCTGAATAACAGAGCAGATGCATAGAAGAACTGTAACCAGAAGGAATCCATTTCCTCCCCAGTTCCCAACCCAAAAAAAGCTTTTGCTTCTTGTTGGAGGTGATATAAAAATCCCCAGTAACCTCTGAGGGATTCTTATTCTTCATTTTATTTGAAAGGTGTCCAGAGCAGGTCAGTCTGACTAAAGGATTCTGCTTTGGAATAAAAACCAAAGGAGCCTTCCCCTTTTCTGCTCATTCAATAGCTCAGCTGAAGTCAAGTTGTGGTGGTCTTTGATCCCATCACAACACAGCACCAAACAGCAAGAGAGAACCCCCCATACTTGGATGATTTCTGCAGCCAAAAATCTGTCGCTGTCTTAAAACACATCTTTGAATCCATCTTCAACTTATGACCCATTTTAATGGTAAGAAAGACTACAGTGCTCCAATTCAAACACAGCAAAGCATAAAAGCCCCCTTCTAGCCAAATATGAGGGTACATTGTTAGACTTTCATGGATGAGGACAACCATGGCTACTTCCTAACCTTCACGTACCCAAAAGAACATGTATCACCACCAGTCTCTGCTTCCCACTTCAAAAACTTCTCACAGTCTGTAAGCAGCCAGAGAGGTGACATTTTATAATTTATCTGTTTTAAGTTTTTGTAATTATGTTTATTTTCATACTTTGTTTTGTACACAAAAGTAATTATTACCTTCTAGGAAGCTTCACACTTCACTTGGCTCTGGGTAGATTAAGTCCCTTGAAGTGGGTTTATTCTCACAGGAAAACCCTCCATTCCCTCCACACAGCAGAGTTGTCACATTGGCTTGTCAAATGCCTCCCTAAAACCCCGAGGATATTTTCTAAGTTCGGGTGGGGAGGCAGTTGATTACTGTGGAGCAAAAGGCACTTTCTTCCTCCCACAGCAGCTTACACTGACTGCCACTGGCTGTGGCTTTCTCCTTCCTCAGTGTTCCTGAAGTGCGCACCCAAACAGGGTAAGAGAACTACAATGGAAGTGGGGATAATGAAGGATAACAGAATGGAGCTGAGTTTGACAGCCCATGCAGGCAGGGAAAGAAATTAAGAAAACGCTGCTGGCCAGAAGTGACACAGGTACAGGGAAGAACAGGAACATCCATTTCTTCCCCCTTTCTCTCAACCAAGCAATTATTCAGCAAAATGGGCAGCCACATTATAATTTTTTTATTATTGTTAGCACCTAAGTATTTGAACAAATCTTATGGCAAACTGTAGTTAACAGCAAAGATTTCACTTCCAGGAACAGTTTTAGCTCCCTTGCCGCCACCCTGCTCCTTCTATTTTTGCACCAAAAAGAAGGAGGGATGATGCATAAAGGAATATGTCCAGAAAAATACATGCAGTGCTGATGGCTCGTCCTCCCAGTGGTCTGCATCATGATACCACAAATGCAAAGGGACACAAACAGCAGGGAAACAGTGGCTAAGAAGGTGAATTGAGGAAAATGAGTTGTATTTCTCACTCCAAGCATGCAGCACTAGTTCTATTCCATAGATGCTGGCTGGCTTAACCTCAAAACTCCTAACCTCCTTCCAAATGATGCTACATCCACTTCCCAGAATCTCTCTGTTTCAATGCTTACAAATACACTCATTTTAACTCATGCAGTCACTCAAACATTTCTGCAGGCACTAAGATGTCAGGCAATGTCAACGTACACAGTATTGCAGCTACACTGATGTACAAAAACAGGAAAGTCACTGCTGCACAATATTAGAGATCCCTCTAATTTTTGTATTTTATTTTAGAGTTCCCAGAGCACCTGTGAGAATGAACTCCTACAAATTTTATTCATGTTCAATATTCCTTACACACAAAATCTTGAAGAACTCATGCTTAGATACCATACACACCAAGGAACCCAGAATCAGGCACAGGAGGACAGACAAAGGTAGCAACTTCCTTTTTTCACACCTAATTACAGTCTCAGGTGTTTCAAAAGAAGCAACCACAGCATGGAAAGAGATCTTTTTGTATGCAAAGAAAGTATTCAGAGAGGTAAAAATATGCAATCCCAATCAGCCCTTGCTGCAGATCTCCAGAATTATTTCTGAATATTTCAGCCAGCAAACATAGCACTTAAAGCAATGTAGGCATAACAATTTCACTGAAGGCAAGCCCTGCTGTGCATTTCTTACTGTGGTCTCATAAGAACACAGAAATCCAGTAACCTGAATGGGGCTCTGGGCATCACAGGGTCCTCCCACAATCAAAGAGGACCACGTAATTCAGACTAATTTTAGGGGAAGTTGCATACATCATAGTAGGAGGTGTGGGGGAGATGACTGAAAATACACACCATAAAACTAAGCTTTCCTTTACACAAGGGCATTTTACCTGCAGTGCCATTAATGATTTACAAAAAGATTTTATAATTCCCATGTCTCCAGAAGCTTATGTTCCAGGTTCAATAAGCTAATAATACTCCTTGGAAACATTAAATTTACTACAGCTATTTTAAGAAGTAAAGAAACCTTAGAAAGAAAGACTATAGAACAGAACCTTGCAATGATTCAAAATATAATACCCCTTCAATGCTACTTGGCACAGCAGAAGGCACTTATATTCCAACAGAAATAAAAAATAGCTAGCACTTCACCAAGTATCTAAAAGCTCTTTAAAAATTCAATGCTGCATATGCAATATGCATTTTGATTGTCACCCAGGACAGAAATGTTGTTGCATATGAAGCAGTACCTGACAAGTATTTAATAACATTTGACATGATACAACAATGTATTTTGCTTTGTTTGTTTAAGGACAGATTTGACAGATATTTGGTCATAACTGCAAAAACAAAACTAAGGGTTTTGAGTAAAAAAATCCATTGAAGCCTTTTGTCCACTGACACCCATAAAAAGGGTTGTCAAGGTGAAACAATACATCAAAAACTGCCAAATAACAAAAAAAATTAGAAGAAGGAACAGAGAAAGGAAAAGCAGATAGGTATTGAGGAGATATTGGAAACTCCAATACCCACCTAAGGGAGACATTTATGTGCCAAACTGCTGAATCTATAGGAGCCAGCCAAAGACACTGGTCACCAATGTTACTAACAGGAGTATTAATAACTGTATTTATGCTTGGAGTTCCTAAAGGCTAACTAAAAAATGGTTACAGTATATGCTTATAGTGCTAGGCATCCTGCAAGTACTGAAACACAGCTGGGATCCCTCCCAAGTCAACAGAAGACAGCAAGCACGACAGGGAAAAGGCTGAGGATGCGTACAATGAGCATGGCAATCATCTGCACACTTTGAGGAACACGGGCCAGGGGGATGTGTGGTGTGTTCACTTCAAAGAGGACACCTAACCACACAGCTGAGGGCAAGGAGGAGCCTGGATGAAGGTGACATGAGGAGGATCAAGGAGGAGAAACTGAGCCAAGCTTTGAGCACATCAGCAGCAAGGGCAGGGCAGGGCAGGGCAGCAGCGCCGGCTGCTCTCGGCAAGGCCCCAGCCTGGGCTGTGCCGCCTCTGCAGCTGCTGGCCCAGCTGCTGGCCCTGCCTGGTCACTCCCTGCTGTCCCTGAGCTGCTCCCTCAGGCCAGAGCCAGGCTCTGAAGGGGGAGCACAGCCATGGTCCTGCTGCTGTCTAGAGAGTCACATCCTGAGGGGAGCGCAGCCATGGTCCTGCTGCTGCCTATGGAGCCATGTCCTGGAGGAGCGCAGCCATGGTCCTGCTGCTATCTAAAGAGTCCCATCCTGCAGGGAGCACAGCCATGGTCCTGCTGCTACCTACAGAGCCATGTCCTGGGGGGAGGAAGCGCAGCCATGGTCCTGCTGCTACAGCCACATCCTGGGGCTGCAAGTGGTGACACAGCTGGGCCTGCGTTTGATTGTGCCTTGAGTCTTCCATTTGATTCCACTCACTCCATTCCTAAAAGAGATATTGGTAACACTGGAAAGTTTCTAGCTATGGAAAATATTATCTGCCTGGAAGGACTGTTCTGTGGATATTTAAAATTAAACAAAACCAAAAAGACTGGATATTCACAGCTTGCCTAATAGTGAATGAAGAAAGAAAGAAGAATAAATGAAGACTGAAGAACAAATAAATTAGAAATACAAGAAAATGCATGCACCAATTGCTGAAAGGAATTATTTACTGTGGTAAATCCAAGTAGGAAGAAAAGGAAAAGGAAAAGGAAAAGGAAAAGGAAAAGGAAAAGGAAAAGGAAAAGGAAAAGGAAAAGGAAAAGAAAAAGAAAAAGAAAAAGAAAAAGAAAAAGAAAAAAGAGAAAAATGTGGCAGTGCAGACAATTATAACATCTAGGAAAGAAACAGAAACTGCAAAATCATCTCCAGAGGAAAAGAACAAAGTTCCAATATTCAAAATTCTTCAAAGAAAGTGTAGGCAAATAAAATGTTTAAATGATGAGAAGAAATGTTTCCATTCTGTACAAAACATAAGAACCCCCCAAATACAGAGGGCTGTCTGGATAACCCAAGGCAGCTTGTCTAACACCTATTTGCTGATTACAATTTGATTGAAAATAAGCGCATTGCAGACTACACAAATGCAACTGATCACTAGTATTTGCTAAGACCTTAGGTTAATCCCTCTTAAAATAATGCTGTTGAATAACCTCAGAACTTAAAATATCTACATACAGTAAACTGGAGCGCTCAGAAATTCAAATACACTTACGCTGCATATTTCAAGTTTAGAACACAACTCTTGAAGAGGGAAAATGTATTCTTACCCCTATTATACTACTTCAAAGCTCCTAATTTGATGCTTCTCACATCAGAAACACACTGGAAATTTAAAATGTTCCTTTTTATAGGAATTTACAAAAAGAATTCATGGCATATACCAAATAACTTAGTCCAACATCATTATTTCTTTTATAGCATAGCTTGATTAAATATCTGGAAGATTAAAAAAGAAAGAAAACCAAACCAATCTCTGTAGTATAAAGGGTGATGCTAAGAAATTTGTTTTCTAACATAATGAGATCATACCATTAAGGCTCCACCGCTTGCAACTTACAAGTAATTTTCTTGCTTTATGGGGTATTGTCCTTCATTCATACACACACTCCATTATGCATTATAGATAACATATACAGGGAGCTAAATGGAAGAAATTGCAATAAGCATTTCCACAAGATAATGGAAGGGATATATGATACAAGGGAGACTCAGCACGGATGAAGAAATCCGCTTATCAGGTCCCACACAGTATTCCAGCTATTTATGTAAAGTTTAAGCATTGTTATCTGGAGAAGGGGGAAGAAGGGGGGACTCACAGAAGAACAAGGTTATTCATCTGCTTTAGCAAGCCTGTGTGATAAAGCCTTACTCACATTCCCCACACCCATACCTTTCAAAGACTTGCCTTCACTGAGACTCTGGGCTCTTCTCTTTTCAAGTTTTGAGTAAGAATGACATCATTGATGCCATTACTAAATAATATTGTAAAGGTGCAGGACTGAGTGGGAACAGAAGTGAGAAATTTTAAAGGATATATTTAAATAGAGGCAAAGATACTTTACCACTAAAAAAATCCATAATCCTGTTAGAGTTCTCTTTACTGTCAGCTATCCACAAGTCCAAATTCAAGTTCTTTTGCTGAGGAATAAATAAAGAAACCTCCTCTCTGGAACAATACATATTATTCAGCTTTTCTTATCATGGGAGAGATTTAGTCCAAACCATTTTGGTTCTCCATTCCCTCCACTGAATTTAATAATATCTGGAAAAGGCTTCTGGAATTTAACCTAATCTCACAGGCTTAGCTAAGACAAGAATCACTAAAATTTAAAGACTGAACCTGTCTTTGTGCATGAGTTATTACTCAAGGGATGTTTTCCTGGTGAATTAGGATTCTGGACTGGCTCTCCCTTCCACCTGATAGGCATTTCCACTCTAATTCCCAGTACTTCAGTCTGTAAATTTCAAAGAGCTCTTCAGTACTGAAAGAATTTATGGGGATGAAAGGAATCTACAAGTGAAGAACTAAACCCTAAAGGTCTTATCTGTTTCACATGACCAGAACAACTTCACCAGCAGGCAGCGCAGTACACAGATGTTCCCACTTTTCCCTTCACTTTTCTCAGTAACATCAGGTCACAGAACTCCATAGGAAAATTTCAAAGCAATGGCAAAACTTAAAAAAACCCCAGTATTTCTTAAACACTGACTGCCAGCATCTCAACTTTTAGTACTTGGTTTATTACCTTCACAGGCGCTCTGACAAACACTCCAAAGAGCATGTGACCTGTTATGTCATGCAGTGTCCAAAACATGGGACTATCTTCTTGTTAGAATTTGTGTTTGCTGAGGAATTTTGGTACTGATATCAACAGCCCTCCTTTACGAGCCTCATGAATCAGCAGTCGCTCTCCATGGTTCTTTTTACAAATATTGTCAAGTACAGGCAAGTTTAAGGAATTATTTATGTCAACAATATCTCCCCTCTTCTCCGTGCTCAAGTTTTCAATTGCTATGAACTAACATAGTACACTCCAATAATTAAAAAAAAACCTAATTAAAATATAGGCATTGTCAACAATAGACACACATCCACGAGTAACTTCTGAACCTTCCAAACCCCCTGCCACTTTAAAATAAAGTCTTAGGAAAATAATTTAAAAGGACAACAAAATTTATAGCACATCAGGAAGTAAATGATCCAGAACTAGTTGCTCCTTCATTAAAAAAAAAAAAAGAAACCAAAAAACAACCCAAAAAACACCAAACCAAACAAAACCCCCAACAAAATAAACTCAGTCTTCCATTGGTTTCTCCATCATTGGTGTGAGGTGTGGTGGCATTGGGGTCCCTTAGGTAGCTAGACTGAATTCCCATACAGAGTCACAGCCATGAATAACACACAAAACCAACAAAAACTCTCAGAAGATGATTCCAGCTTCAAATTACTTATATCTCCATTATAAACACTAGCACAAACACAGGGAATGAAGGAAGCATAGATGAAAAAAACAGATACCTCTATAAACCAAGATTAAGAAGGTATACATAGAACAAATGAAAACCCTTGAAAAATGCCACAATAATAACATTGCTGCATAATCCTTTTGGAATATGGAAATGCTATATTTCACAAAAAGAAGTCTTTTAAAAGCACAGAAACTGCCTTAAAGCTGCATGTTCCATGATTTTGAGTGTCCCTATATCATAGCGTCTTACTTTCAGAAATCCTAAACAGAACTAGTTAAACAGAAGAGAGAGCAATTGAAAAGACCATTTTCATTTTCTTGCATCAATGCAAGGCTTCCTTCTGGGAAAGCTACATCCCTACTGATGGCAAGAAACCAACAGTTAGAAGTAGGTTAGGTGAACCTCAAGGGATTATAATTTCTCATTGTCCAAAAAAGTTAATACATTCAATCTTAAATAGAGATGCAATTAGAATTCCAAGCAATGGTAACCAAAACATTCAAAACCAGGTGCAAGATACTTACTTTTCTTAACTGTAATCTTTATCCCTGGAATCTGGGTCCCAACTTACCTATTGCCCATGGACACAATGTTCAAAAGCATTTCAACCCTCTACACAGTGCCTCCTTTCAAAATCTTCACCTTACAGAAGATTCTGGCTTTTAAGTGGTTTTATCACCAATCCAAAAATATTTGTGTGTACCCATAAAGCAGCCTGGAACTTTATTTTACACAGTAGGAGTACTTGGAGATAATGGCCTGTAAATATTAAGCCTAGAGGAAGGTCACACTCTTGCATACATGTGGCTACATCAATTTACAAACTGAAAATAATTCTGCTTTTTGCATCCCCCAAAATGCTGTACAAAGCTAATTATAATTCCTCTCAGAGCAAGGTGATCAAAATATAGTACTGGTGGAAAGAAGAATGATCAATTAGCAAGACCAGAGAGATGCCCTTCAGGCTTCCCTAAATGATTCTACATTTCCAAGCTGAGAGGAAACATCATTCTGACCCTGCACTGAGTTGGGTGGTGGGAGGTGAAGCAACAGTTCCAACATGAAGCACAACTGCCAACAGCAGAACCTGAAAGCCAAAATGCAACTCAGTTTGTGCCAGAAGAATGTACAAGCAGCCTCAGATCTTCCTGTTGTGACAGAAAAAAGCACTTAATAAACAAAAACATCACAGGCAAAAAGATGCAGATTGGGCATCTCCCCTGCCAACACTTAATACAACCTACAGCAAGTATTGTTTCAATAACATATCACTCCAGCATTTCAGAAGCAAGCAGGACTGCAGAAAATAGAGACTGCACACAGTAACCCAATGGACCCAATGGATCTTTTTACCTCTTATCTAAGGATGACAGATTTGAGGGAGAAATAAATTGTTCGCCCTGACTTGAATGCAATTCACTGAACAAGTCTGCAGAGCTTCTCAGCACTAAGAACCAATCTGAATTTCCTGTTAATATATAAACTTATATATAAACTTATAAACAAAAGACTTCCCAAAAGAGCCAACGAGAATGCCATTTAGCCTGAAGATGGCTATCACAAGCTTTTCTACTTTTTGTAATAATTCCAGCACAAAATACCATGTTGACCTTCTCAGAAAAAATCCACAAATTCAACCGATATACAACCATCCATACCTGGATGGATCCAAGCCATCCATTGATTGGATCAGTAGGAGCAGAACAGAGATTACCTGCTCACAAAGACTTATCCCTACACTCTATCCTTTCTCTCCACTACAAGGTAAAGTGAAACAACTCCATTCACAGCATTATCCCAGTAGAATCACAGAATAGCCCAGGTTGGAAGGAACCTTAAAGATCATCCAGTTCCAACCCCTGGCCATAGGCAGGGACACCTTCCACTAGACCAGGCTGCTCAGAGCCCCATCCAACCTGGCCTTGAACACTGCCAGGGATGGGGCACCCACAGCTTCTCCAGACAACCTGTGCCAGTGTCTCACCACCCTGACAGTAAAGAATTTCATCTAATATCTAATCTAAACCTGCCCCTTTGAGTTGGGTCTAAATGCACTTGTAAATAGTCTCTATCCAATTGCTACTATTATTGATTATCAATTATTATTACCAATAATAGGAAAGCAAAGAGAAGAAAGACTTGATCAATGGTACAGGGGAAAAAAATAGCTACAAGCAGACTGAGTATTTCTGATGACCTGCCATGAACAGGTCAACTTTGGTCATGACAAAGAAAAATTGTGTCTTACAGATTTGCATGCATCAGGAAACTGCTCCCTTGTCAAAGAACCCTCATGCAGTGCTGCAGAACGGCACTACAAAGGGTGATCTCATTCCTGAACCAAGATTACTCCTACTTGATGTGGCCTCCAAGGCTACCAAAAAGAGCAAATCCAGGATCAAAATTTTTGCTTCTGCACTAGTTGGCCTGTAATTAATCACATTCCAATATCTGTATCAACTTCTTAAGTTCCGTTCACTTTAATTCTGCAAGTATTTTGCAGGTATTTCAAAGATCTCTCAATCTTTGTTTTCCTCTTAAACACAGTAAAAAGCAAACCAAAACATTATAAATACAGCATTAATAATATAAAAAACTTTTCTGAAAGCCCTCTATAATAGAAAGTATTTACCAGACCTTTCAAAGACTGAATAATGCAGGGTGTTAAGCCATCTGTGAAAGGTGTGAAAATTTAAAATTGATTCACTAACATAGCAAGACAATAAGACAACATCAGATTTCCAAGCCTTTGTGTCTTTACATATTCTGAAATTTCATACATAAATAATTTCTTTGTTTTTCCATCACCAGGCATTGAAAGATTAGATACGATGTATTTTTATTCAAGGCATGTTCCCTTACTTACTATCTTCCTTACTTAGGGAAAAAAAATTAAAATAGGGGAAAAAACCCATACTGCTACTATATACATGGCCAAATTAAAAATAAAAGTTGTCAGTGTTTATTGAGGGATGAGGTATTGCGGGGCAGGAGGAGGGGTGTTGAGGCACAAAACCCCCCCAAACTACTCCAAGATGTTACTGACAAAAACCAGGAATGCAGCAGAAAAAACCCCCATTAGAACAATCCCAAAAAATTGTAACAACTGCAGTTTGTGGCTCCTCAAATTATCCAGTAAGATCCTCAGTTCAAAATATCTTGAAACAAGTAAGGTATATCATCCTTATTTACATTACATCATCCTTATCCTCATATCATCCTTAATTACATGATATTTACTTCCTACTCTGATTTGATTGGCAATAAATTAATTTTCCCCAAGTCAAGTCTATTTTGCCCATGACAGTAATGGGTGAGTGGTCTCTCCCTGTCCTTATCTTGACCCATGAGCCTTTCATTATATTTCCTCTCCACTGACCAGCTGAGGAAAGGCAGAGAGAGCAGCTTTGGCGGGCACCTGGCATCCAGAGAGAATCAACCCATCACATAAACACCTTTGAAAACTGGGAAATATTCAAATCTGATATGCCACCTTAATTCCTTTTAGAGAAAAACAGCATGTTCCAACAGCTGACCTGCTTTCCAGCAACACTGCAGTACTATTCCTTTCTGAAGGAGAGAGGAAAGAAGCCACATCTGAAATAAATGGATGCTTGATGTAGATACTGAGATATCTAACAGACAGATTAGATAATGTACCTTTAATAGATTACAGTTATGGTGGTGACATATACCACAACAGGATAAAGAATATTTAGGAGGATTAAAATATTCCTAAAATTACATACAGCAAGAGTTATCTGAAATAATACAGCAGATTATTCTTGCCTAAATACCATAAATACTTCACTGCTATTTGGATAAACAGTTCTAGGGATACTTTTCAAAACAATTATTTTAATAGTCTGTATTTGTTTTGAATATTTAGAATTTAAAAATAGGGATATTTTAAAGAGAGGGAAATACAACTTCTGTGGTTATTCTCAAGTATTGTTTCAGGGATTACTTTTAAAGAACTCAGTCCTTACTGAGAAAAATTTATTGAATACCAGTAAATCTCATTTCTTCTGGTAAGACATCAAAATCCCTACGGCATACATTACAGGTATCAGAGTCTCAATGGCTTTCCACAGCCACCTGTTACTGCTGTAGGCAAGCTTTTACACCTAGGGCTGCAACTTCTAAATCCTTCTCTAGAAAAATCAAAAGGTTTCCTCCATTTTCATTAAATTGAAAAAAAAAAAGTCTCTATATAAATAGGACATCAAAATAATCCTCCCACAATCTCCTAAACATGACACTGCAGATTATATTACACTTTCCAATCCCAGCCTTCTGGGAGTTATTCTAGTAATGAAGGTATGTTAGAGAGAATATCTAACTCCTGCACATTCAGTTTTGATGGCAAGGCTTCACTTGCAATCAGAGTAGGAAGAAAAATAAAAACCTGGACAAAAGAGAAAACCACAGCCAAATCTCCAGAGCAGTACTTGTACTTGGTCACAGAAAAGTCATCTTTATTTGTGTGAAATGCAATTACCAGAAACTCACATGAATCCAGTGGTACTGGACAAATGCATCAGTTTTCAATTTAGTCATTAAAGTCTGTGTGACTGAGAGAAATCTTAGCATATGAACATGAAGACACAGCCAGGACTCCAAATATTCACATTCTGCTGAAGGAATGCACAGATAGAACAGGACACAGGTTCAGGCACTGGAGGCTTTATTCCTACAGTTACTCTGTGTGATGTGGGTCAGACTGAGCTAGACTTACATTTGCAGGTAAACTGGTGCAACAGGAATAGATCACCAGACTGAAGTAGTTAACATAAAGCCCCTAATGTCCGCACCATACAGATGATTAAGGAATTTTATTTCACTGCAGGTTGGTCAGTATCCAAAAACAACTGATTCATTAATACAGAAATGGTTTGCAGCTCTCTACAGGATCAGAGGCTGGTTCAGACCCTCTAAGATCCTATTAAGAGTTACAAAATGGTCTTAAGTTATACTTCACTTATGCCTGAGTGTCTTGAGATAACTGAATGCGATCAGTCCTGCAGTCGCACTTGCATGGTTACACTTAATATTGTTCTACATTCTAGTCATGGTTAAGGGTGGGTAGGAAGAAATATGAACATTTGCAGTAAGATCATGACTTTTTAAACATGTACACCCTCAGGAAAAATCAACATGTATGTGTTCAGACCATTTATATACGAGAATTACATCAAAAGGTTGGTTGGCTTTCTACTTCAGAAAAAGCTTCAGTATGAAAAAGCTTTTGCATCCTCTGCATATACATAGATCCAAACAAATCACTCCCAAACAAAATCTCCATGCCAGGTGAATTTTAAAGTTCCAGGAGCTTATCTTATAACTGTGGGCTTTCAACAAACTGATGAAAGTGATACCAAATTTCACAGAGCAGTCATGGGTAAATTGAAGAAATTTCACAGGTTTATTCTGTAAATGAGGAGCAAAGGGACAGAGGTTTGGTAGGCTACTCATACACAGAGTGCTGATTTTTTTTCTGCAGTTTTTTTAAGATGCAGCTGAAGGGAGTACAGAGTACTGGGGACATTATAATTGCCATACTAAACTGAGCCAGTGGTACAGTCTGACAACAGTCAGCCTACCAATCAGAACAAGGAACTAGAAACAAGTACACACTGTACTCTTCTCAATCCTCCTGTATTTGACTTTGTCCTGTCACCCACCATTTCTGCATTTGAACACATTCCATCTCTTCTGTACATGCTAGTAACATAAATCTCTTGGAGACTTCAAGGATGTAACATATGAAATGGTGTATGAGTATTTCACTAAAGAGGACAGAGTGCCAAGTGGTACTGTGAACATTGTGACAGTAGTTTTATCAAAGTAGAGAGCTTTTGCAAAACTTCCTAAGAATTGTAACATCAGATCTGTATAATCTCCTCTATGAATCTGTACACAGCTGAAAAAATGTCTTTAGTATTTTAGCCTGCCTTTTGGCAATTGCAATTTGCTAGAGAATAGATACAGCTGCTCTGTAAATCTTACCCTGTGACGGAGCAACAGAGATCTGACCTCTCAGTCCTGTTAATTACTGGGGCAGGGTAAAGATCTTGTAACCACAATGAAGCACTGGAACACATCTTTGCAGCCTATGTGGTGAGGGACAGACAACATTGCTTTTTGTCAGCAAGAATTTAAATAAAATTTACTCTCCTCAAACATAGCAGAAACTCCTGAGAATGAAAGACAAGAAGCTTCTAACAAATGAGGGCATTTCTTGAGTGAAAAGCAAGCTTTCAGCTTGAAGGCAATTCCCCACCCCACCATCACAAATGTCACAGAAGCTGACTGCTTTGCCTGACTCCAGTGCAAACTTCCACCCTTGTGATCACAAACATCCCTTGGCCATACTGCATTATGTTGTCAGTATTCTGTACTAAGGGAACTTGTAACTGGTTTGGTAGGGCTTTTTCATTTTGTTCAGCTTTTTTTCTTCTTTTTTTTTCTTCAGCTTTGGTTTGTTGTTTTGCAGGGTTTTATTTTTAAGATGAATAAGCCAAATCACCACGGGGAGCATTTGCAGTGAAGATGCCAGGAAATAGATTTCATATTCCATATATTTCCTGCCAAAGTATATTTGCATACTATGCCTTCCACAGCTGACTTGGAACTGCAAAGATCTGTTTTCTTTGGCCCTTCAAAGTTTGATTGCTACTTCCCATATAAAAGCTCACTGGGAAGCCAAGCTCCTTGTTGCAGTTCTTGTAGACCCTGGCAAACCTGCCCAGCAAAACCCATCATTGCTGTGACACTCCTACAAGCCCCCAGTTACAGTAGTAAAAATTGGTATCTGGAAGATCTTAACGGGTAATTCCTTTTTCTTAATTAATGTAGGGAATTACAGTGGGTTTTTTAAAATATTTTTCTTTCTGCAGCCAGCCAAGAACAGAAATTGGAACCACTGATCCTCAAAGGATAAGTCAGAAATACATGGGGAGACAATTTTTGCAAACTCACCACACTCATCTCCAAAAAGTCAAGCTATCCCTGTAGCTCCTTGGGAGTGTCCAAAGGTTAACTACATGTTTGAACACAGTAAGTGTCACAGCCAAGAACAACTGCTGATCTTCCTTCACCAAAAATCATGAATTGCATTTGGATACTGTCCAACAGGCATAACTCCCAAACTTCAATAAGCAGAATGGAGCTTGTATACACCATTTTTTACTGTGCTACAAATAGTGGGCATTACCAAATAATCCCAACATCTGTTTTAAGGACTCATTCTTCATAGATTCAACATGATGCAACCAGATAAACTGTTTAGTTACTACCTCAGAAAACCCTGCCTGAATGTTTGCTGAGATGGATCAGATGTTATGCTAGATCACATCAAACCAGCAGTGTCTTCCTGTTGTTTGTGCAGTTACATGGGCAGCACAATCAAATAAACCTGTTCTCCCACAAGTATTCAGTTCACACCAGATTCTTTGGATTCTGAAAGAGGAAAGCTCACATCAGACTTTTCTGTAGTTCAGTCAAGTGAAGCATCTCTCTTGCATTGATTCTCTGGTACCCAGAAAAAGCTGAGCTTCCACTACAGTATTTTCCATAGATGTGGAAAATGGAGCACTAACCTGGTTTCTTTCCTCTGACCAAGAGTCTGTTTTCAACAAGCTTTTAGAAATTCAGTATTTTTGACACTACTACCTTTCTGTCCTTTGTGCAAGTAGCCAACATGTTCATAACTTAGAGGCAAGCAGAAATCTGTATTTTTTATACTGAATCACAGGAAAGTATTTCACAGATGTCACAGACATTCTGGACCAAGTATTGATCCTGGACCCAGTCTACAACTACTACTAGGTGACAAACAGATTGCAAATGACAGGAACAAGATGACAGGAAGGGAAACTTAGGACCCCACAAAATTTTACTAGGAAAAAGCAGCTGAAGTGAGACTTACACTAGGTAGCAATATGTGTTTCCCAGGTGTCAATATTGTTACAAGTTTTTGTTTACATGCCACTAGGAGACAACAAGTAAATTTTTATTAAAATCACCTTGTTTCAGCAGCCCAAGAGATTAATTTGATCCCACACTGTAACACAGCTCATGCTAAGGTGACAGCAATAAAATGCAGCTATTGCATTCAACAGCAAGTAACACCCATGCCCTTACAGTGAGGTGCAAATCTTCAGCACTGACATGCCAAAATGTTACATTGACAGATAGAGCCTCTCAAATGCCAGTGCATAGAGTAAACAACATAAATTGAACACTGTGCTATCAACAGAGCAGTACTAAGTGGGCTGTGTAATTAGGCAGAGCTCAAGTGCACTAACACTGAAAGTATTCCTGGACTGCTTCTTTCCAATACCAACTTGTTCAATTTGTTAATGACAATTCAACGAAATCTTCCTGCTCTGTAAAAACATGAAGCTGGCTAACAGCCCTGATTTTTTAAATATCTACGAAAGCAGTGGCTCTGTAAAACACAGCCTGGCCCTATTTGATATCCAATGGATAGGCAGCTACTAAGGGCCAACTCAGGTTCTCCACAACCTGCCAAATATTCAAGTATCATCCTATTGCCTTCTGTTTCTCCAGATACCTATAGACCTAAAAATAGATGGGGGTTGGGTTTGGTGTTTCGTGTTCTTGGTTATTTTACTGCTCTCCATACACTCTGGTAGCAGTTAAAATAAAAACTCCTATGGTTGTGCTGCTCTGGGAACTCTGGACTAACATCTGCACTAACTGACATAAAATTAATTGCAGAATTCTGCCCTCTATTTTTCTGGCTCTCAGTAACCTTATATCTTCAGTAATAGAGGAAAGAAGCTTTTTACACATAGAGAATTCTTCTGAAGGACCCATAATTTTAAAAAATCAGCTGCTTTCTTCCAGCAGACAAAGGCAGCAGGGCACTGTTCAGTCAAAGGTGTGACTTGCATCATGACTAGAGCCAGGTGCAAACTAAAAGCCAGAAAGGATTAATTTTCCTCCATCCATTTCATTATTATTTCTCTTACACTAAAAAACCTTCAGTCAAGATCAAGTTTTCTTTCCTCTAGTCACTAAGAAAACAGAAAAGCAAGAGAAAGGAAGTTTCTTTTACTTTCATTTTACAGAGTGGAAGCTAAGACACACAGAATGATGGACAAGCCCAGGCAAACCCAGCTTGTGGAAATCTGACTGCAGATCTCCTGAGAGAATCAAAAGAAATGCTGTCTTTCCCACCTCATTTTGCAGCAGGCAGGAGAAAGAATTTTGAAAAAGCAAGAAACTTTTTGTCAGATAGGCCACAGATACCACCTGCACACTAGAAAGAAATTATTTCTTTGGTTGCCATTGATATTGCATTCAGTAAAAAGCTAAAAGACTTATTTTGTTCTGTATGGTTACTTTTAGCTTATTGAGCAGTTCTTGGGAGATGCAGGGAACAAGGAAGGAGAACAAAACCTAAATCCCTATCAGTTCAGAAAATGGAGGATTCAGTCCTTCATGAATGGGGACTGAAAACTTTTTTCCTGTCCCAGTCTATCCCTGCGTCTGCAAAGCTGAACAACTGCAGTTCAGACAGAACAATAATTTTCTTAAGTGCAATGTTCAAGACAGCTTTAATTGCAAAAAGAGTTCAAATAAAATGGTAGAGAGAAATGAGTGCATTAGGGGAAGAAAAAAAAGCAACAAGATGCCTCCATTTCCTACCACTTCCTGTACAAGTGTAACGGAGATCTCAATCGATGAGATTGCACAAAGGGCACCAGCTCTAAGCAATGCAGCTGCTTTCTGAGAAGCTCTGAGAATGGGCTTGGTTTATCTGCACAGCTGGAACAAATACAAGAAATGTTCAGATGATTACCTGTCCTCTTTCCCTTCCCATGAGGATATTCTCCAACATGAAGAGACTTCTGAAACATAAAAAGCTGTAAGCATGAAACACGACTGTTTCAAAAAACCTGTAGGTAGTTGAAAGATTGGGTAAAACAGAAACCTTATGGGAAAGCTGAATTTTTATTCAAGGTGGCCTGATCACTGAAGGACAGTCAGTTTTGTGGCTACAACACTGCAAAAGAACCAGTAATCAATGACACAATCCAAACACTTTCAGTAGGTCTTATATCATATCTCCAAATAATGGCCTTAATTCCATCAACAATTTCTCCTGTCTTTCAGGAACTCAATCTGTCCAATTCAGTTTTCTCATTTGCAAAATATGAATAATCATATGTATTTTATCTGAGTGGTATCATTAACTAACATTCCTAAAGTGCTTTAAGATCCCTGCTATAGAAACATATCTGGTGTATTATTAATTTTGATTAACAAACTGAAAATGTAATGACTAAGTATTCATGCACAAAGCAGGAAATCCTTATCTGGGCCTGGGAACAATACAAAAAGAAATTAACCTCACTTAGACTTGTCTTCCTCTAAGATATATGTGATCCATTTACCATTAAAGTGGTACATGAAACTGTGAATCTGTAGCAGTAAACTCAATCCAGTAAACTACTGCACTTAGGTTACAAGCAGAACATTAAAGTTCTATTAACTTGCCTTTTGCTCAAAAAAGCCATGCCAGAGACTTATTACATCTCACTCCTTTGGTTTTTAATCAAAGTGGCCATCACTAAGAGCTGTTTTAAGTTCCAATTATGGTTGACATTTCTCTACAGAAAATTGATCACTGTAAAACAGGGTTACTCAGTACATGGATGAACCCAAGAATGCAGTTGTCAGTGCTCAGAACTCCTTGTGCTGTGCTGAAGAGCTGAAAATAAAAACATCTCTCCACTGCCACTAATAGCTGCCAGTTTATTCACAGGATGAACAGTCTCAGATTATAACAGCATGGATACAGTGACATTCAAATGTATTTGGCAGCGAACTCAAAGAGCAAGAGAAGCAAAGAGGAAAAACAGAGACAAGATTCAAAGTGTATTCTGTCATTTTTCTAAGTACTGGGCACCTCTGCTCTGATGATTGCAGAGCATTTTCCAATTCCCACTTTAGCAATCCAACATATGGGTAAAATAGATGATTACAACTTTCTCATACATATGGAAAATTGATACTGAGACACATCAGGCACAATTTTCAAGGTCTATTATTTTCTTTTATTTACTTCTATGTATAAGTACTCCAAAGACAATCAAATTGAATGTTAATGGGATATGCTACAAGCTTCTGTGCCTGAAGTTTCTAGAACATTAAAGTAACTTAAGAGCAGAGAGAAGAATAAAACCCTGAGTTTAACTTTTTGAATCTTTATTCCAGTTGTTTTCCTTGACTTGGAGGCTGAAGTACCAACTCAATTGTGAACACTGGAATGGCTAAACAGACAACAAATGTAAGTAGAAAAATTCAGCTTTGTATTATGGTTCCTCCCCACCAGCTCAATCAGAGCAGATCACAATGAAAAATTATCCATACCAAATTAGTAATAGATCATCCAAAGGAGAAAAATTAGAATGGACACAGTTCTGCTCTTATCAAAGCCAGCAACAAAACATTCCACTTAATTCAAGGAAAATTACCAAATAATGACACAATTTATGTTCACCATATCAGTTTAGATATTTTTGGCTAACCTTTCCTGGCTTAAAACCAGTTTCTTTTCTTCCAGTTCCAAAACTGTTTATTTTAATGCCCCTTAGACATAGATCCTTTGTTTTAAAAAAAGCAAACCCATCAGACTTGCAAAATGACCTGGCAGTGCCAGATCCCAGAAGTGACAGGTTCAATTGACAATTAGAATATTTTGATAAATAGGCTTCTGTTTTAATTTTCATGGCTAAATATGGATTTTAGAGCCCAAGATGCTACACAAAGTGGAAGAGCTAGTTACTATTATTACATATACATGAAAATCTCCAGCCTTCTCCCTGGTATCTATCTCTGTCCTTTTATATTATGCAAACATGGTATATCTCCATCCTAATGGCATTTATTATACAGCTACTACTGAACCTCACACCTCATTTTTATCTGTTATGGGATAACTACATTGTTTAAATTAGAAATTAAACAATAGATTTTTACATGGCTTTCATACTTACAATTTTTAAAAATTCCCAATGGCACTGCAGTAATGTTAGAAGAAAACTTGAAACAATTTAAATTTTTTACCCCTTTATTTGGAGGTAACTTTTAAGGTCACAAATTGAAAATCTGCAACCAATCAAAATGGAGTTCTCCCCAAGTTTTTATGAGCCCTGACACTGGGATAAAAGTTCTGTAGAAAGACAAGGTCACAAATTATCTGATCTGAGAGGCTGACCACAAAACTTACTTGCATTTCTGATTCAGCCATTGCAATCACCATAAAAATCAAAATGTCAGTCCTCAATATATTGCAGTTATAGGTGTTCCACTACTATCAAACAGTACAAGCAGCTTCTGCAAAGCCAGAGAAGCAACAGTAATTAGCAACATGCTTTTTTTGGTTCACTAATTAAAATAACAGTTCTAAAAGATGGTGTCCCATATGGAACTGCAAAAGGTTTTCCAAGCAGTGAATAGAAAAATGGCATTACCACACTCAGCATCTTTCCAGAAAGAGTTTAAATGTTTTTGGTCATTTTCTTTGTTTTGATTGTTCTTTAGTTTTTATTTTGTTTGCTTGGGGGAGGTTTTTTCATTTGTTGGTGTTTTTTAGAGGGGTGTGTTTTCTGTTTGTTTTTGTGAGGGGTTTTGGGTTGCTTAGCTTTTTCAATTCTTTTAAGGCTTTCATTACAGATGTACAAGTACCAACATTTTAGATTTTCTATCTGCACTTTCTGTGTAGCAAAGACCCCCCTAAAGTCTTTGTATTGTTGTGACCAAAACCAGGCAGAATGCAGTCTCAGCTAACCCACTCCTCCAGGCAATAGGCTACATCTATAAATCAGCTTTCTGCCTCCACCCCCCACAGATCAATGTCACAAGCAGCTATCTAGGGAGCAGCAGGGAAGCCAAGCTGGTGACCGTGTTCAAACACTCCAGTAGGTTATTGAGCTGTGGTGTTAGGTGCTGCAGTCCAGCAAATCTGTTATGTTCCCCCCTGTGTACACCAGACTGCTTCAGAGTGGCTCGCCATGAAAACAACAGGATGAGGCTGCTTTTGTATCACCTTGCTTCAAAAAGAACTACTCAATGAAGGTCAGCAAATCACATAGGCAAAAGCCAAAACAAAACAGAGAGGGGAAAAAAGAAACTAAAGTTACTGGCATATGGGAAAGAGCACCAAACCCTCCTCAAGTAATTGCTAAGGCTCTTATCAGTTTTTTAGACAGTCAGGCATTGTCTAAAAAACTTTTATGAGTAAAATAATGAAGATTCCTTTTTATGCAAGCCAAGTATCAATTGTTCTAGTTGCTCATTGACCAACGTGCCACAAGAACAACAGTAAGAAAAACAGAAGAAGAAAATGGGACAAACATTGCAACTTACACTGCTGAGCCAGAGAGGGCAGTAGGGAAAGATTTGATAGCTCTGTTATCAATAACTAGATAGAAGCATACTTCAGTTCCACTGCTAAGAGAAATCCACACCCTAATATAGTTAAGTGGGAAACTTTTTACAGAATTCAGCAGCCTCCAGATATGGCTCAGGGCAATGTAATCAAGGATGTGTTCCCTAATTAGTCCTGTAAATCACTGGCTAGACTGAACCTGCAGTCACTTTGGTGGACACAGCAGACAACCAGAACCCAGTAAAGCCATCCCTGATACAATGAAGCTGATGAAAAAGTTTAGCAGAATGAAAGGAAAATACACCTCTGGCATATATGCTGCTAAATGACCCTTCTTTTCCTCTAAAAAACCTAAGCTGAGCTAAGAGAACAGCAAAACGTTCCAGTCCTTCACTGTTTCAAGCACCTGTGCAGGAGCCTGGTGAACCTCACTGGCCTTACAGCAGTTGCAGGTTTGTGCTCCTGTTTCCTCTGGTTTGGCTCAGTCCAGTGCACAGGCGGTGCTGCTTAATGCTCTGCGAGAGGCTTTCAGTTCTTGCTTAACAAAGCCTTCCTCCCACATGTCATATGTATTCAGGCTACAGTCTGTTTATCTAATATCTCCCTCTTTCTCTCTCCCCCTCCCCCTGCTTTCCACCCCCTTGTCCCCAGAAGAGAATAACCATAATGTGCCTATCGCTTGCAGAAACAGACAGCTCAGCTCCCCCTTGCCATCTGGTCATACTCTGGTCTCTCAGCTGCCGTCAACATATGAATCCTGTTGTTTTGACTAGTGGGGTCCCAAGGAACAAGCAACAGTGCAGATTGCAGGGAATCAGGATGCCCTTTTCTCTCGTCCTTAAACCAAAAAGCAACCCACTTAATTAGAAAGTGAAAGGGTGTTTGTGAAATGCAATGGGAAGGCACAATCCCTCTACCTTTGCTCACATGATGGGGATCCTGCCAGCCATCCCAAGCTATTCTGCAACTCAGCAAATTAATATATTTACATAGAGATTTAACTTCCAAGATACATTTTCTGCTTTCATCACCATCACAAGAACATCCTGTCCTGCTTACTCCTCAACCTTTTACCTCTTTAAAAACAAAATATAAAAATCAAGCTCCCACAAAAGCCAAATGCAAATATCTAAACCCTTAATCCAGGAGAATTTATCTTACAAAGATAGAGTATTTTAAAAGATAACTCTGAGTCTGTACTAATTGGTATAACAGGTGGGGAAGAGATTAAAAAAAAGCCCCAGAAAAAATAAGAATTGCGGTGACAGCTTATAAATTTCTTAAAAAGGCAAATGGTTAATATTATTTCTAGGCTAGAACAGCATTACAAGTCTATAAAGTATGCCAAGGATAAAATTAAAATGCTGCTTTTTTTATAAGCACAAAGAACCAAAGTTGGTTCATCACCCTGTGTGTCTGAAACTTAGTGGGAGCAGCAGAATCTGAACCAGTCAGCAGCAGTAAGGAATATAGCTGCACCAAAGTCTCAGCAAAATTACCAGCTTGCACACCCTCTCCTGCCAAAATGGAGTAAGGGCAACTCTCAACTGGCATCTGAATCTCTCCATGATAATTCTTCAGAGGGTTCAGAACCCAGCAACTGAGTGCTGCAACAAGGAAGCACAAAATGTATCTTTATGCTTAGACTGGGAAGATGGCATAACTTAATAGTACACATTTAAAAACTCACATCAGTGATGTGGTGGTTTAGTGCCTTAGTAGTAAGCTTGAAAAACTGCTTTGTTTTGCTATAACTCACTTGGAACAATGCTGTGAAAGCTTTCTAAAGTCTGTTTCTGAATCAGATACTTTTCAAAATTCAGGTTTTATGTAAACAAAGTTGCTATTCTCCCACGATACTACTAAAATTATTCACCTTGTGATGTTTTATTCAATCAGGAGTGCATCTTGTGCTCCAACAGTTCCACACATCCAGGTTCATTAGTCTGGAAACAGCTATATAGTGAAACCTTTATCTGTGAGTATGTGAAAAAGTATTATATCACAAAACATACGCAAATAGTGAAATAAAACAAAACAATTTGAAATTATATTCACATAAACCAAACCATTTTTGCTCATGTAGCACACAGAGAGAAAACCAGCATGAAGCTCTGCCAGAACAGCAGCTGGGTGGCATAACAGGTCTCCCTCCAAAGAGGCAGTACCATTTGGGCCCTTTGTCTCTCATATCTATGACTACCCAACCAAAGCTTTCATCACAAGTAGCTCTTTGTCAGCTTTCAGGGTTCAAAATGTGGTCAAAGTTCTACTTTTAGCAAGTTACACCATAAGACTTGCATTTTGCATCCATATTGTGGCAGATATCTGCCTACCTGAGCACAATCAACAAGAGCAGCAAGAGCAGCACAAGCCTCAGCACTGGCTGGATGGATTTTGATCCAAGTATTTACAGTTCTGGGCAAGTTTATTCAGCCCAGGCCTCTCAGGACATGTCTTCATTCTATAGGTTGTTGACCTAGTCAGATGAAAGTCAGTGTAAGGATGCCTACAGGTTGCAGCCATAGCTCCTATGACATGGCAGGTGTACTGTACATTGCAGCAAAAGCCCTAAAATTTGCAGGAATGGAAAGGCTATGGAGACTCCAGGTAGGGAAACAAGTTTAAAATTTCTTTTTTTTTTGTTTTTTGGTTTTTTTTTTCAGATTGCTTCAATATATTAGAAGGACAGCAGACAAAGCAATTACTGCTACTGTGCATCTGGTACCTGTTTTAGAACGCAGGTGAATTCACTGAACAACTGTCACAACCACTCTGAGTTCAAACATGAAAATTTAAAAACCCTATCAACCATTATCATTTCCTTCACGAAGTACAACAAACAACATGTAGAGCAAAAATATTTCTCTTCTGAACTCCAAATACTGCCCAGGGCTGCCTGAGGTCTGGTGCAATTTAGAGCAACCCAGAGTCCTGGCGAGCTCCTAGCACAGAGCAGCCTGGCACTAAAAGAAGTCCTGCCATCAAACATGCTGCCCATGCAGGGGCCAGCTCTACAGCCACAGGGCATGCCCTGCTCCATATTCAGCAAGATTCTCCAGCACACCTACATCTGACTTCCTACAATAAACACCTACAATGCCCTTCACTAGTTAGCAGAATGACCTTTAATTCATATAAAATATATATTTATGTATATTTGCCTGCATCCATTTATATACAACACATTATAACTTGCTAATATTTTTCAGAGGGTTTTTCTTAATCTATGCTGGTTTATGATTAGCTGTAAATCCCCCAGGATTTTCTGATCTAAATTAAATACGCCACAAGTCTGAGAGGAACACTACATCTCCTTACAGATAAACCAGCATGTAACCCCACTTCTTATCTGCCCCGTGCAGCAGTTTCTCCCAACCTTCCATAAAATCAGAAAATATATTTCTTATCTGTACAAAGTCAAGGCTCTGACAACGCTCTTCCCGTTTCAAATGTCACCACTGTTCCAGTCACCTTTTTCTCTCTCCCTCCTGCTTCTTGTCACTTACTAAGGAAACATTCTGTGATAACTATCAAAAACTGCTGCAACCCAAAATTATACACCTGGGTAGCACTGCCCTCTGCCTTTGGTGATTCCTCACTTTATCAGCAGTACCAAAGGGCAGCGCAGAATAAAAACCCCTCAGTCATTGTGGCTACTGGACTCATTTGTGGGTGGCAGCAGTAATGCAGCTGGCTTTCCTCACTGACTTTACTCGTACTCCTTATGATATTTAGGTTTCCAACTCTCATTAAGCTCACTGAGGAGTCTTATTTTTCCCTAAATAAGCAGCCAATGTGCCTCACAGACTGCTATGGTATAAATAAATAGTTATTGTTACAAACCCCGTTTTTAATAGGAGAAAATGGTAGACCTGGGAAACTACATGCTGGTCAGTCTTGCCTCTGGGCTGAAAAAGATCAAGGAGCAGTTCTTCCAAGATACCATGCTAAGGCACATGGAAAATAAGGAGGTGATTGGAGACAGCCAACATGGCTGAACTAAAGAGAAATCACGCCTGACAAATCTGGTGGCTTTTTATGACAGGGTTACATTGTGGTAGATATGGGAAGAGTGATTGACATTATCTACCTGGACTTGTGCAAAGTATTTCACACTGTCCCACACAACATCCTCCGTCCTCAAATTAGAAAGACACAGACCATTCAGTGAATAAAGAGTTGGCTCAGTGCTCACCAGGAGACCAGAGCTGACTGGTGTTCCTTGGGGGTCTGTAGTGACCCCTGGGCTCTATAGCACCTTCATCAATGGCACGGGCAGTGGGACTGATGGCACCCTCAGCACGTCTGGTGATGGCACCAAGCTGAGTGCTGCAGTCAAATGTGCTGAAGGGTGGCAATGCCATCCAGAGGGGCCTTGATAGGCTGGACACAGGACCACAAGGACCTCCTGAAGCTCAGCAAGGCCAACTACAATGTCCTGGCCAAGGGCTGGGGCAATCCCAGGCACAGATACAGGATGGGCAGTGAATGGATTGAGAGCAGCACTGGAGACAAAGTCTTGGGGGTGCTGGCAGACAAGAAACTCAGTATGACCCATCAGCATGTCCCTGCTGCCCTGAAAGCCAAAGGTGCTCTGGGCTGCACCACAAGGTGTGACCAGCAGGGTGAGGGAAGTGATTCCACTCCAGTCTGGTGAGAGCCCACCTGCAGCACTGCATGCATTGGTGGCCCCAGCACTCGGAGAACATGAGTGGATTGGCTAGAGCCTTACAGCACCTGAAAGGAACCTATAAGAAAGCTGGAGAGGGATTTTTGACAAGGATGTGGGGTATAGGACAAGGGAGAATGGCTTTAAGCTGAAACAGGGCAGGTTTAGATTAAATATGTAATTCTGTACTGTGAGGTGATGAGGTACTGGAACAGTTTTCCCAGAGAAGTTTTGGATTCCCCATCCCTGTCAGTGTTCAAGGCCAAGCTGAATAGGGCCTTGAGCAACCTGGTCTAGTGAAAGTTATCCCTGCCCATGGCAGGGGGTTGGAACTAGATGACCTTTAAGGTCCCTTCCAATTCAAACCATTCAATGGTGCTATAATTTTATGGCAGACACATTTCTTTCCAATGGAACCTTTATAATGAAAACTTATTATCAAAGCAACAAATGTAATTCAGAATGACTGGAAGGCTGTTCTCAAAACACATAAGAATCCAAATGTGTTAACCAAGCTACATGTCAGTCCTAAAAATATGAGACAAAAAAAAGTGGGCTCATCGTGCTTCAGAGAATGTGGTGCATTTGGCAAAGCAGTAATAGAAACTGCTTTTCCAGCTGGCTGCATGACACCTGGCTCAAACAAGGTAAGTGGGAGGGGGGAAAGGATTCATTTCCAAAAGTGTTTTAAAGCATTCAAGATGACAACTCATCACATGCTGTTAAGCACTCAAAAGACCTTTTTCTCACCCAGCTGTAGCTTACTGCAAGTGAACATAATTTGCATGTTGCATACTGTAATTACAATACCTAACTTCACTGCAATATGACTCCCAGTCTTTTTAATCCCCTTTCTTTCATCCCTTATTCTCTTCAGCAGCAATAGACATTAAAAAATTACAGTAATGAAAAATTAGGTATCACAGTGATTAATATCTGCATACTGGAAGACCGTGGAGAAGTTTGGGACACTAAAAGTTAGATACTGTTGACAGATATTTTCAAGTAATAACAAGTTTTCCAAGAGCAATACACTACATTACTGCCTGCATATCCAAAGTCACAAAGTAGATTTGCCAGAAAGTATTGCTCCACAGTGGGGACATCTTTATCCATTTTTAGCAAACAAAATTACATTAAATGTAGAGATCAAACCATAAAGGCTGTTGGCAGTAACCATGACTTTGTTTGTGATAAACTCACTGCCACACAAGTCAACACAAAGCTCAGCTGACCCCTGTGGAGGCCTATCTGCCCAGGACACAATATTCAGACACTGCTGCTTTAAAGCAAATTGCAGGGTGAGACATTTCTGCCATACAACTCAGACCCAGGCTTGAGGACAGCCCAATACACTGCAGCTACAGGCAGCTCTGAGACCTTTAGGAGACTGTCAGGAAGAAGTCAGTGGAGCTTTAAGGACTATTTTGCAGAGTCATTGCAGCTAACAGCTAATGGTATGATCCATTCTCCTGTGATAGCTCTTGTATGGCTAACTGATGAGAATCAGCTGCAAAGGGGGGAGATTTTATGTCTCATTAATTTTGAAATTTTTAAGATGTTTTTAATACCAAGCAAATCAATAATCTGAGTATTATGCCATGCTTCTCCTTTGTTTTCATCTCTACTGATATTCTCAGCTGTGTCATAATTTAGACACAGTTCTTTATCATTTGGTCTGAATACCTAAATGCATCACAGTTTACCACTGCTGTTAAAACTGATTTTGTTCAATTTTTATTTCACAATTCAGAAGTTTGTGGAGGCTTCATAAAGAAATTTATTAGTTAAAGCTTGCACCACTTTTGAACAGCAAGGGCTACAATCAGGCTACAAACAGTACTTGTCTTTGTGATTAGCCACAGCTCTCTCAAATCAGAGAGATATTCAGATGCATAACCACACATATCCTATGTACCAAAGAAAAAAAAAAGCAGAAATGAAAGGCTTTTGAAGCATGGAAAGACAACATTCAAAGTCACTTCAAGTTTACCAGTGTTTTAATACATTCAGCTTGGAAAATGCTGGACAGTTCCTTCTTTTTGACAGAAACAACTACTTGCCTCTGTGAAACAGGTTTCTTGCAGCAAAAAATTACATAGAAGGGTAAATTCCTCAAGATCAAGAAAATCACCAGAAAACTGGGAGTGGGAACATGCAGTGCAACCTATCACCATATTAAGAATAATGAATTTTATGTACTGTGTCAGCCATATACACACATAATTGTGCAGCGCACCTTTAGATCAGTTTTAAACAAACTGATATACAGTTGGTATTAATTGCCTCCAAGTATTCAACAGGGACCAACAAAGAGAAGGATGCACCTGTGACAAATGGTGAAAAACTTTTGTGTTCTGCTGGGCACTCAGAATAGCTGCTGCCATTCAAAAACAATTACTACTGAATAATGCTTTGCAATAAAAGTCTTATGATGATATCTCTACTTTGACAAAGGGACAAAAAAGGATTTAGCATACACATGGAACTTTAACACATTTCTCAGAGTACCGACACCCCTGTTTCAAAATATGTGAGTTGAGACAGTGAAGAAAGTTAGTTTAAACTTCTCAGTTGTATTATGGAAATACTTAGCAGAAGAGGGCATCAATTTGCAAGGGTTAGTTTTTTAATAAATACATGTTTCTCAAGAATAAAAAATACATTTCTTTCTAAATTACTTTTTTTTTCTTTTGCTTCTGGCAGTAGTTAATATCCATGAAGTTTAATATTCAGAATGCGGGTTTCTCTGGGTAGCAACTGCTCAGCCAGCATGAAGCTCCCTAAGAGGATAGCTCCCAAGGTATTTATATAATATGAAAAGAGTAACAATAATCATCAGATGTTTATCTCAGCTTAATGAAACGATTCTAGATCTCTGCTGCTTGAATAGTTGAGAAAATAAGAAATGTTCAAGAATGATGAATGAAGAACTAATGACTTAAACTATCAGCCTGTGGCAGAGACCATTCTTTACAACAAAAACAAGTACCCATGTTACAGTGTGACTTGCCATGATCTTTCTATAGCTTGCCTGAAGTTGATAGGAATTTTATTATAATCACCTTGCAGAGCTGTATTGTAGCCATGTTAAAAACAGATGTCCAATTGTTTCACTTCTGATACTTCCAGAACACCAAATAACTCCCACTTCAAAAAGGCTTGTATTTATTCAGTGAACAGAATGGGCCCCAGGGCTGTAATACACTTCACTCTTATCATTTCAACATGACTTGCTCCTGTCTAAAGAGGTGCAAAGATAAAGTTCTTCAGAATGGCAAAAATCTAAGTTCACACCACCACAGGAAGCAGGACTTACTGGCCTCTCATAATTTCCTTGCACCTATTTTCTTTGTTTTCAATTGCTCTATTGCCCCTGATCCATGATGTGTGGTGAAAAGCAGCATCTCTCCCATGAGTACCCAAAACTGGATGGGAGCATGACTTGGTTTTCAGCAATCTTCACATACTCCCTTCATCACTTAAACTGAAGCAAAAAAGAAACTCAACCACAATAGTGAAGCCATGACAACAAATAAAAGCTACCACTGAGGGAAGTGATGAGGGTCTTAATTCAAGAACTAGATGTAATTACAAGTTTAGCAGTTGCCCCAATGGAATTCAGAAAATGCAGCCAACATGAGGAGCAAGCCTGTGTCTTGACCTTTTGTATTTCTAAAGAAAGAAGGCATCCCAATGATCCCTCACACAGACTTAAGTGTCAGATTGGACGGGGCATTCTGATGGCTCCATCAGACTCACAATTCCATAAAGTAAGAAGGAAGACTACAGGAATCTAAGTAGTATTTATGCAATAAAAAGAGAATTTACTAGAAAGAGTAAATAAAGTTCCTACTATATTATAAAATATCAAGAAAAAGATATTTAGATGCAACTGAAGACGCCAAAGTTACTTAGCAGCTATAAGACTTTAAAAACTGAAGTAACGAAATTGGAGAGCAGAACCATCTTTCTCAGGAAGTTCTCTCTGTATTAAGTCTCCTCTGTGAAAGGAGCATCTGCTCCAGCACTAAGTTGAATCCTGTACTGACAGAAGTCAGTCCTAACTTCAACAGAGATACACTGCATTTACAACAGATAAATCTATGGCTCATGGTTTCCCTACTAGTTAGACCTTTTTGTGAAACCAAATCCTCACTTCCCTTCTGACTTCAGGAGGGGTGAAGAGAACAATTTCCCAACACATGACTCAGTACAGAAGAGAATAGAAGGGAACGTTCTAGAAAAAAAAAATATTTCCCATTTTGCATCACCATAAACAAATTGCTTTCAAGAGAAAACAATTCTTGAATGGAATTAATAATTCAGCCAACTTTCCATACTAGACAAGGGGTCAGCACAGATTTCTTGGAAAAACAGATCCTCATCATCATCCCTGACATTACAGAAGTGCCTGTTTTGAAGGTCAACTTCTCTGTTGTGCACTACCTCTACTCAGAGAGGAAAATACAAACAAACCACAGGGAAGAGTCAGCTACAGCACCTTTCTGGGATATGTAGCCCAGAGAAGGAATTGATCTCACATGTGCCACTGAGTATCTCAGAGGCCTTGTATTAGTGAGTGACTGGCATGGTAGAGCTTGGCTTCAAGCACACTTTCTTATTCTACAGCACGGAATACCAGGCCAAGGCAAACAGCAAGGGCTGCTCAGGAGCCACCTCCACTAGTGAGGCATCCCCTCTGGAACCAGAGGCTTCTCACTACTACAGGGAATTTTCCTGTTGATCAAAAAGAACTGAAAACTGATTCCTTCACACCAAACCCAGCCGAGAAGGATGCTTTAGACACCTCACTTATCCTTACTATAGAAGAAAAGGAAGTGGCAAAACTCTGAGGGTATTCCTCAGAGTATTTATGATTTACAGCTTCAGCAAGTCCCAGGGGCAGGACCTGTAAGTCCAACATAATATGCAGGAAAGATTTCATTAATAATGGGTACACTTCAGACAAGATGAAATATATTTATATTAATAAAATCAATTTTGGGTGTTCCCTTCCTATTTCTTTTCCTGAGCTCACTTGCTGGATGTGACCCTTCCATTGGCCTTGTGTTTCCATGGAAATTTCAGCCAATGCGGTGACTACAAGAGTGGCCTCACACCTGTGATAAAGAGCTCACATTGGTGGGAACTCATTTCAAAGCTGAAGCATGATCAGGACAAAGCTTCAGACTGCAACATTGGGAAATAACTCCAATAAGTTGAATTGGAATCTCATTATAAGCAAATGCATCATTTCATACACCAGGCCACTTAGATCTTATTTTTACAACCTTAAAATCTCAAGTTAAAAACCAGCATTCCTGAGCAGTAGCACATAATCCAGATGTTGCTCTTCTCTACTGCTGAATCTAAATCATGTTCTCAGTTCTGAGGACACAACCATTCTCCCTGAGCAACTGATTGCAATGTTGACACAAATGAGCATGACCTGTTTTAGGTAAGTGGGAGAAGTTGCTTCTAGAAACCAAAATCCAACTTCCACTTGGCTTTCCATCTAGTACCATAAATAAAAGTTAATACAAAAAGGTAATTATAAGTAAGAGAAATTTATTTTAATTAGAATAGCTTAAAACACAAGTGATTTACTGTATCCAGAAGTTTTTTTGCAAGGTTTTGAACAGGCTTCCTATCAACTTTCTTGCAGTTCTGTCAGTATAGCCTGTAGACTGTTCTAAGCAGTACACACAAACAGCTGTTTCTTTACAGCAACATTTTTTCCTTATTCTCTAGAAAGATGCATCCATTTTCATTTTCTTCCTGAAGGTAACAAGGGGATAAGGAGGCTGCAGGAGGCTCAGACACAGCACTTTGGTTTTGTGCTGTTTCACCACAATGTTTAACTCATTATGACATGCAGGATAGACAAAGACCTTCTGATATGCAAGGTCATTCCTGAACCACAAATATTATTATCAGGAGTCTCAAAGTCCCTAAAATGTCACGTCAGAAGGCATCTGTCACTACTTAAGAGGAGCTGTGGGTTGTCATTTAAAGGTCCTGTTTCTCCCCTCCTTGCCTACAAAAGTTTCACAGATTAAAAAAATAAAGGCTAATAAATAAATCAAACATCATACACAATACCCAGAGTGGGCAGCAGGTACACAGCCTAAGCCATGCCTTACACAGACCCCGAAGCCAGCACTTCTGGGAGTTAGGGATCAAAACAAATGGGAGAGAAAGAGGGAGGTTGCTCATTAAATAATTATGGGGGTTAGTCTAAATTGCTAAGTAAAAGAGTCACTGCATGTTTAGCAGATGCTACTGTGTAAAACTAAATCCACTAAGATACCAGCATGTTTCACTCTTTTTCCCCCTGCTCCACTTCATAAGCAGGATTTCCATGATCAGACAAGCATCCACTGAACAGCTGGACAGTTTGCCAATTTCACAGCAATCAGTGCTCACGGAACACAACAAGTTCTCTTCCCAAACCAGAAGCACTAAAACAATAATGATAATAATAAGCTTGAAGGGATGAAAAAAAATCTTCCATCTATTCAGATTTTACACCCTTTATACTGCAGTTTGACTTTGTTTGGGTTCTTCAGGGAAGCAGGAAGAAGAATCATCTTCAGAGCGTTTCCTCCATCTTTTAAGGGATATGGCGGAGAAATGCTTTATTTGGTCTGTCAGTTTCTTGGTATTTTTAGTGAACAACAGAAAACCAAATCAGACATCAGCAGACCCTGTTACACATTATGAAACACTGTACTTAAAAAAAAAAGATCCTTAGCTTCTGTAGTACACTGAGTCTTCAACTTTCAAAGTAGTTTGTGTAAGGCCCCATTATCAACATTACAGGTGACAAAACAGAACTGTCAAGAAATGACTCTCAAAATCAGAGATAACTAAAGAAATCAAACCTGCTTATGTCCAGCCATTTTCTCACCTACTTAGAAACTCTTCCATGAAACAGGAAAGAAGAAATGGATCTTCCTTTCAATAAAAGGAAAAAGATAGATGGGCATCAATGAGTCACATCAAACTTAATGTTTTAGCTTGGGGGAACCTTTATGGACCTGCTTTGACAAAAACCTACTTTATAAATAGAGGAAACAACAGAAGAAAATGCTACAAATCTCTCAGCACCTGGATGCACCAGTTGTGACCTTTCAACCTTGGGAGATTTCAAGTACCCAGCAGATTGCTACTGCTGATGTTTTCCCTATGGACACACTAAAATACATCAGCAGTACTACAGATCATGATACATCAAGTTTGTGGTACACATTCTAGGCCTGGCATCAACATTTAATTTGGTTCTGAAGGGGTTAATTGGGAAATTTGATCCTTTCTATTGCCCTAGGAAATCCACAGTACATCCCTGATTAATGTGACAGGATGCATCAGTTCATAAAGGGTGAAATTTACCCTTGCACAGCAGGATAGCACTAGACCAACACTTAAGTCTCACTTAAGCACTTAAAAGAATGAAATATCAAAACCTGGTGGAAAGAGTAGCTAACTGTAGATGAAATTCAGTGTCAATAAATGCATAATAGAAAGACTAATGTGAAGTAGTAATATACATTTCTGATTCCCAAGTTAGTTGGAGTCATTCAAGAAAAGAGTTGCCATTACTTCAGACAGCATAATAAAAATATCAACTCAATGTGCAGAGGTAATCAAAACTGACAACACAATGTTGAACAATCAAATCTAAAATTGTACTCGAGAATGAGATAATGCCAAAGTATAAATCAATGATACATCCCCAGCTGGAATACTGACCTCAAATATGCACAGTAGAAATAGGTAACATTAAGAGAACAGCAGCAAAACCACTGAGTGCATGAGGATCATACCAGGATAGAATGAGAAGATCCAGATTGCCAGTTTTGATGATCAGACTAAAAAGGAAGACACTAGACAATGTTAGACAAACACAGGATGATGAAAGATAGAGATGATACATTAATAATACCCCCTTAATACCAGGATGTGTGGTAGCTCTACTAAATAAAAGGGAATGAAGTTTTAAAGAAAGAAGGAAAAGGAGTAAAGGATTTTGATGCTTCTTTTCATTCATTTGGGGCAACATAAAATCACATTCATCTGAAGTACTGACAGTTATTGGGAACAGACTCCTTTCCCTATTTTAGAATAAAAATCAACTAGTAATCTTTGGCACATTCAGATAGAAGGCAATTACTAACCAAGATACTGGGGGGGAACAAAAAAGAAAAACAAAAAAGAAAAAAAGATCCTACTGCTGATGATTCAGAAGTCAGCTGCTGCAGCATTTCTAAAACTGACCACCGAAAAACCCAAGTACACCATACTGTAACAGGAGAGAACACGGGCCTGACGCAAAAAAACTTGTTTTATCACAACATCCCTGTTGTGCTCATTGAGAACTAGACTGTCTAAAACTGACAGCAGTGCAGAACACAGATACCCAAGACCCTTTTAAATTAGTAAATCCAGGTATCATCCTGACCCACCACAGCAGACTGGAGCTTTCTTGCCCGGTTAGAAACTGCAGCACAGACATACACAAGTAGAACTGGGCTGAGGGTGTGAAATGGCATGAGATTTTGGACCAAGACAAATCTAAAAGACAGGCCCTTTTACAGTTTTGCGCCTCACTCAGAGAAGTAATAAGTATGGGGTTATGTACAGCTCTGGAACAAAAAACCACTTTTCCTAAATTCACTCCTGAAATTCAAAGATGGTTAAGCCTCAGACTTAAAATCTTACCTGTAGCCAAAGGTACCTCTGTCTAACCATGTATGTTTCATTACATAACTCCTTATCAATGGGTATTAATGCAAAAGTAACAATTTTGATAACTCTGATAGGTCTTCTAATTAAAATGAAGTAAAAATATTATGAAGTCTGATGTGGAGCAAGCTAAGTACTGGGAAGGTACCAAGTAAATATCAAATAAAGAACTGTCCTTATTTTTTCAAGGATTTAATTCCATCAAGGAATTAAACTACTGACTTCCCCTCTCTTACCACCTCCTCCTGCCAACAGTCAGACAAAATAAACCTCATCATACAGATTTTTATTGAGATCTCTTGAGACAAAAATAAGTAATTTCTGGACTAGAGGCTAAGTGTAAGAATTCTAGGCCCAAAGGTCAATTGTCTAAGAGAATTGTAAGCATTTGCAGATAGCTCAGAACAGAGGCAATATCCAAGCTGTGGCTATTGTATCAACATAGAAATACAGTTGCTATAAATTCAGAGATCACTGACACAAAGTTAAAAAAAAAAGTCAAGGTTACAGAAAGACCTTTCCAAAGACTGAAACAAATATGCATCTCCTCACAGAAAGGGTGCAATATCTAAAACTTCAGACAAAAAAAACCTTTCATAATGCATGTGGTTTTATACTTTTCTCAAGTAACAATGTTTGAAACAAGAAAATCAACACCTAGATCCTTTCCCAAATTTAAAAATTTTAGTCTCTGTCCTTACATAGAAGGTCAAATCCATACTAGAGTCAGTCCAGCAGCACGGAATCCAGGGCTCTGAACCAAATAGCACCAGTTGAGGATCTAGCCCACAGTCACCAAATCTGATCTTTCAGTTATACTTACAAAATAAATCAACTCCAACTAAGAATATGGGATACAAACTCAGGCTGCTCCTGGAGTAAGCCGTGGTTAAACTGTGTTTCCTGTGAAGTAGTGGAAATCTAAAGTAAGACTCAACAGCTTCAGAGCTATCAAGCCATTTTAACAACAGAATAAGCAAAGCACCAATTTGCCTGTGGAGAGAGACAGACTCTGGGCTTCTTCATGATCTCACATATCCCACTTTTCCAGCCTGTTATTACACTTAATACCCTTCAGTGTTTTATAGTATGAGTGAGCTTACAGTCAATCACACTCTGTGGTGCTGAGCTTGCAAAGCAGCATGGATCAAGATCTTTCCATTCCCTCTGAAATCCAAGTCTGGATTGCTCCAGCTTGTTTTTCAATAGAGCAGTATTTTCAAATGCTACAGTTCGATTTTACAATGCTGCTGGCGAGGCTGGGAATCAAGCTAAATCCACATGCATCCAGCAGGGAAAGTTGCCACAGGGGAAGAGTGAAAAATCAAAGGGTGAGCAGTAAGATGATCCTGTACCACTGACTTGCTGAATGCCAAAGAATAAAGGTTTAATACACAGAGAAATGAGAAAGCCAAAAAAGTTACTTCCAATACTGTCAATAGTTCCAATACTATGGAGAGATGGAACCACAAAACTTAAGGGAAAAAAAAGCTGCTGCATATGTATTGTTTCTTTGTCACCCACTTATATTCCAATTACTAAATGCTTCTCTTCAGCAGTATATATCATTTTTAATAAGCTTCACAGCTGACAAGAGAAAGCATCATGGGGTGTTTTTTTCCTGGTATAGCTTATTATAAAATTATATTTGACTGATATTTCTATATATACCTTTTACTGCCTATGGCCTAGCCTTTGCTGAAGTTGTTTCAGGAGAGCAACTACAAAATATCCTCACTTGAAACAGCTTTCCAGTGGTACCCATTTGCTGACTTCAGTATGGTGACTCCTGTAAGGACACATGGATAACAACAAGGTCCATGGTAGGATATTGTACTGCTCTGTTGTGTCAAATTGCTGGACATACAAAGAAATGTCAATGAAGCACCAGAGTTGCAACAAGAAAGAAAAAAAAAAGTTTAGCAAGAACATAAATTTGACCCATCATTACATGAGAGTTTTCATGTAAAACACAATCTCTGAACAAAATACAGATGCTACAAATCTGATGACCAGGGACAATTTTAGACTCTCATGTAAAACAGCTTGTTATAACCAGAACCCCAAAACTACAGGACAATGTTGGTTTAAGTTGATATTTAAATACTATTTTGCATATTAATTACCTTGCCTTACACAACTTCCAAAATGCGGAGAAACAGCACATCTATGCAAGTTCACAGCAAGACAAACAATAAATATCAAGAATTGCTTTGCAAAGGTCACAGTACCAGGTGTACCCAGTCACAAAATAAGAACCAGCAAGAAGGCAAATGAGTTTTAAACCATTTCCTTTCAAATCTCAGTATTTTTACAAGTTAAGAGACAATAGGAAACCAAGGAAACTGCACATATAGAACCTACCAACACTATAATCACACCTGCTTTTGTGTTAAGGTTAGTTAATAAAGTGTCAGTGATTTAATTTCTCCTAGGATGCATGTACACCTGCGTTAGGACCAACACAAAAGTCTTATCAAGTTCATCACCCTACCTGCAGCAATGGCAATAAACCACTTGAATTCACTTTTACACTGGAAGCACACACATTTTGAGATTTTCATTAGAAAAAAAGTATTTAGAATATTAGTAAAAGTATTTAGAATATTTTCATTAGAAAAAAAGTATTTAGAATAGTCAATGGGGGTGGTGAGGCCTTAAGTTTTAGCTTTTTCTAGGTAACCTCTTCAGGCATCAGTGGAGAAGGACAACTTTGCTTTTTGAATTGAAATATGACTCTCTTTCGCAACATCCACAGCCTAGTAATTAATTTTTTTTTTCATTTTAAACCTTTGAACTACCACAAACTTGTGGCAAAACAGGGAAAATTCAGGTTTTTTAAAAAGTTCATTTCCTTACTGAAGTTTTTGCATTGTTATTCTTTGGTGGATTTAGTTTAAAAACTTGTATCCCTCTCCACTGGATGGCAGAAAGCTGTTCACTTTAGTCCTCTCACTGCCAAATTGACAAGCATGCTGAAGAAAAAAAATTAAGGGCTGAAGGTCTTATTTTTTATTCTTTTCTTTTTTTTAAACATGCCTAATTAGGCACCAATTTTTATTCTGCCTCCAAAAAATGAACAATAACCTACTGCAGCATGTGTTACAGTGCTGTGTTTTAAATCACAAACAGGAACCTAAATAAGCAAAAATATAATCATGTTTTGGAGATTGTGGTTTAGGCAAGAATGTGTGATGCCTTTCTCCCATGCTAACTGCAAGCATTAAAGGTCATAAATGGTCACTGCCTCTCTAATATATAATCTATGAGCATTGAGAGTTCTTTGCAAGGGCCAGATCTGTCCCCAAACTGTGCACTAGGCTGGACCTTTGCTTCCTGACTGAGGCTAACCCAGCAAAAAGAGCCAAGCCTTACACACCCAAGAGCATAATGGGTGAAACAACAGTTTTGCATCACATATCTTAGCTGGCACAAATGCCTCTTAATAATTTTCAGCAATTATACCACAAGTGACCTAAAGTATTATCAAGCAAGGCCTCAACTTTATATTATCTGCTGTCCACAGTATCAAGTTCAACCAAATACTGCTAAGGGCTCATAAGCCACAACTACTGTCCATCACTAAAACAACTGAATTTATTCTCTATATTAATGCTTTTTATTTACCGATCCTATTCTTCTTCAAAAAGAACCAAAAAAACCCCAAAACAACACAGAAACCTAAGCAGTAACTTTGGTTTCACTTTGCAGACACTCAGTAGGTTTCAAACATCACAGCCAAAAATCAATACATTTTAAAACAACTAATCTTAACTGGAATTATTTGCCCTAAACCCTTCAGCATTCAATTGTTAACAAAACTGCACGTATTCCTGCAGAGCATGTACGCAGAAGCACAGCCCCAGATACAGCATGATTTTGACATTTACTGTAGTCCTGGAAAGGAAACAAGCCAAATGCATCCCTGGCACAGCTTTAACAATTTCAAAATCCATTTGCACAAAACTCTGGCTTATTACCTCAAAAACAGTAAGGAGAAATATTTTATTTTATCTGTTTTCTGAACTCCCGTTTTTACCTCCCAGAACAGAACATAGCACTTCCAAATAGGTCTTAAGTGGGACTCAAGTTATAGCTAAATCTCCTACTAGGAAAAGGGTAAATTTCACTCCTAGGGCACGGAGGAGAAGATTCTCCTTTCCTATTAGCCAAAATATTTTTTCCAGACAGTAACTTACAATGTGACTATCTTTAACGCCCATGTAACAGACTCCTAAGGTCATCCCTTTAAAAAATTCTTTGATATTTCAATTTTCAAGTTCATCAGCAGCCTCCTCAGAAATGCCTGCATTCCTGACAGTCTAGTCTTCAGAATAACCCGGGAGCTGAGCCACCCACTTCACACCGACCTATACCCTTTCCAGGCAGTAGTTCTGGGAGCTGAAACTTACAGAGATAGTATTTTGTAAATATCAGCTTGCCAAATAAGACTGCTGGTATTATCCACGGGGTTAATTTTGTAACCTTTCTTTGTCTTTTACATCCCACTTGCAAATTTAGGTGGGGGTGGTGATGAGGTGAGGACGAGAAAGGAAACGAGAGGAGATATGGGACTATGTGGCAGCTTAATTTGAGGCACTTTTAAAGGCTTCTCTATCAGTCTATCTGAATCTCCAAAAATGACTTAAAAGGGAAAAAAAAAAAAAAAAGAAGAAAAAAAAGCGCACACCACCAGAGGGCTGCTGCCTGCAGGAAAATGAAACTGCTGCATTTTAACACTGCAGTAGAATTCCACCAGCTCCACGGAGGCATAAATAAAAGTGACCAAGTTATAAATCTTTTGTAACTAGAACACACAGCATCATACATAGTTTTACTCAGTGACATTTTGTTTGAGAGATCAGGGACAAATGCCCCTAAGGAAAGAAGCAACAAAAGTCAGCATAGGCACATATTGTCAAAATGGGAATATCAAAGCAATTTCTCCATTTTTTTAGATAGCTAGAACAACTTTTTAAACGCAGCCACAGAAATTTCAGCATTTATGTATCAGTATTTCAATAATCAAAAGGAGAAGCTATGGAAGATAAATAAAGCATAAACAGATATCATCACCTGGCAGACCAGGCTGTATGGTACAGTCCATTCTCAGGAGGTTAAAAAAAAATAATTAAAAAATCACTAGACCTAAATAGTAGGGTTATCCCAGGCCTTTTCATGATGCTTTTTATTTGTGATAAAGTTATCTATGTAGCTGGCTAACCCTCTCAGTCCCAAAAGGGAAGTCAAGGATTATCTTAATTTTACACCAGGGCATCACAAAAAATATATAATTTTTTACTAGTCAAAGACTCCACCCCAAGTCAGTGACTAAGCCTGTTAGGGCCAGTGAAGACTACATAGTTCTTGTTTCTGAATAATCTGCCTTACAACTGCACAATGACATAACAGACCCTGTATTGTACACATCTCTACTATTCTTGAAGCCAAGAAATGTCCCAGCTAAGACTCTGTAGCATTTTAGAGATCACAAGAGTACAAATAGTGACCCAACCCTTTGAGAAGTTCAGTACCTTTAATCCAAGGAGCCTTAAGAATAATTTTGCACCAGAGAATTAGAACTCTACAGGATCAAGCAGAAGGCTGGCATTTTGTGTACACACAGACACAAACACAAAAAAGCCCAAACCAACCCTGAAATGAGGTCTCCCATACACAGAGTGTGCAATGCATTATGTATAAAAATGCTCAGCTTATCCATCTCTGACACATCAAATTGATCTGTAGCTGATGCAGAGTTTATCACAGACCAAAACAAAGGCACAAGTGCTACAAGTAAGTACTAAGGTAAACGATGGGGAAGACAGGACTTCTACACAGGGCAACATTTTTCAGTGCTCTGGTTCACTTCTCCAACCTTCACTGCCCTCTGCCCATTGCTCTTTGTGCCAGAGGAGAACAGCACTACCCACCAGGGCTAGATCTCCACCTGTGACTGCAAGTTACACAAAGGCTTTGATCCAGATCCTTGGCCTTGCCATGTGCTCAACCCCCACGATTTCAATGAGAAGAAAAAGACCTAGAGCACACGAGTTTTTCCCCTTTGATAAACTCTTCAGAAATTTGCAGTAGAGCAAACACGATGTTAATTTTGCTATTCGAATCAAGGTTGCTATGAAATCTTGCGAAGCAGTCTGCAGCCCACCTGACTCCACAGAGCTACAGGCACCAAAGCACCGAGGATGAATAAGAATTGGTGGAGCTAGGGATGCTTTGCAGCCATAACTCATCTAATTCAGTGGTTTTAAGAGAAATGGTGATGACAGCATTAAGGACACAGATCCTTAATTTTTTCTGAGCAGGACAAGGCACCTGGCAATAAAGATGGCAACTGTCCCAATCATGCTAGTGGTCTGGTTGCTCCTTTTCCTAGCAAAGATGAAGTAATGATTAATGTATGGACATCTTCTCCATCCTGAAACTTAATGCACACTGGTTGGGTAATTTCAGTACAGGTATGTATGGAATACCAGAGAAGAATTACTACTAGAAGTATTAAAACACGTGCTTGCCTTAATTTGTGTGTTAGATGAGCGCACAGACCTCTGCTTTAAGGATGAAATACAGTAATTTGTAAAATGCTGGGCCTGTATTTTCAGTTTGAATTGAATTTGCTTACAGTATCATTCCACTTAGTGCTCTAATTTGCTTGAATATTCACTGCAGAGATATATTCCTAGGCTGCTCTTAAGTAGAACACTGCCAGAGGTCTGCCTCTGCTGCCATCAGTGCTCATGAGTCAAACTCCCCTCTCAGATAAACGTGAGGAAGGCCTTGAAGTCACTGAGACTGCACAGATGTAACTGAGTGGGGAATTTGCCTAAGTAATGTCTTCATTGCAATCAGGAAACAACCAGAAGTAAAAAGAGATGTAATTTCATAAATATGAGCAATGAAATAAACCACAGACCCAAAGAACAGCAGCACAGGACAAAACCCAGAAACTCCAGGACAGATCGTTCTTTATTGACGATGATTACTGATTTTAATCCAGCTTTACTGATTTACAGGAGTGGGAAGTTTGGGGGGAAAAGGGTAGATTTAATTAGCTTTAGAGGCTAATGACAAACTTGAAGGCTGGAGCTCACAAAGTGTAAGGAATCTTAAAAGCCGTGCCACTCATAGCCGTGCCTTTACAAAAAACCAAATGCTTGCGTTTAATGAGGCGATAGTGCCTGCGCCATTGCCAAGTGCTAATATAATACTTGGCTTTGTCTTTGGTGACGATTCTCTACAGACAGGCATTGCAAACACACAAACGGCTCTCAGTCTTCCTCTCAGCTTTCTGCAGGAAAGGACTACTTCAAATACTGCCACTGTACCAAAATGGATACATGGAGGAAATGCAGAGAGAGCTCCCTTCTTCCCACACTCCCCGAGCACGGAGCTCAGCTTCCTGCAAACAGAAATGCCCAAGTTCAAGTCTCCATTGCCCTTGCTTTGCACGGCTCCAGCAGCAGCGAGCAGGCAGCAATCCAGCCTGCCAAGCTGTATGGGGATTCCCCCAGCATTAGGGAATCATAATGTGCTGTTAGCACCACCTTGTCCTTCTAACTTTGGTATAAGAATCTTAGCCAAGGAGAGGGCAGTATCTGAAGAGCAGCTGTATTGCAGCAATCTCGATCTGCCACAGCAGCATCTCATGGCCCTCAAAACCAAGTGAAGATTACAGAAGCTGTGCTGTTCAGGATGTCTTTCTGTTAACCTGATTTTTTAAAGGAAATAAAAATTAAATGTTCAGGCTGGCTGTCTGCAATTCCCCCACAACATCAGAACCCATTATCAAGTTCCAACCAAGTCTGAAAGAGCAAGGGAAGTCTCTAAGCTTCTACAAATTCAATGGAGAATGCGGAATGTCTGTGGAAAAAAACTAAGAGATTCAAACTATCACTCCCACTATGGAAAGCTCACTTGTAATTTATTCTTAATGTATTTCAAGAGAAAGAAAAAGGATGGACAAGCAGCAGATACAGCTCCAAATGAGTCACACACATTGTCCTCACCTAGTCCAAGAGACGAGGGACAGAGAAAGAGCAGGAGCAGCAGGGAAATATAGGGTACAAAACTGGAGAATATGGAGTTCCTTAGTTTAGTTTGCTAGTTTTTACTGAGCAAGTTATGGTTTAGCTGCACAGGATAACAGAGAACAGCAGAAGAGCTGAGGCTGGAAGTGATCTCTGGAGATCACCTGGATCAACACGCTTGGTCAAAGCACAGCCAACCAGAGTGGCTGCTCAAGGCTTTGTCTAGTCTGGATTTGAACAGATGCAAGGAAGGAGACTTCCCAACATCTCCTGGCAACCAGTGCCAGGTGCAACCCACTCTCACAGTGAAGGAGCTTCTTCCTATATTTAAATGGAACTTCCTATTCACACACAAAGGCCTGACTAGGATTAGTGCCTTAGCATGAATGGGATTACATGCAGATAATGTAACACAAATTATCCTTCCCCTCAGTTCACAAGCTGGGCAAGACACATGAGATGTGGAAGAAAAAAAATACACCTAAGAGAAAATAATTCTCCAAGGGCATACAGGGCATCAGTATTAATTCCCCAAGGACAAAGCATCTTGCATAAGTAGGCGACAACCATAAAAGTACCTTGTTTTTCAGTCTACCATGCCCATGCAGTTAAGAAAAAAAAAATCTGACACTAATATATGCTTATTTAGGTATAGGCTATGTCCTTGAGTATTTCTACCAGCTCTTCAAGCAGTAAACATGAACCTATTTCAATAGGGCCTGAACAATTAAGGGTCTCAGCCTTGGAACTGTAACATCCCCAGAAACTTTCTGAAGATACCTTCCTATCATCTTAATTAATTTTCTCTAAGAGATTACAGCTGTAGAAAGAACCAAATATCTGTCTAGTAGCCTCTAGATTAGGATGACAATCTTTGGATCAGTTTCCATTTTTAAGAGGCAAGGTAACGCCAAACTTTAAAACAAAGATAAACAAAAAAAGCAACCAAAAGAAAACCCAACCAACCAAAAAACCCCATAAAAATGCGGACCAAAAAAAAAAAAAATGATGAGGACTTCAAAAAGAAAACCATAGACCAAACCTGTACCTGCTGCCAGCAGGTTTTCTCAATGTGACAGCCAAGCTACCTTTCATTCAGAATCTGAAAATATGGTGAGAGCTTTGTAATAGAATACTGAGAGAGATTAAGGGATTCCAGTATGGTAAAAATCTTAAAACAGTCAAATCCATTCCTTAATCTTAGGGACAGGTCACACTTATTAAAAGGCATTCACACATCACTAAATGAAACTCACCCATGGCAAATGGCTGGCGTGATAAGTAACCCAATCCTCTGCTGGCAAACAATCAGCAAAAGACATCAGAAAATTTTTAGCATCCCACACAGTACATTTAACACCACAAAGATTTGGGATATGAAGTCTTGTTTTCCCTCTTAAACTTGTGCTTTAATGCAAATGCAACAAAACATTAGCCTTATCAAAGTCTTACATTAGATGAGCGTGGACTTCCTCAGAGCAGGACATTTATTTTATTTTTAATAGAATTTTTAAAAATGAAAATGTACATCTCCAGCCCATGTTTCGCTGCCAATATGTTCTTGAAGGTCCCTCTTCTTCATAAATTATATTCCTGTAAGGCAAATGAGCCAACACTATGAACCTGGGCTTTGGTGTGCCTCATCCTGGACCAAAGCAACAAAACAATCACTTTTCCAATGGGAGTATCTGTGTAAAAATCTACTGTCTGCACTGCTAGCCATGCAAAAACGAACCAAATAATATTTAAGATATTATTTAAAATAAATTAAGAAAATTTTTTCTAAATTAAAAATAATTAAGAGAAAGAATGAAAGAAGATAAAGAGCTAAGCAATTTCATCATCATTCCCTGTTGGATCAGTATGAAGACCTGGCACATTCTCATTTGCAGCTGCTGTTCCACTTTGATAGACTGACACTTAATAGTTCTAAGAGTAGGCTTTAGACAAACAGTAAAAAAAAAAAACATATTTTTTGTCGAGTCCAGTTTGCTTTTTCCAGAAACCAGCTTCTCCATTACTGCTATTGCAGTCAATACTGCTTTTAGTAGTTAAAATACAAGGGGAGTCAGTTTATGGCATTTAAAGCTGAACACACAGAGCAATGACACTGCAAAAACAGAGTGTGTTAATACATAGGTAATGTAGACATTCTTAAAAAATACATACATTACCACACTGATTTGTTTTCTTCCCCATTAAGCATATAGTGCAAAAGACAGCAAATCAAAATTGCTAAAGCCTCAGGATACAAGGGCAGCATGTTGTTTTTTAAGCAGAAGCAGAGAGCCAGAAGAGCACTTACTAAATGGATGCCTGAAAACAGTTTTCCTTTTTAGAAAAATTTAAGGTAAGTACTTCACTGGAAATATTATCATGCCTATAATTCCCACATAGTGTTGGAACATTGAAATGAGAAAGAAAAATAGACAGCACTTGCACCCCACCCTAAGCCACCTGACCATGATTTCTCTCCTCAATATCCCCCTGCCCCCTGCACTAACCCATTTGCTGTCAGCTGGTTCACAGATCAAGTGCAAAGTTCTCACCAGCAATAACTTCCTTTTGTCAGTGGCTGGCAAGTTATCTACTTTCTTCCAAACTCCTTCATTATAAAATCACTGATTATCAATGGATGGATTATTAGATAAAAAACTGAAAAGCTGTTATTTGTGGTGAGCTCCACAAAGAACAGTCCCTTCCAGTCTAACTTTACTCCATCCCAAATTAAAAATGTTTATGTGAGAAAACCAAAAAATTAAAAAGTATTCCCCAAAGTAGGTATAACAGAAGTCTAAAAGGCAGAAACTGCTTAGCACAGCCATGGGGTGCAGAACAGCAAGCTTGGCCATTAGAACTCCATGAAAGAGTTATTTAGGCCAGCTTTAGGGCTACTTTATATCAGCTGGCCTGATACGTCTCTGTAAAAATAAATAAAATCATTTCCTCAAAATAAAACCAAGAGCACTAACAAGTCAAGGAAAGTGTCCTACTCTACCACCTCCAGCACTGAGCATCCATCAGCCACCTGCACCAGCCTGAAGGTTACTCTGCCCTCCAGGAAGGCAACAGTACCACTTGCAAGAGAATGTACCTGGGTTTGCCCAAACACACGCAACACCATTTACCTTCTTTGTCCATGCTGCTTTCTGCCCTTAGTCCAATGACACAATTGCATTTAACAGCCTTTTAAAAGTTTATCCCAAGGTCATTGCAAAAAAAAGAGTGCAATCCTGTTTATACAGTCCACAGGACAACTGCACCCTCATAGGCATCTCTGCCACAAATGACACATGCAAGAACAAAATGCTTGCAGCTACATCAATAGCCAGTAATGCACTTCTATGAAAGGAACCAGAACAAATTCTGCTGCTCTACCTGAACTCCACTCAAACCCAACTTTCAAAAGCTATGAAGCAATGGAAAAAATCTTCTGGGTAATTTTTTTAGTGTGGTTTTTAACATATTTTTATTAGTAATGTTTCTAGTCTGTAAATATAATTAATTCATAAAAATTTTATATTCCTATTCAAAATTAAATGTAGAATGAGTAAAATGAAACTGGATGAGCAATATTAATACGCTCTAAAAGTAGTCATTTTATATCAAGTTTAATCTGGTCACACTTCTGTGCCTTTTTAAAAGACTTTCTGGAAAACTCACATCTACCAAGCATGGAACCTCATAGGAATAGTCCAAACTGTCCAGAAAAACTGAATTTTTGGTTTGAATTGCAAACATCTGCATTGGAAGTGCTTGCACAACGATCTAGGCAGAACGAAATTCTCTTATGCAATCTACACAACAGACTACATTCAAGAGTACAATTCAAATCTTTGAATACTGCATAAGTGCAAAGAATCCATAAGTGAGGTAAAGACAGTTGGGGAAAGGAGATAAAAATAGCTGTTTGCCAGAAAATCTGAAACAAATAAGGATTTAAAGGAAATCACTCTGCATTTACAGACACTGCAGATGAAGATGGTTCAAGTTCATTAAGAACACTATTTACAACAAATTATTCATGTTATTCTACAGATCGTTATGGCTGTTTTGTAGAAAAACATAATGTTTATGCATGAACTGGAAATGGAACAATCTCCTCATATTCCATAAGCAGAATGAACAGCATTATTGACTAGGATTGCTAAACATCTTGGGCTTGTTAAAAAAAAAAAAAAAACACACAGAAAATTTCTTTGGGATATTTCTTAATAGGACCATCCACAACAAACACACACAAAAAAATCCACTCTCATCCATTTATTCCACACTTGATGATCCTTCTACTGAATTCAGCTCAACTTCAAATGTGGGCTGACTTCACAAGGGCAAATTACAGCATCTTGGCATTTGAAGAGGATCACTACTTGAGCATTCATTTATATCTCTGCCTTTACTGCACCTTCATGGAAATCTACATCCAGGCTTCCACCTTGTCTTATTGTGACTGCTCTCCTATATGCACAGTACAATCCTCATGCAAAGTCTTTTATTTCAGAAGGTATTACTTCCAAACTTCTCATTTTCTTTCCATTTTTTCTGAAAGCTGGAATTTTTCCACCACCTGCATTTGCTCTATATTAAGCACCTGCTAATTTTTAGGTGTGTATCATATTTATTATTGCCATTGCAATTATGGTTTAACTCTCTAAAGCAGACAATATTAAAGACTTCCCAAAATGTAATGCATGGAGTAAACTTATGGTGTACTGAAAAACATTGCAGTTCTGGAGAGTCCAAAGCATTCACTGGCTGCTCCACTCAGTTTACAAAAGGAATTGTAAGAACCTACCTAAAACACTACTCTTGGTTCTTCTCATAGAATCATAGATTTTCTAGAGATCAAAAGAATTCCTCTCAAGCGGTAAATTTTAACAAGAACATTTTTTCCTTTCTTCAACCTCTCTCCTCACCCTAATGCAGTCCTCCTTGCTGTGGCAGAACAAAATGATATTAGAACAATAACAAAAAGTAGAAAAGTGCTTGAACAGTGCAAGAACCCTATTTGTGAAATCAGCACTTCCACAGTTCCTGCTGGCATCTGGAATGTAAGTATATAGAGTTGTACTCATTTAACAGCATCCAAATTTTAACAACTCTTGGGTGAGAAAGCTTACTGTGCCTTACAAAGAAAAACAATAATTCAGAGCCTGCTGCTGTTTCCACAAGTTCATAATAATTGTGCTACTGATAATGAAGTAGAAGACTAATGGCATGCCCCTACAAAGTTTTCAAAAGGACAGAAGTCAAAATTCATTTTCACTGCATTTACTAAACAGGAATTTGCTAATTCAAACAATAAACAAAACAACTAAAAAGAGTAAAAGTCATAAATAGGACAGATGAACTTTCTGAACTTTCACAGTTCAAAAAAGTAGCAGGGTAATACTAGTTTATTTCAGTCAGTAAAGCAGGCAAAGCAGTACTTTTGAAAAATGAAAGGTTTATCAAGTTAAAAAAGACAAAATCTCTCAAAACTCGTAACCAGTACTTGATAATCCATTACATGTGAGTCACTATGACCTAACCTTCCTTGGGAAAATTTCATTATTAAGACCTCTACTACCTGCAGCACTGCTTGCAGTATTTATTTCCGTGCTTACAAATTCAACATTTAAGTCTTCACAGACTATAATGAGGAAGAGTATGGGTTCATACTGCCTTGAAAGAAACTTTCATACGGAAAGCAACGTATATGTATGAAAACATTATTAGGATATATACTGGTTTGTTGTTTGCTTGTTTGTTTTAAAAGGCCATGAGGTAAACTGCAATTATTTACACCTCTTACAATGAAATATCCATCTAGACAGCTAAATGGAAGAAAGCTGTACTCCTTAGATTATCTCTAGATCCAATATGCTGTGTTAGAAAAAAAATTATAGCAGCATGAATGAAGAGGACATACTTTGTTCAGCCCACTTACCTAAGAAAACCAGGCTTCTGAGACCACATTGGCTAACACCCATTCCTTGAACAGAGCTGAAGTTTTCAACCAAATTTGACAGAGACAAATAAAAAAATTAACAAATTTCCATTTCTGCCAGTGTCATGGAAACAGATGTGTAAGACTGTAAAGAAATGACCTGTTTAAGCTCTCACTGAATAAAAGGCTATTAAATTCTCTAAGACCCAAATTTAATTATTTCTGTTCTTACATAACCCAACAGCACAGTGCTGAACACTTCGCTCATGGCTCATATATAATGAACCTGTTATACACCAAAATAGCTGTAAGCTATATGGGATGCAATGCAGGAAAGGGAACCCCTACACTTTTTGTGAAGGTCAAAGTACCATGAGTTTCAAGCACGACTCTCTGTACCAGGCTTAAAACAGAATAAAAGGAACATAAGAAAATGAATAAGCAACATTAAACTTCCCATGAAGTTTATCTCAATGTGAATAGAGTAACTCCCACTTAGAACTAATGCCTTATTGCTTGTAGACAAATCAGCATTTTAGAAATTTCCACTAGGCACTGAATTGGTGCTACAGCAAACAATGATGCCAAAGCCTATACAGTGACTGTCAAATGAAAATACAAGAAAACCCTCCAAAATGCTAAAGACCTTCACAATACTTCTGATCCTCATCTTTGCACTCATTAATAAATATTCACTACAGTCAGTTTGAATTACTGTTAAGAGTTTCAAAGGTGAAACAGGTGTTAATGAGGCCAAAAGAAACACAAGAACAGAGGTAGCTGTGGAATAAAAAAAAATAGACCAAGGAATACCCAGGAGGCTGTTTTCATGTAAAATTAGTGGCCAATGAAGAAAACCTGTACCTAAAGCTGTAACACTGGTTCATGATCAGGCGTGACTGGGGCTTCTCAAGGCACGCTGCTTCCATGTGTGTTACTGTAACAGGACACACATCCTTTGCTCACTACTGTTAATTACAATGAAAACCTCCTATAATTAACTGTGAAAGAATGTACCAATGGAAATGAGATAAAACAACCTTTCCCCACACATCCATATATATACATAGCCGTGATTTTTTTACTCTGGCAATTCTGCAAAATAATTTTTTTAGTACAACAATCAAGATTGTGATGCCTCTCACATTCTTGCAAGATCATTTACATAGAGATTCCATAAGCTATTCCTGCAGATGACGTCAGGAAGAGGTGCTCTAAATTCAACCTATTACAAAAGCAAACCATCTTGCTACGGTACTCAAATGGTATGTTAAAAGTCATATGTTGCATTATTAAAAAGAATTTTTGCCCCTCTCTCATTCCCACTAGGGGCAAAGACCTAAGCCCAACCATTTTCAGCACTGCCCTGTGTAGCCCCCTCCCAAGTTCTGACAGGCTCTAATCCTCTCTTTGTGGCATCAGCCACCCTCGGCAAGCGTGACGCACCAGCCCAGAAGGCTGCTCAGGACAAGTTTTGCATATCTGATCAATCAACACTTTCAGTTGTTACCCACCAATTTGAACAGAAGGCTTTTCCCTGTCAATTTTACCCACCCACAGCCAGATGTCACCAGGTCCCACTAACGTCCCAGATATCACAACCGGACCTCTCTGCAGGGACCAATGGGTTGCTGGCTGCTGGTAAATACATTTTTCAGCTTTTAATGTGGCAATCAGCGTGAACTTCACAGAGAGAAAGCCAAAGAGAGTTTTACCTACCATTAAGTTCTCCTCCGCGGCATCCTAAGTCTGCTTTGAACCATGAATGAACCCTCACTCCTCCCCAAAACCCCTTCTTCTGATGTCAGTTATTGGAACATCAGTAAGCAGGTGATTAATACATTTGTGTAATGCCCATGTATCTGGGAGCAAAGCTTGACCTGCCTATCTAAAATAACTTTATGGAGTCAATAATTTTTTATTCCTAATAAAAGTGATGGATATGAAGATCACTACAAAATGGACAGGACTTTGCAACAAAACTTCTTTCTATTCATCATTTCATTTTGTCAGATTTTTCTTCTCACTCTTCCTCATCCCCTTGGAAAAAAAAATTCCAAAACATTACCTCCTAATCTTCCAAGCTTCAAAGTCAGGCTCTAAATGAATTATTACAATCACAACTTCCTTCATCTGTAAGCCACTGCAACCCAAATGCCAAGATACCCAACATACCATGGTGAATCAGGCCCTCTTACTGCACTGCTTGTCCTCTCCCTGAAATGCTGCAGGTTGTCTGCTTACCACCAAAACAAGCAGGATGAGGATGAGCTACATGGCACACACTGGTTATGCCATTCTGCATGCTCCCAAATGTGATTAGCACAGAAAATGCGAGAAGACCAGAAGGCATCTTTCCATATTTAGCCATGTATGTTTAATACTGAGTTAGATTTCACCTCAGTGCATTATTCCATTAATCAAGGGCGGGTATAAAAAGAGAGACACAGACTGACATCAGCTACTTTCAAGATCTCTCTTCCTCCTTCCCCCACCTCCAGCTTCTATGACACCATGTATTGTGCATTTCATGTGCATTCATGGGTGCAAACAGCAGAGACTTATCTATAAAGATCAGTTATATGGTAAAACTGCAAAAGGAAACTTTCACCCTTGTCCAGCTGGTTGAATAACTGCAGAGGCCAACAGCAGCAAGCCTCTAAATACATCCTGTTCTTCTCTCTCCACCCCCACGTCTCTAATCACTTAGGAGGAAGATAGGAAGATTAGCAGAGAGGAAAAAAACATAACCAAAGCTGCAGATAACCCTTTAGGACCACAACGTCAGGCTATAAGAACATGGAGCAAAAGGTTAATGCAGCTGTATTTTCAGGAATCTCAGGCACAATTGCATTTAAAGGAGAGGGAGGGGTACCGAGAAGGTGAGACAGAGAGAAAAAAAGGAAATGGTGATGAAGACAAAAATGAATTTGTCATCTACAGCTGGCTCTTTGATCACCTGGAGTATTCAGGAAAGGATTATCAGCAGAAATAGGGCAGTTTTATTAACATTATACTATAATTTTTCTTGTAGGATATTTTCATTACCATCATCAGAACAGATTTTAGTAAGAACACAGCTTCAGGAGACCCACTGAGCTATGCAAAGGATAAAGGTGGTAACCAAAACAGTGACAGAGAACTACCTATAGCAGCTGATATACTGAAGAGATTTGAAAAAAAAAAAAGAAATATAAATAAAAGTCACTTCCACTAGAAGACAATGTCATCTTCATCCATGTCTCTGAACGGTTGCTATGGGGTTGTGAAGAGGAGGGGAAGGATGGGGGGGAGGTTATAATCAATCATCTCAGAAGAGCATTGCTTCTTACAGAGAAAGATCTGGATTTTGACTGTGTCCCTAAGAAAATTGCGGACTGCAGAGCTGCTGCCACGCAGGGCAGTGAGGAAGCAGGCAGAGCAGAGGCAGCAGCTGGGGATGGAAACGCCTATTAAATCCTTTAGACAACAGATGGGCAAAGCTCGGCTGGGTTATAAAAAAAAAATACACCACAATGCATCATGTTTTATTGTCCCACCATAATGAACAACACTTAACACCCACATGCCCAAAGAAGCCCCCCTATGGCTGATCTTACCCCTTCCCTAAATTATAACCTCAAGTCTCAATCCACTTTTGGGGGGATCCCAACACAGTGAATTTGCCAGATGCCATTGCTTATTGCACCTGTTACTAAAAATAAAATATTTTAAGAAGGAAGACGTTTGGGCTTCTTTTTAAGGGTTTTTCTTCCAATTAATACTCCCCTGCCCTTGAAGTGAATATGCTATCCAAGCAAGCAACAGTAAGTCCAGATCTTGAACGCATTTAGGGGATCTAATTATGTCATGTAGGGCAGAAGCACCTGCTCTCTGCTAATTCCCTCCACTCGCTTTCCTCTTTTTAATATTTCTTACCATTGTTCCATTCAGGAAAATCTGCTGGGGGCAAGTTTCATAAACAAGCCTTAAGAAAAATAATTAAATAACCTCCCTTCCCCCCTCCCAACCCCTCCTACAAAAACACAGCATAACCAGAATGAATTCTGCTACCGATCCTCTATTTTTCTTTTATTTCAGACCCTACCCACAAAAACCACCAGCCCATCCATCCATATTTGCTAAATACCCACAGCAGTCAGTGCCAGAGACATACTGTACATATTTCCACCAACCCCCCCCAACTGCACCTTAAGGACTACACCCTTTTCAATCATGATGTCATGAAATACTGCTGGTGACTCCCCCACTACCACCACCACCACCTCCTCGGTACTACAGGCTGTGAACCTTTAATTTCAATATAATTTGATTAAAAAGAAAAATGCTTCTAAGTAGGGCAGTGAAGAAACGGATGTGAAAATTCACTAGCAGCAGATCATCTATTTTTTCCTCTGCATGCACTCTGGCTGTCATCAGAACAACACCCATTAGCAGGAGTAATGAACATAAAGCATCCTGGGCTTTTTTTCTTTTTCTTTTCTTTTCTTTTTTTTTTTTAAGGATAAAAGCAAAAAATGAAGAAAAGAAGGAATTAAAATGAAAGCTAAAAATAAATAAAGGCCAAAATCCCCTATGAATATTATCTTCACTGAAACAGCAAATGGGAAAAGCTGAACCCTCGAACACCCCATCCCCAACACCTCGCCGGCTGCTACAGCACCTTCCCTCTAGCACCGGTGCTGCTGCAAAGGAACCAACCTGTCTGTCCTTTTCCTAGGGTTTTCTCCAAACGATAGGGTCCAACATATTGTGCATGTTGAGCTCCGCTGCCTTCTTTCCCTGTTGATGTCATTTCTACCTGGATCTGTAATTCTGCAATGTGTATGTGCTGATGAGCCGGAATTTCTCTCTCTGCAGCTCTTTAAATTCCCACTTTGCAGCTGTGCAAGCAAAGCACTCTTTTCTCTTTGCTCTAGTCCCCTTGGTTGCAGATTTTCGTCTTCCTCCTCTTTCTTTCCTCTCTCTCTCACGTGCTTGTTTTCTCGCTGGGTCTGCTCGGGACGCTGAAAGACGAAGGAGTTGTTTCAGTGTTCAAAGAGGGGGGATCTACGATCCAAGCCCGAGGAGCATGATGCTGGTGATCCGAGCTCCGCACGCCTTGTTCTCTCCAGGAGCTGTTCAAGGGAGAGCCAGAGCCGGAGCGGCGGAAGAGCCGGGGCCGCAGCCGTGAATGGCACTGAGAGCAGCCAATCCCTCGCCTCCCACCTTCCTCTCCCCTCCTCCTTCGCTACCTTTTCTTTTCCATCAGCAGCAGTTGCTGCCTCTGCCTGCTACAGAGCATCATGACCAATGGCAGCAGCAAACACCTAAGTTCATCAGCCTATTGATAAGGCACAATTAAATATAATTTAATGTGTATATTAATTTAAGACCCAAACACACACTTCTTTTTTTTTTCTTTTTTTTAACCTCTGAATTCTACTCCACTATGCAGCTGCAGTTCCAGATTATTAAAGAAAACGCAAGATTGTAGTAGGAAATAGGAAAGGGGGAGAAAAGCTACTTCTGAAAATTAGCCTAGGAAATTATTTGATTCTATTTGATTCTGGTGGACCTCTTGTCTCCTGGGGGTTTTACCCTTTAAAGAAAACCTTAGGGAAAGAGGGGGGTTGTGGGGGAGAAGAGAAAAATAACAGGCACAATTCTGTAACCACTGAACTCAGTGACAGACTTGCTTTTGAATTAGATAGGGAAAAAATCTTCGGGTCCTTAGTGAACAGATAAAAAACTGAATGGCCACTCTCTTAATTAAAATTGCAACTGAAAATCCAGGGATTAGATGGTAATAGGAGCAGATTGCCTGATCCACAGGCACTGTACTAGCAGTGTAAGAAAACTTTCACTGTTTTTGTCCAAGTATGGCTGTGTTTAACCTTCAGAGATTAGAGAGATGGACAAACGAAGGGATTCTGCAGAAACTTCAAGTTCAGCAGAAGCCTATGTTCTTTCTGGATTCAGGACCATACAACAGTTTCAGCCAGTCTCCGGGGATATCCAGCTGAAGCTGTTTCCATACACAGGTTCCATTTTTACCTTCTCTTCCCTACTTCAGACAGAAAACTGGTCAAGATATTGCTATAAAAATTCCAATTGAGACACAGAGCAAGAATTCTTGAGTCAGGGAAAGTAGCCTTGACGAGCCAGTAAAGAGAGGGCAAAACTTTTACAAGCCTTATCATTATCTGTTGCTCATTGAAAGAAGACTACTTCAGGTTTGTTTGTTTGGGTTTTGTTGAAGAGGGAAATTTACCCTTTTTAAAAATATCTATATCCAGAAACAACAGATACTCTTGTAAATTGGAATAAAACTAGAAACTGGCTGTCTACTTGTACAACATGACTATCCACAGGTTGCAGGGGGGTTAGGAAGATGGGAGGAGGAGGGAAGAAATTGGGCTTAAACAATTCCAAGATTTTTTCAGGAAACAAAACCCTAACACTTGCTGTGGAAAAAAACCAACCCTGCTTTGCCCTTTATTGTTCACCTTTACTCACTTCCAGACTGTGTCAGTGCAGCAACCTGTAAGCAAAATCCCAAACACCATCCCCATTCCTCAGCTTCTCCTCCAACCCCCCAGATGTTTACTTTGCCCTTACTACTCAACTCAACTCCACTCCAAATTGCCATTTCTCCAAGTTCCCCAGACATCTCCTTGTTCTCCCACATCCCTCAGAAGATCTCCTTTCCCTACGGCTTACGAGCCATGATGGGACCGTTCCAGGTGAGGCCCCGTGGTGGGACAAGCACTCTCCCTGATGGGCTCTTGCCTACAAAAATCAAATGCTGGGGGCAATTTGTGTCATGGTTTCTGCTGTGTTACTCCTCTCTAAATATCTGCCCTCCCACACTGTCAAAAAGTCCCAACAGACAGTAAGTGGCAATGCTGAATTGTGGCAACATGTGCATAGCTTGCAGAAAAAGGAAAATATTGTTTATTTGTATAAATTAGGTATCCACCATATTAATAGTGCAGGGGGTGAGTATCGGCATAGATCAAAATATTTTTTAATTCTAAGATTTGTATCTTAAAAGGTATTTAATACGAGATGATTATGTCTGTATGTAGATGAGCCATATGTGGGTCATGTTATTAATAGAAAGATGAGAAATCAGACAATGTTCACAATCCAAGTCCAAATTTGTATATTTCATATTTGTTTCTATTGGGCATTGAGGAAAGTGGGTTAAGAGACACGGATGTTACAAATACCCACCTTTTGCCACAAAATATGTGTCAGTTTCATGGCTGGAATAAGGTCAGAAACATAGTGAAGTTCATATGATCCTGACTGGGGGATAAAACAACACAAACAAACATGAAACACGTGTGCACAACCCCCCCCCACCTTCTCCTTCCTCCCCCCCCCCCCCCCCCACTCCCCCAAAAAAACTCCTGTATCTTTTTGGTCTTGTTTAGTTATGTTATTATGTTGTTTTGATTCTGTTGGAATGTCCTTCTGTATAGCCTATTGCAACAATTTCAACCTTTTGTCCTAAACTCTTTTTGAAAAAATGCTTGGACATTTCTCGATTACTGAATAATCAAATGTTTTGGGTTTTTTTTTTTCTTTTTTTTAAATTTTATGTATTTGTTCATATGGAGCCAAATCCCATTTATCTGTACCCCTTTGATCTGAAACTCAGTCCTTTGAATCTAGGTTATGTCCCCCTGGTGTGAATTACTTATACAATAACTCCCTCAATTATTTGAAGCCCTGTTTATCCAAATGTTTTGATGTTCCAAAAGTATTTTGAATAAACAGGACTCTGCTGTCATTGGATATATCAGATATCTTTGGGGATGCATATGGGATGATTTCCCCTGACCTTATTCTGTATAATCCTGTGCCTAAATGAACAAGAAGTGGAAACTTAAGTGTATAGTTGGCATATTGGCATAATCTTAGGTTCTTGTACTCTTTTCTCCATTCGTTTTCTTTTGTATTGTCATTTAAGGGCTAAATTTCTCTCAGGAAGGACTCAACAATGATCCCAGAAAAAAAATTTGCTGGAGTATGGAGTGAACAAAAAAGAAATTATTTAGAATTTTGCTGTTTTATCATACTTCTGGAAAAAAAACAGAGCAAAGGATTGGCGCTTTTTTTTTTTCATTTTTTACCCACTCCCATTGACACTAGCTTGTGTCTAATGAGTCTTTATTATCATTTGTTTTCTTAGATGCTTGTCATTGCCTTTCCTCTTATTCCCATAAAAATCTTAAGGGTCAAGATGGATCATGAGATGATGAAAAAAGCTACAGGAAAAAACAAGTCCATGAGGAAGTTTTGTTTTAATGTTTTTCACTTGTTCAGTTAAATATATGTTTGAAGTTAGTACTGAAAAAAAGGAAGTGTAATGCTTCCAAGAAAAGTACCAATAAAGTTGTGCAATTAGCATGGAATAATAAATCAATAGTCTTCTTGTGGTAAGAAAAATTTAAGCTAGGACTCTGTCTCCAATTAGAATAACTTAGTAGCTAATGGTTATGATAAGGACACAATAAAGTAGACAAAAATATTCAGCATTTTCAGTGTCAGGATCCATTATCACATCCTGAATTGTGTGTTCCATCCACATACGTATGGACACATGACACACCTTTGATAAGTGGTGTAGGGATTTAGATATTTTGAGAATTAACCTCATTGTATAAATATCTCATAAGAAACTCACCCAGGTGTTTGAGGGACATTTAGTCATCAATACTGTTGACAAACTGATAATATGTTTATTTAGGATAATTATATCAATTTGCAACATTTCCAAACAGATGTTAACAGTCTAAAATTGAAAATTTTTCTCCTTTGCATTAGGTAACTACTGCCTTTGTAAGAAGCCAAGGAAGACTGCAAGAAATGAAAGGACTGGATTTCAGTAAGTGGGTGGTGTTTCAAATTCTTAGAACACACTCAGAGTTCAGACACTTTTCTTACTGTAGCAAGTGTTGAGGAACTTCATTAGTTAACATTATTTGCTGGAAGGCAGTGCTTCCACAGATTCCCACTGTGGCAGCTCCTAAAAAACTGGTCTGTATTGCTCAGCAAAGCTGTACCATGACAGTAGTTAGGCAGACTCTGGAGATTTTGCTGTTGTTGCCATTATTACTATTGTTAATAATAATTTAGCTAGTATTATTCGGATTCTTGGTGTTCTACATACTCTAATACACCATTTTTAATATTTACCAGAAAAAAATGAACTGTTACCTTATTGTCTACATATCATCATTGTTTCAAGCTGAATTAAGGTAAAGGCTTGTAAAATGTTTAATAACAAAATAGATAACTGCTTTCACAGTATCATTTTCTCTGGACCATGGACTCTCTTTATTCCTTTGGAAATATTACTGTCATTTTCTCAAGCCTGCTGCTGTCATTACCTGTGCCTCACAGAATTTTTAAACTATTAAGAAACAAAAAGCTATTTCCAGCTTAATATAGCAATGTGAAAACAGCTGTATGAAGTTTTTTTTTCTTACACTGAGCTTTGTGTTTCCTAATAATAAGAATATGCTGGCACATTCACTTAGTTCACTAAGTAGAGCTGTGACTGGGTCTTGACAGGAATCAAACTTGAAAGCAGACACTAGCATGAGGATGGGTCTGTGGTAACTGACCTGTCTTTGAGGTACAAGAAGCCAAAAGAATGACTGTCTTCAGTTGTCAGAGCAAGTCTCCACCTCCCCTAATACTGTATCTCCAGTGGTGCCTGTAAGTACAAACAGAAGGAAGAAAAAATCCAAGGCAAGTGCATGTGATTCTTGCCTGCAGTACTCTCTCAGGATCCCATTGTTTTCAGCTCAGGGACTTTCTGAGCCAGATGTTGTTTCTGTGTGTGCCTCAACAGATTTTTTTTTCCCCCTGAGCTTGTTTTTGTCTTCCCTTAAAATCTTGACACCATGACAGATGGCCAGATATCTCTTCAGATTATGTGCATGCTTCTCAGAAGAGAGTGAATCCTTGAGACAAGTAACATCCATTGATCAATGCTCAAGAACCCCAAAAAGGAAAGAAAGAAAATTATGTGTGAGGCACAATTCTTAAAATCCTGGAGCTGTATGGAGCAATTCCAACTGCTCAGGAAGCCCAGAAACAGTAGAGAGTTCAGAGCAGTTGGTGTTTAAGATGTAGAAAACAGGTATGAGAGAACAGAAACACTATTTCTGTCTGTGTTTCTTCTGGTATTAGAACAATTCCACCACCTAGCTTTTGCCACAAAATGCATGTGCACCCTGATCTGATGATGATGATGATCTGTATGATGATATCATACAGAAGTGACTGTAAAGTACATATTAGCAGCTGTCATGGATGTTTTATGGGCACTTTAACAGCATGCACTGAAGTTGTATGATGTCAAACACACTGAACAAACAAATTCTGTAGATTTCACTACCGTTTTAGTGAAATATTCAGTCAACATCCTAGAATATTCCTGTATTTCTCTGCTGTGGTTTCAAGTGGGTTAAAAAGTATTGATCAGGATGACCAAGGAAAAATATTAATTGTCTAGACCACAGAGTCAGTCTGCCCAGTAGCTGGCAGCCAGGTCCCAAATCTCACAGTTGCTGGCACCTGCTCACACAAGCCAGTGAGTCTGACCCCCTCCACTCCCCACTGCCTCCCTTTGTGCTCTTGTTGGTAGAGATTCAGGGGTGCTCTCACACCTGGGGCTACCCCTTAGGGACCCCCTCACCCCACTTGCTCCCAGATCACTTCCCTACTCACCATCTGGTTTGGCTTGATCTGTGCAAGGGATCACACCCACTCGCACACCCACACTTGATCAGTCCCTGCACCACAGAGGTCCTCCAGCCTCTGGCCTGCCTCCAGCTCCTGGGATCACACCCCCATGCACATGTGTGCACAGGCACCCCTCACCCGGCAATGAATTAGAAAATAGTTTAATAAGAGCACAGGTCAGACTGCACTGATCAGGCACAGAGCATACCAGACAGGTATTTTGACTAGCCAAGTGTGGTAACTCACCTTATTCTTTGCATACCCCTCTGTTTTCTCACTCCTGTCCCTCCCCAAGTCACCTAACCTACCCCCTCTCCCCCCATTTAGCTCCACCCATAAACATCCTGTAATTAGCCCTGTTCAATCTGGGACTGCTTTTCCCTTACATCCCATAATGTGTCCCACTCCTCAGCAGTGAGCCCCTAAGTCTGAAAGCTGACTGGAGAATGCTTTTTCTTGAGTTCCTGCCAGCCCTTGTGCTGCTGTGCTCACCCAGATGTGCTGGTGGCCCCAGGCCTGGGGATAGGGCAGCAGGGTCTTATTCAGGCACCTCACTCCTCTTATTGCCTCTCTGATCTCCTTCATGGGATTCTGTCACATGATATTTTGTATGGTGTGCTGTTGGATAACTTTTCTCCTAACTACATGAGGCACTTGATTTCTTGGTTGCAATAGCCTGCCATTCCTTCTGCAGGGAGAATTATAGATATGACCCTCAGACAGGAATGGCCATCTGGAGTTGTGCTGTGTCCCTTGGAAGATAAGGCATAGCTGGCATTTGACACACAGTGGGAAATAACAAAGTTCACAGATTTGTAGCAATTTAGCCCCCACTGGGAATTTAAGAAGAGGACATCCTGCCCTGAGGTCTCACAAAATGCTGGGAGGAAAAGTTAAAGACAGGCCAGCAATGATGGCAATGGCAGAATGGTAAGAGATCCCTCGCTCCATAAAAATACACTATCCCAGCTTATTTGGTAAAAGATGAGCAAAGAGATTGATGAGGTGAAAAAGTAGGGCTTTTTTCTTTGCATTCACATCAGTCTCACAGAAAACAAAAGGCATTACTTGAAAACAATCAAAAAGAGTGCCAAGATAAGCAGTAGGCAAATAGAACAAAGGAGCCAAGAACCTGAGGCCACTATGCACCAGTGAACAGAACTGATCCATTCATCAAATTGCTACATATAACAGCGGCAAGTGCAAAAGATAAGCTTTTAAGGAAGATAGATCACATGAGGCTGTTGCTGACTTAGGACAGGAGTTGGAATGAAGGCTGCAAGGCAGGTGTAAGTTAGCAACACCCAACATTCCTGACAGCAGAACCATGGATAAAGCACTAGGAAGGGTTTTATCTGATGAAAGAAAGTGAAGAAGTGAAGAACAATTTAAGGGGTCAAAGGATATTGTTCATCAAAGGAAAAGGAACTACAGGATTTTTCCTCCGCCAGTTGCACTGGCAAGAAGGCAGAGGCTGTTGTGAAGATTTACATGCTGAGGTCTCAGAACTGCTGAGAATGGTTGCTTATACTGGGCAAAATACTGATTTTATATCACAAAGGGAAATCAATATAATTTCCCTTAAAACATAATATAATCAAGTCAATATAATTTCCCTTAACTGCACCAATAATTCGTTCATTCAAAAAAAAAAAGAAAAAAGCCCCCAAAACAAAAAAACAAGAAACAAACCAACCAAAAACAAAACCCCCCAAAAATAGCACCAAAACCAACAAAAACCCCCAACAAAAGTAACAAAAGCCATACACTGAAATAGTAATATGTCCCTGATTTTCTTCAGAGCCTTTCACATGGGCCAAAATGCATCCAGACTGGGAGGACTGGGTACTGTATGCAACAGTTATTAGATATTACAAAATGTTACTAGAACAATATTTAGACAATTGAGCTGTACTAATGCTGCTAAGATAAAAGCGCAATTCCTATTCATCAAAAACTGAATAAAAACAGCTCCATAGTCCATGAGGCATTTAATAGGGCAGTCCAGAATACTAGAGGCTGAAGCACTTTTTCCCTGCCTCTCTAAAGAGCAGAGAATTGTAGGAGCCTATTTCAGACTCTCTGAAACCTCTATTTTAATGACTCTTCCTTTTAAAGAAAAAGTAAAGGCTATTCTGAAGTTTTCATAGAACCACTCAAGCACCAGAAGGTCACAGTTCCTAACTCCATAGGTGATACAGCTTTTCAGATAAAATGCCTGTCTGTTGGGAAAGCCTCTAGCAAAATAAAACAATATGCAAATGAAAGTTACGAGGATGGCCAAAAGGTGAGCAGCAAAGTGCTTCCTAAATCCCCTCCTGCTGGCAATGGAAAAGGTTAAACAAATTCCAGCATTGCAATGATGAAATTATTCAGCTGGAAGAGGAAGAAAGTGTTACAAACTGGTTGAATAAACAAACTTTGGAAAATAGGGTGCTGTCCTGCTATGTGGGTTTTGCTTTTGATTTACTGCATGGACTGGAGAAATCACTCTGACTGAGAGCTGCCAAACCAGATGATGCCAGAATTTATGTGTCACAGGTATTTGCCGCTTCACTGGCAGAGTTCCAGTCACAAAAAAGGGCAAAGGCTCACCCTCCTAAATATAGGTCTTATTAAGATTAGCTAAAAGCAGGCAGTCGAAAGTTGACATGTCTAAGATCCCATTATTGCCCTGAGTTTGCTTTTCTTTGTTTCAGTTCTCTTTAGAAAATATTTCCACCTCATCTGCTCTTTATGATACACTTGGTGATCCCTGAGGAAAATTCTTGAAATGTCTGAGATTCTTGAAAAAATTGTATCAGAAATATATTCTTTGCACATTAGCGTTTCTTCCACCTGCCTAGAAATGAGAAAAATACTCCAACAACAGGACTGAAGGATTGTCTTTTTTTGGATGTGTGAATGAATGCTTGCACTGACCTTTTCACCAGTTATGCTGAAAAGCTAGGACACAACTGCTCTGAGGAATGGTCTGTGAACCCCATGGGAGCAGCACACATTAGCATGAGTAACTCCTTCAATTTTCCCCTAGCAAGGCAAAAGTTATTCCCTGAGAAAAGCAGTGAATCAGATCACCTGCTCTTGCTTTTCACTGTGGTTAGTAGGTCACATACACTTCAGGATAGATTGTGGCCTCTAGGCATGGGGTTGCCTGAATACAGTACAGCACATTCTATAAGTGGAGAGTCACAGAAGGCTTTTCTTTTTTGCTCTGGCTCTTCCACCATGATATTTTTACATCTTTCCTCTATGTCATCCTTTTTTTGAGTGCCCAGAGTTTGAGGAAATCCTAAGAAAATGGCCTCAGTAGATATCACATTGTTCCAGTGAGGGCCTTACAAGAGAAAAATTCCAAATGCCATCTTTACTCTTTATACACCCAAATGTAAGAAAATGTCTATCTAGTGATTCATTATTAAAATATCAGATAAAAGCCTATGGAATTTCCATGGTTTGTCATCATCTGGGCAACTTTTCTTTTTTTCCTCGGAATGGCAAATCAGTAAAATTCAAAATGAAAAATTATATTGTGGAGAAATCCTGAAATCTTGCTTGCTGGATCTATAATGTTTTTTATAGCAAGGTAGAACTCTTCTCTCATGACAGGACTTGCACGACACATGTTGATAAAGGAAAAAATAATTTTGGCTTCAATGTATGCCCTTGTGGGCTTATGCACATGAATCCCATTAATGTTGATGATGATGACCTGGATGCACTGATGAGCCAGCAGAACTCTGTCCAAGTTAAAAGTGTTAAAAGTCTGCAGGAAAAGAGTAGCAAAACAATAGTGTCTGTACAATGTCTTTTCTCCCAATGCTCCAAAAGATATTTTTAAATGCTCAGCAGTAGTTTTTTACTGATGTGAATTTTCAAATCTTGAGTTATTTCATTAGAAAATACCACCAGTATTTAAAATGTCAGACTCAAACTGCATTTCCCAGTGTGAATGCTGAATACCAGTGCCTGAAGGAAAGTTTTATGGCATCGATTAACTACAACCATTTGTAGAACTGACAAAGAGCTGTGTTAAAGGTTTATTCTGACTTTTAGATGCGAGTATTGTGCATCATTTTTATAACATGCAAGCCAACAATTATGTACTTTGTTACTGCAGGTCAGAACAACTTCAACCCAAGAGATAAATCACAGAAACTGACACTGGCAATCCCAGAACTTGCAAGGCACAGGATAAGAGAGGCCATAGAAGAGATACTTCATTGTGTTTTCAATTGATCTCACTTGCTATTAAGAAAAACAAAATATACCTAAAATGAAGAACACACAACTCACATGGGAAAAATACTTGTGAAATAGGCCTGACCTGGAATAGTAGAAGTAGGCAAAATACATGTAATGAATTTAGATGGGAACAGTGACGTGTTTCTCTCAAAAGTCAAAAGAACAGACCCTGAGCAAGTATAAGTAGAATTTTTAAAAATGTACTAAGTAAACAAACATGAGTGGTAGTGAAATCAAAACCTAGCCTTAATGCTGTTTCCTTTCTGGTAGACAATTTTACAAGAGAAAACACATTTTTTAGAAGGGGAATATGCTGCACATACGTTGTTCATGTCAGCATTTACGGATTATTAGATTTAATGTTACAATTTCATGTAGCAGCCCAAACCTAGGCAAAACCTGTCTCTTACAAAGTGCTTGTCATACATAAGAATGTGACAATTGCTCTCCCAGTGAAGACTCTCCCCAGGTAACCAAGACAGATGTGCTACAGAGAGATAAAATAATTTACCTGGCATCATTCGAGAGGTCTACAGTTAGACAGGGTTAAAACCATTTAACAGAAACAGATTTTGGAATCCCAATTCAGCAGCTGCTATACAGCTTTTTGTGTCTCTATTTCTTGCCAAAAGCCATGGAATCTTTGGACACTCAAAAGTAAATAAAAATCCAAACCCTCAACCTAATTACTTTATTCTAAAGTTGAGCTACTTAATATATGTCATGAGATCCATCTGATTATTGATGACATGAAATCAAGCTATGTCAAAGGAGACAAGCAAGAAAGAGCTTTCCTTGAAAAACAGAATCACGAAGAGTTGAAAACCAAAAGGGTCAAGATACTTCCTGCTATAGCAAAAATTGTGCTATCGGTGACGCAAGTTGAAGATGCTTGTTACTCATGGGTGCCCTGGATAGAGCTCCAGGTGGAATAACAGCAACAGGGACATGGAGATTAAGACAGATGAGAATAAGATAGATAAATACAGGAGAAGATTTAGGTTTATGGACAAATAGTACTGAATCCTACTGTTTGAGAGGTCCTTCTGCAAAATAAACTTGTTTATAAGTGGCAGACATCTGGCTAGTTTTTTCACTGTAAGTCAGCTCTGTGTCAGCCTGAGTCAGAAGTTTGGGCACCAAGATCACTCTAAAAAATTTCAACCTAACCTGTAATGATTTGGATAATTACAAGTCAAAACTGAAAACTGTCTTGCCAGGTCAGGCAGAAGCCACGCTGGTAGTTTTGCCAGCATTAGTGACACTACAATGCGTTTAAGCTATTCCCAGAACCCATACAACTGTGGCAGATAACGTAGCATGTTACCTTTGTGTTTTCTATCGTCCAAGGCAAAACAAATACACACCGGACTGATCTCAAACATGGGATTTCATAGGTGCCCCTCCTGGCTGGCCAATAATCCTTGATCACCTCTTCGCAGGAGTGAATGATTGTCTGCACAGTGACAGCTGTATGGGGGGGCGCAACGCACTTCCATTGGCGGGGTCTGTCACCTCCTTCCCGGACAGGAGAATCCCTTCTTGTGGTGCTCCCCTTTTCCAGCCTCCCATGCCGAAGGCACCGAGTGCAAATGTGCATCAGTGCCCTCTCGTGGGCAGCGCGGCAAAGGTAAAATCCCTCCACTGAGATCCCCTGGGGCAGGGGATCCTCAAGTCAGGTGGCAGACAGGTGTCACAGCTAATAATGCCGAGATCCATCCCAAAAATGCATTTTCCTGACAGAATTGAGTCCTGTAATAGGAACAGATCCATTGCACTCGAGGGTTCCCCTAACCAGCAAGGGTGGGTTGGGAACGATGGAGTTACAGATAATAAGTAATAGCTCTAATGCTAAACCAGGCCACAGATGATGCACTTTGCTTACATCTGTGGCCCCTCAGAGAATGGAGCACCTGTGAAAGGCATTTTCAAAATTCTTCTTGGTCTTCTCTGTTGGCTGCTTAGGTGTTTGCACAGCAGATCCCTATGGAAGTAGCTAAAGATAAATCACTGTCAATCACTTTTCAGCATAGGCAGCAGTCATTTTCTACTATCAGGTCTAACTCCTGTAAGTATTACTATAATATATAGCATGTCATGAATACTGTAAGGGTCTGGAAATAGAAAAAGAGAAGCTCAGAACTTCAGCTAGTGTAAATTACTATCAGTACCATGGACATCATGGATTGTGAAATTTGAAGTGAAATCTTATTAAGCTTTCTGCGTCTTTTCCCTCAAAGAAATTCCCCTCTGCAATGAACTTTTGGCTTTCTATTTAAACAAAGCTTCCAGTAAATTGACACACACTCATGTCTTAATTTTTTAATTTTGATGGCTGCTACCCACAGTTCCCTGAAATATTTAAACAACACATTTAAGCTTCCTTTGAACATGAATTGGTTAATCATGTGAAAACACAGTACAAAAGACTTGAGCAGAGCTTTCTTGACTGGACTAATGCCAAAGCTATAAACCAATATCTTGGTGCTGAAAGCTGTAAACAGCTACGCGAGTGGCTTAGGATTGCGTCTTAAGAACAATTCGTATGCATTCTGCTGCATAATTGTACATCTGGTGGCAATAGAGAACATGGTGCATAAACAGGCACAGGCAGGGCTACACAAAACAAATTCAGGTAATCACTGTCCTTTTCTGTTTTGAAGCTTTTGTGGTTCTCTCTAAGACCCAGACTATGCTAGTACAAAAACCACTAACACAGCTTTCTAGGGCAGACAAGGAGTCAAAAGCCACTTACAAATTGGCTTTACTATTTTGGGGAGGAATAGATAAAGACCATGGGACAGAATATAATCTGTGGGCTCTCTTATTTCCCTTCAACTTCTATCAACTGCAAGTACCAAGACTTTAGCTTTCTCTGTCGCTGTCACCACGGAGACCATGGTTCTCTCAACTGTACAATGCAGCCTTGCACCCACCTTTGTGAAACTGAGGGGGAAGTACCCCTTTCAGCCTGTCCAAGATATGTTTGGCAGCATCAGACAAAACCAAAGTAAGAAATGATTACTGAAAAATGACTGGAGGAAAATTATTGTTATACTGAGGTATCCATTTTTAGTAGCAGAAAAAGAAGTCTCTGTAGCGTACACCTCATGAGTTCCCATTGCTGACAAAGGTATTTTTTCCACAGAAAGTACAGAAGCACCACTTTCTGAAGAACTCGGATTGCTCTGGAACAAAAATATTCTGCTTACAAGGCAGAAAGGCATTTCATGGTGATTTCTGGAATGCAGAAGTCAAAATGCAGGATGAAGACATAGAGAAGGATCTTTCTTTTAAACCAGACGCATTGTGGAGTTGCATTGAGGTGTTTGTTTCTTTTGCTACTTTTTTTTCCCCAAACCAAGCTCTACTTCGGAAAATAAAAATTAAAGTGGTACTGCATTACAGAAGAAGTAATCTGCTACTCTTAGACCTGATAAAGCTTTTAGCTCAGGACAGAGAGAGGTGCAATTAGCATATGGTGAAGAGTTTGATGTTTGAGCTGTAGGTGGTGGTGTTGCTTTATGGGAGTTTAAGTTCAGTGAGGATGGACTGCTCAAAAGGACACAAGTAGAGGTAAATTGGGGTAGCTAACAAATCAGTTGCCTTCAGTTGCCTGATAGTAGTCAACTTTCCTTCATCCTCAGTTGCTCACACAACACTTTTTAGAAATATGAATAAGCATAGAAGTCTTACACTTTGCCACGATTTAGGAACAGAGGTAGAATAGCAATGCAAGCAGAAGTGCACAGATGCCAGACAAATAATGGGAGAGGTTATCTTTATCAACAGTGCTTTCTGAAAACTGGTTGTGTCATTCTGCCTTTTTTTTTCTAATGTAAACTCATTCTTCAAGTATGTGTTGTATTAGATTTCAAAGTACATTTCACAATAGCCTTGGTTTTGGTTTCAGTAAGCATTGGTGCAATTTGTCTTGCAGGCAGACTCTAACACCCAGTAGAAATAATCCACTTGATCAAGTTTTGCATACAGAGGAATCCCATTGATTTAGTGTTTGTATACAAATCAAAGAAATAATCTGTACACCTCTATGAACCAATGCATCCACTGTTCCCATTTACAGGAATTTTAACTTACATTGTGGATTAGAACTTTTCTGTAAAAACATCTGTCTCACTTCATTTGTAACTTGTTCTGAGTTCTAGCTCTGTCTTCCCACTGATTTCCCCCAGGCCTCTGTTTTTCCTGCATGAAAAAAATGATACTTTCAGCTTCAGTCTGTAAACTGGTACCAAAGTGACTTCCTTATGGAGAGTCAAACTGATGGACACACAGGGATACTGTAATTCTCTTCAACATAGCTCCTGTAGCAAAGCTCTCATATTCCACCATCCCTTGTGGACAGACCTGTTGCCAACAAATCAGTGATGACTGAAGGACTAGCCCCACTTCCCTGCAGCTGTGTGCTGCTTTTGGCTGGTGTAAAGTTAATTTTCTTCAGAGTGGCTGGTATGGGGCTGTGTTTTGACTTTGGGCCGAAAATCATACAGATAAAAATAGAGACGTTTTTCTTGTTGCTGAGCAGGGTTGCACAGAGCCAAGGCCTTTTCTGCTTCTCATACGACCACACTGGCAAGGGAGCTGGGGATGCATGGGAACTTTGGGAGGAGATGCAGCCAGGATAGCTCACCCCAGCTGATAAAGGAAATATTCCACACCATATGATATCATGCTCAGCATATGAAGGGGTGGGAAAGGAAGAAGGGGAGGACTTTTGGAGTTGAGGTGTTTGCCTTCCCAAGTAATGTCTATGCATGATGGGGCCCTGCTCTCCTGGAGATGGCTGAACACCTGCTGAACGTGGGTAGCAGTGAATTAATTCCTTGTTTTACTTTGCTTGTATGTACTTCTTTTTCTTTCACTGTCACACTGCCTTTGTCTCAACCCACAAATTTTGCAGCTTTTACCCTTCCAATTCTGTCCCCAGTCCCTGGGAGAGTGAGGGAATGACTGCTTGTGGCTTGGTTGCTGGCTGGGGTAAACCACAACAAGCTGTCAATAATATACTATTAAATGTACCATAACTATATATGTCAATATATGGTTATTCATGAATTCATGTTGTGCATAAAAACCTCTCCAAAACCCCAAATAATCTAAGTGTTATTTGGGACCCCCAGCACGTGAACAAAACAGTTTTTCTACAGCATCTGAGATTTGGCAATTGGCTGGTGGGGCTCCCTGCAGTGGCCACTGAGGCACTGTCCATCCTTCTGCTCCACACAGCAGCTTGGGCACAAGGGCATGAACTTTCCAAAGATTTACAGGATGCACCATAGACAGAGAGAAGACAAAGAAGATAATATATAAATCAAACTAGAGCCCCTTGATCTTTCTAGAAAGAATGTAATCGTCATTGTGTTTTTGTCTAAAGGCACCCTAAGGAGCAACTGCCAAGAAGGGCAAAATTAGACAAAATTTTTCAGGATGAGAAAGTGCTCAGGATCCAGGGAATCACAGGCACAAGTTCAGTCACACATGTAAGTGTAAGCTTAGGATTAAGTAGTCAGAGTGCTTACCTAGAGCAATTTCCAGACACAAACACTATTTAGATGTCACTCTTGGGACATTCAATTCAGACACAGTATGTAAGTTAGGTTTTTCCCACTTCACTGTGCTCTGAGGAAGCCTGCATTCCTCCCAAATCTTCTGGGGATATAGAAAAAGGAATATGAGGATATTGGGATGAGGAGCTGTCAGTCTCTTAGGCTGCGGTTTTGGTTTTCTTCCCTAGTGACAGAGCTTTTGTGTCCTCCTGGCAGACACTATTCAGCTTAATCATCATTTAAACTGCCAGTTCATTACTCTCCTGAGTCTTCATGCCAGCTAACAGTTTTAGAGTTGCTTTTCCCTGATCAGACTAAGACATTCAGACCCCTATTTAATTTTTCTCTGCTTGATCTCCACAAATGCTGACACATGCTAACTTGACTCAAGCTTGTCGCTAACCTAAATAATTATAACAATTGCTAACCTCTTGAATGTCTTCAAAGAGGGGATTTATGGTCAATTTTTGCTATCTGAAAAGTTGGCTGTATCTATGTTGTCAGGAAGTTCATTCATGTCAAAATCAAATGTGTCACAGATGACAGATCTCTGGTAGGACACTGGTTTTAATTAATTTAACTTAATCTACTTAATGGATTTACTTGTAAGTTATCAGAAAATTCTGTTCTAATGCAATACAATCTCACAGCAGGATTTTTTTTTCAGGTGACCACACCAGTTCCAGTGAAAGAGGGATAAATACTAGCCAGCAATAAAAATAATTTCAGTATCATTGCTCTTTACTTAGCAGATCTTACTTATTTGCTAAATATGGATCAAATCCTTAAAAAGAGATGATTTTTAATTTCCCTGTGGGTTTTCCCATGGCAGTCATCACTGTAGTATGCCAGTACTTCACACTTCTTTTCCCCACAACAGTCTTGTTAATTTAATTATTTTTTGTTCACATTTTCCAGATGGAAATTGAGACAGAGTGATTGAGTGCAAATTGTTTCTTCACTTTGCGTTGGGCATTATAAATGAAATAGTTCTCACTGATGATAATTTTAGCTGCAAATTCTTAGCTCGTCTGATCAGATACTTAAGGCGTAGGAAGCAATTAATGAATGCATGTAAAATATGTGGCTTTTTCTCTTGCAGCATGTTTTCTGAAGACTGCCACAGTGGCAAGGAACAAAAATAGTTTCCCAGGGTGTCAATGATTACCTTAAGCATGAGCCCATCCTGTCCTGCTCTGAACTTCCATAGCTTCCTTTGCTACTCACCTGTCAGCCTTGGCAATGAGGGGGGGAATATCATGTGGAACTAAGAAACAGACATGAAATTCAAACTGGCATATACAAAAAGAATGGGAAAATTGGTGGTTAGCTGTAAAAGGCCCAGAGGGATTACTTACTAAAATTTTTAAAACAGACAAACTCTAAGTCCCCAATCACTTCATATACTATCTAAAAGAAAATCTATCTAGGTCTACCTAGGAAAGATCTAACTAAAATAAACAAACTTAACCCAATTTAAAAAACCCATAAGCAAATACTGTAACAGTGGAGGGGTGAGCACTGCTTGTATTCTACCTTCCCTGAGAATTCACCAAAAAAAAGGAATTTATGAAGAAAGGAACTGCGGCAAAAGCAACCGAGCATAAAAAACATGGGACTGTATACTTCTCTGAATGGTCATGGTTTACATCAAAATCAAATGTTTATATTCAAGTGGGATGTGTCTTATTTTTCCATGCATTTTTAATATGACTATCTTCGTATTTACTCATTTAATGAAGTACAAATTTTCAGATCCTTGCAGTGCTCCATCTTCTGACAAAACTCCTGGAAGTGACAGGTGAATATATTCAACCATATAATGGGACAATTTACTTCTGGCTTTAAGTAATTTTTTTCTTTCATTTTTAAAAATCAGAAGTATATTACATGCCAAACATCATGTGAAAGACAACATTTGGAGGTGCAAATAGTGATAACAAAGGGCTCTTTAAATGAAATTAATAGAAAATATTTTTTGTAAAACACAAAGCATTCAAGATTATTCTAATTTGTTGCAGGGAGATCATAGTTTGTGACTGCTTTATGAAAATATTATTATTCTATACAGAAGTTAACATTTAACTAGCCTGGATTTCTTGCAAATGCTTTTGCTATGGCTGTTCTTTTTAATAGGTCTCAAGAGCCACTGAATCTAAATAGGAATTTTTCAGGTGACAGTGCTTTGCATCAGATCATTACTCAGTCTCTAGCCCCAAAAGCACTAAGTACGGAGGAGTAATTAAATGGATATAAGTTCATAAAAGTCCCTGTGCAGAGGGACTCATCCTGCTTTTCACTCCTACTCTCTGAACGACAAATAGATTAAATCCATAGTAAAATTGCACAAACCTATTCCTTTCACTTTTACCAAATACATATTTCATCCCAAGTATCTCCTGCCCTTAACCCATCCCTGTGAAAAGCATTCTGACTGTGACCCTTTTGATTGGTAGTCAGAAAATTCCCACTGAAGTGTTTCCAGAAATCTCAGTCAGGACAGTTTCAAAGGAATCAAGAGGCATTCCCTGTGGTAACTATATCCCATAAATTTAGGGATTTACAGGTTGATCCTAGCATTTTAAACTCCATTTAAAAACCTAGTAGCAGCTGCTAGAGACTCAAATATCGGTGTAATAATAATTTTGTCATGATGCTGCTTTAAAAATTGGTCATAGAATTGTTCCTCAGCTTGAGTTTCCCAGGGGTATTGAGATAAAGTGCAATGCAGCCAAGCAATCTTGAAGTGATAGGAGTAGGGATTACTCTGGCAAGGATTACCTCTGGAAGAGAAGTCACCCTCCTTACCAGATACAGATGAGAATGTTGATAATAAATCTGACTGAGCAAAGCTTTAGCATCCTTCTGTTTTATCTAAGCAGCAGAATTCAGCTGAGATCTTTCCAAGCTAATGAGGCCATCATAGAGGACACTTCTGTGATGGCTGTACAGCACTAGAAATGGAGCCCAGTCTTTAGCTGTAGTAAATCAGCTCAGTTATCTCCTCACTAAATTGGCAAGTACTGTCATCCCCAAAGCCTCCAATAGCTTCAGCAATCAAGCTGCCATCCCTAACTTCATATGGCTGCTTCAGGACAAAATGAAAATACTTCTCTTAATGCCTAGAAATCCCCTGTCCTCACCCTGTTCATTATTACAATGTCTTGAAATTCAGACAGAATTGCTTAAGTAACTGAAAAATAATCTCCAGATATTAAGAGATCTGCAGCAAAAATAATAAGCAAGTGATCCCTAGAGTAGTGGCTTTGTATCTCCTTTTGCTTATACAAGACCACAGCAGCTTCACAGAAGCTACGGCAGCAGAAAAATCAAATTACAAGAGCACAAAGCCCTACAATTATTGCTAATTACATCTTTAAAAAGGAGGATTTTCCAATGTAAAAGGGAAATTTGAAGTGGATGGGAAGGCTTGCATGAGTTTTCTCACAAAAGACTTCTTCACATTAGCTGCATCCGCTTCTTCGTCAGTTTTGTGTGGTTCTTCCTTTTTATGCCATAGTTACCTGTTCTTATCCCATAAGGGGAAAAGATGATTTGTGCCAGGGCTTTTTACTAGACATTTCTAAAAACAAGAAATTGTGGGCACATATTTATAAATCTGCATGGCAAGCATGGACTTTTCTTCCCTACAGACTGAGAGTATCTTTACCAGTCTAAGTTTCATCAAGTGCTTAATACACAGCTCCAGAGATATCTGAATTATCGCTATAGACAGACAATTGGTTTCCCCTTTCTTGGCAGTCACTCATTTCATTGCTGTGCTGGGCTAAGCAGGTTTGCCCAGGATTTGCCCAGGCCAGAGATTAGATCACATTTAAGTGGCATTGCAATTATAACTTTTCTTTCTCTTCCCCTTCTCACCTTCCAGGGTTGCTTCCCATACAGTCTTCAGCTTCCAAAATCTATTTTCTTGCTTCTGTTTTAAGCAGCCCAGCTAAAAGCATCCTCCTTTCCATAACCTGTTTTTTTTCTAAATGGACAGGTATTTTTTTTCCCCTCTGGACCTTTTCCAGTCTTCATTTTCTGTCTATCATTGCTTTCAGTCAGTCTGCCTGACAAATCCTCTCTCACTCTGCTCCCAAAACCCTGGCTTTTGATCCAGTGTTCAGCCATTTCACCTCTGGGCTTGCAGTCCTGTAACTTGGAAGATATAGCAATAAAGCAAGCACAAGTAAGACTAATCTCTGAAATAGACTGGGTAATTCTCCTTCCTATTCTCCCCCAAGGCAAACACATTGACATTTTGAGTTAAGTTAAATTCTGGCTATATAAAAAGAAACTGAAGCTTACCTATAAAGTTTCTAATGGCTAATGCTGAGAGTCTCTCAGAGGGCAAAAACTGGGGCAGAACTTGCTGCAATAAAAAGTAAATTTCTCTGGGTAATGGCAGGGAAATCACTCTCTCTGTAAAAGCAAATCTTACTGTGTTTAGACATTCTGAGGAAAGCTACTAATTCTGGGCCTGACCCATCTAACACTAATGTAAATCGGAAAGAAACCCCTTGAAATCAGAAGAGTTACAAAAATGCGTTAAAAAATATTTATTATTAAGGCCAGAAGCACTGTTGTGAAAATAAGGACTAAGCCTCTTCCTCTCCTCAAAATTGACATTTCTACACTTGCTAACAGGAGGAGCAATGTGATCTAGCATCAGAGCACAGACATAAGAGTTGGGAGGCCTTGACTCTATTCCTGGCTCTGACAGTAACATATTGGGTGACAATGAGCAGATAATTTCACTTTTGTCAGCCAACACTTCCTCTCTTACCCTTGGTCTTGTACAGCTGTAAATTCTTTGGTCTTAACAGGACCCTCAAAATATTGCCATAATGTAACAAACTGACCCTTACAAAGACTAATTGTAAAAGAAAATTAAGTGGGACTTATATACACTGAAGTTACTTAAGAACCATGGAAAACACATATCAAGGTATTGTTTATTAGCACTGGGATTACCTAATTCCAGAGCATTGAGGCTGTTTTATTACTCAGACTAATTTGTTATCAACAGTCACAATGTTTTCTTAAGATGGCAAGAAATCAGTCTGTCTAACTTGCAATTAGGGATTTAAAAAAAAACTTGACAAAAAGATTTGACCTTAATTTAAAAAATTAACACTCTGACAAAAAGCAAATGAAGTGCATTTTCAGTTTAATTAAAATACCACAATTACAATGTAAATAATTGTGTTTTATTAATCATCTGCATTCAAGCTTGAGACTGGAGCAATACTAATGATAATTAAGTTGCTGGTGCTGACTATGGTGCCTTAATAATTACATAGTAGTTAATACAGAATGCTAACTAAAACTGGGAAGTTCTGCATAGCAATTAAGTTATCTCAGTCTGCTAATTAGTTATGTTAATCTAGAATTACTTCAGTTTCCCGTATAGACTGGGCTTGTTAAACTTGAAGCTGCCATTGTCACTTCTGTCATATGCAACAGAACTGGTGCTCTCTCTTTCCATTGCAGTTTACACAAGAATGTTTCACACCATCAAAGTGGTTTCTTAGGGAGAGAAATTGTACAGAATCTTATACTGTATTTTTTAGTTATTTCTATGGCACATGCAGATAGCATGTTTATAGCTCAGAATGCTTAATCATTACAAAGACCCTTCTAATTATTAATGTCAAGGCAGAGTCTACTTTTTAAAGTTGTTCTTAGTAGTCCTTTTACGGCCAGAAAAGACAAGGTTATTTTAAGGGATATGAAAAGAACGAGAACAAGAAAATGCTTCATGCATAGACCGGAGGCAGAATTAAAGTCATTGGTAATTCCTTCTTCCAGTCATAATATTGAGGACTGTACTTTAAGATGCGGGCTCCTGAGTCAGGATTTGAGCTCTAAAGCAGACGTTGCAACGAGCTTGAGTGCACAAGGTCTCAAAGGTAAAAAGCAATTGAGAAAATACCTTGCAAGGGAAAGTGAACTGGCCCCACACGTCTATTTAAAATTCTTCAGAAATACAGAAATCAAACAGAGGAAGATTAATGAGTACTTCCCCTGCATTTGCAAGAAATAGCTGCCAGAAAAAAGAAGGCAGAGGTCCAATCTTTCCAATACACCTTGAGTGGCTTGGAGTCAGTAACCTAATGTCCCCGTTTCCTTTCACTACCATTTGACAGGGTAGTTTGTCCCCTGGTTTCAGAATAGGGTTGCATGTAGTCATAAGAGCTCCTCTTTCCTTCTCTTCCTAATTCTTAAAAAGCCACCTACCCCAGTTATGCATTTGGATTGATCTATCATCATTCTACCTATAATCTATCTATCTATCAACATACATACACTAAGATTCATTTGGGCAAGCCACTCAACTTGATCACCTAAATATCTTTATGCATCATGGCCAACTTCTGAGCACCAGACAATCTCCCCTTTGTTTCTTAGAGAAGTAAGCTGCTCTGCCCCTTCCATGAAGAAGCTTACATACTATAGTGCCCCATACTGTTCATGGACAGAGAGGAGCTGGTCGGTGGTGTGATTGTTTGAGCCTTTCTTGGGCACAGTGATCACAAAGTGAGGGAATTTGTGATTGCTAGAGAAGTAAGGAATGGGATCAGCAGAACTGCAACTTTGGACCTCTGGAGGGCAGACTTTGGCCAGTTTAGGACCCTACTTAAGAATCCCTTAGGTGACTGAAGGGCAAAGGAGTAAGGAAGAGTGAATATTCTTGAAGAAGAAAATTCTAAAGATGCAGGAGCAGGCTGTTCCCTTGTGCCCAAAGATGAGCTAGGCTAGAACACAAAAAAAAAAAAAAAAAAGAGGTGTATCAACTTCTTAAAAAGGGGTGGGCAACTCAGGAGGACTACAAGGATATTGTAAGATTATACAGGGAAAAAATTAGAAGGTGCAGAGCCCAACTAGAACTTAATTTGGTAAGTACAGTAAACAATAACAAAAATGCTTCTATAAATACATTAACAACAAAAGGGCAGCTAAGAAGACTCACCATCCTGTCATCATCTTATTGCAAAAGTTTTATACCTTCTCAGTCATTTCTCATGCGCAGCTCCTCACAGCACTAACTCCTTCCTCTTCACAACACAGCAAACAAACTCCATCTCTCCCCTCACGCAGCTAAACCACTCTTTTGTAGCACTCGTCTTCTTATTGGACACAGCTGTGGCCTATTAAGAGGTTATTTATTAGGCCTGTACCTAATCTTTGGTGATTGGTACAGCTGCAACTCCTCAGGTGTGAGACTACCTTCTGCACTATCCTTATTTTCTTACATTCTATCCCTCCACACCATCCTTTATTGAATGCAGGGGTAAACACATTGACAAAGGATAAGGAAAAGGCCTAAGTACTTAATGCCACTTTTGCCCCAGTTTTTTAATAATAAGACCAGTTGTTCTTGGAGTATCTAGCACCCTGAGCTGGAAGACAGGGAACAGAATGAAGACCCAATAATCCAAGTGGAAATGGTCAGTGACTTGCTACACCACTTAGACACACACAAATCTGTTGTACTGAGGGAGCTGGTAGAAGTGCTCACCAATCCACTTTCAATCATTTGTCAGCTGTCCTGTTTAACTGGGCAGGTCCTAGTTGACAGAAGATTAACAAATACGATGCCCATCTACAAAAGGGGCTAGAAGAAGGATCCACAGAGCTACAGGCCTGTCAGCCAAACCTTGGTGCCAGGGAAGGTTAGAGATTGTCCTGCTGTACTGGACACTGCTGAGGTGGCAGCTCAGAACCTCTGGGCTGGGCTCCTCGCTTCAAGAAAGTCATTGAGGTGCCAGAGCATGTCTGGAGAAGGACAACAGAGCACAAGGAAACAGGGTCTGGAGCACAAGTCCTATGAGGAGAGGCTGAGGGAGCTGAGGCTGTTTAACCTGGAGAAAAGGAGGCTCTGGGAGGATCTTACTGCTCTCTACAACTGCCTGAAAGGGGACTCTAGTGAGGTTGGCCCCAAGTGATAGGAAGCAACGAGTAGCAAGTGATAGGACAAGAGAAACTGTCCTCAGGTTGTGCTAGGGAAGGTTCAGATTGGACATCAGGAAAAATTTCTTCACTGGCAGGGTGATCAGGCATTGGAACAGGCTGCCCAGCAAAGTGGTGGAGTCACCATCCCTGCAGGTATGTAAAAGATGTGTATATGTGGAGTGTAGGGACACAGTATAGTGGTGAACTTGACAGTGTTAGGTTTCTGCGTGAACTTGATAATTTCAAACGTCTTTTCCAACCCAAATAATTCTATGATTTTGTTCCTTCATGTCTTTGAGAAACAATCTTATCGTGGTCAACATGGAGCTGCAGGGAATGTGACTTTTTCTTTTCTCCTTTCTATTGGCGGAGTGAGGGTTACAAATAAAGATTTTATGCTAATGCAATGGCAACATCAAGAGCTTTAAACCCTGATCTTATGTTTTCTAATGCATGTTCATCTCTTACATTGACTGCTTCCTTCTACTATTTTTCACCCAGAGGGTATTTGGGCACTAGAACAGGGAAGTGGTCACAGCACCCACCTGACACAGCCCAAGAACAGTTTGGACAATGCTCTCAGGCATGTGGTGTGACTGTTGCGGTGTTCTGAGCAGGGCCAGGAGTTGAACGCGATGATCCTGATGGATCCCTTCCAACTCAGCATATTCTATGATTCTATGAACTTTGTAGTCCTCATAGGAAGTCATCAGAGCTACAAAATAATATTTTTTATTTTCCTCAAGATGCTACTTGTGTGGAGAACTGACACTTAATTCTGCCATTATTTTCCTAGATTCATTTCTAACCTTGTTTTTCATGGAAGCAAAATTGTTTTTCAAGAAGCAAATACAATTCAGAGAGGCAGACTTCTGTTTTCAGTGGACAATTTTTCACAGTTATCCACAATTCCAAAGGCATTGAGACCATTACTCAAGCTGCTCAGAAATTTTTAATACTCCAGTGTCATGGAACACACTGTTGTCAAGACAGGCTGAAAAACACACATATGCTATCCCATGGAAAAATCACTCCCTGCATGCAGCCAGTAACATTCCTCACAGTACCACAAAGCATTCTGTAAACACAAGCTGATTACATTGCCCAGGGATGGTTATCTCAACCGTAAATTCACAAGCAAGAAAACCAAGACCCAGAAGGTTTACATAGCTTGGTTACCAAGAAATTTGTGGTTAAAGACATTGGCTCTAAAAATCTTTACCAGGTAAAGATTTATGTTCTAATTACCATGCTCTAATTAGTGGGCTGTGCTTCTGCAGGGATTCCCCCATGAAGCACTGTTGCTTTACAGCTGCTCTCCTGGCTATCTGCTGCAGACCATTTATCTCCTGTCCAAATTTGGTTATTTTCATTGACTGTAGCAGCGTCAACAGAGGCAGTTCATCTCTTTGTTCTGCATGTGCAAGCAGGAAGGTCTCTTTTAGGGAACTGTGACTTTGCTACCTGCATGTGTACCCCCCCAGACAGGAGCACTTCTGTCCAGGAAATTTAGTGGTGAGCCACTTAACAGGCTGCCACTGCATGGGAGCTTTGTCTAGAAAGTTGGAAGTCAAAACACTCCAAGGCCTGAACTGCCTCCTACAGATGAGCCATTTCTAAATGCTTTTTATATAGTACAGGATAAGAGCAGTTCAGCTGGTGTGCAGCAAGGTCCTGCATAACTTATCTCAGTATTTTCAGCTCAAATGTCTCAGTGCAGCATATATTGGGCCATTCTGAAAATTTGGGCTCATGTCTAAAGACAGGTCAGCCTACATCTGCTTCCCCTTCAAATCTTTCCCAAAGTACAGACATCTGGACTTTTTCAAAGAAAATTGGAAGGCAATTTGGTATGCAGCTTCAAATGTTTCTCAAAATCTTCCCCACGAACCCTTAGCAGTACAGACCCTTGTGCTTCTGCTGCTCCACATTCACTGAAGTGAAATTACCCCACTCTAAGACAGAAGCAAGGGCAGGAAATGACCCCATGAGAGGCCCTTCTGGATAGCAATGGTGAGAATGAAGCTGTTAATCATTATACTGCATGGTGATGAGACTCTGCTGCCAGGCTAATAAATACTCTGATCCGGCATGGTATGGATGCACGTCCAGATGTGTTCTTGTCTTCAGAAGCAGCAGAGGGATTTCAAGGTCTGCAGTGGGTCTGCTGGAGACTGAGGAATTGTTAACAGTGTTAGCAATTTGAATAGTAAAATTGATGAGGGGCTTGGGGAAAATGTCAGTAAATTAGAAATCGTTAGAGACATTTGAGAAGCATTAAGGTTGAGAATTTTGTTGAAGGACATGTTTATTATAGAAATGATTGAACCCTATTAGAAATGAAAAGACATTTTGTAGTATCACTTGACTGAAAGAACAAGGGCACAGAAATGTCTGTAAGTACACACACATATTCAATCACAATAGCAAGCTGTTAAAAAAGCAAGTTTCAGGCAAACAAAATGAGAGGAAGAATTTGAACAGAGTGGGCAGTTGAAACAGAAGCTTTTAACTGCTTCCCGATTTCTTGGGTCAAGTATGGAATATGATAAAAGGGAAAGCAGAACAACATAATTTTCTGTTTGATTCTCTCTCCTGCTGTTTTGTGAATGGAAATGGAGAAGCACTGAAAAGGGGGATAGGGGAGACGGGGGTCTGAAGAGAGAAGAGAAAAAAAGGCTTCCCAAGGCTCTCCACTTTGGTGCCTGAAAAGCTTTAAATACTGTAAAATTATTTTAGGAGAAATGCATTGCTGTATTGTCTAAATGTGCAGACAAAATATTTTTTTTTATCGTAATCAGCAGAAATCATCCATCTTTACAATGTTTAGTAACCTCTTGATTAGCACAAAGTTAATTTGGTGCTTATCAGTCCAAAGCAAGGGGAGCATGAAATTAAGTTGAGGCCAAATTTTAATTTCCTTCCTTTGACAACTTCCTTTTGATATAAACAATCATTCTATTGAATAAGGACTGAGTTTAAAATACATGATAACTTTCTGATTTCTGCTGCTATAGAGTATTTCCATGTTATTGAACATGGCATTTTTATTTGCTGTCCTTTACTTATCCCCTTTCCAAACCTCCTGAATACTTCCTTAAATACAGCAGGTCCAGTTTAGCTGTAATATAACTCTCTGGCTTTCCAACTTCCTTTCACATACAAAATTCGAATTTTGGACTTATTTTCTAGTAATACAAATAGATTAAATGATGTTGAATGTAAATGTTTCTTCTCCAGTTTTATGACAAACCACAGTGGTCCCATGAGCACCTTCTTTCAGTTTTGAAGGCTGAACTTTTCCTTCTCACATTGTAGTATTTCCCCACTATTGTCTACAGGAGTTTGTCTTTCTCTCCTGCATCAATATATGGCCTCACAGGCAGGGAGGCTGCCCTTCTGAAACTGCCACATGGAGTCCTCAAGAAGCCACTGAGGATGGAAATCCATCAGCAGAGTTTTCCAGTGGTTATCACTCTCCTTAGTCTCTTGGGTTTTGTGCAGCTGGTGGAGTGCTGCTGCAGTGAAGGGCGGCTATGATGAATGAACTCTGGATGGGTTAAAAGCTGGATGTCTCCTGGATATCTTAAATAATCTGATGTCTCCTAACAAGGTTTCCCTTCTCTAGAAATTCATGGCACATTTATGAGTCTCCTTCCTTCTTCCCCCATCCTTTTTGCTTCTTAGAGAATTGTGGTTTAAAGAGATATTTCAGAGATATTGTTCAGAGATATTTCACTAGAAGTGAGTCACTCCATGTGCAGAGCTGCAGCATGTCCCAGTCTTACTGAAACAATAAGGACTTTGCACACTGAAAATGATGCTAACAAGCCCAGCTTTACAATGCAAAATATATCACAACCTTTCTTGCTTCTGTTGCCTTTTCTATCTGTTTTCCTACAATATTAGTGGATGCTTCCATTCAAGAGACATTTAAAAAGGGTATTTTTTGAGGCCATTTGGAATTGCCATTCTTGATACACTTGATATCCCTACTGAAATCTAATTTGCAGTATGGGGCTTTGTAATTTCATGCTAGAACAGCAGAAAATGGAAGAATAACTCATCCAGAAGGAGAGGATTATGTAACAGTAGTGAAGAAGAATCAGCAGAGACAGGGAAGATCCTCTGGAAAGTTGCTGGTTCTGCAGTGCCGTCCACCTGCTAATTGGTTTCAAACGATGGGGAGACACACTGCCAAAAAGCAGAAGAAAAGAGAGGGGAAAAAAAAAAGCTTTGTATTAATACAGCTCACCTACATTCATTCAAACAAAAAGGTATATATTGCAACTGAATAAAATCCTCCTCTACTACCCAGGCTCCATTTAATGAACGTCGGCCTTTGCTTCTATGGACAAGGTATGTACTCCAGATATTGAGAATGGGGAGTGAGACATTTGGTGTGGGATGAGCTTAGCCTGTTACAAGTCACACCAAACTGAAGTGGGAATTTGAGTGCTGGGAGAGTCACAACACCTTACAGTGAAGATTTGGTGTGGGAGTGTGATGGTCCAATGGAAGCTGTGGACTCTGCCCCAGAAAGGACACCGATTAGCAAAGTAAAAGAATTGCTGACAGACACACTGAAGAAATTTTGAAGATTGATAAGCTGGACTTGGAAACCTCATTAATTGTTCCAACACATGGATGCTCTAAAGGTGCCACAGATCTCCACTGAAGAATAGGGTAGACAGCCTATTCTACCTATTCAGCAGGTAGGCAGCCTGCTCTACTTGTCTTGGTATTGTAGTATGTGATGATGGAACTAGTGTGAGAATAGCAGTGACAGTGCTGTATACAGCTATTATACATTAGGGTTACATTACTTCATTAGAAATTAGCTGAGAGTTAATCAGTGCACAAAAATATATCACTTTCAAAAGAGGTAAGTATTTAACACAGAGTGATGAAAAGCATCATGCTAGCATTCTAGGCTGCTTCTTACCTTGAAAACACCCACAGCAGAGCCATGGAAAAAATGGCTGCCAACCTAGGGTACACAACCACAGACTCAGGCTGGAGAAAAAACAAGGACAAGAATTGCCATAGATAGCAGCAGGAGATGGATGGGAGAAACAAGGAGAGAGCACTAGAGGAGCTCTGCTGCAATGACACTCCACTAGGTCTTTGTTCATTCTACCATATTTTTAAGTGCAGTATGAATTCTCCTTGCTGCTGCTAATGTTATGGGGATTGCTGTTTTATCGATCTATGCACCATGATTTTCACGTTTGTCTCCTAAATGGCTACTGTTATCTAAGAATCTCATGTACAATTCAGCTGGAATTGCTCTAACATGCAGAATGCTATGTCATCTAAAAATGGGGTCACTTCACTGTTGGTAACAGCTCTCAGAATATTCATTCAGTAAACATACCAAAAGCATCAGTCCTACCTGGTGCCTTTCGCCACTCCATTAAACACTTTCCTGTTTTGAAAAATGCTATAATTCTGTGCACTGTTTAACTCTCAACTGATTTCTAATGAAGTAATTTTACCCCATAGCTCTTAATTTTCTTAAAACACTGTCTGATAATTTTTTCCACAACATCTTGCAAGCAACAGCCACCCAGCAAGAGCAGACAGTTTGGAACCATGGAATAGTGACATCCATACTATGTCACACTTGGACAGGGTGGAGGCTATCAGAGCACAGCAGCGTTCTTGCAACGTTGACCATGCTCTCTTCCCCTAACATAAAAACCTCTCTGGTTAATAAATTGTCTTTCAAAAATGAAAACTTGCAAAATAAAAGATGGCACCTCAGAGAAACAGTAGCAGAGCTGGATATTGGAAATTGGAACTCACTGAAAGAAAGTGAAGATTTGAAGGATGAGTTTGGGTGACTGCAGGCCAGTGCAAACTGTTTGAGGACATCAGTATAAGACCTACACAGAGAAGTAAGTGGATGATGCCAGGGACACATTGAAAAACAAAGAAAACAAATCAAACAATTAGAACTGCAGAGTAAAGATTTGGATTAAATCAATGAACAGCTGAAGGCAGAGATCATGGAAATCTCCTGCCATATTTTTCCATGCTAAGATAATAAAATGTAGCAAAAGATCAATATATTAGAAGCAAGAAATAGGTTTGAAAATTTGAGACATTTGTAATGCTTGCAAATCACACTGGGACTGAATGTGTATGAGCAAGAAAAACTCAGAGCCTGCCAGTTAAGAAACACATTAGAAGAACTTTATAAGCTCAGGGAAGTTCAGAGGAATTGGATTCTGCAAGTGAGAGGACAACTATAAGAATTAGCTGAGAAACCTGCAATTTTGGCAGTAGTGATAAGAACAGATCCTGGGCATTTGCCCCTTTATTGCATAAGCACGCTGAAGCCAAGCTTCTGGAACTCTCCCTTTGGTTAAAACACAAAGTGTGTTCTGTTACATTTGGAATATCTCAAAGGTTTTGCTGATAGTAACGGTTTGCTTTGGACTTTCCTGTTATTATTTTATTAGTAACAATATTCCACTACATTTAGTGGCAATATATTTGATATACTGGTGCAAATCCTTATCCATACTTCAGCTTTAAAAATCAACTATTACTGTTTTAGGAATAAAGCCTCTGCAGAACTGTCCACATTTAGTAATTTTCCCTTGCACATGTTCTGACTATGATAGAGTTAAATTTTTTAGCTAGCTTGTGTGACGTTACATTTTAGATGTTCAGTTAAAACAGGGATGTTTTCATTATCCCTGAACAGTGCTTACTTACACAGTGTCAAGGCCTTTTCTGCTTCTCACATTTCCTCACCAGCAAAAAGGCTGGGGGTGCACAAGAAACTGGGAAGGGGCACAGCTGGATAGTTGACCATAACTGATGCAAGGGATATCTCACACCTCATGAGCCCATGCTCAGTAATAAAACTGGGAGTGAGGGACAGAGGCTGGCATTAGCTGCCCTTTCTCAGGGCTGGACATCAGTTGGTGGTGAGCAAGTATTTTCTTCTGCATCACTTTTTTACTCCATTTTGTTTGCTGTGGGTTTTTTGCCCCCTCTCTTTTTTGTCTGTGCTTCTTCCCGCCCCCATCCCCTTAAAAAAATATAATTAAATGCCCTTTATCTCAAGCACAAGTTTTCCCACTTCTACCCTTCTGATTCTACCTTTACTAGGGCAGAAAAGAACAAGCAGCTGAGTGTTGCTCAGCTGCCTACCACAGTGAAACTACACCATCCCTTCTATGCATTAATACATGAGTTCATGTAGGCTGGTTTTAGAAATCAAGTTAACTTTAGGTTCTGAGCATAGGTTTGGGGTTTTTTTCAATTAGATTGTTAAGTGGGAATAGCTTTTATAGTAGATGGCTGCATGTAGTAAAAACCCAAAAGAGAACTCACTTCTTCAGGCAAAGGAGGAAAAAAAAAAAATGCAGTTTGTGCTAATTTGACTGAAAGTGGGCAATGTTCAGTGCTTCATCCAGAATCCTGGAATATACTTCCCTACTAGATTGTCAGCTTCTATGTTTTTTCACTTACAGCTCACATTGCAGATTGCAGAGGATATATTTTCTCCAGGCTTTGAGAAAGAGCAGGGAGGATCTTAAAGACGTGGGAGGAGATGTTAGTTTAGGCTGGTCAAGAAGGGCTTTCATTAGTGGAAATTAATTCAGGCAGTGCATAATTCCATTTGGCTAAAAGCTTTTTTTGTTTGCGCATCTAGAGACAATAGCCAGTAGAACTTTTAAAATACAAATAAATGACAAATACATGTCATTTCTGTGAATGAAAAGTTAAATCCTAAAGACCAATGTAGCAGCTGGCCAACTGATAATCATGCTGAACCTTCAAGTTATTCCTGACTTTTGTGCACATAGCAGGTAGACAATGCTCGCCAGGCAGAAGCTGGCAAACAAACAATGCACAGAACAAATATGATAGAGGGGAAAAAAATCTGAGATGATGGTGAAGGGAAAGTTGTGATTCCAGTGCATCATTTTCACTTTAACTTGTAGCAGTGGCGGTGGAGAAAAATTCTGGAGATGAAAAGCCTAGAACAACTCCTTAATCTCTTCCATGCCTGTCCTGTGTGACAAGCCACCCTTTGAAATCAGAAGAGATATAGTTTAGATGAGGGAAGTTTGAGCATAAAGAGATTGGGCAACACTCAGAGGTAAGATGAAGTCAGAACAAAGAATTTAAGATGCTGAACTGTGACTCAGAGGAGCTAAATTTTCTTTCTGCATCCTTCCTCCTTTTCCTCTGGCAAGTCACTTATCTCCTCATATCTTTGAATAATGAGGCAGTAATATTAAATGGTGTTTTTATTTTCATACTTGAGAGCATTTGTTTGTTTGTTTGCATTAAACTAGTAAAATATTACAGAACTGAAAGAGGGAAGGATAAAGTAAATGTTGAACGAACAAAGTGGAGGGGGCAAAAATGAGTTGTGGCAAAGGCTAAAGGTAGGAATCTCTTACTCTGGATCAACAACATCAGTCAGAACAGTTTATGTGCACATAAAAATGGTTTAATCAGAGAAAATGCCTGGTACAATTAGACTCCAATCTAAATAGAGACTTTAAGTACTATTGTTATCAGGCAATAGGAATACTGAGATGTGAACTGCCTGTACACAGGCATTAGTGCCAAGGTAGTCTGAACTGTACTACCTGGTACGCCTTGACAATTGCACCTGTGCAACACCAGACTCATGGTACCTAATTCTTGTTGCCCGGTGCCACAGGGAAAGCTACAAGTAAAACAAAGGTTCAGCAGGGTCAAAGTTAAAAAGGAGAAATGGTCACAAAGAAGGGGTTCCAGAAATATGCCCTGAGAAGAGTCACACAAGATTACTCTTCAGTGGGGTAGATAGCTTTGTGACCCTCATTTTTCAACAGACCTTCCCAACTAGCTTCATCTGCTGTCCTGTATCCATAATACACATGAAACCTGAGGGTGGCTTACATAAAACTTCAGAGGCTTCTGTAGGAGCCAAGAGAAGTATTAGGGCGTGCAAATGTATTATACAGCATAAAGTTGTTACTTCACATAATGTGTAAATGTTTGGTGAATTCTGCAGAGAGAGAAAATAAATCTTTCTCTGATTTTGATAAACTATTTCAACAGCAGTACTTACAGGTCATAGTAAAATAAGGTTTTTTTCTGGTAAACTATGGATAAAGAACAAGAATGAAGAAAAATCACATATGCAGCACTTTGTACATATGCAGTTCTTTCTACAACTGGCAGTCTTTATGAATGATGTATAAAGGCTCAGATAATCCTATGATGTTTCTGTCTTCCCTATCTTTATTTTAGGAAATAAACTAAAGGAAAGGAAATTATGTGCTTGGTTATCACAGAAAACAGCAAAATTTTATTTTTAATTCACACATTTTTTGTGTTCTGAATATAACTGTAGGGCTGGATTCCTGCAGGGGAAATGTCTATAATTACAGTCAGGTGACACCACCTTCGTGTTGAAGGAACCAATATGTGCCAGGAAGTGCTACACGATGCTATAAGCAGCAGAAGGGAAGCCAAGCAAAAAGTGACTTGAAACAGGTACGTAAGCATATGTGTTACACTGATCTGTTACATCTGTGTGTCTTAGAAACTTCTGCCTTCTTTACAGTTGATTAGAACTTTGGTTAAAGCCACACTTAGAGCAGCAATTCATTGCATATATAGTATGCATATTACATGTTGCAGTAAGTGCTGAAGACCATGACCAAAAGGACCTTTTGTCCTAAACACTGTCCATGGCCACAGATGACTCTGCCCTTGAGCATGCAAAACTGTAACACTCAACATGTGCATTAATGTTGCCTTGTTTGGGAGGGGAGAGGTAGCGTGGAGAGATCAAACCATTTATTAAGATCATAGAGCCTACAGAAACTGAACTTAGATCTTCAGCAAGTCTAAGAAGATGACTATTTCTTTTGAGTTTAAAGCAATTAGCTTTAAACAAAAAGACAAATACCTCATTAGAAGTCTCCCTTGCAGGGAGAAATTAATTTCATCTTCAGTCACATACTTACATGACTGAACACTAAGGTGACACTTTATATGGTGACACCTAATAATCACTGAACAGAAGAAGGAGTTGGAAAATGCTTGGAATATTTAGCTACAGATGTTGACTCGTCCAGTCCTGATGTTTGAGAATGCTCAAGCTGACTCAGTATCTAATTGCTTTACCTCAGCACTCATAACAACTTTGAAGTTTTTGGAAAGAAACAAGGTAAAAAGCTGCTGAATGTGCTGCGTTTTCAGAGGTGCTGCACTCCTGCAGCTCCTATTGACTCCCCTGAGCCTGAACTAAGGCAGCTCTGCAGAGAAACAAAGCTGCTGTTCCTCCCTGGATAGAGCTCCAGACCCTCTTTGTACATCTGTGCTGACTTCAGAGGAGGCTGAGGATCTGACCACACAGAAACCAGAGCCAGTACATAATAAAAACCTCACTGCAGGCACTGAGAGTACTTCTGTGCAACTTACCCTGTGCCCCACAACCTGTCACATTCAGCAAGAAATACTCTGAAGGAAAGACGGAAATAGTAAATTAGACTATTGAATTATTTGAAAATAATCTTTTCCAAAGGGAATATAGGCTACAGACTTTTAAGATGGGACTTTAGGGCTAGGAACTGTTTCTATCATGTCAATGTGATAACAAAGTTAGTTCTGCATTGTTTGGAAAACAGCATATTTCTTTGCAAGGCTTGTGATTAAACATCTAACAGAAAATAATTATTTCCTTGCAGGCAGTTGGGCACCAAATATAAGGACACAGGGAAAGAACCTACTACATATCACTACTAAAAGCTACTGTTATTTTAGAGTCCTCATAATATTCACTGTTAATTATAAAAACTAGTATCTAGTTTTTATAACCTACCTACTAGGAGGAAGTATGCCATTTAACACGCAGAAATCCTTTAACACACCGAAAATTGGTGCCTCTTCTGTAAAAAATATCAGTTGGAAAGAGGAGAAAGCACATTGATCTGCATGTATATGATGTGATCATGGAGAATCCACAAAGCAGTTAAATTACAAAGGAGAAAAACTATACTTTGCTGGAAATCTGAGTAAAGATTTCTATAATTATATTTCTTAGTTTCTATAAACTCGTCTAAGCAGAAAAACAATGTTTGCTTGCCTGGGGATGGAGTAGGAATGAAAGAAATCCTGCCCAGAAATTCACTACTTAAGAATAAAGAAAATTGTGCCTACACAAAATATTAGATCAAATGGGAAATATATGAACAAAATTTGCTATGATTTGGAAGGTATCTGAAAAAATTTGGCTTGTTATTCTAAAACAACATTCTTACCATTTGAAGGAAGTTGTCACTTCTCCTGTCATTTCCTCTTATTTTTCATTGTTTCTTCCCTTCTATGTCTTAATTTATATTTTGGTGAGGAGAAATTTGGTGAGCAGACAAAACCAATCCTTTCATTTTTTTGTGCATTCATTTTATTTTCTCTGAGGAGAACAAAATAAGCAAAATAAATACATGGCACTGGGTACCATATACGAACAGGACGCTTATGACATCTATTCACAGCCTGGCATGGTACTAGGAACAAATAAGGATATCAAAACTGGGAATGCTGCAAGTCCTCCTATAGTGAGACTAGAATGACAAAATCTACATTGCCTTAGTCCTTTTATTCAAATGACTTTTAACATCTGTATTTTTTAAAATGAGGCAGCAGAGGATCCTCCTGTTTGAAAAATAATCTAGATTTTAAAAGGATAATTTGATTAAATAAAAAAGATGCAAAATTTTCATTTGCTAGACTTATCTCTAGATAAGAGAGCCACTTGTTTTTAAACAAACCAACGAACACATTTATTTATTCGGTTACTGTGGGTAGGTATTTTTGCCAATCAAGCATAACAGGTATACATTGTATAACAACAAGAGCAGTTGAGAGGATGCAACTCAATAAAAACAAACAGGTCATCACACCTAGACAAGAATAATGAACTGAAGAACATAAGATGAGGAAGAGCAAGTTAAATAATTGCATGTCAGAAAGAGATTTGGCTGCTTACAATGTTATTGTGCTGCAAAAAAGGCAAACCCTTATTGCAATTTATAGTCCATGTTCTAATCTACAAAACATCTAGCAATTCTTCAGCTTTCCTTGAAGCAGTCTGTAGAGAGCTGGACATCTGAGCTGGGATGTGACACAGCCAATTTTGGACACTTCATGGAAGGTATGGTCCTACTGGGAAAAAAACAGAGGAATACAACAATAATTATCAGGCTTCAGAAAGGTATATCAGTTAGAAAAGGCTGAGGAATTAGGATAGGTTTAATCTGACATTCCTCTGACATTCCTCTGACATTCCTCTGAATAGCTGAACTTCAGAGAAGAAATCTAAGAGGTAAAACAATAGCAGCTTTCAAATATATAAAAGGTAATTTCAATAAGAGGAACAAGTGGTTTTCTGTGTCTGCTGTGCACAGGACAGCAATATTTTGCTCTTCTAACTGTTTGCTCATATCTTTTGAAGTGCTGTCTGGAAATGGACCTGTTACCAAAATAACACTAAATACAGTTTTGCACTGCTACAATTTCCCTGGTACATTAAAAGTACATTTAAAAAATACAATTTGGGAAAAGTATGGCAGAACCACAGAAAAAAGGAGAAAGTCTTCATATAATTGTATATTTCTCTCTTCCTCTGAAGCAGCTGGTGTCTGAAATTGTTTTCAAAGAACCTTCTCCTCACCTCTGTGTGAATGAACCTACAGAAAAACCTTGCACAAACCTGATTTGAAATGAAATAACTCCCATTTTGGAATGAACTGTATGATGAAGATGTAGTTATAAAATAAATAATGATTCAGCTCTAACTTTCAATTTTGTCCTTATTAAGTTGCTCAACCAGGTGTTGAAGCCAATAGAATTTGCTTTTCCTCTGCTGGAAAGCTATTTTGAGTGCAGCGTGACTGAAGAATAGCCACTTATTAGCTGCCCAGCAGTGCTCTCAGCTTTGCTGCTAGAATCCCCCACAATTGCTCCAACAATGCTTTTGCCAATACTTGTCTGGCTCAATCAGCAGCTCTAACACTGGAGTATGAAATTCTGCAGTGCTTGTGAGGGTGGTAAGCTGCCTGCTGTTTAACAGCTCTGCCTCATGATGCAGCGTCAGGAGGGAGGCAGTGCTGATTTTGATCTTCAGTTTGTATTTGTTTCTCTCTTCAATTTATTCTCTTCTAGTCTCAGTGCAGGACAGATCCTGCACTATCCTGACTGAAATTCCTGGCTAATGTTGTGTGCTGCTCCAGTGTTGCCGTGTTTCATGCTGGAGCTATCTTTCCTCTGTGATGGGGGATGTAATTCTTCTGCATCCCAACTGGACTGTGAGGATTAATTAAAGTTTGCAATGCCCTGTGAGTACCTTGTATACCATTGAAGTGGAAATTATCATTTGTTACAGCCGGTCCAAACACCATCTGGGATTTCCATGTTCCTGCTTCAGCTCAGTTGTACATTACCAAGCTTGATCTGGCACCATGAACAAAAGATTAGTGTTGCAATCTCTAGTTCTCTGTTTGGTGCTGTGTCCAGCCCCCGTGTAAGTCTGCATACATCCCAAAAAGCTGTGCTCAGCACACCAGGACTCCAAGGGACTTTCTATAGCTGTAAACCTGAGACATCCCTTTCCTTTTTCTGCACTTGCAGTCTGGTATGGGTTGGATCCACAAAGCAGTGGATCCCTTTCACCTTTTCCACTGTCACCCCTGCCCATAATTAACTTCAAGTCAGCTTGGCAAGACTGTGTATGAAATGATGGTGGAATTGGTTCTGCATTTCACAAAAGATGTTTTTCTCCATGCAACAGAAGTGTCCCTTTGTGGGCCATCTGAAGTCCTATAGGGACATGGCAAAAAAGGGCTGATACTGCTCGAGTATCCAAGCCAGTAGTGGAAGTGATCCAGACCATCCCATTCTTGTGTGTTCATAATACCTACAAAACTTAACCCAAAACCTGCCTTACCAGTTCACTGTGAGATTCTCTGCAGGGCCAGGTGAATATCTCTGAAACAGACAAATCCCAACTCTGATTTATTACTCTGCTTTTATGCACCAACTTTTACACAGCTAAGAGTATATTTTAAAACCTTCTTGTGACTTCACTGTTTTTGTAATCTACAATGAGCCAATGGGGTTAAATGACTGCAGAAACTCCCCCAGTATCAAGACAGATACTCAAAATGGCATAAAATGTAACCACTCAATACACTTGTGAGCTTTCCCTGGGGAAGAGAGGAAGTCACAAGGAGTTTGAAGTTTACTTCCTAACTGAAGGGTTCCGATAGGTACCTTACCCAAAACACTGGGAGCCCTGACCTTCTGAAGAGTGCACTATTTTCACAGAGGTACAACTGTAGTTCTCTCACCACAATAATTGCTGCCATTTACATGTTTGAAGTGCCATCTGACAGGTTTCAGGTGTCACCCCAATGCTGAGTGCTAAATAAACACGTACTGAAAAATGGACATTATCCATCTGAGCTTTGTATTCCATCACTTTCCCCGTAGCATCAGACTCTCCTCAGACTTTGCAGAGTCCCTTCTGGATTTCTGAACAAGCTCAGAATTAATGTGGCAGGAATTCTGCTGCAATTGTTCCTCAGTGAGGACAGCATCATGTGCATCACTCTTGTCCTCTGCCACCTTGGGACAGTGGTTTCTGATTTTATGAAGAAAAGCTCAGGTGCTATCTACACTTTCACATTCTGGAGCCAGCCTAGGGAGAAATGTTTATTTGATAACTTCCAAGCAATCCCACTATGTGATGCATATTTGTTTGCCTCCACACATCTACAACCAGCTGTCTGGTTTTAATCAATTTTTACCTAATGTCTTCAGAGATACTAAGCTATTAAAAATTCATAAAAAGAGGCAAATAGGCCTATCACAAATCTGAAGGGTAGATGAAGAACTGGGAACAACAGAGAAGAGACTCGAAATGAGAATGAAAGAATGCTACAGGAGAAACTGGTGTCTAAATGTTTATCACAAGATAAACGCAATTTATTGTCATTATAGCTTCTTTGATTACCTTTCAACCTTTTCTTAACGATGCCCATATCTTGCAAATAAGAGGGTTTTATGACTTTTGTTCTCTCGCCTTTCCCACGGCTTACATTCCCGCTTTAATGACCACGCTGACCCCAGCCGCGCTGCCGCCGGTGTTTGCCCGTCGGCGGGCGGCGGTGGCCGGGGAAGGCGCCCCGCGGGCCCCGGGCGGAGGCCGCCTGTCGTTCCGGAGACGAGCGCCAGGTGGCGGTGCCGCCACCGCCGCGCCGAGTCCCGGCCGCCGGCAGGCACCCATTCAAGGACCGGGGGAAGCTCGTTAAACAACAAGTCCTTCAAAAAATGCTTAAAATGGTGCATAAAGGTAAGTTATTAGATTCTATGCGGGTTGCCTGAGAACAATAATAAAACAGGAAAATAAAAAATGAAGTTAGAAAGTGGCAGCACTGTCAGAAAGGGACAATGCTTGCTTTAGTACTGTGCATCTCTGTATGGGGAAAACAATTCTCAAGAATTTCTGAGTTAATATTGCTATTTTTTTTCTGTTGATACAAATTTCATAGAGGCAATAATGTCTTCTGTCTGATCTCTTTGAAATTATTGCGACTAGATGAGGTCTTGGAATGAAATCCATGGTGAATAAAACTGTAACTGCTCATGACTCACCCAAAACTAATTTCGTAGCTTGTACGGTTATAGGTGTAAGAATACCAATGAAGCTTATTAACACTCTTTTCCTTCCATCCTGCCCTCATGATGTCAAGACTGTAATGTTGTAATAATGTCAAGACTTTGTACCCACAGATGAAGACTTGGAGTGATGGTTGAAGACAAACTGACCATGAGCCAGCAGTGTGTGCAAAGCCAGCCGTGTCCTGGGCCACATCAAAAGGAGCGTAACCAGGAGGGTGAGGAATTGATTCTCACCCTTTACTCCACTCTTGTGAGACCCCACCTGGAGTACTGCAACCACCTCTGGTGTCCCCAGCATAAGAAGGACATGAAACTGTTGGAGCAAGTCAAAAGAAGGGTCATGAAATTATAAGGGGACTGAAGCACCTGCCCTACAAAGACAGGCTGAGGAAGTGGAGGCTGTTCAGCCTGGGAAGAAAATGTTGTGAGGAGACCTAACAGCAACATTCTGGTATCTGAAGAGGGCCTACAGGGAAGCTGGAGAGGGACTCCCTGTAAGGAGCTATGGTGACAGGACAAGGAGTAATGGGTACAAATTGGAAGAGTGGAAATTTACCCTAGATATCAGAAGAAATTCTTTACCATAGGCATGGTGAGGCACTGGAACAAGTTGCCCAGAGCTGTGGATGTCCCATTCCTGGCAGTGTTCAAGGCCAGGTTGGATGGCGCTCTGAGCAACCTGGTCTAGTGGGAGGTGTCCCTGCTATGCCAGGAGGGGTGGAACCGGATGATCTTTAAGGCTCATTTCAACCCCACAACATTCTATGATTCTATGAAATAGAAAAGATGAGGCTGTTCCCACTGCAAGAAAATGTTAGCGGAGAGTGGAGGCAAAAAAAAAAAAAAAAAAAAGGCAAAAAAAAAAAAGCTGGTGCTATATTTGGAGCGTTCCTAATTGCACTGTTCTATTTCCAGCTGCCAAAATCCGTGCTAGAATTTTAATTAAGGGCTAAAATTGTACAGCAGATCCTGACAACAGGAAACAGCCCTAACAACGGGAAACAGTTATGTTATTTAAATTGGCTTTGAAATAATCAGATTTTATCTCCCGAAGCAGCACTCAGATGAATATTAAAGCTGCTTTTGTTCTCCCGGAAAGGACTGCGCTCAGCAAGCTCCGGGAAGTCACTGGGGCCAGGCCAGGCAGTGAGTCGTTCCCTGTCCCACACGGCCGCCACGGCTGGCAGAGGGGGCCGGGGAGCGCCCCGCGGCCCCGCACACCCCACACGGCCCGCGGGGCGCCCCGGGCGTGCGAGAGCACAAGATGGCGGCCTGAGGCGCCGCGCCCGCTCCGCCTCCGCCGCAGCGCCGCGGCGCCCCCTACCGGCCGCGGCGTGCCCGCAGCACCGCGCTCCGCAGCGGCGGCCGCAGCGCGGGACAGCGCACGCGCAGGACGGCTCCCCGCCCCTCCCGGTGCGTGCGGAGGCGCGTGCGCAAGAGGGCGCCGCAGCGCTGCCCCGGAGGCGGAGCCGGGCGCGTCAGGTGACGCGGGGCTCGCGCTGAGTGACGGGCGGCGGGACCGGGGTCGGGGCTGCCAGCGGCATCGGCGGCCTGGCGGGGCGGGAGGAGGAGGAGGAGGACGGGTCTCGGCCGCGGCCCCGGCGAGGCGCCATGGCGACCACCGTCACCACCCAGCGGGGCCCGGTAAGTGCTGCGGGCGCGGCGCCGCCGCGGGGCCCGCTCAGGGCTGCCTCCTCTTACCGCTCGCCGCGCTGGGCGGGCGAGGCCCGGCTTGGAGACCCCGATGGGCCCGCCCGGCCTCTGCCAGCGCCGCTGTGCGAGGGAGGCTCCGTGTCTCACCCTGCCCCAGCTCCGGCCGCGCCTGAGGGGGGAGAGGAAAAGCCCTCTCATCTTCTCCGGGCTGCTGGGATGCGGGGGAGGGAAGTCTGCCTTGTCTCCCGGTTCCCCGCCTGCGAAGAGGCTTTGGGAAAGGGGAGGGGAAGTCCCTCCTAACTGCGCGGAGTCCTTGAGCGGCTCTCTTGGCCGTTCTTTGTCCAAAGGCCTTTCCAAGGAGGGAAATGCTTACACTGAACCGGAGCTAAAGGGCTTTCCTTCGGAAGCGGAGCGCAGCTCGCTGTGCTCGCGGCTCGGCGGGGCTCGGTCGGGCCGCTGTCCCTGGAGCTGCCGCCTGAAAGCTGGAACGGCGCATCCCGTGTAGGATGTAGGCGGGCGTGTTGGACGGGAGCTGAGCCGTCGTAAAACCAATATACCAGCCTTCTGGGAGGTGCTGCTGACAGTTTATTGGGAATATGTTACTGTCTGGTTTTGCCCAGGGATAATCATACCTCACGCCGGGATGCTTTACATGTGAGGTGTTACAACATCAGCTTTCGACAGATGTGCTGATGTGCTGTTCCTGTCTGTTCCTCCTGTCTGAAAGGATCTGGTAGTCGTTGACAGCATGATACTGCTTATGGTGAAATGAGGAGTTTTTAAAAAGCAGTAACTTTACACTGCTGTATTTTATTATGTAGGAACAGCTACTTTTAAAAAGAAAATTAATGCAGCGTTGTGGAAAGAACAGTGAGGTGAATTACTGCTAATCTTGAAAAACTGCACTGCTGTCACTTCTCTTATGACAGTAATGTGATATGGTCATCAATTTCATTCTTTAGAGTGCCTGATTTGTTTTATTTATCATAATTGCCTGGTCTTTCTTGAATGTTACTCTTCTAGATGTCTTGTTCTAGAATTTCCCGGGTACTCCTGTGTAATCTCTTGGGAATCTTTTGTTTCCTAAACTTGACTGAAGCCTGAGAAAAGGCATATGATAATTTATCTCATGCAGCTTTGGCTTTCTGTGCTTCAAGTTTTGGCGTTTTTTTTTTAATGTGTTCCTGATGTTGTACGTGTTTTTCTTCCTTACCCACTTTAGAGATTTGAATGTTTTCAAATGAATGAATAAATTATGCAATATTAAGCAGGCATTCACAGCTGGGGGTGTTGATATGGTACATTCCAGCCTTTCTTAATTCTTTTCAGAGAAGAAGATAAAATTCTACTAGTTTCTATATACGCAACTGCATTACAAATGAATAGCCACTAAATGGTGCTAAAGGATTGGGAACCACTTTTTTCTTTACTGCTGGAGAGAGCAGTTCAGTCTTTCTGTTTGAACAAGCAAGCAAATATTCAAGGTTGTTTCTTGTGGGTAAGAAACTAAAGTGGGCTGTTGCCAGTCTTATTCCTGCACTTCCTAGTTTTTGATGCTGCTTGCTTGGTGTGTAATTAAAATTTCTTATTGCTGTTTAGTTTTTTAGATGAAATAGAATTCATCCTGTCTGTTACTTCAAATACTCTGCTAGAATATAGATATCTCTGACCCTTTTCAGGATGTTATTTTCACTTTTGTAATCTTGTACAAACAAAAAAGCTTTTTAAATCTAAACTCTAGCTGAATATGTAAGGACTGCTAAGTGATACCTTTCACAAGTAGGAATATTAATAAAGAATTTGACCAGGCGTTAGATTAAGACTGAGCCACCAAAACTTTATATTTGTGATTACTTTTCTAGTCAGTCATATCCAAAATTACTCTTCATGGTTGTTCTCCATGATTATCCACCATTCTGGCAAATACATTAGGTCCTTCCAAATTAGATTAAGTACCAACCTGGGACTGCATAGACTTCTGCTCCTAATTTCCCTGATGGTCACTACTCTGATGACTAGTGACTCTGATGAGTTTTTTTCTTGAGACTCTTCAAGGCTTTTACAGGCCCTTGTCAGAAGTCCCTTTTCAGTTTTCTTGTAGACTCCTTCAGGGACTGGAAGGTGCTCTGTGGTCTCCCCGGTTCGCTTTCACTTCTCCAGGCATCGACACAGATGTCATATGGACACTCATTCTGTCTTTTATTTTTAAGTCATGCTCGTATACCATAGTTCCTGCCATACTTTGCAGGTATTTTTTACCCCTTCCTTTTTACCATGTGAAATCTGGCCCATTTCAGTTTAACGATTGAGATCTCCTTTCTCTTTGTGTTGCATCTCAGAAGACAACCTAGCTCTGTTTTCTCAATGACCTCTTCGCAGATACCAGAAAACTGCTACAAGGTGCGTTCTAACTTCCTTCTATTCTAAACAAATCCTCACAAGTGCTTCAGCCCTTTTCATGGGCCTTCTTGGTGGATCTTTGCTGGTCTCCCTGAAGTTCATAATTTTTCATGTTCTGCTGGGCCCCAAACGGTCGCAGTGCTCCAGGTGTGGTCCAGCAATTGTTTCCTTTCCTCAGCTCACTGGCTGGGTTCTTGCTGATCCACTGCAGTTTCCTGTTAGGATTCATTGCTGCAAGTGTCCTCTGCTCATCCATGTTTTGCCTGCTCTCCACCTCTGTAGAGGTGCAGGCAGTCCTGACAGTTGTTCTCCAGTCTGTACCGGTGCCATGGATTTTTCTGGTCTAAGTACAGGTCTTTGCCCTTGTTGAATTACATGCAATTCCTGCCAGTGAATTCTTCCATCTCTCTGGTTGGTCCTGTCCTCAAGTATACCAGTCATTTCTCCCAAAATTTAGTGTCAGTCTCAAAAGTGATTAGGATGCCTTTTATCTTCACGTTTTGTTGCTGAGGAAAAGTATTAGACGGATAAGTTAGTTTCTGTACAGACCTCTGAACTGCTTCACTTTTAACTAACCTCCCGTGTCATTAACCACTGAACTTCAGCTTCTGAGCTCAGTGCTTCAGTCAACTTTTCATCCATCCAGTAGTCCACCCATTCAGATTGTAATGATCCTGCTTTGATACCTTCTGCTCTTTTCCTTAGTCATTTATTCTTGTTTTGGAGAAGACAGATGGCTCATCAGCTTTTTATTCTTTTATAGCCAGCCTTTACCAAGACTTTTTCCTAATCTGTGTTTGGCTTTTTCCCCTTCATGTGTCAAGGAATGTCTTCCAGAAGCACTTGCTCCATGAATTTCTGAGTGACTGAGGTGAAGCTGACCTGTCTGTGCTTCTTCCTCAGGTCATCCTTCTTGCCCTTTGGAATGCTGGGTATGAGATTTGTCTTTCTCCTGATCCAGGGGAGTTTCTCTAATCTCCATGGCCTTTCAAAGATGTCAAAGAGCAGCCTTGAATAAATATCAGCTCTTTCAGGATGTCTGGATGCTTCCTATCTCATACCAATTTTTTCTTCAGTGTGCAAAGCATGGAATAATAGTTCAAAATTCTGTCATTCTCTTTTTCTTTCTTAAAAACAGTAAAGCCATTTAAAGGAGAATGGTCAGAAATTTTTGAATAGTAGGTGTTTAAAGCTCTTTGATGTTTTGAAGAAGTTTCATGTTAGCCTTCCTTGGTAATTGCTAGTGTGGAAACCTTAATTATGGTTCCCTGAGTGTATTGTGTCTGGGGAAATGTTTCTGTGACACAGGGCATTTGTGACTGTGTTTGGCTCTGTGTCCCTTTCCCTCTCTTACACAGGTGCCAGTACTTGCACAATCAGTGAGTTGAAGGTTCTGACAACTTAGCTGCCATTGCCTTTACCTCCAACCCTTGTTTCTTCTGGTCAGGCTTTTACACTGACCCAATGTACAGCTTTCTGGCACTATTTCATGTTGCATAAGAAGTAGGAAGGTGAGACTGAGACAGCCCCATCCTCAGTTATATCAAATAGCTGTAGAATATCACACCATGTTCAGTTTGAAAAAGTTGAGATGCAGTTTTTATACCTGCAGCATTCTACTGTGAAGATCCACAAAACTGCCTCTTAAGTGATTGTAGCAGATGGGAGGGGCAATGTTATTCTATTTCTAGATAATCCATATTTTTAAGATGCAGTGCTGTCAGTAAAGTTTATTAGCAAGTGATTGTAAGGCAGGCTTATTTTTAATTTGTGTTCTGAATTGTAGTCCCATACCTGTCCTGTTGCTAAATGGAATTAATTTTTTGTTCTGCAGCTAGTGACAGAACACGCTTGAATTTCATATTCTTTCTGAAGTGCCATTAGAGGGAAATGCTTTTGTTTCAAAGTGGTTGTGGAGTAGGATCAGTGACACAAACTTGTCATATATGTTTTCCTTGCTTTTAAAATAAAAACTGTGGTTGAATTCTGGTTACATAACTTTGTATTTTTAATTCAGGTTGGGAGGCGGCAGTTATGTGCCTGCTTTTAAATGCTTTGAGGAAGATGTAAACTGACCTGTTTTCTTTACAGATTAAAAGATTGCATGATTATGATTTGTCTCCATCAATGTGGTATCAACTGATAATTAGTGTAAGAACATACTGAGTAATGTATTTCCTTCAGTAAGCATCTGTGAACCAAATCTTAGTCAGAACTGAATATATGAGTGTGTGCATCTCCTCTTCGCCACTCTTCCCTTTTGGAGGGGTTTACCACTCAGATCTTTTGCTAACTTAGTTAGCACTAGATGGTTTTAGTTTCTATGTATGTCAGCTCTGCAGTTCTAGGATAAGAGTGTGGCTTTGTGTGAGGTAACTGAATAACCTAGCTTAGCTGCTGTAAGAAAACTTCGGTCTCCTTCATGGACTTTCTCCCCTTTGGACTTCAGTACAGAGACCAGTTTGTTTATTTTATTTTAGAACAGATATTGGTTAACTTCTATGAAATAAAATTTCAAAAGTGAAAGCTATTATTAGACTTCTGTTGTGAATGACTTCAGCTTTCCAATATCCAGGTGAAGATGGAGACAGAAGAGGTTATCCTGTTTTCTGGGAGTTTGACAGAGAGAGCTTGCATAATATGGAAATGGGATTTCAGGGATGCAGCCATCACTTCTGACTTAACTAAATGTTTATGAAGTCTATTCCTAGAGGTGCTGATAGTACCAGATTGGAAACTTCCTAAGGACCAGGGCTGGAGGGGGACCTGCTGTATTGTAAATCCCATTTCCTTGCTAATTCTGGGGCCATTTCAGATCTTGCCTAAAGAGATTATGTTTTATTTTAAAGTGATAGGTATTCCAGTGAGAAGGCTATTATAACACCATGTCTCATTGCCAGCCTAACTTAAATAAACTTTCTTTTATTATTAACTTCTAGCCCATTTTTTCTCTCTACTTCTTAAAACTTCAGCTGCTCGGGTTTTTAATTATAAAATTTTAAGATGCTTGTAAGCAAAACTGGTTCCCTTTTTACTCTGCTTCCCAGTAGCCCAGCAGCAGGCATTCAGTGCTTCCTCCTGAACTTCTCAGATAAACTTCCTTTCTGGCATGTGTCACCTACTGTTGCCAGGATCCTGAGGCTCTCAGATAATCATACAAAATAGTCATAGGTGTGATTTGGCAAGAGCTGCAATTTCTGTTTCCAAGATGCAATGTTGACATGTAAATGCTGTGTGATCTTGAAAAGCTATGTCCTCAAGGCCTGTTCGCTTCTTAAATTATGTTCTGTAGGCATGCATCTGCCAGATACATGATTGAGTAATCTTGTTCGGGATTGCAACATGAGAAATTGTGTTGTCTTTTGTCTTCATCAGGTAGACAGTTCTGTATTAAATATGTCATCCACTCTATAGACAGCAGAAATGAATACAGCTTAATTATAATTTTTCTATGACACTTTTTCCCTTTTAAAATTTTATTATAGATATTTGTTATTTTAAAATGAAAGTCTCTCTATGTGTATTTGAATTTATAATGTTCACTGAGTGTTTAAAACCTAGGAACAACCTGAGTTGTTGGACTGACAAGTGATGGGTAGAAACTTTCTCTTTATACTGTAAAGCTAACAGAAAATCCACGGGGACTGCTGATTCATATTGACTCATGTAACAAACTACTGCTTTTTGTCCCTGGCTCATTTTCATGATAGACTAGATTTTTAATTCCCATGTTGTTTTGAATGTGGTGGAATTTTGTCACCAAGGTTAGTTGCAGGCTGGCTGTGTTTAACGCTGGAAAAGTGTTAGGCCATCTTAATTGCGTTGCAGGATTTGGTCCATAGGAAATCCTGTTTGACAGTCTGTCTTGAAGGTGACTGTGGAAGTGACCTTTCAGATGATGAAAGCACTGTGCTGTGTCTTGGAACAGGAACAATTGGACACAACGTGGGTGATGAATAATTGAAAGAACTGGATGCCATCAGATATCATATATGAATCTTAGTGGTTCTGACTTTTGTATGGACTACTTAAATGTTTAGTTGCAGAGCAGCTTTGGCTCTTTGTCCTACTTTTTTTCAGAGGCTTATGTTGGAAATTACTGTTTCTGAAAAGGAGAACATTTGCTACATCAGTTGGCAGTTTTGTCATTTAATTAGTTCTTTGTTCATGCTGTCAAAACAAGACTAAATTCTCCTTAATTTGTTACACTTTGACTTATATTCATCTCTTCATCTCTTTCCTATTATAAAAGTTCAAAGTCTTCTTTTTTTCTCTCTCTCTTTCTTTTTTAAGGTATTTGTTGGTGAGCTTCCTCAAGATTTTCTTCGCATTACCCCAACCCAGCAGCAACAGCAAATCCAGCTGGACGCCCAGGCAGCTCAGCAGCTGCAGTATGGAGGAGCAATGGGTACAGTAGGAAGACTCAGTATTACTGTAGTACAGGTAAAAATTATGTCATCTTTGTGCAATTAAGTAATTTTAAATAATTAATGCAATTTTTAAAATTGGTGGACACAAAAAGATTTTGTGTAAGAATTTGAGTTACTAAGTTACATGTAAATGGGTAGTAATTCTTAAAGGTTTTGTAGCTTCATTTTTCTGAACATCAGCATTTTGTCCAGTTTCATGTTTCATTGCTGCCTGATGCAGCAATTTCCTGTAAACCTTGCTATTATAGCACATAATCAAATGAACTCATGAGGATTTTTGCAGTGAACAGGTTTCTCTGAAAACTTCTATTCAGAGGCTTTCTGTAGTTCCTGCACTTAATATTGGAAGACATTAGTAATTTTGAGGATATTATAGGGAATTGCAGTTCCTTTATGTATTGTTCCACATCCTTCTCCTCAAAACTGTTCTCCAGCTAGTTGGTCCAAAGTCTTATTGTCACATATATTGTTTTTCCTTTGTTGAGCTTTGAGATTCCTGTCTGCACACTTCTCTTAGCCTGTCAAGGTCCTTCTGGATGGCAGTACAAGAGACAAGAAATACTCTTCTCTATTTGTCTAGGAATTTATGCAGGAATGCTGTGGAAACTTGGCTACAAATTGAGACATGTCACATTCTGGATACGAGACTTGCTGTGATATAGTTCATCTGTAGAAGATGAAAAAAATCTGGTTGAAGTGTACTATATTTAAGTGTGTTGATAAAGTATATCAACCAGCATGCCTTAATTCTGTTACTAATAAAATGATGGAAGATCAGAAGAAGTTTCTGGGGGGTAATTTGCTTCATTTTTTTCCTTGCAGATATTTAGGGGTGGTGGTGAGTTTGTCTAAGCACAGCTGATTATCACCTTTTTTTTGATGAAGGTTTGATAATCTGTCTAATCCCATGGATCGAGAATATAGATGGTGCTTTGTTTGGATGCCAGCTTTCTTCTTTTATTTTTAAGTCCACATTTACAATAAACAGTTTGAGACCTCTCTTGCCAGCTCTAATGTTTGAATTGATGAACCAGCATGTTCCCTGAAGGAGAAAAGGGCTTTCCAAGCCTGAAGTGCAGCCTTTATGATAAATGTTACACAGTGCACAGCCTCAACTGTTGTGAGTTCTGTAAACATCTCTAGGTGAGAGGTGCCCTGGGGCACCATGTTTTGTCACTTGTCTTACTATAAAAAGAAGCATGGGCTTCTTAGTATAGGCCAGAGAAACAGCACATGCAAAAAGCCCAACTTCTGCTTGAGCACAGCTGTGCAGCAGTACTCAGTGTTGTGTTCAGGACTGTCATCACCTTGTTTGTTCTATCTAGTCTTCTGATGTTACAGCAAAAGAATGTTGGATCTGTTCTGATTCTATACAGCATCTGTTTTTATAGTGATGTTAGGCGTTAAGTTGTCCACTGAATTAACTACTATTAAATTCACATGCTGAGATAAGTGTGTAATCACTTTGAAGCGTATGATCTACTATGACTAGTTTACCTCAATTGAACTGCTTTTGCAGGTTGTGCTTTTGGATTGTGTGATATTCTTGAAGGTACTGGATTTCTGTAATTCATCCTTTAAAAGAACTTAAATGAAAGAGGACAGGCTACCTGCGGCATTACACTTGTAACTGTATGTTGGACATGAGATGCCCAGGGAAAAATTGAACTTGTTACAATGTTCTCATAATCATGTATTTTGTGGTTTGGTGTGAAGTAATTTATTTTAGCTACAGTGAAGATGTGTATTTTCTACAATAAACAGGCTAAAAAGATTTTCCCTTTTCATGGTCTCCCAGACACTTAATGGTGTTACTGGTTTATGGTTTAATCTGAATGTTATTTTTCTTTATTTTTTAAACTCTTTTCTTTCTGTCACAGAATTTAATCTAGTCCTTTGTTCAATATTTGGTTCTTACTGTGAACTAATAGTAATTAACTTCTCAAGTTAGTGTCAGTGTTATACACTTTCTGGGTTTCTTTTCTCTTCAGGCCAAACTGGCAAAGAATTACGGAATGACGCGCATGGATCCGTATTGCCGAATACGGCTGGGATATGCTGTGTATGAAACTCCAACAGCACATAATGGAGCCAAGAACCCCCGCTGGAACAAAGTTATTCAGTGCACTGTTCCCCCGGGCGTGGACTCCTTTTATCTAGAGATATTTGATGAGGTCAGAACTGCTATGTATTTTTTCTGCTGCTCCCCATCTCCGGTTTGGACTGAGGTTTGGTTGAAACCTTGCAAAAAGGGAGTGATTTAGCACAGACAGTTCCTTAGCCATGTTCTCTGGAAGATAATAAAAATTTTTCGGAATTCCAGAAGCAGCAATTCACAAGTCTTTGCTCTTCCCCAAGAATGTCAGAACTTTTGCTTTTCTTTGGTAGCTGATAAAGTGGCATTAGCAGGCTTGCCTGCAAAGGAAGAGAAGCAAAAGATATCTGAGTGCTATTTAAGCTCCTTTTGCCAATCAAAATGCCCTGCAACTTTGTGTCCTTTGCTGTCCCTATTAAAAATAGCCTGTTGTACAATGCTGCTTTACTTGAAAATTCTTCGGTGCTATTCTATCCTAGGAAGAGCTTAGTAGCTTTCCCAAGCTTGGAATTACTGAGAATAAAACTGTCAACTACAGACTGTGTGTAGTCACTAGAATTTATTAGGAGGCTACAGCTAAGGCTTAAGTCATGGTTAGCCTGTTTTTTTTGCTGCCTCTCTCACTGTATGTAGTAAAGCATGACAGTGCATCAGCCGTGTGGTCATTACACAAGCGAGGATTTTGGATGCTGCGTTGAGGGCTTAGCTGATTGATTCAAGTGTCTGTTTCATTGCTGCAACGAGGGGGCAGATCAGTACTTCTGTCTGCTGGAGTTCACAGGCTATCATAGTAAACAGAAGATGTTTATGTTCATGTAATGGCCTCTGATGTGATGTTAGGAGATTCACACAGCCTATGATGATATTAGGATGCTGTATTTTTAGAGTGTTCTGCTTCAGGTTTTCAGTTTCTTGCTATTAAATATCTGCAATCAATCTATAATCCCACTTAAAATGTCCTTCATCCTTGTTGGAAAGGAGATGGCCAAAATATTTATTGGCACTTAAGGGAATAAAATGAACAAAGTTAATTGCATAAAGCTGAAGTGTTGGTCAAGGATAATTTTAAGTTTGGGGTTTCTTTCAGGACAATGAATTTGGTAATATTTTTCAAATTATATTTCAGAGAGCCTTTTCAATGGATGACCGCATTGCTTGGACACACATTACAATTCCTGAGTCTCTGAAACAAGGAAATGTGGAGGATGAATGGTATAGCTTGAGTGGAAGGCAAGGTGATGACAAGGAAGGAATGATTAATCTGGTTATGTCATACACGGTAAGCTGAGTTTGGGGTGGGAAGGGAGAGAAGCTTCTTAAGTAGTGGGAGGGAGATATTTTAGACTGAAGTAGATCTGTTGTACCATACTGGGTGTTTGTGTGTGTTGGCATTTAAAGTAATTATACCTAACTCTGGGAATAGCAGTCAAAAATATTTGTAAAGACAATAAATACTTTGTGGTAAGGTGGCAAATGGGTATTTATCTTGTTTTGCAATTACCAAAATTCAGCTTATTCCTGTTGTTGAGGAGTACACTGAGAGCAGGTAGCTGGGTGTGCAGCTGCAGTGAGAGCTGCAAGTTGTGCCCTGGCTGAGGGACATGGTGGGAGCCTCAGGAAAGGGACCATGACACGGTGCTGACCCTTTGCACCACAGAGGGCACAGGGACCTGTGGCACTGGCCAGGGGACTGGACACTGGGACACAGCAGGAGCTGGTGAGTCAGCAGGAAGACTCCAGACTGTCTGGGTGCACAGACTTGTGAGGGTGTAAAACCCAGGGCTTCCTTTGTTGGGGGTCCCTCCCTGGAGGCACCAGCTCGAGCTGTTTCTGTGCTACTGCACCATGATTAAATAGTTTAAAGGATCCAGATGCCTGAGACACTGCGGTGGGAAACCCCGGTCTGGGTTGGTAAGGAAGCCCTGTCTGACTGTGTCTGTGGGGTGTGCAGGGAGCCCTGAGGTCACTGGAGGCACCCACTGCAAAGAGGCCTTGGTCTCAGCAGTTACAGACTGGAGTGGGAGCCAGAGCGGCTCCTGGGTGGTCAGACAGGAAAGTTTCCCTAGAACTGTGCTACTATATGTATAAAAAAGAAATCCTCAGCTAAATGGTCCATTGTAATTTCTAACTTAATAATAATATTTTTTTAAAAACTTTCTGGAATCTAACAATAACTTCCCCCCCCTAAATCTTTAAAAATTTATGTCAGTTTAAAAGCAGAAGAATGCAAACTGTTCTCTGTCTTAGGTGTTTCTTGGGTAGTTTGAATGCTCTTTGAGATGACATTGTTTTTCACTTCCTTTCTTGTTCATTTGGTGCTGCTGGTCGTGAAGTGCAGACCTCCGCTGGTTTGTTTAGCAGCTCCTGGAGTGTTCTCACCTGTCACCTTTGTTTCAAGTACCTGTTGGATAATGTGTAGCACGTGCAGCCCTGAATGCTTCCTACTGCACTTGTATGTCATTGGAAGTTCCAAGCTGCTGTTCAGTGCACAGCTGGGAACAAGATATTCCCTGCTGGTTTAAATTCACGTTCTGCCCCAGATCTGAACAGTTGTTTCATTACTGCAGGGAGAAAAGAGTTTATAATTGACCCTAAAAACTTTCTCCCTGTAAATGTACTGTTCATAATAGTCAATATTCTCAAGGATCAAACTGGACTGAAATATAACTGAAGTTATTGTGGTAGTAAAAGGGAATGGAGCTAATTTGATATTTTGTTTAATGCATTGGTTTACCTCAAAAATAATTGATTTAAACTAAAATTTTTTTCAAGGAGCAGTGTACTGCTTTTAAAAATAAAAAATAAGAATAAAAATCAGATAATCAGATTTTGTCTAATATTTATGATGAATATGTTGTATATTCATTTCATAAGACTAAGGCATGAAAGCTGATTAAACCCGTATTTTAAAATAATGCATTTTGATAACAACATTTCATCGTCTTGTGAAAGGTGAGTTTGATAGGATGTGTGTTTATTGATTCATGGGCAAGTTAATTGCCATTTGAAAGATGGTAGTTCAGTTAGTTTGCCAGAGATTTGCTTAATATAGATTACCACTCAGCATAGTCTTATTGTACTGTTGAACATGGATTTGCAGTGTGATGACTTATTTGCAAACACTTTTAATGGCTGGCTTTTTTTGGCTCTTTCTGGAGTTGTTCTAATCTGTGCCTTTTCTGTCAAGTCTTTGCCAGCTGCCATGATGATGCAGCCCCAGCCAGTGGTCCTGATGCCCACTGTATATCAGCAAGGAGTTGGATATGTGCCTATAGCAGGTATGTTTTCTCTGCTTGAAGACTATCAACCTTCCAGATGAAGGGTGTTGCAGAAATAAATACCAAATTACTCCTGTTTTTTCAGAATGTAAGGGAAGCTATAAACGATTTTCCCTTAACCACTTTTCCCATTATATCTATTTATGAGAAAAGAGAACAAATTAAGTACAGGTCTGCCTTCAGTCTTGTACCCTGTTTAATAGAGCTGCATGAGTTTGATTAAATGGGTTAAAATGTCTGTCAAGTTGAGAAGGCTTCTCTGTTTGAGTGTTTATTTTATACTTCAGTCAGGTCTCTGAACAGCTGTCTAGCAGGCTGAATTCAAGTTTTGCTTACTTAAATGGTGGCAAGCCATGTCTGAAGATGTTTGCACTTCAGAAAGTGCCTCAAATGAATTGTGCTGCCGGAGCTGCAGCTTCTGTAGCCCACAGCGGGATTAATTTTTCTGTGGTCTTTGAAGATGCTTTGTTGTAAGGGAACTTGCTATACACCATGTAGAATATTCACAGCTCAGTGAATGAAAAATGTTAAGGAGCTCTGAGATAGCTCTTTTTTATGTATTTACATAACTACAGCAGGTTTTGTCAGTCCTTTTGGTTGATTCAGAGAGTTTTGGACTTGTAGAGAAAGATGTGTTAAATTATGTTTTGTAATTTTTCTGTCAAAGATGAAAAGCTTAATGTGTGTAAATAAGTTTGAATTTGTCCTGCTCACTTACGGCTCTTAAAACTCCCAGTTTATTCTATGACTATGTATTCAGTAGTAGGTGTACTTTTCAGGGGAAGTAAGAGATAAATTCACATATATTTAACTTTAGCTTATGATACTGTCCCTGGGACATAATTAAAGTGCTAAGGGATGACACAACAGATACATATGTTGTGTTTTTTTCTGTAAGAGTAGGAGATGATTGAATTTAAAAATTCCATTCACTGTAAAAACAAACCTCATCAACAGAAGACTGGGTATGTAAGTTAGGAATCGTACCTCCCGTTTCATTTTTAGAGTTATGTTAGAGCAAAATAGGGAAAAGTTGGGCTGCATGCTTTGTTCCCTGATGAAAACTTGCAATTTGGTTCATCTTAGGTCCTTTTTATCTCTGTAGCTTAATTCTCAGATATTAAGTCTTGCCAGTGAAGTGCTTTGAACTGGAGTGCACTTTCCAAAGCGTGATTCTGTTGTGGTAAACCAGACCTTCTGTAGTGAACTTCAAACGCAGTCATCTTGTTTAAAGATCTGATAGAAAGTGCTAACAAATTTCTTGAATAGATCAAAATGAGATTATTCATATTACAAAATTTTTGTGCCAGAGCATAAACAGAAGACATGAAGCTGAGAATAGGTTCCTGTATAATTAAAATTAGACATAGAACTGAACAGGGAAAACTTACAGAAGATCTTCAAACTTCCTGTTCAAGTACAGGGTGTTCAAATCATGATGTTCTGTACATTGTTTATCTTGAGAATATTTTCTATTTGGACAAGTGAAGAAATAACTAATAACTTGCAAACGATAGCAAGTCTTACCTTTTAGCAGCTAAGAATTTGGGGTCTCTATGTGGAGCATTGCCCTTCTACCAAGATCCAGCATTTTTGTTCTAGTTCTGCTATAATACTATTCTGTGTTCAAAATTTTTCCTGCATCTGTGACTTGTATTTTTAAAGCATTGCAAAGTTCCACCCCTGGATTTGAACTCTTCTTTTGTTCTGGGAAAGCTTGAGTGTATTTCCTTGACTTCATAAATGCCAGACTTTTTACAAGCCACTTCTGACCTACATTTGATATTTTTTACTCTCTTTAAATATTACTGTGCTTTGTGTTTGCTGTTCTAGAATTTCTGTGGACATCATCAAAATTCCCCAAAGCGCTGTGAGTTTTAAAGCTTTGACTTACTCACTAATCAATGACCCACTCATAATAATTAGATGGGTGTTTAGGTTTGGAGTTGGAAAGTGACTTGGCTGCAGAATACTTTTGCTGTTTCATACATTTAATGGCTTAATAAAAGTAATTTCAAATTATAAAAGGAAACATTAGTGCATCTTAGAAGACATCTTGGAGTTTTTTGAAATACTTTCTGTATATTGAACTAGATGCTCCTTTTGAATTCCATAAACTCTTTCAGAAAGGTGCATGGAAGATGCTGGCCTTCCTTGCACAACTGAACTGTTTGTGTCTTCTGGGCCCACTCTGTTTGCACATTTCCTTTGTAACACTGTACAGTGTTTGCTCTCTTCCTTTTGAGACTGTTTCAGGAAGGGTAATGGACATCACTATGCTCTTGCTTTGCATATTTGTAGTTAGGTTTTTTACCTGAGCAGCTAAATTAATGTAGTCAGTAAACTAGTTCTGCTTTTCCTTCTGAAGAGTGGAAGAGCATCATTGAATAGTTTTATTATATTTGAAATGAAGGGGATTCTGCTGTAGAAGACTGTCAGAATCAAAGCCTTATCTATGATGGAAATGGAGTGGGTGGACTAAAATGCTTATCCAGGCAGTTTTAACAGTTACTTGTTAACTGTCCAAAATAACTGTGCTTTAAAGAGAGATGATTAAGTCAAATTTAGGTGTGTCACGAAGGCCAAGCTGTTTTTCTGTAACAGAAAACTTCTGTTCAAAACTAATTTTCTAATTAACTAGCCTTCTAATTAATGCTGAAGCGGCTAATTACTCTCACACTCTGTCATACAAGCTGAGGTAAACAGTAGAAACAAGCAGGTAGTCACTGTGGCAAGCAGATGACCACAAGTAATGCTCATTTCCTCACATCTGGTGGTAGATGGAGCTGTGTTAAGAGCAAGAAGTAGCCATAGTATATTCTTGCACCATGGTAATTAATTGCAAAATTTTTTAAATTGAAAACTTCTGACAACAGCACAAGCTGTTGCTTAGAAGCTATAGCTGCCATAGGTGATGTGTTTATGCATTGTGTATGCAAAAATTTGAACTTGTGAACCATGTTGTTATAGAAGTTAAGTTTATCTACCACCTCTTCCTGTTTCTTTTTCTAAAGATTACTTAATTTAAACTGTAGATTATTTTGATATACTGGTGCTTGCAGTATCTTCTTGTAGTGAAGAGTGCCAGAGACAGTGAGCTAATACATATTAGTTCACTAAGCAAGCTGTATTTCTTTTTAGCTAAATATTCATGGGATAAATAGGAAACTTGCTTTTACTTATTTTATAAACTCCTGTGTTAAAAATATGTTAAAAACCTGTATGTTTTTGAGTCCTGTCAGAGTCAGGAGTATCACTTTTTATTGAGGCAAGGTTGTGTGTGTAGGTACATTGTTCCTTTAGGTGTCCTTATGGAGGATCATGGGTTAGCTTGTGATATTACTGGTATTTGTTCAGAGAACCATGGATGTATGTTGTCCTTTGTGGTCTGTAAAATCCTTGCTGCAAACACCTGGTGGCTTATTTCAGTAGCATTTCCCCTGATTGTAACTTCTGCATAAACAGCATGTTTAGGAAATTTGTTCAGGGCCCTGAAGCAAATTAGCTGAGAGACTGTATCCTAGCAGCATTTAGTTTTTTTGTGTTAGGTAGCTTAGGTTTTACCAAACTGCCTCATTTTATCCAGCTTTCACCTTTGGAAGGTAAATAATTAATATCCTTTTAAAATAGATTAATATTTCTTTCCCATGTCTTAATCCTTTCCCCTTGTCCCTTCATTTTCACTTGTCTTTAGGGCTTGAGTACTTTGCTCTGGGTAAGTTTCCAAGCTCTTTTCTCACTCCCATCATCATTGACTCAAGAGTCTTTGCATGAACTCATCTAAACAGCTTTATTTGTTACAGCAGACTGTACAACAAGGTATTGCCACTTGGTTGTCATAGTAGAACAATTTAATGCATCTTCTGCAAATTATTAAAGCGTCTCTAACCTGTTGGAAAGGCATTTGCTCAGCTTTGAGCTATAATGGCTAAACTGATTGCTGATGACAATGTTGATGGATGCAATGTGATGTTATGATATTCTTTTGAAGCTGCTGTGTGTCAGTGAGCTATACTAGGTGATAGTATTGGTTTTCTAGAAGAGAAACAATTCTTGCAGTTGTTTCACTACTGCATTAGTGAAGAAGCAGATAATGTCGCGACTTTTGGTAAACTTGAAAGCAAAAAACTGAGTTTTGCAATAACACTGAGAAGACAACCTGCTAATTCCCTTAGTCTTAATTTCATTAATTAATCTCAGTGCATATTTTGCATGCACTTCTGTTTTAAATCCATATAAAGTTAAGTATCTGACTAGAACTCTAAAGGCAAATCATATTACAGGAAATCAGTTTTCCTTCATTTTAGACTTCCTTTACTGTGACACTTTTGATTTTGGATTGTGCAAAGTTGCTGTGACACCACTATCTCTGATAAAAGCATTGATCTTTAATCAAATACATTCAGAAAATTTTAGAATAACTTCTTGTGAGATATGATATCATTTCTTGATGCCCTGAATTTCAGAAAGAAGCTGTATATAAAATTGTTGTGGTTGTCACAACACATTTGGTTTATTCAGAGCAGTGAAATTTTAGCATTTTTCTGTTGTTTCGTACACTTAACTTTTCTAGTAGTTTCCAAAGAAGCAACATTTAAAAAAAATGAGATGGTATGCATAGTAGTGAGATTTTTCCTGGAGCAAATATCATTAAGACCTATTTTGTTTTTTAGAAAAGAGTTACCAATTTCTTCATTTCATAAATGAAAGAATTCATGCTGAGAAGGTTCCTGAGTTTACTCTGAAAGAGTCTATGGATGGGACAGAATGATAATGAGTTAAGAAATTAAACATAGGGCACTTTACTGAAAAAGACAATAAAACTACAAGTGTGTAATGCCTTGTATGCAGTTGGAAAAAGTTTACCCTGTTAATTCTGCTTTGATGCTTTCATTGCTGCTTGTAGCAACTGACTTGCTATTGTTTCATGTATTGGAATGTCACTGCTTATGCAAGCATGTTTGCCATTGCCATTTCACTGAATTGGAAAACAATGCTCCATTCTTCTGATTTATAACATGTACCTAATATCTGAGAGTAACACAGGAGTTCACCATTCCACTGATTCTTACATTATTTAGTTCCAGTTTTCACCTGTCAGTGATATGAAGTTTTTTAGCTTAAAGCAGCTTTTTACTGAACATTGATAATTTGGAAGCTTATTATAACTTGCTCTAATGACTGCTTATATGTGTCCTATTTGCTAAATTTCAGTGCATAAGTTCTTTAATTTTATGCTTAAGTCTTACTTTCTGTTTTGTAAATCAGAAATTATGGATGCATTTAGCCTGAGTGCGGAAAAACCCAAAGTACTCTTAAATTGGTGTTGTATAGCTTGAATGTTGAGTTTCATGAAAAGGAAGCATTTATCATGGAGGTATTTATTAAAAATCTGTGATACTAACTCCATTTCTATGCAGTCTAGTTGTAGATAGCATAAGCTAAAATTATAAGAGCTGGGAAATAGGTTTTAAAAATCCTTGGTGAGAACCAATATGGACAAGAAATTTCTTGTGTCTTAAATTGATTATTTATATTGGAAATGCTTTTTGAGTATACTGCCTGTCCAGATGTCTGACTTAATAATTACCTATTTTTGATGAAAGCAGTAAGGAAAACTGCTGTTCTAGTCTTGATTTTATTTTGGCACTGGTAAGATACTGAAACAGTATTGGTTAAGCTGTAGGATGCTGTGTACTTGAGAAAAGAGCCTCATGTTTGATTTGGATTAATGCTTTAAACTGTAATGATAATTCATACACTGTTCAGGCTGATTGTTGGATAATATTAGGGTGTTGATGACTTAGTAAAAAATCTTGGGAAGTTATGTGAGAAGTAAAACATAACTTCTATTGCTCAATTATTTCAGGTGCTTTGCGACTTTATTTTTGAGGTCAGACATCTTACGCCCCTTTTAAATGTCTACATTGTTTGTAGGCAGTGTGAGGAATGAGTTTGAGGTTTGTTGAAGCTCTAGAAGAGGCACTGCAAAATGCTGCTGGGTACTTGGGTGAAGTGTATTTGCAGTGCTGGTGAGGACTGCACCGTGGTTTGCCTCCAGGGTGTCTGATGGGCTGTGTGTTCAAACTCATAGTGCCAGACAGAATTCCTGGGACCATGGTTCAATTGCCATGAAAAGCTGTGGAGCCAGGTGTAGGGTGGTGCAGAAAAGGGGGACAGATACCTATGGTAGAGGTGGGTGATGCAGATGGCTGGGCAGAAATAGGGTTCCAAGTGTGCAGGTAACAAATTATGAGACTGGCTCAGTATGAACCTTTTTGAGTAAATACAGCCTGTGTTAGACTTAAAGCTTCTACGTTCCTATTTTTTTTTTTTTTCTTCTAATGAAACTCAAGATGATTAAAAGGGGAATTTTAAAATCAAAATTGGAGAACATAGATAAATAGGGTGGTGTTTACAAATCAGTAGTAAATCCCTTCAGATAGAACAGGAGTCCAGGTTGAGGAAAGAAATAGAAAAGAGTATATCAGGTGAAATCCTGGGTGCAGTGCTTGCAGTGAAACTATATTCATTTAGAATACTGGTCAGCCAGAGTTGATATTTAGCTCATCCAGCCTTGAATGTGAGTCATACTATAGCATTTTTATGCTGGCAGAAGAAACAATTCACTGGGATGCTAAAACATTTTTGCACATTAAAGTGAGTATAGACATTTCTGACTAAATAGTTAGACTGAAGAAAATCTTGAAGAGATTGAGGTAAGTATTGAAACTGCTCTTTGCTCTTTTTTTAAAATGTTAGGTCTGAGTAAAAGTAGTATAATATAATTCAATATTTTAAATCACATAGGTACTTCAGTCATTATGTTGAGAGATGAGGCCTGCAAAGAAGCACTCTTGAAAATTATCTTGGTTATACATATGCTTTGTTACTACAATTTTTGAGCAGTTAGTCGGAATTCAGTAGAAGAGAAGCAGCTTCTGATGTACTCCTGGGTAATATATGAAAGCTGGTTCTCAAAGAGATCTTATTTTGAAGATGTATAATGGTGATGATGCAAATAATTCATCCTTTGTTTAACTTACAGAGAAGTAATTAAGGTCATATGTAGAAGGCAAACAGATGAACTAAAAACTGTGTAAAAGAAGTTAATTGTTCAAAGAAATTGTGTGCCAAATTAAAAAAACCCAAAACCAACACTCAGAGAATATTAAGAAGTGTGAAGTAAAGCAGTAAAGTATGTTTCTGACAAAAATTGGTAGATCTCCCGTATATGCAGATGTGAAAGTGTTAAATTAGATGTTAAATCTAAACTGGTTATGAGGTTGTGTGAGGCTTTTGAAGATCGAATGTGTAAAAAGAAGCAGAAATCATTTCTTTTGAAGAAGCAGAAAACCTAGAATCATGTATGTTATTAAATAATAATAAAGATAAAAGTATGTAAGGTAGTTCATGAAAACCTAGTTTGAGACCATAACAGTCTCAGGAAGTTTGCTTTCTGAGGACTGGAGGATAGCAAAGTAAAGTAGCCGTATTCTCTGTTGTATAGAATGATTAAAACCCAGGAAGACTAGAATGAACTGCTTTAAAGCAAGCATGTAACTATGTAAACTTTAGGAGGATGTGACATGGTTGTATAGGAAAAGCCTGTATGTTAAAATTCATAAGTATTTGAGTACATAAGAAAGAACAGTGTGGTCTGTGTATATCACCTTCTCAGCTGCATTTGTAAAATGATATTTTCCTAAGCATTCTTTCCATCATATGATATTCTGATACAATAAAGGTAATCTTGTGGTTTAATATCTTTTTTTAGAAAGCTGATGAACAAATAAATATAGGTGATTATTCATCTAATGAAAGGAGTTGAATCTGATGCACATCCTTTGATGAGGTGCATCAGATTTCTTACGAAAGTGAGGGGACTAAGACAATTTGTCGAAAAAAGAATCCTTAGCAGTTTTCTAAGCCTCTCTGACTGCCACAGGTTGCAGAAGGATCTCATTGTAATAAAAGGGAAATAAAATTATTTATTAAATCTGGGGTTAAAGTATGTGCAAGGGATAATCTTAACTAGTACTTATTTGGTGACAATTTCTCATTTGATCATTACTGTACAGGAAGGTCTTTGAATTATTGTAGACCATTTTATAAAAATATCAGGTGAATAGTCTTTGAAACAGTGCATAAAATGCTTGAAAGCAAATAGAGAACTGATACTAGAACTTGGTTCTGTCTAGCTGCAGGTAGACAGCTACCTTGCCCTACCTTAGAAATTCTACAGGAGAACTGCAGAAGCTAACACATAAAGGAGTGGGACTAAGATAATCAAGGATCTGAAACTACATGGAGAAGAAGTGAAATACACAATTTTCAGAAGTAATAACAAAAAATATAGATATGTACTATTATCTGTTTTCAGTTTTATACAAAACAAAAGGTAGTGTTTTCACCAATGGTTCTGTGCTTAGAAGTTCTTACGTGATGAAAAAGGGATTTTGTCTAGTAATTTCTTTTAACAGAATAGAAATACTCTTTTTTCTAAAACTCTGTAAACTGGTAGTGCTTTGTTTTACATGGATATACAAGAAGTTAGCAAAAAATGACAGGTCAGATGAATTTTGTCCTTGGAAGAGAGATGAACAAAGCAGTGTGTGCCCCTAGAGGTGTTGCTCTTTTGCCATGTAAATGACTTTGAAGGCTGGATGGAACTTTAGCCAGGAAAAACATCTGCTAAAAATTGCTTATTTGTGTGGTCTAGTCTTCTAGTGGGCCAATGTACTTTGCTTTCCTTTGAATATGCTGGAAACTGCATTCATTGTCTTTCTGAATATCAGCTGTGTATATTGCTAATGTAAAACCATTTTTTCATCACAACATAAATACACTGGGAACTAAAGTGTGAGGTGGGGAAAACCAACCACACCTTTCTGTGATGAGCTTAGTGTTTGGTTAGTGAATTACATGTGTACTTGTTTAATGCACATGGTACCTAATTTTGAACAGTACCTGTTGTCATACTGTAGCTTATAACTTCTGGAATATAACCTTGGGTGAAAACCTGTTCCAGAAGAATATTTTCCAGTTGCAACAGTGTAGGTATAATCTCTGCAATCTTCTTCCTCCTCTGGAGTGCATGTTAAAATAAATGCTGAAGTTGGTGGGTTGGGACAAGTCATGAGCTGCTTTTGTCTTCAAAATCACGGGGGTTTTTTGTTGTGGGTTTGTTAATTTTTTTTTCCCTACTCATGTATGTTTTGTGGCTTTCTTTCTTCTGTTTTTAACCTGTAGGGATGCCTGCAGTCTGTAATCCAGGCATGGTCCCGGTGGCAATACCACCTCCTGCAGTCAACCCGCAGCACCTGTGTAATGAAGAGGACCTGAAATCTATCCAGGACATGTTTCCCAACATGGACAGGGAAGTAATCCGCTCAGTGCTAGAAGCTCAGAGGGGGAACAAGGATGCAGCTATCAACTCCTTACTTCAGATGGCTGAAGAATCATAGATGCCCACTTGTGTATAGTCCCTGTCCTCGATGCCACTTATTTTTACTTGCCAAGCCAGGGATTTAGCTAGAGGAAGAATTTCCCAACAGCTTTCTGTTAGTGCATCGTGTGTGACAGATTGTACCCCTTTTCTCCTTGGACAGTTGGATCTTCTTCTCTTTCTTTCTCAGTCTGTACATACTCTGTTTAGCTTATGTCCTACCATAGAGCAGTGAAGCATCTTTGCTATCAGCTGTGTCCTGTGTGGCTATATTCTGATGGGATTGGGAATAATGCTGCTTTGTTTCTTTCTCTCCCCCTTTTCATAAACTTGCTCTTACAAAGTAACTCTATGCAGTACAAGATTTACTAGTGTTTGTTAGATTGGGGGAAAAAAACTTTCCATGGAAGGTTTGCTCTTTAAATACAACTGATTTGTTAAAAGTATTTAGGTTTCTGCAAGCAGCCTATTTTTCCCAGAAATTTAAGGAGAGACCCTTTCTTATCCTGTGGTGTTTAGTTATTACTGTGATATATTCACACCTTTTAGATGGAAGATTTTTAATTTAATAAGCGAAATTCTTAGGTTGTACTGTTGGTATTTGTAATGGGTATCTTCTATTCAATCTAGTCATTGGGCACCAAAGCAATATATTATCTGGTGTGCATTTGGGGCTTTGTCTACCCACATAGTATTGTTATGTATCTGTAAAATCTTAGGAGGTAACTTTTAACTCATACAGTATGTATTGCTGTAGCAGAGAACAGGACTAAGCCCTAATGTACTCCTACAGTTAATTGCACTCTAACTATACTTCTGCATTCCCATGGCTATTTCAAAAGTTAAGTGCAGAAGTAAAGATACTTATACCTGGAAAATGATTGAAGCCGTAAAGAATTATTTAAGATGTTGTCTTACATTAAAAAAGCAGATATCTATGATCTGGTTAAAAAGCTTCTTTCTTTATACCTATGTTTCAGCAAAGTTATTGCTTTACATTAGTGGGAAAATGATTGTATTTTTCCTGTAATAAGAAATAAACACGAAAAGTAGCTTCAGGGTCTTAGAATGGCATTATGAATTGCTCAGTGACTTGTTAGACTACAGCTGCTGTAGTCAGTTTATTATTATTTGATGCAGATGGAAATAAAATTCTATGTGAGAGACAATTTAACATATCTGAGTTATAGTCTGATCCTCAGAGGAGGTGTTTGTATTTATTGTTAGTGTAATTTTTTCAAGTAAGAGTTGATTTTGGAGCTGCAGAATCATACAGTTATGCACCAGTTACACCTGTCGGATGAATTTCTGTGGTGTCTGTTTTTGTAAAGTAATGCACTTTAAATAGTCTGCACCAATTTATTTTTCCAGTGATGTGCAATGTTGCTGTTTTGTCTCTTTAATGTTTGATTTCAAATATTTTCTACAATAGCCATAGACCTTTATATTTTCAAGAGTTGAAATGAATGTACACTTGAAATCTAGGCTCTTGAGTGATTCATGAGAACATTAAAGCCAGGTTTGAACACGAAATGACGACCCATATTCTCTTCTTCCCCACACTTTATTTTCTGTCCTATGCTTAAAATATTTTCTTTGTTATCTGATGGAAAGCTGATTTTATCCCCCCGCAACCTACATTCAAGTAGCCTTTAGGTAGCACTGGCAGTAGAGCATGAATACTTTTTTTTTTTTTAATCATTAAAAGTAATACTGAAACTTTTAAAAACACAGCACCAAAAATCATCCCAGTTTCTGACCTTTTAAAACTGTCTTTTCATAATGTACAGTTTTAAGTTTTGTTATGAATCCTTTAACATCTTAAATTTCCCATTGAAAGCATAAGTGTCTTTGAACATCCTCCAATTGGACTTTGAATAATGAAATTCAAAGCTAAAGTTTTGTGTGCTGTAGTTGTAGAATTGCCACGCTTTTGTTTTCTGAAGTTAAATGGGTATTCTTCAAGAAAGTAGTCTTGCCCCTTCCCTGCAATCATGGTAAATTTTGTGATTGATTAGGTGTAGAGGCATTTGGTCTTTATAAAAGCAGAGTGTTTTGTGACATCATGACCCAAAAGGATGAATGTTGGTAGGGATTTAATGCTTAGATACCTCCAGGAAGAGTCCTGTGCTCTTAACTTTTACATAGATAGCATGAATTGCTAGGGACAGAACAATTCAGGGAAAATGTACATATTTAAATTTTTATATTAAAACGGTGGGATTCATGATACAGCTTTTCATAAAAGCAAGTGGTCATGGTTCAACTTAATGGCTGGTAAATTGTACTGCATCCTATTACAGCTCCATTTCAAGTGCAGAACAAAACCACCTTTCAGTCCTAACTGCCAGGAGGAGTAAGTGCAAAAGTTAAGCTAGCCAGGTTTATTCATAAACAGACTCTGGCCCTCTGAGGGAGACTCCTGTTCTTAGATATATTTTTAGTGTGTATTTTTTTTCCTAGGCAAATGTTATGCAAAACAGGGTACAAGTATGAGTTGAAAATAGGAAGTGTAGGAACAGTATGGCCAGTAGATGGATTTCATTATCTTACACTATACTTAAATATTGTTCTGTGCATCTTTTTGTCTTTATTTAATTAAGCATTAGAGATCAAACTCTTACATCAATATGTGCTACTTGTTAAAAAGAACAAAGTGATCAGCCTACTCAGGTTTTCAGCTTACATATCCTTCCAGTTAAACTGTTTGTTGTTAGGTTTGAATTGGAGAGAGATGAAAAAAGGCAGGACGTGTTTACTTATTTTAGGGTCTGTGAAATTAAGGTATTGGAACTGAAAGTCTGGTTTTCTGTTTAAAACAAACAAATTGTCAGTTATGATTGTAGCTTTTGAGAAAATGCTAATGGAGTAATACTGTGTTTGATGCTGCTCCTCTGCTCAGCAGCTTCCAGCAGCTTGGAGCTAAAGCCAGCTGTGTAAGACAGGCATCTGCTACAAGTTAGTGCTCTCAGTATAGTTTGAGTCCTGCCAAGAGCCTCAGCTTGCTAAAAGGTAGGAACATTTTTTGTCTAGCTAGATCCTTGCAACTTCTCTACTGCTCTTTGCATCTGCTGATGGTACTGAATGGGTTTATTCCCCCCCTTATAAACGTTATTGCCTGTTTGGTTGATATGTAATACCCTACAGAGGATGTTGTGTTGCTGTAATTATTCTGAAGACATTGTTTCTCTGTATTGAGGTCCAGTGTCCAAATATGTTTCTTGCACTCTAAAGTACATTAACTTTTTCATTCTAATTTAATAAATGTACCATCTGAATGAAAGTGTATTATGTCTCTGTTGGAGAGCACCAGAGTGTGAGTCTTCTAAAATTCAAGTATTGGTTACTGTCTTCTATTCAGTGTTGAACATTGGTTGGCAAACTATGCTGCTTCTTAATGTGACCATCTGATGGGAACAGTAACAGTAAATGCTCAAAAGTACTTTGAGAATTCTTCTACAGGTAGGTGCCTCTTTCTGACTCTTCTAGGAGCTGCTTTCTCAAGGAAATATGCTGGTGTTGCAGGTCTGGAGGACAGAAGAAGGCAGCAGTGATGCTGCGTTGTTTGAAGGACAGCATTGGAGAGCAGGGGAGGAGGGAAGAATAGCACGTGGGTATGGAGGGAATGCTGCAGTGTGAGGGATTGAGGATTCTAGATGGGAGTGGTGTCCAAATGAAGAGTTATGAAATGGACCCTGTGTGCTATTCCAGCTACAAAAACAGCTGGCTTTATCTGCTAATATATGGTAAATGAATTTGAAAGATTTGGTTTGCATAGCATCTCTTTCTAGTCCTGTGGTGACAGTGGTATCTGAGGTCCTCATTTAACAGCATCACCATGCGCAGTGATAATTGTGATTATTAAGCAACTGCTAGTTTGAAGTATTACTGTATTATCAAGCTAACATTTTGGGATTTACTGTCCATTCATAGTGTGCTTTTTCTCCTAATCAAGAGTTTTGGTTTTTTTTAAGAAATAGTTTAGAGGAATCTTTCACAGCTGATTTTTCTTTTTTTCCTTAAAGTATTGAGTACCTACTGTGAAATAAAACTATGTTAAAACTGTGCTTTTTTCTAGCCCTTTTCTAGCCCTTCTAGCCTCACTTTCTATCCCAATTTCTCTTCAAAGGTTACAGTTTGCTTTCACATTTCTCCGTTTTGCTGTGAGAGATAGGAAGAGTGAAAATTAGTTTACTTTAAACAAATGTTGGCGTTCTTGTGGCTGCTGAAGCATCTATTTAGCATTTTGTATTTTTTATTAGCTTTTTCATTTCAGTGTTAATCAGTGATGATGTGTGGGGGTATAAAGAGAAATCAGTATATTTTGAATTATTAAAACATTTCAGAACATCAGTGTGAGCAAGGCCTCTAGGAGAAATGCAAATATGTGTTTTCTTAGAATAAGAAGGAAAAATGAAAACCCATATTAGCAATCTTCTCTGCAGTTTTGAGTTGTAGCCTACTGAAGACTTGAGCTTTCTCTTCTAGATCCTCAGGAAGCTTAGTCAGAAACCCAAGTTAGTCTATTTTCGTGCAACAGTATATTTTAGAAGTATTTTCTTTACTATCTTGCCAAAAAGCATAATTAATTTTGTCAGATATACTTGGGTTATACCATAACTTTTGAAGGAAAATTTGCATATAGATGAGAAAAGTGAATTTGTGGAAAGCAAGTAGATTGAAAATTATCTGAGCTACATATGTGTTTCCATGGATGAGAGAATTATAAAAGTATTACTGTTTGAAGTATTCAGAGTTCACTTAGAACATGTTATTAAAGCATTTCAGTGTACAAAAAATTGAGAATTTTTATAAGTTTAATGTATTTACCATTGAAAGAGAATGAAGGATAATTAAATTTATTTAAAATTATCTCCAATTATAAAATAACTCCAGTGAATTACACTTTCCATGTCTCTGCGGTCCATGTTTCTCTATGGATTACCGGGCATTTAACACTCACAGGACAATGTTTTTCTGGTTTAAATTTGTTGCCTCTGTAATAGTCGTCAGTTTAATGTGGAGTATTAAGTTGATTTAAAATGCTTAAAGCTTTTTTAAAAAATTATTCTTTAAGTAGTTATAAAAGGGGGCAATAGTTAAAAATTCCTGCCTGGTATGGCGAGGATACTCCTCGGTGACTATCCCACCTTCCCAGGTGCCTATGTTTAATAGGTATGAGGCTCTGCTAGGGGAAATCAATGATGAGGACAATGGTTCATCTCTGTAGGAAGACTCACTAAGGTGAAGTTCCCCTATGCCCTGTGTTGAAACTGCTTCCAGAAAGAAAGAAAGATGAGGTATTGGCACAGGAAACCCTCCAGTGAGGGAAACAGAAGGTCCAATTTCCTGGCAAGCCCCACTTCATAGGGAAGTCATCTGCTTCCCTGGGGGCTGGGTTACAGATGAGATGAGGAAACTTTTAGCTCTGGTACAGCCCTTGGATTATTACCCATTATTGCTTTCTCATGTAGACAATTATGAAGTTTGCAATATGAAGGCCAAGGACGATCAGAAGAGGTTTTGGGGCCTTAGGACACCTAGTTATTATGGGATCAGGAGCATGAGTAGTGTTCTTTACCCTTCCAGTTGCAGAGAATGGTGAGGGAAGGAACAAGAAGAACCAGCAGATCCATACTTGATGGCAACAGCTGGGTACACTTCTCTCAGGCAGAGAGAAGGATCTTTGCAGGAACGTGCAGTGCTCGTTGAAAGAGCATTAAAGTGGATTGAAGGGGAAAAGGGCTAAACCCAGGCTTGCTGGACATAGCCTGGTGGCCGCCCAGCAGTGTTAGACTGATGGAATGGTAGCAAGATCCTCCACACTGCTTCGTGATGTGTGAGTATGCTGGAGCACATTTGAAATACATACAGTACATGCAGCATGAGGAACAAACTAAAGGAGGTGGAAGTGAGCAGATACAAGGAGCAAATTTTGTCATCTTTCATGCCAGTGGGAAGAGCTTTTTGGACAATAGTGAAGGAATTTTACCTACTTCAGGAAGAGGGCTGTATTCCCAAAGACTGGTTGAGAATATACCCCTCTGAGTCAGAAAACTTCCTGATCCTATTCCTTGGACTCACTGTCATTTAGGTAAAGAAGATGGGTATTGAACAGTCACAATAACTGAAAAGTACTGAAAGTTTTAGTGATCAAATAAAACAGCTTTGTCCCTGTTTTTGAGATGTGTTAGGACTATTATGTCTATAAAAAGAATTTGCAATAATGCTTTCACTAGGATCAAGAAGTGCAATGTAGCTGCAATGTTTTCTTGCTTTATTTTTTAGAGGCTCCTTAATTCTTTTTTACCTCAAATATAGGTTTTGTGATAAAGCATGTGCTTGCATATTTCTGTAAGTTACATGAGGTATTTTGCAGTCATCTGTTTTTACTCTTCAATACTGTAACATTTAAAAAAAAACCCCAAACACTGCAATTTAATTGACCTTTTTTTTTATTTTTTTTTACAAGTAAGTAATGAAAAAGGAATGTTAAAGAAGGAGCACAATTTATTTTTGGGAAGACATGATTCCAGCTTCTTTAGCATCTCTGCTTTCTTTTTCCAGTGATCATATCCTCAGGGAGCCAAGTGATACAGCCTGCTGCAATTGGGAGCCATATTTTCTAGATTGTTGGAATTCGAAGTCAGGTGCTGCAGTGGTTTCTGAAGAGCAAGCATTCACACACTGGCAGTTTTCCACGTAGAGATAGGTATAATTTATGCTGGTTCCATTTTGGCAAGTCAGGGTCACATCTCTTGTTTGGGTGCTGAGTTCCTGGCAGCAACCACACTTGTGTTCCATCTGGTTTGCTTCAAGAGAGTACCTGTGTTCCGTCAGGGGAAAAAAAGCATCTTGTTAAAAACACGCGGAAAGCCCCCTCAGTGATTTTTGTGAGTGTTTGGCTTGGTTTTGTTTGTTTGTTTTTTTTAATCCTCTTTTCCTCCTTGTCACGCACACTTATGAAAGTGATTTTCGTTGTCTTCAATATAGTGAAACTCTTCTTGCTTACATTGAATTCAGTTCAATTCAGTGGAATCATATAAACACATTAACTTTGTTGCTGTTCTACAATCATAGAATCATGTATGTTGGAACAGACCTTTCAGATCATCGAGTCTTAAGCATTAACCCAGTACTACCCAGTCCACCACTAAACTGCGTCTCTAAGTGCACACCTGCATATCTTTTAAATACTTGAAGGGATGGTGACTGAACTGCTTCCCTCAGCAACCTGTTCCAGTGCTTGACAACCATTTCAGTGAAGAAATATTTCCTAATATCCAATCTAAACCCTTCCTGATGCAACTTGAAGCCATTTCCTCTCATCCTTTCACTTGTTACCTGGGAGAAGAGATGAACCCCTACCTCACTACACCCTCCTTTCAGGCAGTGGTAGAGAGTGTGAACATTTCCCCGAGCCTCCTTTTCTCCAGGTTAAACACCTCCAACTCCCTCAGCTGCTCTTCAAGACTTGGACTCCCGACCCTTCCCCAGCTCTTTTGCCCTTCTTTTGCCCTTCAGTACCTCAATGTCTTTATTTCAGTGAGAGGCCCAGAACTGGACGCAAGACTCGAGATGTGGCCGCACTATGGCCGAGTACATTGTCCTGGTCCTGCTGGCCATACAGTTGCTGATCCAGGCCAGGATGTTTCTTGGTCGTTTTGGCCACCTGGGCACACACTGGCTCATGTCCAGCTGCTGTCACCAACATCCCCAGGTCCTTTTCCACTGGGCAGCTTCCTAGCCCCTCTGCCCCAGCTGTCTGGGGTGGTTGTGGCCCCAAGGGCAGGACACAGCACTAAGCCTTATTGAACCTCATGTGGGAATGCTAATTATTAGAAGCTGGAAAAGTACTGTGTTTAGTACTGTGTTTAGCCTTCTGATCTGAGTTCTTGCACCTGCGAAAATACTGTGTCCTTGGACATCTCTAAATGTGGTAACAAGGAGTCAGAGAGACGTGGGAAAGTGGACTACAAGACTGAAAGAATGAAGAAGAGTTGATGTTTAGCTTAACGAATAGAATGCTTAGGTTACAGAATATGCATGAGTTTATTAACACTATTATAAAAGTATGTAACCTAATCAATAAATTGGAGACTAATGATCATCACCCCTAAATGTGCACATCTCCCCTTCACCTCCTCAAATAGTGACCCCTCCTTAAATGGTGGCATTCCTTAAATAGAGTATTTTTCCTTAAATGGTAGATTTTTTTTTCTTTTAACAACCTCACACAATTATTGATAAAGTTATACAACAGGACTGGCTGCAACACTGAGCCCCTGGAAACACCACTGGTGACCATCCCCCAGCTGGAGGTAACTCCACTCATCATCACCCTCTGGACCTGGCCATCCAGGCCTTGAACAATTTTTTATGCAGTGAACAGTTCACCTGTCCAAGCTATGAGCTCCCAGCTTCTCCAGGAGAATGCTGTGGGAAGTGCTGTAAAAAACTTTATACAAGTCTGGGTAGACAATATCCACAGCCTTTTCCTCATCCCCTAAGTGGTTCACCCTGTCCTAAAAGGAGATCAGGTTGGTCAAGCAGCAGCTGCCTTTCCCAAACCCATCCTGGCTGGGCCTGATCCCCTTATTACCCTGTATGTACTCCATGATCACACTCAAGATAATCTGCTCCATGTCCTTCCCTGGCACCAAGGTCAGGCTGACAGGCCTGTACTTCCCTGAATCTTCTCTCCACACTTTACTGTAGATGAGCTGACCTGCAGCCAACTGGGACCCTCCATAGTTAACCAGACTGTTGACAAATTATTGAAAGTAGCTTTGTGAGCACTTTCTCCAGCTCCCTCAGTACCCTTGGGTGATAAATTAAATTGACAGACCAGATAAAGGAAGCCATAGAGATGTTACATGAATTTTTAGAACTTACATTGAGGAGCCAGGACAACTTCCTTCGCAATATGAGACCGGAACAGGTCCAGAAGACTCACAGTCAGCATGGCGGATCACAGTTTCCTTGGTGTAAGGCTTGCAGGTTTTAGCTTCATAAAAAGGGAGGAGAGAAAATATACTTTAGTTCTCTAGTTCTGAACTAAAGGAATTGTAAAAGCAGTTTCAAAGTGCTTGATGTCTGATTACTGAGAATCTGCAGTATGTGATGGGATGAGTACTGTGTAATGTATATGGAGTTGTCAGATAATTCTTTGATTTCGGCTGTAAAGTGCCTTTGGAAGATAATGCAGAGGCTTGAGTGTTGCTGGTTTGACTTGTGGTATTCAGTATCGGGAAAAAAAAAGCGTTTTTCTTTTGAATAAACAGTGAAACACAGGATCTTCTTAAATAGACTATGTGAAAACAGGGTGAGTGAAGAATCCTTCCATACACTCAAAAATAGTTACAGGTTGAACCAAGTGCTCTTCAGGCAGAACACATAAACACAGCATTACTTACGTTTACATATTTTGCAGCAGCCATCAGATGTAATCTCTGTTTCGTCCTTTATAAAAGAAGGAGGATTTGTATTAGTACATGAATGACAAACATGAATATTAGTTAGCACTACTGATACTGGGCAGAAGGCTTCTCTGGCATGAACCCTGAAAGAAACAATGGATGACTTACTGTCCTCACCACAGCAGTCTTCAATACTTGTAGCCTCATAAGAAAATAATATGCTTTTCTTATTATTAATCATAGAGCAAGCCTAGTTTCATTCTTAAGACATTCCTGCAACTTCAGTGGAAGTGATTTGCTGTATTCTTCCTTGTCCCTCCTTGTTCATTTAAGCTGAATTGAGTCAATGAAAGACTGATAAAAACTTACAGGATCGCACTCTTCGGGGTCGAGCTCAGGGCATACTCTTTTCGTTTGGACTGCAACAAACTGATCTTCAATTTTTTCACATTTGTAGTGGCTGCACTGATCGAGTGGCAGGATCTCATTAACCTAAGATTATATAATAAAAGCAAAAGTTGTTTTTTTTTCCATTGTGATCAAGTATGTCTGAGCTAATTAAGTTCTTAGTCCTCAAAGATTCTCAGATGCTTCTGAACTTCTTTCAACTCACAAAAATTAAATTCTACAAACTGTAGCTAGCTTGAAAGTTTAAATCCTGGCTCTGAACACTTCGACCATAAATTAGAAACCATTGCTCCATTAGCAACAAAAACCAAGAATTTGATACCAAATATTGTTCAGCTCAGAAAGCTGATACATTGTTTTTCAGAGTAATTTCAGTATTTTATTTTTTACCAGTAAGGGACATGAGTTGACACTTAGCTGTTCTAACTTGTATGGGCTAACAGATAGATCTAAAAATGAAAAGAATACTTACATTGAGGACATGAACAGTGTTGTTACTGAGTCTGACTTTGCAAGCTACTTCAATACACTTTCCACAGCACTCTCCTTCCTCAGTCATGTATTGGTAACCCTACTCAAAAAGAGATGAAGGAGAAAGTATGTTGAATTGGTGATGGAAAATTCTAGTCTAGCTGACTGGGCAGCCTAGACAACTTGAACTCACCAGCGGGCAAGATGTCTCACACTGAACTGTTTCACAATGCATAATGTTTGCATTAGTCTCTGGATCCTTCTCAGAACTGCAGGTACATTTCTTACATGAATCGATTACTACTGACTTTCCAACCTGCAAGATAGAAAAAAAACCCCAAAAAACATTCACATGCCAACAGTTTCTATATAATATAAAGGCAGAGTTGAAAGCATTGCTGAGAACCGTTGAGGTTGCTGAAACGCAAGTATGACAGTTCTCAAATTCTCTTTGAACGCAGAGTTTTTTTGGCTTCATGCCTTGCAGGAAAGCTCATATTAAGAGGAAACTAAATGAAGAAATGCAAAAGGAAGCAGTAAATTATTAAATTAAATTAAGATTGGTTTGTACTGTCTAATTATTTTACCAGCTTTTCAATGCTCCATTTAAGAATATTTTTCCTCTACAAGTTATGTTCAGTGGTTGTAAAACAATTATAATTTAAAGGCAGGGACTAAAATAGGCCTTTACATATGCAGATACCTAAGCAGAGATCTAAATTTACATATGGATTTTAGTCTTCCTGAAGTGTATCCCCAAAGACTCCAGTGCTAATATTTAAATTACGAGTTAATGACCTAAGTACCAATTTTAGCAAAAGGGTTTAGGTATCAAATAAAAAATGTTAGCTTTGGTTTTTTAATGTTTTCTGAGCTTAATTCAAAGAGCAATTGACTTTAGGCTATTCATCAGATTGTCTGGCAAAGTCATTCATTACAGTGAGAGGAAGCTTAAAAAGAAAGTACATCCCTAAAAATGGTACACTCTTCTTTTATACTACTCTATGAGGAAGATTTCTGTGACAAATTTGATTTTGACTCAATACCCAAACAACTTCCAATTAAGGACTAGAGAGAAAAACTCCCAAAAACATGTACTGGGAAAAGAACTTTCTCAAAGACCTCTTTTGGTAGAAAGGATGTACTTTTTACTTCCAGCAATATACTGCTATATAATTCTTACCGTGTACAACGTTCCATTAATCACACAGACATCAGGTATTGGTTCTAAAAAACAAAACAAAAATTAATTCCAGAATAACTCAAATTGTGAGTCTTCCTGAGAAGTCAAGATGTTACCAGGTTTTGTTAGTAACGCAGAGAGTATGGAAAACTTGAATTCAATCCCCCTATGTGCTTAGACTCCATATATAGTGTAGCTGAATGTTTAAGTAAAGTTTCATCATTAAAATCAGTTGGAAGAAGTGGAGAGGAATGGCTTCAAACTTGAGCTATGCCTGAACAATCCCTTTTTTACCCTTTCCATATCTGGTTCAATTCAAATTAAATTAGTTGCTTCCTCTGGGAACCCTCGGCCTCCAGTGATAAACAAAGATGCTTCAGTTATTGATTCTTTATGACCTTTCAGAACGTGCCTTGTATGGAAGATTGACCCTGTGGAAAAAAGTATTCCTGCTAAGGTATTCCTACTAAAGGTATTCCTATATAATGTAAATCTGACAACATGGCAGAACCCATCTAGGTCTTTCACAGAATGACTTTAAACTTGCCTGTTCCTTTGTTCTGACTTTCCTTTTTCAGGCTTAATTTATGGGTACTTTTTTCTTTTTTAGTCTTTTGCACAAGTATACGTACATAAAATATATGTATATAAAAGTGTATGTTTATAAATAAACTAATGTAACTAGGATTTTTTATTTTCATGAGCATCTGGCAAGAGTGTAAGTATAATTATTACTTTTCATACACTGTCAATTCAATTACTGATTACAATTCACTTTGTACTATTGCTTCCTGTTACTTGGTCTTAAGCTGTTTACTTGGTCTGTTAAGCTATTTAGTGACTTATTCTTGTGTTTATGCATCTTAGTTTAGTTGCATTTAGACTAATGTTAATGTTCTCCAATGTTCCATTAATAAGATGAAAAAGATGCATGGATAACATTTATAATTACAGGTACAAAGATAGTTGAGCTACATAGATCAGTGAATGTTCAAAATACTATTCTGCTCTCCCACCCATTCTCTTCTTAAAGTTAAATGAAAATAACATTTTTTTTAAACAAAGCTTCAATGCATATTTAGCCAAAAATCGTTGTGTGTTCACTGAGACAGAAAAATTTAAGAAATATTTTGCTGTTATTGTGATACATTAAGAACTTCCTTAGATATTAATGGAAGTGCAAATGTAATTTACTGGAGTGGAATTTATACATGTATTTTTAATACTTACTGCATTCAAATTCAGGACAACATGGGTCTTTTTGTGGTAGTACAGCCATGGAAACAAATCCTAGGTCACAAGTTGTTTGCTGAGCTGTTTGGCATGGGAGTGGCTGGCATTGTGCAGTAGCAGTGAGGGAGTCACAGACACATTTCTGGCATCCATCTATCCACTCCTCTCCAGGCTGAAAATATGTAAATTATTTATTCTTAAATGCTCCTTCATGCTAGTTGTTCAGTTTTAACTTAAGATATACTCTCAAAATTAGTATGAAAGTCAGATTGGAGTTGTTTCAGCACATCATTTAAGAACAGGTATGCTAAGAATAACCACCGAATTTTCTTCTGCATAAAAAGAATGGTGTTTTACATTTCATGGCTTGTCTACTTATGTCTATGAAATTTAAATGACTTTTATTAAAACCAAAAGTCTCTGCCATAGTCTTAGTGAGCTTTTCCACCAAGAGATTACTTCAAGTCTGGTAATGCCAGGTTAAATAGTTGTGTGCTGTCAGGTCATTTGTTACATGACCAACTTTGTTATCGAGATACATAAAGGTTGATTTGAATTGGCTGTTAAAGGACAGAAATTGGTCTGGTTTTGCAGCAGCGGTGTATTATAAATTAGGGAGGGGAACCACCTTTCGTGCAGGATTGACATCAGTGCAGTTTCTTTCTACTGAAGTTGTGGTGGTTGTTGCTGTGGTTGGTGAGGCAGCTTGCGATGTAGTTGAGGAGGCGACTGAAGGAGCAGGAGTTGTCAGATGACATGGCCCGTAGAAGGGCTCAATCTCACATTCCTTGCTGCAAAGTGCATAAAAATTACAGCCAGCTCTATCTGTCCTGTTGTATACCACTTCCCCTGAAAATTGGAAAAGAAATTACAAGAATGAAAATACGTAGGGAAAAAACCAAGAAAATATTGTGAAAATATTAAATATATTCATGTATAAAATGTTCTATGTTTAGATGACTTGGAGTGGCTATCTTTAATTTAATAGAGTCTTAAGGGTTTATATTGCTTATGAAATCTTTTATAATCGTAAAATAAGATACTTACCAGGAGAAAATAAAGTTTCAAACACATGACAAAAGCATGGAGGTATTTTGCTGGATGTAACAGATGTGCTGGTGGAAGAACTGAAGGTTGCAGGAGTGCTTGTTGTAGCATGGCTTGATTGTGATGTACCAGTTGAAGTTACTGTTGAGTACAAGTAATAATTTAGTTTGCAGGCACAGGATTTTGATCTAATAATTTTAACATCTTCAAGAGGTCTATTCACCATTCTGGCAAACCAAGTGAACGTGTTTCTTGCATTCAAATATTTGACTTATTCATAAGTGGAGATTATGGAAATTTTTTCATTGCAAATTGAATAACATCTGGCCTTTGGCAAATCTGATGATACTTACCTCTAATGTTTTGAAAAGCTTCAACTTTCCTTATTTACGTAAGAATTAATACTATGAAGTTAACCAAGCTGACAAACATAAATACTAGTAACAAAGGGATTGATTGATTAAAAATTGGTTTATGTGTTTTAAGGAATATAAATAGTCATAGATTCATATAATCACAAACAGGTTTAGGGAAAGAAGCCACAGAACTCAAAGATATGAATGTTGGTCTAAAGAAAATGAGGGTTGTAAAATTTTAAAAAGTAGACAGTGACATACCTGGGCTGACAGTAGTGCTGAAGAAAGCTGTTATAGCAGTATTTTCTACATTAGGAGAAAGGAATGTAATAAGAATTTACCTGTGGTAATTCCAGACTGAGGAAGAGTGGTCGTGAGCACAGATGAGGGGCCAGAAGTGGTTATTAATCTTATTGCAGGTGAAGTGGAGGCAGGGATGGTGGTGGTAGCGATGATGGTGGTTTCCTCTCCGGCTGAGCCCGTAGTGCTGGGGCCAGCTGTGGTGCCTGGTGTGGTTCTTATTTTAACTTCAGAGGGTGCTGTGGGAGAGGTTGGAGCCTGGGTTGCCACAGGGGAGGTTTCTCCTGGAGCAGAGGTGGCAGAGGTTCTGGTGGTGCTTCCTGCAGTGGTTCTGGAGGTGCTGGCAGTGCTGGTGGCAGGGGTAGGCACTGTTGTTGTTGTTGGGGTGATGGTGGTTGTACCTTCAGTCTGAGGGGGAGATGTGCTGGTGGTGGTAGCGATGATGGTGGTTTCCTCTCTGGTGCTGTGACCAGCTGTGGTGCCTGTGGTGGTTCTTATTTTAACTCCAGGGGATGTTGTGGGAGATGTTGGAGCCTGGGTCGCCACAGGGGAGGTTTCTCCTGGAGCAGAGGTGGCAGAGGCTCTTGTGGTAATTCTCTCGGTAGTCCTGGAGGTGCTGGCAGTGCTGGTGGCAGGGGTAGGCACTGTTGTTGTGGGGGAGGTGATGGTGGTTGTACCTTCAGTCTGAGGGGGAGATGTGCTGGTGGTGGTAGCAATGACGGTTGTATCCTCTCTGGTGCTGGGGCCAGCTGTGGCACCTGTGGTGGTTCTTATTTTAACTTCAGAGGGTGCTGTGGGAGAGGTTGGAGCCTGGGTTGCCACAGGGGAGGTTTCTCCTGGAGCAGAGGTGGCAGAGGTTCTTGTGGTGCTTCCTGCAGTGGTCCTGGAGGTGCTGGCAGTGCTGGTGGCAGGAGTAGGCACTGTTGTTGTGGGGGAGGTGATGGTTGTTGTACCTTCAGTCTGAGGGGGAGATGTGCTGGTGGTGGTAGCGATGATGGTGGTTTCCTCTCTGCTGCTGGGGCCAGCTGTGGTGCCTGTGGTGGTTCTTATTTTAACACTGGGGGAAGTTGTGGGAGATGTTGGAGCCTGGGTTGCCGCAGTGGAGGTTTCTCCTGGAGCAGAGGTGGCAGAGGCTCTTGTGGTGCTTCCTGCAGTGGTTCTGGAGGTGCTGGCAGTGCTGGTGGCAGGAGTAGGCACTGTTGTTGTGGGGGGGGTGATGGTGGTTGTACCTTCAGTCTGAGGGGGAGATGTGCTGGTGGTGGTAGCGATGATGGTGGTTTCCTCTCCGGCTGAGCCTGTGGTACTGGGGGCAGTTGTGGTGCCTGGTGTGGTTCTTATTTTAACTTCAGAGGGTGCTGTGGGAGAGGTTGGAGCCTGGGTTGCCACAGGGGAGGTTTCTCCTGGAGCAGAGGTGGCAGAGGTTCTTGTGGTGCTTCCTGCAGTGGTCCTGGAGGTGCTGGCAGTGCTGGTGGCAGGGGTAGGCACTGTTGTTGTTGTTGGGGTGATGGTGGTTGTACCTTCAGTCTGAGGGGGAGATGTGCTGGTGGTGGTAGCAATGATGGTGGTTTCCTCTCTGGTGCTGGGACCAGCTGTGGTGCCTGTGGTGGTTCTTATTTTAACTCCAGGTGATGTTGTGGGAGATGTTGGAGCCTGGGTCGCCACAGGGGAGGTTTCTCCTGGAGCAGAGGTGGCAGAGGCTCTTGTGGTAATTCTCTCGGTAGTCCTGGAGGTGCTGGCAGTGCTGGTGGCAGGGGTAGGCACTGTTGTTGTTGTTGGGATGATGGTGGTTGTACCTTCAGTCTGAGGGGGAGATGTGCTGGTGGTGGTAGCGATGATGGTGGTTTCCTCTCTGGTGCTGGGGCCAGCTGTGGCACCTGTGGTGGTTCTGATTTTAACTTCAGAGGGTGCTGTGGGAGAGGTTGGAGCCTGGGTCACCACAGGGGAGGTTTCTCCTGGAGCAGAGGTGGCAGAGGCTCTTGTGGTGCTTCCTGCAGTGGTCCTGGAGGTGCTGGCAGTGCTGGTGGCAGGGGTAGGCACTGTTGTTGTGGGGGAGGTGATGGTTGTTGTACCTTCAGTCTGAGGGGGAGATGTGCTGGTGGTGGTAGTGATGATGGTGGTTTCCTCTCTGCTGCTGGGGCCAGCTGTGGTGCCTGTGGTGGTTCTTATTTTAACACTGGGGGAAGTTGTGGGAGATGTTGGAGCCTGGGTTGCCACAGGGGAGGTTTCTCCTGGAGCAGAGGTGGCAGAGGCTCTTGTGGTGCTTCCTGCAGTGGTCCTGGAGGTGCTGGCAGTGCTGGTGGCAGGGGTAGGCACTGTTGTTGTGGGGGAGGTGATGGTGGTTGTACCTTCAGTCTGAGGGGGAGATGTGCTGGTGGTGGTAGCGATGATGGTGGTTTCCTCTCCGGCTGAGCCCGTAGTGCTGGGGCCAGCTGTGGTGCCTGGTGTGGTTCTTATTCTTATTTCATGGGTGGAGGCAGCAATTGTTGATGTTGTTTGAATAGCAACAGTGGATAATACTGTTGGAAGTGTTTTATCTGTAGATAGAGTGCTGCTTTCCCAGGTGGTTGTGGAGGTGCCTGCAGTACTGGTGGCTGGTGTGGGCACTGTTGTTGTTGGGATGATGACAGTTGTACCTTCGGTCTGAGGGGGAGAGGTGCTGGTGGTGGTAGACATGATGGTTGTGCTCTCTCCGGCTGAAGCCGTGGTGCCTGCGGTGGTTTTTATTTTCATTGGCTCTGTGTATCTTGGGGGAACGTTAGTGGTTCCTTGTGGTGAGAGGGTACTTGTTGTTCCCACGGTGGTTGTTATTACTTGCTGTGGAAGTGTGGCGACAGGAGGTGGTGTTGCTGCAGGTCGCGTTACTATTGTGGTGGATTCTGCTGGGAAGTGTGTTGTGGAGGTGCTTACAGTGGTTGCTGGGGTTGGCACCGTTGTCTGGCAGTGTTTCCGTTCACAGCACAGCACTGAGACCTCGTAGTCAAAGCACACGGGGTACTTGAGAGTCTGGTCCTTATTTCTGCACACAAGACCCCTGTCAAGGCTGCAGTCAAATTTCTGCTCCATTGTTTTCACAATTGTGTCAGGGTAGTCTTTAGCTCTGCACTTGATGTCTCGTGGCTTCTCACACAACTCATACCCAGCAGCTCTGATATTTTCAAATGTTTCTGAATCTCCATTTTCGCTGCCTGGAGTAGGGGAGTCCACATTATACCACTGTGTCCAGGCACAGCGCTCCACCACGCAGTTGTCTGTGCTATTGGAGATGCGGATTGTGGTGGTGGCTGGCGTGGGCCCTGTTGTTGTGGGTGGGGTGGTGGTGGTGGTGGTTGTGCTGGGGCCAGCTGTGGTGCCTGTGGTGGTTCTTATTTTAACTCCAGGGGATGTTGTGGGAGATGTTGGAGCCTGGGTTGCCACAGGGGAGGTTTCTCCTGGAGCAGAGGTGGCAGCGGCTCTTGTGGTGCTTCCTGCAGTGGTCCTGGAGGTGCTGGCAGTGCTGGTGGCAGGGGTAGGCACTGTTGTTGTTGTGGGGGTGATGGTGGTTGTACCTTCAGTCTGAGGGGGAGATGTGCTGGTGGTGGTAGCGATGATGGTGGTTTCCTCTCCGGCTGAGCCTGTGGTACTGGGGCCAGCTGTGGTGCCTGGTGTGGTTCTTATTTTAACTTCAGAGGGTGCTGTGGGAGAGGTTGGAGCCTGGGTTGCCACAGGGGAGGTTTCTCCTGGAGCAGAGGTGGCAGAGGTTCTGGTGGTGCTTCCTGCAGTGGTCCTGGAGGTGCTGGCAGTGCTGGTGGCAGGGGTAGGCACTGTTGTTGTTGTTGGGGTGATGGTGGTTGTACCTTCAGTCTGAGGGGGTGATGTGCTGGTGGTGGTAGCGATGATGGTGGTTTCCTCTCTGGTGCTGGGGCCAGCTGTGGTGCCTGTGGTGGTTCTTATTTTAACTCCAGGGGATGTTGTGGGAGATGTTGGAGCCTGGGTCGCCACAGGGGAGGTTTCTCCTGGAGCAGAGGTGGCAGAGGCTCTTGTGGTAATTCTCTCAGTAGTCCTGGAGGTGCTGGCAGTGCTGGTGGCAGGAGTAGGCACTGTTGTTGTGGGGGGGGGTGATGGTGGTTGTACCTTCAGTCTGAGGGGGAGATGTGCTGGTGGTGGTAGTGATGATGGTTGTTTCCTCTCTGCTGCTGGGGCCAGCTGTGGTGCCCGTGGTGGTTCTTATTTTAACACTGGGGGAAGTTGTGGGAGATGTTGGAGCCTGGGTTGCCGCAGTGGAGGTTTCTCCTGGAGCAGAGGTGGCAGAGGCTCTTGTGGTGCTTCCTGCAGTGGTTCTGGAGGTGCTGGCAGTGCTGGTGGCAGGAGTAGGCACTGTTGTTGTGGGGGGGGGTGATGGTGGTTGTACCTTCAGTCTGAGGGGGAGATGTGCTGGTGGTGGTAGCGATGATGGTGGTTTCCTCTCCGGCTGAGCCCGTAGTGCTGGGGCCAGCTGTGGTGCCTGGTGTGGTTCTTATTCTTATTTCATGGGTGGAGGCAGCAATTGTTGATGTTGTTTGAATAGCAACAGTGGATAATACTGTTGGAAGTGTTTTTTCTGCAGATAGAGTGCTGCTTTCCCAGGTGGTTGTGGAGGTGCCTGCAGTACTGGTGGCTGGTGTGGGCACTGTTGTTGTTGGGATGATGACAGTTGTACCTTCGGTCTGAGGGGGAAAGGTGCTGGTGGTGGTAGACATGATGGTTGTGCTCTCTCCGGCTGAAGCCGTGGTGCCTGCGGTGGTTTTTATTTTCATTGGCTCTGTGTATCTTGGGGGAACGTTAGTGGTTCCTTGTGGTGAGAGGGTACTTGTTGTTCCCACGGTGGTTGTTATTACTTGCTGTGGAAGTGTGGCGACAGGAGGTGGTGTTGCTGCAGGTCGCGTTACTATTGTGGTGGATTCTGCTGGGAAGTGTGTTGTGGAGGTGCTTACAGTGGTTGCTGGGGTTGGCACCGTTGTCTGGCAGTGTTTCCGTTCACAGCACAGCACTGAGACCTCGTAGTCAAAGCACACGGGGTACTTGAGAGTCTGGTCCTTATTTCTGCACACAAGACCCCTGTCAAGGCTGCAGTCAAATTTCTGCTCCATTGTTTTCACAATTGTGTCAGGGTAGTCTTTAGCTCGGCACTTGATGTCTCGTGGCTTCTCACACAACTCATACCCAGCAGCTCTGATATTTTCAAATGTTTCTGAATCTCCATTTTCGCTGCCTGGAGTAGGGGAGTCCACATTATACCACTGTGTCCAGGCACAGCGCTCCACCACGCAGTTGTCTGTGCTATTGGAGATGCGGATTGTGGTGGTGGCTGGCGTGGGCCCTGTTGTTGTGGGTGGGGTGGTGGTGGTGGTGGTTGTGCTGGGGCCAGCTGTGGTGCCTGTGGTGGTTCTTATTTTAACTCCAGGGGATGTTGTGGGAGATGTTGGAGCCTGGGTCACCACAGGGGAGGTTTCTCCTGGAGCAGAGGTGGCAGAGGCTCTTGTGGTAATTCTCTCGGTAGTCCTGGAGGTGCTGGCAGTGCTGGTGGCAGGGGTAGGCACTGTTGTTGTTGTGGGGGTGATGGTGGTTGTACCTTCAGTCTGAGGGGGAGATGTGCTGGTGGTGGTAGTGATGATGGTGGTTTCCTCTCCGGCTGAGCCTGTGGTACTGGGGCCAGCTGTGGTGCCTGGTGTGGTTCTTATTTTAACTTCAGAGGGTGCTGTGGGAGAGGTTGGAGCCTGGGTTGCCACAGGGGAGGTTTCTCCTGGAGCAGAGGTGGCAGAGGTTCTTGTGGTGCTTCCTGCAGTGGTCCTGGAGGTGCTGGCAGTGCTGGTGGCATGGGTAGGCACTATTGTTGTTGTTGGGGTGATGGTGGTTGTACCTTCAGTCTGAGGGGGTGATGTGCTGGTGGTGGTAGCGATGATGGTTGTTTCCTCTCTGGCTGAGTCCGTAGTGCTGGGGCCGGCTGTGGTGCCTGGTGTGGTTCTTATTTTTATTTCAGGGGTGGAGACAGCAATTGTTGATGTTGTTTGAATAGCAGCAGTGGATAATACCGTTGGAAGAGTTCCTTCTGTAGATGTAGTGGTGGTTTCCCTGGTGGTTTTGGTGGTGCTGGCACTGGTGGTACCTTGGGTTGGTACTCTTGGTCCAGATGTAGTGATAGTTGTGCCTTGTGTTGGCAGGGCAGTAGTGCTGGAGATTATCGTGGTGCCAGGCGTTGTTTGTAGAGTTGATCCTGGGAGAGTGGAGATGGTATTGGGTGATGATGGAGCTTGGGTTACCACAGTGGAGGTTCCTGCTGTTGTAGTTGTGATTTGGTAATCTGTTGTTGAGACTTGTGATGTCGTTGCTGTTACTGACGTTTCGCTCTGAGGAGTCGTTCTTTCTCGTTCTCTAATTGGTGTTGTAGTTACTTCACTTTCTTGTTTTTGTGTTGTTGGTATTATTGTTGTCTGTACTGTAAATGGTGTTGATTCTACAGCAGTAGTTGTGACTTCTCTTGTGATTGTGGGTGTTGTAGTTTGTGCTTCTGAACATGGTATGTAGCTGCAGCATAATATTCTGATTTCATAATTATAGCACTGCTTGGATTCTTGGTCCTGGTTATTGCATATTAATCCTCTGCTTTGACTACACTCTATTGTTTGGTTAAGGTTGGTAATTTCAGTATCTGGGTTTTCTTTGGCTCTGCATTGAACATCACTTGGGTTTGTACACACACTGTATCCTTTATCCTTGAGATTTTGATATGTTTCATAATCTCCACTGTCCTCTTTGTTTTCAGGCTGAGTGGAATCATACCATTCTGACCATACACAGACATTTTTCACACATACAGTTGTCACTGGTGTTGCAGTTGTAATTTCTGTAATTTAAAGGAGGAAATGTAAGTCTTGTCTGTTCTTGTTAAATGAGTTCCAGGAAGAAATTATTCATCTTCCATACCTTTTATTGTTGTAAATATTTTTTTACTATTATGTAATATTTTAATTTTAATGAACTTTCTTTGGCAGTCTCAAATTTAATTTCTAAGATAGGTTTTGACTTTTTGCCTTATTATTGTAGAGGTAGTTTCTTTGACATCTATTAAAGATTTGTAGCTAAATATAGGTAATCTGATATCCTTTGCACAGTATGTCACTGCTTAGATAATACATCTCACAATTGCTTTGGTATAAGTAGAGGAGGTTTTATTCTCCTTGGTATTATCTCTGTATTTATTTACACTTAACTGCATAAGCACGCAGACTTTAAAATATTTTGACCAGTTAATGACTTTTCTACTTAGTTCAATATTTCCACATGTAACATATTTATAAATATAAAATATATACATAACATATGTGTATTTTATATGTAGTACATTATAATAGAGAATACATATATACTATGTATGAAATATATAATCTAATAGGTATTTTCTATGTATTTTAATAAGACTTCATATGCATTTTGAAGATAACCATGTGGAATAGATATTACTTTCTCAATATGAATGTTACTTAATAGAAGACTTAAATTTTAATATTTAGTTCTTGCTGTAGTATAATTTTGTGGATATGTTTCTCACAATTACTCAGAATTTGGTCATTGTAATTAATTAACAGCAGGAATAATATAGCAGTGTACTCCAGGAGTAGAAGGAAACTGTTGATTTAGGTATTAAACAGAATTAGGAAAGGTTCCAAAGAATGGTTATAAATAGTTTAAAGACTCCCTCAAAATAAATTTCTTATGTGCTCACTAATTTAAGAAATGGCAGCAACTGTCTTTCATGTTTTCAGAAGTTGGTCCAGAATTGCTGGGGGTTTTTGCAAGAAAATTAGAAGATTCTCCAGGATGCAGTGATTAATAAACTCTATTAATTTTCCCCCGAGGATCACCATGGTAAAACAGAGGAGACTGAGTTTGTAAGAAATGATGTATTAATTTCTACATCCTTAACTATTCTATTTCAGCTAAAGCTGCCAGGTGAATTGGCAGCTCCAGTAGAAGTCAATAGTTTCAAGTAAAATTATATACTGTTAACTGATGGAAAGGTCCTGCCCTTCAGGTAATTTTTAGTCACTTACAGAGATTTTGGAGTTATTTTAAAGATTATTTATGCATACCGGAAACAGTAGTTGTAGGCTGACTTGTGGAAAAGGTAAATGGGGTTGTTGTAAAAATGCCACATTTAAAGATGTTTCTGCTTATGGTTCCATTGACATCACATGTTGCACTGAAACACCATCCAGTTCCATCTGTGGTGTTGTAGATGAGTTCACCATATTTATAGCTATTCCCTTCATAAATGCAGTTGCAGGCTGTAATTCAGAAGTTTATTGTCAGTTCAGGCATCTATGAAAAGATAGTATCCAATACTTCTTTTTCTAAATAATTTTTCTTAGCTGTCTTACCTTTATCATCGAACTTGCACTGTAAACCTTCTGATGTGCACTCACTGAAACAGAAAGCATAAAAACCCATATATTTTGTGACTGTGATGTAATTTTATTAGTCATCTTTCTGACAGATACTGGCATCAAAAGGCAAGGCACTTTGCATTTATTCCTAGAGCTTTCTGTTCATTTTGGCTCCTTTATGGCCATTATTTTCCAAAATCTTCCTTTATATTAAACCCAAACATATAAACAGAAGTGAAGTTAAATATTATGCAAAGTTATGGGTAGAAGTCTTAAGGCAGATTTTCCTTTTTTCCTTCATATCACTTTCCTTGTGTTTGCGGTGTTTTTGTACTAAAATAGAAGGCTAAAAGGGTAAGTCTGTATGCTCAAATGATGCAAGTATGTCGCAAAATCCTTGGAAGCAGGCCACTAATAAATATCTTTACTCATGGCACAACATTTTTCCTGCCACAGGAATGTGAAATTAAGATAGCCTAGTCATAAAGGACTTCTTGTTCTTGATGTATCTTAATGCTGAGGATTTACAATATAATCAGAAATAAATTCATTAAAACATAAAAATCATGTAAAACCTTCTTATTAATGTAGTAGGAAAACTGCCATTAGATCATAAGGCATAATTTCATCACAGGTAGCACGAACTGATCTTGCACGTAACAGGAACATAGAACTTCCCCCTTGAGTTTTGATCTTTTTTCCTTGTATAAGATGAGGTTGATATGTTAAGTCTTACCATATATTACATTCATCTCGCTGATATATCTTTCCATCTTCATCATCATAACAGTCACAGAGGCTAACACACTTCATCTGATCCTCATGAAAATATGGCTTGTCTGGCGGGCAGTTAGGGTAGCAGCCTGAAGGTGGAAAAGGTAAGAATGAGATACAATCAGCAAAGGCTTTATTTGCACCAAATGCATTTGCAGGTCTTGTTTTTAACAGTCATCATGTTTTTACTTTGTTTGTAAACTTTACTATGTTTTGGAATAGCTCTAGGAAGAAATGCAGAGTTACTAGCATAGCAGAACCCATCCAAGAAGATCTCTTAGTCCTAGAGATCTTCTTACTCCAGTTTCCATAATCTGCTTCCATTCATGTGAATGTAATGATACTAGAGAAAATTCAATTGTGCAAATGCAGTTGATGGAGGAAATATACTTCATCAAAGACAATTTCAAATATAGCAATATGTACCCACTAGGAGGTACTTGCAGCTATTTTTACCTTCTAAACCTGGCAAGTCATTGAGGCATTTTCCACTTGGGTTCTTACAGGTCTTCATACAGGAAGCACCACAAGGCTTATAGTGCCATTCACATTCTCCTTGCTGATTGTAGTAATCACAGAACAGTGCTGAGGAGAAACAGAAAGTTGAACATATTCAGGGAAAGAAAAAAAAAGATCAAATAGCTTAAGCATGAAAAATTGACACAGTGAGATAGATATTAATGCACATATGTAAGATATTGTACACTTAGCTGCACTTTGAGAAAGGTTTATGACATAAAACTTACGACAAATTGTTGGGCTTCTCCAGGCTACGCATACACCAACTTCACTACATGCTTGAGCATAGGCAGCTACTGCTGTACAAAAGCAGTCACAGTCTCCTCCAGTGTCACAGGCACAAGCATCTGTCACACATGCTTGGTAGTATTTTGCTGGTTCAACCTGTTATTAAACAGAAATATAATATTATGCATCCTGCCTTCTGAGTGGTTTCTTACCTTTGCTAGAGTAGTTTTCCTACAATTGTGGTATCCCAGAGGAAAGGCCTACATTGGTAATTTCTTTTTCTTTTGTTAAACACTGTAAGACACCTGAGGTGATGCCAAATGATACATCCAAATCATGTATTGCCAGATTTTTAGAAACCTAGACTTGTATCCTGGTGTAAGATTAGATTAATTTTCAAAAAAATATATTAGGCAACTGCACATTTACCTGACAACATTTGTTATGTACTTAGTGTCAGGTAAAGGCTATGCTGATACTTCATTCCTGTGTTATTATTTCATTGAGCTTGCCTTCTCTACCTGGTGTGTGAGAATTTTTATTCAAGTCAGGCTGCAAGGAAATTCACAGTAATTATGAAATTATTACTTTGTAGTTATTTTTCTTTTTTAAATGTCTATTTATTTCTTACAAGTAGGAACTGTAAATCTGTCCCATTGAGGGCAATTCATTCTGGAGTTTTCCTGACACACTTTGAAGTGAAACATATTAATAAACAAGGCATGCATGTTAAAACCTATGAGATTAGCACCTTCAACAACCCACAGGCTTAGTTTTCCCACAGTAAACGTCTCCCCTGGTAATACCTGAGAGTGACAGGCAGCAAAGACATTGCTGTTGATGATGCTACACTGCTTCTCTGACCAGGACTTCCGATAAGGGTTGGTAGAACATGGGTCCTTGACACTGGCAGCATCGGGGCACGTAGAGGATACTTTCCAGCTGTTTCCAAACTCTAGGACATTCTCTACTACAGATTGACTCCTTGTAGTAAAGTCATTGACACTGTTGCCATCATAATTTCCACAGAGACCACAGACCTGGCCCTGCAAAAGGATGTAAATAAAAGAATAATGGATGTAAGAAAATTTGAAACAAAATCTGAGACTGAAAGAATACTTGAAATCCATCTCTTAGAATGGTGGCGTCCCATTCTATCAGTCCTAAACATCTTCATCCTCTGGAACAGAGGAACAGAATATGACCACTACAGCTAGAAGGATACTGTTCTTAACTTTTTTCTTTTAAATATGAAGAATAAAACCATCTTTGTCGTCATAACCTTCGTCTTTGAGGTATATTTTTAACAAGGAAGTGAGGACTCACAGCTGATTAAGCTTTTCATTTAAGCCTTGTTTTGTACAATGGCTATACATACAAAAACAACCTTCTAACTATTAAGTACTAACAGTTCAGCCACCTAATCTATTAATTGAGTCTTTACCATTAAGTCTGCTCACAGGTATGTAAAGAAATTACATTTTCCTTGTGCATCCAGAAATATCACTCATTTCGAATGTATGTATCTGTACAACTGTGAGAGGCTACAATACATGCTTTTTCTATGAAACTAAGGTGCATACTTTCCATATTACTACTATTTCTAAAAAGTGCTGGTGAGTGATGCAGGGAACAAACCTATGGTACTCAAAGAAATTGGTTCTAAATTATGCTTAGTTTAAATACCTAATTTAAATGTCATTGTGGTATGCAGTAAGACAGAAAAATCTGTATTTACTACAGTTTTTAGTGCTTATATTTCATAAGCTAAGAGGATGAAAATTGGAATGAATTTTCCTTATCATCTGTGTAGTCATATGCTTGACAAGCACTTGGTGACATAAAAGAGGCTTTCACTCATTATACACCTCCTTGTTCTTGAAGTGCGATAATTTGTGTGTCAGTGAGAACTGGAAACAATGGATTATTTTCAAGATCAAGCCTATTCAGTTGATTTATACACAGGTAGTTATGTAATTTTAACAAGTCTGATAACATTGTTCAGTTTGTAATTTCAACAAAGTCAAGTCCAAAATAGTGTTTTGCCAACTCAAGTTCTATCAGGCTAAATAGGCACTGGAGGCTGCCTTCCAAGCTCAGAATGGCAGCAGGATGATGACATGGCATCCTGAGGTCCCAGAGGAATGGAAAGCAATGTGGGATGAACGGCAGGAATGCTAGAGAACATCACTATTTGGGATCCTGGCAGGGTCTCAACAAGATTCACACCCAGTCAAAGCTGGACAGTAAATTGCCATTGAACTGCTAGTTCCGCACCTTGAAACGAGGGCTGAGCTTGATGAAGATGCTGGTTTTCTTGTCCCACATGAGGATCAGCCCAGTTTTGGTCTCAATTACCAGGTACATCCCCATATAGCGGACTGTGTATGGCACCTCGTCATTCTGTCCTCTCTTTACGACACTGACACGCTCTTCACCAAGGATCAGTTCATAGCTCTGAAACAGGAGGAAAAGGTAAGGAGAAATGAGTCAGTAGCTGCAGCTGTGCTCTCAAACATGTTTTTTCTGCTTTTAAGAGTACTGTGAATAAATAGTTTATATCATGAAAAAAAATAATCAAAATGCAATGAATCAAAGCAATCTAATTCAAATCTCAGGTTCCCGGAAGTGTGGTAACAGATATTTAAATGGCATAGGTTAAAAAAGTGTCTTTTGACTGTCATGGAGAAACTACATTGCATACAATAAAAGAATCTTCTGACACAATAGGCTATATTTCTGCCTTTAGACCTTTACTTTTCCCAAGGATGATGTAAAATAGTGTGGGAAGTCAAAAACATAGAAGGGTAGGAAGATCTACCAAATATTTCACTTGAATCTCATGTAAACCTAATTGAATAGTTGAATTGCTTTTTAAAATATTTTCCAAATTCTTTCAAGCAATAGAAATCTAGGCTTCTCCTAAGCCTTAGCAGGTACAAAGGAAAACTGCTCTATGTGCAAATCCTTCTTACCTCTAAGAAAACTTTGATAGACTTTGAGCAAGTTGTCCCAGTGTTGCCACAGGGAACATTTTCAGTGGCAACCCTGAAGGTCCCATTGACTGTGCCACTCTTCCCACAGTGATCCTGGGTAGAGAATAACATTTAAAAATATATTATTTTTACAGATAGGATCAAGATTACCCTTCATTTGCTACTGCTAGCTATCAGTACCTGGACTAGTGTGTATTCACAGTTTCCATTGAAGCTGAATCTTTTGTCATCAAAGGTGTTATAATGACCATCTCCATAAACAGCACAAGTGCCCAGACATTGATCTTTGGTACATTCCCACTTCCTATTCTTGCATACACTAGGAAAAGAAAGAATTAAATATTATAATAATAAAACAACTTACTCTTTTGTGTAGACATATCTGAACAATCAATATTTGTTTGGCAATCCATCCCTGCCAAAGGCTATATTTTTCTGGAAATAAAACACTCTTTTACATTTTTCATGTAAAGAATTAAAGAAAATTCTATTCTGCTACCTGAATACCTTAACTGCAAAACTAGATACTTAATGAACCCTGTAGTCCTAAAGGTTTCCTCCCATTCTGTGCTTTGGCCATCTGACAGATATCAGAAGGCAACCTTCTTATACTTCATAACCCACAACTAAAAGATCTAAAATCCATCAACTGATTAGATTTGGAATCCAAATCTTTCCTTGTTCTTTGACTATAAGAGGTCTTTAGAAAAGCAAATGATGGAACCAGGAATGCTACTTCTGCAGATATACTTACCAGGTGTTACAGTCGAAGTTGATCTTTTCCCCAGGCTGATACATGGCTTCATTGTGAATACATGGACATTCCTCTTCAGGAATACAACCACCATTCCCATCTAACACAAGCCCATCTGGGCATATGCAGCCAGATGTACATTGTGAGCTATACTGGAAAAGATAAAATAAAAAGATAATTTTAGAGTGAAATGATCACATTAGAAAAAGGAAGATTAAATTCTCATTAAAGGTGCCTTATATGGTCTCATTGCTGCCCAGCTTAAATAGGAGAGAACTATAAAGTAATTAAAGGGTAGTGGAACAAAAAAATTATTAGCCATAGACTTAATAAAATATAAATATGTCAAAGAAAAATGTATACCAATCCTGATTGTTCTGCTGGAAATTGTGGAATTTAAAACACATTGGCTCTTGCACTTTGTAGTGGATCATTTGTGACTGAATGGACTCTTACAAGAAAGACAATATATTTTTCAGCTTGGCTGAGTTATATTGAAATCTATTTATCTCATATGGTGCTTACTCATGAAATGGCACATGGCTACCAAGAACTTAAGTGGAGTAACTTGATTAGATGCAGCATGGTATGAGAAAGAATAATTTCTCCTAGCCAATTTTTAGCCTTTCCTACAGAAGGCAAATAAGCAGTAGAGCTCTAGATTTTTCACTACTAGTTACTGTTACCTGCAGTAGCTGAAGAAAGGTAGACACTAATCTTAAGAATTAATTTGGATATTACTTATTATATTTTGATCCAAGGGTTCCATTGTTAATGCTTCAAAACATCATTTTAGGGCTTCTGCTACAAGAATAATATATCTGTGTTGTACATTTGGAGTAGATCAAATAGATAATTACTTCAGCAGCAAGAGCAGACAAAACCTGGAAGCACCATTTCATTGGGCCATGACATACTTACACACTGCATATCCAGAGTCTGGCAACTTTTTTGACATTCTGCTCCAGTTGTTCCTGCTGTGTTGTTTTTACAGTCAAAGTAGACCATGGGAGATTCACAGACTAGAGGAAGGAAAGAAGTGGCACAGGGCTTATTTCACACTGTAGCCATTTAAACCATCTATAAGTTCTTTGGAAATTCCCTCTTTCAGTTAGCAAAGATTGTTGTTCCTATTCAACCTCCTGATTATATTCACTACAGAGTACTGGATTCCCATGGGAAAAAAAATAAACCACAAAATATATCAGAATAAAAAAGTCTTTCTGTAAAAAGAGGTTTTATGAGTAATCTAGTTCACTCCTGCCTTTTATGACAACTGTAGCACCATGACTAAGTGAGAAAAGCTTCTATTAAAAATCCATTAAGAAGAATCAATTCTGTGAACTATTCTGTGCAAGACCTGGTAAATAGAAAAAAGTAAGTGGATGGTATTTTTACCTGAAGTTGGATTTGGTGCTCCAATGCAATTCAGTCTTCCCTGGACACAAGTGCTGTGAGAGAGGGAAAAACAATCTATTTGATTATCTCCACTCAAACCAAATACTGAGATTGAGAGCTACTTATCCCTTGTCAAGTTTCAGAATTTTCAAAGGAATTCCAAAAACCTGTTTTCCAGTCTTGGGAAAGAATTGCTCTCAATACCACTATACATGCTGCTTTCATATGATATCCATTGTTGCTTAGCAGGAAAATGTATAGGTTGTAATGCATATGTGTCATTGCTTGTTACTTACATTCTCATAAGATCTCCTCTTGCTGCTCTTGTTGTAATTTTATACTTGAAAGATTATGGAATTAAATAAAAAATGCACCAAAGTACAATTGCCCTATCGATCTAGAAATATTACAGAATCATAGAAACCTTTAGGATGGAAAAGACCCTTAAGATCCTCAAGTCCAACCATTAACCCAGCACTGCCAAGTCAACCACTAAACCATGTCCCTAAGTGCCATATCTCCATGGTTTTAAATAATTGCAGGGATAGTGACTCAACCACGTCCCTGGGCAACCTGTTCCAGTGCTTGACAACCATTTCAGTACAGAAATGTTTTTAACATCCAATCAAAACATCCCCTGGTGCAGCTTGAGGCCATTTCCTTCCATCCTATCACTTGGTACTTGGGAGAAGAGGCTGACCCACACTTCACCACAACCTCCTTTTAGGCAATTTTAAAGAGTGTGAATGTCTTCACTGAGCCTCCTTTTCTCCAGGTTATACAACCTCAGGTCCTTCAGCTGTTCTTCATAATACCTGTGCTCCAGACCAGCTCTGCTGTCCTTCTCTGAACATACTCCAGCATCAAAATGCCTTTCTTGTTGTGAGAGACTCAAAACTGAACACAAGATACAAGGTGCAGCCTCACCAGGCCAAAAACAGGGGGACAATCACTTCCCTAATGTCAAAGGCTTTACAAAAGTCCAGGCAGGCAACATCCACAGCCTTTCCCTCATCCACTAAGCACGTCACCTTGTCATATAAGGTCAGGTATGTCAAGTAGCAGCTGCCTTTCCCAAACCCATGCTGGCTGGGCCTGATCCCCTGTTTGCCCTGTGTGTGCCGCTCAAGACAATCTGCTCTGTGTCCTTCCCTGGCACCAAGGTCAGGCTGACAGGGCTGTAGTTCACCAGATCCTTCTTGTCCTTCTGTAAATGGGCATCACATTTGCTGACCTCCAGTAAACCAGGACCTCCAAGGTTAACCAGACTGCTGACAAGTGATTAATATGCCTTTGTGAACATTTCCACCAGCTCCCTCAGTGCCCTTGGGTGGACCCCTTCTGGCCCCACAGAATTGTGTGTATTTAAATGGTGTAACAGCTCATTACCCATTTCATTTTTCATTGTAGTGGTTCCATTCTGCTCTCTGTCCTCATCTTGCAACTCAGGGGAATATATACCATTTGTAAATTTGAAAATAAAGTTAAAAGAACTTGAAGAAATTGAAGAGAGAGCATTCTTTTGAAATTCAGGGTGAAACCATCTTACACATTCCAGACATTAATGAGAAAATACACATTATTTGACTGTTTTAAAAAAGATTACTTACCATACACGCCCATTTTCATGGACCACTTCTCCAAATGGTATAGGAGATCCTTTGTAGTAGCAGGGGCATTCATTAGCAGGCACACATTTGCCACTCTCATCCATGTAGGTTCCATTTACACAGGTGCAGCCGTCAACTGGGACAAACTTAATGTTGCATGTGACATCAGGCTCACTCAGAGAGCGGCAGGTGGGTTGACAGGAAGAGATGGTATAGCTGTAGCTCAGGGATTTGGGACATGAGGTGGTGTATTTTGCTTGAGAGAGGAAAATAAAATAGATTGTTAGTTCCAGATGGTAAATTCTCATGTGAAAAAAGAAAAATCATAGGCAGTAGAAATAACATGTAAACAATACACCTCTGCTTACGTTGCATATTTCATGTAAATATATTTCTGAATAATTTCAGAGTTTGATCTGAAAAGCTATTGTATGTGTAGAGTAAATGATGGATGCAAAGAAGAAAAGATTTTTTTCAAATGTAAGTTCAGAAGGAAGCCTCCATTTGGTGCTGCCATCCAATGCCAAGATGCCTAAACCTCTTGAGGAATGAGACAAGATATGTCCCTGAATGTCATGTGCTATGCTGAAAACAGACATACTGGGTGAGCAGAACCCAGCATGCATCTTCAAAGACACGAATCTGCAAGTGTTCTGGTCAGTATTACTAGTACTGTTAGTCTAAGTTATCTCTCCAACAATTTGTGATACTTGTAAAGCTGTAGTCAAACTCTTAAATTGCACAGAAACAGGTGGAGGCACTTCCATAAAAACAGTCCCTTTCAAAATCAAACCACATCTCCCTGCTATTCATATTCACTCTTGCCAGCAATGGATTGATTCTAAGGGGACAGCAGAGAATTACTTCCAGGAGTGCACTTAACAAAATCCCTTCCTCATCACTTACTGATTTGTCTAGAAATGAGTAGAAAATAATCTCTGATCAGCAATTTCTATTGATGTGTGTTCTTAGGAAATGAGGAGAGTACTTACTGCAGACATCAGTCCTCCATCCCTGCAGCTGGATTCCTTTTGCAGCACAAGCTCTCACATAGGCAGACAGAGCTGCACACAGACAGTCCTCACTATTTTCACAGTTACATGTGTCAAACATGCAGTTCTAAGAATGCAGAGAAAAATAAGGTCTCAGGACTGGTAATATTGTCAGTCTTAAAAAAAAACAGTGAACTTTATCTTTCAGGTCTTATTCCTTAATCTTTCTTCAGATATGCTCACTCAGAGACAAGAGTAATACAGCTTTATCATTTCCCAGTCTTTGTCTAAGGTTCCTGGCAGGTGAAAATGCAGGTAATGAAAATTCAGTCAATTACTACAGTTATAATTAGGAAATAGTGGTCTTAAATTCTGTTACACATTTCGCAGCTTCTTGGTCCTCTGAACCTTTTTGGTGGATATGATGCACAACAGCACCCAAAGCTCTATTCACAACATGCAGTCCAGACATCCCATTTTACCAGTGTCAACACCTGGGTAACTCCTAGTGAGAAGAGTGGTTTGCAACACGCTGTTAGCAGAGTGATGGTAATTAGGTAATGGGCTTTCTGTTCCAAGCAGTTATTAATGAGATGCCAGGCTGATAAGGTAACAATTGACTGATATTCAAACAAGCATTTGACATGCCTTTAAATACACTATCTGGCTTATGTGTAAAACCATCCAGGAGTAAATAGCTGCCTTTTCATCGGCAAACAAGTCAGGATCTTGAAGCCAAGACTGACAATCTATAAAGTAATGTTACAACACAAAGAGAAACACATGTTGAAAGAAGTAGGTACTGCAGCACAGCAATGGAGATACAGGCATTGCCTAAGACACATCTGGAACAGCCCCTATTTCTATTGTTTCCAAAGGGAAAAGCAGTCAGACAAAGTACCGTGTGGTAAACAGCGGGATTCACTGCATAGTGACAAGCAGCAAAAGGTCCTGTGCTGTCAGTGAGCAGTCCACACCAATGCTGAGCATATTTTTCTGTGAAATGAAGAAACAATAAAAATGCACGTTACTCTTTGTACTTCATTAGTCATAAACCCATGCTTGCCCTGGCCTGTGCAGACAGTTCTGACATTCCATTAAATCTCTTCTTCTCCTGTCTTTTTCTTTTCACTCAGCTTGTGGGTCATGGTTCCTAAAACCAAAGAAGAGGACTTGCTGAAGGAGATGAATTAAAGGTTTCCAGAGATGCTCCAGTAATCCACTTCTCTGACACCAAGCTGACAGCTTGGACATCTACTCTGTTTTCAGTGACCTTGAGGTTTGCTTCACTTCTGCTTCTGTCACTCTTTTTTTACATCCTTACTTAGCTTCAGTGCATTCATTTTGAATGTTTGTTTCTGATTTCAGATGTAAGTTTTTATCAAATATTTAAGTCTTTATTTTTTAATCTTTGTTTCCAATTGATGTTTTTTCCTTAGAGATGAGCAAAAAGAAAAAAAACAAACTAGAAGAAATTTTAAGAAGCACTCACCGTTATCAATGCTGAGTGCACAAGGATTCTCAAAACTCTGCTGGACATTAGGGCATGAGGCCTGAGTTTTCCATGTATTAGCAAATGCTGATGCTGTTCCTTCAATTATTCCACTTATGACCTTGAAGTCATCAGTTTGGATGTTATTGAAATTTCCACAGAGACCTGTTGAAAAGCAGTGAAAAGTTTATACTGCTCTGACTACAAAAAAAGACATTGATCAAGGAGTCCTTTGTTTCATTCACTCACCACAAGTCTGGTTTTTGAAAGAAGCATCCAGACGCACAAACACTTGCATCACGGGTGTGAACTGCACTTCAACCTGGACGCCAAAGCTTGTGTCCATGATCATGAAGAATGAGGAAGGTCTGAACATGGTGACATTAGCTACACGTGAGAAACAAAACGGTCACTTTCTGAGCAAGGCCAAATGCTGAAAACACAGTACTGTTCTTTTTTAATTTCTATTGCATTTTTTGCAAATTCAGAAGTGAAATAAAGATATGGAGGTCAGAGATATCACATGGAATCCTTAGTTATTGAAACAATAATTATTAATTATTAATCCTAGTTATTGAAACAAAAATAAAATTTCTTTCTAAGCAAGCGTGAACAGAGGGATAGGAAAAAAATGAGGTGAAAGAAGTAAGAGATGTCTTCTGCCTTCACTTTTGTGCAGTGGGAAGGAAGTGAATCTGAGAGTAACCAAATCAGGAGACTGTAAATTCTGTTTGCTACTGTTTGAACCCTTGCCTGTGCTTGTCCAGCATGACACCAAACATCCCACTTTACTTCAAAAGCACTCGTGTAATTTACTGTTAGAGGGAAAAACTACCTGCTGACATGGGCAGCTGGGTGTAGATGGAGTTCACAAACACACCACCATCAGGTTTGACCTCCACGATCTGATAAGGAAGAGGAACAAAAAGCAACTCTGTGAATTATAGAATTGTTTGACTTGGGAGGGACTATTAAAGGTCGTCCAGCTCCAACCCCCCTGCTATGGGACACCTTCCACTAGGTCATGTTGCTCAAAGCCCCATCCAACCTGGTCTGAACACTTACAGGGATGGCACATCCACAGATTCTCTCAGCAACCAGTCCCAGTGTTTCACCACCCTCATGATGAAGAATTTCTTCCCAATATCTAATCTAAACCTGCCCTCTTTCAGTTTGAAGCCATTCTCCCTTGTCATGTGACCTGGTGCCCCAGGAAAAGGTCCCTCTCCAGGTTTCTTGTAGGCCCATTTTAGGGACTGAAAGGCCCTCATTTTAGGGACTAAAATTTTCTCCAGAGCTTTCCCTTCTCCAGGCTGAACTAGCCCAACTCTCTCAAATCTTCCCTGATAGGAAAGGTGCTCCTATGTGCTCATCTGTGGCCTCCTCTGGACCTGTTCCCACAGGTCCATGTTCTTACACTCGGGAGCCCAGAGCTGGATGCAGCACTCCAGGGGAGTCTTCCTAGAGCAAGGGAGAGGGGAATAATCCCCTTCCTCAGCCTGCTGGCCACACTGCTTTGGATGTAGCCCAGGCATGCCAACTATGTGTGAAAAATAACTATAGTCCAAAGAGTAATAATGAGGAGGACCCCAGTGATATTAATTAAACCAGTATTCAATAAAAAGGTAGATCTTTCTGATTTCACCTCCCCCTTATTTCTGCTTTGTACACTTTACTAATTTTCCTTGCCAGAAAAGAATTGTTTTAAAGGGACTTTCTTGGCTTTTTATGAGATTATATTGTTTTCTTTGAACACATCTCTGTGATTAATTACATCACTAACTTTTGTAATCACAATTACTAACCTTGAAGCTTATGGTCTTTTCCCATCTAATTAGCAGAGAAAATAGCTTTTTTCTGCTTTGTGAGTACAATATGTTTCTTAATGAAATTCCACAAAGCCAAATTTATGGCTGATCTGATTTTCATAACAAAATCCACTTCTTTTCACTTGATTAAAAATATCATCTACTCATCATACATATGCTGAAAATCCGACAAAGAAATGCAGCTGCCTGACTGATTATGCCCTAGTTTCTTTTCTTCCCATATTTTTATTGTGCTTATTTTGCATTCTTACAGTTTGTCCTTTATTCATGTTGAGGGTCACTGACTTTAGGCAGGTCTCAGTGTCGGTCAGGCCACACTTGCGCAGTTCTGCCAGGATGGTAAATTTTTCATCTTTACAGTCCTGAAAAAAAAAAAAAAGTCAAGGTATTTCATTGAATACTAATTACAGGAAGTCTTCTCTATAAAATTTTCTCTCAATTCTGAAAGAGTATTTCTTTTTCTGGAGAAGATATAGACTGTAACAAATTCCAGAGCTGCTTTGGCTGAAGATTCAATTTTATATTTCTGTTAAATAACAGTCTGAATTATTAGGAACAAGAAATGTAGAATCTGGATTTTACAGATTGTATCCATACGGATGTCAAGATGGAGATCCATATTCATATTTGGTAGGTTTAGTCATGACAACTTCTAATGTTTTATTCAATTCTATCTTAACTCTCATCTTTCTGTAGCTGGTATCAATGCTAGACAAAAATTTCTGATAAAATACGTTTTAGGCGAACAATAACATACAACATTTGATTTCCATTTACTGAATAGTGCAGATGGAGAAAAAGGAAAGCATACAACAAACAGAAAAAGCCTCTAAAACATCAAAACATTTCACCTACACATGTCTGTAATTAAATATTTTAATTATAATAATTTCCAAATTTTCTATTTCTTTTGAGTTATTTTTAAATGTTTAAAAACATTTAAAAGCTAAGTGAAATGCATCAATTAACTTGAAGTGTTTTTCTGTATTTAAACTCCATGAAAATGAAAAAAAGGCTGTTTTATAATCTTTATTTTAAAGAACAGTTACTGTTATATTTAGAGTTATATAATTTGGCCAAATACCATATAATAGAGTAACATGGCAAAAATGATGCAACCCAGTAAGAGAGCTGGATTAGTTGTACTGAAGGTTGCATACTAGGCAAATTCTTAAAAAGACAGTGCTGTTCAATTACTCTCTCACAGAACTGGAAATTTTCCAGTGAGCATGACATCCTAATAATTAACTAATTATTATCAGTGAAATGGCATCGTAGCAAACATCTGGCTAAGTGGCAGGGAATTTAATGTCTGTATGTCAGAAGTGCTAAGTTTCATAAGTGTTGATAGAGACCATGTTTACTTTCTATAAATCTATGAGGCTTTATGACCTAGAAGTATCCTCTGAGTCCCACCTTAGAGAGGACGTAGGTGCAGTCTCCGTGGTGATCATAGTGCTTCGTATCATAGGTGGAAATGTGGGAACCTCCCACTACAGAGCACGTTCCTGGGCAGGACTTGTCTTGGCAGCTCCACTGGCCCCCATTACAGGTACTGGAAGAATAAAGTTAGGTGAAATCAATAACAATGGTCCAGAACGAGAGGACATGCAGCTGTTAGGTGCAGCTGCTTTGCTATTGCTTTTCCCTTCAAGCTGTGGTTTGACATACAAGTTTAAGAGTTTCCAAAATGCAGAGAACCTGTGATGCAATGTATTAAAATCAATTTCTCTGGTAAGCATTCTCCTTGCTTATCTAATTGTTTTCCTTCTTTGGACAGGTAAACTCTCCAAAACAGGATTTGGATAAATAATTGTGTGGATTTTTTCAGGTAACATAAAGCACAATAACAAAATATCTCCTGGTGGTTTTGGCTTTTTTTGGTAATGCAAATGTATCATAAACTAACAAATAAGAAAAGGTAACTCCACATCTGCTCTTGAAGCAGACTATGTCTATTTTCAAAGCTGATGTGGTAGAGCACAGGTACAGGATTAATAATTGAGAAATTGAGCTTCTATTGTGTCATCCCTTGCTTTCTCCAGAGAAAATAAATATTTGCAAATACATTAATGACTACAGCTTCATTCCCCTTGGAGAATTACAAATGTTTGAACAAAATAAACAAAGAGGAAGCATTTTAATTGACTGGTGAGAAATCTAAACATTGTAAATCCTTGCTTTGATCACCATGAGATAGAGTGCAAAGCTAGTTGTAGCTGTTGTTAAATAAAACAAATAATATTCTTTAGGGGTGCTTTGGAAATGTAGCCGTCAGTTAAATACACATATCAATTACCAATGATGCAATTGCATATAATACACTATTAAACCCATTAAATATATGAGAGGAAATAGTGAGTTAGAAAAGAAACAAAGGTTACCAGGTCTGGCATGGTTCTGAAAAAGAAGCTCCTGTAGCATAGGTTTTGCCATTGTAAATACAGGAGCACTCCTGCTGGGGAATGCAGCCAGAATTGTTGATGTCATCAAACACAGTCCCTAGATTAAAAAAATAGAAAAAAAAGACAAAACCTTGATCAATTAAAGAGGCATTTCCCACACACCATTTTATTTGTTACAAATCCTAAATATTTTCTTAGCAAGAGACCTGCAGTTGTGAGCAGACACACCGATGCTGAGGGCAGCAGGACTGTCAGTTTGCTGAAGGAAGGATTCAACCTTTGTATTCTTAAATTCCACTTGCTCTGAAAGAGGGACTTTCAACCAGCTTAGGTGGCTGGTTGAAAGACTGGTCTTGATCTCTTTGCTGTTCTTTTATCCTGCTTTCTGCATATTGCACATGTATTGGCAATTAATTCAGACATCTTTTCTCAGCTGACACATGACAAATGCTTGTCACTGGCAGCTGAGAAAAATACAACTAAATGAGGCTTAAATCCCATGGAACCTACAGGTAAGCTCTTGTTCTTTGAGATCAGAGATGTGAGTACTTAAGGACTTGCCTGGGGGGCAGAAACAGCCATCAATACAGTGTTCTTCACAAAACAGAGATCGTTCAGGATTCGTGCATGTATCAGTACAGGGGGAGTTGCACTCCTGGTACTGCATGTTGTAGGGACACTTCTTGGCTGAAATTTAAAGGAAGAGAGTTTTATTTTTTTCAGTCAAAAGTATTTCTGGTTCTCTATACATTTATATCCATTTAAGTTTTAAAGCTAGATTAAAAAAAACCCACCAAACTGCAATTGACTATAGTTCTCCAAATTTGCAAGTTTAACCACCTAAATCCCTATTTTACAGTTGAGATGTGCATTCCATGACTCTGGTGCTGAACTGGCTCAATGACTGGATTTCTGTGGACAGCAAGGTAATAACCTCCGAAAGCCAGCAAGGTCTGATTCTACTGAAGGCTCCCTTCCCTGTGAACACCTGTACTGCTAGTGAAATGTAAGACCTAAATTCCTAAAGCTTTAGTATATTTGCTTCTTGAGATACCATCAGAAGGACAAATAGCACCTCATGGGCTTTTGTTTTGGAGTTGGTGACAGCTACCCCATAATCAAGTATATGTTTAATCAATACAAATTCATCACTATCAAGCAAGAGGAGATAAATAGGTGATTAGTCAGACATACACCTGTGAAGATCCAATCAGTTAACTGAGAACAACGAATGCTAGAGCCATCATAAGGAAAAGAAACAAGAATACAAGCAAGCAAGTATGTATGCCTCATTCTTCTTTTTTGTTTCTCCTTTATTTGCTTCCTTCACTGTACTAGTTCATTAAATTACACTTTTACTCTCATTACAGTATCCATGTTAGTGCTTTGGTAGTGTTTAATTCAGTTTGCATTAAAATCCTTAGCTCTTTTGCTGAAGTCTTCATGCTGGAACTTATACATCAGAATTTTCTAAAGGATTCAATCTTGAACAGGCTTTAACTCCTCCTGCACCCTCAGCGTTATTTGAGAGCTTGTTGTTGGTGAGTTACTGAGCATGAAGTAAGGCTGTCCCCAGTGATACTCACGGCACAGTTTTGAAGTTCTCCAGTCCAGGGGCTGCCCACCAGCATGAGCACACTGCCGGGAGTACTCAGCAAAGGTGTCACAGATGCATGAGCTGTTTTTAGATTCTTCAGAGCGGCACAAGTCATCTTGGCAAGCCTTAATGTAGTCTTTAACATCAACTAGGTCATTACAGTCGGCAAATGCAGAGCTGGTCAATGTTTTCTCGCATATGTCATCCTTTGGAGGAAAAAATAGACAAGTCTCAGTAAATAGAAAGAAGTTGGGGGCAGGGAGTTGGTACTGCTATTTTTTGTAATTATTATGTAACAAAATCTTATTGCTCTCTTTAAGTTGTTGTTGCCTGAGGACTTTTCCTATTGACCTGTATGAAGTTGTAGAAGGGAACAGATAAATTTGAAAGAAAAAAAAAAGGATAGCCAAAAGATCCTTACAAGATTATCAGAACAGTTATATGTTGGGATAGAAGTGGAGTCTTCACAGTGTTCTGTTGGCCCATCCATTTTCTGCAGATTCCCAAATTGCAAGGCTGTCATCTTAATATCTGTAGAAAAGAAGTTTAATAATGAAGATCAGAAGTTTTTGTTCAAAGCAACTGCCTGTTATATTTTTTTTCTCTCAAAGACTGGGGTCAAGGCTGGCCAAGACAGTTAGCTTCCTTAAGCCTTTAAATGTGATCATCACCCCTTCCAAATGAAGCACTACATCACTACCTCAATTTACTTTGTACAGCGCCCTGGAAAAAGCAAATATTGGAAAACTATTCTCAGTCTATTACATCTGGATGCACACTAAGATTTTTCCCAGAAAAATAACAAAGCTTTTTCAGATTAAACTGAGCCTATTCAGAGGAAAAAAAAAATCTAAACGGGAATTTGGACAATGGAGATTGTTGTAAGACAAGGTTTAAGAAAATGTTCAAGCTGGGGATAGTTAAAAAGATAAGATCTTACAAAGATTATGCAAATCAGCAGGGAAATGTGGATATACTGATTTTGAGACAAAAATGAAACTAGAAATGTACTGTCTAGAAAATATAATTGCCTTTTGTTTTACTGAATATATTTCTATATTTAATTATCTTATAAGTGCAAATCTGCTCATTTTTATGGAGTTACCTGATTACTTTTACCAGCATGGTTTACAACAGTGGCAAGCAAGAGATATGCATTCAGTTAGCACCAGTACTATATTTACACTCAGAGCGTTAACTTACATAATCTGATCTCTCTACTACATATTTTTAAATAGAAATTGAATCATATCTTATGGGTTAACCATTTGACAGGATGGGAAAGAGGAATGCTGATGATGTCAGCCTGTTGGAGATCCCATAAACCTTTTTTTTTTTAATTTAAATGACTTACTGTTTGAAATGAACTCATTGTATATGGGAAAGCCATTGAAGTCACCACAAAGTCCACAAGTTTGATTGGCATATTTCTCATTCAATTCCAGCTAAAATGATGAATAGTAAGTTGGTAGATGTTAGTATAAATATTCTAAAGTATATTCAAGACCAGAGAAAACAGTCGCACCTGCTGTCTCTTAGTATTTCCTGTCAGATCTGTGGAATTTTATTTAGCAATTTAATTCAAACATGAAGTATAGAATGAATACAGCCTAGATTGGACTGCAGAGTCCAAGCTATTGATACTATTGAGACAGATTTCAAATTTCACTGTACTATCTATGCTATTCTTAGCCACTTTCTATTGATTCTTCAGGAAGAAAATCAAATCCACAGAAAAAAATGAAGGCATAGGAGAGTGAAAATCAGCTAACAAATATATTTGAAGGGATAATTAGACCCTATAATAATACCAATAGCTAATGATACAATTAAAGTTATTTTTTTATCCTGTTTTAAGCAGATATCTACCATCCACTAGGTATAAACCCATGTAATTTTCCTTAGGACTACCTGGATACAAGCCTATCTTTACTGAGAAAGAACTGCTCAACAGTGGTAGATAAGAAGGCAGTAGCAACTCCCTAAACAGGTAGAGCCAGCCCTAATCAAAGATTAGCTCTGTTCTCTGATGGGGTAAACAGGTCCCGGAGCAGTTCTTACCAGAATGCTGTCCTTTTCATTCCACAATAACACAACACCAATTTTGCTGCCAACTTTCACGTAAATGCTGCTCTTCTCTATCGTAATACCAGATTGACTATATGGCAGTTGAACTCTGGGAAAAGGCAGAAAGAACACTAGTTAGCTTCTGATTCAAATGTTTGATGAGAAGAAGGGAAAGTCTTGTGGTATCTGCCATCTGTAGGAATTCTAAAATAGTGTATTTTTGAATAGTGTATTTTGGAAGAAAAGCAATTACAAAACAAGGTGGTCCAGTATTATCAAATAGGGATCTAAATGTGGATCCAGCTTCTCAGAACATTTCATCCAAATTTTATTTTTGACGCAATCCTTTATTTTATTCCTTATTAATTTTGGTAAAATTGTCAGATCTATTAAAGAACACATAATTGTTTCCTCCCCCCGCCCTGGGCACACCAAAGGACTTGGCAAGATTAGGAAAAAAAAGCCTGTGGATACCTAAGAAGAGTTGCAAGTGAACTTACCTGTTGCCATCGACCATGACAGCATCTTTTGTTAGTTCGGCAACGACACCCTCGAGTTTCATAGTGATGCGGTTGATTGTGGGAGTGTTTGCCACCACTTCACGCCTAATCTGGATGTTGAAATCCTCATAGGGAGCGTTGCAGTGGGAGGCAAAAACGTAATTACAGAGCCCAGGGAAGGTGAATATGTCCCCGTCAAAGGTCTTGAAGTGGAAGTTGCCCCACGTGCTGCACACACGGCCATTGTGAGCAGGATTAGCAGCTGTGAATTAAGACTGGCTGTTAAAAATGACTTAAAATCCCCAGCCTCCTCATGGGGAAAATCAACTTGTCCAAAGCTTCATTTTCTCATGGAACATTTTTGCCTGCCTAGCTCCATTTGTTGTTTTCTATCTAACCACTATAGAGCTGTGTATTCATTCATCATTCATATCTATTACTCATATACCCTACAAATGGTTACAGTTATGCTCAGCTAGAGCTTAATTAGTCACCTTCATTTCAGCTAAGACAACAGTTTATTTCAAATCACCATGTTTCTCCTCTGAATTACCCATGGCTTCCTTTATCAGTGCCTTTCCCCATTTATCTTAAAGTCTTCTGTCTATACCCCCTCAAACTGAACACTTACTGAACACACTTCGTTTCCTTTACTTACATGTTATTGCTACATTTGTCAGCAGTGATGGGAAGAAGTTGAAGCTAGCTGAAATTCCGAAAGAAGCTAGAAAAGAAATAAGAAAGAAATCAAAAACTAGCATAACAATGCCTAAATTTGCATGTAGGGTAGACCCAGGAAGGACTAGAGAGGAAATATGCCAGACCCAAGGAAACAATGTTAAGCCTGTTTTATTTTACACGGGTTAAAAGTAGATAGTTAAATTTGAACTCAGGATACTTAAGTCAGAAGAAATTGCCTTCAGCTGTGATGATCTGCATTATGTACATGGTAACTTTGACCCTTTTATGAAACTATGCTTTATTAGAATATTGGAATTCTTCAGAGACATGGAACAATACAAAGTGCTAAGCTGTACTAAATTAGCTTCTTACTGCTACAAAATCGTAGTTTCCTTCTCATTACACCTCTTCTTTCTAAGGAGGGAATAATAACCTTAATTATCACCTTTTCTCTGTTTTATATTTTTCTGTTAAGGGGCTGAAAACTCTTCAAAATGGCCACACATTGGTTGTACAGGACAGACACAAATCATTACATTACATGGTAAAAGTCAGCGAGGATGGGTTGCCTTCTTGGTTTCCCAAAATATCAGCCACTGATTTCACAGCAGGCCAAAGTGGTCTCACTTCCTTTTTTTGAAAGGAACCAAACATCACTTTAGTTTTATAAGTACGTGTTCATGCAGATAGGCATACAGCCTCTGCAAACACATCTATGTTCTTAGTTAACTATGATTATACAAATATAACCATACTGTATAAGGTGTGTATACTTGGTAACTGGTGTCTAGTAAATATATTGCTCTTCTTAGAGAGAGAGAGATGTTAATGCACATCTCTTTTCATCTGGAACCACTGGCAATATGCTAAGGAGGGTTTTTTAAAAGGCATTTTTATTATTCAGTATGGATGTAGCAAATAAATACAAATATACAGTATAATTAAATGTACCATTCTGCTGTAGAAGACCCCCAGAGAACTGACTTCCTATTTGGATTCCAATATGACCTCCTGTGAAAAAAAATGTGAAAAGCATATTAAGAATAACATCCTGAACTTTTAAAGCAAAGCATTTAGCTAGGATCAAAGGACCCAGATGCAACTCCATAAAACAAAGGGGAGAGTCTCCTTTATCTTATCAGAGAAATTGAAACAGGCTCCTCAAGAAAGCTAAAATGCAATTTTAGAAAGACACATTCTATTGCAAATACTCAAAGTTTCTAATCCAAATAACATATCTATTTTGTAATATGCTTTACAACATATTGCAATCCAAATAACATATATCTGCTTTCTGTGTTTCTCTCAAAATTCACTGCCAGAGATTCTAATGACTGGATAACACACCTTATTTCACTGCTGCACTAGATCTCAGTAATATGTGAAACTATTCAGAAGGAATTCACAAAATGCAGGCAAATAATTTATTTAAATTGTTGTGTAGAAGCTAGGTTATAAGAAAAGGCATGGAAATGGTTAAAAGAATCAAGGGGCTTCAAGCTTCATCCAATAATGGCTGCAGATATTTATGACAGTTTCTCTAGTGTCTAAGCATAGTGCCTTTTCTCAGGGAGTAGATGGGAAGCCTCCATCCTGGACCTAGATTTGCTTTACAGCTGGGTTCAAGAAGGTACTCCTGAGGGACAGTACAAGGGCCACAGCCTGAACAGTAACCCAGAAGTAACCTGATGAATGAGGCTTCCTGTTCTACCCATCTACTCAAAGATTGTTCAAAATCACATCTTCTCTGCAGAAAACCTTAAGCATCATGGTATAAAGCTATTTGACCAAGGGTTTTTGCTACAACACCTGAAGCAAAGACTTTTGAGAGATGACAAGTATTCTTCGGAATGCTTTGATTCCTAGAAAAAGACTGACCCTGACCTCCTGGTTTGACATTCTAAGGTCTTGGATTTTATAAGTAAATATATCAGGCACTTCCTGTAACAGTTGAAGGGCTACAACTTTATTTTGTGAATAATCCTGACTGAATGCAGTCAGGATGTGATAACTGTGCTTGTAACAGATTGACTAATGGGTACCTTTAACCTGCCAAGTCTAAATCCTCACAGGATTTAAGTGATGAAATGACTAATATCTGAATCCTTACCTGGATTATGTGAGTGAGCACGGTAGGTGTCTAGAGAATTTCTCAGTCAAAGCAGAACTGCCTATGGAGTTTATCCTAAGTTAGGCCCCCTTTTTCCTTATACAATAGGTGAGAAGAGTTCACAAAGAACGCCAAGAGATTACTGGCTTTAGAGCAGAGGGTTCTGGGCAACCCCACCACAGCCAGAAGCTGCTGCAGTGTATGCAGTTTCTTTCAGCTTTAAGCTTTTAATTCTTTTCTCATTTAACTTTGTGCTTGACCGCTAGTGATGTGCAAAGAAGTAACGTGGGACAGAGTTTAAGCGTTTTCTATTTCCTGCTCATCTTTGTATATCATAGATAATAAAATTAGGTAAATGTATTCACATCATTATAATTTCTACTGGTTATATTTGATGAAAATATAATTGGTGAAAAATTTGATAAAGATCAGGTAAGAGAAATACCTCTTTAAGTATACATAATAGGCTGAAGTTTGCTTTCACATTACACATCCATAGGAATCTCAGCAGGCATAGAATCACAGAAGGTTTGTTTATTCTAGTGTGGGAACCTTTGTAACAGAGCAAAATAGATCTATATATGTATTTTGTTCTGTTAATTTTTCTCAAGGAAACAGCAGGAGCTTATGTTTACTTAGCAAATACATCATTCCCAAGGAAATTCTACCTGCAGTGGTTTGTTTAGCAATTACACAATGCCACGTTGTTTACTGTTATAAAAATAAGTGTCTCTAGGTTGTAAGAAATTTACTATTTGATAATTAGGAAACGAACCTAATTATTAAGAATATTTGGATGGATCCTTCAAAGTCTATATCCAGCTGGTAATTATTGTTGTCACCAGTTTATAAAAGTTAATATTTGACATGAAATATAAAGGCAGTCATATGATATTTGCGGAGATGGCATGGGATGGGACCATTATTCTTTAGTCTGGGTATCGGAAAATATTTCCCACTGGGTGTGTTTCAGATAAAGAGGTGTTTGCTGGGCACTGCCTAATCACCACTCATTTGTCAAAGCTGTTTATCAGATCAGCACTGCACAGGAGAAAGAACTTTCTTGTTCCATGAATGGCTGCAAACATTTCTGACCAACATTGCATAACCCCAAACAGAAGTTTATACTCTATGAGACCGCTGTGTTTTCAAGCACAATATAGACCAACTGACCAGTGACTTAGTGTTTATTTCACAAACTATAAAGCAGCCTTAAATTATATTTGCACTTTTCAATGTTTTGAAAATGATATGCAAGATAAATTTACCTAGGCAATCTGCAGATTTTAAAATGTCAGCTGACAGGCCAGAAATTACTGTACATGAACAGGACTGATTTATCAAGCTTGTACTCCTGCAAGTAGCTCCAATTTGATTTGTTCCATCAACTTAACAGGGTTACTCATATTAATAAAAACTGCCAAGACCAACCCTGATTCCTCTAATATTGACAGGTTAAAAAACCCCATCCAAAATAATGGATTGTGGTCTCACATAAATCTCCCTGTCCTGCTCCTACCCAGTATCTGTAATTTATATAAATATTTTGCATAGGGTATCATAAATTAGTAACTGCACAATTAGTTACTCAAATTCCTTGCCAGATGAATATTCCCTCCTGGTTTCTTTTGCAAGAAATGTTGAGAAATCTTGTGTTAGCCCCTGATAGATGACAAAATATTGAAAAAGATTGACCAGTGGTCTAATCTAGCTAGTAGAAAATGTAGTGGCTTAGATTTCCTAAGAACCATAACAATCATAATGAATTCTAATACAAAATGCAACAGGAATAAAATCCTTTTTTAGGGCATATGGGACACTGAAAAGCTGACATTTTAAGACTTGAATAAGAGTTTTTTTGGATTTGATCTTCAAGGCTACTTTCCATATGTAGTTACAGTAGTATATAGAAGTTTAGTCAATATTAAATTGGTCCAGTTAATAGACAGACATTTCAAATGAAAATATATAAAGAAATCAGCCACCTCTTCTGTGAATCAATTAGTATAGTTGTTTAAAATGTATTACTAGCCTGTTTAAAAGCAGAGTATTTTTTCTTTTCCCAATAAAAAAGAAGATTTCTTACCTATTTGATGGATACAGCAAACTGCTAACAGGAAAGCCCATTCTGGTAGCAATATCCCCCTGCCAAACCCCATCTTGAGTGGATTTTGGCACAAGGATGTTGGGTCTAAACTTGATCAGGACTGCAGTTCATCTGTGCTTCGTCGCTCTTATATAGTAGGTGACTTTGGCTTCAGTCCCAGATTGATTCAGAGAGTGTAGAAAGGTGAGGTTTGGGGGATTTTAGCTATTGAACAGGTAAACAGAGGATGCTCTTCCTTCCTTAGAAACTGGCCATTATTTGCATTTTGGGAGGAGTAAATACATTTACGTATGTACATTTTAAGATTCTATCTAGTAAAGAAATTATTGCAAATAAAATGCAACTCCTCCTCCACAAATAACAGGTCCTGGAACAAATTTAATTTGGTGTTGCTTTACAGTTATGCAGATGGATGGCAAGTAACTGTTCCAAGTTTTTCAGTACTATAATTTATGCCAGGCAACTCCTTGGCAAAAAAACCCATTGATTTCTGAAGTTTGTAGAATATTTAATATGTGGGAACCCAGCATCAAGAAGTCCCTCCATGTTTATTGGGGCAGCTAATCTTCTTGTAAAAAGAACAGAATAATAAACTTGAAGTGTGCTGCAGTCTCAGGTGGCCACTCTGAGCATATCCCATGGAAACCCCTCTGTGTGGCACTGACAGGTATTAGGCACCCAGCTGAGAAAGATTCACCCACACCTATCCTGCATTCATTAGAGATTGCCTAAACCTTAAAATCTACTTTTCAGTTCTCTGGTTTTGCCTTCTCATAGAAAACACCAGGAGCCAGCCAGACAGCCAGTCTTGTAGCAGCTTTCTAGGACTAAAAAGATTGATTATAGTCTGTGACCATGATTACATTGTTTCAGAATCATTCTCGTTTAATTCCGTTCTCATCCACAGTTATGAGAACTACAAATTAGTGAAACAGGCAATGAATCAAGGGTATAAGGCTTGCCAGTAAAGGTTTAACAGACCTTTTTTTTTCTGAGCATTGACTTTTGCAGTTTTACTGGGCAATCATTTCAAAAGCAGGAACAAATGCATACTACAATAAGTGCAGACAGTATTTCTACTTCTTGTCACTTTATCTTTTTTAGCTTGACATTGGAGGTAGGATGAGTTGCTCTGGGCAGATTTCTGTCTATTTCCTAGGTCAATAGATCTTACTTTAATAGTAAAAGATGGACAAAACTATTCAAAGTTACTGAAACAATTCTTTGAAACTGCTAAGTTTGGCAAAACAATTTCCAGTCCAGCACTAGGTATATACATCATTTTCCCTCAATTCACCCTCAGCTTTAGCCTCCTCACAGTTTTCCAGAGTGCAGGTAACTGATGGATTAAAAAAATCTCCATCATAAAGAATGGAATGAAGGCTGCTGCTCAGTGGGGGATTTAGCCAGAGGGATATGGGAGATATAATTTGGGGTGGGGGAGCCTCAGGAGTAAGGAGAAAAAATCCACAAAAAGTAGATTGTGTGGAGAGGCAGAAAGGAATTTCTTTGGGTTAAATGGGACAGTTTTACCTTCTACATGTCTGTAAGATTCAGTGCAGCAGTGTCTGCTTGTGTTTATCATTTCTGCTGAAGCAGGGAAGGACACAAATTCGGGAAGGTGTTCTAATTGTAAAATGGGATCACAGCCATAACCTAGCTCCCTTGGGTTCTAACCAAAATCCTACCCTGCAATTATACATTTTAAAATATTTCTGTAAAAGAATAGGGACATATAATACAATATTCCATTCAGGTGTTACTGAATTGAATTATATAATTTTCTTTCAATTTTTTTTCCAGTTGAGCCCCCATTTCCACTCCTGTTCAGCTCTAAAGAGATTAGAGCCTCACATATTTAGTGCTATTAAATAAATAAAAAATAGTTTCTTTATGAGTGTTATCTGGATTTGATTTCCAGATTGAAATCAGTAGAAGCTTGCTATGACAATGTTGGGGTACTTAAGTCAACTTTTTGGCCTGCTATAGTATGAAACGTGTTCTCTGTCAAAATGTCCAGGATGTTTAATAAAGTTACATCTTCCTAAGCAGTGGTAAGCTGTTGACACACTCTAAATCTGTAACTTTATGCTTCAGCAAACCAGGAGAAAAGAAAATACTGCATTTCCTGCCCATAGAACATGGTTTTATTTTGTGCCAGTACTCCTAATGAATATAAATTCATCTGTACATAGAGAAGGCAAATGGTTTCTTGTTTACGTGACCAGTTAGCTGTATTAAACAAATATACTCTAGTCTCACTCACACAATTAGACAAGCCACCCAACAAACTTGGCTTTCAGCAACCAACGTGCATATGCCTCTAGCTATGGGCTGTTTGTGATGGTGAGGAAGAGCAGAGCTTGCCTCCCTTCTCAGTCACACCCACCTCTGCACAAGGAGCAGAACAGAAAGTCAGGATCCTCTTGTGCTGCTTTGAAATATTCGGAGAGAGTTTCTTGATTTCCACTGGGTGTATAAGAGCAAGGGAATGCTGATAATGTAGGGTGCAGTCAGTGTTCTTCATACTCATCTGGTAAACGTGATGGAGATGTCCATACCTAGGATGATCAGGAGTGTCATTGGGGTCAAGGCTGCTTTCTCATTTGCCCTGTCTCTTTTATGGGGATTGTTGCTAGGCAGAGTGCTAATATCAAACACTTCTTTTTTCTAAGATAGTTTTTAATTTTCACTCTAATAACTCTTTGTGACCAAAGCAATGCATGTCAGACTTCAAGATGTTATTCCACTAAGCATTTAGCAGTGCACAGTGGTTGTACAGAAAGCTGTCCCAGTTGTCTCCAGGCATTTTGCTCAAAGCTTTCCATGTTCTCATGTTGCTTTGATTGCTACTGTTCAGACTGAGATTTTTGATTTCTAGGGATGGTCAGACATGTTCCAGTATTCATCTTATTCAACTTTACAGCCTCTCTCTTCCTCTCCTCCCCAAGGAGTGGATGAAATTGTTAATAACATTGACAGGTGCAGAAGAAATTCACAGAGTGACTAGGTTGGAAGAGACCTTCAACATTGTTGAGTCCAACCCAAATTCAGGTCACTCTGTTGTGTGGCTTATGAAATTTTGAAAGCTCTCAGGTCTTTTTTGTTTTTTACTGATTGCTAGGGGAATCATGTCTGTAGATGAAAGTATCACAAAAGTTACAAGGGTTTAAGCAAACATGTTCATTGGTCACAAGAATTGCTTCAAGTGGGTCATGTAGATTAAAAAACAGTTGTTCAAGGACTTCTCAGTTTCCCAGATAATACAGTGAAAAGAGCTTACATAGGAGCAAGCTCTCACCTACAGTTATATGGGGGAAAGAAACTCCAGAAGCAAGTTTTGAAGTGCTTTAAAACCAGAAGCTTAGCAGCTGTTTTTACCGTTCATTTGTGTCAGGAATATGCCAAGGGACCACAGTTTCTGGTATTGGCTGGCACTAAAACAAAGCACTTTCATTTCCAAGAAGAAATTTTCAGGGAAATGTTGAAGGCATTATTTATTTATTTAGTGCATTTTTGTCTGTTTTTCTCAGTTTTAATGTGTGTAAAAACCAGAAGCTTGTCTTGACACCTCAGTATTAATTCCCATGGCAAAAAATTCAGAATAGATCTTTAGAGATGACAGACACCAGTTATCGGAAAGTTATTGGAAGTCATTGGAAATTAACTGCAACAGCCAATGATATGGCTGACAAATATTCTTCTCTTGTTTTGATCTTGTTTCAAAAACCTGTACCAATGGATTGATCACTAAAAGTACCTCTTGTAACAGTCAATCAAATAATTCTTAGGATGGATATAATATCTCAAATTTTACCTTTTTTTCTTGGTTTCTTACACAGAAGTAGGGGCAAAACTTAGGACATTGATTATACTCACTTAATCTAAAATTGCAAATGCCAGATAAAATTTCATTATCATATATACTATAAATACCATAATTACAACCTGAAGGTAGATCATATGAGGGTGGCAAAGGTAAGCATTCAGAATTTAGATAGGGGTAGTAGTAAGGCTCTTAGTGAAAACCAAAATCATTAGCCTTCTGTGTTCAAGTTACAGCTCCTGTAGAGACAAGAACTTGTACCTCCTCGCAAGTGTGACAAACCAGAGACAGCTGGGACCGGGGTTTTGTGCCCAGTCTGGGTTTGTGCCCAGGCACTGTGCCTCAGATCTGTGAAGCCATTGCTTGCCGTGTCAACTGGCAAAATGAAAGAATTGGACTGGTCAGAGAAGAGCCCATTGTGGCGAGAAGGTAACGTAACCTAATGACAGCCTGCAATTAACGTCAACGAAGTTGGTATTAACTTAAGCAGAGGATCCGGCACACCCTATTCCCAAGCTCTGTAGAGGTTTAGTTGCTGTCCTCAGCTTGTCCTGCTGAAGTTTTCTCACCTGTCTCTGATAGCCTCAGTCATTCTTTCCTTCCATCAGTCTACAGGTTACTCCCCAGGGTTTTACTTTCCAGCCCTTCCCAGGGATTCACTCTCCACCCTTTCTTTCAATGGCCTGTTAACTTCCCCACAATAAATATGTACACTGCCACTGTGGAAGAAAATGCTGGATGCTCTCTGGCCATGGGCTCCTTTCCCTGGTTCTTAGAATAATTATACAGTCTGGGTTTTTCTATTATGACACGTCGCACCACTTGAGAAATCTCTCAGAGGTTTCTTCAGAGAAAACAAGGCTGAAAATCATGTGGAGAGAGAGGTAAACTCTTAGCAGTGCATGGCAGATGAGCTCTGTGTTATATACGGTTATCACTTTTAACTTTTTACAGTAATTTTACAACTGGTTACACAAGGTACTGTGGAATGTGGAAGAAAACTCTATGGAGGTTAGATTGTCTAAATGGAGAAAAAAAGAAGGAGTGAGACCTAAGAGCAGTGAAGGTTAGAAATAATGAAGTAACTTGCCTCATTTTTCAGCAGTATTAGCCCATGTTCCTTAATTACAGAGTGACGCCTTAAGTGTGTGGTTATATTAAAGCTTGTCTAGTTCCAGCCCTCCTGCTGTGGGACACCTTCCACTAGGCCAGGCTGCTCAAAGCCCCATCCAACCTGGTCTGAACACTTACAGGGATGGCACATCCACAGATTCTCTCAGCAACCAGTCCCAGTGTTTCACCACCCTCATGATGAAGAATTTCTTCCCAATATCTAATCTAAACCTGCTCTCCTTCAGTATGAAGCCATTCTCCCTTGTCCTATCTCTTTCTGCCCTAGTAAAAGTCCTCCTCCAGCTTTCTTGTAGGCCCATTTTAGGGACTGAAAGGCTTCTCTAAGGTCTCTCCAGAGCCTTCTCTTTTTCAGGCTGAAAAACCCTCTCAGTCTTTCTTGACAGGAGAGGTGCTACAGCTCTCTGATCATCTTTGTAGCCCTTCTTTTGACTTATTTTAACAGGTCCTTGTTCTTCTTATGCTCCAGAGCTGGATGCAGTACTCCAGATGAATCCCCTCCCTCAAGCTACTGGCCACACTGCTTTTGCTGCAGCCTAGGATGTCACTGGTTTGACATCTGGAATGTCAAGCTTCTTATCTGGGAGGTCAGGCTCTAAGTTTAATTTTTATCTGCAAACTGAGTTTAGAGGCTCAGCTGAACTTCTGTCTGAGGAGCCAAGCTTACCATTCTGTCTCTCCTTGGATGTCTGGGCTCCAAAATTTCATCGCCCTTTTGTGCAAGATTATCCATTGTGAGTTTAATTATTTTTCTATAGTTTTGCAAAAAAAAAAAATCACATGTGGTTTATGATATATTATTCCTCCAAATTTTTGGGCACATCAACTGAAATAAAAAGTTTTACAGATGACATATTTGTGGCTTGAAATTTCTTGCAGGGAGCTTCTAGGTCTTCATACAAGTACTCATCTTGTAACACATTTAAACGCTGCAGTACCAGCCTTTTACTACTAATTCTGTTTCCATCTTTATTTTCCTAACTAATTCCTAATTAAATTTCAGAGATCCTCTTTAGTTGTTAAAAATCACCATGAGATTTTTAAATGTGCTTCTGCCTGCTCAGGAATAGGGAATCAGTGTTCTAATTTAATTCCTTTTCCTACATATCATCTTATCCTAAAATGCTTCCTAAAAGTAGGATTTTCCAAATCCCTCGGCCTTGCCATGTAAATAGGATATCACAAGAGCTGCAACTTCCATGAAGGAGAGTGGCTGTGACTGTTAAAATGCTCTCCTTATTTTATCTGTCAAACACTGGTAACTACCAGACATTGGGAAGAGAATCCAGCCTGGTGCTGAGCACAGTACTTGCTCTCTGAGGGTGTTCTGCAGCTAGCAAACAGAATGAGAGGGGCAAAGCAGGAACAGTGGTAAGCAAGCTTCTGCTTCCACAGATCATGGCATCACACTTTATTTTAAGACCAAGCAAGAATTTCAGGACACCTGAAACTGCTGTCTGCCACTGCTGGGGTAAATAAAGGAGTTGAACTGATTTTCAAACCACTTACAACTCTTTTAAAGTACTTAGTAAACAAAATCTGGTTATTTCTGCCTATGTCTGTGTTTAAATATGGACAGGACACAATTCAAAGTAAGAATCTTGGTGTTTCTTTGACTGCACTGCTTGACTAATTTTAGTTGCAACAAGAGGTTTCCAGAGCAATACATCTGTACTGATTGCTGTTATTATTTTACTGCTGAGGTGAGTTGCAATTTTAAGTTTTGTTCTTTACAAACAGAAAGAACATGCAAAACAACTCGTGCTTGGTTTAAATTAATTGCCATTCTGCATATGGTATTCAGGGGCCCGTCAAAGCAGAATGTCAAATCCTCCTAGCTCTCTTCTATCCTCCATTATTCAGAGCTGGATCTCAGGCAGTTTTTCGTAGCTGAAATAAATATTTAAACCTCTTAATGATATTCTTTTGAGCATCTAAATCATGAGTAATACCAAGGTAGCTTATTAAACTGCATTGCATATGGAAGTGCTTGAATTTTCTATCATAATGGAAAAAGAGGGATACAAATCTTTTCACTTCATTTTTCTTGGGGTATCCCATACCCATAGCTGCAATGAGATAGTGTAGCTCATTGTCTATGTAGAGCATAATATTTTAATTCATATACCTTGTGCCTTGCACTAAGATTAAGTGATTTAAGCAACTTGTCATCCTCCACAACTCATCTCTTGATGGGGTAGGTAAAGCAGTGGAACTGTTTCACACGACTTGCAACTCATTTGAAATACTTAGGAAACAAAAACTGGGCGTTTCTGTTAAAGTCTGAGTCTGGATGTGGATAGGACACAATTTACAGTAAGAATCTTGATGTATAAGGCAAGAAATGTTAACAGAAAAAGTATCAAAATAAATTTGCTCTAATTCAGAATCAGAGTAATGGTGTGATTGCTAGCAGGAATCTGGTAGGACTTCTGTCTCTCACAGAAGTGGATATGGCAGTCTGCTGAGAGTCAGGAGTCCTCAGATTTGCTATCAGCTTCATGATGTAGAATGCAAAATTTCTCTTGTGTCTGATTTCCATCTCTATCCGTGGCTAAATATTTTTATTTTAAATGTCTCAAGAAGAAACTAACAAATTCTACATTTCTATCCTATTCTGACAGAAAATCACTACTGGTAGCTCCTCGAGTTAAAAAACACATAATTATTGAAAATTGATAATTTTAAATGCAAACCCTTTCCCCCATATTCTGGTGTGCTGAGGGTAGGAATGGGCTCTTCTGCCTGCAGTGACTTCGTTATACCTTGACTCTAGGGGCAAATTAAAGTACTTTTGATGTTGTCCTAATCTGAGCAAAGTAACTAATGTTCTCGTTTCACTCATGGAAGAGAAGTGTTTCACCTTTTGGGACTCTTGGGACTCTATGTAATAGAACATAGTGTTGGATTAAAAGAAACCCACCTTAATTGTGAGTGGTAAGGTGGTCTCAACCACAGACCTTGCTGTATACACACCTGGACAATCCAGTGAGTTTTTCCATTTAGTGCTACTTATTTCCTAACAAAATCACGTACATATCAAGATCAAAGACAAGTAAGACTCAGGGAAAGAATTTCCAGTTTCACCAGTCATGAAAGAACTGAATGAGCTCATTCTGTACATAAGAGACATTAGCTGTACCCAAAAAGACATCTGGCTCTAGAATTATTTACTAGGGTATTTGTGGATCAAATCCATATGAAAGTTCTGAATGGAGCAAAACCTTTGGCATGTTATATTTTGAAACCAAGGAGAATTGAATAGAATGTCAAGAAACTCTCACAGTTGTTCTTTTGGGTGTACCCACTAATTAGTCACTATTATAGCTAATATTTGCTCATCAAGTGAAAGGAACATAACTGTATTTATGCATGTGAATTAGTCAGTTCTACATCAAAATTTATTTTAAAAATAATTTTCCTCAGACTATTTTTATTCAAAGGACCTTGAAACTTAATGTGGAAAAGTTATTCCTATGGGCTTAGAGGCAGGAAGATTATCTGAATTGATTTAATGAAGAATACCTTGGGAGAAGAACTGTCTTTGGGTATTTTTTTCTGTGGTCCAGAAATCCAGACAATGAAAGTCATGACAAAGTTCTAGGCAAATTTATATTTTTCTTAAATTATGCTTATTTGCTAAAACATAAGAATTTGCAGTTGTATTTTAGTGATTAACCTCCTAGCTCCCTTCTATCATCTATTTTTCAGAGCTGGATAAGAATTTAATTTTCATAGAACATTATTCACCTCCCACTGAAATCAATGATGAGACTTCTATGGGAGCTCATATAAATTTTATTAATCCTTTAATAATGCATACTTTGATAATGATTGTATCTTTTCCCATGCTGCCTCACTAAGTGGGCAAAGTGCTTCCTATCCCAAGGCAATGCATAATGCAATGTATAATCACAGCAGCTGAATGACTGCATATCTACTGCTATAAGTTAATATCTGGAACAAGCAGTTATACCTTGGCTTGAACATAACTGACTCCTTCTTTTATTTGCTCCTGAATGTTTCTTATATCTTTACTTCATAGCGCTGCCAGATGAGATTACACAACATATTCCATGCAAAGACCCTCTTTCCAACTGCTATGACTTTGTCAAAATTTTAATTTCTTGAAATTTCTATTCTAAAAACCTAATTTCTTAAGTCAACACTTTATAGAATTTTGATCCACTTCTGCCAAGTCTTTTATGAAGGAGGAGGTGGAAACACTACAGTGAGAATGTAGAAAGAGTATAAATTGCTTGATATATCATTTAACAAATCAACATATTGCCTCATCATGGAATTTGGTGGGTACTTGCTTGTGTGAAAATCATGCCTTGTCAACTGCACTTGAAAAACCAAACACTTTTCCATTAGAACTGATCAGAAATCAAGTTGTTCATACAACTGCTGATGCCATCCTAGGGTGTTACATTTAGCTCAGAAAGATCCTGGTATTTCTATTGTGCAGTAAAGCATTTAATGGATGCCAAATCAAACTCTTAACCTTTCTGTAATTCAGCAGGAAAGTAAACTAGACACTGGGAAACAGAATCAAACCCTTCTGATAAACATGTTTGCTTTGCTAATAAGTTTGAAGGTTTTCTTTTACCCTAACACTAGTGTAAGACAAGAACAGTAAGTTAATGTTGATTTTAACCAGATGAGGACTCCTTCCACCCTGATTATTTAGTATAAGCATGAACACAAGCACATGAGAGAAAATGTACATCCAAACCAATACCCCATCTGTGGCCATGGCCAACAGAGTATCAAGGAAAGAGCTGAGCAGGCACAGAGTGATAATTCTGATGAATACCCTTGAATGCTACACAAACCTGCGCTCAGGGGAGCTTGATGTGATTCTTTTGAGACCACTGTTTCTACGGATCTTGTGTTGTTGGTTTTGTTGTTGTTATTGTTTTATTTGTTGTTATAAAGGGCATATGGATCATGCTTCTAGTCAGCAGAGAAGAAGCAAACAAAATGGAACTTGGAAGACGTTTAACTTGCTTTAGAAGTTCCTTTAGAAGACTGACGAATTTCATGCTCTTCATAACTTTCTGTTGCAGCTCAGCCTGTTGCTAGCACATGAGTTTTCACTGCACCTTTTTGTTTTGGCCTTTGCTGTTACTGGATGATGAGTGTGTCAGCTTCTTCTTAGAGAAGCAAAGGGGAGCTGGAAAGTGCAGCACTGCCTGGGAGAGAGGGGAGAAGAAGAATATGGGCCTTGGGGATCATACAGGGAGAATAGCTGGAACGAAGGAGTGAGGAGGTAGAATGCAGAAAGGTATCAGAGGGAAGTGGGCACATGCGGATGAGTGAGGAAGCTGAAATAGCATATGAAAAAATGAATGGGATTTATCACTATTTGGACCTCCAAATCCTGGAGACAAAATAAATCAAACACAATTAAAGATACTGGCTGGCCTATGTGACTAAAAGAGTTAAATAACTTGATATAAAGAATTCCCTTCTGTGCTGTTCTGGGCAAGCCATGAAAAGGACGTCATGCTACTGAATTTTATTTGTCTTGGAGGTGGTGCATGGACATCCTTGTGTCTCAGAGTCTCCTTTAGATGACATTGCTTGCTGGAGGTTAAGAAAAATGTCTGTCACTAGTCAACTTTGATCCCTCCCTCTGTTTGATGACTACTGTTCACTCCATGAAAACTGTGACTACTGCCTGAAAACTAGCAGAGCAGTGAACACACTACAGAAATAACTAGCAGAATCCAGGTTTCAAGCAGCTGACTGTTTCCTTTAAGCTTCATAAACAGCACAGGTAACATTAGATGCTTATTACTGTTCCATCTCTCTTCCGTGTCTTTATGTTACCTTTTATCTCTAAGAATTCTCATGTTTCTTGTTTGTACAGCACAGCAGAGAGTAATTCTATGCTCTTCTTCTACAAGCACCACCATGGTTTAATAAATATCTGAATAAATAAAAAATAGGCCAATGCAGAGAGATGTAAACAAAATTAAACTCTAATCTCTTTTGGCAAAGCACGCAGGTGCATATTTCAAAGAATTGATTCAGAGCATAGGATATTACGGTGCCTAGCACAGGAAAATCCTGGTCCATATAAGTGGAGGTCTTAGCTGTATGGGTAAAGCTAATGCCAAAGCATGCAGCTAGTTTGCTCTGAAAAGCCTATGTTGTTTCTGAACAAGTATGTGGAATGGAATTGGGTTTTAAATAGAATCTGACTTTACAGACATCAGTAATCCCAGTTGTTCCAACACAGTTATTCATGAGTTTAGAATTTTATAAATTCTCAAGAATGTTGCTGAGTTGACACCTAAGAACCAGTACCCCACAGCCATGAAATGGAAATGTTCTTAATGAAATGCAATCAGAAAACTACAAAAAAAAAGGAAAAAAAAAAAAAGAAAAAAAGAAAAAAAGAAAAAATACACCAGATAAAGGAGGGAGAAAAAAAGAAAAACAAAAAGGGTAAGAGAGTAAACAGACTAGGATTGCCATTTCCTTTTTACTCATTCCTTCCTCTAAGGAAATGTTACTTATGTTGCTGCATGATTTTTGCAGAAACACTTCAGCTAAAACTCCCAACTCTTGTTCTGTTTCCACAGCCTTCACATGGCTCCCAAACAGACTGTCTTGATTATTCCCATTGATCTTTTCATCAGAGAGTACATTTTTGATGAGGATTTACTTTATCTACCAACAATTATTTTACAAGGCTCTGATCTGTCACCATGTGCATTGTGTTGGGGCAGAGTCAAGACCATGCTTCAAGGACATTTTTAGGCACCAGGCTGAAGGTAATACACCTCATCCACAATGGCAGTCTCTGTCTGACTGTTTGCTCTGTATAGATTCAGTTTGTGTGACGCTGTTAAACACCCAAGCCTTTGTCAAAATGAATAGGAGATTTATTATCTGAGATAAAATGACAACTACTCTCAACCTTTGCAGAACTCAAGGGCAAAGCAGTTTTTCCAGTTAGAAGAACTTTGTCCACTACCAGGAGCTAATGACATTACATGCTTGGATAGAAGTGGAGGACCCTGAAAATTCCTGCTATGAAACCTGATTCAGTAAAACAAGCAACCGTCACAGCCCCAAACACACCCATGTTAACAGCAGAGGGACCAATCTTCTCTGGTGGGAACAACCCCTGGAGACCCAGGCCCCTTGCTGCTTACAGATGAAATGCTGACTGCTTGTTTAGAGTTTAACATGGCTGTTGGCATGTGAGCCTTATGTGCAGTGTAGTTTAATGTACATGTAACACTATGGGAAGCAAAAAATTGGCAACATATATATCTCACAGTAGTAATACTGATTGTCTATAGAGTGTTTATAGTGGAGCAGAAGTCCTGGGAGACAGCCAGACTTCAAACATATTTCTAAAACAATGCAGGATTTTTCTTCAAGTGTCAATGAGGCTAATGTGGTTTTTCTGGAGCTGACTGTGATCCAGATTTTGTCCTGGCTGTGCAAATCCAGTCTTCTGGCTTCAACTGAAGGGACTGGGAGAGTAGGATTTGGCTGGATTGCACAACTTCCTAAGGTAGACATACCTAAGAAATAACTCTCTAAGCTGACTGGAGGTCTGCTGTGCCAAGAAGCTTGCCTAATTTTTCTAATTATGCCAGCTGGGCCAATAAAACATTGCCTATAAACCTTGTATTACATCTGACTTTGATTTGAAGAGGGAGGGCTTGACAGACTTCAGAGCAGTAGGGGTACAAGTAGCTCCACTGATAATAAGAGGAAAAAACCTGTTTGAAATAAAAACAACAGTAGACAGCAAATCTGCACTTTCCCTGTAGATCCTTTCCCTTTGGGGACCCTTGGCCACAAACTGCAGAAAGTACTCTGAGCGTGAGAGCTTATATACATATCAGTGCAGATTGCCTAACACAGCTGAAGTATCTGAGTCACATCCTAGATGATACAGAACCTTTTGGGAGAAAGGAACAAAATAACTTCTTGCCTCAAGCAAAACACTCTGTTTGCTATTGTGTTTTATAGAAGCTTAAGGCTGACAAGATAGACCGATAATCTTCTATGCAACTGCTCAATGAATCGAATGCACAGCTATGAAACTTCCTATGTAATTCTGAAAGCAGCTCTTTGTATTTCCTGGAGACTAATAATGAAAAGTCTTCAGAAAAGTGAAAGCCTATGAATTTAATTTAAAATATAAGCACACACTCTGATTAAAAAAAAAAAAAGGTCTAAAATATGTATTTCACCACTTTAAAAAGTTGTATGTCAATAATCAGAATTATAGTTAGTAGCCCGTATCATTTAACAGAAGCAAGGCAGTATAATCACAAGTACAAATACACATTAAGATAAATAATACAATGGATAATAAGAATGAAACAAAGAATAAATAACAAGACAGATATAGCCTCAAGGAATGCAAGCAGGGATAGAATTGTTCTTTTGGTAAGGTGGAAAACAGGCTGTCCTTGTATGTTTTTGTCGTTTCCTTGTAAGCAACATGTTTGCTCTTGACAGTCATTACTTTTGCAGTCACGATACTGAGTTCATTGGTATGACACATCAGATTCTCAGCAGTGCCAGAACAGTTTGGCACTGTGGGGAGGAATATGCACAGCTCTGAGCCTTCCCTGTATTGTCCTGATCAGCCCATCATCTAAACTAACAGAATCCTCAGGTTTGCCTGAAGATCCTGTGAGCAGAGCAGGGATGTGCTCCTAGCAGAGACCAGGAGAGCATCTGCTAGGACACAAGGGGCTGTGAAACGCAGTACCAATGCAGCCAGGCAACGAGGGTACACCAGCAAAACTTGCTGATAAAAACAAAAGGGCTAGAAAAAGGATACGCTTTCAAAACCCAGCTGGACACATTTTTCTCTTTCTTCTCTTTTAACCTTGTAAGAAGATAAACCCATACCAAATCCCAGTGACATTAGAAACCTGACTTTATGGAGAATGGTGGAGCAGTTTGCTTTGTTCACTGTGTATAAATACTATGTGTATATCAGCTGTATAAATACTGCATGGAGTGTGCTTTGCCACAGGGAATAGCGGATGGAACAAGGGCATTGCCATGCCCTATCTGCAGGGGCTGACCCCAGGGCTGCAGCAGGGCCAGGGTACCCCTCCTGGGGCCTCAGGGGTGTTGGGGAACAGTTTGGCAGCAGCACTTTTCAACCCTTTACATGTAATCTTGGGCACGAGTCAACAGGTTACCTCACTGAGGTGGATTAACCTGTGCTCCACTAAGTTATTTTGAGGTGGAAAACTTGTGATTTCACTTGCAGTGCCTATTTGCAGTAGGGGCTGGGCTTTTTCTAATCTAAATTCCTGTCTGGAAAAAAGAAGGAAGGTTCTATTAAAAGAAAGGTAAAATCAAAGTCCCACCCCTTCCAGGCACAATCTTGGTTGCTGTCCCAGCAGCAGAAATGCAGCAGAGCTGCCAAGCCCTCTCAGAATGGGCTTCCCAAAGAGGCAGGAGCAGCATGCTGCAGGTGCATACCTTGCTGTCCTTCCCTGTAGGAGTGGGGATGCTGGTGAATTGTCACCCCTGGAGCAATAGGCGCCCTGCATGTGAGCCACAGGGTGGTGACAGTCCCCTTCTGCACGGGGGCGCACTGACAGAAATCACACTCCCTTTCTCTGGGATAACACCTCACATTGGGGTGGACACCATCCTTAGGGGCTTTGCCAGGAGCAAGGCTTCTCCTGCTACTGGCGCCCACACCCAGCAGGGCCCTGAGGGGTTAACATGCTGTACCTGAAGGTCCCCTGGTGAAAGGAGTCCCCCTCCTTATGTATTTCGCAACATTTCTTGGGAGGACACTCCCGGAGCTCAGGCAGTTTTGGGTTAGGCCCTGGGAAGGACACAACCTCCTTCCTCCTGGCCTCTCACAGCTCCTGTACTGCCAACATTTTGCAGCATCTTCAACAGCTTGTCATAGCCATGGAAAAGCTCTCAGAAGAGTGGTTGTTCTCTTTCTTCCCTCCCAAAAAGCTCTTACAGCATGGATGAGCATGGATTTGTGGCACATTCAGACAAATTTGTTTAATCCTGTATTGATTACTCTGAGTCCTTGTAAAAGGGGCGTTAAAGAGCTGTGTGGAGCACAATGTAGTTAGATTCTTTATTATTTAATGGTATTTGTGACTGAATTGCGTATGAGAGATGATTGTAATGTATTACATTAATTATATCTTTGATATAACCTTTTAAAAACCATAGTTGCCAGGATTGAGGCAATTTGCTACTGGGTGACTATTATGGGCATATTATTTCTGAATCCTTAGCTTGGCCACATCAACAGGTCAGATTATTCTCAATTAGCCTAAAATGAACTGACAACTAAGAGAAATGAACAAACCTGACTTTAGAAAAATGGCTCACTCTTTACCTTCACTATCATAGATGCAAGAAAGATTGTTATTCTCATGCTTTGTGTGTAATTTCCAGCATATGAAGCCCTGGTGATCTTGTCACATGTGCTGGAGAAACCATGTAATAACACCAGCATGATCCTACCAGGATGAATGAACCAAGCTAGGGTAAATTCTCTGTGTCTCTGGTAATTTTTAGTCATTGTATGTTCCTCAGGTGTGCTTCCTCAGTTGGGTAAGTGAGGTGTCCTTACTGAGGCATCTGGGATGCTCAGGGATCTTTTCAGTTGGGTGGATGAACTGTAAAAAGCAGTCTCTATGCCATTTTTGTGATTTCCTGATTTCCTGAAAGTCTCAGAGATTAGTCACTGTGCATATTTGTACTCTCCTCCATTACCTCAGGGTAATGCTGACAAGCTTTTCCGTGTGTCTTGCAGTGCAGGCTGCCCTTGATGGCCTTGTGGCTGTTTCATGTGAAATTCTGCTTCAGGAGTGCTTCTTTGGTTCTGGAAAGTGCTTCTTTGGTACTGAGGCAGAAGAGCTCATGAGCTTTGTAAAGTTTGCAGGAGTTGAGTCAACTCGAACTGTTCTTTGCTCTTTCTCTGTCGCTTACTCTGAGCCTACAGAGATAAGAAGTGGCAGAGGAGAGTAGATCGCACAATTTTTTAATCAGCTGAAGCCTTCCTAGTGCCAAATAAGCAACTGATGACTTAAATCTATTTTATAGTGCAGCTGTGTCACAGGAGAATACACCAATACTGGTTACTATAAAAAGAAAATCAATTCTATCCCAGCCAAAACCAGCACACAGTGACTAACAAACTTTATATTATTTTGTAAAAACCCAAATAATATTGGATACCTAACAAAATTTAAGTTGAGATTTACTTATGATGGAATCTCAGCTAGGATTGAAATACTGTTTCTTGAAATAATGTTCAGTAAAATCCCATACAGTATTACTGAGGGATGCATAATATTGTTCCCATGGCTTCCTTGCTAAATGTAGAAATTAGATGAAGTGAAACGCAACCCTAATCCTAACCCTAGGCAGGAAAGACAGCCTTGGGCTATGACTGGCTTCCAGGAAAAAGCTGTGGAAGAAGCCATGTTGTGGAAGCTTTGCATTCCCCTTGGGATGTCTTTTGTGGCTGCAATGTGCCTGGAGCTCTGGGCTTTGTGGGTTTCAAGACCCTAACCCGAGGTGCGACCCCAACCCTAACCCTAGGCAGTCAAAGCAGCCTTGGGCTAAGGCTGGCTCCAAGGAAAAAGCTGTGGAGGCAGCCATGTCGTGGCAGTTTTGCATTCCCTTTGGGATGCCTTTTGCGGCTGCAGGGTGCCCAGAGCTCTGGGCTTTGTGGTTTTCAAAACCCTAACCCTAGGTGACAACTTCTTTAGTATGAATGCTGTAAAACTACTTGCCGTGAAGTATGTGAGGTAATGTTTTGCATTATCTTCAGTTGATCAAATTTAGTGCAATTGCAATACTAATTTCTTGTAAAATAGCAGATACCTGAATAATGGACCTTAATTACCATTAGAATGAGGTCATAAAGCACAAAAGCATTAATAGCAGAGCAAGTGATAAAACTACATCAGGTAGAATAATCTTATTCTCCAGAACAGAGTAACCAGCAATTAATGTGAATAAGAAATTCAGTTCTGTTGTGGCAGGAAGTCATTTCATGAAGGTGTTTATCATGTCTTTTCTGCAGATTTTCATGTTATGGCTGTGTTGCAGTTGGCAACCATGTGCTTCAGTAGCTGTGACACTGAGTAATGACAGAAAGCTCACTTTTGGCCTCACACCTCTCCAGAGGTCAGTTAAACTAGAAAGAGAGTTTTTGACTGTCTTCTCACTGAGTGAGGGAACAGCTGCAGAGTTCACATCTGATATTCTCTGAAACAAAAGCCAGTTTCAAATTTGCCTCAGAATCATGCTCCTCTTAAGTATTTCTGGCTTTTTTTCTTTTTTTTTTTCTTATTTTATTTTATTTTATTTTATTTTATTTTATTTTATTTTATTTTATTTTATTTTATTTTATTCTATTCTATTCTATTTTATTCTATTTTAATTTTTAAGTCAGTGAATCCCAGCGAATCCTTGTAGCTAGACTGTAATACAGAAACAATGGTTTTGTTTCAGGACTGGCTGCTAAGACTACACATTTTCATTTTCTGAGACTAAGTCTGTGACATATCCACAATTACTCTATTTAAGAGTTCCATTTTTGACTGCCTGGATAGCCTTTGCTTTCTTAAAACAGAAGGAGGCAAAAGTGGGATTTTATTTTTCTATGCATGGTCATAACAGGAGGAGGGTAGTTAGAGGCAGGCAGAATAAGTTTCTGTCTATTTAAGAAAACCCAAACCCAATTGTTTTAACAGTGGGAACACTTGCTGGTTACTCATAATCAAATTGTATTTATAAATGGGAGTTATAATGAATGCCAAAAGAAATCAGAGGATCAAGAAGGAAGATAATTTTTGAAGCTGTAAGGAGCAAAGGAAAATTGGACAGTCATGACCACTGCATCCTCTGCAAAAAAGTACTTCCTGTGCATTTATAATTGTTTTATAATTACATTAATAATGTTTGAATAGAACTAGTCTCCTTTTCTGTTATAAACCTCTGTTTTAATCTGGCTTGTTGCCAGAGAGTGTTTGTTTTTTTTGTTTTTGTTTTTTTTTTTTTTTTTTTGGTTTTTTTTTTGCAATGGTTAGAACAAAACCTACTGAAGAGGTGAGAAATTTCTTTCTTTGAGTTGGGTTTTTTACTATTATGATATGTGGCTTCCATTCTTGAGTTCTCTGTTATCAGCCTAGCTCCTGAGGCTGTGCCCAAACAACCTTAAGTCTTTCAATAGATGCTTTCAGAAAATGATGTGGTTTAGACACTGCCTTGCTTTAAGAGGCAAATAAATTACTGGAAGTGGATTCAAAGCTGGAATCTGACTAGACATATAATTTCAGGTTATAGTTTATATATTGCTGATAATTGCAAAGAATAATTGAAAATTGATTATTAGCAATTTGTTATTTACACTGCAGAGATTTAATATGTTGTGTGAAGAAGGAATAAAAATAAGCTGGTCATGAAAAACTTGAGCCACATAACAAGAGACCTGAGTTGAAAGTGAAGGTATGAATGCCCATTAATTCAATATTGAATTTAGACACTAAAACTTTGAATACTGGTGGTTTTTTTCAGCAGGAAAAACTTCTAAGTGAATGATTTCTCTGCTGCAACTTGTGTTCCAATGATGATCAGATAAGAAAAAAAAAAATTAAGTGACGTATAAACAAATCTTGCTATTTTATGTGGAATGGATGCTTGTAGATTCAGGAGTAAAGCTCATCCTCAGGATCTGAAAGTAAGGAAAAGTTGTGTGGCCCACTTTGAAGTGCCTGGAAAGAAATTCTTCAGAGCCCAGAGCCCTCTGGTGCTGCCATCGGTGTAACAAACATCAACCATCTACACCAGCACAGCTGGGTGACCTGCAGGTGTTCTGACCTGTCAGGAAAGACCTGACAAGCCAATCACTTTCTCCCACCCAATCATTTATTGACTCCATTATTTATCTATGGTTTAAAAAATGGTAATTTGTTTTTGACAAAGATAAGTAGTATAATTTATCCTAGCTTTTAAGAAGGTTTGCTTTGGAGCTATTACCCAATCTGTGTCAGCAACAATTCAGAGCAAAGGTAGGTCCTGTGTAAAGGAAAATTTAGGCAAAATGTAAGTCTGCTCTACTACATCCATTGCAGCTCTCTGGTTTACATTTACTCCATGTCTTGTTTCAAGATCTTTCATTTTGTCTTTAATGCCCAAAGCATGTTGTTCCCTGTCCTCCTTTTGAATTGAGGGTTCCCATTTGCTCTTTCCCAGCACTGGGACTGCATCTGTGATAGAAATCCTTCCTTTTCCAAGGCAGGGTCTCCAGTACTTGCTCAGCCACAGCCTCGGCGTGCCTCCATGATTTACCTTATGTTCCCCTTGCTTCCTGTCTCCCCATGCCAGGACTGAAGCCTGTCAGTGCCCTTGCTTCTACTTCTGTTTTTCCTTCTTATGCCACCAAACTCTGCTGCTCCTGCCATTATCACCTGTCAGTCTTTCCACGTGCCACACATCTCCCCTTCTCTTCTTCCTCATTGTATTATTTTTTTTCTCTTTCAGTGTTTGAAATGGCTGGTAGTACAGACTTAGGACACACAGGGCTCTCCAGGAAACAGGTTATCTTCTGGGATGCTGAAATACAGGCTTTGTACGGGAAAACAACTAATGATCTTGAAGCAACTGCAGGAAATCTGCCATTTCAGTAAGTTAATGGTGGGCAAGGAGCTGTTGTGGACCAACAAAGCACATAACAATTAAATTTCTGTTATTATTTCCCTTCTGCAGAATGAACAGAAATGAATAATCATTTCATAGCCTGCCTGGTAAGGCCAGAAACTCTGTTACATGCCGAACTGGTCAGGAATTCAGTAGTAGTGCTGCATTGGGAAGCAGGTGGGTTAGCTGGGAAGGGAGGAACAGAGCAGTGTGCCACCTGGGGGCCTCGCTGGGCAGCAAAGGAGCCCAAGGCGTGGAAAAAACGAACCATGTGTCAACAGGAACCTGGGACTGAGCTCGGGATTTCTGCCAGCAGGAAGTGTGGTGGTGGTAGCGTTTCTCACGGAAAACTCACTGCTCGCTTCTGAAGGGGGAAGTATAGGGGTGGTTATTGTCCTGTAAAAGAAAAACAGGTGTGAGAGCAGCCTAAGCTGCCTCAGGGCACCCTGTTACTCCTCTGTTGAGCCATCCAAACTGTAGCTTGTTAAAAAAAACGTCAGCTTTTTACTGTTCCCCTTACAAATCCTAGAGCAGTTATTCGTAGGATGTTGCTTGGCATTATATAATGTGCAGTCAGAGCTGTGGCGGCCAGTTCAAAGTACCCTGTTACTAAAGCTGAGTAGCGTAAGAAAAATTCCACAAATCCAAGAAGTTTATGTCCAAAGAGGAGGCAGAGGAGTTCTTCAACTTTATTCGAATAAAGTGAGAAGCTCCACCAGGGCAGACAGCTGCAGTGCTTTCCCTCTCCAGGTTTCAGAGGGGCCCCCTCCTTTGACCCTGAACTCCCGGCCGCGTGTTGCCCTCTCCCTTTCCCCATGGCTGAGGCACCAGGAAGGTTCAGCCTTCCAGAACCACCTCCCACATCTCCCACCTTGAACCTGCCATTTTACCCTAAAGTTCAGAAACTCGGGCAGTGCGGACCCTTGTCTGTTTCAGGAGCAGAACTGCTGAACTCTGCTACAAACCTGCTGCCCAAAGTCAGCAGAGACATTGGGACCCATTTCAATGACATTAACACCCAGCCTTCCCCCAGCAAATTGTTTGTAAACACATGAGCTTTCCTCTCAGTAGCAGCCACATAGATTTACAACAGTGCAATTTTTGAGATTAATTTATGTTGCAGTGGGCTCTAAAATATGAGACAGGCTGGTTTGAAATACTTTGGCTAGTTTATGCTAGTCAGGTAAAGAACTTTCAGGGCTACAAAATGTGCAGACTTAGAGAGGTGCTTGCTTTCTGAGAGTTCACTTAGTGATAGCAGCTGAGGTGATGTGCTAGGAACACTTCCAAGTGTTTGGTTTTGAGTGTTTTTCATTTAAAGCAGTATCAAAGCTCTATAGGGTGTTAGGTACCACATTGACTTTTGACCTGGAACTATGTTTTATGGACCCAGCAACTCTCATGCAAGGGATTCACTGAAAAGTCAAAGCAGACGTGCTGTAAAATGCTCAAAATTTATTAATCATAATTGCTTTTTAGTGTCTTAAGGAACAAAAATAAAATAATATTCAAAAACAAAAGAAAATATACCATACCCAGACAACATGACTGAGACTAAGAAACGGGATAACATTAATTCTGAAAGAAATTACCCAATAAATCAGTTTTCAAAAAAAAAAAAAAAAGTAATAAATAGTAGTGGTCCAACTTTTTAAAGCTTCCTAGGAAAGAATTTACAATTATTATTATTATTAATAATATTAATATTATTATACTTTTGTTTAAAAAAATCCTTCATATGCCTCTGTTGGCAAATATATATATATATTTCTTCTGTAAACAGTTAACCACATAACAAAACAAAATAAAAAAATCCATATTTTCATACAGCTACTATGCTGATGGTGTTATGTAAACAAAAAGTAGTGTGCAGCAGCTTCTCACAATAGGATTTTCCCTTTTCCTCACAAAAACATGTAGGGAAATATGTCCATTATAAATTATTCCAAATATTGAAGTTTATAGTTTTGAAAAATATGGCTTTCTGCCCTCTAAGTTTTCCTCAACAAAAAAAGAAACTTATAGAAGCAGAGGGGTACAGTTTTCCTTTGGTTTGGTTTGTTTTCTGGATTTGCCTTTTGATTTTTCTCAGTGAACTGGAATGAAAATGTTATTAGAAGTCCAGCACTTCTCAGAAGACAAATGAACAGGAAATGTCAAGATGAACTTACACTTCTCAAGGTGTAAAAGAACAGATGTAAAAACCAATGGGAGATATATTGATAATGAAAGCTGAAATTCTGTAGACAGACAGACTGAGGGTTTATGCAGAAAACATCATCTGTTCATCCAAAATTTTAGCTGCTCTTGACACTTTTGTATTTTTTGAAGTTTCTTTATTTAGTCTTATGCTCAGCCCTTGTTTGAGGACTTCTCTCTAGTTCTAATTTTTGACATTTGCTTGCTCCTGAGAGGTCTTTATCTGCTGTGTCTCCTGTTGGGTGTTGCCTTGGGTAACACACTCAGCATCCACACAGCTGCATTTCTCCACATAGGTGTAGGAGTGATCAAGGGAGGTTCCATCACTGCACATCAGAGTCACCTTTCTCTTGCTGGTCTTGATTTCCTGACAACACGAGCATTTGTGCACCATGGTGTTTGTTGTTTGAGAATATCTGATAGAAAAAACAATGAGAAAGATTCAGAATTTATGTGAGATATAATGCTGCCCCTCCCAAACATTACAAAACATAACCAGAAGTTGCATGCTTGCATGCGGGGCTGTTGCTCAATATTAGCATTCTTACAGTATTATGGTGAAATACAAGTAGATTGCTCCTCATTGTAAAAATTTATGACTCTAAGTCTTCATTAAGGCACAGAAAAAGTAAAGAATTATTCCAGATCACATAGTGAGCCAGTCCAGTGAGATAATAATGAGAAAAAAATAACCTCAGTTTTGAATGGGCAAAATCAAAATTTCAATCTATTCACTATGATGCTGAACAGGCTCTTGAACACTGAATCTCGAGATAATCAAGCTAGCACAATATCATGTTAATTAGCACAATGGAAACAGTTGATGACTGGGTGGATGTTGGACACATCAGAAAAACACTTGTGATTTGTTTGATGTAACTGGTGTAAAGAGTAGAAGACAAGAGGCCACCGTTATCTTTTATGCCACTTACCGTGAGTAAGCATCACAGCTGCCTTCACAGTACGTTATCTCAACAGGGGCAGGAGATACACAGCCATTATAGTTGATGACAGTAGTCGTATTGTACTTCATACAAACTGAGGTCATCACAAAGCAAAGGAAAACAGGTTAAAATACAAGTGCATATAAATAGATAGCTGTGTATGATATGACAGTTTGTAACTGAAAACTAAGGAGGATGGAACAGAAATAGAAAACTAAGTCAAAATGCATTTTTCTTTTAATTGCTGAGGGCCAAATGAAGACTTGCTGTTTGTGTTATCAGTGGATGAAACTCTCCCTTTTTCTTAGACAACTTGATCCAGAATGCAGAAATTAAGAGCAGTACTATGGTAACTGCTCAATGCACACCCATCTCTCAGAAGTGGCTTCACTCTCCTCCTTAAAGAGAATGCATCTATGGAAATTGGAGAGTAGTCATAGTCCTCACCCTCCCACAAAAAAAGCCAGCATTTAACAGTAGGGGATAGGAAAGTTCACCATCTGTTTCACTGGGACCTAAAATGCATAGTGGAAATGCCCCGTTTCTTTTCCACCTGTTTCCTTTCTCACCCCAGTGAAGCAGTGAAACTAAACCTAGTCAGTTCACCTCTTCTGTCTATGCACCCATTGTGCAAAATGGGCTAACATACCTAACCAGGCACATATAATCAATACTTTTAACAAAATTATTATTACTTACGTTTCGGTACTCTTCGGCACACTAAACAGCAGCCATCGTCAGATAGCCTGATATCATCCTTAAATGGGAAAACATAAAAAGATAACTCAGGTTTCATATCTGCATACTAAAGCAGACTTTCCCTGCTTCCTGATTTTCTCTGGCACCAGAGACCGTGTATATTTTTGTCTTGCCATGGAATCTAATTTCAAGCAAGGCTAAATATTAAGGGTACATAACTCTTATCAATATTAAAGTTGTGATTTGAAAGCTGAAATGGAGGAAAACCCTCAGTTTAGTAGTATAATTTCAGCAAGCAATAAAGCTCCTAGAATATGTAAGTTAAAATATTGGGACCAAAGTCAGTAAAGGTGAAGGATTAAAACAGACAGGGTAACACAATGAATGAAATAAGTGACTTGCCAGAGACTGATTTTTGCTTCTAGGTCACTTGACACTTTAGGAATCCAAAATATTATTCTGTATATTTTTCTCTAATGTCTGATCCTCAGTAAGGATTTATATATCACTCATTTTAATTTTGAGTTGCTTTGCTGAGATAAAATTTTACTGGGACTAGGTTCAGAGAGGATAAAAGGAGAGCTACTTCCTGCATGATGCTTCTGCTAGTTATTTTCATTGGACACTATGATCCTTCTATCACTGGTGTTAAGCACTGCAGCCTTTCAAAAAATGAGAACTGGAAGGACAGTACTTACTGGATCACACTCATCATGGTTAAAGGCAGGACAGCTTGCCTCTTTGATTACTTGAATGAACTGGTCAGCGTGTTTTTCACATGTGTAAACAGTACAGTTATCACCAGGTGGATTCCAATGTTCTCCTTCCTGAAAGTAGTCAAAATTAAAACAAATTAGGATCATCTTATATAAAAATGAAACAAAGCCCTCCAATGTCTTACTGTTGCTGTGTCTAGTAGTTTGATTATTCCAAACAACTTCCTTGAATTTCAGCTGATAATTATTTGCCATATTATCATACTGCTATTAAGTGTTTTTCAGTAACCAAGTGAAGAGGTTCTATTTTTATATGGATATAGAGGTACTTTTTTGTGTGAATGGGGTAAGTACGTGGACTCATTTGGAAAGAATGATTTGCATTTCAATGGTTTTGTCGTTAGAATTTATGTATTTGTCAAAATGCCTCCACAGATAAAATTATCCTTTCAGCAAAATGGGTGCTATAGTTTCAGAAAAGGAGGCAAACAAAAGCCCTTTGCCTCCACCTAGGTATTTTTCCATGTTGATTTCTGAAAGCCATTGTTCAGTGTCATAGCACAGTTGCTTCCAGAGTTCTTAGAACTAGCGTTTTGTGGTGTAAGGTATTGTTTAGGCTGTGCGGAGATTGTCCAGCCCCTGCCTCAGTAAGCATTTGTCTAATATGAGGAAAGACGGTGGAAATAAATGTGACAAATACAAGGAGAAGAAAGAATGGAAAGACTAGCAGAGTTCCCCAAAAGAGAGGTAAACCAGAGGTAATTACACGGAGCACATGTGTAACGTTGTCTCCCACAGTCACTACACAAGCCGCTGCCTTGCATGTGCCACAGCACTGTCCGGGTTCCACAGTGTATTTATAGCCCTGTTTTGAAAGAAATAGAGAGACAATGGCATTAAGTCAGGCCACTGACTTGAACTGGTGGTTATTCGAGCTGAGTGGGGTAGGAAATTCTGGCAGCAGATCAGCACTCACCAGTGGGCAGTATGTGTCACAGATAACAGGCTGGCACGTGACCGTGAGGTGGTAAGGCCTTGAGGGAGAGGATGCAGAGCAGGTACATTCTTCACAGGGGCCTGATGGAATGGCAGCTCCAGGCTAGAGGAAGTTGGAAAAACCCATTATTAGTCAGTTAAAACAAGTGGCTCCGTGTATGTATACATGTTGCAGAACATACGAAGATTAACTGTGTATAGGCTAAGCTATCCATAAATACAATTTTGGTTGTTTTATTTAAGCAGAGTTTCTGGTTTGGTAATATCATTTTGGAATCAAATTCTGCTAATGTAGAAAGGAGAGCAGAATTAGATTTTGCTTGTCCAGAGAGTGTTAACCTCAGTGAAATAATGAATAATGTTTCATCTCAGGCCTTCCGACAAAATATGGACCATGATGGGTGTCTCAAAAACACTGCACTGTGAACTATGTGAGGGTATATTTTTATAGTGAGTAACTCTGTGTACTTACTGCATAATAGGTTTCGTTGACTACACAGCCCTGTCCTGTAAAGAAGGAAGAAGGAGGTGTAAGTTTTCAGAGACAGAAATGTACGAAAAACCTTCTATTTCATAGCTTTGTAGGCCCTTTTTATAAGCCTGTGGCAGCGGCCTTAAAACACTCATTCACGACAAAGCCCAATATGATCCACAGATAACTTGCATCTTTCTCTTATAAGTTTTTTATAACTTAGAAAAACACAGAAGTAAATACCACATGAGGAGGGTGCACAATACTTACTGCATTCAAAGATAGGACAGCAGTTTCCAGGTGGCATTACTGTGATTATTTCCTGTCCCTCTAAGCACTGGGGTGTGATGTCAGTGCAGAGGCTTGTGTTGCAGTCTGTTTCATGTAAGAGAATATAGAAAATAATAAGCTCAGAATTTTTCAATTAAAGCAACTTTGTTTTACATAAACTTCTGAAGTCTTCACACAGGGTAAATATGGTGTTTGCACAAGATAGTTTAATGACTAATTCATTCTATGTGCCAAGGTGTTTTCAATGTGATTGGGCTTTGCCATAATCTCTGTGAAACAGAAAAACAGAGTAGTAATTGCTGGAAAGAGATAATTTCAAAGAGAAATTTGTACTAGTGGGGAAACCTGATGACACTCTGGTCTGATAACTGGTTCTGGAACTTTCCTGAGCAATTTTTTAAATAGTCAGGACTATTTTTTAAGTTAACTTTCCTAATACTGGTCTTTGAAATGAAATAAAAAATGTTTTGAATGATTTTTTAATATTATTTCAGGTAGTGGCAGTATTAAAGGCTTTCAATGTAAAATTATAGGAGATTTTCAGTTACTTTTCTATGTCTAACTATATAAAATCTTTTAATCTTTAAATTTGTTATCTTTAGGCCTCCGCAAGAAGGCTCTAAAAAGCATTATGACATCCATGCAAAGTATTAAAGAATGCAAAATTATTGCTATAGTTTCCTATTCCCCATGATAAAGAACTAAGACAGTACTCACAGCACTCAGTCCTAGTACAGCATGGATCTTCTGGTATTGGTATCTCAACAGGCATGTAACCTGGTTCTTCACAAAATACTTGCTGTGTCAGAGAACATTCGTGCTTTGTACACTTCACCTTAAGAGTATTTTTGTCACAGACACATTCCCGGCAATCTTTTGTCCATTTTTCTCCTGGCTAAATAAAAAAAGAAAAACACAGATAAAGGAAAGGAAAAAATTCAATACAAAATTAAGACAAAATATATTTATTTGCTTCTAGTTAACATATTCATGCATATAGTGATAACTGATTATATCAGCTTTTTCATATTCTAGACTTCATAGGAGACCCTCAAACTGCTTATTCCAGGAAGACATTGGAGGCTGCTAAAGGTTCTGAGTTCACAAATCTATTACTTTTTATTTGTTAATAGTGTTAGTGTGACAGTTACAGGAGTTCTAAAGGAGAAGTGATTGAGCCTCACATCCATTTTTTAATAAGAGATGATCATATGACATACTCATTTTCACATTAGGTTGCTGATTTCTGTGCAGCTGAGGAACTAATAATGCAAGATATGAACATGATAAGCAACAGGTAAAATTTCTTATCCATCTCTACCTTCATTTCTAGTAATTTTAGCAAGACAGATTTGTGGAAATAAAATAAGCATATATGCCTAACTTCCACTACTACCATTTCTCTCTCTCTCTTTTTTATTTTTTAAGATTTTTTTTTCCTGTATGTGAGGTTAATGAAAGAATATTTTTTCACTTATTGTTAAATTTCTTAGGGTGCTCTAGTACTCATTATTTTTAAGACTGAAAGTGAACAAACATTTGTGACAAAGCTTTGGTTTAGTGGAATACTAAATATCATCTTGTTTCACTTGTCTATGCTCATTAAGCCACACTCATTGTGATACTCACCCATCTGGACATTCCATTTGGTTCTCTGCAGACTAGAGAGAAAAAGAAAAAAAGAGACAAACAAATGGGTATTTACACCATTGAAAACTGACAAAGGATTACATATGTGCAGTTTCAATTAAAAATACTGAGAAGATAAAGCTAACAAGAAAATGAACATGCAGACTAATTTTGCTGAACTCCAGAGTTCTGCCATCTTGGTGAGTCTTACGTAAGGAAGGATGATTGGAAAAAAGGATAATACTGATTATTCAATTTGTAACTGGGGACACTTAGGGAAGATGATGTGCAATGATCTGACCATGTAGGAGATGACTATAGAACTCAGACCTCCTGACTAACAATCCCTATCTCTATTTATTCCCCAAATTAGCTACTTACAGCATTCGGAGACACAGATGTTGCTCTCTGCATGCAGGAGTGTCATTCCTTCAGGACAGAAACAGCCTTCAGTTACTCCATAGCCAGGACGCTCATAGCTGGAATGGGAAGAATATATGTGCTTGAGTACAACACTTTTGTGGTGAGGCAGAGGGCAGAGCAGCGTATCATGTCAGATACAAGAGCGACAAAAAATGTACACTTTCTGAAGGGCAACAGGAAGCACCTGTTCCTAGAGCTGACTGGTATTTATAAATCTTGAATAAGTTAGTGAAATTCACAACACATTTCATTGTGAAATAACTCAAATTTCTGAGGAAAGTAGATAGATAAGAAAAATATAAGCAGGTGCTTCAGGATGGGGTGTTCTGTTTTTCCATACCTTTGGTCACAGGTAACTGGATTAATGGGCCCACACGGCTTGTATACCATGCTTGATGGACAGCTGAATGCTGTATGGAAAAAGACAAAAAAAAAAAAAAAAATTAAAAATTGACAGTAGATGCATTTTTTTTTTTCCAGAAAAAAAATTACTACAGCTTTGCCTCCTTAATCTGCAGCTTCTGTGAGAAAGGACCCCACTGGGTTTTTGTAGACAATAACAAAGTGTCAGATATAAGACATGTTTAGTGAATAAAGCACTAATTTCTACCATTTATCACACACATTTTGAGTCCTGCAATACTTACAACATGTATTGTTGGTCATTCCTCTCCAGTCAATGCAGACACCTCTAGCAGCACACTCTGTAGCATATATCTCCAAACTGGAACACTGCATGGATTCATCGTCTATGCGACATCCATCAAAAACACAGCCTTTGAAAAATGGTTCTGGTGGTATCACGGTATGACATTCTGCAAAAACCCTGCAGACAGTAAAGAAAGCAACCCCCTTCTATATTAATGAGCCATTATACATAGTCTGTTCTTGTCAGACAACACTTTCCAGTTAATACCATGTGACTCTGCTTCAGACAGGAAGGTATTATGAGAAACGAGACCCTAGGAATGGCCAGTAAGCCATTCTGGGAGATAGATTCAGGAAATATTAAGAAATCTGTAATGCCTTTTTTCCCTAAAGATGTTAATGGTCATAGTATTTCTGTATGTGTAGGCAACCTTTTAGTGGCTTGACACCAGAAATATAGTGTAAAAGGCAACTGTACTACATTGAGAATAAAGGAATTTAAACAGCAGCAATACAAAACTCACACATAAAATAGCTCCAAACTCATTAGATACTACAGAAAGCATGTACAAGAGGGCTTTTATAAGTAACCTTGTCAGCCTACACAGGTATAGGACATACTTCAGGAAACAAGCCTTTGCACTTTTGGAACTCCATATTTTAGGTAAAACGTACAAAGAAAGAAGGACATTTCTCAGCTGTTTGCATCTGTTCTCTTCACCTGTTCGGTAAATGGCTTCTCTATGATTTGTACTGAAGACTCACTTCAAATTTAGAGTTCAGTCTTTGCTTAATCCTTAATGAACAAACTCTGGAAGTATTGTATCCAGGGAGTATTGATTTTAGTGCTCGCTGCATCCCTGATTTTCTGACTTTACCTCTCTTTGCTCAGTTATCTTTGGCATGCAAATCATTAAGGCAGACCAGTTTCTTTTGCAAAGGCCTTTTACTATATATATTCTGTCATTGAGCTGACATTTTCAGTTATTATCACATGCTAAAGCTATAGCTGTTATTCTTCCTGTAAGATACTGAGACAGTTGTGTCTAGAAAAAATGAATTTGTTTTCTTACTCGCTCAAGATAAGTTTGCAGAGCAGAGGTGTTTCACATTGCGGCTTTGGTGGAGGTGTGGTTATAACTGGTGGTATTGGCACTCCATGGCATGACTTGTTGTTGTCAACAATCCAGTGATGAGCCATTTGGGGACAGGAGGAAATGATCTTACCACTTGGTAAGCGGCATTCATCTTCTTTATTATTTGTACACGTTCCTGGAAGAGACAAGGTGGGTAACTCTCCTAACCCACATCAGAGATACACAATACATTCCTGGGCTGATATGTTTAGGTGTGATGTGCTCATGAAATGCATATTTTGCTTTGCTTCCTAGGGAGCATTTTCTCTAGGCTGAATTTTAGGTTATGGAAAAACAAACAGATGTAAAACCCCAGCCCCAAAGAAATATTGAGCTTTTGACATCCTACAGAAGTTGAAGACCAAAACTGTACTCATTTCAATTTACTGCTGTTTAAAAATCTCTTTCAATAGTAAGACTGCATAGCCAGAGTGGGTGAGCATAACCAAGGTAGGGGTGGGGAAAGCGGATTCCCTCCAATCTGTGCAGCCTTCTTACCACATTGTCCTTCAGTGTTGTTGCCAAATTTGCTGTATGGGAGCTTGACAGAGAAAATCAGACCACTAAAGGTGATGACTGCACCAATTTCTTCTATTTCAACAATCATATTGATGCCAAGAGTGGAGAAAGAAATGCCATCTTTTTTGAAGCCCGGTCCAACAATCTTTTTGTTGAAGTACATCTGAATGCAGGGTTAAAAAAAAAAACACCAAACCAAAACACCACATCAGAATAAGCACTGCTTCTGCCTGATTGTTTTAAATAATATATTTTCTAATCTTCATAATTATGGATAAGTCCATATTGTTATTCATCACATCCAGTGCCCATTGGCATCCTAATGACAGCATATATTTGCATTGATATCTTGGCTTGTATTGCTGTATTGCTAAAATGTGATAATAATCCAAGTGGCCTCTACATACTGTGTTTGTGATGATTGTATGCTAATACACAGTATTCTGTGCATATAAATCCAAGTATTTTCATTGTATCCCTCATGATTCTGTGCCTTGGAAACATTTTTCATATGAAAATCTGTGGTAGTTTTCTTTAGCTACAGAAACATCCCTGCCATTATTATGTGATAACTTGGCCAGATAGTCACACCATCTCTATATTACATAGTAATTGATATAGGAAGAGTTGTCTGAATTCAAAATGAAGTCAGATGCCCTTAGTGCCAGTTTTATGTAGTAGTGATCATATTTACTTGTTAAAATTTTCAATTTGCAGCCAGTATCTTATATGAGTTAATAAAGGTAAATTATTTGCCTAATAGCTTTTTGTCAGAAGTTATTCTGCAGCTCTCTGCTCACTGAATCAGGCTAAAGCACGAGTTAAAATTGTCAGTTACTGTTTTCTTTCACAGGGAACCAACATGTGTTTCTGACTGAGAATTTGGCATGACACTGTAAGGCGAGAGTGCCTATTCAGACAAAATTTTCTCCCTTTCTATAGATTCTCTAATCAACGAATAGATTCTCCAGTGTAAGAGTGGGGCATCTTTTAATTCTCCTTGGTTTGCCAACACTACTTTGGATCATAAAGGTCAGGTGACAGTCTAAGTTACCCCTTTTCTTCAGCTATACCTCCCTTCACTGTAGGAAATTGAAGGGGGAATCGTGTCAGGGCTGTTTGGTGCTGAAGTTCCATATGGAGAGAAAACAGTCATCCAGCAGATAAGGGATATATATCCATCTTCCCTCCAGGAGAAGATTCCTGCTTGCAATTTGCATTTGTGTTTCTTCAAAGTGTGCTTGTTTACATAAGTGTATGGCACAATGTACCAGTTTTCATGAAATATGAATTTTGTTCTTAGCATCCAGTGCAATACTTTTTTTCCCCCTAGTGATACCCTCTGCCCTGATCACCTCGATGATGTGATATTCTAACAGACTGTATCTCAAAATAGCATCAGTAAGGCTTATAGAGACTATTTCTTTTTTGCAAAAAATAGAAAAACAGTATTTACCACATTGGTCATCACACCATTCATGAGTTGACGAGTCAGCACCACTTCCGCAGATTTGTAGAAAATAATAATAGATTTAGGGCAGGAGAGTCCATCTTTTGCATCACAATAATAATTGTCAATGTAAACACGGAAGTTGTCATATCTAGGGACAATCTGTTTCACCAGGACGTAAGTGCAGTTTTCAAGGAAGGTATAATAGGTTCCATCAAAAGTAATGTAATGAGGATCACCCCATCCACTACACACACCTGTACAGAGAAAATATTTGGAAGATTAAGATGAGAATTTAGGTAGAAGAAAATTTAAAACCTGAAGATACAGCAATTTATAGAGCAACCCTAAGAAATGAAAGTGCCCATATAATCTATGTAAAGCTTGGTCTTTTTTCTCTTTTTTTTTTTTTTTTTTAATGTTATTCCTGTATCTAATGATGCTTACATTGACACTCATATCGGTAACAGCATCCATTTTCATCAGGTACCAGCATTGGTGGATATTTGTTTGCACAGGTAATTTCCTTTACTGGTGGGCAGTATGTTGGTACTACATCTATACTGTTGTCTCCATTACAGATGACTTCTGTACAGTTGGATAATTTGAATCTTTCTCCAGGCTGCAAAATGAAGAAAAAGCTTTTTTGAAAAAATTCTGTAAACAGGTATGACCTTCACCCCCCTTTTTAGATTTATGCTATGTTTCCAGTAACGGTAGTGTTGGAAAGGAAATCAATGTGTGTTACTTCTCTTCAATTTTGGTATGAATGACTTTTAGTGGCAACTACAGGTATTCAAAATTCTGATCATGTTATGGGGAATAAACCATACTTACTTTTCTGAAACTAAAAAAAAAAAGACTAAAATGAAAATTTTCACTGAGAGAAAAAAGTTGTCAATATTGTACAGGATGATCTTTTTTAATGTTAAGAGGAGGGGCAAACCTTAATTACACCTGTTACTTCTGCATGAGGAACTCATCTGGAGTTAGAGGACATGGTGTTAGATTACAGGAACTGCTTTCCTCTATTCTGTGTATAGCGTACTTTACGGTGAACAGAGAACACAATAAAAAAGTTTAAAAGAGTATAGATAAAAGGGCAGGAGAATGGAAACAGATAGAAGCCTTTACTAAACCTTAAATATTTCCCTTTAGTGAAAAAATAAGATACATAAGAAATCTCCTTCTATTATGTCAGTGAGAAGATACCTTACATATGCAAGGCACCAAAGAGTTTTACTAAAAATAAAGTAAAAAGAAAGCAACGTTGTTACTTGCTTTAGCAGTATAAAAAACTGAAATGCAGAAAAAGGAAAAATACAAATATTATGTCCTATATATTGCCCATCACTAGCAAAATAATTAAGACAATCAGCACATGTAAGGTTTAAAGACTACAAACTCTACCACTCAGATATCAACCAATAAATGACATGATTTCAACAGTCAAAAACTAAGACAAAAATAACATACTTGTAAAGGAGGGTAAAGAGTGGAAACACAACCATGAAAAGCAGGACGTGTAGAAGTGGGAGGCAGAGGAACTGCTGTTGTTATTGTAGACCACTCAGAGGAACTGGTGGCTGGCAAAGTAGTGACAGGACAATGTACAGCGTGTCGTTCAATATTACATGTTGGGCTACAGATGGCATAAAATCGACATCCATCACTATCAATTCTATTGTAAATCAAGTCACCTGTAGAAAAAGAAAAAAAATATTAGAAGAATAAAAAAACAAAACAAAAAAAAAAGGCAAAAAAAAAAATAATAGGATAGAGAAAAAAAAAAGAAAAATAATCAAAAAACTCCATAGCAAAAAAAAAAATTCAAATACATAAAAAAGGGCGAAAATAATACACACTAACCAGGTGAAAAAATAGAATCACCAATCTTGCAGAAACATGGCGTAGATGAAAAAGGAGTTGTTGTACTGAAAGGTTCACTCAGGGTATTAAGGGTGGATGGGGTGCTGGTGGTTGAGATAGTGGAGAATGGGCAGTTGTAGTTGGGGGTGCAGCAGAGCACGCGGATCTTGTAGTTGAGGCACATCTTGAATTTGCCCGTCTGGTCCTCGTTCTTGCACACCAGTCCAAAGTGGACGTCGCACTGCACGACCTGGCCCACCTGCTGGATAGCAACATCGGGGTAGTCCTCCGCCCGGCACTCGATCTGCTTTGGCTGCCTGCAGACCTGCTTGCCGGCGGCGCGGATGTGCTCGTAGGTTTCAAAGTCTCCCTGGTTGGGCCCCGAGGAGGGGAAGTCGACGTCGAACCATTCGCTCCAGGTGCACACTTCCGGTTCACAGGGGGTGGTGGAGGAAGTTGTCGTAGACGTCGTCGGCGTGGGGATGGTGGTGCTGGTGGAAGTGATGATTTCTGTGGAGGTGGGACTCGTGGTGCTGGGGATGTATGGCGTGGAGGTGGAGGTGGTGACTGTGGTGGTGGAGGACGGGATCGATGTGGTCGTGGTGCTGGTGGTGGGGCTGGTTGTTATCACGGGGATCGAGCAGTTGTAGTTGGGGGTGCAGCAGAGCACGCGGATCTTGTAGTTGAGGCACATCTTGAATTTGCCCGTCTGGTCCTCGTTCTTGCACACCAGTCCAAAGTGGACGTCGCACTGCACGACCTGGCCCACCTGCTGGATAGCAACGTCGGGGTAGTCCTCCGCCCGGCACTCGATCTGCTTTGGCTGCCGGCAGACCTGCTTGCCGGCAGCGCGGATGTGCTGGTAGGTTTCGAAGTCTCCCTGGTTGGGCCCCGAGGAGGGGAAGTCGACGTCGAACCATTCGCTCCAGGTGCACACTTCCGGTTCACAGGGGGTGGTGGAGGAAGTTGTCGTAGACGTCGTCGGCGTGGGGATGGTGGTGCTGGTGGAAGTGATGATTTCTGTGGAGGTGGGACTCGTGGTGCTGGGGATGTATGGCGTGGAGGTGGAGGTGGTGACTATGGTGGTGGAGGACGGGATTGATGTGGTCGTGGTGCTGGTGGTGGGGCTGGTTGTTATCACGGGGATTGAGCAGTTGTAGTTGGGGGTGCAGCAGAGCACGCGGATCTTGTAGTTGAGGCACATCTTGAATTTGCCCGTCTGGTCCTCGTTCTTGCACACCAGTCCAAAGTGGACGTCGCACTGCACGACCTGGCCCACCTGCTGGATAGCAACGTCGGGGTAGTCCTCCGCCCGGCACTCGATCTGCTTTGGCTGCCGGCAGACCTGCTTGCCGGCAGCGCGGATGTGCTGGTAGGTTTCGAAGTCTCCCTGGTTGGGCCCCGAGGAGGGGAAGTCGACGTCGAACCATTCGCTCCAGGTGCACACTTCCGGTTCACAGGGGGTGGTGGAGGAAGTTGTCGTAGACGTCGTCGGCGTGGGGATGGTGGTGCTGGTGGAAGTGATGATTTCTGTGGAGGTGGGACTCGTGGTGCTGGGGATGTATGGCGTGGAGGTGGAGGTGGTGACTGTGGTGGTGGAGGACGGGATCGATGTGGTCGTGGTGCTGGTGGTGGGGCTGGTTGTTATCACGGGGATTGAGCAGTTGTAGTTGGGGGTGCAGCAGAGCACGCGGATCTTGTAGTTGAGGCACATCTTGAATTTGCCCGTCTGGTCCTCGTTCTTGCACACCAGTCCAAAGTGGACGTCGCACTGCACGACCTGGCCCACCTGCTGGATAGCAACGTCGGGGTAGTCCTCCGCCCGGCACTCGATCTGCTTTGGCTGCCGGCAGACCTGCTTGCCGGCGGCGCGGATGTGCTGGTAGGTTTCGAAGTCTCCCTGGTTGGGCCCCGAGGAGGGGAAGTCGACGTCGAACCATTCGCTCCAGGTGCACACTTCCGGTTCACAGGGGGTGGTGGAGGAAGTTGTCGTAGACGTCGTCGGCGTGGGGATGGTGGTGCTGGTGGAAGTGATGATTTCTGTGGAGGTGGGACTCGTGGTGCTGGGGATGTATGGCGTGGAGGTGGAGGTGGTGACTGTGGTGGTGGAGGACGGGATCGATGTGGTCGTGGTGCTGGTGGTGGGGCTGGTTATTATCACGGGGATTGAGCAGTTGTAGTTGGGGGTGCAGCAGAGCACGCGGATCTTGTAGTTGAGGCACATCTTGAATTTGCCCGTCTGGTCCTCGTTCTTGCACACCAGTCCAAAGTGGACGTCGCACTGCACGACCTGGCCCACCTGCTGGATAGCAACGTCGGGGTAGTCCTCCGCCCGGCACTCGATCTGCTTTGGCTGCCGGCAGACCTGCTTGCCGGCAGCGCGGATGTGCTGGTAGGTTTCGAAGTCTCCCTGGTTGGGCCCCGAGGAGGGGAAGTCGACGTCGAACCATTCGCTCCAGGTGCACACTTCCGGTTCACAGGGGGTGGTGGAGGAAGTTGTCGTAGACGTCGTCGGCGTGGGGATGGTGGTGCTGGTGGAAGTGATGATTTCTGTGGAGGTGGGACTCGTGGTGCTGGGGATGTATGGCGTGGAGGTGGAGGTGGTGACTGTGGTGGTGGAGGACGGGATCGATGTGGTCGTGGTGCTGGTGGTGGGGCTGGTTGTTATCACGGGGATTGAGCAGTTGTAGTTGGGGGTGCAGCAGAGCACGCGGATCTTGTAGTTGAGGCACATCTTGAATTTGCCCGTCTGGTCCTCGTTCTTGCACACCAGTCCAAAGTGGACGTCGCACTGCACGACCTGGCCCACCTGCTGGATAGCAACGTCGGGGTAGTCCTCCGCCCGGCACTCGATCTGCTTTGGCTGCCTGCAGACCTGCTTGCCGGCGGCGCGGATGTGCTCGTAGGTTTCGAAGTCTCCCTGGTTGGGCCCCGAGGAGGGGAAGTCGACGTCGAACCATTCGCTCCAGGTGCACACTTCCGGTTCACAGGGGGTGGTGGAGGAAGTTGTCATAGACGTCGTCGGCGTGGGGATGGTGGTGCTGGTGGAAGTGATGATTTCTGTGGAGGTGGGACTCGTGGTGCTGGGGATGTATGGCGTGGAGGTGGAGGTGGTGACTGTGGTGGTGGAGGACGGGATCGATGTGGTCGTGGTGCTGGTGGTGGGGCTGGTTGTTATCACGGGGATTGAGCAGTTGTAGTTGGGGGTGCAGCAGAGCACGCGGATCTTGTAGTTGAGGCACATCTTGAATTTGCCCGTCTGGTCCTCGTTCTTGCACACCAGTCCAAAGTGGACGTCGCACTGCACGACCTGGCCCACCTGCTGGATAGCAACGTCGGGGTAGTCCTCCGCCCGGCACTCGATCTGCTTTGGCTGCCGGCAGACCTGCTTGCCGGCGGCGCGGATGTGCTCGTAGGTTTCAAAGTCTCCCTGGTTGGGCCCCGAGGAGGGGAAGTCGACGTCGAACCATTCGCTCCAGGTGCACACTTCCGGTTCACAGGGGGTGGTGGAGGAAGTTGTCGTAGACGTCGTCGGCGTGGGGATGGTGGTGCTGGTGGAAGTGATGATTTCTGTGGAGGTGGGACTCGTGGTGCTGGGGATGTATGGCGTGGAGGTGGAGGTGGTGACTGTGGTGGTGGAGGACGGGATCGATGTGGTCGTGGTGCTGGTGGTGGGGCTGGTTGTTATCACGGGGATTGAGCAGTTGTAGTTGGGGGTGCAGCAGAGCACGCGGATCTTGTAGTTGAGGCACATCTTGAATTTGCCCGTCTGGTCCTCGTTCTTGCACACCAGTCCAAAGTGGACGTCGCACTGCACGACCTGGCCCACCTGCTGGATAGCAACGTCGGGGTAGTCCTCCGCCCGGCACTCGATCTGCTTTGGCTGCCGGCAGACCTGCTTGCCGGCGGCGCGGATGTGCTGGTAGGTTTCGAAGTCTCCCTGGTTGGGCCCTGAGGAGGGGAAGTCGACGTCGAACCATTCGCTCCAGGTGCACACTTCCGGTTCACAGGGGGTGGTGGAGGAAGTTGTCGTAGACGTCGTCGGCGTGGGGATGGTGGTGCTGGTGGAAGTGATGATTTCTGTGGAGGTGGGACTCGTGGTGCTGGGGATGTATGGCGTGGAGGTGGAGGTGGTGACTGTGGTGGTGGAGGACGGGATCGATGTGGTCGTGGTGCTGGTGGTGGGGCTGGTTATTATCACGGGGATTGAGCAGTTGTAGTTGGGGGTGCAGCAGAGCACGCGGATCTTGTAGTTGAGGCACATCTTGAATTTGCCCGTCTGGTCCTCGTTCTTGCACACCAGTCCAAAGTGGACGTCGCACTGCACGACCTGGCCCACCTGCTGGATAGCAACGTCGGGGTAGTCCTCCGCCCGGCACTCGATCTGCTTTGGCTGCCGGCAGACCTGCTTGCCGGCAGCGCGGATGTGCTGGTAGGTTTCGAAGTCTCCCTGGTTGGGCCCCGAGGAGGGGAAGTCGACGTCGAACCATTCGCTCCAGGTGCACACTTCCGGTTCACAGGGGGTGGTGGAGGAAGTTGTCGTAGACGTCGTCGGCGTGGGGATGGTGGTGCTGGTGGAAGTGATGATTTCTGTGGAGGTGGGACTCGTGGTGCTGGGGATGTATGGCGTGGAGGTGGAGGTGGTGACTGTGGTGGTGGAGGACGGGATCGATGTGGTCGTGGTGCTGGTGGTGGGGCTGGTTGTTATCACGGGGATTGAGCAGTTGTAGTTGGGGGTGCAGCAGAGCACGCGGATCTTGTAGTTGAGGCACATCTTGAATTTGCCCGTCTGGTCCTCGTTCTTGCACACCAGTCCAAAGTGGACGTCGCACTGCACGACCTGGCCCACCTGCTGGATAGCAACGTCGGGGTAGTCCTCCGCCCGGCACTCGATCTGCTTTGGCTGCCTGCAGACCTGCTTGCCGGCGGCGCGGATGTGCTCGTAGGTTTCGAAGTCTCCCTGGTTGGGCCCCGAGGAGGGGAAGTCGACGTCGAACCATTCGCTCCAGGTGCACACTTCCGGTTCACAGGGGGTGGTGGAGGAAGTTGTCATAGACGTCGTCGGCGTGGGGATGGTGGTGCTGGTGGAAGTGATGATTTCTGTGGAGGTGGGACTCGTGGTGCTGGGGATGTATGGCGTGGAGGTGGAGGTGGTGACTGTGGTGGTGGAGGACGGGATCGATGTGGTCGTGGTGCTGGTGGTGGGGCTGGTTGTTATCACGGGGATTGAGCAGTTGTAGTTGGGGGTGCAGCAGAGCACGCGGATCTTGTAGTTGAGGCACATCTTGAATTTGCCCGTCTGGTCCTCATTCTTGCACACCAGTCCAAAGTGGACGTCGCACTGCACGACCTGGCCCACCTGCTGGATAGCAACGTCGGGGTAGTCCTCCGCCCGGCACTCGATCTGCTTTGGCTGCCGGCAGACCTGCTTGCCGGCGGCGCGGATGTGCTGGTAGGTTTCGAAGTCTCCCTGGTTGGGCCCCGAGGAGGGGAAGTCGACGTCGAACCATTCGCTCCAGGTGCACACTTCCGGTTCACAGGGGGTGGTGGAGGAAGTTGTCGTAGACGTCGTCGGCGTGGGGATGGTGGTGCTGGTGGAAGTGATGATTTCTGTGGAGGTGGGACTCGTGGTGCTGGGGATGTATGGCGTGGAGGTGGAGGTGGTGACTGTGGTGGTGGAGGACGGGATCGATGTGGTCGTGGTGCTGGTGGTGGGGCTGGTTATTATCACGGGGATTGAGCAGTTGTAGTTGGGGGTGCAGCAGAGCACGCGGATCTTGTAGTTGAGGCACATCTTGAATTTGCCCGTCTGGTCCTCGTTCTTGCACACCAGTCCAAAGTGGACGTCGCACTGCACGACCTGGCCCACCTGCTGGATAGCAACGTCGGGGTAGTCCTCCGCCCGGCACTCGATCTGCTTTGGCTGCCGGCAGACCTGCTTGCCGGCAGCGCGGATGTGCTGGTAGGTTTCGAAGTCTCCCTGGTTGGGCCCCGAGGAGGGGAAGTCGACGTCGAACCATTCGCTCCAGGTGCACACTTCCGGTTCACAGGGGGTGGTGGAGGAAGTTGTCGTAGACGTCGTCGGCGTGGGGATGGTGGTGCTGGTGGAAGTGATGATTTCTGTGGAGGTGGGACTCGTGGTGCTGGGGATGTATGGCGTGGAGGTGGAGGTGGTGACTGTGGTGGTGGAGGACGGGATCGATGTGGTCGTGGTGCTGGTGGTGGGGCTGGTTGTTATCACGGGGATTGAGCAGTTGTAGTTGGGGGTGCAGCAGAGCACGCGGATCTTGTAGTTGAGGCACATCTTGAATTTGCCCGTCTGGTCCTCGTTCTTGCACACCAGTCCAAAGTGGACGTCGCACTGCACGACCTGGCCCACCTGCTGGATAGCAACGTCGGGGTAGTCCTCCGCCCGGCACTCGATCTGCTTTGGCTGCCTGCAGACCTGCTTGCCGGCGGCGCGGATGTGCTCGTAGGTTTCGAAGTCTCCCTGGTTGGGCCCCGAGGAGGGGAAGTCGACGTCGAACCATTCGCTCCAGGTGCACACTTCCGGTTCACAGGGGGTGGTGGAGGAAGTTGTCATAGACGTCGTCGGCGTGGGGATGGTGGTGCTGGTGGAAGTGATGATTTCTGTGGAGGTGGGACTCGTGGTGCTGGGGATGTATGGCGTGGAGGTGGAGGTGGTGACTGTGGTGGTGGAGGACGGGATCGATGTGGTCGTGGTGCTGGTGGTGGGGCTGGTTGTTATCACGGGGATTGAGCAGTTGTAGTTGGGGGTGCAGCAGAGCACGCGGATCTTGTAGTTGAGGCACATCTTGAATTTGCCCGTCTGGTCCTCGTTCTTGCACACCAGTCCAAAGTGGACGTCGCACTGCACGACCTGGCCCACCTGCTGGATAGCAACGTCGGGGTAGTCCTCCGCCCGGCACTCGATCTGCTTTGGCTGCCGGCAGACCTGCTTGCCGGCGGCGCGGATGTGCTCGTAGGTTTCAAAGTCTCCCTGGTTGGGCCCCGAGGAGGGGAAGTCGACGTCGAACCATTCGCTCCAGGTGCACACTTCCGGTTCACAGGGGGTGGTGGAGGAAGTTGTCGTAGACGTCGTCGGCGTGGGGATGGTGGTGCTGGTGGAAGTGATGATTTCTGTGGAGGTGGGACTCGTGGTGCTGGGGATGTATGGTGTGGAGGTGGAGGTGGTGACTGTGGTGGTGGAGGATGGGATCGATGTGGTCGTGGTGCTGGTGGTGGGGCTGGTTGTTATCACGGGGATTGAGCAGTTGTAGTTGGGGGTGCAGCAGAGCACGCGGATCTTGTAGTTGAGGCACATCTTGAATTTGCCCGTCTGGTCCTCGTTCTTGCACACCAGTCCAAAGTGGACGTCGCACTGCACGACCTGGCCCACCTGCTGAATAGCAACGTCGGGGTAGTCCTCCGCCCGGCACTCGATCTGCTTTGGCTGCCGGCAGACCTGCTTGCCGGCAGCGCGGATGTGCTGGTAGGTTTCGAAGTCTCCCTGGTTGGGCCCCGAGGAGGGGAAGTCGACGTCGAACCATTCGCTCCAGGTGCACACTTCCGGTTCACAGGGGGTGGTGGAGGAAGTTGTCGTAGACGTCGTCGGCGTGGGGATGGTGGTGCTGGTGGAAGTGATGATTTCTGTGGAGGTGGGACTCGTGGTGCTGGGGATGTATGGCGTGGAGGTGGAGGTCGTGACTGTGGTGGTGGAGGACGGGATCGATGTGGTCGTGGTGCTGGTGGTGGGGCTGGTTGTTATCACGGGGATTGAGCAGTTGTAGTTGGGGGTGCAGCAGAGCACGCGGATCTTGTAGTTGAGGCACATCTTGAATTTGCCCGTCTGGTCGTCGTTCTTGCACACCAGTCCAAAGTGGACGTCGCACTGCACGACCTGGCCCATCTGCTGGATAGCAACGTCGGGGTAGTCCTCCGCCCGGCACTCGATCTGCTTTGGCTGCCGGCAGACCTGCTTGCCGGCAGCGCGGATGTGCTGGTAGGTTTCGAAGTCTCCCTGGTTGGGCCCCGAGGAGGGGAAGTCGACGTCGAACCATTCGCTCCAGGTGCACACTTCCGGTTCACAGGGGGTGGTGGAGGAAGTTGTCGTAGACGTCATCGGCGTGGGGATGGTGGTGCTGGTGGAAGTGATGATTTCTGTGGAGGTGGGACTCGTGGTGCTGGGGATGTATGGCGTGGAGGTGGAGGTGGTGACTGTGGTGGTGGAGGACGGGATCGATGTGGTCGTGGTGCTGGTGGTGGGGCTGGTTATTATCACGGGGATTGAGCAGTTGTAGTTGGGGGTGCAGCAGAGCACGCGGATCTTGTAGTTGAGGCACATCTTGAATTTGCCCGTCTGGTCCTCGTTCTTGCACACCAGTCCAAAGTGGACGTCGCACTGCACGACCTGGCCCACCTGCTGGATAGCAACGTCGGGGTAGTCCTCCGCCCGGCACTCGATCTGCTTTGGCTGCCGGCAGACCTGCTTGCCGGCGGCGCGGATGTGCTGGTAGGTTTCGAAGTCTCCCTGGTTAGGCCCCGAGGAGGGGAAGTCGACGTCGAACCATTCGCTCCAGGTGCACACTTCCGGTTCACAGGGGGTGGTGGAGGAAGTTGTCGTAGACGTCGTCGGCGTGGGGATGGTGGTGCTGGTGGAAGTGATGATTTCTGTGGAGGTGGGACTCGTGGTGCTGGGGATGTATGGCGTGGAGGTGGAGGTGGTGACTGTGGTGGTGGAGGACGGGATCGATGTGGTCGTGGTGCTGGTGGTGGGGCTGGTTGTTATCACGGGGATTGAGCAGTTGTAGTTGGGGGTGCAGCAGAGCACGCGGATCTTGTAGTTGAGGCACATCTTGAATTTGCCCGTCTGGTCCTCGTTCTTGCACACCAGTCCAAAGTGGACGTCGCACTGCACGACCTGGCCCACCTGCTGGATAGCAACGTCGGGGTAGTCCTCCGCCCGGCACTCGATCTGCTTTGGCTGCCGGCAGACCTGCTTGCCGGCAGTGCGGATGTGCTGGTAGGTTTCGAAGTCTCCCTGGTTGGGCCCCGAGGAGGGGAAGTCGACGTCGAACCATTCGCTCCAGGTGCACACTTCCGGTTCACAGGGGGTGGTGGAGGAAGTTGTCGTAGACGTCGTCGGCGTGGGGATGGTGGTGCTGGTGGAAGTGATGATTTCTGTGGAGGTGGGACTCGTGGTGCTGGGGATGTATGGCGTGGAGGTGGAGGTGGTGACTGTGGTGGTGGAGGACGGGATCGATGTGGTCGTGGTGCTGGTGGTGGGGCTGGTTATTATCACGGGGATTGAGCAGTTGTAGTTGGGGGTGCAGCAGAGCACGCGGATCTTGTAGTTGAGGCACATCTTGAATTTGCCCGTCTGGTCCTCGTTCTTGCACACCAGTCCAAAGTGGACGTCGCACTGCACGACCTGGCCCACCTGCTGGATAGCAACGTCGGGGTAGTCCTCCGCCCGGCACTCGATCTGCTTTGGCTGCCTGCAGACCTGCTTGCCGGCGGCGCGGATGTGCTCGTAGGTTTCGAAGTCTCCCTGGTTGGGCCCCGAGGAGGGGAAGTCGACGTCGAACCATTCGCTCCAGGTGCACACTTCCGGTTCACAGGGGGTGGTGGAGGAAGTTGTCGTAGACGTCGTCGGCGTGGGGATGGTGGTGCTGGTGGAAGTGATGATTTCTGTGGAGGTGGGACTCGTGGTGCTGGGGATGTATGGCGTGGAGGTGGAGGTGGTGACTGTGGTGGTGGAGGACGGGATCGATGTGGTCGTGGTGCTGGTGGTGGGGCTGGTTGTTATCACGGGGATTGAGCAGTTGTAGTTGGGGGTGCAGCAGAGCACGCGGATCTTGTAGTTGAGGCACATCTTGAATTTGCCCGTCTGGTCCTCGTTCTTGCACACCAGTCCAAAGTGGACGTCGCACTGCACGACCTGGCCCACCTGCTGGATAGCAACGTCGGGGTAGTCCTCCGCCCGGCACTCGATCTGCTTTGGCTGCCTGCAGACCTGCTTGCCAGCGGCGCGGATGTGCTCGTAGGTTTCAAAGTCTCCCTGGTTGGGCCCCGAGGAGGGGAAGTCGACGTCGAACCATTCGCTCCAGGTGCACACTTCCGGTTCACAGGGGGTGGTGGAGGAAGTTGTCGTAGACGTTGTCGGCGTGGGGATGGTGGTGCTGGTGGAAGTGATGATTTCTGTGGAGGTGGGACTCGTGGTGCTGGGGATGTATGGCGTGGAGGTGGAGGTGGTGACTGTGGTGGTGGAGGACGGGATCGATGTGGTCGTGGTGCTGGTGGTGGGGCTGGTTGTTATCACGGGGATCGAGCAGTTGTAGTTGGGGGTGCAGCAGAGCACGCGGATCTTGTAGTTGAGGCACATCTTGAATTTGCCCGTCTGGTCCTCGTTCTTGCACACCAGTCCAAAGTGGACGTCGCACTGCACGACCTGGCCCACCTGCTGGATAGCAACGTCGGGGTAGTCCTCCGCCCGGCACTCGATCTGCTTTGGCTGCCGGCAGACCTGCTTGCCGGCGGCGCGGATGTGCTCGTAGGTTTCAAAGTCTCCCTGGTTGGGCCCCGAGGAGGGGAAGTCGACGTCGAACCATTCGCTCCAGGTGCACACTTCCGGTTCACAGGGGGTGGTGGAGGAAGTTGTCGTAGACGTCGTCGGCGTGGGGATGGTGGTGCTGGTGGAAGTGATGATTTCTGTGGAGGTGGGACTCGTGGTGCTGGGGATGTATGGCGTGGAGGTGGAGGTGGTGACTGTGGTGGTGGAGGACGGGATCGATGTGGTCGTGGTGCTGGTGGTGGGGCTGGTTGTTATCACGGGGATTGAGCAGTTGTAGTTGGGGGTGCAGCAGAGCACGCGGATCTTGTAGTTGAGGCACATCTTGAATTTGCCCGTCTGGTCCTCGTTCTTGCACACCAGTCCAAAGTGGACGTCGCACTGCACGACCTGGCCCACCTGCTGGATAGCAACGTCGGGGTAGTCCTCCGCCCGGCACTCGATCTGCTTTGGCTGCCGGCAGACCTGCTTGCCGGCGGCGCGGATGTGCTCGTAGGTTTCGAAGTCTCCCTGGTTGGGCCCCGAGGAGGGGAAGTCGACGTTGAACCATTCGCTCCAGGTGCACACTTCCGGTTCACAGGGGGTGGTAGGTGAATATGTTGTGGTTTTTGTGGTTGTGCTGCTTTGTTGTGGTGTTGTCGTAGTTTGAGTTTGCGTCGTTGGTTTTGATGTTATTCTGGTGTGTATGAAATCTGTTTTTGGTTCAGTTGGGTATTCAGTTGTTGTCTTGTGTTTTGTTTGCAAACTTAGCGTCGTTGGTTCTGGTGTGGACATTGTACTTGATGGAGTAGTTGTTGGTTGTGTTGTTGTCATCAGAATTTCAGTGGTTGTTTCACATGGCACTGGTATATTCACGCAGCATTTAAATCTTAATTCATAATTATAACAGATTGGTGGAAGCTGATCTTTATTGTAACACTTCAAGCCTTCTTCTGTGTTACACGTTATGTGTTGCTCCAGTAGAGGATATGGTGTATTTGGGAACCGTACTGCTCTACATTCCACATCCTTTCTATTGTTGCAGACTTTGTATCCGTTGTTTTCAATGTTCTCAATTGTATCAAAATCTCCATCATCATAACCTGACCCTGGATAACTTACATCATACCATCTTGACCAGTAACATTTTTCTTTGAAACAAAGAGGAGTTGTTGAAGGAGATGTGGTGACAGGTGTTGTGGTTCTAGTTGTTTCTTCAGTAGGTGAAGGTATCAATGTTGTACCTTCAGTAGTAACTGAAGACATTGTTTCAGTAGATGTTTCTGTCGGAGTTGGAGTTGTGACTGGGGTTGATGTGCTGAAAGGTGTTGTGGAAGAGCATGGTACAAAAACACAGCAGAGGATTCTGATTTCGTAGTTGTTGCACATTGTTGATATTTGATCCTTGTTGTAACATATAAGCCCTCGTGTTGTACTGCATTCTACTTTTTGGCCAAGGTCTTTCAGTGGTATATCAGGGAACTTTTCTGCTCTGCATTCAACAGCCTTTGGGGCTTCACAAACTTCATAACCTTTTGCTCGTAAATCATTGAAAGTTTCAAAATCTCCCCCATCATAGCCAGGGGTTTGTAGACTCCCGTCATACCATTCGGACCACTTACAGACTTCATGAACACATACTGATGTAGTTGGCGACACTGTGAAGGAGAAAAGGAAAAGGAAGAGACCATGAAATTAAGAATTAATTCCTGTAGATACTGTTTTTTTTGTTGTTGTTAAATGTAGAATTTTTCAAGGTTTTTTTTGTTGTTGTTTTAAATGGGCTGACAGTTTTCCTAATGTCATTTGTCTTACATTATGCTCTTGTAGTGCATCAGTTAATTTTAGTATATTGCAGAACAGAAAATCCATCACCAAGCAATTTAATGTAGTGACATGCTTGGAACTTTCACTTCCCAAGAGAATACTAAATATGTGTTACAAGGTGCTGAAATAAGGCTCAGGTATAACTTATACACTCTGGAAAAAACCCAAGTCTCAATTGCTTTGCATTTGGCTCGGTATATTTGCTTTGGTTCTATCTTGTTTCAGTATATACTAGTCTCTTTGGAATATATTGAAAGCAGTGGAAAGAGTAACTTTTATAGTATGCATCAAGATCCATTGCTACTTTTTTCTTCCAAATCTTGGCTCCTCAATCAGTGCAGAGCAGTCTTTGTTCCTCTCTTTCAAACATTCCTACACTTTGTATTTTAGCTCTGATCTGAAGAAACCATTTATTGGTTGCAGAGGTTTTGCAGGTGAACTCTCATTATGAAATAGATGGAAAATAGATACTGAATTCTAGCAATGCTGGTATTTTCTGTAATTTCAAAAACTTATATATTTTATACTGAATACTGATTTCCTAAAACAACATATGCCCAGAGTAATTTGAGATTCCCAACCTGAAGAATGCTGTACAGGAATTCTATAAGCCAAAATTTCATTATCTCAATGCCAATATCTGAGCAATCCACTTAGTACTGTAAAATATATTTTCCTCACTAAACAAGAGAATACAATTTTAGTGGCTACAAAGGACATACCTGTGGAAGAAGTGGTAGGTGGTGTAGACGTGAAGTGAAATGTCGTTGCTGTTGTGGGTGACGTTGAGGTTAGACAATCATACATAAACCTTTGAAGTGTTCCATTGGGACCACAGGTTGCAACAATACACCATCCTGTGCCATCTGTAGTATTGTAGACCACATCTTTGTAGTTGTACTTCTGCCCCTCATAAATGCAGACACATTCTGTAGATTAAAACAGGATGTTATTCCTTGCTACCTGAAACAGAGAGTACCCTAAATGTGTCTTATTCATATCAAATGACTTCATCAACATACCATGTTCATCATAGCTGCATATTTTGCCATGAATTGTACATTTGCTGAAAAAGAGAAAAACAGATTATAAGTGTGGACATACTGGTTCATGACATAATTTTGTTATAATTTTTCTTCTATCAATCCTTTGCTATTCATTGTGCGTTTAAATTGTGTGTACAATGATCCTATCTTGTGTGAGTTAGTCAGTTTTGCTATACAAATTCAGGCTCCAAGGTCTCTGGCAAGAAAGGTAGCTCTTCTTTGAGCCAGCATATAGAACATGCAGCATCCCTACCAGTGCTTTTGGGAACAGGACAAAAGATGTGAGATGGATGATTTGAAATCTTATCTCCCCAACAGGTATGTTTTTTGGAGGAGAAAACCACAGTGAATGTATCATTTGCATTTAAAAGGATATATACAAAGGACTACTACCATGGATGTTGAGGTAACCCACATAGTGAATTACCATTAGGCTTCCAAAATATGCAAGAAGAATTCTGGTTTTAAGGGCAATTTACCTGTGAAGAACTGAATCTTGATGTATTTATTTGCAGGGACTACGGACACCTATACACTGAATAAACTGAAATTAGGACACGTATTTAATGGATTAGGTTTAGTGCTGTTAATGGCCTAGATTATCTAGTCCAAGGCATCTATGAAGTGCAACATCTGCCAAGGACGTTGGTTTAGTTCCAATGGGCTTTGGCTTAGGATTTTTGCTATTCAGATTGCTTACCATACTTAAGTGTAGCTACTTTAAAGGTATCTTAAGACAGCTGCTTCACAATTGGATTTGCTAACTCTGTACTTAAGCCTTACAGAAGGCTTAGCAGCACTTGTCACTGGTAATGTGTGAGAATATGTGCTGACTGTTGCAACCATGGAAGTACCCATGCAATAACAGAAACAAGCTCAAAACAATATAGATGAGTTGGCTGCTCACTTCTAACAAATTTCACATAATGAGTTTAGGTATATCTTTTTAAAAATTCTCAGACTATTCCCTAACTAAAATTATTTTAGCTTGTTTTTCACTTCATTTAATAATGATAATAACTTTAAAGAACTTTAATAGTTATACAAAATAAGTGATAAATTGATATCTTGATGATAAAATGCTTCCCTAATGTTATCATTTAATTTCCTGGGAAGGGAAGAAAATTAGACATTGTTCATCAGCCTCTTACTGGCCTAGTTGCTGTTGGTAATTAACAAATTTAACATGATGAATTATGTTCCACTATTTTAAACTCTATTTTTAAAATTCTTTTCTAATCCTACCATGATTCACAATTCTGCTTTGAAGGCATCTCCATTCCTGGTTTGTAATTTTTTCCATCTTCATAACAACCGCAGTAAGAAACACAGGTCATGGTTTCCTCATCAAAATAGGGCTTATTCTTTGGACATTGTGGATAGCAACCTGCAATAAAAATAGAGTCAAGTTGACAGTAGGCCTTTCATAAGTATAAATAAGTCTACACACATATCTGATTTTCCCAAAATGTGCTACGTGGTAAGTGGAATGGCAGATCCTCTTACTGCTATTCCTTTGATAGCACATTATGCTTTGGAGTATTTTGTCCTCATCGTCATTCAAAACAAGTACATAATCCATTAGAGAATACAATACTAAATAGAAATCTCTTCTTATAATTTCTAGTGCAAACATGTCATACACTGAATAATACAAATTTTGTTCACCATACTGCATTTTAACCTTTCAAGTAGAATGAGATATGCATAATTATGTTTACCTTCCAAACCCCTCATCTCATGAAGGCATTTCCCACTTGGATTATTGCAGGTCTTCATACAAGGTGCTCCACATGGCTTGTAGTGCCACTCACATTCCCCTTGTGGATTATAGTAATCACAGAAGAGAGCTAGAAGAAGAAATGCCAGAAAAAAATATCTGTGATATTTTAGCTCTTTAGTGTTTCCATTTTTCTAGGTAAAAATCCAATGGGATCAGCATAACCTCATAGGCTGTGAACAATATCTCGTTTTATTGCTAATGCAATACAATTGTTAAATTTGTAAAATGTTTTAGTACCAATAAATATATTCATCATAGAACAGAGTTACACATTAAACATGAAAAATCAGTTGACTGAATCACTGATCTTAGCTAAAATACACTAGTTTTTATTTACAAGGAACCTGATGTAGACATATTGGCAGTGTAATAAAATATCGTATTTCACCAGTAGTGTATCATGATTGCCAAGTTAATTAGACACTAATCACGCTGCTTGTAAAATTATTAGCTGTGGTTTCATTTTACTAAAATAGTTGGGTAAATCAGTAGAAGACAATCTGCTTTGTTGGGGTTTTTTTGGGTGTTTGTTTGGGGTTTTTTTAAGCATACAGCTGTGTCTCTTAGAAATACAGTTTTATCCTTCCTTTCTTGTTCTACTTTGTTTCCTTTTTTTCCCCCCTTCTGTTTTCTTTCTCTCTGAACCCCTTAAAAAAGCAGTGGGTTGAAACTCACGACAAATGGATGGGGTTCTCCATGATATGCAGATGTCTAGCTCATTACATGCTTGAGCGTAGGCAGCTACTGCTGTGCAGAAACATTCACAGTCTCCTCCAGTGTCACAGGCACAAGCATCATCCACACATGCTTGGTAATATTCATTTGGTTCAACCTGATAGAGAAAACATTCAAGTTTTCATGCCCTTGTCCTCTTTGCACTGTCCTAAAATAGCTGAATAAGGTATCTGAAGCTCATAGGTATGTATGAGAGAAAGCTAAGAAAGGAAGAAATAATGAGAATGTTTTGAGAAATCAAGAGGAAAATGTAGAATAAAGCTATTGCTAGTAAGCTGCAATATTAAGAACTGTTTGGTGTTGAAGATGTGCAAAATACTGGTAATTGCTATAAGCTAGCAGAGAGTCATACATATCAGGTGGCTGATATTTTTATTAGTAGAAAATTATGCTGTTAGCAAATAAACATATGTTGAGATTTATCTACTGTTGCTCCTTCAATTAAAGCAAGCTAACTAACCATAACAATCTCTTTAGTGTACTTGCTCAAGACAAAAGCTGAGAAAGTGAAAGCGAAGGCATTTCTGTGCAGTCTCTCTATGCAGGAACTTGGTCTAACTTCACTTTGTCAAGCATGACAAAATGTATTTTAGGGTATTTTTTCATCTATTCCACATAAAAATGGATGTAATCATTTTGTCAAGAATTCAAGACTAAATTTTTTGTCATACCTGTGAGTGACACTTTGCAAACACTTCACTGGTGATGATGCTGCATTGCTTCTGTGCCCAGGCTTTCCTGTATGGGTTTGCAGTGCATGGATCCTGCGTACGATTGGCATTTGGGCAATTAGAAGATACTTTCCAGCTATTGGCAAACTCCAGCACATTTCCTACCACAGACTGACTGCGAGTAGTGAAGTCATTATTTCCATTGCCATCATAGTTTCCACAAAGTCCACAGACATAGCCCTGCATCAGGATAAACAAACAAAATTGCAAAGATCGGTAAGGTACAATTTCTTACTATCTGTGAGTAACAGACCTCAGGACAACTCTTATGTAACCATCTTACATAAGATTATCAATGCCTATTTAGTAACAGTGTTGGACATTTTCATAAAACACTTTTCAGGAAGAGATGTCTCTAGCTAGTTGTTAGAAAGAAGGAGTAGACTGATGGTTTTGTTCTAACTACTGAGCTATTTAGTTTTAGCTGATCCTAAATATGTCTCTTCAGTGAGGGTTTTCCATGAAGAAAACTACTGATAAAGTTGCTGTTATGCCATTGCAGAATAATGTAATTTAAGGATAATGCATAGTACACAATTTAAGTCAACACAAAGATAATAATATGTGATTTCTGCTCTTCTGGTTTACAGCCTAAATTTCCACCCTCATTCTTTGAGAGATAATATGACTATGTTACAGAAGTCATTTTATTCATGTTTTCACTTTTAAAAGTATACCTGAAAGCTCGGACTAAGTTTGATGAATATACTGGTTTTCTTGTCCCACATGAGTATCAGACCAACAGTAGTATCAACCACCAGGTAGATGCCCATGGAACGGATTTGAAATGGCATTTTTCCTCCAGGTGTCCTTTGGATGACATCAGAGTGTCCATCACTGAGTACCAGCTCATAGTTCTAAGACAGGAGAAGAAAAAGTTAGAGGCCAATTTAAAAAGTCACTATTTTGTAGCTGTATATATTGACAGTAACTTCCTGAAATGATATCGTCAAGAGGATCCTATTCAACAACCTCAGGTTAAGAAATTTCTTTTTAGATTTCCCACCTTTGCTTTCTAGAGCAGAGAGCAAAAAAATAGTCTAGTGACATTTTCATTATGTTGGAGGCCACTTCTCCTATGCAGTCTATCTGGGACAGCTTGTTTCATCCTTCTGGCACAACTTAAAGAAAATACTTACGCCCAGGAAAACTTTAATGGACTTAGAGCAGGTAGTTCCTGTAGTGCCACATGGAATGTTCTCAGTGATGACTCTGAAGGTTCCCTGGTTCATAGCTTGTTGACCACAGTAGTTCTGAAACAGGAGAATGATATTCACTGTTTACTATATTGAAGGTATTTAGAGCAAAGATATTTAGAGCAAAAATCTAGGCACAACTCTGTTACCTGGACCAGAACGTATTCACAGTCTCCTTCAAAATCAAAGCGTTTGCCATCAAAGGTGGTATAATGCCCATCTCCATAAACAGAACATGTTTCCAGGCAGGGTTCCTCAGAGCATTGCCATTTTCTGTTTCTACATGTGCTAAACAAGACAAAAAGCACTCCAAATGTAAAAACTAGACAAATACACAATATAAATATAGGTACATTTCTGTATTTTAAAGTGTGTTAAGATTTTAATGAGAAAATGAGGTTTGCTTATTCTCAAAAATGCAACATAGCTCAAGAACTATTGGAATTTATGCAAAGACTGTGTTACTTAATGTAATGAATCAACTGCATCAGAGGACACCAATTCTTTCACATTTCCAGATCCTGTTGGATCTGTTGAAATGGAAGGATTTCCTTGGAAGAAAGAAGATTTTTTGACTTGAATGAACATGACAACATCAAAACCATGGTGTTTTTCTGACAACTTGCAATTTCTGGGCTGTGTCATTGAGAAAAATAGAGCTTACTTTTTAGGTACTAAGTGCATTGTTTTATGCAGGATTCCTTCCTAGAAATCTTGATACTGCTAGAGTGAAATGATGTTATTTGCTTAGATCTTAAGCTGTTCTATTTTTTTTATTTCCAAAATATTATTTTTCAAAATGCTCTTACCAGTTGTTACAGCCAACTCTGATTGATTCTCCTGGACTGTAGGAATTCCCATTGTGAATACACGGACAGTCTTCTGGAGCAATGCAGCCACCTTTGCCATCCAACACTTGATCATGAGGACATACGCAGCCAGAGACACAGTGAGTTTTGTACTGTAAGGACCATAAAGAAACCATGTCTTGAAACATTCCCCTGATGGAAGATCCAGCTGTAGCTGGTAATTGTAAGAGATATATTGATTAATATACTTTCAGCTAGGTATAAAGAGTCTGTACTTACACATTCCATATCTAGAGTCTGACAACTCTTCTGGCATCCTGCTCCTACCACATTTGCAGTGACATTGCCACAGTCAACATAAACCATGGGAGGCACACAGACTGAAAGAGAGGAAAAGCCATGAGAAATGCGAGACCAACCATGCATTTGTATCTTTGTGTTTCCAGGAAAAAATGGAAATACTCCTTTGTGAATTATGTGCACCTTAATGTGATGCATGTAGTGAGAGAGAGAAACCAAATATTGTTTTGATCTCATATTCATGTGGTTTTTGAGATTATACTTGGAGTACTCAATAAAATGAATTTTTATTTAGCTTCATGAAACATTTCCTTTCAGAAAAACAGAACAAAGCAGGATAGCAAATATCCTTGTTTACTTGTTTGGGCTTTTTTTTTTTTGTTTGTTTGCTTTGGGGTTTTTGCATCTATATTTTAATTAAAATGCAAGTAGCTTTCCTCTCACACTGAATGAGGTGACTAAGTATCCTTTTACCCTCGTAACCCAGGGGGTTCTAACTTGTTTCAGCTACCTGAAAGGTAAGACAGTGTTTCTTTATATTTTGAGAGTGTCCTCTACATTACAGAAGACCTCAATTTTCTTGGTTGAATTCGGACTTGTACAATTTGCATCACTATGACAAGAATAAAGAAATGAAAAGAGTGATGACGGGAAGGGAGAATTAAAGAAAATCTTAAATGATATGTTACCTGGTTCAGGCTTCTCTCCAATGCAGCTCAGCTTTCCATAGGCACAAGTGCTATAAAAAGAAGGGAATGGATATTTTAAATTTTTTTCTTGTTAAGTTTCAGCCTATTTCCCAATGAACTTGAAAAAATGGAAAATTACTGTGTGATAAAACAAAATATGTCCTTTACAAAATAGTTTGCACATTTAAAAATATTAATATTCTATACTAGAGTAGATCAAAATACAAGTAGATTCTATATAATTAAATTTTTTCTCTGTCTATATGCCTGGTTTAAAGCTGTCCTTCAGAATAGTTCAGATTTCCATTATAATGGGAATAATCTGTAACAGCATTATCAGGCATCTTTCACCATGGAACAAGCCTTTTCCAGTCATGGATAAGAGAAGTATGTATGGAGGCAAGGGAGGAAGGGAGGCAGAGAGAAAGGGACAGGGTGGGAGTTTGGCTGTTAGGAAAGGCTGACCCACCACAGGACTGTTTGTTGAATTCCTATAGTTATTTATGTACAATCTTCCAATCATAGGTAGCCCTAAGAATTTAAGAATCTGATTTTTTTTTAATTGAAAACTCTTGTTATAGAAATTATTTTGATTTGATTTCTTGACATTTATATAGTTTCATGATTGCCCATATCCAATCTCCACTTTTTTTTTTAAACAAATCTCTTACCAGACAACACCATTATCATGAACAACTTCTCCAGAAGACAGAGGTGTTCCTTTGTAGTAACAAGGACAGCTAGAAGCAGGCACACATTTGCCACTGTCATCCATGTAAGTTCCATTTATGCAGGTACAGCCGTCAACTGGGACAAACTTGATGCTGCATGTGACATCAGGCTCACTGAGGGCGCGGCAGGTGGGTTGGCAGGAATTGACACTGTAGGTGTACTTCAAGGACTTCGGACACAAGGTGGTGTATTTTGCTTGAGAGCAAGAAAGTGAGTTACATTTGTTGTTCATTCAAGAATCAACATAGGTATAAAGTATTTGAGATAAAGTATGTATGATAAACATGGCATTTTATGTACACATACTTTGCTGATATCCCCAGTAGTGCAATTTTTTGTAGTACTAGAGCAAAATTTCCCCTTATAAATGTGTCATATGTTTACCCATGTTAAAAAAAAAAAGAACAAGGTTTGATTATATTATGACACAGTATGTTTCTTCCTGTATGTTTTTATACTTTGTCAAAGTAAGTTGAGAAACACCCTACTTGTTTTATTCCTATTGCAAAGGTATTGCTCTTCAGGTTTTTTCTGATGGTTCTGAGCAAGTAATCTAACAAAGCCTGTTTTTAATATTTCTCCTTGTTTGCTGTTTGTCTTTTATGGAATTCCTTTCCTACTCAGCTTCTTGAAAGTCAATGCTATACTTAAACCCCAGTTTAACACAATTTGCTGTGGAATCCCTGAGAGCTGCTGTGGGGGGCCTTCTGGGCGATCATTTTCAAAAGGCAAAGGGATGTAAAACTTACTGCAGGCTTTGCTCCTCCATCCAGTGAGGACAACTCCTTTAGCAGCACAGGCTCTGACATAGCTGGAAAGGGCAGCACACATGCAGTCCTCACTCTTCTCACAGTTACATGTGTCAAACATACAGGTCTAGGAACAGAGAATGATGTGATCACCAGAATGTCATGTCAAAACCATGGAACTCTGCAGTTTTTTAAGTGTGTTATGTTCATTAGAGGTTAAAGTGAGTGTAATCAGCATGTATAAGCCTGATTTTCATTGAGCTCTTTCAAAAGAGATTATTTATATGAAAAAAGAGTAATTAGAGGTCCACTATTTTTAACTATTTTTTCTTTTTTTCACATGTTGGCAGTTTTCCAACTACTTCAAATTTATTGCCACTGTGCCATATATATTTAGAATAAATGGAGAGTGTTTGATGTTGCCCAGCTTTTGGAGGTTTTGCCTAAGAGCCTGGGCTCTCTGCAGCAGAGGAACAAAGATGCAAGAAGTTATTTGATGGGTTTCTATGCTGGGCAGGTTTATTAATTCCAGATTATGTTTATTGAGCACAATCTTACAAATTTTCAATAACAGGAGGGTTTTTAAAAGTACCCAAGGACTCTGATACAGGGTTTCATCACCTTGAATTCCTGGAACATTTTTGTTGACATCTTGTCTAATTCTCATTTTTGCTTTTTATGCACATTGCTTGCCTTGTCCTTGCATATATGCAAAAGCCTTCTGAGAGCAGTTCAGAGGAATTAAAGTGCCAGTTAAGATTCTGGCTAAAGCTTTCATTATATCTCTCAGAAGGGACAATTTTTATCCTTTGATAGCAAATCCAAGCTTCTACCTTAGTCTTTAAGTTTACGCCTAAAAATAGGTGCAGGGGGAATACACCTGTACATTTATCCTACAGGGAATAGAACGATAGATATTTTCACAAAGGAGGAAATTTCATATTGTGTAGATAAGAATGAACCCTTGGCTTTTAAAGAACTGTCATGAATGCATCTCCTCACAACTGGTAAGTTATTCTCTCAGGTGTTAGTATCAGAAATCTGAGTCTTCTCCTATATTGGATAGATGGCGTTAGAGCCAAATACCTTATGGTAAACTTCTGGATTCACTGTTGAGTGACATTCAGCAAAAGGTCCTGTGGTATCAGAGAGCAGTCCACACCAGTGCTGAGCATACTGGTCTGTGAATTGAAAATATGGTAAGTATTTCTATGGCAGTGCATTTGCAAAACTCTTGTCTCAACATAACTATACCTCTTCCAGAGAAATTACAGAAGCTTAACATTACAATATAATTAAACTCTGCATTTGCTGAGGCACACAGTTTTTCACTTCCTCTAGGTAGAAGTATGAACTCTTTGTAAACTGAATGTTCTCTAATTCATTATAATTGTCATGGAATAGACTACAGATACCCCCTAGCTGAATTTTAAAACGGAAGGTTCACACTGTAAATTAAAACTATGCTAGTTCATCTCAGAAAACAGGAAAGTAGCTTGTGAATACTCAAGAATTATATATTTTGTTGGCTGAAATGCAGCTTGAATGCTTTCAATCTCTGAACTGTAAGTCTGGTTCTTAGTTTAACAGTGGAAGTACTGCAACCTTCAGAGGGGTTAGGCACAGCTGTGACAATTAGTCATTTCCAGGAATGAATCCCTAATATGCTGTATGGGTCCAGTTCCCCTTAAATAAGTTGACTTGCTGTCTTGATCTGAAGGAATATATCTGAAGATCCAAAATATCTCGCTAGTTATTTATTAATTGAAGACTTCTAGTGTCAACTGAGGAAAATTGTCTGCATGTGCAAACAGTTCTGTTATTTTGGGTAACTGCTTGGTGGTTGACCAGCTTATTCCATCTTTGCATCTTAAAGGAGAATAGAAAAGATTGATGAGCTTACCATTTTGTATGCTGACTGTACAGGGGTCCTCAAACGTATTTTTGGCATCAGGACAATCAGCCCGAGTTTTCCAAGTATTGCCAAAGGCAGCTGAAGTGCCCTCTATCACACCACTGGTGGTTTTGAAATCATCTGTCTGTACATCATTGAAGTTTCCACAGAGACCTAGAAGGAAGCAGACGGTCTGTACAAGTTTCCTAGAGGATGACAGGTGCTGGTGAAGGCAGTTGTTAGGACAAGGTCACTCACCACAGGTCTGCCCTTTATGTGATGGGTCTAAGTCTATGAAAACTTGCATCAAAGGCACAAGTTGAACCTGTAGCTGAAGACCAAAAGTTGTTTGCAGAATTATGAAGAAAGATGAAGGCCTGAAGATGGTGACATTTGCTAGGGATATAAGAACAAAATAGTTGTAATTTCATTTGAGATGAGCAGTTGAAAATAATTGTTCATTATAGGAACAATATAATAGAGGAATTCTACAGCTGTGTTTGATATGATCCTAGCTTCTGAAGAACTGGGGGGAAAATGATCCTTACAGGATTCCAAATCCAGCACCAAAACAGTCTAACCTAAGCAACAAATGTATACAAAACCTCCACTTTCTGTCAGGTATTTTAAAATGAGAGAAGAACACACACTTCTGTTATTTTAAAAGTTGCATTATTTAATTGAAGAGTTCAATGGAGTCTGGACCTATTCTGTCCATTCATGGTTTGTGTTCAGTAGTGTTTGAGAAGAACTGGCATGTGAGAAACTTCAGTGATGAATGTGCTTTCACAGAACTAATGACTTGAGAAATTGGAGTCCAGTTGCATGTCAGAATTTTTCTTTCCTCTCTTATGACAATGTTTGGATCTGAAAGTGTGCAATAACACAATTTGCTTGAGCTAATTAGATATTGCTAAATATAAACCATGATCTTACTGAAGTTATTAGTGTTGAATAAGCAAATCCTACTACATAAAAAATGGGAGATAGTGCTCAATGGCAGTGCTCTGGGTTTGCTGCAGTGTAACCAGGGGTAGAATTTATCTTTAGTTTAACTCATGTAGTAACATTTTAAAATAAAAATGAGAAATAGAAGTTTTTCAAAGGAACTAACCTGCTGAGAATGGTAACTGTGTGTAGATCATATTCACAAAGACACTCCCAGAAGGCTGGATCACAATGTTCTGTCCATAAGAAAAGCCAGTTATTATCATGCAGATAAGTTAAATAGTTTCCAAATGTTTCCTGTCCAATACTACTCAAGATAAAGGGAAAAAAATGGAGGGAGACTATGATGAGGTTCTGATTCCTGTACTATTTCTTTAATGTTTATTACTGTATTCCACTGACTGTCCAAGAGAGCAAAAACCAGAATGTATCTAAATAACAGAAAGCTACTACTCTTCTAATGTGCTTACTTGATTTCTAATTTTTCTTTTAATAATGTTCAAATTTGATAAAACAAAAAGGCAGTGCAAATTTTTTGTCTGTGCTGTTAGGTGTCATTTGTCAGGTGTGTACATTTGCTGCTCACCGTCTGTCCTCCGTTTAGGCTGATGGCTACCCCCTTGAGGCATGTCTCAGTGTCAGTCAGGCCACACTTGTGGATGTCCCCCAACACTGTGAATTCATTGCTGTCACAGAGCTTGAAGAAGAAAACCAAAGGTATTGTTAAAAGGATTTGCTATATTGAAATAGTTATCTCAAATAAAAATCACATGCAAATGGAATACTTAGTAAACTTAGTCTTTTAAAATAAATGTTTATTTCCTTTCTTCTTGCTCTTATGGTCTAACATGTATGTCTAGAATCACCAGGTAAGTTGACATTCATGCAGTCTGCACACTGGAAGTTGTGCATTGCATCTGGCTTTCAGGGGTGAGTTAGACATATTAATCTGAACATTAAAACTTCCTCATGCTTATTAAGATGAGTTCCTAATGTGTAGGCAATACCTGTTTAGTATGCTAGAGCAGAAGGAGGTGTGCCTTTCTTGCCCACTGGTTATGAAGTTTACCAGGGAGAGAAAAGACATTTCCGATGTCCTCTGCACTGAATAGATTATTCAAGACCCTGGTGATTTGGACATTCTTTAAATATCCTCTCATAGAAAATGAAACTAAAATTATTATTCAGGAAGTTACTGCATAAAGGTTCAGATTTTGACTCAGTTCTGATTTTCATAGGACTGTGTTCTGTGAACAATTTTCAAAGTGTGCCTAATGGCCAAAATACAACAATTACAGAAGGCTGTAATTCTGAATGTGTCTTATCACTTTTTTTGGCATATTGAAGACTAAATTGAGGACAGCTGAGATCCAGAATTATAGCAATCTAGAAATTAATTGTTAAATTCTGGGGCTTTTTGAAATGCTGTGTACAAATTTAGGGGTTTTCCTCTGCCTCCAGACACCCTGAGAATCTAATTTTACGTGTTGGTGCCAAAAGGAGGAGTTTAATGTTTAAGTCTGACCTATGCTGCCATTGTGCATCAAGGCAGTGCTTGTCAATCTTATCTAAAAGTTTCAATGGTTTAAGCTAATCTATTTCTAAATCATCTATTCTAGCTCATTTCTAAGATTTTATGATTCTTTTTCATGGTAACATTCAGATTGATCATGTCAAGAACAAATTTTATTTACTATGAAGTCCTTATGAAAATAGTTTAGTCATTCAGTAAAAATAAACAATGAATACACCTAGGGTTATGAAATCTAATAACTCAGTGCAAATCCTAAAAAATTATCACAACCCACAAAAATACTACAATTTTATTTAGTATAGCCCTAACAGAAAAGCCCCTGAAATCCATTTGGGGTGGTAACCCCATAACCATGTTAACCTTCAATGACGCAGAAAACTGATGTGATTGCCAGAAGTTTTCATCAAAAACATTATATATATATATTAAAAATATTTTCCTTTAGCAAGGATTGTGACTCATTTTTACCTTGGTTAGGACATAACTACAGTCTCCAAAGAAGGAATAGTATTTCTCATCAAATGTTGAAATGTGGGAACCTCCTTCAATACTGCAAGTCCCAGGGCACGACTGAGTGACACAAGACCATTCACCTCCAACACAGGTACTGAAATGAAGGAGGCATTCAGTAACATTGGGTAATGCAAGTGTAAACAAAATAAAAAGACAATAAGAGCAGATGATGCCCTGATTTTCCTCTTGAAACACTGATCACTGCCAAAGAAAGCAGTATTGCTTAGAAATCTCAGACAAATATGGGGCAGGCACATTTATGTTAAGGTGATAACTTTCTATATCTATTGTTGTTCATTTCCAATCTTTGGACAGAATTCAGTCCTGGTGAACTTGTAATCCATGTCAAATATTTTAAGTATTAATTGAAAAATAAATAAATAGGTAGGTGCAGTTGCATACACTTATGCAGTAATACTTGAGTAATTATAGGGATAATAAAAAAAATATATATTTGTCAAACATGCCCCTCAAATGTGATCTCCCACACTAAATGTAGCATGCCCCCAAATGTAATTATCTCCATAATATTTGAGTACCTTCACATTACACTGTAGTGCTGCAAAGTTATAGCACTAATTCACATTTTTAAACGCCTCTGGTATTTAACTTTGATTATCTTCCTTCATTGGTATTTCTTGAAATTGAATGGTGTTCAAAAACTCAAATTTTTGTTCCAAGTGTGAAGGGAAAACAGACATGAAAGCAACCTCTAAAGCAGTGTAATTATGAAACTTCAATTGGTAAGTAGCTGCTCATTTGTTTTTTAAAGGGGAAATCAGTAAATATTTAGCTCATGCACAATAAAACCCCAACCCAAAACAAACAAAAAAAAAACACCCAAAAAAACCCAAAAAGTGAGAAAATATTACCATGATCTGCATTTAGATGCGAAGGAGGCACCAGGAGCATAAGTTTCACCTTCATAGGTACAGTGGCATTCTCTGCGGGGAATGCAGCCAGCACCATTAACATCATCAAATACCATTCCTAGGAAAAGAAAGGGTCTGTTATTATTCTGTGCACTGCAGAACCTGCCTTTGAACACATATCTAGCAGATGCCTGAGACTATGTCCTGTTTCTGCTCTACTTTAAAATAATAGGATGCAAGCTATGTGGAGATTGAAGGGCTATATTCCATTGAAATCTATCTAAAAATCTTAGTGTGATCAAAAGGGACCTCTAGGAAAATACCTTTCTGTTATGAATTTAATTAGAATGGAATTAGGATTAAAACTATTAGGTAATAAGCTGAAATAGATGAACCATTTGTAAGACTGCCCAGGGACATATCTGTACAGTAAATATTTCTATGCCCAGAGACAGAGGATTGCCTTAGAGAAGTCAATGCTACTACACAAGCAATTGATGGTGAATTCTATGAGACATCATGGGGATGGGCAGTTCAGCTGCAAGGGGTGAAGCTCTTGTGATAGTCACAACAGCAACAAAAATTTAGACCCAGAAGTATGCACAAAGAACACATCTATCTTGTACTGATATGCAGTTCTTGTGTATAATTCTCTGAAGGATCAGATCTAACACACTGCCTAGTGCTCTGTCAGTTCCTTGTTTAGACACATAACACTTGACAAGAAGGATTTAGTTATTTGTAGAACCAGATGTAGCTTTGCTAGCAGCAGGAGTTATGATTGCATGCAAAATCTGCTTAAACATTTTATACTTTCTGTGAACTGAGTTGGAATGCTGAGAATAGAAGACTCTGCTGCTGTTAGGAGCAAATTATCTTATTCTAAGTTCAGTGATTTTATATATATACATAAAAAAATATAAGGAATATTTATTGTTTAAAAAGCCATATTTAGTGATTTTAATAGAAATAGCACATCCAGGGGCGAAATTTAGCTATTATTTCCATGATAATAACACTGATGGTGTGATGGGAATGATCCAGAGTAAGAAAGTTATTAAATGTGTACAGCTGAGTATTCTAGAGGGGTTGGTATGAGGAAAGGGCAGGAAATGAGCTTGCCTGGAGGACAGACACAGCCATCTGTACAGTGATCTTCACAAAGCGCAGATCGTTCCGGGTTGCTGCACGTGTCGGAGCAGGGAGAGCCACACTCGTGGTATTGCATGTTGAAAGGACATGATTTGGCTAAAAGTAGAAAGAGTATTATAAAGCTGACTTTCCATTTAAAAGCTGGAGAAAACTTTTTTTGCAATTTAGGTTGTTTTGTGTCAAGATTTGACAGGGTATCCTGATCCAAGCAGAGGCTGAAACATTTTAGATTTTCTGATTCATACTGAAAACCCCCTAAACTTCCATATTCCAAAGTCTTGCGTATGACCAGGTAAAAACTGATTTCATTATAACTGCATGCACTTTGAAACTGTCTTCTTCAGGAAAAAACCTCACCTATGTGAGGTTTGCTAGATGTGTAAGCACAGGTGGAGGTCCCTTCCCGAGATACTCACGGCACAGGTCTGAGGTTCTCCAGTTCTGGGGCTGTCCACCCGCATGAGCACACTGCCGGGAGTACTCAGCAAAGGTGTTGCACATGCAGAAGTCAGCCATAGAGCTGTCACAGTGGCACAGGTCTTGTATGCAAGTTTCAATGTAGTCCTGGACATTCACAAGCATGTTACAACTTGTGAATGCTTTGCTGGTTAATACTGTCTCACAGATAGAGGCCTAGGAAGGAAAAGAGAAGGTAAACAAAGTCTTAAGAACATATGAAAATAATTATTTAAGGCATGGAGCAGAACAAATCGAAAACTGATCTGGTCCAGAAACCCTTCCAACAGTATCCATAACCTGATATTTAAGGAAAAATATAACAATAGGGCAAAACCACATGGAACTCCTTTGAATAACTCTAGTAGCTTCCATGTCCTTAGTTACCCTCACCTCAGGTCACTTCCCAAGCATTATATCATTTCTTTATATTAAGATATCCTCAGTAATTTTCTCTTTCAGGAAAATATGCAGTCTTCTTGTAAAAGGGGAATGTAAATTTTTGGCATTCACCTTGGCAAAGAATACAACATGAAATTAAGAATATTTTTTTTTTGAGACCTACAGCTGAGTCATATTCATGCTCTATTTTTTTCCCCTCTTCTAAAAAGTTTTTTCCAAAGACAGAATATATTCATAGTGGGAAAACAAATTTTGAGAGAGATGTTCTTACAAATTCTCTTGAGCAGTTCATCAGAGAAGTAGGAGGATTAGGATCATCACACTGCTCTGTGGGTCCATCCATCTTCTGCCTATTACCAAACTGTATGGGGGTCAGTTTTGTATCTGTAAAAAAACAGTTCAAATATTAGAATAATGCTTACTAAATTTTGCGTGAAGTTATTTTCTTTTGTGACACTACCATCTATGACATGAACAGTGATTACCAAATAATATCACTATCATATAAAGGGGGAAATATGAACAGTGTATATGAAAAAAATTGAATCCTAACTATTGAAAAGAAGTAGAAATTTTTATGTGACAGGTCTTAAAATATCTAACAGTGATGGAAGTAGTCCAATTACATCTCAAAGTCCTGACTTTGCACAACTGACATCACAGGAATACATGAAGAAGTAACGCCAGTTTTCCAGTTAGTACAACCCACAACCCATATTAAAGTATATTCTAAGAAGAAAAAAAAAAGCACCAGTACTTAATAATGCTTATTATTACTTCCTGAAATAAATTCATTGCTGACTGGAATTCCATTGAAGTCCCCACAAAGTCCACAAGTTTGATTGGCATATTTCTTATCTAGTTCCACCTAAAAAAAAATAAAAAGAAGGAAGGAAGTTTATAGAAATTACAGTCTTGATGGTTAGGAGCACAGCCTACACCAGTACTGCTTATTGATTCTGACCTGATCTTGGTGGGGAGAAAGTGGTAAATTGAGAGAAGATAGAACAATACACTAAAAAGGGACACAAATCCAAAAGTAACTAATGCCTGCCTGGCTGTAATACTGCAAAGGTGTAAGCAGACTGTTTTCAAAATACAGACTTTTTGCTGTGTTTTGGATGTTTTCTTACCAGGAGGGCATCTTGTCCATTCCAAAGGAAGGTCAGTCCCAACTTGGCAGAAACTTTCAAATAGTTGTTACTTCTCTCTATAAAGACTCCCATATGGCTGTAGGGCATCTGGACCCTGGGGAAAGATCATAAGTCAGCAGAGGTAGGGACAGAATATCCATTGAATGTTCACAATGATATCCTTTCTCATTCTCTTTGGAATTTTTAACATGTATCTGTGAAGAAATTAGAGCAATAACTACTACAGACAACACAGGTTTTTGTCAATTTCCTATGCATTGCCTCTCATTGCTCAAATGGATCAGCCTTGCTTTTCCTGGTGTTCCTTTTGGCTTTTCCATTTGCTGGGTAAAATCTTAGCATACGTCTGTGGTTGTATTTTTCAAAAAAGTGCTGGGAGGCTCTGTTTCACAGAGAGTGTGCTTCAGGATATTGCTATTTACTCCTTGAAGCATTTGCTAATAAAGGGATAGACTCCAGGCTTTCTGTGACATGAGTGCCATTCAGGAAGCTGTACCCAAGATAACCTTTAGACTAGACTAGTACATAGCTGCCATAACAGACAACTGACTGTGGGATAGCTGCCCAAATATTTACCTGGCCTTTTGGATAGGTTTCACACCCTATGCCAAAGCCAGTGCTGTAATTATTACATAGATAGCAAGTTTGCAGAACAGATAATTTTAAATTAATTCAGGTACAAGCTGAAGAGCAGTCACCACTTCACTGCACGCTGTTCAGTGCAAGAACAAAAGCTGCCAAAAATTCCTTGCAGGGATTCTGCTGTGGTAAAATTAATGGAAACTACCAACTCCAAGGGTGTAAAGAATGCAGCTTATAGACTTAATTGCATACATACATACACTGTTGTAGCAGTGGGACAGCATATTGGATACAGCTCATCTGAACAAAACAGCCATGGGGATAATCTGCACAAATGACACTTAACTTGCTGTCAAGCCCTCCTTTGTTTTTGTTACTACCTCAGGAAGGACCTGAGCCCTCCCACTGCTTGGGAGCAATGGTGAAATAAGGGAAAGGGACACTTCCTCAAAAAGCCCATTGGGAACAAGGTAGGAACATACAGTTTGTTGTCGAGCAGGACAGAGCTGGGGGTCAGTTCGATCACTACTCCTTCCAGCTTCATGATGACATGAGTGATCACAGTAGCATTTTCCACCATTGCACGCCTAATCTGGATGTTGAAGTCCTCATAGGAAGACTTGCAGTTGGATGCAAAGATGTAATTGCAGACCCCAGGGAAGTAAAAGATGTCCCCATCAAAGGTCTTGAAGTGGAAGTTACCCCATGTGCTGCAAACACGGCCATTGTGATAGGGGTTGCCAGCTGTGGATTCAAAATAAGCAGTAAGAATTTTCTGTAGTTTTTTGTAATACCCTCCCTGTAGATATTTTATCCCTCCTGCCTCTTTCACCAGCCTCTTTCCACAAAGCTCATCTTTTTTCTGTTTTGTCAAGCTATTTGTTTGTCATTATTTATTTACTTCAGTTGCTTTTTGTGCTTAATCAGTTTTGCATAGGGATATAGGGCCTAGGATCAAAAGAGACCTGTGGGGTCACTAGATCCAGTGCTCTAGTTCATATATTCTTTCCTAAATGTATGGAGCCCTAAAGTTTCACCATAAAACCATTTTAGAGCTAGTTTAAAACTAGCTGATACTCCTGCTTAGGAAGCCCACTCATACCCACAGCTTCTAAATGGCTGGAAGACTTTTGTCAACATCTTCTGAAACATATTCCTGTCCCATGTATGCCTGGTTGTTCTTATGCCAAAAGAACACTTCACCTTGAAGGGGTTCCACCTCCCTACCCATCCCCCAGCCCATTATAGAAAACTCTTCTTTCTTTTCAGTCTTCCTTTCCTTGCAAGGATACTCTCCAAAATCCCTGATTATCTTCCCCATCCCTTTCTACATTTACACTCAGCCTGCTTGAATTCTACCCTCTTCCCTGGATAAGGTGTGTCAACAGTTTTCAGCACACTAGTATTTTCCTCTCTTTACTGGAAATATATATAATACCAGGGAAAAACATGTAAAATAGGTATACATGTTTAAATGTATACATTAAATTTTTTTTCTTACAGCTGCATCATAGAGCAGTGAGTCAAAAGCACTGGATTCACATTTAGATTATCTGTGTTACCTGATTAATTAATTCTCTGTTAATTTTTTGGTTTATGATGCTAAAGGTTCTTACACAATTTATTGATTTTTTTTTCAGTCACTTCATGCTCTTTGTCATGCCCTTTTAACAAGGGCACAGATATCTGAGCCATGACATTTGCTTAACTTACCCTTGACTTTCAGTGCATTTTGAAAAGGTGGAATGATTGTCACTCCTTGGGATTTGAAAGCTGGTAGAAAATAGAAAGGAGAAAAAATGGTCAGGTTTAATATTTTCTGAAGTCCTAGAATATGGATAGAGATTGCCTAGTCTTTTTAGTGAATAATATTTCCTACTACTAGTTACTCTCTAGTGGAAGGTTTACACAAGGTTTTATTGGTGGTTTTTACACAATGCTTTGTGTTCTGTCTTTCTATAAATTTCACTAACAGCTGAATTACACAGACTGTAGTACTTTCTTCCACCATTTGTTCAAAACTCCCATCTGATGCTGGCCCTGATACTCTGAACTCAAAAGCAGCAATATGATCCTCAGAGCACTGTATTGTAATACTGATTACAACAGCTATTTTTAAATAACCTGTGGCACACATTTTGCAGGGCAGACTTAATGATCAATTATTTCAGCCTGTCATTACTAATACACCAGTCAGCTTTGGATCCCTCCACCCTTATTTTGCACTGTCCAGTTACGTGTCACACAGGATCTTGTAGTACTTAATTATTCTAATGTTTAAGGTAGTTACAGCTTTCTTATTCTCTTGTGAGTGATGCAGTCATCTTGACATAGTGCAAAAAAATGTGCCTTTTATTACCTACTATCAAGTACCTTCATGATATGTATGTAAACACACACCTCTTCTGAAAATACATTTTTAGATATAAGTTATGTACCTTTTGTGAAGTCAAAGATTAGATAACTGTATCATATCAGTAGAGCAGATCCACTAGGCCAGATCTCAGAGGAAATTCCCAAGCTTAGAGCAGTCAGAGATTGTCTGAAAACTGGATATATTTTACAGAGGGCTTCTCTTTTATTGCGTGTGGCATGTGTGTAGCTAGGAATCAAAATATTCTTGTAATCTTGAACTGTTTATCACCTTTATTTGGAAAAAAAACCTTACAAAGAGATCAGCATAAAAATACCTAAGTTTTTGTCACTGCAGGAAAGGTGGAGAAACGTACTCTGACTTGGTTGGTTGTTCACCACCCTGGGCTTGAACTGGATCAAGAAGAGTAGTAAAGGAAATGTGAATGTCTAATTTTCTTGAATCCCCTCATAATGTCTCAATTACATCTGTTTAAATGTGCAGCACTCAGTATATCAAAAATCAAAGATACTTTTATGTACAAGAGGCCAGAAATGCATCAGGACCCATTTTACATGCAATGATGGCCAAACACCACTCCTTCAGCCTTTTCCTTTTTTAACTTTTTGGGTAATAAATGACTGCAGGGAAGCCATCAGAAACATGTCTGTGGTGATTTGAGCAGGTCCTTGTTCTGTCACAGTATACCCCTGGATTCCCTTAGAAACTTTTCAGATAAAAGACCTATATTTCTTAGGTTTTATGATCACTCTGTGCTTTAAGCATTAGTAAAACCTTTTCTTCTAGCTAGATGGCTTTCAAATAAGTACCTTTTGTACATGAAGAATTCACTTCAGGGTTAGAGGGCTGATCTTTGTCAAAGCCAAAGTTACTCTGTATTTTCTAGTTTCAAGCATTCTTTGTAATAAGCCACAGAAGGAAAATAAATGGAAAAGCCACACCACACAGAAGGAAAGAGGTCTTTCCAATAGATACATTTGTGCCTGTTGATTTTGCCCCAAAGCAAAGAAACCATTTTTCATTCCATTCCAGTGCAGCATCAGAATTAGAAATGTATGCATTGTCCAGAGGGGCTTTCAATGTTCTCACTGTTTAGTGAGAGTTCATCAGAGGGTAGGCTGAGGTGAAGACTATTCTGGCCAGAGAAAAGTGCAAGGAGAGGTTCACCCCCTGCTGCACCTCACAAGGGCAGTCTGTGGATAGGACCACTAAAGGGGCTAAGGCTGAAAGCAGAGCTGTGGGAACTCTGTAAGTCCCCTCCTGAGGAAAGAGCTGGGGTTAGAGGATGTGTGTCCCTTTTTAAGGTGGGAACCATTCAGTGCTTCTGGGCTCCTTCAGTGCCCAGCCTCAGAGAGTTTTCTGCTTCTCTCTCCATGAGCTGTGTGACCCTGCTCTGTCTCATGCCACATGCACTGCAGATCCCTGCTTGTTTTGCTAATGCTACAGCTAGTCCTGTCATAGGCTATCCTTTGGCACTACCACTTGTTAACATAAGTTACTGTGGAACTACCTAGGAGCAGGAAAAATATGAAATCATTTAATAGGATCTGCACGAGAGATCAAAATGCTTTTAAAACTAACATTGTTGTTACCTTAAAGGGAAATTATCAGGTGAAAAAAAAAGAAAAAAAAATTAAAGGGGTCTCCATCCATCTGTGACTATTAAGTGAATAGAATATTTATAGCAGTTCCATTTGTTTTCAGCCCATTGCAAACCAACCCTCTGTGCTAAGCTTTTATGCAACCTCATAAGCAAGAGTAAATTAATTTTTAAAACCTATTGCCTGATGATTTTAAAGCAAAATCCTCCCTTTCTTCAATACTTTATCATCACCTGATAAATAGAGTCTTTAATAATTCATGCAGACATGCTCCTCCACTGATTTGTTCTTTTCTAGAGGTACCTTTGCACCTTTTGGTTTGTATATTTAGAAATGCTATACCACCTTAAAGTGGATATTAAAAGCTAAATGCAAATCTTGAGGCATTTTTGTAGACTTTTAAGTTCAGAGAAAGTTCCACTCAATGCAGTAAAGCTGCTCCAGATTTCAACTGGAGAAAAACAGGATGACAGTTTCAAAAGAGTTAATTTTTTCTTCTTAGGAAAGAAAGTATTTTAAGCAGAAAATAAAATCTTGCATGAAGGTAACAGGTTCATTAACTTCACCAAGCCAAGAAAAAAAAAATGCTTCAAACTCCAAAGCAAGTTATAAATTCTTTAAAACAGTAAAAATGCCAAGCAAGTGAATCTTCCTACCTTTGATCTGTATGAAGAGCAGGGCTAGTATTGATATCCATAGTGGTATTCGTGTCCCACCACCTTTACCCATCTTCTGGAGGTCCGGTAGGAACCACCGAACAACCTGCCTCTGAGGAAATACCTGTCTGCTCCCAACTCTTATATAGTGAGGGAGTAGAAGTTGGCTCAGTTCCCAGATTGTTTCACAAGGCTCTTAAAAGGTGGGGCTTCAGACATTTTCGTTTTCTTTTGCAGGTGCAGAGGTAAATAGAGGATGCTCTGACTTTCCCTCAGCTATTTACACTCTAGGAGGAGTCTTCTTTCCACATTTTTGATGAAATGTCATGAAGTGAGCAAGAAAAATTTTTACTTAGGCTTAGTCTTCTCAAATTTTTGTTTCTTGTGGGATAAACACAATTTAAGAGACTTTTGAGCAGGAAGTTAGTTTGAGTGAATTGCTTTTTTTTTTTTTTTTTTTTTTTTTTAGGGCAAGTGATGATAATTAGCTTCTCAAAAAACTCCAAAGTTCCACCTGATGCAAATTTTTTTAAACGAGTTTGCACCTGCCTATGTAGCTACTTTGCTTGTGAGAATGAAGAAATCAAATGCTATTTAAGGTCAGCAGTTATCCCACTGGCCAAGCACAACACAGGTGTACACAATGAGAACCTTTCTGTGTTGGCAAGTCAGTAATATGGCTTTTTCCTTGAGGGTCTTCTCTTCTCATATGGGCAATTTTATTTCAGCTGTTTTCCGTCTAAAATGATTTTACCATTAAAAATTAGTGGGATTCTACCTATGATTAAAAAAAATCCATGTGATTTCTAGCCCTAGAGATATTAAAGGACAGATATGCAAGAATATTTTTTGGAATATTCCTTATCTTAGGAGCAATGAGGGAGGGAAGAATGCTTTTTGAGTATGTTAAAATAGTTATTTACAGCTATAGCACTTTGGAAAATTAACCTTTTCTAGTGTTTTACCCTGGGGTGTAGAGGAACACAGTCTTTTGCTAAGAGAGAAGATCCCGTAATGAAGCCCACATGGGTTCAAACAGTTCCTGCAAGGAAGAAGGTACTGGTAAAGTCTCCATATTCTTTGGAGTCATAACAATGTTCAAAATTGAATGAAATTTAGCTGTTATGGAGGGGTGTTAGATGTGCATTGAAAAGGTAGTGAAATACTCATTGAGGTTGCTTAGGAATACTGTCCAATTTCCATCACTAGGTTAGTAAAACACCTACATGAGAATGGTCTAAGTGCTGTTGATAGTGCTCTGGGGAAAGAGAAGAGACTAAATGCCCATTTGAAAGTCTCTCAAATATTATTTTTATTATGTTTTTTGAAAAATTATCACGGAATCATAGAATTGTAGAATGGTTTGTGTTGAAAGGGACCTTCAGGATCACCCAGTTCCAACCCCCTACCATGGACAGGACACCTTCCACTAGACCAGCTTTCTCAGAGCCCCATCAAACCTGGTCTTGGACGCTTTCAGGGAATGGAGCATCCACAACTTCTCTAGGCAACCTGTTCCCACTCTTAGGAATTTCTTCCTAAGATCTAATAAAAATCTACTTTCTGTTAGATTTGAGGAAGTAACTTTAACACTAAGAGGGAAATAAAAGGCACAATTTTTACCTAAGCAGCGAACAAAAGCAAGAGATAAGCTGCTTGTCCTAACATTTTAAGAGTACAACTATTTAAATAAAGGTGACATAACATTAAAGCACAACATTAAAACATAACATTAAAATATAACATTTAAATAAAGGTGACATGACATAACATAATTGAATTGGAAATTTTGAGGAAAAGAATTGTTCCATTTCAGTCATGAGTTATACCTTTGGCAACTTCATTGATGTGTAAGTCTGTAGAATTTACTTAGCACTATTTAACAAGGAAAAGAAGATGCCTACAAGATACTTGTACATACAGAAATAGATGCAGTGAAAATTTAAGGAAGTATCATTGTCTCTGACGGTTAGTATCAAAGTTCCAGGACGAAAATCCAGAAAAAAATAAAAAAAATAATGGATTTAAATGGTATGTAATTAAAGTAATGATAAAAGAGTATGGTAAACTCATGTGGGTAACACACATAAGCTTATTAAGAGATTATGTTAGTGAGAAGAAATATATACTTTATGAATCATTGTATTACTTACCACTAAAAATCAATTGATATCAACAGTTGCTATGCTGTGGTTTCATATACATTTCCTGCATGTTCAGGGAAGCACTGTGATCTCTGAGACATCCCAGTCTGGTCACAATTAGACTGAAACTGGTTTACAGTTCAGTTTAACCCCTTTAATTGAGATTTAAGGCACCATCAGAAGTGATTTCTTATATCTGTATTTTTGACTGAAATTTTCAAATCTCATCTATGTCCTGAATCAATTAACTACTAGGTGATTAATTCAGTGATTATGACATATGACCTTTGCCATATTAAATTTCTTGTCTTGTGCTATTCCTTCTCAGAAATTATTATAAAATGTGTTAAAATGTATGAGACTTGCAAAAGTAATCTCAAATATTAATGATAAATTGATTGAGTAGCATTATTAATTATTCAAAGACACAATTCCTCTTCAAATTGCATTTCACCTTCATTCACTCAATAGACATACACAGGTGACATGGAAGAGTATATTTTAAAAATTAGTTGGGAGTAACATGTCTGATTTCTGTACCTCCTTATGATCAAATCGATATAATTGACTGCATAAATATTAATATGTTAGAAGAATTTGTTGATGTACCTACTTTTTTTTTTTAAAGAAAAGATAGAAGATTTTGCCATTGCATTTGATCTGAAAACCCTGTAATTTCTTTCTTTAGTTTCTCTTCCTTTTTCACAGGATCATATTCCTACTCTCTGCATCCGCAATATTAAATTGAGTGAAATATTTCAGTAAAAGATTTGTTAGCATTTCCAGATCCATTCTTTTTTAACCTTACATGATCAAATGCTACATGGTGGTAATGCTATTTACACATCTTACTCATGATTTCTGAATCTCCTTCTTCATAAAATAAAATGAGACCATAATATCTTATCTTCATAGATACCCACTGTAGAATGCAAATAAAATGTGATAGCAAACTTGGTTAACTTTTGGGTACAATAATGACTGAAATCAGTGTCTCCATTTATAGTTAAAAAAGACAGAATGATGAACTCATAGGGACATGCAAAACATTGTCTAGTCCACCTGGTGCCGTACTGGAGTAGGGAGTATTCATTTCAAGGGAAGGAGGAAAACGTGTAATTGACAGGAATTACAGCACTTCCTCTGTGTGAGGGCTAAAATGCAAGTTAACAAGGCACTGCCTGCTTGATTTTTCTCTGGCTGGTCATTTGGTCACTTCTGAAGCCATGTTTAAGCTCCAGAGTGATGCTGGAACACTTGGCATGGAATTCAGCTGAAGTACAATTCTCATTGTCCCTGAATTTTGACCTGTACAAATTCAAATGCATTATTTTTATCTTAAAGCTTCTGTGGAAAAGTGAGGTAACTGATCAATTTCAGCTTAAAAATTGTTCATTAACATTATAGGCGTTCTCTTACTTATGTGAAGATGAGCTACATTTCAATCAGCTGCAGTAAGTATTTCATAGTATGACACAATATAGTCTATATAAAGTAAAGCTATAGTTAAAGTCTAAAACAGGGATACAACTCCTTTTATGTTCTTTTCTAGTCAAACACAGAGCCATTGATCCATTCCTTTACTTCCAAGTGCTTAGATAAAACTCATTAATTGAAAATCAAATCACATTATAACTGAGATTTTAAGCCATTTCATTAACATGAGTAGTTCTCCTTCTGTCTTTTAGTGTGTGCATTGTAGAGGTGCAATACATAATGCTTTAACTTCCATTGCAATCTCTATGTTTTACTTCAAAACAAGTAATAGGTAACTTGATATTAAGATCTGTTACTGATCTGTTCATTTCAAAGTTTGAAGTGTCATTTAGAAGAGCCCAAGCAAAGCATAACATTTTGAATCAGGCACTAGAGACTGACTAGCTGCAACATAAGAGGCTGGTTAATACTGATATGATTAGGAAGTAAAAGATACTGAGTTTAATATCTCTCATGTTATTTAACCGTTATCCTCTGGGAAGCAAATCCATCAGAGAACAACTCAGAGTACTGTATTAAAACATTCTCCTTATAGAAAGCTAGTGAAGATCCTGTGCAGAGTTAGTAAAGGAAAAACAGTGTGCACCCTGTACCATGAGAAGTATGAACATGGGGGCCAGAGTAGGGTGTCCATGTTGTCTGAACACGTCCAGGATATTTCTGTGTGTAAAGGGGATAAACACTTAAGCCTCTTTACAGTTTGTAAACACAGACACCACAACCATGCATGCCAATGTTTGCAATTGGTATTATAGACTAAAAAATTGATGTACACACACATACTGGAGGGCATATTTACATTGTGCAGTGGTGCGTGTTGCAGAGATCCCTCTGCTAGCAGCCGCCAAGGTAAATTCATAGTAGGAAATAATGTCACTGCACCAGTATGAAGTTGCACCTAAGAGAATTTGCTTTTCTCTGAAGCACTGACACTGCAGCGTTGTGTTTGGGATCAGGGCTCTACCTAGACCTATGCAATGCCACAGGGCCACTGCAGCACTGTTTAAAGCCAGATGAAAGCTGGGATCTGTTACACAGTGTCTTCGTGACCAAATCAAAAATCAGTCTTTAGAAGCAATTGGTGTTTGCAGGCTTAGAGAAATAAATGGTACAACTACTCAAAAAGTGGGTGAAATGAAGGGCTATGGTGAGCAGTACCTATAAACTCTCAAACGAACCTGTTGATGATGCACAAGCTCAAAAAAATCTACATTAATATACTCTGGTGGACACAATTCTGATGAATGACAATTTGTTTGTTTGCTTGTAATAATATAAGCTACAGATGGCATATAAGTGGAGATAGATACGTTTATATACTATTACCAGTGGAGATAGATACGTTTATATACTATTACCACTAGCAAGTTTTGTCAGAAGTTCTATTATAAGACCCTTGAGTATATTGCCTTAACTTAAATCAGCAGCAGACATTCTTATTCAAAAAAAAAAAAAAAAAAAAAGCATGGAGGATATAATTAAATGCATACAAGCAAGGACAAACATGGAAAAAGAAATAAAATCCTTTGGTCCATGTATTATTCAAGACTCAGAGAAATTTACTAAATTTATAGAACTGGTATAAAAGTTAGCAGAGACCTCTTTAGTATTTCAGTTCAAATATTACCATTCTCATTAATAATTTAAGATTCTGTTATGTCATCCTTCTTGAAGGGAGACCATATTGCATGGGGATGTCTGTATATGTGTGTTCAATCTCTATTGTAAAGTAACTTTTACAAGTTACTTTTAAAAGTCCTTTTCTGTATTCAGCATTGCAGTTCACAAACTTGGATAATGGTACAGCACTAAGACTTAAACTAATGGAAAATGTTGAACGAAATGCAGAGAGGTACAAATTTGCCATAAATTAATTTCATTTGGAAATTTGGCTAAGATTTATAAACATTAAAGACTGCTATCCTTTCTATAAGACCTTATTCCAGTAGCGGGGATAAGAATCATAATCACTTTGGAGACAAACCTGATGCTCACTTATGTAGTTATTAATATGAGGGTTTATTGTATTCATAGTTTTTTATCTATTGTTTTATTTTTATTTTAGTAAATTTTAAGGAGAGCTTACTTTATTTTTATAAAGTATTATGAATTTTGCAATGTCAAAACACTAGGAGGTACTGATCTTAAGACCATCAGTGCAGTCTCATTAAATAGTTTTAAATTACATGGATGAAATGTTATGTTTCTTAGAAAGTTCTTGCTTTTTATAGACAGAGCTTAGATAATGAATGTTTTTTGTGTTAAATTATTTTTACCTATGTGTCCTAAAACTTTGTTACTGTGTGTTATTCAATCCTCACTGAATACAGTCAGCAATTTCCTCAGTTACTTTTCTGTGGTGCCCATCACTGGAGTCGCTGAGAAGTTCATCAATAGTGTATTGCTTTTGAAAACATGTTTTTAAGTACTTGGGATATATTATCTTTGTTTTACATATTGCTAAATAAGGCATAGTAATTTTGGGGGCAAACGGTCTAACACCCCTAGGATTAATTTTCAAAATACTGAACTTTATTATGGTAGTCGCATGTTTAGTATGCCATGTTCAAGTAGAACTGTGAAGGTCCTACAATTCTGCAGCTGAGATGTTGAAGTGTCCAGCACAGAATCTAGAAGAAAAAAATCATCAAGTGTGAAAATTCCAGTTTAAATAAATATGCGCAGCATCAAAACTATTCAAAATAAGGGAGAATTTGAATCCATTTCGACATGGTGACATCTGTGTGCCATTTTCACTCTGCCATGGCCAAATTTTCCAGCAGTGAGAGAGGACTGTGGACAACCATCACACTCAGAGCGTGCCCTCATTGAACCTCGAATCCGGGTTCAGCTGCCTGCAGCAGGTGCCTGATGTGCACACAGTCCAGTGGAGAGCAGCAGGATCCAATCAGAGCCTCGGGGTTGTGCAATCCTGCACACGCACAAAGATGGCACGCTGTGACTTCTGATAGCCTGCGCTCCCTGCTCACGTAAGTAACCCTTCCTCGGTGAGTCTGAGCTGGGACAGAACTACTCATGAGAAATTCTCATGGGCTCTGTGTTGCAAGTTATCACAGACCGTGGGTTTTAGATATATTTTCTAAATATGCACCATGGAGGTGACTAATTGGTCTTGCAAGGTTTGCTAAGCTGAGCTGTCAGACTCCTTATCATTTTGCAGTGCTGAAGCATGATATAAAAAAAGAATGCTGTCAAACTTGAGCAGCTAGACTTGTACTGTATTGAACATTCAACACGTCAGTGGATGAATTGTCTGTTGACCTTTTTATAGTCAGTTTTCAGCTTTATTGATTTGAAAACTATGAAAATCCTTATCTGCTTTGGTCAGTTGCTGCAAATGGCAGAAAACTGGTCTTGTTTTGAAAATAAGAATTGTATTGACTGAACTTTCTTACCGTGACCTGAAATGACTTGCAAGTTAGGGATGAAACGAAGATGATTCTGCTCTTTTCTGTTGCCATCATCAAACAAATACTATCCATGGCAGTTTCACCATGTCTTCAGTAGGAGATTGATGTTGTAAGCTGGTAGCGATTGTTGCAGATGATGTCTAATTTTGAGTGTACGTCTTCTAACTCTTCACCTCCTTTGAGTGCTAACAATATTTCTGATGAAATGAAGGTAGAGTCTGAACTATTAGTAATAAATTGAACAGAGAGAATCACATGTAGATTTCAGATCTGAAACTGATTTTTGTAAGCTGCTGATTAGGAAAGTAAGAAGTGACTGTCTATAGTCACGCTAGATGTGACATTCTGAGTGTGGTTAGTTCTAATACATCCTTATGGGCTGATGCCTTTATACAAATTTGGAGTAGAAGAGCTATGATTCCTTTTATACAACACAATAAAGCACAGTTGTCTCTTGTTTATATTGCTCTTAATAATTTAGGAATGTTAAAGTTCTGGGAAGAATTTTGGCTACTATAGTTGGAAAACTGCCCTGGATCAATTAAAATGGGCAGTAATGAACACATCAAATGCAGATCTGAACTGAGAAGCTTACAATCTCTATGCAGTGGATGCTGAAGAGATTTGAAGAAAGCTTGTCCATTATTGAACTAATTATATGATCATGGAAATGGATGCAAAAATTATTTCTGTAAAAAGCAGACTCCTTTGGAAATTGAAGGTGAAGCAGCGTTTCTTATTGAAATTTATCTCAGATTAATATTGACACAAAGGGCTGTTTTCCATTATTAGCCTTATCAATGCAATAACATTTTTGATAGAGAAAATATTGCCATGAAATGAGGATACTTTTTTCCTGTCTTCACAAGAATAAACAAATAAATTACTCTCTACAATCTGAAGTTTGACATATGTTTCATAGCAGGCAGTGGGCTCTTAAGCCTTCTGAAACAAACACGATCCAGAAGGCTGTTCATCTCCGTTTTGTGTTTCTATCCAACAAGAAGAGAAACAGGAAAAGTAAGTTTGCTTTTATGGTGTGGGTCCTGCAGTTTTGGAACTCCTTTGTATGCTCATTTGTTCTCTCTGAATCATTCTTGCAAACAGGTGGGGAGTGCTTTCTTTTCTTGCAGGTTTTGGATTGAATTCAAGGCTCCAGGAAACCCAAGTATCTTACTCTGGTGAATTTCAAAGCAGTTCAGCATAACTCAGCTGGGCTGCACAGAAGGAAACCTGCAAGTCCCATGCTTAGTCAATGGTATTCCAAACACTACATTTCTTGACTCAAAGACTTAAAACTATCAGGTAATCACTTCTGTTGAATCATACTCCTCTATATCCCAGACTGTGCTCTCATACATATTTTATCCTTTATGTACTTTTTTTCATGTAACTTACCAATTTACATTTAGGGCAAATCATTTAGGCAAACATCCCTTCTTGGCTCAGAGATTCCTGATGACAGAGAATTGCCTGCATCTGTTGAAAAGCTGTTTTCCTTGTTATATACCCAACATTGCTAAATGACAGTCTTCCTTTTCTCAGGAAAGAATCAAGGCAGGAAAACCTACACTGCATACATCAGCAGCTGAAGCATTTCCCAGCTGAACACTAAGTCAGTTTGCTGAAAGATTTATGTCAAAATTTGGTTAAAATCAGTTTGACAGCCTTGTTTTTTATACGGAGTTTCAGTTCCCAGGAAATCAGTCCAGTTTTATCCCACACAAGTGAAGGTGGATCAGATCAAGAGAGGATATTGACTGCAAGTGAAAAAAGGGAGAGAAGCCTTTTACTGTGTTAGGAATAGTTTGGGTTGCATGTAGCCACATTGGAGCTGTATAAGAGTCACTCCAGCCTGTTCTCTAGGCTCTGTGGTGTACTTCAACTTTGCTGTAACTGCTGCAGATTGAAATGTTTACATGATTTTTTTCTTTTATGATTTGTAGAACACTTAGTCAGTACTGAGCAGTTTGCACACAGTTTGGCTTGAAGCTCCATCAAGCTAGACCCTCGTTTGAACCAGCTTGTTGAGGGTCACATGAATTCATTATATTTACACTGATTAGGGGGGCTGAGGAAATACAACATGCAATGTTGTAATCAATAATGTGAAATCCCTTTCCCTTCTAGCAGTTCCAAGCTGAATTGATAAGTATCACTAAGAGTTCATAATAAAATTTTGTACATTTTCTCTCATGTAACATTATAATATTCTAGATTCTTAAGTAGTAAAAAGAGGTTCCAATGTATCTGACCTATAAAATCTTGATATTCAATTAAACTTTTTCCACTGAAGGACTCCTTTGCAGATAATCACAAAACTTACTATGCTGTTCTCAAAGCAAAGGCTTTTCTCTCAACTCTTGTGAAGTAATGATTATCTCTGTGTTGTGCAATCCACTAAATTCAGTGGTCCTGGGAGATGATCCACCTTGATAAGCAATGTACTTTGACAATGTACTTTTACAGAAGCTAGGGGACAATCCCTTGGGTTTAGAATTTGCATTGTTTTAACTTCTAAACTGAGATAAGCAGGCTTGGGGTTTCGTTTTGTTTCTTCCCCCCCCCCCCCCCTCCTTTTTTTTTTCTTTGGTATGTGTGTTTGGTTTGATGTAAAAATGGGTATGTCTTAGGGTGTTAGCTTAGAAGTTTAAAAACCAGAGAAATTGAAGGGATGATGGCTTGTGCTGGTTCCCACATTGGTAAATAAAGGGATAGGATAGAAATTCCTGAAAGAGCAGGTCAGAGCCAGAACTATACATGAATAAGTAAATAAATGAGTCTAAAGACACTTTCTCTGTATAAAGAGCAATGAGTTTTACACTGTGCAGTTACAACATGTAAGATTAGCCAGGACAAATCCTATTAAAATCTTAAATACACAACAAGCCTAGCCACTGTCTAGGGCAGCATATAACAAAGCTCAGTATTTAATAACATTGTCAGGTTAAGTGCTAAGAAAGGGTGGAGGCCAGGGCCACGGCGCTGGTGAGGATTTAAGTGCCCACAGTCTGTGCACAAGTTCAATCACTCCTGCCCTTGCCATTCCCTGAAAACAAGGTACTTAAAACTCAAAGCCACATTTCATAGTGTCAAAACAGTATTTGTTGAAACACTGAAAGTCAGAAACAATGCTTCTGCTGGCAGCCTTCTTGACATGTGCTTGTTCAAAGCAGGGAAGAAATGGTGCGACACAGCGTATTGGAGAAACAGCTCCAGACAGATCTCCCTTGCATTACTACTTCTCTTCATTCCAGTAACTGCAAAAAATAAAACCACTCACAATGGAAGTGCCACCACACTGTGTCCTGGTGGGTATGCAGAGAATCTTCTTGTCCCCCTCTCATGGGAATGCTGGGAGATTAAGGAGGAAAAATGGAAGGAAAGGTAATTGAAGGTAGTATGCTGTACAGTGGTAATGCTGCATCTTAAATTCTGGCCACAATCCCAAACCAGATTTACTTACAGCTCACTGTTTCTTTAATTGAAGAAATTGCAACTCTGGCTAAGGTGATCTAAAAGAGCTGGAAATGGAATTGAGAGGGGCTGGGCTGAGCAGGAAGTGTTATGGACAGAGTGCTTCCTTCATGTGCCACAACCATCATCTGCAAGATCGCTGAGCCTAAAGAGAAGGTTTATCCTCTACAGTGTATTTAAAGACTTACCTCTCTATGTATTTAGAGAGTTTTGCAGCTATCCCAATTATTGGCAATTAGTTTTTTCATCCTCAACACCTAAAGTCTGTCTAGGATATCCCTGACTGCATTATTTGAGGATAGCCAGAGGTCTTTTCCTATTGCTAGCAGGAATTGGGATCATAAGAACCACGGATAGTTACAAACTGAAGTCTGATTTGAAAATCTCTCTAATCAGGATGAAACTGCAGTAAAAATTCCTGGCAGCTGGCATGCCATGCATAAGGATGTGCAGCAATGCTCTGTAAGCATAAGACTTGTAAGCCTACCTCATGTGAAACAGGAAGTAAAAGGATGCTATTTTACAGACCTGCTAAGTGGATATTATAGCAAACTGTATGCACTTTTCTGGCTGGCTTCTGGCATCCATTTCCCTCTGCAATTTCTAAATACTTGTTACCCATCCAAGGTTGATATTGTCAAGAAGCAGTGTTACCAAAATTGTGAATGAAACATTGAATGGCTTTGTGTCCACAACAGATACATATTTACATGTTCATAAAAAGAACTAGAATTATTTGTGATGTCAGTATAATATATAATAATAACTTGTGATATTAATTTAATAAATGATTAATGTATAAAATTCCTATCTTAGCCATTTCCCATTCTCTTAGGTATTAGTGCAAAATCTGTGCTGTTTGAATATGTCAGTATTTTCTATTAGAGTGAAGAGCAGATTTTATCATGACAGTATTTTTAAACAAAATATTGAGCAAATACACAGTCACAGCGATTGCCAAAAGGTTGTTCTGTTTAGTGCCAAAACACTAAACAAACAACTTCGAGTCAAGCATCATCAAAAACAAAGACTAGCTTGTTCAACCATTATCTAACAGAACAAGAACTACAGCAAAGAATACAATTTTGCATTTGGTTTACACCCAGAAGTGCGTGCTTAATACTAAGCTGTGCTCTGCAGATAGGTGTCTGAAAGAAAATTTCTCATATTAAGTAAGAACAAAGTAGAGAACTCTCACTTCATTTTATCTGAGATTAATTCAAAGTTTTCTACCTGTAACCACACAGGTCCCAAATTTGGAATTCTTGTTCAGCCAAAATGTTTCCTATGAAGACCTACAAGGTTAAATCCATTTGTTTCTGCAATGACTGCAAAAAACAAAATTGCACTTTCACCTGGAGAGGTCTCTTGGTTCATCTAATGTGGATAGAAGAGTAATTTATTTTTGGTGGGTGTTGCTGTGTACTAAGGAGTTTAAATATACTGAGCTGAGCACCAGCCTGCACGTATGAGGAGCATGCCAGTTTACACGGGGCTTCTGCAGGTGTCAGATAGCACCTTTTCCATAATGGAAGAGACAAATATTACTGTATCTGTCACAGCTGCTTGGAAACAATCCTGAATCTCAAGAGCTTCGCTCTTGGCTGACTAAACAGGGAGCAACACACCTGAAAGGGCATGTTCTTATTGAGAGCTATGGTGCAGCAACAGCAGGAAATAAGCAGAGTCCTCAGAAATTCGTGTTGCCAATGCGCATGTCACAGGTTCTTTCCATAATTATATTCTCTAAGATAACACATTTCAGCCAGGAAATTTAACTCTATTTTGAACAAAAACACTCCAGTCAGGTCAAAACCCAGATTCTGAAATATATTATGTCTTTATATGTAGTAGAACCTTCAATTGAATTAATGAAATATATTGACCCTGTAGTCCCTGTAATTAATTATTGCACAAACTTCTGTGCAATTATCCTGTAGCTTGTGATTGTTTGCTTGGCTGTTTGAGACCACGGATACCTGCAAGGGCAACATCACGTTGACAAAATCACACATTTTCACATCTCAGAAATTTAATACTTTATATTCTGAAAATACTAAGATGCTGTCCAAATCAAGGCTTGGTTCCAAGTCCCATTTCCCAGTTGTTAGGCAGGGATTTGTCTGATGACTCCTGACTATTTCTCCTAGTAGGGTACAAGGAGGGGCAACAAGACTCTGCAGCTGAGGAAAGACAGAGTATCCCTTTAGCTCCTCTTCTATGCTGGCTAGTAGTGAAGTAGGGATTCAAGGAGCAAAGCTAATGTGAGAATGGAGTGAGGATTCTGAGGCAGTTTGGATGAAAGAGTCCTTTGGTGCAGAGAGGGGAAAAGGGCGATTTTTCGACTTAGTAGAGTCAGAAAATAAGGCAGGAAGATTTTGACCCTTCTCATTATTAATAATAATTAATTATTATGGTATAAATTAATACATGCAAATACATGTTAAAGTTGTTAAAGTTGAATTCTGCATTTGCATGAACTTAATGACTGATGGTTGTGGTTAGAGGTACTTATTCTGACAATTACTTGTTTCAACAAACAGCTTCTAGATCACTTGTTTGTATCTGCCATTTTTGGGAGTTGCAGAATGTTTGTCTACTTTTATTTCACAGAAACACAGAATCAATTAGATTGGAAAAGACCTCTGAGATCATCGAATCCAACTTACTTGTTTGGTTTTCCATATTTGTTCAAGGTGCCAGCTGGGAAGTTGCTTCTGCTAAGTTTAGAAAGTAACACTTACCCTGGTGTAGGAAAAAATTTGTGTTGCATTTCCAACATGATTGTTACATTGGGGAAATGATTGAAAGTGATGGTTTTCACACTGTGATGCTATTTTGGGATTATGTAGGATAGTCAGATATAATGCTGTTTAAGAGGAAAACAGAATTAGCCAGTTCAAGATCAAAATGAAAGAAGAGGAGGAGCACAGCAGAGATTTCCAAGTCAAAAGATGAATTTCCTGAAAGCGCTGCACATCTCCACTCAATTGAGGACAGGGATGCTGGAGTCCTTAGTGTTTCACCTGTGTCTCTTGCTTTGTGTAGCAACAAGTAGTGCAAAGGATTGGAAAGACAGCTCCAATCACCCAAAGAAAAACTGCCTCAAGGTGCATCTGCATATCTGTTGCTAAAGGAGAAAAAAATCCCATCTGGGTTTCAATACAAAGTGAATATGTAAACCTTAGACAAATTCTGTTTTCAAATGAAAGCATAGAAAAGTATTGCTTAGAAAAATTACATTTTTTTATATGAATGGTGGGATGAAAGTTGTTTTTTTTTTTCAGAACTCTTAAATATTTCTGATTTCATCTGCTGTTTGATTATCTAGATGAAGTAAAGAAGGCAGTGTCCCAGACCAGCTAATTCTGGCTTTTTCTGCCAGGTCAAACCCTCTGGCTCCCATGTGAAATTGTTTTCTGAGACATTTGCTGATCCCATTTAATATATCTTTTGATAACCAGACTTCCAGAGGTATCTGACCACTGCAGTAGTTCTTCAGCCATCCAGGCAAAAAACAGTAACCTTTGCAAAGCTGCTGCTGCCTCTGAAGCCATTACTGAATTTTTACAGAGAGTGACTTAGGGGAAATTCTGTTGTCAGTATTTGATTTGTTTTTATATTATGTAATAATGTAAGACTTAAAAATAAGACAAAGATATTTATAATGTGCATGAATCCTTTGGGAAGACTGGGAAAGTCTTTTTCAAAGCAAAAAAAAAGTCAGACTAGGATCTGAGGTAAAGTTCAGTTAAACTTGTAAGGTAGACCTGATGGAATAATTATTAACCAGCTCAATTTTTAATAAATGAGTGTAAACCCACTGACTTTGATAAATGAACACATAGCATTAGGTTTGCATTCAGCCTCTTTTGTAGAGAGGAATGCTCATTATATCAGTGTATAGACAATTTTTAAACCAGATACAATGCTTTAGGTGGGATAGGAATCCTTTATCCCAAAATCAGTACATGTGAACATCTAGCCATAAAAGATTCATATTTCTTGTAAATTATGTCTCCCCAAATGGGATCACATTGGTTCTTTAAATGAGGTTTCAGGACAGAGCTTATGCTACACTTCAGTCTCACATTTAAACTCTCTAAATACTTAAGTTAAAGCAAGAATTCTAGCTGGGTATTTATTCTTTGTTATCTACCCATGATAATTTAATTTAAGCTAATGACAAAAAGCATCAGTTATTTGAACACCCTTGACAGTCCTCTATCACTGGTCTGGTACAAATTCTCTCTAAACCCTTGAAAATTTGACATAAATTTAAATAAATATTTGCATCAAATGTCTCTTAGGAAGCCACTGTTTGGATACACCTAACTGGAAAATTTCTAGTGTGTTACCAAAAAATTAATAGAGATAAATACTTGGGTACTGTGAATCAGCCCTATTGTACTTACTTCCATGTAGCTCTCTTGATTAATGAGTTGGCTTCATGATGACCTGTAAGAGAGGAGCACACAGCCACTGGTGTTCCCTGGAAAAGAGATGTTAAACTGGGATTCTCTGCCCTCCACTGAGGCCACTCAGTTGTACACCTGAACATTAACACCAAAACCATAACTTACATCTTCCAAAAGCCTGAAAAAGTTTGGATCTGGATCACATTATTTTCTCTTACCTCTGATTGCAAACTGGGCTTTGCCTGTTCCACATTTGTAGCAGGCAAAATCTGTTATTTTACAATACATTGCTCAGACCTTATGTTAGTAAAAATGAAATGTTGGGAATTTAGGGAAGATGGGCCAGTACAGGAACAATGACCTAAGAAAAATGAAGGTCTTGGATGACCTGAAGCCAGTCTTGAGAAGGTGACTGTGGAAGGTGGTATGAAGTCATGAACATACAAAGAGAGGCTGAACTGCTGTCCTTATATATATTTATAAGTGCAAATATCTTCATCTCAGACCAAATTTCTGCTGTACTCGTGTGTAATTATGGGACAAAGTATTTCCAGAGTGGACCACAAGAAAAGAACAAATCGACAGACAGCAAAACAGGCACAGATAATAATGCATAGGAAAAAAGCAGAAAGCATGGAAGCAGGATATAGTACAACATATACAGAGTGCAACTCTTTGAGTAAATATTAGCAAAGAATTACTGCAGATATTCATCCAGGTCAAGGAAAGTGGATACGTGTGTGAAATCAGCTGATCTGCTCAGCTACTACTCACCTGTTCTCTTGGAGGCATTCCATGGACTGGAAGGACCAAGTGCAAGACTGAAATGCCAAAGCACCCTGCCACAGCCCGTTCTGCTGGGCTCACAGCATTGCACAAGGCGATCATAAAAGGAGAACTTCATGAAACCGTGTGCAAAATGGAAATACCCTGCAGGAAAAATGTCTGCCCCCTCTAACATTTACCTTCAAGATGTTGCAGTTAAGGCTGGGACTAGGTCAAGGAGGGAAATGAGCTGCATTTTAAACCTCTGTACCCTCTAGTTATTTGTGTTCAGTCAGTCGCCCACAGCTAATGTTTCTCCTTCTTTAATCTTTGTTATGACTACCCAAGATGCTACCATTTGTAGGAACAGCTCTTTAGGGCATGAGGAGGTCCATGAGAAGCTCCTTCAAGATGCATCCACTGTGTGGTGGTGCTGATGGCAGAGGCTTTCAGTCACTGCTTACAGTGACAGACACTATATATTGCTACTTCAGCAGTCGTGGCAACAGAAAGCAGTGTTCAGAGCAGAGAATGGTCTTTACAATGACCCTTTTACATTTTTTTTCAACGATTCTCTTTAGAGCAGTGCCACAGAGATCACCAGGAAGGAAGAAGACGCTCATTTGGAAGGAGCAAGAATAAAGAGAAGAATATGGTAGCAAAGAGAAAGGCTGGAAACAAGCTGGTTTTATTTTTATATTGGGGTGGGAAAGGAGATGTTCACCAGTGACCAGCCAGCTCTGATAATATCTTTTGATGGTAAAGACTAATTATGGAGTGGCTCATAAAGAAATAGCTCATCTCCCGCTATATACAGAGATACAGTCCAAGGTCACCTTTAAGTGTATGGGATCCTTGTACTTCTCAGTGGCTTTCTGAAATATTGTATCAGTTCTAGGATAAAATAAGGATCCCTTTTCCATGTCAGCTTGGGTCTTTATTTTGCTATTAGCCCTGTGTCTATTCAGATGGGTGATAGATCGAACATAGCTCTCTGGGAAGAAGTTGAGATGGTTTACTCCTTTGGAATCCACAGCAATCCCCAAGTAATGCTTCCAGGCATAAAAGGGTGCTAGACATTAACAGATTTAACACTCTCCAGTTTAATTATGTCCAAAGTACCTCTGATTTCATAGTTGCACTTCCCAGAGTTAGAGTCTCATAGCCAGCAGCTCCTCCTAAAATTCACGTCCAATGCCCAAAGCTATTGGATAAAGCAGTTTTACCCCACCAAGGATGCAGGACTATGCTGTATTTCTGTATTTGCTGTGCAGAGGAGCAGAAGAAACACGTCAGCCCATTACCTGGTACAGCATCCAGTGACAGGTTCCTGCTGTCCTGGAGGTTGTGGAGTTCACCCATAACAGTTCCCCATCTGGGCAAACCTTGGATTTTATGTGTGCACCCAGTGAAGAGGGAAAGCTGCATCACTAGTAATGAGAAGGAAGAAAACAGAAAAAAATCTTGAAGCATTTAGGCCCTTCACTGAGTAATTGGTTTTGTTAATGTGCTAAAATATCTCTAAAAAGGTAGAAGTTTTGCTGCCTCACAGACGTTGTTTCAACTTATTTTGGGGGATAAATTGGTTGTTTGGCCATTTGCATGTTAGAATTGCAGCCAAAACCAGAAGAGATATGAAACCAGAGCAGCATGGACACCTCACAGAAAATTATAATGGGATGAGGTATAGAGAAAAAAAGTGCCAACTAATTCTCAGAAACTGGCAAACCATTTTTTAACATCTAATAAAACAAAAGCAAACTCATTACTCTTCCCTCTGACACATTAATGTGTGAGCTTATATTCTCTTACTGGCCAATAAAAATATTACCAGTGTGTGGAAAATTAAAGAGTAGTACTTCCCTTTAAAGAGAACATAGAAACAATATTAAAAAAGCAGAATACACATATATGAAGCCCATAAATATTACAATAAAGGGCTTGAGATAGGTATATGTATATCAGAAGAAATCAAACAAGAAGCTCTTAAATAGGGGACTTATAAGAAGGAGGAGAAAAAATTGTCGGGCATTAGCTGAGAAAATATCAAGCAGAAAATTGCCAGGTTTAAACTAAAATAGAAATTAATATTTTTTTAAGGAAAATGCACACTGAGGAAGAAAAAATGGTAAAAAGAGCAGTAATATAGTTTGATTTGAAATAAATTCCTTTGGGAACAAGCCTAATGGAGGTGGTTTGTGAAAGACATTATTTTCATGCAAACAGGAAGTGAAGAAATATGAAAAGCAAATATATAAAATAATGTTCAGGAGTAAAGATGATAGTTACAGTTATGATTCTTTTTCCTTTACAGACTTTCAAAATCCCTCATTCCTCTAATCCTTTGACCTTTGACTAATTTTGAAGTGCATAGCTGTTTGAGGTTTGGTTGGGTTTTTAAATATTCAATGCTATTATAATTTAGTGCAAGTACATGCCACTGCTATGAATACCCACTGCTGGTAGCTCTGACTGTAGTACTGTGCAACAATAAAAATGGACTTTATCACCCACTTTGAACTCAAATTCTCAACCTGCTGCTCATTTCATGTGCCTTGTAAGAGCCAAATTCCTTGGCTTTACTTTTGAATATGAACACATGTTGCTCAAGGAAGCTTTTAGTTTGAGAGCATCTCTTAAAGTCCACTTTATAGGTTCAAAAGAATCAATATTCTCAGCCAAGTCCAACAGAGTTTCCGTCCTATCAGTGGAACAGACTATTCCTGCACTAGCCTATGAATAAACATACTTACTTCCTTTCCTTCAGGAAACCTCACAATTCCCTGTCTGAGCTGAACCCTGAACCATGAACCTCAAAGGAACCAGAACTCTCCCAGTGACTGGACCACCCTCATATAATGATTCAACACAGTCTTGGCTTCCATGACAGCTTAATAAGGTAGGTGCTATAGGTAATTTTTCAGGTATAATAGAAAAATCTGCACTCTTTGTTCACCTCTGTGGCACTTTCCCTTTTATCCACTTAAAAGTAGGAACCACTGCTGCAAGAAAATTCATACAGTGAGTGAAAAACCACTTTTCCACCAGATATGTATCAAAGATATGTAAGGGGTGTCAAATCAATTTTCAGTACATTCTCCTCCCTGCCCTTTTAGACATTTATGAAAATGAGAATGGAAAAAAAAGAAGTAATTTCTCCTGGGGTTTTTGATTTTTATTTCCTTTGGAGTTGTGTTTTTTGAAAGTGCATTCACATTAGCTTACAAAGCCATTTTTATCTTTAAAACTGTTTCAGATGAGAAATCTTTTAATTGTGGTGTCATACTAATTTAATTGTGGTTCCGTACTAAACCTAAAAAAAGTAAAAGAAGCAGAATTTTTGCTTGCTCTGCATTTATTTTATGTATTGTGATCTTGTCTCTGTCCTGCTGATGATACTACTCTGAAACCTGTGGTAAAATGCCAGGGTGAAAAAGAAGTTTAGCTCTTTGAAATGATTGTGGTCAAATTTGTGTTACACCCCCTGCGATCTGATAACGACAAATCTAACATGTAAATCTTTGCAGAGACATATACATTCAGGTAATCCATTTATTTGCAGACTTGAGCAAATATTGACAGAAGCAACTTCATACCTGTGGGTAATGACCCACCACAGTGATGACAGATCACAGCCCTAACTAGAGCCTGTGCATGAAAACCCTGGATGTACAGAGCTTGGCTCCATTTCCCCTGCAGTATAATGTGTTTTCTTCTTTTGCATTAGAATTGATCAAGACAAAGGAATGACACTGATCTTTTTGGGTCAGGTGTCAGAAGATACTTCTGAATGCTGCTCTTTTTTTTGCTACAGAATGATGTAACCTCAGCTATGCTACATATTCCAGTCAGATTCTAGGTGGGCTGAATGATGCTCTGTGGGTGCTTCTCTCCACTCTCAAAAGACGAGGACCATGACACTCACTGCTGGATTTAAGACACCCAGTGAGTGCATTTCACATTCTGAGTTTTTCACCTCCTTGGATTCCATTTTAGCTAGGAGCTACAGGCTAGGTGTGAGAGGTTTGTTAGATCAGAGAACCAGCATGTGAATACCTACCTGAAAACTGCTTTCTGGAAAATAACCCATCCAGTTTTGTAGATGTAGATATGATGTGATGCAGTAATATTTTAATAATGTTACTATTAATAGCAATGGTCTGAAAATATTAGTAATGTAAATCATTTGGGTAATGGCCTTAAGAACAGACTTAAGTATAGAAACTCTTAGGTTGAATAGATTACTTTTCTGCTGGTAGTAGTTTGGATACTTGCAGGTTCCTAAATTACTTATAATATCATCCTGCTTTCAATCTGATTTTTCTTTCTAGAGTTCTATCCCCAAAAAAGGTGTTGAGTCTGAGATAGACCATATCATTATGGCTCAACAGAAGAAAAGAAAGAGAAACTTTTGTTATTTTTAGAAGAGAAACTGCCCTCCTACAAGTTCACCAAGTACTCCTCCCTCAGTACATCTTGTGTGCCTGCTTGATGAGGAACCTCCAAAGAGTGTATATTTTGTAGGTGTGATGCCAACGTGCAGCTGTGCACACCTAGGAGCAAGGACCTTCTTGATTTACTCCAATCTATACAAGGATTGCTACTGGAAGAACTAGTCAGGAATATTATGCCAGGATAAATTTGCTAAAATTATCTTTCAAGTGACCAGTCAGCTTCCAAAAAACATCTCTCCACCTCTCTCTCTTCACCCCAAGAAGTAGCTTTCCATCTACTCACTTGGAAGGCTCACTTTTGGCCTACAAAGGATCTTAATGTGAAAACTAGCAAGCAAAGACACTGCAGGTTGATTTTCTCCCCCCTTTTTTTTTTATTTACCCTTTTTTTTTAATCCAGATTTTGGGCAAACTTTTCTTCCAGGTGCATAATACCTTTTCCTTTTCCTTTTAAAATAGGGAAGGTATGTGTGGTTTTGATACATCTCTAATTATATTCCATAGCTTACTGAAGCAAAGTTAAAATGATAACTTTCATGATGACAATGAATCAATTTTTCTACCCTGTGTAGGGTGGATGTGAAGGCTAATGTCCTCTCAATGTCATTGACTCAGGGTTGCCAAAGGAAGTCTTGTGAAGGAAAGTCTTCTCTTATCACTTGGCATTTCTGACTTGCTAATCTGATTCCAAAAAAATATTGTTTATAGGAGTTCCTGGTTCAAATCCTCCTCCTTGCTAAATTTGATGTCAAAGCATGTGCAACAGTAACTGGATGAGCAAGTCAAGCTTGTTGAGTTCAGATCCAGAAATGATAACAATTTACTGATTTAGCAGCTCTCAGATGCCAGTTAATAACCAGAGAAATGGGAACCCATTCAAACTTATTGGCTCAGACAATCTGACTTTTTCCTGTACTGGTGCTGAAATCCAGCTCTGGGAGATATCCCAAATCAACAAATCTCTTGGTGAGTTGTTATATTTGTTTGATGTCTCTGGCTACATGAACAAATAAACAAACAGCTGCATTTTCTCTCCCTTCAAACCCTCCCTTTACTTCCCATTGCTACTTCCATGATTTTACTACCCACCCTGAGTCTCTTGTAGCATAGTCTGACCAAGCAGGTGCTATGGTGAACGAGGAATGCAGCTCAGGCTACTTTTGGTGTGCCCATTCAGCCCCTTCCTGATAGCAAGGAGGGGAGTATCAGCAGTGATAGTCTGCACTCAAACACATCATACTTGCTTAGGGAAATCATGGGAGTGAGCACAAGCTACCTGGTACCCTTCATGATCCCATGAGAGAGATGATGATGAACCCACCACACACTAAACAGAATTGTTAGCATTTTCCAGATATTTTCCTAGTGCCCCGAATCAAGCTTCAAGTTCAGATTTTAAAAGTCTGTATTTCTGTCAGCATATAAAATGTATTACAGGAACTGTGGTGACAGAAGATGAAAATTTTCTTGAGTTTTCCATTTTATATATTTTTTTAACCAGCTGTATAAAGTCATCTCTCTGAAGTATTGATTCAAGCTTAGTCAAGTACTGACTAAGTCAGTAATAAGAGCTCCTTCTTATTTAGTCCTAAGTAGCAAAGGCTTCTCTCTCATTATACTTTTAGGGACTCTATTGGTGATCTACCTGGGCATGCCCACCAACAGAAGGCTACCATCACTCCAGGTTCACGGATGGTGGACTTGTTTTTGGAGATCACAAGATTCAATTCTGCATGGCTGTGTCAGCACTCAGAGCCCATGGGGTCAGTTGGTCAGCTCAGTTGTGCCTGTGGCCAGTGGCAAACCAGCCATTCCTCAATGGTAACATGGACTGCACATCAATTCTCTGGAAACAAAAGCAAAAAAGATGTCCATGGAGGTGGGCCACTTGCTTCCTGTTGGCACGGTCCACATTCAAGGTTGTTCCTATTTGGCTCCATTCCCTTGAAGACACAAGGAGCAGCTGTGCAGCAAGTAAGTGATAGCCACACCACCTAATGCTTTATGTACAAACAGGAGGTGAGCTGCACAGCCTTGATAAAGGCAGTCATGATAGTGGTAGAGTCGAATCACATAAACTGCATGACCCCACAACCCAAATAAGGGCTGCCACAACTGGTGGGCAGGCTGGAGATGTCCCATAGCTGGGATCTGATCTCCACAGCAGCCAATATTGCAGAGGTTTGTGAATGAAAACTCAAAACATTCATCTCTTAGGCAGCAGTTCTGCAGACTAAAAAAAAATAAAAGGGGGCTGTTCTTATTTGAAAAGAGAGGTAATCTAGTTTTTTACCAAATATAAAAATATTTCAGTTACCTTAATTTCATTATAAAAAGTTTTTAAGCCCTTTTCCACTGATTATTCTAAAACAATTACATATGGGGTTGTTCATTGATTTTTCCATTTGCCACTTATCAAAGACTGGAACACTAACTTTTATTATTTTATTGGCATAAGAGAAGGGAAAAGGTATTGCTTGTTACCTGTTTTTTCACAAATACTTATAATTTCATTTTACGAGCTTTATTGATGTAGATGCAACTTATTTATATTTTCATGGGATAAATATAAAAGACCATGGATACTATTGCAGTTCTGTCAGGGGCTGCAGAAAGAGTTTTCCAGACTGTACAAGGAATGGACTTGTACTTGTGATGAGAATTAAAGCTCAGCAAGGGTGAACCAGTGATGTGTCTGCCCATGTCAAAGGGGATTTCAAAGCCCATGGGAATTCACTGTTTCATAAACAGAGCAGATGTCTCACTCATAAGACAGAAATGACTACTTGTCATGAACTCATGGTCTCACTGAACTGATGTTCCTTAGCGCTTTATTATCTTCTTGCCTCTGGAAGCACTGGGGACTCCCAGGCACAGCCTTATTTTGGACATCATTCTTGAGACCCCAGATGTAGGATTTAGTTGCCTAGACACAGTGCAAATGAAAAAGTGCCCCTTTAAATATCCCAAAGTACCCGAGCATCATGAATAGAGAATTTGTGTCCTTCTACCTCTGCTTGTATAGACAATGCCAAATACTTGCAAAGGACACCATGTGCTTGCGTCCTTTATACAATATACACGTAGCTGTATCCCTAGGGGAGAACAGCAGGATGTCAAGTTTGACGCTGTAAATATTCCCTGGAGGAGCCTGATTCCTTGTTTGATTCCCTGTAACTTCAGAGGGAATATGGTCCCCCAGCCCAGGTGTCTGCTCTGAACTCTGAAGCTGACTTTTGTGACTATTCACTGCTGCTGCAGAACAGGCCAGCTGGGAGAAGGCAGCAAGCCGAGAACATGGTCATGGCTGCAACTGTGCAACTGAGCCAGCCACAACACTGCTGAGGCCTTCAGCAATGGTTTTACCACAGCAAGCCATTAACACAGGCTTCTGGTCAGGCAATGAGCTCTGAATTTACCTAAAATTCTCCAAAACCATACCCATTACTTTCCTGCTGGCATAAAGATGCTCTCGTAAAAATCTGTGGGTTGAGTACCTCTCCAGTGTGATCTTCTGCATACAGCTTGAGTAACTTAGCTGCATTCACCTCCATGGAAATCTGGAAATTAGGCCATTCTACATGACTATAAAGAGCTGCTTTTCTGGAAGTCAATGTTGTGTTTTGATGGCAGCTGTCTAATAGGAAGCCACTGAACTGCAGCACAGGCTGAACAGAACTCTATAGCAGTTAGGTGATGGTGAGTTGCAGTCAGTGGAGCTAAGGCTCAAAGTTGCCTCAGTGTTGGTAGAAATAAGACTTTACATTTGCGTATTAATTGTCTAAGCTCTTCACTATCTTCCCTTCATTACCAGGATAAACCCATGTAATCAGAGATTATCCATCTCTCATTCGGAAAACACGCTCTGTATTTATTATCTCATATATGCCACCTAAGTAGACTGACCTTCTTTAAAATTTATTACTACACTGGTCTTAGTATGACACAGTTACTCTGGTACAGTGAACTCCTGTGCATATGGATACATCATGAAACACAGAATCAACTCCCAGTTCTGCTGAAGTGCCTTTGTATGGACAGTGGAGCTTTCAAATCTAGGAAGCAACATTCAAATTAAACTCTTAGCTGAATAAGCCTTTTTTTATTGCACAAAATATTTTTAATCAATAATGTCAAGGCTCATTTGAGATAGAGCAGTCTGGACAGAATGGGTCTAACAGCAGTAAGGTGATAGTTGGGATTTTCTTCTATCTAGGAGGCTAGAAATTCGTTCAGAATTACCTGTTCAAACCTAGTGGCAGGAAGATCTTTGCCTAGAGTTTCTCATTCCCCTAGGTTTATTTAGATTCTCTGATAATACAATTATGGATCTGTGGCACCTATGTTAAGTGTGAATGCTTTCTTTGCAGCCTGTTGGCTTTAGCAGGATATGGGATGGTCTTCAGCAGTTGTTCTTATTTGAAGCTAAAGCTTCACACCATTTTGTAGGGTACACTGGAAGGATTTTTTTCCTTACAAAATTTTAATGTACATAATTTGTTTAATCTTTAAGACATTAATTTCCTGTGTGAGATGATGCTTCCTGTTCTTCTGGTCAGTCTTTTTGCAATAATGCTTGAAAGCATTTTCCAGCTACAGTTGCTCTTTTGTTGCTCTCAGAATGACGTAATTTCTTCATCTAACGTAATGTTTAATACCATTTCTGGCATGGGATGAAACATTGCACTTGATTCAGCTGGCCAGAGTATTGTGTTAAGTACCTAAGAGAGAAGAAAGGTGGGACAAGCCACAGTCTCAGTGTGCCTGGTAAACCAACTACTGATGGCTTGTAACGGGACAGTGAAGCTGAGTCTGTGTGCTCTGTGTGCCAGGGGTGCTGCCCAGTGAAACCCAGCACACCTTAACAATAAACTGGGCATTTCTGCCCTCCAGGCTGAAATTCTGAAGGGTTCTGAAGCCTGAAGGATGAGTGTCTAACTAACATCACCAGTGTATTAAGTCCAACTGATAAGTTGGACTTGGTGATCCCTATGGGTCCCTTCCATCTTTAGATATTCTATTTTAAAAAAAAGCCCTTTCTTTCTGCTTTCTACATTTGATTAATTCTATGTTTATTATTAGTGACTTGACAATGAAACAAAATATTTCTAATATGTGCACAAGATGTTTTGATCAGCTTAAAAGTTTTTGGTTTGGTTTAAAAATTAATTTCAGAAACAAAATCTTTCCATGCTGATCTCATGATCAGCTCTTTTAACACAGTACATTGTTTTCTAGGGCTTAAAGCATTAGGAACAGGATGATGGCACTAGTATGGAAAGATTTTTTAGGAATGGACTTTGCTAGGACTCTCCTAAGAGATAGCCAAATTACTTGGGTTTTTAATGGAGTCATTTTCTCTTCATTCATAGAAAAAGAAGAAGAAAAAAAAGAAAGCTGAGAAGGCACTGGTTTTTGGGCAAGAGTACAACACCGAAGAGTTACGTACATTAGAGTGGAAGAAAATCAAAGCCAAAGTCTTGCCAAAAGTCACACAAGAATTCATGTATGAATCCTGGCATTATCACAGAGATTTTCAAGAGAAGAAATCCAGTTCAGACTGGCAGCTATACGTAAGGTAAAAATTTGGTAAAACTGCAAAGCACTTAATTAAAAGTGCTCATTTTTCTTTTGTTAATATGAGTACATTGCCAGTTTAACCATACAGAGTTCAGTGCTCAGAGAATGCATTCCACTTAGCTTAATTAAAATCTCAGCTGGGGCGATTGAAAATGAGAAATTAGGCCCTGGGTTCAAAATGTCCCACAGCATTGCCAAGGCAACAATATCAAAACATGATAAGCAGAATTACTCTGAACAGTAGACACAGCTTAAAGTGAGGTTACAACAGCTTTTTCTGAAGGTTGAAGGGAGACACAACACTTAGTAGTTGCCTGTAAGTAAACAGCACCTACAGTACCTGCAGTAGCTGTAGCCTCTATAATGCATACCACTGCCTCTGTGCTAGATACCCTATTGACTCTGTGTGACTCACTTTTTATGACCTCACCAATGAGATAAAACCCTCTTTTGATAATAGACTTTATCAATTAAGAAAAGCCCTACTGCCTGATAACCTGATTAAGAGCTGAGTACTCAGGGTGGTGGTGTGAGACCTTTCGTTTCTAATCAATTATGGCTTCTTGTTGAACAGCTTTATGGAATTATCCAGCCTTTGGCAAACTTTTGTATGATGCTTACTGCTCCTAAAGATAAATTACTCTTTATTTGTTCAATTTGTTACAAGGTGGGGCCCATCTGCTTGTAGGGATCCTTTCTCTTAAGACTTTGTGTCAGAGAGCTCATTTTCCTTAGGGCTTTCATATATTTGCCATTTTTAGAACCCGAAAAAGAAAAAAAAAAGTAAAAAAAGAAGTAATGCAGAAACTTCAGTTGCAAGAGCATAGATGGACGTGCTGGTTTGTAAGTTCTCTGACCAGCAACATCAGTTGTATCAAATTTGAGAAAAATCCCCAAATCCAGAGCTGTAGGCAAAGCTTTCGTTGTCTACATAATCCTGTAATTGTAGATCACAAAAGACATGCATTCAATATTACCACAACATGGTAAAACCCTTCCTTCCCTCTGTGTAACTGTTGTCACACCTCGCTATCACAAAGTAATGGAAAATTTGATACATATTGTGAGACATACTGCTAGGGTTTATGTTCCCTTTTCCAAGGGTGGAAACACCTATGCGAGAATGCCATGCAGTTTACTTCATAGTTTGGTTCTCCTTTTGTTGCTCCCCTTTGGGTTCTAATCTTTCACTAACAGGGCCGTTAACAAAGTGCTGGGTAGGAAGGAGATGTGTCCCTTTCTTCTGTTTCAGTTTGAACAACAAAAATGGCTGATAGCACTGGTGTAGATAGCAGTGAGGTCCTGCTCCTTGGTAACCAGCAGTGTTTTCTGGAGGCAGCAGGAGCTCCAGGCAGTGCTGGGAGCCCTTGGCAGAGCACTGGGGCTCAGGATAAGTTTGCCTCCACCCTGTCTAGCATGCAGACAAACCAGAAAGCACTGCGCTATTATTTTCTCATTTGTTTGTTTTGGTGGTTTGGGGTTTTCTTACAGATTCAAGCCCATCAGTTTAAAACCTGTTCCTCAGGTGTTACTGAGCAGACTTTTGCCATTAGAATGATTACAGGTTTACTTTAAGAGATGAGATCCAGTTTCCTCTGGTAGCAACTCCTTTAGGTCTAGGTGATTCTCCCCCTCTATTCTGCCCTCATGAGACCCCACATGGAGTGCTGTGTCTAGGTTTGAGGACCTCAGCTTAAGAAAGACATGGACCTGTTGGAATGAGTCCAGAGCCAAGCCACTAAGTTGATCACAGGACTGGAACACCTCTCCTAGGACAACAGGCTGAGAGTGATGGGGCTGTTCAGCCTGGAGAAGAGAAGGCTTTGGGAAGAGCTTAGAGCACCTTCCAGTACTTACCTGGGGCCTACAAGAAAGCTGGAGAGGGACTTCTTATACAAGCAGATAGTGTCAAGACAAGGGACAATGGTTTTAAACTAAAAGAGGGCATGTTTAGGTTAGATATTAGGGAGAAATTCTTTACTCAGAGGGCGGTGAAGTACAGGAACATTTTGCCCAGAGAGGTTGGGTTGCCACCCCTGGAAGTTTCAATAAGACCAGGTTGGATGGGACTTTGAGCAACCTGGTCTAGTGAGTGATTTCTCTGCCCATGGCTGTGACTAGATGATCTTTAGGGTCCCTTCCAATCAAACCCATGCTATGATTCTATAATATTTTATTTGTCTGCGATATCTCAGCTATGCCTAACAATTAGCATTTTAGGAACTTTCCGGAACATGAAAGACAGTGAGAAAATAAATCATTAGCTGGTGCTATTTATGCACCAGTCTATGCATAGGACCTGAGGGATAAATACCATAATGATGTGCCCTGCCCAGAATTGTACCAGGATGCAAGGACATATGGCAAGGAGACAATCTCATAGAGTTAGGACCAGGCACCTTGGAGATTATACTAATCTCACATCATACCATATAATATCTAATAGACACATGTAATTTTATTTATGTATACGTACAAGGAAAGGCATGGAGGAATGTACTGGAAAGTATTGTAAAGAGGAAGACTTCCCCAATTTAACATGGTTACACTGATAAACTTGTAATCTGGTAGTGGTGGAAATCCTAATGGTTCTGCATGAATCACAAGCTGCTTAATAGTGCATTGAAATGCAGTCTTGAGCCATGACTGGTAGAAGATGTACTATCTGATTTATCCTGGGCAAAATGTCCAGAGGGGGTGGTAAGCACATTAAGTTAGATGAGCCATCCACGGCATACCTTTCAGGTGTTATCAGCTGTGCATGATAATCTGACCCCAGAGACATTCCAGTGTAAACTGAGCTAGAATTATTTCAGACATAAAGACTTCCTATTTGCAAGAAGTAAATATAGAGAAGAGTTGGCATAGGACCTTGTTAGCAAGCAATGAGGGTCAGTGTACATTTATAGGGAAAGCAGCAAATCATAGAGAACAGAAATCATTTTATTGGCTCCGGAATTAAGTGGGGAAGCGCTAATCAAAACTAGATGGTTGGAGTCCAGAAGTTGTAGAGATCACTACAAAATCATATACACTCTCTTTTTATCCTCCAGGTTTTTTTTCTCCTACAAATACTTTCACTTTTTTTTTTCTTTTTTCTTTTTTTTTTTCTTCTCCCTGTGCAATAATATGCCAGCTGTGCAAATGTTTGACCCTGTGAACATTCAAAAATTGATTATGCTTTCTGGCCTTGCTGAACACAAGCCAAGCCCTGTCTGCAGAAACAGTGTTTCCAGAAGCAGCAGTGAGTACACACATACATGCTCTTTGCTAAGGGCACTTGCCAAAGCCTTGTGAATGTGTCCAGGAAAGAAATATTCCTGGTCAGTCAAAACACTCAAACCTTTACTATAGGGAGTTAGTAGGAAAGATCCATTCTTTAAATTATTACCATAACACTTATTTATACTATATCTGTTATACAATAATAATGTGCTCCCTAGAGCAAACCTCTCTCTGTCCCCCAGAATACTTTCTGGATCTTTGGCCAAATTCAATCAAATCTGGCAGATGAATAGATGTCTCAATTTTATGTAAGTTTCTGTAAAGCTAGAGAAATTAGCCTGGTAAAAGAAAGCAACTTTATTAGGATATCACTGTTAAAGTCCTTCCACTTCAGGAATAGCTTCAATATTAATTTACCCCCTAATGCACAGGGAATCAGCATGAGAACTGAACATCAAAATGTTTATATTTTGGAAACAAGGCTTCATTTTCCCACACATTCTAAAACATCTATCCTTACGGGTGGGTTCTGTGATGTCCACTAAGATCAATATACTGACTGAAACCTGGCACATTCATAATCTCTTAGCTTGAAGGAATAACATTAGCATAGTTCAATTAAAATTCTGTTTAGTGTAATTCAGTTAAAGTTTCAGCAGCACAAGAAGACAGAACCCTCTGGGAAAATTAGTTTTTATTAGGTCCAATGATTGTGGAACTACTGTTCAAAAATTTTTTTGCCGTGGAACTGAATGACTCCACTGTGGTCATCCCTCATAGCACATTACTGATCCTAGAGGGATGAATGACTCCCCTTTTAGCTGTAAAATTACAGGTACTTTAAGGTTTAAGGTTGGAAAAAACCTCTAACATCATCAAGTCCAACTGTCAATCCACCACCACCACCACCACGTTCACCACTAAACTATGTACTCAAGTGACATATTCACAAGTTTTTTGAGCACTTCCAGAGATGGTGACTCCACTACTTCCCTGGCCAGCCTGTTCCTATGCTTGACAACCCTTGCTGTGCAGAAACTTTTCCTAATATTTAATCTAAACATCCCCTGGCGCAACTTGAGGCCATTTTCTCCCCTCCTCTTATGTAATCATGTACTTTCCAATCACTGTGAGTCATGAAGGCATTTTCAGCTCTACTGCTCTTTCTTCCCCATTCTTTGTTACCTCTGAGCCTGAGAGCATCCTGGTTGTCTGAAGCGGCTCTTTTTCTGTTTTGGCAGCTGTGCACACCAGGATAATGTTTTTCCGTGTCTGACTTTGAGAGCTTTGCTCACCTTCCTCCTTTCTTTGTTCCTGGTACTTTGTTGAATTACTATTCCTCCTTTCAGCCTGAACTTTGTGTTTTTCTCTTTTTTTGGCTAACTGTAGTTAATTCTTAATTTCAAAATTGTTTCTTCAATGTTCAGTAAGTTCTTCTTCAGTTTTCTCTTTGGGTCATGAGGCTGGGAACTTTGGACAGATGTTTGGTCTTTATTTGGTAAAGTCTTGACTCTCGTGGTAGAGGGGAAACAGCATAGAGGTTCTTGCAGCCCCTGCTGATCTCCCAGGCAGCTTTTCTCAGGTAAGTCCATGAACACAACTACCATGACATTCAGCCAAGCAAAAACCTGCACAACACAGCGCATCAGCCCTCCTTGCTGGAGCTGTCCACAGCCATCCAGACAGTATTTTGTCTTTGTTACATGCTCACAGCCCAATCCCATAGGTGATCTCCAGTCAGTCTTTAGCCTTGTACAAGAAACAGTCCCCTTTAACATGTTCCTGCCTGAAAGTTAAGGAAAAAGGGACTCCTCTGTCTTCCTCATAGTGTACAGGAAATGATATTATTCTCTGTCTGGAGTTTAGGCTTGAATGCCTGTAGGCAAAGAGGATCAATTTCCTCAGTCAAATTTTTGATGGAGAGTGAGCAGGATGCAAGCACTTCTGTCTCCATATCAAGCAGAAAAGGAATCAAAACAGACACACCTTCTCAAATGCATGTATTTCCCTGGAGAAATTGGGAAAGTAGGATGGGGAATTTTGAATTTTCATGCAATACTCTTTTCATTTGTGTTGTTCCTTATATGATATCTACATTTTCCCCTTTCTCCCCTCTCCTTAATCCCCATGCAAAGGTGAAAGAAAGTCTGTTAATGAATGATTTATCAAAGTGCTATGCAAGACTCAGTTCTTCTAGTGGATTTGTCAAGTAATGTGACACGTTTTATTATACCACACGAGTTACTGGTCTTTGCCCAGTGCTCCTGAGGGTGGAAGGGAGGTGGTTTTGGGCTGTTCTACCAGCAGCCTAAGTTTTACTGTACACTGACATGGGGATTCAAGAGTCTCTTCCTGGTTCTGCAAAGCTGTGCATTTGTAAAGGACACCTTCACCTTCAGAAGCCAAGAAGGAAGCCTCTAGTTGTGTTTCATTCACAACAAAGGGGGGAATAATACAATTTATTTGTTTTCATTTACCTCTGGGACTATTTCAACTCTACAACTTCAACATGGGTGATGTTCAGCTCTATCTCCTTCAGTTCTCTTCTCAGTCTCCAGTAAACTTAGTGTTCCAGGAGATAACTCCAGATCTGGTGTCCTGACTTGTCCCTTGTCACTAGCACAGTAGTGAAGCATACAGTGTGACAGCCTGTGGTGCTCAGAGGTGAGAAAGGGCAAATGGCAGGAATGGCCAAAGATCTTTGGTCTTCCTGCTTTAGGAGAATAGGCAAGGAGCAAACCATGCTGGGGAGCAGCTAACTGAGGGCAAATGGGCAAATTCAGAGGCAGCTCAAAAAATTAAGAAAGCTGTTTCAAAACTGATTTGAATGGAAAGAAAAAACCAAACCCTGTAGCACACAGATTGCATATTTCTCTTCCCAGAGCAGCTTCAAAATTCTGGAGTTTACTGTTTTAAAGAATGAGCCACAGACCCCTCTACACCCTTGGCTTCTTAAAATTGGTTATGTTTCCTTCCATTTTCCCTATTTTGGATTTTTCAAAAGCTATGGCCTTTGTGAGAAAGGTTTATTTTCTAAAAAAAAAAAAGGGATTGAGGAAGGTAAGCAAAAGAGTCTGGTTTTCCAAAAAAGGACTGTCTACTTATAAAAAAAATAGGAAAGCTAATAGTAAAATGAGTTTTACTTTAGGTAAATGAGTTTCTGGTAAGAGGTGACTAATGCCATTTATCTTCTTAATGTAGTGAAGCCCAAGATTGTATTTGCCTTACTGACTTATACATAGCTGATGCCTCCCTGCTTCTGTATTTCAGGTAACTGTGACTCACTTATTAAATAGTAATAACCTTATTTCTATTATTCTTTTCAACCTTTTATTTATCCGGAAGTTCATTTGAGTGAGCAACACACGCAAGTTACTAAGCAGAAAATAAGTTCAACAATTGCAAGCTGCAAAAATTACATGAGAGAAGTAAAAAGAAAGATAGATATGCAAAACAGGAGTTACTATCCAACATGCCTATGTGAATGCAATTCTGTAGCCTTTACCCAGTTGTCCTCTGACTTAATTTTTTTTGCCATAGTGAAATATTTATATGGTACATAGGAATCCTTGAGTTCCTTCCAAGCCTATATGGCCTCACTACCTTATTCCCATCTAAAAGGTAGGCAAAATGGGCATGTCTTGAAGGAAGCACTTGAACAGGATATGTCTGCAATTGTTATCAGCCACCCTCATTTTCACTAGGCTTACCATGATTTTTAGCTAATGGAGGAAATGGTGCATTAACTCCTTAACTCTAAATGTTTGATGGAGATACGCTCCACGTCAAAGTTTAACTCCCCGCTGAGAGGTTTTGTGAGGGTTTGCTGCTGATGGAGAAACTATGTAACAGGAAACTACAACCTCTTTCCTGGTTTTAATTTTGCGTTTGTGTGACTATTAAGGTAAGTTTTAACCATAGCTATAAGAGGAAAAGGTGTACAGGATGTAGTAAATATATCTGTCTTAGAAATTGTCTTGACTAAAGAGAAAGTCTGTAACACTGAGACAAGTAGGGAAGTCACTCTGCCATCTACCTCTGCCATCAAATGTGCTCACAAGGCCATGCAGATAAACTGGAAATGTCTAGATGGTCAGAAAGAGACCAGCTATTTATGTTGGAACTTGGGAATATAAGCATCGCTGAAGAAACAGTAGGAAGGTGAAATTCAACATAAATATAGGGGGGAAAGAAGAAATATAAATAAGCTTTTCTACTCAAATTCAAAAAAATATGAAGATTTCAATGGACTGGAATTTTTTTGGTTATATTAATTTTTCAAGATGGATTTTCATTTTCTCAACATTTTTTTCTTTTTAATCTCAGCGTCTTGATAGACTTGTGTTTGTAATAAACTCTGTGCACAAAGATCCCATGTGTCAGTTTGCATACTACAATAATTTCAGTCTATATGGCCTTGATCTGCATATTTTTAAGTCAATAGATATAAAAGAGAATAATTTCTATCCTTTAGCTTTCTAAATTAGACATTCTTCAGAACTGACTTAAACTGCTAGTGTCTCAAGGAGAAAGGAACCCTAAACTGAATCTAAAGTCAACTTCAGAGCTCACAGAGAGACACGTCCTTCTTCAAAGTCTTCTACAGACTGGAATGGCCTGTGTCTCCTTCCCACACTCTGATCTCCCAGGATCTTCTTCCCTCTATGCACAGTTCATTTCTCTAGGGTACAAAATAATCTTTTCTCTTGGAATAAGAGGAATTGGTGTTGGCAGACTCCAAATGCAGTTTTCTCAAGTGCTGGCAGTCCAGGAAACCCTTTTGGGACTTTTTGGGAATTGCTGTGAAGCAGTTATGGTAGGAGAACATTAGGAACACAATTACAGAGAGGTGTGTCATACTAATTCCAGCAGCCAAGCCTGCAAATCCCATAAGTTGTCATTGGCACCAACAGGACAGGCAGTGCCTTCCAAGGCAAGTGCAAGAAACCTCACAAAAAACAGCAAAAAGGAGTATCTCACCATAATGTAGATACAGCTGGCACACAGCTGACCCATGTAAAGAAGCTTCAGTGGCTTTTCAAAGAGAGGAAAATACATGGATTTGAAGAAATGAGCAGTAGAGACTCAGGGGTGATGAGCTGGCAGCAGGGGTTGGTAATTCTGGGCAAGGTCAGGATGAGGAGTGAAGAGGTTTGGTGGTGCAGCATGCTCTGTATAAACCTCAGTTTGTACCCCTAATGAACCAAGGGGATCCCTGGTATTTTACCCAGGGGCTAGACTGAGCTAGCTTTGTCAATCTCAGAAATAATTCCGTACTGTAATGAACTAATTCTTTAGACTGGGACTAATACCTCATCTGTAAGTAAATATGTTGGGTCAAAAGCATGGATGTGCTACTGTTCATGTAAGTGAGGTTTTATCAGTTTACTAAAGTGCTGACTCTTAGCTTATAAAACACTTGAATTTACTGTATAATACAGTCAACTTTGAGAAACAGCTTGTAAATAAATGTTTCTGATGAAGACTGATAAGTCACTGAGCCACAAAACCATTTCTGTTTGCCAGTTAAGATTCAGTGGCCTGGAGAAAAAGTAGATAAGGAAAGATATTTGCTCTCTACAAATAACTTCTTTTTACTTTTGGTAGTTCACACATGTTTGAGATAAATGCCAGATAAACAGGCATAGTTTCTAATTCTTTCTACATAGTGCCCAAGGAAGGGAAACAATGACTTTGAGATTTTATGCTGCCTTTTAAACTGTATCACTTATATAAGAAAATATTACTGATGAGCAGAAACCAGAGGCTTTTTTTTTTTAATGCAAGATCTGAGAATTTCAGAAGGAGACTTGAAGATTATGATTTTCATTATATAGTGCCTACTTTGTTCATGGCTTTATTTTGAGTTGTTCTTATTACTTAGAAAGAGCATTACAAATGAGAAAACAAGTAGTACATTGAAGAAGGACTCAACAGTGCACACCCAGTGGTACCCAGCCTACAATCAGCACATTCATTGTCGAGACATCAGGGCTCTCAACCCCTTGAGAGCGTGATTCACCGGATAAACTGACATCCGTTTCCCTAAAGGCATGTCTACCCTGCTGTCACTCCTGCAGCAGCAAAGGGCAGACATGCCACCAAACCTGTGTCAAATGCATCTAAAATAGCCCATGCTGCTGCAGCTGATTTATGAAAGTATCTGTTTTGTTTTTTACATAAGATAAAATCTCTAAGGATATGGTCTGTCACGTTTACGAAGACTCACTTCAGCCGAGCCTTCTGAAGACAGCTCTCTGGCCTTGTGGTTTCATGTAGATCTCCATTAGTTCAGAGAGGAAGATGGGCAGCTCTCGAAAATGTGTGTGAGTTGCACAGAGTAAGTGAGGCATTTGTGAAGTCTTATGTGCTCAAACTTGAGATCCCCAAAGTTAGGTAAAAAGAGCATTCCACAATGTGTTTGCTCTCCATATCTATCCATTTACTGTGGACTCACACATCCTTCTAAATCAGGGCTAAATCAGTTTTTCATATGACATGAGCTCAGTAAGGCCCACTTTGGTGTCCTCACTGAAGATCCTAGCACAGTTCTGAGAAGAATAAATTCTGATGCAATGTTGAAGACATGCACAGCTAAAATAAGAATTGTATCAGGCTCTAATACATCAGTACATGAATGTGGAAGGCAGTCAGCAGGTCATGGAGAGGTATTTATTCACTGTATTAAACTTCTAACTCTAATGACCATAGAGCTATGCAAACAGAAACCAGTTAAGTGTTTGAGAGGCCTTGCTAAAAGCTGTACAATTGCTCAGACAAAAGAAGGTGTGAGCCTTGAACGTGAGAATAAAATAAGTATATTGTGGTTTACCTTAATACCAGAACAGTCACATGGCTGCTTTTCAAGGAATAATGCAAGAAATTAATCTTGCAGTACATTCATGTGGTAAGATTGAAATCTTTAGAAATTGCACAGCAAAGATATTTTAGGATCAAATATCCTTTTAAGTGCAGCAGTATTTTTCAAGACACTCACAAAGTTAATATTTGACATTATGTTTCTAGTGATATTAGTACTATAAGTGGTGTAATTATAATGTTAACCAATAAAAGACAGAACCAACACAAACCCCAACAAAACAACTAATCAAATAAGTCTTCCTTTCCAATACCTGCTATTTTTGCTTCTCTTAAGAAAAAACTTTGAATATGGGAAGAAAAGGGGTTGTGATATGATGCTACTACCGAGATTCTAGAGTATTGGAAATGCTTTCAATAGTTCCTATTATACTGTAATAAATATTGTGAATGTACTGATATTAGAAACTGATATTAGAAACTGCTCTTTAACTCAGCTGTTATTAACATTCCATGCATTGCATGGGAATAAGCTGCTATTTTAAAAACATCGAGCTAGCTTGAGAATTTCAGTTTTCTCTGCATTTCCTTTTTTTTTTTTTTAATCAGTTTGGTCAAAAACTTTCCTTTTGTTCTTCATCAGCATTAACAGTTACACTACAACCACTGGACTGACAGAATTACATATTTTCAGTATTTGGAGGTCTTATATCTGTAACTAGGTATATATAGTATATACCAATTTGAAATGTTTGGGTTCTGGTGACAGCTGTAGGCAAATATTCCTAGTTTAGTTATATTTGTTGAAATCAGACAGAAAAAAGCAAAGCTGTTAACATTATTTAAAGTTATTACACAGCCTACCTACTTGAAATACAGACCTGCTACTGTTACCTTCAGTAACAGTGATGATCCTTTCCCTGCAGTCCTCATATTTTTATATAATTTTTGGACTTGGATGACCTATGAAATAGCCATGCTGTCCATGCAGTCATTTCCTTCCTTGTTTGTCACTGGATGGAAGTCCAAGGAAAACTTCTATTGCTGTGTCAGCCGTGACCACCAGTTCCCAGTGAGATGCATTCCTCGTGTTAGCAAAGTGACCACTTGTAATGATCACACAGACAAAATGTTCACATAGACATAGGAAAAAACCCCACTTGGCAATCGCACAAGATCTTTTTTTATCTTACTAGAAAGGCTGTTATGTATTGACCTGAAAAACTCATTCCTCCCTACTAACACCCCAGCCATACATGTCCTTAGGCAATAGGTTCAGCACCTCTGCACATCCTTGAGACCTGTTACAGTTCTTCTAAGTCAAAATCCCAAATCAAGGGAATGATAACAGACCTTTAAAATAATATTATGAATCATTGGCAGGGCAAACTTGTAGCTTTCATTTAAACAACCTAGATACTTCTAATTGGTTTTCAATGTAAACAGATGGTTTCCCAGATGGTAGGACATGAAGTGGTGTCAGCCTGCGATTTCCACATGGAAGGTGCTTTGCTTTCTACATCTCTGAAACAAATGAGGAATGGAAGGTATTTGTTGAAGAAGGGATGAAAAGAGTGTGTTTCATTGGTGGATTCTGTTTGCTCCTGTGTCACATGAGGCTGAAGTGGATGCTGGGAGGGAGATGTCATATTACAGACAAGATATTGCAGTTAATCATTGTCACTGAGAGTCAAGGTACTGTCAGAAAATCCTGAATCCACCACCATCAGTGGATTCATCCTGAATCCCTGCACCATCAGTGAAGTCTGCATTTCAGATTCTGTATAATGAAGCCATTTATGCATTATAGACTTCTGGGTATTTGTCAAAAATTCTTTGTACTGTAGTGATTTAATATGGAGCTTTACAGATTACTCTGTTCAGCTGGAAACCAGATGAGCCATGTTAAGACCTGGTGATCCATTGAGCTCAACGTGCAGATGGGAAATACAGCTCCTCCCTTGCTTCTCTGGTCATGCATGACATTTAAAGGTTGTCATGCATAGAGACTATTTTCCCTTTGGCACAGTGTTTACCCCCTTGACTCCCTAGTACCAAGAGACACTGTACCCATGCAGGGAGGAACAAAACCATGAGGCCAAAGGTGCCTTAAAAAAGGCAGGGGGTGAATGTGTAGATCTTTATCTTTAGTAACCATAACAAAGCTCACTACATTGTGTTGCGTATTTTTACGTTAACAATATTGAATGAAAAGGGTATGACGTAAAGGAGCACCTCCTAAAAGATCTGCAACAATGCTCACAGTTTATGGATATGGCTAATATTTCTAGAATGTAATTAATTAGACAAAGGGAAAGAGGTGGACTTCATTTTATGCCCTGTTTGATATCTGCAGTGTTTGTATCAGATGCCTATGCTTCCTTTCGCAATGCCTGGTCAGAAACAGGCTTTCTCAGGGCATTATTCACACAAATGATTCATAGCACTGTTCTGCAAGGAAAGTTGGATGAACTTTATCATAGAAGTTGTGGTTTCAGTCCTCATGGAAAAGAGGTTCTGTACAGTGTAGTACTGCCAGACCCTCTCAAAGATTTTACAAAGATTATATTATACATTAGATTTTTGTCCTGTTTCTATATATTTCCCAAGAAATTGGAATGAGATGAAACAGAGATAATTTTTATGGAAATACCTAGTTTTTTCTGATTGTTTCTATTTCTTTTTTGATGATTAACCATATACAGTAAAATTTTTACTTTCACAACAGGTAGATCAAGCTTCCTCAGTGTTTGTGAACATACTCATATCTCTTCATATTTTTGACTAATTGAATAAAATCTTTATCATACTTTTGAGAGTATCTCCAAAGGGGCTTAAACTGCTGCTTCCTCAAGCAGCAATTTCTCCAGGGCAGCACCTTCTCTGAGCATGTTTCAAACTCCTGGATTTCATAGAGGATTTGAGAAACATTGATCAAATTGACTGACAGAAAAGAGAAACTCCTCTAACACAGATACTGCAGCATTCATTAACTTTAAATAAACCTTGTGATTGAATCCCTTTCCATCTTCCTAATGCACAGCTAGCAGATCAATGTGTGTGTAAATGTAGACAGAGCAGCTCTTGGCTCCTTCTGGTTTGGTAACATATTAAAGGCACTGATCAACAATTATCTGTGTGGCCAACAAATGAGCCAGATACAAACTGCTCACTGAAATCAATGCACAGTAAGTGGTTTTGAAGAAGGTCCCATTCAAGGAGCTAAAGGTGTGAGGAACTGGGATACATAAATGTGTCAGCCTTGGGCCAAACACAAACAGCTCCTGAAAATTAATTGTGAAAACAGATCAGCATGGTTGCAGACAAGGCTACATCCAGCTACTTTTATCTGAGAAATAAAAACAAGCAAACAAAAAACCCCAAACAATAAAGGGTCTTCCAAATTGAGATAGATAGATAGATAGATAGATAGATAGATAGATAGATAGATAGATAGATAGATTCATTATAAGAGCAATTTGCTGAGGTGAAGTTGGAACCGGTTGTTGTAAGAAGTTCTCAAACCAATAAAAGATTGCCCTTGTGGATGTAAATCTAATAGGATGTCCCCATAAAGCACTCAGAGGTGGACCACACACGTACCAAAACCTGTTGAGCCACTCCAGTACAGTCACGTAAAGCTCGTTTACAGTATCTCATCTGTGATTAGATTATGATTTGTCAATGTTTCCATGAATCTTGTTGTCTAGGTAAAAATAGTGAACCAGCAGCAAGGCCTCAGTAAATATTCATAGAGATTATACGGCAGTGTGTGTTGGTCAAAGTGAATGCCAGTAATAGAGATTAGGAAAAGGTCTTTAGAAGGTAGTTTTGACTATAGTGCTCTTTTTTCTTTGGGGTCTCTAAGGTTTAATTACTTAATATAGTGGAGTAATACCTGTTATCTTCAAGATTATCTCTACATTCCTAGGTATACTTTTACTATGTCAGTGGTACTTAAAAAGTTTGGAACATTACTCTTAGAGTAATTTGCCACAAAGCTGATTGTTTTTTTTTTTTTCTAGTAAAGCAGGAGCTAAAAATACAAGGAGTTTTGACTTTTCAACTATCAAAAATCAGAAAAGCAAGACAGAAATGACCACTGGCTCACACCCACTGGAAAGTCAGCAATGTTTGTACAAAATCACATACTTTCTTATTTGTTCCAATGGAAAATACAGCAAAATCTTAGTTGTGGCGGTGATCTCAATAAAAATGTCAATAAATCAGTGGAAACACTACACCTCACTGTGTTTTAAACCCGAGCCACTATGATAACTTTAAACCCACAAGGTTTTTGAAGGGATTCTGCTGGTACAGACACTTAAGAGCAAAACTTGAATTCAGCAAAGATTTCTGTTGTTTTCTATCTTTAGTTTCCAATGCCAGTGATCGAGTGAGTAAAACATCTCTGCTTCCTATACTTCCTTTTGCTGGATACACACTTGTAGCACAATCTTGGCCATTTTGCATGTGAATGGCACAGAGACCCTTAATGTCTGGTATAAACAATTCAGTAGGTGACTTATTCGCCTTTTACCCCAGCATCATGCCGTTGTTTCCTATCCATAAGACATAAAACTAGATGATGGCCCTTTTCTGAAAGAACAATTGTATGGATAAAAATTGACCATCAGAGATAAATTCAGTAAAGGAGAAGATCCACCAATCCTATGGTAGTCTGATTACAGCTTGGAGGAATTTTTATGGCTAGAAAACTTGCTTTAAATTTTCAACTAAATAGAGTGCAATAGTTATCCTCTCTTCTGCAGTGTTTCTCTGCGCTCTGTCTTGCCTATAAATGGAAATCACCTCTCCACACTGGATTCCTAAAACAGCTTGTGAAATGACGCCACATGAAAGGCCTTGAATGAATGTGAGATTGTTTTATTACTGAGGAGGTCTGTGCTGGAAATGTGGAGAATTATGCAGGTTAGACAGCAGATACTTTTATTTCAGTAGATTTCATTCTCCTTCTGGTTCATTTTTACCCCAGCTGTCTAACATAAAAAGTTAGCAAGATTAAAGGAAGTGAAAAACCAGCATTTTTTTCCTGTCTGTGACAACAATATAGGTTATTACCTGGGAAAACTTTTCTGGAGGAAGACAGCGCCTTGCTGCTTTGCCTAAAGCTAAATCACTGCAAATAGTGGGGTGACTCACTGAAAGCATTCAGTGAAGAATCTGTGTACGTGTGCCCTTACAGTTTTGAATAGTTCTGCTATGTCAGTAAAGCTGCAGCTGTAGCCGAAGTTACACTGTCCTTAATGTTGGCCTTGGGCTCCTATCTGCCTCTCATCTCAACCCTGAGGTTTTTCACTTGACCCCACAGAGAGCAGTGCAGCCTGACTGTGATGGGAGACCTGGTCACCTCTGGGTCCCAGACTGACCCATCTGCTGCTGACTTGCAAACCAGCATCTGTGTCGTTGGACTCAGCACACGTGCACGTGCAACCTAACACAGAAAGCTGGTGGACGGGATTTGCACAGGTCCTTCTTCCTGGCTCCTGACCTCTCAGCATACCATCTCTCACATTCTGTACGGAGTAGAGAGATGTCTGGAGGAGAACCAAGTGTTTGTAAAGATGTTCCTCACAGCAATGGATATGAGATGTCAAGGAGAGGCCCCTTTGGCATCGCCTGGCCTTTGGCAGGAATCTTTTGTGCTGGCTTAAAAAAATGCATGGATGTGCATTTCAGTGCAGGATACAGGATACATAGAGGATACAGAATACAGGATACAGGACCTGATGTAAAGGTGGGAGAGTGGCTGGTAAAAAACAAAACAAACCATCTCTGAACATCAGCAGAGACAACTTCTAAGATATCTTCATTCTTTGACAATTGTAAAAAGTCTGGACTGAAGTCAGGTTCTAATGTACTTCTAAAGTGGGACTGAACAGTTCTGGCACACAGATTGTTTGGAGTCCTGTGTTCATAAATCAGTGTATGCATCCTTAAAGAACACAGTAAAAGGGCCCAGCTCTAGAACAAATCAGGTCTTTTCAAAAATGTGGCAGAGGAAGCAGCGTCCTGTTGTCACAAAATGAGTGAAGCCTTTGAAGTTGATAGAAAGCCATGTTGCCAACAAAGCTGTGGAGGTATATGGAAAATTTAAAACTGTAAACAAAAATGACGAAGGTAGCAGAGGGACTCCTTGGGAATGTGATAGGCTTTGAAAGAAGACAACAGTTTCTATCATGATGTTCCTTCTTGGCTTTTTTTTCTGAAAAGATAAGTGAGCAGGCAGGGACACTTACAAACCTTGCCTGTCTTTTGAAGTATTCCTTGCTTTTAACTCCTGGTCTCCCTGAATTCCTATTGTTCTAGACCCAAATCAGGCCTGCACAATATTACCTTATGCCTGGCATTTCAAAGAGAATTAGCCAGTCTATTCAACATCTGTTCATGTAATTTCTAATCCAAAGTTACAAGTGATATTGCTAAAAGTTAAAATTTACATTTGAATAATAGCTTTCATCCAAAAGGATTCCTAAGAGAATTTGCCAGTATAAGTGTGCCAGTAACATCATCATTCCAACAGCAAAATGAGGCCAGAGCAGCACATTAGAAAATTTCTCATTCCTTTGGCAGAAATATGCAGAGATCCAAACTGCATGCCTCAGAAACCTCTCAGGAATTTCCACCTAAAATTTCATAGCAGGGGAGATATCACAGCCAAAGTGATATTTAGAGGGAAGTAAAAGCTTAAAGGATGTATTGATGGCTGATGCCCTCATCAAGATTAACCATCTGTATTTAGTCAGTGTAACTGCTGCAAATAAGTTTTGTGCTTTATCAGCTTGACCGCAAAGGTTAATTAACCTTCTTTCTGGATTTGATACCTTTCCAAGAACCTGCAGGAAATGATTTGTAGAGGCTAGCCAGTTTGCTACAGGTAAAGCTACTATGCATTAAAAAAAAAGACAAACCAGAGCACAGTGAACCTATCTGAAATCTGTCTAGAAAACAGAGAATAGATTCCGCTTGCATAAAATTTCCTCATGTCAGAGACTATATGCTTAAAGTCAGGCTTGGCATCACTATTTCATGACAAACCTCCGAGTCCTCTGGTGCCAGCCTTAAAGCAAACATAGCTGATCTTGAAAGATCACATGAAAATCCCAACTTTCCATTCATTGCAGTGATAGCAGGATAAAGCTCTAAAGTCAGTCTGGAGCTGTCAATAAAATAAAGTGTGCTATGTAGGCAGAAGACCTCATGGAAATGTTGGAGCAGATGTCTGCTTGTCACTACTGCTGCATAAGGGAGATGGCATAAATTCCAAAAGTCACTGTGCCCTACTGTATTTTATTTCCTGAAGACAGGAAATGCCTCTTGAATGGATGTCCCATTAAAGACACAAATGTGAAATACTGCTTTCCTAGAGAAAACTCACCTGGAGGTCATAAATCAAGAAGGCATAAAAAAAATCAGCCTAGACAGAGCCTGTTTCTTTAAAGATGTCTTGTAATGAGGAACAGATGAAATGATACAGAAATGAATGGGATGTAGGCTTTTCTGTGTACCTTGACTTTGCTGAATCACATTCGTTTCACCCCAATTCCAATTCAAATATTTTCTTTGTATACAAAGAAATGTCGTATCACCCTCTGAATCTTTGGCTAAATAAGCTATCCTCTTTTAACTTATTCTAATTAACTACTTCATAGTCCTTGCTCCTTTTGACTAGCAGAGACTCAAGAAAAAATAAGTCATATGTTAAAATACATGTATTTTATAGGAAAAAAAAGGAAGATTGAGCAGAGCAGACGACTCAAGCACCAGTGAAAAAACATTAAGCCACCTGTATGCACTTATGTACGTGTACATGTGCATTTATGCACAAATTTGGTTTTCTCTTCATACTGAGATTTTGCACAAGGAACTGTCTCAATCTCTTGCTATACATAAAAACTATGAACATGATGTTTTAGTACAAGAAGGGATTATGTACATTTATGATGCTGGAAGATGCTCAAAATCACTGTCTAAATTGTCACTTCCCTTCAGTAATTTTTGTCCAGAGAGGAACAGCAAGACAAGGCACTTGTGATTCCATGTGCAGTGAGAAAACATCTACCTGAGGTAAACCAATCTTTTTTTCTTTGTGGACAATGACTGAAAATCATGAATTTTGCTGGGTCTTTGTCTTCACATGAATGGCACTGAGAGCACTTTGAGAGCACTTAAGGATTTGTTTGAGGTGGTTTTTTTTGTTGTTGTTTGTTTGTTTGTTTGTTTCTGTCTTAACCTACATTATAGCCATGAGTGTTTATTTCTGACTTTTGACTCTGGGGAGTTTTTGTCTGTTTATTTTGTTCATGGACCTGTCAGTGCAATAAGCCAAATGAAACTAAAAGCTTCCAATTCCGAAGTGACTGAAACCCAGATCTGATTTATTTTATGACTTGAGCCCTTCCTTGTCTTGTTGCAGGCAGCAGCTGGAGAGTTAGCTCTCTGATGAGACACTGCAGGAAAACATTCAGTGTTTTATATAGATCCTCTCTGACTTATCCTCTGGTTTCCATGGAAATCCATATGATCCCCATAGCTACCAAGTCTAGTTCTCTTCAGTGTGTGTAGGATAGACCTAAAGGTTAACCCACACAAGCTCTATCCATTCAGTTGTATGCATGCTAGGGAGATTCAAACAAAACAAGGCTCAACACAAATATTAAATTAAAACATTTGTACTTTTTGGATGATATGCTCAAAGATGATGTCCACATGTTTTGTGGCTCTAAGCTGGTATTTTTACCTCACTGAAGCATTTTTAATTGTTATACTTAATGTAATCATTATAATAGAATTATAACTAATGGAAGTTAGAGCCTCTTTGAGTAGCTCTAAGACATATTAATTTTTGGTTATGTTTTATATTATGGGGAAATAGTTATATAAAATATAAGAACTATATTTAATACTAAGAGTGAGATATATGTATGTTTGTATGCTTGCATTTCAGGGCATTTAAATAAATTGAAAGTAAATTACTGTTATAGTATGACACATAAATTGAAAACTAAGAAAACAAATTACTTTTTGCCCCTTTACCACATCAAAGAACTAATTTTAAATCTATCTTGATGTTGGATATCTGGTTTAGTTTTCCTGTTGAGGTCCCAGCAGCAAACTTGTCAGCTGTGTGGCTTATAAAGTTGCACCGTTCAGAAGGTGTTGACAAAAGACAAATTGCTGAAGAGGGACTCTGTCCATTTGTCAAGGAAAACTGAAGGATGAAGATCCACGTCTTCTTTATCTGAAACCATGTGGATAATGTTCTGCACGGACAGCTGTGTTAGTGATTTGATTTTATGGCAAGCAAACACTGCTTACTTTAATGGGATTTATTAAGATTTATTTAACACAGCTTACCTGCTGCTTCCCTACAAGTGTCAATATTGCTAAAGCCTAATATTGTACATACTTTATTGCTCTCTTAACTGGCACTTGTGTGATCTTTGGTATTCACATAACCTAATAAGGCACCATTGAGGCACATAACTTGCTGTAAATGCTTTATCCTTTTTCTCTTGTAATCTTGCTATGTTTGACGTAGATTCTGAAAGTTTTTTATTAGTTTCATATAAATTTTCTATTTGCTGTTATAAAAAACATCTGTGTTTTCATGGTGGGAACCTAAGGAAAACCTTCTTGTGCAGTTGCCATGTTTCTGAGAGCCCCAGTGGGAATGCACAGGCATTTGGTAATTTCCTAAATGTGCTATTTTTCGTACATGAACAAGGTAATAATATTTTTAGCAGCTCTTTAAAATCAATTTATTGCTTAGATTTTGTATGTCCCATCTTCCACCAGTGCAAAGAGCACACACACACACAGAGGCAGAATGGCCTTAACTCTCAGGGAAACTACACTGCTCTTCAGCCAAATCAACATCCCCTCCATGTCTTTGAATTAAATCTGCAAATTACAATATCATCCTGAAATTTAACCTTTCCAGATTTTGTTCAATTCTATGCACTCCCTAACATCTGTAGGATTCAAACTTTTAACCCATTCATTTCAACACATTCATTAACCCATTCACACATTTATTTCACCCATTCTCTCAGCCCATTGATAACCCATCCACTTCACATAGCCTTAGGGTAACAGCTGTTACAGCAGATCTTAAGGTACCTTTTCTCTTGTACTGCTATGAACTTCAATAGGATCGTGCTTGTTAGATAGAGATACCTTGGGTACAGTTTTCAGCTGCTCTGTAATTAGGGCTTTGCTGGTTTACCTTCCCTGTCTGTGGACTTACTAGCTCTGCTCCATAGTGGTGCTGTGACAGCTCCAGCACAAATTGAGACTGATTTGAAGTAAGAAGCACCTTAGCCTTTAGGTTAATGTTTTATACAAATATTTGGGGAAATAATTTGAAACTAAATGGGCATTATTATCATGAGGAATGAGCAACTCAGTTTTCCTCAGCTAACTCATCTGTCCCTGTTAAGCCATTGATATAAGTGGCTTTCAAAGTTTGAAATTGCTTCCATGACAACTCTTATTTGGCTGTAAACTGGATTGTTTTGAATCTGGGGAAGAGAACCTGTAAACATAAAATCAATGACTCCTGGCCTTTCCAGTGGTGTAACATTTTTGTCAGGAGCCTGTTTGTATCAGATTTTTAAGCATCCTGACAAAATAAAAATATGATTTATGGTGCTTTAACCCTGAGACCTGTCACGTAAGTAGCCACTGTGAAGCAAACAAAAGGCTGTGCATTTTTAACTACTTAGACTTTGGGGAAGGGTTCCCTCGGGGAAAATGCAGGATCCTCAAGCTACAATAGATCACGTTTCCTTCACTCTTGTTTTTCTGGAACACGTGTCTGATGGATTTTGATGTAACAGTTGACCATTGTCCCTATTCTTACTCATCTCTGATCACACTGAATCTGCTTCATCCAGTCAAAGCAGTTTAGCACAGACTTGAGCAAATTTGTCTTGCATGGGTGTCAGTGTCTCAACAAAGGAAATTTTCTTGTCTGAGTACAACTATGCAAACATACATCCATTGTTCATTACTGTGGAAATATATCTAACGATTGCCTTTTATTTATCTATGACTTCACCTCCCCCAAAAGTAAAGTGATTTATATTTACCAGTGTGCATTTAATTTTGCATAACAATTTGGGGAATTTATCAAACTATATGAGCACTTCCTCAAGTTCTTCTTAATCAGGATGTTTTTAAGCTAAGAAACAAATTTAAGGAAAGCAGTGTTCTTCTGAAACACTGGCTGAAAAAAATCAACAAAATCCTACCGTGTAAAGATGATAGGTTATAATACTTCTTTAGAAGTCCAACAACTTAGTAGTACCATATACTATTATTTTCCAAAGTTGACAGAAAAATCTGATCCATAAAGAATGGTTTCATTTTCCTGGATCTCATAATACTTAAAGAGGATACTTAGAGGATAAAAAAAAGTAGGATAAAAATCCAATAGCTGAATTTAGCGGGTGGATCATATTTTAAAATAGGAGTAGCCTTCATTAAGGGACACTTCATAGAGTAGCATGAAATACAATATGAACATACCTAATGTCCTGGCAACACCAAGAAAGTGACCTAGGAAGTATAAGATTAAGATGATGGATGGGATGGAGAGAGAGTTGGGAAGGAAATTCACAATTTGAAGTTTTTGGGATGAAGAACAAGGAGGCTGGATGAACTGATGATAACCCCTGACATTTTTTAAAAATAAACATTCTTTATAATTAATTTTAGTCATGCTACAGGAAACTTCTATGTATTTACAAGCACTTCCACTGTTCCCCAGTTATGAATATTAAGTGCAGACACAGAGGAATTTGGCCTTTCTCATACTGAGTAATGTGTGTCTCTCTGTTGCTGAGTTATTCTTGCAGTTCTGCTGAAGAAGGTCCTTTGATTTCCTATAGCCCCTGGACAGGGCTTCTCTCCTTGCACCCTGCATCACATGTAACTACAACATTATTCTGGAGTCAGCTGATACACAAAATCACCAGAGGCAGTGTTGATGACAGATGTGATCTTAGTTCAGCTGTAGTCAGTGACAATCTTCCTCTTAATTTCCCTACCCCTGATATTTGAAGTTTTGTATTGAACGAGCTGCTTCACTCAGGATGCAGAAAACCACCCCCAGATAGTAAAATCTGGTCCCTCCTGGAAGTTCATGTCTGCTGGTGTGAGATAGTAAAACCTGGTCCCTCCTGGAAGTTCATGTCTGCTGGTTTGAGCCATCTTCCATGAAACATCACTGATCACAAGAGCACACATGACAAGGGTGATGCTAGGACTGGGCAGCTTTGCAGAGCTAGGAGTTGGAAACAATTACTGCCTTCAGAAATCAAAGTAATATTTAACTTGACATTTGATGGTAGCACAACTGAACTCTACTTCCCCAAGTTCATAGAAAGTTTCCTTGATCATGAAATTACAACCAGTTTTATGCTGTTGTTCCAATCATCCCTGAGAATCTGTAATCTTCAAGCAGACCAGTCACAGGATTTGTTGTGTATGATGGGATGAAATTGCAGGCTGTGAGCTTTGTGGACAAGAGGGTTTTAAAAAGCATTCAGGTCCTCCAAGGAGGACACTGAAGGACTTGCAAAGTATCTGGACAATAAATTGCAGGATAAAGACTGGTCAAATCTGGGGCATATCCTGATGAGATCTCTCTCCATAACAGACCACCAACAGATATTTGATGGGTTACAGGTAGGGAGGTGGGGAAACACTTTGTGCTCAAAGGCTGGAGTCCTGATAAGTATCTTTAAATGAGTATCCAAAGCAAATTCTAGTTTTAATGGATGTCAGGAGATTACCTGCCAATAAAATCTGAGGGCTCTAAATACATTCAGTTTGATCTGGTTACCTAAGTGAAATACTTAATTCAGGACCCAAGTCAGTGGAGAATGATGCAAGGAGATTTGTGTCTCTAATTAGCTCAACTGCCTTGGTGGGGTATTGACTTGGTGGGCAACTAAGGACTTTAACCCACACTAATGCTTTTAAATAGATATTATAAACCCAAAGTGATATTTGGGGCATTCAGAGTGTGACCTCATCTATACAGACTAAAACTTAAAGAGGATCCTAGGAACCAAAATCTAATTTGACGCCCTGCCTCTCCATCATACGGTATAGTTCTATGCCAAGCAAACCTCTGCCCCAGCTCTTCCTCTTAGGCACCTGCTTCATGTAAAATTAGGAGCAAATGGATCAAGAATCTGGCTGTTATTGTACATCTGGCTCCACAAAACTTGTGACCAATGTTGGTATTATGTCAACCTATGATAACACAAGGTAGGCCAAGCAGCAGGTTGTATTGGCTCAATAAATGTATGGAACTGAAATACCAAGTACCTTCATGAAGAATGCAAGCACTTTGAAATAATCTTAGGTACATTTGGGAAGAAGCAGTCATCCAGGGAAAGACAAGGCAGGGTATGGGAGAGAAAAGAGACTGAGAATGAGATCTACTGATCCACAGGTATGCGAAGATATTGTCATTAATTGTTTCCTACTGGGAAATCTGCATAACAAAAAAGTGTTATTCTGTCTGGACTCATCTCTTCTTCTAGAGGTAGAGTTCTTCTCACAGATAGCTCTGCATAGCAGCTAACATTGTACTGACCAGCTGGATAACTTTGTCAGAAGAAGGATTTAACAGGATAATACAGTGAATAACCACTCTTAGTGATTCTCTGTTAAGATTGCTTTTTCTATGTGTAACTCCAGGTGCTTTGGTTACTCTTCCTAACACTCACCCCTTTTAGCTTTGGTCAGTCACAGCCTACTATCCTCCAGAATTTGCAGAGCAGGAGGATTCAGGCTTACAGGTATTCGTCCGTCCATCCATCCATCCATCCATCCATCCATCCATCCATCCATCCATCCATCCCTCCATCCATCCATCCATTCATCCATCCATCCCTCCATCCATCCAGCACACTTCTCTCTTCCCATTTCTACAGCTTCAGTATCAGGTGTTAAACACTAAAACTCCAATTTCGAGTGTTAAATCTTCCCTGAATGGTACATCAGGAGGAATACTAAGTAACCTGGAAAGTTTCAGTTTACTTGGAATTGTTTGGAGTAAATTGCTAAGAATTTTTTTGCTAAAGGTGTGACCAGGTTCTACCAATCCCAGCTGCCTATAGCAGGAAAGGTTTTGACTTTCTCTTCTGTGTACGAACCATTAATCCAGAAAACAATGCCTCGATTCTTAACATCTATCGCTCCTCTCAAGTTGCCTGTTGCCATTTACTCTTCATTAACTCTTCCAGCTCTACAAATGCTGTAATCCCGAGGCTATAACATTTCTGCTGTGAGCACGGGCTGTGAGCCCACGTGTTGTTCCTGCAGTTGCATCACAAGCACATGATATAGGAAAGAATGAGTAGAGGAATGAAGATAAGTAGTGGGAGAGGCAATTCAAAAGGAGTTTAGGTTCTGCAATGCAAAGCCACATCCTCCTATTTTCTCTTTTAGAGAAGTTGTGAAATAGGGAAATGTCCCATATGGAAAATCAGAATGCAGAATTTGAACATCTTAAAGTTTGGTTAGGTTTAGTTCCAGCATCTGGCTTAAAAAACACCTGAGGTCCTTCTGGTTTGCTTGAGAGAACAGGCTCTGGCCTTAGGCATAAGGAACAGTTTGTGTGCACATAGGGCCTCTGTTTATTTAGTAACTGAAGATGGTGTGCAGTGAAAGCTATTCTAATTATTCTCCTTTGAGCTTCATGAGTTTTAAATCTTCTCCTTCACTTTCCTAGAGATAAATCCCAGATAATATGAAAAACAGCATCTATCTCATTCCAGCATCCTTATTTTTTTGCAAAGATGGAAATAACCCAAATAGGAATAGCAATCAGAGAACTGTAATTTGGGGGGGGGGAAGGAAGGGATGGAGGGAGGTGGGGGTGAATGTATCTTACATCATGTAAGGGTAACAACCATGCATGAAGTTTGTTAGGAAGGGCACTGGACCTTAACAAGCCTTTCACTTACAGTGTAGTTCTGAACATCCTTGCATGGCTTTTATTACACTAAAGATGAGCAGGTCCCAACCAGGGCAGGGTCTCAATTCAAGAAGCAAATTTTAGCATCAGTTTCAAGTTAGGCCTAAATTCCACTAACATCACATAAAGTCTCATTCAACAGAGAACTACAAAAGTGATGGTTTAAGCTTTTTGTTTTCTCCATTTATATTTCAGTGGCTCTACTGGTTTTGCTCTGGTTTTCCTTTGAAAGGAGTGTTACAGAAAATGGCAGCCCTGTTTATCAGCTGTGCTGATGCTGTTCTTGGCAATGAACACAGGGAGACTGGAAAACGATTTTGTTGATGGAATTTCCTCAATACCTTTGGCATTAGACACAATGGAGTGAACATGACTTTGACGTAAAAAAATCATTGGGATATTTGTTTAAGACCAACCCTCCATGACTCGAACAAACCTCAGTCAAGAGGGGATGGGCTAGAAGCTCAGTAGTTACCTTTTTTTAAAGGAAAAATGTTGGATTTTTTTCTGAAATTTATTTGGCTTTAGGATCTATAAAGGCAATACATTGACAAAGGGGTTTTTTAATTATTAGGTCAGACATGGTCCATCAAACACTCAATATTTTTGATATGGCAACAACAAAAATGTAATCAACTTCCTGATACTTGGTGTTTTGAAGTTACAGAATTGTGTGCTGTTACCCTTTAAGAAATAGAGAAATTCCTCTGTAAATGCAACATGAGGGGTTTTTTTTATTTTTATTTAAATCTCTCTCTACCTCCTCCTCTTACCTCCTGCTGCTTGCACTAAGCAGGAAAGGAGTGGCAGCTATAACTCTCATTTCAAAAGGGACCAGCATAAAAAACTATCAGCAGCTGGTCTAAGGTCTGAGTAAACAATGACTAAAATTTAGTTATAACCAATTTTTACTTACTTTCCTTTTCCTGAAAATGGCTAGAGTTTGGAGCAGTGGAATTTTCTAAAAGCAGAACAAAAATCCCCAGATATGTGTGAGAGGTCTTATAATACTCAATGTCTGAGGATAGTAAGAGGAGCAAGTAAATTCTGTCCATTCAGAAGCCTCAATCAAGATCAAATAAAATTTCTTTGCAGGGCAGTGTGTCAATGATTAAAAGACCAGCTGCAGTGAAGATCCTGTACTTGCTTCAGTGAAGAGGCATAGCCTTTAGTTTCCCAGGAAGCCAGGCTTTGATGACATCCCAGAAGGATTGGCCAGACCTGTCCAGGTAACACAAGGCCCAAGGCATCCCCTCACTGATTCTCCATTCTTCCTACTCTGGCCTCCTCACATTGTCTGATCCACACCTCTCTAAGGAAAACACCTGTTTAGACAGGAGAAATTCCTCAAGTTTCCCAGTGGCCACAAGTCCCAGAAGATGTGAGCCAGTGTACAGGCAGCAGGCCCCTGCCTTAGCTGCAGCTGTTCCACAGCAATTTCTATCTTCTGTCTCCTGGGCTGGGGAACATACAAAGCACCAAGCACAAAAAAGGTGGGGGATGAATCTTCATGCATGTTGTGAAATTGGTAGCCAGATATAATTTGGTGAGGGATAGAGATAGCCTACATGACTCCCAGAAGGTCAGCACCCCAGGTAGTGCTTGTATTGCTTACACCAGGAGATGCCAGAAATTAATCCATGGCCTGAAGGAAGGTCCTTGGAAATTATTCAAGAGTTTGCAGCTGCCCCTTCCTTCCTTTCCTCTCCACTAAACACTCCAGTCTCACGCAAACAAGGCAGCTGGGATGCAGGAATCATTCTCAGAGTGCTCCCAACTGGTCAGGGAAAGGAGATCAGGCTTTTGCAAAATCATTCAGGGTGCACTCTCCTCCCCTTCTTCCCACCATGTAGATTTTTGTGCTATTTAAAGAGGAAATGTGTTGACAAGTCTAAGCAAAAACTGACTGGGATAGCTGTAAATCCAGAGCACCCACTGGGCTGGAGACCATGCCGAGCAGCTGGTGATGCCGGGGGTGTTGATGAAAAAGGAGTGGTGGAGCTCTTTCACTCCTTCTGGGAGAGAGGACATGCCAAGAACATGCAATTGAGGGACAAAGGATAAAGCTAGCAATAATATCTCCATCTACCTGAGCTAGCAATAATATCTCCATCTACCTGGGAAGTTTTGAGGTAAATGGGCTCAGTGTAGAGCCCAAATGCATCAGGCTGGGCACCACCTAGTTCTCTGATAGGTGCACTCATTGCAAACACTGGGCTTTTTTTTTTTTCCGTACTTGCAGCAAATGAAAAAAATTAACCACATGCAGGAAAATGGAAAAAAATGCCAACACTTGCTTTAAAAGGCTGTAGGACGTGGAATAAAGGGGGTTTCCCCTTGGCACACGTTAGGAGCATTATGTAACCTGGTTTTATAAGAAGCACACTGATCTCCTGGCACTGAGAAAGACCCGCATACGCTGACTGCAAAAATGAGAGTCAGGAGAGTCAGGAAATTATTATACAGGAATGAGTCTTGCCAAAGTAAGCAAAGTGCAAACGTCCCACACTTCCCAAATTATCTTTCTTTCCTGCTTAATGCACTGTAAATGAAATTCAGTTGGACTTTGACATTATGGACTGGATTCAATCCCATTTATATTGTGCATAGATAGGAACTGATGATAAAATGATATTGTTTGAACAAATAGCTTACTTCCTTTGCAATAATTCTTACAATTGTTAACATATTAATAATTATAATAATGTGTTGCATTTATAATAGAGCCTTTCTTCACCAAGAATCCTAATGTTCTTATGAAATAAAAGGATTGTACTGTGTGTACACTATCTTAACTGAAAATATATTCGACATCACAGCACTGCCTGTAAATCATGCTTTAAAACATAAGGAGATTAACTTTCCTACCAATCTATTGCATTTTCAGTGCCTTTTTACTGTTAAATATGGCTCTGCTTATTCCTCCAGATGCTTTCCACCAAAATGAATATGTGAGAAATCTGCAGCATTAGGCAACCTTCCTAGGGGAACTCTACATTTGTTTTCACTGCTGCAGGCAGTCTGGGTAATTTTGATTTCCCCTGATTTTCAAGATAACAATTTTTAAAAACTGTGGTGAAAAAGAGACTCCTCACTGAACAAAATTAGTATTTCAGTGGTTCTATTCAGCTATTACTGCTGACAATCTGGGTGTGCAGAAAATATGAAGTAAGGCCTCATTGCCCAGTCTTGAGTGAAGCAGGAAGGTGCATGCTGGTTTTCAGCATGTCAAGAAACATATGTGAGGTCAACTCTGAGAAAAACACTCTTAAAAGCATACACTGCTGCCAAATATTATCAGACTATAAATCCTGCAAACTTAGGCCAAGTATCTCAATTTAAAAAAAACAACAAAAAATCCCTACATCATCATATAGATGAACTAATGAAAGTCCTTTTAATTCTTGATTCAATAAACTTGACAGCCTTGCAAGGCTCATACCAATACAAAGTTAATGTGAATGACTCCCCTCTGCTGAAGCATCAAACAGGTGGTTTGGAGGAATTTGTTGGATACTGGGCAGTGAAATGCTTTCCACCACGTGTGTCCTAAAGTCATTGTAAATAGAGTGTGTCCCTTCACTGCCTTCACTGCCTTCACTGCCTCAGGTTTTCTGAGTAAAGGGAATAAGAACACATGATCAGTATTACCCTGAGAATGCTGAGTATTGTTAATATTTTTCTCTCTTGGGATCTTTGAGTTTATTATTATTATTATTATTATTGTATTTAGCCAATGTAGATAGTAGAAGTAGTCAATATTGGCACTGCTCACAGGCCCAGTGTCAAGATTTAATCAATTTCTACTCTTATTGGTGTAGAATTTTTTTCTGATCTAAGAGCTAATTTGTTAGTTGTACCTATTGGCCTTTATAATCATATGTAAAAAACAGAAAATGGGAAAAAGAGGAAGAATGTCAACCACTCATGCTGAAAAAAATGTCAGAGGAAGAAGTCAAACTGCATTTCTAAAAAAAACCCCAAAGTCTGGAAACTGTTTTTCCAGTAAAAATAAAACAAACAAAACCAAACCCAAACCTCATGCTGGCCAAGAATGGAAAATGACCATTCCTTAGGTAAATGTTTGAATAGTTAAAAGAATGAGGGAAAGATGGTGACAGCTAAAATGTTTTGTGCATGTGTGATATAACAAGCTTTCTTTACAAGACAGGTGTAATAACAGTGCAAGCTGTAGGAATGCCCTGCCCTGTGAGTCAACAGGCTGACAACATGGCATTTATTTTCCAGTTTAGAACAAGAAGCAGCAAATGGTTTGGCTACAGGAGATGGAACTACAGGGCTAGCATGGGTAAACAAACTAGAAGTATGCATGCTGGAATAGATCCAGGATGCCAGGGTGTTAGCATTTTGAGCTCTCTGAAAAACACCACAAATATGGTATTGGCCCCAAATGAGGCAGAATTTAAAAAGCCATCCAAGATTGCAAGTTACTCACAGGCCTATAGAGACCCAACAGCAGCAAACACTGTTTCAACCATTATCAGCTCCTGTGGGTTATCAGAAAGGATGTGGGTTTGTGATTGATGCTCTGTAGGGCCAATAGCACAGCCCTAGTCTTCCAACCCTTCCTGCCTCTTTTGAACATCTTGTTCTGGGATTTACACCCTGTCTGACCCAGTACTTTGCAGATGAAGGCAAATGTGAAAATAAAGCTTTCTGTAGCTGTAAAAAGTGTCTTATTCTGAACTGGTTTTGTATACAGACCTCTCACTTCCCAGATAAGAACAATATCCTAGGAAGCCAATCAGTGAGAAGCAGCACAGTTTAAATTCATACACACACCCTTAATACAAATTCACTTCCATAAGGAGATAAGCTTTCTGTAAGTTCACTAATCAACCAGTATAAATGGAGAAAGCAGAATGGGAGGTGTGGTTTCACAACTTAATTTTCCAGGATTTGCATTTAATTTAAGCCAAAAGTAGGATGAAATAATTACTCTCATGCTAATTTACATCAGAAACATTTCTTTTTTAACAGGCCAATATTTGCTCATAAGCTCAGTCAAAAAAATAAACTAAGAACCAAGGCATAAAATAGTTGCAAAATTATCATATACTTGGACCACTCAGGACATTGGGTGATGTGCAATTCATTTGATATGCTCAGAGCTAAACCCTGCAGTGATTGCTTAACTTTTGCCTCTTCAGAAACTCACTCTTGTGAGTTATCAAAAGATGCTAAATTCTCTAAAGATTTTACAGAATCTTTAGTAGCATCAGGAGGAAAAAACATAACTGCAGCTAGTTTTAGCCTATTTCTTAGAAATTGTGTTGCACAGGAGCATTTCTGGTTTGTGAACAGAGTTACAATTTAAGAAGAACGAGATGGGTCCATTGTCTTTGCAATTAAGTTGCTTCTTTAATTCTGAGTCATTTTTGCAGGAAAACAGTCCTTCTCTAGTAGAGCTGGGTTTGTCTCATTACTGCTTTGTTATCATCTCTAGTGAACGCACTGAAAGCCTTTGGCATCCCAACCTTTTTGCAGTGCTGGCCCCTGTGATGTACCACTGTGTGTGTTCTAAGCAACAGGCTGCAGGACTTCTCTAGACCTCTTGTAGATCTGCTGCTCCCCAGGTAGCTCCTGTCACTTACTGACATTGCAAATTTACCAAACCCATACATTTGTTCATCTTTGTTGTGGAACTCAGTGGTATGTGACGAAAAAGACTCAGGGCTGGACATGTATAGGAAGAATGAAGATTCCAGTCCTTTAAAGCCATTCAAAAGCACTTGCTCTGTCACAAAACATCTAAGTTTTATCCAGTAGTGTTTTGTCCTGCTTTCAGAAGTGCAGGGACTTTAAATTGTAGCTGCTTCCTTGTAATTAACTAGGCACAAAAGCTGAACCCTTGGAAATTGTACAGTAAACACTATTGCTTACTGGCATATGGGAAAGAACAATGAGGGCTCAGGCTCCCATGCTACAACCTAAGAGCAGCACAATATGCTGTATTTTGGGGTGATTGCATTGTACTGGCATGTGATTTAGGGAGAAATAGTTGCTTTTGCCAACACAGAAACAAATTTTCTCCTGCCATTATGTTAGGGCCCCTTTTCACCTCTCCTGTGCAGAGTGTTTGCTGAAGTCTGTCTGGCCAGTTAAGCAGGAGGTTGGCTGTGCTGCAGCAGACTTGTGGAAAGCAATTAAATGATTTATTACTTCTATTGAAAATGGGTTTTGGAAAGCAAACGTTGTTCAGTGAAATATCACCACTAGTGACACTCAGCAGTTTGCTTCTCTAATGTTTTCCTTTAGGACCTCATGAAGCATGGCAGAATACCACTGGAGTAACACTTGGTCCCACAGGATAGGTAATCCTGAGAAAAGAATGTGACTGAGCTAGGATAAAGGAGGTGCAGTCAACTTTTCTGCAGTATGAACACCAAAGAGGGTCTGAATTTGTGACAGTGAATTTCAAACATGATTTATGAAATAGAGACAGTCTTACAAGCCTCCACAAATCCCTGCCAGGCACAGCAAAAAAATCCAGGTTACTTGCTTTAACTTCAGGCTTTGAGATTGTCACATTCATGGTGAAGAAAGAGTCACAGATTCAATAAGGGGACATTCAGCAACATTACTGTAATTATAATAGAGATTATAAAGCTAGTGCTAAAAATCCAGTGTGGGAGCTGAGTAAGGAACACTAGTTCAGGACATGAGCTATGTTAAGTGCTCAGTCTGGCAAAGGTCCTGGACATGCCACTACCATCATGATTTATGTCAAATCATGTACTGAAAGCAAGAGGACGAAGTTTAATTTGGCTCTTTGGACAGAAATACACCAACGGTCAGGAACACGTTGTTCAAACAGGCAATATGGACTTCAGTGTGCACTGAAAGTATGAAGGTGGCCTCTTGACTCATGCCACTAAAACTCATGCATCTGGTATACACATGAAATTTAGTATGACTCTCCAAGTGGAAGAGAGTTCTGAGCTCACCAGATTCCATTCTGGTATCTAGAAAGAATCATATCATATCCTTCATAAATGTATTATCTCTACCTTAAACCAAACAGGGTTTTTGCCTTTGCCATTTCCTAAAAAAAATTGTTACAAGGCCTTACACATTTGATGGCCAAGGAAATATGTCTTATTTCAGATTAAGGAAATAAAGCAAATAGCTCTGTAAAACCTGTTGATTGTTCCATCCTTGTTGTATTGACTTTCTGTCAGATGATATGTGCGTAAAAATATGCAAATGGACTCTTTACCTTTCATCTGAGAAGGCTGTCAGCATCAGATCTATTTGGTTCTCCACAAACATTCATTTCTACAGGCACATAATAGAAGGACTATTGTTGTAAGTAAGAATTAGGAGCACTGGAATACAAAACACATGAAATAACAGGATTTGTATACAATAAAACGGATGTTGTACTTATAAATCTAACACTTAATTATAAACAAAAGAATAACTCTCTCTTCCCACCGTTTCTTTATTGTCTCACTAGAGTTCTGCTGACTTCAGTAAATTTTGTTCTGCCTTATACAGGCCTAAGTAAAAGCCCTGCAACATTGACCTGCAACAACAACACAGGATTGTTTCAAACAGACTTAAAGGGTAACACAATCAGCAGTGCTTGATGAGTAATACTCTCTCACTATATGTATACATTACGCTAAAACTGATGTAAAGTTATTATGCTAAATAACTGATGATGTAAATGTACTGACAGAATACCATAACAATGTGAGGGCAATAGACTGGTGCAAGCAGAAAGAGGAAAATGGTTACCAAAATACATTTAGTAAATCATAAATTCTATATGCAGACATAAAAGACAATTTAACAGTAAGCATACCCATAACGATTATAAACAAAATTCTTGTAATGCTAAATATGTTGATACTTAATGAAATTATAGGCCATCATGTTATCTTCAGAAGTGGCTTAAAAAATAATTTTTGCCTATGTTTCCCTTAAATCCAAAAATAATTTCCAGTAAATCAAGAAAATATTAACCTAGGATTGACATGTGGTCAAACTGTGGTACTTTTTTTTTTGAAATGCAATTTTTGTGGATGCAGTTTAGTCTAATACTCTCTCAAAATATGAGAAAGCATTTCAGTGCTTTTACATGCAACATAGAGTTTTGATTTTTAATTCGTTCTGTTAGCAGCTTCATTGTTTTAATTCTGATCTTTAGATATTGTAAAGGAAAGATTAAGACCTACCAGAGGGAATGAACTGGCACTTAATAAAATTCAATTTCTGGAATGCCTACTACTGGTATTCTTCAAAAGCCGGAGCTCAAAATATATTTTTAATATAGCAGCATAGCAATATAAGTTGAAGAGCTTTTAAAAAATCAGTTTATGAGTTTTTACACCTTGCCAATTTGTCGTATTTAAAAATACTGCAAAAATTTCAGACCAAAGTTATTTTCTGACATAGACCCGTGCTCAAAGAAAACCCGGATTTATGTAAAAAAGATGCAATGCTCAGTGTTTGTAGTAAGCCTTGTAGTAACAACATCCCTGAAGGGGAAAAACAGACTTGCAAACCTTCATTACTGTTCCAGCGATGTAATCATGCAAAAAAATTTATAACAGCAGAAATTACTATAACTTGCGCTTGTTTTGTTAATATTTTGTGGCACAAAAGCCAGGGGTACAACAAACAGGTTGAGACCAACTGCAAGTTAAACTAGAAAGTCAGTGTGGCCTGGCAGGTTAGAGCCACAAGCCCAGAGAAAAGCAGGAGGGTGTTTTGGTAGTGGTGGAAGGTACTGGAGTAGCTTTCTTTGCCAAAAAGGGGTGCAGAACACTGCCATGTTTTTCACTGCTCTTTGCATTCATTAAAACCAAAAACAAAAACCAAATAAACAAAAAACCCCAACCAAACAAAAAAAAAAAAAAAAAAAAGAAGAAACTATAACAGATTTTCAGTTTGGTGAAAGTAATTGCTGTTGCAAGTTCCGCTAAAGAGGGTCTCTGGAGAGGAGAACAACATAGAAACATACATTCATAGAGTGGTTTGGGTTGGAAGGGACCTTCAAAGTTCATCTAGTCCAATACCCCTGTATCTTTCACTACACTAGGTTGCTCAAAGTGCTGTCTCACCTGACTTTGAACACTGCCAGTGATGGGGCATCCACAACCTCCTCAGGTAACTTATTTCAGTGTCTCACCAATGATATTAAAAAAAAAAATCTTCTTTATCTACAGTTTAAACCTAACCTCTTTCAATTTAAAACTGTTGTCCCTTGTCATGTCACTATAGTCCCTGGTAAAAAGTCTTTCTATATCTTTTATATCAGCCTCCTTTATATATTGAAAGGTTGCTGTAAGGTGTCTGTGGAGCCTTCTTTTCTCCAGGCTGAACAAATTCACCTGTCAGCCTCTCTTCAGAGGAGAGAGCCCTCTGGAACTAACAGGTCTGTGTCTTTCTTGTGCTGGGGACTCCAGAGCAGGATGCAGCACTCCAGGTGGGCTCTCACCAGAGGGGATGGAGTAGTGGGGAGAATCACCTGCCTCAGCCTGCTGGTCACACCTCTTTTGATGCAGCCCAGGATGCAGCTAGCTGTCTGGGCTGCAAGGGCACATTGCCAGCTCATTTCCAAGTTTACATCCCCCAGTATCCTTCAGTCCTTCTCTGCAGGGATAACTCACCATTAATTAACCACACAGATTGCACAGATATCACGAATTGCCCAGTAATAATTGCAGCCTGAAGTAATTCCTCTTCAGGGAGATGGTTCTTTCCTGAGAGTAATTGCACAGATTTATCTGGGGGAAGGTTTGGGAGGGCAAATGCATACAGAGAGGGTATAAAATGCAGGAGCTGAGCCTGCAGCAGGAGTGTAGACTGGGAGAGAAGGAGCAGGGGCTCCCTGCAGCTGGGGGCAGACCCAAAACCAGATTTGAGAGGTGAAGGACAGAAGAGAGTTTCCCAGGGACCCTGAAGACAGCTGGCAAATCAGAGGTGCTGGCAGGGGCTGGACTGGGGGAAAGCTCCTACTCTTCATGAACTGAGCTCACAGGAGACCTTTTAAAACAGATTCACCTCAGACCTCTACACTCCCTCTCAGGGTCATCCCTCTGCAGATTATTATTCCGCACTCTAGTAAATCCAGTTGCAAGATTTCTGGGGGGATTTTTTTGCCTTTTTTTTTCTTTCTTTTTTTTTTTTTTCTTTTTTTGTAAGAGAGAGCCCTTTTTTGCTTTAAAAGCTTTCCACTTCAGTGAACTGGCTGCCTAGGGATCCTGTCACACCACGCTTCTGTCACATCATAACACCACTTTCAATGTCTTCTTGTATCAAATGACAGGTTGGGATTTTCAGAGAAAGTAAATGCTTTTCTCACTTTTAGATTCTGCTGGTGTAAGCATATATTCCAGTCTAAAGGACAGTGCTGACCTGTCTCAGGGCTTGAGCCGTACTGCAGACTGGATACATAATTTAGTTTTCTTTGAAAGATAGCTATGCAGATGAAGCAGGACCGGCTAGTCCAGACAGCATTCATTAGCAACAAAAATAACATGTTTCAATGTTTGCTCCCTTGTTTTGACTGCAGGAACAAGGAGAAACAGTTCTTAATTACTAATAATCCCTTGCATGCATTATTAACAGACTATTTTGTTCAAATAGCCAAGCCTGCAGTGTTTTACAAGCTCCATGTACAGAGTAATTAATCTTTGCAGATGATAATGAAAAACTTTGTTATTATTTTGTTAGAAGACTGTCAGGCAAGGCAGCCCACCTTACAAGGAAAATAAAAAGAAAAAATGTAGTTCAGTTTTAAAGCTGCAATAAAAAGCTGTGCTTAGAAAAAAAATTCCTGAATTATCACATATCTATAAAAAGAAAGTAGAAGAGAATTAGGCCCAAAGCTATTATAAACTAGGGAATTCAAAGTGATAAAGAAGCATTGAAATGGAACTGTATTATGGAATCCCACAGTATCTACAAGCGAGGATGACATTACACAATGTAGAACTGTTCATCAGATAAAATAACAACTCATTTCTATAGAACAGACAATCAGAAGTGCTAAGCCATCCCACAATATGCCCAGGGTGCAAAGAAGCTCCTTTCACTGAGTCCTATTCTGCAGTGAAAAATCAACATCAAAAGCAAGCAGCTTAATTAATTAGCTATTAATAAAAACATGTCAGGAAAGTCGAGCACACTTGAGAGCATTGCACTGAAAGCAAAATATGAGACTGCTGGGAAACATTTGTTTGCTTTTTTCAACTTGATTGGGGTTTATTTTTCAGATGTTTTTCAATCCATTCAGGTTGAGGGAAAGGTGAATTAATAGGCACAGCTTCTCCATTTGGCAGAAACCTCTGCATTGAATAATTATTCCATTAAGAAAGTGTAGATGTAGGATGACAATGTCTTAGAAACTGATTTTCCTTCTATAATGGCTATAAGGGTCATTATTATGATTTACTGTGGACAGCACAACATTGGACACAAAAATCTCACCCAATCAACTACTTGCTCCTGGAAAGGCACAGGCATCTCTTGGAGGATGTCCAGTCCAATTTATTTGGTGATGGAGAAGAACAAACATCCACAGGAGCTACAGGGGCTATTCTAGTTCTCAGTAAACAGACACCAAACAAGAAGTTCCCCATACAGACCAGCACTGCAGGCTATAAAAATTCAAAGGATTTTCCAAACTACTTATTTAGGAACAGTGTGATGAATTATAGCACTTCCTAAAAATTTTCCTGGAGCAACAATGAAGAAAGATGGATTTATTGCATGTATCTCATACCCAGGAAATCTATTCCATGCCTAACCTAAGGTCTGAAAAAACAGAAAACTCCATCAAGAGGAAACAGTAAGTTCAAGCAGGCATGCTAGAACTAAATTGGGGTACTTGGGGATGTAAAGTTTTGTGCCCTGGTTCTTGAGAAAAATAGCCCTTCAGGAAAGGCTAATTTCAGGCCATAAAGTAGCAGCTGGTATGGCTACAGTGCACTTTAGTAGCCTTTTGTTTATAGAACAATGTGCACTGCAGGTCAGATTAAACTCTGGTTTTAAGCCAGGTTTTTATGGCATTACAGGAAATACATCAGTCAATACAGAATGTGAGATACGTAAAGAACTGAAGTCAAGATGCTGTAAATAAGTGGCAATGGACTTGCCTCAAGATTTTCATTGAGTAGCAGTTTAGGGAGAGTTGGTGACATGAAATAAACCATTTCAGAGCTGGAACACAAAAGAGTTTATGCACTTCTTCAGAGACCTTCATACATTGAAGCCGAATATAACTTATAAATAAAACACATAGGGATGGCACTAACTCCACTGCTAATTTAGCCAAATTTTAAGCTCCCTTTGATTTGCTGGAGTCATGCTAAGGGACATTAATGTAGGTCAAAATATGACTTATTCAGTGTCTTATTAATAATATAACTTATTCTCAGTGTTGAGAATGAGATCAGTTTCTAAGGACTACATTTAAAACACCAAAAAAACAGTGAAGGGTAAATTCAGAAGATGACTATAAATGTTAAAAGCAAGTGAGATTAAGCCCTTTGAAAAGGGGCTATTGCAAAGAAGCTATTGCAAGCTATGAAACTGTTCTCAGCATTAGTCTTAGTAAAAATCAGGGTGAAAGCGTTTTTCACTGAAAGTGCAGCTGGTGGAGATGTTCGAATTAGGATTTAGGGTTGGCTGAATTTGTGGTGAATATCTGGTGCCTCCTGTCACAAATATATAATATTGGCATTTGGGATCAAATCCTTACATTGCTTAGAGGACTTAGATGAGGTAGGGCTGTACTTACCTCATACTAGGAAGTCAAAAGAAGGAGAGGTAGGAACATTTCCAGAGGAGGGCTGGGCTGAGGTAAGATGCAGAGCAATTTTCGGTAACTAAACAGAAAGAGTACAGTTCTTCAAGTCCTGATTTATACAAACTTTTTTTAGCTAAATGGGATGAACCACTGCCTACCTATTCAGACTTTCTTGGTTTCTGGACTGGATGCTCTGGAGAATCTGTAGTTAAATAATTTTATTTCCAACAAGATAGTTTAAAAACAGGCCTTTGGAGAAATCAAGCTCGAGTGAAACAGGGGCATCTGTGACCCAAAGTGTCAATCCACAGTTACAGGAAGCCACTGGACAGATTGCATTTGAATTGAAAAAAAAATAAAGCCAGGGAGTACCAATTAAACTGCTTTACAGACTACTGATGGAAATTGAGGCTTCATGTGTTTTAGAGAAAAGTAAAGCACTTTAAGAAATTACGTCTTGTCTGCGGCTTCATGATCAAATTGTGGCCTCCTCCTGACAGATGGCCAATCACCCAGGCAGGCCTCCAAGGAGGCTGCTTTCCTGACAGAGGCATTTCGATTGTCAGGGGTTTAAATGGCTGTGAGAACGGCCCTGTACAAGGTAAACTGAGACTCTATTGTTGCCCTCAAGATACTGAATATTCAGATCCTTTGAAGTGTAAAAACAAGAAAGATTTTCACAACTGATACTTTTGTCTTTGTGTCTCTGGAAAATCGTCACAGTTATTCTCTAAAGGATGTTTTGGATGCCAGGTAAGTAGCAAATACCATATTGTATATCACTGCATGAAGGCTTTATGAACTTAAATGTTACAATCATATAAAAGAAACAAAAGCCTACCTTTGTCCTTATCTTAGATCAGGAGGGAAATATAAACAAGGCCAAGAACATGCCTTTGAACACACGAATCTGTAGAAGCATCAGGCACAGCTCTCAGACCACTCAATCTTTATTCTCCCCCTCACCTAAACGATGATCCATCGAATTTGCCAGATTCTTTTCCTTTCTGGTTCATTACTAATCAGATAACTTTCCTGAGTGATATTTAGACAAAATTTTTCATGTTTACCTTGCAACTTTCCAATTGTTAAGCTGGTACACTGAAACAAAGTAGGTGCAGCATTCTTTTAAACAATCCCTTCTGTATCAGAGGGCATTTACAGTTCGCAGTCTTTGTTCTCAGCTTGAGATTCTAGATATCAGAATAGATTGATCTCGATAAAGCACATCATAGATAACACTACAGGTCGGATTCCACAGCCCGGGGATCGTTCAGTAGAGAACTAGGTCAAAGAATAGCGTCTCTCACCAAATAAAAATTCAGAGTACAACCTGGATTTTCTTCTCCTCCTTGCAAATGCCAATAACTGGTAACAAAAGCAAAAAAAAAAAAAAAAAAAAGCTAAACTACATGAAAGTAGTGTTGTGAACTGACCTTTCCAAGCCTCAAACCAATAGGCTTGAGTTCTAGTCAGAGTTCATCTTACAACAGCAATCCAGATTCAGAGCACACCAGTAAAATGATAAAGTGTCTTAGGAATTGTTCACCTGACATGAGGCAGTATCTCTGACAAATATTTATTTTAGCAATATGTGACAGTACTTCCTGGTGTGCTGGCTTAGAACTGTCCAGTGAGTTGGGAGTACCATCCTCGCATGATAAGGAAAAAATGACTACAGGCTGAAACCAGCTGAGCCCTGGCCCAGCTGGCTCAGCTGAGCTCTGGTTCCCCTGGGGTTACCCTATTGAAGTTTGTGCTGGTGTAAAGAATTCACGCAAAAGGAAGAAACAGTACTTGGAGTCATGCCACTGATTTCTCTTGAGTTGCACCAGGGAAATGTTTGACTTGCAGAGACCAGTCAGTAACTGGAAGAGATGGCCCTGGGCCACAGATGAAGGCTTGACCCTGGCACACATGAGAAGCAGCCACACAGCAACAGCAGCAGGATCATGGTCAAATCAAGCTCTTTCAGGCAAAGTCACCTGCGTTTAACTTTGTTCTGGTGGGGAGCTAGTGGCAACAGCCTAAAGAAGGACACACAGACTTCTGCTGCAGTCCAGCTTGCTCTGTATTAGCAGCAGTGCTGCTGCTGCATGCAGAGGCACAGGGTCTAACCAAGAAGGGCCAGCCTGTCAGCATCTTGATCAAAGAGCCTCCAGACTGATTTTTGGGTCTGTGCATGGGGAGATGTTTGACACATTGACTTGAGTATTGTGTGTAGTTACAGTCACCACAATATAAGATATTAAACTATTAGAGAGGGTCCAAAGAAGGGCAACAAAGATGGTGAAGGGCCTTGAGGGGAAGTTGTATGAGGAGGGGCTGAGGTCACTTGGTCTGCTCAGCCTGGAAAAGACTGATTGGAGACCTCATTGTAGTTACAACCTCCTTGTGAGGGGAAGACGAAGGGTAGGCACTGAATTCTTCTCTGACTAGTCACAGAACCCAAGGGAACAGCCTGAAGTTGTGTCAGGGCAGGTTTAGGCTGGATATTAGCAAAAGGTTCTTCACCCAGAGGGTGGCGGAGCACTGGAACAGGATGCCCAGGGAAGCGGTCACAGCACAAGAAGCACTTGTACAACGCTCTCAGGCCTATGGTGTGACTCCAGGGTATCCTGTGCAGGGCCAGGAGTTGGATTCAATGATCCTTGTGGGTCCCTTCCAACTCAGCATATTCTTATATTATGTAATATTTACTGACTGTCTTTATTTACTGACTGTCTTTTAGCTGAAGAAGCTGAAATTCTCATTAAAAAGGCTTTACCTTGCTGCCAGCTAAGTAAGACTCTGCACCTCCAAACAGAGAATCAGAAAGTTCTCTTTAAAACCTGGCCATCAGGCCTCTAAGTAGTATCACACAGGCCAGTTAGACGCTGGATTGAGTGAGTAAATGGAGTGCCAGGTGTATCTGGGAATGAAGAAGGTGCATGTGAGGTTTCACATAATCAAAAACATCCTGGAGATGGAAATATGCCTTTGGTTCCAGCATTTCACTTGCCTGAAAAGCAAAATGCATGCCAAAAATAAGCAAGAAAGCATGCCTTTAAATCAATGCCATTCTCAGCTTCTGTGTAAAATCTCATCATCACTGAAACAGACAAGAGAATAGAAATCTAAAGACAGCTGGTATGATTAGATTGTGGTTTATTCCCTTCTCCCACCTGAAGATAATGCGGAGATGTGAAAGGTTCCTGATCTTGTTCCTGCCAAGTCATCTGACTGACAATTATTGATTTGCAGGGTTGGTTGGCCTCTTGATTTGCATGTGTGTGTATATGACTACTTACAGAGTCTACTTACCATCTGATGACAAAAGCCCTCAAGAATGACCTCTTCCTTCAGGGAAAAGCAAGGAGGAAAGAAAGGGATGGGTGTTTTTTTTTTTTTTCTTTGTTTTTTTTTTTGTTTGGTTGGTTTTTTTGGGTTGGTTGTTTTTTTTTTTGGTGCTGTTCTTTGCATTGCAAAAGCATTTGTGCACTTGATTTGTATCAATAAAAACAGTTTTCTGGACTAATGTGAAATTTGTACATAAGCCTCAGTCAAGCAATTGTGCCTTCCAAGAGAGCTGCATTGCACAGAGTTAGCTGAATTATTTGGGGGTTCCTATAACTTATAATCAAGCAACATCAAGGATTCCCACAATTTTAAGATCAGTAACACCATGATGAAACAGTACGCATCAAAGAACCGTGACATCTGCTGGAAGGATTTATTATGAAAAATAAGCAAATTAAAGATTCCTTGGGGCTCAAGAGCTGCAACACTCTAAAAATTGAGAGCTAAAGTATAATGAATATCATATCTACTTGGTCAGTTCAAAAGCATTCCCTGCAAAACAATTCTCAAAAAGCCTCCACAGTAGGCTGCAGGACACTAAGAAAGTCACAGTCTTCAGTTCTCCTTCGGGTCACAAAACACAAATTGCTCAAATAACAGAACCATCTGCCTTCCTTGTGCACTCTCAAGGTATTGTTGGATCATCTTGATCCCTGTACACATGAAATACTGTCACCAGTACCACCGGGCATGCTAGCTGGGAACCAATTATTTGTAACAAAATCATGCAACCAGTAGTGAGACTGAACTAACACACAGATCAGGGCTTGATGTTGGCAAATAATAAAAAACCCCAGTGAGATAAGGACTCCCAATAAGGGCGCAAATATATTCATTTTGTAGTGTATCTGTAAGATCCATGTTTTTACACTCCTGATATAGTGCTCACTGTGAGGAAGGAGAAAAAACCACCTTGACTTCCGCCAGTGACCCAGAGTCACAGCCAAAGTAGATTTGGGACCACTGGGGAGAAGATCAGAAATGTGGCCCTGAGCCAAGTCCTGCCTCTGGGTGAACTGCAGCTGAGGAAGTGATTGTTGTTTCACTTCTAAGGGAAATGAAATACATGTGGTTATGGTTTAAAAATGTGCACTTTCTTCAGGCAGGACTTTTGAAAGGCATCAGTTGTCTCTAGAGTGTCTTGTAATAACCTTGGTTTATATATCAGTGTAAGATTAAAGACATCAGCCACTTTGCCCTGTTAGCAGCATCACTGAAACAGGAGAACAAGTCCTCTTTGAAATGCAGTTTATTCTACAAACATTTAGAGAAAAATCTTAGCTAATTTCCATAACTGCATATAATACCAGAAAGAAAAGTGCTACTATGGTCATTTGAAGGTTATTCACATCTGTCTTCTAAACTACTCACTTGCTAGGGAAGGATTAAATGCGTAATGAAATGTTTCCTTTAGTTTATACTCATGTTATCCTCTTTGGGCATTTTGTTTCCACACATCCACAATCATCTATGTACACATATGTGAACTGGACTGTTTTATGGTTTGAGCAAACCAGTTCCACCTTCACTTTGTGACTTCTTTTTTCATGGCAGCAAGTGCATTTGTGTTCCATTTCACTGGCCTCCAAAGAATACCTATAGAAATGAGATTTTTTCATATCAGTCTGCTGCCTGTGGTCTTCCCAAACTCATCTGTACTTACTGCTCCAAATGCACGTACTACTAAGGAGCAAAATTTTGTGTCTATTCTTCTACTTATTCGTAACAGCCTTTCCTCAGGATCCTATTGGCCATGCAGGGCCAGATCCTTTGACACCAGTGGGGAAAATCTCAGTAACTTCAGTGGATTTTGGATTAGGCCCATTCTAGCAAGACAGAAAGGAGCAATTCACGCAGAGAACAAAAGGCAGGAAAGCCTCCTAGAGCTGTTCAAAAACCATGCAAGGACATGCTTAAGAGCAGGTTTAATAAATGTAGCTGATGTCTTTCCCAGGGGATCAATTTTCCTGACTAAGATAAGGCACTCTATCACACTGAAGCCACTGCTAATGACTGCTCTTCTGCACACCCAGTTTCCCAACAAACAGCAGGAAGAGGACAAACCACAGCAGCCCACTGGGGACAAGAACCCAGGGAGACAAGCCACAGACAGGACAGAGAAAGTCTGCCTACTTACACGGAGTAGGTACTGCACATCCCTTCACAAAAGGGCACTGGGACAGGAGCAGCTGACTTGCAGTTGCCATGGACAATGTACTGCTCCTTCACATTGCGTTTGCATTTGTGTGGTAGGTCAATACCTGGGCAGAAAAATACTTCTGTTAAGCTTCTTCAGACTGGGGAACAAATGTTTTGAAAGGTATCTGCTAGTAGACCAAGGACAATTCATCCTAGTAAAATTTCTCACAGTTCAAATGCACAACCAAAACCACAAATGAGAATGCAAAGAGGCATTAATTCAGCAAAATTATTCCCCACTGGTCAATGTAGTTTTCCATTTGTGGACTAGCTTTAGCATGTAAAGATACTGTTGAATCAAGACCTAAAGGAGACATGAAGGGTTTAGGTTTTTCTAATATGGCTATAAATTACATATGTGGCTCTATAACAACCTGGGATTTCTGAGTGGATGCTACAGAAAAAAAACCCCAAAACTTTGTTTCTATGCAATTTGCAGATACAAGAACACAGAGAATATCTTCTAAAAGTTTTCTTATCAGGAGTATAGTTCAAGCTAACAGTATTTCAGTGATTTAAAAACAGAGAAAAGGAGATTAAAATTTTTAGTGCTCCCATTGGAAGAATAAGGCAGATTTTTAGTCTTGGCTGTGAGGTGCAGAACAATTCTGCTGCTGTAAAACTGTCTTTCAGTCTGTGGAATGTGCAGGCTCTCAATCCATGCAGAAACAGGGCTACAAGCAGGGAAGGACCAAACAGTATTGGAACAGAGAAGCAGTGATTTAATGCACTCACATGTCTTACAACAGCCATCTGAAGACACCTCAACTGTCCCCTGTTATGAAAGTAACCAGAACAGTCAGTTCAGATGCATGCAGTCCTAAGCAGATGGTAGCAATGATGAGAGTTCAGTTACAGTCCCTCATCTCTAATCCATACAAATTCCTCATCAGACCTACTTGTGTACCAATTATATATAAAGCTGCTTAAAAAACCCAAACCAGAACAAATCATCCAGCAAGGAAGGGAGAGAATTTTCTTAGAACTATATATCCTCTCATAAGCCAGGTAAGATGCCTTGCAATACATGCCTGATCTTATTTAGGTCCTATTGAAGCCAGCATAAAAACCCCAGCCAGAGACAGAGATTGACAGCTGTCCCTGGAATTGAACAGCCTGGCCTGGGCACAGCGCCTACCCCAGAGCTAACTCAAGTACATGGCTGTCCTAGTCCCTGCTTTGATCTGCTGTGAAGTCCCAAAATGCTACTGAAAGTTACTGGAAACCACCAACAGCTGAAAGCCTGGGTATGAATATTACCCCTTGCTTGTTCATATTCCATTTCCTCACTTAATGGGACACCACATATCAGAAGACACTTTGTTCATCAGTCCCACAAGGATCCATGGTGAGCTGTCACTTGTTCAATTGCATTTTAGAACACTGATGTTTATCAAGTGATGAAAAATCCTTCCTTGTAATTGCTCCAATACCCTTCTCTTTCAAGTTCTAATGCTTATCCCACAACAATGTAAATGGTGTGGGCTTGTTTGCAAGTATTTTTGGCTTATTTCCATGGGACACAGGGCTGGAAAAGCACATTTCCTTCAAACAAGGAAAGATCAAGAAATACTCAGCAAATATAACTCCCAGGCCAGGATCAAGGCTCATTACAGAAGTCTTTCTCTGCCTGTAAAATACTTACTGGCACACAGTTTGCTTCTTCAAATGGCAGGCAGACCTTTATTGTACTAGTCAAGGAAAACTGGCCTGCCGATTCAGTGCATGTGTACTGAGTACAGTTGTCATATGGATCTTTATAACTCTTTCCAACCTGATAAAAACAGAAAAAAATTTTAAAAACAAAATAAAAAACAAACAAAGACAAACAAAACCCCCAAGCCAATGGAGTACAGCAATAAAATTAGAAAACTGAAACAGTAATAAAGTCAATGAACTGGCAGAGACTGGGTTGCTCATATCACTCTGAAAGGACTGAGATGTCTGCAACTCACATCTACAAATTATGTACTAAGCTCGCCCACCACCAGCCTATGCAAAATCACTTCTGTGGCCTCCCAGGGGGAAAGAAGGAAAGAATGGCAGAATGAGCATAAAGGTATTAGCAGAAATGCCAGAAGATAGGTGTGCTAATGTTTGTGGGCTGAAATATACACAAAAGAAAAATAACTCTTTCAAAGGATTTCAACAATTTTCTTTTTTAATATATGGGAGAAAATGAAAAGGAATGAAAGAGAAAAAAAGTCTTTGCAATAGAGACTAATGCATAACTGCAAAGCCTCCTCATGCAGAGATAAAAACGATATATTGGAACAGAAAAATCTAGCTTGTAAGATAAATTATCAAGGAATAAAAGGATGAAATAGAAAATATGTAGAACACAAGAGCTGTCAGAGAAGCAATTGCATGTAAGACAAGCCACTGGTTGAAACAGCATCATTAACCATACACGGGATGGTTAATAAAACTAATAAAACCAAAAAAAGCTAGGATCATGAAATCATAGTATCATTAAGGGTAGAAAAGACCAAGCCATATCACTGAGGGTGGGATCATGAAGCACATCCTTAAAAGGCTCAGCTTCTGCCTACACAATGTTACATTCACAAGACATGATGTATTAGCTGTGTGTGTTACCGAGTCACACAACACTACAGCAGCTGTGTCACTTGATTTCTGCCTCAGCAAATTCAGAACCAGTTGCAGCACAGCTATATCACCTTGTTCACACTGTATCCCTGTATCTTCAGGACAAGATAATGAAACTGCTTCAGATGGGAGCAGTGTGATGTGAAGCCAGCACAATGTATCTCTGCAAGAGCAGTATCACACCATGTCACCATCCCTTCTAATTTCTTTCTTGCTATTTCATGTCAAGAGAAGTGGAGGTAACGTGATTTCCATTCCTGACAGAGAATGTAATTGTCAACATGGTAGCGCCTATGAAATGCACACAGCAGAGAACAGCTGTATAAACATCTACATTCACTTTGGAAACACAGACATTTTGACATCTCCTTGAGGTTCTCCCAGCCTTGAAATGCATGACACTGATTGAAAAAATGCTGAAATCTTTTTGATAGTTCAGCCTTGTGTGCAGAGCAAGGGAGTGCTTACCTCAATGGTCACATTGCCAAAAGGAAAATTTGCCACACATGCCACTTGCTGGCACTGGCTGCAGCACTGACCCTTCTCTTCCACATAGCGGAAACCCTGTGGGAATAAAGTTTCCATTTATCTATCTTAATCTGTGTCTTGTTGCTGAAGCATCTTTGGATCAAAGCTATACTGAAGATGGCAGAGGAAATGAGCCAGACTTCTGGTTTCAATTTTGTTGCCTTTTGAAATCTGTTGGAACCACATAAAGCCTGACAATCAAAGCTGGTAATTTTTCTGCCTTACTGAGTAATGACTTCTGGGTACTTCGTTGCTGTGAAGACCCTGTCATTGACTATTCTTCTCTTCAGACTAACACACAAAAGAGGTGAAATAAATTAATTTAGCACATGATTACTTGCACAATCTGCCACCACTGCTTGATCTGATATCATTATCTACAAGAACTATTGATGTCAGACATCTGAAGATTTTCTCCCTGTGTTTTAGGTATGCATTGGTTTTCTAGTGGCTGTCGGGGTGGCTGGCTTCAGGAAAAAGTGTAATGAAAGGTTTTGTCCATTTTTAACATTGGTGGTGCATCTGTCCTTATCTGGGCATGAATGGAAAATCAACCACCCTACTTACATTCAGTAACAGACTGAACAACTTGAGTGCTAATTCTCACAAGTAATGAGGAGTAATTGAGTATTCCCCATCCACAAGTGAAATCATCTGGAAACATATAAACCACTGTGCAGTTTCCTCACAATCTTCATTTATGAGCTGACAATGGACAACATGAACAGAATGGCACAAACATCTTTCAGCAGTCAGACTTTAACAGGTTTGCAATCATTTCCCCTCAGAGCACTTTTCCAAGGGTGACCTCTTAAATTTGCTGGAGCAAAAATAACAGCACCCTAAGAAAGGACTTTACAAAGCAATTAATAGAAGAGTCTATCCTGCTGTGTTGCACAGATAAAGCAGTTACACTATCCCTGTTTCAACCCATCAGACATTGTGGTCAAGGAGGTGCTGACCTGCTGACAGGTGGTTTGGCATTGCACTGGAAGGCACTGGATGCGGTTGGTCTGTGCCACAGGATCCTGCTCATCCGTGCACACACAGTTCTCACAAGAGCTTTTAGGCACCATTGCCCCTGGCTGGAAATATAGGGGAGAGAGAAAACCATGACAAGAATTCAGAGGGTTCTGGATTAAACATCCGCCCTGGCCTATTGAAAAAAAACTAATGCTTGTGAGGTTTACTTTTGGAAGAATTTCCTGAAATCAATACACATACAGATCTCTAAAACTTCACCATTGGTATCACAAAATGAACACAAGGCTGACATTCCCAAGTGTATCAGTGACGTTAAAGGAGTTCTCATAAATTCCAAGCATTTTTGGTCAATTTGACCAAACAGTAATTTTACAACATTCAACGAGCTTTAAAATTTGTGCTCAATTACAATTCTGAACCATTGACTCCAAAGTATAGGCAAGATCTCTTTTAGTAAGCAAGTTACTGGTTTCAAGCAGTTTATTGAATAACCTATCCCAGAATCACAGATTGCTTGGTGTTGGGAGGGAGACTACTGGCAGGGAAGAATTACAAGCAATTCTAATCCTGCTTTTTGTATGAGTGTTGAAAACAAGAACTTCAGATAATTCTGACTCAAGCACCATTAACACGTAGGAAGAAGTGTCTGGAAGAAGGCCTACCTTAAATTCAACTCCTTCAGAAACACATACACCTTTTGGTACTGTAAGGAAAAAAAATGAAAAGGTTGTGCTAGAAATGATGCAGTTTCTGTACTCATCTCTGAATTGTGAGTGATTTAGCAAAGTCAAAGTGTACAGCTGAACTTAAGAGCCCACACAAGAGGGGGGAAAAAAGCAACTAGTACATGGTGATATTTGGTATTCAGAAGCCCACATGTAGCATCTGCTTAGATGTTATGCATCAAATGGGGATAATTCTATACCCTGGTATTTTCCATAAGGTAAAATTTATTTGCCTTGTGTTTTTTTTCCTATACTTGAAATTACTTGACCTTTTCTTTATTGTTAACCACTGTGCTGGTAACAAAGCTAATGGACTTATGTGTGTGAATCTGGAAATAAAATCTGGCAGCAGAGCTTCTGGATGGGTTCAGTTTAACCATCATTCAGTATGTGGTCAATAGCTTACACTTCCTGAATACTGAATATAGAGAACCTTAACCAGTTATTCTAACTCAAAAAAAGAAAAAAAGAAAAAAAGAAAAAAAGAAAAAAAGAAAAAAAGAAAAAAAGAAAAAAAAAGGGGGGAAATAAAAAGAAAAAAAATAGCCCAATTGTAAAGGCCGAGAAGGAAGGGAAGAGGCTTCTGCCATGATGTTAACTCATTTAGAAAAATCAAATACTTCAAAGAATAAATAAAACATCTTAAAGAAACAGTACTTACTACAGGAGAAGATAGGGCAACAGCCATCCTCAGATATAGCAACCACTGGCTGGAAACCTAAGTCACATCCTGTTTTGTTGATAATGCAGGTCTTTATATCACATTCTACAATAGACAGCAGAGACAAAGTAAGCCAAAACCTCCCATCCAGCAGTGTTACTTGTGGACAGAGCTTGGAAAAAACCATCCTATTGTCATTGCCAGGATTCTCTGTCCTGCATCTTGGTATAGATACTGGGAATGGCCAGGTTTAGGAGCAGGCTACTCCTGTGCTGTGGTGGGCATTTGGGACTGGGAGGGTGAAAATGCAAAGCTGAGGGCGTACCTATGTCAGGAACCTCTACAGGAAGCTTTAGAGAAGCCTCTTTTACTGGGTGAATCTCTGTGGAAGGATAACCCTCTCATCTCAGAAGGACAAGAGCTAAAGGATCCTGTGGAGCATCTGCTGGTCCCAATGATCCACAGGAGATTTTCCAGTGTAAATAGCTGTCAGGTCATGGCACTAATTTTAGAGAACAAGGTGGACCAGAGGAGTTTTGGTTTTTTTTTTTTCTGCTAGCAAGAGCTCCTGGCAGATGGAGAAATGACCACTTCAGTGTGCTGTGGGGCACCATACCTCACTTTAGGATTACTGATGTTGTCATATTATGGCAAGTGAAGGATCTACTCACCACAGACTGTCTCTGTGCAGCAGGGATCTTCCAGACGTGGCTTTATTTTGCGTACAAAGCCTTCTTTTGTGCAGTTGATCGGTGGAGATTTAGCACAAGGGCGGGGGAAGCAAGAGATGTTCAAGGTTGCTTCATCACAAGTACAGTACTGGCAGTCATGTTCCCAAGCCTCTCTAGGCTATAAAAACAAGAGGGATAGCAGTTCAGAGAGAAAAACCTGGAAGCATTATATCAATGAATGCCTGCTGCAAGCCAGTGTAGGACTGAGTTGACCGAATTTATTGTGTAGGAAATTTGCAATTCAAATCCTAGAGGGAGAAGAAGGGAAGAGTAAGAAAAAATGCCATTATTTGCCACCTTCCTTTTCAGGTTTATGCGTTTCCAGGAGGAAAGCCTGATAGTTCTACTAAGGAACTGATTCCCACAAACTGCTCTTTCTGTTTCTGTACCTCAAGTGATTAAACAAGTTCTGGAGTTAATAAAATCTGATTTTCTCCCCAATGTCATTGCAGTTCGCTGGTTTTTAAGCTTAGAATTAAAAGAAACAACTTATGCAGTCATTTTTGCAGAAGGTCACAGAACACAGATAAACTATAAAGACAGTATTTTCCTTTCTCTTACCTGTTTCACTGACCCATCTTGTGCAGTGCAACCTGTAAAATGAATTAGATGTTACATTAAAGGTAACTCCATCAGGGAAAACAAAAGAAGCAGAAAAACAGGAACAGAAGGAAGGTATTGAAATCTGAGAAACAGCCACCAAGAGAAAGAGAAATTCAGAGTGCAAAGTCAGAGGTTGTAAACACAAAAACATCTTAAACATGCTATTCTTTGTTCTTTTGAAACTTGCATCTTTTGCATATAAGAGCAGGCAGAAGCTCTCAATCTGGAATACTTCCAGCTTCACCAGAAAGGGTCAGTAACAAGATCTCCCCGATTTCCTCTGTACCCAAAGCAACCCCCTTAATATGCACTTCTAGTCAGGCTCTGACCCCCACTTCCCATAGCACCATTTATACCATTGCTTACCACAAACTGACACACAAATGCCATCATGATCATTCAGCAGAATTTTTCCATCAGGACAGTAGCATCCTTCAACAAACACTGATGTGCCATTTTGGGAAGGAAGGGTGTTCAGAACGACTCCTCTGCACAAACAGAATATAAATGAGAATGAATGAGAGGCAAAAATTGCCCAGGGCAATCAAGACACCTACATCCCAAGGGAATGTGAAATTCTAATTTCCCCGGGCAATCTTCACATTACGGACTTGAAAAACGCCTTATAGGAAATGACCCACCTGCTGAAGCAAGTATTTCTTTTTGCTTCCCCGCATGGCTTGTACACCTGATCCCGAGGACAGCTGGCCTCTGTGGGACATTGCAACACACAAGTTAAAAAGCCCAGACCCAGGCGTACCCTCGGATGCAGGGACACGAAGGGACAAAGCGCCCAGCTACCGCAGCCGCCTCCGGGTGCGCACGGCCCGGCAAGGGGGCCCTGCAGCCCCGGCCACAGCGGCCCGTGGGGCCAGCAAGGTGCAAGCGCCGGGAGCAGCAGCGCTCGCCCTGGTTCGCGGGGGGGCCCAGCAGAGAGAAGCGGTGCGTTGCCATCTAGTGCCCGAGCTGCGGGAGCACAGAGAACTCCTCGGCTCAGCTACGCCGGACACACCGCGGGCCTGGCTCCCCCTTGTTTTGCACCAGGTCTGGGCTGGAACAACCTCTTTGGTTTGTTCCTGCTCTTTCTCAGGTCCAGAGCAGCAGGGGAGGGCAGAGCAGAGCAGACTCGCTTCGCCCCAGGGGGTGTTTTCCCCCTTTGTGACTCGGGCCCGTTCCCAGGCTCACCGCACTGCCCGCCCGCCAGCCGCCGCCAGTCCGCGCAGACGCCGTGGAGCCCGCAGAGCGCCGAGTAGGTCTGCAGGCTCTGGCACTCCGCGCTGGGCCGCTCCTCCGCGCACCCGCTGGCCACGCACGCCTCGTAGTAGGGCTGCGGGGGCACCACGCCGTGGCACTCCGTCAGCGTCCTTCACAAAGCAGAGAGAGAAACCTTGGGCTACGTCCAAGGAAGAATTCAACTCACAGCCAAACCATACCCCCCTGCTCCCGGCAAAACCTCAAGGTACAGCTACAAATTGTTCTCACAGGCAACACACCCCCGCAGCTTAATAAAGAATGAGCTTTACCTGCCATTCTTTACAATGCTTTGAAAGGAAACAATATTATGCTGGACTGCTACCTGCAAGGGCTCCTGCACAGCTCATAGCTGTAAGTCTATATGCTGATGTTTTTATGCTAGCATGCTTGAAAATCCTGCTTTAAACCACAAAATTATTTTAAAACCAGACACATATATTTGCTTACTATATTCTGACTGTTTTTCATATCATTCAGAGCTTTCAAATACTGAATTACAGCTCGTTCCCACTTGCCCTCTCCAGAACTGACAGGCAGAGGGAGTGCCAAGCAGCAGACACAATTAAGAGAGGACTGATTTTGCTGATGCATCTTAAAACTATCTGCCAAGCTCAAGAACACACACATCAGTTCACTGCTCACTTTCACAAGGTATGCAAGACTTTGCATTTTCTTCATATCCTAGAATCGGTTCACCCGAGCCATTTAGTGAACAATGAAATTACCCTGTGGACTTTTTTTTCTGATACTTTGGGAGTTGTCTTACCAGATGATTTTACACAGATTAGAAGGCACACAATGCTGATGATACTCAATCTTTGATGGCTGTGAGATACCAGGGTTACAGTATCTGTTGGTAGGATATGGGACCTTCCAATCTAGTGCCATCTTTTTAAAGGATTTGACAACCTCACCGTTCCTCTTCATAGCATCATCAGACTTCTGGTTGGTGCAGGTACCTGGTAGCAATATAAAAATGACAGTTCAAGGACAGTTGATGCTGATGAAGCTGCTTTTAGAGAAAATCTGGGGGGAAGTTCTCCTCCTTGTGTGAAGGGAGCAACATGTGGGATCCTGAATAAATTCACACAAACTGTTTCTAGGAAGTGAAGGCTCGAAGAAACAGTTTGCCAGCCACTCATGAAAACCAGAATTGGATGTGTTGGCTGATACAGTTCTTCTGGTGGCCAGAGTAACTGAGATGGCACAGGACTCTCCACATTTCCTACATTCCTATATGAAGTAGATATGATCAAAAGGAAGGGCCTAGAAAAATTCTATCTCCATCCCCCAACAGACTGTGAACAGAATGAAAGATATGACTTAAAACTACATTTCCTGACACTGTCTTTCTATTAAATAAATTTATTAACATTTGTGAGAAATAGTGAAGTTGCAAGCATTTAGAGATTTTACAAGAGAATGAGAGATAGAAGGAGGAAAATTCAGAGCAATAATTTTTGCCAGCTGATGAGAACACTCACCACAGAGTCCCATGGTATTGTTATAAAACTTGCTGAAAGAGAGTTTTATGTAAAATGCGAGTCGACTGTAGGAGATGTAAACCTCTAATTCAGGTATTTCAATTATGGCGTAAAGGCCAGAACTGGTTATCCTGATACCATTCTTAAAAATGTCCGGAACAACTTTCTTGTCATCAAACAAAATCTAAAAAGAAAAGAAACAAAAGGTTTTTATGGATGCTCCTTCACCGAGTAAGGAACATGATAAGTGCAACTGGAAAGCAGAGCGGCACAAATTCAGGCCTTAGGTGCACCAAATTATGTCTGTCAAAGTCAGTCATTTAAGCAGTTGTCTAATATTCCTTTTTAATATGTTGCAATTTATATTTGACTACTCCTATCAGGATGAAAATCACAATTTTCATCTATGTGATAATTTCTCAGATTTTTAGAATATACAGATTCTATTGATACAAAGCAAAAAAAGAGAAGAAGCAAAGCAATTGCATTTCTTACCCAGTCCATATTTTACAAGCTTAATCCTTTGTCATCACAGGACATTTGGCAGTACAGTAATATAACTACAGCAAATAATTTTGAGAATTCATTTAAACACAATACTTTACCAAGTTTGTTTCTTTTCCATGTTCCTTTGCTTGTGTCAGAATAACAACAGAGTTGGAGTAAAAAATGATGAGGGACATTGAGCAAATTGCTCCACTAGTGGCAGCACAGTAGTAGTTGTCTATGTGAATCCAGAAGTTGTGAGAGTCAGGGTGAAGTGACTTCACAAGGACATAGGTGCAGTTTTCTTTAAAATGGTAATATGCTCCATCAAAAGTCACATAATGCTCATTTCCCCATCCACTGCAAATACCTAGAAGACAGAATGACAAGCTTCAAGTTTGACTTCTGAGCTATCTGTAAGTACAAGCTGGTTTTAACCTTTTTACATGCTTCCAGTCAGAGACAAAAATCCAGTTTGATAAAGAAAAATTACTTTAGCAAGGACATCTGCTTTCAACAGCCAAGATTTCAGATGGGATTTCTGTTCCATTGTATCCTACTGAATTGATATGAACATAATATAGATGTTTACCAGATAGAATTTTCCTTTTTGAGGCCCAGCTGAACATAACATAAATTTCAGGAATTCTCCTGCCACTTACACTGACACTCAGAGACTTCACAGCAACCAGTTTCATCAGAGTGTTTTGTGATCGGGAAACCATTGACACAAAGTTTCAGTTGCTGAGGTGGGCAAGTCATGACAGACAATTTGATATTGTTTCCTTGTCCCAGGCAAGTTGCAGTGTGGCAGTTTCCAAAATTCCATGTTTCATTAAACTATTGATTAATTGAAAAAAAAAATAGGAGAGGCAAATAACAAAGTAATGTCACAAAATCTTTAAAATCACACACAGGAACTACATTCTATTCAGTTAATTGTCTAGCATGGCAAAATTTGGTGTCTACTCTGGCTCTGGAAACCAGGCAATATGAACCATATAGGAATAAAGAGAACCTCGATATCTACTGGTTTTGGTATATATGTTAGAGTCCTGATAACTTGTGGTGGTAGGACACTGCCAGATGTGGCTTCCTAATCCTTGTTCAGCTTAGGTAGCTCTGCTCACGTACAATCATTTAGGTGTTTCAGGTGAACAGAAGAATCTTCAACTTATTCTTTCAGTGAGGGGTTTCTGGCGTACTTCTAAATCATCTCATTCAGCCACACCTACAGTCCAGCTGTAGTGCTGGATAACAGCATCAGAGGAGAACACCAAACCTTGGCTGCAGGCAATGCATGAATGGTGGAATGATGAATGATGAAACACTTCTTCAGAGTCTCTCACCTTTCTGGGAGGATTGAGTGCAAGACAATCACTCACAGAAGTCCTTGTGAGAGCAGGAACTTGGTTTGTTACACCAGGAGCAGGTGTTGGTGAACAGGTTTCAGAACGTGGATCACAGACCTTGAGGGTCTCAGTATGACCAGTTTTACACTCTGCCCAAATTAATTCAATCTGACATGATTTATTGCAGATTGAGTAAGCACAACGACCTGATACATTCACTGGCAGAGAAACATTTCCTCCTGCAAGGGCAAAACCCAAATGTTAGCCTGAGGCTGCATTCTCAGCCCTGCATTTAACTATCTGTACCCAATAGCCATGCTCAGGGGACTCTCTGTCTGCAGCTCCTGGGATTCAGTGGCAAATGGCAAAGTCTGAGGGAGGGCCACAAAGCCTAATCTGAAATCCTGCTCTTAGGTACATTGGAAGGAATTGAAAATGAGTACAAGAAGAGCCAATACTGAGTAAACCACCAAGTGCTCTTCACAAACACCAGGAGCTAAGTGAAGCGGGAGCTACTATCAGATGAAGAAGAGTCTTTCCTCCTCTGTTTTTGGAATATTATTGTCAGTTACAAGCTTGTGTTCAGCAGTTTGGGATTCAGGGCTCTGCTGACATCAACAACTGCTGTAAGTTTCTTTACACCAGGGGTATTCAAACCAGAACAGAGTTACTGCATATGGCAGAGTTGTAGTTCTGAAGGTGTTAGCTACAGTTCAAAGATGTACAACTTCTGGTAATATCTAACTGTGACAGGCAGAATGGGCACTTGCTGAAGCACTTTCATCTATCAATACGTCTTTCCATGTCAATGGTGCAGAAAATAAATTGCATGGTTTCTCACCCATTTGTATCAATTGTCCATTGTCATTGCAGAAGCAGGGAGTGGCTACCTCTGATGAGGGAGGTGCAGATGTTACATATTGCTTATGTGGTTCTGCAGGAAATCAAATTAATTAGGATTTAAATCCTCTACTACTCTACTTTCAAGCCCTACAACATCTCTTACATTCTCTACAACTACAAAAAAAAAATTTTTAAAGTCTTTTTTTTAATCCCCACTACATTCTGTACACATCCACACGGAAACCATCTTCTGTATTTAAAAACACTCCCTCTATTACACAGTAGAGTGCTGTAATACTACACACACACCCTCCCACATCGAGTTATTTTTTTTTCCTATACAGAATACAATAAACACCCCTTCTTGTGTCATTTATTCATTTCAACTAGCGCTGTAGTACTTCACCTGACTTTGGAGAGGTGATTTCCAGTGGCACTCCATTTGGATTTTTAGTGCTTTCTTTCAAAGAAACTGTTGGTTTAAATAGAAATAGATCATGAAGACATTTTACTATGCCACCTACATTCTGCTTTCAATAATCCTGCCTTTACTAGGTACTACTCCACTGTACTTATTCAATTTTTTAATATTTTCAGTAAATACCAAACACATGGGTTCACCATCAAGTATTTAGCTCTTCCACTCACACGGGAAGAGAAGCTAACATTTCATTTTCTTTGTTGCCTTTGTATAATTTGCTGCCAGGATAATATATATATTTTTTTAGCCACTTATTTTTATTTGCAAAAATCATGTGGCAAATTCCCCACTTTTCTTTATATCTTTTAGGAAAAAGAGATAAAGAAATTTTCTGATTTTTCACATTCCATTCATGCTGGAAAATGTCTTTTGAACAGGAGTTAACTCCAGGAAGCTTTATTTTCATAAGAAAAGTGACCTGTATAAGACTCACTTACTCCAATGCAGAAAACAGTACAATAAAAACCAGAACGTGTTGTGGGTGATAAGAAGGAGAAAGAAAAGATTTAGAAGTGTGAAATACTGAGACTAATGACACCAGAGTGTCAATTGTGATATGCTCAAGCTTATTGTAAAGGTTGTATGAAAAAATGCTGAATCTTTCTATTCTCTCTTAACTTCACTGACAGTAAGGTCAGCAAGAATCTATAAGATTGCACTTTTAGTCCTCACCACAAGACCCACAAGCTCTGATCCCTCAGTTTTGAAACTTCAAAAGTCTTAAATTCTGTTGTTATCCTAGACATGCTGTAGGAATCTTTTTCCAGGATGGATAAATCTTATTACCATTGTGGACTTCCACAGAATCACCACCAAGTCCCTTATCAATCTAGTACCTTGTGCTGGTGTAGGTGGAGTTCTGCAGTGGGTAAGGGTTTTAATGATCTGTCCATTGGGGCCACAGACAGCTTCACCACACTTGGTCCCAGACACGTGGCTGTACACAGTTTCATTTAAGGTGTAGGTCTTCCCATTGTAGCAGCACAGGCAAACTGAGGCACCAAAAGAGAAAATGTCACTGCAACAGAGGACACTTGCAATATAAATACAAGTGAAAAGCAAACCAAACTCTGCATTTACCCTTCTGAAGGTCACAACATCAAACATGAATTACCTGGCTAAGACACTTTCTTAGTTGCTATTTGAGAAGCTGCACTGTGAGTCTATCATTTATTTAAAGTGTGTTGGATTTTTTTGTTTGCTGGTGTTTCTTGGAGTCAGCTTGCATGGAGGAGCTTGCATTTACTGGTTGGTAAAAGCATGAGAACTGATACTGGCCTAACTCAGCATGGAGCACAGGAGAACTCTCTCTGGGCAGGGAATGTGACTGGGATTATTGCCTTTTTGAGTGACAAAACACTGGCTCAGGAGGTGTTGCACAGCCATTTCCATCTGCAAATGGGAAGCGTGCAGTGGTACACAATTTCATTTAAATATATGAGAAGTTCTCCAGATTTTGGAGACTGTACATGTAAGAACCAAAGGAAGTGCATCTATTACTGTAACAAAATCAGCTAAACTGCAAATGTGTTATCTACTGGGTCACCCTGTGTTTTGGGATGTGCTTTCTCTCAGATATGGGAATGAACTGATACTGTACCTTAACCAAATGTGTCCTTTAGGCACACAAACATGTATCTAATAAGCTATCTGTCTTAGTTTATTTTATTAAAAGAATGGTCAGCCCTTCTACAAGATTTGCCCTGTTCTAAAAGTACATATTAAAAGAGGTACCGTGAATGGGCTGCTACAGATTACTACCTATCTGTCTTCACTGACTACCAAGGAAGTGGAAAAGTGGAAAAGCGGTATTAACCTGCGTAAGATGAATCCTACATATCACACCTGTCTCCTTCCTCCTCATGATTATCCTTTACACAGTTCTTGAGGTCAAAGGCTGCATTTTGCCTATCAAAGTATATCTGTGCAGCTTTGCACACACATACTCAACCACCTGTCTGGCTTCCTGTTATCAGTATGTTTGTAGTAACATGTAATGTGGGTTGTTGCAGTCCTGCCATCACTCAATGCATGGTGAGGATGAAATGTTACCTTTGGAGTCTTCAGCACATAGTTTCTCTTCAGGATCGCTGAACAGAAAGAGTAAAAAAGAATTGTTTTATTGAAATTAATTTGAATATGGAATAACAGTGTCTGTAACTGTACCTACTTTTACAAAAAACCTACTCCTGGATTTAATGGTAATTGCCACTGCCTATAAACATTAACAGAACATCTCCTAGTTTGTCCTTTTCAGTCCTATTCTACCTTTCTCACCATCAACTGACCTACCATGAAGTGCAATTGAGGAGGGAGACACACTCTCTGCTCTCCTCATCAAAATACGGCTTGTCAGGACTACACTCTGGGTAACAGCCTGGAAAATTAAATAAAGTATTCTTAGTCTGAGTTACATAGGCACAGGAAAGCACATCAATACCCCTACCAAATATAGATTTGATCCCCAAATGAATGTGATTCCAGTATGGATGTTCTTTTTACTACCAATTATTTTTCCAAGTCCTCTTTTTACCTCTCTCCCCAAAGTTTTAATTTACTACATTTGTCAACAGATAATTATTCTATACAAATTTATATTGAATGGTGTTTTATCTCTTCATATATTTAAAAGCAGCAGGCAAATGATGCTATGAATGGCACCATCGTACAGGGAATTAGCAAGGCATGGTCAATGAGCTTCTGGGACAGATGGGATAACCTTTCAGTCACCTTGATGCTTCAGACATTTAAAACCAGACTAGTAGCTGTGACTCCCATAAACTGCATTAAAGTCAAGGAAGAATTACCTTCTAAACTGTACAGCAAGTTCCCACATTTCCCTTGCGGGTTCCTGCATGTCCTTAGACAAGGGGCTCCACAGGATTTATAGAACCACTCATGTTTGTCAGGTGGGTTGTAATAATCACAGAACACAGCTGGAACAGAAGAATAAAAAACATTTAGGTCTCAGACACAGGGCAGGGACTATTTTTAAAATCTTTTTTAAAAGATTTTAATAAGATAAATATGATAAAAAGAGCTTGTTCAGTCACACATGCATCACAATGTAGGTGTTCTGCTCTTCTGTATCCCGTGTGCCTGAGCACCAGGGGCACTGCTTTCTGTGTGCACTTCCCTGCAGTACTTACGGCAAATGGCAGGGGTTCTCCAGTTGATGCAGACGCCAGCTCTGCTGCAGCTCCTCGAGTAAGCAGCAACTGAGGTACAAAAGCACTCACAGTCTCCCACACTGTCACAGCCACAGAAGTCAGACACACAAGATTCATAATATGGAATTGGGTTCACCTGTCAAAACACCAACAGAGCTGTCACCACAGTTGTGTCTGCTGCACTGTGTTTTAATGAGGGAAAGGGTTCTGAATTTCTGTCATGCACATGGTTTGTGACAGGCTGGGATTGTCATGAAGGAGCCGTGATATTTCACAACAGGTAGTTTTCTATTTTCACCTGCCTGGTAGAATTGGACTCTAAATCTTCCTATTCTCATATGTGTAATGCTGCTGCTTACACTTAAAATGCCTTCCCAGTGAGATTTCTGCAGGACTGAACTACCTTGTTTTAGCTTAGCAAAACTATACAGCGTGTGCAATCTTCAACTGAGAGACAGTGACTGAGTATGAAAGGAAATCCTATTCCCACTAAACTTCATGTCTCTTGTTTTTTAACCATTGCCAACATAAACTAACAAAGGAAATTAAGCCAAGTTTGTTTTTAAAATTTTTTTTAAGTGCACTGAATCTTTCTATAGACATCCTAATTAAAAAGAGTAGCCTTGTTTCTGTTTAATTCAATTTGTGACTCAAATAAACCAAATAATTAGTCTCTTTAGATAACTTGAATGAACTTCCCAAGGATCACCACACAAACAGTCCTAACTTATCTCTACATTTTACAGATAGCTAACTTTCTACTTCTGGTCGCCAACTATTATCCTCTTTTATCTTCAGTTGTTCAAAACTGGCACTGCTGCTTCCTCAAATACTGTGCAACAGGTTTTAATTGGCACAGCTGTGAAGTGAGATTTTGGGAGAGGTAGCCGAGTACTACTGTGTAGTAGCTTCACTACTGAAAATATACTGCAAATGTGCTGCAAAACAGCAACAAATATCTAGTGTGAAACTATTAAGGATGAGAAAAAAAGGATTACCTTGCTGTGACAGGCTTCAAAGATGTTACTCTTAATGATGCTGCAGTGCTTCTGTCCCAGGGCAGACTTGAAAGGCTGATCTGCACACAGGTCTGTCATGTTTATATTTGAGCAGGTGCTTGTTATTTTCCAGCTGTTTCCAAACTCCTGGATGCTCATCTCCATGGACTGCCCTCTGGTTGTGAAGTCATTCCTTGAGCGGCCATCAAAGTCCCCACAAAGACCACAAACTTTTCCCTGTGTAATGTGTGTACGCACAGTTAATGCTTTGGTTATTTTGAGTGCAGCCCACTCTTTAACAGAAATAAACTATAGAACCTGTAAAGGCAAAATAGGTGCAAGTTTCTAAACAGAAAGCAAAAAATGGCTTAGAAAAAGTTGAACTTCAAGTGAGATAAACACTCCCAATGTGTTATCAATACTTCTAGCCCCAAATATTCTGGAGTGTTTTATACTGACTGAACAGTGCAATAAAACATAAGATATGGCCTGCTTGCTGTTTCTTCATGTCCACTAAACCAAACTTTCTCCAAGCCCTGGAAAAACTGGATCTCCAGATCTGGATGCATAACTCTGACTTTGAAATCATAACTCCCAGTCCACCCCCTACTTACCTGGAATGATGGTGCCACGTGAACAACAACAGTAGTCTTTTGGTCCCACATGAAATTCATCCCTTGATTTGTTTCAATTACAATATAACCTCCTCTGAGGTCCACTTTGTAATTTTTCTCAGCTCCTGGATCAGTGGCTATCTCCTGAATTCTTCCTTCCAAAAGCCTTATTTCGCTGTTCTACAAAGGAACAGATAGATTGCATGGAAGGAAAACAAACAGATAACTTAATGCAACAGCACTGGCACTCTGTCTCTCATTCTTTGTCATATTTTTCTGTCATCTCACACTCTATCTTGGTAGATAGGTGAGCCACAGCCACAGATGCACAGAACTTCTGTCACAAATGCAAACACACACACACACAAATGCACATTTGTAGTGTTGTTGACTCCTTGCATCTTTCCCCTCATCCACAAAAGTGTTCAATCCCTGTTAACATCAAATACCTAAGCCTTTCCCAACTTCCCTGCCTTACTTAGCTTGCTGGCTGTTTGACTTCCATAGGTACTTCTAGCAGCAACTGGGATGGAATATAAGAGAATGATACAGTAATTACTACAAAATCAAGACTACACCTCCTTGGTTATAACTAGTTCTAGACAAACCTCAAAAATCAGTGTGATCTTTAGGGAGCAGATGGAGCGTGACTTCCCACAGGCGTTGTTCTGAATCACAATCCGGAAGGTGCCAGCATCCATGTTATTAGGGCAAAAATCCTTAGAAAAACAGATAACATTCTGTTAGATCTTGTCAGGCAACTAGACCAGTTATAAGCATTTTTAGGATCTCTAAATGAGTGACACTCTGATCTGACTTGTTTATTCACTAAAACTATAGAATTTTGGAAGTATCTGGTGGAAAATTACCTGGTGGCAGATGCATATTTGACCACAATTTTCAAAAAGAAAAACTAAGGGGGGAAATGAATTTGTCATAGCAACAGTCCAAAAAGGTAAAAATATATTTTCTTAAAATTAGCAAAACCAACTGTAATTTGGGGATGACAAAATGTCTCACTGAGTGCTGTCTCATTACATGCAATTATTATATATGAGGCTCACACGTTACCCTCTGCGTGCTTCCATCACAACAAAAATCATGTCAGTCTTGGATGACTGATGGAAACACTTTTCAACACCACATTTTCCTTTCCCTTGAAAATGCTAGAATGCCTTCAGGAAAGGGCAGTCCAATCAAGGAGTTAATAATTTGGGATCATACAGTGCCCTCTTGTGTCACTTCTGAAAGTCAATTTGCTTTGTTTTATTTGGAAAATTTCACTCTATCAGCTCTAGGTGCAAGAGGGGGGGAGTAGGCTCTGCTCATTAGTTTGGCTATTTTGTATGGGAATGCCTTTTAATTACCCAGACTGAAACCTACACTGTGGGGTGTAAAAAGCATATGGATGGGAAATCGAAAATAAATTGATACCTGAGCTAGGATATAGTCACAGTCTCCCAGGAAATCAAACTTCTCCCCATCAAAGCTCATGTAATGCCCATTTCCATACACAGTGCAGGTTCCCTTGCAGGGATTGTCCGTGCAGTTCCATTGCCTTTTGTTGCAGGTGCTGGGAAACAAAATGCAAAAAATAACAATGTTTGCATGAAACATGGACTTTCCTTAACCCCAAACAGGGGCAGAATAATTAAAAGGTTTGTTGTTTGCAGTGCACTCTCAACTGTTCTAAGATTATGCTATGAGATGCCATATCAATCAGGAAGTTCACATTTGCTACCCAGAAACATTTATTCTATTAATTCCTTCAAATATATTTTAAATAATTGAGTCCTGGCAGTGGATGGTGGGGGTTTAAAAGAAAAATTCAAGGAGAAGAATGAATATTTCAACCATTTCTGAATTTTAATCTGTGAGGGATCATGTTGAATTCCTGTTACAATGGTGTGAACAAATATTATCTCTGTCTTTCCTTGTGTCTGGCTAAGATGGAGAGAATTTTTTTCCCTCAGCAGCCCTTACAGAGCTGTGCTTTTCATTGTCAGCTACAAAGGTGTTGGTAACACCTCTGTATATTGGCTACTGCTGAGCAGCACTCCCAAAGCATCAGTGCTCTCCCTCAGCACTAGGCTGGGGCATGGATAAGGTTTTGGGAGGGGACAGAGACAGGACAGCTGTCCCAAGCTGGCCAAATGGATATTCCAAACCATGTGATATCTGCTCAGCAATAAAAGCTAAGAGAATGGGAGATTGGGGTGGGAACAGAGTGGTGTATGTTATGATGTTTGTTTTCTGAAGCCCTACACCTTAGTAAGTGGGCTGGACATCACCTGCTAGTGTGAACTAGGGGATAAATATTTTGTTTGCCTTTTCTTCTGCATACAGCCTTTGCTTTTGCTTTATTTTGACCCATGACCATCTTATGTTCTCCCCAACCCTGTCCTGCTAAGGAGGGTAGTGATAGAGCAGCTAGGTGGCCACCTAATGTCCAGCCAAAGTCAACCCACCACACCTTGACAAACCTCACTTCTAGTTCAGGAGGACTGTAGATAGAAAATTTAGTTGTTATAGCCATGATGCAGAGACTGCATTTTCTTTCCCATGTGTGTCCTCTTCTCATAAGAAAACTAAGCCCTCACTGCAATAAAACTTCTTAAGGACTCTGTGATAGCAACAACAGCTTATCAGGTTTTGACTTCAGAGGTTAAACTTGACTGCCTGTACCAATGGTGATGAGACCAAAGTGTTTCTAGCTCTCATTTTCTGTGCATCCATTTGGCAGAACTATACAGTCTCATCCTTGCTAAATAATGGATAAGGATTGAAAGCATTTTACCCACCATGATCAGTAACAGTGAAATCTATGGCACCGGAAACTGGAGAAACTAGAGTATTAGTTTATCTTGAGAACTATGGATCCAGAAGCACCACAAGTCTCAAGGGAGGACCATTGCAATTCTTCTTTGACTAAATTCAATCATTTTCCAGGGTTCAGCTGTGCCCCCCACACACAAACTCAATTCCCCCTTATTGAATGAGCAACCATACACCAGCCAGAGTAAGGTTGATGTTTCTGAAGCTGGTGGGGAAATAGAAAAGGATGGAAATTGTTTAACAGAAGATAGTGGTGCTTGTTCTCCCCAAGTGCAGGCTCATGCAGCATGATGCAGAGAAATACTTCCCCTTTTATTTTTACTGGCAGCCCAATGGCTCTCATGATGAAGAGGAAGGCTTCAAAGCACATCCTGTCCTATGGGTGCACTATGGTCTGGCAGTTCTGACAAACTTTGCTATAAAACAAGACTCCCTGGGATAGCCTACCATGTGTTGCAGTCCACTTTGATGGTTTCCCCAGGTTTATAGAAGTGTCCTCCATGAACACATGGGCACTGATCTTTGGGAATACATCCTCCACTGCCATCCAATACCAGTCCATCAGGACACATGCAGCCAGAAACACATTCTGTGACATACTGCACATTAGAAGATATAGGAGAAGACAACTTGTTAGAAAGAACAGGGAACCAGTAGAGATGTGCTAGCTCTGGATGCCAAAGTTTTGGCTTTTAAAAAAACTTCCTTAATTGCAAGCTAGTGGAAATCATGCTACAAACATCACAGGTAGATTGTTAGCTACAGCTGCTGTGTTATCAGTGAAGCATTGGTGTGTGCCCAGCATGGCATGTTCCCATCAGTGCTTGATAAGGACAGTCCTACGTGCACAGCCCTGCTGTGCTGTGCCCCTGCTGGGAGGTGAGCTCCTTACACAGTGCATGTCCTGCGTCTTGCAGCTTTTCTGACACTCTGATCCAGTTGCTCCAGGACCTGCAGAGCTGCAGTTGAAGTAATACATAGGAGCTGGGCAATCTGCAGTGGAGAAAACATTTCAGGAAGTAATTTAGAGAGAGCAATAAGGATGCCATCAGCAATTGCAAAACCAGCCAGTGGATTTCAGAGGGCAGCAGGTGTCTATCATTTAAAGTTTCTAATAGTTTTGCTTCTGCCCAATAACAGTGAAGGGAGAAGAAGGCAGATAACTTCTAAGCTTTGGGAAATATCCTCATCGTCTAAAGAGTCTAGTAAGTCCGGTGACATTTTGCAAAGACAAATGTTATCAATAACTAACACATTTCAGGGAGAATGGAAAAATGTGCAGAATACTAAAATGTTACAGAAAGTGAGAGATAACACAGAAAAATATTATAAATACTGGCTGACACCATACTGACATTATTTAACAAAATCTCACCTTTCACCAAGACAGTTTCTCCAATGCAGTCTAATCTTCCTTGAATGCATTTGCTAAAGAGATTCCATAAAACAAAACACATCAGCTCTTTGCACTTTTCTCCCTCACCAGGGAGAAAGGCACTGCAAAGCTTCACTTGTCACATGAATAACAAATTCCTATCAAAATGAATATTTGTTACAGCTATCAGTTTCACAGACATGCATTACCATACCCAGAAGGAAGATTAAAAGACCCAGCTCTTAAAATACTCTTCCTTCATCTGGCACTGGTTTATTGTGTGTTTTCCCTAAATCAAGTTTTTCCTAAGCATCCATTTTCCACTCCATGAGATAAGACTAATACTTTCTTAAATAAGAGATCTCTTAAATTACTAAATGAATATGATTACAAAATAGTCTAGAATCCTCAGCTGGAAGACAGCTAGAGAGAGAACATGTAAACGTCTAAAGATAATAAAGAAGCCTTCCCCTGGTAGTTGTTTCCATTGATGCCCTAAGGTAGTTGAAAATGAGAATAATGACAATTGTTTTTCAATGCAGATACAAATTAATTATACTATTTTTATTATTCCCCCCCACACCCCCAGTTTCTCTTTTGTCTAAAAAAAAAAAGTTTAAAAACTCAGAATTGGGTCTTTTTTTCATGGACCATTTTTATTTTTTAAATAGTCTGCATGATACTGTGGTGGTTTTCACTTTGCTTTTTCATTTCAAAGCCTGAAACTCCTCCAAGCCTTCTGTCTTCTAGAAAACTTGCTCCCACTGTTTTTGGATTTTTTTTTACACAACAATGAACTCTGCAAGAGATAGATTACAAATATTGTTCTACTAAACATATTTTCAGGTTCTTGTTTGCTAGCATGAAAATGGGATTTTAACATTTGCTGTGACTGCACTTCTTGCCAGGGGAAGATACAATCTAGGAAAAAATTGCCATTATTCCTAACTGTAAAATGATGCCATTCATGGATTGGAGCAGACACTTCCCTCATGAGCCCTGATGTCCCCCGGCACAGAGCAGCCTTTGCATCATCAGAGCAACTCACCACATGAGTTTATCCTCTTGGAAGGAGTTGCCAGGCTGAACAATCTTGCCTTTATAGTAGCAGGGGCAGTCATCTGGAGCCACACATTCCTCCTCATCATTAAGGTAGGTGCCTTCAGGGCAAGCACAGCCCTCCATGGGCGCGATCCGGACCTTGCACAGCGGGTCAGGCTCATCCAGCGAGCGGCAGGACTGGTTACAGTACTTCACACTGTAGTTATAAACCATAGTCTCAGGACACTCCTCAGAGGGATCTTTGCAAGAGAAATAAAAGGGATGTATGGCCTTCTTTGTGCAATCATCTCTCATGACTTTAGCATGCCTTTCTGCACGCTGGTAGCCATGAACATGCTTTTATCAAACTACCAGACCTTGTCTCCCATTATTCTGGGAGAATCTACTTGCATAGCCTAAACTATATGACACTGAACACTGAAATACTCAGCAGCGTGTATATTTTTGTACTTTCCACAATTTACATTTCTACCTTATGCCAAAACCTGAAACCAGAAACTTCTGACTTGTTAACATTTTATTTTCTGACTTTTACTAATGATTTCTTTGGCTGGGGATAACTTAAGAAATGACCCTATTTTGTAAGAGAGAAATTTTGACATTAAATGGCAGTGACAAGGAACTCTGCCAATCGATTGATGCTAACAAGAAAAGGGTGTTTCAGTTCTCACAGATGTCTGGAGGAAAACTCTTGTCGTCATCCTCAGGGGAAATGAGAAACAACAGTTTCTAAGATTTCTGGGTGAACCCAACAGGTAAATACCAAAATCTAAAGAGCTCAACTAACCCTGTAAGACAGTAAAAAGCTGGTTAATTTTCATGGGCTGACAGTATACACCACCATCAAAGGTCTGCCATAGAATCTGCAGTACTGACCCGTAGGGATGACATTATATTTTGTCAGGAAACATCACCCACGTTAAGGTTGCGAGAAAGTCTGGCATCCAGATATCTTTGAAATTCAGTGAGAACTGGAGATCTAGTCATCTTGGGCCTCTTTCTAATTCTGCAGATTTAACCCTGCAGCTGGTTTTCAGATACACATGGATGCAGTAGAAGGTACAGGGGTGTTGATCATGGGCACCTGTGCTAATCAGCTTTGCAGCAGTGCTAAGAACTTATCAGCAGTAGGTTCCTTGCTTAAATAAAGCTCTGTATGTTTTTCCAGTCCATGACCATGGCACACTTTTTTAGATTAGTTAGTGTGCTAGGCTTGTGTACACATTCAAAACCAGCACCCTACCACCATAAACTATTTGGTTTTCTGGTCCTAGCTGGAGCAAGCACAATATCCCCTGTGTAAGTCAGGCAAGGCATATTCTCCTACTTTTTATTCTTTGAAGATACAGCAAGTGGTATTTGCAAGTCAGAATACATCAAATAAAAAAGATATTAATAAAGATGTTGAATATGAATTTATATCTGTCTCATTAGTTAGCTATTAATACAATAAAATAATGTGCTTACTTTCTCCCTTAAAATTTTCATAGAGGAATAAGATCACTTTTGATAGAGTGAGACTGGTAAGAAAAAGGTTATTTGATTGTAGTGCTCATGGTCACAGAAGTGACATGCATCTAAGATGACAAATCACAACTGGAGGCATGAGTGCAGAGAACATGAGCATACCAAAGATACCTTCAAGCTAGCTTACACAGGGAGCACTAGAAAAGCAGTGCCAAGACTGCTCACCCCAGTGATCTGCTGGGCAGCCAGCAACTCCACTAATGGTTCATGCTTCTGCTAAAGTGTGTAACAGGCATGCACAGAGTTTAACTAGCAGGATTTGCTTGTTTCACACACTCTGCCCACTGCAGTGCAGACATCTGCTTGGGATACAAACCTGCCTTGGATGCTGCCTGCAGCTTAGCAGAGTGGATGCAGCTTCAGGAGCTGGAACAGTTTTTCCAACCCCCACAATGGGACAGAACACAGAGTGAAGGTGGTGGCTCATTTAGTCTTTCACTCATGAACAGTGAGTCATAAACAACCATACCCTTATCACAGCCATGATCCCAAAAAGATTATTTCTTCTTAAATAAGGCCTAAAATGATTGTTCTGATTGAAACATGAGCATTTTTTCTCTAGGTTAGTGCACTGTTTGAGGTAATATTACCTACTGTGCCTTAAGAACACAGATTTCAGCCAAACCCATGCTGCAAACCAGTCTTGATTTGCATAAAAAATGTCAGTAATTCTATGTTGGGAACAAAGCTTTCAATAAACAGTGTCTGTGTCTAGTGCATAACTCTGCAGGATTCTAGGACAATTTACTGTGGACTACACTGTGTTCCTTTGAATTATTTCAGCACAGGTTTGTGAAATTGTTCTTATCACAGTCTTAAATGCCTCTGGCAATGCGTCACACCAGTTACATTGTTTGCTTCTATTAAGTATCCCAGCTGGCTCCAAAGTCAGGCAATTAAGTAGATCATAGCTGCATCAAACTCCAAAAACATAATCATTGTTATGTTGCCTATTCAGATGTGCGATTAGTCAAGAAACCCATACATCTGTTTTCATGTCGACAGAGGCAAATCTCACTTGAACTGTCTGACCATCAATGACAACCTGGGAATGTTGAAGCAAAATTCAGAATTCAAGATAGTGAGTTTTATTTTCAGATTTGATGCCATCTTGTAATAAATTCTGGCAGTGCCAAAGGAAGATACATACATACATGGACTCTGAACTCAGGATTTGGTGACCATGTGTATGTCTAAGAAACTTTTGTTCATTTTTTGGGTAATTCTGAGCTGAAAATGCCTTTAAAGATTTTCACATTCGCAAATATCACCAATATATATTTATTAAAAAAGTATTACTATTTTACTGTAACGTGGAAAAATGTGGTTAATGAGTGATATCATTTGTATTGTCTGGGACAAGAGGACTGAATGTTAAGCAAAAAAGGTATTGGAATTAAAATACATGGGGAAGCCCATGTATTCAAAAACAACCTAATTGCTACCTTAACCTAAATTAAACTAACCCTGTATCTGTTTTGATTTGAGTAATATGCCTATGTACTATTTTGCTTATCTGAGTACTGAATTCACCAAAGATTTTACACAAGGAACACGCATTGTAAGAGCATGAAGTAGTCACAAATGGAATTTTATAGAATAAATCCTTATTCTGTTTTTCAAAAGCTCTCTAACTTGATGTCTAAAGACAAAAGACACGGATTGCCACAAATGGGGCTGTTTCCCCATATCCCTGCCCAAGGAATTTCAGTTCACATACCACAGACACCCTGCCTCCAGCCCTGCAGGGACACGCCTGCTGAAGCACAGTCTCTGGAGTAAGTAGAGAGCACACTGCACAGTGCAACTTCACTCTTCTCAGCATTACAGGTGTCATACATGCATTTCTAAAGGACAGAAAAGGACAATAATGGGTATTATTATGTCTAGCTCATAGAAGAAACAGCAAAACATGTAGCAATTTAAAAAGCAGTCAACCAATATATTTTTAAAAAGTATTATTACTAATGAAACTTAATATCTCTAAGAGAAAATGTATGCTAATGAAATACTATGCAAACCTGAGAAGTAGCAAATCAGTTACAGAAACTGCAATGGCATTATGCCTAACTCTCATTAACAGATGAATATTAAAAAGGATAGAGGCGCCTAGAGTTCATTAAAACACTAAGAAATATCTTTACCAGCCTCCTATGAGGGTGTACAATCTAGGACCAGTCAAAATATATAATCTGAAAATATTGCACAGTGATGACTGGCACTTTGTGTACCTATCTGGTAAGCAGCTGAGATGCTCCCAATGACATGACAGATGCATGACAGAAGATGGTTTATAGAGAGTCAGTCATATGTAATGACATTTTAAGAACTAGTTATGTAAGTATAGCTGGAATTTAAAGCTTGAGTTCTTTTAACAGTGTGGGCTGTACAAAAGAACACAAATACAGCTAGTCACTCTAGACCTGTAGGATCATACTGGATAGACAGTGACTTATCCTGCCATTGCTGATGTTGTGGAAAAGGCTTTCACAAATAATGGTTTAAAATCTGATTATATCAGTAGGAGTAACAGACATATCTGTAAGAAACTGGTTATTACTTCTTCTTAACTGAAAATTGCAAAATCCTATTTTATTTATAGTTTACATTAATTCTTAAGTATATATATTTTCTTCTGGGACAGGTAAAACATAAGCCATATTTGTAAAGATACTTGAAGACATATTACATTCTAGGCAAAATTTCAGGCTCAGGTATTTTCTCAGTAAGTTGTTTTACACACACACACGCACACACACACCCTGCATGAACTTTCTGTGGTTTTGCAGGAACTTCTTTACCATCCACATAAATGTGGCAACTCTGTAGCTCAGACAGCTTTCTCAGCAGCATTATAGAGCTTTACACCAAGGGAGCATATGGGCAGCTTTCATGCATTCAAAACACAAGGAGACTAACAAGATTCAGAGGTAATAAAAGAGATATAAACAATGTAAATTCATCAGTGGACTTCTTTGTGACCAGTCGCTACTGTGACCTATTTTACTCCCCTAGGCCAGACAACCTTCATGTGGGATCAGTCTCTGGACTAGATTAAACCACCCATTTGGAGCAGTACCTTACCTTGATATACACAGACGGGTCTACAACAGAATGGCAGGCAGCAAACACACTGCTTGTATTGGACAGAAGAGCACACCAGTGCTGGGCAAATTTTTCTGAAGTGGGAAAAAATATCATTGTCCATAGTCACTTAAACCACATTACTGTCTGACTCAATATTCTTATCAGGTATCACATTGAACTAGAATGTCCTGAAGTGTTTAGATAACGCTGGATGGAAATACAGGTCATTAACTTGTCAAAGGGATAAGCATAGTTGGATGGATGACCAGGCATTTTCCTAAAAGAGAAGTTTCACCTTCTAAGTATTAACATTATTACTGCAGTCAGATTTGCAGAACATATACAGAATCTCCCCATTTTCACTGTTTTTCACCAAACTTTCTTAATTCTTTACAGCCAGATAAATCCTTATAGTCAAGCAATAATATCAAGCATGTGATAATTAGTGAGTTGTGTGGCTGTGAGCTGCAGCTTTAATTATTTGTGGCAGTACTTAGGAGAGGTCGGTCCAAATAATACATATATCCGAATCCAGTCAGAGTGAAAAATCAGACAGGACACCTAGTACAGTGCAATGCTTGCTTAATTCAGCACTGTTGACAACTTCCTTCTCTGGACTTCAGCACAGCTGTAACAACCTAGACTGGATGAAGAACTTGCCCAAATATTGGCAACCAGTAGTGCTCTGCCTTAAGCCTAAATGCTGTCATTTATGCTGTGTGTGCTTTTCAAGTCATCAGCGAATGTGTTGGCTCTTTCACCAGTAGTGCTGTCTTTTTGCTCTGAAAGCAAAGCTATCCCCTTAAAGACCTTCAAAATACAATATTTTTCTCTAGTTATAGCCTCAAAGGTAGAGGGTTTTGATGTTTATGAGATTTCTAAAGCTTTTTTGATTATCCATCATGTGAAAATTATTTCACACTGATAAGCCAGGGATGAAAAGCCTGGTACCTTTATCCACGCTGTTTGAACAAGGATCTTCAAAGCTGTCCTCAACATCAAAACAGCTGGCTCTAGTTTTCCATGAGTTACCAAAAGCAGAAGCTGAATCTTCCACAGCTCCAGTGACTGTTCTGAAGTCATCAGTCTGGATGTTATTGAAATTGCCACAAAGACCTTGCATGGGAGGCAAAAAAAAAAAAAAAAAAAAAAGGCAAAAGAAAAGAAGAAATCACTGGATGCATGAAAAAGGAATGGCTTCTAGATGAACACTCTTAGCTCTGTAATGGACTTTGCCTGAGACAAATCCATTTTCCTTCAGAGACTTCCTGATATTCCCACAAATCTGATAGGACCCTGTGCTTAGAGTGTATTTATTATTTTTCTGCATTACAGTAGCACTTAGTGATGGCACAAGAAATGGAACTGCTTAAATGTGCTTCAGTAAACACTGGCAGACAGAGAATATATATTCCCCAAAGGCTTATAAATAAAGGAAATGGCAAAAGAAAAACAAAATAGGTCAGAGAGACAGGGTGTAATCCCATTACACAGACTGAAAACAGAAGCACAAAAATCTTAAATGGTGTAAACAGGAGGTTAGTGGCAAAACCAAGAACATAGTCTGTACTTCACAGCTCTCTGATGAAGGCCTGTTTAAACAGATGGAGTCTAAAAGATTTGCACTAACTAAACATCACAGTGATTTTCTCCAGCACATTGAGGGGTTTAGCCTTATGTGTCCTACCAGATGTGCGATTCTGAAAGGAATGATCGACTGTTATGGAGAGCTGCATTACAGGTTTCATTTGCACTCTGATCTGCACTCCAACTGAGCTCAAGATTTTGATGAAAAATGTAGATTGTCTGAAGATGGTGATGCCATCTAAAGAAGAAAGAGAAAAAGAAAAACATGTTGTATGCACTTGCAAATCTTTACAAAGCTGAGTAAACAGGAACTTCCAGTTGCCAGTGCATGCAGTAACACAGAGATTCCCAGGGAATCCCAGACCTAGTATCCACCTAACAGTGAGTAGGATCATGTTCTTTTCAGAGAAAGGACCAGGAGTCCTTCTGCAAAAGATGTAGGCTATTCTGCGTAAAATGTGAAGAAGGGGATTTACCTTTTCTTACAGGCAGCTTCACAATGAAATTGTTCATGTAGATATTTCCACAGGAACATATTTTTATAGTCTGCAGGGAAAAGGAAAAAAGCCCACAGTAGTGAATGCATATGATGTTGTGAGACAGACGAGAGCAACCTGAAAGCTTCAGTAAGCATTGAGAAGTAGTGTCTCATCACCTCTGGGGTCAGTGTAAATCAGTGTCCAGACACCATACAAACAATATAAGGAAAATAGAAGTGATCTATGTACTGCTAATTAAAGACAGTTACTCACAGTTCTTCCTAGTGTGACCAATACATTCTTTAGGCAAGTCATTGTTCTTGAAGTCCCACACTGAATGATCTCCCCAATAACCACAACTGTGTCATCAGTGTTCTGAGAAGACATGAGAAAGGTATGTGCAGACATTGTTAGCATGTTACAAGCTGGGAGTTTGAAGAGGAAAATGTGTCACTGAAAGGCTAAGAAGTAATGAAAGAACTGGGGTATTTGATATATAACTGCAAACTATTTATTGCCAAAATCAATAATTTCACTAACTTTCCTTTGCACTCTTTTTCCTTGCTATCAGCTTGTGTGGATCTCATTTGCAGACATTCACAGATAATTCAATCTTTTTGAAGAAATTTTGGTTCATCCACTTCCTTCTGACCGTCACACATGAAGAAAGCTTCAAAAGGAATGCTTTAATCAACACTAATACATCCATTAAGAAAATTATTTAATTAAAAAAAAGTACAAGTATGTTGAAGCTGCAAAGCTTTGAAGCTAAGCATCAGCGACTGACTTGCAGTCCATTGCAAATTCAAAAATGTATGGGGTTTAAGACTGAGCATGTGTTGAAGTACTTTGCTGGATTGGTTCCATTTAATTAAATTAAGTCATGTAAAGCTCCAGCACAGTTTAAAGCCTCGTGCTACTCAGGAGATTTAGGAATGAAAAGAGAAATTGCTTGTACCTTAGCTAAGACATAATGACAGTTGCCATGAAAATTGAACCTCTTATTATCGAATGTTGTTATATGGAATCCTCCGTCTATGTGGCAACTTCCAGAGCAGGGCAGAGAGATACAGCTCCAGTGGCCTCCTTTGCAAGTACTGTGCAAAACCCAAAAAGCAGCCATTAGAATAAACACAGCTTCAAGGGAGCAAAAGTTACAGATCATTTTAACCTGCACAGATGTGGCCTCTTTGTGTTTTAAGCTCATTATCTTGGCTTCTTATTCAACCCCTGTGGGTGGAAGCCTTTATATTAGGCCCTTAAAGTGTGAGGGTTGAATTCCTATCAGTGAGAGAATTAACTGCACTGGGCTTTGGCCTGGCTCCCTCAGAGACACACTGAGATGGGAAAGCAAGAGATGGTTTTCTGGGCCTAAATTGCTTACTTGACTTTTTAAAGAAAGAAAGAACCCCTTCAAGCAGGATCTTGCAACGTCTTGTGCTGCTGATGCAACTGTTCAGCAAGTCACTGATGGGATGTTTCAGCAGCTAATTGTGGAGGGCCTCAGATAATGAGCAATTCTCACACCTGTGCACACAAGAAGAAAACAGTACAGCCATATAGGCTTTGAGGGGACTAAATGAGGATTTGGCAAGATGGAAGCCACACAAAGCCCACTAAGTTCAATTACTCAAAATTTCCAGGAATTGAGGAGCATTTTCTCAAAATGCAGGATAATCCAAAAGGGGCTTGCAGAATGTTTGGCCATGCACCATGCCACATTTCATTCCTCCCTATAGCAAAATTATAACTGATGGTTAGAAAATGACGTTGTGTCGCAGGAGCCCAGATAACACATACAGAGTGAGAAATGAAACTGTTTTGAGAGTAATATACCTAAGATGTTATAACCTTTCACCAGTAGAGAATGGAGATGGGTTCAGGCTGACAGGTTTTTTCTAAATCAAATAATTCTCAAGGATCAGGACTTCGAGATCTGGCCTTTAAACAGTCTTGTGGAGATCCAGATGTTGGAAGTGCCGCTTTTTAACATGGTGTGACTTCTCACCTCACTCTAGTGGCTAAAGTCTCTGAATTAATCAGTAAAGAGTCTCATTTTTCTACATTCTGAAATCTTGAGCTCAGTTTTCACAAGCAGTTTCAAGTGAAGGTGGGTAATAACTATGTGTGGTTGAGGAATACCTCTAAGTTTTCCTACACTGTTGAAATTCAGAGCAAGGTTTTGAATTGTTATTTAAGACAAATGACAGGAAAAAAAATAAAAAAAAGGGGAGGAAAGTACAGAATGCAACTCATCAATGTTTTGAAATAAATACTTCTGCCTTGTTAGTGCAATCAAGACCACAACAGTACCAGTTCTGGCAGGGAGTGGAGTAAGTTCCTCCAGATGAGTAGACTTTTCCTTGAAATGTACAGGGGCAGCTGTCTCTGGGGATGCACTTCTTGCTGCTGAGGTCATCAAGGATAGTTCCTGTTCAGACACAATAGCTAGTTAATATTCCTTTGGTGAGTCTGGGAACTGCCATCAAGGAAGGTTAGAGTATAGAAAAAACTCTGGAGTATTCACCATTTCTTAAAATGAATGGGATACTTTTAAAGGAAAACACCACACCAGGCCCTTCTTTCAGATGTTAATGGATGGGTAATATTTCTAACTAGAACTCAAATTAAAGCAATGCAAAACTCAACATTTCGTGTTACAAAATCTTTCACTGTGAGCAGGATTATCAAGTGCCAGACTGCAAGGGTGTGAACCAGTTTCCATCCCTTTCTAACAGTGAATCGAACAGAAGTGAGAGCCTCATCTTAGACTATTTCATGTGCAGATTTACACACGTACATACCTGGAAACGCATGTATGTTTTGTGTCACTTAAGCTATGGCTAGATTTAGTGTCATAGCAGGGAGACATCTCAAGAGACATCTTCACCTGCTTTCTTACTCTCTAGAGAGCACCTCTTCTCTTTCCATATCTTTCCATTTCCCCCCTGTCTAGTCCTTAGAAGTTTTTGCTTCCCTTCTCCAGTGTCAGGATCTCATATCTTTACAAGTCTGGCTCTTCCAATAAGAAAGTTGGTAAATTATGCTAGAAGATACAGTTTATTTGTTGTGTGAAATGGTAAAGAAAGGGAACAACCTCCCTTTTTGTCCCTTGATGTGTGTGATCATTGGCAGAAGCGACCTGCCTTACCAGGAGGACAGAAACAGCCATCTGTACATGGGGCTTTACAAATCTTGCTCCTTTCTGGATCCGCACATGTGTCAGCACAGGAATTTCCACATTCCATGTACTCCATGTTGTTTGGGCATTCCTGATCTGCAAGACCAAACCAAAATGGAGTATGTTAATGATGTATTTATAATACCTCTCAAATTGTTGTATCACTACCCAACCCCTTCTTCCTCCTTTCCTCCATATCTTGTTTGCAAGACCTTCTATGCAGATAGGTTGTGTTTGTTTAATGTTTTAAAGGAATGTTTTATGGCCACTTTTACTTTATCTTTTAGACAAAACTGTGTTGCTGGGAAATGTGAGCTATTTCACATTACTAGCTCAAGGTTGCCTGAAGTCACAATACAAGCAAAAAACATCAGAATCATTTAGGTAGTGAAAACAGTTTATTTTTGCCTGAAGCATCAGTACTTCTGGCATTAATTTGCTATCCCAATCACACCAGCAGTTTGGGTGAACTACCTGCAGCCTTCCCCCTGGATTTAAAGAGACTTCCTGCTCAGTAACTGAGTATGAAAACACAAGGTAAGATAAGTATTAACATGTTGCTCTTCTCAGTAACTACTTCTGTCTAGTTGTCACCATGTTGAAATAAGGCTCTTCATGAGTTAACTGCACAGAGTAAAATTAAAAAAAAAAACTCAAGAAAACTTAGTTGTAAGAAGGAGGTAGGCAACATCAAGGTATAGTTCTAATTTAAGGAGCAAAATCAAGTTAAATTTGAAGAAATTTTTCCATTAACAATGTTTGTGTCAAAGTATTTTCACAGATTGATTCAAGGCAGTTACCAGAGCTCCTAGCTTTGCTCTGCTGGGATCAGAACACTTGTCTAAATGTGTAAATGTCTAACCTAAAATAAATCTCCAGTGTAGTAGCTACTTACAGCAGAGTTCTTTGGTTCTCCATTCCCCAGGGTCTCCCTTCCTCAGGACACAATCTCGAGAGTACTGGTTTAAAGTGCTGCATATGCAGCTGGGAATCAAATCAGAGTGAGAAGAATTAACCACGCAGTGGCACATATCCTCAGCACAGGTCTCTATGTAGTCATCGAAGGCAACCACTCTGGGGCAGTTTCCAAAACGGGACATAAGTTTCTTGCATCCTTTTTTCTATTAAAAAAGGGGGGGGAGAAAGAAAAGCAATACTTGATATTTTACCACCTTTTAGGTTTTTGAATAAACACCCCAAGTTTTGATGACACAATTCCAGGGTCACAGAATAATTCAAGTTGGAAGTGATCTCAGGAGATTATCCAGTCTAACTTTCTGCCACAATGTCCTTTGCCTTGGACTGGAAGCTCTCATTCAACTGGGCATTTTCCCAATAGCTATTTCTTTAATACCATAATAGGATATTCTTTCAGCTATAAGATCATAATTTTGCTCAAATTCATCTGTAGAGTTCTGAAAAATTCAGTTTAGTGCATGCTCTGTAATTAAGATTTGTTTCAACAGTCTCTTCAACACTGTAGGTTGAGAGGGTTTGTACTTCTTGGTCCCCCACACTTACATATGTACTGCATCTATTCCTCCTGGGATGTCTTCCAGTGTCATCATCTGGGCTCACATCAGCACACTTTTGTGATGGATCCTCTACTTTGTGGAAGTTCCCAAACTGTCTTGGATGCATTTTATACCCTGCAAAAAACCCCAGATGCATTTCAGTAACTTCCCACAATTCCCTAGGTCAATTAAGGAGCTATAAAAATGCACTTACTCTTTGGGCTCAAAGGCAGTATGCACTTCATGAGATGCCCAAATTTAACCAGCATCCATATCTTATGGAGGATGACAGCCTGATATAACCTTCTGTTGGACTAGAGTCAGGAATCTGGCACACTTGTATCAAGGCCTGCTGTCAGCCTGAACTTTCTGTTCCTTCTGATAATTTCCAAACTTCTCTTTGTTTTGGGTTTTCTGTTCACATGAGTAACAGTCATACAGGTATTACATAAAGGGATGTTGTTATAACTTTGGATTCAGTCCTGCAGTTGATGTCCCAGGATGAAGGTTTCTTTCCATCCATACAACCTGGTGCAGGATTAGAGGCTCAGCTATTTGCAATATCTAAAGGTGTCAGTGGATGGCACCACAGTTTCTTCAAAGATACTTTGTGTTTTCCCTGATGCTTTCATTTCATTAAAGAGTAAAAAAACAATCACAAATAGAAAGATTATAATAGAAGAACAGAAAATGCATTCTTGCATTTCCTGAAAATATTTTATTGTCAGTGGGGAACCTGGCAATGGTGCTGCATGATAGCCAAGTAATTAATTTTGGTCAAAGAGGTTGGAGACTCTTACAAATATGAAAAGAGCAGAAAATCCCAAATATTTCAGAACCTCTTAAAATACATCTCCTGCATATGCAAATGTTCATGTGCCTGTCAGGAAATCTGAAAGCCTGCTCAGAGGAAACAAATATCGAGTTTCGTGTCATGTATAAGGAGGTCTGTTCTGGATGAAATATGCTGTATTTATGACCTACCTTCCAAAATCAAATCATTCTTCTCGTTGCCATCGTAGTTCCCACATAGACCACATATTTTCTCTTTATATGTTTCTTCCAGGTCCAGCTACAAAAGAGGAAACACAGAGTTGAAAGGCTTTTCCCCATATCAGCAGCACTTGTTGCAAAGTGATTCACAGCAGAAAAGTGCACTAGCAAAAGTGCTCATTCCTAGTTTGTAGCAATCTCCTTTTCTGGCACAAATCTCTCATAAAACTTATCTGCAGATAGACTGAATTCAAATGGGAAGAGAATCCTCCAGCAATTGTCATTCCTACCCACTAAAAATGTAACTGAAGCATGTTGAATACTGGATTAATCCCTGGACCAGTGTCTCCCAATACAGACACTGTGTATAGAGACATTTGGTACCTCTTGCAGGGTACCACAGCTTGCAGGGTACCACAGCTCCTCTCTGGACAGGTCAGATAACTGTGCTTTAATGCTGGATGCTGTAAAGAAGCAGCTTCTGGTTAACTTTTAGCCATAGAAAATGGCTGTTCTAGTCTATAGGGTGATGGAAAATTTTATAGCACTTCTGGGCGTGGGTCTGCCGAGCATTACTTATTTTCCCCATACTTAGTGGAAATAAACAGCCAGGTTAGCACACTGTTGCCTTGCTGGATAAAACCATTGCACCTTATCATTCCTACATGCTCAGGGAACAGTACTGGTGCCACTCAGGTCCACCCAAAAAAGGCAGTGCTTTTCCTACTGTTGTGTCCACTCTACAGTAATGTACAAATACTGCCTTTAACACTTTAGGTATTAATTAGTACATGGGAAAGGGGAAAGCAAATACTTCAATAAATCAGAATTTCAATATCACTTGATTACTTCCTGATATCTTTTCTCTCTATTCCCCTTTTACCTTTGTCTCTCTGAATGGCATAACTTAAAACACAACTTCATTTCGTTAACCTCAGTACAGATTGCGAAGGATTAGTATTCACACGCAAAAGTGTAAATGCCCTGGTACAGAAGAGGATATTCCAGGGTAGATGTTTAGAGGAGAGTTCCCACATAGCATTGCTTTGGAATGAAAGAGACCAAGGTCTGGACTGGTCACACATATCAGTTTCCCACACAATATGGGCATGAGACAGACTAGCAAGGCAGAGCTGGAGGGCTGTTGCTGCCAGTGCCCCATGGAGCAAGGAGCTAACAGCAGATGTGCTATATCCAGGATTAACCCTTCTGTCACAAAAAATTAGCTGGAATACCATGGGGTTGTGCCCCCATGCCCCTGCCCTGTGAAACTATTACCCAGTTTGGTATTTTTCTATGAGTTTATGGACAGAGAGATACCTCCCACCCATAATTTCATATATCAACACAGTGCCTGCATCCAGCCCTGCTTTTTATTACTGATGAGGTTCACCAGGAGGAAAACAACTAACTGACTGTTCATACTAGGAGAGTGTCAGCCCAGTTCCACTTGAGTGTCAGGCCCAGCTTGGAAGTGACTTGGAAGTAAGTACAGGTGTCCTCAATCAGAATGCTCTTCAAGCTGAAAGGCATGGCAATCCTGGAAATTTGAGGAGAAAAACAGATTGCAGTGAAAAAAAGACTGATGAAATCCTTACAGATACATAGGAAGGAAAACTAGATTTAAAAGGAACTAAATAAGACATGGAAACACTCTTTGCAAGGTCAGACTTCGTCCACATGCATTACATTGTCCACTGTGTCCTTTTACCAACCTTAATCCATAACACAATGCATTTTAGTCTTGTGTCAATGTGGCTGATGTAGATCAGCCACTCAACTGATAGAAAGCAGCCAAACCCAAGGACCTAACCATGATAAAGTGTTCTAACCTTATAAAGTTTATAAAGAGCAAGATGACAATATTGGGAAAATGATCCCCCACATGAGGACACTGCGGGTTATCATCATCCTTCCAGGACCTCCTTGATATTTGGGATTCACAAACAACTCTGTTCTTTTACTCATGTACTCATGCAACTCAGACCTACATCACTTTTCCATCTTACCAAAACAATTAACATTCAGTTTGCAACTGTCTAAAAACTTAGAAATTCAGAAAATGGCTAGAAGATAGGAGATTTCTTGCCCCTTTGATTTAGGAGACACATATGGTCTTCGGTGCTATAATTACAACAGAGTGGTGCTATTCTATATTTGGTTGTTTCTAGAAGGCTGTCAAGACAGCCCATATGCTTGCAATTTTCTCTTGAACAAAATTGTGAGGGGTTTTCCCAGAGTCAAAGGTTGCCTAGGCCCTTCATAATTCTTTGCTAGGAGAAGGACTCTGCACTTCTCACGGGGACTGTCCTTAATGTTGTGCCCAACTTTCAGCTATTGTTGCATATGATTTTTACTTAGGGAATATTTTTTACCCTTCTCTTTGCAGTTTCCATTGTGGTTTACTTTGAATTGGAATTAAAGGTGTGGATTTTGACTTCTAAAAATTCTGCCTTTTCTTATAAGAAGATCCCTGACCAAGTTGTGATCTGCAAAGCAGAGCAATTTTCTAGACGAATCTATCTGGAAATGGAAAACTATCCCTAAAAGAACCATCTGTTCCTGAACAGCAACAAAAAACAGTAGGGTTAGTACCACAGAAATAATGTGTTGAGAAAAAAAGAAAAACCACCAAGCTTCTACAGATCTAAACTTATATAAATAAAATGTTTGGGTTTATGTACTTTCCTTCCTCCCTCCCTCTCAAATCAAAGCAACATTCAGGAGACTTTAAAACACCTTCTGTTTCTGTAATATACACATTGTTCTCTACTTAACTTGTTGGTGTTTGTCTCTGGGATGTGTAGTTTAGTTTAAATGCCTCTTGCCTTCTGAACCACTATGGGGAGGACTCTTCACAATTCCCTGTTCAAAAAGCTATACATCTTATACACCACCACTGCTTTCCAGTCAGACCACCTCCCACGTAGCAAGAAAAATGCAGCTCAAAACAACATTCCAGTCTTTACTCACTTCTTCCCGTTCACCGTGATTCCCGTCTCCTTCACCTCCAGGACCACTCCATCAATGGTGACAGTGAAATAGATCAGGAAGCTGTTCTTGGCACTGCGCCTGATCTGAATGTTAAAGTCCTGATAGCTGTCATTGCAGTGCGAAGCGAAGACATACGTGCAGGTTCCAGGAAAAGTAAACTTTACATGGTCAAATGTATGGAAGTGGAAGTTGCCCCAGGTGACACATTCACTCCGACTGACAGTAGAGACCTGGACTAAAGAAAAATCATAGTAGGGGAGCTTAGAAATTCACCCCATATGAGGTGCTTGTCCCTTTTTTTAAAGGGGCAGATTTTCAAAGGCAAAAATGATAACTCCTGGAAGATACTAGCCTTTGGGAAGCAGTTTCATCTCACTGAACTTTTGAAGTACAGAGAGACCTGCAATGTGAGCAGATTAGCCTCGTCTCCTTTGAAGTTAACAGTGAAAAGCAGAAGAGGTTCAGCTTTCTCATCTTACATATGTGCATAGCAAGAAGATGCTCTAAACCACATGCATCTCTCCATTGTCTAAAAAGGCTGTGTCTATATTCATGCTGCAGACATATTTGCACTGTAGATATCTAAAGTGAAGTGATGAGAATCCCATTCTGGATGTCTAAATCTCATTTAACTCAGGCAAGACTTTGTGTTGAGTGCTTTCCAGGAGATATCACAGGTGGCATGAATTTACAGCAAAGTGGCAGCTGCTGAGTGATCTCAGTGGTTGAGGCTGCTACCAGCTGCAGCTGTTGGCTAAGAGATACTTGGTTTTCCTTCTGGACCAAAACTCATGTTTTGGACCTCTAAGCTTTACCTCTATCAAAGGTATAGATACATAGTCTAAGTGCAGATAAGACATTACTTCAGAAAGCAGTTTTCACACCACTGAGCAGTTTTCACAAAGAAAACATGAATCACCTTGAATTAAATTATATATGCCCACTACAAAATACTTTCAGGATTTCTCCTGAAAGAATGACAAATGAAACAGGCAAATTTCTTTGTGTTGTTCAGGTAGCATGTTTAGGACTATCAACACAGATATCCACCACAGATCAAATCAAAAAGTTACTCATTTACTCAGTGAACTCTAAAATTTTATTAAATATTCCTGCCTAAGAATCAGCAGGGAAGAACTGAGAAATTCAGATCCTTATGTTATAAATGTGCAGCCCAAACTCAAGTGCCCTGTAAGTCCTTGCAGAAACAGCTTTTTAAAGGGACTGCTACTGTCATAGGTGGCTGCAGCACTGGAGTAGGGCAATTTAGCACTTTTCTACACAGTCGTGAGGGCAAGTGAGAAAGTTTGGCTATCCTGGAAATGAAATTGCTGGAATTACTAAGGCAGCAATAACTGGTGCATCAACTGTGTATTAAGCAGTTGGGGAAAGTGTAAGACATTAAAAATCAAACCAGGAGGTAGCAGTGCACCAGAGCACAAAAAATGTGATTCCTGCTAATGCAGCATTTCATACTGGTCAATCAAGCCTAGCTGGTGATATGGTAAGTACTTCTTTTAGGAAGAATATGTGTGAAATGTATTGCAAAGGGTGTCACCATTTTTTTTTATTTGTTTGGTTTGTTTTTGGTGCAAACTGTATTCAGAGGGTCTCCTCTTTAAGAATAGTCACTTACAGCATAAAACCTAAAACACTACCTAGTAATGAAAGAAAAAAAGACATACTTAAATGGTTGACAATCAGGACAAAAAGGTACCATGTTTAACAGTATTTGGCATGTCTACATCTCATATGAATATGTGACAAATTTTCACTTGTCAACTCTATTTCTCACCTATGGAGAGCTATATGAGAGCAAGTAATGCAAGAATTAAATTATTTTCTTACCTATCTGAACTGGTTCTTTGGCCTTGCAAAAACTCCAAATTAGGCAGAAGATCCAAAATGATCTCCCGTTTTTTATTTCCATCTTGCCATGAAGTTGTAACTTGAAAATCCTTTCAGGGAAGTGTTTTTTCTTGGCTTATAGGCAGATTTTTATAGTCCAGGAGTTTGGCATGAGAACAAAACACTGATGGCAGGGTCCCTGAAAGGTGGAGCTTCATTAAATTTTCTTTCAGTCATTCATTATTAGCACCCAGAAACCTCCTCTCTCTCAGACAGGACAGGTATCCAGTTTTTATTGCTTTATAGGGACAGAGAGCTGTCTATTTCAAATTTCCTTCTTTGAAAATAGGTCCCCTCACCCTCCTCCTACAGTTGTTATTTCTTTGGCAGCAATAGTTTTTATTTTTTTTAATTGATTAGTTACAAGCAATCACTGACCTCTTTCAGAGTTCTCTCTGTCTTGCACATCAGCAGAATCCCCCAGCACAAGCAAATGTGGTGGTTACCTCTACCAGCTTTAATGGCGACTTCTAAACAGAGCAAAAAGTATTATCAGGTCAAGCATAATGTATGGTTTATTTAGAGCAAAATCTTTTGTCAGGAGGGCATTGTCCCTTAAGAAGTGTACTCAAAATATTTTACAAAAAAAGGCCAGATTTACTGCTTCAGTAGACCAGAAACAAAACCAAAAGTGTAAAAGTTCTCACCTCAACTGCACAAATGGGATTTAATTTATTCTTTATTCACACAGAAGTGGTGGATTCTCCAAACATCATAAGGGAGCAGCGTCCAAGTCCTATCATAATGTTGACCACAGTTCATTCCTTCACCACCTGGATTATGCTGCTGCAAAAGAGTCCCCTGGTGCTCTCAAAGTACTTTAATACCCGACCACATACCCATAAAATGTCCAGTGAGCTCAGTGATGAGCTCTACAGACCCTCGTAGGATACCCTACAAGGATATTTTGATATCAGTAATTTTAGATTCCCTTCTGGAAATTTACTTGTTGACACAAACTGTCCTTGCATTTCTTTTCCTCATCTGTGCCATGGGGGATCTGCTCCTGACAAGAGAGGAAGACTCTCACCTACTCCTAGAAAATCAAACATGGATAACAGACATTCCCATGCTTCCAGCTGCTCCATTCCTTTTGGGAAAATAGCAGAGTGATTGCCAGTAGTTAAGTGGGCACCGATACAGTTCAAGGTGGACATAGTTTTGCCCCTTCTTGCAAGGCCTCAGGTCAAGCCTGCCCATGCACCCATTGGGGAATATGAATGCCTTTTATCTGGTTGGCAGGCACCAAGCTGGGCCTTGGGAACAGGGTCTTGCTCATTGCTTTGCCAGACTTTGTGCTATTGGCAAAGTGGAGTGTCCCTAAGCTGGCCCACTGCTGCTGCCCTACACAGGCACACGGTGCTTTGTAGAACTGCAGGTGACAGCATCTGCCAGATGAAGATTTGCTGCTGCCCTTGCTCTAAAGAAAACTGCACCAGCACGCGTGAGCATTGTGCAGGACGCGAAACATGAGTTCGTGTTACCCCTTTGCCACTGCCCGTGTCCCATTAATTCCATTGTCAGTTGCACTGGAGGCAGGGCACTACTGGAAGGAGCTCTTGAAGCCCTGCCATTTTGGAATGGTTCTGGAATACAGAACCAACAGACTTTATGGCACTGGTGCTGGAAGTCATGGACTGCTGCTGCTTTTCCTTTTAATCACAGCATATCTTCCCTCCTGATCTCTGTCCAAATCGGTACAAAGTAAGTTAGGAGAATATCTAGTAGATAAACTTAACCATGAGAATATGACATTTGAAATATGAGGATGATCTGAAATTGTATCAGTGAAATATCAACACTCAAATACAACAGATTCTCCTGGTAATGTTTATACTGAGTTCCTGTTCAGGCCACAGAAGAGGGCTAATGGCAAGTGTGGGGAAGGGCTGTGAAGCCCAGAACGAAAAGCATATAGGTCAGTAGACCACAGATACAGACTAAGAGAGCTTAGTTGAGGTAAAGGTGGATAGCTGAAATACATTAATTTTCCGAAATCAATGCTAGTGTCAAAATTCAAATGCAGAACTCTGCTCAGATAAAGTCCATATTTCTTCAGTCACTGTCCTCTTCCTTTCCCATTCCCACCCAAGAAATCTAAGTACCTATTTCATTCATTTTGGTATGAGAGTTGAAGGAAGAATCAAACTCTAGGAGTATGATTCCTGACTCTGGAAAAAGCCTCCTTTATTCCCACTGAGCTGCACAAAAGCAGCAGGAACCATGTAATAACTACTTGCCAAAGACACCCTTCAGGTTGGAGTAGTTCTTTGATGACAAAGACATAGTGATGTTGACCTCTGCAACTTCCAGCCCTTTGTGTTCTACATTGTGTGGGGTGACTCAAGGTAATGGGAGGATGGGCAGGAGGAACGAGTTAGGCATGATTTCCCCCTGTAAGCCCCACTTAGCACTTAGGGGCCTGGGAAGAACATGAATAGCACAAGTTAAAACTTTTCAAGGAAAAGACAGAATAAAACAAATGATTCATTGAACCAACATTCACTTATGCTCTAGTCAGCAGTGATAGTTGTATCAGTCATCTGGGATCCTGCCTAGAGAAAAGCAAGAGCAAAGCTCAACTCAGAGAAATGGGAAACCCAGTCCTCTTGCTCTGTACCTAGCCATTTTCTTACCTCTGCTTGTCTGCTCTGTCATTTGTGCCATTCCTTTGCCATTTCTTGGGGAGCAGAGTTTCTGTCAATGACTAACCAGAGCTGCTGCTTCTGGCTTCTCCACAGATACTGCGGGCTACACTCCTTAGAAATCACTGGTTGCTTCAATCTTCTGCAGTGATTTCAGGGCTACTGACAGGGAAGAATATTTGCATTCAAATTAAGTTTTTATATTCAAGCATGGAAACACTGAGGTTTTCAGAAGAAATACATGGAAGCTTTTCAGAAGGAAATGCAGACTGACAGGGAGCTTAGAGGCTGTGTTGATCACTTGCCACTGAATCATTGCTCTTGGCACGCAAGTTATAACTATTCCCCCCACAGTGACAAACTGGGATTAATAACTCTTCCCTTTATTGGACCCTGCAGGATAAGAGGCCTTCCCTCTTCTGCAGCTGTATTAGCAAAAAGAACAATTCCTCTTGGCCCCTTTACAGCCCATTTCATGGATCATTTGCCATTAAAGGGTATGTGATTTTAGTAAATACAATAGGTAAATATTAACTCAGTTTCTTTATCACCACTGACTCACTGAAGATAAGCCATCATGAGGCTAATGTAATGCACCAGTGACTCACAAAACTATATTTTTGCTACAAACTTGGTAAAAGACATACTCAAGCAGGAGGCATCTGGTGGATCAGTGCCTTTCATAGCCAGCCATTGTACTAAAGTCTGGCAGTTGTGTTTGTATCATACCCTTCTGTCAAAAGGGTATGATGATTCCACATGTGCTGCAAAGAGTTATGGCCATCCTGAGTCACTTCAACACTGGGAGGTTGAGCTTAGAAATCCTCTAACAACCCAGTTCATTTCAGGCAAAACTGGTACTGCTTCTTGAAATGGGTATCCTCTATAAGAGTGTTTTACAAGCACTGCCTAGAAAATAACCCTAGAGAAATTATGTGTGCTCCGTTAACAAAGTAATCTTAGCTAGGAAAACATTTCATTTGTCAGGCAGTTTGTGCCAATAATCCCCATGGATAAAAAACATCCAAAGTGATTTTGGCAAAATATTTTACATAACTGGTAGTTATAACAATCAGTAATTGACAGTAGAATTCAAGAACAACATGAATTATACTTTTTAATCTTTTGCATGATATCACAGAATTTAGGAAAGTTTCATTAAAGATTTATTTGATCTATCAGATTTCTGTCTACCACACAGTTTGAAACAGATGTCATTAAGTATAAGGTGATCTGTAGCAGGCAGTGGGAAAGGAGGGAATGGATATCTGCCATCAATTGTCCATTAAAATACATGAAAAATGCCTTCAGTATTTCAATTTTGCTAGGAGGTGGTTGAATGTTTTCTTACATTTTGCCTTAGAATGGACACATAGCTCCTTAACCTCTCATCTTGCCATAGGGCTCCTTGACTTTTTGTGAACAAATCAAGGACATTAGTTATTCCTGTTTGCAAGGAATGAGTCCAACTGCTCTTTTCTGTTTTTCTTTAAGATGTAGATCTTTCAAAATCCATGTACAAGGAGTAATGACACGGCTGATTGGTGCTCGTGCACACAGGTCTCTTTGACCTATTGGCACTTCCTCACGTAAGAGAGACTCCCTGCATAGAAAGCCATCTCATCAGGAGGTTGGGCCCTAGAGATTTTCTACTTGAAAGGTTTTACTTTAAACAACCTTCCTGGTGGAAAAATATGAGGTAGCAGAACAAAGGGAAGCATATGAATTTTCTGCTTTAATATTTAGAACTTTTATGGGGTTTAGACTAAAGCAGATTCTACCTCTTTTTAAAAAGCAATTTCTTATTTCCTGGGTGCCAAAATAATTCAGAAGAGGCCACTGCATGCTTAATACTGAAGTCTCTATAACCTTGAAACTACATGAAATACATACCCAGTAACCATGCCCACCATGACTGAAAGTGACTGCAAGCCAAAAGAAAGGCTAAGAGATGGGGCAGAAAACAAGTTAAGGCGGGAATCTAGGGAACCTTGGCCTAGGGGTTTTTTTGTGTGGAGGGTAGAATTAGCCACCCAAGAACTACCTGCCCTTACGTTTTGCTCAGACTCCCTGTACTTTTAAGAATGACCATACAGATCCCATAGATTCTGCAAAAAACCAGCAAGAAATGCTCAGCTACACTAGTCCAAATGGGCAGGCTATTGAAATTTAACTGCTGTGTCAGGTCACAGGCACTGTGTAAAGCCACATTCCTTGATCACTGTTGCCTTTTGTTACTGCTTAAAGGAAAGCTGCATAGAGCACAGGTGCGCCTTCTCAGTGCCAGCTCTGCCATACTTTCTCTCTGCTTGAGTTTTTTTCAAAGTATGAAGGTAATGAAAACATCACAGTGGTGATTTTTACTGTTCTAGAGACTAGTTTGTGAAAAGAATTCAAGCATTTTATGTAAGAGTGCTGAAAAACTGAACATTAAGGGGAATACAGTTTGTACAGAACAGATTTTAGAAGCATGATGCTGAAAATTAACTTAAGGGATTTTCCATATTAGTGATGGAAATATGGCTTAGGTAACCTGCTTGGACATGTTTGGACCTTAGTCTGGGAGGTTGCCAGTTAAGAACACAGGTAGCCTGAAAAGAGTGAGTTAATTTTGGAAATTTGGCCCTGGAGAGGGTTGCCTAACTTTAAGAACTTGTTCTGCCTTAAAATACTGCCCTACCCCTCAAAGCTTCCACTGGGAGGTGAAATTTCAGAAATTGTATATCAGTGTTGCAGTTATTTAAATGTATTTCATTTTTGTCAGACCTAAAACTACAAGAATGTTCTTTTCTGTGATCTCAGAGTTTGTAAGTCTGTTTTGTCTTTTCCCAGTATCTGAGTTTGCTTTTCCAGACAAGTGCAACAATATATAACAAGCACAGTAACTGCAGGATTATTTACTTAGGGCTTTGCCTTTGCTAAAGTCCTTTCACTGGGGCTTATGTGCAGAGTTGCATGTGCTTAGTTCAGTGAAGTGCGGTTTAGCAAAGTACACCTAAATGGTAAACGCACTGAAAATTTTATCTTACCCTTCCCACAGAACAAAATTAAACTATTAAAGAACATAGTTAGATCAGAAGACAAGGTAGTTATTAGATCAGAAACCCCTGCCTTGTATTATTTTGGGAAGAATTCTTCTTGGTTTGCATGTGTTTTCCCCCCTCTTTCTGAACCCCATCTGCCTCACCTCATATAGCAGCAGTTATTTTTCCATATTGCTAACAAGTATTTTCCTTTCTGTCTCTGGTATTCTCAAAACGCATAGCCAGTAATGCTTCATAAAAAAAAAACCTGTGCTCTTTTTATAAGTAAATCTTCTGTGAACTCCTTTTTAACCGCAGATGGAAGTTCTTGCTGTGTTGCTGAAGAATGCCATGAACAACATGGAGTTTTCAGTGCATGTCTAGGTAGCTACAAGGAAATTGTGATTCCAACTGTCTTGGATGAGAAGACTACAAGTGGGAATTAAACCCGTGAGACCTTGGACAGCAGGAGCTGGGACCTTGGGGTTTGATGCCTTCAAAGGCTGTGTGACTGGAAGTCCTACTTGCCTCCCAAGAACACTTCCCCATTTTCCACGACAAAACTGAAACTGTTAAGTACTGGAAGGAGAAGAAAAAGAAACAGAGGAAGAAAGAGAAACCCCTCAGCACCAATGAAAGTGGGAGGCTAGATAGAAAGTCTGGAGGAGATGAACACAGGACTCAGGCAAGGAGAGAAGGCATGGGCTCTTGCTACTCCTTTCTTTTTGCTGGACTCCAGAAGACAAGGCAGTTCCTGGAGAATGGAGTCATTCTTTGAGGACAGAGAGAGTCAAGCCCACTCTCTTCCAGCACTAATGCTTTCTATGGAGCTGCCAGGGTCTTTTGTGGTCCTGCTTCTGTGCTTTCTGTGGTCCTGCCTAGAAGACAATGGGATCAGAAGGTTCCACAATCTCCTGAGTCCCTAATGTGCTGATATCACACTTTCAGAGAGGGTGACGAGAGACATTTCCTCAGGCTTTTTTTTTTTCCCCTCAGGGTTTTTCCTCATTTTCGTCAGGGTTTTCCAGAAGAATCTTTTCTTGTGGCCTGCAGACCAAACCACTCTTGCTTAAGAAACAAAATGCTTCCTGGGATCAGATAATACAGATCTCAATTTGCTTCCAAGAGGGATGCGGGAGGAAGCAAAAGTGCTGCTCACTGCCACTACTACTCTTTGTAGGGATACACAGTTAAATGTTTTTTTTTCTTCCTTCTCTCCCAAGTACTATCAGTGGATTTCTCCACTGGAGAAAGTTTAATCTGTTCAACTGTGTCATCCAGTTCCACTGGAAATGCAAGTGCAAACTGAACCACTAAGTTCTAAGGTGACTAAGAGTGCAGAAGGGAGTGGAGGTTTGGCATGTGCAGTGTGACCTGGAACTGCCAAGAACTTGTAAGTAAGAATTCTCTGACAATGTGTGCTTGTGAACCTGCTTATGGGCAGCACTGACCCAGCACCAAAACTGAGAGGGCTGCCATAACCCAGAGCACTGTGACAAATAACACCTTGCATGTAAATTCCTGTCAGAATAATTGTATTTCCAGTGCTTACTAAGAGCATATAAATGTCTGTGGGGAGAGAGACATTTCATTATTCTCAGAAATAAAACCTCTACGTGATGAAATAAAAACTCCCTTTCAAGGCAGTTACTTTTTTGGTATGAAGTGAATTTGCATTCTCAGCCATAGACTGCCCTGCAGTGGTGAAGCCAAAATTTGCAGCCTTACTGACTTTTACCCAGGATCTCTAGAATTCCTCATTAAGAAGAAGTTTGCCCATCACTAGAAGGGACAGAAAGAGCCTGTGCAAACTACAGACCAAATGAAAAATAAATGAAACAAGGAAGATTTTATATTTCAATGTAAATATAGTGTGGAGCAAAATTCACTACTGACTAGTAATATTTTATCTCTTTTTCATAGGAAACAAGGCAGATTTGATCACACCTTGTATCTGTGTCCAGAAATTATTTGCTGACTTCAGTCAAATTTAACTGCAAAAATAAAAATCTCAAAGACAGCTAAATGTCAACAGATTTTGAGAAAAGCAGTTTCTGCAAAAAGCTCAAGGAAATATATGGTTCTAGTGTCAGCATAGAACTTGTTGGATAACAAAGAATCCACAGAGGAGAGTGACTTTGTATGTGCCCTGGGAGAAAATTCTCAGTCACATCTTACAACAAATGTAGAGATAGAAATCCTTAGAAACCTGTACTAAAGCAGAAAGTGGCTTCATTTAATCTGCAGCTTGCTCTGTAAACTGACAGAACTTCCTTCTTGTTAGATCAGCTGCCTCTCCAACTCCAGAGAAATCTGCTTTCTAATCAGAGTTTTGTAATGCTGGAAAAAAAAAAGGGGGTTCATTTTCTGCACATCCTTATCAGTCTTATAAAAAGGCAGAAAGCTTATCTGCCTTTTAAGCTGGAGTACATTTGATAGTAGCAAAACATGTGCCACCAATCCTTTAGGTAGCAAAGATGCCAGTATTGAGGTTGGCTATTGCCAATAAAGATTTCATTAATGGAGATAAAATAAACCAAAAGCTTTTTTTTTTTTTTTCACTACAACGGGTGTGGTTTACCCTCATTGTACTCTAAGACGATTCAAGAGAAATGAACATCTTCCAGTTACCTGTTTCAGCTCCCCTTAAAATAAGATAAACAGGCACTCCTTTAGATTTGTCCTTTGTTGAGAGAAAAATAAATTTCAAAAATGGCTACTGCTTTCCATTTTCTGCAGAGGAAGCCTAGGATTATTTAGCTTAGTGATGGGCATCTTTTTGCAGTTGTTGGAATTAGGAGAGCTCTTACTATGGTAGTAACTGTACATCCTGAAAGCACTGTGAGTAATCTTCATATAACTGAGGGACTACTTTTTCAGTGAAAATACATAATTGCAGTTCTAACATACAGAGCCCTGCTAAAGTAAGTTCTGGCGATGAACTAAAGTTTCTCCAAGTCATCTGAATAATTTCATGATCATTATTCATCTTTGCCTTTGTTTTGGCAAACAGCATAATCTTCTCTCCCACCTTATAGACTGGATCTTCTGAACAGCCCAATCTGATCAGCTTTTAAGGAGACATGAGTAGATACCCCAAAAATTTAGGAAACCACTTGACTTCCTATAACTTGAAAAACAACTTTTCTTCTCTCTTCAAACTATAACTCATCAAGACTGTATAAAAATGAGTACAAAAGCCATGCTTTTTGAGATGTGCTTTTAATCATTTAGAGGATTTGGAAAGGACTCAAGAGGTTGTGCACCTGTAAGAATACAAATTTGTGTTCTTAATTTGTGCACAAATAAATAGGACACAGTTAATTAATCAGAGAATAAACAGGATACAGTTACTGGGAAAAGTAAAGTTCAAAAGTAGTCAAGGAAGCTAAGACTGGTTCACACTCCTTTCAGTTAATAATGCCAGAGGGGTTTTTTGCCTTCATTTTGATGTTAAGCTGGTGGCTCTCTTGATCCTGTTCAGAGTGGTCGCCTTGTCTTTTACTTCATTCGTCTGCAGCTCCTAGGACCTTGGCCTCTGGCATTCAGTGTCTTGACAGCTGCAGCTCTCCACGTAGATGTACTTGTGTGTCACTGCGTGCCCACCAGGGCATTTCAGAACCACCTGCTTCTCAGTGGTGCTTGTTTCTCTGCAGCAGGAGCAGCTGTGGTCCATAGAATTGGCCTCAGCAGAGTATCTGTCAAGATGCAAAATGGCAATGTTACTCAGTGCCAGAAGCCAACGTACAGGAGAGGGTGGAATCAGGTACAGAACTCCTGTGAGAAGAGCCACAATTGTGGCTAATGGAAGTGATAAGCTCATCTGACAGAGCAGTGATTATAAAATGCTTAACCCAATCAGGGCAGTGTTAACACGAAGGGAAGCAGAAGCTCTTTCTGTTCCCATCTCACTGCAAAGTATTTTTTGCAATTTTGGGTTCATCAGCTTCCTAAGCACCATTCCTGACCTGAAGAATCTGTCAATATCTGGCTATAAACTGTGAAAAGATCCATCTTTTTCATGTATTGGTAGAAGAAACCACAACAAGACCCTAAGATGATCAGGAATTTCAAAATACTAATAAACTCCCTGGCTTCTCGGAGTTCCATGTGATACTAATGATTAGTTTTCATCCATGTAAGGTGCACTGTGGCAAGCTCAGTGATAGGCAGGAAGTGACAGTTTCTTTGGAGAGCTAAAGCTGTTTTTCCAGTGTTTTAGTAGCTCACTACCAGATGTCCTACTAACCACTTTCTTATAACTAATTTTTAATATATTCTCTCATTTCAGAGAAAAATGTACTCAAGTTACTCTACTAACACCACAATTCAAGCAACCTCTCATTTCTTCACTGCATAAAAATTGCGCATATTTGAATCTTCCTTTGAAAGATGTATGTGTATTTCATTTTAGCTGTTAACTATTGAGAAGCAGCTTTTCCACTTCCAGTTGCCAAGTCTGGCTGCTCTCTGGGCTCATTCTCATTACAGGAAATAATCCATGTTCTTTTGTGACGATTTCTAGCCTAGGTGGTCTGACACAAAGCCAGATCTTAATGGATGAATAGACCTTATCAGAGCTGTCTGAATCCCAAAGCAATTTTCTGCTTTGTATTACGACAAATCAGCTCATTGGTCACAGATTCCATGATTTTATGTCCGTGATTCATGAAGCAGATAGTTCCAGGTCTTCTACCATTGTGTAGTCTATTATTTATTGTTTCTTTTATATAAACAAGCTCAGTGCAACCAGGACTTAAATCTCATTGTCTGGTGAGTTTACTTACAGCGAGAAGGTTCCACATGTTCCTTCACATTCAGTCATATCAACTCTGTCCACGGAGCGGCAACCATCGTAGACAATAAAGTCTTTTCTGTGGCGCACAGAGCATGGTGTGCTGCTGTCCAGAGGGGCACCTACAGGGAAAGAGCAGAAAATACTTTCAGTGAAATAGCTCCAGAAGTCCCTCGCACTTCAGCATTCCCTGGGCTTCACTAGCGCACTCAAAGAATTGCCTGAAGTGGTCTTTCTGCTTCAGCTTAAACTTCTCCAGAGAGACTGGACAGTGAAGTCTTGGAATGACAAATATAAGCATAGACGTATCTATTTAAGTACAAATTTGTCTGGAAAATGGGCTGATTTAAGAAGACAATTCATTCTCTGTATTGTTGATTCAGATACACTGGCATACTTACATGTTTTGCAACAACCATTAGGTAAGAATGAAATAGTTCCCTAAAATAAAAAAGAAACAAAAAAAATTACATTATATTATTTTTCTATATTAAAAAGGCATTAAGGCCAAAAACTGAGGAGAGCAATTCTTCAGTGGCTGTAAATAACCAGTGAAAACTGGTTATTGTACTGTAACATTAATCTAAATAACCAAAGATAACAGCCTCTTCCTGACTTGAAATTTATCAACTTACAAAGAACTGTGAAAATACAAACAATTCTTTGAAGGAAGTCTACAGTTAACATAATGAAATTTTTGCTCAGAAACAATTCCAACAAATGGTTTCTCAGAGTCCTCTGTATTTGAATGGGGACTATGGCAGCCTACTTACTGACTGAATAGCTTGTGTTTTAACATTCAAGGAAAACCCGGTTCTTGTTGAGACAGAACCCCAAACAAAGCAGTCAGCTAAGATTCAGTATCTTGGTGCTGACAAGTATTTTGGCTACTGAGAGACAACTACCAATTATAAACCTTGAATTCTCACCCAGGTATCTTATTTTATATACTCTATAGGGCTGTGCAGGGATGCATCTAGAACTTCTGCCCTAAGGACTGAGAAATTATGATGAAAGGCCATCAGAGCTAAATTTTACTTTTGCTGTTAGTTAGATGGCTAAAATAAAATTAAGTAATCTATGTATGGAGTAGAGGGTAAACTTTTCATTTTTACTTACAGGTTTGCAGCTGTCCTCATTGAATGCTGGACAGGTAATCTCAGATGTGGAAGCAATAAGCTGGTCGTGGACATCTACACAGCTATAAATGGTGCAGTTGTTGTGAGGATCATTTTTAAAGTCTCCAGGCTGCAAGTGAAATGCAAAATGTAATAAGGAAAGCTGAAGGGAGCTCAGACAGAATTTTTTTTCCCTCTGATAATACCTTTCATCTTGTTTCCCAGTCAATTGTTTTTAGGTTAACAGCCATTTGGGATACAGGTCATGACATGTATTGTAATATGCCCTACATTGAGAGAATTTCAGTTTTATATGGTATTTTCCTTGAGAAAGAAAGAAAAATGTCTCTAAAGTACATGGAGTACTTTAACAAAATCATCCATGCCAATGGATTTTGCCTTCAAAAAGCTAGACTGTTTTATACTAATTAAGACAGACTTTAAACCTTCATCCTACTAGGGCAATAGAATTGTTTCATATGCAGGCTTTAATAGTGTTTTTCAGCATACAGAAATCAAATAACATAGAAAAGCTGAAGCTTCCAGACACTGGAAGAAAACCCCTTCCAATGGTATTGGATTTCTCATTCCAGGAAGGGTCTTACAGATAATTTTATTTCATGAGACCTACTTCCAGGTGAAAAAATTGTAGCTAGGTTTTGAGATTTTGATCTTTCAGATGCAAATTTATCGTAAAGCCTTGTCTCTGGCAATGAGATGTTCCCTTTTTGGAACTGGAGACTTTACAGATTTGGTGGAGAACTAAGACATAGAGCATACTTACACTCAAGATGAGTTCAGAATTGTCTGCTGTGTGTATAATACACTTGGTCTGCACACATTTTCCACAGCATTCACCTTTCACTGGTTTAAGTTCATATCCCTAGAAATTAAAAGTCATTAAAAACAACAGCACTACAATTTTTGAGAAATAAGTGAAAACATATGAATCCATTGATTGATTACACTTTGAAGTGCACTCAAGATTTGTGCCTTTTTTGTGTTCCAAACCAACAGGAGACAAGTGATACAAGCAGGTTATAAATGGAATAAATTAAAGCACTAGAATAAATATGCATAATAATTAAATATTACTCCACAAGGTGGTCTACAGAAATTTCCCAGCTAATTCTGCCAGTGTGAACTGAATGCTGACAGTTACACAGTTAATCTCAGGCAGTAGATTGCTCAAAGAACAGTTGATATCCATGCTGGAGTTGGTCTCTGGGTTTCAACTCCCTGTCTTTTGCTTAATACCCCTCATTGATCAAACTGGAGTTCACATATATGGATATTTTGGGGTCTTTTTTTTCTTTAAGTTTGCCACTTACTGGTTGACAGTATGTGTTGCAGGGGACATGCTCACAGGAGATGATATTCAGTTGAGTGCTGACATTAACATCATTTGTGCAGACACAACTCTGGCACTTGTCAACAAAGACCGAGGAGTTGGGCTACACATTTTAAGGAAAAAAATCACATATTAATGAATTATTACATGTTTAAACAGACATTTATTAATATTTTAAAAATCTGCAAATGAAGCAATGGAAAAGGAAAAGAATCAGATAAAGACAACTTGATAGCTATTTGGCTAGCCATTTAAGAAGACAACATTTAAAATACTGAATATAATTCAATATGTCTTTATTGAAGTCCTCTATATCAATGACAAACTCTGATATTAAAAGAAAAGGTACAATTACTAGACCCAAGAGAATTAGAAATCTAAATTTGGTTAGAATAATACTTATTTATATGGTTTTTAGGTTTTGAAAACAGAGTCTTAAAACTGCAATAATGTGCTGACAGTAAATGTGGACTGACTTCTTTAAATGCCAGCATACTTAAACCAAATTCCTCTATGATACTGACATACATGCAGCTCTTCAATTTCTTTCCTTTTGAAAAGTTTCCAGGAAACTTTTCAAAAAATATTTAGGCTCTGTGAAATTGATAAACTCCTGCCAGAAATTTGAAAATTTATAAAATATTTATTGTACTGGATAAACCTTTTCATAGCACTTCTGATCAAGAATACTAACGGTCTTTTAAGCATTTTTGAAGACTGTTGAAACAGAACTTACCAAGAACTCAGCATTCTCATGTACGCAAACCCCCTTGGGAACTGTTAATAAGCAAGAAGTTAGAAGTTTAGATAGGAAAAATGAATAAAAATTTTCTTTAACCCACTCTAATCCAACTCATTTCTTCCACAATGAATCACAATTCATATGGTTATTCCCCAGTTCTGGTAGCAGATAGGACATGAATAAAGTATAAAAACTAATACTGCATGTGCAAGCAGGGAAAAAGATTTGTCCCAAAATATGCAGTACAGTTCATAGCCAAGAATGTCCACTTAACAGATACAAGTACTTCCTTGTTTCAGTTAGCAAGAACTGCAAATCTGTCTTCTACTGGGGATGCTTCTAGGGATTTTGCTAGATTAAGCTGAGACCATCATCCCAGTTAATTCTGTAGCTGTTCCTACATGTACTTATAAGCAGGAAATTGAACTTGAGTCACCTGAGCTATATCTGATTTCCTAGTTTCATAACTATAGCACTAATAACCAATTTTAATAGTAGTGAATTTATAGAATCTGACTGTGTTTAACACCTCTTTCAAAAGGCTATTGCACAGTCTTATTAAGTGTAATGCTAAATTATGTAATAAATAAAGCTATAAGGCTAATCTTTGTAATATATTTCCAAGGGACTTACCACACTGGTATACAGGACAGCACTGACCACTGGGAATATAAGAATGAACTTCAAATCCCAGTGAGCACTTGGGGGCTTTAGCAGTGCACAAGCTTGTATTGCATTCTGAGGAAAAAGAAATAAAAATAATAAGCTAGAAAATACATTAATTCACAGCTACTAGAAATAAGCACCTATCAAAGCACTTAGGATGAACTTTCTATTGCTAGGAAACAGTCCAGATCCTTTTCAAAAAAACCCAAATTGCAGATAGGGAACAGGTTTTTCCTCATAAATCCAGGCACTGGATATGGGGTACTGTATTAGTTTATGAATTTTTTTCTACTATGCAATTATGCTGTGTTAAAAAAGTATCACCATTCTATGCAAAGAAGTAGGGAACAACTCCTACTCTCTCCATGATTTTAGGCAACTGCTGGAAAATGAAAATCCACAGAGAATTCCATAATCTCTTTGCATTTTGCTTAAATAAAATGTGGCCCGGAACACAATAACTATACCTTTAGTTATGTTGAGTCCCATAACTGTAAATTCGGTTTTACTGAATCATTGCAATATTAAAATGTATTTTCCCTAGCACTGGGCAAGTTGATTTTAAAAAGCATGAGAAAAGATACTATTTTGTGACTCCCTGCTGTAGATCTCTGGTACTAAGGTAGTTCAGTCTCTTTTCCTTTCTATTTCCAAGAGGTATAGAAAGACTAGAAACAAGAGTATAAACTCACTGCAAGTGAAAAGAGGGCAGCAGGAGTCTTTAGGATTGACTTCAGTGACCTCATAGAAGCCTTCTCCATCACAAGTGACCTTCTTTTGATCACATACATGAGGCTCACATACAATGCCATGTTCACCTTCCAAGCAAATACAGTCCTGACAGTCCACTGTAAACTTTTCTCCAAACTGCCATTGAAAAACAATAAAATAAGTGATTGCATAGTAACCAATTAAAAGGAACAAAAGTAAAACCAGGAATACAAAGTAAAGAGATGACAAAACAAGATTGTACCAGTGGAAACCACTCTCCTCTCCCCACCCAAACTTCTACTTGAAATCCAAAAGCATACAGCATCATACCTCTCTTGGTATCATATCCACTCCAACACAGCCTGGAAAATACCAAAATAAATTTCCATTACCAGTCATATAACAGGAGGCATCTCTACTATACATTGTATGAGCACTGCATACAGTCAAATCTTTGTTGTATATATGGAGGGAAACAAAGAGGAAACAATCATGCATCCAAGTGAAGCAGTAAAACTCACCGCAGGATTTCACGCAGACATCCACACCAGAGTCATACAGCATGGTTCCATTAGGACAGAAACAGCCTTCCACTTGTTTAGTTGATGTCTCATTCTGTCCTCTGTAAGACAAAATGTTTAGAGAAAGGCCATTAATGTCATAGGCACATACAGGAGGATTATGCAAAATAATCTTTCACTGAAAATACAGTGGCAAATGATCTGCACATTTGTGATTGGGGTTTGCAGTGTCTGTTTGATATAGCCAAACAACAGAAACAGACACAGTTCAGGCACCCAGACTTAGGGTCAACAGAATGGTGCTAATAAATTTGACTGTCAGTTTAAGACATGAGAAGAGGTTGATTTTTCTCATTCACCTGTGCATTAGATATGACTGAATAGTTGTACAAGCTATAACTAACTGTGAAGGAATTTTTTACCTTGATTTGCAGGTCGTCTCTTTAATAGGACCACATGCTCTGTATTCTTTACCTGAAGGACATTCATGAGCTGGAATGGAAGAACAAAAAGGAGGAACAACTCAGTAACAATATCCTATAAAAGCCTCGTGACCTTATGCCAAGAACTTAAACACTGTTTATTCATTTTCCTATGTGTCTATGACAATTTTGAGAAGTAAAGAGAAAATATCCCAGATAGACTTATGTCTCTAAATGGAATAATTTTGTGCAACTTAGCCATAGAGATATAATACTGTACTTTACACTAAGGTGATAAAGCCAAGAGTCTACATCTTGACTACAATTTTTTGCATAGTTTTAGTCTCTTTTGCTCAAGTTCTCAAAGGGGAGTGTCATCCTTCCCTTTGTGCTCTTACTACAGATGAAAAATAATGTACATGTCACCAAATAGAGAGTGATCTGCTGATGCCTGCAAAGCATAGAGCTGCCTGCATACAAAAAAGGTATGTATCGATACAGATGTTTCTGGCACAGCCAATACATGTATATTTTTGCAGGCCGATTTATCATTTCCTTTGTTAAAAACGTTACCTGCAAAATTACTTAAGAAGAGCAGCTGTTGTGATTTATTGGTATCTTCATTATTCAGAAAGCAGTATGACATTACTCCTGAAACAGTACCACATAATCTTCCTTAACAATTCAAGACGAATTTTTATGTCCAGATACTTACAGCATACACCATTGGTGTGTTTTCTCCAGTCAATGCACGCGCCTTGATCAGCACAGATGGCAGCATAGATCTGCAGACTTGAGCATTCCAGGTCTAGGTTGGGAAGTATACAGCTATCAAAAACACAGGCTGCATAGTATTTCTCAGGCTGGACAAATGCATGGCATGGCTTGAACACACTAGAAACAGAAATATTTATCGTTATTTGTTACTGAACGATTCATATCTTTTTTCAATGTGCTTAACATGTTATGATGTGGCAACAGTGGACACGGGAGATTAAGGAGATGTGGATGTGGACTGTTGATGAGAGATTTGTGCTAAGAGTACTTATCCAGATAGTAACCTTCCAACATACCATAAAATATTCTTCCCTCACCTATAAAACACTTTGACACCAACATTTTGAGTCCAGGAGTTGTATATTATTGGGTGCAACCATGTGCTATCTCTTTAAAGCAATTTTGATTGTTTTTCTTTTTCAGTTCTGACATAGTGTTCTAAAAATTAAGATTTCTGTTTTCAGTTGGACTCTGTTTTCTGCTAAGTAAATGTGGGAAAAGGCAAGAACATGGGACAGGGTAAGGCAGAGAGTGTAGAAGAATATGGGGACATCAACAAAGTTTAATATGGTAGCCAGAGGGTTGAAAGAAACTGTCAGCAAAAAATAATAACCAGAAAAAGTGAAAGGAGTAGAAGCAAATCATAAAGATACAAGAAATGGAGAAACAGCTAGAAACACTTTCCACTGGTAAACTAATCCTAAAATTTCCATTTAATTCAAAGACCAAAGGCTTGTAAAACCGAGAGGATTGTTACCTTCCCAAAAGAAGCTCGCAGATGGATGATTCTTTGCAAGGCTGAGTTGGTGTTGTGCTAGGTGAACCTGTAGGAACTAGGCCTGGAGAGCACTGTGGTTTGGAAGGATCAACAACTTGCCAGTGATCTGCCATGGTTTCACAGTTTTCTGCAATGTTTCCATTTGGCAGCATGCAGTCATCTGCCGTGTTGTTATTGCAAGTACCTAAGGGTGGTACGGGGAGAAAGAATTCACTCACAGATTTGCTAGGAAATACCATTCATCTTTGCAGCAGGGCTGTCACTGTGGTTTTCTGAGAGTGCAAACATTGGAAAAGTAAGCCTTACCACACTGTCCCTGGGTATTGTTGCCAAACAGGCTGTAGGGCATTCTGATAGAAAAGGCCAAGCCATTGTAGGTCACATTCATTTTCAGCTCAGGAATTTCCACAACACGATTTATGCCTGACTCATAGATGCTCACACCAAACTTCTTATAAGGCAAAGCCACGAGCTGGTTATTTACTGTCACCTAATAAATAAAGGAAAACAGTAAAGAGACATAAATTTACTTTGACTTTTCAAAACAATTGACTGTTCCTTTGTTTTGCAGAGAGAATGTAAAGGTAAATAATATCCTTTTAATTTGTAACAAATGTTCCTGTATTTCCTTTGTTACTGGAAAGTCAAACTTTTCTTCTCTGAGCCACAAAAAGTCCATTAACCGCTGACAAATAAGGTTATTCAATGTTTAAACCAGATAAATCCTAATACTCAATAGACTTATTAGAGTGACTATGGCATCAAAGATTCCTCATGAAAGTGGAATATAAAATTCTCCTAAATTCACACAGCATAAAGTTTTAGGTTTTTGGCATAAAGGGAATGTGCTTATAGGAAAATTAAATAACAGAAATAAGACTAAACTGTATTATTTATTGTAATACTGTAGCCATGATATACCAGTGAAACTAATACTACTACTTTCACTCAGCAATCAGAGACTTCTTTGCTTTAGAGAAAAAAGAGGTCTAAATGTTGTAAATTTTCAACAATATGTTGCAACCTAATTTGTAATATTCTCACACAGTAATGTACAAAAATAAACCAAACAAACATTAAAAAGCTAAGAGCCCCAAACACTTCTCACTAATTTTGAAGCCCAAAATCCTTGACATCACATTTATCAATGGAATACAAATATAAGTGCCCTACTCTGAAAAATTAAAAAGGGGACACAAGTCAAAGCTACTAATGGTACTTTTAAAAAATGCTTCAGGCCAGCACTGTATTGTTATGTCTACCTTACATTATCTCCTCCCATTCCACGTTGTTTTCCTTTGTTACATTATTGTTAATTACAAATTAACTTATTTTATATCCTTAACTCTTAGCAATTTGTCTGCACTTGTGTATTTAGGAGAGACCTGCAAAGATTTGAAATTAAAAAGACAGGAAGTTGTAGAATTTTTTCTCCCCAGATTCAGAGTAAAAAAATGCTTTGAAGTAGTCCTTTGAAGTCCTCTGAAGCAGTCTAATTTTATAATCTAAACTGTTACTGAATCTAAACCACACTTTTTTTTTTCCAAACCTTGTGAATATAATGATCTTGTTGATGCAGTATTAATATCTGAATCAAGAAATCAATAGTACCTCTACTTGTAGAGTATTTGGTTGTGCTGTTGTTAGCCTCACTTCCTGAGTCTCATGTCTCACAATGAGCGTTCGAGGACAGGACACTACATCCCGTGCATCACAATGGTAGTTATCAATGTAGACACCAAAGTTGTCAACTTTCTTATTGATCTCTTCCACAAGGACATATGTACAATTCCCTTGGTAGCTGTAGTACAGTCCATCAAAAGTCATGTAATGTGGATCTCCCCAGCCAGTGCAGTAGCCTAAAAAAACATACAGTTAAGTTAGGCTCTTACGGCAACGAACAAAATCATATCAGACTACAAGCAAAATCTGTAGATGTGGGAAACATCTCAGTGAACTTTGGGTATTTTAATTTTAATGAAGTGTATATGTCAATGCATGAGCTCATTAGCTAGAAGTCATCAATAAAAATCAGGCGCTTTCAGTGCACAGTTCATCTGACATTAATGGCAGACAACAATAGGATTAACCATACCATAGATATATCTTTACCAATAGTCTGAACAAGTAACAAATATATGTGTCCTTCAAGCCTATAAATATCTACATCTGGACATTTAAATCCTTCTTTGGGAGACCAATTTACTCTACTAACACAACAGTTATGTAGAGATAATGGCAACTTAAGCCAATCACTCAATTAGCTAAAAAGAATCAACAGATCATTTCTAACCAATGCTAGAAGACTGAGTCACAGCTTTGCACTATACTTGTTCCCTGATAAATATTGTTTGTCTTGACAATAGTATTGTTTCCTCAGGAGATTAAATATTCAACAAAGTATATACTTACAATCACACTCCCAATGCCAACAGCATCCATCCTCATCCATGACTGGCACAGGAGACAGTCCATTGGCACACGTGGGTTTCGGGGGTGGATTGCAGATTATTGGAATCACCTGGACAATGTTGTCTTCTATACATATAACTTTAGTGCAGTTACAGAGTATCCACGAGTCACCTTGCTGTGTTTGAAGAGGGGGAGTGGGAGACAGAGACAAACCTTTAGGAAGCAGTGAGACTGACAATAGTTATGCCTGAGTATCTTCTACAAGTTTCTAAAAAAACATATGTTTATTGACAAGTTTTCCCCCATCAGAAATCTGAAAATAGGATGGAAGTGCATCAGTCAGCGCTATCTAGGTCTTCAATATGAGCTAGAACAACTGAAAGCTGCTAAATGGAAATCATTACTCACAAAAATCAAGCCAGTAAACCAAAATGAGAATCACCTTTTCTAGCTTCAGCTATCTAAAAGTGAGATGTCTCACCTAATCTCCTAAGGTGTCATCACCCTAACACCCTCTCTAAAGAACAGTGAAAGACACTGATCAATATGAATGGCCAATATATGATCAATTCCCTTCCATGAATGCCTAGAACAGATTAATAGCTAAAGCTACAGTGAACACCAACTGTTCAGGGAAAAATGTCCAAGGTGATTTTGTCCATTGTGATTGAGTTTTCTTCTATATTCTACCAGTTTTGCAGACATGTATAATTTTTACTCCTGCAGATCTAGTGAGCAAGTTGGTAGGCATCTAAACTATGATGAGGCTTTAGATATGTACAAGACACAAACTTGTCTGTGTCAAAGGTGGAGGGTTCAAAAACAAAACAAAACAAAACAAAAAAACTCTGAGTAAAATTTCACAAGGAGTGAATGCAGTGATCTGTTTCACAGTCCTCCCCTGAAGCCAGTCTGTGAACAAGTATGACTCATTCCAAATTCAGTCCTGTGGATTTTTGTTGGGCTGCAATGTAAACACACAAACAACTTTTACCCACTCTGGACTTATTCAAAAGCAGAAATAGAAAAGATAGCTTAGGACCACTTAGCTCTTGGTTTCCTCTTCATCAGAGCCATCCTACAACAAACACTGAACTGCAATCTAGCTCCTTGCAGAAAGCTTTTTAAAAATTATCCTTGAAGAGCTAATTGCAATGTGTAAGCTATTAATCCAAATATCGTTGGAAGACCTGCTGATGCCTAAGAAAATGAAAGAAATAGAACAGACTGACACTTCCTTTCCTATCCAGATTAATGCTTACTTTTTACATTACTAATATTGAAGTTATGTGTCTAGTCTCCATCCAAAGCACAATGAAAGTATGAAATCTACTCACCTCATAAGTTTCATTAGGGAAAATAGTACAAGTTTTTTTGGGAGTGGTTGGTGTTAAACCTGTAGTTGAGCCATTAACTGGAGGAGTTGCACTGTGTGTCGAACTTCCTGTAGTGGTGACTGCAGTTGATGTTGCAGTAGGCCCAGATGTAGTAGTTGAGACAGGGGGCAGGGTTTTGAAGGTTGTGGAGATGGTGGTTGTTGCATTGATTGTGATAGGACTACTAGAGGTGGTTCCTGAAGTGGTGGTAAAGCTTTCTGTTGGAGTAGTACCAGAGGTGGTGGTTGACACAGGGCTGGTTGAAGTAGCTGATGTTGCTGGAGTAGTAACAGTTTCAGAGGTCGTGGTTGGGGTACTTCTTTCTGTTCCTACTGTGGTGGTGGGAGGAGTGGACACTGAGGGTGTGGGACCTGAAGTGGTGATCTTGGTGGTTGATCCTGTGAATGGGGTTGTCGATATTGGTGGCTGTGTTCCTGTAGGGCTGCTGGGTCCCGAGGTTGTGGGGGTGCCAGGGGTGGAAGTGGTGGTAGGTAATCCTGTTGGAGGGCTTGAGGTGCTGGTGGTAGTGGTCTCATGGACAGGTGTTTCTGTTACTGGTGTGGTGCTGGTGGATCTTGAGGGTGTGGGGCCTGAAGTGGTGATCTTGGTGGTTGATCCTATTTCAGTGACTTCAGATGTGGTAGTTGTCACTGGGCTTGTTGGCACTGCTGATGTTGACTGTTGACTAGTGGTGCTTGCAGTAGACACTGTACTTATTTCTGTCGTTCTTGTTGTTGGCAGTGGGGTAACTGAAGGAGTAACTGGAGTGCTTGTTGTCGGTGTCCCTGGTTCGGGTGTCTCTTTAAGACAGGAAGAAAACAGAGTATTTTAAGTAGGGAAACGGCATTTTCTTCCTAATGTCATCTCATTTTCCACTAAAATTAATTACTAAGCATACATAATTCAACAAGCCTAAGCATAGGGTCTTTAGATAGAAATGAAGCACAAATTGTTTTATTAATGGTTTTGCATCACTGAGGGATTATTAACAAAATATCCTGCCTCTTGCGTAGGAGACATTGATATAAACACTTTATCAACAATCTGTCAGAGGGAACATCTTCCGCAGTGTTAAAACTTTATATTGCATGGAAGAGTCCAGCAGTCCAGGATCCCAGGGGACTCCATTGATCAATGAACTCTGGTTAATACTGTATTGCTGTCATACTATATTCTATGGAAAGACCATTATTCCCTATGCTACTTCATGAGGCACGTTCATATCATTATTGATTATGGTCAGAGTAATTTGATTCTACAGAAACGGAGCCGTTGCTGGAGTAGTCTGTGTTCCAATGCCAAGGCCTTTAAGACTACTCACACACAAGCTGTTTTGGGATGCCACAAACCCAAAATACACTTTTCTGCTTTTTCATATGGCCAGTTTTCATTATGGTTGTTACTGGAGACTCCTTTAAAATAATTTTTGATTAGGATGTTAAAAAGTGTACATGACTCTCACAGACCAGCCTCAGAGCCATCTATTTGTGGTTTTATAACATAAGTGATAGATGGTAGAGAGAGAAGCACTGTGCACATAATAAGAGTGCAGTAATAATGCTAGAGGAATTAAGATACACTGGTTCTGCCCATGCAGCCCACAAAGAAAGTCCTTCAATGAAAATTAATTTACATTTGGGTGAGAATAGGCAAATTCCTTTATGCACTTCATGCCCTTTAACAGAGACAGATGAACTGGGACAGCAGGGGATATAACATTGCTGCTGAAAGGTTATTTTGAAATATAATGAACTACATTAGTGCAGAGTTTAGAAACTAAAACACATGTTAAGTTGCCAATAAACCCTGCTTTCTAAAATCAGCTATGAACATGAAACCCTGGGAATTACTTATTGCTTCAGTGGGTGGAACCGACGGGGGTACGGTCTTAATATTTTCAGGAGTTGTGGTGGTAGTTGGAACAGTGGTTGTGGTGCTTGGAGGGCTGATGGTGGTGGTGAGAGTCTCCGGCGGCGAGGGAGGGGGTGTCGATTTTGGCGTGCTCAGTGTGGATGGAGGTGTGCCTGTTAGAAACAGCAGGGACAGAGAAAACAGACAAAGGCACAAAGGCATCAGTGGGACTCAATAGGAGCTGAACAGAAGCTGCACATGAGGCAGCAGCCACAGAGCTAGAGAGGTCAGACTACCCTAGCACCAGCTCTTCCTTTCTGGCCCCAAAAAGCACAATATTTGAAATCCATGCACACGCAGGGTAAGGTCCCTTCCCTCTTAGCAAAGACATGGTGCTGGAAAGTAATTCTCACCAAATCAGAGAGACCTACCAATAGGTAAGTGATGAAAAGGAGCAATGCTTTTGATCTTGCTGGGGCTTTCTATCTCTGCCTCATTATATAGAACACCACACTAAATCCTCAGGTAAGAGCTGAGATGGGAAACTGTGATCAGGGAAGGAAGCATGCCCTGCAGTATCTTCCTGCCTGATTGGCATGTGGTTTTCTCAATGTCACCCTGATAAGTGGCTTCCCAGAATACTAGTGGATCTGATCCACCAAAGACCATAGTTCTCAGAAAGTCACAGTCTGCAGAATGAAGCTCTTTCCAAAAGCATATCCATCCTTCCTACATCAATAACAGCTGTCAAGCATTAGCACTGACAGGGCAAAGGAACAGGAGAGTGGGAAGAAGTCCTACACAGTTATATCCAATCAGTGCCTAAAATGCCAGTACTGAAAAGCCAAAGCCACGCCACAATTGCACATATGTCCAGTGAGTATGTTCTGGCCAGCTGAGGGATGAGGTTCAGCAGCAAAAAAATGCAAGATTTCCCATCAGTTCAAGACCTGTGTAAGCTGAGCATCAGTATGAAACACCTCCTCTGAGCCTTTTTGAGTGAGGGAAGACCAGATCTTTTGCCCAGAACCACAAAACCTTGTTGCTTCTTCAATAGCCAGATGAAAGGCAAGTTTTAAGCAACAGCTCTTCCGGGGATGCTCTGCAGCTACACCCATCCCAGATCCACATGAGACGCACAATTTGAGGTGCTCATATACCTTCAGGGCAACCACATGAAGGGAGCAAGCAACAGCACAGGCCAGAGAAGTACCTGGAGTTGGTGTGGTGGTGGTGTATGTTGGTGTTGGTGAGGAGGTGCTTGAAGTAGTTGAGGTGGGTGTTGGTGATCCAGTAGTAGTGGTTGTTGTTGTCGGGGTGCTGGTGGTGGAGGTGGAAGTCTCCGGTGGCAGAGTCGTTGATTTTGGTGTGCTTGGTGTGGATGAAGATGGGACTGTTAGAAAAAGCAGGGACAGAGAAAAAAAGGCACAAAAACATTAGTGGGACTCAATGTGAACTCAAGAGTAGCTGCACATGAGGCAGCTGGCAGAGAGCTAGAGAGGTCAGCTTAGCACAGCAATGGTTCCTCGCACCAGCCCTGGCTTTCTGGCTGTAGAAAGCAGAATATTTGAAATCAATGCACAGAAAGGATCATGTCTCTCCTCTCCTAGCAGAGACTGGCATAGTGCTGGAAGGCGATTCTCACAAAATCAGAGAGACCTACCAATAGGTAAGAGATGAGGAGAAGTAATGCTGTGGGTCTGGCTAGGGCTTTCTATCTCTGCCTCATTACCTGAACACCTCACGAACTCACGGAGTAAGAGTTGAGATGGGAATTTGTGATCAGGGAAGGAAGTATATACTGCAGTATGTTCCTGCCTGATTGGCATGTGGTTTTCTCAATGTCACCCTGATAAGTGGCTTCTCAGAGTACTAGTGGATCTGATCAGCCAAAGATGCAGTTCAAAGAAAGTCACAGTCTGCAAAATGAAACTGTTCTGAAAGGATGGCAGAGGAATCCTTTTTCCTACAGCTATAACCACTGAAATGTTTTTGCGCTAACAGGGCAAAGGAACAGGAGAGAAGGAAGAATGTCTACACAGTTATGTACAAATAGTGCTTAAAATGCCAGTGCCAAAAAAACCAAAGCCATGCAGTGACTAAATTCTGGCCAGCTGAAGGACAAGGTCCAGCAGCAAAAAAGGCAAGATTTCCCATCAGTTCAGCATCTGTGTAAGCTAGGCAGCAGCATGAAATTTTTTATAGGAGGCTCTCTGTCAGGGAATCCAAGGCATTTTCTCTGGAATGACAAAACCTTTTCTTTCTTAAATAGTCAGATGAAAGGCAAGTTTTAAGCAAAGGCTATTCCAGTGTTGCCCTGAAGTTATACCCATCCCAGATCCATCCGAGACGTACAATTTGAGGTGCTCATGTACCTTCAGGGCAACAGGACGGAAGCAAGCAACAGCACAGGCCAGAGAAGTACCTGGAGTTGGTGTGGTGGTGGTGTACGTTGGTGTTGGTGAGGATGTGCTTGAAGTAGTTGAGGTGGGCATTGTTGATCCAGTAGTAGTGGTTGTTGTTGTTGGGGTGCTGGTGGTGGTGGTGAGAGTCTCCGGTGGCGTGGAAGTGGTTGTCGATTTTGGTGTGCTTGGTGTGGGTGGAGATGGGGCTGTTAGAAAGAACAGGGACAGAGAAAACAGACAGAGGAATCAGTGGGATTCAATGTGAATTGAACAGAAGCTGTGCATGAGGCAGCAGCCATAGAGCTAGAGAGGTCAGCCCATCCTTAGCACAGCAATGGTCCCCAGAACCAGCCCTTCCTTTCTGGTCATAGAAAGGAAGAATCCTTGACATCCATGCACAGAGAGGGTCATAGGCCTCCTTTCCTAGTGAAAAGATTAGAGATGGTGCTGGAAGGTGCTTCTCACAAAATCAGAAAGACCAATCAATGGTAAGAGATGAGGAGCAGTAATGCTTTGTATCTGGCTGGGGCTTTCTGTCCCTGCTTCTTTATCTGAACACCTTGCTAAATCCTGGTGTAAGAGCAGAAATGGGAAGCTGTAATCAGGGATGGAAGCATGCACATGATTGGCATGTGATTTCTTTTGTGTTCCAGTGTCAGTCTGATGCAGGGTTTCCCTGGGCGCTAGTGGATATCACCAGAGATAGCATCATCCAAAAATTACAGTTCACAACAAGAGGCAGTCTGCAAAGTGAAACTGTTCCCTCAAAGGCTGGCAGGAGAACCATTCCTTCTTACATGTCTGGCAGCTGACAACAACTAAGACACAGTGGGCATGGGGGGAGAAAAGGAGGAAAGTCTACACAACTGAACCCAAACACAGCCTGAAATGCACTTCCACAAGATCAAGTCCCACTCCAATTGCACTCCACAGGTCCAGTGACTACATTCTGGCCAGCTGAAGGACACAGTCCAACAGCTGCAAAAGCAATGTTACCCATTAGTTCAGCATCTGTCTAAGCTGGGCACCAACATGAAATACCATCTTGAAGCACTGTTAAGTCAGGAAAGACAAGACTTTTCCCCAAGAACCCCTAAATCCTTGTTCCTTATGAAATAGCCAGCCCAAGGGCCAGATTTGGCCACAGGACTTTTCCCAGGACTCCCAGAAGTTACACCCATCCCTGATCCCATCTAGAGCCACATATGGAGGTGCTTCATGGACTTTCACTACTCCCACAGCAAGGCCAGACATGACAACAGAACCAGAGAATTTTTTTGTTGATTCTGTTCCTGGGGGCAGAGGGGTTTTGGTGAGAATTACTGCTTTTGAGAACATACTTTGAGGAGTTGAGATGGTTGTTGTTGATCCAGGAACAGTGGTTGTGGTGCTTGGAGGGCTGGTGGTGGTGGTGAGAGTCTCTGGTGGCGAGGGAGGGGGTGTCGATCCTGGTGTGCTCGGTGTGGATGGAGGTGTGCCTGTTAAAAACAGCAGGGACAGAGAAAACAGACAAAGGCACATGAGTGAGACTCAATGTGAACTCAACAGAAGCTACACATGAGGCAGCTGGCAGAGACCTAGAGAGGTCAGCCCACCCTTAGCACAGCAAAGGTGCCTAGCAACAGCCCTTCCTTTCTCAGCCCAGAAAAAAAACTCATTGACATCCATGTAAAGAGATAGTCATGGCCCTGCTTTCCTAGTGAAGAGACTGGGGATGGTGCTGGAAGGTGCTTCTCACAAAATCAGAAAGACCTACCAGTAGTTAAGAGATCAGGAGGAGTAATGCTTTGGATCTGGCTGGAGTTTTCTATCTCTGCCTCATTACCTAAATACCTCACTAACCCATACAGAGTGAGAACTCAGGGGAATCTGTGCTTCAGAAATGGATCATGCAGCAGAACAAGTTTTAGTCATGTGATTTTTCCCAATGTCACCCTGATAAAGGGCATCACAGAGTTCTAGTGAATCTGATCAGCCAAAGACCACAGTTCACCACAAGAGGTAGCATGTAGCCAAAAGCACGGGAGAGGAATCCTTCCTTCCTACATCCATAACCAAAGATTAGCACAGACATGGCCAAGAAGGAGAAGTGAGGAAAGGAAGTTTATACAGCTGAGCCTAAATGCCAGTGCCAAAACCAAAAATTACTGTCCAACTGCACATCATGGGTTCCATGACTATATTCTGCCCAATTGAAGGACATGGTCCAGCAGCTGCAAAAGCAACATTTTCCATCACCTCAGCATGGGTCTTAGCTGGGCAGGAAAATTAAATACCTCCTCAGGACACTGTTGCATCAAGAAAGACAAGAACTTCTTCCTGGGAGCCTGCATCCTCATCACATTTGAAAAAGCCCAAATTAACTTTGGGCACATCTCATTGCCTGGAATGCCCAAAAGTTACACACATCCTTGATCCCACACAGAGCCACAAATGGATGTACTCACAGACCCTCATAAATGCCACAGCCAGGCCAGAAATGACAACAGAACCAGAGAATTATTTGTTGGTTCTATGGTTAGACGCAGAGGGGTTTTTATGGGAATTACTAGCATTGGGAACATACTTTGAGGAGTTGAGATGGTTGTTGTTGATCCAGGAACAGTGGTTGTGGTGCTTGGAGGGCTGGTGGTGGTGGTGGTGAGAGTCTCCGGCGGTGAGGGAGGGGGTGTCGATTTTGGTGTGCTCAGTGTGGATGGAGGTGTGCCTGTTAGAAACAGCAGGGACAGAGAAAACAAAGACACAAAGGCATGAGTGGGACTCAATAGGAGCTGAACAGAAGCTGTACATGAGGCTGTTGCCACTGGCCTAGGGAGGTCCACCCACCCTTAGTACAGCAAAGATCCCTAGCAGGAGCCCTTCCTTTCTGGCCTCCTTTCTTGAAATTTTGCACACACAGGGTCATACCCCTCCTCTCCTAGTAAAGAGACCGGGGATGGTGCTGGAATGTGCTTTGCACAAAATCAGAAAACCTACCAACAGGTAAGAGATGAGAAGGAGCAAGCTTTTCATTGTGCTGGGGCTTTCTATCTCTGCCTCATTATCTAGAACACCACACTAAATCCTCGGGAAAGAGCTGAGATGGGAAGCTGTGGTCAGGGAAGGAACCATGCACAGGAATATGTTCCTGGCTGATTGGCATATGGTTTTCTGATGTCAGGATTTCCCAGAGGACTAGTGAATTTTGTCAGGCAAAGACCACAGTTCACAGAAAGTCACAGCCTGCAGAGTGAAACTGTTTCCAAAAGCATGGCAGAGGAATGCTTCCTTCCTCCTTCTATAATAGCTGAGAAGCGTTAGTCTTGACATGGGAAAGGAGCAGGAGAGAAGGAATAAAGATCACACATTGGTGCCTAAAGAGAGCTTAAATGCAAGTGTTACAAAATCAAGTCCCACTCCATCACATTCCATGTGTCCAGGGATGCTACTACGGCCAGCTGAAAGACTAAGTCCAACAGCAGCAAAAGCTACTAAGTTCTTGTTCCATCTGAAACAGACTGAAGGGCCAGCTATGGGCAAAGGCTGTTTCAGGGGCTGCCCAGAAGTTAATTCATTCGTAATACCATACAGAGGCAAAAAAAGTAAGTGTACACAGACCCTCAGTAGTCCCAAAGGCAAAGAACATAAGAGACTACAAAACTTAAAAGCACCTGGAGTTGATAAGGTGGTGGTGTATGTTGGTGTTGGTGGGGATGTGCTTGAAGTAGTTGAGGTGGGCGTTGGTGATCCAGTAGTAGTGGTTGTTGTTGTCGGGGTGCTGATGGTGGTGGTGGTGCTGGTGCTGGAAGTCTCCAGGGACGTGGTGGGCAGTTCTGCTGTAGGGGATGCTGTGCTTGGTGTGGATGGAGTTGTGCCTGTTAGAAAGTGCAGGGACAGAGAAAACAGACAAAGGCACAAAGGCATCAGTGGGACTCAATGTGAACTCAACAGAAGCCACACATCAGGCGGCAGCCACAGACATAGACAGGTCAGCCAACCCTTAGAACAACAAAGGTCTCCAGAACCAGCCCTCCCTTTCCGGCCATTGAAAGCAGAATCCCTGACATCCATGCACACACAAGGTCTCAGCCCTCGTTGCTTAGCTAGGAGACAGAATAGTGCTGGAAGGCGCGTCTCACAAAATCAGAGAGATCAACCTATATGGAAGAGAGGAGGAAGAGTAATGTTTTTCATCTACTGGGGACTTTCTATCTCTACCTCATTACCTGAGCACCTCTCTAACTCATGGAGTAAGAGCTGAGATGGCAATCTGTGGTCAGGGAAGGATGTATGCACAGTAACAAGAAGATCATAGATCTCTACAGGAAAGGAGGACATAGAGCCCTGTATTCTTGCTCCTTCTGAAACAACCAGCCCAAGGACCACCTTTGGGCAAAGGCCATTTCAGGGGATACACAACAATTAGTTCAATCTCAGATCCCAGAGAGAGGCACAAATGGAGGGGGGGGCTCACAGACCTCCAGTTCCCCACAGCAAGGAAACACATGAGAGCAGAGATCAGAGAAGTACCTGGAGTTGGTGTGGTGGTGGTGTATGTTGGTGTGGGCGTGGATGCGCTTGAAGTAGTTGAAACGGGTGTTGTTGAGACAGGAGCAGTTGTTGTTGTCTGTGAGGTGCTGCCACTAGTGGAGGTGCTGCTGGGGGGCATCGTGGTGGTGGTAGTGGTGGTGGTGGTGGTGATGGTAGGGCTGTAAGTCTCCACTGGTGTTGGCGTTGGAGCGGTGGTTGATATTGGAGGGGACACACTGCTCGTTGTGGGGGAAGCTGTGGAAGTTGTGGTGCTCGTGGTGCTTGGAGTTGGAAGACACTCTGGTTTGTTGGGGGTGCAGCAGACACTGATCTCGTAGTTGAGGCAGACTGGCATCGGTATTATACCTCCTAGCTGCTGATCTTTATTGTTACAGATGAGCCCTACGTTAACATTACATTCCACTTTCTGCCCTAAATCTGCAATGGAAGTGTTAGGGAATTTCTGTGCTCGGCATGAAATATTCTCAACTTTCGCACACTCCCAGGAGGGGTATTTCTTCCAAATGTTCTCAAAGGTTTCGTAGTCACCACCATTCTTGTCAGAACCATCTGGGTAAGTCACATCAATCCAGTCTGTCCAGATGCACTCACACGCTGAGAGGAGACAACAAGACAGACAGTCAGAAACAGACAGGAGAGAGACAACGAGTGAGCACCAGCTCACACACAGGTGGTGCTCTGGGCATCCCCTGCACTCAGTGGTGCCCCTCAGGCTGCTGCTGCACTCAGCCAACACTGGCCATAAGAAAGCTCAGTGGTGTGGCCAGGCCTCTCCTTCTTGGCCCTAAAAACCATTCCTGGCCCAAATCAGGACACAGGCACTCATGAGTTATGTGTGTGTGCCCCACAGCTGGGACACACTGCTTTGTATGGACTCTCATCTGCAAAAAAAACACACGCCTAAGGCCCACACAGGAGGCAAAGTGTGGGGCTAAGCAGAGACTCCTGCCACTCTCTCAGCTTCTTGGGCCATGCACATCACCTCAATATCTCATGGAGAAACCAACCACGGGGAAAGCATCTGACGACAGGGAAAGAGGGAAAGCAGGCACAGGACACACACTGCTGACAAAGCCTCAGCTGCTTCCCAGTGCTTCCCAGCACCTCCCAGCAGCACACAGATTGCTGGAGACAAGCACCAACAGGAACGCTGGTAGAATCCAGCTGCCCAGAGCCTGTGTCTGTCAAAAGTGGCAATCTGAGCTCTGAAACCAATCCCCAGACTCCGCCAGCAAAAGCCGTGGAAACATCCTACAGCCCAAACAGCTGGGAAGTAGCAGCAATGGCCACAGAAACAAAACAGGAGAGAAAGGGAAGTAGGTCTGCACAGCTGTGCCCAAACAGAGCCTGAAATGCCACTGCCACAAACTTTAGCCCCACTCCAACTGCACATCTTGGGTCCAGTGACTACATTCTGGACAGCTGAAGGACAAGGTCCAATAGCAGCAAAAGCAACATTCCCATCACTTCAGTATCTGTCTAATCTGGGCACAAGTATGAAATACCTCCTTGGAGCACTGTTGAGGCAGGGAAGACAAGACCTTCTCCCAGGGTCCCCTAAATCCTTGTTCCTTTCAAACAGCCAGAACAAGGGCCAGGTTTTGCCACAGGTTGCCCAGAAATTACACCCATCCATGATCCCTTCCAGAGCCACATATGGAGGTGCTCATGGATCTTCCCTACGCCCACAGCAAGGCCAGAAACAACAACAGAGCCAGAGAACTATTTGTTGGTACTGTAGCTGGAGGCACAGGGCTTTTGGTGGGAATTTTTTGGTTTTGGAACATACGTGCAGGAGTTCGGATGGTTGTTGTTGTAACAGTTGTTGGTGTTGTCGTCGGTGCTCTGCTGGTGGTGGTGCTGGTGCTGGTAGTGGTGGTGGTCGTGGTGCTGCTGAGAGTCTCCGGTGATGTGGAAGTGGTTGTCCATTCCGATATGGGTGTAGATGTGCTTGAAGTAGTTGAGAAGGTTGTTGATGAGCCAGTGATAGTTGTTGTTGTTGTTGTCTTGGGTGTGCTGATGCTGGTGGTGCTGCTGGGGGGCATCGTGGTGCTGGATGTGATGATGGGAGTTTCAGATGCTGTCGGAGTGGGAGTACTTAGCGTTTCTGGTGGGCCCGGTGTCTTTGTAGGTGGGGCTGTTAGAAACAGCAGAGACAGAGAAAAGAGACAAAGGCACAGAGGCATAAGTGGGACTCAACAGAAACTCAAGAGAAGCTGTACATGAGGCAGCTGGCACAGAACTGGAGAGGTCAGCCCACCCTTAGCACAACAAAGGTCCCCAGAACCAGCCCTTCCTTTCAGGCCATTGAAAGCAGAATCCTTGACATCCATGCACAGAGAGCATCTTAACTCTCCTAGTGAAGAGATTAAAGATGGTGCTGGAAGGTGCTTCTCAGCAAATCAGAAAGACCAACCAATAGGTGAGGAGCAGCAATGCTTTGGATCTTGCTGGAGCTTTCTATCTCTGCCTCATTACTGGAACACCTCACTAATTCATGGAATAGGAGATAAGAGGGGAAGCTGGGAAGGAAAGCATGCCCAGGAGTATATTTGTGCCTGACTGGCATGGGATTCCCCCTGTATTTCAATGTCAGCCTGATGCAGGGCTTCCTTGAGCGCTAGTGGATCTCACCAGGTGAGGTGTCAGCCAAAAACCAAAAATTCATGGCAAGAGGCAGTCTGCAGAGTGAAACTGTTCCCTCAAAGGCTGGCAGGAGAACCATTCCTTCTTACATGTCTGGCAGCTGACAACAACTAAGACACAGTGGGCATGGGGGGAGAAAAGGAGGAAAGTCTACACAACTGAACCCAAACACAGCCTGAAATGCACTTCCACAAGACCAAGTCCCACTCCAATTGCACTCCACAGGTCCAGTGACTACATTCTGGCCAGCTGAAGGACACAGTCCAACAGCTGCAAAAGCAATGTTACCCATTAGTTCAGCATCTGTCTAAGCTGGGCACCAACATGAAATACCATCCTGAAGCACTGTTAAGTCAGGAAAGACAAGACTTTTCCCCAAGAACCCCTAAATCCTTGTTCCTTATGAAATAGCCAGCCCAAGGACCGGATTTGGCCACAGGACTTTTCCCAGGACTCCCAGAAGTTACATCCATCCCTGATCCCATCTAGAGCCACATATGGAGGTGCTTCATGGACTTTCACTACTCCCACAGCAAGGCCAGACATGACAACAGAACCAGAGAATTTTTTTGTTGATTCTGTTCCTGGGGGCAGAGGGGTTTTGGTGAGAATTATTGCTTTTGGGAACATACTTTGAGGAGTTGAGATGGTTGTTGTTGATCCAGGAACAGTGGTTGTGGTGCTTGGAGGGCTGGTGGTGGTGGTGAGAGTCTCTGGCGGCGAGGGAGGGGGTGTCGATCCTGGTGTGCTCGGTGTGGATGGAGGTGTGCCTGTTAAAAACAGCAGGGACAGAGAAAACAGACAAAGGCACATGAGTGAGACTCAATGTGAACTCAACAGAAGCTGTGCATGAGACACTTGTGCTGGGGGAGGTTTGAGCTGGATGTCAGGACCAATTTCTCCAGAGAACAAATGATTAGACGTTGCAATGGACTGCCCAAGGAGGAGGCAGAGCCACAGTGTCTGTTAGCTTTTAAGACAAAAGTGGATGTGGCACTTAGTGCCATCTTCTGGGTGACATTGTGGTGTTCAGGCAAAGGTTGGACATGATGATCTCAGAGATCTTTTCCAACCTAACTGATCCTGTGAATATATTCCTGCCTCATCATCATGTAATATCCCTGTGGTGCCATGAAGGCCTGATGAATGACTTCCCTGGGCACTAGTGAATCTCATCAAAGGCCACAGTTCACAGCAAGGGGCAGTCTGCAGAGAGAAATTGTTCCCAAAAGTCTGGCAGAGGAATCCTTCCTTCCAACATCTATTACAACTGACAAATGTTAGCACTGACAGAATAAAGGAGAAAGCAAAAGGGAAAAAACTTGGCAGAGCTGTGCCCAAACAGAGCCTGATATGCCACTGCCACTAGATGAAACCCTAATCCATGGATCCACTGATTCCATTCTGGCCAGGAGAAGGATGTCCCAAAAACAGCAAAAGTAATATTTCTCATGAGTTTAACATCTCTCTAGGCTGGGAACCAGTGTGAAATAACACCTTAGAGCCCTGTTGAGTCACGAAAGCCAAGACAACCTTCCAATGACCCCTGAATGCTTATTCCTTATGAAACAAAACGAGCCCAAAACACCAGGTTTGGAACAGCCGATTTTCTGGAATACCTGGGAATTATACCCATCCCTGATCCCATACAGGGACAAAAAGAGGTGCTTACAGAGACCTTCTTTACACGAAAAGCAGGGGAACATGTGAGAGCACAAAAGGTAGAACTACCTGGAGTTGGTGTGGTGGTGGTGTATGTTGGTGTGGGCGTGGATGTGCTTGGAGTAGTTGAGGTGGGGGTTGGTGATTCAGTAACAGTTGTCGTGCTCGGGGTGCTGATGCTGGTGGTGCTGCTGGGGGGCAAGGTGGTGGTAGCAGTGGTGGTGGTGAGAGTCTCCGGCGGCGAGGGAGGGGTTGTTGATTCTGGTGTAGTGGACACTGTGCTTGGTGTGGATGGAGGTGTGCCTGTTAGAAAGAGCAGGGACAGAGAAAACAGACAAAGGCACAAAGGCATCAGTGGGACTCAATGAGAACTCAACAGAAGCTGCACATCGATCACAGACAGCAGCCACGGACATAGACAGGCCAGCCCACCTTTAGAACACTAAGGAACCCCAGAATCAGCCCTCCCTTTCTGGCCCCAGAAATCAGAATCCTTGACATCCATGCACAGAGAGAGTGATGGCCCTCCGCTCCTAGCTAGGAGACTGGGAATGGCGCTGGAAGGTGCTTCTTACAAAGCCAGAATGACCTACCAATAGGTAAGAAATGAGGAGCAGTAATGCTTTTGAACTTGCTGGAGTTTTCTAGCTCTGCCTCATTACCTGAACAGCTCACTAAACACTGGAGCAAGACCAGAGATGGGAACGTGTGGTAAGGGAAGGAAGCATGCACAGGAATATCTTGCTGCCCGTTTGTCATGTGATTTTCCAGTGTCAGCCTGATAAAGGGCTCCCCAGTGTACTAGTGGATCTGATCAGCCAAAGACCACAGCTCACAGCAAAGGGTAGTATGTGGACTGAAACTGCTCCCAAAAGCCTGGCAGAAGAATCCTCCCTTCTTACACCTAGAGTAGCTGAACACCATTAACAGTAAAAGGGTAAAGGAGAAGTAAAAAGGTGGGAAACTATACACAGCTGTGCCCAAATGGAGCCTGAAATGCAAGTGTCACAAGGCCAAGTCCCACTTCACTTGCACTCCATGGGTCCAGTGACTACATTCTGGCCAGCTGAAGGATTAGGACCATCAGGGGTAAAAACAAGGTTTCCATCACTTCAGAATCGGTACAAGATGAGGTACCAGGATGAAATACAGCCTGGGAGCACTGTTGCGTCAGAGAAGTCAAAACCGTCTCCCCAGGACCCCTAAATAATTGTTCCTTCCGAACCAGCCAGAACAAAAGGCCTGATTTGGCACCATGACATTTCCTAGGATGTCCCCATCCCTGATGCTATCCCCAGCCACAAATGGACGTATCTCTCAGACCTTCAGTAGTCCCAGAACAAGGTCAGAAATGACAGAAGAACAAGATTGTTATTTGTTGGTTGTGCAGTTAGATGCAGAGGAATTTGGTGGGAATTACTACTGCTAGGAACATACTTCCAGGAGTTGAGACGGTCGTTGAAGATCCAGAAACCGTTGGTGTTCTTGTTGTTGTTGTTGTTGTTGTCGTTGTGCTTGGAGGGCTGGTGGTGGTGGTGAGAGTCTCTGGCGGCGAGGGAGGGGGTGTCGATCCTGGTGTGCTCGGTGTGGATGGAGGTGTGCCTGTTAGAAAGAGCAGGGACAGAGAAATCAGACAAAGGCACAAAGGCATCAGTGGGACTCAATGAGAACTCAACAGAAGCTGCATGTCAAGTAGCAGACAAAGACAGAGATAGGTCAGCCAACCCTTAGAACAATAAAGAACCCAGAACCAGCCCTCCCTTTCTGGCCCCAGAAAGCAGGATCCTTGACATCCATGCACAGAGAGAGTGATGGCCTTCCTCTCCTAGCTAGGAGACTGGGAATGGCGCTGGAAGGTGCTTCTTACAAAGCCAGAATGACCTACCAATAGGTAAGAAATGAGGAGCAGTAAGGCTTTTGAACTTGCTGGAGCTTTCTAGCTCTGCCTCATTACCTGAACAGCTCACTAAACACTGGAGCAAGACCAGAGATGGGAACGTGTGGTAAGGGAAGGAAGCATGCACAGGAATATCTTGCTGCCCGTTTGTCATGTGATTTTCCAGTGTCAGCCTGATAAAGGGCTCCCCAGTGTACTAGTGGATCTGATCAGCCAAAGACCACAGCTCACAGCAAAGGGTAGTATGTGGACTGAAACTGTTCCCAAAAGCCTGGCAGAAGAATCCTCCCTTCATACACCTAGAGTAGCTGAACACCATTAACAGTAAAAGGGTAAAGGAGAAGTAAAAAGGTGGGAAACTATACACAGCTGTGCCCAAATGGAGCCTGAAATGCAAGTGTCACAAGGCCAAGTCCCACTTCAATTGCACTCCATGGGTCCAGTGACTACATTCTGGCCAGCTGAAGGATTAGGACCATCAGGGGTAAAAACAAGGTTTCCATCACTTCAGAATCGGTACAAGATGAGGTACCAGGATGAAATACAGCCTGGGAGCACTGCTGCGTCAGGGAAGTCAAAACTGTCTCCCCAGGACCCCTAATAACCATCCAGAACAGAAGGCAATATTTGGCACCATGACATTTCCTAGGACGTCCAGAAGTTACACCCATCCCCGATCCCATCAAGAGCCACAAATGGACGTTACTCTCAGACCTTCAGTAGTCCCAGAACAAGGTCAGAAATGACAGAAGAACGAGATTGTTATTTGTTGGTTGTGCAGTTAGATGCAGAGGAATTTGGTGGGAATTACTACTGCTAGGAACATACTTCCAGGAGTTGAGACGGTCGTTGAAGATCCAGAAACCGTTGGTGTTCTTGTTGTTGTTGTTGTTGTGGTTGTGCTTGGAGGGCTGGTGGTGGTGGTGAGAGTCTCTGGCGGCGAGGGAGGGGGTGTCGATCCTGGTGTGCTTGGTGTGGATGGAGGTGTGCCTGTTAGAAAGAGCAGGGACAGAGAAATCAGACAAAGGCACAAAGGCATCAGTGGGACTCAATGAGAACTCAACAGAAGCTGCACGTCAAGTAGCAGACAAAGACAGAGATAGGTCAGCCAACCCTTAGAACAATAAGGAACCCCAGAACCAGCCCTCCCTTTCCGGCCATAGGAAGCAGAATCCTTGACATCCATGCACAGAGAGGGTGATGGCCCTCCGCTCCTAGCTAGGAGACTGGGAATGGCGCTGGAAGGTGCTTCTTACAAAGCCAGAATGACCTACCAATAGGTAAGAAATGAGGAGCAGTAAGGCTTTTGAACTTGCTGGAGCTTTCTAGCTCTGCCTCATTACCTGAACAGCTCACTAAACACTGGAGCAAGACCAGAGATGGGAACGTGTGGTAAGGGAAGGAAGCATGCACAGGAATATCTTGCTGCCCGTTTGTCATGTGATTTTCCAGTGTCAGCCTGATAAAGGGCTCCCCAGTGTACTAGTGGATCTGATCAGCCAAAGACCACAGCTCACAGCAAAGGGTAGTATGTGGACTGAAACTGCTCCCAAAAGCCTGGCAGAAGAATCCTCCCTTCTTACACCTAGAGTAGCTGAACACCATTAACAGTAAAAGGGTAAAGGAGAAGTAAAAAGGTGGGAAACTATACACAGCTGTGCCCAAATGGAGCCTGAAATGCAAGTGTCACAAGGCCAAGTCCCACTTCACTTGCACTCCATGGGTCCAGTGACTACATTCTGGCCAGCTGAAGGATTAGGACCATCAGGGGTAAAAACAAGGTTTCCATCACTTCAGAATCGGTACAAGATGAGGTACCAGGATGAAATACAGCCTGGGAGCACTGTTGCGTCAGAGAAGTCAAAACCGTCTCCCCAGGACCCCTAAATAATTGTTCCTTCCGAACCAGCCAGAACAAAAGGCCTGATTTGGCACCATGACATTTCCTAGGATGTCCCCATCCCTGATGCTATCCCCAGCCACAAATGGACGTATCTCTCAGACCTTCAGTAGTCCCAGAACAAGGTCAGAAATGACAGAAGAACAAGATTGTTATTTGTTGGTTGTGCAGTTAGATGCAGAGGAATTTGGTGGGAATTACTACTGCTAGGAACATACTTCCAGGAGTTGAGACGGTCGTTGAAGATCCAGAAACCGTTGGTGTTCTTGTTGTTGTTGTTGTTGTCGTTGTGCTTGGAGGGCTGGTGGTGGTGGTGAGAGTCTCTGGCGGCAAGGGAGGGGGTGTCGATCCTGGTGTGCTCGGTGTGGATGGAGGTGTGCCTGTTAGAAAGAGCAGGGACAGAGAAATCAGACAAAGGCACAAAGGCATCAGTGGGACTCAATGAGAACTCAACAGAAGCTGCATGTCAAGTAGCAGACAAAGACAGAGATAGGTCAGCCAACCCTTAGAACAATAAAGAACCCAGAACCAGCCCTCCCTTTCTGGCCCCAGAAAGCAGGATCCTTGACATCCATGCACAGAGAGAGTGATGGCCTTCCTCTCCTAGCTAGGAGACTGGGAATGGCGCTGGAAGGTGCTTCTTACAAAGCCAGAATGACCTACCAATAGGTAAGAAATGAGGAGCAGTAAGGCTTTTGAACTTGCTGGAGCTTTCTAGCTCTGCCTCATTACCTGAACAGCTCACTAAACACTGGAGCAAGACCAGAGATGGGAACGTGTGGTAAGGGAAGGAAGCATGCACAGGAATATCTTGCTGCCCGTTTGTCATGTGATTTTCCAGTGTCAGCCTGATAAAGGGCTCCCCAGTGTACTAGTGGATCTGATCAGCCAAAGACCACAGCTCACAGCAAAGGGTAGTATGTGGACTGAAACTGTTCTCAAAAGCCTGGCAGAAGAATCCTCCCTTCATACACCTAGAGTAGCTGAACACCATTAACAGTAAAAGGGTAAAGGAGAAGTAAAAAGGTGGGAAACTATACACAGCTGTGCCCAAATGGAGCCTGAAATGCAAGTGTCACAAGGCCAAGTCCCACTTCAATTGCACTCCATGGGTCCAGTGACTACATTCTGGCCAGCTGAAGGATTAGGACCATCAGGGGTAAAAACAAGGTTTCCATCACTTCAGAATCGGTACAAGATGAGGTACCAGGATGAAATACAGCCTGGGAGCACTGCTGCGTCAGGGAAGTCAAAACTGTCTCCCCAGGACCCCTAATAACCATCCAGAACAGAAGGCAATATTTGGCACCATGACATTTCCTAGGACGTCCAGAAGTTACACCCATCCCCGATCCCATCAAGAGCCACAAATGGACGTTACTCTCAGACCTTCAGTAGTCCCAGAACAAGGTCAGAAATGACAGAAGAACGAGATTGTTATTTGTTGGTTGTGCAGTTAGATGCAGAGGAATTTGGTGGGAATTACTACTGCTAGGAACATACTTCCAGGAGTTGAGACGGTCGTTGAAGATCCAGAAACCGTTGGTGTTCTTGTTGTTGTTGTTGTTGTGGTTGTGCTTGGAGGGCTGGTGGTGGTGGTGAGAGTCTCTGGCGGCGAGGGAGGGGGTGTCGATCCTGGTGTGCTTGGTGTGGATGGAGGTGTGCCTGTTAGAAAGAGCAGGGACAGAGAAATCAGACAAAGGCACAAAGGCATCAGTGGGACTCAATGAGAACTCAACAGAAGCTGCACGTCAAGTAGCAGACAAAGACAGAGATAGGTCAGCCAACCCTTAGAACAATAAGGAACCCCAGAACCAGCCCTCCCTTTCCGGCCATAGGAAGCAGAATCCTTGACATCCATGCACAGAGAGGGTGATGGCCCTCCTCTCCTAGCTAGGAGACTGGGAATGGCGCTGGAAGGTGCTTCTTACAAAGCCAGAATGACCTACCAATAGGTAAGAAATGAGGAGCAGTAAGGCTTTTGAACTTGCTGGAGCTTTCTAGCTCTGCCTCATTACCTGAACAGCTCACTAAACACTGGAGCAAGACCAGAGATGGGAACGTGTGGTAAGGGAAGGAAGCATGCACAGGAATATCTTGCTGCCCGTTTGTCATGTGATTTTCCAGTGTCAGCCTGATAAAGGGCTCCCCAGTGTACTAGTGGATCTGATGAACCAAAGACCACAGCTCACAGCAAAGGGTAGTATGTGGACTGAAACTGTTCTCAAAAGCCTGGCAGAAGAATCCTCCCTTCATACACCTAGAGTAGCTGAACACCATTAACAGTAAAAGGGTAAAGGAGAAGTAAAAAGGTGGGAAACTATACACAGCTGTGCCCAAATGGAGCCTGAAATGCAAGTGTCACAAGGCCAAGTCCCACTTCAATTGCACTCCATGGGTCCAGTGACTACATTCTGGCCAGCTGAAGGATTAGGACCATCAGGGGTAAAAACAAGGTTTCCATCACTTCAGAATCGGTACAAGATGAGGTACCAGGATGAAATACAGCCTGGGAGCACTGCTGCGTCAGGGAAGTCAAAACTGTCTCCCCAGGACCCCTAAATAATTGTTCCTTCCGAACCAGCCAGAACAAAAGGCCAGATTTGGCACCATGACATTTCCTAGGATGTCCCCATCCCAGATGCTATCCACAGCCACAAATGGACGTTTCTCTCAGACCTTCAGTAGTCCCAGAACAAGGTCAGAAATGACAGAAGAACGAGATTGTTATTTGTTGGTTGTGCAGTTAGATGCAGAGGAATTTGGTGGGAATTACTACTGCTAGGAACATACTTCCAGGAGTTGAGACGGTCGTTGAAGATCCAGAAACCGTTGGTGTTCTTGTTGTTGTTGTTGTTGTGGTTGTGCTTGGAGGGCTGGTGGTGGTGGTGAGAGTCTCTGGCGGCGAGGGAGGGGGTGTCGATCCTGGTGTGCTCGGTGTGGATGGAGGTGTGCCTGTTAGAAACAGCAGGGACAGAGAAATCAGACAAAGGCACAAAGGCATCAGTGGGACTCAATGTGAACTTAACAGAAGCCGCACATCGACCACAGACAGCAGCCATATACATAGACAGGTCAGCCAACCCTTAGAACAACAAAGGTCTCCAGAACCAGCCCTCCCTTTCTGGCCATAGGAAGCAGAATCCCTGACATCCATGCACACACAAGGTCTCAGCCCTCTTTGCTTAGCTAGGAGACAGAATAGTGCTGGAAGGCACGTCTCACAAAATCAGAGAGATCAACCTGGACGGAAGAGAGGAGGAAGAGGCACAAATGGAGGGGGGGCTCACAGACCTCCAGTTCCCCACAGCAAGGAAACACATGAGAGCAGAGATCAGAGAAGTACCTGGAGTTGGTGTGGTGGTGGTGTATGTTGGTGTGGGCGTGGATGTGCTTGAAGTAGTTGAAACGGGTGTTGTTGAGACAGGAGCAGTTGTTGTTGTCTGTGAGGTGCTGCCACTAGTGGAGGTGCTGCTGGGGGGCATCGTGGTGGTGGTGGTGGTGGTGGTGGTGGTGATGGTAGGGCTGTAAGTCTCCACTGGTGTTGGCGTTGGAGCGGTGGTTGATATTGGAGGGGACACACTGCTCGTTGTGGGGGAAGCTGTGGAAGTTGTGGTGCTCGTGGTGCTTGGAGTTGGAAGACACTCTGGTTTGTTGGGGGTGCAGCAGACACTGATCTCGTAGTTGAGGCAGACTGGCATCGGTATTATACCTCCTAGCTGCTGATCTTTATTGTTACAGATGAGCCCTACGTTAACATTACATTCCACTTTCTGCCCTAAATCTGCAATGGAAGTGTTAGGGAATTTCTGTGCTCGGCATGAAATATTCTCAACTTTCGCACACTCCCAGGAGGGGTATTTCTTCCAAATGTTCTCAAAGGTTTCGTAGTCACCACCATTCTTGTCAGAACCATCTGGGTAAGTCACATCAATCCAGTCTGTCCAGATGCACTCACACGCTGAGAGGAGACAACAAGACAGACAGTCAGAAACAGACAGGAGAGAGACAACGAGTGAGCACCAGCTCACACACAGGTGGTGCTCTGGGCATCCCCTGCACTCAGTGGTGCCCCTCAGGCTGCTGCTGCACTCAGCCAACACTGGCCATAAGAAAGCTCAGTGGTGTGGCCAGGCCTCTCCTTCTTGGCCCTAAAAACCATTCCTGGCCCAAATCAGGACACAGGCACTCATGAGTTATGTGTGTGTGCCCCACAGCTGGGACACACTGCTTTGTATGGACTCTCATCTGCAAAAAAACACACGCCTAAGGCCCACACAGGAGGCAAAGTGTGGGGCTAAGCAGAGACTCCTGCCACTCTCTCAGCTTCTTGGGCCATGCACATCACCTCAATATCTCATGGAGAAACCAACCACGGGGAAAGCATCTGACGACAGGGAAAGAGGGAAAGCAGGCACAGGACACACACTGCTGACAAAGCCTCAGCTGCTTCCCAGTGCTTCCCAGCACCTCCCAGCAGCACACAGATTGCTGGAGACAAGCACCAACAGGAACGCTGGTAGAATCCAGCTGCCCAGAGCCTGTGTCTGTCAAAAGTGGCAATCTGAGCTCTGAAACCAATCCCCAGACTCCGCCAGCAAAAGCCGTGGAAACATCCTACAGCCCAAACAGCTGGGAAGTAGCAGCAATGGCCACAGAAACAAAACAGGAGAGAAAGGGAAGTAGGTCTGCACAGCTGTGCCCAAACAGAGCCTGAAATGCCACTGCCACAAACTTTAGCCCCACTCCAACTGCACATCTTGGGTCCAGTGACTACATTCTGGACAGCTGAAGGACAAGGTCCAATAGCAGCAAAAGCAACATTCCCATCACTTCAGTATCTGTCTAATCTGGGCACAAGTATGAAATACCTCCTTGGAGCACTGTTGAGGCAGGGAAGACAAGACCTTCTCCCAGGGTCCCCTAAATCCTTGTTCCTTTCAAACAGCCAGAACAAGGGCCAGGTTTTGCCACAGGTTGCCCAGAAATTACACCCATCCATGATCCCTTCCAGAGCCACATATGGAGGTGCTCATGGATCTTCCCTACGCCCATAGCAAGGCCAGAAACAACAACAGAGCCAGAGAACTATTTGTTGGTACTGTAGCTGGAGGCACAGGGCTTTTGGTGGGAATTTTTTGGTTTTGGAACATACGTGCAGGAGTTCGGATGGTTGTTGTTGTAACAGTTGTTGGTGTTGTTGTCGGTGCTCTGCTGGTGGTGGTGCTGGTGCTGGTAGTGGTGGTGGTCGTGGTGCTGCTGAGAGTCTCCGGTGACGTGGAAGTGGTTGTCCATTCCGATGTAGAGGATACTGTGCTTGGTGTGCCTGTTGGAAACAGCAGGGACAGAGAAAACAGACAAAGACACAAAGGCTTTAGTGGGACTCAGTGTGAACTGAACAGAAGCTGTCCATGAGGCAGTTGCCACAGACCTGGAGGGGTCAGGCCACCCTTAGCACAGCAAAGATTCCTAGCACCAGCCCTTCCTTTCTGGCCTCAAAGAGAAGAATCCTTTACATCTATGCACAGAAACCCTGATGGCCCTCCTTTCCTAGCTAGGAGACTCGGGATGCTGCTGGAAGGTGCTTCTCACCAAATCAGAGAGGCCTACCAATAGGTAAGCGATGAGGAGGAGTAATGCCTTTTTATGTTGCTGGGACTTTCTATCTCTGCCTCACTACCTGAGCACCTTGCAAATCGTTGCAGTAAGAGCTGTGTGGTGAATTCCTTGTCAGACATAGTAGTGTGAAGAGGAGTAAGTTCCTGCCTGACTGTCATGAAATTTCCCTCTGGTGGAGTGTCAGCCTGATGAAGGGCTTCCCAGAGTTCTAGCAGATGTCATCAGCAAAAGGCTACAGTTCACAGGAAGCGGCATTTTTGTGGGTAAATCTATTTCCAAGTGTCCCAGTGTGATCCTTGCTTCTAAGATCTAGAACCATTGTCATCCACTTTGACTGACATGCCAAAGGAAGAGGAGAAAGGGAAGAAAGTCTGCCCAGCTGTTCCTAGAATCACAGTTTCACAGACTAAAGTCCCACTCCAATTGCCCTCCATGTGTGGGTCCAGTGACTACATTCTGGCCCGTTGAAGGACAAGGTCCAACAGCAGAAAAATCAAGAGTTTCCATCAGTTCAGCATTCTGTCTAAGCTGGGCACCAGCATGAAATTTTACCTGGGAGCATTTTGAGTCAGGGAAGCCAAGACCTTCACCCTAGGACCCCTAAATCCCTGTTCTTCTTAACCAGCTGGCCAAAAGGCCAGCTTTGAGCACAACACACTTGAGGGAATGAACAGTAATTCCTCCAATCTGCAGTCCCATGGAGACACACTAAAGGAGGGGCCAAGGCACCTTAATTTCTTCCATAGCAAAGGAACACATCAGAGAACAGTCCAGAGAAGTACCTGGAGTTGGTTTGGTGGTGGTGTATGTTGGTGTTGGTGAGGATGTGCTTGAAGTAGTTGAGGCGGGCATTGTTGATCCAGTAGTAGTGGTTGTTGTTGTCGGGGTGCTGGTGGTGGTGGTGAGAGTCTCCGGCGGCAAGGGAGTGGTTGTCGATTTTGGTGTGCTTGGTGTGGGTGGAGATGGGGCTGTTAGAAAGAACAGGGACAGAGAAAACAGACAAAGGTACAGAAGCATGAGTGGGACTCCATAGGAACTGAACAGAAGCTGTGCGTGAGGCAGTTGCCACAGAGCTAGAGAGGTCAGCTCACCCTTAGCACTGCAAAGGTCCCTAGCACCAGCCCTTCCTTTCTGGCCCCAGAAAGCAGAATCCTTGATATCCATGCACAGAGAGGGTCATGGCCCTCTTTTCCTAGCGAACAGATTAGGCATACTGCTGGAAGGTGTTTCTCACAAAATCAGCAAAACCATGTCAGCCTGAAGAAGGAAGCCTGTGCAACCCCACCCAGATAATGCCTCTAGCAACAGGAGTTTGAAGCATGGCCTACTCTTTTCTCACACAGCACAGTCCTTCTGGGAATATTGTCTCCAGCAGAAACTTTAAAGTTCAAACTCTCTTAAATAAGACTTCCTGCAGATCAATGTTTTCTATGATTGCGACCTGCCTTTAGTAGCCAACAGCCCTATATTTCTCCAAAGGCAAAGATCATGGAGTATTTTTCGGTTAAATACCTGGAGTTGTTGAAGTTAATGGAGTGAGGACTGATGGTGTATACTCACGTGTTGTGGAATGGATGTTTATGGGCGTGGTGGTAATTCCTGTTGAAGTCCTGGTTGTAGTGGTGCTGGCTGTTGTTGTCTGGGTGGTGGTTGAAGTTGAAGGTATAGTAGGTGTAGTTGTATGCTCACAAGAAATTTCTTGCCACTCACAACAGTTTACTCTTATTTCATAATTATAGCAAAGTGGCCACATAGTTACATCTTGCTCATCATTTTTACAGATTAGCCCATATGTTACATTGCACTGTACTTTCTGACCAAGTTCTTCTAAGCTCACATCAGGTTTATCCTTAGCCCTGCATTCAATTTTTTCAGGAGCTGTACATATTTTGTTTCCATATTTTCTTATTTCATCATATGTTTCATAGTCACCACCACCTTCTTCAGGTTTACTAACATCAAACCACTCAGTCCAATCACAGATTAGTTCTGTGACTACGCATGGAGCTGCAAGAAAAGACAGAGGTTTCAGACTTTACAGTGAACATCCTGAGAAGATCCATTTATTATTTTCTTCCATTAAGGACTAGAGGACTGCATTGCAGTTCGTAATCTTTCCAAAGAAAAGAGTTCTAAAATTGGTTCTGTATAACAAGGTCGTTAATCTGGAAGTTTTGCATCAAAATAAAATCACCAAGCTGAAGCCTTTAAAGGTCGTTCTTCTCTATATACTAACAGCACTTTTGAAATTACAAAAAAAATATTCATTTTTGTTTAAAATATATTTTCTTCTGTATTGATTGTCTTTAATTTACTCTTCCTTTAAATATTTCTTTGACATTCTTAACAACATTGTTTTGTATTTATAACTTACTTGTAGTGACTGGACGGCTTGTAGTGGAAACTGAAATAGAACAAAAAGAGATTATAATTTCAAAAGAAATATAATAGTTGGTGTTTTTTTTTGCTGACACTCCTAACATTATTTCTAGTATCCCATTAGGATATTGAAAAGCTAACTTTTTTTTTTTCAAAAATAGGAAGGCACCCTATACATTTATACTTAAAATTTCTTTCATGAGAAATAAATCAACTCAAAATGCTAAAAGTCTTTCATAGTGTGGTGTGATAAAACAATCCATAAATATTCCTCTGTCTGTGTCAACTAGAATCCCATATAATTGTACATTTTATATTTAAAATATTTTCCTTAAAGAAAACAATTTTTGGATCACATCTGTATTGATGATTTACCTGTGGTGGTGGTGGTAAGAGTACTGTGAGGGGAGGAGGTTGAAATGGTTGTAGGCGAAGATGTTGGACAGGGATAGACTTCACCAGGAACTACAGAGCCATTTTCTGCACAAATGTAACTTGTACAGATGTCGCCGTCCTGTACAACTCCCACAGTAGCACCCTCTTCATAACTTGTTCCATTGATGACACAAGGACATCCTGCAAGAAAGCTTTACTGTGCAATTTTTCTACTACCATGTAAGAGGCAGAGGAAAAATACTTATGGACAAGAGAGCATTTACATGAGTCATGCATGTTTTTCAGTTCCTGGACCTGGAGCTTAGATCTACTATATTGTGCTAATTTATCTTTACATTTAAAGCAATGTTAGAACATATTTAATCAAGTCCTGAATAAAATGCCTGGTGGTACAGACTTAGAAAGTAGGTCTTAAAATGTTCTAAGAGAAGTAATAATTGAAATTTACTATCTGACAGTTTTATATTAATAACTACATGTTCAGGAAGTGCTAATTTGTAGTGAAATCCATTTGTTTGGATATGGGACGTGGGGAGAAAGACCGAAAGGGCACGAGAAAAAGGTTTAACTAGAAGTATTAACTGCAAAGTTCAAAAAAAGTGCTGCCAAGTTTTCTTTAGTCACAACTTTCACTAGCACTGGAAAGACTTCTTCTAAATCAATACTAAGCCTTTGTAAAGTCAGACAGAGCAGTTCTGTGCATTTACTTTTCTTTTTGTTTCCAGAAAAAACCAAACGTTATTTACCTGGGACTGGTTTACACTCTATGGATCCTGATGGGACACAGACACTAAAAGAAAAATTTTCAAAAATTAAAATGTTGCTGATGTTAGCAGAATCAAGAGCACAGAAACATAGATATTTGTCATTTGATCTTCATTCACACTACTGCATATTTTTCTGGGTATATTTTTTAGTATTGCCTACCATTTTTATTTCAAACTAAGTCATCACTTTCAGTTCAATTGCGAGTTGCAATACTGCAATAACAACTGTTTTGAAGAGTGAACTTTCAGCTAGATCAGATTATTCTCTGGTCACCAAGTGGAGTCAGAGGTGTAAGTGCTGTCATCGCTAACACTCTAAGCATGAAGAGTTAGGACTCAGCTATCTCTTTCAGGGCAAGAGTATTTCAGACTACAGTGATTTTGAAGTCCCAGTTTTAAGTGAGAATGCAAGGCAGAGTAGCCCCTCTTCCCAAAGAGCAGTGAGAATTGAAATGTTGTTTTAGAAGTTCATTGAGGTTTCATTATATAATTTAAGACAGTTGACAGGTATAATTATTGAATTTGCTAATACACTTATTATAATAACGCTACCAACCCAAAATCTGGATTATTATGGGTTTGGAAAGTTATGAAATGCAAGAATATATCAGCTCTTCAGCTGAAGTTGCATCTCTATTTGTTTGAGGCCCAGTAAAGTAAATTAAGGACTCTGCATACACTAATTATTTCCTGAATTACTGCAAGTAATTTTTATATACCATATTGTACAGTTTTCTTCTGTGGGTATTTGTTGCCCAGGGGGTACGTGGGTTCCATCCTCAAGGTAACATCCACATTGATCTTCAGTCACACATTGCTTTGTCTCTTCATTATAAATAGGCTTGTCCTTTGGGCATCTGGGGTAGCAACCTTTTGATGACAGGTAGAACAGAATAAGGATGAAAAAAAAGTACAAAAAGTTTGTACCTTCTGAAGGTAAACTATTCTCATTGAATCAAGCATAGTGAAAGAAATCTAAAACTTCCCATTCAAATCAAGCTGTGGACAATTAGCCTTTCCAAAAGACTTCAACAGTTCTCATTGATAATACTGGTGTGAGGAGGATTAAGTAAGGATTTTTTTTATGAAAACTAGTGAAGTTTCTTTTTCTTAGTTCAATATCTTGGAGAAACCCCTAATACATACTCATTTCTATGGGCAACAAGTAGTTTTAAGACAAAGAAACACCCCAATTTTTGTATAGATCACTATATTGATAATACTTTTGTGAGGAATATGGAAGCAGGTTCACCAACGAACAGGTTTTCCACTACATTTCTTGGAACATTAGGCCTTGTTTATATGCCTAGAATACACCAGGTATCTCTACCTCAAACAGATAATTTATCGGTGTTTTTCTTTATCCACAAGCAGTGATCCAAACTTTACTGCAAGGAATTAATTGACTGTCAATTGTCATTCAAATTTTCATTTAAATACACTTTAAGATATTATTCTGTTGTTATTACTATTATTATTATTATATTTCCTTACTCTAAATAACTTCTTATTAAGTCCAATTAATAATGACATGAAGTTCTCTTTTTACTGTACTGAAGTTCTAAATAGCCTTTAAACTGAAGCACCATGTAATTAACTGGTACTTAAAAGTCACTTTACACTGCCAGACTGTACTTAAGATGTCCTAACAAAAATAGGTGTGCTCTAAATTTCTATTGAAATTAAGCAACAAAAATAATTCAGAAATTTAATTGGATATATAATAATCTGCCTTCTGACACTTCCCAAATCTTATCTAAGAATATAAGATAATTTATTTTAAAATACAGAGCCTTGTTGGGTTTTTAAAAAATATTTTGGTTGGGGATTTTAGTTGATTTTTAGTAGGGTTTCTTGGTGTCTTTTTTGGGGTTTTTTGGGGTTTTTTTCTGTTTTGCTTTGTTTGGTTTTGTTTGGTTTGGTTTGTTCTGTTTCTCTTGACTTTTCGTTTGATTATTTTCTTTCAATTTTTTTACTAGCAGTTCAAAGCAAGTCAAATTCAAGGCATTTCTTGCCAATCCCTAAACTGGAGATAACTGCTTCCAAAGACCAAAAAGACTTTATGGCTAAAAATACAGATTCTTTCTCCAGCTTCACCATGTAGTAAACCAGAAGATATTTGTAAAGTCTTTCACATTCTTGGATCATTGCAGTCCTTTTAATGTGAAATTCCTGTTCCATTATCAACCACAAGGACTGTCACCTACTAATATCTCATCTGCAAAGGAACAGAATCTCCAGTATGATCCAATATAAAGCAGCATCAGTGTGTCTGCTATGAAAGATATTTTCCAGTGTAAAGGTAGGTGAATGTTGCAGACTAATCTAGTAAAGGCCAAGATGATCTGATACATAAAAATGATAAGGTTAAAAATACCCAACTATCAGTGACTTGCTTTTTTGTCATATCAAAGATTTTTCTGCTTTTAAAATAGTTTTGCATGGGATTCAAAATAACCATGATGCAATAATAATGCATGTTTCAGGATATTATCCCAAGCAGAGAACTAGTCTTGTGGCTGAAGAAATGTAACTATCACCCATTGATGTTACAAATAATACATTACATTATAGGAATGTATACATTTATGTAAGACTGGAGGCAAACTCAACATAGCAGATTTAGGAACAACTCATCAAGTTGACTGACCAGTCCAAAATTTTTTTAAAAGATATCTGAACAAAGTTATACAAAACCAATATAAAGTGGCAAGGAATTTATTACCTTCCAGTAATGGTACTGTAAAGTTGGTGCTGACATTATGATCATCCTGCAGGTTGTGATATTACTGCCACAAGGCTCATAGTGCCAGTCACACTCATTGCGAGGGTTGTAGTAGTCACAGAATATTGCTGATGAGAAAAGAGAGAAGCTGATTAAAAACAAGGTTTCAGAATGCACTTCTGAGCAGGCCTTTAAAAGGTACAAGCTATATCAATTACAAATTAAGCTGGCCAAATTTCTCTTGAGAGAGAAAAGACCTGGACTTTCTGCTGCTCTGCTTAAATTTAGGATGACATCAAAAAACTGGTGCCCAAGACTGCAATTTTAAATATTCAGGCCATTGGGTAAAAATGCTTCAAATCATAAAGAAAAACTATTTAAAAAAATTATTTTCATTTAAAATTAAAGGTATATTTCTGACAGTATTTTTCTTCCATAGCTACTAGCAACTCCTAAATATTTTTCAATTTCATACAAAAATAGTTCCATCTTGCTGTATCACACAGGCTGAAAGTCCAAGAGGAAGCATATGAGCCACTGTGAATACAACTTAAATTCAGCTTAGATGACTAGAGACAGAGGAAGGAGTTTTTATTAACTTATATATCAGAGCTGAATTTAAACTTGCAATTTTTGTTTCACTGGCTTCTTACACTTAAAAGTTCCAATTAGTCCAAATTCTTAATCTGAATATTTTTTTAATTAAAAAATATATATTTCCACTACTTAGAATCTCAAAATTTTGATTTGAGCGCTTTTTTTGGGTAATATTAATTTAAATACCATTTTACATTTATTATGATGTACTGGTATGAGTACCAGCACCACTAATGGACATCGCTTAATATACGTAACACTGATTAGGTTCAGGGCTACAGCATGGGAGTGCTATATACTTTTTTCTAAAATCAAATTCTGAGCAATTTGAACAACTGAAAGAGGAAAGGAGGAAGAGAAGAGAAGAGAAGAGAAGAGAAGAGAAGCAGAAAAAAAAATCGAGAAGCAAGAAGAGAGAAAAGAGAAGAGACAGAGAAGAGAAGAGAAGAGAAGAGAAGAGAAGAGAGAGAAGAGAAGAGAAGAGAAGAGAAGAGAGCCAGGCAGAACAGAAGACAGTTGAAATATACAAATTACTAGGGAACTAGTTTGTTCCTGAATGCTGAGAAAAGGTTTCACCAAGTAGTCAGCATGACTTGCAGTGACAGTATTTAATGATTTATTTGACTGGCTTTCTGACAGCAGCTAGAAAGATACAGTTGTGTTTATCTGTTACTCACGGCAGATATCAGGAGTTCTCCAGAAAACACAGGCCTCAGCCTTGATGCACTCTTGGGCATATGCTGCAACTGCAGAGCAGAAGCACTCGCAGTCCCCACCAGCTGTCACAGGAGCAGGCATCATGAACACAAGCCTCATAGTAAGGAAGTGGGTCCACCTGTCAGGGAAGAAGTTATATTCCAGTTCATCTCCAAATTAGTTTTCAAACTATATCGTTTGAGAGCTCTTGAGATATGGGATTGGGCTAGGAAGGAATGAGACTGTGTCTAAGAGTTACCAAATCACAAGCACTTACAGGCTTGAAGGTGCTCAGTATGTTTTGGGGAATAATAGACTTAAAAAATATAGCCCCTTCATCAGTTGCTATGACTGAAAAAACAAAGTAAGAGTCCTTGGCAGTGCTCACATTTTCTATAGATTTCCATTTTAGTGCTCCCAAAACAAAGCTGAATTGATGCCAGTGAAGTCTCATCTTCCAGCAAGCTTTGCCACCCAAATGGGAATAACACCAGAAAGGCTGCATTCACAGCAAATATGAAGCATACAATTTTGGGCCTATCAGTTTTGGAGTTTATCCAATGCACATTAAAAAAAGCTTTTTTTTTATTATATTTGAGACTGCAAGAGGAAAAACTTAGACTGGATTTCCAAGTAATCCACATGGAAATATATAACAAATTAATTAAATTAATAATTGTTTGTGACCTTTCCACTGTGAGTTAAGAACAAATTGTTGTTAATATTACCATGTGTCAGGAAAGAGGTGAGAAGAGGAGTGCTCTCTGTGCACTGTACTCTGGAAGCTGTGGGCTGTCACAGTGTTTGCTGTGACAATTTGGAGGCACAGTACAAGCAGCTGTCTGTCTGAACTATGTGATGTCAGTGGTGTCTAAAAAGATCCTTTTGTGGATTGAATACTACAAGAAGTAGTAGCCTCTTCAACAGCCACCTTTCATGTTTAGTACGAATTTCCATCAGGAGATAGATCTGATGATTGTAAGGTCCTTCAGTACTTGTAATTCTGACTGTCTCTCAACAAGAGATGGTGCAACTGCAGCAAACACAGCCTGTTCAGGATACATTTTTGAAGCTGACTGCAGAGTAGGAGCAGTGAAACTGTGGTGATGAATATGGGTTTGTACAGCTAGGGCTGCCACCACCACTGACCCAGTCCCATTGCCACAGAGACTCAGACTACTTTGACTAAGGCCACATGAAAGTTCTGACACTTGTAGCTGTACTCAAGACTTAATTGAAGATCAATCTATTTAATCATCTCTTCATTCATTTCTGATGGTCTTTTTGGTTTTGCATTATCAGAAATGCACTGTGCAGTCCCATCACCTACTGTCTTCTACAAACCTTGGAGTGACAAATTTTGAAGACTTCACTCTGGATGATGCTGCATTCTTTCTCTGCCCAAGACTTCCGGTGTGGTTTCAGATCACAGGGCTTAATCTCTTGTGTGACATCTGGGCACATGGGAGATTGTTTCCAGGAATTTCCAAAATTCAGAGGATTATTGTCCTGCAGTCCACTCCTTGTTGTAAAATCATTGTTTGCCTTGTCATCAAAGTTGCCACATAGACCACACACTCTTGCCCTGGAAAAGAAAATTGAGTTCTTAAATAACATGGAAATGAGAAATAGGCTCTGGCAAAGTAAGAGCAAAACATTGACGTGAAAAACAAAAAAATAACTGTCTGTGTAAATTATGACTTTCTTCTTTACTGTCAGATCATTTGCGCAGAAAATAAATTTTTATTTGTCTGTCCTCAGCAAATTATTCAGCTGCCATGTCTTCCCTCCTTGAAATAATTTATATCTAGTGTTTTTCCATATCCTCTGTCTCCATATCCAACTTAAAACATTAAAGGGTGCCCAAGGTTCTTACAGCTGAGAAGAATTATTTATTCTCAATTCTCAATTTATCATAACCTATTAATATAAGCCTGAGATAATTAATTTCTGCTCAAGCCGTTTTTATTAAAGTTTCTAACATAATGATCACCATTGCTTCATTCAGGAAAAGAATTACAGGGACCCATTTTTATTGAAAGAAAATGTATCAACCTCCCCTCAATGGTGAATTTTTGGTAGTGTTAGTTAAGGTCCACCAATCCCCTCAAGTAACAGTATGTCACTGTTTGTACAATGCCTCAATATTCTTCATGCTGAATTTCAGGAACCAGAAGCATAGCCGTACATTGCGTAGGGAGTTTGGTTTTAACACAGGCTGAGATTGCATGTAGGTTTCCAAGCACATGTGCAGTCAGTCCACATCCCCCAAATTATTCTGGATGATGGCTATCAATGCTCAGAAAACTCAAGAGTATTGCCTGAGACGTTATCTCTATTGGAATAACATCCTATGCATTCTGTGCAATGCATTGTGATATACTGTAAGAAATCCCAGAAGCACTTCTGCAAGCTGTGACTGTAACAATGCAAGCTGACCATTAGTGCATAGAGGATATAGGAATTAGACATGGAGTCAGAAAAAAAGAACATTTTATGTTCTTTTGTTTCCTTGTCTATTCACAATACTACTCTCAGAAGAAGACAGACAAGCACTAACCTTGTAATCAGGGCTCAGCTTGATGAAAACAGTAGTCTTCTTGTCCCGATCAGCATCACACCATTGCTAGCCTCAATAACCAGGTACAGAACCAACTGTCCTGTTCAATACTGCACATCATCACCAACATCTCGCTGAATTTCTTTGTACTCTTTGTTCTCCAATTTCAGTTCTGTTTTCTGAAAGATAAAAGAGAAGTATTGTAACACTAATTTCTATGATGAGACAAAATATTAGACACTTGTAACAATGCAAATCATTCTGAAACCAGTAGCTCAGACTCTGGGATGACTTCCAAGATGGCAGGCCAGTGGTGCAGCACTCCTGTTTGAGAGAGTTTTCATCACCTGAGAACCTACACCCTTACAGAATCATTTGATAGGGCCTCTAATGCTTGTTACAGCTGCTTTTAGGGGTGTGACTTTAGAGCACTACATTTTTGGTAATACTTGATTACTGATTTGTACTGACTGCCATCACTCACCCCTAGGAACATTTTGATAGCCTTTGAGCAGGTGACTCCTGTAGTTCCACAAGGGACATTCTCTGTGATGATACTGAATGAGCCGCTGGAATTTTTGTCACCGCAGAAGTCCTATTGAAAAAGAAAAAACAAATAACATGAGAAAATTAGGTAGAATATTTCATTGTAGTCCAGTCTCATAAGAATTGTAATCATTTAAATCTTCACAGTGTATAAATAGTTACTACTCCTTCAAATGTGAGATCCTACACACACATGTTTTTACAGATGCATAGCCATATATGCATACTTCCATGCATACATATAAACAGTTAACACAGTCTCAGCCTGGGAAAAAGAGTGGGACAATAAAACAATGTAAGGAATATATCTTTAAATAAAAGTTTCAAGTTTCTAAGCTTAGAATTTGGATTTATTTCACAAATTATAATTAGCTTTCACTGTAACATAGTTCTGTTACGTGTAATTTATTATATCTATATTTGAAAAAGAAAAGAAAAGCCACATTCACACAGCTTGCCTGCACTGAAAATACACAATTTATCCTGGCAGAACGTGATCCCCTTGGGAACAATGATGACAGACAATAAGGAGTGACAAAACCAAAGAGGAAAGTAGATTTTCAAGGCAATCAAATTCCTTTTCAGCCCTCCTGATCAGCATTACCTGAGTAGCCACATATTCACAGCTCCCATCAAAGTCATAGAATTTCCCATCAAAAGTGTTATAATGGCCACTTCCATATATCATACAAGTCCCATAGCACACGTCATCAGTGCATTTCCAAACCCCTTTCTGGCAGGTGCTGGAAGAGAGCAGAGAAGTTGAATTTTCAGATCTCACCAAGAGTGTGATGTTTGAAAAACTTCAGAACAAACCAAGCAACTACCTGATATAATGTGATAATGTGCAAAACATCCAAGCCTCAACTTCAACTGATAAGCCTGTTTTTAAGCCTATAACTTGATTTTCACTCTGGTGAGCTACAATCTTTGGATTTAATAGTATTTATTTTTAAAAAACGAGTGAGTTTTCCCAACAAGAGATGCCTACTGAAAACAGAGGTAACTACCACCCCCATACTTCCAGCAGAATCTGTATTTTCTCAGATAGCAATAAATATTCCTGAAAATTAAGGATGATACTTGCAGCTTTTGCAGCTGCTGTAGCACATAAGCCTAGATATGACTATGAATATAGCGTATAGAATATATTCTAGAAGAGAGTATGCACTACTTATAACTCACCAGGTGTTGCAGTCCACTTTTATCTTGTCTCCAGAAGAATACCACTCATTGTTGTGAACGCATGGGCAATCTTTTTGCTCAACACAGCCCCCTCTGCCATCATCAAATAGACCTTCAGGGCACACACAGCCTGAGACACACTCTGTCTGGAACTAAGGAATATAAAGAGAAATGGTTACCTTATGACAAAACGCTGCATCTTAGTTCCACCTCTTCACACTTTAAAATCTGCATTTAGAACCACACAGTCTAATATTGATTAGTTTTATAAGGTTCTTTTTTCTAGGTTTCTAATGTTTTTCTTTTCTCTTTGGATTGACTAAGAACTCAAATTCTTTTTTGCTTGGAAATTATGACTCTAGTGAAGATACAGTAAAGAGAAGAGGGAAACCATTGTGAAAATGGCAACAGATTATTATCGGGGTCGGGGCGGGAAGGGTAGATTAAACCAAAGAGAAATAAACTGCTAGTCACAACTGTATTTGCTATGTAGCACCATGTCATGTAAAGAATACAGGATAAAGAAAGCAAGACACAAAGAAAAGTTGAATACATACATGATCGGTTTGGGGAGTATGACAGCTAAGTTGTAGAGGTGTTTGCGAAGTCCACTTCGAGAATGCCATTGCAGTCAAAGTATGTCTTGTTAGAAGAACATTCTGTTTCACCTGGAAGATAAATTGTTGGTTTAGATCAATCAAGGCAAAAGAAATGTTAGTGAAAGGTAGTAGTTTCTCAGACAGAAGTCTCAGTCTATCCTTATGAAAAAAATAGACTTACTGAAGAAAGAACAAAGTGAAAATGTGTTACTGTTTTACATAAAGAGAAAAAACCCATGTAAAACAAGTAAATGGAGAATTCAAAAGGGAAGTAGGTTTGGGTTGGGAGGTTGGCTATGAATTTTATTCTAGTTTAGTTTATAGAATGTCACTTACTTCTCATTCTTATTTTCACTGAAGTGCACTGGATCTTTGCATTTCGGCAAACACTGGAAAAGTGAAGTAAGTAGAAATTAAAAAAAAAAGCAAGCTAATTTAGGTCTAAGGACTTTCTTTATAAATTTGAGCATATTTATTAACGATATCCTGCATAATTTCTACTGGATTTCAAGGCCAATTCTATTGAATCACACTCATTAATTTTTTTGTTGGAAAAAAAGTGTAGCATGATTTTAGGCATAATGCACAGAAAGGTAATATTTTAAGAAATGACAGCTATTCTATTGATCTTTAATATTATGTTCTATGACAACTCAGGAATTAGATAGTAATGACACAGATAATAATTATAATTTAAATCAAAGCCTCCATTTCGATACACAATGTATTTTCATGACTATTGAATTTATACGCCTCAAATTTGTTGACCTATATGCTTCTTCTGCTGGATGAAAGAAGGCATTTCACAGTTTGCACTGATGACTCAGGCAGCAAACTGTTGCCAGAGACCATGGGAAAATATAAAAGAATCACAAATGTTGTTTTCAAAAGCCTATGTTACAGTGAATACATATCAAGGGGACCTTCCTCCAGTGGAAAACAAGCAATCTGTGTCTGCTAGAAAAGCAAACAACATAACACATAGTTGGCCTTTTATCTTCCTTTCTCTGTTCTGCCTAACGAAGCCTTATTAACACTGCAGCTTCAGAATAACATTTATCTGTGAAGGCCAATACTCACACCTCCAAAGCAAGCTGCACTTCTCAATTATTGATAAATTGCAAACAGAATAATGCTTTGCTCAGCATAAAGATAATGTGAAATGCATTACAAATACTCATTAAAGTACTAAAAACCTAAGCACCTTACACCTAACAAGTGATTTTTAAAGGGCTTTTTTTCCCCACCAACAAGAAGCCAAAATAAAACATACCAGCGTTCTCCATCTTTTGTGAAATACTCCCCAGCTTCCAGGTATGATCCCTTGTAATAACATGGGCACTGGGGAGACGGGCACACAGTTATCCTGGTTATCCAAGTATGTATTGGGTGGGCAGCCACAGCCATCCACAGGAGCAAAGTCTTGCAAGCAATACTTTTCACCATCAGCAAGGGAGCGACAGGTTTGCTGGCACATTGTAAGGTTGTAAAGGAAGACTTGATTTCCTGGGCAAGAAGATGCTTCACTGCCTGGAGGGAAAAAACCCAAACTGATAAGTAAGGGATGCAGGATGGACAATTTGGCCTTGACATTTCCATTTTGGTTTCTTTGGCTGTGGCGAATGTAGTGATAAAAACATTCCCTTAGATCTTATTAAAGTATCAGAAAAATACCAGAAGTCACAAGTAACACTAACCTAACTTTACCGGTTCAAGACTTATTTTTAACTGCTACTAATAGTTTCTACTTTCATAGCCATATCTGTTTCACATACTGATAATCAGATAGTGAGCACAATATAATAAACTGCTAGTCTCTAACATACTGAACTGCTGATGTAGAGCAAGCATGATCAGAAACAAAGACATTGATAAACAAATGCACAATAAAAGCCCTGATGGCTGGGATTCCATTAGTAAATGGAATCCTATTAGCTAGATTGGGAAAAGAAAATGAAAGTTTAAAATATTGCTTTCTACTTTTAAGTATAAAAATTTCAAATTACATCTGACGTATATAATGTGAATTAGTAAACATTATCAGCATTGTCTCTTTTTGGTCCATTAGATACTCCAAATCCCTTAACAGTGAGATGGATCACTAACAAGAGAATTAAGAGAGAGCCTGCTTATTTCTCATGGTTAATTATTTCCACAGGGATCACTGTTGCATTACTTACTGCAAACACTCTTTCTCCAGTCTCCCAGTATGATCCCTTTGAAAGCACAGGCTCTTGAGTAAGAGGACAGGGCAGCACACAAACATTCTTCATTGTCTTCACAGAGGCAGGTGTCATATTTACATTTCTGAAAAAAAAAGAACCAAAGGGTCAATAAGTCCACAGGAAATCAATGGGCAATTGCAACTTGATTGCTGCAAAATGTCCTGTCAGTTTTTCCTGATGTTGTTTGCATTAATTCCCATGACCAGAGAACAGTGAATGGAATGGACAAACACCAGAGAGTTAAAGTGCTGCTTCATTTAATACACAATAAAAATACTTGGATGCTTGTTCTAACATAAACCAAGTGTCTTGAACCTTTAAAAAGTAGTCAGCCTCCTCAGAACACATTTTTCAAAGGATATTGATACCATTCCTTCTCATTTACTAATTAGAAATACAGAGAACCACAAAAACTAGAATAATAAAGGCAAAATATTAACTAGGTCTACGAAGACCTTTACAACATTTGAGCTCACACTGACTTCCAAGTATAAGCAATGATTTTACAATTCCTTTTCCTCAGGTGAGCCTCCATTACTACTCAACAGAGATGAGCACGAGGGAAAAGAATTCATGGAGACTCTGGCATGAAAATGATTTGGTGTGACATTCCAACCAATATATGGCTGGAATTTCCCCCCCACTTTAGAGAAACTAATGTTTCTAAACTTAAACTGTGCACATCTGCAACTCTTGAGTCTTCTTTTCAGTCCAAATATCCAAGCCAATAAACATGTCACAAAAAGTAAAAAAGCAAAATAAAAAATGTACATTTTTATTCAGCAGCAGCCCATAAGGATCTCATCACATTAGATACTTTGGATGCTATGTTGCTTGAATCAGTCAATGAAAAACTTCAGCATCTCTTATGGACAAGTTACTCACTGATGTGTCAAATGGTGAAACAATGATAAATGTCTACAGTTAACCATCTCAAATAATGCAGTACTAAAAGTGAAAAATTACAATACCTTATAGTATTCTGAAGGATCAATGGCTATGTGACATCTTGCAAAAGGACCCTTTGGGTTTCTCAGCAAAGAGCACCAATGCTCAGCATAATTTGCTGGAAAAAAAAAGGATAACTTAATCACATTTCCTTATCTTCCTTGTGTCATGCCTAGTTACGCTGACACATAAATGCAGTGCAGAAATACAAATGAGAGAACTGTGTGCATTTTGAGGAGTGGAGAAACTACATGTAATCACCACACAAGCACTTCTAATCCTTCAGAGACATGCAATCATAAAATCAAAAACTGCACTGTAGTTTTGCAATTTGTATACATAGAATTGTGACAGCTCTTTCCATTTGGGGACCATAAATTTAAGTTAAACATAAGGATACATAATGCTAGGAGATACAAGCTGTCTTTGCAGATAGTACAAATTAATGACTGCTTGTCCCATTCTACCAACTCAGGATTCTTTTACAATCACCCTTTAAATTTTCACTTCAGTTTGATGAAGTGCTTGTATGTATACATACTTGCAGATTTTAATTATTAATGTTACAGTCCTGTAAAAATCTTCAATGCCCCACTACAACTCTTACAGGTCTGTTGCAGTAATGCACAGCAGACACTGCTCATCCCGGCAGAAGCCAAGCCCCTGACTTATTAATGTGCTTACCACTTTCAATGCTGAGACTGCAGGGGTCTTCCAGCTTTTCTACCTGGTCTGTGCAGGTGGACTGAGCTTTCCATGTGTTAGCAAAGGCAGATCCTGTAGCCTCAATCAGCCCACTGGTTGTTTTAAAGTCATCACCTTCCATTCCATTGAAGTTTCCACAAAGACCTATTTGAGAACAAGGTAAAAATTTCACATAAGCATTACTTAGTCTCCTACTGAAAGGTCAAAGGAAAGGGACAACTGATCACAAACACTAGAAACAGCTGATTATTCCACATCAATTTAATGCATAATATAAATACTGAGGTTTTAGATGCCCTGGTTTAAATCTTCCACATCTTCAAGAATAGTAACCAGGAAGATATCTGTGCTTCAAGAGCACTACTCTAGCCCAAATTTTTTATGCTTTCTGATGATATTGAAACCACAAAATACACAAAAAACTTGGCTTTGTGGATAGTTTAAAATTAGACCAAATACAAAAGTAAGGAATATTCTAAGAAACACCTATGTACTGGCAATGATAGGTCATTTCAATATCAAAAAATAAAAACACATTTCTAGTTTGCTTGAGCCAATTTTCTTTCTGCTTTCTCCCCTTGAATCAACAAGTAGCATGAGTTATCACTCATATAAAGAATACATGATTATTCAGCTGTGAAACGGCATGACTTTGCTTCCCATTTGCATAGACACTTGCCTTGAAGTTCTCCTTTAACTGATTGATCCACAGTCACAAACAGCTGCATGACTCGAAACAGCTGGATTTGCATCTGAAGCCCAAAAGAAGTTTGTACAACAAAGTAGTTGGAAGATGGTTTAAATACTGAGAAGCTGGCTGAAAAACAAAACATGAACTGTTGTAATGAACAAATACACACAGGCTGCCAAGAGAAACACTTCTTATTAGATTCTCATGTATCACCCAGCATGAAATCTCTGAGACCGGGATCGAATTAATATATTTTTTCCTTTAAAAATCACTGGCCAACTAGATATGATGCTGGTGCTTACAGACTTAACAAGTTGATTACTTATAAAGGCTGTTATCTGGGATCAGAACCAAATGGGCATGCCCACACCATGTAACCAGGTTTGGAAAGTGCTAAATACCCCTCTTCCACTTTTGCCTCTATAAAAATACACCCCTCCATGAGAAGCCAGGTGTGTGACACCTGACATAAAAGGCTGTGTCCCTTACTTGACACATGAGGCACATTCACTGTCATCTCATTCAGGAGCACGCTGCCATCTGATCTGAAAACCACCACCTGCGTAACAGCAAATAGAATCAATGAGGTTCCAGGGACTGCAGAAAACTAAGATTTTACAAATACAAAGAAGATTACCAACAAGGATATTTACACATTTAGGATCTGTCTAGATCTCCAAATTTTTGAAAGGAAAAATCTGTCTGGAAACAGAACATGGCAGCAGCCCTATAGATTACGCCTAAGGTTTTGTCTTGCTATTCATTGTTTCTCTTACATCTGCCTACAAGAATTCATGGCAATAATTAAATGCAAAACTCATTTATATTGGGCAATTTGGTTTCAGCGAGTAGAAGAAAATACTAGGTATTCAGGATATGTAGGAAGTTCTTATTCCTTGTTAAGGCATGTGCTACAGCTTCTGTGTGATGATTAATAGGATTCTGACATGGTAAGAAAGCAGTTTATTAAACTTCCTCAAAGTTTACAGAACATACAGAAACATAAAAGTATTGGATTTTGATTTGGTTTTCTTATGTTTTAGTAATGCTGCCAAGGACATGGAAGTAAATAAATATGTGAGGAAAATCATGTGTATATATAAGTAAATTATGCATAGAGGTGGTCTATATATTCTCATAAACAAAGAGAATACTAAAGGGAATATTTGAGAAGGTTGGATTGTATCACCACCCAAAGACAGGATTTCTTCTGAAAAGGACTCAATGAGAACTATAAAATTATATCCGAATGAAGAAAAAAAATTGAGGTGGAGAAGAATAGGTACCCTTCCTTCCAGACACCTGGAATTCTGTGAGAAAAATCATATCACACAGAGCAGAGGAAAGAAGAGGGGGAAATGTCAGTTGTTTTGAATCTCATATTTTCTTAAATTTAGGTTTATTTTGAATTCGAGGCAGAAACCCAAGCTGTTTGTCAGCCTGTCTGAGGTTCCTTATCAATCCACAATTATGACTCCAGAAGAAAAAAAAATTCACTCACATTAAAGGAAATATGTCAATTTTCAACATATCTAGCAGAATCCACAGAACAGCACTTACATTCTTTTTGTTATCCACTAACAGCACAACAGTCTTCAAGCAGGTCTGTTTGTCTGTGGAGCCACAGGGAGTCAGTTCTGCCAGGAGAGCATAACTCTCATTTGCAGTACCCTACAATCACAGGGAAAGAAATGTCCATTAGTCATATTAAAAATCTCATGAGATTATTTCCACAATAAAGACTAAATTCATCAGTTACAATAACTTTCCTAGCTCAACAAGATTTTCCTCATTCTCTAGAAAAACTGACACCAGGTATTTTAGGGATAAATGAAACAGCGGCCTACCTCTTTTCCCCACCTGACTTTGACACTCAGACTTAGAAATAACTATTACAGAAATGGCCAAGAACTTCTAATCCTGAGATCTTTCTATTTCTTACACACAAAGGACTTCACTGGATAATGACAGCATAGGCAGTCTTCTATCTCACTGAGTTAATCACTCATTGCAATAAGTCCTCAGCTTCTCCGTACAGCAATTACAGCTAAATACTGAATTTTCTAGTATAACTTCCAGCATTTTGGCTTCCCTCACCCAATGGAAGTGGACTAGAACAATAACTCCCAGCTGATACACATCAGCCTACAGACACTGTTTTACTCTACAAGAGAATAGCCCCACTGTACAGAGTACCTTGGCCAACACATAGTAGCAGTCTCCATGGAAGGTGTATTTCTTCCCATCAAAGGTGGTAAAATGGGAACCTCCTTCCACTGAGCATGTGCCTGGACAGGGTAGATCTTTGCAGGTCCATCTGCCTGAATTACAGGTGCTATAAACAGACAAATAATAAAAAAAATACTTGTAATTTTTACAGGAGCTGAGAGCACTGAAAGTATCTGTATATTTGGCAACCAGCAAGCTATCTCCAGGTGTTTTAAAATTGTATCCTTGACCATTCCCTTGAGATTTTCTCTCTGACATATGCCATAGAATCTGACATATGCCATGGAAACTTACCAGAAATTTGTTCTATAGACACACAACATAAACATTAAATTCAGAGAGTTTTCAGAACATCTCCTATGACCATGTGGAAATTTGAAAAATACAGGCCCATTTACAATCATTCAAAGAAAGGTGTACAACAACCAGGATCCTTACCATTCTTCACATTCTTTGGAAATGCTTTCTCCAGGTGCATAAGTCTTTCCACCAAGTTTGCAGTAGCACTGGCTAACAGGGATGCAGCCTTTTTCACTGATATCATCATACACAGTTCCTATAAAACACAACATTAACTATTCCAGCCCTTTTTCAAATAAGCAATTTCCACAGAGGAAAAACTCTAATTTGCCACACAGGCTGAGGTTATCTAAACTTTGAAGAATATTGGCTCTATTTATTGTAATATAAGACAGATGGAAAACACTTTGATTCAGCTTTGAAAATTCAAGTCTGTTCATTTATATAGCTATACACAGATAAAAAGGTTATTGCAAGCAAATAAGAAAAATCTCAGAAAGACACATGTTTAGATTCTTAGTCTTTTTGGCTGTGAAGACTATCACTGTAATCTTTCCTAAGGCTGACAGCAAGCCTGAGAATTTCACTCACTGTCCATCACTGCCACTCTCTGGGCAAATGGTGTCCATTGTCTCAGAATTATTCAACCTAAAAAGCGTGATTTACTATATAGTATCAAAAACCCACTTGTTGAGAATTAACAAGCAGGTCTATTACCTGTCACTGTGTTAATAAGTTTGAACTATAAATTAATTAATTAATCAATCAATTATTACCTCCTTAGAAAATTTTAAAGTTATTTTCCTCAAGGGAGGAAAATAATGAGTAGCACAACTCTTTTCTAAGATATAATTTAACTACATGTAGTATTTTTGTATGACTTCCTGAGCCAGGGCTCTTGATTTTGTCCCAGGTGCAACAGCTAGAGTGATACTTGCCTTCAGGGCAGAAACAGCCATCCATGTAGTGCTCCTCACAAAGGCTGCTGATCTGCAAGTGTGAGCAAGTATCCATGCAGGGTGAGCTGCTTTCTCTATAGACCATGGTAGCAGGACAGGTCTTGGCTAAAAGAATAAGAAAGACCCCAGGAGTTATTTGAGTGTTAAGTCCATCATTCCTGAGAAACCACACCCTACTCCCTTCAAGTCCATGGTGTCTCAAGCCACGCTCTACATGGCAAAGCATGTTTATCTAAATCTGAACTGCTTTCCCTTGTTTTTATATTTACTTCTTTTGGTTTCAAATAGATCAAATTATTCCCATCTCCTGTAACATCAAATCTCAGTTTTTTTAATGGGAACAGAATTTGCTGGAAAATATTTCTTAATAGTAAAAGTAACAGAACAAAAAAACAGGGACACCATAATATTTTTAGCGCTACTGATATGAAATTTATAATACATCCCAACAGCTTTGTAAAGAAGTAATGAATTTAAATTTCATGCCGCTACATGCACGAAACCTTTGTTTCTTTGTAAAATTTGTGTAGCTGCTTACGGCAGAAGCTCTGTGTCCTCCATTCTCCTGGGCGGCCGCCTGCGTGCGAGCACTGGCGGGAATACTCGGAGATGGTGCTGCAGAGGCAGAAGGAGTCATCCTTCCCATTGCAGGCACACTTGTCCTGCATGCAGGCTTGGATGTACATTTCCAAATTAAGACGCAGCCGACAATCAGCAAATGCAGGGGAAGTCAGCAACCTCTGACACTCGTCACGCTGAGGAGGAAGAGGAACAATGTTGAAGAGATTTACAGGTATCTGAGCTTCTGGATATTTCTTATCTTACAAAAAAAAAAAATCTGTTGTCTTTTGACAGGAAAAAGTAACCATATATCCTGGAAGGGACAGTCCTCCCAGCTCCTTGCAACTAACTCCCTGGTCCACAAGGTTGTCTCCATGTGTCCATGTCAAGGTATTTCACCACAAGAAATACTTACATGTTCATTACAGCTTGGAAGAGCCTGAGTTTCATCTGGATCTTCACATTTGGAATTGGGTTTGCTGATCTTCTGCATATTCCCATATGTAATTGAGTTGTAGCTTGCATCTATGAGAAAAAAAAATAGAAAGAGAACTTGCAGAGCCCCAAAAATTGACAACAAGGAGCACCTGATTTCTGGAAGTCTACTGATCAAGGGAAACAGTTACTATGGTATCAAATATGCCTGTTAGACACAGGTACCTGCTCTGAATGATGTCTAACTGTGCTTAAAATGTAAAGGAGAAACAGGAAAAGAAGGCTAGTAAAGAACAAGAAGATTATCTGGAACACAATAAACTTAGAATGCAGGACTTCCAGGAATGCAGAATTGAAACTTCATGTTTAGTCTGGGGCAATCACAGAAACCTCTTAAGTGAAATTTGCTCTCCTATGATGTTTCTATGCACAGGGCTTGTCAGCCTATCTCTGGGGACAACAGTCAGCATGGTGGGATGACGCACCTCCCGTGATGAACTCATTGTAGATTTGAATGCCATTGTAATCCCCACAGAGACCACAGGTATGGTTATTAAATTTGTTGTCCAGCTCCACCTAAATAACAAAAAGAAAAAGGAAAAACACAAAAGAATTATATTTTTCTTCTTCCTTTTTTCCCCCCTCCTTTTTTCCCCCCCACTGAGATAGAGAAATATCCCAGGAAACCCAAGAAATACCAATTAAAACCACTTTGATCATACATACCATCAGGGCATCCTGCTGGTTCCACATCAGAACCAGGCCTAATTTGGCATAAATCTTGGTGTAAATTTCATTGCTCTCAATGAGGACACCAGAGGCATAGTAAGGTGTCTTCACACTAGGAAGAAAATCACAGACTTTGCATTAGTTAGGAAACAAGAGCTGACATGAATGTCTCTAATAAAGCAAATACCCCAAGGAAAAGAGAAACTAGTCTGACTACCTCATTCTAACTGCACAGGGTGCCTTGTTTTAATGAGGCATAAAGTCTTCTCTTTCTGACACTCAGGACAATAACTCATTGCAAAAACTCATTTAAAAGGCAAAGCAATTTCAGAGGAAAAGCCTACCCAACACTTTGGGCTCTTTAACTTAAAAAATACCAAAATGTCAGATGCCTTCAAATTAATCAAAGAAAAACCATCATCATTGTGTTATTAACAGAGGATATTCAAATATTCACTAATAATTTACATCAATGAAGGGAGCTACAACATAATTTAAAGTGTTTCTTACCAAAATATCTCACAACCATTTCAGAGAGAATTAATGTTCCATTGCAAGGAACTGCCTCTTTAAGAGAGAGTTCAGAATGCACAGGCAGTTACAGGGACTGCCAACAAAATTTTCAAAAGAAAAGAGCATGTTAAGAGGAATTCAGTAGCTCTTCCAGTAGTTAGTTAGTTAGTTTTAAGTGGTCAGGACTGAGCTTGTTAATGGTGACAAAAGACACTTTGCAGAGGGCTAAGCATAGATATTTTTGTGTGATAACAATTGGTGTCTGTCTTACAAATAAACTGAACTGCTGAATTTCATTCAGCAATACAAGAATTGTGGCAGGCAGTCTTATCCTATAAAATCCAGAGAACTAGAGTCTGCTCAAACAAGTAATGTAAACTGGAGTCCAGTCAAAATAACTGGCTATTTTTTCTACAGATTTATCAATGTAATTGTTATAAATCAAGATTCATGCATGTGTATGCACATCTCTTAACTAGCCTCTTGACTGGCAGAACTTTATCTCCTGATTTTCTGTCACTGGGGTTTTTACAGCTGTTTACCTCAGGCATTTTTTAACATGCCCAAATGACTAACACATCTAGGTGCAAACTCAGAGATCATTATTTCTGCTTTTGACTGCATTGTTCATCAATAAACAATTAAGTCCTTAGGGATTATGTTTCTTGAGGAGAAACATAAAATGTTGGACATCTTTACAGCTTTTAGCTATCACAGCATGGAATACTTATCCTTTTTTTCTAATAGGACAGTCAATCAATCAGTGGATCAGGCACCTGAAGGCTAATCCATACACTTTTCTGCTTTACAGCTTTCAGTTCAGCACAGTGAAATGCTATTTTGCATTACAATAGATAATTTATCATTTCAGAAGCAATATGGAAAATTAAATTCTACCCAAAAAAAAAAAAATTCTCAAAGCAGCAAAAACCAGTTTGGCAGGGATCTGCTTTTTTATGACAATAAAATCTATCTAAGACAAAAATGGCTTAGTTCAAGAGAAACAGTTTTAAAAGGACTTCCAGCTTGTTTTTCATGGAGTTTTTTTTAAGACTTGAGCACACAATAAAGAGCTTTTTTCAATTTGAGGCAATAATGCATTTTTTGTAACTTTCTGTCATTTTATTATGCATTCTAGTATGATCCTTGGAAAACTGAATGTTACTTTCAATCCTTGAACATATTTTCATTGCAGTGTCTCCCAAACTTTAGAAAAAAAGCTGAATTCTGGGCAAAACTGAGTTCTCCAATGACAATTAAAAAGTTCACTTTTTTCAGTTATGCTGAAACATACTAATTAACTCATAAGCTGCTTCACTTGATTCAGAGTATACAGGCACACACTAAAAGGATAAGCTAATGATAGAAAAGACTAAGTTAAGACACTACTTAGCATCAGTAATGGTGTCAGACAAATTTCTTGTGTAATCATGTTATAAGAGGAGAAAAATAACACTTAGTCTGAAAAAGTACATAGTGCCACAGATAAATTGATGTCAATTTTGACCTGTGTTATATCTGTTAAACTCCCCTGAGGAATGGCCATCAGATCTTTAAGAATTATTTATGAAGATCAGAAAAAACTACATCTCTTCTGGCAGAAAATAAGAGGAGAAGATCCCAGAGAAATGCATTTCCTTTTCAAGGATTTGCTAGACCATCTGCTAAGGTAAACTCAAGATGATGCCATTAAACAAATGAAGCTACATAATTTTAAGACAGTGAAAAATCTGGCTCATGAGCTGCACTTTCTGCACAACTGGAAGAACAATTTGCTCAAACCTATTCCTGACTTGTATTTAAATAATCCCTTATACCAATGTAGAAATGACAATTAGTACTAAAGCCCCTCCCCAAAGCAATTTTAATGCTGAATTTCAAAAGGCTTTTTTGTTTGTTTATTTGTTTGTTTGTCTGTAGAAATGCTTTGCAGCAGTTTCTGTAATGGTACACAGACAGTTGTGTAAAGAATCAATCCTGCTTTTATCTTCCCAGCACATTTCTCTGAATACCATTATAGCAAAGGGACTTACATCCGCCCATCCACCACAACCAGGTTGGGTTTGAGGTAGACCATTATATCCTTGATTTTCATCAGAATATACTGGATCTCAGGATGGCCATTGCTGTTGAGAGCACGCTGGATGTGGACAGAGAACTCCTTGTAAGCCTCTCGGCAGTCGGAAACAAAATTATACTCGCAAAGGCCAGGGAATTGGTAGACATCTCCATCAAAAGTCTTGAAATGGTTGTTTCCCCAAGTGCTGCAGACATAGTGGCCATGGCTTCTTGTCCTTCCTGTTAAGTGATGATAAAGAAATAGAGATGAAAAGAAGTGCAAGAAATTATCTAGCGTGAAAAATGGTAAGTGTTCCGTTTTACAGTAAGAACCACTTGCAATTATGTTCACAGTGACTCCATGGATTTCAAGTGGGATCAAGGATCTGCCAAGTCAGCAGAAAATATGGAAATCTAAAAAGCAGAATAAGATGCTAATAAATAATTCTGAGACCAGGGTATATCCTATAATTTTCACTGAAGTGAAGGAACTTATCTGCATGAAGTGGGGAAACTTAATACTGACCTCTAACTTGGCTTCTGTGCCAAGCATATGATTTTATTCAGAATCACAGTATTATTTTTATCAATATTAATTTTTTCCAAGAACTATCTTCTTTCCTGGTGCAACATGTACTAGAAACAAAACAGGTAGGAAAACAAGAAAGTACTACCTACTCTGGAAGGCTAATAGTTTAAACGTTAAGAAAGGCTTATGTACAACAGGAGATTTCAGTGAAATATTTATTTTCTTAAAATTAGTAGTGATTTCTATTACTGCAAGACAGAAGTTTTTCACAAGATAGGTCAGAAAATAGCCATAATAGGAGGGGAAAAAAAAGTTTGTGCAATAGCAAAATATGAAGATTATTTGTTCCTTTCCCTGCCATCTATACCAATAAAAAATACAAATTAACAACAATAGCTGATCAATCTCCAGATACTGTAGATCCGGGGTGAATCATAAAAGCTGAGCATCCTTGGGAATCTTAACATTTCACAAGATTTTCTTGCAGCATTTAACATGAGAAAGCAAAACTGCTAAGAAAACCCCTAGGTTACTGTATTTTGATGGTATCAATCATACCAGATACATCCAGCCAAGCTGGAACACTTCCCTCCCCAGGAGGAAGGCTGCAGAGAGATTCGCCCAGAGCTCACAGCTGGAAGACTAAATGCAAGGTAAAAGCTTTCCTCCCATTGCTGAATTCAAGACACAGCAGACCAATAGCCCCAAACTGATCACCGGATATAATTAATCACCTATTCCTCTAAAAAATAGTTTTCAGTAAGAATGCTCCATTCCATCACTTCAAATTTGATAGCAAATACAGTAAGTAAGAGCTTTTGCAGAAGGGTTACAAATGTCCTAAATGACAAAATAAGCTTTTTTTCAATGTTATTACATTCATTTTTGAGGAAAAATGTATGTTGTTCCAAAGCAACAGAAGACACAATCATCCACTTCCTTCATTACTTTAACAATGAACCTCTCAAAGTCCTACAGTTCCTTTCTTGCCTTACAGTTCCTTTCTTGCCATACCTAGTAAAGACTCAATGTGTGGAAAGAAAAGCAACACTGAAAATATTTTCCAAGCACATCAAACTAGAAATCAATGCAGTAGAGATAGGCACTAATCTCTCCAAAGAAAGTAGGATCTACCAATTTTGTTCAAGCAATGCAGCCTCAGTATTTGAAAGCTTAAGCAATTTAAGGCATCCTAAAACTCCAGATCATTATTTAAATGCACAGCCTCCTTCTTGCTCTGCAGCAATATTTTAACTCTCTCCCTCTTTTCCAGGAGGCAGTCTGCTACCATTTCATCTCCAGAGCTTACCTTTTTTTATTTCACTAGCAGAGGAAAGAGCCAGCCAGAGGAGGAAGAGGCTGGCCGCTCTTAGCCCCATGGTGGCTAAGGTGGGTGAATGGGAACTCCACTGGAAACTCAGCTTTTTATAATACCCACTGAGGCAATTGATTCTGTCACAGGGGAGGAGATTCAAAGGGAGGAGGCAAGAGGAGGGGTGAAAAAATAGGCGTGATATTTGCAGAAGATAAGTAAACAGACAATCATTTTTCACCATAAATGAAGGAATTCAGCATACAGGAAACTATAATATTGATTCAGTAATCATGTAATTTTTTTATTGCTCTATTTTATCTACAGGATGCTGTGCTTTTAAATCTTTCAAATGCTCACACCAAGTTTAACCTTCAGTAACTCCCATAACAAATAATGAATTTTGGGGTGGCTGCACAAAGAAATCCCTTGAAGAAATTTTAAGGTGAGACCCTAAAATAAAGGCTTGAAAACCAAAGAATTTTTCAGTTTTCATCATCACATAGAATCATTTCTGTAAAAATTAAGTGATGGTTGTGAAGAATGTTGTAATTAACAGTAACCCTTACAAATAAAATGGCACATCATGTGTTGTAAAATTATTTTGCAGGCAATTATTGGATTTCTTTAATTTTTACACCTCTTGGGAACATCTAAATCAAAATACTGCCCATACTGCATATTTTGCCTAAAATATAAATGAGACTGGGTGACACAGTAGGTTCAAGGATTTTACAGTAAAAGAGGTGCTCTTTCAAACTTTATCATGGTGTAACAGAATGTCCATCAAAGTTGTAGAGATTCTCACATAATATTAAGCTTTAGAGAAGAAGAAAAAAGAAGAAGGGTAAATGGAAAAACATTACTGTTCTTAATCCCCCTAAACATTCTTGATCATTCTGGCTAACTTTCTACATAAATGATAATATTACAGTCTGTTGTCCCACATCAGATCCTACAAAAGCTGTAGGGTCAGCTTTGCTTTGTGCAGAGAAAGACATTCCTTGGGAGAAGAAGAAAGAAAGCAGAAAACAGAATCAGGAACCAATTCGGAATGCCGCTTTAGAAATACAGGATTTCCACATGCACATTATTTTGTGCTGAAAAGTTCCTTTTAGAAGGTCTTTCTGCAACTCTCTCCAGGAGACAAAGCATAGGCTCCTTGAGGTAAAGGCACACTTCCTTCAAGACATCTTGTAACGCATCTGCTTCCAGTCTCTACATTTCCTCATCAAAAAATTTTCAATGCAGAAATCATTTCATTTTTCAATGCAGAAGTATGTAACCCTCTTGATCATTTAAAGTATTTGTTACTTTCATTAATCATATTACAAGTAGAACTTTTATGTTTTTGAAAACATCAAGGACACTTTTTACTTAGCCCTTTTGACTGCTCTTGTCAACTAGAAACATTCTCTTATCATAAATAATATTCTTTAGCTGCTATTTTTTAATTTAATAATTTTATCTCAACTATAGCCTAGACTTTATCTGAACATCCTCCTGTGTTTTCTCAATACATCTCAAAAGGTTTTAGATTTTCTCCTTTCTCTATTTGAGAATACAAATTTGTGCTTCTCTTACCCTTACGAAGCATATCACTCAACAATCCTGAAATTAAGTAGGACTGAAATTAAGTAGGAACCCTTTTCTCTCTCATGAATCTATCACTAGAAGAATATACCTTTATTTTCCTTCTTGGAAAATAAAAATAAACTCAGTAATAACCAGTTAGAACCAATCACTCATAGAAAGCAAAAACACAGTCTACACAGATCTTTGCTCAGTGGTTACTTTATCAAACCTAACTTTTTATGATACCTCAGAAACATTTCCTCACTTGACATTTTATGTCTTTTATGCCACCAAAACTCTTAGTTTGGAAGTGTTTTCTAAAATTACTTAGGAGATTCCCAAAGGACTTGTTTTCAAGATTTTCTTATTCTCCCTGTGCTTTTCTAGATAGTCTCCCAGCTAGAACTATCACCTCAGAAGAAAAAGGGTTTCCATGACTTAATTCCTATACAGTCTTTGCAAACTGCAACAGCAACTCCATGTACACAGCAAACATGAACCCTTTTTAGATTAAACTGGATGCGTATGCTGACAGGTGTAAGTTGGAAACTTGCATATTTTCCATTCAGGTTTCTTTGCCACAAAACTTCTAGATCTCAATGGAATCAGTCTCATTAATTTCTTGTGACTGGGAAAGATAATCATCCCTCAATTACAGTTGCACCATCCCTCAGTTCAATATGATGGTATTTTTATTATTTTAATATATTCTGTGTAGGAGAAGAGCTATTTTTAGCTAAGCACCTCCAAATTTTAGAGGCTGATTTACTCTGTTCCAGCTTTGTCCTGCCCGTACAGGGAGCATGATTCCTTCTTGAGCTATGAAGTTACACAGGACAATTTTCATTCTGCAATCTTTGCTTCTCAGAGTGACCAACTTCCCATTGTCCCTTCTTCTGGCATACAAGGGGCTTGCTGTGACACCCCTAACTGGAGAATAAGGGACATCAGCATGTCTTTAAGCACTGAGACCACTCTTACAGAATTCACACTTCAGCTTACATGGTTGTGATGACCTGGAGAGAAATAAATTCAGATCCTTATCTCCAAAAGTCCTAGGTATTTGTACTTTTGCTAGCATTAGAAGGTGTCCTAAACTGTATTGTCTCTGTTTCCTTATTGACAGAAGGGTAATGACCCTGTCTACCATCTGTTTTATAAGTTTTTAAGAAATAATCAGTCTTTGAGTTAGACATCATAGCCTGGTTTATCTCTTGCTCAGCTACCTTAAAGGTTTTTGGACTATATATTTTAACTCAAAAGAACCTTATTGGTAATGCACAGATAACATCTGTATGTACGCATTAATTTATCATAAATTGTTTGACAACCTGAACTAACCAGTCATTTTGCAACAAAGTTAATTTCATTTTATCTTTACTATCTTTTCCCTAAGCTTACGTACGTTATATATACCTCAGTTGACCTTTCTGTGGAATTCTGTGTCATTCCTGCTTCTAGTCAGCTTAATCAGAAGTCACCTTCCTCTTTCAAATATTGGTCAGCTGTTCAGGTGTTTTTATTACCAAATATATTACTTATAATTCTACATGCTGTATTATGCAAATGGCAGCAGAGCTAGTGACAAGAAGAAGGATTTTAATGTTTAGGTTCCACAGTTGAGTATTAACAGAGATGTATTTTTAAAAAAAAGTTCCTGAAGCCCATGAGTAGCAGTACAACTTCCCATAAGCTTTCACTATATGCCTGACCTAGAAGCCCCAACATCAGTGCTACAAAAATCACTACTAAAATCCAAAGCATTAAAAAGAAAAGTTGGTTGCATGGCAAGTGTGTTTGTTGTAGCAGCAGATGCAAAAGCAGAGATAAAAGATGTGTTTTGAGTCATGGTTATGTCATTGCATTGTTTCCCTACTCTTAAACTTTTATGAGACTATTTCCAATCGTTCCATCAGCATAGCTAACCTTTAATGTTCATTTAGTTACAGGGTAAATTTATTTTGCGATATACTTGTTGTTAAAAAAAGAATCTACATGGAAAATTATCTTCATTCTGAATCACACTGCAGAATAAAAGGGCCTATATGTATCATTTATATAACTTTAAGATAAAATTCAGCTGAGACCTGACTGGGTTTATTGCTTTAGGAAGAATAAACAATTTTTCAAGAATGCGGGGTCTGTTTCTATCAGTTAACATATCAAGAAGAAATCCAATTGCAGTCTTGCCACAGCAATCACAGGATGACCACTGTACAAATACCTCAAAAAGTACAATTACACTTGCTGACTGAGGTCTTTTCCTTATCTGCTTTTCTAGTCCTGACTTGCTGATCACAGGCTGCAAAACCAAGCAGCAATGTTCTATCAATAACGCTGTTCATAGAGATGAAAAGAAGTCATAGAGATGAAGCAGAAGGGGCCATAGGATTTTGTTCTCCTACTCTTCCACCTGCCAGAATTTCACCAGAGCACAGACAGCCTTACATATGACCATACAACTGCACATCACACCTTCTATTTCAAGCACAGAAATCATCTGAACTGGGTTGTTGGAACTCCCTTGGCAGCCATTCTAAAATAGCTCTGGTAAAATCTTGTCAAATTATGAATTCGGAGATGTAGCATATACAATCACTGTATTTCCTTGACTGAGGTATTTAAGCCCCCTATAGCACATCTTGACAAAAACTTAACAAGCAACAGAGACGAGTAGCAGCAGGCTGAACAGTGTATGGAAGTGTTCAAGCAATGACATAGAAGTAATGGGAGTGAATTTCATGTTGACACGCATGCTGCCAACAGATTAATCCAAAATTATCAAAACAAAAGGAGCCAGCATCTAGATGGATGTAAAACTGATAGAGAATCAACTTCATCACTGTAACCTTGAGCAGCCTTTGGGTTACGTGCATTGCTTTTCACTCCAACAACTACAATATCGTAAGGTATTGCTGATGCTGGCTGCAGTAGAATGTTCTTACATGCCCTTCCTTCAGTGGTTTGGCATAGAAATTTTAGGAATAGCATCCATTTTTCCACTCATAGTATTCCTTCTTTGGAAGTCAGCAGCTCATCCTCTAGACCAAAGTTGCAAAACATTTCCTTCTCTTCTAATTAGGTACAAGTGGGGATAAACATGTGACACACAATTACTGAAGATTAGGAAGGGATGTAGGAAATAACTTCAATTAGTATGCTTTCCTACCAACACTTAACTTCTGGAAAATTTTAGTCTGCAAAAAGTGCCTGCATAGCAGCTTCTACATCAATACACAAGGAAAAAATACTTGACAATTTAAAATCATATTAGAGTTCTCTTTTGCTAAAGCATCTGTGGGATTTACTACAGGGAAATGGACTGAGCCAAGAAGAGATAGCATGGAAAGGGCACCAAGGGAATTACACTTCACATATCTTACTCTGGTAATACACATACCATACTCTGGTAATTTTTACCCTAGGGGAGTGGGATTTTCCAAATCTTTTATTTCCTCTGTAGGAAAAGGTGAGGACAAATATTGGTGAAATGTGCTTTTTTTCCTCTATCTTCTGGAGAGGATTTGTTTCTGAAAATACAGTTCACTTAGATGCTAGAAAATATTCTAGACAAAACCTGAGTACCTAAGCCTGTGCTCTCTCTCAATGGAGCTCACATATCAAGAATTTGAACAAAAAATGATGTGAGCACATTTGTTTTAATTGCAAATTTTACTCTACTAATATTTTCTACCACCTCCTTGTCTCAAAATTCCTATTGACACTGAAGGTGGAACTGAAGTAAATTTGCATTTACTTAATATTTTATATGGGAAATCAGACTCACTGTCACAAAAAATTAGACAGCAAACCCTTCACTCTCTTTCCTTTTTGCAGCAGCGTATCTATATTGACTCCAAGTCAACATTTGCTATGAGTTATTTTTAGCTTTCAATCAAGAATTTATGAAAGATATTCAAATATTACTGCTCAACACAGTATATTCTTGTATTTTTCAGCATGGCCAGCCTAGTCACTTGGCTGATAGATTGAACTTTTCTCATTTTCCCTCAACTCTTAATGGAATGGCTTAGTTTGTGGCCTGTAGTCAACAGCTCTACTGAAGTAATAGCTCTTCATAAATTTAAGACTTAATATCAAGTGGCTGAGATAAACAATATTCTGAGTCATTGTAAAGGTGTGGTGATGGTTCCACAGGACATTATGAAAAGTTGAGTTCATTTGAAGTAAGAATTGCTAAGAATCTTTAGTCTTCTTCTTCTTACCACCAAATACTAGAATTCTGCTGGTATAATTTGCTGTCCTTGCAAAACTTGCCAGAGTTATGGTAAAGTTTAACTTTCTTCTGTTATGCAAGTCAGCAGTTACGTAGTTAATAGTGCCTCTGTATTGTAGGATGGGGAATAACTGCGTCAAACATGAGAATACGTCTGACTCGTATCCAAGTCTTCCAGCTGCCATGCACATTTCCTAACAACATTACTTTATAACTAACATTTGAGTCATTAAAAAGACAATATTGTCAATACAGCACATTATCAGAGCAACCTTGTGAATATAACAATGAATATAGAAGAATGCTTTGTGAGCTGATGAATTAGACAACCTGAGAAAAATTTTCCTTTATAGACTTCCATGATATTTTGCACTATATGTTTATTTTCCATGCACTTTCAAAATTTGAATCAGAATACTCTCAAGGTGTCTTTTGAAAGGGGACAAAAGGAAAGCAAAACTTAAAAATACTTTTGAGCATTCCTTCCTCCTTCTCCTTCTCAGTTGCTGCTTTTTCAAATGTCAATTCTGAGAAGTCATTTATCTGCACTATAAAATGCCAGTAGTGAGACTGACAGTCCATGGCATTCAGTCCAATACATCTACTGGGTCTAGCTATGTTCAAATTTTGTAAGGGCTGGATAAAAAAATGTTTGGAATAAAAAATCTGATTATAACTTCTTTTGAATTGATATTCAAAAGAACTGTTACCCAGAGCATCAAAATATCTGATAGTTTTGATATATGCATCTCCACAAAACTCCTGTCCCAATATGAATAACACATCCAGCATTCTGAACAGGGAGAGGCCTGCACCAGGTAAGAAAACACTTTAGAGACTTTAAGCACTCTCCTGAAAAGGGACCTAAAAGAAAGTTGGAAAGTGACTTTTTACAAGAGCGTGTACTGATAGGACAAAAGGGAATGACTTAAAGCTAAAGGAGGGTAGATTTAGATTAGATATTAGAAAGAAATTAATTACTTTAAGGGCTGTGAAAAACTAAGTGAGAAACTGGGGCAGATTGCCCAGATAATCTGTGGATGCCCCATCTCTGTAGGTGTCCAAAGCCAGGTTAAACGGCAACCTTTGAGCAACCTGGTCTAGTGGGAGTTGTCCCTGCGCATGGTAAGGGGGTTGTAAGGAAATGATCTCTAAGGTTCCTTCCTACCCAAACCATTCTATGATTCTGTATTTTCCTGTGAGAATACAGTTGGACCCGATGTTTGTTTTAGGTCCCTTATAACTGATGAATTCTATTTTAATACCCAAGTCTCTGGGCCCTAAGGCTCTCACCTAATTTTGAAACACTTCCGTTTTGCATAGAATACTTGCTTTTTCTCACTTTTCCAAAGACCAGGTAAGCAGGAATGAGCATGACTCTACAATGCAGAAATTAGAGGGAATCTAATGTCACTGATGAGAAAAGGGAGGAGAGATGTGACCACATTTAAACATTTGATATAGCGCATGGGAATAGAAACTTTGGTATGGATATAAGCCCAAATTTTTTATCTACCTTTAAAGAGGTTTCTCAGTTCATGGAAAGAAAAAGATTATAAAAAATGAAGCTGAATTCTGAACTTGACCTGGAAAGTAAGACTTAGTTGAACATAACACAACAGAATATTGCTGATGTGAACTAGCATGAAGAACAGGGACAACAGAGTAGAATCCCTTTTCTCTGCCCAGTCTGAAAAACAGTTATTTTTCTGGCAGTGCATACATAGGTTAGAAACATTATAGAGGAAAATGATTTCATAAAACTCGGTAAGAGATGTTTGCTGAAGGCAAACATCTTAATAAAAATATTAAATCTCAAATGAGATAAGTGATAATATCTTATCTGTACTTTCCCAAGACAGAGACTGGAGAAAAGTTTCCAGTTCAGAACAGTGCTTCACCAATGTCGCATTAAGTGTTGCTGTAGTCTGGCAAATCTGTAATTAGACCCAAAGAATCTGCATTTTCCCAGCTGGGATGGGTTCAGCTTGGCTGACTGCAAGCCCTCAGCCAGCAGCTCTCTCACTCTCCGTCCTCAACAGAATATTTCTCCCTCATCTCTCTAATTGCTACACAGCATTTTAGCCTTTCTTAAATATATTTCCAACCTTTCTTAAATGTAATTCCAAACACATAAATCTATTCCCAAGCCACCAGTGTGGCTGATGGCCCCATCTGCATGCTACGCTATGTCTGGAACCAGCTGGACAGTGTCTGTCTGGCACAGAGCTGTCCAAGTCTCTTCCTACAGAGGCCCCCCTGCAGCTCCCCTGCTACCAAAATCTTACCATGTACCACACACCTACATAAATTATAACAGAAACATCTCTTCACCATCTCAGAGGCCCATATGATTAATAAAAGGTCTTTTTCAGGTAATTTTGGCCAGATTGAACATGCAGACTGAACATAACAATGCAATTAGGCATTTACTCTGAAGGTATTGAATCCAAGGACTCTCTGGCAAGAGGGGAACATTCTTCTGTAAATCACCCATCATTCAGAAAATGTGTTTAAAACAAAAAAAATGATTAAACAATGGTCAGGCTTTAATGTAGATTTATCACAAAGTGCTCAACATATCTTAGGATATTACAGGCATTGAAAGACTGAGACAGGCACATGAGTTCCCAAAGAAGAGTATTATAATAAATTAATATGTAAATCATACTTCTAGGCTTCACATGAAAATTAATGTTTTCTGTTAATGTTACGTGCATTTGGGAGTTGACTATACCCTTTCTTTGCAAGAAATTTATGGTGATACAGATATGACAAAGAAAAGCCTGTTTTTCAATTCTTTTGTTTCATTTCCTAAATTTGGGATTTGTTTTGTTTTGTTTTGTCATCACAGGAATGTTTCATATTGAATCATCCAAAGCAAAGCAAAAAATACTCCTGAATTTACTGATGTTGTACTAGATTTTATTTTGCTACTACTTATACAAATGACAGTATTTATTATAAACAGACCTATGTCAAACACACAAAATATGAATGGAAATACAGACTACAAAACATGGATTATCTGAGTTTTAATAGGAGCTACTTTGTAGCTGTCCTAGAAAAAAACTCTCTCTTTGGTTGAAAATGCCATTTTCATGTCTTGACCCTGGACTTGTTAGGTCTCTCTCATGTAAGCTAGTGTGTGGAACTGAGCCAAAATAAACTGCAAGCACAAAAAGAATAATTTCTAACTGAGGGGATAGTGTACTTGAAAAGAGCAATTCACCTCATCTTATATTAGGATGACTAGATGACATCTTCATGAAAGGTGCAGACAATAATGCAGTTCAGTAATTTTGAACTAAAAGAATTTGATTTTATGAAGCTAAACAGTATTTATATGATCCTGTATGTTATCTCGACTCCGATTATACAAATAACATTAAAGTAGGCCAGCAAACAAAGCACACCTGGATGAACTTGGAAGTGATTGATGCTTTACCTTCATAATAAATTCTCTAATTGACTAAGGAGGTGTATCCTCCTTGTGTGATTCCTGAGAAACTCCCATACAATCCGGCAACTCCCATGTCACAAAGTAAATGTAAAAAATATAAAAGGAGTCTGATGTGAACAGAAGATTAGTGTATGCTACTGAGTCACGAGCATGAGTAAGACTTCATGCACAGTCTACGTGAGACTTAAGAAAAGCTTTCTCATTTGATTAGCTGTAAGACAGCAAAATAGTGACAAGAATACATAATTACAATTAGAAGAATAGAAGACTTCAGTTTCTAACTGTCTACACAATCCAGGTCAGATATTTGCATTCAATCCAAGACTTGTATGTCGGAAAAAAATTTGCCTAAATACTGTCATTTGGATTAAAAAAAACAAAAACAAAAACAAAAACAAAAAACACTCTGTGTCTTTCATTACCACTATTCATATTTTCATTTAATATTACCCCATGTAGTAATCAAATGCATCTCACAAAAACTATTTCCCGTCTGTAACTGTGTCAATACAAAAATCACTAAATATCATGAGTAAAATTTGCAAAAGAACAGTAAAAAAACCAAAAGCTATTAAAAAAAAAAAGAAAAAAAATCAGTACTGTAAAATGCCATGAACCAATGGGAAAGCAAGGCTACATTACACGCAATGGTCACTTGGCAAGACAAAATGTCTGCACTTTAAATGTGTCCCTCTGTTTCTTCTTCTTCCCCCTACTTTACACTGCAGAGCACGAAGCTATACAGTCTGGAATATCCCTTTGGCCAGGTGGGGTCAGCTGTCCTGGCTGTGGCCCCTCACAACTCCTTGTGCACCTCAGCCTCCATGCTGATGGGTGAGGAGCAGAAAAGACCTGGACTCTGTGTAACCCCTGCTCAGGGGTATCTAGAACATCCCTCTGTTATCAACTGTTTTCAGCACAGATCCTAAACACAGCCCCAGATCAGATACTATGAAGAAAATTCAGTCTATCTCAGCCAAAACCAGCACAGTTTCCTGGGAATCTTTATCTTGATTCTGTGACAAACCTTATGAAAAGATTCACAAGATCATGAGCATTGCTAGTCATAAACAAATTTCTGTAAGACAGAGCCTGATCTCTCCGTGCCTCCCCAGTTCCATGACTGTTTGTAACACCCCTAGAGCAGCTGCAGGCCCAACCCCTCTATCCATATGTTACAAACCAACTTCAGGAAGTTGACACAGCTTTCAGTTACAAGAAAAACTTATCCTTGTGGGGTGTTCATTGTTCAGCTACTGAAACAGCAGGGTCAAGGAGACATTTTTAGCTACATTATCAACATTTTTTTAGAAGTTACTTTTCTTGCTGGGTAGTTTCTCAAATTCTACAGCAATACATTTATAGCAATGACAATTTATTTTTCTTTAATTGCTAAGGTTTAGGGTTGTTTGGGGAGATTTCTTTGTTTTGTTTTTCTTGCCCATGGGCATTAGCTAAGAACAAAATTTTCAATAAGGCAGAGATTACCAGAACTACAGCATTGGAAATCTGAGTATCAAGCACAGAGAACTGGGTCTGCAATGTGTTTTTGTGAAGACCTGTCTGCTATATGTAGGAACCGAGATATGAGATGCTTTAATAATGCCTTAATGTACATGATTCTACACCTGTGGGAGTAATAAAGCCATTAATAGCAGATTAATATTTAACTTTAAAAATAGGAAATTCCCATGAACAAATCAATCAAAATAAGGAGTGATCTCGTAGCTGTTTACAGGCACCATATTAAGGGATCAAATAGGTGAATAGTACTAACCAAAACAGACCTAGAAGGACTAGGAATGAAAACAAAACAGCATGGCCAGGCATAGCAGTAATAGAGATAAGATAACATATTAGTCCAAAATAAAGAAATAGTAGGTTTTAGAATAAATTGATAAACTGAACAGTAAACAAACTTCCAAGACTGGATGTCATTCCTTATATGTTCTAAAGAAGCTCAAGTACAAAACTGCCACATTTCAACAGCAGTTGGAGGGCAAGATCCCATGGGAAGTTACCTCCTGGGTCATCAAATTTTCTAGATATTTAAACAAGCTGTAGGAAAGTCAATTGTCACAACAGACAGAAGTACCTGATGGGCTCTGTCAAGTTTCAAGAGTGGTGAACTGTGAAGCCACACCACTTGTTAAGATCCAACATTATCCAGGAGAGCCAAAACAAAACTGAAAGACAGTTGCAGAACTAGCCTACAATGCTGAGAGGGTTAAAAACAGTGGATAAAATTCAGTGACTACCTTTATAAAGTGTGAATTCAAAAGAAGAATTCCAGTGTGTCCACACTGTTTTCCAATCCTTCTTTCTTATAGATTGTCTTTTTTCCTACAGACACATAAAGGGCACAATGATATTTACCAGCTGTCAGGAAAAATATCTTGAAACCAACATGACAAGTACCAAATAATATTATCTAAGTGACCAGTGACATTCAAAATGTTCACATAGTGGTATTAAAGGTATAGAGAACAAAGCACAAAATAACATTGTAATATTCTATATTGCATTCATGGAGGGACAACATTTAAAAAAACCCCAAAATTCTTATTCTGGTCATTCCATTCCAAGAAGCATATTTTCTTACTATAAAGGTCAGAATGCTCACCTGTAAAGTTCTAGTTCTGTTAACCATTTATAAGGACCTTGGATGTCTTGAAATGCCTCCCATTGATTGAATATGAACAGGTATGGAACACTATGGATGAATGTGGCTGCCTGTATTTTCCTACACTGCTTTCTCCTTTGCTAAGTGTATATCTTCTATATGAAGTGCCACTGAGTGTGGGTTGCACCCAAAAAAATCAGTGAAAAATCAGTGACTTTCAGAACTAAACCCAGAACTAGATGATGGTGGTAGAAACGTGAATGTATATGAAAAAGAATATGTATGTGTGTAAGCACTGGAAGAAGTACCAGAACCGGGATGGAAAGAACAGCCCAAAATTATGATTAAGATCGCTGTTTCCAAGATGCTGCTACCAGGGATAAAGTGGAATTGCTTTGTTTGCATCCAGAAAAAATAGGTCTTCACTCTTCTAAGACCACAGCACAGATGATTTGACAGTGGAAGATCTGCATCCTGAGATCAGGATGGAAATAAGTAGCACCATCTCATACGTTGTCATATATTGTGTTCCTTTTCCATTAGTTCACCAAAAAAACAGATTAAAGACATATAACTTAAATAGGGGAAAGCAGGCAAGAAGCAGTAATCAGATCTAAGATTTCAGAAAGCTGAAATAAGCCATATTTTGTGGCAAATGATCATGTCTTAACAGCCAGAGACTACAAAAGGATATACAGATCTGTACAAAGTAGTTTGCCATCACTAAGGCAAAGTTTTCCTCCATCAAGGAAAAATAATAAATGCAATGAGCATTGACAGCAATGTCTCTTGTCCTCTACTTTGCACACCACCAATCCTGGCCAAATCTAGTAAAACTTGGCAACCCAAGCTCAATGCTTCCAAAATGTGGGTGTGAAAGGGCAACAAGACAATAAAATAAAGTCATTTAGAAGTTTTGTTAAAAAGAATCGCTTTCCTTTTCCAGAAGATTCCACACATAGTTTTATCACCAATGGTTTCTTGCAGGGGATATGCTGCTGATTATTAAATGACTGGGCAGGGTGGGGAAGGGCATGAGTTATTAAGATCATTTTTATATTTGATACAGAGGCAGAAAGAGAAGCGTAATCATGCACATCCTTAATATTATTTATTCACTACCTAAAGCTAAACTACACCTTCAGATTCAGTTTTGAGTTTCTTGAGCTTCCTGTGTTTTTTCTCATACTTGGAATAGGTTTCCTAGAACAAACATTTAAACCCCTTACTTGAGGTACTAAAGAGGAAGCTAAGCAAAGAACTATTGAAGGGGAAATGGCCATAGTTCCTTTCAGGTATTATTATCTTTCAGTTTTGGTTAAGAGTTTATAAATATGGTGGAATTTACCTTACTTACTGTCAGCTCTGACAGAAGAAACAAACATACAGTTAATGACTGACTATCAAGAGAAGGAGGAAATCAAGTTGTTTTATGCCTGGTAAATCTCGCTAATCATATGCTACTGATCATCTATATAAATCTGAATATACAACCAGCAACATGTCCACGGGGAGGTTCCTTGTTGTTACAAGTATTTACACATTCCCATTGTCCTTGTTCCATATCCCCAACCTTTGCCCTGGCCATGGTGCTGAACACAAACACGTGCTTGGGGAAATCATGTACTCATAGAATTGCTGGGTTGCAAGGGACTTCAAAGACCATGTACTTCTAACACCCCTGCCATGGATAGGAAATACCTATCAATGAACAAGGTTATTTAGAGCTCCATCTAGCCTGGCCTTCAACACCTCCAAGGATGGGAAGTCCACAATGTGTCTGGGCAACGGGTTCCAGTGCCTCACTATCCTCACAGTAAAAATTCTTTCCTATTATCTAATTTAAACCTACAGCTTAAGGCCATTCCACCTTGCTTAACACTACACGTCTTTATGAAAAGTCCCACTCCAGTCTTCTTCTGAGGCCCCTTTACCTACTGCAAGGCTGCTATCAGGTGAGTGCAGTCCAGTCCCACAGCTGTCTGACTGGCTTGAGAACTCACAGACAAGGTGAATACTTTCCAGAAAGAATGTCTTGTCAGCAAATCATTTTTTCAAAAGACCTTAAAAGGGTTTTTTTTGGGGGGTGGGGGTGGTTTTTCTTCCCAGGTGTGTACATTCAAGAATCCATTTCAGCATCTTTGAAAAAAACATTTTGAGAAAATAAAGAACCAGTTCTTCAGGAGAAAATTGAACTGCTGTGCATGGATACGGCTAAGCAGACACATGCTCTGTTCTCACAGCCATGTCTTCTTTCTCTTCTTTTCCTGACTACTCCTTCCACTTCCTACTTTCCCTATGTTGCATGAATAATCAAAAGTGTCCTGAGACCTCCTCTTAACATGCAACCAACATTTTCCCTGAAGTAGGATGGGATTTTGAGTCTATAGCTACTACAGTGATTCCTGTTAGCACAGTGATTTCTGCTCAGTTGTAGACACCACTCAGTGCAGAGAAAAATATAATCTGCATTGTTCTTTCAGATTTAAAGAAAAACAATGTATTTGTAGGAAAGGAAAAATACATCAATATTCAGAACTTTCTCCCAGGATTTGACTTGTGAAATAAAAGTCTCAGCCCCACAATTTGAACACTAACTAGTCCTCTCACTCTGAAGGCTTGCCTGCTTATTCCTATCTCTCCCACCTTTGCAGAGAGATGTTATGTAAGACATGGGTACTTGGTAGCCTTCTTTTACAAGGTTCATTTCTTAGACAAGACTTGTCCTCTCACCTCTATTTACTTACTTTATTTTAATGCGTCCTTTTTACAAACTAGACTGCTTATGTACACAATCATTTTATAGAAACTTGTGTTAGATCCTTCTTACATAAGAGTTACTTCAAACTGTTAGAAAAAAAGACTCTCTGACAAATAAAAGCCACATAAAGAAAGACTGACTATAAAACTGTATTTGATCAATTAAGCACATGTTGGTAATTCCTGTCCAAGAATACAAATTGAAGAAGACAAATGTGATTGAAAGGTATTCTTTAATTTATTTGAATGTGGAAGCACACAGCTCTTTTTATCATCTCTGCTTTTTGCAAACATGATTACTTTCTGAAGTCTACTTTTTATTTTCTTAAATCTAGGTGTGAGTTACTCAAATGATGGCATTTCCAGGAGCTTCCACTGCATAGTCACCTTCTCTCATTTTTGAACTCCAGAGAAAATTTGTATTCTATCTATAAGCTTTGTGAAAGTGTTAAATTTCCATTGGTAAAAATCTACAGCTCTAATTTTTCATTATTCATAAGTTACTCATGGTGATACAATGAATAGTTAGGCCTTTCTTAAATGCATGGCATCTTTAGGGTGCAATAAACACACATATTTTGACAGTAGCAAATAACATATATTGTTAATACCTGCAGTGCAATAGATTGTCAGGGACAATCTAATACTCCCCATCAAAGGGAAGAGGAAATGTGATAATGAATGAACTGCAACAGGATAATTATTATTATCAGAAAAAACCCCAAACATATATGACATATAGACTGACTTATTTGATACCATTAATACCAGCTGTCTTCTAGCAGAGAAAAAAATTTACCTCAATTTTTAAAGCAATAATTGAGTGGGAGGCAGAGTTTAAGAGGTAATAAATAATGTCATGTCATTACAGCTTAGTATTTTACTCTCACATGCCATCTTAAAGTCATAGTTAATTCATCACACACCGAGTTTGAAAAGAAACTTTCACAAATAACTGCAGCTTTCCTAGTGATCAGATAAAGTAAGAATGATTGGAAAAAGGGTAAAACTCTAATACTGAGAAGGGGAAAAGGGTAAAATATAAATACATGAGAAGCAAAAGCATGAAGACTGAAAGAAATGTCATGATTTGCAGAGTACCATACACTATAGACCATTAATATTCTTAATTGTTAATGGTGTCTGGATCTTTTTTAATATATCTCGGCCAGAAATTGAAAAAACAACTGAGATAATGGTACTGAGGTTAAATCACTATAGCTTTAGCAGTATGTATAGTCTGTTGTACAAATGAAATAGAAAGTACTGTGTTCTTTCTAGTGTCTATAGGCAGACATTTATCTGACTCAAATCATGATCAAATCCATCAAAAGTTCATATATTTTTTCATTAGTGCCAGTGGTCCTTCTGCATCAGCAAAGCTGAGATGAGACAGTGTTGAAGCACAAACAGGCGCTGACTGTGTTGTATCAGCTATTTGGTTATATCAAATGTTTTATACCCCTAAGCATCAACATTTATCCTACTCCTTAAATACTGAAGTAATTTTTCAAATAAAAAATGCATACGCCACACTGTGTTTCAGTGCATACACTTATTTTCAGAGCAGTGAAAACTAGAAAATAATTACTATCTCTGTTCACCAAGTGTTCTTTTAATCTCACAAATACAGCCTGATGCTTGTAAAACTATCTCACCAAACACTGTAATTCTCGCCTAAACAAAGGACTTCTGCCTTTTAGAACTGCATTGTAATTAGCTGCTTCAGCATGCAGCTCAAGGAAATGATATTTTATTCATCACAACATAGAAACGTATTTTCGGTTTATTGGACATGTTTATTTTTCATTTACTGGATCTGTGGAGTAAAGCATCTCTAAATTGGATCACTTTGGTACAGAAAACTCAGACTAACTTTTGGGAACAACAGTGAGGAGAAGCTGAATGGTCGGAACTAGTTTTAAATTCTACAGATGCTGCAGATGTCATAATTTTGAGATTCTGAAAATGAAAACTCTTTTTACAACAGAGAAAGAGCAGCAGTCATTAAAGAGCTGCCTGGCCCAAGATAAACAGCCAGTAAAGACACTCATTATTTAATCTCCGCCCAGTTTCCAAAAGGAACAAACAATACACGTTCCAGGAGGAGCTGAAGAATTAACAACAGCTGCATGCCACAGCTGATAAAAAAATAACAATTATGAGAGTGCCTATATGTGGAGTTTGCACCCATCTTTACGTTTGTGACTTGACTTATGGCAAGTTCCTGGTTCAAGGAAAGGAAGTTCCGGTTTTCTAAAGAAATGCTCTTCTTAAACTCTTTGACTATATGATTCTACTAAGAATTTCCTAAGAAAAGCAGCCTCTTCCTGTAACTTAAATAAAGACAGTCCTCATGCATGCTAATATGTCATGTTTGTATGCAGCAGAGCAGGTCAGTGAATTTTGACTGTGACTGTAGATACTCTGTTGCACAGGGTATTTTGTTACAACTATCACACTGAAATGAAGCGACTGTTCAAGCATCTGGATTGAATGCAGGGCTACAAACGGAATGTTAAAACATGAAAGGGAAAAAAAAACAAACAGTATTGTTTAGCTTCTGTTCAATAGTATAACGCATTGACCACTTAAATATATCTCACTTTAATGCTTAAGTACATTTATTTTCCTTCAAAGAACATTTGAAGGTTTAGTTCTCCCATTCTGTAGCAGTAGTTTAGAAGAGTCCACCCACACATGAACCTGTCGTGCTAAGCAATGAAGAACCTCTCCTTCAATTATATTCTTTTAAACTCAATGTTAAAGTGAATGGCATTCATGCAGGGGTAACATTTTCAATATAAATGTGAATTTGTTAACCTCATGGCAACTATCACCACTGTGTAAAAAATGACTTTGAACATTCCAAATAATGGAGCAAAAATCTTATCCTTTTAGACCAAACTAACTTACCCAAATTGGAGTGAATGGTTTATTTTGGTTAGATCTAGCTAATGCAGTTTAGCTGTTGTGGCCGAGACTGACAGCTGAGAAATTCCACAGAAGATTCAAGACGAATACAGCAAGAGAAGAAAACTGGAAATCTAAGGCCATGCAAGAAGCTGTGTTAGAAATCTCCATAACAAAAATATAGCGTATTTTGAAACTTCTCACATTTTATACAAAAAGAGGATTTGGCATTTGGGGTAGTAACTTTTTTGGCGACAACAGATTTTCTTGACAAGCCATACACTGATTCTAACATTTTGTTTCACCACTTTCAAAAAAATCAAAACTGTTTGTGTCCATTTCAAATCATTCTTCAGTATAACTTGGCTTAAGATAGCATAACAGAGAATTCAAATCCTGAGTGTTTGCATGCAATATAATTAAATACCCATCAGAAAGGGCCAAAGGAAAATAAAATTTACTGTTCCACAACTATGGCTCTGTTGAAGTCCTGCTCAGGTGGAACACAGTTGTTTTTAATCATCTGGAAATCTAATGGTAAACACAGAGATTTAATATGATTAAGAAATGCATTCAAAGTTATTTGCATAGAAACTAAGTTTGCATAGAAACTCAGAAAGTTATTTCAGATTAATTTTCCTCAATCACAATGTTGATGGGTTCACAGGCACAATAATCAGAAGGCAATAGATACAATAAAAAATATAAGCCTTGTGGTCAGGGTTTCTCACTTCCAAACTAACTGGGATCTCTCTTTCCTATCAGAGCTCCCTCTGGGGTTAACTTGCTAACTTTCTCACAGTTATTTAGCCTCAACAGGAATGGAAGGATTTACACCACCACATTCCCACAATTTTGGTGGTGAGGACACTCTCAGGTTTATGTTTAAACCTTCTTGGGCTGCAGCTGAAAATAGGAGTATTGGGTATGCAAGGATTTTATTTTCAGTGTCAGTTCACAGAAGTACAGGGTATTGTCAGCTGACCTATTGAAAACCTAAATCACAGAACGTTCATGGACAGGGTTTTTAGTATCTCTTTTGGCCTATCTTTAATTTGCCCAAGTCCCAAGTATTCAAACATGACATGGCAGAACAAAACACAGAGAAATAAGGGGATTTGTAATTTAATAAAAGAGCAAATAAAATTAGGTTAAAGGAAGTAACCTAGGTTACAGAAAAGTATGCCCTGGAATTCATGTCATCCAAGTTCTTGTTAGTCCCCCCCTCTGTCACCTCCCAGTCCCCTCCCTCTCAAATCCCAGTTCCTTACTTTTCTGTTCACTTTACTCCACTCCTTCATCCCCCCCAAATTAACTATTTATGCTTTAGCTTCCTGCTTCAACTCCAATGTATGTTCCTATTATGGTCCTCCAACCTCAAAGACCATCCTGCAAGGCCTAGGGATGAAATATTAGGAGACAGCTTTGTCCCTCAACTACATCCAAGGAATCTCCTCTTCCTCTTTCCCTTCCTGCTATCACAAAACTGAGCATATGAAGAAGCAGTGGAAATTCTGATCTGGTTTCAACCATGTGGGGCAGGGAGGATTAGCTTTAATTTTCTGCATTAATCCTCTTTTCTTCTGCAAGAGGTTTGACAAATACTTTCTCTGCAGCATACACCTGCCTAAAGACCAGTCTGTTCATTAGAAGCCTGTCAGATATGCTCTGCCATGTGCAGCCCCAGTCAGGTGCTTCTCCCGGGACACAAGGAAGGAGGAAAGTTTTCAATTCAAACAACGTCACACAACAGCTGCAATCTGAGATCTCTCAAGATCTGTCCACATTGTCATCAGCATAGACCTAAACTAGGGAGGGTTCTTTGCAAATTCCTGCCATGTTTACTTTCTCATCCTTCCTTGAATTTAAGTAGAATTTACTACAACTTGGCCTTTAATTGCCAAAACCCCGGGAAGTCAGAATGATTTCTCTCTAGACACTGATGCTATTTACATTCACCACCTTATTGTATGATGAGATTTGTACATTAATGAAAAGCTACAGCTTCCTCTAATCCACAGCATTTGATATCCAACACTTAACCAATGTCTGGGCATCAGACATAGCATTTGTTTGCACAGAGAAGCAATTTATAATATTCCATTTCCAACCAAAACACACCGTTTTTCATCCAGCAGTTGGTGAAGATGATCAACATCAGAAAAACTGTTCTTTTTTTCTGAGCAAATGGTGTGGTATCACACACCCTCCAGAGCCCCTCTGTGGTTACTCATGAAAAAGCATTCCCATAGCCTTCAAAAGGCCTGGGCTTTTAACCATCAGCCTCCTGCAATATACACGAAGTCTGCAAAATTAAGCAAGGTCAAACCAGGACATTTTCTCCATCTGTCTCCTCAGCATCAGCAGTTTTGTGAAAAGAGGAAGAAGAGTATCATTATTTTGTGTTCAGAAGACAAAAAGCAACAAAGCCAAATGATGCTGTACTAAAGCAAAATATGTTTCAGATAAGGAGAAATGGCTGTTTGATCAAATGTATCCTTTTATTTTGAATATAGGTATTACACATTTTCCTTTTAATGTTTCTTAGCATCTGCTAGAATTTCAGATATTCTGAGGTGAAAGAGTTCTCTGGTGCATTCACAGTTGGTGGTAGAGGTTTGGGGACTAGTTGGGGTTTTTTTTTTTTGGTTTGGAGTTTTGAAGTCTTTTTTTTTTTTTTACTTTTCCTACATTTCCAGGAGTTGCACTGAGTTAACACTTAATATCTGGGGAAATAAGCAAAATGGGGTTATAAATCTTATCCAAGAAATGAGTTAAAGTTATTTTACAAAGGGACAGTGGCTTGAGAGAAAAGATTTAAAAATTGAGTCTCGTGAAGTAAAGTGAAGCCAGTCTCAAGAAGTTTACCTCAAACTGAGAAGAGGAATATGAATTGCTCTTCCAAGCTAAGGTAAGAGAAGTCCTAGGAATAACCTGCCAGATAGGGCATCAGACCATTCAAAGTGTCAGAGAGACACGAGTGGGTTTTTTTCTGTATCCTTCCAAACAATGGCCCAGGTCAGGGATATCTAAGGACAAAGCAGAATCTGTCAACTGGCACTGAATTAGTATCTTGTTCTGGTATCCCACCCTTGTGAAGCAGCAACATAGTCCCAACATTCACAGACAATATTTTAAGGCATTCTTTCATGAACTAGGCATTAAAAGACAGATGAGCAGGGTCTGAGGTACCAGCTGTCTCCTCCTGTTGGCTCTATTGTTTAGACCTCTGACTGAGATTAGAGGACCTGAACTTTATTTTTTTTTTTTGTGAAGGTGGCAATGAAAAGGACCTCCCAATTTACAGCAAAGGCATACATTTATTTCCTGTTTCATAGGAAAAAATTGTTTCACCAATTAATTAAATTATAATGAGAATCACATCATTAATGTTTTATTAAACGCCTTTATTTAAGACAAAGCCAGTGGATACTTGAAAGGAAAACCTTCTATGTAGATGGTTTTCTGCATCTACATAGATGCATAGTTTTTTATTCAAACCTTCATAAATAACTCATGGAACTCACACAGAAATAATTGCCTCGGTGTGTTAAAGATATGGCCAAGATCAATGAATCAAGCGCGGGGGGAAAGAAAGGATTTGTAACTCATCAAGGGAACCCATCAGCTTCATGAAGAAAGCACCAGAAGCAGCCTGTCCTCGTCCTCTGCCAGCAGATGGCAACATTACTTCTTATTACGGAAAGGGATCAAGGGAAAAGATCTGTGTCATCAACAAAAGCTGTGGCCACTGTGTAGATATTTTTGCTCTTTTATTTTCACTTTAAAATAGAATGCTTTGCCTAAGGTGCCATGTTTCGGATCCACTGGGCAGCGGTGCATAAAAGTATCCCTCTGACTACACCAGGAGGCTGAGAGAAAGAGACAGAAAATACTGAAACTCGTTTTAATAGCACACTACAGATCTGGAAGCTTATGCCTGAGAAAAAGGTTCATAGACAGAAGGTACAGAAAGAGATTTGCAACTAACTCAGACACCATATAAATTGATAGATACTAAATAATTATTAGTAATGCTTTTGCATACAGAAACTATTTTGATTATTTTTTTTAATTCCCCTGTGCAGATGGACTCAAGGTCCTGAATCACAATACTTGTAAACAATTCTTCTATTTGTGCAAATAGATGGCAAGTGATGCAAAAAATAATGAATAATCCTATTAGACATAACTACAACCCCTGATAATACATAATGGTATGAAGCTGTGTCAAGGGACATTCAGAATGGATGGACATTAGGAAAAGGTTCTTCACCCACAGGGTAGCTGGGCACTGGAACAGATTCCCCATAATGCCAGAGAAAGAATAAGAAATGTACTGTTATCCTTGTAACCAATGGTTAGGGAAAAACAAATTATCTGTGAGTTAGCATTCATTGAAAAAAAAATTAAAGGCCCCTTTTCTTTTCTGCTCATATGTCTATAGATTTTGCATCCAGATTTTAAAATCTAGTCTCTCAACTGCTTTATTTATTTTCAGCAACTCCCACATCTATAGACCATCAGCTGACATTTTTTTCCTTAGATCCTTAGAGTTTCAATGCTTTATCCTATATCTCAGTAATGACAACATAACTTTACCAAGCCAAACACTGGGAATAATTGATGTTATCCCATCCTAGGGATGTAGCCTCACAATACTGCTGCAATACCCAGGAGCTGTTCCACAGCATTGCCTAAATACCAAACATATATTTTTGCTTCTTAGAGAAGCCATTTCCAAACAGAATCCAGTGGAGATTAGCACCCCTTTTATTACCTTATGTTTAATTTTTCTCTATCACAGACTGATGAGAGAAATTACTACAACTGAGCCTGCAAAAATACTCAAAGCCATCCTAAAATGTCTGATTACCAACACCATTCTGAATTTTTTCAAATGCTTGGTGAAGAGGTGCTAAGGTCTCAGCCTTAAAAATTCTCTGAAAGACAGAATAGAAGCAAACTAGTAAGCCAACAGAAAGGATGTGGGAGAACAATGATTTTATGTTACACTCTCAGAAAAGCATTTTATAATAATGCTTGTATCAGATCAAATCAGATCTGATACAACAAACCAACAGAGAGCACTGTTTTTCAGCACTGAAATAATTTTCCAAACTGTACAATACAGAAAAAGTCACATTCATGCATTGCAGCTGAAGCACTGTGCTTCCACAGCTGGATGCACACAGCTGCAATGAAGCTTTTTGTTTACTATGTCTCAACATTGGGTGGGGCCAATAAATTAGGCTAATACCAGGGAAATCATACTTTTTTTTAGATTAGCTTCTTAATTACAATATTTTTTCCCTTTAAAAATGGGTATGCATATGTATATGCACACATATTCCTGCAGAAGTGTTCAACAAAACCTATTTACATACTCTTTTATCCATGTATCTGGAATTTGTCCAATAGTACTACATCTACTAGTTTCACTTTGGCATATCAGGTAACTATCAGGAATAATTCTTGCACTCCAAAGTTATTATTTATCCACCACTGAAGCACAGTTAGAACTGGTATGAGGTGTAGAAGCTATTTAAGCAACAATACAAAACCGTTCTGGCAATAACATGAAAATGTACAGTCATATGCAGAAAATTAGCCTGACTGAAGAGCATAATGCCCCAGAAGATGGAACCCTATCAGGCCTTTTTTTCCCCCCCTTCACTACACTGGGACACGAATTTACTACTCAAAGAGAAAACATGTTATTTGTGACGTTTAAAGATCATCACAGGCCAAAGGTGCTTGAGCAATCAGCTCCATCTGTCTCTGCATACCAGGAGGGGAGATCTGCAGCTCCTCAGGCTGCAGAGACCCTCCCAGACTCCCAGTCCGAGCTCTCCCGCAGCCAAGCCTCATTTCTCTGGGCAAACGGAGAGGAGCCGCTGCGCAGGTGGGGACGGGAGCTCAGGCTTCCAGTTCTGCTGGAGAGGAACCCGAACTCCCCCGGCGGCGGCGCTGGGTGCAGCGATCTGCAGGCGTAGCCCGTCCCCAGGGTGATTCACCGGGACGGGCTGCGCTCGGCTCCTGACTCACTGCGGCACCGGCTCTGCCGCAGCAGCCGCTTCCCGCTCCCGCTGCGACGGGAACCGCTCCGCACGCAGCTCCTCAGTCACGACTTCTCCACTGCGCTCTCTCACTGTGCCCCCCACGCCATTGGCAAAGTACAGATGCTAGATGGCAGGATAAATTGAATTGGTGAAGCTGTGGTAGCTGAATGATGGAAAGGGCAGGTAAAACACAGTAATGTATACAGTATTGTAATTTATACAGTAAATCCTACAATTTATCTGTTATTTTATGCTAATCTCTTTTATATTGCATTGCCTAGGAACATGATTTTCAAAGATCAGCTGATGATGGCAAATGCACAGTTGCTAAAATTATAATCTTATTTCTAAACTGTAAAATTTAGAAGAAGGAAATTGTCCTTCTCAGCTCGGCACCCAGTCTTCAAGAACACAGGTCAAGCAGCACTGTCACCTAATGCACTTCAGGACTCAGTGCTGGCAGCTACCTACTTTGCTTTGCACTTTTCTGTCTCAATAGATATTAAGAAAGTGAGCACATGGAGCGAATTGAGATGGATTAAAAGGTTGACTGGAAGAAGACAAATAGCAAAAGCATCATCATAGCCAGAAGTCACACAGCGGAGGATTGGCTATGTCAGCCATCTAGGGATGAAGCTGGGTAGTCAGAAGAGGAGGAGCTTGAAAAGATTATTATAAGTGACTCTGACCAAATACCTCCTTTCTTCTGAAGAAAAGGGAAATTCCTTTGCTAGGAACCATTTCTAGAGACAGTTTAGTACAGAGCTCTCTCTCTCTCTCTGTAGCAGTTATGCCAACAAACTTTGCAATCATGGATGACTCACTTTTCCATTTTCTGCTGCAGCAAAACCAACACCATTTGCTGTCCCAGCCTTGTGAGAATTTGCAAGCAGCAGACGACCTTTACACTGTGTTCCAAAGATGAAACTATTTGAATAAACATCAAGCAGTAGTATTCTGTCAAAATTCACTGGCAACATATGGTGGGGCTGAAAAAATAAAGACATTGCACAGGAAATGGAAAATAGTAAGGACCTTTCCCTGGTAGGAATTCATTGACCAAAGAAAGGGGCAAAGGACACGAAGCCTGCAAACAGTAATACCAGTCTCTCTTAATTATCGTGTTTGCTCCTTTTATCCCCAGGCAAGCCCAAAGAATACAGACCCAAACTTGTTCCCACAGGAGGGTGACAGTTGCCAGTCTCATGCCCTGTGTGACCTCTAATTAGATCCTCTGTCAGCCAACTGTGCTGTCCAAATTCCAGAATACGGGGGGGGGGGGGGGGGGGGGGGGCGGGGGGCAAAAAAAAAAAGCAATGGACCAGTCTGTGACCTCTGAAAGTCTGCTATTTATTTTCCTGCAGTAATGTGCTCTTCTACATGAGCTGCTGGTTTCCCATTGGCTTTTGACTGCATATATTCTAACACACTTCAAAGTGGGCACTCCAAACAAGACACTGAGAACTACTTCATTGTAAAGCATGCACCATGATCCAGGTCACCCACAATAAACCAACCTGAGGGCACTGTAATTTATTAACCAACTTTCTCTCCTGGCATTGTTCTCAGTCCTTACAGCCACAGACAGAACTGCCGGGAGCCTGTTGCAATCCCCAGCAACCAGCCTATCTCAGGAAGTTACTCATGGGTAAAGGGAAAGCTGATTTATGCAGAGTTCCTTGAAATTACTAATAACAGAATGGGTTCAAATATGGCCTGTTACTGGTCCAAAATTAAGCTTTGCAGACACTTCTCCATATAATGGTTTATCCCTCATATTCAGGGTCATGAGATACCTCATTGGTGTTCACTGAGAATTCACAATCTAATTTGTTTTCTTTAAACTGCAGTATTTAAGCCAATCTAGTGCATTTTTGCTTTAGAATTATGGAAGGATAATGATGACTAGAAGACTTTAAATTTCTCCTCCTACCTGACACTGCAGGCAGAAATACAGAGTAACTGTTTCCCTGGGGAGGCAAACACATCTCAGGGAAAAAAGAAAAAAAAAAGGAGCCATCAAACCTTAAAAGCTAATAATTCTGGTTGTGAAAATCTTGTGATGCTACCATAGTGGTTAAAGGTGAGACTGACTTTGCTCCAAAACAGGAAGAACTGCTACTCCCAGAGGGAAGCAAGCACAGTGTTTGCTCTCTGGAGTCATGACAGCAACACAATGACAATTCCAAAAGGGCAGGAACTCTACTTCCAGCCAATGAAGTTATAATTAATACCCATGAGAAAATTAGAAGCAATGTGAGTGACAAAACTGACTCAGAGAATCAGTGTAGAAGGCAGCCACACAGCTGATCTTGAATGAAGATGGAAAGAAAATGACACAAAGACAATTTTCTACCACACTTTAGCACGTGCTGCTTTCTCTGGTATGTAACAGGTGGAAGTCACAGATGCCAGGACGATTTAAATAACACAGAACAAGATAATATATTACACACAATTAGGTAGATCAGTTTTCCATTTCTTTTTGTCAGCCAGTAAAATCTGCCATGACACAGAACTCCACTGATTTGATTACAGAAGCCACTTCTTAAAATGTAACCAGACATTTCTGTTTCCTGAGGTTCAGATTTGGAGGAAAAATGCACATAGAAGTAAACACTGCCTCCATTTAGATCAGTCATTGTAGAAAAAAAAAGTGTGCAAACATATCTTTCAAGTGATTGGCTTCAGGATTTTAGCACTGAGATCTGTAAGCATTTAGCACTTCTGTTTTTGCAAAGGTCTGAAATGAACACAGCATTACAGCCATGAACCTCTCTTGAATCCTGCTAATGAACCTCCCTAGTCTGGTGCTATGCTAAGTCCACTAGGACAGACAATTTTATCCTTTTTAAAGTGCACCCAAGTATGTGAAAGTGTAATAATGCTGGTGACAGTGTAACACAGCTAATTCCAGAATTACTCCTGGGTTTAAACGACAGTGTAACATAAAATTACTGAGCTGGAGTTTTTGCAGGACCTAACAAAGATATATTTCAATCTCCCAGATGAATGCCCTATCCCAGAAGCCTTTACTTCCCCTCCATGAATCTTGCTGCACTGTGTCACAGCATCGACAAGACTGTAAAAAGGAGCATTTCTGCACAGACTAGGAGGCAGTTTAATGGTGATCAGTGTACCCTGGTGAACCATGAGAGACATGGGTTTGTACTCCCACAGACTGGGGAGGGAGCAGAACTGTCTGATTAGCTTATTAGAGAAGACAGGAGTTCCTCAGATTTGTTTTCAGCCACAAATCATTTGGTAGGCAGAAAATATTCAAGAAGCATACTGAGAATTTATCTAATGCCAACATATGTACAGTCTGGCAATTGCAAATGACAAATGTTCCCATCAGTAAAAAAACAACAGAGTTATTCTATGCCCCAGAACAGATTGCCTGGTATGGCTTGACACTATGAATAGTCATTCTTCTCATCTACTGGGGTAGTTAAAGTGACTGGAGAAAATTATCTTTTCTGTCTGTTCCTGCACTCTCTTCATTATTCCTAAATTTCCATCACATAGAAAATAAGATAAGATGTGGATTACTGACCCTATTAAGCAACAAACAGGCATAGCAGAATATTGTTACTTATATTATTTGGAGTTAAAATCTTGTTCAGCTGAGCTGAAGTTAGCATCAAAATGGTTTCTAGTCAATAGGCAATAGCACAGTTCTTAGCTGACAGAAATCTAGTCTACATTTTTCAGATCCTGTAAACTACCTTTTCAAAAAATGCTAAAAATGTAGATGCAGTATATCTTGCTTGATTCAAAACGTCCCCCATTTGTTCCATGCACATGCAACAGACTGAGAAAAGTGTTAACACCCATCTGTGATCTGTCTTCTAGGTGCAGTAAGACTGCTCATTAACCTGAGTTTAGGAGTTCCTTGCTATGATTGCCTTCCCCTGCATTCCCAGCTCTGATAAATGAGCAGGTTAGTTGTTGATCCGTTGTACTGCTTGGCAGGGGAGAGCCCGTTCATTTTTTCCACAAAACTGTGCCACATAGAGTGTGCTCACTCCAACTCTACACACAGCAAGAGTTTGTCCATAAAAATTCATCACTATGAAAACAAATCCAATTCTTTTATTTTCCTTTTCATTTTTTTCTGTACGTTAAATCAGACTTTGTGGACTAGATGGCCTGGCTGGTGAGGGAAAATTAAAGAATCTTATCATGTTGGATTCCAAGATTACTGAATGTTTTCTATCTGTTAAAGCAACAAAAATAAACAAGTGAGGAAGAGGTTAAAACCCTATTTCAACATCAGCTCCAGATACCTAGTGTTGTTAAGCTCTTGAAATGTCAAATAGGAATTACTCACCCATGAGACTACTAGCATATTTAAAACAAAAACCCCAAGCAGTATTTCTAGCTGACATGCTTCATGCATTCATGTAAAAAACTCCTTAATATATGTACAGGCAGGTCCTCAATAAATATAGCACTATTATTTTTATGATAAATATATATATAGATATTTACTTTAAATTCAATCAGATGTTGGTAGTGAAATAGGCAACCCACTCCTGTGTATCTTTTTAGCATTACTAGATATCGAAATACTTATATGCTGAAGTATTTTCTTATTGTTTATTGGCATTCTAGTCTCAGCATCTTGTATTTGTGGTGGCGTATAATTTTGGCTTGTTATTTACTGGGTTTTTCTGCATGGTTGGAAGATTTTTCATTACTTTTTAAAGTTACTTGTCTCATTAATGACAGCTTTTTAAAGATGTTTGCTAAACATTTCAAAAATAAAAATATCCAAGATGTGAACAGAAGAAAAAGTTTCTGAGGTAAGGTTATTGTCTTACCAATACCTTTGGCAAATTTGGATCCTTTGTTTCTTATACTTGCTACTTCCTCATTTATGACCACCATTGTCTCATCTTTGCTGTAACCTTAGTTCTCCTTCTATAGCAGTGGGAAGCCACACTGGATTATATTCATTTGAGAAGGTATTGGGTTTGTAAGAGAAAATTATGTGCATCAACAGCTCGATTTTTTCTTGGTGGGTCCCTCCTCTGGTGCGCTCCAACCAGGTGACCTATCGCACCACGCCTTCATGACCCCAGTGAGGTGACAGCTCTGTAACTACTCTAAGACTTTTAACTTATGCTTGTTCCCCACAGTGCATTCCAGAGCAGCACCCAGGAATGCTGATTCCTCAGAAAAGGCAACAACCTGAGGGATCCGAGTCATCCTCAGAGCCTTCCTTCAGTGAGAGTGATAGAACCAAGCTGAACACCATCTCCATTCCCAAAGACTTCATCACTGTCCCACTGCCCTTCAGCCATGCCTGATACTCCTCAGGTTGCCCTTGCCGTGGCAGTATTGTGGCTGGGGTCTCAGAGAATTGCCATTTGATGGCTTCCTTATCCTTTCAGATTCTTCACAGCTCTTGGACCTCCTCCCACAGTTGTTTGTTTCACTTAGAGGCACAGCTCACCAACGATTTCACAGCTCTGGGCAGGCCAGAAGACCAAGTGCTCCAGGCCCAAGCACTCCAGGCTGCCTCCGACTTCAGAAGCTGCATCCTCCTTTGTCAGTTGTGTCTGGGTCCAAAAGTCCAATAGAAAAGAGACAGTGACTGCAAAACTTGAATTTGGACGTAAACCAGGTCTTGATTCATTGATCTTAAGATTTCTTATAAAAACACCACATAAAGAAACATGAGGATATTAAGAAGGTTTTTGGTAAAATCATAAAGATCATGCTAAATATAAAAAAGATGTTAAAAAAAGAAGAAGAAAAATAGAGCCTTTCGTTGAAATTGTGCATTTGCTTTTCTTAAAAATAATTAAAGCAAAAGAAAAAAGTATTTATTTCCTTTTCCACACAATTAACAATGAACACTTTTACATTAAATGAGGCAAGCAAAATTATTTTGTGCTGAGAATTCTACAAATACCTTCCTTGCTCATGTATAAGAAGGCATTCAGAAAAATCCAAGCACCTATCACTAGACACACCTGCTTCTGCCAATAGCACACACAAAAGCTCTTGCTTACTACTTATCGGGACTGTACCAGTCACATTTGTGCAGTTCTTACATCAACAAATATAAATATCAATATGAATAGATGTATTTTTACAAACAGATAAATGTGGCACCTGCGTAAATCCAGGGAAGGATTCCTATACAGCACTAGATTTTGCCTATGTATGTCAGGTCCAATTTTTCCTGTTCTATGTAAAGTCAAAAGGGAAAACCTGTGAAGGTGTTTTTCTAAATAATTAATTTGTGTGCAGATCAAAGAAGAATTTTTTGGCTTTCAAAGTCAGAAATGCCCAAATCACCTTGCACAATTGCATATAAAACATGGGCAGTGCTGTTACTGTGCTGTCAAATCTGACAGCCATTCTGTACTCAGCAATATATCAAACACCATCCAAATGCAACCATACAAATGTCACCTCTTGCCAGTGGAACTTTATAAATGAAGCAATATTAATCAATTAAGGGACAGTGGAGTGCATGCAGAAGCAGCCAAGTCTCCCTGAGGATTACAATAGGGAGTTCTAGGTGGGCAATCATGTTTAAACTGCAGACCTGCCAAGGCACACGGATTCTCTGTATGATATAGCGGATTTCCGGTCACACACTGAGGAAAGCCCGGAGGCTTTTGCCCAGCGGCAGACAAGAGTCAATTTTGCTATTACACCACTTATCTATTACATGCTATTATACCATTTAGCAAATCTTTTTACTTCTGCTCAAATAGATTTCTCTGATTAGGCATTAGGGAGATCATTCACACATTTCCAGTTTGAATTTCTGAAGGTATCATTTTCATATGAAATATCACAACATGGAGTGACATCCCTCTCATAGGCTGCTTGGGAAGGGAGAGTCCTGTCCAAGCCTCTCAAGCAGAAATGGAGACCCCCAAACATACAACCTAAAGAGAATCTGAAAAGTCACTAGTAGTTGCATTTTAATTACCTATTTATCTAGTAGCAAATAGACCAGAAAAGTAAAAATACATCCTGCCCTTTTATATTTTATGTATTTTATGCTATGCTTAAGGCAAGGATTTTCTTTCTAAATTATCTCCTTGTTCATCATACCAGGCTTCCTATACCTGCAGTTTTAGGAGATTCCTTTCACAGAGGGGAAGCAAGTGCACAGTATTACATATTCCTCAGAGGAGATGCTTTTCAGAGGGGGTAGTGACACCAAATCAGTTTCTTTCCACCCTTGCCTTCAATACCGTAGGGTTTAATAAATTGTGTACTGCTCTAATGATGCCAACCTTTTGTTACAAACCAGCCCCAAAGAAACACAATAAAGACTTCTAAATGTTTTTGTTCAGAATGGCTGCCATACTCCTTATCTTCAAAGATGCTAAAGCTCAACATGGCCAGCACTTCCTCAAAGTTGTTGCCACAGAGGAAGATGTAGCAATTACCCTCCAGGAGCACAAAGTTGTTTTCAGGAGAAATGGCTGCAGGAGCACAAAGTTGTTTTCAGGAGAAATGGCTGCAGTACTGTGGTTCCTACTCAGCCTGCACAAAGGCCTACGCAGCTGAGACTGCAAAGCCACATGGAGTAGGTGACAGAAGCAGAGCACTCAGAGAAGATGTCCTCTTGATCAGGTTTGTCATTGGCATTGATAAAGCAGCCAGTCACTCAGGGTGACAGATTCTGAAGGTGAATAAAACAACCACAAACCCGTATCTAATTTTCTGTAGCACAGACTGGTACAAAGGATGTGTCAGTTTGTGCTGGTTTTTAAGGTTTTTAAGGGTACCCTACGAGACACAAGGTCCTGCTATAAACCCTTGTCAGGCAAACAATCAGTAAAGGCAGATCCAGTTCCAATGCTATCTCTATCTCTCACAGTATCCTCATCTTTGGATTGGCACAAATAATTTTCTTCCTGTCTGGCAGAACAGCGTTTACCACACCCTTTTTAGGAAGTAAAAAGGATCAGTACGAGCGCTAGTAGGCGTTAATGGAAATGGGGAATAGTAGAGGTTGAACGACAGCTCCCTACCCTAAAGCAGAAGTCACCTTGCTTTGCAACTCAGGGAAAGGCAGAGAAACCAGATCTTGCAAATTAGTGATTGCATTTTAGGCCTTGTGGGAATAACTCACCTTAAAAGAGAAACAGCCTCTGCATCCCAGTCATGGAATCCACCTAGAGTCTGTAGGAGACCTTTAGGTCTGAACATTCTACAGAATGCTGTTTACCATTTCAGAGTGCCTTGAAACATTCTTTGCCCTGGGCTCGAGACACCAGCATTTCTCTTCATTGCCCCCCTGTGATTCATCTTTCTCCCTGGAGATTACACAGCAGGCAGTAGCAGAGAGCATGGTCCAGAACTAAGGGAGGCCCTGGCACAGGAAAGCAATGAGGAGAGGAGACATCTGGGGGAGGATTGCTGGGATCATGCCAGAAGTCGTGTCCTCAGACAGCAGGAAGGAAAGACCACTAGAATACAAAGCAATTAGCTTTGGCTCTTTGAATAACTAATGGTTACTAACTAAGAGTAATGATTCTATTTAAGGAACTGCTTTTGTTATACTTACTGGAGAATCCAGAGATAATTGACAGGAGGTATGCAAACAATTCTGAGCAACTCCAAATAATTCCGGACATTTTTTTAATTTTGGGGATGTTGGTATTTTAAGCAATACTTAACAAATCAAAATAGCCTGCTAAGCCACAGAAAGATTTTTAGGATTTTCCAGTATCAAACTGACAGCAAGATTTTTTTGCAAGTAATTGGTTCAAATTATTTGGAACAATTGATAGACAAGGTGAGATCCTGGTATTTCCTATAAGGGAAGGTCACAGGAAACTATAGGCTGCTCAGCCTCAGCACCTGGGAAAGTGATGGAGCACCCAGTCCTGGAATACATTTTACGGGACATGAAGAACAAGGAAGTTCAATCAGGAGTAGCCAGCACTGATTTACTAGTGGGTAAATCTTCAGTAACAGATCCAACTCAAGTCTGTTTTGCCTTTGACAGCAACTGGTGATTGATCTCTCCTCATCCTTATCTCAAGCCATGAGCCTTTAGCTATATTTTCTCTACCCTGCCCAGTTGAGGAGGGGAGTGATAGAGCACCTGACATCCAGCCAAGGTCAACCCACCACAAGTTCTTATTTCAGATAGGCAACACTTTGCTCTGAAAAACTCTCCAATGATTTCAGCATTGCCACAAAGAAATACTGCCAAAAGATGTCATGCAACGATTTTCCCCACATATGCCTTGCTTCATACAATTTTTTACTTCAAACAAAATCTATAGAAATATCCTTTAGATGCATAGGTACAAGATGAGATAAACTTGACTGGTAGACCAAAAGTGCAAAAAAAGCCCATATGGTACTTGCAGAGATATCACAATCTGGCATCAACATCATCACTGAATGTAAATACTAAATAGTGACTCACTGACTGCTACCAATATGTAAACATACTCTATCTGTTGATTGCGTAGTTAAAGTCCTTGAAAATCAGTCAAGAGTAAACATTTTAAATTTTACTGGATTTCTTGATATAAAAATTATTGTTCTGGAGATTATTGACCTACTCAGAATCCTGTTTTTCAGAGATACCAAAGTCCCCATTGACTCTCTTAGATTTAAAACAATAATACTTATAATCAAGAAAAAATAAAAAACAAGCAAGTAAGTTTTCCTCTCTTTTTTTTAACTTTTCTTAATTAAAATTAAAAATCCCTTTATTTAATTTCCTGCTTATGGCCTAGAACTCATGAACTGATCCTCTTAGCATGCTATATTTAAATTGCATCAAAAAAGATTATGGTTTTGATACCTCACTGGTAACTGGATTTTAAAGCAGAGCATATATAATTTTGAATAAACGACATCCAAAAAATTGAAGAACATGAAGATCAAAATTTCAAAAATCAAAATAGACCAAACTGATGAGTTCAGTTTAATACACTACATGTGCATAAATGCCCTTTGTGTTTTATGAGTACTGAGACCGAAAACAGACCCAGGTTTGAAACAAACACAATTAGATCTACACAAGCCAGCATCACGGATAAACATCTACATTTTGGTGTTAAAAAAACCCCCGGGCATTGCTCAATACCTGCCATTCCCACCTTGCTGCAGACAGGCCCTGGGTGTACCCAGTCCCAGCACACATTCTTTGAACCACTTTCATCCTGAGAGTGATGGGTTCAGGGGACTCTGACAGACTGAGCACAGGCATTGTGGATGACAGAGATCACTGACCCCAAAAGAGTTGTCTGCGGGATACACTACCTGGCAAAACACATCAACCCACCTCCCTACTTAATTTTTTCAAAGTACAAGACTCAGTACGCAGTCTGTCGAATTGTCTGCAATTTAATGTGCATTTGACAGTATTTTACCTAAAAAAAAAGAGTAGCTAAGTAATAAAGGAGAAAACTACCTCCTCCTTTTCACCAGCTGCCTCTTGCATTAGGGCACTTCCACGCAAGCCGCTGGGCACCCGCAGGGAAGGGAAGGTTTTGGAAGTAGGTGGGAAGAGAGTTTTAGCTGACCTCCATGGGAAGTGAGGGAGCCTGTAGGATTAATGAATGAGGTCAGAGTCCTGAGAACGCACAGGGAGCTGTGCACAGGCTGGCTCAGGCCATGGGGGCTTGCTGAGAGGAAGGTGTGCCCCGAGTTAAAAGGTTGTGCTGTGAGGATGTTGTGGGTTTGTGTTTACAGTGTTCTCCCATTCTTTCCCCTTTGTTTCTAAGTCAAAACCATTGTTCTTCCTATCTTTTAAAATGGTAATTTTTCTAGTCTGATTTTCAGGAAAACTCACTTTTACTGAGAAGGTCGCTTCAAGTCCTTCACATAGTCGGGCTCCGCTTGCGCCAGCGCAGTGTTGAAGGCTGAGGCGCAGCTGATTTTGGTTAAATCCTGAGGCCGGGAGGTGAAAGGCCTCCAATCGCCGAGTATACCCCGCTGCTGAGGAGCGCATTCGGGGCAGGGAGCTTTGTGAGCAGCTGCAGTGAGGGCTGAGCTCTGTGTGGGGAGAGCCCCGGGCAAGGGCCGTGAAGTGCCGAGCCTTTGCACAACAAAGGGCCCGGGGACGCGCGGCCCAGGCGGGGACACTCAGAGACATGGCAGGTGCTGATGACTCTGCTGGAAGACCCCAGACTGGCTCGGGAAATCTTTCGGTGGGTACCAGCTGCAGCTGGTAGTTGTGTTGCTGTGCCGTGATTAAATTCTTGTAAGGATGCAGACATCTGGGACTCTGCTGTGGGAAAGGCAGGGACGAGCCGGTAAGGAGACCCTGTCTGGCTGTGTGCAGAGTGTGGGGTGTGCAGGGAGCCCCTGCCGTGAGGGGGCCCGGGGCCCAGCTCAGGCGGTGCCAGTGTGGCACCACTGCACGGTGTGACAGGAAAGCTGCGTCAACAATCCTGAGCCACAAACCATTGCTGGAGGATGGGGAATGGTACCGCTGATGTTTGAAATGACACTAAATTCGTAAGTCGTTTTCAAGTAAGACTATGCTACCAGGAAAGTGAGGCTTTTTTCTGCTAAAAGGAGCCTGTGAATTGTTTAGAATAGACTGAGTATGGTGTTTCAATAATTTTCCAGAGAAATGCTGAAAAATTATGTCAGTCACTGCATCTTGAGACCTGATTCTGTGGTTTATCATTTGCTGTGGTTTTGCAGTAGTTCTGAGTTGCTGGACACAATTTCTGGCTAATAGTTGCTTTGCATGGTAGCTGGGTCTGCTGCATTTCACAGAGCTGAAGGGATCAGCTCTTCTCTTTCAGGAGAGCCTGCCCTAAAGGCATTTCAGTTTCAATTAATGGGTTAAAATAGTTTGAGCTCACCTGATGGTTTCTTAATCAAGCATGCCCTTCATGCCTACATAAACCTATATTGTTTTGGAACTTGTAAGAGTCATTCTCAAGACTTGAGTCTGTCTGAATATACCCGAATAGCACAGTCATAATAGATTTTCATGGGTAATGAATGATCAATGTTCAGTATAATGTTCAATAGCATGGAAGGTTCCAAAAGGAAGAGCTAAACTAGTCATTGGAGAGAGAGAGATGCTCTTTAGCAGTGTATTTCACTCCATGCCAACCACAAACAAGCTGCTACAGCTGTAATTACAGCTGGGTTTGGTTTGGGGAGTTGAGGTGGGGTTGTATTTTGTTTTTTTGTGTTTTTTATTCCACTGAGGAATTGTTCTGTGTATGCATATGCATATTTTTTTGAGTTAGAGACAATGCTGTTGAGTAGCAGTTTTTAATGCTTCAGGCCCATCTAGGTAGGGATGTCGCACATGAAAATATTGCAGATAGGACCACCAAAAGACCTGGTTTGTCACATTAGAAAGGATAGAATCACATCTCAGGAGCTTACTATTTTTGGATTCTTCTTCCTATTAATGGATGGGTATTCACAGAACTTCAGTGTCACAGAGGTAGGAAAAAAATTCAGCTTTTTTCCAAAATCTGAAGTAGAAGCCTGTTAAAAATTAAGGAATCAAAAAAATGTATACAAGCCTAATGTTTGGATTTTGACTCTAGGGCACTGGGAGTTGAGTTTACCTGACTGCTCTCAGGTGAATGTCATACAGCTCAAAAAGTTGCTCAGAAGTTTTTTTCTTAGATGATTCTAAAGTAAGGTTATCAACAAAGCATGGTGTCATATGTAAAATCATAAGTCACAGATGCTTCATAACTGCCTTGTTAATAGAGCTCTTTGTAATTTCCACAAATTCTTATGCTGTTGCTCTGTTTTTGTATTGCTACATTAGATACAGTGTGAACAGTAGCATTTGTGTGGGGGATCAGACAAAAGTTCCCTGAATCAGTGAGATTTCCACTCAGTAACAATCTTTAGCCATGAGTCTCACGGTGTATTACTGGTCTTTATGTGGATCATCACTGCTGTCAGATCCAGAAGGAGTTACCTTGATGATCTTCCATGTCTCCCAGGTCTGCAGAAGACAGCTGGGGAAACCATTATGGTTATTTTAAAATCTATTTTCTTTCATAATATGGACATTTTAGATGCTGATACTTAGCAATATGTGCTTTGGTAATGATGAGAGTTTCTTATCCTTCCCTCCTTGCTAGTAGCCATGAATGGCCATTTCCTTTGGCAGAACCAATAGCATGACTTCTCTAAATCCAGATGCTTCAAAATGGGCCAAATACTTGAAAAGGCAACATGAAAAGGACAGATGTTGCATCTTCAGTAAAAATAAGCAATCAAAAACTCAGAGTCAACTTCCATTTGTCTATTCTTATATTTGAGTCCACTAAAGAACATTTGTTGTAAATATTTCATGACCTCAAATGCTCAGGGATATCCTGATGTGGTGAATCATGCTTATGTCATTGTTGAGAGATCTGTTGAGTTTGGTGCTTGCTGATGAGAATTTTAACCGTGGTCTTTTAACTACTTTCTGCTGATCCTTTAGGATTTAATTTAGCAAGCAGGCACTATTAAAGTGCTAAATCTTGAACAACACACAATATTATGTTAATATCTATATGTTAAAAAAAATTGAGAATTATAGCCTTAACGATACAGCTCATTGTAGCAGTATAGACAGTGTCTGAAGCATTTTGCTGCTTTTATCTGTGACTCTGGAAAAAACTTTCATGCAGGGACAGCTTTATAATGTTGTCTGCCTTCAGCAGTCCAGTGGATCTGTTGGACTTATTGTTATGTGGAAGAATGATAATGTAAGTTATTAGTGTCCTCAACCCAGATTGTCAGGAGAATGGTCACAATTGTTATCTTGTTTGATCCAAGACAAAGTTCTTTCCAAGTAAGGATCCATTGTCAGGGTTTATACCCAGCTGCTAACCAAGCTGCTCACTCACTTCCCCCTGCCTCTGCTCTGCCATGGGAAGGGTGAGAGAGTCAGGGAAAAGAAAAACCTCTGCAAACTCATGGGATGAGATAACAGTAGTTTAATAAATGAAAAAAAATATATAACAGTTCTAATTATAAAAATTAATACTGATGTTACATTAATAGCCAATAATAAAACTTGGGAAAAACCCAACCAAACAGTGATGCAGAATACAGTTACTCACTATCCAATGCCCACCCTGTCCTCAAACAGTGACTGTACCCATCCATGTAACTCACTTCAGTTTATATGCTGAATATGATGCTCTGTGGTGTGGAACATCCCCTTGGCCACTTCAGGTCAGCTGTCCCAGCCATGTTCCCTCCAGCTTCTTGTGCACCTCCTCACTGGCAAAGTGTGAGAAATTGAAAAGTCCTTGAACAAGGGTAAGCACTCCTTAGCAGCATCCAAAACACCAGTTTGTTTTCCACATTGTTCTCATACTAACTCCAAAGCACAGCACTGTACCAGCTACTAAGGAGGCAACTCACTCTATCCCAGCCAAAACCAGGACACCATGATGCAGGCTGCCTTAGCTGAGTTTCTTGGTGTATCATGGAGTTGCCACATGCCATTGTAGAAAACAGTAGAAAGCTTCCATCTCTCAACAGCAGTCACCCCACTGCTCTCAGTTGTGAGGAGAAAGGTCATTCAGGATTAGCCATTATAAAAAACTGCTGGAAAACACAATTTTCTCTCTCTCACCTATGTTTATCATCATTGCAAACAGAACAAGATAGAAGAAGAGAAAATTAGTGCTGACAAAACCAGCAGAAATGTTTCACAGTTATTAATGTACTTCTGCTGAGTATAACACTTTGTAGCTTGCAGCCCTCTGCAGAAAACCTGCCTCTGTCAGTATAGGCTGTAATAAATGGGTATTCTCAGATAGCAGTGAGTGGCTACAAACAGTTCTTTCTGTTGTCTCCCATTGGATATAAGGTTGCTAAATAGCTTTCCAACAAACAGCATGGTCTTTTCATTGCTTGATTGAAATAGAGGATAATAAACTGAACACAAAGTTTTCATTATATGGGAAATGATAGCAAATGGAAAATGCTGTACAGCACCTTCTTATCAGTCCACTACAAGTATCTTATATATCCTTTGTTACCTGTGCTGCCTTCCCATATAGTTTCAAATCCAGAACCAGCCTTTCAGCGCTTTCTTGTCTGAATTCACTGTTCAGAAAGCTCTGGCAAAAGGCTGTAATCCTCAGCAATGCTCTTCTACCAAATTGGCAGCTTTTTCCATAAGCTGACATTATACCTCAATGAGCTTACCTGAGAGCAAGTGAGGACTGCTCTAATGCTCACTGCTTGTCACGCATCGTGTGCCAGCAGTGATCTCAGCTTCCCTAGTACATTTAATGGTGTTTATTAAATATCAGCTCTTTAAACAGGAGCCCCACTGCTACATCTTTCTCACCTTGGGGAAGAATGAGAGTTTGAACCGATACCTGGCAGATGTGTTGTGTTTTTTTGTAGCACATTACTGGAAGAAAGCATGATCATAGGTATGATGCAGTAGCAGTTAGTAGGAATTCAATATGATGTTTGAAACTCAATTCTCAAAGGTGTGTGGGAAGCCCACTTTTTAATGTCAACTTAGCAGAAATCAATGAGGATGCTCTAAGAATTAAACTTCCTTGCACCTGTATTTGCAGTTCTTCCAGGAGAAGAAGGGACAGCACTAAGAAGGTTTTCCCATTCTTTTCTGAGTGTATGAAACATCTCACATTGTGATGTCTGCTTCTTACTGAAAAATCCAGAGGCTGCCAAACCCCAGAGTAACCAGAAACAGGCTTATCAGTGAGGGCAAGGAACACATGGCATTTCCTGCACATTTATATAGGCACCACTCCACCACATCGTGAAGGGTTGTAGTAATTGGTGAGAGCATAGGTAAACATTGTAAGCTCTTAACTTTTCAGGTGAGATCAATGAAACACAATTAAATGAAATTCTTTCTGGAAATGTGTGGAACATAGATAAATGTGATAAAAGAATAGCTAAAGTTCCACTTTATTTATTTATTTTCTTTATTGCCTTTACATTCAGGTACTTCTCAGATATGAATATTCCACTGCTTTTGAGGCTTGAAAAATATTACCCTAAAAGTACGTGAGAGTTTTATCATTCATGAGCCAGCCTTCATGGGTGTATTAGTTTATTTCATTGAAAACATGTAAACAGAGGAGTAGCTCAGCTTGCCAGATTCCCCACAGGCAATTTCGAGTTCCTGTATTCTCAACAAGCAAGTATTCTGCTGATACTTGGTTGAGAAATTAAGCAAAGTACTCAAGATAGAGCTCAGCAGCACAGGCCTTGGAACTGCTGTAAGGTTAACTCAAATGGAATTACCAACGTCATACCAGAATTACATCAGTGGAACAAAACCTGCCCCTGCCATTTTTTCCCATGCTTTGGCCCACGCTAAGCACTTTGATTAGTCAAAGTTTTCAGTTCTGTTTACAGTTGTCATGTTTAGTTTTCATTTTCCAACTGATTCTTCCTAGTTTATTATGTTTAATCTTCCTTAGGAACATCATAGTATTGAAAGTGCAAGTTAAATTAATTACACAGAATTTTCAAATAGTGGAGGATTTTATCATGAGCAAAACCTGTTCTTTCTGTACCAGTGTGACTGATAATAATATGGAGATTTGATTACATTTACTCATTCACAGAAGCAAAGAGCTTTCAGGACAGAATTTGTAGCATTTATTTAGGTGAAAAATGAGGGCAAAAATTTTCAAATCTTTGTGAGAAAATAAGAGTGTTGACATTGACATCTTTATTCTACATTAAGATAAACATTAACTGGCTGCCAGTTTCTCCATGCAGTGAGGTCTCAATATATTAAATTGTCAGCTGACAGACATGACACAAACACAGCTGTCTGCCCTAGAGACCAAGAAGATGTAAAGAAACGTTGCAGCTGCAATTCTGTAATATTTGAATAATCAAATGTAAAGACACTCAAAAGTGATGCAAGTTGTTAATTCTTGTTCTTGTATGATTTCTATCGGTGCATTCTTGTTATGATTCTCCCTACTGAGTGCTCTCTGCCCATGGGGAAAATAGCCATGCTGTCCTTTGTTTCTGAAACTGTGCATGGAAACGACCTCCATCAATCCCTTCACACTTCTCCACCCTTACCTTTGGTTCATTCTTCCAATAACTTAATTTCTTTAGAAATGGAAAGAGGTTTTCAAAATTTGAGAGGAAGATAGAAGTCATGATTTTCAAATCTGTTCTACCACAATTCAGACATCTGTGAGATTCAGAACTTTGGAAAAGTGACTGCAGTGGCTGTTTATGTTTGTTTGGTTCTTTTTCATTTTTTTAAATCCAAGTCAACCAAAATGCATAAAAGATAAAGCATCGGAATATATCAAGTAAAGGGTAAACACAAGTTTATGTTTAACTTTATTTTCTTAGCAGATATGTTATATTAGCATCATTTGGAGACTTATCTGTTCTAAAATGCACACACATTAAAGAACAAGTTAAACACGGATTGCCACTGACGTCCTGTTCCCAGCTCTTTATATTTGTGTAAATACAGGTTCTATTTTACTTCCTTTCCAGTAGAGGTGAAAGCTTGTACTTAATGAATTCCTGGTTCACACAATGTATTTGCTTTTCATGCTCTATCTGGTAACAAAATCTATCTGATTATTAAATTAACAGAGCTGTGATATAAAAAGAAGCAAATAATTTTATTTTTCCAAGTCCGGTTTGAACATTAATTACAAACTACAAGTTTAGCTCAGTTGTGTGGCAATTATGAGTACAGCAATTAAGAAAATGTAGGATGTTTTAAATAACTTACTGAACTGAGTTCTAACTAAGTAGAAATATTTGAGCCACAGCTGCTTTCATAAGTAATGCTTTCCATTCTTTTTCTGGTTAGTATGGAGTCAAAGTGCATGCTGCCCAGGAGAAGAGTTGATGTATAATTCAGGAAACTCCCTGAGCTTCCCTTAGAAAAGGAATACTGATTAGTTGGGAAAGCCAAAAGGCCAAAAGAGAGAAAAAAACCCCTGACCTGTGCTTTCACCAATTTTTGTCCATCAGATAAATGTTCTCCATGTTAATGTAACTCAGAAGAAAAATATAGGTTAGGAATTATAAAAGTAAAATCAAATTGATTTCAACATTTTCTATTTGGGGCAAAAAAAAGGAGCACTCCATGTCTGGATTTAGTTCAGCACAAAGTCTGATCTGTCTCTAGACTTTATATGAAGTCATCATTAATTTTTTTTCTCTCTATTAGAAGCAAATGAAAATGAGAGAATCAGTCTTCCTCTGCAGATTCCTTAATCACTAGGATATAAGTTTGGCCTTAAGAGAATCTGCACAGAATTTTGTTCATGATCATAGTGTTTGAAAGAAATTTTGGTTAAAAAGTCAAAGGGAGACAGGTATGAATAGAGGTGACAGTCCTGTGTTTTCTTTCCACAATCCTATTATTCTGTTCTCTCCTGTCAGCACTGTAGCTAAAATGACCAGAATTCAGGATTCTTACAGAACAAAGTGGGCAGCCCAGACCACTCCAGAGATCAGAATGCAAACCAGTTTGAGTCCAGCGTCAGCAACACAGGATTCAGAAGCAGGAGAAGAGTGTGGGAGCTGAGAGCAAGCAGAGTTTGTCTTCCCAGTGTTCGTGTGCAGGAAGGGGAACATAGTATCATAGTAGCAGGCCTTGCTTTGTTTTATGTGGTTTACTTTTTTCCCCCAAAATGGATTTACTCCAGAAACACTTGAAATATTTTGTCCCTGTCCTCAGGGCAGCAGATACGCTTCAGGGAACTGTGGGAGTGGCAGCTTTGTCAGCCTCTGGTGTTGGCAAGACATAAAGAGTGAACTGCACCAACCCAGGTCCCCACAGCTACAGTATCTGAGATATTCATCACAGGGAGTGCCAGAGGCATGAAGCCAACACAAGGAGGTCTCAGGCCATTGTCCCCAACAAATTATAATTAAAAGTTAAGTACTAATCAATGAAGTCTTTACCACTTTTAGAGGCATGATTTTAAACTATTTTCTACATTTTTTTTTCCTAACAGGTATATGGGAAAAACTTGACTCTACAATCATTTAAGTTCAGAAGTACTTTTGGAACAGTATAAGAGTGCTACTTTTGGAACAGTGAAAGAGTGCTGTTAGTTATTTCTTAGTTTGTGTTCACTTTCATCTATACACACCGCTTAAGAAAAGCAGCTGGAAGGGCACACAGCATTAAATACCAGGAAGTTCTAAAGCTGGGACATAATCTGAGGGTGAGGGATAAGCTGGTCATGATTTTTTTGTGAATACTTCTCAGCCAAAATTTTCTTATTTACCACAGTTGGAACATTCTCAGAATATGTATCTGTTTTACTGCCAGTTTCTTTGGAAAGCATCTTGGCAAAAGAGACAACCAGCTGGCCGTGTGGTGCCTGCCAGCTACTCACACAACTAGACAGGAGCCCCTGGTGGGTGCCATAAGCTTAGCCCAGGGAAGCTGCACTCAATGTGATCCTCTGCTCCCTGGTAACATTACCTGAAAGACAAGGATGAGAAACCAGAAGAAAAAATGGGAGCTTATTTTCTTCTGTTTAGCACATTAATGCCAGTTATGCTGTGCTCTTGGTTTATTTTTATAAAGTGGAATGGTAATGGAATTACCTTGTGTAAGGTAAGTTCCACTAACAGAAAATAAATAGTGTTACCTTGAGACAATCTATACCAAAAAAACCCTGGACTGTCAAACTTTCCTACAGAAATTTTGCAGCTCATTGGACTGTAGATAGAAACCAAGATTGCCTTGCCAGTCATAGTGAATATCTCAGTCACAAAGGGTAAAAGATAACCCAGTTGATTTCAAGAGCCTTATTTTATGTAATTCTGATTCAGCATATGAGACAATAAATGTTATATTCATTATACATATATTATTCAATTATGAATATTTTAAAACAATTACTTGAAGGCCGGGCATCTAAAATAGTTTGGAAGTTAAAGTAGAGATGATTTTAATAGTGTCATATTAAAACAATTTATCTTAAAATTATTCAATTTTAAATTCAAAATTTGAACGAGACAGGAAAACAAAATTCAGAGCTCAAAGACAAACCCCATCAGCTCAGCTGTTCTGTCAGATTGCTGTATCTGTAAAGCCTGTATCTTTGCATTCCACTGAGAGCAATGGAAACTTGCAAGCAAAAGCTTCCAAAGCTAGAAATTACTTATACGCCCACAGGGACTAGGGATAATCAAGTGCTAAATTTTGGTCTGACTTTTTATAAAGATATGTAACTATTTGTCCAAGAAATATGAAGGCTGCTAAAATAATATACAATGACTATATTACAGGAAGTGGAATGTTTTCTTAGCAATCTGCATAAAAGCATCAAAATATTCTGTAATTGGTAAACCTAAAAATTCCTAGAGTAATTAAACTGTAGACAAGATAGCCTATTACTTAGTTAAAATGTTATGGCTTTTTCAATTTGAATAATATCTGGCTTACATAAATTCCTTTGACATTTCAAAAAATCTTCCAGAAGTGTACGTGATGCTGGAGACTAAACTGTATTTCAATACTGAGAAACTGTTACTGGATACTAAATATGGCCACAACAATCTCGGCTCTCCTGTACAACAGCAGTTTCTGACAAATGATGTTGTTCTAAACCAATTACAATTATTAAATGGAAAAAACCCACATTAATTAGAGGCATCATTATCTCATTACAGCTGGGCATGCAATTCTTCACAAAGCTCTTCCATGTAAAATAATTATCTATGTACTGTGAACTCAGTCACTACTCATAGTCCTCAAGCAAATGCTCTTTTCTTGGTCTGGAGTCCTGACTTAAATGCAGTTGTAGATGGATGCTTTTGATTGACTGTGTTCACATCATCATGGGATGTCTCCATAAAATAATAACTTGCTGAATCATAAGTATTTCGACTGAGTGACTGAAATTCCTTCCAGGAAAGCTGAAGGTAATATCTTTATCCTGACTTCTCAGACAGAATGAGTTCAGCTAAGAATGTTGCTACAAATACAGGGAACTGAAAACAACAATATTTGAGTAAATATTTGTAATAACTTTTGTCAGTATGTCCATTTCTTGAGAATTTTGTAAGCTTCATATAGTAAAGATATAAAAGGTTTCAGTAAATATAAAGGCTACAGAGAAAAGCTTGAAGCTGTGGTAATAAAAGAGGAAAATTAACTGTTACCAGTGATCTTAATTCCATGATGTCTCTGTCTGCCACCTTTGATAGTAAAAGTGATGCTTTAAAGTGCCCAGCTCTTTAAATGAGGAAGTAATTAAATGCTCATTGATGTCAGGTGTTTTAATTGATTACTGCTTGACAGAAAGATTATGAACATATATTACAAAAAAAATCCTATTTGACAACAGGGATGATTTTTTTTGGTCTCTTCCATCAGAGAAAGGTAAATTTCTGTCTGACACTATCAGTTATCAAATTTGACTTGCTATGGAGCACTGCAGTCCCTTATCTTCATAAAGAAGTGTTTCTTAGAAGTGTTAAAAATAAAATTCTGTTTTGGATTTCATTAATAAGAACTTAGAGGTAATTTGCCAGAAATAATATAATAGGTACAGTTGTGAAATCATAATTACGTATTTATCATGGTATCAGTCTGGTTAGAGGCTGTTTTGAGGACTTATTTTTTTCCCTTTGTTCACGATTTTTAGAAGTGACAAGTGATTTTGATCATTTGCTTTAGGGCTTTTATAAGGCAGATGCAGAATATTTTCCACAGAAATTTTAAATTTAGGGTCGCAGTTCTATTATCAACAGCCATATACTTCATCCACCTTCTGTTGCTGGGGAGAGAATAGGGGAGTAGTGAGGGGGAAAAAATACTGTGAAAACCAAAAAGGCAGACCTTCATGTCAATTAAAATTTAACGTCTCCTTTTAATTACAACCACATTGAGTTATGGCTGAAATTAGATTAAGTCACTGTCTTTTCTGGGCTTCTTCCCACCACTCAGAAGAGGTAACTGAGAATTTCCCTATCCCTTCATTCCCCTGGCGTGACCTTCCCTCACCTTCCCTTCTCTGACCCTTAAAGCACTGTCCCTGGATGCTGGAAGCACAGGGAAGCACCAGGGCGCACACAGTGTTGGCAGCTGTGGGCATGGCTTGTGATCTGGTTGTTGTGATATTGGTGGCCATGACAGAGCAGGCATCTCTTGTGCAGGCAGATTGCCAAGGAAAAGGCCCCATTTATTCCCACTTTCTTCAGATGCTCACCTCAGTATTGCATAGGTGAAAACAGGAAAGGCTGAAGAAATTCATATGGAGAGATAACCCATGCATTTTATATTCTATAGGGAACGTTTTCTTATATTGAGACTATGTTCTCCACAAGCAAATATTTTGCCAATGAAAAATGACAGGATCAAGCAAGTTCTTGTTTTACTGTCAAATCAGTGGTGGCAGTGATGTTTTGAACATATCCAGTGCATTGAACATTTCACCTCTAATGTGGAGAGATTCAAGTGTAACAGAAGTAAAATTGATCTGTGATGTTGGTGGGAAGGTGGAGATTATCTTGTGAAAGTTTCCAAAGTACCACAGTGCAATAGTCTGCCCCATTATAGTTTGCCCTCTGTCCTTGGCAATGCTAAGGTGGTGGGCAAGGGCTTACTTAGCTCCCTTGCAGTCAGGAAGTCAGCTGTGCCATGGACAGACCTCTTTACCCAGGCAAAATTTATTAGTTTGCTTAAAAAGTCACACAAGTGAGAGATGAACACAATCACCCAGGAGAGTGAATGGAAGTTAATGAAAAAAGAGTTAATACAAAAATCTGAGATCTGTATCTCTGTTCATTCATGTCTTACCATCTTTTATTCACACAGTCTTTTCAGCAGTTCCAAAACTCCTGCACTTCATTCTTCCACTTTGTGTGCTGGTCCAATATTATTCCTTTCCTTATCAGCTAGTGATCATAATTTGTGTATTATTTGTCTTACTGCTTTTGGGTATAATACCAAATTTGTTCAGTAGAGGCAGGTAAAAGTGTTTGAGCTGTTACAAATAGAAGCCATTATAAAAGCCTTGTAAGAATGATAATGAACTGGAGGAGGTTTGCATTTTCTTTTTTCTTCTTTTTTTAAGTGGCTTTTAGGTGTGTTGAACTTGATAAAGAGGAGATCCTGTTTGGCGGGTACTCTGCTGTTACAATTTCTGCAAGCTGTGGGAATGAGGGAGGGCATTGCAATTCTATATATAAAGCATCCAAGCTTGAAGAGGGCAGCCTAGAAAGTGGCAGCATTGGCACTGCCTGCTTGGAACAGAGGGGAGCACTGAGAACACTGCCCAGGCAGGGCGTGCATCATGCTCCCAACGCTGGTATTGCTCATCTTCTGCAGTTTCCTGCACTCTGCCGGTAAGTCCGGGGTGCCTGGGCTCCTCTGGGTACCTGGCTTGAAGAAAAATTCTAGTATGACATCACATGAGGTTCAGGTTGTGTTCTCCTTTCCCACAAACTGCAGAATTCAGTTAACATATTTTCTTCTCTTTTGCTTCATCTTAAAACACAACAGGTTATTTAATAAATACATGGCTGAAATAAAATAATTCATTCTTCACTATTTCAGAAAGTTGGTCACTGATTTGTTGGATTCTTCCCTAAAACTCATTCTCTAGTTATAGGAAATATTTTTAATGGACTTCTGTTATATTTCCAAGTTGCCAAGTGCCTTCATCTTTCAGGTGTTCATGATCCGGTGTCCTAGCGATGTCATTACAGATATATATTGTATATCTTCTGTGTAGAGTGATAATCAAAATCATTTTTCTTTGTTATGTGAACTGCAAATAGTATTAAGTATGAGCTATGTGTTGGCATTTCTTTTTTGAAGAATTATATGATAGAACAAATCCTATGCTGGAAAACAGGCAAATGGTTCTAGTCTAAAAATTTTACACGACTCTTCATGTATTCCTCCATATATTATTCAGTACAATCCTTCAGTCTTTCTAAGGAGTCTGTCTTACTTTCTTGATCCAACCCACCTGTATAACAGATGAATGTGTAATTTCTGAAGGAGGATTTCATAGGTAAGTCCATTGGCTCTGTAGCTACTCGGCCGCCTTACTCATTATTCCTCCTGTCCTGTTACCAGCAGATTTTTTGAGAATAAGTCTTTTTTGGCATGGTTTGGCATAGCTTAAGATGTTTGGGGTTTTTTTTAAATCTCTTCTGTATATTCTCTTTAATTACCAGTTATTACAGTTAGAATTTCAAGAAAAGATTTCAAGCTGCTAAAAAGCATACTTCACTTGCTTTGGGTGAAACAAATTTATTTCTTCAGTGTTGTGTTTACAGCATTTAATGAATCATGTAGTTCAAATTGCATGGGGACATTTATTGCTCTTAAATCACTGACTTAATACTGGAGCGTGAAAATAATTAAAATATAAGCAACTCAACCCTTTAGTAGAGTCTCAGAGCCAATTTCTAACCTCAGCTGGATTGTTATAAATCAGGTGTAACTCCATTCACTGTATCAGCACCATTGTAACCAGTATCAAGCCAAGTACCTGAACATGGGTCCTAACCCCAAATTTTGCTGCCTGCAAGAGCAGAATCTTCATCTACATGACTTCGTGTTTTAGATAATAGATGTATTGATATAAATACTTGCAATCAAATAGAAAATTGCTGTAGACACTTATACAGACACAAGCTTTATATGTAAACTTGGCCATCCCAAATCAGACTTTTTTCTACAAAGGACTAAGTTGAATTTAAAGATAAAAACCCTAGAAGCAGGATCTAGAAAATTCTTACAGAGCAGTTTTGTCCTTTGGGATATGTCAACATTTCAGGTCCTTGGAATGCCTCACAAGATTGGAGACTATGAAAACAAGCAGATTTCATTCTGTCAAGGAAAGGTTTGAAATCAGGCAAATTTTGGATGTTGATTTGTACGTTCTTAAATTGGACAAGATGCAGGGTGCTCATTGTTATGAACTCTAGATCCAAGTGTTGTATCCTCAGAATGAGTCTGACCAAAGCCAGGACTTAACTCTCTTCTTCGTGGAGCTGCATCCAAGTTCTATACCTTGAGTCTGTCTCTAGATAGAAATATAAATATTGATTGTAAGGACGTATATTTGATTATTTGATGTGGAATCTGATGGAAAGTGATAAGTGATAATAAGAAAATCAGTAAACATGCTTGAGTTAAAAAAAAATCTGCAGAAGCTTGAAACCTGATTAAAACTGTTAGTTCTAGTCTTTTCTTAATAAGAGGTGCTGATTCATTGATTAAATCGAGGCTTCACCCCTTTAGCTATTTCAATAATCAAAACTGCATGGATCCTTTTGAGAGGTTTGTGTACAGTCATACTTTTTCTTATGAAGTATGTAACTAGAAAGTCACCTTGATTTATGCTGTTCACATATCTAGGTTTGCAAGAGAAAAAGAGAGGTAAGAATTTCATACTGAAGAGCAATCATCATGAACATGTGCAACTGATAACTCATATTACAGCTATGGCTTTACCAGTACCCTCAGTGTTAAATTTAATTTTAGGCTTCTGTCATTTGTTTTAAAGCTCTTGTCTTTTCCAGAACATCTGACATTTCAACATTTCTGTTTGTCTCCAGTTAGAAGAGAAAAACAGAACTCTTTACAAAACAGTACAAAGATTTCATTTCAGTGTTTTGTTTTAATTTTTTTTTATCTGATGTGAAATACTTTGATTGAAGCCAGTACAACATAAAATTGTATTTTCCCATAGGGATGTTTCATAGTAACCAGAGTATAGGAACAAAATTACTTATTTCTTCATAGTACCTCATGTTCCCTGGTTTGCACTGCTGCCATGAACTAGACAGGCTGACCACACAGAAACTGCACTTCAACAGATATCTTTCTCAAGGAGGTTGGCCAGCTGGAGAAGAGTGGGAATTGGAAGTAAAACCTTCCTTTATCCAAGAGAAGTGAAACTCTGGGTAAAGTTCTACTGAGATAATTGAAAATAAATATTTCTGTTGAGATAATTCAAAATAAGTATTTAATGTCATTTATCAAAGGAAAACAGAATACTTGCAGTAATAGTAAAATGTCAGAAAGGAGGATTTCAGTACTTCAGAAATCTCATTTAACACTAGGACAGCCTTTTAAATGAAAAAAATCTTAAATGATTGCAAAATATAGCTTCTGCATAGCCCTAGTATTTGCTGCATGTGTACAATCTGCCATTTTGTGTGCTTCTGGTTAATAGTGTTGCCAGGAAGATTTAACTATTCTCTTCAGAGTTAAGTGTGAGAAAAAGAATGTACATGCTGAGAATAATTACTGTACTGTAATTAGTATAATAGTTTGATCTGACAGGATACTGACTGGCAGATAGTCAGCAAATGGCTCTGTTTTATTAGCTAGTCTTTGGGCAAAAAGTTAAAGTGGATTTCATATCCATAGTTATTTTCAATCTAACCCTTGTACATGTCCATATAATCCAGGTGATTATTATGCTCAAATTTAATCTAAATACCAAACCTGAAGTGCATGTTAAATTTTGTTTGCCATGCTTAGATGCTTGAGTTTGAAAAGCTACCAAACAAGCTTTGTAAAGTGATTTGTCTGTTCTAATCTAAAGTATTTGTCCATTAGACATTTTACTTTACATTAAGCTCTCTAGATAGATCTGACTTGAAGTAATGTTTGAGGCATATTCCTGCAAATCTAATATCCTTGAAAGGCAGCTGTTACACACTTCTAAATCCCATTCATGAGTGTTTAAAGTTTAGAATTAAACTGTAAAGCCAATAATAATAGATAATTAAACAAATGCCGGTATCAAAATCCAGGCATTCAAAAAAGGCAGCAGCAACTCTGAAGTGTTAGCTTGAAAGCCACAAACTGACCGTTCCTTTTTGTGGTGTGCTTACTGTGATACATGGTTCACTAGGAACTTGGAAGGAGCATGCTGGATTTTGGAAATGCCTACTGAGTTTCAGGCCAACAGTGGAGGTTTTCTAAAACTCTGGCAAAATCTCAAACAATTATTGGCCAGTGCTGACCAGTTCTAGACAGAAAGGCAGCATGAGTAGGATTAGAATGATTTTGTGATGAGTGTGTCAGACAACTTGGGAGTGGCTGACATAAATGCCATTTTAAGCTATTAGAACAATTAGGATGGGGGCACTTCATTCACTGAATTTATATCCTTGATTTATTTCCCTTATGCCTAAATATTTATTGTATACAATTCTACCAGTATAGTATTTTAGCTCTTAAAAACTTCAATTAGTTTATCCAGATAGCATCTTCGTTTAGCATATACTCTTTCATAGGAGAATTGAGGTATAGACTGTTGTGAATGTTGGAGATGTCTGGATCTGAGATCCAAAGCAAAAGGATGTGCTGAAACACTCCGTTCCAGAATTCCCTCTTGTGCTTTAACCTAGCCTTACATAAAAGGCAGAGCCTCACCTGCTTTCCTGCAGCCCTTGAGGTAGCACATGGCAAATACTACCTCACCTTCAGCAGCACAGCGTGGAATTGGCTGAGAGTCTGCTCCAGCTGGTGAGCTCCCTGGAGGCTTCCACTCACTGCAGTATCCAAGGAAGCAACAGCACCCTGCAGAGCTGTAGTGTATATAGTGTATATATAGATATTGATGTGGATTTGGCCTGGTTTATTTGATGAAAGAAACTTTCTGCCACAACATTTTCTATATTGCAAAAGATCCTAAACAGGTAATAAAGAATTGCATGGGTTCTACAAGACACTTGCTCCTGCTATCTTAGAAATACCAGACATGAGAAAATTTAAATTTGAGTAGCACATTTCTGAAGCACCTCAGGTCTTTATTCCTGCATCTTGTATAGGTTTTTACCACCCAGCTATTGACTCTGAGAGCTCACTTCAGCAGTGCTGGAGGAAAATGCTGGGTGAAGGAGCCTTTGGGTATGTGTGAGAACGTGGAGCTGTTGTGCTCATGCAGCAGGTCTGCATTTGACATGGGAAAGGAACCACACTGCACTCAGCATTTGCTCAACATTCCTTGGCTTCTCCTAACCAAACCAGGCTTTGTGAAGAGGTGTGTGGAAGGGAGCAGGTGACAGCTTGCATCATTCTGCCTTAATGTGAACAGCAAAGGCAACAACTATGCCTGGGGACTTCCTGTCTTCAGTTCCAGATGCCACAGTTCTTGTGAAGAGCACACAGGACAATACTTTCCCCATGTTTTCACACTTTTGGCTATTCCTTCCACTACTTCTACCCAGATGGTGAAACAAGAACTCAAAAACATAAGGAAAGATTTATCCCACTTTTTTTAACAGGAACATAGGATTTTAGTATGAAGTGTATGAGCTCTCATATTGCATTGAATTTCTGGCAAATTTTGGAAACATTTGTATGGTATAGAAGAATTTTCTATTACCTAATTATGTAATAGGAATTACGTGATTTTCCATGATAATTGTCATTCATATTTGTGTGACAGAGCACAATTCATATGTGTGGACCCTGCTTTGACTTACAGCATGTTTAAAAATAAATAAATAAATAAATATACAAATATTCAACTTCTTTTGCTCAGAGGATAACTTCATTGTGTTGTCTTTTTCCTTTCACAGCTTTTGAAGGAAATTATTGGTCCCCCATTCTTCTCCAAAAACAGAAGGAATCTCTACAAAGAAGTAAGTGTCTGACCTGGTTTTAATGTTTGCATTCAAGTGTGAGTGACAACTCTATTCAGTATCAAGTCCACATTGCAGAAGGCACTGTACAAGCCACATAATAAAAATAAGTCTTTGCCTCAAGGAGCATATGTTTTGAAGCATTAAATTTTAGAAATTCTGAAAGAAGACTTTGCATGTAAAAAGATTGTAAAATGCATTGCCTCACTGGGGTAAGTTTTAAACTAAATGGAAAGTGCTTCATTGTACCATGCTGAGGTTTTGATGCCTAAGAATAGAAACTGTGAGCAGTTTAATAGCCTTCCACATTTAGAAATATGCTATTGGGGCAATTTGTGTGATATGTTTGAGTTTCATTCCTACATATTACTGCCTAATACTATCTAAAAATTTAGGATATGGATACTTTTGATATTGTAAAAATCCAGGAAACTAAATAAAGCTCATTCTCCATATAGATTAGGTCTGTGAAAATTATTTTAAAGATTTCAGGTTAAAACAAATTTATATGCAAATGGACAATCAGAGTGTGGAATACTTCTTCCTCACCTTTATAGCCAGCAGCCAGAGTGGGGTCAGAGTGGGACAGATTTCTGCTTCAGTGCTCAGCTGTGCCAGCTGCTGCCACACTTCTGGTAGTTTACCAGCAGTTTTCCCTTAACTCCAAGGAATGACTTGTGTGCATCCATCCAAATCCAAATTTGTATGCAAAATTAACTCCAGCCACCTATTTGCTGTAAATTTGTGCTAGTCCTTCTGAGTATGAAAAATACAAATAGTAAGGTGCTACTGTCTTATTTGTGTAAAACAATCTGCAATGCCAAAACAAAAGAAATTAGCATAATATTTAAAATATTAGCTATCAGAAGTGTGGTTGGAAAGGCAGGTATCCTTAAACTGTTAACTCATAATTAAAATTCAATGACAAATTTTGACTATAGTTATTGTGGAATTCTCTGCTATAAAGAAATTTTGGTTCTGTTCAAAATGATGGTGAACAAGGACTTGGAAGCCAGAGCACAAGAGAGTGGTAAGCAGAAAAATCTCAATAGCCTCACATAATTCCCTGAACTGAAAATAATTGGAGACTGAGAGAGTATCTGTGGAAGTATAAATGCCTGATCTGATGGTAGTCTTCCCTTGGGCAAGCCGATGGTCACTGCTGGAAATAAAATACAGAGCTACATCAACCTTTAGGCAGAACCAACATTTTTCACATGTCCTTTTCTGAAGAAATGTGAGGCACTGCCTTCTAAATTAGAATTTAATTCAATAGTCATTTAGTTTTCCATGTCCATGGCAAGAAGCAATGAATGTCATCATGCAAACATGATATATGTTATGGGATATGATGTTACTCTGCTACAGGATACAGAAGGCTATGGCCCTACACAAAATTTTCACAAGATCCTTTCTAAAATAAGTAAGGACACAAGTCCTAATATTCTGAATTTTTTTCTATCCTAGTCTTTTTACAGACAATCTTCCTAGTAATTCATATTTTTAAGGTTTTACAGTAAAATATGCTCTGCTTCTGCATACTGTTAGAAATTAATTCTCTGTACTCCAAAGCTTGTTGCATTCCAGTGGCTGAATGAAATTCTTTATCCAGTTTGGGGTAAATGTGGAGGTATAGAAGAAAAATAATTATGTAAAATAAAAATTCATTATAATAAACAGTTATTTAGACAGAAGAAACCGAGAGTGGCTTGAATTAGGAGAATTCTCATTCAGTATAAGCATAGAGAAGCTACATGGAGTTCATCCGTAAAGTAAAAATAGCTGAAAGACTTTTAATCTGACAAAAAAAATTCTCAAATATTCAGGAACTCATCTCTGTCTGCTGTCTGTTCTTACAGCAAGAGAAACAGTAGAGCATGGATATAGACTAATTAAAGAAAATCCCTAGATTTTATTTAGTAAAAGCGAACTCAAAAGACAAACATATAATCTGGATTTGAACTTGCTTGAGTTATTGACATTCCCATTTGTTATTTTTCTTTGATAAGATTTAAATAAAAACAAATACAGTGACCATGTTCCTGTGTTTATTGAAAGGGCCACCTCTTGCACTCTCACCATTGTGCAGCCCTGGGTAATCATTCCTTGGCACACTCTTGGTTTGGTGGTCAGTATCACTCAGGCACAGTATATTAAACTAGCTGGACCTTGGGCATGAAGGATCAATGATAACAAATCAGACAATTCCTATCTTCTAGTCAGACCTTCAGGACAGAACAGAAGTGTGGAAGAGGAGTACTTTTTGCCAACAGGTAACTGCTCATTGGGAAACAGTATTTTCTGCATGACCTGGATAAAACCAGTAGCATTCTGCAGGTTTTTGATCTCTCCTTTACAGTTAAAACAGACGTTTTTTCTTTAAAACAATATATGTAAATTGCATGTAGACTTTGATAAACTTATCTGATACTTTGTAACTCTAAGATATATGCCTGAACTTCATATGATTAAGCAGAAATAATTAAAAAAATGAAAGTAACAATCTTAAGTCTGGAAATGCAAAACTGAGGACATGATTTTAGGTACTTCAATAAAATGATCAGCTTCAGAGGGATTGTTCAAATGCTGTAAGTAGGTGGAGAACTATCTAACAGCAGGTGGTGGAGTTGTATCTCTTTTTTTTTGGGGGGGGACTTATTTCCACATTTGAACATCTGTCTATTCAGGTGAACATTCCAGACTACTTCTTAAAAATTAAAACTGATTAAAACAATCCATATATTTATAAAAATGGCTGGAACTTTGTCACACAAATACACAGTTGAGAGTGTCTGGAATTACAAGCTGGGCTTTGAAGAGTGTCTTTGGATATCTGGTAACTGACTTGCAGTTAATCATGATAGAGTAATGCCATAGCTTGGTAAATGCTGTGCCTGAGATGTTAAGGCTCTGTCCAGTAGCAAGCTGTCACCTTTGCAAACAGATCTAGCAGACTGAAATAAGAAGGTAAATCTTTATATTACCCTTAGGAGTTGAAAGGGATGGAGGAATTCCCTAACTTCCCTAGGAAGTTAGGGAATTCTCCTCTGCTTACAGTAGATGAGAATATTGCACTCACTCCTAATATTGTTTCACTTCCTGACTTGAGATAAAAATTTGAGATTACAAAAGAATAAAAAAAAAACAAAAAGAGGGCTAGAATGTTGTTTACAGAATTAATCTGAGCAGGAGCTTAATAGCTTGTCCTAGTATTTATATTTGAAATGCTAATTAGAATGAGCAAATATGCTAAATCCATGTTTCTTTCTCTTTCATAGTTTTGAGCAAGGATTCCTGTTCTACCTGGGGAGGAGGGCATTTTTCAACCTTTGATAAATACCAGTATGATTTCACTGGGACTTGCAACTACATCTTTGCAACTGTTTGTGATGAGACCAGCCCAGACTTCAACATTCAGTTCCGTCGTGGGCTGGACAAAAAAATTGCAAGGATCATTATTGAGCTTGGACCCTCTGTTGTCATTGTTGAGAAAGGCAGCATTTCTATCAGGAGTGTTGGGTAAGATTCCGCCATGAATGGGGCATGAAGTGTTTAGAGAAGGCAGGGAGTTCTATAACAGGTGCAGGGAATTACATAGCAGGTGCACTGACGACTGCTTTGTGTCAAAAATGAATTAACAAATTACTAAAGTTAACACACCTAACTGAACTCTACTCCCATTGCTTCCCATCAAGCACTCATACTCTACAACATTCTCTTTGTCAATTTTCAGTCATAATTCTTATATTAAAATGCCATAGACTCTCCTCAGAATAATCAGCATTAGTTTAAACACATCAGCTTCATGGTTTTTGAAAAAAATAACTATGCTCTAATAAAACCAAACCAAGTGAAGATGCCAAGTCCTGTGCAAACATTGTCAGTAGTAGAATCACTGCAACCCATTTTTTGGTGATCCTACTATGAAACTGCTCATGTGGATTTTCAATCAACAGAAACTTTCATGCATTTTGAAATGGAAAAAAAATCTGTTTCATGTTGCTGCAAGTACTCAGACTGGGTGTATATAATCTCCAAAATAAATAACTAATACCTGCATAATCTTGCTATGAGGTTGGTTTCTCTTCTCACCTTACTTCAGCGTCATTCAGTTGCCTTACACCAGCAATGGAATCCAAATAGCACCTTACGGACGCAACATCCGCCTGGTAGCCAAGCTGATGGAGATGGAGCTGGTGGTCATGTGGAACAATGATGACTACCTCATGGTTAGTAAAATGTTCTCATAGAGCAGAGAAGAAAATTCTCACTGATTTTCTGGAATGGCAAGAACTCTGAACTTAATGGGTGCTTTTGCATGTATTTACTATTTTGATATTTATTCTTTTCCTGTTTTATCCATTCCACTTGAAATAATCAACATTGCATATTACTTTCCCTTGCAGCATTGGTAGTTAGCTAAAGCCACCAGTGCTGAGATTTGTGGATACTTGCATACATTTTAATCTTTCCTCAGGGCGTTCCAGCAGCTGGAATCTTTTTCTTAAGAGATGTTTAAAGTTGTGTAGAACTTAATACTGTATGCCACAGTTTAGTCTTTTTTATTGGGCTTCCCTGGGACATCTTTTGATTTCAAATATCGAGTGCTTCTACCAGTTTCTTTTCTCTTTCCCTTTTCAGAATCTTCTCAGGTTTTCCCTTCAAAATCCCCAAGACATTTTCTCAGTGTGACCTTGATATTACTGCCACAAAAGACACTGAATTCTAAATTGATTAAATTTGCTAAAACAAGGAGATGTAGTAAATTGTCTAGAGATTTATCAGCTTTATTATCCTATATATAAGAGAAAATGGTAGTGTTGGGTTACTCTGACTATACAAAGAATATGTTTTTATTTCTCTAAGATTTTCATAATAATTCATTGTTTGTAGCCAGTATATGTACCAAATACTACCATTTTAGTCTCCAGAACAACAGAGAACTGAATAACCTTCTTCTGAAAATAGATTTTCTTCCTGTAACCTTAAGTTTCTTAAGAGGAGAAACCTGAAATTTTGGCTCTGTCAACAAAGATATTAGCAAGGCTTCAGCATTATTTTCTTTTTTTCCTGGATCCTTAGAATGTTATTCCCCCTCAACTCCCTGTGTCTTCAAATCTTATTTTTTTATTAAATACTAATTTTAAAAAATAACTATTTGCCTATTGGGAAAAGACTTCACTGCTTACAGAGTTCTTCCTCCAAAAAGTCACTGAAATTAATGAGAAGAATCATGTTTAATTGAGTGCTTGCACTGAATTTATTTGAGAAAGTTATTGCTGTATAGATAATTTTACTTAGGGTGATCCTTTAAAATATTTTGTTCTATTTTATTTTAGGTTTTGGCTGAAAAAAAATACATGGGAAAAACGTGTGGAATGTGTGGGAACTATGATGGTTATGAATTGAATGAATTTGTCCGTGAAGGTAAGAGACAAGGACATTTCAGAAAGGAGGAGAACAAGTTAAAGTGAGTCAAGGTGAAAACTAAATACTGTGATAGCATTGCTGTGTATCAGAATTGAGTAAAGCAGTCCCATGGGGCACCAACATACCTCATATGATTATGCTACACTCTGCTATAAGCATAATATAATGAGTCCCTCACCCAAGTGATAAGGACTCTTATCTTTTAGAAACTGGTGGTAAGGATCACACTCTCCTGACTTCCGCAAGAGGCAGTTGTTATCATTGGGAAAATTCACTAGTAGGACATTTAACAGTCAAAGAGTAAAATCTGAGTTTTGCTACATCACAGCAACAAGTAAACAAATCAGTGCAGTCTTTTTCCTGACAAATTATAACCTTTTAATTTCCAGGTAAATTGCTGGATACATATAAATTTGCTGCATTGCAAAAAATGGATGATCCATCAGAGATCTGCCTGTCTGAAGAGATACCAATTTCTGCTGTTCCTCACAAAAAATATGTAAGAAATATCTTCTTGACTTCTCTGCAGCATGATTCTTAGCAGGGGGCAAGATAGATAGAAATCAACAACAGAGGGGTTTCATAAAAATTGCTTCCATGAAAGCAGGTACAGTCAACATCTGTATAGCATGATATGAGAAAGAAAAGCAGTTCTTTGCTTTTAAAAAAACCACATTTGAATAAAAGGCTACATTTAAATCACTCGTAAAAATCAACCAGCATTTAGCTCCGAACTTTCTGGGATTCCAGGAAGGTCATCACAGGAAATTCATGGAAACCAGTAAAGCTTTAAGAACTTTTAAGAACTGATACTATAAGCTGTACAGATTTGAAGACATTCTCAATGCCTACGACAGATTGCCAGATAACAGCACTGATAACAGGGACAACCACCGTCAACTGCTATCACAGTTCTAAGTGAAAAGAAAATCACTGTGCCTGAGAACCTTTGAGACCTTACGCTGCAGTAGGCACATGATAGGCAACACAAACATGCAGGCAACAGAAATGCACCAAGTGTGTGCTCCAAGAGGAATGAATTTTGTGATCTCATCTGGGATGTTTTTCACTGAACACTTTGTCTCATGTTTGCCATGAGACAACACATTTCCTGTGTGTAATGTTCTTAGCCATTTTTAGGGGGGCTGATGGCACAGAAAGTGACTTAATTTTCAACATAATGAGAAGTGGAATTATTTCAATATATCAAGTTCTTTCTGTTGTACAATGAATTTACATTCCTTTCTATCTGTGAATTTCTCATGCATTTTAAATCAAATATCCATTATAAAACTCTAGGGGGGAAAGCAAACAAGCTAACAAGAAAATCATAACCAACAGTGTTATTCCACTGTGGTTTCCATATGAAGGAAACACCCCCAGGAACAATATTCTTTCTCTTTTTATTCAGGCTATGATCTGCTCTCAACTACTTAATTTGGTGTCACCAACCTGCAGTGTGCCCAAGGATAGGTTTGTCATTCGTTGCCAACTTGATATGCAGGACTGCAGTGAGCCAGGACAAAACAATTGCACTTGCTCTACACTGTCAGAGTATTCCAGGCAATGTGCCATGTCCCACCAAATGGTGTTCAACTGGAGAACTGAAAACTTCTGCTGTAAGTTCAAATGGTTTATCAATGAGAGACTGTGCTTAACTTTTCTGTGTCTTAAATAGAGGGATAATGATAATAACTGGAATATTTTAAAAAGTCTCTACTGTCTTTAATCAAACAAATTATTTTCTACAGTGTTCTTTGATAAAACTGTAAGGAGAGCAGGGAAACTTCAAAGAAGAAGGAAGCTCAAAACATAGCTCCGATGTCTAGATCAGTGACAGTAAAACAGATAAACATCCACCACGTAAAAATTGTTTAACTTCTCAAACTTCCTACAGGAGGCTATTTTTTCTAAGAACAGCTTTTTTATTACTGTACTGTGAAGAGAGAGCATTTTTAAAGAGCCCCTGAAGACTTTGAACCTTTTTGCTAATAATTGCCATAGCTCCTTTTATTCAAAGATGATTTTCAGTAGTCTTTTTTCAGAGGTTCAGCCTTCTTATTTACAATGACTGATTGGAAGCAAAACCTTGAAGTACTACAGAAAATCTGATTTTTGGTACTTCATTAGGCTGCAGTATGGCTGTTTGCCATTCTCCAAGCTTCTGAAAAAATACTTCCAATTATTTGGGCAAGAAAATTAGAGAAAGCCAGAGTGAATATATGTTGATATATGAACAAATAATACTCAAATGAACAAATTAATATTGAGGCAGGATAAAAGAATGTTAGCATCAGAAATCAAAAGGTCTTTTCCTTGCTAGGTAGCAGGTGAAATATTCTATGTTGACACTTTAAAAATCTTAACACTCCCACTGTTTGTTGCAGCTGTGGGAAAATGTTCTGCAAACCAAATCTATGAGGAATGTGGTTCTCCGTGTATTAAAACCTGTTCCAACCCTGAGTACAGCTGTTCCAGTCACTGTACCTATGGCTGCTTTTGTCCAGAAGGTATCATTTCATCATATTCTTAATGGATCACACAAATGTTTTTTGCACATATCCAGTCAAGTGGAATGGACTGCTTAATAATGAACTAGCTGTGCATTTCAGGGCATTGTGCTGCTAGAACTGCTCTTTCTCAGGTAACATAATGTAACTGGAGTCTTGAGTAATTGTGGTCCTTCAAGATGGATGGTCACTCTTCACAAGAACAGAGCTATGAATACATTTTCCTCACAAACCTCACATGGTTTGTGATGGGATAAAGATATGCCATCTGCTTAAAGTTCTTTACTTAAATATACACTGATCAGGCACCAGGAAGAGGTAGCATACCTCAGAGGATTTCTGCAGTATTGTGGGAATTTTTTAATTCCCTTTAAAATAATTCAGGATTTACTCATACAGAAATTGTGATTATTTCTATCATTTGCATTTCAAAATAAGACATTTGACTGTGCTTTCATATGACAAAGTATGTCAAAAGCTGTTATCACTTGTGAATATTCAGTTTCATTTTAATTAGGAGAAAATTTCCTGCATGTTACATCTCCAAGTATGGACACTGGCTGAGCAAGAATAGCATTCTCCAGCTAATTTCAGAAAGCACTCAAGCCATAATAACTGTAGTACTAAGTGAGGATGGGGAAAAATGTTTTGTTTATCTTCTTTGGCAGGAACTGTTCTTGATGATATCTCGAAGAATCGGACATGTGTTCACATTAGCCAGTGTCCATGTACACTGAATGGGAAAACATATGCTCCTGGTGAGACAATGAAAGCAGCTTGTAGGACCTGGTGAGTAGCAACAGGTTACTTCCATGAGAGAATAAAAAGTACCTTTACCAGACCACTGGAAAATTTTGCCTAAAAAAAAATCAAAGGGCAGCACCTTTCACAATTTCAGAAAGTTTACTGACAATCCATACAAGAGTTCAGCAACTTTGAATTTAGATGAGCAACTTTAACTGATATATGTAGACAAAGAAAATCAAAGCATAGAAAAGAAAAGCAGATAAGTGATAAAACAATGTATTTCATTGCTAGGGAGTAGCTGAGCTTTTAGAGCATGAAGAAAAGAATAACCTTGCACAGAATTTCTTGTTTTCTGCAGTAAATGTGTGATGGGTCAGTGGAACTGCAAAGACGTGCCCTGCCCTGGAAGGTGTTCACTGGAAGGAGGCTCCTTTGTTACCACATTTGATTCGAGGCCATATCGATTCCATGGGGTTTGCACTTATGTTCTTATGAAGGTAATTTCAACAGAAATAACAGAAATTTTTAGTCAGTCTTTGGTTTCCTTTTGGAACACAAACTGAGGACTTCATAAGATACACATTTATTCTACAAATCATTGTTATACTGACATAGGCTTCTCTTTTTACTTCTCTTTTCCATTTCCCTCCAGAGTTCCAGCCTGCCACACAATGGAACCCTAATGGCTGTTTATGAAAAGACTGGTTATTCTCATTCTGAGACCTCACTTAGTGCTATAATTTACCAATCTACAAAGGTAGGTATTCCCTCCCAGGTTCCATCCAGGATTTTATCACTAGATTAGCAAAATAAGTGCTCAAAGTCATTGCTGGTAGCTTGAACTTAAAAATTATGGAGGATGAATACTGAAGATATGTTTCTGCTCATGTATACGTAGTAAAGATCTCAGTTGCTACATCAACTCAGGAAGGTATTTTCAAAGTGAAAGCTAAAAGCAGCATGTTACAGTGTGAGAAAATGCTTGAATTAATTTTTTTCTTTTACATAGATTATCGACAGTACAGTTGCTTAACTTAACATATAAATACCATCTGTAAAGATACTTACTTCTAGTTCCATGTCCTCTTCTTACAGGACAAAATTGTGATTTCTCAGAATGATCTCCTTACTGATGATGATGAACTCAAGCGGCTGCCTTACAGATCAGGTAAAAAAAAGGGGAAATATAAGTTATATCCAAATTAAATTAAATGTCTGTTTTTACACAACCCAGCATCTTTCACAATCTTTCAGTTGCTAATACCAGGGGTTTTAGAGGAAGGTTAAAGTCTCTCCTGCTGCATCTGTTTCTCTGTGGAGAGTTGTGTGTGGGAGAACAGTTGTAGACAGAGTGCTAGAACATTTATATATGTGTTAAAATCGTTACCTTGCAGTATCACCAACATCTCTATTTTTAAATGTGCTTGTTCCTTCAGGAGACATCACTGTTTTCAGACAGTCCTCCATGTACGTTCAGATGCATACAAACTTTGGGCTGGAACTTGCAGTTCAAACATCGCCTGTGTTCCAGGCCTACGTGAAAGTGGGATCACAATTCAAAGGCAGAACACTAGGTAAGTAAACAAGTCCCCTTGCAAAAGAGGAAATGTAGGGAGTATAATTTTGATAACTTAGTATTCATCTTTTAGGAAATCAATTTTCTTCTCCAGATTCAAAGAAAAAAAAAATACATTGGAAACTGAATTGATTTTTCACTAATAACATCAAAATGAATCAAAGAAACTAAAGGTGTCGCATTTTTCACACATAACACAATGCTGTTCTGTATTTTATGTGTGACTTTTTCAATATGTGCTATACTGCACAATGAAGGAGCAACAAATAAGTCTGTGTGGTTTCTGCATCTTGGAGCACAAAGTTCTTTGAATGTAGTGCACGACCACTGTAAACACAATGAGCCTAAGAATCTAAAAGCTTCTGAGCTGGAAATCACCAGATGGAGATGTTTATTGCACAGCAACATTAACCACACAAGCATATTTTGCATTCTGATTATGGGGAATTACAGAGAGGCTTTGGGTTTTACAAAAGCCTAAATGCATATTCTTTGTCATTATGCATTTAATATACATAAGAAAACATGCAACTTCAAAAGTGTTTCATGGCCTTTCTCTTTTACATTATTTAAAACCATTTTTTTCTGAAAAAAAGACAAAAACTTCTCCATGATTTTGTCATTCATTAGAAGCTGACACTCTTAACTTGAAGAGGCAGAGGCTCAGTGACTGAATGTGCACATAATCAAGATTCTCTGGCTACTTGACCTGAGTAGTCATTGACACTCTATGTAGAGCTTTTGAATCTATTGTCTCACTGTTACAGAATGAAGCATAGGCCACTGTGCATGCATTCTTTAATTTCCGCCGTCCCTTGCATTTCTGATGTTGTCAGGTTTGTGTGGCAATTACAATGGAGACACTACAGATGACTTCATGACTAGCATGGATATCACTGAAGGGACAGCCTCCTTATTTGTAGATTCCTGGAGGGCAGGAAATTGCCATCCTGCCTTAGAGAGAGAGACTGACCCTTGTGCTTTGAGCCAACTGAACAGTGAGTACATGATTCTGTGATAACTGATCTCTCCTGCTGGCTTTGTCTGACACTTCCATAAGCCCATACCAGGAAAATGAGAGAGCTGCACAGAAACAGAGACTGAGAGGATTGAACCTCACAAATTCTGTCACCAACAAGCCATTTCTGCTTTCTAGAATACATATCAAGTGAAAGCTCATCAGATCCCGTTCTAGAGATCTAGATAGAGATGATGAATGAGAGTGGTTTGATCTGTCTAGTGAAATTGCAATGCCCACAAGTGTCTTAGGTTTGCTCAGCAGTACTGAGACTGAAATCCAGGTTTGTCTTCACAACTCTCTATTGCTATTGGTATTTAAAAAAAAATTGTGAAAAAGAAAAAAAAGCTCTACTGAGCTACTTGTACAAGAATAGAGTCTGAAAGCTAACAAGCTAGGAATTGTCCTATTGTTCAGTGCATCATTGCCGAAAGTTCACCTAAAACACCAAATTTTTGAAAATTTCCTTTTCCATTTTCCCCCCTAACTTTCCCTTTTTAATGTTTATTGTTTACTTTCATTAGAAATATCTGCTGAGACTCATTGCTCCATTCTGACCAAGAAGGCTACAGTGTTTGAGAAATGCCATGCTGTGGTGAACCCTATTCCTTTTTACAAGGTATGAAGTTATTATGATGGATGTTGTACAGAGGGAGTCCAAATATAAACCAGATTGGACTCATATACGGTGTCCCACACATTGAATCAGCAATGCAGAGAAGCTTAGGAACAGGTGTGGTTTTGAAATTTATGTCTCCACCACACTGAAAGTCTGTTTGATCACAGGCATCAGTCCCATCCCTATGAATCAGAAAATATTTTTGCTCATGCTGCAGCTGTCCATGACAGCAACTTTAACTGTGCAAAGTGTTGATTTTACCATAATTGAGTTTAGTATACTTGTCAATCTACACAAAACATTTTGAATATTAAAAATGAGAAGCAGCAAATGAACAAAGGCATTTTCTAGAGTACTAAGTATATTTTATTTACATCAGCAGTGCAATTACTCAGATATTTTCCATCAGTTTTAGTTATGTAGTAATATGTATCTTGTGTGATTTAGTTCGGTATTCAGCATAGAATCATATTGGTTGGGAAAGATTTTTGAGATCATTGAGTCCAACCATAAATACAACAATGCCAAGTCCACCACTACACCACGTCCCTAAATGTCACATCCACATGTCTTTCAAATACCTTCAGGGTTTAGCACTTCCAAATGTCTGGTCCCCAGTAACAAAGTACTCTGTGTGTGTTGGGTTTCAGAGATGTGTCTACCAAGCCTGTAATTATGAAGAGACCTTTCCTTATATTTGTTCTGCTGTGGGATCATATGCACGAGCATGCAGCTCCATGGGTTTAATCCTTGAGAACTGGAGGAGCAGTATGGACAATTGCAGTGAGTACCTGAACCAACTCTTAGTGGTCTGCCATCAGATGAGTAATGAGGAAATAGTGATCAGAAAGAAGAGCTGCAAAATTGTGTAACAAATATCAAACTGTTGGATACCCTTCTAGTGTCTATCTCAACAGGGTTGTTATTTCAAGACTATATGAAAAAGATCATTCATATGCTTTACGGTGAGCATGTGGATGCTTCCAGGACTTGATAATTAAGGTATAGAATAGCCAGAAAAATAAAGCTATCCTTTAAAAAATGGGAAAGGACTAGGGAAAACTGACTACAGATTTTATTTTATTATTTTGCAACTCAGACGCAGGCATGGGTTTCACTGTTACTCAAAAATACATTGATATTTCTGCTAAGCTTCCCTTTGCATTGTTAAATTCCAAGATTCACAAAAAAGCTGTAAGGCATTTTACCTGCATGAAACTTCTGAACAGCTGCATAGTTTGCTATTAAGTCTTGGTCTGCAACAAGTTTTGCTAGAGCTCCACATCCACAGGTAGAGAAGCAGCTGGAAGCATTAAGCATTGAAACTGTTGACACAAAATAAGCAGCACATAATAAGCAAAAGGACATTATTTTTTACAAGGAAGACAATCAGTAAATGAAGTTTAACATACGCTCTTGTCTTGTTTTATAGCCATTACTTGCACTGGCAATCAAACGTTCAGCTACAACACTCAGGCATGTGACAGGACATGCTTGTCACTCTCCAACCGAGCCCTGGAATGCCATCCAACTGATATTCCTATTGAAGGCTGCCAGTGTCCTAAAGGAATGTACCTGAACCACAAGAATGAGTGTGTTCGTAAATCTCATTGTCCTTGCTACTTAGAGGACAGAAAGTACATCCTGCCTGACCAGTCAACAATGACTGGTGGGATCACTTGGTAAGTGTGTCAAGTTTAAAGGAGAACAAACTGAAAATGGAGGTGAGGGGTCTTCATGTCTCTGTGAAGGGTCAGCTGCAGTAAGCAGACAACCATGACACAGCTACTTATTCACTCCAGCAGGATGTGGAGGAAAATCAGGACAACAGCAAGAAACCTTATGGGTAGGGATATAGACAGTTTACTAAATTTCTTTATTAATAATAAGCAAAAAGCTTATTTAATAAGCAAAGCAGCATGAACAATCAAAGCTAAGTAAGGAATTGATTTAGAACTTCCTGTCAGCAGGCAGCCATTCAGACATTTCCAGGAAAGCATGAATTTGCCATGCATAATGGTTTGCTGGGAAGATGAGTGCTGTAACTCAGAACATCCCTACTTCTTCCTTCTTTACCTGAGCTTTTATTGCTGAGCTTGATGTGGTATAGTATGGAATCTTTCTTTGGTCAGTGGGGTCAGCTGTCCAGGCTGTGTCCCCTCCCAGCTTCCACTCAGAATGAAAATACTTTGCTTCTCAGCCTCCTCCCTGGCAGGGCAGCCTGAGGAGCAAGAGTGCTGGGACACTGTTCAGCACCAGCTAAAACAACATTGTGTTATCTACAATGTTTTGGTCACAAATCCAAAACACAGCACCACTGAGCTGCTAAAAAGAAAATTAACTCCATTCCAGCCCAAATCAGTACAGTCTCCTTTATTTTTAATAGCATTAATTTATTTTTCAAGACATCTTTTATGCCCTTTTCTAAACTACAGATATTCTGACTGAACAGAAAACATTTTACTTACCTTCAGCTTGGAAATGTTACAGAGAAAAATAAAAAAATAATAGCTGGGATCTGATTATTCCTACTAGGAGATTTTGTCAACAGCACTTAGCTATATACAAACTTCTGGGATGACTTGATAGGCCATCCTCATAGTGACAATTGGCTACTAGTGATAATAGGCATTCACTTTCCAAACTGATGTTACTGTATAATACAAAAAGTGAAGAGACAAGTTCAATCATATTCCATTTCAAAGGATGGAAGGGAGGTAGTAATGTGAATGAAAATTTTTTCCTAAACCAATTTTGCAAAAAAAAAAAAATCAGAATTTCTTTCTTAGAAGAGATTTTCATTGATTTTTCTTTTGCTTCCTAGCTACTGTGTTAATGGGAGGCTAAGTTGCACAGGCAAACCTCAAAATCCTGCAGGTATGAGTCTGATATTGTTTACTTGGAAACATTTTTTGTCCTTTATGTTGTAAAATTACTACTTCGCTGTTCTCTTCTATGTTAATTTCTCTTCAATGTTATTTTTTCTTCCATTTTCCTAGAAAACTGCAAAGCTCCTAAGAAATACATATCGTGTTCTGACAATTTAGAAAACAAGTATGGAGCTGCATGTGCCCCTACCTGTCAGATGCTGGCTACTGGAATTGAATGTGTGAGTTTCACAGCTCTGGGATATTTATCCTTTTGAGAGAGGTAGAATGTTCTAGTTGTTACTTAGAACTAGACTACATTGCTTCTAGTGAAATTAAAGGAATTATTTTATTTTACTTGATGCAGTTAAAGATCAGGCTGTGGACAGAAAAATTACACATATATTTAAGAAGCGATTAAAGAAATAAATTGCATGAAATAATGAATTAAATTATATTAGAATAAAAATCCATTAAGGATGCTTAACTACATGGCTATAATCTCTGGCTCAGGTACTCCATAAGCTGTGACTCCATGTCAATGGAAATATGGGGTTTATGCTTCCTGTTCTGTTTTTTCTCAACTCTTTGCTGCTGTTGATCACAGAATGCAGGAGACGTGGGCTAGGTGAAGATCTGGGCTGTCCTGATAAGGTTTTCTTATATTAAGGAAACAGACTTATTGAAAGAATTGTAATAAGCTTCCTTGATATGAAGAATATTCTGTTGTACTGTTTCTGGAAGACTGGTAGCGATGGAAGATGTATTTTTCAGAGTCTTCAGGTATGTTTAGTATCTCAGACCACAAGTATAAGTTACAGCTTCAATGAAACTAGTTCAACTGACAGCATATTAATACAAGGAACATCACAAAACTAAAACCAAGCCCAAACAGAACTTGGCACAGGTTCACTCTTGACACCATTCACATCCAGAATAAAATGCATCTCATATTCTTTTCTTTTTGTTTTGCAATCTGTTGGCCTTTCCCAGATACCCACAAAGTGTGAATCAGGCTGTGTCTGTCCTGATGGCCTCTATGAAAATCTTGATGGCAGGTGTGTGCCAGCTGAGGAGTGTCCATGTGAATATGGTGGACTTGCTTATGGAAGAGGTGAACAAATCCAGACAGAATGTGAGATCTGGTAAGAATCACAGGGTTTTTCATTGCAAATCCTCTGTTTCACTGAAATGTACAGTCACATAAAAATAAGTATTTAACTGACTGGAGAGTAGGAAATGGCAACAGCTGAAAGGAAGAAATACCATGACAGAGTACAGGGATTAACAAGAGAGAGAAGCTTAACATTTGATAATATATGTATGGATAAGAGTCATTGTACCAGCTTCAGGGATAATTTCTGCCTTACGTATGTTCAGGAATAAAGGCATCAGTAGGGCCTGTGACTGTAAATGACATAAAGTCAAATATTATTAACAACCCACTTAAGTAAAGATGAGGGCAAAATCTATCTTTCTTTTTTGTAGATAAAAGCAACTACCCCCCAAAAGATTCCCATCTCTTTAGCAGCATTCTCAAAGTACTTTATTGCTTTTCCAGTTACTAATCTATTATTATTAAAAAAAAAAGCTCCCCAAACTACACAGAGCAGTGATTTCTGATCTCATTAACAGCAAAAATAAATGGGTTTTATATACTATTTCTTTAATGAAAAAATTACAAAAATACAAAAAGTACAAAAGTATGAAGAGGTTTCTTCTTTATTTTTAATTCATTTTCTAGGCAGTCCATAAATTTTAATTCTGGTTCTTATATTAACTGTAACTTGGTCTCAGTATACATAAGTCAATTAATTGAACATGTTATTGATAAAAGTGGATATGTATAAAAATAGGTGAAGATGGAATTTCTTTGAAATCTGAGTGTGGTTTCTGTTCTCACTCCCAGCACTTGCACAAAAGGCAAATGGAAATGTGTTCAGAAAACAAGATGTTCCTCCACCTGTAATCTGTATGGAGAAGGCCACATCACCACCTTTGATGGACAGCGTTTTGTGTTTGATGGCAACTGTGAATACATATTAGCTATGGTAACCTGCTTCCTTCTGGTTATTGCAGCAGCATCTCGGCATCAAGAAATAGCTGGATTTAAGAGACTAATAAAAATGTGCTAGGATGCATCAATAAAATATACAGCACTCTTTGAATCTTTATAACCACTTACTGAGTTTCTATATATTATGTTTATTTAAATGTGTAGAATGAATATATTTTACTTCTAGAAAACCATAATTTTCATGCAATTATAACCAATTTTAAGTTTTTTAAAAATATGTTTAAATAGTCATTGTATTCTGTACCAGATAAATATGTCTTTTAGGGAAGTTAGATCAATTTGACCAGCAAAGCAGAGGTCGTTTCCTCCCAAAACAGAATTTCTCGTGACATTTTAAGCATCCTGTATTTTCTTATACTTTTATGTTTTAAGTTGGAAGACTTCAGACACAGTCTACTGAGCCTTTGTGCTTCTTGTGGTTTGTTTTGGGCTTTTTGTAGGATGGCTGCAGTGTTAACAGACCCATTTCCTCTTTCAAAATTGTTACTGAGAATGTCATCTGTGGGAAATCAGGAGTTACGTGCTCCAGATCCATCAGCATTTACCTTGGGGTAAGCTCTTCTTTCTGCCATTATCCAGCTGAATAGATTTTAAGACCAGGTTTTCTTCATTTTTTGGAAGCTTTAGCTGTATCTTAAGAGAAGGGTCTTGTAAGTGAAATTATGTGCTAAACCTAGAGCTTTGGCTTTAGTAGGAAATGCCATTGCTATTTGTTTGGGTTTTTTAATTCTTATGTTGTGTTTCATTCTCCAAGAATCTTGTCTATGTAGAAGCCAGGAAATTTTTTAAGTTTACTCTGCAGTGAATTGCTCAATCAAAAAATTACTGTTTTCCTGCTGTAGTATCACAGCAGCTGAACTTCGGCAAGGAAAATATTGAAACTTGATAAGTTGTAACTTCCAAATACATTTTCTTCCAGAATCTGACAATCATACTGAGAGATGAAACATTCGCTATTTCTGGGGAAAATCCTGGTATAAGATACAAAGTGAAAAAGAATGCCCTTCACCTGATGTTTGATATTCTTATCCCAGGAAAATACAACATGACCCTTATTTGGAATAAGCACATGAACTTCTTCATCAAAATCTCCAGAGAAACACAGGTATTGCAGAATAATTTCCTTAAAGTGTCCCTCCATTCAAATTGAACATTTGATCATGGTTGCCTTGAATCTCTGTGATGGAAAAGGTTTTCCAGAAATGCTACCAGCAATTAATTTTTATCATTATCTCCAAAACAGCAGAGATCTTCACAAGAGGCTAACTTTTAAGGGATTTCTGTACTGCATTCAGGAAATGTTTGAGCTAAGTGTTTGTAATTTATGCAATTGCACATTTGAATTTGATCTCTAAATGGTGACAGTTTACAGTTTAGAGGAGAAACACATGCACAAGTATGTTATGAGAAAGTATGACATTCATATGAGAAAGTATGTCATTTCTAGATGACATTCACTCCTAAAGCAGAGAAAACAGTCAGTGAGCAAAAGGAAAGGTGAGAATTGTGACTTGCTGAATTGATATTGGTGCTTTCATTGAATCTAGGAAACGATCTGTGGTTTGTGTGGTAACTATAATGGCAACATGAAGGATGACTTTGAAACTCGAAGCAAGTACGTGGCATCAAACGAGCTGGAATTTGTCAACTCTTGGAAAGAGAATCCTCTCTGTGGGGATGTGTACTTTGTAGTGGACCCCTGTAGCAAGAACCCTTATCGTAAAGCATGGGCAGAAAAGACGTGTTCGATCATCAACAGCCATGTTTTTTCTGCCTGTCACAATAAGGTAAGAATTTATTTGCTCTTTTTTTTTAGTTATAGGCATAATCCGTATTCTTCCAAATGCTCACGCTCCAACAGGTGATTTTCTGTTTGGTAAAATGTTTCAACAAAATACATATAAGAATGCTTATGGCTCACATTTATGTTAATTTTCTTTATTTGCGCTTCACCAGCCTTTTGTGAACACAAATGCTAAGTATGCTCTTAACTGATTAGCTAAAACTACAAGAGTGAAAAAAGAATGAAGACCTAAGAATCAGGAATTAGTCAGTTTGTTGGTGATGCCTGATATTGACCAATGCATTTTCAGGTAGTGAAAACCAGCGAGAAATGTGGCTAATGCTGCAGTGGATATGCATATACATTGAGTATAATAGGCACAAAATAATCTTGGAAAATGAATCCCTTCTTTTTGCCATGCAGGTGAATCGGATGCCCTACTACGAGGCCTGTGTCCGAGACTCCTGTGGGTGTGACATTGGAGGGGACTGCCAGTGCATGTGTGACGCCATTGCAGTCTATGCCATGGCATGCTTGGAAAAAGGCATCTGCATTGACTGGAGGACCCCTGAGTTCTGTCGTGAGTTTCCTTAAGCTCTCCTTATACAGGTTTAAGAGATTTTTTTTGTCAGTATATTCATTTGGCCACATGGGAAACTTAGTAATAATTACCTCAAAGTTTGCATTTTGTCTGTGGGCAAAGAGTTAACCTTAGTCACCTAGGTTTTGAAATCTGCACTTTACCAAAATATTCTTTTTATCATGGAATAATGAGAGAGAAAATAATGTGCTCACAGAATGCAGATTGTTTCTTCTGCTATCAATGTATAGTGAACTGTGAGTTTGCCAACAGGGAAAGCTTGAAATTGTAAAAAAAAAGTTTCATTTGAGCTATGATGAAATCAATTTCTGTGTGGATGTCAAGGGAATGTAGACAGCTGTGTTGGCTAGAACACTGTAAAACAGGAAAATGACATCAAGGTGTTCCAAAACAGCAAACACAAAGGAAAAAAGAGGATGAACATGCTATAAATCAATGTTAGAGTTGTCATCTTTGATGGATTTCTTTCCACATTTCCATATATTGTGAATGAAAAGTTGTGGAAATGTCAGTGTACTGTACCTGCAAAAAAGAAACTGATTTCCACAAGTTAAAATATATATTTACATCAGAAGCTAATCACTGCAGTGAAGTTTTTTTTATTCCAACTGTTAATTAATTTTGTCTTCCTTCCAGTACTTTGGAAGTATCATGCCATTCATTTGCAAAAGAAAAATCTCTCTTGCTTGTTCTTTCTTTAGCTGTCTATTGTGAGTATTACAATTCTCATAAAAGAAAAGGAATTGATGATGCTTTTTCCCATGGCTACAACGATGACAAATGCACCTGGCACTACAGGCCTTGTAACTGTCCAAATCAAAACTACAAATATGTCAATATTGAAGGTAATAACCTCTACTACTGTAAACCAGGAAACAGTAACATAATCGTTTTCAGTGCTGGGGTTTTTTTTCCTTTTTAATCAGTCATGCCACAGTTAAATAATGATAATCTAATTGGTGTTACTTTTGAAGAAGTTTTGCTGGTATTTCCCTTACTAGTAGTGTTTCAAACACATAATCAACTCAGTAGATGTACTATATGTAGCTTTATATCAAGCTCAGCCTGTCTGGAAGAGAAATTCTGACTCACACCAAATCAAAAGAATGCACTGTACTTAGGAAAGAAAACGGGGAGAGAGAAATTAATATTTTTATTAAACAAATGGATATAGCTGGAGAAACTAAACAAATTCCTACATAGACAAAACCTCCTTCTCATGATAACACTGGTAATACTTACCTGAATAGGTGATGTTGAACTTGATACTATTTTTTAAAAACAGATATAGAATATATTCAGTTATATATCATGTAAATTAAATGCCTTTCTCTGAGAAATGTAAAACAAATTTCTCTTCCGCTTTCTTCAGGCTGTTACAACTGTTCTCATGATGAATACTTTGACCATGAAGAAGAAAGGTGCATGCCATGTGGTAAGCAGCATTTCTTTCTCCACAGTAACTTGAAAACCATACTAGAACTTTTGCACAGACTCAGAGAATATATTTTTCTAGTATCTCTCCATAAATGAGTGTTCATCTAAACACAACTTCCTTTCAAAATAAACCCATTACTATACTGCTTGTAAAATACAGTATTGGTGTTTTAATCTGCGTGAGGCACAGGCCCAGCAGAGCTGTGAGTCTCAGAGGTATTCAACACATTTCACAGGAAAAAAAGGGAAACGTGTAGCAGAAGAGCAGATTTAGCTACTGGACTCAATAAATATCTTTCTAGATTGGTTTTTTTTTATAATTAACTTGAGGTTTATTACCATATGTCTTATTTCCATGAAAACCTATCTTAATAAATAAGGTTTTGGATACACTCTAGCTGGACAGTTTGGATTTTCATGCAGATGTAAAAAAACCTTAAGAACAAAATTTTCAAACAAAATTCTGTCTTGGGTAACCAGGATCTCAGCTAGTGATCTCCCTTACATACAAAACCATGTTCCACTATCCCTGAAAACTGGGGTGCCCTTAACCATAAAAGTCATAACAAAGATAGGAAAAATCTCCTAGTGTTCATCATAATAACAAGATGTATTGATTTCTCTGTAATTAAGTTCTTTGATATTAATTTGACCACTGAAATATGTAAGATTAAATACTTTCAGGAATAGCTCAGTAATTAGCACAGTTCTTGGAATCCAATCCAATGAGATGTACCTTACCTGGGATATTTTAATATGTTTTTATTCACAAATATAACCTGTTTTGCCTTTATGTAACAGGACAAGTAAATGTTACCACCACATTAGAACCATCTTCACCTTCACCAGGTTAGTTTATACAGTTGACCAATTGTGTAACTTACACACTGATGTTATGTCCTGATAAGTGTTTATGAAATCAATCATATCCTTTTTTCTGTGATATAGTAGCATTATCAGTTTCACATGCATAAGGTGAAATGATGAAAAATGTCCTCGTACCATAATATCCTGGGCAGCATCAAAAGCTGCATAGCCAGCAGGGCAAGAGAGGGCGCTGTGCCCCAATGCTCTGATGAGAGCCCACCTGGAATGCTCTGTCCACTCTTTAATTTAAGAAAGACAGAGGAGGGCCATAAAAATGACCAGAGAGCTGGAACACCTCTCCTGTGAGAAAAGGCTGAGATCTGGGGTTGTTCAGCATGGGGAGGAGAAAGGTCCATGGAGATCTCTTTGTGGCTTTTCAATACTAGAATGGGGCTTATAAGAAAGATGGAGACAGACTTTTTAAGTCGGGCCCGTTCTGATGGGACAAGGGGTAATGGTTTTAAATCAGAAGAGAGTAAATTCAGACTAGATATAAGGAAGAAATTGTTTATGATGAGGCTGGTAAAACACTGGAAGATGTTGCCCGGAGAGACTGTTGACTCTCTTTACCTGGAAGCATTCAATTAAGCCTGAAGAGGCATTTGAGCATCCTGATCTAGTTGAAGACATCTCTGCTCATTGCAGAGGGAGTGAATTAGATTATCTTTAATGGTCTAAGCCCACCCAAGTCATTCTATGATGAAAAGGATCTCACATAAATTTATGCCAAATCTTACCAGGGACTGGCCATATAACACTTCAACAATTGAAGAAAGTCTGGATGGAAATGTGTGACTGACTATACCAAATCCCTATAGCCTGATACAGGAAAGGAATCTACAGATCTTGATCTGAAATTTGTTAGAAATTCCATTAATTTCCCTGAAGACAGATGGTATTGGAAAACTTTATACTGTCAGTTGTGTGAATAATAAAATTATGGATACTCTTTGATATAGGATTGGAATATTGTTCCATCTCTGCTGAGAGGAACAAGTGTTTATGCCAAATTCACTTTAAAGTGAAGGAAAAGGTATAAAGCATCTCCAAGAATACCTGTTTAATGTATTCACTGCACATAATAGTAAAGGAAGCAATGGATAACAGCTCTTCAAGGTTTAATTTAAAAGGTAATGGGTTTTAATAGTAACTACTGCTAATAGCTATAAAAACACTTGTTTTACTTTAGAAAAATTCCATTAATATAGATATGTTATCAATAGATTATTGAGGACTATTTATCATCTTATAATTTTTATTTTTTTCTCTTAGCAACAACAGTGCAGCCTAAAGTAACAAGAAGCTCTACCACGAGCACACTTCCAACAGTACCTAGTACTTCTTCTGCAACAACTGTATCACCTGAGACTACAAATCCAACAATAACTGCAAAAATTACAGTTCCAAGAACTTCACCCTCACAACCCCTTGTCACAATAAAGTCAACTACTGGTAGGTTTTTAGTGTTATTGTCTAAAATAATTATAAGCTTGTTCTAAACCTCTGTACATCATTGAGATACCATTCCTAGGAATGCATTTCAGAGTCACACAACATCCAAGCATTAGACTCCAAATCATAAGGCAGGCAAAGCAGGCTTCCAGAAAGGAGTTTGTAAACCAGAAATGTTCAGAAGTGTAGATTGAAAGTGCATAAAAAGATATAGGATATAGGCATTAGGTTAAAAATGCAACTAAGAACTGAGTCATCTGAGAAAGACAATTAGAAGTTCTATAAGCAGTGAGCAAGCCCAGCTCCAGTTTTTCAGCCTCTTTTCCACTGGTTCATTTATGGAGTTCAAGGAGCACCCAATCTATTGACTCTGAATAATGTAAAGCAAGCCCCAAAGCAGAGTCACACAGGTATCAGTGTAGCATCTTTGTCTAGGCTTCTAAAGTCCTGTTCTCTGGAGGATGACTCTGCCAGCATAAATTACTTTCTGATTCTGTGGCTTGTGGAGCCTCATTTAGCCTCATACCAACATGCACTTCAGCTAATAAACCATCTTGGACCATGGCTGTCAGGGAAAGCAGAGGTAAAAACAGGTCCTAAAGGAGTCAAAACACACAAAAGTTGACAAGTTGACATTGTGACAGATGATTTGTGCACTGAGGAAAGGAGAGTCTATAGTATGATGTTATTTAGCTTTTCAACAAATTGCATAAAGCTGCAAGTGTGGCTGATTTGGAACATAATAAAAGCCAATGGACAAAGCCCATATGGACTTTAGCCAAAGTGATAACAAAGATAATGACTTATATATTAAACAAATCTAATACAGAAAAATACAGAAAATGAGAACAGAGACAGACATGAGACAACTGAAAACAAATACAAGCTCAGAAATATTTGGTAAGTTTATGACAACACAAATACTACAGTCATACTGAAAATATTTTAAAAATAAAAAATTATCTCTAAAATATGAATATCTTCTTTATAATTTATCTGGTTTTAATTTTTCTATGAATTGGTTACTCACATTATATTTTTACCTTTACTCCAAAAGAACATACAACATCATTTTTTACTACACCAAACATGACTACAACCATCACTACCCCTTCCATAACTACTTCAATGAAAAGAACTATGGCCACTACACCAAAGTCTGTTCCCTCATCACCTTCTGCCTCATCAACTGCTGCTTCAACTGAGACAGAACAAGCAGGGGTCACCTCACCACCCTTCAAGACCACCACCAAAAGGGAAATGACAACCTCCTCAGTACCTACTCAAACCACAGCTCAGAGCACAACTTTCAGCCAGCCTAAACTAACAATAGCAGGTAAATAGCACTTTCTTACATCTGTCAGGTGAAGCCATCACTCACAAGGCATATGTCAATATACTCCTTATAAAAAAAGCCAAGCATTCTTACTAGTGGTCTTAACATTGCTAACAGAAATGAAAGGACATGGAAAAGAAATGTGATTAAAATGGAAATGTATCTTTCCAATGGAGCAAGCATCTGACCTCCAAATATGATGTTAAAGCTAAAATTTCTCTTCCAACAGTTCCTCCAAATTTAGACAAAATCTCTCTGTGCCTCAAAGCAAGTTCTTGAAAACTCACAGACCATAGAATATATATTCCCCCTACCCCTATATATTTCATAGTAAGAAATACTCCCCCCAAAACTATCAACCTTTTTTAATGTCTGTCACTCAATATACAAACAAGGACAGTGTCCTCTGAGGCTGTTTGGCAACATGAATTGCTACATTAGCAACTGACAGGCTGGGACAGTGTGTGGTGGGAAGTCTACTGCAGTGGGAGGGCAGATGTACACTCTTTCCCAAATCCAGGTTTCTCCCACAAAGTACTGTTGGGGTGCATATATATTGGTGTTCTTGTGCAAGAAATTACAGCTTCCTCTAGGAACCTTACAAGCTCCCAACCATTACTAATATTCATTCTTTCACCACAGAGAGTGAGGGAACCGAAGCAACCACTCCGCACTACCCAGAAGGTGAGTAGAAGGGACTAGAGAGATGCCCTTGGCCTAAGACTCTGCTTCACTTACCTCAGCTTTTCCAGATGATGATCTTGCCCAGTTTGGAATACTTGGGAGGGGAAACATGTGCATCCAACAAGGCTCTTCTATCCTCGGGAGCTTCAGAAAAAGGCAGGGAATGTCAAATTGTCAGAGGCACCCTTCAGACCCACCTTCAATCAACTTGTGCTTTTCTCTCTGCAGTTGTCACCCACTTAAGAACAACTTCAACACAGTCTGTGCAGCACCTCATGACACAGACACGGACCACCCCTGCCACATCCACCAGCAGCACGTCTCTCCCGATAGAGACCAGCCCTGCCACCAGCCCAGAAGTTCCGCTGACAAGGACATTTCCAAGCTCCAGCTCTTTGCCCGTCACTTCAGCCTCATCTGCTTCTTCCCTCTCCTCAACCCAGCTGGGAACATCACATCCTGGTAAGGCTCCCTCCTGCCCTTCTTGCTGCTCTGCCTGCTTCTTCCAGCTCCCACTCTTCTCTTCTAAGCAGCATGTCCCACAAAGGCTTCAGTTTTGGTACTCATTCTCAATTGCCCCTGCTATTGCCACAGGACACCAACCCATCCTGGGCCTGACCCACAGATGACCCTGACTGTATCCTTCTCCCTGCAACTTCAGGGCTTTGGCTCTGCAGCACAGGCCTCTATTGAGGGTTCAGGCATCCATGAGTTCCAGCCCTACAGCTACCAATCAGATACAAGCTAAAACACCTCTCTCTTCTTACAGTGCTGCCCTGAGAATGCACAGTGGGGCAGGGGTGAACAAAAGGCAGGGAAACTGGAAACACATCTCCAATTTCCAGCTCAGGACAGTTTTGAGTGAGAGGCATAACCCAAGGCATCATCTCCAGCCAAAGGATGCCTAGGCACTGGCACGTCCATGAAAAGTGCCATTCAACAAATATGACATCATGGACCAATGCTGACCCCGAGTGCAAGAGTCACCAGTGGAGGGTGGGCAAGAAAGAGTACACTCAACTCCAGGCTAAAGTTCTTTCACTTAGACCCACGTGCCAGATTTGTCTTAGTGTTGATCCTCCTATGGGGAGATGCCACAACATGCTTTGCCTAGAATCTTTCCCAAGACTCAATCATTCTTTTCTCTCATCCCTTTCTTTGTAGCAAGGGAGCCAACCAGAGCTAAGACACCAACTACTAAAGTAGTACCAGGTGAGTGCTCTGGTCATGAAAGAGATAAGAGTCATCCCTGGCCAATGCATCCATATCCTTTCACTAGCCATGGCCCTCCCACGGATCCCTCCCAGAGAAGTCTGCAGCAAGCCAGATTAAAACTACCAGTAAACAAGTGATACCTCTTCCCCACTCAGCTGTTCCCGGAAGAAGGAGATAACTTGCTAGAGGTCAACCTTCAAAATAGTCAACAACAAGTACTTATGAAAGAGAAGCAGGACAGGATGGAACATATTTAGGAAACTGGACACCTTTAATAACTGAAAAAATAACCAAACCCAACACCAACCAGATTTAGTGGGAACCAGGCCTCCCATCCTGGTCCATAGCTGAGCACAAAACCTTCAAAACAGAAGAGTCAACATCACTCAACTTCCCATAAGCCAGCAACACACAACTGACCTGTGCTTCCCTCCTGGCAGCCTTCACTCTTGAACAGTCAACTGTGCCACACATCGGGCCACCTGTGACCACACAAAAGACCACAGCCACCACCTCCATCAGCAGCACCTCCAAGACCTCTGTCTCCACAGAAGTGCCTCTGGAAAGCTCTTCACATCCCAGCTCTCCACCTGCCCCCAGCAGCCCGCTCAGCACCCAGCTGCCATCCACTGCCACCACTTCCACAGCAGCTCCCAGCACCAGCCCCAGGCCCACACCTACAACCCTGAGACCCAAGGCTTCTTCCCCAACAACCAGTGCTGCAAAGGAGTCTCCTGTCACAGAGTCCTCTGCTCCCACCACAGCCAAAACCAGCACGCTGTCATCACCTGCTTCTTCTCCCTTCGCAGCTGTTTCCTCAACATGGCTCAGCTCCGCAAAGCCTGGTAAGGCTCCCTCCTATCCATCCTGGTGCTTCCCCCCTCTCTCACTTTCCCACTCATCCTTTCCAGCACAAACATGTTGCTTGCAAAATTGTTTTATTTTTTGCTCCACATTCCCACTTCTGATTTCAAACACTATGATCATCTAATTTGCTTCTGGATCTGGGGCACTTCTCACTCCCATGGAGCCTTCCTATCTTAAAGGTGACTGTATTTATGCCGTCCTTGTTATTAAATGGAGACAAGCATATCCAGACAGGGCGCTCTTCAAAGAACAAATACTAGGATCTTGCCTGTTGGAAGACACTATACCCATTTCCTCCCTTTTCAGGACAGAAGCCAGACAGTGGCTTGTGGAGAAGACTCTCAATCCCTGTGTTCCTTTTTTCCCAGAAATATGCACTGCAGCATTGCCATTCCATTTTAAATTCTATCCACAATCTGTCCTCTGAGCACCTCCATTTCTTACTCTTGTTGTAATTTGCAACTGACCTGTTTTCCTCTTTGCAGCCTTCACTCTTGAACAGTCAACTGTGCCACACATTGGGCCACCTCTGACAACACACAAGACCACAGCTGCCACCTCCATCAGCAGCACCTCCAAGACCTCTGCCTCCACAGAAGCCCCTCTAGAAACAGCCTCTCCACATCCCAGCTCTCCACCTGCCCCCAGCACCCCGCTCAGCACCCAGCTGCCATCCACTGCCACCACTTCCACAGCAGCTATCAGCACCAGCCCCAGGCCCACACCTACAACCCTGAGACCCAAGGCTTCTTCCCCAACAACCAGTGCTGCAAAGGAGTCTCCTGTCACAGAGTCCTCTGCTCCCACCACAGCCAAAACCAGCACGCTGCCATCGCCTGCTTCTTCTCCCTCCTCAACTGTGTCCTCAACATGGCTCAGCTCCTCACAGCCAGGTGAGGCTCCCTCCTATCCATCCTGGTGCTTCCTGCTGCTCTCCCTTTTCATCTCTTCATTTCTATCAGAGCAGGTTGCCTGCAAGGTTGTTTTATTTTTTGCTCTCCTTTCACATTTCTTTTTGCATCAGCACAGTGGAATGACCATTCTCTTCATTATGGCCCCAGAAAAGCTCACTCCCATGTAGCTTGGCCTGCCAGTCTTGGAGGGGCAGTCCTTACACAGTTCCTGTTCCTTGAAAGGACATGAACATTCAGAAAGTCCATCTACCAGGAAGAGGAAGAGAGATCTTGCCCCTAGGAGGGCACTCTGTCCATTTCATCCCATTCAAGGGGGATGTAAGGAGCAGCTTGTGGACAGGACACAGTTTTAGTCCTCCCTCAAACCTTGGAGCAGTCACTGCAGTACAGGAGATCTGGCTTACCTCTTGCTCACAGTCTGAGGCTTCAACCAACCATCTTTGCTTTCCCCTTCTGCCCTCATCTACAACTGACCTGTGCTTCCCTCATTGCAGCCTTCACCCATGAACAGTCAACTGTGCCTCACATCGGGCCGCCTGTGACCACAGAGAAGACCACGGCCACCACCTCCATCAGCAGCACCTCCAGGACCTCTGTCTCCACAGGAAGCAACCCACCAAGCAGCACAGAAGCCCCTCTGGAAACAGCCTCTCCACATCCCAGCTCTCCACCTGCCCCCAGCAGCCCGCTCAGCACCCGGCTGCCATCCACTGCCACCACTTCCACAGCAGCTCCCAGCACCAGCCCCAGGCCCACACCTACAACCCTGAGACCCAAGGCTTCTTCCCCAACAACCAGTGCTGCAAAGGAGTCTCCTGTCACAGAGTCCTCTGCTCCCACCACAGCCAAAACCAGCATGCTGCCATCACCTGCTGCTTCTCCCTCCTCAACATGGCTCAGCTCCGCACAGCCCGGTGAGGCTCCTGCCTGAACTCAATTTTTGATTCTTTCTGTCCAGCCACACAGGCTGCTTTCAGAGTTGTTTTAGTTTCTGCTCACTCCTTCCCCTTCTTTCAGCTTTGGGACTGTGGTATATGGTCTTACTTAGTCGGGGCTCTGGGACACTGGTCTCTCCCATGGAGCCTCAACTGCCAGTCTCCGAGGGAACTGTCCTTAAGCTCTCCCTGTTTCCTGAAGGGACATATGCATATCCAGACAGGGCCTTCTCCCAGGAATTAGTAGTGGGATGTTGCCTGTTGGAAGGCACTGTATCCATTTCCTCCCTTTTTAAGACAGAAACCAGTAAGCTTCAGACAGGACTCTCAGTCTCAGTGCTCCCTTTTCCCCAGGGAATACACAGTGCAGCACAGCCGTGCAGTTTTTTTTTCATATCTTCATATGAGGCCTCTGGCCCATATCCATTTCAACTTTTGCTGCCCTCATCCTCAAAAACTCTCTGCTTTACTTCCAGCCGCCTTCACCCACAAACAGTCAACTGTGTCACACATCGGGCCGCCTGTGACCACGCACAAGACCACAGCTGCCACCTCCATCAGCAGCACCTCCAAGACCTCTGTCTCCACAGAAGTGCCTCTGGAAACCTCTCCACATCCCAGCTCTCCACCTGCCCCCAGCAGCCCGCTCAGCACCCGGCTGCCATCCACTGCCACCACTTCCACAGCCTCCTCCACAGCAGCTATCAGCACCAGCCCCAGGCCCACACCTACAACCCTGAGGCCCAAGGCTTCTTCCCCAACAACCAGTGCTGCAAAGGAGTCTCCTGTCACAGAGTCCTCTGCACCCACCACAGCCAAAACCAGCACGCTGCCATCGCCTGCTTCTTCTCCCTCCTCAACTGTGTCTTCAACGTGGCTCAGCTCCTTACAGCCAGGTGAGGCTCCCTCCTATCCATCCTGGTGCTTCCTGCTGCTCTCCCTTTTCATCTCTTCATTTCTATCAGAGCAGGTTGCCTGCAAGGTTGTTTTATTTTTTGCTCTCCTTTCACATTTCTTTTTGCATCAGCACAGTGGGATGACCATTCTCATTATGGCCCCAGAAAAGCTCACTCCCATGTAGCTTGGCCTGCCAGTCTTGGAGGGGCAGTCCTTACACAGTTCCTGTTCCTTGAAAGGACATGAACATTCAGAAAGTCCATCTTCCAGGAAGAGGGAGATCATGCCCCTAGGAGGGCACCCTGTCCATTTCATCCCATTCAAGGGGGATGTAAGGAGCAGCTTGTGGACAGGACACAGTTTGAGTCCTACGACAAACTTGGGAGTAGTCACTGCAGTACAGGAGATCTGGCTTTCCTTTTGCTCACAGTCTGAGGCTTCAACCAACCATCTTTGCTTTCCCCTTCTGCCCTCATCTACAACTGACCTGTGCTTCCCTCATTGCAGCCTTCACCCATGAACAGTCAACTGTGTCACACATTGGCCCGCCTGTGACCACGCACAAGACCACGGCCACCACCGCCATCAGCATCACCTCCAGGACCTCTGTCTCCACAGGAAGCAACCCACCAAGCAGCACAGAAGCCCCTCTGGAAACAGCCTCTCCACATCTCAGCTCTCCACCTGCCCCCAGCAGCCCGCTCAGCACCCGGCTGCCATCCACTGCCACCACTTCCACAGCAGCTCCCAGCACCAGCCCCAGGCCCACACCTACAACCCTGAGGCCCAAGTCTTCTTCCCCAACAAGCAGTGCTGCAAAGGAGTCTCCTGTCACAGAGTCCTCTGCACCCACCACAGCCAAAACCAGCACGCTGCCATCACCTGCTTCTTCTCCCTTCTCAGCTGTTTCCTCAACATGGCTCAGCTCCGCACAACCCGGTGAGGCTCCCTCCTATCCATCCTGGGGCTTCCTTCTGCTCTTCCCTTTCTACTCCTGCTTTCCAGCCACACAGGTTCCCTGCATACTTGTTTTAATTTTTACTCTACACCCCCTTTATTTCTGCATTGGAACAGTAGTATGGCATTACTTTCTTATGGCTCTGGGGCACTGGTTTCTGCCATGGAGCCTGGCCTGCCAATCTCAGAGTGACTCTACTTAAGCTCTGCCTATTCCTGAAGGAACAGACACATGCATATCCAGACAGGGCCCTCTTCTAAGGACAAGTACTGGGATCTTGCCTGTTGGAAGATACTATACCCATTTCCTCCCTTTTCAGGACAGAAGCCAGACAGTGGCTTGTGGAGAAGACTCCCCATCCCAGTGTTCCTTTTTTTCCCAGAAATATGCACTGCAGCATTGCCATTCCATTTTAAATATTATCTACAATCAGAGTCCTCTGAGCACCTCCATTTCTTACTCTTGTGTCATTAGCAACTGACCTGTTTTCCTCTTTGCAGCCTTCACCCACAAACAGTCAACTGTGCCACACATTGGGCCACCTGTGACAACACACAAGACCACAGCTGCCACCTCCATCAGCAGCACCTCGAGGACCTCTGTCTCCACAGAAGCCCCTCTGGAAACAGCCTCTCCACATCCCAGCTCTCCACCTGCCCCCAGCAGCCCGCTCAGCACCCATCTGCCATCCACTGCCACCACTTCCACAGCAGCTATCAGCACCAGCCCCAGGCCCACACCTACAACCCTGAGACCCAAGGCTTCTTCCCCAACAACCAGTGCTGCAAAGGAGTCTCCTGTCACAGAGTCCTCTGCTCCCACCACAGCCAAAACCAGCACGCTGCCATCACCTGCTTCTTCTCCCTCCTCAACTGTGTCCTCAGCATGGCTCAGCTCCTCACAGCCAGGTGAGGCTCCTGCCTGAACTCAATTTTTGATTCTTTCTGTCCAGCCACACAGGCTGCTTTCAGAGTTGTTTTAGTTTTTGCCCACTCCTTCCCCTTCTTTCAGCTTTGGGACTGTGGTATATGGTCTTACTTAGTCAGGGCTCTGGGACACTAGTCTCTCCCATGGAGCCTCAACTGCCAGTCTCCGAGGGAACTGTCCTTAAGCTCTCCCTATTCCCTGAAGGGACATATGCATATCCAGACAGGGCCCTCTCCCAGGAATTAGTAGTGGGATGTTGCCTGTTGGAAGGCACTGTATCCATTTTCCTCCCTTTTTAAGACAGAAACCAGTAAGCTTCAGACAGGACTCTCAGTCTCAGTGCTCCCTTTTTCCCAGGGAATACACAGTGCAGCACAGCCCTGCTGTTTTTTTCATATCTTAATATGAGGCCTCTGGCCCATATCCATTTCAACTTTTGCTGCCCTCATCCTCAAAAACTCTCTGCTTTACTTCCAGCCGCCTTCACCCACAAACAGTCAACTGTGTCACACATTGGGCCACCTGTGACCACACACAAGACCACAGCTGCCACCTCCATCAGCAGCACCTCCAAGACCTCTGTCTCCACAGAAGTGCCTCTGGAAACCTCTCCACATCCCAGCTCTCCACCTGCCCCCAGCAGCCCGCTCAGCACCCGGCTGCCATCCACTGCCACCACTTCCACAGCCTCCTCCACAGCAGCTATCAGCACCAGCCCCAGGCCCACACCTACAACCCTGAGGCCCAAGGCTTCTTCCCCAACAACCAGTGCTGCAAAGGAGTCTCCTGTCACAGAGTCCTCTGCACCCACCACAGCCAAAACCAGCACGCTGCCATCGCCTGCTTCTTCTCCCTCCTCAACTGTGTCCTCAACGTGGCTCAGCTCCTCACAGCCAGGTGAGGCTCCCTCCTATCCATCCTGGTGCTTCCTGCTGCTCTCCCTTTTCATCTCTTCATTTCTATCAGAGCAGGTTGCCTGCAAGGTTGTTTTATTTTTTGCTCTCCTTTCACATTTCTTTTTGCATCAGCACAGTGGGATGACCATTCTCTTCATTATGGCCCCAGAAAAGCTCACTCCCATGTAGCCTGGCCTGCCAGTCTTGGAGGGGCAGTCCTTACACAGTTCCTGTTCCTTGAAAGGACATGAACATTCAGAAAGTCCATCTTCCAGGAAGAGGGAGATCATGCCCCTAGGAGGGCACCCTGTCCATTTCATCCCATTCAAGGGGGATGTAAGGAGCAGCTTGTGGACAGGACACAGTTTGAGTCCTACGACAAACTTGGGAGTAGTCACTGCAGTACAGGAGATCTGGCTTTCCTTTTGCTCACAGTCTGAGGCTTCAACCAACCATCTTTGCTTTCCCCTTCTGCCCTCATCTACAACTGACCTGTGCTTCCCTCATTGCAGCCTTCACCCATGAACAGTCAACTGTGTCACACATTGGCCCGCCTGTGACCACGCACAAGACCACGGCCACCACCTCCATCAGCAGCACCTCCAGGACCTCTGTCTCCACAGGAAGCAACCCACCAAGCAGCACAGAAGCCCCTCTGGAAACAGCCTCTCCACATCCCAGCTCTCCACCTGCCCCCAGCAGCCCGCTCAGCACCCGGCTGCCATCCACTGCCACCACTTCCACAGCAGCTCCCAGCACCAGCCCCAGGCCCACACCTACAACCCTGAGGCCCAAGGCTTCTTCCCCAACAACCAGTGCTGCAAAGGAGTCTCCTGTCACAGAGTCCTCAGCTCCCACCACAGCCAAAACCAGCACGCTGCCATCACCTGCTTCTTCTCCCTCCTCAACTGTGTCCTCAACGTGGCTCAGCTCCGCACAGCCCGGTGAGGCTCCCTCCTACCAATCCTGCTATTTCCTCCTGCTCTCCCATTTCCCGTTTTAGTTTCCAGTTGCAAAGGCTGCTTGCAGAGTTGCTTTAATTTTTGCTTACCATTCCCCCTTCCCTCTGCATTGGATCACTGGTATGGCTCTACTTAGTCAGGGCTCTGGAACACTGGTCTCTCCCATGGAGCCTCAACTGCCAGTCTCCGAGGGAACTGTCCTTAAGCTCTCCCTATTCCCTGAAGGGACATATGCATATCCAGACAGTGTCCTCTCCCAGGAATTGGTAGTGGGATGTTGCCTGTTAGTAGGCACTGTATCCATTTCCTCCCTTTTTAAGACAGAAAGCAGAAAGCTTGTAGACAGGGCCCACAGTCTGGGTGATCCCTTTTCTCCAGGGAATACACAGTGCAGCACAGCCGTGCTGTTTTTCTTCACATCCTAAATATGAGGCCTCTGGCCACCTCCATTTCAACTTTTGCTGCCCTCATCCTCAAAAGCTATGTGCTTTACTTCCAGCCGCCTTCACCCACAAACAGTCAACTGTGTCACACATCGGGCCACCTGTGACAACACACAAGACCACGGCCACCACCTCCATCAGCAGCACCTCCAAGACCTCTGTCTCCACAGGAAGCAACCCACCAAGCAGCACAGAAGCCCCTCTGGAAACAGCCTCTCCACATCTCAGCTCTCCACCTGCCCCCAGCAGCCCGCTCAGCACCCGGCTGCCATCCACTGCCACCACTTCCACAGCAGCTCCCAGCACCAGCCCCAGGCCCACACCTACAACCCTGAGGCCCAAGGCTTCTTCCCCAACAACCAGTGCTGCAAAGGAGTCTCCTGTCACAGAGTCCTCTGCTCCCACCACAGCCAAAACCAGCACGCTGCCATCACCTGCTTCTTCTCCCTTCTCAGCTGTTTCCTCAACATGGCGCAGCTCCGCACAGCCCGGTGAGGCTCCCTCCTATCCTTCCTGGTGCTTCCTTCTGCTCTTCCCTTTCTACTCCTGCTTTCCAGCCACACAGGTTCCCTGCATACTTGTTTTAATTTTTACTCTACACCCCCTTTATTTCTGCATTGGAACAGTAGTATGGCATTACTTTCTTATGGCTCTGGGGCACTGGTTTCTGCCATGGAGCCTGGCCTGCCAATCTCAGAGTGACTCTACTTAAGCTCTGCCTATTCCTGAAGGAACAGACACATGCATATCCAGACAGGGCCCTCTTCTAAGGACAAGTACTGGGATCTTGCCTGTTGGAAGATACTATACCCATTTCCTCCCTTTTGAGGACAGAAACCAGACAGTGGCTTGTGGAGAAGACTCTGAATCCCAGTGTTCCTTTTTTCCCAGAAATATGCACTGCAGCATTGCCATTCCATTTTAAATTTTAACACAATCAGAGTCCTCTGAGCACCTCCATTTCTTACTCTTGTTGTAATTTGCAACTGACCTGTTTTCCTCTTTGCAGCCTTCACTCTTGAACAGTCAACTGTGCCACACATTGGGCCACCTGTGACAACACACAAGACCACAGCTGCCACCTCCATCAGCAGCACCTCGAGGACCTCTGTCTCCACAGAAGTGCCTCTGGAAACAGCCTCTCCACATCCCAGCTCTCCACCTGCCCCCAGCAGCCCGCTCAGCACCCGGCTGCCATCCACTGCCACCACTTCCACAGCAGCTCCCAGCACCAGCCCCAGGCCCACACCTACAACCCTGAGGCCCAAGGCTTCTTCCCCAACAACCAGTGCTGCAAAGGAGTCTCCTGTCACAGAGTCCTCTGCTCCCACCACAGCCAAAACCAGCACGCTGCCATCACCTGCTTCTTCTCCCTCCTCAACTGTGTCCTCAGCGTGGCTCAGCTCCGCACAGTCCAGTGAGGCTCCTTCCTCTCCATCCTTTTCCTCCTTGCTCTTTCCAGTTCTCCTTTTTTCTGTCACTCGACCAGTCCTCACTACCTCCAGTGTTTCCTTCAAAAACCACATACCAGTTCTGCATTTGTGTAGCTGCTTACCCCTCCATTACTTTGTAATTGACCAGTGTGGTTTCCCATTGTATTCCTGGGCTTGTGCACTGGCTCTCCTTGGGACAGAGCTCATTATTGTTCCCATCAGGTTTCCTGGTACTGTGTTTTAGATGCGAGTCCCAGCCGGTGTTGATGGCACACAAGTGCTTTGGTGATTGATCAGGAGTGCCAGCTCCACCCCTGGGCCTCCCTCTGTTTGTCCTTCTGCCAGCCAGGGAGTGGGCAGGGGGGGGTCATGAGTCCATCAGGGACACAGCCTGCATAGCTGGCCCAAAGCCAGTGTCCAAGGAGACACTGCATGCCACAGAATACCATGCTGAGCTGTACAGTGGGAGAGTATGGCAGTTACTGCCAGGTAGCCATTGCTTGGAAACTGGCTGGATATTGGCAAGTGGTGCAATGTGGTGAGTGACTGACTGCCTTTGCATCTCATAGGTGGATCCTCATTGGGTTTTTAATTTCTTCATTTCTGAAATCTGTCTCTCTCTGGATACGCATATGTGTTCCTGCTTTGGCTTTTCTGATTCTCTCCTCATGTCTGAGCAAGGGGAGAGAAGAAGTGTCCAGGTGGGCATTCTCAATTTTACCTGTGCCTTCCTCCTTGCAGCCTTCACCCATGAACCGTCAACTGTGCCGCACATTGCACCACCTGTGACCACGCACCAGACCATGGCCACCACCTCCATCAGCAGCACCTCCAAGACTTCTGTCTCCACAGAAGTGCCTCTGGAAACCTCTCCAAATCCCACCTCTCTGCATGCCCCCAGCAGCCCGCTCAGCACCCAGCTGCCATCCACTGCCATGTCTCCATTCTCTTCTGCTTTGGCCTCAACCATCAGCACAACATCTGTGCCTACATCCCTGACTACTTCCACATTTAGGTCTGCTGAGAGCACTACACATCCTTACTTCCAAAACACCACATCGACTCCACATGGCAAAACATCTTCATTCCCTGTCCCTACCAGTATCTCTGCTCAGTCTAGGCCAGCGTTGATCCCAACTGTTTTGTCTACAACTTCTACTTTTGTTCCCCATGTTATCACGACGGCTTCTACGGAGTCAGTTGAACAGAGTTCCCTGCAAACAACAACACTGACTACTGCCCGCACAACATCATCTCCTCTCACCTCTGGACTTTCAACATCCCTGTCCTCTGTTGTGCCATCAACAGTGCCACATGGTAATGCATCTCCATATCATCTCCTCTGTCATGGATTTGCTTTGAATGCCTTTTTTTTGGATGAGTGTATGAATTTTCTTTATGTATCCTTTGGCTATGATCATGTTTGTACCTATTGGCTCATCTTTTTTGTCCTTTCTGCAGTTACTTTTCTAAAGCTATTGCCTGACATCTTAGATTTCATACAGGTTCCCTACTATTCAATATTTTAAACATTAAGAAATGTGAGTTAAAGAATCTAACAGGATGCACTTCAGGAGAGCCACAGAACCTTCACTCTGTCATCTTAAAAAGCAGTGTAAGAAACTTCTTATTGGAACAGTCTATCCCCTCATCACCCTGCAGCCTTCCTGTTAGCTCTCACATGCTTTGCACACTTGGGCATATAGATACAGCTTCTTAGTCTACTGCCCAGTTAGTAGTTCTCTTATTTTCCAATAAAAAAATCCCAAAGTCATACTACAGCATTAACAGAGCATCCCCTGCAATAATGTTCAATAATCTATAACGTTTCTCTCATCAGAGGACCTGACTGTGCTTAAAAGATCATTGTGCAGGATCAGGTGTGAGCGGTGTATGAATTGCCTTCATAGTTTTCAACATCTTTGTGTCCTTAATATAAACTTCAAACACTATCTTTGAACTCCTTGGAAAACTTGTGTTTTCAGTCAGCTTTCTGCTTCATAAAGTGCTTAGTGTGGTGATTCAAGGCAGGGGAAAATATAACACTGACACATAGAATTGTTACCTAACATGTAGCATTACACATTCTCCCTAGCAAGGCAAGTTGTGAACTTCTGGCTACCTATAAATATATCTTTAAAATGAGTAAATCAATTTTCAAATAAGTCTGTGAACCAGAAATAATTCTACCAGAATAAGCCAACTGGTTGTTCTCTTTGCATCTTTGTGTTCTCAGCATAGGATTAGTTTTTCCATGCTGGCCTGAATGTGTACTTTATTCTTAACTGGATTTTTTTGCTCATTTGTAATTCCAACAACTTCTGTTTTCTTAAAAAAGAAATTTATTCTTTTCTTTTGTTGTCCTCCAGGGTAAGCCTCTCCTGAAACTTTAGTGCCCAGTTTAAAACCTTCTCTTGCTGTGTAACTCACTTGTGACTTGTTCATTATCTCATGCAATAAGAATGGTTTTCCAGGAAACCAAATATGGAGGCTTTGGGCACCTAACAAAGGTCACTCAAGAAGACCAAGATGAATTATAGCAGAAATTCTTCCTTTTTACATTTGACAGAGCGTTGTAGAGAAGTTGAATATGAAGAAGAAATAACTTACAAAGGCTGTTCCACAAATGTCACTTTGAGCCGTTGTGAAGGATCATGTCCCTCTTCAACAAAGTAAGGATAACTGAGGCTGTACAGTACTTAAGTTGTTTCCCTTATTTGGTCATCTCTAAGTAGGGAAATTTATGAACAACTGTGCCTTTATAATTCAGGGAGGAAAATGTGGTTAGCATCCACCCAGCAATGTACAATGTTGCTGTATAAACTGGTTAATAGCAACAATAAGGTCATTAATTACGCAGGGATTTACATCTAATCAAGGAAGGTCATCTCACTTCCTTAAGTTTTTGTTGTTTTGCTTTTAAAAAAAAGCCAGACATCAATACTCCAGGTATGGAGGACTATTTTGTTGGTTTTGATGGTTGGGGGTTTGGTTTTGTTTGTTTGGTTTTTAAAGACTGAAAAAGTGGTTTAGACTATAAATACCTATTTCAAATAGCTAAGATAGTAAAATAAGAAATTTCATCTAAGGTAACTAATGCCACTTCAGTTGTCTCATAACATGCTCCTAGTAGTGTAATTCAGGTATATTTTATAATTACAAGGGTACTATCTGAGCCTGTGCAGTTCTGCTCCCCATTAGGAGAATCTGACAGGAAATTAAGGCTTCAATACAAGTAAACAGTGCAGCAGTATTAGAGTTCAGTTATTGGGCGGGGGGGGGGGGAAGTTACATTCCCAACAATCCAAGCCAATACAATGTTCAAGAATGGAAAACAAGAAGGGTTCTGCTTTTACAGAACTAATTTAGGAACTAGTTTAAATTAATCCTTATGCTAAAAATTGTCCCCTTCAAAGCACATTCAAGCATCCCCCAGCATTTTGAAAACCTGAGTGACTGACCTTGTATGCTGAGAGTTGACAAAAGGGCTGTGAAACCTGGAGGAAGACTTTTAGAGTTCAGGTTTGTCTCAATTGCTAAGAAAGTTGTGTTAAAACCCAGTTTTAACTGAAACCAAGAAAACTTTTCTCCGCTTCAAAAGAGTGTTTTCCAAAATTATTTTTTCCCTTAACTCTCTTTTCCCTGAGTTCTGGCCTGTTATCAATACAGTTTCCCACTGACAAAGAGAAAGGCAGAACAAAGGCCAGCAGGAGGCTGAACACAGTGAGGAATCAACAGCCTGAGAACTGCAGTACTATAAGGACAGACTCAAATCCTTACCTGTCTATTCAAGCTCTCACTTCACCTACCTGTGCTGTGAATTCAGCAATTAACTGCAAGTCTTCTACCTTGTTAGCTGACCTCATAGTCAGAACGGGCATCATACAGCCACCACCTCAGATTCCAGCACTAACTGTGCAGTGGGAGAAAGGGGTTTTCCTTGCTCTGTGAACTGCAAAAGGAACACACACAATTCAGCATCTGCAAAAGAGACCTTCTGTAAACTCTAAGTAGTGCAGTGCACAGCTTTAACAAATTTAACCCCTAGGTACTCTACAAATATTCAGAAGGCCAAAAAGAGACAGGGGGAATCAAATTCTATTAGTTTTCCAGTGAGGTCTGAGGCCTAACAGATGATGAGATCATAGAATCACAGCCTAGCCCGAGCTGGAAAGGACCCACAAGGATCATCAAGTTCATCCTGTTCTAAAATGGAAGGCAGCAGCTGAGTACACCAGAGTTTCTGCCTCATGAGAACTTAAAATGGTATCATTTCCCACATTATTTGTAGTCCTGCAGTTGACAGAACCATTCAGCTGAGGGCTGTGCTCTTTCCTCTAAACATCTCACCATAGGAAAGAAAGAAGGAAGTTCATTGAAAGAAGTTCACTTGAAAGGCTGTGAGCCTAAAATGCTGTAAACAAATGCCAACTGATTATCCCTCCCTTCCGCACAGGCTGGATGTTGAGAAGATGATGGTCATGACAACATGTGGCTGCTGTAGACCACTTGAACTTCTTAAGAAGCAATTCCAACTGCCATGCCAAGACCCAGATAACCCTGGAAGAAGGCTCACCACAGAAATAATTGCATTTAGTGGCTGTGTGTGTAACTTCGACAGTTGCACACACTAGCCAGACCTGATGGCTGCAGATACCATTTTTTATAATTAAACCCTGATCACAAGTTAATCCTTCCACAGCTCATTGCTGGGTTCTCTTGTACTGATTACACAGGACAGCCTTGCTGTCACGCTGCCTGAGCAGCTGCCTTGACTACCAGTGGAGTCACCAGATAAATTATTCCTGATCAGGAGCAGGGTGGGGTGCACAGGAGGAAAGAAAGAACAGGCATAGAAATAAAGAACGGGCTGAGGGTGGGGATCAGGAGGGAAGACAAGAAACTGTTTGGCCTTGCTCAGGGTGATTTATTCAACCAGAAGCTAAAACCTAGCCCATGCACTGGGCAGTATCAAAAATTTAATGTTCAAATAAAGTAGAAGAAACTGAATTTGCTAACTTCTTTCTCCTTATTTGACCAATTATTTTAACTGAAAAATAGTCTATTAGGTTCACTACAGTCAACTTGGCCCTATGGAAGAGCCCACTACTTCAGTGGGAGAAGGGAAGTGACCTGTTCCCTGCCTTTGAAGGTGGACAGAGCATGTGTCTCATCATCCACAGATGACAGGGTTGGAAAGCAAGGTGCTACACGACCCAAAGGTGAATGGTGAGGTTTCCACAAGCACCCTCAGTATGGTGGGACATTTCTAGAACGGTAACTTAACACACACATGGAGCAGCTTTGGGATAAAGCAGGAAGCTGAAGGCATTTCTCAGCAAGAAATCAAAGCCCACACGCATCTAACAGGATACAAGTGGTCACTCACAAGCAATTTCTACTTGCTGCCACTCCAGACCTTTACTTTGTTGCAAGTCGTTTAAGAAAAAGCTGTATGATTGCAGAAAAGCTCAGAGTGCCCTTTTTTCCCATTTACCAAATGTAAGAGAAGATCCTGAAGCATACATTTAAAGCTTATGAGGTTATTTAGCAGTTTAGATTACTCTTCTTCTACAGTGCCATCGACCCTGCATCCAATACAGGTGTGTGCTGCTTAGCCTCAACCCTACCCCACTATTAGAGCACTTTACTGCAGCAAGCACTGCTCATGTACTTACTGCTGTTAAACACTCTAGGGAGAAAGATTTTACACCTGGGGCTTTTTAAAAATAGAGTATTTATAACTTGTAACCAAACAAGAGCAAAATCAAACTCACTCACTGGGGGAGCAGAAATCCATATGCCCGGTAAGACTCCAGTGAACAAACCCACCAGTACTTCTCAGAAAAGAATCACAGCAATTGTGTTCCACAACAACCATTCCACGAGAACATTTTTTACGCCTTCATGCCCCCAGACAAAAAAAGGACAGTTTCATCACTGTTCTAATCATTTATTTAATCTTAATATGTTCTTCTGATGAATATAGTCTAATATATAGTCTTCTATATGAAAATTCTCCACTTAATTTGACAGAACTTTGTTTTATACAAATAAGACAATCACCATAAATGTTACATACTGGAGTGTAGGTCAAGAATGAACATATGCTACCTGTTTTGCTATTCAGTTATTTTCACATGTCAATGCCTGAAAATACTGCACTTAAAAACAATAACACTGTTTACTGCAGAAATTACTTTGTCTGCTTGACAGGATACATCACTGGTAAGTTAACCATCATTCACAAAAAAAATAAAATCAAGTATTTGTCTTTAATTTGTTCACTTTTCTGCTCATGGCTTCATTGAGCTGACATTTAATACAAAGAGTGAACAGTCATAAGCTTAACACAGTCACCACTGAAAAGACACTTTCCCTTACCCTCCCTCCTTCCCACATTTTAATGCACATTTTAGCACAGCTTGAACCAAAGCAAAGTGAAATAAAGTAGTGCAGTGTCTCAAGGTGTCCTTTAATGAGGGCACAGAACATTTTTTCAGGGGGACAGATATACAACAGGATTTGAAAAATACAAAAGAGAACCTCCTCCTCTGTCTTTGCTAAGACTCCCTTTAGTTCAGCACATCAGATTTTAACAGAGCAGCCAAGAGCATGGTTAACATAACAGGACTAATAATGAGACACAGAACATCATGAAGCCAAAACAAAAGATATTCCATCAGTTTTTGCCAACTGCCCAGCCTGACCGCAGGAACCACTCACCAAGATTTTCAATGACAATATTTATGATTCAAGAGTCTTAAGTAAGAAGAATTTGAAAGGCCTTAAAGGGGCCAATTGTTCAAGAGAACTTCTGCAGAAAGACCAGGCCTTTAGCCTAGTTTTCAGCCATAATATCCAGTTACCAGCCATTTCTGGAAAAACAAAACACATCCCCCCAAATCCACACATCACAGCCAAACCTTTGTTCCTCATTTTTCTCTTTTACTCAAGTAAAATCAGGAGCCTTCAGCCAAACCAAGTGATAATCTCCCAGTTCCATCATTTAACTCAAAGCACTGAAGACAAAAAGCAAGGCACACTCAATCATGGAGAATCCTGTCCCCTGCTGAGCATGGGCAGCGTGACAACAGCCCCATTTAAATGTATTTTCAGTGTCACCATCACGACCCAACACCTTCATTTCCTGGGCACATTTGCCTGTTTGTGTTCTGACACAGCAATCCCAGGCTTCCTTTCAGTGACCATGAGAAAATCTTGACCTGAGGTTCCCTTCTCCTGTCAGCAGGAGCTGATTTTGTTCACCATGATCTGTAGCTCTTGCTGACACCAGCCCAGGGTTTCTAACTGGGCCACCTCACCTGCTTTGGTTTAGCAGCTTCTGTTGCACCTCAAGGCTTGAGGAGCGTCAGCCAAAGTTTCTGTCCACTGACTTCTGCAGAGGCTGCAAAGAGTTTGATGTGAAACAAGGTACAAAGACTTCGGCTGTAAAAACCTCTAGAAAAGCTGAACACTTTTGGGTTTTCTATACCATGTTGGAAATTTTTACCACTGACAGAAAGGAAATTGCTTAGGTATCAGTTATTCAGCTCTTGAGTCTGAACATTAATGTACACTGGGGAAAAGATGTTGATTAAAATTACATTCTCACCTAAGAGTGCATGCCTTACAGCCCTTCAAGGGCCCATTTCTTCCCACTTCCTGTATACAATACTAGTTTCTGCAGTTAATGGTATCACATCATTAGGACTATTACTTGTCAAGTCTGATGGCAAACAGAAAAAACATAGAACAGAATATTTAACTTCACTGAGAAACAACAAACAAGTATATACTCATTCACCCCCTACCAGAGACGCTCACCTCATTAATGGAGATAAGCAGGAGGATTAAGAATAGCTTTTGTCTTCCATCCAAAGATCAGAAAACATTAGGATGTAAAATATTACAAGATTAATACTTTTAAAGACTCTGGTCCTGTGGCATTTTTCAAACACAAAGACTGGTGACTCAACATAAATGTTCACTTTAATCAGATTCAAACACATCTTCAAATCTGCCCTTCCATCCAGTAGACAACTTGTGGCAATGTTCAACTTTACAAAGTTTTGACTCTACATTAGCATGGGAATTAACCTTCCTGAGCAGTACACTGTCTTCTTTCAGCTCAGAGCAGAGGAAGTATCTCTTAAAGGTACTGAAGCAGAAGGTTTTTGAGCTATTTTCAGCTGAAATCCTTGATTGCCATAACTAAAACCATTTCCCTTCAACAAGTTTAAAAGCCTGACCTCTGCAAAAAAAGGAGCAAAAGACAGCCCTCCCACCCTTTATGTAACACACAAAAAGCCATTTTTAATGGAGAAAGTCACTTCCCTGTACTGTACATTTTATAGTCTTAATTTCAAACAAGGGTCAAGTCCTGTTAAGGCAGGGAGCTGGTATTGGTTAACATTGCAGTACTCAGACAGTGATGTACAAGACATTTATTTGCAGTATGATGACAGTGATATAAGTGGAAAAACCAAAACTGACATGGTTAATATTAAAACTGTTCTGACAGCAATTCACATAATCTCTGAGATACAGCTTCTTTACTTGTTCGTAGTGTGAGCCTATACATCTGAAAAAGAACATAAAATACTATTTAAACAGTTTGACATTAAAGGAATGCACAGTCAACACTGAAAACTAAGTTACCTCTTACTTGCTTTGTAAACTTTGTTAGGAAAAAGATCTCAAAACATTCAGAGGCAGCAAGCCACTGAGCATCACAGCTTTTTCAAACCACTGGCTGAACCACCCCTGTCTTCAAATCCTTGTTGAGAATTACTGTTACTCAAGTATTTTTGGGTTTTAACAGAAAGGTGTTGTCCAGAATATCTGTTAAAGAGGAGCAAATGCTGTGGAAAAGTCTAAAGACCCTGTACAACCACTTCTTCAGGGAACGGAAGACACAACCACCCAAACCCTATTTTTAATCCTCAGTTAATTTTGGTAACACCTCTGTCAAAAAAGCTTTAGTAAAAATACTCTTAACATTGTACTCACTTGCTTATGCTTTCCTCTTTTAGCCAATTACTCTTTTAATCATTTAAAGTAGCAAAAGGAAGCATACTTAACGTGGTCCAAAGTTCACAAGACAGTCTGGAATATTACAACCATCTCTTCCAAGAGGAAAAGAGAATTGCTCTAAAGAAGCAGCTTACCCAGCTGGGCTAGGACCAGCTGCTACAATTTAATTTCTTGTTGGAGTCTGCAGTCATAAGCAGCTATTGCAGTAGGGATTTTTAAATATCTTAAAGGAGTTTCAGATACACAGAAATATTTAGTTAAAATGAGAACTTTTATCTAAGCTGGAGATAGTTACACAGATACCTGTGCCTGGAGGTTGGGTTCAAGGCGCAGCAAGCATCCAATCTGAGTGGTTTTTGTGTGTATGATACCAGCACCAACAAAGTTAGCAGGATTGGGATCTACCTCCTCAAGCAGGGCTGATCCAAATCCAATTATCTGTTAAAGAAACCAAGAAGATTTAGATGTGGGGAGAGGAGGACACAAATACCAAGTATACCCAGTCACCATCAAATAGCAAAACAAGGAGGCAACTAATTCTGAAGCCTTCAAGACTACTTCATTACTACCAATTTTTGAAGGTTGACCCTGATAAATGAGGTATTCTGTAAATAAGGCTCTTTTCAAAAGCAACTGAGAAGCAAGTTAACATTTAACATCAGTCTCCCCCAGTTTTGATACAGCCATTCCTGTACACAGTCACTGTTCTGTTACACATTCCTGTTACAGTCACTTCTGTTTTGCCTGAAGCCAAAAAGTCACTTCCTTTTCTAACCAGTACCTCAAGTATAAATTAAGGCTTGAACTATCTTCCAACTCAGTTTTAAGCAGTGAATCCGTGCTTTCTTAAATGGCTTCAAGTCTCCAGCTGCCACTGAAGACTGCATCTAATTCAAACCACAGCTAGAAGCTGTCCATTCAACTCAGCACTGCCATGACATATCACATAGCATGGATTCACTTTCACTGGATGATCCAACTGTCATATAAACAAAAATGCATAAAGTTTGCTTATACCATGTGCTAATTTGGGCTTGGATAGAGTTAATTTTCTTCTTAGCAGCTGGTATGGGGCTGTGTTTTAGATTTCTGCCCAAGAGAGTTGATAACACTTTTATGTTTTAGTTATCACTGAGCAGGGGTTACACAGAGCCAAGGTCTTTTCTGCTCCTCAGCCCATGAGTGAGGAAGCTGGGATGCACAAGGAGCTGGGACAGGACACAGCCAGGACAGCTGAACAATGGAATATCCCATACTGTAAGATGTCCTGGCACAGCATATAAGGCTGGGAAAGGGAAGGAGGATGTTCAGAGTGGTGCTGTTTTGCCTTCCCAAGTAACTGTTAAACCCAATGGAGACTTGCTGCCCTGGGGATTGCCAAACACCTCCCTGCCAATGGGAAGCATGAATTAATTCTTTGCTTTGCCTGTGTGCATGGCTTTTCCTTGACCTACTGAACTCTATTTACCTCAACCCACATGTTTTCTCACTTTTACCCTTATTCTCTCTACCATTCCACTGGGGGAGAGTCAGCAAATGTCTGTGTGGTGCTTAGGTGCCAGCTGGGGTTAAAACATGACCTGCCACTGCCCTGTACACTAGGAATTAAAAATATCACCAACACCCACCTTTGCTTTCGTGATCTCTGCATCCATCGGGTGCTTTGCTTTAAAGATATTCTGTACTTCCTGTTTGGGACTGCAAGACAAGGCAAGACAAATACATTATGAACAGCATTTCCAATAGCAATTAATTCTACTGAGAGAGCTCATGGCTTACAGGATTGAGTATGGGATGAGGCACTGCACCAGCTACATTCACAATATGCCTTTATCCTCCCTTGCCCACCACAAGAGGCCCCAGTATAGAGTCTTACTTGCTCAGCTGCTTCCAACGCTGGAAAAAGTCTTGAGAAGACATCTCTGTTGGCTGGAAAAATTTATTCAGAGTGATAGGTAATTTTACTGAAAGATTTTGAAATGTTCCACCGTACCTGCAGATGAAAGAGAAAAACCACAGTGCATGTGGCAGCCTCAGCAGTGTCAGCAGAAATCAATCAAGCAAGTGAGGAACTGTTTATGATGAAAATCCATCAACTGCACATGACATTTCTAATACAGAGTTTCAATCCACTGTTAAGTAAATTTATTTTCTCTCCTCAGATGGCAATATATGAATTGGCAGAATTGCTTATAAGGTTCTCTCAGTATAGGTTTATCCTTCTAGATAGCACCCCTAAGGGGTAAAAATACATCCTGGTGAAAACATACCAATAAAAAACAGTTTAGACTAGAAAAACAGCATGTAGCCCAGAATTCAGGATTTTATAAAACTGAGCTGATGTTGAGTGGACAGAACAAGAGTCTATTTCTGGTTGCATACACTTCCAGGCCAAGTTATTTGCAGAAATGTTGCTGGTTTCCAGAAGGGAGAAGTTACTGCGTATATTCCTGTCAAGATTTCTTAAGCAAACAGGAAGACTGCTGTTTTATATAGATAGCAGACACAGAAGTCATGAAGAAATTTTATCAGTAGCTGCTTCTTGACTGTTTGGTTTGGCTGGGGATTTAAACCACATTCTTCCAAGTAGATTCTCCCTAGCACCTTAAAGCTTAATTAGATCAGATTTTCAAGTTGTCTACCCAAGAGAGTTTTTTGTGTCCATATTTTGCATTTCAGTCATAGGGTCATGTCAAATATAACATTTTTCATCTAATTAATTGACTAACATTTGAATCCTTTGTTTTACCTGAACTGAATGTTCAGGATTGGAGCTTCCATGAAGTCTGACACACATTCAATGTTCACAACCTGCTGAACCTGTGCACCTCCATCCACTGTGGGGTCAACAGGTTTTGTCTGAAGATTCAGGCATAGAAAAGTTGTTAAGGAAATAGATCAATGAACTGATAACATAAAAATGGAAATCTTCCAAGATGTTTCCACCTATTCTCTGTGTGCTACTGAACATTTAAAGCTCGTTTTTTTGAACAGGAAAAGAGTTTGTGGGGTTTTTTTTTTGTTTGTTTGTTGGGGTTTTTCATATTGACACATATACAAGTAATAACTCTGAAAATTCTCAAAGAAACATGCCCTTAAAAAGGTGCGAAGGCACAGAGACTTCACAACAAAAGCCACAGGATTATTGTGAACGTGACAGAGATGCCTTGAGTCAAACAAGCCTGATTACTTAATCTCCCAGAAATCCTAAATTTGCCATACCAAGCCATGAATTAAGTACCATCATCTTGGCATATATGTAATGCATCTCCACATCAGGTTTTAGCTTATCTGCTAATGCAGTACTCGAAGGACACATTTCTACCTCTGCTACTTCATGTCAGTGGCAAAAGCTACAGTTCCAGTACGTATTTATTCAGCTTAATTTCTTGTTATATCAAAAGTAAAATTTGTGTTTATAACCAGGGCTTTAAGGAAAGAATTTTTCATCCCTGCTCAAGACTTGATCTTCCTATGAGGACTTGAGAGAGCTATCAGCAAATTTCTCATTTCTTCATGTTCAAGGACACCGTGCCTTGATCCAAGAGATTTCTTATATTGTGCAGCAATAAACCACAAAAATCTAGTAAGAACAGACAACTGCTACTACATTTAAGGATATTTGACTGAAGGTCATCTGAGCAGATTACTGTTGGAGTAAAATTCAAGAACTGTGTTGATGTCTTATTACCATAGAATATGAACATACGTCCTGGAAAGAGAAGAACGAGACATCAGAATTTTTAGGTCATGTAATCGCATTGAACTACTCATGCTTCAGTTCCCTAACACATTGTCTTTCTATCTTTCTTTAAAACCACTTTTAAGAACAAAATACAGCTTACATGGTTTATCTCACCAAGACATTCACAGTTCAAAATGCAGCAATTTAACCAAGCCATTAGATTTCTCCTACAGTAGCTGTCACACAGGCAGTTAAATCATCGGTGAAGTCTTTAAATTGCTGGAGAATTCTGTTAAGATGCTACTATGCCAACAAGAGTTTTACAGAAAGGGAGAAGCAAGAAATTCTATTGCTAGCCTGTGTTCAAATTCCATCTCCTTCCTAGATGGTTCCAGTATCCTGTGCATTCAATCTCATCTGAAATGTACTGTGTTTCATATCATAAGAATAAGCTATACTGCAAGATATAAATTTTGAGAAGAATGGTGCTTTATAAACCTGGCTGCACCAGCCATACAAACAGGCAGCATGAGCTGGAATACTGGAGCTTAACACCCCTATTTCATATCAGCTACCAAAACAATAAAAAAAATTCAAGGAAGCAAGAGTTCACACAAAAGCCAGGGATGCACAACAGCGGGAGCTGTAAAACAGCTTAGGCCTATAATGCTATTTCCCTCTTCAGCAGCTGGAAAGTGAGTCCTGTCTGGAATATCATGCTGGCATTGTGATTGATAATGCAGACAGCCAACCACAGCACTACAGATCTTACCCAGGTTCTGTCGAAATTCAGATTTCAAGCCAATTTGTAGCAACTGATTTTCAAATAAGACTCCATTATTTTTACACACAAACCTAGGGGAAGAGAGGGAAAACATGTTTTAAATTGAGCATATTAAACAATATTTAGAACCACAAAATTCAGGGTTTACACAGAGGATGAAGATTGCGGTTAACCTAGAATGCATCAATCTGTGAGAGAGGCCTTTGCAGAAAACTGCAGTTAGAAAAGACAATTTTACAACCAGAACCACCACTTGTAGGACACTAAAAGAACTGACATTTTTATTTGATAGGCTGTCTGAGAAACTATGAAGGAAACCACAATATGCTATATGCACACACACTGTCTAATAAAGGACCAGGCAACAGGATTTTTCTTTTTAGTCTTGAGAACTTCTGAAACTCATTAGGTTCGTGCAGAATTGAAAAGTTTGAAGCTTGACTGTTTAAACCTGAAAGAAAAAAGCCCTCCTTGATTTATCATTTCTGTATCACCTAAGCCAACTAGAGATGTACATTTTCCATTTTGAGAGAGGAAGCCCATTCTCCAGTGATCTCAGTCCTTTCTATCACCCTTCACTTAAAAGTAGAAGAGGTGGTCAGCAAACATCTGCCTTTTGCATCCAAGGCACTTAAAACACACTCCCAAATATTAGTAGTTTTGACTAGTACTCTGTTTTTTATTTATTTCCAAATAGTTGCAGAACTTAACACACTACTGGCATTGCCTCATTTTAGAGCAGTGTGTGATAGCACTGACTTGTAAAGAAGACTCTAACCTGTGTATTCATGAGCCTGTCACAAAATCCACAGCATCCACAGAGGTGTTCTAGTCACAAGTCTGACAGTACATGTTTCTCTAGTCTTGCTGGTATTAAGTTAATGAACAATATAGTTTTGCTTTATAACTATATTCTGGAAATTGCCCAGCCTTGCAAGGTTTTAGTATTGCTTACTTGTGAAAAAGCTCATCAGCATCATGCACAGTATCAGCTGGTTCCTCAGAAACTACCTCAGATGAAGCCAGGTCAGGGCTAGTTCAGGCAGCACAAAGGAAGAAAGGCAGTAGCGACAGAGACAGCAGGAGTTAGTAAAGACAGCTTAGAGCTTAGTTACTTCTTTTACCTCCTTCCTCAAAAATGGCACTGCTGAGCTTAATGCACGAGAAATTGATTAGCTGCCCTAGCTCAGTACCCTAGAAAGGTTTTAGGCATTAGGCAATGTTTTCCCCCACTTCTCTCCCCCATCCCACCCCGACTGTTAGAAAACAGCAATCCTTCATGAAGACAGCTGAAGGTGTTCAGTAAATGTAAACCTCTTACAGAACCAAGTCCTTTCAGGTGTTTAACTGTGACAGCAAAAGTGTTTAAGTTCAAAATCAAAAGGTGAGCTGCATATTGACTACTACAAAGATGTGCTTAAAAGCAGAGGCCTCATCAACCTTAGATACCCTTCTAATTACAGGTGCACAATCAGTACCTAAAAACACACAAGTATTAAGCATAGGCAAGAGTACACAGGCACACAGAGAATGACTTACCCAAGCAACAGATTAGAAACAAAAGTGACAACAGCACTAAGAAAAGGCAGGAAACTGTAAAAAGCAACTTCTCAGTATCATTAGAGAAGCATTTAATAATCTACAGACAGACCAAGGAGTTGGGCATTGCTACACTTTCTTCTGCAGAGAGAGAAAACTCTTTTTATGTAACATTTGCTTATGAAACTACCAGCATTGGTTCCTCTTTGTACCCTCTCAAAAAAAAAAAAAAAAGGCAAGAACAGCTTTTGTAGCTTCCTAAAGCCCTGGTTTCGTGTTGTATGATCAAGTATCACTTCTGACCTTCCAGCAGAAACACAGGATCAAGTTATTAATCACTGCAAACCTGCAACAATGCATTGCCTGATATAAAATTTTGATGAAAGTGCCAATGATCCAGGCAGATCAGTTTCCCTAATTATGTCTTTTATATTAAGATGCACTGAAAATTTGTTGTGCCAACATTCAAAATTTGGTCCTTGACAACAGTAATACATTCTTATCCAGTAGGACAACTGATTTTAAAGACATTCTGTGATTTTATGCCGTTCATTCCCAAAAATTTAGCTAAATAACATTTGAGAGTAGCCACAGGGACTTTTAATAATAATGGGGTTAATAACACATTGTACCTACACTACACTTACTAATGTATTTGTAGTATCAAATCCCCTTTAAAAAAAAAAGAAAACCATTTGTTCTTTATCCCCTTTTTCACACCCCTTTGTCAGACAGTAGAACAATTGAAGTGTAGCATTAAAATATGGGAAGCAGTATCCTGGATACAATCCATCTCACTGTTTCAGTAGCAGCTTGCCGTAAGTGGAGAGACAATAATACTTTATGAAAAGAAAATAAGAATAAATGTATTCATATCAGGACAGAGAACCCCCACTTCAAGATGTATGAAGATGCACAACAGCTTAATTTAACAAAGAAGCAAAACCAGCATGAAAACCAGACACTACTGTGTGGCAAATATCCTCAGGTTGAGTAGTACAGACTCAGTTTTTCCATTAGAAGAGATATTCAATAAAGACAGCACATCCAGCACAGTGTCCAAGAACACCTCTCTTGCTGCAAAACTACCACCTAGGAATGCACTTAATATGCTGGAACAAAACCAAAAGTTATGTGTGCTTTTCCTTCAATCCTGTTTCAACAGACAAATTCTCCTTCAAATTCCTTTCAGGGTGACTTAATTACCTCGCAAAGTTGTCATCAGAACCAGGAGCAAGAGGTGCAACTGCAGAGGCTGAATCTGAAAATACATCCACGAGCAGGCTACCACTAGAGGAAGGTGGGGGAGCTGAATTGGTGACAGGGGCAGCACCCAGACCCAGCAGATCCGCCGATGGAGAAGGAGTAGACTAAGGGAGACAAGACACTCCGGTGTTACACTGCAACAAAACTACAACAAAGCTGTCTCGTTTGCATAGACAACTGAGCTATGGCACAGTGCCTCTCCCCACCCCAAATCAAGGTTTGAATGGACGTAAAAAGGTTCACAAATGCAGCAGCTGCCACGCTGAATTTCAGCTTAAGGTCATTTACAGGTGTGGTTTTCTTTTTTTCCTTTGAAGAGAGTTATGTCCATCTAAGCGTTAAATAAAAGCAAAACCAAAATTCATCTGTCTAAAATCTGGTTCTGCAGAAGAAAAATGACAAAAATGACAGTTTTTCCCCCCCTTCTCTTTTCCCATTAGTTTCAAGGGAAAGTAAGTACTGTAGAGAATAAAATTCCCATGTTGCTTTTCTTTAGTGAAGAATCCATCAAGCAAGCAAGTGGCTTTTACACAAAGCTAAATCACAGGTCATCACAGCATCTTTAAAAGTGACTACCAGTTTAATCCTGGGCTTCTGAAGTCTAGCAAATCTTAGAAAAAATGCAAACCCAACCAGCAAAAATAGCACAGCCTGTAGCCAGTTCAAGCTGCAAACACTACAGGAAGAAACAAGATGTTTAAAGTGTTTTTTCCTCAAATAGAACAAATCAAGCAGCCAGGACACAGAATCATGCAACAGAGGCTGCCCAAGTCGCATGCAAGTACAAAGCATAGACTGTTAATCAAAATGGCCATATATTAGACATTAGCAGCTTCCACTATGCCAGATAATCTGAGGATGAGTCATGAGATGTATTTGGATGAATCTGAAATCTTGTTTTTGTAAGCCAACTCCAAGTTATCATTTACTCCATACAGTATAATGAAAAACTGGCAAAAGACTTTAAGCAGTTTATCATTAGGACCAACTAAAAACAAAGCTTGGGCCTCAAATTTCTTAACATTTTTGCAATCCAAACCAGATAAAGCAATTGGTGAAGGTAACACTGTGCAGTTTTTTACATGGCTGCAACCCATAAAGTGAAGCTCATAAAGCACAATGCAGTATTAACTGTCAGTCACTTCAATTTGGAATTCAAAGAAAATTTTGCAGCTTTTCTGCTGGAAAGAGATTTCTGTCTAGTCAAAACTGTTGCACTTGGAGTAGCTATTCTTATACACTGCAGTGACTAGGTAGCAAATTATTATGCTTTAACAAACTGGGCAGGGAGCATGCTACAGTATTTCCTTCTCTAGGTAATCTACAGCATCTTAAATCTAATTACAAATTATTCTAGTCATTAAAACCAGAAAGAAATATTACATTATGGGAAAAATTGATCCTACCAGCTTTAACTGACAATAAAATGAGAAGTTTCAGCTCAGAAGAAAAAATCATGTGGACTTGTCAAGCATAACAGAACTCAAATAGTACTGTCAAATAAAAAGTAACAACTTTATACTGATTTAAGGACATCCCGGTGAAGGTAAGTGTTGTCCACTTCTATTAAAAACAATAGCCCAAAACAAGATGCAAAACAACATGTTAGACAAAGCAGAAAAAACAGCTGATACTCTGAAATTCAAGTTAACTCCTTTTAAATATGTTGATTTTATAAACCCGCCCTCAGTGCAATTTCATCAACAAGGAAATTTACACCTCTAAAGTAACAGCAACATTTTTCAAATAACAATATAAAAGGAAGATTTTTAGGCTGCAGACAGTTCGTCCCCACTTACACAAGATTTCCAAAGGAAAATTGCATCCAACCATGCAGCGAGGGGAAAGCAGCTGTATGTCCCCTGCTTTACAGCAAACACCCACAGCCTTAAGTTTCAGATGGGAAGTTTTAAATTCCCAAAAAGCCACTTTATGAAACCAGTCTTTTCTCACTTGCACACCATCTAAATTATTGAAATAACAGCTTTTAAACTCACAACAACACTGGCATTGACAGAGGCAGGTTCAGCACTTCCATTCATATCAGAGCTCCTCTCCTTTTTGATCTCTTCCAGGTCAGTAACTGTGCCTGGTCCTTTCTTCTTCTTCAGTTTAGCCAAAATGGAAGATTCCCTCTCTGGAAAGGGAGGCATTTCTTCCAACACTGTAGCCTTACCATAGAATAAAAAAGTACTAGTTAAACTTCAGAGAAAAAGCCAAACAAACTTCTGAGTCTTTGAAGAGACACACCCTTATAGATTGCATAAAGCAAAAGCAGAAGTAGTTACCCGCACAGAAAATTATTATGCAGTTTACTGTAGTGAGGGATTGATCACTTTTCTGAAAGAAAAAATGCTTTAAAACTTTCTGAAGTCCTTCCAAAGCACTTGGTTAAGAAAACAGGAGCATATCACTTCTCTGAAACAGTGATATTAAATTAAAAAAAAAGGAAATTTAAATAATTAGATCATAGTAGACTTAAGGGTCCTTAAATCAAGCTGACCTAGACTTAAACCACAGGGAATACTCAAGTTTCTACCCAGACCTAAGTATTTATTAGATGTCAAAATCAAATGTGCAATGCCCTGCTCAGACCTGAGAGCACCAGGTTAAATCACTGAACTTCAAGAGACAAAAAATTACACTTTTCCTGCCCACCATCAGGTAAGTCCTCAAACGAAAGCCCAGCCTTCTGGTATCTAAATTCTCTAGAAGCCTCTATTGCGCCAGCTTTCCCTGGATTCTCTGCTCCAGAATAACATGTCTTAATGTCCCACTACAGCAATAACAACTTGGAATTTAGCTCTAAGTTAAAGATGAATACAAAGAATTAAGAAGACTAAAAGAACCAGCATCCATACTGTAATCCTGAGATTTCTGAGTAATCAGGTAAGGTTTAGTTGAGTTTAGCTTGCTGACAGAGTACTGCATAATAAAGAAAATAAACCTTTATACCTACCAATATATCAGTACTAGCAATAGTACTGAGCCTCAAATACTCAACAGCTCTCTGCTGCAGCTCAACATCAGCATTCTTTAGCTGACTGTCACTGCGCAGCACATCTTGAATTGTAGTTTTGATTTCTGGAAACAGGTTCACAAACTTGATGTAGGTAGACAGAAGCAAAGCTCGGGTAGGAACACTACACAGATGAAACTTGGAATGTAGCAAGTTGAACTGGATGAGGGGACTTGAAAGAAGGAAAAAGAAATTTCTTCAGTTTTTGTAGATATGATAATCCTCATTATTGCATTATTAACAAGAGCTGAATGATTTGTTAACTAGTTTTTAGGAATGCTAGGAAATAAATTCTTTACAAAAAGCATTACTACTTCAATTCAGTATTTTAGAAGGTGTTTTACCTTGATCTTGGATCACCTGCTATCAGATTTCCAAATTCTCCCAAGATGTAGCCACCTACTTTTACAAGATTCTCATGGCATGCTGGAGCTTGAAGGGCCTGTAACACATTGATAATTATTGATAAGCAATGTACAAAAAGAACCATCTTTTCTGTCACTTCCATTCCCAGGTTTCTCTTCTACTTTCCTCCAAGAGCAGACTGTGGATCTAGGCACTACAGAGTACTTGTGAGAAAAACATCATGGGTGGTGTGATTTCACAGAAGACTCTAATGTGAGTATTACTTGATTAAGAGCATTCTTAGGCCCATCTAAGCAGTACTGTAGACTTTTGGTAGGATAGAGCTCCTTAAGTTTCCCCTGTTACATCACATGCTGCTTCCTTAATTTTTAGCTCATTTTGAAAGGGAATTGAAAACAGTTACTCTCACCTCAAAAACAGTTTTTGCTGCATATCCTTGCACATCATCCCTGTTGATGACAATCTGAATAACTCGGTACCACACTTCTTCACTGACATAGTCACCAGCAATGCGAATCAGATTCAGGATTGTATCCACATACCAGGTGTAATCCACTGCATACTTCTCAGCTAGAATTGCAACCTTCAGAACCTGAGCACACAAAACAGATCACAGAAAGTTGACTAGCTCTTACTATGAGCTGTATACACCTGGTGATGCCCCACACTGGTCCAGAAGCCTCAGTTTCAGATGCATGAGCTTGTTCACTTGTTCCCACAACTAAGGTGAAAGGTGAACATTGAAATGCTGTGCCAGAATACAGCAGTTGCCAGGCACATATTGCTTTCTCCATAATGCATTCAAATATGTTGTATCTTTGTGACTTTCCAATTGTGTACCTAAGTGATCAAAAGCAATTTATAGAACATTTTTTTGTTTGCTAGAAAAACACCGTCTTAACTACCACTGAGACAGGATCGAATAGGAAATTGGAAACCTCTCAAAAAAAGGCAAAAGCAAACTCAAGATAGCAGAGGCAAATAGAGTCACCAAAGCACAGCTGACTTTTTTAGGTTATACTCAGATTTCTGCATCCTGAAGCAAACAATCAGCTTCAGGGGAGACTCCAAAAATTTATTATCAGTTGCATTTACTACTCTTAAAAGAAGAGGTCAGTATGAGGGAACAGAATGAAATTGTCACTATCTGCCAACTCAGGGGACATTGCCAACAGCAACCAGACAGCACAAGAGGTAAATCAACAAACAGTGTATTCCACATTCACTTCTCCAAGCAAGGGACTTCAGCACCTAAGCTAAATAACTACTGTAAGTACAGGTTTTGTTTACCATCCTAAAAAGGTTGAAGCTGAAATACTCAACTTTTATTCTACTAGTAGGAAGGGGATAAATATCAGGCCTCTTAGCTGATTAGAAGGTATTGGTTTTGGGAACCCTTAGACTGATCATTCTCAGTGCATACAAAGTTCTACCTACAAATACGCATTCACCACTAATTTTTGAAGCTACTGAACAATTGACTAGAATAGGACCTAACCCTCAGATGTAGAGAATGTGTTAGTGGCTCACATATAAAATTCATTTTGCTCTCTATATACACTGTCCTGAGGCCAAGATCAGTTTTTAAAATTTTTAAGTTTCCAAGGTTTCCCCCCTGCCCCCTGGATTAGTTGAACCTAAATTCCTTGCTATTAGACTACAAAGTTAGGAGTTTTTTGTTTGTTTTAGTAGTTTTCTCTAGTTTGTTTTTTTTAAGCCACCATGAAAAGCAATCTCTATCACAGACTCTGCAGCATCCTAATCAATAAATTATACTTATGGTATCAAATCCAGCTACAAAACAAGTATTTAAGAAAAACACCAACAGCTTACAATTTCTTCTCTAATGGAATAATCAGCAGTCTCCAGGTAATTAAGCATTTCAGCCACAATCTGCTGGGCATTGCTTCGGTCACACATTGCATACAGGAGATCTACAGCTCTTTGTCGTACACTCACATCTCTTTCAGTCTGCAAAAAGACAGAGTCAAAGGTCAAGATGATTTCATCTTTGTTTGGAAAGTACATGCAACTTGAGAGATGAAACCTAGTATAATACACAGTGAAATTTAAAACAAATGAATTTGCATAATTTTTCAGATGCAGAATGAACTCAGATATACCCTTTATATAAACTGTTTCTTATACTATTTCTCACTTTCAGTCACCTAGGAAAAGCTTGGTGGAGACTTAGACAGATTCCTGCTTTTAAAGACTATCACAAAAATTCAAGGGGGAAAAAGAAATTTTTTTTTCAGGTTTTGTTTCTGTAGCATACTTATTCAAATTTGTGCAGGTGCTGAAAGAATGGAGGAGTTTGTACAGAACACTTCAGTATTATGCAAAGTAGGGTGGGTGAATTTGTGGTCTACTATGCACTGAGTAACTGGTACCAGTGGCCATAAATGCACCAATAACTGGCTGAAATTGTTAAATTGTTACCAGGCCAATGAGCATTTAGCTACCTGCAGGTTTAGGGTCAGGTGTGCCTTATAACAACTGAAGTCCAGCAAGATCAAATACATATTTTAGACCTAGACAAATGTATATGTGCTACAGCACAAACTTGGAAGAACACAAAGCATTTAAACATCCAAGTATGCAAGTAAATTTACATGCAAATCAGTCTTACTCTTTTGACTTCTGCTTTGCCACATAAACATGGCCTGGGATCGTGTCTTTCTGGCTTCTGGTCTTTACAATTCTGTAGTGCAAGCTGATCTGCTCTACCACTCCCCATGAGCTATTACAGCAAAGGAACACTGTCCAATACCAGCAACACAATAATAAAACTGTTTTCTCAGCATTCTCAATTTTGAAATTCCACATTTTTAAACAATTATTCATCTTCAGCCTACACTTAGGCAGATACCAGTGTTACAGGGGACACAGCTCCAGGTATCAGATTTACCAGCAAGGTGCAAAAATCAACAAAAGCTGACCACTGTAATTGCCAGCACAGCAAGATTTTGCTGGATTGAGGTAAACTGAGGTAGACATCAAAGAAAAACTCATTTGATTCCTAAGTATTATTAATTAATTGGGGACAGGGAGCTTGGGGCCATGGGGGAGAGGGCACTGAGGCAGGGGAGAAGACAACACTTAAAACCAGACCACACACTTCAATATTTACCTTCAATGCATTGATAACTGTTTCTATGTGTGTTTTCACAGCCTCATGTGAGAATTCAGAGCTGGCAAGCGTGCACATGCTTTCCAGTGCTAGGTAACGCAAATTAGTTTCTCGGTGCTGCAAGAACTGACCTAGCTGGTTACAGGCACGGACTAGCAGGTTTGGCTCACTGCACAGAACAGGAGAGAAAGTGAAAGGGTTAAAAGCAACAGGTTTGAGAACACTCAATTCAGAATACTATTTCTGCAGTGGAGATTTCTTAAAATGCTTCAAAGTGTCTGCTAGAATGCTTTGCTAGTGAAATGCAAATTCAGATACTGTGAGCAAATAATCTCTGTTGGATTAGAGCAGTGGGGTCAATACAAAACATCAAATAAAGAAGCAGCAAAACCCAAAGCTACACAGCCCATGAACACTGTTCAGTTACATTGCTGTGGTTGTGTTCCAATCTAGCAAGCAACTTTGTGTTCTTTTCCCCTTCACTCCCTCCCCCATTAAAATCTGATTAACTGTTCAAGACATAGCCCATGATTTCACTTGAAAAGCCCCTCTGATAACGAAGTGTTGTCCCAGCTCACCTGTCATGATGTATAATTAAGCTTATTGCCTCAAACAGGACAGCATTCTTTGCATTCGAGTGTTGAACCTTCTTTGACTTTGGTGGCTCCTGTGCTTTGTTGAGGATGGTTTCCAGGCATTCTGTCAGACGGCCACGTACCGCAGGGTCTTCTGGAGAACAATGAGCTGTTGGACAACTTCATTTTGCTCCAAACCCTAATCCCTACCTTAGGTTTTCCCCTGGCTAAATCCAAATTAACTAAATTATTCTGAGACATTAAAAGCATTTACACTCCCCAACATACATGTGGGAAAAGAATTCCAAGCCACAGTTCTATGTGGGTGAGAAGAAAAGGCAAACAATCTGTACTACAATATACTTGGAGGCTTTAATATAGTTGATAGTATTAATGAATATTTAAAATGGCAGCTGCCAATGATTTCTAAAATGCACACTGGTTAGACATTTTGTTAAAATTAAACACAACATAACTCAAAAGGCCAAAAAGCTCTTCTGGTAGCTTAGAGCTACCAGAAACACTCAGGAGTACAAACTTCAGTATCTTTACCTTAAGACAATGAGCTTGCACTCCAAGCTATGGTAACACTGCAGCGCAGTGGTTCTTTAGAGCAAGACCAGTGCTGTGATGTGTGCATTACCTGGAGGTGGATAGCACTGTAACAGCCTCAGAAGTTTCACAGATAGCCAGGGAGCAGGAACAAAGTAGTATGTGTAGTCCTGAAGGTCTGTTGATGCAGAAGTTACAATCTGTAAAACAAACAGCCGGCATGTCACAAGCTTCAAAAGGACCCAAAAAAGACTGTAAGTCACCTCTGACAGAAGCTTAAAAAGCTGTGTCACTAGCAATGTCTAGTTTAGTAGATTAATTAAGTGCAAGCTGTCCTATTATGAGTACACCACAGTAAATGCTAGTAATAGAAATCCAGTTCGGTAGATACAGTAGTCCAGAAAGTCTCTTCTGAAAGCCTACTTGCATTTTTAAAGAATGAAGACGACCATCTTGTAACATCAAATTCTTAACCAGAAGTTTGATTTTCTTTGTTCTAGCAATTCACAGATTCAACCAACAGTCTGGTGGCTGCTGACAGGTGAGCCTGCAATTCAAGTACGAGATGCTATGACAGACTGACCTAAAGCAGAAGGATCAACTAACACCTTCAGTAGCATCCATACAGCAAAGCAAAAAAGAGATAGCATTCACAGAAGAGGTTTATATGCATAATGAAATGTGGTAAGGATTAGATTAGATTGCCCCTCTTCATAGATTTATTTTACCCTTTTATTCTAGGGTAACCATGAGTTTGGCAGTAGGTTGGCTCAAAAAAATTCTATCTAATTCTTACTACAGAACAGCCTTTCACTTCCATCAGCACTCTCTTAAGTATTAGGAAAAATCTTCATAGTCGAAAAGAAAGCAAACAAGTAATCTGGTATAAGACTGCGTAAAACCAGGTGTAAAACACATTTGTGAAGTAGTAGCCTCCCTAGTCTTGCACACCTTCCAAAAGGAGGGGGAAAACAAAATCAAACACAACAGTGACATCAGTTTTCTAGCACAGAAATGTTAACTTACAGACATGTCTCTCTACTCCTCCCTGCCCTGCTTAACCCCCTACATCATTTAAAGAATATCAATGCTTATGATTATTAAGTTAGCAGCAGCTCAAAAGAAGGAACAGGAAGGCAATTAGTCTTGTAAGAAGCTTAGATAAAGTTAAAGCTACAGTCTGTATTTTTGAGGGGTTTGTGTGAAGTCTGTAGAATCAGTCTTTGATCCAACTATTCTTTGGTATTACAGCAACAAAGTGAGGATTAATGCTTGGAGCACAGCAGGGATTAATCCAAGAAAGTTTGGGCAAGCCAATACAGCTTTTCTGTCCTGGTAAGCAACAAGCATTTAGAGGTTACCTGAAGCACCCACATGAAGTGACACTGAATCATCTTCACATTTCATGGTACAGTAAACTAATCTGACCCTAGAAAGCTGAACAGGAAGCTAACCCGATCTAGAAAGCTGAGTAAATCAATAGTGAAGTATTATCAGGGTCATCATTGGACTCACTCTGCTTAATCTAGACACTGCCAAGGAGACTGAAGTCTTAAACTCTTCTGGGTTCTTCTGTGCCAAAGTGGTGATCAGACTTGTAGCTGCAGTAACCACACCCTAAGAAAAAACAAAACAAAACACAAAAAAACCCATGTTCAGATTTGGATCAGTTTACGACACCGCCCATTAACACCTTGAGATTCAGAAGTTTTTTAATACACAAAAAAAAATGTTTATCCCCATTACAAAGCCCTACATTAAAAAACTCTTATTTGGCTAGCAGCTAGACTAATTACACACCTGCAGAATCCAACAATTTTCAACAACATGATACTGCCATCCTTGCAGAGCATTTTATGCTAATTTTTGTATTAGCTTTGTCTCATGTTTGGATAGTACATCTAAAATAAGCGAGCTGTATTAAAATTAAGCCTAGACACAAATTGTCTTATTATACAAGAGAAGCATGAGCAGAAGAAATGCAATGCAGCATATCATCCAGGACAGAATTCATACAACCCAACATGAGGGCTTTGTATAACACAAGCACTGGATATTACTACTGCAGACTATATCACTCATTACTGTTGAAGCACAGGTATTAATAGCCTTATTTTCATAAAGTAACTGGACTGGAGGAAAAAACAAGGTCTCCTTTCTAAAGCAAGACGGTTTTTTTAAGCATCGAAGTAAGAATGACATGGACATCCCATGACAAGGAAGTCTAAGCAATGACAAATCAAGTCTTGAATCTTTAGTGCAGTTCTATTCTTAAAAGGCCTAGAGCAATTAATATTACACCTGTGCAATGTAACTTAGTGTAATAAGGCATAAGATTAATTAATTTACAGCCAAAGGAAAAGAAAAACTTAAACATACTATTCTCATATCTACAGTGAAAAGGGAAACAAAGCTTTATTAAAAATTAATAAATACAGCAGATAAAAAAGGGCAACTCATTCCATTTTCTTCCCAAAGCCTGAAGACAACAGCAAGCCGCTTGTTTGAAAGACTCAAGAAGAAATAACTTGTACATTTAATAGAAGTCACATCATTCTCTTTACACGCTAGGCCCAAGAAGGATAATGAGGCTGATTTACCAAGTGCTGGTCATTGAGGAGATGCACCACTCGAGATGTCCAGTCTCCCATGGGAACAAGGTCAGGAGAAGTTCTGTATAAACGCAGCAAGCATAAAGCAGCACTTTGCTTCACGCTATCCATAGTGTCTCTGCAAGACATACACACTGATTTAAAATACAGTGGTTAAGACACAGCAATACCTGCAGGACAGCTTTATGCCAGATCTCACACTGACTCAGCACCTCTGTCCAGGCTGCATCTTTTCAACAGAAGGTCACTGAAGTTCTCTTATGCTGAAGTATTTGTTCTTCTTAATTTTTCCAGTAAGTTTACTTAGTCAAGTTTTCAACTATTATAGAGGCTACAAGACATATGTAATGATTCTTTACAAAGCAGAGTGACATTTCACATCTTTTATGAGAACTCAAAGTTCATCTCATCTGATCACAAGAACAAGCTTCTTCCAGGCTGACTGAAATCAGACAGTTCAGATTACTACCTTATGAATGTGACTAACGCTGGATCTACTGATAGGTCCTGCATGTCAGGTAGAAATCATGAACTACTCAACAGCTTCAGCACCTACAGCTAGAATGTAAGGTGGCTGTCAACAAGCACACAACCCACAAATCTATTCACCTTGCCATCCCTGCTGCTGGCACAGAAATGGACTATTTTAAGAGTAGCAAGCAAGGAGCTATTCTAGTTCAGTGAACTCCTTTTCACAAAGCTGTTGATTAAGCATTTTGTGTGACACACAGACAACAGCTATAAAATGTACAGAGCACTACCAGTAAGAGTTTTAAGAGGCAGCTTATAAAGTGCAGTCTTGGTTAAATGTTCAGAAACTTCTCTATCCCCAGAAGTTCATCCCAGCTATTCTTCATAAATTTATCAGCTTTCCATGAGAACAAGTTGTACCTCAGTTAAAACCCACAAACCTATTCCTCCCCGTCTCTAATTTCTATTTAAGCCAAGAGAGCTACCTTGAATTGGCAAATGTAACTGACAATGCTCATTCTGCCCAGGCCACTTAGACAGGACAGGCACACAAACATGTTTCATATATATTATCTTAGAAATGCAGAAGGAATGAGACACTGAAGAGTGATCTCAGAAAACAAACACAGCTTGAAGTTTAAACACTGACCTGAAGGTGCTGTGTTCTGTTGGTGATTAGTGACTCCAAGTGATATTTTCGGAATTTAAGGCTATCTTATTAAAACCCCATGACTCATCACTGCAGTATTGTCTCCACTATGCTACATGGATAACAGCACCTGGCAATGGCAGTGGCCTGACATTTAGAATACAGTTCTTACACCACATGCCACTTTTTATATTACTGTAAGACAGTTACTTTTATAAAAAGAACCATGTATATTCTAAAACATTTCATATCCGTAGACTTTAAATGCACTGTTTCCACTTGGACATTTTAAGTTTCAAAATAAATTAGCCCTAAAATCATAGGTACAACTTTACATTGACTTAACTATAGTTTCAGACATTTGCCAGGTCTGTTTAGAAAGTTTCACCTATACCAAAGTAAGAAAGCTGGTAGTGACTATTTGCCATTTTCGCAAATTGCTCTTAACATGGTTAGCAGAGGAAGTAAGAAAACTCACAAATCATTATCATGTTCCTTATGAAGTCAGTACATTTACATAAGAACTTCAGTTTATAACAAAATTTGTAGCATAAACATCTATTTAGATTCATTTACTTTTTTATCAGGAGAGGTAAAGAAAGTAAAACATATGCATTTCAGGGGTATTCAGTACCAGAGATGGATCCAAAACAAAAATAAGATCACAACAAGGCTGTAAAAACCTATTCAAGACACCAAAACTCTTAATTTTCACTCGTCTTACACTCCTACAAGCAACTCCACATGCAGGCAAGCGAAAGCACCTGCAGGTATTGGAACTGTCATTATCACTGCAAGCCCAAGGCCGTAGAGCCCAAGCTTAAGGTGCTGCAATGGAACCAAGTTGCTGAAAAGTTTATTGGCGTTGTATTTGAAAGAGGCATGTCACACCTACCCAGCCACAAGAATTTTGGGAATTTCTCCGGCAAATGCTTCCGCCATCTCCCGGCTGCCCACATTGGCAATGCAGTGCAGAGCAAGGCCCATGAAGGTGGGGTTGCGGCTGGCCAGGTCATTCTTGATGGCATTGTTTATCAGGCGGATGAGCTCGCTGTTGGAGTTCACCAGCACGGAGATGAACAGATAGCCCTGTGAGTCACAACACGGAAAATCTATTTGAGCTGACTTCATTTATTGTGGCATTACCAGGAAATATGATTTCTTTGACACATACACTTCTCTCCAATTCCATATGGGCAGAAATGGGCATTTAGAGCGAAGGCTAGAAAGATTAAGTGAATTAAACAAAACTGAGTAAGTTCACTATTACCCTAATTATCTGGTTTTAAGTGTTTTCTCAGTCTATTCTGGCATATACTCAGAAGACCATTTTAGATGGATGGAAACCAATCAAGATTTTGGCATATTATTCAAATACTAATAAGTTACATGCACCTGATAAACACAGCCTTACCTAGGGAGATGGAAAGAGACATTTAGAAAATTAAAAGGCTACTTACCTTTTAATGCAAGACTCAAGGCAGTTTCTTAACAAGAGTAATAATTTTATGCAGAATGCACATTTTTTGCAACTAGTTCAAGACTCCCTGTGTACAAAGGTATTTAGATTTCAGAATCGTTCCTAGAACCAAAATAAGGCTTTAAGCCAAGACAGGGAGAATGAAGCAAAATTCTTTATAGACTCCACAGCTGAGGCAGGATATTAGACAGACCAGTTTATCTTTTTTAGAGCTCAGGTTACTCACAATTTGTTTCTCTGTATATCTATTGGAACTGAGCAGGTTTACAGCTTCCATGTGACCAAAGTCAATGTCGTGCCCCAGCAGAAAGATGAAGAGCAGTTTGCAGACATATTTTTTCTTACTGTAACCATCCAGAGCCTTGTCACCTGAAAAGCAAGGAAACAAACAATTAAGTCTATGTTGAGCTCTTACTTTGGTTACTTAGTGATAATTCCATCTACCATTATCTATACCCTAAAGGATGGTGATGAAAGGATGGTCAGGAAAAAATGCTGTCATCTAGTCCTGCAGTGTCTTTAGAGTATGTTCTTACTAAGAGGCAGCACATACATGTTCACTCCATTTTGATTTTCCCGCTTTGGTTAAGAACATTTATGTCTTCCGTACATGTTCTCCTCTTAAACCAATTATCAAACCTCTATCTCAGTAAAATTGTTAATGTACTTTTCCAAGTTCACCACTGTAGAGAACTCAGCAGCAACAAAAAAAAAAAAACAACAACCCAGCAAGTTGTTTTACAAAGATCGGGTGACAATGGTCTATTCCAAAGACTGGAAGAAATACATGAAATTAGATTATCATGAGAATTTTAAAGCTTTTGTAAAATGAAAACATTCACAAGTGTTCCAGTTTCAGAAGAAAAATGCACTCTAAATAGCTTTGGCCGTATGTTGCAGTACTGCTGATTTTAGAAGCTTGCAGAAGCAACATGGAGCAGTGCAGCTTCCAGTTCATCAAGAGACCATTGCTTTTCCTGAAGGGAAGAGCTACATATGAATATAACACATTCTGTGTTACATTCCCTCCCTACCTCAAATCAGGAAATAAAGGGGTATCCAGTAAATCAGGCAAGATTGACTGCTGGGTAGCAAAACTCTGATACGTACTGCTGCCTAACAGGCTATACAAGCTCCTTCACTCAGCATTCTGGGCCTGGAATAACTGATCTGTCACATCAAGTGTATATTCCTTAGTGACGGGCAAGCTCAGCCAGAACAGCACTGCATACACTAAAGCTTCAGTAAGATATCCCTTACTCATTGCCCTTGCCAATAAACGCTCTAAGCTGCCTTTTTATTTTATATTTAGCTGCCTATTACATAAATTCGAAGTTTAAAAAGAATCTTAATAGTACAGAAGTTGCTCCTTCTTCCTTCTCATGAACTGACACAGAGGCATTTAAATTTGCCAGGCCACAGCTCCCCTGGATTTCACACTACATTCACAGACTGGATAAAAACCAAGGAAGCTTTACCACCACTACTAAACTTACAGTTAGTGAAGGAATGAAGACTACCATCTATGTGTGAAGAGATCAATTCTGTAAACTGAGATCAATTTAAGCAAACACTGCTATTTTAATGCAGACAATGATACCCTTCCAATTTGGGGTTTTAGGCACCCATTGAATTTTTTTAACTGTCACAGACACTGCATCAGTTGCCAACAAAAAGCTTCACCTTAATTTTTATGTTGTGCAAAGAGGAGTCATCTTCAGGGCCATACTAGAGAAGCAAATATATATCACATTTTACTTCAATACAGGAGGCAGCACTACTGAAGATACCCACAGCAGTGAAATTCTGCTGTACCAGATCCTGTGAGCATCCTCTGACAACAGCCAGCTCTGCAGAAAGCTGTCTGAAGACATGATTTCTTCAAGCCACTTTTACAATTTGTTGCCATAAGGCTCTTTCCCTGCTGAGTCAGCAAACAAATGTAGGGAATTTTATTCTTCTAGACATTGGAATTACTGTCAGAAGAACCAGAGCAAAACATCCAGTGGGAAATACATTTTTCCCCTTCTTTGGAAGCAATATGGCCAGAGGAAAGAGGAGATACTCAACCACGTCTGCTTATCTGCTGTGACCTCCAAACTATGGTGTAATGGAGCATTCTGCATAAATACTTCCTATCAGACTATTTTCCCAATGAAATGCCACTCAAGTGCAGAACCTTCTTCCTATCCCACCATGGCAGGAAGATGCAGATCAAAGACACCTTTCCTTAAGAGAGGCAAGGAAAAAAAACCCCAAAAACAAAACACAGGAAAGGAAGTGACAGCTTTAGTTTTCTAGTATTTTTTCAGCTGCTTAGGAAGAGTTTCTACAAACTCTTAAAATTTTATTTTAATTTGTGATCTACATGAGATCCAGAAGGAAAAGAAATAATCAATGAACAAACCAGTGGGTCTCTACATTACCTAGCAACAGAAACCACTCTAACTCCTGAGAAGCCAGCTATTCTAGGGGGAGTGATGAACAGGTGATGCTCACTGCCATTAGCAGATACTATGGGGACTCACAGAAGGGGGCACTAAATAAGCTGAATCCATTTTAGTCAGCCTAACTCTAGTGGCCAAGCTCAATATAGCTGAGGAGTTACTGTAGTTATTGGATAGCATTAATAGCATGAGTTGCTTCTCTGAGATTCAGATACACCAAAAGACATCAGAAAGTAGCTTCCACATGAACGTCACCACAAGTGAAGACACCCCAACCAATCTCCAAGACCGAATTCCCAGCAGGCCAAGAGGCTGAACTGCAGCTGCCTGTTAGTGTACAATCCATCAGCAATACACAACAGTTGTATTAAAGTAGAAGTATTAAATCTAATCTCTTATATTCTCAAATGACTGGTGTTCACTTTGTGATACCAGAAAGGAAAGGGGAGCACAGAATACTGCAACCCAATTGCTTAAGGAAGAACATAAAAGGATGAAAATATGTATACTTTGAACCACATCAACTTTCACAACAAACTATCTGCCAGAGTTTAGCAATTCCTTTTTTAGGTTTAGGACCCAGCTATTTAAAACATTACATCCTTTCAAGATCCCAGTATTTTAAGAGCTCAGATTAGCAAGGTCCTTGGATCTCAGGGTATTTGAAGAATTTTTTGATAGAAGATACGCCATGGAATCAAGCTCAAAATGCATTACCATCCTACTAACAAGCAGCTTCCTTCTCCACGTGCGGTATCAAAGAAAAATATTGTAAAATCGGTACTCGAAACACCTTTTCCAAAGACAGAAAAAATGCTACACTGACTGCTTTCAAAAGCTCCTGTTCCTTGTATACATAAGTGAAGGCAATGTGAGAGTTCTCAGGCAAGTTCAAAAACTAGGCCAAGTTAGAGTTCCTACAGCTCTTCTTCAAAGTCTTATTAGTTCCCAGCAGTAAAAGAATATCGGGGGTTTAAAAAATTTTAATTATTTAATTATCTGAGTGATTTGAAGAAAGAGCACTTCAGTCAAAGGTCTTGCAGTAGTTGTCTAACTCCAGCTGTCTTTTGAAGAAGTTTGTGACTCTGATTCTTATTGAAATTTTAACTATTCCACTCCCTTCCATGTCACATTTATGGAGAGTTCTAAAGGTTCTATTTTAAACATTACTAACAAGTCTCATTGCTTAAGTATGTGCCAAAATAGTACAGCTTCCCCCAGTCCCAAGCAAACATCCGAACAAGAGCAGAAGGAAATGTCACATGTTCTGTTATCTTTATTGCAATACACAATCATTTCTTTTAACTCAGCTCATTTTCAAATGCTTTTGGGAACATTTGCAAGTGCTGCAAATCAAGTCAGCAGAAACAGGAAGGATTCACAATACATGTCAGCAGGTTTTCAGCACAGTGGGCATTTCAAAGGCTACTTGCTTTTCCTGAAAAATGTATTAGTTATTTGGCTAAGAAAGAAATTAACAGCTGATTAACAATGAGTACTATTTAGAAATAATTACTATTTCCAAATTTCTGTGTATCACCTCCCTGGCATTTGAACACAGAAGTTTTGGCTTTCCTTGCTCATACATAACTACCACACAGCCCTCTGAAAAGAAATAAGGCAAGAAAGTATTTTAAGACCTTCAGGCAGCAGCTTCCAGCTCTAGATTGGAACATACGTTAAGGAACAGCACCTGCTTTTCAATCTAACTCAGTGTACTTAAAAGGCAGTGTGCTGCACTGTTCTGAGTCTGCTACCAGCAAGAGGGGTCAGGAAAACAGTTTAGTCCTTGAGATGTTCACTGGGGGTAGATAAAGAAGCCTGACAAGTCTAATCTCACTAGCTTTCACATGGCCTTAAAATCTTAGCTTTTAAAACCACAATAATGGCTTTTGCAAAACAGAATGGACAACACTGTTTCTTTGCTTCCTTCCTACACTGACCTCTGTTCATGCAGTTGGCAGCAATCCAGGGATATACTGTATCAGAGCTTAGTGGCTAAGAGAACTGAATTTGATTTTTATGAATGTAGCTACACTTTGAGACAAGATCTGTATTGCTGTATGGGTGACAGTCCAAGCCCTCTACATCAAATGCTGAATTATTGTGCCAAACAACCCATACAAATCCATAACCTAGTATTTATTTACCATACTACTAGCACCAGAAAAAAGATCAGCCCTACAACTCATACTTGTCATATCTGAAGCCTGATTTTACTTCCAACAATTCAGTTTGTCACTGAAGACACTTCATGATTCCACTGTGTGATTGCCTTCACATGTGATCAAAGACAGTGTGACTAAGCAGGCCCATCTTAAATATAAAGCCTATGCTTTCACAGCCTGCCAGGAAAGCAATTTACTGAGTTCACAGTTACACAGCTTCAGTTTAAAACAGGTATTTAGAGCGTTATCTTAACTTCCTCCAAACGGTTACTGTCTATTTTGGAATAATAGAGAAGATTTGCTCAAATATGGAAAACCAAGTCAGCAAAAGGAAAAAAAAAAGGAAAAAAACCCAACGATAAACAAGTCACATTGGGGCACTTTTGCAAGAGTGAAAAAGAAGATACACAAGCACGTCTGAAATCTAGCAGCCACTCTTGTAACACAAACCCTAATAAGCAATCAGAACAAAACTAAATTCTAATGCCAGAGCAGGAAAAAAAGAGCAAGTCTGAATCAGGCAGAGAACAGAGTTCCTCTGACCACGGAAATAGCTTACAGATTTGTGGGCAGCTTCATTAATACACAAATTCTGGTTTGAGAGAGCAAAGTGACACAACAATTTAATAAACTGGGTATTTTTTCACTCCCAAATCAGTTACTGCTCTGACGCTGAGGCTTCCAGTTTGGTTCCAGTACGGGAGCAAAATCAGCTTACAGGCTGAACGTGGAAAACAAAAGGCATAGCATCTCGGCACACTCTACTCCTACAGCTTCCCCTTTATCACACTGGTGTAGCTTCTCTCTAGTACATTCTTCTTATCTCAGTTAATGCAGAAGCATTTAGAGCAACTGTCAAGGACACAGTGACCTCAGCAATGGAGCTTCCTCATGCTTCAACAATAAACACAGTCACCTTAAGTACAGAGATTCTAAATTCCTGCTGAGCTCAGTGTACAAGAGCTGGATCAGAACCCAAAGCCACAGCACAAATTCCATCAGTTGAAGGGAAGTATTGCTTGTGCAGAGATGTGAAACCTTATCCCAACTTGTTAAATACAAGGGTACTTTCAACACCAAGTTACCCAAACATAAGGCAGGTATCAGGCCTGACAGCTACTTGCATGCTAAAACAAAGGTAGAAATATTGAGGCTCTGTCTGCAACAGTGTAAGAATACATCTTGCAAGTTACACGGGATGGGAATACACATAATGCAATAGCATGTGCTGAAGACCCAGAGGTAGACCAGACTCCTACACTATAGTGTCATGCAAGAACAACTCTGTCAAAAGGTCTTGTTTCTTGGACCTTTCCCTGATTACAGCCACAGAGCCAGCCAAAAGCTGCATCTTTGGCCAGGAAAGGCCAGTAACTCAGGGCACCGGTATTCACCACAGTTATTTAACAAGGGACTTCATCTTAAGTTCACAATTACACATTTGTCTTAATCCAAACTATTTAAAAACATTTTCAGGTCAGAGCTGCATGAAAAGAAACTAGGCTAAACTGAGCAACTGCCACTTAAACTAAGAATAAAATGCATATGAAGGTCTCTTAATTTTTATATAACCCTTCTGCAAGGAACAGCCACACAGCATGAAGTCCATGTGGGAAAGCAGCAGAAAGATAACACAGCTATCAGCTCCTCACACTCTCACGGCCTCAAGCAGTTACACAACAAGTTGTCTAAACACAACTTTTTCCAAATTGTGACATACATGTTTTTGTTCAGGCTTCATCAAGTTATTGTCTTCAGGTAATTAAAAATTTCCACTCAAAATCCATACAGATTTAGTAATAAGCCATAATGAAGATCAGCTACAAGAAGGTTTAGCCATCTTCGACTCAAGCTACTGAATGAGCATATACTGACCTTCATTCAAAACTATTTAAATAGTGCTTAAAGGATGCTACATAAGGTATGCAGGCTAAAGTTATGACACTACTTTGCTGAAAAGCACCTCTATTCTCTGATCACTGCCTGATTGTTGGTTCTACATAGCCAGAGATTTCTATGACAATTTCTCCCCTGATCATGAGTAAGCAGAGAACTGTTCATGTACTTTTACCTATTTTTCCAAGAAAAAAAAATGTAAACAAAGAGGCATGTGATGGCTTTTAATTTTGAAGAATTTCTTGAGTGCCTTGCATTGTGGTTAACTCTTCCCTTCTACGCTGTTGATGACACTCAGGTTTCTAAAGGTCTTCATACACCTTTAAGAGACATACTACTTAAAATATAGCCACAGATCATACAAAGTTCAGGAAAGTTATTTGTTAATGCATCAAGTATTCCAAACAGATATGCTACTCTAAGCCAGGATAGCCAATTCATTTGTGGTAAATGAATTACTACAAATCCAACAGATTCTGAAGGCACATATACGATCTCCACATGGCAATACCTTATCTAACTACACACACTGCCCCAGAACTATTTAAACAAAAGTTGCCACAGCCACAACTGTTATAATTCTATTTAAAAACATCCCAACTACCCCTCAGAATCTTTTAACTTTGAAACCACATACACAACTTGAATACAGCTAACAGCATGAGTTTTATCTTGTGTTGTTTAGAAGTTAATTGCTGCCTCTTGAAATTAGTTACTGCATATCCTTTGTTTCATATAAATAATTTGTACTGCTGTTGCTTGTGGTCAAGATGTATAGCTTCAGCAACTATATATTTTAATTTAATTCTGCTAGAAGACAGCCTAACCTAATACTTCCATAAAGGGCTCAGGGCTGAAGAGAGAGGAAGGAAGAAAAGTTTAAACAGATGCTGTTTTACTGGAAATAATCATGTCCACCCATCTTCAAACTATTCACAGCCTCGCAGCTTTCTGGAAACAAACAAGCTGAGAAGTCACGTGGTTAGGAGGGCAAGTATAGAAATAGTTTGTGACCAGTAGCCCAATTCTTTGGTAGAGGAGGGAGTTTGCTTCTGTTATGGCCAAGAATCACAGGACTGTCAGAAGATTCTAGAGTAATTCTAACAGACTGCTTTAGCATTTTGATTGAGTCAGCAGTTGACAAAAGATGTCCAAGCATGTAAAAGCAAAACCCCATAAAAGAAAGTCTTATGCAAATATATACAGTATGATCAAGTCACTTACCTTTAAATTTTGACCGAATATTTGCTAGTTCTTTATTTATCCTCTTTATTTCTGCCTCTTTACTTTTGCCTGAAATGAAAAGAACACGTATCAGGACACAATGCTTTGGACATCCCTCTGCCACCCGAAGCATCTTTTCACTCAAACAGAAACATTCATTTGTGAACATACAAACAACAGGAGGAGTTATAACTCTCCATTTCCATCACTGGAACTAAAGGCAAACAGAGGTAACTTAAGCATCAGTTTGTATAGGAATTTGAGAAGCTCTAAGGACCTCCCAGTTTCAAGAAGCTTTGCAGACTTTAGACAGTGTCACTTGCATATAACCTGAGATGCCACAGCTACTGACTTTCACAAATGCTCCAGTTTTTCTATTCCTGAAACTGCCCAGAGAAAAGTGAATTTTACTTCCTATGTGATTACTAAATTGACAGTGCTTTGAAGAAGCGAGTCTCCTAAGCACAATCTTATAAACAAGCAGCTCAGGTCTCACCTTAAGGACAAGCCAATTTATTATTTCTCTGTTGAACAGTCATCCAGTTCAGCAGCTTTAAAAACATTCTTAACAGACTGAAGAGGAAACACAGTAAACTCACAAGGAGTCCAAAGGCTCAAGACCTCACACAGTTAGGATACAAGTTCAGACTTTCAATGTACCTCATGAAAGTAATTTGAAAATCAGAAATATTTAAAATTAACACTTTATTAGATGACTTATGCTTCTCAGCACCATTAGTATTTAGTATCAATTTTTGATTTCAAGAATAGATATTGGGATTTCTAATACCAATCATGTTACATAGAGAAACAGCTGCAGTTTAAATTGTGATAATGCAAACTTATTCAAGTAATATTTGCATTGTCCAAACTAAAACAGCTTATTACTCTTTAGCATTTTAGTTTTTGGTGACTGAGATTGTACAGACATCTGGGTCCATTGTCTCCTACATGAGTAGAAGCACAGAAGGGAAAACAGCCAGCTCAGTCATTGTGATCAGCTGCCTGCCATTTGAGGGAAGCAAGTGAAGTACACTTCAGCAATGCAGATCTGGCCATTTAGTTCTGTAGTTAATTCAGACCTGTACCTATCAAAATTTCAACAAGTCTAAAACTTTTGTCCATTTCCCAAAAGTTTCAATCAGTTTCAAGCGTTCCAAACATCAACTAGCAGCAGAAAATGACAGCTTCCTTCCCTCTTCATCACATATATTTGCTACGAGGTTATGAGTAAAAGTGTCGTAGCCCTGATTCAAATCGGTCCAACCTTATGAGTCGTGGGTATCACATGCCCTGTGTTCACACCACACACTTCCCCACACCACTGGGATCACAGCTGCAGCTATGAATGTGCAAGTAGGGGATGTGAGGAGGCTTGAAGAGTAGATCATGACCAGGATTCCAAAGCACCTCCAATTTCATCCCTTTCTTCAACAGAAACATCTCACAGTATTAAAATATACCCCTACATTTGCATGTCCAAAAGCCTGTATCATCCTAGGATTGTTAATCCTCCCTTTACTATTCCTTTGGGGAATTTACAGCAGGCCCTATAAAAGGTGACTAAGTAACTCAAGGAAACAAGTGCCTTAGGATAGTTTAAGAGAAAAGTATAAAGGAATCCCTTGCCAAGTACAAATGAATCTGGGTTTTGTAATTTCTTGACTTAGACTAAAAAAAATAAACTGAAGTTAGCACTTCTGAAACCAACTCTTGCATAAGATGCAGAAAACAGGTTTGTATTCACCTGCCTCTAACAACAGCCACTAGAGAACAGACAGAGCAGCCACACCACACTGTTCAAACAGAAATGTTAAGCCCGCTGCAGAAGCAACTACTTCAGTTTGCCTTGTCCTTTTAACAAAATACCTACAGACCCCACATATTCACTTCAAATGCAATTTTTCCATTCTACTACAATGTTTTGTAAAGGCTGCTGCTCGAAAGACTCCAGTGCAGGGTGCCTTGGCAGGCACTCCACAGGACAAAAAACAGCCCACAATTTCAGAGCTCAATCATTTACAATACCCAATCTGAAACAAACTGTAGTTGCTATCTGTATACATCTTGATTTCCAGATAAAGCAGAAGATAATGTCCACAGTTTTTGACCTAGAAATTCCAATTAACTTCTAGAATGACAAAGCTAGAGAACACAGTATAGTTCCCTCCATTGATAAAGATGCATCTGCTGGAATCACAAAGTCTAACCAGTTTTCACTAATATATTATGCAACACATGTGTTTTGTTCTACTTTAACTTGTCAATCTATAGAAAGCTGGTTTTAAAGTCGTAAGACTATTTATCGTGTAAATGAGCAGCAAGTTGTACAATCTAAGACCTGAAGTGTCTTCCTTTATAGATTTTATATTTGTCTTAATTGGATTATTTGTCCTGAGCACACAGCAGAGATACTCCAATGTTTGCTTCTAGGGCACTTGCCAACATTAGGAGTTCATTACTACACTGAAGCAAGTTTTTGCTCTGGGGTCCCACCCTCTGAGAACAGGGGCCACAGTAACATACCCCAAAAGGGTGCAAATGTTTATGTAAATAAACAACACTCCAATTTTGTAAGGTATTTCTTTTTAAAGACTTGAAAACACTTCCCTTATTTTCAGCCATACATCTGCTTCTGATGAAAAAATTAATCTCCTAAAGCTGTTAATTTATTTTCCCCTTGACCATGGGAAGAGCACATCTCATTAAGACATAACCACAGAGTCTAGAGATTTTGTACTTCATTTAAATTAACAGGGCAAAAAATATAGAGCTCAGTCTGGGACATTGCTAGCCTGAGTTTTTAAATTTAGAAACTAGGTCTTTACTCTGTATCTTTAACCAATGCTTGTAAGGGAAGTGAATTGCAATATTTACTTTGAATTATTAGCAATTGTTTCTCTAACCTCAGCAAGTGTGGTAATAATCACAATTTTAAAATGTTAAAAATAGGGTGAGGAAAGGGAAACATATCAGCTAGCTTTTCCTAACCCAAGATGAAATCAAGGCCATCTTTTACTTTTTTAAAACCACCAAAACCTCCTGGAAAACCTTTCAAGCAGCATTATTTACCTGCTACACTCACAGATTATCAGTTACTGCTAGGAATTGGGTTCTTTGTGTCCTAAGCAAGCAACAGAGCATTAAGCAAAGCCTGACTAAAATACTTCAGGAATTTGTGAAGTCAGCACCTTTCGTAGAAATAGTCTGCAGGCTCAGCAACACAAACATGGAAATCCCACCCCTATGCACAAAGCTGTAGCAGTGAGATGACAGGAACACCCAGACTCACATCTGAAGGTTTATCATCTCAAATTTTAAATCTCACTTAGCATATGAACAAAAGTCTTTTTCAAGTAATTTCTTCAGGCTGTTCTATTTTGAAGGCAGTATATGATCTCATCCAGACTATGACCAAAGATAAACAGCATAGCAATTAGCAGGTGATAAAAAGTTTGACTCATATATTGGAGTTCACATTGAACAATTACATTTTCACCTTATTACTAATTACAATCTGTTGCAAGTCTGAAATTGTAGTTTTAAAGAACAGCACCAGCACACAAAGTGTTAAATGTCACTGAGGACAATCACACAATGCTGAGGACAAATGTCAAGTTAAAACTAGTCTGAAGTATCTAACCCCAAATTTCCTCAAGTCCAGCAGTTTATATTGTATGGTAACGTTATTCAAACACGATTAACTGCTTATATTAGAGGATGGCAAAGCAAAACAAAACCTCACAGTGGAAGGCAGCTTCCATTATAAAGGACAAAAGAAAATAGAAGTATCATAAAACAAGAACCAATTTGTAGCTACATCTTCTGTCCCACTAAGTGTGGAAGGGCGCTGTTAAAATGTGTTTGATTAATTGAAGTTTTCATCACATTACTCTGACTTGCCAGCACTCACTGAATAATTTCGATATGCGTATTTTATTTTTACCATCACTAGAAACACTCAAGTAGTCTTTAGGACAGTAAAAAGAAAGATGATGACAGCTGAAGGAGTGCTATGCTGCAGGAATAAAGGCTTACATTTCAGAGCTAACAAAGGCAATTGCTCTGCCACACTTTCAGGTTCTTACCCAGCCCCCAGTCTCATGAAATTATCAGAGCTGTAAACCAACAAAATGTTCTGTAACCACACATTCAGCTTGGAGAGGCTTTAATAAAGGTCATGTCATGTATACAGACTGCTGGGTAGAACAGTAGTTAAGCCAGAGCACAAGAAGATTATGTTCCGTATGAGTTCAGGCCGTATCCTTCTCACTTTCACTTACTCAGACTTTTACCATTTTAACAGACTACCATTAAATATCTGCAAGTCAGTAAGCTTTGGTTGCTGTTTTGCAGCAAAGACATGTAGTGTTTGTAGCCTTACAGCCCTACTGTACAAGTGCTGCTCATCATCTCCAAGATGGGTACTGAGCACACAGGTACCCAGCCACAACACAGTCCAAGGTGCTTATGGGTGATTACTTCATATTTGGCAGTTTGTCAGGCTTCAGACTCCATCATGCTGCCTACTGCCTTCATTAGAGAAGGTAAATTTAGTCTGCAGAGCAGTATTATCTTTAATTACCATCTTGTTTAACAAAGATAGAGTAGGGAACATCGTAAGTCACGCAGCTCATCAAAGAACCAACTACTATTCTTGTATTTCCCAGTAATCCAGGCTACAGTCAGCATTTCAGTACTGCACAAATACACCTCCATTCCTCTGTTCAGAGCTCTGCATTACAACCTAAAGAATGAGAAAACAGAGCTTACAGGAAAGGGGCTTGTTGAGTCCACTCATTTGAAAAAAACATCTGACATATCCTAACAGTAACCTGCAGCAGGGTCGCAAGGTTAAGGAAGTGCTTCAAGGTTAGAATTAGTGGGCTGCTTTGGCTCACTCAGACAGTGACCTGCTCCATCAGGATTAACTTGTTGCTATACTAACTGCAGACTGTTAAAGGCAAGTTTGAGGCATACAACCCATCTGTGCTAACTACAACTGCTACTAGTTCTTAACTTTCATACAAACCACTTGATACACTTCTGACCAAGCCCATCCATTTATTTCCCAAAGGAAGAGAGAAGCGTTTTTTCTATCAGCAGCTACACAAATACTGAGCAGAGTAGTAGATTTCTGCAGGCAAGGCCTTGAGACACAGGCATACTGTCAACATCTGAAGCAACAAATAAATAAATCACTTCACAAAAGTTTAGTTGTTCCCAGTATTCATCTGGCTCCAATGTGCTTAAGGCCAGCAGTCAGTGTAATTAAGCCCAGCCAATAACTTGTTTTGAATTTACATACAGGTGAGAACTGATACACTCTTAGCCTTACCGGCCCTATGGCCATCTGACAATTTACGATTACAGATGCACAACTATAGCTCATGCTGGCATGAACTATAAAGCAGAGGATAGGAGCTCTTTTTGCACATGGGAAAAGCCTGCCACAATTCTGTCATGCTTCTTGAAGGCCAGTAGTAGCACAAGTGACTTTTTGTGGCACTATCCTAAGTCTAATATAACATGAACTCTGTTCACATTCAATTATCAAACAGGCCTTGAAGAGAGGACAAGTCTACTTCTCTGTTTAGGAGAGAGAATACAAATACTACCAAGGTTAAGAGCAGGAACTTCTCTGAATTCCTTAATGGCTAGGAAAACTTACTTAGGAAGAACATTTAAGTTCTCACACAAAAGATAAATTCTCAATTTCAAAGGTGATGTTAGACATCTTCCCTAAGAGCTTTGAGTCAAGTGTTTTCCAAACATAAGAATGTTTCTGGTTATGTTTTCCTTAGCCTCTACATTAGGAGCATCTAAGCTGATTGGCCACTTTGGTGGGAGAGACAGCACTGCTAAACTGCTACCCAGCTTCCCTTGAAAAAAACATTGATAGTTTGAGAGTCAGTTTGGTTCAAGGCTATGCTTCTTAAGAGACAGCTACAGACAGTTCCTAAACACTGCTCTCATCCTGGCACACACCTTCCTAGTACTACCTTGTTTTGCTGCAAGTCAGTTTGGGAGCCTAACTACCAAAAGCAAGATGGCAAAGTCTAGGCTAAGGCTATGTCATGCCAGCTTTACCACAAGTGATAGTGCCAGCAGAAGACATGACCAGGTATAGAACAAGTTCACCCATTCACTGTCTAAACACACTTCAGTTGGCATAAAGCAATCAAATTACCAAGTTGCCTTTTCTACTGCTAAAACAGCCTGCAAGCATGATGAAAAGACTACACTGCATTATTGAATCCTGCTGTCAGGGAACAGAGAAACAAACTGGTTGAAAGACAAGGAAAATCAAAATAAATAATAGTGTCTCCACAGTCAAAATGGTAGAGATAGAGGAAAACATGCATGTAAAGGTAATCAGTGCCTCCATTTTTGCCTCTGTGAAAGAGCTTTTTTACTTGCTCATATCAGTAAATTAAACCATTACTTTTACCTGCCAGCAGGACAGATACTCATATTACAGCTCTAGAGATAGATTAACCATTTGCTATGCAGATCATGATCTTCAGGAAGTAAACCACCAAATCCATCCTCCAGCTCTCCCTAATCTCTCAGCTGGCTCTTTAGCACAGCAGGAAAGAGGGCAAAAGAAAGGCAGGCAGGTTGCACAGCAATACATTAGAGTGGTCTGCTTGCCCATCCTCACATTGTCAGTCTGTCTACATAAATTCCTTCATTTGGTTAAACTATCTAGGCTACTACAATAGAGGTGCAAGCTCCACCTCCATCTGAGTCTGAAGGAGCTTGTTGGTGCAATTGTTTACAAACTCACTGCACAACTAATCCAGAAAGACTACAATAAAATACTGGACACCTTAAAAAAAAGTTAGTATAGCTTCACTTTTGTTCACAAATCAACCTGTTCAAGTCTGCAGAACAAGAAGCTTTTTCTTTACTGACGTGCTAACATCCTGTTATGAACAGAAACAGGAGTGCATGCTGTCCTTCCACAAGATCTGTTTGATCAGAAGAAGTGCCTGTCATGTTGAAGATCACGAATGGCACAAAGGCAGTTTAGAAGCGTTGTGTCTGGGGACATCCTGCTGTGATTAGATATCTAAAGACAGAGAAGACAGAGACCAGTGACCTACTGATATTTTAGAACTTTATGTAGAGGACATTTCTAATATTCTTCACAGTAAGGGAACTACTATCCACAGAACTGACTTCTTCCTCCACTATGCCACTAGAGATTTGCCCCTGTAACAACACTTCTCAGGAAACAGAAGGGAGTCACAGGCTTTACTGTAATCCACTAATCCATTAACTCCTTGTCCTCATAAGGGAAGAGAAATAAGAGCACAAAAGCAGCTTTCCAATCCAGATGTAATAAACTGCAACAATTTAATACAAGTTTAATGATTTAAGATGCTTACCATGGCCAGTTTTTCCTAACTAAGCACCACAAGTTATGAGAAAATTTGAGAAGTAACCAGGTAACAGGGTCTAGCTTAAGACCAGAGCTTTCCCTAGAATAACTGAAAGTGTAGTGGAAGTTCATATCCAGGTGACTTTGTGACATATAGAACATCTATCTGTCAGTTCAGGTGGCAAAACAACGTTGACTCCTATCAAAAGAGAAGCTTTAGGCCAAGAAGATATGCAAACAGTAAGTGCAGGGTCAGACTTGTACAAAAGAAGTTCTTCCTCCTTCCTTGACTGAGCAGCATCCAAGCAGTCATTTCCTTGACCAGTCTTTCCACAGTGTACAGCTACGCTCCCTTTAACAAGATAAGGCTGTATCAGCACTGATTTACTACAAGTCACTGTTTTAGTTCATGTTCAAAAAGAAGAACAGTTTGAGGCCTATCCTAGTTTAGCTATCACTTCTAAACTACTGCTTCAGGGACCCTAAAATACTTTTGAGCTCATTAACTAATGCAGATATGTAATAGTCTCTGCAATAGTCCTTAGTTTCCTCTTATCAGTCCTGACGGGTGGTCTTTATCCAAAGGATTTCAAATTAAGTAGTCCAGGGTATCTAATAGAGAGGTTGGATGTCACATGAAAAATTCTAGCTCTTGACTATCTCTCCTCCATGCCAAACATGCACAAATTAAACAAACATTAAAGAAAAAACACTAACAAAAAAATCCCATCCCTCAGAGCTCTTTGAAATGACCAGGAGCAAACCAAGACAGAGAAGCCACGGGAAGAACATCAGTTTTGCTTTAGAGATCCTCCTCAGACTAATCTCATGCTAATTGTGTTTTCCTTAAAGCACTCTCCTGCAAATAGTAGCAAGTGATGCAAGACTTAGTGCTTATTATAGCACATTCTTAGGGCTGTTTTTTCAGGCCAGAAACCGACCATATTAGATGTGCTGCCACAGCCTTGAAGAAGCAATAGGAGAGCAAACCAAGATGCTTTGCCTTCAATTTCTTCAAAAAGGTAAGTAATCTAAGAATACATGTAAAAAAAGTCTCTGACTGTCTAGAGAAGTATTTCAAGTCCTGCTTTAACACTACATGCAATACAAACAAGAACCCACACCTCAGAGGAGCAATGCAGTAGCTTTAGCCTACACAGTGACAGCTTACTACTGACATATAATAATTACTTACAGGTAACTAAATCCAGCTGTATGTGCTCAACTCACTCTATGTGAAGATTGTTTCACTGTGTGGCTGTTCCCACAGAGAAAAATAACTCTATACATACCCATGTAGTCATTTAATCCATGTACATGCCCCTCCTACCAACACATGCAATGCACTTCGTAACCTACCATCCATTCAAACAGGAGATCATCATATGATGAATTTAATGAACCATCCTTTTTCAATCCCCACTTGCTGATCTGTAACCTGATGCACCAGTCCCAATGCAGTGAAGCAAAGACACATTTTGGAAGGTTCAGCTTCAGAACACTATCCTTTTTCCAGTACAATGAAAATTTAATGCATTAAGTTCTATGAGAAGAGATGGACCTTTGTTTATTATATTTGTTGGATTTTATTTAAGGAAAAAATTTGGCCTGAGGAAAATGAAACAGTAACTTGGAAGAAAACATACAAAGAAACATTTGGAGAACAAACTCAGGAATCCTTCCTCCGTCTGTCCAACTTCTGGGGCAAAACTGCAAAGTTAAGACAGTTACCTAGCAAGGGAAATTAAGAACTGTCTTGTCCTCCAAACCTGTGACAAAAGCAGCTTTTGCTGCTGTGTAGACACATCTCGTCAACCTAAGAGGAACTGCCTTCCCAATTTTAATGTGGAGCAGGCAGTTACCAGTAATACACTTACTACTGTAATAGAAACCATTTCTACATTGCAGGCTGCAAATGAAAGGAGAAAAGCAAGCTTTCCTGGTTTTCAGGGAGAATAGCAGAGAGCACTGGTGCTGCAGCAGAATAGGTTGAGTGACAAATGACTTAAAAGTATTTCATTGTGAGATAAGCATAAAGCTGTACTCAAAAAAATGAAAACAGACTCCTGGTGCTCTATCTGTCAGCTAAGACAGCTGGAGAGTTTATAAAGCACCATCTTGCATAAGCAAATTGCTTCAGCAGCTCTGCAGTACATACACAAGAAAAGACTTAACATACTATTTAAGAATAAATATTTCTTGCAGAAGTCCATATGCTTACAACACATGCTAGGTTTAGTTCATGAGGCACATAATCCATGCAGTGAGAGGGATCCTCCTGACCTGAACTCCTAAGTTTGGATAGCACTTCACCAAACCACAGGGTTCAGAACTTTCAGCTCCACTCCACCACAATCTTTTTTACAGCACAGGCACACCTAACTATTTTCTCAGTCGCACCAACCAAGCACTCATTAACTGGGCTATCCTAATCAAGTACTGCAGTTTGGCTTTCAACCTGTAGTTTTCTTGTCTCTTCTCTGGTGTCTATGAAAGATAAGCTAAAAACCTACTTACTGTAGTAATTCATATATGTCCCAAAACAATCCAAATGAACAAGTCTCTAGAAAAGTTCATGCATCTACTGGCAAATTGACAGATATCTAAAAGGGTTATTTCCTAAAAAATATTTTTATCTGCCATCTGCACTAAGACCTCCATATGCAAAATGCAGAGCCTACAATAAGAAGCTGCCCTGAAACAAAATTCTGGAGAGCTATAAGGAACTGAAGGATAATTCATTTTCTTGTATTATCATACTTCAAAAATTCACTTGATCTTTGTATGAATAAAGAACATTTCATTTTGAAAGAAGACACTCAATATGACAGCTTCAGAGAGACTAGAGCAAAGTCAAAGTGCTAAGAAGCCTCTCTTAGCCTTGAAATATTTTACAATTGCTGCTGCAAGTAGTATTCCAACTGTTTTTAACGAAAAACATCACAGACTTTGAGAAATCAGTGTACTTTAAAATAGTCTGCTCTAAAAAATACATCTGACATAGAAGTATTTAAGACAAAAATCAAGAAGTTTAATAGATAAACCATGTGCCAAAAATATGTCTAAACAACACAGAAGTGACAACCAAGCTTTTTAGTATTAAAGACAGGCTGGTAGTGCGAGCTGCTTGTTCACAATCAGCTACAGTTGTAAACACTGAAAACTGCTATCAAGTAAGACTTATGTGAAGCCTGTAGCAGACTGGTATAAAGATAGGCAAGACAGGCATCACTCCCAAATCAGTAATATATCCAACCTGTAAGAGAATCCTATATTATTTAATGCTGCAGACGTTGTAGATACAATATCCAAAAAATAAATCTTGATGTAAGGAGATCAAGCATTTCCAAAGGTAAACAGTCAAAATTTACAGAAGTACCCCTCAGAAGTTTAGGTTCCTTGAATCATTTGAAATCACATGCTGTGCATCCATCCGAGCACAGTCAGCACACAACTGCACTTACGTTTTTCAGCAACATCTACAATGTAGAATCCTCATCTGTGCATACACCCCCCCATACACACCATGTTTCACCATTACGTATAATCTGGAAAGGCTATTGGCAAACTAAAACTGCCAAGCCTTTGTGGCAGTATTCAAAATAGATACAGGAGTCCAGCAAAGCCAAAATTTGGACTGAAATTAAGAATGTCAGCAGAACTTTTTGTATTACTGCAACTATCAGATATTTAGTCCAATTGTAAGGCTAGAAATAGGTCATGAGCTGCATACGGTCTAGCTTCCCTCCCTTCTCAGAAAAGGAAGACTTGCTTTCTCTCCTTAGTCAAAAAGATGCTGTTCGCCTTAACAGCTGCTACTTTTTGTTCTTGACAACATCTAGGTCCTCACTGAAGAGGCAAAGAGGGAGGAGCTTTAGCCAACAGCAGTACCTGCAGAGCCCAGAGGCTCCAGAGAGTACTTCTGTGAATACTCCAGGACGCACTTTTGTGAATCTCACTCTGTGTACACTAGCCCGGGGCTGGCTGGCAGCACTCAGAGCTCCACTAGAGGAAAGGCTCAAATGCCATTCACAGCTACTTGGAAGCTTCATACATCACCTACCAGTGGGAATACCAGCTCTTCTGCAGTTGTTTAGAAGATGCTGATACTTTTTTCATTATGAAGACAAGAAAGATACACAAGTAATTACAGCTCCCAAACATCTGTCTGGATAGAGACAAAACATTTGAGATATACCACTATTTGTTTAAAGAGTCAAAGTGTTAACATTCTATTTGTATCACCAGTAGGTTACATCTTTGTGTCTCCTGAAGATAACTAGGGCACGAGAGGTTCGTCGTCCCATCTGGACAAAGGCAGCTTCAGCTCTGTTTCCATACAGCCTCCTGGGAAAAGAAGTACCTAATCTGGTATATCCTATCACGTTAAATTTGGTTATTTCATACCCCTGAACACATGTTACAAACCTAAGAGCCCGAATGCTTCTCTTGAATTTACTTCTAAAGAATTCCACTGAAAACAAGTGTGGACAAATTTAACCAACTGCAAGACATGAAACACTGATGAATCAAGTCATACTGTTTCTAGCTAAATCAATGAAAACAATGATTAAAAAATCATTGTGAATTGTATTGGGTAGGTACAACAGCTCAACAAGTCTTAATTGCTATGACACCAAGTGGAACTATGTTACACACGAAGCTTGCACAGAACACCAGGACACTGAAAATGCTCACTAAATAGCAAGGCCAACTAGACAAAGGGCAAGAGCATTTGTGTAACCTGGAACTGCTACACTACACATTTTATAAACCATCTTCTACACACACCACAGTGAAGCCTAAAGCAACCTAAGGACCTGCAACTCTATTTTGAAAAAGAAAAAACCCCTCATTCAAACAGCTTCTGCTCTAAGGAAGATTATCAACCTTGAATTTGTTCACGTCTTGATGTTCAAATCACCTGATTATAAAGACACTGCATTTAAATTATCTCATTTTACCAGTATAATTTCTTTGCCAGATTTTTTTATTAGAAATCATCAATGTGAAGTTTTTCAAGCCAGTGTGGCTAAATAATTCCAACGCAAGCCCAGTCAGAACAACATAATTTGCATTAAAAAATTCTCAAAATCTGTTTATATCTTTAGAGAGAAGACCTTAATGCCATTCCTCCACTGCTTTTAAAATAGCCTCAAGTGATCTACAGAGACACACAGGTGGACGAAATAGAGCTGTTTCATCACACCAACCGCAGCGACCTTAGCCCTTCCCCAGGCAATTCCTGCCACATCATACACTTACATCTCTAACTCTGATTAATATTAAACTATTGTAGGCAATTCTCGGACAAAAAGGAAGACTGAGCACTGAGGTGTGCCCCCACACATGCCCCTTCCCCCCACACCAAGCAACAGCAGATTTTGTATTCCTCCTCTCCCACTGCACACTCACGGACACGCTCCCCCACATCTCTCGGGGGGGGGACGTCGACGACGACTTACTCGCACCCCCCTCCATCCCATTTTTAATTACACTGATCCCAAGCACTAATTTCCACCAAAGCACAATCTTAGAATCTTAAAGCCAATCCAAGCCAAGCCTAGGCATACGCACTGAGGGCCCTGCTCTCAGGCGCCTACAGAGGCCTGTTTTCCATCAGTGACGTGATGAACCGAGAGCCGCTCAGGGATCTGGAAGGAGCCCAGGACGCCTCTCCCTGCCCCGCCGCACACCCACCCGCGCCCCGGCACCGCTCCGGCGCATCGCGAACAACGGCGGCACCGACCCCCGGCACCCCCGCGGCCGGGGCGGCCACCGCCACACTCAAGGACGGGCGAGGGGGGTGACGGGGGCGGTGAAGGGGAAGGGAAACACCCCAACCCACCCACCCAAAACGCACAAACCCACGGGCAAAATGCTTTATGCTGCCCCCCCTCCCCGCCGCGCCGCCCCCCCGAGCGCGTCGCCATTTCGTGAGACAGGAGCGCTCCGAGCTGCCCGCTGCGCGGGTCTGGGGCAAGAGGGAGGCACTGGGAAGGGGATCGAGGGGTGAAGCCCCGGCCCCACGGGGCACCAGCCCATGGCGACGGCCGGCGCGGCCCAGCCCAGGCCCCGGCCCCGGCGCCACTCACAGTTGCGGATATCGGAGATGAAGACCGCCAGGCCTCGCATGCCATCGCCCTTCGACACCGCAGGCATCGTGGCGCACGATCACGGCCGCCCTGGGACGCGACACACCGAACCCCCGCAGCCGCCGCCCGCTCTCCCCGCGGGCTGCTTCAGGCCGCTCCGCCGCCGCCGCCTCCGCAGCGCGCAGGCGCCGCCGGGGCTCCCGCGCCCCCGCAGCCGCCGGGCGGACGCTACTCGGGCGCCACCTGCCGTGCGGAGGCGGGAGCGCCGCGGGCGCGCCGGGCTCCCTGCGCCTCCCGGTGCCGCAGCCGCAGCGGGCGCGGTCCCCGCCCGTCCCCTGGGATGTGCCCCGAGATGTGCCCCCGCTCCCGGGCATCCCCCGTGCGACCCTGCGTCCCGAAAGGACTGGCTAGCTGGAGGCTGGGCCGCAGGGATCGGCCGTGCCGCTGCTGGGATGCAATTTCCAGTCACCGCCCGTGAGGGCAAACGGGCCCGGGCCGAGGTGAGGGGCGGCAGGGCAGCGTCAGCCGCTGTGTCCGTGGGTGAATTCACTGCACGCTCCCTGCTCGGGAAGAGCCGAATCCCTTCCTCTCATCGTGACCCTAATGGCCAAGAAGTTTGATGATTTTTGAAGGTGAAACACCGGCCTTCTCAGGCACCTCAGAGGCTGTAACTGCTGAGGGAGAAGGAGAGAGACGGCCCATCAAGATACCAGAAAATTTCACTTTGTCACTTAAGCTTTGAGCAGGCTATTGATCTGCAATCTTAATTTTCAAATGTGAAGAGCAAGGTACAGACCCTCAGTGCTACCATGTCTGTAAGAACATGCTTTCCACAGGGTGGAATGCTGGTGGCCTTGGTCCTCCTCCTCAAAAGGGACCCCAAAACAGTGCACAGGATCTACTGCATTGTACGCTGCATAGTCCCCGTGAGCACTGACAAGGCCGGAGGCTACTGTGTGCAGCTCCATCCTTAGGCACATCCCCCTTGTGAGCCTGCTATCAGCTGTGGGAGTGGCTCCGTGTTCATGTAGAGATTCCCACTGCCTGACTCCCTGGGCATGCAGGCGTATACATCCAGGGCCACATGTTCCTCCTGATGGCTGTAAACATGCAGAGTGACACGGTCCCACACCACATCTACCTCCAAGACTGAAAACATTTCAAGGTTAAACTGTCCTAAACATGCCAAAGAGGTGGGACTGTGCAGAGCATTTAATATCTTCAGCTGAAAATAGGTCCAAATGGTCTCAAAACTGGCCTAAACTGCCTAGCCAAAAGTGTGCTGGGCGCTTCAGTCATGATGCAAGGGATTTAGTATGCTGAGTGGAGAATAATGAATGACCTGTAGAATCATGGGACTTAGGGCTACTGGAGATCAATCAGTCATTTCACCTCTATTTCAGCATACTTCAAGCCATTTCATTTCATCTGTTTGTTGAGTCTTGCTCTGATACAATCAAATTCACTGTTGCCCTGGATAGTTTGCTCCCATTCATTAATTCTCCTTGTCTAGACCTTGCATCTTTAGATTCATCAAGCTCCAGTATACCTTTAATTTCATTATACATTTTTCTCTCATAAAGATCTACATAATATTTGATGCCATCTGTCTGACAGTGGCTGTACACCTCAGGGGTCTATTCTTGGTGTTTGCAGGATACGTGGTTACATGAGTACTTTTTAGTTGCGCAAGTCTCTATGAGAAAGGCAGGATGACAGCATGTGATAGTCACGCAATTATCCCTTTGTCCCTGGATCCATTTTGTAGACCAAGTGCCACTACAGGCAGTCCTGCACAATTAGTGTATTATTCAACTCAGATTATTTGTAGGCTTTCACGAAGAGCACTCTCCTTTTTCACAGCTTTACAAATAGATTTTGGTGCTTAATAATAATTTCCATGCACCTTTGAAGATGAAAACTTCCCATGTCACCAAATGACATGGGATGTCATTTGGCTTTTTCTGTGATCAGAAAAAAAAAATCTTTTTTGAGCTAGCCAAAATGTTGAGCTAATTTCTACTCCTAAGAGCACAGTGACACCTAAAGGCTCAGTCTGTCAGTCCTGTCTGGCTGTATTCCTGTCAATGCTGCAAGTCATGCAGGTATCCAACTGCCTTTTCAGCAGTGGCTTAAATACTGCCGGCAGAGTAGCTGTGGCAGTACAAAGCTAAGCATGAGCTGCAAATTCTTCTTGAGAACTGGGAAAATATCCAAGTGGTTAACACATGTGGATGACTCTAGTTTTGCCGCATACAGCTAAATGTTTCATTTGAAGGGGCTCAGTGTGCAGTACACGTACCCTGATTATTTTATGTCAACCTCCTTTGACCGGCTTTTGAGGCTTCACTATATTCACCCTGCTGTCTTTTTGCCTCAACAAAGGCTTGCAATCAGGAGGAATGTGCAGGCATGTCTGTCCTTACTGCCTCGTAACTTAGAACTTAGCAGTGCATTTCACATGGCTTGGTAAGGACAAGGTAGAAATTTTATGTGAATAATAGGTATCTAGAGGAAAGAGAGTCTGAAATGGTCTCTAGATGCATCCTGGCTGAAAGAAACATTGTAATATGATCCCAGCTGTTACTCAGCACAGAGATTGCACCAGACACAACTCTTTGCAAACACACTGAGTTAGTAATTCTGTAAAATTTTGGTTTGAGCCTAACATCTATAAAACACCAGGCTGCCCAAAAAAACCAGAAGTGGTTCTATCCATCCCAAGATGTTATGATTATTTAAGACATTTATAATTACTGTAAAATCAGCATTAAAGGGGAGATGGTACCAAGAAATATTTTCCTATTACATAAAACAATTGGCATCACATTTGTCAACAATTCCACAATGTTTGTCCCTCCCTTCCCATTTTATATAGGAGTTACTTTAATTTTTTTTTCAGAATTTCATTGCACTTTGGTACAAAGCCTTTAATAATTGCACTGACCTTCATAAAACTATCACCATTCATCTCAGTGTTTTCAGCTGGTGAGGATCCAGTTGTGGGAACTACAAAAAAGGAATTGTTCCTTTCCCTTTGTTACTTCTCTCACATTTGTCTCACCAGTTATTGTTTTCTTCTGCTCCTCATGATCATTCCAGCCATTACTGGAACCAAAAAAAAAAAACCTCAGGACTGAAGAGAATATGTGGCTCCACCATGCACACACAACCATGTTTCTGTACTTGACATTGAACATTCATTATCCCATAACAGAGAGCACAATGCCTTCTGCCATGCCAGAGTATCAGATGGGTTGCTTTCAACACTAAAAAACACAGTTAGGCTACATGAAACTCTAAATTTTCAAAAATTCAGGATGGATCTGGGCATGGAAGACCATGCATCTGCTTCACTGACAAGACTTTTGTTCAGAGGAAAAATATTTCAATTTTTCTTTTCAGTGCTGAAGAACGCTCATGAAGATTTTCATTACATAGAGGGAATGAAAGAAGGGGGCAGTTCAGCAGAATAAGGCAACCTTCCAGTTCAGCTTCTAGGAAGTTGCACCAAACTTTTGAAGAGAGAAAGCAGGCCACAGGAAGGCTTCTGTTGGGAAGTGCACTGCTAGGATATGCTGGCATTGCCTCTACATCATGGTATAACACATCCATTTTTTTATCAAGTCTTTTGATAGGGTATTTAGTCCCTGCAAGCAGCCTGTGAAATAACAGGGTTATCCCAAAACTTCTGCTGCAGTAAATAGCAGTAACACAAGCCATGCTGCATGCAAAAACACAAACTGCTATAGAAGGTCAAAGCAGAAGAAAATAAAAAACTCAATTATAAACACAATCTTTTATTTTACAGTCTGTTAAAAGCCATCAGATTTGACCTCTCCTTTCTGCACACCCAGAGTCAGCAGTACTGCCTGCAGACTCTGCAGCCTTACCTATACCATCATTTTGCCTCCAGGTTAGTGTGTTAGCATTTTAGCCCAAGCTCTTGATTTGCCCACACTATTTCTCAGAATCACATAAACTGTTTTGAAAAGATCTCGGAGGTTATTGAGTCCAACCTGTGATCAAACATCACTATGCCAACTAGACCATGGCTCTAAGTTTTTCTTAACACCTCCCGAGATGGTGACTCCGCCACCCACCTGGACAGCCCCTCTGAATGTCTCATCACCTTCTGTATAGGAATTCCTCCGGGTGGGACCTCCAGGTCCAACCTGAACCTCCCCTGGCATAGCTTAAGGCCATTTCCTCTTTAGTTGCTGGTGGCCTGTGAGAAGACGCTGATCCCAACCTGGCCACAGCCTATTTTTGAGCAGTGAGCCATAAAGTCACCCTTGAACTTCCTCCTCTCCAGCCTAGACCTGGAGCTGTATCAATTTGCTATAGCTTGGGCTAAACCAAGAGGCTATGGGAATTTAGAATCACACCATTATTAGCATTTCCTTTATTCAGCTACGGATGAGCCCCAAATCACCGCGTCCCGGGTCCGGTCCGGCCGGGCCGGGCCAGCCCAGCCTAGTGGCGGCTCTGTCGGTGGGGCCCGGCCGGGCTGTGCCGCCGCTGGCCCGGCCCGGAGCGCCGCGGAGCCGGAGCCGGAGCCGGAGCCGCAGCCTCTCCCGCCCCGCCATGTTGGCGCAGCCCGGCGCCCTCCCGCCGCCCGGCGCTGCCCAGAGCCGGCGGGGCGGGGCGCTGCCGCTCGCCCGCACTTCCGCGGCGGCGGCGGGCGGTACGTGGTGTCCGCGGCCCGGCGGGGCTGGGAAGGGACGGAGAGCGGGGAAAGGGCGGGGGTGAGGCCGAGCTCCGGCGGGGCGGGGGCCTGGCCGTGCCGCGGCGGGGGTGGCGCGGCGGCCCGGGGAGGCCGGGGGCTGCCCCGCCGGCTCCGAGCTCGGGGCGGCCGCAGCGGCGCTGATGCCATGGCAGGCGTGCGGGCTCCCTGGTATCTCCAGAGTCGGGCGAGCGTGGGAGGGAATTCTGAACGTCAAGGTGGAGCACTTTACAAGAGGGGAGGGTTTAATGTTTACACAGGTTAGAAACGGGTTTATTCTCACTCTTCACTCCCCAGTATAGCTTTTACCGTTTTCATTTAAAAACGCATCAGCAGTATGTTTCCTGGCCTTCCTTTGCTAAGTGATGCAGGTTGTTTTTGCAAATGTAGTTAGAATCTAGTTTCTTATTTATAAATAAACTATAAACATTGACTCAGTGTTGTGTACCACCCATTTAGTTTCTTTGCTTGCTTATTTTGGACAGCCTAAATCTGTGCTAGCTTTACTTGCTTTTAAAAATTAAGATAAATTTAAAACAGCTTTCCAAAAGTATGTTACCTCGTGTGGAGGTGGGGTTTAAGCAACCTTTGTGACCTTGCTAGGAGAGAAACCTGGGCTTCAGATCAGTTTGTCAGATGATGGCTTAAGCTTTAAGTTGTCCAGTTTGACAAGGACATAGAGGCAGTTTTCAATTCTGTTTCAATTTGCAGTGACAGAGGAGATAAACAAAGAGTGCCAAGCTCAGACAGTTCTTCTGAGTTCAGCTAATTTGAGAAGTGTTAAAAAATGGCAGAGAGTTAGTAGAAAAAAAGTTTGATGAGGATTTAGTTTTGTAAAGCTTTCAAAATGCATGCACATATCTTCCATAAAGAGCATTTAAAGTCTGACCAGTTAATCTTCTGTGTCACAGCAATCCCATCTACTTAATTTTCATTGATGTTGCTAAAGAACAAACTATTAAAATAAGTGTCCAACCAAGAGTTTATACTGGACTGTCAGCAGCAGAAACCAATTTGCCACAGGCTCAGTGCTTCCTATAAATCTAGGAGTGGACGTTGACTTAACAGTAATTGACAGATGGATACGATCCTGTCAAGGAAATGGGCACATTTTGCAGTCTAATTAGAGTTCAGGGATGTCTTTTTAAGCTTCTGTTCTTCAGCTGTTAGATATTATCTTATTTTCAGGGAAGTATGGCTTGGGCTGTTGCTAATTGTTTCTGAAAGTGAAATCAAACACCTCCAAATCAATATATACAAGCTTCTGGGAGAATTGATATCCTGTCCAAATAGTTAAGACTTGTATTGACTGTTCAGGCTCTCCATTGTTCCTCTCTGTGATAGTTTATAGATCTTGCCAAGCTAGATGGAACATAGGAGATACTATCAAAAGCAACCTGCTTTGTCTTGTTTTTTAGAATGTGGAAAACAAGGGGGTTTCCAGTGACCTTGAAGTCAGAGTAGAAGCACAAGACCTTAATTATTCATCATAGGAATTTCAAGCTTTATAGCAATTCAGCTTTTACCACACTCCCTGGATCCAGGAAATATTAGAAGGCTTTCTGCTTTTATTTTGCAGTTTATAAAAGACTTGACTAAAATCTTCAAATAATTTTGTACAGGAGGTTTTTGATGTTCTTTGGTGATACTGGCATTGTTTTTTTCAAGCACTTCTGCCATCATCCTTCTACTTTGTTGCCTAATCAAATATTCCTCTCTTTTCCTGCAGAATTCCTAAATCATTTAATAAATACCTCTGGTTTTTAAAATCTCACTGCTAAGCCAGACACATACAAATACTAGCAAGTTTATTGAGTTGTTGATTTCATGTCTGTTTCATTGAGTACATTTCCATTGAAGCTTTAAGGTTCCTTCTGCCACAGTACTCAGAGGCTCAGTCTCATGTTGTGGGATCTGCACCTGATGTTTTTAAAGTTTAAGACAAATACTCAAACTTTGAGCAGCACTTGTTATCAGTGCCGTAAAACAAATCTTATAAATATGATTTGTAGAAATGAGCTTGTAGGTCTTCAAAATGAGTGGTAGAGCAGTATAAAAAGAAAGATAGTTTTTTAAGTTCAACAAAAATTCAGAATATTGGAAAGAACCAGTTTTCTTCTCGATCAGGATCTCATATTTATGAGAAGCAGCTTGATACAGATCTAGAACCCTGGTTCCCCAAATGCCAAATATTTTTTTTTCTGTTTTCTTCTTATTTACTGCTGGGAGCTAGGTTGGGAAACCAGTGCAACTTTTCACTGGGGAGAGATTGGAAAACAAACTCTGGCTGTAGTTGACTCTTTTTTTTTAAGCCTTCCTACAGATAAAAGGTGTGATAGATGAAAACACAACAGAACTGTTGTCTCCTAATTCTCATTTCCTTTATCTGGAGGTAGGGCAAACTGTCAAAGTTATTCTTCTAGACAAAAAGGGCATGCCCACCCTCCCCCCTCTTTTTTTTTTTCTTCAATTTTTGTATCAGTGACTTGGCAAGGAATTGAAAGCAAAGGTCTCAGCTGTTACAGTAAAGGCACATAGCTGTAAACATATAGCTGTATTTTTTTTTTTTATATCGGTTAATTAATTTATTACACACTTCCCAGGCTAGGTAGAAGCAGAAAAAAATGTTATCCTTAAAAAGGAAGCTGCAAGGGTACAACCCACTTCATCTGTAATACAGCTACTAAAACAAGGGACAAAATGGTGTTTGAGACTAGAAGTAATCTCTCACAATGCACTGCTTTTGTTGCCAGAGCAGAAGCACTGCCTTAGTAAGTCTGATTCTAAATGGGACAAGATAAGAAAATGTCTTGACTTTTTTTAGACAAGAAAACCAAATGAAACTGTTGCATTCCTCCGTTCGCAGAGATTTGAACCCTTACGTTTTCAGAAGAGAAACTTGACCTGAGGAAAAGCACCATGAGACTTCTCTGTGCATCCCTTTCTCTTGCCATGGTATGCTGGCTAGCTGAAGGTACTTTGTCAAAAACAGATGCAAAGAAAGGTGCTACAAAAAAACTGGAGGAGAAGGTAAGGAAAATAACTGAAATTCTTGTCTTATCTAACATGTGTAATGAATTAATTGAACTTTGGTAAATGGCCTTTACCTCTGTTAAAACAGTGTTAATGCATTTCCGCTGAAGCTGATATTCACAGATAAAACTTGAAACTGTCCTTTCCTTCAGCTTTTCTGTGTGCCACAAATGGTTCACTTCTTGAAACATATGATGTAGACTTCTGGAGCTTTATCCTCTATGCAAGTTGCAGAAACAGGAAGTTTTTGTCCCCTCAGGGAACACACTTCCATCCCTTTGGAAACCAGAATGGGGAACAGTAGTTTGGGCCAAGAGCTCTAGGTCATTTACTGGTGGAATGGAGCCTTGGCAATGGGAAGGCTGTATCCTGATAAAGATTTTGAAGACCCTTCTAATCAGTTGTTCTTTTGGAGGCAGAAATGATTCAGAGTCCCACAATAATCAGAGCAAGCACAGCCAGCGTGCTGAAGTCTCTTCACTTGCTGAGCATGTTATTGTTTCCTGTCATTATGCATGTACATCTGTCACTGTTTGTATCACTTCCTCAACATCTACCAAATCTCATTTGCAGGTAGTGAGGTAATACAAGGTGTTAAGGCAGGCCATATCCCTAAATTGCTCACAATGAATCAATAGATGGCTTCTGCATACCAACCATGAGCATCTCATTAGATCTTCTCGTTCTGTTTTTATCTGCTGGGTCAGTTGAAGCATCTTCCCTAAAGAAGAGTGTTTGAAATATTAGCCCTTACAGTGCAGCATTCTCAGACTAAAATATGTCCAGTTTAAAGCTCTCTGCAAATTCCTGGTTAAGAACTCCTAACCCCTTTTTATTATTTTGGGGTAACATGACAGAAAGCATTGATTCGAAAACAGAGCACCATCTCCTGTCATAAATTATGTTCTTTACTCTTATAATGTCTTGGGCTTTGGTTTTTTTTTTAATATGCTTTTTACCCTCCAAACGAAGTAAGTTTACTGATAATGACAAATAATTTCTGAGGACTTGTATGTTTCAGTTCTAAATCGAAGTGCTCTGCATCTTTTAAAATGAATGCTCAGAGTTTAATGAAGTGATTTGTTTTGCTGTTGTTTTTAAAGTCTGTTGCCATTGAAAGTCGCTGTTTCATATAACTGGTTCTAATAACTGTCTTCTCTCCACAGAAGCTGCATTCTGATAAAAATGTTCAGGACCGGGGATTGGTAGTTGTGGATCCAAAAGCAAAGGATATTATACTGGAACATAAAAGTTATTGCTCCAAGAAGGTGAAGGAACGACATTTCTCAGGAGATGTTCTGGGATATATTACTCCTGTAAGTTGATACAATGAATAAAATTTGTGCTTTGAATGAATATGCAGCAGACTGTGCTAACCTGCAAGTTTGCATCCCTGTTCTAAAAGCATTTTTATAGTAATGGGGGCTGCTGGTCAAATACAATCAAATAGCCAGAGAAGTATTTGAGACTTGACTTGGGGTTCAGGTGGTCTCAAACCCTTGTTCTCTCATCTGTCTCTTGGAGGATGTCTAGGTCCTCTAGGAGGATGTATATTGTTTTTCCTCTCCCTGGTGTTGAACAATACACTTAGAGCAGGTACTGGGGTGCAGCTGCAGTGGGAGCTGCAGGTTGTGTCTGGGTGGGAGCCCCAGGCAAGGGGCTGTGACCTGGTGCTGACCTTTCAGGCAGCAAAGGGCTTGGGGACCTGTGGCAGTGGCCAGGTGACTGGACACTTGGACACAGCAGGATCCAAGGGCTCAGCAGAAAGACCCCAGACTATCACAGGCATGGAGTGTACAAAACCTGGGGATTCCTTTGTTGCAGGTCCCTCTCCAGAGGCACCAGTTTGAGCTGTTTCTGTGTTACTGCACCACAATTAAATTGCTTTAGGGTTCCAGACATGTGGGACTCTGCCTTGGGGAACCCAGGGCTGAGCCAGTGAGGAAACCCTGTCTGACTGTGTGAGTGTGGGGTGTGCAGGGACCAAGAGGGACACCCCTGGGGTCACTGGAGTTGCCCTCAGCAGAGAAAGTTTGGAGTGGTGGGGTTGTGACTGCCAGAGTGGCTCCTAGATGGTCAGACAGGGAAGCTCCCTTAATGCTGGTTTTAACATGGATGAGAATATTCTCCTGTCAGTGGTGAGTCAGGGGAAGTTGCAGTGAAGTCAGAACAGGAGGGTTGCAACTCGAACCTGCTAAAGCAACAGTAACAATTGTATGCTGCCAAACTGGATGTCTTTTGCTATCCTGTCTCCTTCAAAGCATTCTTTCTTGAATGATAAATGTTTCATCGTTTTTTTTACAGGATACTTTTCAGTTGTTTTTGTCTTACACTGGTCAAAAGACAAATAGGTGCCTCTAAATTTTCACCTTTCTCAAGTTCTCTTGAACATAAATTCAGAGTCTGTAAATTCAAAACTGTGTGGGAATCTACAAGCCAGTTGCTGTAGTTCAGGTGAATTAGCACAATTTGAAGATTGCCAGATTGCCTTTCATGTAGCTAGCAGAGCTTCCAGAGTACTTTCTTATTTAAATGAAAGCAATATCCCAGCAGGTTTCCTCAAATGAACAAGTAGGGATCTAGCAGATGATTACATTTCTGTTAAACAGTTTATACTGGTCAAAAATGACGTAAACTCTATATCTTACCGCTGAGTCTCTCACGTTTTTCCTCTCCTTTTTTTTTCAAGTGGAACAACCATGGCTATGACATTGCTAAAATATTTGGAAACAAATTTACACTAATCTCGCCAGTTTGGTTACAAGTGAAGAGGAGAGGGAAGGAAAGATTCCAGTTCACTGGGCTCCATGATGCTGATCAAGGTGTTGTTTTTTTTTCCTTTGAATATGAATTGCAATATTGTTGTGGACTGAGTAGATTTGGCATACTAGGCGGGTTTTGCGGGCTCTACCACATGGTGAAATACTTTCATCCATTCCATTTTCTTGGGTTTTCTTCAGATTGAACTTTCTGTCCTCACCTGCTTCCACATGTGTGCATAGTTTATTTGTCAAAAAATGTAAGTAGAAAGATTGGCTTTTCCACCATGCTGTCCCCAAAACCCTTCTTAAAAAAATGATAGGACAAAGATCCTGTACAGGGGAAAACAGTCTTTGGTGTTGCATTGTGCAGTTGTTTACCTGTTGTGGGTTTTGGTTTCTTCCCTTTGTAGAACCCTTTAGGTGAATTTGTTTAGAAAGGGAAGATAAATTAATTTGAAGGGAATTTTTTCCCTTCATTGAGAGGAAAGTGGCAGCAAGATTAAATTTCAGCTAGTATGTACTAGTTCATGGTTTTGAAGTTGATTGAATGTGAAATTTCATTTGAAATAGCTATAATTCTTACCATGTTAGTGCCTACTAACAAATTCATCCTAGTGCAATGGCTGCCAAGAGGAGTCAATGGGACACCTTAAAGTACCATCTGAAAAAATCAGACATTCCTCCCAGGTGATGCCTAAAGGCTGCAGAAGTGTTATTTTGAGTAGGCACTGGGGTAGCTTCCATGGTGAGGTAGAAATAAGCAGGGAGGGGCTGGGTGGGGATTATTGTAAGTCTGTACAATTGTGAACGCTGTGGTGCAGGTTCATGGCTTCAGATTCTGTGCATCACAGGATGTTCTGTCTGGGTGGATTATCAACTCCTAGTCTGTGGCAGGAAGATGTGTATAATGAAGCTATGCTACATTATTTGAAGAATTGTTGAAAATATGTTATCATTGTCAACATCATTTATATTTTATCAGCTGTCTTACTTGATACTGTTTGACAGGCTGGATGAAAGATGTGAGAAAAACCTCCAAAAGCATAAAAATAGGTGAGCCTCTTTTTTATGTTTGTTTGCTTGCTTTTTATCTTCTTTAGGTTCTAGGAGAGGAAAGTAAGACTTTCTTCCAGGTCTGTATGGGAGGAAGATTACCTTAGCACAGCTGTATGAAGAGGATGTCTGAGAAGAAAAATTAAAGCAGTTAACTTTAGATAGTTAAGTAACTGAAGTGTTGGCCCTCTTGATGCCTTTATGTTTTGCCTTAGCTTCTTGTCTCTGAATAAATCCTGGGTTACAGTACCCTCCATGGAACAATACTAGTATATAACACTGTGTGCCTCCCTGGGAAAAGAAGTCTTCAAACTTGTTGCTTGGGGTTCTGTGTAGTTAAAAAGAAAAAAAAAAATCCAAATCTGAGTCAGTCAGACTTTCCTGCATGATAGATGTCTCTTCTCCCCTTGAAGCTGGGAACTCATGGGATGTGCTGCACTGTGTGTCTTTAGGGAAAATGGCAAACATTGCTGTAGAGATTCTGCTGTGCTAGACTTCTTACATTTGTCTGTAGCAAGAATTCTGTAGAACTGTGAAATGCTTCTTAATTCAGAAGGGAGTATGAAATTTGAAATGTATTAGAAAAATTGAATGCTCAGTCAGATATTTTAACATACTACAGCTGCCAGAGGATAAAGCCTTTGAAATCTCTTTATACTCTTCTAAAACACTCTTTTACAACCAAGGTAGTTAGAAGGGGCTTAGACGTAGCTCCATAAAATCCTTTTCCTGTGGGCATTATTGTCAACTGTTCCAACATCAGTTTTCCTGACTATTTTTTTAATGTTTTGTGTTTTTAGAAAAACATTCACACAAGCTCAAGTGCTTTCCAAAAGCAAAAATTTGTCTTAGGGCATTGAGTTGAGTAGAAGAGAGAAGTGATGTAGGGCTGTGTATGAAGTAAACTAGAGTTTGAGGTGAAGTTTTCTATCTCATTATTGTGGTAGAACAGATGCACAACTTAAAGATTGGTGTCTTGTGTTATTGCTGGTTTAAGACTCTACTCAAGGCCCCGAGTTGTAGTTCAGTTAAGATTGTTCAGTCAAATCTTCTCTTAAAACGCATCAGTGCTGATCGTTAACTAAACTTAAACTGAAGGAGAATGTTCTACACTGTAGGTTCATCTATGCTGCTGAAGCTGGTCAGAGTGAAAAAGCAATGATCTCAGTCATGGGATATGAATTTTAGTGGCATCTCTGCTTGTATCTGCTGTATTCTGTTTCTGCAGAAACATTCCAGTGTAGATAATAAATTCCTTATTTTCTGTACTGATTGACAACTTTGCCTGATAGTGCCTCGAATTTTATTTGATGGCTGGACTTACCAAGACTTTGAGAGTGTTTTTGGCAGTGAAGATGAGATAGAGGAGCTTTCCAAGAACATGGTTCTGCTTGCCAAGGTAAAAATACCTATTTATGATGCTTGTAAAATAGTGTGAGAGGATACTTGATTCCTTTTGTAATAGATGTTTTCTCATTTCTCATTATTTTGCATTCTACAAAATAAAATTTGCTCAAATCAGTAATGAGACAGGATTCTTTATAGTGTCCAGTTCCTGTAAATATGAAATGTAGCAACACTTAAGTGCAAGTGACTATGAGTCTAACCTGGGACTACATCAGTCTGATCAACATAACCTTGTCATTGGCAGCTGCACTTGTGATTTTTGCCTGCTTTAAATTTCTTTTACATTTCTATTAGAAATACAATTATTGAGCTGTGGCTATACTGCTTAGTGGTATTTTCTGATAGGCAGAAAAAGGGTCATGGGTGCAATGAGCGCTGTTTTCTGTACAGGGATGCATTCAGGCTCAGTGTGGTAAAGCTAAGGAGCCACTTCTAATACCAAGAATCACTCACTGGATGTGTATTACTGAACAGTTTTGCTCAGGTCTGATCAACCAGTTTCCTCAACATGTTAAGAGACTAGGGGGAGGAGAAGAGGAATTTGGCTAAGGTTTCTGGCCAGCCCCTTTCCTAATGGCTTTAGAGCTATCCCATGTGTGAGAATAGACAAGTTGCACCCAAAAGACATTCAGCTTTAGTTGTTGATTTGTGGCAGCCTGTTTATTTATTGTCAGAATAAGAGTTGTCACTTGCTACATGACATAAAGAATCTTACAGTGCTCTAGAGAAAGCTGGATGTACTCAGTTAAACTGAGTAATTTCTTAAAATTTGTAACCGATATGGCAGTTTTAGGTCCTCAGTAACACTTCACCTCTTAAGGATACCAACTCAAATACAACATTATCCTTGATCATGCTAAGAGTAAGTTATCAAAAGAGGGACTAATTGTGGGAGATACTTGGAATCATGTCTATGCTGAATTAGCATTTTCATCTTCAGACTCAAGAGATAATGAGTTTTTTCCCTGATATACAAGTAAAAGTGTGTCAAATTATTTGCTTAACAACCACCTTTCATTAGTGTCTGAATTTTCGTAATACAATATTAGCTTTTTCTATAAAAGTAGATATAATGGATAACTAATAGAGATTTTCAACTTTTGCATGTTTGTGTTTGTTAAATCATTTAAATTTCTCTTGGACTTCTCCATGAAATGCTGTGTTAAAGATGAATCTGGTGTAAAGATACAAAGCATGTTCAATCTGTAATAGTACCAGAAAATAACTGCATGGTCATTAACTGTGTGTTGTTGGCAATTCTCTTTATTTAGAATGAAAATTTTGATGGCTTTGTAGTTGAAGTGTGGAGTCAACTGGGAAATCATAAGCAAACGTGAGTATAAATGTCTAGGAGGCAATTCCTAAAAATTAGCTCCTTTAAAGCATCCTTTTAATTTGTCCATGTTGATTTGAGTATGTCTTTATAAATAAATACACTTAATTCTGTAACAACTAAAGCTTGTTCCGCTTGTCTTACAATAAAGTAGAGGGGTTTACATCACTCTACATGAGATCAAAGATTACATCATAATCTTCACAGTGGGTTTAGCAGGCCGTGTTAGTCTTTCATTCTTGAGTTTTGCATGATGTAATTTGTATGAGGACGTAGAGGGTACCTGAGTTGTACACTCACTCCCACGTTGGCACTGGCCTTTATCATAACAGTGTTTGGTTTGTGTTACTGGCTGAGGCTTGGAACTGTGTGATACTTTCAAGACCTAAGGCAAATGCCAAACTTCTCCTTCACATGGAAAAGGCAGAATATGGTGGTGAAATATTGATTCAGTGCAGGAATTTGTAGATTTTGTGATAGTTTCTCAGGAAATCCAGGCATCCATTTCTCTAAAGCACAGTGTTTCTTACAGATCTCTGTTGCCTAAAATGTCTGGGGGAAAATAGGTTCAAGAAAGATGCACAGAATGCAAACTTCATTATGGAAGGCTTTCACCTTTTAAAAAATGGTTACTTTAGGTTATTCTGGTTAGGGCAAATGCTGCTGACTGATGGCATGTATTAATTACTTCTCAAACTGAGTTTACTATTAGCAGTCCTACCTTTTCCCTATAAAATTAGTACGTGGGAACAAAAAATTGAAAACTGCAGAATCTTTTGTAGCTTTATAAAGGGCTCCATCAATTGCCCTGCAATGAGTAATCCTTCCGCTGTATGCTCTTGCTTATAATTAGGTAATTTGCCAGGTTGTTCCTAAGAGCTTATCTGTATCCTGAGCTCTGAACCTAGTGCAGTGTCTTAATAAAGGAGCCAAGAAGGTGACTGAAGTAATTAGTAACTGCTAGTCAGAAGTGGGTGGTAGTGGTCATTTTATTTACTGTGCTTACTGTATTTAAGTAAAATCAATAGTTTTCCTATTAGTTAACAGATATAAGACAGACTGTGTAACTGTCATTGTAAGACTCACTGAAGATCATTTTAAACACACTGGCATGAAAGTGCTGTATTGCAAATGAAACACATGAGCAAAGCATACTTTTCTATTAGCTCCAGGGTGAGTTTATTTGTGGCATGATAAAAAAACTGTTCTCTTCCAGGAGTAATGTTGGTTTAAAACAGTGTTGTTTCACAGAATCGCAGAATAAGCTGAGTTGGAAGGGACCCACAAGGATCATCGGGTCCAGCTCCTATCCCTGCACAGCACCATCCCCAGGAGTCACAGCATGTGCCTCAGTGTGTTGTCCAAAGGCTTCCTGAACTCTCAGGTTGGTGCTGTGAGCACTTCCCTGGGGAGCCTGTCCCAGTGCCCAAGCTCCCTCTGGGTGGAAAACCTTTTTCTAATATCCAATCTAAACCTCCCCTGATGCAACAACTGTTACCAGAGAAAAGAGATCAGTGTCTGCCCCTCCTCTTCCTCTCAGGAGGAAGTTGTAACTGGAATGAAGTCTCCCCTCAGTCTCCTCCATGCTGAGCAGACCAAGTGACCTCAGCTGCTCCTCATACAACTTCCCCTCAAGGCCCTTCACCATCCTCATGGCTCTCCTTTGGACACTCTAATAGCTTCATGTTATTTTCATATTGTGACACCCAAAACTGCCCACAGCACTCGAGGTGAGGCTGCCCCAGTGCAGAGCAGAGGGGACAATCCCCTCCCTTTTCTGGCTGGTGATGCTGTGCCTGATGCCCCCCAGGACAGGATTGGCCCTCCTGGCTGCCAGGGCCCTTCTGAGTCAGATTCAACTTCCCACAGACAAGGACCCCCAGATCCCTTCCATGGCACAGTTTATCTGTGTGCTGGACATTTTGTCCAGAAGGACACTATGAAAAACAGCTGTCATAAAAACTGTTAGTATTACAGGAGATACTGCTGTTTAGTTGCCTCAGCATTCAGTTACCTGAGTGTTATTTAGGTGAAGCGCCACCTCCATTAATTATTTGTCTGTTACTCATAGAAAGGAGTGGGATGTATTTTCTATAACTTCTGTAAAGGAAGCTCTTTGGTTATTCTCACACTGTATAATGGTAACTGGATCCCTTTCTCTGAGTTGATAATATGTAATTGTGTGTGGCCACTGTGAACAACACTGAAGGATTATCCTAACTTAAATGTGAGATTATTTACCAGGAAAGCATAAAGGGAAACAGAACTGCAGGTTTTCTTCCATTTCAAGACCTGATCTAAGTGCTTCATTGGAAACTCATCAGTGGGTTTTCCCTCCTTTTATTGCTGTGTCCCTAGAAATGGTTAGGGTGTTTAAGTTGAACAGTGCCTTGGGTTGGGCTTGCAGTATTCTAAATTATGCCAATTGAGACAGAAAGCTGAAGCTGGGCTTGGTGTGCAGTTACAGCTGTTTTGTGAATGTAGGAGACTCACATCATTACATGGTAATTTTGTCTTATGATGCTTCTAAGTTGTGGGACTGTTGTCTTCATTTTGAGATTGTGTTTTCCTGTCACTAGCTTTGAAACTCAGTGGCTTGGCTATCCAGTGCCCAGGAATTTTCCCTAATAATGTTTTTTGGAGGGAACAACTTCTTAGAACGGATCTTCAGCGGCAAAATTAAGTGCATTTATTACATTGGCAAGCCTGTATTTTTTGCACTTTGAGAGCTGTTAACTTAATCAGTTCATTTCCTGTAGTACAGAGCAGTTTTTTCTGTGTAAGCATGGGTGGTCTTCGCTTCGCTTGTTGCTGTCGGAAGAGTTGGAGCAGTGCAATGCCTCCTTTAGCCCACAGCGTGGCAATATTGTAACGTGAGTCGCACCCGATCTTCCCTCAGCTTGTCTCTTTGGAAAGTGGCAAACGTCGGTAGTAAAGCAAGTTTTTAACCTTGGAAAGGTGGGGGTTAGTTCGCAGGAGATGTCAGCACAGAGGTGAACCCTAATCCTTTGGAGAGGTGAAGTGCTTGTAGGATGGTATTTGTGCATGCTCCAAAGAAAGCATCTGTTGTAACTGTTAGGTGAAGTGTAGGCTTTCCTGGTTCAGATCCTTCAAGGTCAAATGCTTGGAAGTAGCTTAACCTGCTTCTAGTTAAAGGGACAAAAGATCATAATGATGCTCCTGGGAACAGATATTTTGCCTTCCAACTACTTTCAGAGCAGTCCAACAGTACAAGGAGACCTGCATAGCTAATACAGTTTATTCATGTTATTTAATGTGAACATGTTTTAGTTTAAAATAAAATTTTAAAAAAACCCTTTTTTTCCTGACATAAAAGGAATAATCTCACATAAGCAGTTAGCAACAGGTTATTGAAACTCAATACAGATGCCTAAAAATGCATGGGTATACCCTGCAGCTGCCAGCTTGCTTTATGCAATATTAGAGCAGTGGTGTCAATCTAGGAAAAGTATTTCACAGAGAATCATTATGGTTTTCATTTTTCAAAACCTAAATTAAGTGCATACCTATCCATTAAATTAATAAATGGCACTCAATTATTCTATATACTTCATATATCTGTGTTAAGGGGAAAACTATGGAAATTATTCCTCTGATGTTTTTAACTGTTATGGAAAAGATCTGAGATCCCATCCAATGTGTTGCCTTAGTGGTGCAGGAACGCTTGATACAGCACTTGATAAGCTGGATAAAGGTTTCTTTATCCAGCTTAAAATGACAGTGGTGGGATTTGTTTATGGAATATTTGTGCCTGATAAAGTATTTCAGCTACAAGATCAGCATCCACACTCTAAAGACAATGTGCAGTGCTTCTTTCTAACAGAGTGCACCCAGAAGCAGGTGAATCTGCAAAAGAATTCGAAAACCTGATTATTAGTGTCCTAACTCACCAAGAAACTGGGCTGTGATTTAAAAACTACTTCATACTTCTCTCTCAGCCCTTTGCATGTTTCTAGAAAACCTTTCTTTTTTTGGGGTACACAAGTCAACTTTAGAATTGAGTGAAAATTTTTCCTTTGAGGCCCAAGGAGTTATCTAAGAGTCTTCAGTTTCCTGTTAATTCTAGCTGGCATCACCGATGAGGTGAAATGTTGCTAAAAAGTTATGTTGCTGGCATCCACTAAAACATGAAATTCTGTGGTTTCAGCCTCACTAAATACCTTCTGTTTTATGTCTTCTTAAGCAGAACTAACTCAAACTAGTTTGAGTTTTTTCTAGAACAAAAACATTTCCAGTAATTCTGGTTTGTGGATATAGAATTGTTCTGTAATGCTTAGCAGACTAAAATCTTAAATTATATAAGTCCTTTGTGCTGCTTTATTTTGCATATTCATTAAATGCTGATTTATCAGCATTATCAATTTTTATAAGAGAATTGTGTGTCTGAATGTATCTGCCTGCTTTCATGTTAGATATCCTGAGCAGCCTCTTCTCTGGCTGTTCATGTAGGAGCCTTGGTGCCTGGAGTCCTACACAGCAATGCATGGTGTGTATACTTTCACATGTTTAAAATGGCATTAGGGTCTTCTGGTTAGGTTCTTAATTTTAGAAATAACACCTGTTCCATCTGAAGAACCTGAATTGCTTTGATACCTCTGTGTGGGCCTGTTTTGGGGGCTTTATTGTGACCACTTCAGGCTCTTGCAGATGTCTAATATGATACTTTGAAGTACCCTCTGTAGCCCTGGTGCCTAATTCTTCCCTGTGTTTTCTGGGAAAGAATTATTAATATACAAATCACAGTGACATCAAATTTAATGGGAGATGAAAGACTGCATCTAAGTGATGCTGCTTCCTTTCATGCTAGCGATCATTGCACAGTGAAAAAGGGTTCAGCTGCCCACCTTTTACCCTAACACATAGGAAAGTAGTCTCCTAATAGAAATCTAAATGAGCTGAAATATCCTATGCAGATGATACCTCAATTCTAATCTGTTTTGCAGTTTCTTGTAGTTTAAACCTACTTCTTAAATAACTTCTTTTTTCTAAAAGTTTCTTGCCTGATTTCACAATAAAATAGTCCAAGTTATTAATCTCATGGCATTTAAGTTAGGAATGTACATGGCAGAAATATTGAGAGATGTGAGCATGCAAAGGCTTTCCTCCTTATTTAGTTAACAGCTAGACAAGACCATGACTCACTTACTAATCTCAATTGTGGGTTTGCTGGGTGGGTTTATTTTTCTCCAGAGACCTGGATATGTTGTGAAAAAGGCATAATATAGTCATAATACTCTCACAGGCTACATAAAAATGCACACAATACTCTGATCAGTCCAGCATTACTTGACAGATGGCACTGCTATCACACCAAATCAATCTGAAAAACGTGAATTTTTTTGTCACTCTGTGCAGAAGATGACCTTCAGGCATCTTATTAATGTTGGTAGGAGTATAGGAGGAAAAACTCTTCTGGTAGTTGTATCCTTCATGTTAGTCCCTGAAAAATTAATCTATTAATCAAAGATTTGCCATAATTCACTCCAGTTTCTTGGTATTAACTAGGCAGTGAAATGGCACAAAAGGGCAATTTCTTTTTCAAGTAGGCAGCTTTATTTTGTCCAATTTTCTTGACAAGGCATAAATTTTAGGGAGCAGTGACTCCCAATTTGTGCAGAAAGGTGGCTGAAGTTGGAAAGCTGCAGAGCTTTGAAGGGTGGTGTAACTGAAGGGAAGGGTATGAAAACCTTTCATATCTTCTGCCAGGCCTTTAAAATGTATTGACATCCCACTCTTGTGCACTGAAGTAAACTGTTCTACAAGGTGTTCAAAACACAGTAGACCAGCAATGCTGGAAAAAGTGATTTTTGGAAAAATAAGCTTGCCACAAACTATGGGTGTTGAAAATTTGGAGGTCTGCATACTTTATAGGGGACAAGATACTTTGAAATCATAAACACTTGGAAAATTGACCTACCAAATAATAGTGATAAGAGGAGGCCTGAAATAGCATGAATGAAGTAGACCTTAGTTAGCTCAAGATAGAATGTTAAAGTTGCCAATATTGTAGTAGCTACTCTGAAGTTAAACTTGACTGTAGTGAAGTGTCTGGTAAATATTTAATGAAGCTTTTTTAGAAAGATTGATTCTATTCCTACTTTCCTGTGCCACATTATAATGTTTAAACGTCAGTAGTTTTTCTTTCAAAATTACCAATGGTAACATTGGAGAATATTGTATTTAAAAGACTGGAAAACACTGTTGGGACACAGTAAAGTTTTAATTTATAGCACAATAAATGAATGTTCTTCTATTGCTCTTTGGAGGAGAGGGAAAAGTGCACATTTGATTTACTTCATCTGTCTTGGCCAGTACATGGAAGTGAGCCTAAGTTCAGTCTTTAGCCATTAATCCTGCCTGATTTGTCAGAAAATTTTCAGGACCCAGAACCCTGGCTTGACAGGTTAGTGAATAAATACTAATTTGGGTTTCTCAAGAAAAAGTCTGCAATTGTCCGGCTGTCCTCTTTCTTCTTGACCTCCTTCAAGTTGAAGGTAATTATTTTTCAGCCAGATCAATACTGATTGAATTTTGTGGAGGGAGGGTAGGAAGTGGCTGTTTAGATGTAGCCTGTTTTAGAGTCATGAGTGCACCAACAATCCAAACTGCATTCCCACCCCTTTTTCAGACCACAAATCTCTGTCCCGTGTTTACAGTTATAGATTATGTTTCTACACTTACATGTTTCAAAATATGACTTTTTTTGTGAAGTCACTCTTTTTGTGGGTATGTCACTGTCATTGTGGATCAGTTTTTGCCTGTGCAGAATGGGAGTGAGGATGTAAATCTTGTTTCTAAATGAAAAAATTATCTTGTTCTGTACCTATGCTAGGTTTTTTTGTCCTATCCTGCCCTTCTTTTCATGCCTTCATATTCTGAAGAGTTAAAGTCAGCAAATGTTTTGCATGGAGTAGAGTTCTCAAAGCTCCTACAGCTAACAAAGGCAGCCAGGCAGAGAAGAGAGATCCCTGCTGATAAACACTGTAGAATAATCTCAAGGCGAGAGGAATTGATTCTTTGGTCAAATTTATCTTATATATAGCATCTCTGACATCTAATAAAGGTTGAGTTATACTGTAGTTCAGACATAATTAGTTAAAAAGGTCACTAAGCCATGAGATACAAATCAGTGGGAAAGCTTGCTTACCTAGTTTTAATACTGATTATAGTTTTTGATAAGATTATGTTGTGGGAATTGTGATAGATGTGTAGGTTTGTGTCAATAAATGTCTGTTTAGCTTAGTGTTGTAATTTTTTAATGTGTTCCTATGGAAAAGGATTCTTCTTTGCTATAATTGATTTGTCTTAATAGTGACACTCCTAATGTGGAATGCATATGGCAAAGTAATGGGAAAGCTGTTGGTTTCCCAGAGCAAGAATGGTAGAAGTACATGCTGCAGACAGACCAAAAGCTGATTCCTGTTATCCCATGTCTTCCCCCAGAAGAGAAATATAGGTGGCAGTGTGATAGTTCATTGTTAAGGGCTGTTCAGCACAGCCAGCTCTCAAATTGTAAGCACAAAATATTGCTGGTATTGGAAATGTGATAAAACGTGCTTTATTTGTTTGCCAGGATTTTGAGAGTAATGGCTTTTGTAGGCCCTAGGAAGTTTTCAGCAGGCATCAACCCATTTCAGGGAAAATGGAAATACTTGGTTACCTTTGGATAAGCATAATCACTGTGATGGATAAATATATAGGAAGAGCAATAGCTTCAAGAGAATATCTCTAGGATTATACTGCCTTGAAAGGCACGACAGTACCAAGATGATGTGTCTGAGAGTTCAGGTCTAATCCAGTTTAAGTGGGGCAAACAGCTTGGATGGTGGCTTTTGTCTATTCTGCCTTGCCTGCTCAAGCACTTTCAGCTTCCTGGAATGGATGGTGAAGTTGCTTTCTATTTGGTTCTGGTTTAAGTGTAGTCCTAAACAGATCTAGAGTTCTGTACTAATATCATCTGACTGTGTTTGTGGGTCCTTATGGCCAGGTGAAAAATAGGAAAGCTAACTTTGTTCTGAAAAATCAAATGACTTAAGAAAGGCACTCAGAAGGGCCATGTTTGTAGTGCAAATTTAGGGTAATCTTGGATTCCTCTTAAGATGACATTAAACTTGGGTTCTGCAGATTAAAGGGTTTTCTATTAACATCAGCCTTCCAATTAGGAGTGCTAAAACCAGTTTGCATAAGAATTTTAAAGTTTATTTTACTATTGAAATACCAATAATAAGCATATGAAAATCAGCTTTTGTGGAAGTCTTTATTTAAATGATGCAGACAGAAGATGCTATTTCCAGATATGACATTGTCAAATGTGTATTTTGTAGGTCTACAGTGAAGAAGAAACAAAAGGATTACTTATACAGGAAAAGAACTAGTAGAAGAAATGTTTCTAAACACAGCCCTCAGAAATATCCCTTAAAGAGTGCGTGTTCTGCTGTGAAAGTGTCTTCACAAATTCTTGTGTGCAGCAACACAATAGCAACTTTATTTTCTTCAAAATTTGCTTCTGCAGAACAGTGTTTGGTTGTTCTATTGATCTCATTTTTTTCACCAAAAATGACCTCAGGAACTTACCTGCTTTGATAAAGTATGCTGGCTTTTTTACGTGCTAACAATGCATAGTTAGAAAAATAAAGTAAGACTGAGAAACACTTAGAACCCCAGGGTGATCACCAGTTCCCATAAAACTAAGACTGTCTCAAGCAGTGCAGTGTTCGTAGTCCTTAAAGAGAGTAAACCTAATCAGTCTTCCTAATTGTTTTTTTCTGCTATGATAATTTGCAGCAAATTGTGTTTGTCTCTCTTGCCAGCTGCATCTTTTCAATTATTAGTACTGTTACTTGTTTTTGTCAATATATAGCAGCAGTTTTCCTGCCTTTCCCTCTAATAGTATATTTCTATTTCAGGGAGCTGATTCACTTGCTTACTCACCTTTCTGAAGCTCTGCATGAAGCACAACTTAAATTCATACTGGTCATCCCTCCTGCAGTTGCAGCAGGGTGAGTATTCCTCTTTAGATGGCAGTTTCCAGGTGAGAAATACTTTCTTGTCTGATAAACAGCAAGTTCAAAGCTTTGTTTAAAGCTGTGCAGTTTAAAAGAGGAGGACATTATTTGGGTTTGATTGGTAGTCCTTTCTCCATGCATGTTGCACTGAATAGTATTGGTAACTATGTGCACTCATACATACCTCTTAATTTTTGATGTGATAGAGGAACTAACAAGGAGAGGTTCTATGCTGGACCTTGTTCTCCCCCAGACTCCATCTGGGATGTCATGAGAACAGAGCAGAGAGGCAGAATTCCCTCCCTTGACCTGCTGGCCACACTTCCCTTGGAGCATCCCAGGATATGGTTGGCTTTCCCAGCTGCAAGTGCACAGTTGGCTAACCATTGCATAGGTGGCAATGCAAGATTATATTTTTTTCCCCCTAAGTTTCCTTTCTTCCTTCAAGATGTTCCTATAGCATGTTGGGGAAATAAAGCATTTCTGCCTTCAGCTATCTGTGCAGACTTAAATGCATCTGGCTGAAAAGATTCAGGGATCCTGTAGCAGGTGGCTAAAAGGTTGTCCATGTGCTAAGGTCAGTTAGCATCTGCCTTATAACTGTGGTGTCCCTTCTTCTGTAGGTTAGTAATGTAACCCCATCCAAACCAATTCTTGAATATAGGTATTTCCTACCATCTTAAGACTGTAAGCCCAGAACAATATCTCCCTAATTTGGTTCTTCAATAACTGTCTGAAATCTGATTGCCGTTTATTTTCTGTAAAGTATGTACTTGAGGGCACTTCTTGTTTCTTTGTATTTTCCTCTGTTGCATGCTATAACTGATTTATATGCTTTCATAACTAGTTTAATGTAAAAATCCCTTTGCTTCCTCTGTGGGGCTGGCCATGCAGTTTTGATAGGGAGAGAGAGAGAAACAATGTGTTGAAGACTGTGGTAAAAGAAAACAACAAATTCCATGTAAATTGGTAAAGTAGACAGTTTTGTAAAATATTACCTGTGCAGAGTCCTTTACTTAAAGGACTGAAGGTCTAGCTGCATTTTGAGGAGATTCCTTCATATCCCTCAAGCACATATGCTTTGACCTTGGTTCTGGATCATTAATCCTCTAATTTCTTGCAGATTTCTCTGGAAAATTGTGTGCTGGTATGCCTTTGCATCACATGACTTTTCAGTGGTGCTAACAAGTACTTTGAGTTTCTTCTGATATGGTTAAATCAAAAGTAATGCAAAATCATTATGTCTTATCTCCTGGCTGTCATTTATTCCAGTCTTTCGTGCTGCCCTCTTAATGTCCTACATCTCATCCCAATTGATAGTTACTTTAAAAAGTAATTTTTTGTTGCTATTAGTTTTAGTCTATTACAGGTGAAGCAAAAGAGAACATTTCAAAACATTTTTCTAAAATGCCTTATCAGTCGCTGCATCACAGAGATACTTTTTAAAATGCCAATGCTTGCTCTGGTAGAATTTAAGTAATTGCTATAAAGAGTGTTCACGTTTGAAGTGCATTTGTGCTTTTGGTGGTAGGGACAAAGTGGAGAATAGCATAAACCTCAACATTCCTGTTCATTGTGATTCCTATTGACATTACCAAGGTCAGCCAGAGGGACCTAAGTCTGCTTTGTCTCTGTAAGTCATGTGGGGCTCTACAGTCCATTTTTTCTAAGTTCCTAAACAAGAGTTGGAGCCTCTGTAAAATAAAACCTCTGTATTCTTAAACATGTTTTGCCTGGACCAGAATTTGCATTTTTAAGATAACTATCTTTCAGGACTATTTCTCTGTTGAGCACCGCACTGAAGTTTGGATCTTGTGTTGTCATTGCTACCTCCTGCTGTCCTGAATATTGACACAATAGTGAGATCACAGTTCTGAAACCTTTCTGAACTGGGATTTAGGGATGCACTATTAGATCTGGAAAGAGATACCTATCTAAAGTGCAATTTTTAATCTGAAATAAGTTTTACATGCCTGTTCCTAAATGGCCTTTTTGTAGAGGAACTGTGAGAAATAACAGCTGTAGTTTATATAAAATAAAGTCTCATTCCTCTAAACCAATTATATATGCCTTTATGCATTGCTAAAGTTTTTGGGATTTATCCACAGACCTTTAGAATTCATTAATCACATTATTTTCAATCAATAATCTTACATAAGCCACCTGTCTGTGTCTTCTTCCATTAACTAGAAAAAAACCACAAAGTTTTTGAGTAAATAGGTTGTTGCAAATAGATTCATAACTTACAGAAACATCCTAAAACACTCACAATGGCCATGTATACTTTAAAGCTTAGAAATATATTTGATTTAATGATATCAATAATCAGATTTCTGAAATTTTCTTTCTACCTTACTTGACTTTTTGGATAGCAGCTGTACTTGAAAATATTTGATTTATAGGATACAAGGCTTGAACTGTAAAGCACCTCGTATTAAATATCTCGTGTCTTGAAATTCCCTTTGGGTTTTAACACTTCCACATGGTTGAAAGTGTGTTTTAATGCATCTTACATTCTTTAGTTTTAGGAATCACTGTAGACTGTTAATCAAAAATACAGCAAAAAGCATGGAAATAAGTACCAGCAGGAATGAAATAATAGATCGGAGTTCAGCAGCTGGCAATACACTGATAGAGGAGACATGAGCAGTATGTGGAATATCCTACCCAACTGGGATGTTAAGAGCTGAAACATTGTCCCTTTTGTGTTCTACCCTGATTAAAATTTAAAGAGAGCATAGTCAAATATAAGCAGTTTATTTAGGAATTTGTAATTTAGACTCTTTTGATATGCATTAAGATCAAAGCAGTCTCTCAGCAAATGCTATCTGAAAGGAGACACTAAAGAGCTAAAAATACCAGTTTGCATAGGGAAAACCCATCTGGAAAATGCAGCACTGCACATGCGATCAAGTGTGGAATGCAGGAAGAAAACATGTTGGATCATCTGTTTAACTTCTCAAATTCAACTTTTGCAACAAAAACTGAGACCAATCCTCTACTGAACCTTGCTTTAGTAACTGATGGTTCCAGTGGTGCCTTTGGATTTTGATTTGTTTGTAAAATGTTCTGGTCTAAAAGAAAACTTCACTCTTTTTAAATCCACACATTTTATAGCTTTTCACAACATTAACCAGCGGCAGTTGAGGTGGCATAATCAAGGGTAATCAAGACTTGGGAATGTGTTTGGTTGTTGATTAGGAGGCAGGAATCTCTCTAGCAAGCTTTACTGTCACAGAGAATGCATGTAGAGCTCCCATGGTAAAAAACAAAGATTGAGATAGTGTTTTCATCCACCTGATGTCTAGGAATTGCATGATTTTCCTGCAAATGTTAATGATTTACAAGAGAGAGGAACAGCAGGAGCCAAAGCTATTCTTTATGAAGTGTGTGTATGTAATTCTCCCCTGTGGATTGAGTCTTGCAGTTGCAGATGTCTGAAGAGACGTGCAAGGATTCCAGTGGTGTTTAAGTGGTTGCTAGAGCAGATGATTTGCTGAAGACTTCCACTCTGTCTTTGAACAGAATGTCTCAAAAAGTTAGAATTTTACTGCTTTTAACATGCATAGACATTGATGCATGTATGAACTATAGGCATCATTTCAATAAGGTCAGTAGGTAGCCAGGCATATTCTGTCCATTGCTGATGGTGAGTAACTCCATTGGTCCTACTAATCCTGGGCTTGAATAAATTCCTGCCTTAAGTGTATGCAATTCAGTGTTTTATACTGGGAAAAAAAGTATGAATGTTTTTATACTGATTTCACAAACCTCTTTCCAAATAGGATATCTGTGCTGGAGTGAACTACCTTTATGCTTAAATATGCATTTGCATAACTATGTTGGGGGAAAAATAAATATGGCAAATGGACCTTGAAATTTGGTTGCACCTGTTCTCATAAGTCATAGGCATTGGGTCGGTTATTTTGTTTCTCTGTACTTCAATTCTTTATAATGTTAGGAATGTATTCTCAAAGCAAAAAGTGAGACACTGTGTAGTAACTCTTTTCTGTGTGCAAGTAAATTGAATTTTATCTGACTAGATTATTGCATGTTTTGTCCAGGTTCGGCAACCATTTTTCCACTGTGTTTCCCAATTACTGTCAAGAAAACAATGAGTAAAGAAAATAAGGTTTATTTACGTACGCTATCATTGGAGGGAGCATCAGTAATTTTTCTGTTTCTTGCTGTCTTGTGAGAAAGAACAAAGACAAAATGTTCCTGGAAGCTGTAGGTATGGTGTTTTCTTCACAGAGGTTCTCAATCTATCCATGGCCGCGCAACCATTGCCTTCCTGGCATTTGTAGTTTATTACAGACTTTAGACATGTAATATAAATATGTTAAGTCTCAGTATACACTCATTAAAAGCTGTTCATTTTGTTAAACGCAGTGTTAAATAACCCTGTATTTAGATTGTTAGTGATTGCTTTCCTTGGGCTTTTATCATCCCCTGAAGTATAATGCTTTGGGCAAAGTAGAAGTGAAAATGGCATTGGTTGTGTCACTTCATAATATAACACTATATTCTTTATTGACATTTTGATGGTTAGGATATGCACTAGGCATTTTGCCCTGTGTGATGGATATCTTTTTAACACACCTCTCTTCAGGCTACAAGACAGTAGCTGCTCCTTGAATAACAGATGATTCTTTATCTCTTAATGTTGTACAGAATCCATAAATGAGAGAAAGTAAACTGTGAAGTAAACAAGTAAACTCAGGTGCTGAGGTGAGAGGCTGCCCTGCCAGCATGATCTGTGGTGGGGCATTCTAGTGCTCTCCAGGGGGTCTCCTGAATGGGGAAACCTGTCAGGGAACTCCGCAAGGAGGTGAATTGGTTGAGGAGTATCCAGTATCCAGGAGTCCAAGAGAGAAATGGATTACAGGAATCACATCCTACCTTCCCTGGTAGAAACCTTTTAGGCAAACAGGGCACATGACAAAAGATTCCCTGTCATCTTTCCACCTGATTGAACATGTGACTTAGGGATAGGGGACAATGGTGACAAGTTCCTGCCTGTTGCAGCAGTTGCATCTTCTCTGTCATTTCCCACCTTTCCCACTTTGTCACTATTAAGAGTTTTAGAGTTACAGATGTAGCTACTGCTGCATTTCTGAGAAAAAAAATCAAAAATCTGCTGAAAAATCTCTAAAACTATGGAGCTTTGTATGTATCAATCATAATTAAAATGCATGGAAGACAGTGTTAGAAAGAGATTGTTTCAGTTGTTTAAGAAGCCTCAGGTAACACAAAGTAGCTTTATACTTTCGGTAATTTTGTCAAGTCTAGCATAATAAAACCAGATATGTCAAACCTTGATCCTTGATTTAAGTAATTGTATGCAAAATAGCTGCTGTTCTTAGCTGTGTTTTAATAACATGCCTGCCAGTACAAAGCAGAGGTCAGTGAGCAAGATGGTTTCATTCAGCCTTGTGGGACACAGTGTTGGGGATTATTAGTAAGAGTGAAGCACTTTGTAAACAAACCACTGGAGCTGTCGCTGTCGTCGTGACATTCTCAAAAAATGCTGCTATTGGCAAACTGCATACGGTTTAGCTAGAATAATTTGTTATCTCCTAACTGGTTTCTGACAGCATATATGAAAGCAGTATTTAAATTAAAACCAAACATGTTTCTTCCTGATAAAAGGTACACTTAACCTCACAGCTTCTAGAAAAAAATTGTCTTCATTGACTTCTTGAGATGCACAGCTGTAGTGCAGCTGCTTTCATTTTAAAGCTACAGGAACCCAAACCACTTTGTATCTTCAAGTGAAACTTGAACATAATGTATGTTCTTGTCTCATCAAAATACAGCAAGCATCCCCAGCTTTGGATTTCATATTTGCATATGTAAGGAAAAAAAAAATCTGCAGCTTCTTTTCCTGTTACTTAAAACTTCTAGGTATGTATTATCAGTATTTTCCAGCATTAACTGCCACTTCTTCAAAATTAACATTTTAGCTACTCAGTTTATTCTTTATTCTTGCTGCAAAAACATTGTGGATGTGAAGTACTGTCTTAAGTACTTTAGCCGTTTCTTTATAGAGCTGCTGTGCAATGAAAATTACCAGAATCTATGCAGTCTTCATTACTCCTATCCAGTAGCAGTTGATACCAGCTTAGTTTTGCTACTCTGCCTCTTGGAAAGATTGGCAGGAAGGTAAACATGTTGTCCCTTCTCTTAGTGCTGACATGCTCTTTTCTGCCTTTCCTATAAATATACTTACATATTTGACTGAAAAGTAGAAAGAGCACGCAATGAATACCTGCTCATCGACCTCACACTTCCTCAGCCTAATGCATGCCACAATTGACCAGTGTTTTGCATAAAGAAAATGGGTGCTTTGGTCTTCTAGAAACTGATTGTGAACAGACACTTGTAATTACATTATCAGTAATCTGTCATCTTTAAAATGCAGATTCAATTGCCTTGCCATAACTTTGTGTATACAGAATGATTTGTTTGTTGATTTGCTATTCCAGTGTATATATACACACTGTTTCCCTTAGAAGTATTTCTGGCAAGTAGCAATTCTGATGTAGAATATACAAGTAAACAGCAGGGTAATTTTTATGATAATGTATGGTAAACAAATTCAATGAAATTATAAGCAGCTTCTAACATGTGTCTGTTTTGAAGTGAAATGGGAACTGTCACTTACTTTTAACATCATTCTCAGGAAGGACTATGTGGGACAAAATGTAGAACGTTGAAATTTTGGTAAGTAAATAATGCTGGATCAAACCAGCAGGAAACATATTGCTTGTTCCAGATGAAGTTTCCAATTACCAGATTATGTCAAATAACAGTATATTAGAACACCAACCAAATGTGTAGAATACTGTTTATTAAGTAGGATTTTGCATTACCAATATATACACCTATAATTATGAAAGGTTGAAATATTTGTGAGAAACCTGGTCATAATAATCTTATTTTGTTGGAATCACTAATACTGTTGATTAATTTTTCTGAGGAATCACTAATACTGTTGATGAATTTTTTCCACATATCTAATCTTTCTGACTTTTCTTTCCAGTTTGACAAATGAACTCACAGAAAAGCAAGCAATTCTAAAAAATGGTGTTAATTTATTGTAGAGTTACTACGTATGAATCATATATGCTCTGCATTGGACAATCAGTATACAGAAAATGGGACTTGGGAGAGAAAATTTCAAAGTTAGATATGCACAGTTTCATATTTGTTGTGCCTAGTTGGTAATAACACTTTGTCCTCTATTGTTCCCATAGTTATCCATCTTCCTGTGAGTATTCTAAAAAAAAAATAAAAGAAACTGTCAGGAATATGGGGAGTACAGTTACATATCAAGAACTTTTGTAATTGGGCCCTCTGCATAAAATTCAGCACTCAAGAAGGCACAGAAATTACTCTTTAGAGGGCTGTTTAGGCTAACTGACTGGTGTAATCATTTTTATTGCATGTTAGAGAACCTGTATAATATGTTTGATTTGGATCACAAGATATAGCTTGAGATACGAATTTATACTGAGGGGGAACAGAAGACTCAGTAGGAAATTATTACTGATTACTGAGTAACAGTTACTGGAGCAAGTTTAATAATGTCTTCAAATTACGGTAATACTATTAAATCCTACTCAGTCATGCTACTGGGCTCATGTTTTTTCCCTGTATAAAGGCTCAAAGTATACGTCTGTCACTCACTTCTCTTTTTAAAGTGAATTCTGTTGGTGACAGTAAATCTGGATACATGTTAATGGCTCTAAACTACATCTATTTCCCTTGCTGATGACTTCCCTGATTTTGCTGCTGTTTGTTGGGCTGCCAGCTCAGTACAGCATGGCTCTGACTGCAGCCATGAGATGTTCCAATCTATGCATTTTGCATAGATTCAGAAAGGAATCAAGAGGAAAAAATCTGTTCTTAGAACAGGCTCTTCTAAAGATTATACCTTACAATATAAAATCGATGCAATGAAGGTCTGACTCTACTGACATCTTTTGAAGCAAGTGCACACATCTGGTTTTGAATTCCCACTGGGGAGAATAGTTGGAATAATCTGTAGGTCAACTAACAGCAGCCAAAGAGAAGAAAGGATGGAATGTATTCCTCTGCATATCTGTCATTTGTAGCTCTACCAATTCTGAGCCAGCTGGTGTAGAGCAATTCTACATAAGTTTCAGTATTAAGTTGGAAAACTTTCCAAAAAACAAAGAGAAGAAAAATGGTGAGCATTTTATGCAAGGAGGAATTAAGGCTGCATTTGGTGTGTTAGAGTTTTTAAATGAGGCTCGTATGTTCCAGAGTACAAGCTTGTTTTGCGTGATGTTCTGCTGTTGGAGCATGGCTTGCCTGGGCATTCAGCCCTGGCACGAAAGGCACTAAAATAGTTTGGAAATTAGGAGAAGCAAATGGTGACACAGTGGATGTTCATTTGTGCACAGTCCTTCTTAAATGGCTCATATGAAGAGACTGAAGCAATGTAATGGAAGCAGCATGAAAGGAGATGAGTTGACTTTCCCAAAAATGGAACTGGTAAATCCAACATGTGTCAATTTTTTTTTTTATTTGGTAGTCAGATTATCTGGTTTTGTCAGATGTGTATTTCTTATGTTGACTTCCGAGTTTTAGATACACTGTATTTTTAAAGGTGCACTGTACCTTAAGAATTTGTAAGTGACTGGTCTGCCAGCATGCCTCAGCTCTGAGGACAGCAGTTTTCAGGCTTATTTGTCCCTAGTCGTCTGCTGAGATTTCATGCTTTCTTTTCAGGGCATATATTGCTTGGCATGTTTCCCCTTCTTGACTTCTGTTACTGGTTTAAACCAGATGGGCCACAGGTAATTAGCTTGGCTTCATGAAAACTGTGTAGGCTACTCCATGGCAAGAGCACATGCCGTGCTTCTCCCTTTTTGGAGAGCAAGGGCTGCAAAGACAATGGCTGGGATGGGATGTGTGTATTAAAGAAGAGTGCCAGCCCTTAATGTTCTGCAAAAAATTCATTAGGTACAGAGATATCATTCTGCTTCCTGATAAAAATATAGCAAGTTTTCACTTGTCAGTGTGTTAAAATTCACGGTCCCCCAGTGATATGAAGCACTCAGAGTGTATGAAGGAACCATTCCCAGGGCTTTTGTGTTATGAATCTGTAGCACTCAGTTACACTTTTCTTGCTTGTGGAGCTGTCTAGGTTTTGTTGGTTTTGAAATACCTATATTAATCTTCCTTATCTGAGAATTTGGTAAAGAGATTTTTGCCACTGAGAAAATTTGAACACATTCAGTAATGTGATTTGTGGTCTTCAGTAGAGATGTTGTTTATTTTAAATTATGATCTTTTCTATGGACAAGGGACCTTTTGCTCTGAAGGCAGAAAAGAGCCTTTTTGCTCTGAAGGCACCTGAGTGTCAGCATTGTTATCATGAAATAAGTGCACCAGAAGAAGACAATGCACAGGTAGGGTTGCAGGTTTTTACTTCTGAATTTAAGCTACTATTCAGAATAATAATATTCAGAATAGTAATAGAGTGCAAGTAGTAGTCAAAAAGTCAAACTATAACTACATTAATTTTACTAGAAGTTTATCTAGCAAACTCTTAAAATCTGGATGTCAGAACTCCCAGACTACCTACACCTCTAGAAGATTCTCCCTAATGTCTAGCCCAGGTTTGCTAAAGCAATTATCATTAGAATCATTATCATTATCAAATGAACTGCTAAACTGTTGTGTTTCCATTAAAATTCTCATTTCTCATTTGCTCATTCTTTTGTAATTTTTGTCACTTGGGATGATGTTTCTCTGACTTATTAACAATAAGATGTCCTTTCATACTATGTAAGCAAAATGAGATTGGGAGATGTTAAGATGGGCTTTAAATAGGAGGGGAGGGAACTTCCTGCTTTTGTTTCTGCCCTTATCTGTTCCAGCACTTTAGTGTGTTAAACTGGCAGAGTGTTCTCTGAGTAGAACCAGATGAATAACCATGACTGAAAGAGTGTATGTGACCAGAGGTGATCACAGGGTTTTATGGAATAACCTTTCAATTTGATTTTAAAATCTATTTTAAGAGGAATAAGACTTTTGTAAAGAGATTGCAAATACATTAAAAAGTTGAGAGGAGAAATTTATACTAACTTGGCATTTGTGTTATTTGTTTCTCCTGAAATGGACTGACCTTAACATTGTGGTTCAATGGGCAGTTTTGGGTTTGAAATGTACAGTCCCTGATTTGTCATATTGATCTGGGCTTGTCGGCCACAAGATCAGATACTGTGTTTGGATCGTGCTTCACCTCTTGCAACATTTTGTCCTTAGAAAGGAATCAGAGAAAAAAAATATCTGTATTTCAGAGGCTAGTGAAGGTACTTGAGTTTACGGTAAGCATATGCATTTTCTGAAATGCCTGAGTAACATGCATCTCTGCAAAAGCCTTGATCTGTTGTCTGGGAGGATCTGCTTACTGAGGGAGAGAGGTCAGAGATAGAGAACATGCTGTGCTTTTTACAGTCTCCATTCAGCTGCATGGAATTCATCCCCCACTATGTAGAAATCTGCTTTAGTCTACCTGAGGATCTCTTTTTTGTTGGTTAAACATTCAGTATGATCACGTTCTTTTGACAGCAGGGATTACATCTGTAATTATTGTTCATGGCTTTGAAGAGCAGTTTTGTTTCAAGGTCCTGTTGCTGACTTGGCTGCTTCATACATTGCTGTTGTAGACAGACCTTAATTCAGTTTTTAGCCTGATTTTTGAGGTAACAAGGTGTCTGTAAACTTTCTCTCTTACATTTTTCATCTCTCTGTTAAAGGTTCTTTGGCATTTGACCAGTTTCAAGCCAAATTGAGATAGGCATAGAATTTTAATAGTCAGGTTCCTGTTACTTCATGAAAATATGTACCTGGACAGATGAAGATAAAAAATCTTTTTTTTTCCCCTAGATGCAGCTGTAAGAGGGCATTGTAAGTGAAACATCTATAGGACACCAGAAATCTAGTTGCAAAACATCAATGGAAACCGGGATTCATGTAGAATTGTTTTCTAAATACTGATAGTGGAAAATTACTTCAGTGAGCTGTCATCCTGAGAGTTTTGAAAAACCTGAAATGAGAAAGGGTAGTTACAAAACTATCAGGAGGATTTTTTCAGAAAAGGAAATGGTTTCAGATTGAATTTGGTTACACATTTGACTGTTTCATTATCAATGTCTATAATTGTGTGATGAACAGAGTAGTCATTTAGCTCTTTATTCTATTTTCTATAGAACAGACTTCATGCAGGAAGAAACAGTGAATTTTTATTCAGTGATTTTGCATGAACTGAATTCAGTGGTCTGTGTTCATAAAATGCAGTAACATTGTCTTGTAGTGCTCCTACCTGCAATGAGCTATGAAAACCAATGATATCTCAAGATGAAGAAAGCTTTGCAAACAGTTGTTCTACAGAAAATTATACATGACAAGAAAATTAAGTCATTACCGAGACGCTGACTTCTGAAATAGAATCATAGTGGAAACAGAAAATCAATCAGTTTTCCATTATGAAGGCTATTCAAAGATGAGGAGACAGGAAACCTCTCTATTATAAAGGAGGGTGAAGGTGAGGTAACCCTACAAGAATGCAGTTTGAACTTGCAGGGAATAGCAGTCAGTTAAAAGACCTTTTTTCTCCTTATTTCATTTTGAGAGTCGTTGTAGTGAGACAAGAAGTAATTGAGAATGTAGATTCATTTGAAAGTAAATGAAAGCAACTTTCATTATTGAAGTATTTTTTTCCAGTCTTTCAGTATGAAAGACTGCAAACTCAAAACCTTACAAAAATACTTATCAGTAAAGCATTACTGGGAATTTTGAGACATATGACTGTATGTAATTTGAAATATTCAGGTAATAAACATTCTAGGCTGTGAAACAAACCCCCTGCAGTTATTTTAGACATTAAAAAATAGAATACTAAAAAGAGACTGTGGAATTCTAGGCTGTGTATATGGAAATACCAAGGAAAACAGGTGGTGTCTTCTAGATCTGTGATGTCATCCCAATAATAGGGATTTTGTATATAGATATGGCAGTGTGCCATTGGGAAACGTTGACAGATTCTCAAGAATGTGTGCAAATAAGACTTATGCTCTCAGGGGAATCATAGTTCTGTGAGTTCTGCCAGGTTGCCTTTGCTCTCTTACTTGAAGGGAGAACTTGTAAAGATTATGTTGTATTCCTGAGGCTTTTTATGGGAAGGATTTCTGTGGATGTTGTGTAAGGCAGCTTCTTTACTGTTTGTTAAAAGGAAATACATAACAGAATATAAAATGTCCACTTAAGGTTAGAACAGCAATGAACTGGAAAAGAAAACTCTCATTTTCCCTTTGCAGTGTGCTTTTGTTCTTCCACCCCCTTTCTGCACATCCAGCAGTCTCATGCTGTGTTTCCTATCCTTAGTGTTAATCATTTCCCTGTACTGATAGTTACTACTTATAGAAATTTTTGTAGAGATTTTGTTGTTGAAAGGCGCCTGTCTGAATTCCTGATGTATGGTGCCTTATTCTTTAAATATTGAGCAGGAGTAGCAGACACTTTTTAGATTAATTCCAGATATATTTTTACAGGGCTAAGTCCATATTTCTTACACATTTTAATAAATATTTAAAAATACCATAAAGAACAGATATTGTATCCATTAGAAAATCTTGTTGGTCCAAGGAATTTAAGTGAGTGTTTACATTTGGTTGGTGTTTTAGAAATAGAATCCTACAAATTTTTCTAAAAAACAGGAAATTGAAATATATGGGATAAATATCATTCCATATTAACAGTTGTTTCAAATCAGAAAGAAGAAAAAAATAAAGCTTCATTTCATTGAGAGATGCTTTTCCTTTTCAATAGCAAGGAAAACACGTTCACCACAAAGTGTTAGTTTAAAATATTAATTGTATAAGATAGAGGATACAATTTGATTTTCCTTTTACTGTGGAATTTTATATCATCCTCATTACCAGTGTCTGAGCATTTTCAAGTCACTCTTTAAGTGACAGAACTGATACCTGTCACACTTTTCATGTCTTTTCTTATGGAGATTTATTTATGCACTTCATACTTTGCATTGGTGTAGTCTTGCTTAGATATTTCCCCTGCCTGAAATATACATGCCAAAAAAAATAAACCACATACCCTGTACTGAAAGTAGACCATGAGTGTAAGATGAATTTTTTGATCCTGAATTGTCAATCAGAAAAGTAGTTTGAGTGATGACTCAAGTCTGAATACTTCCTAGCTTTGCATCTGCTTTTCACCAGAGCATTTATCATTTTCAGAGAAGCTCTTTCATCAAAACATGGGAAGCATATTGTGTAAAGAAGACATAAAAATACAATATAATGCCTGGTTGCATAGGTTGAGACATAATATTGCACTGCCACATTGAAACTGATTTGAAAGGAGCTAAAATCTCCAGTGCTTTCTCTATAATAATGCAAACCAAACCTCTGACTATGAGGCCTATGTAAGTTTAAGGCCTATTTAATAGTTAAAAACCCTCAGTACCTCAGATTATAAAAAAAAAAGTTCTTGTTAATAGTGTAAGTCAATGGTTTTCAGCAATCCCAGAAAAATCAGTCTTGTCCTCTTGTCTTTCCTTTCTTCCCAGTGTCTGTTTCATTGGGGTATGCACTGAGTAGCAGGTTTGGTTGCAGATTCAACTTGTATAGTTCAGTTTTTCAGTTGATTATAATTCACATTCATGTATTTTGTTCAATCCAGATTACTGAAAACCTCCATGGATGCCAAATAGCTATAGTTGATACTAGCAGGAATGCCAGGGAATTCAACCCTCTGAGGATCTCCATAGCTGAATCTGGTTTCATCCCAGTGCCCTGTGCTCCAGTAGGGTCAGGGCAATGTCACCAGGTCCATCACTTGTGTGACCTCCCCAGTGCCCCTGCACCATGGAACAGTGCTGCCCCAGGGAGCGAGTGCTGGCATGGGATCATCCGGGGTGCTGGAGCTCCAGGGCTGGGGATTGAGGGGCTGGGAGTACCAGCTGTGCCACCCTTTCTCCATCCTCTCTTCATTCCTTCTCCTCCCTTCCTGCATCATTATCCTTCTCCCAGGTGTGGGAGGGTTTCAGGATCTTGGGAGAAGAGTTTGGGTCTGGTTTTGCACACGGGCTGAGAGGAGCCCTGGCTTGCTCTAGACCAGTGGAAGTTTTAAGGGCAGATTTGCAGAGAAAACTCAATTGTTAGACTTTTCTCTCCTTCTGCAGTGTCTCTTAATCTTCTTCATAAAGTTTTAAATTAAACAAGCCATGTTAAAAAAATAATCCCAAGTGAAAGTGGAATCTGTCCCAGATTAGCAGACTGGAAATATTCAGCAAACTGGGTAAGTTATGCCAAATTCTCTCCAAGACAGGGATTTAGGCTTGAGTGTTTTAGCAAACAAGGGTAACTGTAAATACAGGCTCTTTTTTTTTTCTTTTTATGGAGGTTTAGGTGGGAACCTTAGGAGAAGAGTCCAAGACATGTTTGTACAGTGATCTCAGGTATATGGGGAGATTGCCGGGGCTGTACTGTGCGGGGCCAGGAGTTCGACTAGATGATTCTTGTGTGCCCCTTCCAGCTTAGCATATTTGATAATTCTGTGATTCTATGTATATTGTACAGAGCTAATAAATGATGATGAAACTTCTGCCACTTCACTGACTATTTTGGAAATGGTATTGAAAGTTTAGAAGAATGACAAGCTTTTGACTTAGACTTGGAAAGTATTACTTTCATGGACTTTGCATATTCTGTGCCAAGTCTCCTGACTTTCCCTGCTGGATTTCTCAACAAAGTAGTCAGTAGAACATACCTGCCCTTGAGTTAAGTTTACATAAATATCAGAATGATTGAAAAACCTCCAATTTGAAGTATAATACCTGTTGAAAAAATATTTGGGTTTTATTCTTGAGTGCCAGTTTTCTTGACTCAGGACAATTCTGAAGGCATGAGTCAAATAGTCCTGGTTTTGTTCCAGTGGAGTTTCCCAAAGTGCTTGACTAGAGCAGAGTTGACTATTCATTGAGCTGGTGAGTGGTGCTTGTTTTTTTGAAGAGTGCTACTGTTTTAACACTATATGTTAATGGACAAAGTATATTCATTGCTGCTGGGTTTGTTCCAAGTTGGAAATGTGTGCCCTAGCCACTCAGATGGCATTCCCTTGTAACAGAAGTAGTTGAGTTACAAAATTGCTTTGGAGAAAATGATGGCAATATCCACTTTAACCTGTGGGTTTCTTCTTAAGTTAGACATGCAAATTTCATTAAAGTACTACCTGGCTAAATCTATAAAGCAATCCAACTTGCCCTAATATCTAATACACATTATAATTACTTTTTATGTTTTCCCTTCAGGAGTAATCACAATCAATTTACTGAAAATGTGTTTTGCTGGAATTTGCATTGGGAAATTGCTTTGCCCACAGACATCCAAGTTGCCATGACATTGTTTCAAAGACGTATTTATTATTTAATTCTTGTCGAACAACTGTAGTTTGCAATTGCAGTACATCACAAGCAGATGCCTATTAAAAAGCCTGAGGTCCCCCAGTAGGTTCCAGAAGTGAAGATTTTTTAAAAATTTGTTACAACCCCTGAAGGAAAAGAATGGGATTTCTCCTTCCTGTGACCAGTATGTCACTAGTTCTGAAAATCTGACAGGCATGTTACGTGATTTAATCTTCCCTAGTTTGTAACCTGTATTTTGTTCACCTCTTTCCTTATGCAGTGGAACACAATGTGTCCTTGTGAACTGATAAATGAACACTGTTATGCTCTGGTGATCCATGCAGCACATATTGTTGGATGTAGAATTTGCACACTGATCCAAAGGGGATAAAGGTCAAAATATGTGATTTTTCTGTTTATTACTTGCATCTGTCACTGAGCATCTTTTTTGTTTTTACATTTAACATGGAACGTGAGTAGTTTTAAAAGCAAACCTTGCCTAGACAAGGCTTGGCTTCTAATTTCCAGCTCAAGTAGCAGTTTCTGGTACTATTGGGAAAGTCTGGATTCTCCAGTCTCTCTCCTCTGCTCTCTAGAGGAATCTTCTATAATCCTATAAGTGTGCCTCTTAAATGGTAGAGATGTACCGCAGAGTTTTTAGCTGTTAAAGTACATTTTTTCCCCTTCTCTCTTTTTTGCAATGTCCCCCTATGTCCCACATTATCTGGGACAATATCCTGCTTCTCTACCTGTTTGTCTCATGTTTACGTGCTTCAGAGCCCTCTGGTTGAGGACAGGGTTCTTCTGGCAGTGGCTTCTCCATTTTAGTCCAGTCCCATCTTTGCAGTGTGATTAAGGTTGCCTTATGTTGCCTGCTGTGCTGTTTGTGCTGCTATTTTGAAATTACAAATCCTCTTTGAAACAGATTCAATGTTTTCGGGCAGCTTTTGTGAATTGTTTCCATTCTGAATGATTGAAGGAAGTCAATAGCCTCTCTGAGTCCAAAACAGACAAAATACACAGCCCCTCACCCAGGAAGATAAGGTAGATATTAATCCAGGTCTATATTTTGTAAATCAAGAGTAAGCAAGAAAAGGGGGGAAGGAAGGGTTTTCCATATTTCATGCCAAGACGTGCTGAAGACATAACTAGACTTCTGTCTAGAAAAGGTCATAGAATGGATTTCTTCTTTCTTCTCCCCTGCCAAAGGAAAGAAATGGACCTGTTTTTGTCGAAAGAAAACAGGTTTTCTTTCTTAAGTATGATATAAACTGAAGTTGTTCTTTCTGAGGTCAATAAAAAAATTACCTTTGGTTTATATTTTTCTATTAACAGCTGCACCCAACCATTTATTTAAGTATGCCTTAGTTTTCTAAGTGTCAAAACCAGTTCAACAGCCCAAGCAATTAAAGGTTTTGTAAAATTCGAACTTTTAGAGTTCAATTGATTGCTACCTAAGGCAATTTGATTAGTCCACAGCCCTTATAATCACAATTGTAGCCATGCTGGATATGCTTATTTGGTAAGTATGATGTGGAAGTATGATTCTTCCCACTGGTCACCTACATAGCATTGAATTTTTTTTTTTCTTAGCTGGCTATTACAAAAATGGCACTGAAATGTATATTTTAACTTTTTTGGCCACCTCAGAATGAAAGATTTTTCTTACGTAATTAAATGGTATGAAACCCAAAGGAGAGAATAAACCTGGTCATTGTTGTAATTTATCTCTTCCTGTTTCTGTTTTGTTTTGAAAGGACCAACCAGCCAGGAATGTTCACAAAGAGACAATTTGATCAGTTGGCCTCAGCAGTCGACAGCTTCAGTCTCATGACGTATGACTATTCAGCACCACATCGGTAAGATTCCATCTGACATCAGAAAGATCATTGAAGGAGCTAATTCCTGCTGAGGTCTGGGAAATCCACAGTACAAGTTCATTTTTTTTCTAGTAAAGTGGATAGTGCTTTGTACTTGTGTGATACTAGAGTTCTGGATTAGTAATTAAAATAGACAATTTGTCCAGAAGTTGAAAACTAAGTACATTTTTGACAGCAATGTGCATCTGGGCTTTGGATATTATGAAAGACTTTGTACTCCAGCTAAAAAGGCATTCTTTTAAAAGGATAGCTTACTCTTTTCCAGACTAAATAACTCTTTTTGAGTTACTTAGCACAGTTCTGCAGGATAGGTACACTAATAATCTACTAATAATAACATTGTCAAACAAATTAGTTTTAAACAATTGATACTTCATTTGCCTTTAAATATGAGCACAGTTCTGGGCAACTTTGCTCTGCTGTATTAGCATGTTGAGTTTTAATGGGACAGGTATCGTGAAGGCTTTGAGGCAGATAATTAGTAGGGAGTAGCAGATGTTGATATTTGAAAACCTGGGATATCCTCTTCCTGTTACCATGCTAGTGAGTGCCTTTTGTCATGTTAATGTTTGAGGGAGAGCCTGCTCTCCTCTCCAGTGAGGTAGGAATGGAATGAGCACAATATCCTGATGTTATGTACATGAAAATTCAACTACTCTGTGTATTAAAGCTATGCTCTTTTTCTTCCTGTAGGTTTTTTTTAGGTAGTTTGTAGGATTTTTCCCATAAATAAGTGTTACATAATCTTGTTTACCAGTCACTAATTTTATAGTTCCTTCTGCAAGTAAATGGTCAATTTTGTAATTTTGTCCCAGTATATTTTGCCAGACTGCTTTAAAACATTGAGAAAAAGACCTGAAGTCATACAGAATTTTGAATTATAGCATATGCATTGTGCAAGACCCAATAGCAATGTGCTAGGGGGAAACCTTTTCTTACCTCTAGGAAGGAATTCTGTGACCTTAGAATTGAATCAAAAAGTCAAGAGTGGGACAATCACGTTTTGTGTATCAGCACTTCAAGCTACAGAAGAATGTGCATTTAACATTGATAGAATTATAGGTTCATCTTCACTGCTTTTTGTGTGTCAAAATTTTCTTTTTACAATTACACTGGTCAAAAAGAGAAGGCTGAGTGTGAACATGTACATTTTCTGACAATCTGTTTGATTTTTTGCTAACTTGGCAGAACTGGTCCAAATTCCCCCCTTCCCTGGGTACGAGCTTGTGTTGAAGTACTGGATCCTGATTCAAAATGGAGGAATAAAATACTTTTAGGACTGAATTTCTATGGCATGGACTATTCTGCTTTGGGAACCTCTGGGGAGCCAATCCTTGGCAGCAGGTATGACTTCTCTGGATTGTAAGCACTTCTGTATGATATATTCTCACAAAAATTAGAAATTTACAAGTGTTCTTATTTAGAAATATGGATGAGTTAGCAACACAGAAATGGGAAAAGTGATAAATCTGCACATGAAATAGTAGCTCACCAGTTAGGGTAAGACCTGTAACTTTCTTCCCTGTACAGAAATGCAGATAGATGGCACAGTTATCCTGTCAGAACTCATATGCAAAAATGGTTTGTGTAGTTTTCCCTCTTTCCTCTATTCATGCTTATACATGCAGGTTGCCATCTTTGTGTTAAAAATGTTCTGCAGTATTCTCTTATGCTCTGCATCATTCTGGGGGTTCCTGCAGTTGTCCTAATGATTCTTTCTCTCAGCTCCTGAAGTCGTTGCTTGTTACTTTGAAATTTGATACTGGTTTCCAACAGCAATCTTTCAGTGCTGATCTCTGAATCAGACTGAATAACAGAAAAGGGGAAAATAAAGCCATTGTTTATAGTGAAAGGTATTTAGCAAGTACTCCAGAATGACTTCTGAAAAATTGGTGGTGATGGTTAGGCAGGAAGAATACTCAATAATCAAAGCATTGTTGATTTACAGACTTCATTATACAAGCTCATCAAAATTATGTAGCTTCGCTGTAATATTTACAGCTCCTTTTGCAAATGGAGTGTAGCACTATCTAGCAGAATAAAAGGTTCTTGTTTTTTTTCTGAACTGCAGCTTTTGAAATTAAGTTTCCACTTGAAAAACACTGTGTACTAGGATGGCATTTACTTTTTGTAGATTCTACTGGACTATATTATAATATTAATTCATGTTGCTCTTTAATTAATGGTAAAAATACCCTAGCCAAGACTCATGTATAAAACTTCAAGCTTTTTTAAGTTTTATTTTTTTGAAAAAGTTTTTTAAGTTTTACTGAAAGAGGCTATTTACCTGTGTGTAAGACACTGGTGCACAGTATGGTTCTGTTAACATATTCTTCGCTGACAGATCATTGTAGTTTTCCAGGTGTTTACCAGAAGCAAGGCTCTGGACAAAGTCTTTAAGAGGCTTTGAATTTATGCATAAAACACATCAATTTTCCCTTTGCTGTGTTACCCAGCAGTGGTTATGTTTATTTTTCCAGAAATATAGCTCTAAGCATCCACAGTTGTATATGTCATGTAGTAATGTAAAAGTAGAATAGACTCAAAGTAAAATAGCTTCAAAATAGGCCAAACTTCTGATATAAAGAGCAGAAAAAAGGGGGTTTTAGTGTAAAATAAGCTTTCTGCTACTTGATTGGTATCAGGCCATTTGTAAGGAAGTCTTTTGACCTGCAAAAAGTGCTGAAGGATTGATGCATTTCATCTTTAAGGCACTGTCCATATGTTGTAGTGATAGTGAAGCTGAGCTAAAGTACTGATACTAAAATTAATTCAAAGTCTATTCATTTAAGTGCAGTCTGGTTTGTGTCAGCTTCTTTGTTGTAGACTTCTGCTCAAGTTTTTGCATATGAAATTTATTGCAAGTAGAAGTCTCCAGCATGTCAGTGCTCCTTGGCACACAGTAAGGTGCACTATTTCTTGTTGAAACATATTCATTGGAATCTGATCTTCTTTAAGAAGAGAGATGGAGAATTGAAAGATTCAGTGGCAAACTGTGTATTCTCAAGTTGTTTGATGTCAGTGTATTATGCCTCTTAATTGATTATTAGCAAAGTGTGAAGAATTGCATGCAGAATGCAGAAATCTATGCTTCTCTGGAGTTCATGTTTTTCTTTAGGATAGTAATTATGTGATGGAAAGAGATGCTGAACATAGGTGGATTTCATTCACTACATATTTTTTTCAGTCCAGAAATTCATAAAATAACTTACAATAGAACTCCTTTTTGCATAACATATTATTTGGCAGTGTTTTTTTATTGCAGAATGTAATATAAAGGTAGAAGGTAGAAGGTATACTTGCAAAGATGTACAGCCTTTCTGTATAATATCCTGTTTCCTTCATACAGACAATAAGAAGTAATAGGTATATATGTATATGCTTGCATATCCATATATATCTATATAGATATATCTCAAGATTAAATTAAATGAAAACAATTTCTCTCTTACAGCAGCACAATGTAGTTTGTCCTTGGGTGTTGTTACAATAGAAACTACAATTTATATTTGCAGCAACAATTTGTTTCTTAAAGTTCAGTCACAACTGTTACTTATTAATACAATGAGTCAATCACAGAGATTACAGCACTTTCTGGTGCTTTAATCAACCAAGTACTGTTTGGTTAGCTGCAGGGAAGCTGCATTCCTGAGTATATTTCATTGTGACTTAATTTTTATGAAATCCTAAGCTGGAAATAAAGGTGTTCTGTTTGTGATTCTTCAAATCACCTGTAGTGCTTCTGGCAATGTGTTCTGTCCTCTGGCTGTCAAGAATCAGGTGTCTGAATTGTTAAGATGCAGAGATGCAGTCATTCTAACTTTCCACTGTATTAAAATCCTGTCAGAACATAACCATCTGGTGCTGCTTCCTTGCTTTTCTAGTGATCACCATGTTCCAGCATGTCCTCTGTTGATACTGTGACCTGACAGTATTCTTCACCTCTCAAGTGTATGTCTTGGGTAAATAATTTTTCAGTATACTCTGAAGCTGAAGAAATTGGTTAGTCTTTCTGGGAGATCTTTACCTTTGAGTCCTTTTTGAGACTTGCAGTAGGTCAGCAAGCCTCTCAATCTCATGAGCTTCTGACTTCCAATGTACTTTTTCTGCCTTTAGCTATCTGTTCTACAGTATCTCTCTTAATCATTGGGACATTACATTTTAGTTGCAGTTTTGTTTTGCCTTCTCATGGGAGGTTGCACAGCAGTGTAACAGTGTTCTTCATATCATGTCAGCTAAAATCTATGTCCATTATGACCTGGGCCAAAAGGGAATGGCTAAACTTCATTGCTAGCTGTGAATTAAAAGCAATATAAATCAAAGGCTGTCATGTGGCAATGGTGTCACTTGCGTTTAATAAATCAAAATTCTTTATTGAGCCCCTCCCTGCTGTTTCTTGTGATAATGTCATTTTGTCCTTTTTTTTATAGTGTTGAAAGAGGGAAGATACAATCTCTAATATTTCACCTGGCTGTGTAATTTTTGGAAATATTCTGCCTTCAAGCTGCTTTTGTTCCGAATGTAGCCATTGAAAATAGATATGTGAATAACTATTATTTTGAAACAATGCTGTGTGTGCTTATCTTTTATTTAAAGTAATCTGAATAAGGACTTTTATGTTAATTTTAAACATTTAAGAAGATTGATATAGTAAATTGCCAGCTGAAGCAAGGGAGAAACTAATTTTACAATACATTGTGCTGTTCAGAGATAGAAAGTAAGATGACTTGCAAGGTATGTGAGGATAGTAGAGTTCTACTGAGAATTTCATTGGCTGCCTGCCATTCTGTAAATACTACATAAAACGTGGTACTCAGAAAAAGTTAGAGGTGAACTTTTCTCTGAATTATCGTGACAGTGTCTTTATAAGCAGCAGTTTAAGGTTTGGGCCAAATGTGACTCATGATTTTGTACTATAGAAGTTAGCAAAAAGCTTGTGCCAGGAACTCTTTTACTCTTGAAGCAGCAAAGCTTTTACAACATTTCTCTTCGTGCTGTAATTCTCTCATGATTTCAATTACTTGCCTGTATCCCAGGATTCTGTATCTTGATTTAATCTATTTTGTTCATAGTTCATGGGATTTTGGGGAGATACTAATGTTTCAAATAAAGCAATGTACCCATTAGCTTTGTGGGACTGAATGGCTTGACCTTTTGTCCACCTCTCCTCTTTACTGAAGAAACTGCTAAGCTATTTCTTCTTAAATTGGGTACTGCTGGGTCAGATGGTAAAATCATGGCAGTGATAGAAAGAAGTTACAATTGTGCCTGGAATCAGAAGTTATTTCTGTATTACAGATGTCTAAATATTTCAGGAGTGTTTGAAAAGTTTTATTCTATTATTCCCTCTAGAATATTCTGGTATGTGTTCTCTTCCATGGTATATCTGTCCCTCCCTCCCTTTAGGAATGGAAGGTGAAATTGAGCTGTTAGCTGAAAGTGTAAGACTAGTTAATTCATGTAAGGTAGGATAGAGCATCTTACAAAGTAAAATTATGGGTCCTATTTCAGCTTATACAAATTTACCTTGTGGTGATAAATAAAAAAAGATGTTACAATTGTTTTTATGTAAAACACATTCTTATTTCTTTTGAAATGAGGGAAAGGTGGCTTTTGTTTATTAGGCAAATGATTGGTTCCCAGGTGCAGTTGTACAATGGCATTGGCTGTGAGTGAGTGTGTATATCTCAGTGAATCTGCTATAAATATCTGGTCAGTTGTGATGTATATTTTAAATGGTGGGCATATTGTTTCTCCATCTGCCATGGTGTTTTTAAATAGTAAATTTGCTACAGGCCATATTTAAGCAGTTAAATATTGACAAAACATAAGGATGTCGTTCTTTACTGTCTTGTTGTACTCCAACCATTAGAAGATACCATGATAAAATTAGGAAAAATACTTCTGCGGTTTAAAACTAAGAGCCAGAAACCTTTACTGTAAGCTATATTTACTTATGTCCTTAGAATTGCATGTGGGCATTTGTGCACAGTGTGAAGTGAAAGAAACTCGCTGCTTTAGTAGCCTTCTTTGGGCTTGTGAGATCACTAATGGTGGATCTAAAGGCAGTCCTAGCTCAGATGGAATCTCTTCAGATACATGATGATTAACAAAGAACATAGAACATATGGCACCATGTATGTATCCAGATCATTCCACTATGGATCCCTTTGCTCCCATTGCCCCATCCTCTCTCATGCTCAGTGCTGAAAGGGTAATCATGATCTTTGCATGGTGTTGGCTGTCCCTCACAAGATACTCCTTGTATTCACTTCCATTGCAGTTCTGTTGGGAATGAGCGTGAAAAGGACCTTCTGAAAATGCTGAGTGACTTTATAGCTAGAGCTGGGTCAATGCACTATGCTCACATGTTGGATTGTGTGCAAGATAGATTCCTCTAGGACTCTATGGATTCTGAAGGCATGGCATCCTCTTTTGGAGCCAACAGACAGCAGCCTGGGTGAAGCTTACCAGCTACACTGGGACCTATCCACTGCTGACATGGAGGCATGGGCTAAGGTGTTGGCTCCAGACAGCTGGATATATTTCACTCTTATTTCTAAACAGGGAGAGTTTTGGACCTTTCCCCAAAGTAAAAATAAAAATTAAAAAAAAAAAAAAATCCTGGAGTTTTAGATTGGTTGCCTATTGTCTCTACTAGAAAATTGGCAGTAGTGAGATAATTCTTATTTTGTTCAAGTAGGTGCATTGTTTGATGTGTAGGGTATGCCAGGCTTTTCTTTAAAAAGCAAGTAGCTTGGAGTTTTTCTGATCTTAAACTGATTTTTCAGTCCTCATTATCTAATTTTAACATAAATGTGTTCAGTGAATTGAATTGCCACGATTGTTGGGGAAGCAGTCAGAATTAAATTCAAGTTTCTATATAAATTTCTATAGGCCTTTTGAAATTGATCTAAATGTCATCAGCATAGATTTAAAAGTTGAAATTTACTTTCTTGGTAACTCAAATGTAATTTCAGTTGGTTGAATTTATAGGAAGACAACTATATACTCCTTCATTTGCTAAAGAGCACCGTTTCCAAAGCTTTATTTAGCAAGCTCTGAAACATAAAGTAGTCCCTGATAAAGCATGGCTCTTTGCTTTTCTTTTTTTTTTTTCTGTGAAGTTATGCCTTTATTACTTGGCTATGTGTTTGCTGTCAAGCTGACTGCCACAAAAATGGTGCTGGGGACCCAGTGCTTACAATGAGTCTTTGGGGCTTTTTCCTTTGAGGTGACTCTGGTCTGGTCCTATGAGCTGGAACTCATTAGCAGTTTGGAGTGCCGCTCCAGTTGTTTCATCCAAAAAAAAGCATCTGAGACTGCTCCACAGTGCAAACTAAAGCCTGGTTCTAGTTTTTATTGTAAAAGTTCCATCCTGATATGAGCTGGGAGTTTGATATAGGCAGAATCACACAACCTAAATGCTTCCTTTCATTTTGACACAATGCTTTTAAACAGTATGATGAAAAAAGAAAATAAGGTAAAGTTACAAAACATTATTCTTTGCATATGGCAGCAAAAAAATGTCTCTAAAAATAATATTACATTTCTCAAGTTTTTTTTTTTTTTTTGTGCAGAGTTCTTTCAGAGGGCAGGAATAATGGTGCATGTTTATTGCAATAATTCCAGAGAAAAGTAGCAATCACAGCAGCAAAGTATTCAGAGTGATCAAATTACCAACAGAAGGACTCAATATCCAAGTGAAGAGCCAGTGTGGAAATATATAAGATTTAGGAATAGCTCTGAGGCCTTGAAGTAATACTTACAGGAAATAGTAATGGAGCATATAGCTATACAGTCTTTGAAGTAATAGAAGTGCAAGTGTGTTCCACAACATTAACAGCTTTTGATTTGTGCAAACAGCTTGTTTATACTTGGTATTATACAGCAGATGATTGAATAAAGTTTCTGGTGATAACATTCAATAGTGGTACAATGTCCAATAAATTTTTTCTTTATGATTTTATGAGCTGTTTCACTATATTAGTAGTACCAGCAAGCAGAGTGGGGTTTTTCCACCCCAAATTAATTCATGCCCACATTAGGAGAATGGATCTAAAAATGTTGAGTAATAAATCTTACCTAAAGTAAGTTTTGGGTTTTGGGTTCTGAAAATAGGAGAGTTGCATTTCAGAATGTTGCTGGAATGCAGTGTTGCTCAATGGCTAAAATGGAAATCCAGGCAGACTTTGATACTATGTCTACTAAAAATATAGTATAATGAAAATTATTACAAACTAGTTATTTGGAAATTCAATGAAATGTAGAATATGTTTGAAATAGTTACCATGTATACCTGTGGAGGGATAGAATGTAGGAAAATAGTGCATGCAGAAGGTAGTCTGACACCTGAGCAGTTGCAGCTGTACCAATCACCAAAGGTTAGGAACAGGCCTGCGAATAATAGGCCACAGCTGTGTCCAATAAGAAGATGAGTGCTACAAAAGAGTGGGTTAGCTGGGTGAGGGGAGAAATGGAGTTTGTTGGCTGTGCTGTGAAGGAGTCAGTGCTGCAATAAGCTGCCCATGAGAAAGAAGGCATGGAGCTTTTGCAATGCAGTGGCAACATATACTCATGTAGTTTTACGTATGTAATTTTTGTGTTTAAACCAAATGTTGGTTTTGTTACACTATTTTAGAAAGAAACTGTATATTTGAAAATAGTAAAAATCTCTCCATATACTGCATCTTTGTAAACCTTTTGCACATAGCTTCTGTCTTTTGTTATTTAGCTGTCCTTAAGGTTTGGGAGGAAAAAGAAAATGCCTCTAGAGTGTTATTTCCTGTAAAGTTCAAGGTAACTGCACTGCCTAGCTTAGAGCAGGTACATCCTCTTCCCTGCTTGTGAGTGAGGATATTGTGCAGGCAAGAGGGTTAAAGAGGAGACTTCTGTGACCCAGTTTGGGTGAGACTGGGGACAGTCCTACTGCCGGCCCCTAATATAGGATGGGGGTGTAGATGGCAGATGATGCCTGCAATTTTGAATATAAAATAATTTTATACAATGGTTAAAACCTAAAGAAGATTGTCTTATCTTTAGGGTCTGTTTGTATTTACCAAATTTAGACACATTAGTATGAAACAATTTTTATTCCCTGTGAGTGAAAGCAAATGTCCCTGAGTCCTGGGCTTTGAGCCCCAGTAAATTAAGAAAATAAGGTGTTTCCAGCTGAGAAGGAGTTGTGGGTTAGAGATTGGTACACTGCTTCATACACTGTTCACTTGGAGCCCTAAATCCAGAAATGTAAAAGTCAATGAAGCTGTTGCTTTCCATATTCATGCACCTCTTTGAATGTGTTTTAATGGATAAATGTGTAGTTACATTTCACTGGATTCTGCATTTTATAGTAAAGAGACACTGGACAGTTTTGGACAGTATTGAGCAAACTCAGTATAGAAGTGGAATGTATTTTAGTATTGACAGCAGAGGTGAAGATGCCTATTGATAATAATAATCTATTTAATTGGTTCTAGGTTTTAGCATTTGTGGATTGTAAGCATATGGAGAGAAATCAATGGGTCCTGCATCTTTAGGGAGCCCTTTATGTACCAAACCTGGGAAATCAGTACGGTCATTGCAAACTGCCTTTGCTGAGCCCTCATCACCCAGTGAATACACAAGGAAAGCATTAGGGGAGCATGGTGTCTCTGCAGTCACCACTGTAGTTTTGAGTTATAAATATGATGTGAGAGTCTCATATCACCTTGATTGCTGCTTACTTTCAAATTAAAAGTCTTACTTTCCTCAGAATTTTAGTCTTTCTTTTTGTGGACACTAAGTCTTAGCTGAGTCCAGGCATTCATCTTCAGTTTATCCTGGCTTTGTTTCTATATTTGAGTTTACATATCAAAGGACTCCTGAACAATTCTGGTTTTTGTTGATGAAGGCATCCTTGGGAACATGAATTAGGAGACAGGAGAATGGGTAGAATAGTTAGAGATGAATGGGAAATTGTTTGTCATGTGTAAATTTCTCTTACAGTTGGCCCTGAAAACCAGAGCTGTAAGCATCTCTGTGTAAACTGGGTATCATGTTGCAACTGTTTAAATCTTAAGTGTCAGTGTCTCTGTAAGCCTTGCTTGAAGATGCCATTTTTAGAGTTTCTATAACTATGAGTTGATAAGGGTAACAAACACAATGTTTCCATTTAAAGGCATAGCCAGTGTGGCAGTATCTGTTGGCACTTTTTCTGATTTATATTCAGGAGTATTTTAGCTGTTTTTTATTCTTCCTCACAAATCTCACCATGAAAGAAATCTGATGAATGTGGTGGTGAAAACTATCCACCAAAAGCAGCATAGTCTTAAGAAAAACAAGTTAAATTTAAGTTAGGAGAAGGTGCTTGCTAAATATAATGTAAATTTAGTCTTTCCCCTATTAAAAAAAAAGAAAAGCTCTGTACCATTGATGGCAATTTGTCAAGCTTTCAGGGAACTCCACCGATAATTTCAACGTGATCTGAAAACCTCTTTCCAAAAAATGAAGCATTTTCATCTTGCTTTTTACCCCAGAGTATTCCTTGAGAACATCCATATAAGGTGATATTAAGAATAAGATGTGCCTAGAACTCTGTAGCTGACTGGTAGCATTTATTTGGCAGGTGTATTAAGAGTAGTTGAAAATCTGTGGGTTTTTAAAGCAAAAATCTGATACTGAATCATGAGCTTGCCTAAAGTAAACCACTGTTAATTTGCAAAGAAACTGTTTGCTATTAGTCTTTTGTGAAATGGTTGTTATTAAGCTGCATAATGAAGGACTGATGGCATCCTTTGCTATGTACAGGAGTGTCTTCCAAGATAAATAGTATTTTATTAGAATCTGTTTTATAGTACTGTGAGAAAGAGATGTTTAAATAGGAGTGGATTAGGAACATAAAATCTTCAAGTGCATTAGTAGATAGATTCAAACAGTAGGATGTCTGTGGCAACAGATGAAACAATTTGTTCTGAAGAACTCGGAAATCTTGTACTTGAGCAGGAAAAGATGTGTTTTTTAGTTGCAGTGAGGAAGAATAAATGTAATCAGAAATAGTTGTAGTTTTACAGCATGGAAAAAAATGACATGGGGAAAATTACCTGGAGCCAGTTGTTTCAAATGACATTAGTGTGCATATTTTCACATGTCCTGCTCAGATTTCCATTCTAAACAATTCCATTCACTTTCTCTGAGTTCACTGCACTTAATTACTAGAATTTCCTTCTTTGCATTGGACACAATTTACAATCACCTCTTCTGCTCTGCTACATATTGACAGCTGTCATTTGAAATTAGTGTTTCTGTTCACATGGATTTGATTGGAAGTTATCCTTAGAATTGTGGTGCTGTTATTTCTATACATTCGGTGTAGAAAAACCACCAAAGCAGCCCAAGTGTAATTCTGATACTTATGGAGGGTTTAAAATTTTAAGAATGAGTTATTTCCAAAACTGTTTGTTCCATCTCCTTAGTGTCCCAATTCCAGAATGTGTTCACAGACCACTAGAGTAGTATTAGCTAATCTAGGGCATATTTGCTGCTTGATTGTTTTTATTTTGGCCAGTGTTCTGAGTATTTATTGGATTCTGACATTAAATTACCTGCTTCTCTTCCTCCCTCCATGAGTTTGGAAATCTCTGCAATTAAAGTATTTTGGCAGCTTTAATTTTTGGGTATCTGAATATTAGTAATAGAATGTTTCTTGAGCTGATTTTTTTTTAAGATGCTGATTTATACAATGAAAATCTTTGTTCAGAGGATAATGAATTTATTCCAGAGCTTATTTTCACATTAAAGTTTCAACTTATTATAATTTTTTAAAATTGTTTTTAGGAATGAGAAACACATTTGATATTTACCTATTTTAGCATATTTTACACATAAAGCCTGCATCCAGTGAAAAGCTAGTTTTTCATGAAAGTGAGTCCTCAGCTGGCACAAAATCATACATAATGACAAGAAGAGTGATCAGGGGACAGAAGGCATTTGAAGTTAACTTTCTCTCATTTATATAAATGTATAATTTGAAAAATGCTGGTATATTTATTTATTCAGTACTATTATGTCAGTTTTGAAGCTGAATTTTCTTTCCACAGTCTAATTGTGTTCTCTGGTAGCCAGTTAATGCTAAGTTTAACTAGCAATATTTGTAGGAATATGGGGAAAAATCCTTGCAGAAATAAGTCTGAGTTGTATTTGATTTTAAAAAAAAAGAGGTTGACAACTTCTACACAGGTTCTGGGCCATGAAGGAAAAAAAAAAAAAGACCCATGAAATAGTGGCATAAGTGATAGAATTATATACTTATTTACTGCAAAATGCTCGAATTCTGAATTTGACTTCTTTATACAGCTGCTCATTCCAGTATGTGGCACAGTGATTCTCTGTGTGTAATCTTTCACAGCTGTTAAATTTTGGAGCATCTTGCTATGTAATACATTTATCTTTTTAAGGATGCCTAAACCCCAGGTGGTTGTAGTATTAAGGTACTGGGTGTGAGGTACATTGTGGGTGACCATGTTATAATGCTCTAGTGCAATCACACTAAATCTCCTCATTTTCCCTTCTTTTCTTTCTTTCAATTTTTTGCCACTTTAATAGTTGTAGCCAAGTGACTACTCTTCTGTAGTTGTGTCTCCAAGTTTAACAGAATAATAAACCAGTCTTTTATCAATGGAATCCTTATCTGGTCTTATTGTTCCACTCTTTTCACAAAAAAGAACAACACCAAATACTCAGTTTGTCAAATTTAAGGGATGGATTTGAGACCTTTGACCAGAAGGGTCTGAATCTCATTGCCTGTAGCTATGCTTTTAGCTTGCCTTTTCTGCCTCCTTCAAGCAATGTCTATTTATGTTTAAATACAGCTTTAAGTATTCCAAATTGAAGCTGTTCTTTAAACAACCTGACCTTGGGATATGGGACTTTCCACCTTCAAAATGTTTTTTTTTGCTGGGACACTCAGACTGAGGCCTGCAGTCTTTCAATACTGGCTACTGCCAACATGGTATCTGAGACCAGTACTGTGCAAATATTTCATTTTCCTTTGTCAGTATTTTTATTAACTCTGTATTTAATATGCCTCAGTATGCCTGATAACTAATGGTTCTATGTCAGGGGCAGCAAAGCCTCCTGTCCTCCAAAGCAAAATAGTGAATGAGACTAGAACTGTTTTAGAGTTTGGAAAGTAAATGATAGGAAAAACTATTCAGAAGAGGCATCCCTGTTCTTTTAGCTAGTAAGATAAAAAAAAAAATCAAGGTTATGTTCCTAAAGGGAAAGGAAAGGAGTATAATGGTGAAAAGGCAGAAATTTTAACAGATCCATACCTGCTCTTTTTCATTTCCTTTCTCAATGCTGTTGACTTCACTGTGGAACCTTAGCAGCTTATTTAACCTCTTTCTCTTTATTTGAGCTGTTAGAAAAGCAAACATGTATGATTTTTACTTTCAGGAGTATTACTGGTAAGAGATCTACATTTGAACTTTGGCAACTGTTGAGATTTTTAATACAGATGGAACAGCTTGGCATTAATTTCAATATGCAGCTTGTGCTTTTGTAGTGATTCTGTATCTAAAATTGAAAAGATACCACTTAAAATTAAAAAACCTGTGGTGCATTTTTCTGTGCTATGGCAAATATAAGTAATGCAAAATTCAAGAACACTCTGCAATAATAGGATAATAAATATTTGGCTGTCAGCTTGGAGACCTGAGCTGGGCTGTGCTTTTGTTTTGTTTTGCTGGTTTTGAGGAAGGAATATCTGATTTTTCCACTAAAGGAAAAATGTGTTTCACCTTACCCAGTTATAGCTTTCAATGATTTCCAGTTTCTTGAATTATTTTAATTGATCGTAATTGAGTGTACATGTAGTTAGTTAATTAATTAACATTTTCTCTCATTCTTCCTGATTTCTGACTTCTCTGATTTTTCTTAAAGGTTTTCTGTATTAACCTCACTTCCTGCCTTGTGTCATGCAGCTCCAAATTCTTATTAATTGTTTAGCCACAAACTAAGACAGTGTTCATGAATGGAGTCACTATGACTTTTCTCTTCAGACAATTTGTGTGGAGGTCAGGTGGTTCAGGTAAATAATTTTTATCATGCAAGTGACAATGCAAAAATCATCTCATGAAATGAGCCAGAGAACTCAGCCTTTATCCAGCCTTCCAGTGGATAGCAATTCTGTCCCCTTCTCTTTATGTTGCCAGAGAATAAATAAAGGGAAATCAGAACATTCTGCCTTACTTGATAGCTTACTGAAGGGGAGATTTAATGACCTTTTAGGGCCTTGAAAAGAATGAAATAAATTTAGAGTTTAATAAATTTTAGTGATTTTTCTAAGAACGATCCAGTAATACTGTGCAGCAAGGGATCTTGGTTTGGATTTGGAAAATGTGTTTCTGAAAATGTTGGCATTTGATATTTTATCTTCCCTCAGTATTAGGTGGCAGCATTTTCCTCCATTATAACTAAAGTCATTTTACAGTGTCCTTGCTGTAGTAGAAGGAGCTGGTTATCTCAAAACTATCTCAAGGATAATTTGATATTTTATAATATTTTCACCTACTTTGAAATTAATTTGAGGAGATTCAAAGTTATTTGCCTTTTCCCCCTCTTTTCTCTTTTACTTTATGGAATAAAAGTTTTGAATGGTGTCCATCCAAGAAAGAATAATTTTTTTTGTAGAAGGATACATGACACTGTCTTTTACCAGTACTGGAAATCCATTTTACTGGGTTTCTTCTATTTTGGAAAGAAATAACAGTTCAATCTCATTTCCAGTGCTCTAAATCTCATTACAAGTTGTTCTACTTAGGCTAGCTATTTGATCTGTGATTTTTCAACAATTTATTCAGAATCTCTAATACTTCTACGACATATTTTAATTTATATGTTCATCTCCTGGCAAGTTTGTCATACCCATGGCATGTCTCTTATCGTACTTTGTGCTAAAGCATAGTTTAAAAAAGTGATTCTATTTATAATTCTAATTTCTATGTATTTTTAACTCTGAAACATTGAAATAGAAAGTTCTCAAGACAGCGTCAAGCAGGTTGTGAGTATGTTGCCTTCAGAGCCACTTAAACCTTCTCCCACTGTTCCATCAAAAAGGAATATTCCTGGTGCCAGAGTTGGGATTTATCTAATCTGAATAAGGAAACAGAGTTCCCAAAGAAAGTGAATTAGATTAACATCCAGTATTGAATCCAAGATCTCTCTGGGGGGAAAGTGAGCATGTTAATCTGAAAATAAATTGGAGATAGAGGTAAAATATTGTGACTATTACTGGACTTTTGATCATCCTGACTTGCTTGTATTGAAAAAAGGTCTATATTGTAGGCAGGAACAAACATAAAAGGGAGCTAAACAGAGTGGGTGAAGGAGGGATGCTAATCATTCACAGTTGCATAGAAATATTGCAGTATTTGAAAAGTAATGAGACTGGCTGAAGAAATTGCATGAAGTGTATTTATTTACCCATGCTATGTCACTGTTGAAGTGCAGAATTGTGCTTTCCATTCCTAGGAATTGTAAAATGTATGAAGACAAAATCCAAGTACTCACGAGAGTAATCTTAAAAAAAGAAAAAGGCTGTTCTGAGGAGAGAATTTAAATAAATTACACATTGAGATGATAAGAAGTCATTTTTGAACTACCAGTGAAAAATAGTAGCTCTTCGTGAAGTGCATGAAGTTTCACTGAGTTCTGTTTGCTTTTGAGAAGCTTATGCATGTTTCTTATATGTTAGTGTTCAAATACATAGTTTGGTTTTATTTGATAAATTTCATATCCTGAATATTCCACACTTAGCCATCCAGATTTTTTTTTCCTAAATTGCTTAAGAAAATACATTTTTACTGCCTCTATTGATCAGCCTGTTCATGCAGTTGTCCTCTACAACCTATTTGGTGCTTTTTGCATATAAACTACTTTTAACCATGTTTGATGAAGCTCTCAAAGTTACGAAGACTGTTCTGAATATAGCAAAGCTAAGCTAGGGTTCTGAAGAGAGTAAGCTTGCCTACCATAAGCTGGTTGCCAGAGAATCATGTAAAGCTCAACTTGTAGGAAACTTCATCTGCTCAAGGTGCAGGAAGCTTCACTTCTCCTGTCTGCTATGCATTGTGTACTTATTTTGTTCAGAGTAAGTTATGCTTGTGCATTTCTCCCTTTGATTCTTTGGATGTGGTTTGAAGGGAATGTTGCACTAGCTTTTTGATTAGTAGTCTTACCTGGTGGGATGCTCTCTCCTTGACCATACAAAAATTTGGGACCGAAAATTCCAATTGTACTCTTGCCATATTCAAATGTGTCACGTTCAAGTAGATGAGTTGTTGGGGAAGAATGGTGCTTAGCTATGTTACATTATTTCTATTTATCAAAGATACTGTTCTTGGAGAAATAAGGCTATTGATATAATAGGCCATTTTCTGGTAAACAGGTAAAAAGTTGTAATTTTTCTATCTCAGACTACTGTGTTCACCCTTCTTTTTTTTCTTCTTCCTTTCAAAACTCTTTGACAGATGCTAAGGTTAATGAATTTTAATTTTAATTTGGCCTTTTCCTTGGGCTGCTGACAGTTCCTTCTACACCACAGAGACCTTTCTTTTCCAGCTCACTTCATGTTTCAGTAAGAAGCAGAGTATCTGATGGAAGCTTCTTCATGAATAAGTGAACCCCACTGGAACACAGCCAAACACTGTCAGAACTGGCTCCCTGATTCCCAGTCTTGTGTTTCACCATGGTTTGAGAGATTAGATTCATTAACCTCTCATTAGAAACATGTCAATGCTAAAATCTCACAGCATGCTAGATGCAGCTTATTAGAAATCCCAAAAGGCCAGTTAACATTAAAGAATTAACATTTTGTATTCTAGAAGTTAATATTATATTCCCCATTTGGCTTCATTCCATTTCATTGATGCGATAACTTCTTCAGTGCTTTTCTCTTTAGAATTAGCAAAAAATGTTATTTATCCAAAAAGAATTGTTTGATAAAAGAGCTTTCATGATTGTAGAAATAGAAGCATTTGCAGTATAAAAATGCTTACTTTATTGTAACGTTTTCTACGTATGTGTGTGGAGAGCACTGCATGTATAGATTGTGGTATACTTTTTGGCTATAAATATAATAATGATTTCAAGAGTTATCTCTGTACTAGTAATAACTTATACAGAGTTTGCTATTTATAGAAGAATATTAAATCCTGTGTGAGCAAGTCTAAATGCATCCAGATATTCAAGCACTGGGTTTAGTTCCAGAGTTTGTAGTCTAAGGGAAAATGAAATATAATTTCCATTGTCTTTTGACCTCAGGAGCTTTCTTCTCTAATGAGAATAAAGACTGCAAAATAATTTGATTAAGATAGAATTCATTCTACAGCAGTCGTATTACATGGCTTCTGCTCAGGCTTCATGTGAATGCTGGTTAAAATCCATAAAACAAGAAGTAAATGACCCTTTACTAGCAATACATTTTTATGTGTATTTGTCTGCTACTGTGAGCAAAAAAAGACATTTCCTTTTTGTGTGGCTATTATAAGAAGCATGAAATAATGCTTTTGAATCGCCTAATGTCATTACTTGAAATGGAAAACAGTATTTTCAAAGACATTGCACTTTGTTATTCAGAGCCACGCATATCAGCCGCCATCATTAGGACATTTGGCTGCTATTTCAAAGTACAAGAGTGGAACATGGGGTCATTAGTAGGGAGATGAGAAAGAATTCAACTGGCAAACCCGTGCTCTGCTCTCCCTGAGACAGTAACAAGAACAGCTACAAGAAAATGCACAGGATCAGGGGGATCCTGTATCCCTCCCCTGCCATGCAGAAGGCAGTAACTTAAAAAGAGTGAACAAGGACATGTCCCTGTTTGGAGCAGCAGGCAAACTCCCTCTTTGCCCATCTTGCCTCCCCATATGCTTGTACAGAGCAGTGATGAGGCTCTGGATGTGAAAGGTGAGTCAGAGTCAGAGGGTGAGGTAGATGATGGCCCATCTACACCAGAGATACTGCTGAACAAAAAGGACTGGCACCTGAATGATGACCACCTCCACAAGGAAGGAAAGATGGGCTATAGTGGTAGGTGACTCCCTCCTGAGGGGAACAGAGGGTCCAGTGTGCTCCACAGACCCTCCTTGTAGGGAAGGCTGCTGCCTCCCTGCAGCCTGGGCTAAGGACATCTAGGAAAGCTCTTGGGCTAGTGCAGCCCTCGGGCTATTACCCATTACTGCTCCTCCATGTGGGCAGCGTGTTGTCCAAGGGCAATCACATGAGATACCATGGTTTGTAAGGGAATTCAGGTCTCAGTTGTGGGCAGCAATATCGGAAGGTAACAAAAGGGAATGGTGTGAGATTATGTTGGTACTTCAGTATCCACGAGGAAAAGCTCATGGAATGCTATGTACAAGCATTTCTACAACCCATGGCATACTTGGTACCTTGTGTGCTGCATCATTGTATGGCATTAAGTGTTTTGGCCACTGGGACCTGGTTCCAGCTGAATGTCAGTCCTGCTATTTTGTGTGTTTTAGTCATGCCAGAACAAGACCACTGCAGTCTCCCCTGAGGAAGTTTTATCTTCACCCACTGGAACAGTCTGGAATATATATTTTGGTGAGATTACTCAGTGGGTGTCTTTGGAAGAGCAAGCCTGGATCAACTATCTGAATGAAAAACATAAAACGAATGGATTTACAAAAGTGTTTTCACAGGAAATAAATGTATCAGCATCACTAGAAAAAATAATTATTTAAAATATAGAAAGATAGCCACCATGGTTTCTGTAAGAGTAAACTGTGATCTTTTACTTCCAGGCTTTGTTTGGAGGAGCTATGTTACAAGTAATAATTTCATTTAGATTTGGATTTTTTTTCTCCTTTTAGAAAGCACATGAAAAATTACCTCAGAAGATCAATAAAGAAATGCAGCTGTAGAGAAATTAAACTGTCTTTGTTATGTATAATGGTAGTCACTAAGGAAATAAGAACAAAACAGTCAGTGCACAAAATAAGTAGTTAACAACAGCATGATTTCTTTAAAGTGCTTTCTCAAAAAAATGCTTGAGTGATTCCAGAATCACACTCAGTAGAGAAGAAATATTCTATATGTATATTTTCCAGTTATACACTATCGTAAGTATGATTTCGAGGCTTTGTTGTCAATTTAAATGTTTTATTTTGAAGAGTTGGATGTGAGAATATTAAAGGTTTGGGCTATGATTAAAGTTAACATATTAGAATAGCTTTCTTCCAAGAAAATTCCTGACAGGAATTCAGATTTTTTACAGATTTAGTGAAGTAACACAGAGTTGATTTCTGCAACAGAAACTTTTACAAGTCTTGAGAAAGCCAGGATAAAAATACCTCTCAGGTGCCTTGTTTGTTGAGACGCATTTGGATTCTATTGTGCACAAGCTAGAAAATTCCTTGTTCAGTGGTTTGATATTTGTAGGGAGGGTCATTTTCAGGTTTGTTATGGTTTGTTTTTCCTTAAGGATAGCTTTACTTTTGTTTTTTGCAAAAAGCCAAGAAACTTTTCCCTAGAATATTAAACTGAAGAGCAGCTGTTTAGTAGAATAACTACAAGAGAACAGATCACTTCTGTGTGCTGGTGGTTCTTATGCATTTATGCTTTTCAGTATGTGGAATTCCTGATCTGCAGAATTTGAGAGTCTCCTGTGAAGTGTGCCTTTTTACAATCAATTGGAACTGCCATAAGATTTGTGAGGAGTTTTAATTCAAATTTTAATTCAATTTTCTTTCTCTGGTGCTAAATACTGGAGGTAATACAGCATGTTGTTTAATAATAATGACATATAAAATCATACTTGTTCACAATGTAATAATTCTTGTCTGCTTTATGTACAAGTAGAAACTTGGGTTCACTTTGAAAGTTTCTAGAGAACGTGGTTTACCAGGAGCTTCCATCAAACCTGCAAAGCAAACTCACTCTCCACTCACACAGATTATCCTGGGGCATTATGTAAGCAGTGTTTTTTCTCCCAGGGCTGGCATGATTTTGTATTATTTTAATGTGTTCTTTTGCACAGATGTGCTGCATTTCAGAGTGGTTTTTTTTTTTAAACCTCCTTGAGATTCAATATTGAATGACATTATTGCTAATATGATTTTAATGACCTTAAGTCTCAAAGGTCTTTAACTGTAAATACCTGCTGATACTCTATATCTGTATTTTTGGAACTGAAGAATTCTTTGGAAAATGGTGGGATTCTCTGTTGTGTTTTAGAGGTTTAAGGTTTTTTTCCTGTTTCGTATGACGCAAACCAGTGTATCAGAGATGAATAAATGCTTTCTGAAATTGCAGTGAGTATTCGCAGAAGGGCCATGTCTACTACTGATACACTTTGAAGGATGCCGTAAAAAGGGTTCCTTAATGCATGCTGTAAAAAAATTTGCCAGTTTTCTAGTGCATTGTCTTCAGGGGGTAAGGTCACCATTGCACACAGTATATTTGGTTAAGAGGCCAGTTGAAAATGAAAGGAGGTTGTTTCCAATCTCTCTGTTCAGTCACAGTTTAGCTTTCATTTTATATTCTTTTCTCTCCAGATAGATTGAACTCTGGGATATAGCACTGTTGGCAACATTTGCTGATTGAATTTGCCATGACCTCTTAATATCACAGGGCCACACAATTTTCTTTCTCCTTCTAGCTCCTCATTATTTTAGTGGCACTTTTTTGCAGTTAGGGAGGTTCTTTAATGGATGTTAGTGAAACAACAAGCATTGTAATTTGGTGAAAGCATGGGATCATACATTGTGACTGCTATGAGGGCTCTGTCTGCTTTACATACATGTGAGTGGGCATCATGACCCTCTGTATAGCAAATATTTGGGAAGGTTGGAGAAAAAAGAATTTTCCTCTGAAAGTGTTTTTTTTTAGTTTAAATGATTGTTAGACCAGTGTTTTCTTTACACACATATTCTTAGAAATATTAGACAAGCTCTGAACCTATTGATGTTAACAGGCATGGTGTTTAAGCTCATTACAAAGAAAACTTTAAGTCCCTCTATGACCAATTCATACTAATGAATCCATATAAAATACTGAACATTGAAAACACTTAACGCTAGAGAATAGTAGATGTTCCTAAGGCTAATTTTAGCCCACTTCCTGAAATACACATTCTACCTGAAATAACACTAACTTAAAGATACCCTGGTCAGGACTTGTGTGTTAGTTGTTTTTCTGTTGCCATTTCTGGTCTTACTGAGTGTTCCTTCTAAATATAATCTTCCTGTAGGAGAATTTGCTTCTAAAGTCTGTGCTGGGTGATCTACTAGTGTATAAACTGTGGTTGCACAGCAGGCCTCTGCAATGTGTTTTGCCTTGGTAAAAGTTGGAAATTACTTCCTAGTTGTTTACTGTCCTTTAGATTTGCAACTTTGGCAAAATAATTGTTGCAGCTTTGAGCTTTAAGACATCCAGTATTTCCATTAGTGATGTTTTCTGGTTGAATCATTCATAACCTGGCAATTTTTGCTAATCCAGTGATTGTGTACTGTTTCTTAATAGCTCTTTTACTAAACCACATTCATATATGCATACAGTAATTATCTCAGTAAGCACATCACATGCAGTGTTTATAAATGGATATGGATCAGCTGTATGTCCCTTACAATATTGTGTGTTTTTAGAGCTAAGGCAAGTCTCCCTTCCAGTGTCTGCCTACAATCTCCTTTTCAATTACTTTTACATTCAGTAGTCATTATTCATAATAGGAGCTTATGTAAGCTTTCTATTTTTGTCTCATGCTTCTGTGGCATATGAATAACATTTAATACTCTCTAATAGCAGGGAAATTGCAAGTGCATACTTCAGGGTATTTTCTTACTGAGATTTGCTAATGTCTGCAATTCATAAAGACCTCAGTGGTCAAGCTGATTGTTCTGCTGACATTCAGCTTTGTGTGGTGAATTGACATTCAGAAGCTTGTATGTAGCTAATTACCCTGGATAAAAAGTATACTTTCCTTAACAGTGGCTATTAGCAGAGGGTATGCTTCAATTTTTATGTATTCTTTCAAGATGGTATAATTTTGAAAGTGATATCCAGGGAAATGAGGTTCAGCGTTTCTTAAATAATGTTAGGCAGATGTACCTTGGGTGGTGTCAAAGAGCCAGCACTTGATAGAAAGGCATAATTCTTGTGATGGACCAACAGAAGCATAACTGTCTTATATCAAGGGAGTATTTCAAGATTCAAAAGTTATTGTTAAGACATAATATTTTGACTTCCATAAAATGAGAGTTAGCTTGCTTTCAGGTAATAAATGGTTTACCAGAGACAGCAAGTTCTAGTACCTGAATCACTCTCTTGAATAACAGTGGCCATAAATTGCATGTAAACATTGTATGTGCTAGGACATTTTGACTTTCTTCATGTGTCTGCGATGCTTATTCAATGTATTCTAAGTCATGCAGTGCTCTTGTAGAGTTAACCTTTGTACCATAACGTGTTCATAAAAAGATTCAGGAGAAAATTACCCCTTACTTTACGATCTAAAGGTGATGCTTATTACCAAAAAGAATTCCCATGTACTCCATCTCTATAATTGCTGCTGTCTGTCTGTATTCTCAGCGCCCTCTTGGCTGCCTTGACAGCACTTGCGTAATGTGCTGATGCTTGACTACTTTTCACCAGCCTCCCCACCTCTTCTGGGTCTTTTCTTTTTAAATCATGTGCCTTTTTTCTTCTCTTTTTTTGTGTAAAAATTTCATAGATTCAGTGAAAGATGTAACAGCCATCTTGGGGCTGAGGACAAGTGGAAGAACAAGTACACCTAGAAATTAAAATAGTCTTAAGCAGCCTTCTTCGCTGGGGAAACACGTGCTGGGTATGGAGTGCTGGATGATGGAAAGATATGGATTCTATCAGTCATTCCTGAGTGTGCTGTACTGTACTGATGATGCTGGCACATAATGTTGAGGGGCTGAAAAAACATTTACAGCCATTAATAAAATTGGACTGTTTTACACTTAATTTGAGCTTTTTCAGTGTTCAGTTGCAGTATTAGTGCTGGGTAGAAGCACACAGCTTCTATTTTTTACACTTCTCTTGCAGTGCTGAGATGTTGCTGTACTTCAGTTTTGTGGAGAGCTTTTTTGTAATCTTAGGTCAAGTTAGTATTGCACTGTCTGGCTCTGTGAGCTATTGCAAGAGGCCGACACAGTCCTGATTACCAAGCAGAAAACTGTAGTAAAATTCTTGACATCTCTTCAGCAAATTTGTCTTCTTCCATTATACAGATTTCCTGTACAATATCCCTCTTGTCCATCTTCCTTTATTCTAAGCACTGTCATAACCAGTCAGTTTCAGCAAACAAAGAATATGTAGAAGGACACCTCATATCTAATAAGATAAGCTCGGAGATGGAGTGTTTAATGACAAACCCCATATGTATTATACATCATATGCTTGGTTTCAAAATAAGATTGCTGGGGAAGGGGAACTTGGGTTCATTCTACTCTTACTAGTTTAATGCCAGCACCACTAATAAATGCCCTGAGCCTGGAGAGGGATTGCAGGTGGGCAGAAGAATGTCTGCAGGGCAGCACAAAGGAACTGCAGGCACTTCAGCCAGTAAGGAGGCCTAGCTTAAATGCCTCTGTGCAAACACACGAAGCATGGGGAATAAGCAAGAGGAGATAGAGAGGTGTGCATGCCTGCAGGGCTGTGATCTTCTTTCCATCAAGATGACTGGAGTGTTGGAATGGAAAAACAGGGGATCTTTAGGAAGCACAGGCAGGAGATGAGGAGTAGGTGTCACCCTCTGTGTTAATGAGCAGCTGGAGTGCATGGAGCTGGAGCTCTGCCTGGGGATGAATGAGAAGCAGAGAGCTTTTGGGTCGGGATTAAAGGAAGAGTGATGTTTAGGAGGTAGTACAGTAGGGTTTTTCAACAATTTGTTGATATTTCAGTGTGCTTATTTTAGTATTCATGTGAGTGCCCCCATCCTCAAGTCACTTGAAAACATTTAATGAAATGCGCCATCTTGTACTGATTAGATACTATTGTATGGAAAATGTACTTGTATAGCAATCTGCTAAATTATGAATACATAAGTCATTAACTTGCGAATTTATTGGAAGAAGCATCTTCTAGACTTCAGTGTTACACACTAACCTTTTCCTTTTAAGCAAGAGAAATAACAGTTTACTGTCTCATTCTCCACACAGAGGCAAAAAATAAGGGGATCAGCAGGAATAACTTAATTGCTTTTCTCCTAGGCTGTACGAAGTTATGGATAAAATATACTTTATTAATTATTTAGGATTAATTAATTTTTCACTTTTAAGATGTTCCTTATTCTGAGATAGTTTAATGAAGCTGGTTAGACCTTCCAATACATTTGATTTCACACTTGGGAGTCTGTCTTACTGCTTTACATTAATTGGCTGCACTTAACCTTGTGTACCAAAAGGATCATATTCACAGAAAGATTCATTTCTGGGAACATATGCACTGAGCTGGGGCACTCAGGTGGCCTGGTGGAGCCAATGCCATCCTTTCTACTGTTTTATGACAGATGTAAAATTTTTCCTGAAGTGTGTGTATCCAGCTAGAGATTTTTTTGTTATTTCTTTGTGTTCAAATGAATGGTCAAAAAAAAGGAGAGGTTGTCTGGCAAGTAAAATAATTCCAAGGTAGTAAGATATTTATTAAGAGCGCACACACTAAGTTCTTTGGCTGTCTGGGGTTTGGATGACTGATAGGATCCTGTAATGCAAAAAGGGATGATCTTAAGGACACTCTGAAGTAGAACAGGTGACTGTGCAGTGTCTTTAAATAGAAAGTAAAATAACAATGCTTTTACATTCACAGGTTTTGATATCTGCTTTTTCACGAAGCTTAAGGGACTGCAGTGCTATCACACTGAGTGTGTGCACATATTTATATATATTCTGTCAACATAATTTCTGAGCTTATAATAGTGATATGTGTTGTTTGCCCTGACTTTAAGGACTTTACTGATGAGCAGTTTAATTTCAGAATTCAGCCAGGAACTGGACTCTGCTCATAATTCTCTTATTGACTTGTGTTGCCTTTGGCAAATTGCCTAATATTTGCATTTCTAGTATTTGAAAAATGCTAGTACTTATTTTGGTGCACTGCTTCTGGGGGAAGCTTGCTTTAGAGTGAAAAATTGCCGAATAAATTAATGTTTATTTCTGTATATTAAGCCCATCACTCTAGGATTTCTTCCATATTTAGTTCCTCCAGCACATGTTCCATTCAGTAATATTTTCTTTCTGGTACAATTCCCAAAATTATTTTCAGGGAACTGATTGTTACATTAAAAGTACAGAGGATGGAGAAGGCATGAGAGAAACAATGGATGAAACCTCTCTGAAACACTCAGGTTTTTTCATACTTTCTGCACTAAATATGTAGATAAATGATGTATTTTTGTATCATGAAAATTAGTGGGTCTGTAGTAGCAATAATCCTATTACTTCTTAGTGTTTTCATAATAATGTTGTGAATTTGGTTTCACTGGATGTATACAGAACACAAAAAAATAGTCTTTTTGAGAATATTTTCCATAGCTATTTCATTTATAATGTCCATAAATGAAGATGAGGATGTAAATGAGAAATCAGAGAAGTTCTCAGTGCAGCACAATGTCAATTATATTTTAATATTATGAATTACTGATAGGTGCATATGTGAGATATACATGCATAAAATCTACTAAATTTGACATTTCTTTAAGAGTCTTACTTTTAGAATTTCCTGATGTTTGTCTGTTTAAAATCTATTTAAAATCTCATGCCTATTGAGAAACTGTGACACCAGTTCAATTTCATTTTTGCAAAGAAGCATAATACTAATTTTTTTGGTGCATGATCTTGTAAAAAAACCCCAATGAAATTCTATTCAATATATGATGGAGTGAAGACGTTTAATGTAGCTTAATCAGAATTACCAAAATAAAAGTATCTTGCATAGAAAGTTATTTATAATCAAATACAATAACACATAGTTTATACTGTTTAAGAAGGACTTAAAATGGGTACAATGAGAATAATGTCCTACAAATTTGAGTCTGTAGTAAAAAGTGAGGAAGAACAGTTCTTTTTACAAATTTCACCCATGTGTTATGAGCAGCTGTCTGAGGGCTTGCCAGCTTCTGCATTCTCGTGGGGGCTTGTGAGGACAGGCTGCTATAGCTAAGTTTTTATGGAAATACAAACTCACAAAGCGTGGTGCAGCTCAGGACTCAGACTTGAGTGTTTGTGTGCCCTTGTAAGTGCCCACACATGACCTGCCTGCCTGATGTGCGCTTCAGTCAGGGAAGCCCAGAGGTGCACAGCAGGGCTGCTGGTGAGATCAGTAGACCTCTGGCTGCCTTCCTTCTCCTGCATGCTGTCCTGGGGCAGGTATGGTGTCAGCATGCAAGGATGTTTTTCTCTCCATCTCTCTAAAGCTGCCTTCTGCCCATGAACCAAATTCCTTCAAAATGTGCTATGACAATTGATTAATTACTATATGTTAGCAAAATCTTACAAACTAGTTATAACTAATTTATTAGTGAAGCAAAGCAATAATGCTTAGTGAAACATTCATTTCAACAGTGAGAAGATCAAATAGTAGGGGAGACACTCAGACATACATCACTCATACAGGACTAATTACAGATATGTGCTGTGATTAACACATGCTGTAGTTACACCAGAGAAGTTGTATTTCCATGCACCTTCCATTCCAGCTGACTGCAAGAGGGCACCCATCTTATGAGAATGAGGTTGTTATTACCATTTAGCATAAATTGTTATAAAACAATCAGTAATTATAAAATTACTTCAACCTAGGTCCAGCAGCAAGGGTGAGGTTTCAGTGTTTTTTTCCCTTTGGATTTTTGTGCTGCATCCTTTGAGGTTTTGTTTCTCCACATAAGTTGTGCCTGTTGGTGGTTTTCCTCTAGGGGTTTTTTGAAGTATCTTGGCAAAAAAATACAAAACTTTTACTGAGATGAAGCAATTCGTCTGTCCAACTCTCTTTCAAGTTTTTGTTACTGCACATTTTGATGCCCTCTGATAAGAAGGCATATTTATCTTCCTGCAGAAAATAAAGCTATACATGGCTGATATAGACAGGAGCCATCACCTCAATTAGCAGCAAAATAAATTTTCAAATCTCCTCAATCAGCTGTTTCCATCAAAACCAGCTGCTATTTCTAAGAAAAGATAACATTCTCCAGGTTTTGTGCTGTTGTTGTTTGTGTATTTTTTTTAATACACAGATCTTATTGCATTCAGATAATTAAAATGCTGTAACAGTTTTCACATTTCATTGCCTAATTAACAGCAATAAAGGCCACACTAAATCAGGATGAATCTGTAATTTCATCACTAATCGCACAAGTGTGAGTGTCAGAATCATAATGAGATGCACAAATCTGGAGGTAATGAGGCTGTGGCTGTCTGGGAAATTAGAGCAAGTGCTGGCACAAATTGTACAGCAAGGTTTATTCCCATTTTATTAATTATATGCTTGCACAGGGAATTGTAACCAACTCAAATTACTTTAATTTGTGAAATTCGTGCTCTAGCTATGAACCTGACATCTGAGCATGAAGTTGGGTTCCCCATCCCTCCCTCAGTGCAAGAATTGTGAAACATGTCAGTGCCCTGAAATGTTTGTTTAGATGTGAAGATTTTAACATTCTAACATGGAAGGATATTACAATGCTGATGGCAGCATGTTGCATAATGACCATTTAGTGCTGGTGAGACCATCCTACTATGTAAGACACCAAGGCTTTCTCAGGTGGAAAGGAGTTTCAGTAATACAAAAGCTTAGAGTATGGCAAATAAAAATATTTCGGGCTCAAATAATGACTGGTATAATTTAATTTATTGTGTTAAGTGATGTAATACTTCTTTGATAAAGTGAAAAATACCAGCTTGACTGTTTCAGTCAAGTAGAAGTATGGTTTTGCACTCTAACAAAAACCTGTTGTAGTGCTACAGACTAATAAATACTGATTGAAACTTGATTCCTGTGAGGTTTGTTGATTTTTATGAACAGATCATGCAAATTAACCCATGTTTTAGATCTAGATGATTTAATGATTTGTGCTGATTCTGTCCTGACATTGTATGATAAACTGCTGAGTAATTTGGATGCTTATACATCAGAATTAACTCTTTTTGAATACATGCACATTTTATTTTCATAACCAAGAATGACAGTGATCTTTCTCACACTGAAGTATAATTTGGTAGTACTTAGCACCCAAATATCATACTTTAAGCTTTTGTTCTAAATGCTGCTAGACTGGTACATGGAAAATCTCCTGTAATGTGCTTATGAAATCAGTATTCATTGTATCTATATTCAGTTTCTATGTTGTGGTAATGTTTCTAACCAAACAGTTAATATCAAACCTGCTGTGATTGCCAAAAGGGTTGTTCAGAAGGGGTTGAATGAATTATGTTTCCTGGGTTATGTGTGTTATGATCTTGTAAAGTTGTGAAGGTGCCAGTGAGTTCAATGATTATCAACATTTCAGAAGAACATTGATAATCCCATAGTGGTTTGGTTTATTCTCTTTCCCTAGATAAATCTTGTTACTAGCAGGTAACTCTTTGTATTAGGAGTTAATAGCTAAAAAGTCTGTTCCAAAACCCTTCTGTAAATGCAGCATTAGCTGTTGTAGCAGCCAACAGTGCTAATTTCTTTAAATCTGAGAGAGATACTATTTCCAGGTTCTGGTAATCTCCATGAAGAGCTGGTGTGTATTACCATATAATGGATCAAGTTTCTCGTAGAGGACTGTATGAACAGCCATTTTGTGTGTGAAACATGTATTGCTTGGCATGAGAACTATCTTTCTCAAAATCAAAACAATACCTGGTTGCATTTCATTGCATCTTTGCTCCAGACTGGCATGTGGTTTTGCTCACATTTCCAATCTTGTTAGGTCTTTTAGGCCTTTGCATTAAAGGAAGACAGTAGTAGTCTTGTAAAACCTCATCTTCATCTTTTATTAACAGATGGTAGTGTTATTTTTCAAATGACAGTGTCATTTTTCAAATGACTTATTGATTGCTACTTCAGGAGAAAATTTTATCTGTGTCCCTTCCTATTTGGCACCACTTGCTCTTAAGAAATTTGATTTAAAAGTTGAAGTTTGACAAAACCATGGTTCTGACACCTCCCATAAGGCTGGTTGTTGCATCTCAAGACGCCGTCTGTTAGATCCTTGTTTTTAGATTCCTGTTCACTAGTAAAAGATTTAGGAAATCAGAAAGCTTGAGGAGTTTTTCCCTAAGAGGACAGGTGACAGACTGCAGTGTAACCCACACAGTGAGTGAGCGGTTGTGTGTGCTGCCCTTAGTTTATCTCCAGTCTTTGATGCATAGCAGGCGTCTCCTCTCAGCTCTGTCTTAGAAGAAAAGCTGTCAATGGAAATTACATGCTTTTTTCTCAATTTTTGTTCCTCAGATATCCCCACAAAGCATTAGATATTGTTTTAATACAGCCTTGCCATGTATCTGTAAATATTTTGTGATCTTTTATTTAACTTAAAGAAAATTATGTTGTCCATCATATTGGTTCAGAATTTATTTATTGTTTGCATCCCAGTACTGATCTGCTATAGTCAGGAGCTAACATTCAAATTTGTTTTTAGAGCTTTTGCATGTTCTGTGAATATCAAGACTATGAGGTTTGGGAGCAAAGAATAAGGGGAAAGGAAGCTATATGTTTTATCTTAGGATTTATTTTCTAGACCAGTTAATTTTTTTTTAGTAGAACATACCTTTTTCAGTTATTTTGGTTGGATAGAACAGAAGATGCCATTTGGCATCCCAAAAATCCCAAAAGGTGCCCCATGACATTGGTACCATGCACAGGATGAATTCCATCTAGCCACCATCACAGCTTCTTGGAGCTTGCGGAGTTTCTGCTCATCTCAGACATGGAACTGAGATGCAGGAAAGTGAGTTTTTCTTAGATTGAGAGGTGGAACTGTAGACAATATTCTCTTCCCAGTTCTCATACATTGCCTCTATGTGGATTTAGTATTGTAAGGATCTTTGTGAATTTATACAATGAACTGGTGGAGTTACAGGAAGTGATCAGAAAGCAATTGAATGTATAAGAGGGTCTGGAGTAGAAGCAGCAGCCCAGCACTGAGAAATGAATGGGATTTTATCTAAAACTTATAGGTGGCAGTGCTAATCAGATATCTATCAGATATCTACATCTTTCTTCCCCTTCCCTTTCTTTTCTATGTAAGTTGGTTTAACTATGCCTTTCTGAAAGGTAAGAAATACTGAAACATGATTAAAAATTGAATACCCAAGTTTATCGGTAAAGATGATCCAAAAGAATATATGTAAAACTCTAAAGCAGCAGTATGAATTGCAGTTGACCTAGTTTTTTGTGACTTGATGAGCTCGTAGTGGCTTTGAAGGTACTTAAGCTTTTGTAGCATAAACTATTATTCTGAAATGCGATTATCCTGTTGAACTGTGGTTAAACTCATTGTAATTTCATTCATTATTCAGAAGACTAGCCTAAATAGTAGCTTAAGATACATGTCATGTATTTGTAATGAATTAATTCACTTTCAGCATTGATCAACGCTTAATGTATAATTAGTGAGCAGATTTAACAATCTGCTAGGATGATACTCTCTGCTACAGAACCATTGTGCTCATATCTCACAAAATCCGGGGCAGAGAGAGGCTGCAAGAGAAAGGTTTTCACAGCAGCACTGCTGTTGTTCAGCAAGGAAAGATAATATGTCAGGTGTTGCTGCATTTCAGAGCACAGTATTTGCGTGTTGTATTAACATTTAGTTGGTACTGGAAGGCAAAGTAAGATGGATTTGAATGTCAGGAATGCATAGCTGTGCTGCGTAAGGTTGTAGTGAGGTGAGGTTGGTCTCTTCTCCCAGGTAACAAGAGAGAATGAGAGAAAATGGCCTCAAGTTGCAGCAGGAGAGGTTTATCCTGAAAAATTTCTTCACTGAAAGGGTGGTCAGTCATTGGAACAAGTTGCCCAGAGAAGGGGTGGAATCACTATCCCCATGAGTGTTTCAGGAGGCACTACATCTACATGTGGCACTTGGGGACACCAAGTTGGACTTGATGGTCTTAAAGGTCTTTTTGAACCTTAAAAATTCCATTATAAGGGACGTACAGTTGTAAAATTAACCTAGGATGACTATAGCAATATCTGGAATTAGATCCCTCTACTGTGTGTGTTTGTAAGCTTTGCTGTCTTACATTACCTTTAGACAGCAGGGTATTTGGAAGATCTAGAGGGACTTGTTGCTAAGAACACCCTCCCTTAACTGAGCTTGCACAGTTGCAGGTAAAGAAATTCCCAGGCATAACAAGCTGTTCTCAGCTATTGTAGTACTGCTCTCCACTTAGAACTACACAGAGGTGTCCTGTAGAAATGCTTTAGAGCAGTGTTTGAGGGCTTCTATCTATTCAGGCATAGAGTGTTTGAATATCTATAGAAGGAATTTATGAATGAATGAATGAAGAGATGGATGAATAAATTAGTAACCACTGTATGCATTTGCTTCTTAGGAATTTCTACAAGTATAGCCCCATCTCAGAAGAACACTTGGCCTGTGCTCTTCTCTGTTGAAAGCCTGAGCACAGCTGCCCCAAATGCATATTGGTGAGTGGCTGTCTTTGGTTAGTGTAGGTCTGAAACCCTGAAATATACACAGCATTCAACAGGTTCTAACAAGCAAATTTCAGATGATATTGCTTATGTTGCATTGACTTTCTGGGTTGCTCTGAGAACATTGGAAGAGGTTGTAATGTCATATAGACAGCTGTACTACAGCTTGGCAGTCAGCTGTTCCCAGGCAGCAGCTAAGAGCTGTTTTAGGGAGCACCCATGATGTATTTAAACACAATTTTCATATTACAAGCAATTAGAATAAGTGGTTTATGAAAAAAATTAAGTTTCTGCACATTAAATATGATAATTTTATCTCTTGGAATAGAATTCATACAAAGTTACACTGCATCTAATAATAATTATGAAATAGCATCATTCTTCTAATTCCAGCTGGCCAAATGTTTGGTTGCTGAATGTTTTTCAGTGCAAACACTTGCTGAGCCATGTGAGATGGTGAAATGGCTTGAACAAAATAGTAATCCTTAGTCAGCCCATCAGAGCACTGACTTTATGGAGTTACTACTTATCAAACCAAGACACTTGAAAGGCTTTAAATTTGTTGATTTTCCAAACATTTAAAAAAGATTCTTCTGACTGCAGCTGTAACTTAATCTAGTGCTCCTCATAGGAACTATTAAGACGTAAAAGCTGGTGTGTTATCACTGGGTACAAAACTGCAATAAGAGTCTCCTGTAAAAGGAATATCATGCAGAATTCAGGAGAACGGGTTGCTCTAAACACAGAAAGAATTGCAAGCATTGCTCACTGCAGCAGCTGCAGCAATTGCCCAATTAAGCAGGTTTTATTGATGATCTGCAATAGCTAATAAACTTTTAACAAGCTATAAAACATCCCAGGGATCAATCTTGCTATTAGCAGGCTGGATCATAACCAATACTTGTTAATTCTAACTAGCCTTATTATTGGGATCTGGAAGGAGTAAGTGGACTATATGCCAAATGTAAAAGTGGAGACTGCATTCCAAATATATTCTGATAGTTTAGGGAATGTTTATAATTTATTTCAGCAGATAAAACCAGCATTTAAAAAATGAAGGCCTGAGGGGATCTTTTTAGCTTTTCATGTCATTAAGGCAAGGATGAGACTTCCAGCCATGAGACTATAGCACAATCACAGAAAAACTGATAAAGAAAACCAGGAAGGTTTGAGGGGATTAGGGATTTTCTGTAGTTCTATGCAATACAAAACCATCTCCAGGGAATAGCTGTTCCTAAACACAGGACTTTAGTAACTATAGTAACTACTTGCCTGGTACTCTGTTTTTTATCTGATTGGCTGAATGTTATTTTTCTCAACCAAAGTGGTTATTTAATCTTACACACTGGCAGCTTGAGGTTTTTTTTTAAGATAAAACATAGAAGGCTAATAGGGAGATAGTTAAGGATTAAGAAGTTGTAGAAAGTAAAATGTTGGCAGATAAGATATTCCTAAAAGTTTTAAAATACCAAACATAGTAAAGAACTCAAGAAGTGTTTAATCAGTATTACTGTTACAGGATAATTTTGTTGGGATTCCTAGGATTTTGAATGAGTGATGGATGTAAGCTGGAACTGTGAATTTATGGGAAGTTCTTACCAAATTTCCAAGCAGTGTCAATGTTAGTAGTTTGCATTTTTTAATTTCTGACGTCGCATTTTCTTGTGGTTAGTCCAGTACTGTTATTTCTATCATACTATTGCAAAAAATATCAGTTCAGCTGAAGATTCAGATTGTTGTTCAGGGAAATTGCCATGATCCATGCACATGCATCCAATTGGGCACTTAAAGACAGAAAATAGTATTGCCTAACATAGGTCCTCTTTCTGGCTCCATGCATGAAAAGGACTTACCTCAGTGTAACACAAAGTCCATACATTAAGATTTCAAGTACAAAAATTTTGCACAAAAATTTTCAACTTCTACTTCAGCTCTCTAAAAACAGAATTGTTTCATGTCCTGGAGTGTTTTTCTTTACCTCCCTCTTTGGCACAACATTGTAAAGGAAATTTTCTGCACCTAAAGTAACTAATGACCTCAGATTTTTTTGTAAATATTTGCTTGAGCACTTTATAAGCATCTGTTACCATTTGCAAATGTTTGGAGTTGGAAATAAAAATATTTGCAGGTCTAGCTACCAGAGAAAGCATTCCCAGTGTAAAGTGTGTGAAGAAACTGTAGCACAAAAAACCCTCCTTATCTTAGTAGATGAGATACATTGCAACAAGAATCAGGCCTGTAACCATCATGGCTGTCCCAACAAAAACTTCAGTGACACTGCAGTTGTTGCTCAAAAATTACCTTTGGTTTCTTGGCCGTGAGTTAATTAAAAGTATACGTAAATAATAAATAAAAGTCACTCTACTAAGTAACATTTTAAGTGAAATCTGTTACTGCAACAGCTTAAGATTTATCTGCAACAGGTAAATAAACAAGAACCAATACAAGGACTGTAGGTAAACCAGTAAAATGTTGGCTGCAGCTGACTTCAGCAGCTCTTTCTTGTTCCAAAGCCACTACAAAAACAATATAAATGTAAAACAGAACAGCATGTAAAATGCCACTTGGTGGTCATTTGATTTGCATCTGCTGTGCAGTTGAGTACTTAAACTTTTTCATGTGGATTCTAGCCAAATCTTTTGTCAGAGGTATGGGGGTCTCTGAAATACCACCAAAATACATGTGTAATATCCTTTTCCTATGGATGGAATCAGTACTCAGGTAAGTTCTCCAGAACAGCTCACCCGACTTTCTGAGATCAGTTGATATGTTTGCTTTCAACTTGCAGCTCTTCTAATTAATGTGCTGAGATTTCTCCAGGGATTTCACAGAAAAATTAAGTTCCTGTACTTGGGTCTTACCTAGAACAGTCTTTGCAGGAGCTGCAGAAAAAAGCCTGGGCAAGCAATGAAAGTGTGGCACAGGCACTACTTGGTTCCATTGCTGCGCGTGCAGGTTGCTGGGTTTGAAGTTCACCATCATCCTTGTAGTCATACCTTTGCTGGGTTTTGGTTGGTTACAGGGCTGTCACTTGGTTCCCTGATAGTTTTCTTGGAGGCAGATCCTTAATGGATTGTACTTTGCAACTGTCTAAGTTCCTAGATGTGCATGAATCCTGCAAATTCATTGTTAGCACAGACTCTTCCTGAGCCCCTGCTGTGCAGTTTCATTTTGCATTTTGTCTTGTTGGATATTTATGTTATTTAGAGGAAAAATGAACAAATAAACACCCACTGGGTTTTGCTAATGGGTCCAAGAAAACAAACACCCTTCCACTTTAGCTAGAAAAGGAAATATATACAGAGAGCATAATAAATGTCTGTGTATTTCTTATGGGTTTATTTTCCTCAGTAAAGTATTGTTTGAAGATAATGTCAGAGCCTCTAGAAGTTCATGATTCCCCTCCTGCACAAAATTTTTGCCCTTCTGCTTAGGAAACAAAATATTGTCCACCTGCTATTTTCCCATCAAAGAGCCATTGTGTAACCCCTCCTTTTATAATCGTTTGTCTCTCTTTCCCAGGCAGCCTTGGCTGAGGATCCCAGTTCAATAGTACATTTAGAGTTAAAAGTGAAGTGAGTTTTGTCTTATGCAGCAAGCCCTCGTCCAAGGTTGCTCCCTCTGAGTAGCTGGTCACCAAATGGTTGTTTATTGCAGCTGGCCTTGGAGAACAGATGCTGCTCTGACAGAGAACTGTGCCCTGAGGCCATAACTGCTGCCACCTTTTTGTAACCTTAAGCAAAATTCATAACTTAGTGACATTCTCGGAATTGTCAGAGGTAGTTGATGGAAACGCGTCTTGAAGAAATGATATTTAAAAGATTTATTGTGGACTACATTGTATGATCTGTACTGCAGAAAAAAGTTGTGAAAAGCTCATTGTGATGTTGCTTTTGGATAGAACATGGATGGAATGGCAATGCAAAGGATGGTTAATGCAAGTGACAGTGACACTGTATTTGCTAAGACATGGATGTGGAAGAAGCAGACTTTGTGACTTTTACAAAACTTAGTTGTTCAATGCTAGGATTCTAGAATGTGTCTTTGTGAAAGTCTTTAAAAAATTTGAGGAGACAGATTGCATACATCTTTTTTTAAGTTGCTGTAAGAAGAAAATAAATTAGGCGCACTGGATTGCCCAAGTTCAGGTTTTCATTTGGATTACATTTGTAAATTCTACTTCTCTATTTTGAAAATTTTAACTTTCTATATTTACATACTTAACTATTTTGTTACTCTTCTCACTTGCACAAAATGTAAAGGGGCTTTGAAGCACTGATCTTTTTCTACACCTCTGTAGTGAAATGGAGAAAGAGAATGTCATTGAAGTATTTCAGTTTTGCACTTAGGACACAGTTTGATTTTGATCCTTTTCCTATTCTATCTAAATTGCATAATTTCCACAGATTAGCTAATACTGATGCAAAAATTGCTACTCCTGGGGACATGAAGGCATAGAATCTTTTGGTTGGTAGTTGCCTGAAATACTAGAAGAGTGATAAAAGTTATTTTCTTAACTAGCAAAGCTTTATGCTGACAAAACCCTAGGGCAGATTCATTTATCTTTTTGTCTATTTTACTTATTCTGATGAAGTAGCTGATTCAGGTGCTGCCAATAAAATCTTGGTCAGTCCTATAGGTGTGTTTTCATTTTGGAGGGATCACAAAGTGGGGTTAAATTGTGATGTACCAATTGACTGCTTAAATATGAACTATTTCATGGATTAGCCTGGTCTTCTTGAGAGGGAAAACACTTTCATTCTTTTATGGGTTTATGTCTTCTCCTGAAATATTGCTTTGTTAATTATTACTGTAAGATGAAACTTTGAGGGATTGTGCACTTACAGGAAGACCAAGATTATCCTGTGTTATAGCCTAAAACTGCAAACTGGCAAGAAATATGTGTGCTTGTGATCTCTGAAGTGCTTGTTATTTATGGAGTTTATTTTCATTACAAAAGTAAAGAATTCTCATCTTTCACTTTTACTTGCAAGTTTCCAGCATTTTTATCAGTCTGCACTTCTTTCACAGCATCAAGTGTTATCTTTCATGCTCATGACTTTCAGTTATGAAATCTCTGAAGCATATCTCAATGAACTTCCAACTGTAATATTCAACCATGGTACCACTGTAGTATTACCTACATTTATGATATTGGGTTGCTTGAGTAAAGTTTTAGAATGCCACAGTATGTTAGTTCTTCAAGTTACGATTAGAGTTTTGCAAATAATGTGTTTGCTGCCTTTTTATCACAGTGATTGGAAAATAATTGTAATGTAACTGTTTTTTTAAAGAGAAGTTAAAATCATTGTAACAAATCCATTTATGTATTAACTGACATTACATTGGCAGAGCCAGTTGGTATGCAGTTTGTTTTGAAAATTAATATGCTCTCAATAGGACAAGTGAAAAAATAACAAATTACTAGAAAATGTAGCTTATCTCTGTTGACTTGCTGAAATACTGTAACAGTGATTTAAAATAACAGCCATTTTATCAATGTTCTTACATTCCAAGGTTTAACAGACTCGAATTCAGAAAAAAATATTATCATATTTAATAGCTAGTTAGTATTACAGAAACCATATAAAAATGATAAATCATAGCTTACTCTCTTATTAAGGCATTTCTCAGTGTACATGCATGGTGTATATTTCTAAAAAACTAATGTTATACCAAATTTCAGAACCTGTGATCCTTTAAGTATGTTGTGCAATTATCTGAGCAAATTAGAGCGGTAAGATGCCAGATTTGCTGCAATTAACATTAAGAACCTAGTTCTATTTTTAATGCTTTTATAAACACTGTAAAATTAAGACACTTACTTAGATTCACCTTGGAGTTTTGTATGTTCCCAGGCAAGCCTTATGCACCAAACCAGCACTTGTTGGACAATGATTCAGTATCTCATCTGCTTTTTTCTGATTCCTCCTGAGCCACAAATTTTGCTGGTGATTGACACATTCTGTTAATGCTTGTTCCTGTATGGAGATTAAACCGTGACTGATGGAACTGTCCCAGACTTTTTCATTTACCTAGATTTCTCCCTCATCTACTGCAATTGCACATGCTTGCCCTGTGGGAAAACAAAATTGAAATAGGTGCTAAAGCCACAATAAGTTTTACATTCACCTCACTGATTACAGTACTTATGGGCAAAGTGATACAAATGATTTCTGTTTTGGTATTTATTTTCTGGTTCAAAGGAATGTGTAGCAGACAGTGGTGTTGCCTGGAAATTGGCAAGGCTGGTTAAACGTGACCCTTGGCTGAATGTTGCTGTATGATTAGTTGAAATGTTTTTCATATCATGAGCTTCCAAACACCAGAACTGGGAACTGCATTCAGAATACTTTATGTAGTTAGTTAAACAGTTTATCACTTGTAGTTCCTGTTTCTGTGGTCCTTTCTTATTAATTTCTAATATTTTGTTTGACTTCTTGGCAGTTTTTGAGTGCTAGACTGATGCTGAGAGAGAACAACTTATATAAACACTAAGGTCATTTTTCTGGGTGATGGTAACTCAGTCAGAACCCATATATTTTTCTCATACTTAATATTTTATGTTTATTGGTATGCAACTTTAGTTGCCATTTTATTGTGACATAATTTGTTTCTCTGAGCTTCTGTGACTCATTTTGGTCAAGTCTGGTTTTTAATTGGCTCTGAGCATTTTCATAACATCATCAAATTTTGCAGCCTTGCTAATTTTTACAGATTTTTCTGTATATGGAGTGAACTGCAGAGGTCACAACACGGATATTTGTGAAATGCTGTGCTTTCTTTCTGTTGTGAAAACAACCACTTACTGTTGCCAGATAAACAGTCCATATGTCTAGTAATTTGATGAAAAAGCCTTACTCAGTGCAGAACTATGGATTCCAACTAGTATCTTCTTTCCCTCTTGAGAGGGTTTGAAGTCAGAGAAAGCCAGGCTTCTGAGATATCAGAAATAGAAAATTATGGGGAAAAAAAAATCGTGTAACAGCTGTTCTCTCTTTAAGGGATGCATTTGTATGCCAAATTTACTTCCAGTCTGCCTTTGCACTGGCCTTGGTAGGAGATACATGCCTGCATCCTTTGGTCACACAGATTAGTCCCCTTGCACTAGAGCAGTTGCTGTCTTCCAATGCTGTCTTCACTTGCTCACACTTTAATCTGCAGCCACGCTCTGCTCCCACTTACCCACTGGCAGAAAGTGGATAACAGAAACTCGTGGGGTGATGCACCCGTGTGACGCTTTGAGTCAGGGACAGAATGAAAGACTCCGGTCTTCAAAGGGTGAATTAGAAGGTTACTTTAATGAAAGTAGAGGGTCTTATTATAATGTGACCCACTAAGGTGAGACTTGATTGGTCTCAAAGTAAAAACTTCTCACACTATTGGTGAACTATGAATAGCACACTCTGGAGAACTGTATCTATAAGCAGTTACAGAAAGAGAGATAATAATTGTTTTAATTCTTTTCTCTAAGTTTCCCACAGCTTCTCACAGCTTCCCAGGATTTTCCTGGGACAGCTGTGTCTCTCTCTGTTCAGAGGATATGTGATTACCACACCCCTGCACTGCCATTCTCTGGAATTGACCCTGCCTGGGGCTGAACCAGGGAATGCTCAGGTTGTGCCAAATACTTGTGCAGTGCTTTCCCATGTATGGGCTGAGCTGGTAAGCTTGGACAAACACTGCCTGCAGTCATGGCTTTGCCATGTTCTTTCAGTTGATCCCTCTGTAGGCTGCAGGTCAGTGTGTAACTGGCAGTGATGGATGCTCTGCCAGTATTTCCCAGAGTTGCACTGCCAGCAAAACCACATGACACAAGTTTGGGGTCTGAAATACCTGCACTCCCCTTTGAGCTTAGTGTTGCAGAAGGGCATGAACACCATCAGACAGTCTTTGAATTAATGAGTATTTTCAGGAGTGAATAATGCATAAATCCAGCTCTTACTGCCACCAACAGTCCATGTTGTTTTATAATGAAATATGCATTTCTTTTATATTTGAAAAACATAAAGTACATTCATTTTGTGGGTAGTGCAAAATTTATGATCATCTTAATTATTCATTTCAATGCTTTTTAAAGTTTGTTGATATATTTAAGTGACATGACAGATGACCACTCTGTCCCTTACCAGCTCTTGAAAGAAAATATGATAGATTCGGAACTCCTAAGGTCTGAGCCTTCTCTTTTCCCCATCAGTTTAGATATGATCTCTGCAGTCTGCAACCCCGGCTGCCCAGAGCATTTGAGCACTTAGTTCTTTCTGAAGTCTTCTGTAGCAAAGGATCTTAACAGAAAGAAAATGTGTGAAAATGTTTGAGGCTCTGTACTTGACCACCTGCAAGGCAGTGCTCAGTGGGTTAGAGGGTCAGACCTAGCATGCAGGTTTTGTGTTACTGTGCTATGTGCAAATTTGAGATGGAAGCATTCAATCTGTGTTTCATGGCCCTGTGAATTTACCTTTATAGTCAGGATTTTTATAAAAGAACATTTATCTTTGTAATTGACATGAGGGAATACAAATTTAGACTTAAGAAACATTAGTAATAAATCATAATTTGTCAGGTCTGGTTTGTTATATCCAAATGGCAAACAAGAGCTGCTGTGTACTGCTTTTGACTTTCATTCATGTGTCTTGTATAAGCACAGCTCTAGGTTTTCTAACTTTGTTTTGTGCAATTTATATGCTTTACTGTTGCATTTGTTGATAAACAGGACACTAGGAGAAGATTTTTACAGAGTACCATTTTGAGTAATCAAAAAGTGAGATGAATATTTGGTTTTGATAAGTTTTCAGGTTTTCCCTGTGAGAAATCCTCAAGTATGTTTTTCAGACACTGTTTCCTAAACACTGCTATTGGGAAAATTTCATGTTTTGTCAGTTCTTTGAATACTGTGCACATGGTTTTGAAACAGTCAATTGCAAACCATAGGATGCAGTTCTTTCAGCTTGCTGAGCTGTCATTCCAGCAGCCTCAAACTGCTCTGTTTTTCCTAACATGAATTACCTTGATCACGTGTACACTTCAACCACTGCCCATTTGAGACTTACCATGATGACTTGCCTGAAATAACTCACCAAGACATTTTGCTGTATCTACAGGTGTAAAACTACTTTATCACTTACCATTTTTAACATGGTTTTATTCTTCTCTGATTCAAAGTTGTGAACTATGCACTGCTTCAATTACCAGCGTTCTTCCAGTGCTATTCTGTCCTGCATTAAACTGCTCTCTCTGGGCTTTGAGAATTTTACAGTTGTAGATGTGGTGGTTCACTTACTCCTGTACATCTAATTTTATGACATAAATTAGAAAAACTTGTTTTGTTTTACTATTGAAAACAGTAGTAATATTCCTTTCAGTCTCTGTACTCTCATTGTAGCAAGGAAGCTGTCCAGTATTTTGATTTACAGATACTTCAAATGCAGACACTAATGCTGTCACAGAATGAGTGTTTAACACAATGTAACCATTGGACTATGGTGTGCCCTCCCAAGAAATTTCTTATTTCTCCTGAAATTACATTTAAATTCAACAATTGTCCTGTCTGACACATCAGTCTTAACAGACCACGTACTTCCCTTTACAAGGTCCTCTTCTGCTGGTTCAGCAGGGGAACATTCCACAGATTACTTAATTCTCTTTGCTGACGTGACTCACTGGGACAGCCAATATAAGAACATCACTCATCAGCATTTTCTTTGATGTATTTAATTTTCTGTTAGTGAACTAATGCTGATTTTCACATTCAGTGCATATTGAATATCTGGGGGGCACTCTGAGGTACTGTAAGAAGGGTCTTGCTGTCTCATTGTGTTTTGCATCATCTGGGACTGAGGATCTGATTTCTTTCCCTCTGCTGTGCAAATGCACTAAACCAAGTCCCTTTACTGTTCAACTCCAGCTGTGAAAGGCTTGATCAGCAACTGGTAGCTTGTTCTTCTTTTAAAATGCTAATTTTAATTCTCTAGTTAGCTAATTGTGGCCAAAGGAAAACTGAAAAGCTTTACACCCATCAAGTATTTTACTATAAAGATTGCCTTAGGTATTAATTATTGCTCTTTTTTCCTATTCAAAAGCTGCCTGGACACAACCCTGAGTGATGTGCTGTAGAGTTTGAGAAGGGAGGTTGGATGATAGGACCTCCAGTGGTTCCTTCCAACTTTGGCCATTCTGTGATTCCTAATGCTTTTGAAAAGAAAAAACGAAGTAGCAGAGAGCAAGCAGATAAATTGTTATGTCTAATTTCTATTCCTGCTCAATCTTCTGTACTGGCATTCTCTTTCAGAAATTTAACTCATAAGCCACCATAAGGTTCTCCCTAAGCCTCCTTTTTTGTGAGCTAAACACTGCTTCTCATCAGACCTGTGCTCCAGATCCTTCCCCAGCTTCATTGCTTTGCTGAGTGTGTTTTCTAGAGGTTGCTAGCTTGTAATTTACCTAATGCGAGAAGTTTTAAATTATTTGGCTCATACAGAGGTGTGGGAATGTTAATTATTAGAAGCTGGAAAAGTACTGTGTTTAGCCTTCTGATCTGAGTTTTTGCACCTGCGAAAACACTGTGTCCTTGGACATCTCTAAGTGTGATAACAGGGAGTCAGAGAGACGTGAGAAAATAGAATGCAAGGCTGAAAGAATGAAGAAGAGTTGATATATAGCTTAACGAATAGAATGCTTAGGTTACAGAATATGCATGAGCTTATTAACACTATTATAAAAGTATGTAACCTGATCAATAAATTAGAGACTAATGATCATCACCCCTAAGATGTGTACGTCACCCCTTCGCCTCCTCAAATGGTGGACATTCCTTAAATGGTGTATTCTCCTTAAATGGTGAATTCTTTTACACAGAGGAACATGGTGAAATCAGGCTCCCACCAAGCAAGGATTGTTGCCGAATCCTCCATGGCCCTTTCCTATGTTAACTAAAATTTCAGAATTTCTTTATGAACTGTACATCCAAATTAGACCTGAGTCTCTTTATACGACGCTTTAAAATAATGTTGGAATTAATGTGGGCGTGATATCCAGTGTGAAGTTTCAATGTGTCTAGTAAAAGCAAGTACAGCCTTGTTTTATGTTGGGGATATTCCATGTTGATAAATTACTTGCCTGTGACCATAAAAGAGAGGTAGGAGTAGCAAACCAGCAGCAGAACATTTAACTCATAACTGGTCTATGAGTTAATCCCTAGGTCCTGCTCCCTCATTACTAAATCACTTAGATTTACTAAACTGATGAAGATTTAATAAACTGAGAAGAACTTGCTCTCAGCATCTACTTCAGCCTTGTAAAATCATCATGAACTTCAAAAAGTTTCAGCACACAATCTACATATTAATGTTTCTTATGACTAGAGTAATGAAAAATATATTTTATTCTTCTGTCTTTACAAACATAATCCATGATGTAAATGGAGTAGTTTTTGTTCACATCTGAATACTGAGTGATGTTGTTTCCTATTCCATTTGTAATATGTAAGTATATTGACTTTTTTAGTACTGATATTTTAGTAACCAGGCTTATTGCTATTTTAATTATTTTTCAATCCTAATGTTTCTATGTTTGTACTTAAATCTTCTGTACAGTTCATCTTTCCTTAATCTGTCCTGAGTTCTGAACATTGAGAAAAGTGCTCCTGAAGTTACCTAATCCTGTCATGTAATATAGTTAGGCCAACTTGATAATTTCTCAGCCTCCCTTTCCCTCTGTGATCTTTTGGGGAATACAATGAAGATTATCTGGAATCACATAAAGAAATTTAGAGAGTGGTTATAATTTTTGGATGTCTGACTTGATTTCTTTTAATCAATTTTTTAATGATGTTGCAGTATTTTTTAAGAAAGAATTATACATCATGGCATCTTTAGTTGCCCATGTAGGGATAAGTCACTGTTTTATCATAAAAATCCTTATCATTATTGACTGGATTGGTATTGTTTCTGTCTAATTTATAACGTTATCCCAGATTTCTGTCCTCAGAAGACCTTGTTACTACATAAGATTTTTATTTTATCCATGGTCTTCCCACCTCTGTCATAATTGCTTAATATTTATGCATTATCGCGTGGTGTGAAATGCTGTAACAATGTGATGGTTTTGTGAATTCTTTCAGCACTCTTCTATTCAAAATCTTATTTTATTGTAGGTATAAATTAGAGCAAAGATGATACATTTGAAAGGGAATGTGCAGAACAAAACTCTTCTGCCATAGGAGAAGAATATGTAGTACCTGCCAGTCAAGTTCATTAAATTATGTTGTTATAGCAACTGGTTAGCCTCTTCCATACTTAAAATATCTTGTGTCAAATAATTAGTGCTGCTTAATTGTATTTTATTGCAAAAAAGGCAAGTAATTAAAGAGGTTCTTGCAATGGCTGTGGGGCCAGAAAGGGTCAGAAACTACTTGTAATTGGAATATGTTTTGTGAATGTGAAGTAATAGATCTAGTAATCTATCTCTTCATTCCCCAGGATCCAAAAAAAGTACCTAGCATACTTGAATTGCTGTTCCTTGCTTGGAAATATTAATGGATAAAAATCACCTCTTGTCCTCAATAATTTTTTTTCTTTTGTTCTCATCCTCTTAGGAAGTCTGTAATGTGTGATGTATGTGAAAGCCTTGTCCCCATAGACAAATGGCCCAATAAAATGCATTTTGGACTTCTCAGGGCATTTCTCTGTGTTCTGGCTGTCAGTCATGTGTTGCAGCAGCTTCTTTTCCTCCAAGTTTGGTCTTCTGCTTGAAAACTTTCTGAGCATTTGATCAAAGACAGCAGCCATCATAATCCACAAATATAGAGCTTTGTGGGACAAAAAATATTTCTAACAACATAATATTTGGGATTTTAAATCAGCAAGTGCCTAAATCAGTCAGCCAAACAAGTTCAAACAATCTCAGTTATGGAATTAGAGCCTATTGTTAAGACAAGAACCTGTGCTTTTTTCATGGTGTGAGGAGATAATTTTTATTTATCTTCAAGACTTCTGGAATTGATCACCAAGCATTTTTGATGCTGAGTACAGAATCCATTTTCTGGCAGTAATGGTTTTTTACTTAAAGAGAAAACTCTGCCATCCTGGGGGGGTGAGGGATTGAAATTAAAGAGCTTCTGAACTGGCGCAGTGGTTGTGTGTAGACTACAAAGTGGATAAAGCAGTACTGGCACTTAGAGGACTAGCTACAATGCAGTGTGAGAGGAACAGATTACAGCCCTCCACTTCATTTAAAAGTAAGTACAACTAAAATATCACGCAGCAAAAGCCTTACCAATCCCAAATGTAGGTCAGTAAGTCTTCCTGTGACTGCAGTTGGAACTGTTTTGTCTAATCCAAGCAATGTTCCCCATGTTATCCATGCTCGTGCATTGTAGGGCTTCACAGCTCTACAGCTGACAGTCCCATCTGTTTCTCTTCATCTCCAAGCCTTGCTCTCATCCTCTTTGTGTCTTCACCTAACAAGGTCATTCATTCCTCTTCTCTGTGCATACCACTGTAGCAGGAGCTCATGTTAATTAGGTATGTAGGGCACAGGGAGTTATTCCCAGGTGGCACGTCTGCCATATGGTTTTGAAATAGCTCTTTGCAATGAAAAGTAGAGCTTTACTTCTCCCCTCAGGCCTGCCTTAAGGTAGAAAAGTTGACTTGTTTGTGGGTATGAACCTTTCAGAATCTTGTCAGACATAATTCACCAGTAACAATTTTTTTAAATTAAACAGTCAGATGTTTTTTCTGGGCCTCTGAAAGAAGCAATGTTCACTGATGAAATCAGAAGAATAAAGAAAAATGAAAACTTCTTTCCCCTACAGTTGTTTCTGAATTGTGCTTTCAAAAAAAAAAAGAAAAAAAGACGTTTCTTCATTCCACATTGTATCCATCTCTCAGCCACTATACTTTTAGAAATTGATCCTTTGGAGTATTTTTCACTCTTTAATCTTGTTTTCGCTGTTCTGGATTTGCCTTTCTTACATGTATATCATAATCTTAATATTTAACTTGCTTAGCTTTACATTTATTAAGTGTTTAAAGGACATTCTTTTATTGATTTCACAGCTGTACTGGTGATTGCTCCATGTGTTGGATGATTTGTGTAGGTAGTGCAAAGTGATAGTGTTTTGAAAGTGTTATTACAATTTAATATGTTTGCATATGGAACAACTTTGGAGGCAGAAATGCCTGACTGTTTTAACTGTAGCAGTGTACTAGGATAACTTGTCAACACTTACTGTCTGAATTTGTTCAAATAATTGCAAAAAGCAAACTTCTTTCATATAAGCACAGCAAAAGAATTTATTTTCTAATTTCCCCAGATGTTAACAAAATTTAGATGTACACAGATCCCACATACACTGAGTCAAATGCCGTTTTCATTCTTCCTTTAAACCAACAATTTCTTGAGCCAACCAAAGGCCATTTGAGAGGATTAGTGCTATAAGTGCTGTTTAATTAAAGATTTTAAAAAATTATATACATACCTGTTAGAGGTAAATAGTATTGCATTTTGAAATTTAAAGGGGGCAAAAATGTGGTGGCCACCATTTTGTCCCTTGCTTTGCAATCCGAGTGTTACTGTTTAAGTAACAGCTCTTTTGGAAATAATTTTAAATAAGTTTGTGCATATTTCTTTTTTCTTTAAAATTTAGTCTTAATCTTAGCAGATTTTATCAGAAGGAAGATACATGTGTTCAGCAGAAACTAAATAGATAAAAAATTTACAAATAGTTTTTGGAGTTATGGCAAAGATAAGGAAGATGTTCTGCTGTTTTTTCATGATGAAAAGTGCCCAGGCTTTTCTTTAAAGCTGAACACTGTCACATGAATATGCATTAGTTTAACTAAATATCAAGAGATTTAAAATTCATGTTCTCAAATATTTACTTAACTGCCCTGATAAAGATAGTTGCTTAAAAGGGCATAAACTTCCACTCTCATTGGTTAAAAGATAGTTTATGACTTCATAGCCTGTCTTCAATTCAAGTCATGCCAAAAATTGAGGAGCTATATGATATCTAGATTATTTTAAGGCATGTTAAAAATGTATTAACCTTCTGAGATTTGCATTTTTTATGAGAGATTAATACTCATTTGCATGAATTTGTCATCATTCTGTCTTTTCAAAAAACAGAGTCTGAAAGTCTTACATTAGTTCTGTTGGTGTACATGGTCAGTTGAGAGGAGAAGGAGCCCTCCGCCAAGTATGAAAAATTAACTCAAAAGTCAGCAACAGTGTTCTTTGTTCTTCACTTACCTTGGTCCCAAAAGGTGGAAAAGAGTGTATAGTTCACATCTTTATGGGACACTGGAGGTTTGGAAAATTTACTGCTCTGCCATAGATTTTCCTTTAGGATAGTTAACTTCTCTAGTTACAATCCTCCCTGCCAAGGATGGAATTTATGATTTCTTTCATATTAAACTATCTGCTGTATTGGGCTTGATAACCTTAATTTATTACTGTGCTTCTAAAACTACTACATGCCAAAAAAACTATTCCAGAGCTGTGTTTCTTTTATTTTATAGAAGGTGTTTAGCCCCTCCTTTTGCCAATACCTTTGATGATGTTTCTTTAAGCAGCCAAACCACTCATTCATGATAGCAGTGGAAATTGTAGGTTTAATGTGATTGTCAGATAAAGAACCTGAACATTCTTCTGAGGCTACTTGAAAGTGCAGATACTTTTCTGTGTCTTGTTCTCAGAAGCAAAGGGAATCCAAATAGTAGTTAGCTTTTTCAGGGTACAGTCTCCTACTGTAGTTCATTTATTTCGTTGTCTGAAGTTCTGGTTCCTTGCAGACAGCTCTGCTTTTGTGTGACCTCCTATTTTGGGAGAGACAGCAGAGGTAGCATTTCCTTCCTAAGGCAGTTGCTGACCTGGGTCAGTTTAACATCCCCAGAGTCCTCCAGGCTGCAAATTTTGTGCTCTGCCTGACTTAAGTCACTTGGGAGCAGATCTTCCTCTTCTTCAGCAGATCTTGTCCCACCCTTGGTGCCTTCTGCTGCTTGCACCCAATGCATGTTCCCTTCACTTCTCCTTTGCTACCAAGTGTGTCCTTGCCCCCTGCATGGGGGTCAACCAGGGCATGAGCACCTGCCTGGCTGAGGTGGAGGCTTGGAGGAAGAACTGCACTGCTCCCTTCCTGACACAGGGTGAGGAAAAGATGTTCCTGCTGGCTTCTGTGTTTCTTAAACCTTCCGGATGGCATTGCTATTGACCTTGTGTTGTGTTGGGATGATTTAAATTCAGGAATGGTTGAAGAGAGATACAAGAAGCAACTGGGAGAGCTAAGAGTGGTATTTAATTGCATTAAGATCATCTGACCTTTTAGAAGTGGATGAAAAAGAAATGTGATTTTTTAATATGTACCTTTTTAATGAAGGAGGTATAGAAGAATTAAGAACATCAAAGTAGATGAGTTTGCACTCAAAATTTATTTTTATTCTGGAGTGGATCAAACTTCATCTCCTATACACTGAATTAAGATTAACTGAATCTGACCAGGCTCTAATTCCAGTATAAGTTTTCATTGCTAATCTCTGTAGCACTATGTAAATAGAGCTGATTTGTGTACTTTGAGCAAGAAGAAAGTCTGTAAAGGTTTTGTGATGTGAGTAAAAGAAATCCCAACAAATCTAATCTGACACACAACAGAAGTAGCATAGTTTTTTAGTTTTGGTATTTACAGCTGAAGCTGAGCAGCAGATATATTGGTGGATCTGAACTTTGTTCAGCCACATCCAAAGATAAATAGCCCCACTTTTTCAGATGCAGTGCTTATTATGTCAGCTCTTGGAAGAATAGTGCGCAGTATTTTATTTGGAGTGATGGATCTGAAAATGCTTTAACCTCAATTGAGTGTTACTTAAGCATTTCAGGAAATGGGCCCTTAAACTAGCAGTTTTAACTTCAGAGATTTTATTTTTAGGGTGAACCTGCTGGTTCTTAAAACAAGCCTGTAGGGATAAACAAACATTAGTTTTCATCATGTTGAGAAGTATTTTTAAGCAGAAACACTCTGTCTTGTCTGAGATTCTAAGAAACTAGGGCAGATTATTGGATGAGCTGGAGCAGAATGTAAGTTTTTATGTATGGTCTAGGAAGCACTAATACTTTCACTGTTTCTTGATGATACATTGCCTTATAGGAATCTATTAGGAGCTGTGTTTCTTCTATGAAGGATGGGCATTAAGCTTCTGTAATGTCAGTGCAGTGGTTTGACCCCAACTGAGGAAAGAATCACATTGGCTTCTCAACAATACATATTTTCAGTTTTCCTTTAGAAACAGTCATGCTGCTGAACAGCAATGTGTTACTGGAGGCACACAGATAAGCAGACCTTCTGCCTCAATCTAGTTATGTTCTCATTGTCTAAGAAATAGTTTTTGACTTAAAAAATCAAGGTGTTGTTTTCTTTAAGGAGATTTTCATATGTTCCTCCCAAATCCATCAGTTTGAGTTAAAATCTTAAATATCTAGAGAAAGACTTACGCCTTTCTACCTTGTGTGTGATTAAGTCTATTCATAGATCAATATCTAACTGTTGTTATCTCATTGCAGGGGTTCCATACTATTGGTTCCTTATCACAAAAGTTTCATACTTTCTTGGTGTTTCTTGTGGGCAGCTCCTCAGAGCACTAACTCTTTCTTCTTCCCAAAGCAGCCAACTGACCCCAGTTCCCTTCTCAACCACCACCCCACTCTTTTATAGCACTCTTCTGATCATTGGTTACAGCTGTGGCCTGTCAAAGTCAGGCCTGTTCCTAATCTTTGATAATTGGCCCAGCTGAAACTCCTTAGGGGCAGGATTACTTTCTACACTATCTTTATTTTCTTATATTCTGTCTCCCTACATCTAACTGTAACTTTGTGTGGTCTTTTTTTGGCAAAAAAACCCACCATTTTGGTTATACTGAGAATTGCAGGATGTGCTGTATTGCTTTCAGCTGTACTTGACATTCCTGTGGATAATTTGCCAGTGTACCACTGTGTAAATTCTCAAGTGGGTCTCCCTATAAAACCTCTGTGGATCTGACAATAAAGACCACCACTAACACGTAAAGCTCTATACATAGAAATATGTATTTTTTATGTTTTCTTCTGTAACCACAGTAATGCACAAGAAGGTTTTGATGCTCATTGTTTCTTGAGACAGGGATGCTTCTGAAAAGCTTGACATTGTCTACTGTGTCTGCCGAGATCTGTAAATTAGGAATAATTTTCTGTCTCTCTGCAGTTGTGTCCAGCAAAGTATTCTTGTTTCCAAATTACTTTGGAATGCTGAACAAGATGCTCTTTTGAAGAGCCCAGAGTAATGATAGAAATGTCACTGAGCTTCTGCTTGTTTTCATTGGGCTGGTGCATCATGGCAGAAGGTACAAGGTCAGTGGGTTTGTGTGAGGTTGGAGTGGAAGTGCTGAAAAGTGTCATCTATCAAGTCAGTAATGAAGTATTGTGAAGAAATCAGTGAGGATGATTTTATAAAACTTACTGAAAGCAATACACCCCGAAAAACTACTATGTTGGAAACATGTTACTATTAAAATAGTAAAAATATTCTTAGTGACTTTTAAAAGTGACAGAGCAAGGTTCAGGCAGCAACAGAGAGATTACTAGAGAAAGATGATGCTTCCTTATAGATTTTTCATTTCTAGGCTGCTACTTGGATATTTTAACAGCTAACTGATCGATGTCTCTCTTCAAACTGCCTTTATTAGTTCTTTTACATTAAATAATCTAACGACTTAACAATTGTTTTTGAATTATATACCCTATAGACAGGCTTACAGTGTGCTCTCCACTCCTCTCAGATGCATAAATCTTCAGAGTAAAAATTACTTCAATGTTCATACTTTTGATGCTCTAGAGCATACATAGTTGCTGTCTTTTTCCTGGATATACTATTTGCTTTTGAAAGAACTTGAGGGATTTGCGTTAATAAAAACTGAATTCTTTAATGTGTAAGCAAGGGATACAGTTCTATGCAACATTACCACCTTTTAAAGCTGGAAGCAAAGAAATTGTAAATATAGTGTTATTGAGTGGAGAGAGGAGATGAGTAAAAAGGTTCTTAAGTGATCCTGATGGAACCAGTGTGGTGAAAGCTTAATTGTTCAGTCTGTTGTTGACCTTTTTTACTGCACTGTGTAATGCTGTATATATGTACATATACACTTAACATTATGCTGTTAATGACTCTGCTAGGTTTTTCACAAATTTATGCATGCTTTCAAAAGTATTTTAAAGGCTAATATATAAAGATGATTAAATTGTAGGGCATCTCTGCCTTTTTCAAGCTGCAGTTTTAAGGACTGAGTGATTGAGAACTTAAAATCTGTATAAAATCTTTTTTCTTTTTCAAATTTTTTCTTTTTGTGTTTCTATTTATTATCATGGAAGACATCTTTTATCAAAACGTTTAGTTTCATGACTAAATCATTCAGTAGCTTATAGCATATTCAGAATTTTTTTGCATTTGTTTTTTAGAAATTATATTCTAAGAAGCAGAGAAGGCCAAAAAATTCCCACTTTTTAAACCTTTTTTTTTAAATGTCTCCAAATTGTATTGTTTCTTGACATTTTGTCTCCACTAAAAGGAAGTAATTTAAGAAAAACCTTAAATGGTAAGTGTCAAGGTAGCTAAAATTAAACATTAAATAAAAAGGGGTTTGACTTTCAGGTTATATATACAACCCCTCTGAAAAATCTTGTTTTGAAGATGGGTATCTTCCCATTCACAGAGTGTCCTGATGTACACAGAGCAGTGGAGGAACGGACTGGTACTTTTTTTGGAAGATGTGTACTGAGAATGTTCTTAGGAGTATGCCTGTAAAAACTGGTTTTGGAGCTATTTCTGTCTATTTGTTTTGCATCAGAAATTGGAACTCTTGAGCTCTAAAATACAGCTCCTTTTGTGTGACTTCTTACTTTTATTAAGAGATACTGCTCCCTATAAAGAGGGAAGATGGGCCCTGTCCAGCTGAGTCTAAAACTTGCCATGCATAGACACTGTTTATAGTTATGGAGATACAATTCCTGGTAGGTTCACATTTTGATAACTAAGCCTATTGTAACTGAGGAAGACTGAGAAGAAAATGTGTGGTATAGATTTTCAAGCTGAGTAGTATTTTTGTTCTTTGACTGAATCTCTCAAATATGGTACAGTCAAAGATAAACTCAATTTTCTGTAGCAGGAAAAAATGATCCTTCATTCTGATTAGAGACCTATTGCTTCTAATCAGAGTTTTGTTCATGTGAGAACTGGGGAGAAAATATAAATTGTCAGAAAAGAGCATTAAAATGCAATGTCTGCTCAGTAGTGGTTTCCTTTTCACTAAAGTTTTTTGGTTGAAGAGTGATTCAGGACTAGTAAAGCAAAACAACCGAAGATTAAAAAGTTTAACTTCATAAATAAATCCTAGTCTAAAAATTAAATGCGAAACTATCTCTTCCTAGAATGTAAATTTTGTTGCAAAAGATATACTAGAGACTGTTTTCTTTATATTCTCAGTGAAAAAAGCATTATCCATGAAGATAAATACCTTCTTCAGGGGGACTAAAGATTGTGAGTTTTACCTTAACATATTCCAGGGCCATGCCATTTTTCATGTTTTGGAAGAAAAGCATCTAAGAAAAGAAACACCAGGCATAAATCCTGAGAAACTTTCATCTGGTTCCTTTATTTATTCATTGAATAAGCAGTAAAGTGCAATAGTGTGTAGGTGTAGCCGCATTAGGGTTGTTCATAGGTAAACATCTTTGGCAGGACTGACTTTACAGCAACTCCATAATATGTATGTTTTGGCTTCTCCTTTACTTTGCAGAAGGGACTGTTTGCTTTAACCCAGAGTGTTTGTAACCAGGAGTATCTGTCACACAAATAATTATTCTTCTCTGAATACCAGGAAGTGCCCATTTTGACAAAGACAAATGGCAATTTGAGTGAGCCAGAATGGCACTTGCCTGTGTCAGAACACATATTTGCAAGGTGGACATGCAGGTGACATTGGCCTTTTGTTATTATTGCTGATGATCCATGCAGATCTGTCATTTCTATATGTTGCACTGGTGCTTCAATAGAGGCTGGCATCAGTAATCCAGATGCTTCATCTGTGCTGACCTTGTTTCAGGCTAGCACCACAGAAACAGCATGACTTGCTCTGCAACTGGTCACAAACTTCCCAGGAAATATGTAGTGCAAGGCTGTGAAGCTGAGTTTTCAGTGTTTTTCATTCTCTTAACTGCTGAGGCAGCTTGGTAAAGAAGAAAGGTAGTAAGTTAGGAGGTGATGGATGAGGAATTAGTCTGGATAGCAGTATAAAAGCAGAAGTGAACTGGCACAGAGGCAGTAGTAAGAGGGATAAATTAGAAAGAGAGGATGAAAAAATAGCAATAAATATGAGTTGAAAGGTATAGAGTGAAATGAGGGGTGAAAAAAGAAAAGCTGGCTGTGGTGAGCTTCTTGCCTCTTTCTTTTCCTCTTTGAGAACCTGAAAATATTTCTAGAATTCTGCTATCCCAGACACATTGACATCCCTTGTCTTGTTTGCTGTGATGGCAAATTTTGCTTTTCTGTTTATTTATTTATTTATTTTAACCAGTGCATGTCAAATATTTGTTGAGTCAAGTACTGCCCCAGCTAAGAGATAATATATTAAGAGTGCCTGGTATGCATTAGTTTGAGTCAAGCTGCTTCACTTTTACGCAGGAACCTTTCCACTTACGATGCACATGGTAGGATACTACAGAGATAATAGAATAATATGGCATCTCTTGGAGTTCTTACCTTCTTTCTTTTAGTGAAAGAAAGGAATCAAGTAAAGGGGAAATGACTACAAGAAAGGAGTGGGTTACTCCCAAGTTAGGGCAATAGAAAGCCCATGGGAAGCATGTGGTTTGCTGATGCACCTCTTCCCAACTCTTCACAGCAACCTTGTGTCTGGTTGAAAAAGATACAGCTTGATTTTCATAGGCATTGAGCATGCAGTTCAACTGAAGTAAATGAGAGCTGATTGTTTTGAACATTGTGCTTGGAATTTTTTGTTGTCCTTAACAGAGAAACATAAAAACCAAGTTCATATGTTTCAAGTAGTCTCCCTAAGATTAATGGATAGCAATGACAATTTGGGGGCCAATACTTCTTTTTTCCCCAACTCAAACTTGTAGCTAGTCTCATCACTGTAGATGTGATTTCAAGATGAACTTGTTCATTTTTGTTGTTACACACTGTGGGGATAAATGCCTAGAGACAGAAGAAAGGGAAATAAATTCTCTGTGCATGGTCAGGATGAGTGCTCATTAAATGTGGCATATGCCTTAACAGGTTTAAAATAATAATATATCTTTAATAGAAAAGGTTATAATAATTGGTTCCACTTGCATTTCTATTTTTAAAGCTTGTTCATAAGTATTTTGAGCACTCTTTAATTGTGTTGGCAGTTTTAGCTAGCAAAATTAAGATTTCCCATCCAAAGTCATACATTCAGGAACAAAGCTGTGTGCCAGGATATCTTGGCTGGTAATTTTTGTTTTCTACTCTGGAACATCTTGGTACCATATTCTGTATGAATGTAGTCTCCTTTCATTACTGGAATGGGGACAGTTTGTTAAAATCTGTCCTTAAATTTTAAGTATACAAAACTAGGTCACTTTGCATATGTTTCTAGTGGGGCAACTTAAAATTTTTGTATGTCTTAAAAAGGGATGGGCAGGTTCCAATGGTCTAACTTGTCCCATTTGAATAGGTCCATTATTCCAGGGCATGTGTGTGTTAGGGAGAGTGCAAGAGCTCTTCATATTTCCATGTGCTCACATGTTCCTCTGTGTTTGCTTATGTAGATAAATCCATGCCTGGCGTGGGTTCATTTGACATAAATACAAAAGAAAATCTTTTCTAAACCCACTAGCAGTAGGAAACAATTTGCCAGTATATGAATGAGCAAGCCACAGCAAAAGAGAGAAGATGATTCTGGCAATGCTGAATATTTTAATTGCATTTTGAATAGTACCAAATGAGAGAACAAATATTTTTCAAACTGAGCAATACAAAATTTTTCTGTTTCTTGATGTATAATAGTGAGGTGCACTGATGTATAATAGTAAGTGCACTGATGCAGTCAGGATAGTGGCTGATGGAAATTTCTTAATAAGAAATAAGAGGATTTGAAGGAAATGTTTCCATCCAAATCCTGTCATAAGCAGAGAAATTACTGCAAGAATGAGACCAATTGTGAGAGATGGCTTTGATAGAACTTTCAAAAAGAGCCAAAGATGCAGGTTAAAAAATGGAGAAGAGACAGGGGAATGAGACTTCTCATTTTTGTGTGACACCTGTGTGGCCTCTATCACTGGCAGCAGCTTGCCATCTTCTGGTCCTCTGACGTGTGGCAGCCAGCAGCTTTGTTTCTGTTTTGCTGTTAGAAATGCAGACACTGTCTCTGCACCGAGAGGATACTATGAGCTGTAAATTTACAGCACACCAGCTCTTCTACTCCAGAGTTTTGGGTCCAAGTAGTTCTCTATCCTCACTTTGTGTCAGGGGAGATAGGTCATTCCATGTTCAAAATGTCCATGCAAGAAAATAATACCAAGAAGTCAGTGATGGGGAAAATCCATATGGAGAACTACTTAGCAGTGAACTTTCCTTGACAATTTCAGTTTTAGAAGATTAGCTAAGCCCCTTACCTAGAAGAACTTTCCTGATGACACAAGCCTCATAGTGGAGGACGCAGTTATATACAGCCTAGGGATGACTTCACTTCCTGTGCTTTGGCATATAGATTTCAGACTGTAGAAATACTACAACAGTGCCTTCATGTGTCCTTGCAGATTGCCAATCAACGAACATTAATCAATTCACAGAGTCACACAAATCACAAAATGAAAAAGGGGCCACTGGAGGCCATCTGGTCCAAGTTCCCTGCTCCAGGGACCGTATTACTGAGGATGGTGCCCTGATACCTTTTGAATATCTGGAAGGAGACTCCACAGCCTCTCTGGGCAATCCATTCTAGTGCTTGATCACCCACATACTAAAGTGTTTCCTCATATTCAGGTGGAAGTTTCTGTGTATCAGTTTCTGCCCATTGCCTCTTGTCCTATTGCTTGGCACCTCCTCCTGACACCCTCCCCTCAGATATTTATGTGCAACACTTTAGAAAAAAATGGCCTAAAAATGCAAAGATGAAATTGTAAAGTGGTTTAGGAAATTAGTTGTCAATAAGAAGATATTTTTGATACTGTGCTCAACATCTAAACATGGTAAGACTGCTCTTTCAGAAATTTCTGCAATGTAATATCATAACTGCTTCTTAGAAAAACTAATTCTTTATCTATGTTTTTTATTTGTAGGTACATTGAAACCTTGAAGGAACACAAGCCAAAAATTGTCTGGGATGAACAAATTGCTGAACACTATTTTGAATACAAAAAGTAAGTTACATTTAGTAACTTACCATTCTGCAAATATTTTTGGGCATGGGCCAATGACTGTAGTATGCAACTGAATTCAGCAAATGGAAATCCTTCTGATTGCGATCTGTGTGTGAACACTGAACTGCAGCATAAAAGAGTGTTTTGGGTGAGAGGAGAAAATCAGAGAAGGATTAATGAAATTGCATAAACTAGAACAATCTTTAGAAGAGAAGTCTGATGGGTCATATATTTAGAAATTATCCATCAAAGTTATCTATTGAGTGTCAGTTAATCAGAGGTTCTGAGATGAGTACTGGGAGCTGTTGGGTGATTACCAATAACTCAGCCAAAAATAGTTCTGAGAAAAATCTATGGTGCAAGAGACTGGTTTCACAAATCTTACTGCTAAAATTGTTTAAGTGACAAACTTCCACTAGATGGAATGAACTGTAGAGAAATGTAATAGAAGTAAAACTAAGTGACTTCCAGAGAAAGTTTTTGAAAGAACTGAGAGTGTTAAGGGCAATAGTGTTCTTTGTCCAACCTTGTTCATTGTGAAATGACAAGAGGATTCCTCATCTAGAAGAATCCATTTAAAATAGATTCAAATAAATAAACCCAGCATTATCTTATTAATCCTCTGATAATTTGCTATTTTTATGCAAAAATATAAAAATATGCAAAATGATACAATCAAATCCTACTACTTCTGCAAAGCTGTCTTTTTATTACTCAATGCATTGTTAAGATACACAACTAAAAGGAAGAGTAAAACACATTTTAGAAGTTTTTATTAAAAACAATCAAAACTTCTTTATTTCGAAACAAAATCTGGTCTAAAATATTTATCAATATTAAACCCAACCAAAAAAACAAAAATTAAAACTAAACCTACAAATCACCTACCTTTGTATTTTTAGTTTAATTTTCAAGGTATTTCTCAGCCTGTAATTTTCTTCTGACTTTTATTTATCAGGAAAAAAAATCTGTTGTTGAGCAGTGTTTAAATTTGGGGTTTTTTCATGTGTTTGTATGAAAGGACTGGGATCTGTATGCCTTCATTTTTAATTATTTGGTATCCTGTTGCAAAATTACTTTGTACCAAGCAATTACAGTTTTTTGTGTTAACTAAAAAGGAATAAATCAGAAGCTCTGTTTTACTGATCTTTAATGTCCTATCCTGTTGGAGACACAATGAACACTAGACGAAAACTTGCTCTCAAAAGTGTAACTCTGAGGACTCTGTTTGAATGGCATGCTTCTGGGATTCATGTCTGATTCACACTTTTTACATGGCAAAATGAACTTGTTGCAAAGGGATAGCCTGTCAGTAGTACTTCCTCTTTTTTCTTTGAAGCCAAACTTTGGAGGTTCTTGTGTGGGGCTTCCTGGAGGAATTTTTGATGCATGAAGCCCACTCTGTCTGAAAATCACTGTAAACTTCACTTGTGCTGTGCTTGGCAGTCAGCTGGGTGGTTCAGCTGGCTGCAGGGGAGGGTTATTTAAGGAACTCTTTTTCAGTTACCACTTTGTTTTGCAAAGGTTCAATTATCTTGGACAAGGATGGCAGCCAGGCCTGAAATATGTATGGTTCCCTGGTGCGGCCTCTCACCTGGAAATCTTGCACGTCTGCAGTGGCTGAGAAATGAAATCATGAATCTTTAAGCAAAGCACAGCTAATGATTTCATGTAGCAGGCAGAGACTGTCTGTTACAAATAGTTGCAGAAATCTGAGGACTTGTCCCAGTGCACAGGCAGGTATTCACTTATGTAAGTGTTGAGATTTTAGGAGCAATTCTTTCTTGGTCTGTCCATGCACTCCACTTTTTCTCCTGGCCTAAGTGGTAAAGTGGTGCTGTGAGACCCCTTGTAACTCATCCTTCTTATTACTAGGGGTTTAAAATGTCAACTTGGTATTTGTGCCCAGTATAGCTTCCCCTGTCTGTATATTTTATACTGCTGGCAGTTAATTTAGCCTGAAAGATAGTAATTCAGGGAATTGGAGAAAATATTTCACGGTTTGCGTCAGAAAACCAAATGTCTTCATCTTTTTCAGATGCGCATTTAGCAGGCACAGCTGCCTGTTACAATCTGACAGCTTTGTCATCCAGTTGCAACAAAATACCTCAGTGTTTACTATGATATGGTATCAAACCATCTCTGTTGTGAGATCTCTTCTGGGATCCTCTGTTTTCACTGTCAGCCTTTTCACAGTATCACAGAATCTCAGAATACTTAAGTTTGGAAGGGGCAAACCTGGTTTTGAATTCTAGCCTTAGTTTAAAATCCTGTTATCTATGAAAGCTACTGTGACTATTTGGGTTTCTTGTTTTGCAGAAATAAGGGAGGAAAACATGCAGTCTTCTACCCAACACTGAAGGTAGGTGCCACTTTCTCAGGTCAGAGGGCTGTAAGAGGACAGAGATGTTTACTTGACCTCTTTCATTATTGAGACATTTCAGAAAATGTTGAACTGGTTTAAGCTTTTTTGAAAGAAGTTTGCCCTCATGTAAATGTTATGTAAATTGTTATGATTCAAAGACTCAGCTGCTTGTGCAAGAAGGTTGGTTTTTTCTCTCATGCATAATGGGGTTTTGGGAACTCTGAAGATAAAGCATGTCTGGAGATAAGACACGCCAGGACAAACCGGTGTGCTGTAGAGGATCTGTTCAAGTGCACAGCTCATGAACTATCAGACATGTTGTTAGCAGGTTCTCAGAAAAGATACAAAAGAAATTTTTCTTCTCATTATGGTGGCTGGAACCTTGGAGAACTTTTGCCTTCCTTTGTAACAGTGTCCTGATTCTCTTTGTCAGCCTGCATCACCCTGTTTTCTTCAGCTCTGTGGAACATACTTCAGTGTTTTGAAAACTTCTACACAATAGTCTGCAGTAGAGCAGAATACAGGATAAACTGGTTAATTACAGCCTTAGGAAGTTATCTTTAGACTTTCTCAAATTAAACTGGAAAAAAACTGAAAAAGCCAGCGTGTTAAACCTCTGCTGGCATTTAGTACTGGAAGGGAATTACTTCTGTAGTGAAACTACATTGTATTTACAGAGATCAGAGACTTTTTTTTAATGGTTAAACTAGTATGAAATGATCTAAGGCTCTGTTTTCCTGGATTGTTATCTTCAGAACCATGAGGAAAGGGATATTCCCCCTCATTAATCCAATATGGGTGGAAGTACTATCACATATGGGATATTAACTACCACATCTATGTTCTTGCTAGTGCTGTGTGTCTGAGTGTGTTACAAAGTTTCATTGTGAATGTATCAGAGAAACGATAGCTTATGCTGTTATGCTGTTTTCTTCAGCCTCAGGGAAGGACTACATCCTGCCATTGTCAGTACTAACCAGGTTAAGAAAACTCATTCCTGTACATTTCTTTATTTCCTCTAACAGATCACCACTCAGCTGTGGTGATTGGTGAATGCATGGAAATGGGTTTTCTTTCCCTTTTCAACATTCTTGTAATGAAATAGTTTGAGATTTGTTTGCTGGTCACGATGGTTGGGAAACACTGAATGTTATTAGCTCATGAAAATTGTGCTTCTTTCCCCTTTTAACATTATACTCACTGACAGGTTGTTCAAAATTAGTTTGTTCATGATTAGTTAAAAGCAGTCATGAATGCCAGGCCCTGTGGATCTGTTAATGATGCTGTGATACTTTATTCTGTTTCCCATGGGAATGATTTTTAAATACATCCCTAGTATGAGTAAATTAAACATTGCAGTGCTGTAGTTCAAAGTAGGAAAACCTGAGAGGAAAAGATTGAAAAATAATTATTTTTGTTTGAATTTTTTAAAAAAGGCAGAATCTGAATTGTGGCATTGCTTCCCTTGTTAACCAATGGCTAAACTAACTCTTCTAAATCAATGGCTGGAGATCAAATAGAGATACTTTTAATTATTATCTCCAAGAATCTCTTTAAAATAGAATGTTTGTAATGTAAATTGTGACTCTGTCCTGGGAAGAGGCAAGGGTAGGCAAGAGATCTTGATGGTATTTGACAAATTGTTCTGATCGTCTTCAGTGATAAAGTTTTATTTTACCCCTGAGATATTTCTGGGAAGAGTTAGAATTTCTGTACATTGTGAAATGATAGCCTAAATTAGAATAGTCCTTTGCACAGTTCATAAATCTGATTTATTTCTGTGGCATTTTGTCAATTTAGATGGTAATCTTTTATTAGGTCATTGAATTAACTGGTACGATTAACTGTCTTTGACTGAATGATTGCTTGCTAACCAGAGAGTATTTGAAATACAGACAAGGTTTTTCAGTAGCTGGTTCAAGGGTAGATGTTTTTAAAAGGTCTGGTAATGTCATGAAGAGATGGCAGTATGGAGTGTCTGATATCTCTGACTGAGACATGATTGTTTTATGTCTTTCTTTTAGTCCATCCAGTTGCGCTTGGAGCTTGCAAAAGAATTGGGCACTGGAATATCCATCTGGGAACTGGGACAAGGCCTGGACTATTTTTATGATCTGCTTTAAAATGAGAGATGATCTTAGAAAGACTTCATTTGCTTCACTGAGGCTCCACCTTCAATTAATCTGGGTATCCTGGAGAGGTGATTTTTAAAACATTTTTTGTAATTTATATCGTATCTGTATTAAACTTGCATTTTTTTCCCAATAAAGAATCCTTTTTGATTTGCCCCACAGACATGATTGTTGGTATCTGATAAAATTCAGAGTAAAAACCCACAGAAATTTCTCTTAATGCACCTGAATTCCTAGTAATTGAAAACAGACCAACATAGCTGGATGGAGTCAGAGTTGAAAATATTTTCTGAAATGTTTTCTACAAGAAGTAAAATGGGAAAGTTGATGCCATCTGATCAGAGTTTAAGACAGAGACCTTTCAAAGAGCTACTGGTAATAATCAAAGTAAGAGAACAAATAAATCCATCATATTCCACCCAGCAAATTTAAAATCTGCTGGACTCTGCATATTGCTGCCTTCTGGTAAGGTAAGTGAACATAAAATGTCAGGAGGGGAGACAAATTAGAAGACTTTCCCTCAAGCTGGTAGAAAATCAAGCACTGACAAGCTAAGCTGTTGGCTCTGTTTGTTTTGTCATGTTAGTAAATTCCTTAAGTAGTTCAAAGTCACAGTAATTTCAATTTATGACCTGTTTCTAAATCAGTTCTGGTACAAGAGATGCTCTGTGATTTCTCTACTCTGCTTAGCCAGCTTAGTGGCTCAGTTAGAGTATTTAGCCCTAGAGCCTGATGCATTAGTGGCCAGTTTGTGGGAACTGTAACATTCAGCAACAAAGGCTCTAATGGTAATCATGGATTCCATGGACATGATGGATCCCATGTCCCCAGCAGACAGAGCCCCAGCAGCTATGACAACCCCTTGACTTTAAGCAGGCTCTGTAAATGTCATCAGCACCGTTGTGCATGAAGCTGTCATTCTTCAACTGCACACATTGGTGCTTTTGTCTCCATAATGTGGATTTTTTAGGAACCCAACAGCTGTAAAAACCCATCAGTTTAAAAACAAAGCCAAGAAATTGTGTCCCTGCCTCTTGGTTTACAGTATTTGTGTTTGTAGAAATCCACAGGCTTCAAGGCAATTTCTTCTAAGGAACTAAGAGGTGCTGGGAATTTGATGAGGGTGTCATTGGTCACCAGCAGAGACTCAGGCAAAGAGCTCTGTACTCCCACTGGTGTTCTTCTTGCCACTTAGAGTTGTCACAAAGATGACTGCACTCCCCTGTTCACATCCACCCTTCCCAGTAATTAATCTCAGCGGGGAATTTATCTGCCCATGCTGTTTTCAGCAGAATAAATCCCACTGTAATCCACCATTGATTAAAGAACTATTGATCTTCACCTTTCTGATTTAGTTCTGGCATCTCTCGACTTCTCACATTGCGAGTATCCAGCTGGGGTAACTAATCAGGTTTCTTTCTTCCATACCATTAGTAGTAAGATAATTTGCTACATGAATCCTTGTGTTCAATTAACTTGAACTTTCTAGTTCGTTCAAAAGCAATTTAAAGTCGCTCTGGCAATGGTATCTAGAATAGCACAAGAATTAAATTCTATTACACTGTTTTTTTACTTTCAGTGGCACTATTGAACCACAATGTCTCAGAAAAAAATATTCAGAAATGGAAGGGGTTATGTTCTGAAATGGCATCCTTTTTTATATTAGCTAGTAGGTAGCTTTCCAAATTGGATGTGGGGAAGAAAATGATATTTCATTTTACCTTGTTTCTTCTCTAGAAAAGATATACATAATTTATAACAATTTTCATTTTGTTTATATTCTGTGATGATTTTTTGTGAGGTACATGATTCCTGTTTGAGTACAACTATGTTAGAAAGAAATCTTTTCCATCCTTAGAGGTAGAAAAAATACCTCTGTGTTTCAAAAAGATAAAAATAACCCTTGCTGTTTCCTAAAAAATAAATACCAGGTAAGTAGTACCAGATGGGATTTTGAGCCATCCATGGTATATTGGTGCTTAAGGATAAGAATGTTGCCTTTTTCTCTAAAGGAAAAACATGTTTGTTGCATTAGAAATAATATTCTAAAAGAAACAAAGTTGAATTTATTCTTAACAATTAAATTATCTGTTATAAAAAAGAAAAGAAGAAATGAGCATCAGAAGGGCTGTGAGCTCCAGAATGAATGCAGAACAGCTTCTGATGGGTTGGTCTTGCATTTCCATAATTTTTCAACATGTGGGAACGTCAGGTTGTCTTGTAATAACAGAGAATAGAGAAATCAGCCACAAGGAAAACAGCTTTCTTTTGAAATTTGCACCTCTACACATTTATGGAAAGATGACACAGGAGAGAGATGCTGGTATGGAAGGGGGTCCTGCAGAGCATCTCCTTTTATGACAAGTGGGGAAAACTGCATGAGGGGCAGAAGGTGGGAGGGAGTGCTGAAGTGGTAATTCATTATTTATTCCTAAGTGAAAAAAGCAAGTGTTCCTAAAATGAGGTACTTGGCAGGGCAAGGCCAAAGATACTGCACATAAAGGATCAAGGGTATGACTGGGGAGAAATATTTAGAGTTTCTATTGAAACAACTTAAACCTAGCATGGCAAACAGTGAAATGGAAGTGTTTACTTGAACACAGTATATTATCATTAGATTTTCTAAGATGCATTTAAAAAAAAGGTTTGCTGTATACAGGCTCTGTTGCAAGAAAAAATTCTTGCTGCGTTGCAAGAAAAATTTCCTTGGATTTGTATAAGATCTCAAGCACAATGAATGTTAAGGTATCTTTACATTCTCTACCTGATGCCAAGTGGAGAATTTTCCAACTGACATGTGTTCTCTTATTTCTGGGTGGTTTTCTTTTTTGGGTGAGACTTACCCAGGGTTAAGATAAATACATTTTTCTGCACAATTTTTATTGCATTCACTGAGAAAAAGAAGTAGCAGCTGATTCTTGCAGCTGGCCTTTGATACGAAGCTGGTATTTTTATTGTCAGTTATCATCACACACGTGGTTTTAACAGGTATTGGGCTGGGGTTGTATCTGTATACAACTAAATATCTTACTGAGACAGAAAAGAGGACTTATCTGGGTGCTTGTAGGACCACCTGGACCATTCTTGTAGGAGAACAGCATCCCTTCTTATCTCCTGTAGTAAGTGTATCTTGAAAACTTGACCTGCCCTAGTGTAGATTACAAAGATTTAACAGAGAATTGTGGAATATAAATTGTTTCGCTTGTCTCATTGTGAGGTGCTACTCTTCAAGAAAAACTGCAATAGTATTTCATGCTATAGTTTCTTTTTTTTACCACATATAGGTGGGAAACCGCAGAACCAAGTGTAGCTTCCAGGTAAGAAAGTTGGGAGAGAAAGAGAAGAGATAATGTGATAAGGTAGACCAAAGGATGACAATACTAAAACAAGTTCTTTAACCACTTCTTAGTTATAAAGAATTGTTGAGTGAGTTGTAACAATTTTGTCTTTATGGGCTCAAGCAAAAATATGAAATGCTTTTTTCATTTCTGCTGTGAGCTACCAGTGGTAATTATCTGTAAGAGTGAGGGAAGTGTTTTGTGCATGCTCATCTGTGGAGACTGCAAAGCTAATGGATGTTCACAGGAACTGTAATTACAGTCTCTCCTGAATTTGGGACATGTCTTTTGAAGTTTACTGTTTTGATTAATACACAGTACAGCTCTGTGACTTCAGTTAAACAAATGGCAGCACAAAGCAGATGGATTCTACCTCTGCAGCCTGAAGAGGCTGTATGCAACTATTTGCTGAAAATAACATTCCTTCAGTGATTGCTTTTATATGTAATAAGTGCAAATTAAGTAAGCCTGAATTGGTGTTTTGTAGTCTGCCAGGCAATCACTTTGATAGTCTGCATTGGGGAAAAACATATCATCTCTTTAGAAAAAAACCCAGCATAATATGAAAAAATAGCTGGAATACAACTGGATTAATGCTACTTACTCAAACAGTTGCAAAAATAATTAACATCACTTACCTTGTTAGTATATGAAATTAAAAGCAAAATGCGTTTTTAAATACATTCTATTGGAATGAGAACATTATAACGAAATGTTATTTTGTACAAAAATGCAGGTGAATGGAATCTAAGACTCAAAACTTGAAATAGTTTGTTGTTTTATATTCCTACTTTTATCAGTTACGTTTTCTGGATATATTTCAATATCTAATTGGTTACAGTGTAACTGACAATTGTTTTAGTAAAAATACTGTAGAAAAACTTGTATGCTATTTTTCCTAGAAACAAACAAGGAAGTTTCTTACAAACTCTTAATGAAGACCTTTTAAAGAGCTTTTTAGAACTTTTAAAGTCAGCTTTTACTCTGACTTCCAGTCTGTTAGAACTTACTCTCCATTTAACTGCTGAGACGAAAGCAGATGGGCACTTTCAAGCTGCCTTCATTTGGCACATAGATTATCATATTTTATTCCATCATTGTGTGGAGTTTAAATAAAGTAAAATTTAGCAATTGTCTAGTGTGGGAAGGCAGAACATAAACTAAAACCCTGCCCCTCTGTGTGTGAGTTTGCAGCTGGACACAGGCGTGAGCAGAGTTTAATCACAGGTCATTTATTACCTTGCCCACCTGATTTTTTTGAGAGCAGTAATAAGGATCATGTGGAAATGTTTAGAGTAAATAAGCAGCATATTGTCTTTTTAGAGACCTCCTAACTTTCCTTATTTCATTTATCAGAAGCCACTAATCTCACTGGACATACACATAGTGGCAGAAGGGCACAGACCCTCTTGTGTCTAGACTGCACACCATGGGGTTTTTTGCATAAGTGACTTGCTGTAAGGCTTCCCAGATTGCTGCATTTTTCTGCAAATCCATGAGCACTTCCTCAGAGCTGGGATATCTAATTTCCCAGCTTTGTCATCTTTTGCTGTTAAATTCCTGCTCTCTATATGGCTGCTGCAGGGACTGGCTGAGTGTTCTGCCTCATCTTCCTCAAAGGTTAGTGCAGATGGTGTAGAAGATTATGGGATTTCAACGCTTTCCTCCAGTAAGTAAGTCTACACATTATGGTTACCTCTGCTGCTCATCCTGCTCTAAAAGGTAGTACTGAATTTTGTTTTCCTTTATTTTTAAGTATTAAAGTGGTTTAAAAAAAACTCCATACAAACATTGCTAACTTTCAGCAAATGTTACTTTTCTATTCTTCCTTACAGTCTCATTTAGGAATGGTCTAGGTAGGACTTTGAATATATTCCAGTCAGTTTTCTTGTAGTGCACTGGTGAAAAGCATATACTCCATTATATGCTGTGTTTCCTTGCAGCTGTGGAGGATGGGACTGTGCCTAAAAATAGCCAATAGACAGAATTACTGCCCAGTGTAAGATATTATTTAGGACTGTGTGTTTCCATTTTCACCCAATATTTATGGCTTCTTCTCTGATTTTTCAGGTGAACTCGTGGGGTACGGAAGTTGCTGTAGATGATGTGGCTATTATTACAGGTTTTGCAATCTTTTTGTGTTTTCCTTTGTTCCTTTGGGGGCTGAACAAAACAAATTCTGTGAGCAGACATGTTTGTATATCATGAGTATATGAAGGTCCAGCAGTAGCAAAGTGGCATCCTTGTGCTGTGGAAGTTAGGGAAGAGATACCTGAGGAGTGTTGTGTGACCACACTGAGAGAGAGGAGGAGAGAGTAATTTATGCCATTTGTAAAGCTGGCTCCCTAATCCCTACGTTATTAGAGTGATATTGTGGGAGGAAGGATGACAAAGCTCAGCTCTGCTCATGGCAGCTACTTCTAGGCTGATTTTCCCCCTTGTTTATAGGTGCTGTTTCAGTTGCTCTGCTGGGAGCTTTTGTGTAAAACAAGTGGTTGTGTTATTTTTGCTCTGCTCTTTCGTGTCTTAATATGGAAAAACCTTTGTGCTAATAATATTTTTCATTTTCCTCATTAAAACAACTGATTATCTTGGCTAAGTGAAAGCCAAAGTGTCTTTGTTTGCACTAGAGCTGGAGCTACTGAGGAACCAGGTGGAAGTGTTTGGCATAGTTCCTACAGAGCACTTCTGCCAGCATAAGTAAATAGTCTCTTCATAAATGACAAGCAGTCTCCCTTTACAAATATATTGTATCACATCTTACAACTGTAGATCCAACTTAAAATCCTTCTTGGTTTTTCGAGCCTGGGTATATTGCTGATATAATTAGCTGGAATTAACACTATAAAGTGTTTTATTAATGATGCTTTCAGAATCACAACACTAAATTGTCTGCAGTATGAGGCCTCTGCATCCCATTTCTGATTTATAGCTCAGAACTTTCTGCTAAAATGAAATCGCATTTGCTGTTAGCTGGGAAGTGTTTTAGATGGACTTTCTGAGTCAAACAGTGGGTCAGGATTTTAAATTCTATCTAATTCCTCCTTTCTCCATTCACATCAACCCTGAAATTGTGGTTGGTGTGAGGATGCAATTGCACACAGGAGATTGGCTGAGCACATCTTGAAAGCCTGGTTTAGCAGTTTATTAACTATTTTAAAGCACTGAGGGTTAAATTGTAACTTTAACATTTGCTTTAAGATTTGAAATTAATGCCCTTTATACAAGAGGGAATGATCAGTAATTTTTAAGAGGCTTTTTTTTTTTTTTTTACTGAACCAGCTTTTTTAATTGCTTTAGTGAGAGTTAAATAAATATATAAAGTGGCAGGGAGAATAACCATCCTCCCCAGAATGAAAACTTTCCTGTTGTGTCTAATACACAGTGCTTAAACTTCTGATCTCAGAGCAAGGTCACAGTTTTCTGTTCAGATTTCATCTTCTCCCCTTGGCTGCAGCAAGTGATCTTATCTACCCATGTCTCTTAAGGTAGTGGGCAGGGTAGAGTAGAGAAACAGTGTGTTTATGGCTGCTTGAGAGGGAGGGAATGGTGCAGGACAATTGCTTTCAGAAAAAATGCAGGTCCTCCTTCCTTTTGTAGGACCTGCAGAGAGAGGGAGACTGAGCAAGACGAAACCCAAACCCCTGTGTTCCACAATGATCCCTGTGCATTTTTGAGCATTGTCTGTCTTGGACCCTAGCACTGTGAAATATTTTGGCAGTCTGTGCTCTGTCTTTGGCATATGTATTTGTCAAAACTGAGGTGACTTTTCTGATGGCTTTCCCCAGTGCTTTTTACCAGAGCACTGAGAGTTATTGAATGAATTTTGTAGATGACAACATGAATATTGTAAATACTTGTTGCCTTCCCAGGTACACATATTAGTGTATAATCTGAGCTTCAAGTGTGTGCAGTATTAAACTCATCATGGATATGAGAAGAAATCATCAGAGTTGTATGAGAAGCCTTCTCCTTCTCAGGGCCCATGGTTGTTAGGGGTAACTGCATTGGGAAAAAAGGTACAGTGGACAGTGTTCCAAATTGCACACTGCCTTAAACAGACCTGGCAGACAAAGAACAAAGTGGAAAGAAAAGAGAAAATTACTTTTGCAGTGCCAGATAGTAAATCTGTCTCAAAGTCAAATGGGAGCCAGGGTTTTTGACCCTGGGTGTCCAGGGGGGCATCAGGCACAGCATTGCCAGCTGGGCAAGGGAGGGGATTGTCCTGCTCTGCTCTGCACTGGGGCAGCCTCACCTCGAGTGCTGGGGGCAGTTTTGGGTGCCACAATATAAAAAAGATATAAAGGTATTAGAAAGCATCTAAAGAAGGTAAAGGGTCTAGTGGGCAAGCCATACAAGGAGCAGCTGAGGTCACTTGGTCTGTTCAGCCTGAGAAGAGGAGACTGAGGGGAGACCTCATTGCAGTTACAAATTCCTTGTGAGGGGAAGAAGAGGGACAGATCCTGATGTCTTCTCTCTGGTGCCCAGTGACAGGACCCAAGGGAATGGCCTGAAGCTGTGTCAGGGGAGATTTAGGTTTGATATTAGGAAAAGTTTCTTCACCCAGAGCATGTTAAGGCACTGGAACAGGCTCCCCAGGGAAGTGATAACGGCACCAAGCCTGACAGAGTTCAAGAAGCATTTGGGCAAAACACCCTCAGGCACATGGTGTGACTCTTGGGACTGTGCTGTGCAGGGACAGGAGTTGGGCTTCAATTATCCTTGTGGGGCCCTTTCAACTGTGGATATTCTATGATTCTGTCTCTCACCACATGCTGCCTAGACCCTGGTGCTGAGCTGAGCAAGCCAGAGCAAAGTAAGGTCCCTTCATCACTGACACTGTGAGGGTCTTCTCAAAATCACTCACTGCAGAACAATCTGTTGGTACCAAGTTGGGGTTGTGGGCATGTCAGAGGGAACAGAGCATGCTGCCATTCTGAGTGGTTCTGTGAGAACTGATGAGTCTTTCCCCTCACCATGACACACTGAGGAAAAATGGCTTTGCTTGTAGGTATGGAGACAGGTTGTTACGCAAAGCATAAATGGAAATAGTAACTTGTACAGCATGCAATCAGGTAGAGGAAATAACTACTGCAGTAAGTCATAGAACCACAGAGAGCAGCTGGATCTTTAAAAGGCCTGATTATTTTCCTAGTCATGATGTCACACTTCAAAGGGAGCATAATGGTGTGTTAGTCCTCCTGTCATAAGGTGAATTGTTACTCCCAGGCATCCTCTCTCCATCCTGACCTGGTCTTTCTGCATGTTGTCTGGGTAAGCTGAAAAGACAGAAAGGAGCAGGGTCTGTAGTGGATCATGTTTGCAAGGCTAACCTTGTGCTTTTTAAATTTGCTTGTGTATGTGCTTGAGGGGATGTACTTCTCTCTTTCAAGACTGACTTTTTGGTCTCTATGTTTGATGTCTGAGTCAAACTGCTGGTCAGCTTTCATTTCCAAGCTGTTTTCTCTGTAAATGAAAGCTTTTTTGCCTTTTTTTTTTCTTTTTCCTCTGCTGACATTCAGTCACTGTTGGTGTTCAGGGACCATTTTGCCACTGACTTGCATATTTGGGAGCCCATTTGTTTTCAAGGATTTTTGTCGTTTCTAATTAAAACAGAATTTAACAGTGCAGCCCAGCTTGACTGTAGCTCTTTTGATGAATCTCAAATGAAAACATAATTCTGCTTCATCTTGTGTAGACTCAGCAAGAATAGGAGGAATAAAGAAAGTAGTAATGCTTTTTTCCCATCCTGCAGGAAGTTTAAAACTATTATTTGGAATGGAAGAGTAGATGTTGGTTCTGCACAATGAAAATACTTCTGAGAACAGAGCTATGCCATGAAATTGTGTAGCTTAGCCAGATTTTATTGAAAATGCTATTTTTGTAATAAAAAAGGTTTTAAGGTTATTTGCACAGGCAGCATTAAATAACTCACTTGGGGCTTTTCTGGAAGTAAATAGTAGCATCTGAAAGAACTTATTTATTTCAGGGCAACCCCAAAATAATGAAAGCTTTGCTTATTGTGAAGCATTCTACAGTGCAGGTGTCAGGCACTAAATGTGGGCAGTTTCTTCCTGGTGATGGGGATTATATTCCTCAGACTGACTGCACCCACTAACAGAGCAGGAGGAGAGCAGCTTGACTCACTGCACATGAAAATGATTTTGAATTTCTGGTTGTACTGGAGAGGTCTGGAAATGCAGCACTGAAATGCCAGCACCTGGTAAGACCTTGGAGTATCTCTCTATGCAGTGCTTTTCTTTCACTGTAAAATTTTGCTTTTTGCCAGACAGTAAAACCTGGGATGCTCAGCTGAAAGGATGCCATTAATAGCCCATCAAATGTGCATCACCCTGAGGAAGGATGTTTGGTGTAGCTTCCAGATTACCTGTGTCCTGATAAATGTCTCAATCATTTGCCATTATTATTGGAATAGAATTTATGGCAAGGGAAACTTGGCTTACTTATGAAGAGACAAGATTATAAAAGAATTTATTTAGAAAGAAGCTGAAAAGCTTATTTTTATTTAATGAGTCATGGATTGTTCTGCAGATTATCAGAATAATTCCTTCCTGTGCTTACCTAAATAACACACTAGTTTTCTTCAAGCTGTTTTTCACCTCAAGTGTTTTGTTCATTAAAAAGATTGTGTTTTTACATAAAGAATCATTTGTAAACATGTGTAGTTAGTATTTCTAAACACTGTCTTTATGAAATAGGTATTCAGGTATGGAATAGAGCATGAACAATTCAAAGTAGATGATGGGGGGAAAAAAACCCTCTAGATAAATGGAAGAACATTTCATTATCAAATCCATGTTGTTTCAAGGACTGGCCTGTAGGTCTTACCAAGGAGTTTGAATATAATTTATTTATTTTAAACTTTGTCTCACTGCAGACCTTACAATTTTCTGGCCATATGGCCACTAGTGGAGGAAGGACAACATTCACAGAGTTCTGGGTAAATGTTAAACCCCCATTTCTTTAGAAATTTAAATCTGAGCCACTGACATTCTTGTTGGTAAAAAACTTGGGGGAGGGGGAATGGGAGACAGGACAAGCAGACTGCAGCTGCATATCATCAAATTGAGTTTTGCATATTCAGGAGTTAATACATGGGTTATGTGTGTGTGAATGACACCAAATGCTGTGGTTGTTGTAATCCCCTTTTAATAAAGGGATTGACTTGCAGTACAAAATGAGTCACATAATTCTGCATACTGTATTATCTGTTCCAGGGGGTTTGAAGCCTTACATGTTTTCTAGCCCTCAGTACCTTGTTACTTTATTGCACTTTAACTGCAGAAATTGCTTTTCTGAAATGTTATTTGTGGATATCAGGAATTGAAATTACTTTGTCCTATACTGATGGCCCTATAGATGCCACGGGTCAGGGAAACATGAGGCTGAGACTCAGCTAAACCTCTGGCCAAAATGGATCCAAATGGTAGTTTGCATTTCGAGATCTGACAAAATAATGGAAAATTTTTGTGAGTATATTGGTTTTGCAACTACTCTCTTGGGCCCACATGTAAATATTGTGATGGGAATGACAGTGCCCACGTGCTACCCATGTCCACTGGCATAGAGCAGGACAGGGTATCCACCAGCCTGTGCTGAGCTCCCTGCTGAAAGAGCCTCAGGCAGCTCCTTGGTGCTTTGCTTCATTGTGTTTTACTTCACCACTAATTCCACTATTCTTGTTTTGATTAATCTCTAGGTTTGCATGGGTACACATAGGCTCTAAGCTCTATATTTCTTTCATTTCTTGGCAAGATCTACATTTTGCTCCTGCAGTGTAATGCTTGCCTGACCATTGTTTGATGTCTGAGCTCATCTAGAAAGGGAAAATGAAGTTTGTAGAGAAGCTGATATGGCTGTGATTCCTGGCAGAGAGGTTGCAGTGTGCCAGCCCTCAGGGGAATGGTGATGCTGTGAGGAGAGGAGCAGGTCTGGTTCCAGCAGAGAGCTTGGGTTGAAAAGAGGTGCTCAGAGAAGGAAGGCAGAGGAGTTCTGTGATCTGGGAAAGTCTTGTTTCCACAGAGAGTGTAACAAGCCACACTCCTGTGATAGCACAGGCCTGCTTCAGGGGGCAGCAGTGCTTGCACTGCAGATCTTCGGTGTAAGAGGCAAATGGCATTTCAGCATCCTGTGGGTACTCTCTGGCTCCTTTTCAGAAGACAGATCCTGAAACAGGACCCTCATTTGCTGCTGACCATTTTCCCAGTCACCATCTCTTCTACTGTTGGGTCTAGTGGAAAGCCTTAATAGTATGAAAATCTAAAAATATCAACTAAAAGCTTTCCTGGTTTCTCCCAACCCACCCCAAGTCGTTCTGGATCTAAAGTGCTCCTTCTGAAATACAAGAGGAAAGTAAAGCATTGAACTAGATGACCCCTGTCCCTGTTAGGTAGAAAATGTTTTTTCAGAAAATCTTGTACTGGATGCACATCCAGCTTATGCATTTTAGCCTATTTTTTAAGCAAAAGCTATCTTACCTGAATGCTTTTGAAAACAATGGAATGGAAAGTCAAGTACCAGACATGCTTCTGGTCCTGCTACATTTAAAACTCTTTGTCTTTCTCTTTGCCTGTAGTGTAGCATTATTAGAGTATTGTGAATCCTGCTGTGATCATCTTTCTAATTCCTAAGCTGGCATTTCAAGGCCAGGAGAGAGGTGAGCTTTTGTCCTTCAGAGGTAAACCTGTGAAAGCTGGATCTAGACAACTGGAAGGGGATGTGACTGTGGGGATACATGGGATGCTTTAAAATGAATGGATTTATTACACAACTCTCCTGCTAGTTTGGGGACATTTGCCTTTATCTAATACTGCTCCCTCTCTGTAGATGTGTGTGTGTATATATATATATATATATATATATATATATGTATTAGTGAGAAAATGTTTATCTTCTGCGCACTGTTTAGAATTTCTCAGTCAAACAGAAGTACTTAAGATTAAGACCTTAATATTTAATAAGCTCTCAATTGTTAGAGAGCAGTGAGCCTGCCAGTGTGAGATTGGGCTGGCAGCTCAGTGGATTAATGGAAACACAGAGCTCGATTTAAAAGCCCTGAATGATAATCTTTAAATATGCGAAGGCATTGTGGTTGTGCGGTTTCCCTGGGGAATCATCATATTCTCTGCTTCAAAAATTTCACTGAAGACTTAACTGAAACTACAGCTCAACTTTGCCTACTGGGAAATCTACTTTCATTCCTGGGGCTTATATTCCTTCTGTGCACATCTGTACACCCAGAGTGTGATTCCTTGTGGGTTTTCACTTATCGTATTTTTGCTGCAGAAACAGTTTTACACAGACTTGAAAAAATAAACTTGCAGAGTTGAGCAACTTTCCTACCTGAACAGAGATCTTGCTTAGGCTTTCAAACAAGCAAATGCTGCTATTTGAAAATACTGAAGTGCAAACTACATGGATGCTTGTGATATGTGGTCTCAATAAAGTAGACAGAGGAAATAGGGTTTTTTTAACTCCTGTATGTGAAATTCTCAGGTGCTTTGGGTTCACGTTTCAATAGTACTTCATTCTGTGATAGAGATCTGCGTAGTCCCACTGCAATGATAGTGTAGACACAATGTGGTGCATTGTGGGATGTCCTCAGACAGATTGAAAAGCTTGAGAATTATAGGAGATTGCTTTTTCTCATTTTTATAAAAACTTGCCAGTCTGAAAGGTGTCTAGACTTTGAGTTGCTTTAGTTTTGTATACATTTCTGGGGATTATCTCAATTTCAATTTAATTTGCCATTTCACTTCATGCTATAAAGCTTTCAGGGAGTCTTTCATTTCAGTGAGAGCTCACTAAATTAAAATGAAAATGAAATAAGCTTGCACCATCAGCACTGAGAGTGGCAGTGCTATCCTGAATTTTTCTTTAATACTTCACCAGAGCTGCTTGTGCATGTAAGGCACCGGAGTAGTCAGTTGTTCAGCACTAGGTCTGTGTAGCTGAATACTCTTGTGTTCTGTGTAGTTGCACTGATACTAAGAAAGCTTTTTCAGTAGCAGGATACTGTGCTCCATGTAACAGTGACAGAACAGCTGTGACAGATCACCTGTGACATGCTGAATTCTTTTAAACCATAGAATGGTTTGGGTTGGAATGGACCTTTAAGATTATCTAGTTCCAGTCTCTTGGCCATGATCCAGGGACACTTTCCTCTGGATCAGGTTGCTCACAGTCCCATTCAGCCTGACTTTCCAGGGATGGGGCATCCATTAACCCTCTGAGCAATTTGTTTCAGTGACTCACCACCCTCACAGCCAAGAATTTGTTTCTAATACCTATTTCTTCTCCAGCCTGAAAATCCCAACACTCTCAGCCTCCTCCTTACAGGAGATGTGCTTGAGCCCTCTGAGCATCTTTATGGCCTCCTTTGGACCTGTTCCAGCAGGTCCACGTCCTTTTTATGTCAGGAGCCCCCGAGCTGGATGCAGTGCTGCAGGTGGGATCTCACTAGAGTGGAGTAGAGAGAGAATCAGCTGTTTCGACCTGCTGACTGCCCTGCTTTTCTTTCTGGGATACAAGACTACATTGCCAGGTTCTGTTGAGTTTCTTGTCAACAGCACTGAACTCCTCCTCCTCAAGGCTACTCAGTCCTGTTTTGTATTTGTGTTTGCCCAGCCTGTCAGGATTTCCGTGACTCAGGTGCAGGGCATTGTGCTTGGCTTTGTTGAACTTCCTGAGGTTCCCATGGGCCCATATCTCCAGCCTGTCCAGGCCCCTCAGGATGGCATCTCTTCTCTCCAGCCTGTTGACTACACCTCACAGCTTGGTGTTGCCTGCAGTCTTGCTGAGGGTGACTCGATCCCACAGCCCACATTGCTGACAAAGATGTTGAACAGTGCTGGTCCCAGCAGTCCTCCTGGACCCCCAAGGAACACCACTCCTCCCTGGTCTCCTCTTGGACTTGGAGAGTCACCATCCAGCTGATTGCTTATCCACTGAGTGCTCCATCCATCAAACCAGTGTATCTCCAGTTTAGAGACAAGGCTGTTGTGCAGGACAGTGTCAAGATTTGTACAAGTCCAGGTAGGTCATGGCAGTCACTCTTCCCTTATTCCACCTCTGTAAGCCTATCAGAGAAGGCCACTGGATTTATCAGGCATGTTTTCCCTTAGTGAAGCCATGTTTGCTGTCCCCCAGACATATCCTTATTTCCCATGTGCCTTAGCATATTTTCCAGGAAAATCTGCTCCATGATTTTTCTGAGCAGTGAGGTAAGACTGATGGGCCTGTAGTTCTCCAGGAATCCCACATTTCCCTTTTCAAAAATGGGGTTTATGTTCCCCCTTTTCCAGTCAGTGAGAACTTTACTGCACTGCTGTATATCTTAGATATGGATAGTGGCTCAGCTTCTTCCTCCAGCAGTTCCCTCAGGACCTGCAGATGTATCCCATTATCCTCAACATTTTTCAATAATGTCTAAATTACATATAAATGCAATGCCACTGCACAGGATTGATCTCCTGCTAGGCTGGAAGAACTGAAATTTGGAGCATGTAAGAGAAATCACAGGGTGACGGGTCCAGCTCTGAACCCTTTAGAGCTGTTCATCATCTGAGTATTCTTGTTTCCTTCACTAGCTTGGTGAACCTACTGCACCTAGAAGGGGAATAGATGGGATTGCAGTCTGAAGAGAACAGGAAAGCAGTTGGAACAGGACACAGGGCCTGTTCTGAATGGGCTCACCGCGTGTTTCATGGGATGCTGCTCTGTCTTTGTACCTGACAGTGGGGAAAACCAGACTGCTGAGGTCTTTCGTCCATTTCCAACCTTCTCTCTTAATCTTCATTTATGTTTTTTTCATACCTGTCATTTTTATTTTCCCTTTTCTTCCTCACCTTTCCTGGTGCAGATATTTGGATAAGCTGGAGTCCTGTGCCACCCATAGCAAAGATTGCTTGCATTGGAATATCTGGGTTTGGAGAAGAACACATAGATTGGGTTGATGCACATAGATTTTTTTATATGTACATTAAGCCTTGATTCCATCAGGAACAAGAGAGTGTGATTTGCAGCAAGCTTTTAATTGTGCCTGTTTTTCCTGTGATAATTCTTCTTTGAAACCTGTGAGCACTTATTTCAAAGGACCTTTTGATAATGAAGATGTTTTGTGTCAGGGTAACCAGCTGTGGTGCACAGTCAGGAATAAGAAGGTGTTTAATAGGGAAGAACTTCAATGCACGGACTTCACAGGGAGATTTAAAACTTCAATTTTTATTAGCACCAAATATCAAGCAAGTTCCATGACAACAAGCTGTACTTCCAAGCTGGTGAATTACTTTGTTTAGGGAAAGTGAGTTAGTAATTATATGACACATCAATTCAGTCTATGTACTCTCTTGTGTTTGCATTTGCAAAGCCATAATTCCTTCTGTTGTGCACAGGTCTGAGTTCACAATTTCTGTTCTTCCCCCAAAAGTAGGAGTGTTTTCAGTCATGAGGTTTTGAGGCAACTCTGCCCTTAAGAGACCATAACTTAGCTGCTCACCAGAATAGTCAAAGCACCTCTGGCTTCTAGGGGAATATATTACTGTTTCTAACATATTTGTGTGTCCAGTTCCTGCAGCAGAGCTTACAGCATGAAGAATTTACCCAAAGAGCGTGCCCTGTACTTCCATCCCTGTTCAACTAATGCCAGCTTGGCTTTCAAGTGACATTAACACAGGGGGCCATGGGTGGGGAGGGAGGGAGGCTGTGTGCTGTTCTGCGATTACAACAAAGCTTTTGGTGACCTTGACTGTGATAAGAGACCTGGTATTTGATTAGGGAGTTAGAGGTGGGGTGCCAAAAAAGCATTAGAATCAACACAATGCAGGAGTGTTCTTTTCCTGGAGTATTTGCAAATGCTTCATCCTAACTGAGTTTGCCAACAGCTCTAACTCTCTTAAGGGTGGGAGAGGGTTTGTTCCTTGAGAAATGACAGCCTGAAAATCAGTGATCTGAGAATTACACAGACACGCTTTTACTTCTTTTTTTTTTAATAGAAGTTATCTTGGACAGTTGGGCTCCCCAAACTGGGGATGCATATGCTGCCCCTTGAGTCACCTTAAGAGTGTATGGGTGCAGGTGAGCATTTCAAAAGAACAAAAAATGCATCATTTCTAAGATGAGCCTTTTTTTTTTAACCTCAGTATCCTGGGTGCTTATTATTCAAGCTGAGATATAATATCAGAATCCGTTAATTGCATCTGTGGCTGATACAATAACACTGAACAAGTTTCCAAGGTAAACTGGGTTAAAAAGAAAAAGGAAAAAGAATCCCTGCAGCATTAATCTGTCTGGAGCATGCTAAACAGCCAGTGACAGTTCTGCTTGATAAAAGTGCTTGTCTAGCCATTTGCAGGCTTGCATCAAGGAACTGAGGACATTAACAGCGATTCAGATTCAGTCACTACATAGGTCCACAACCAGGCTGCATGAATTTCTCTGTCACTCTGTCACAGTACTTATTCTGCTCTGTTCTGTAGAGACTGTGGTCTCCTAAATCAGTATCAAACCTGAATTTCGTAAAGCCATGTAACATGTCTTTCCATTGGGCACTAAACTTTATACAGTCAAACAACTGAATCCTCTCCACATTTGACACACTGGTACTATGACTGACAACGCATTTTGTGTGCAGAAAAGCAGATTTAAATGGTCAAGGTGGAAGGAGCAATGATGGACTTAAGCTTAAGGGCCAAAGAAGGGCATTTGTGGAGGAGGGAGATAATGAGGTGCATCTGAATAGACTTTGAGAAACCAGTTCCCAAATCCCTGTATTTCTCTAGTAATTTCTAGTTAATCTTCAGGATGAATTCTTTAGACCTGAAACTCTTGTCACAGTCCATATGAGACATAGACACATGCAATATACATTAACAGTTGGGATTTTTTTATGCTGTACTTTCCTTTACATAGATTTTTGTTTTCTATGTATTTAACTAAATACAGTTACAAGTTTTATTTTGTTGCCTGTGTTTTGAACTATACTCTGTCATAGGAGTGCCATGGGAATACAAGAGGAAGTTTACAGTGGATAATTATCCCATCCTTTCAAATTATTCTTTAACTGCAAGTACAGGGAAGTCTCTGTTAAGCAATTCTGTAGTAACAAAATATTCTGCTCTGCCTTAATGATTTCTACATAAAAGATACCAAGGACTTGCTTGAGAAATCAGTTCAACTGATCAGTATTTCTTCATTAAAAACCCTCATCCTAAGACACAGAACTTCTGTTCAGCTGTCTAACACACACTGGTGTAGATTTGGTAGTGAATGGTTTCTGGCTCTTGGAGGGAAGAATGTAAACTGAGCTCTTCTTGCAGTTCAACAAACCCCAGGATTTCTAGTGAACAGACAGTATTTCCATGGGGAAATAGTTTATTGCAGGGAGAGACAAGGAAGCAAGGCCTAGGGTAAAGTGACCTACCTTAGGCAACTAATGGGATTTCAGAAAAATAGTCTTTCAAATGGTATTTGCTAGATGAGTTATTAATGACAGATTTCTTATTTGCTTGGGGGTTTTAGCATTATGAGATAAGAAACATAGGGCTCTGTGTTTTGCACTTTTAATGTGTGAAGACAAAACTTCGGATGAAGCTTTATAAGCTGCCCTTAAATTTCTAAGAAAATTATTGCCATGCAGACAGAAAGTACTTTGTTTTACACAGCCAGAATAATCAGCTAGGCCTGATATTTCCGGGTTGTGTTACGTGTACTTTGGAAAAACAGCAGATTGTAAGGTAAAATACTCATCTGGTTGCTGATTAAAGTGAGAACAGCTCTGTCTATGCCAACATGTGGTACAAAAGCAAAGACAAACAGGATAGCTACTGGGGGAAGGTACACTGGGCTTAGTTGTTTGAAACAATGGGATCTTAAAAATAAATAGGGTACTCAATTACCCAGGGTTAAGCTCTAATGGAAAGGCAAATTAAGCTGTAAAGGTAATACTGCTGCTCTGAGCCCATGTATTTCTGTAAGCATCATTAATTTATCGTTCCTGAAGTATAGAACCAATGGTGAGTAAATGAAATTGAAAGGCAACAATGTTAAAATCCATGTAAGAAGCATTCTTTTAAATGCAACATGAAACTCTGAAATTCACTGCTATACTGCAGGACTAAAGTGAAAGTTTCACAAAGTCAGAAAGGGATTAAAGATAGATGTGGCTGATGAGACCATCTAGTGGTGCACTTAATGGGATCAAGACAATTCAAGTAATGTAAACATCTCTCCTAAAGTGAGGGAGCTGTAAGAAACTTCCATCAAAGATGTGGGTTATCCCTTATGATGCTTCCTGCAATAACCTCTAAAACCTCTGGGTCTCTACTTCTTCCATAACAATTTCAACAGTACATTTGTGTTGTTCAGAATGCACAGTTTAGAGGCAATTTCACTTGCAAAGATGTTTGACCTGTAGGGCACAACAAATTGTATAAAATAAGGCAGTGTTAGACATGACTGCAGATAACATACCTGGCTAACCAGACATTCTTCTGATTTGACACAGTGCATGTTCCTAGTTGTTCAATTTAAAAACATTCTGGTGTTAATTTTTCAAGGTTTTACTACAATTTACTACATAATTTCTGAATGTAAGCAAGTACTTTAGAAAAAGACAAGTCCTTTTATTTCAAAGTTATCAGTAACAGACAAGTTGTGAACACAAAATAATTTCGTTTGGGTCTGAGTATATTTTAACACTAAACCTGATCTCCCAGTAGTTTCTGAATTGTTATTGACTGTCATATAATTTCAGGTAGTCTGCCCTTAAAAGGAAAGAGAAGTGTACATTCAACTGGGAATAGGTAAGCCACATAAATAATAATAATAAATTTGTAAGGAAGGATAGGTCAAATCAAAGGTAATGAGAAATGACAAAGAAGTAGAACACTGTAGGGTTTTGTTAAATTGCATACAGTGTATGTGTGTGTGTGTGTGTGTGTGTGTACTTGCCCACACTTGCCCACACACACATCTCTGGGTCTGTATAGAATCACTGTTCAGCTTGTAGTGCAGTTGCTTATAAAGAATACAAAAGACATTCTGTTGTAAACTTTAAAGAATATTTAATAACTTTTAAAAAATAAAAGGTATATTTTAAATTTTGTTCTTTATATGAATGCACAAAAATGTACCATTGTAATTGCAGCAACAAAATCCAAAGAACAGAGGAGACTGCCCACTGTGGTAAGATACCAGTGACAAGGGAGGAGAATTCACAATGGAATCCAAACAAGATTTCCCATGGCGAGTCCCAATGTGTTTTCTAACTGTCTAACTCAGTATCTATGCAGATCATTTACACTTAGCAAATTCTTGCAGATAAATTAGAGTAAATAAGGAGTCTGAGTTTAAATAATGCCACAATCAACTGCTGGTTTTTGTTGCTTACCTTTGGTGCCACATTTATAGCACAACACTGAAGCCAAGGGGTAAATGAAAGGCTGTGACTTTGTCCATGCTGACAACCTCTTGTCCTGCCCTGGGAAGGTGTAAGAGGCAGCCCAGTCACTCAGTGTGTACTCTGTGTGACCAGTTCTCATCAGTTTTTGAGAAGTTGAGGGTTTGTGTGGATTCCCTAAGCATCCCTATTGATGATACAAGGCAGAGGATTTTTACAGCTTCTGTGCAGTCCCTTCCTCTCCATATGATAAATCCTACAATGCTGCATTTAAATGCTAATTATTGATCAAAGAATAAACTTTTATGAGTTTGTTTCATTTGAGGGGGGAGACCAAAGAACTATTCATAGAACAGTAACTGAAGTGTATTTCAGTGATTGTGCACTGTATGATGAGGAGCTAAGTAATTCTGTTGTACAAGTAATAAGAGATGGCTGCTAGTGACAGTACAGGAAAATGAACCATATTCTATTAAATATATGGGTTTGGGTGTTTGTTTTTTTTTAATAATTGTGAAAATGAAAAGCCAAAAGTATATTTGGACTGAATCTAAAAAGCTAAATCCTGATGCTGCTGAATTCAGTAGGTTCAGTCATATGCCCTGTGCCTTCATATCTTGTTATTAAGCAGAAACAGCCATGAGAATAAATTAGGAGTGCTCCTTTACTGCCTTTGGTTCGGTCTTTAATTTAAATGTATTGAGTCCTCCTTCATGTTTAAAGATAAGAAGTCACAATAATATAAAAGGCTTTACTAAAAGTGACAAGACACTAATAGAAGCAATTGGAATGACTTCTATGTTGCTCTGCCTGCATTCAATATCAGCAGCCTTTCAAATGGATGTTATGTACAGCAGGTTACATATATATAATCAACCAGTTTAATATGTAAAATGGAACTGTCTTTTTTTTTTTTTTTTGGCTTTTTGGTTTTTTTTAAAAGATTGTTGCTGTTACACATGACAAAATCTTCTGACCTTGTCAGCAGAGAAAGGATGCAGTGATCTTAAGAAAATATGGTAAGTCTGAGTCTTGTTATATGCAGTATATTCAGAGGTATGAAATTGGATTGTGCTGGTAATTCTGTAAGCACTGTAACAGCTGTTTGGTCTGTGTGGAGAGAGTTAATAACATCAAATATACAAAACAGTCCAGTTCAAATTATGAACGAGTTGCAGTAGCATCTCAGTGGGTAGTGGAAAAAGAGTATTTTAAAAAGAATTATTAGTAGCAATATGTGATCTGGGTTGGTTTTTTTTGGTTGTTTGTTTGTCTGCTTGGGGGTTTATTTGGTTTGTTTGTGGTTTTTTTGTTCTGTTTTGTTTTTTTCCCCTAACTGTATGTTTTTGTTGCAGTGACTATGATTTACAAAGTGAGGGTTGCTTATACTCCCTTTAGGTACTTGTTTTTTAAAACCAAAAAAGTTTATCTTGTAAAGACACCTAAACTGTGGAAAATGATTAGAGGAAACCACAAAATGCGACTTGTCTCCAGTCTGCTTCTCATATTTTGTTTCCACTGAAGCTTTAGCTGAAGTCTAGAAGCATTCTCTAAGAGCTCAGCACATATTACTGTGAGACTCACAGGAGAAGGGTCTGTGATCTCTCTTTTCTCTACACCACCATCAAGCAAATTGATAAGAGTTGCTCTCTGTGGGAGTTCTGCACAATGGTTTGCTCCCATCAACTGAACCATCATCAGCCTGCTGTCTCTGTGTTAATTTTTAATGGCAGGGATCACTACAACTAGACTTGTCTACCTTTTATCTGTCTCAAAAAAAATCAATGTTTTATGAATGTATTCATCACTGTGTCATGCTGCTTTTCAGTGGTAGAAACTCTGAGTTGTCAGCAGAAGCATCCCTGTGTACAAACTATAAACCAAGGCAGGAACTAATGGTACAGCTAACCTGGAATTGTATCTGTGCAGGTTAAGAAAAGAATAGAGTAGAGAGAGGGAAGGAACAAACTTACACCATCTTTTGCAGAGCAGGACAGTCTGCAGGTCAGCCTGGGCTCAAGAAGCAGAATGCAGGGAGACTGTGGTGACTGCAACACGAGTGAGCCTCTTGATTTGGAGTACAGGGCACCTGTGTGTGGGCTACTTGCTCAGCTTGGGTATGTTGGGGCTTGTTTGCATGACAGTAAAATCCTTTAGTGGTGGGGAGGTTGCTGTGATAGTGATTGGGAAGCCACAGAAAATGCACACAATTAATACATTACTTTTACCTTAGCCTGCATAGTTAAATGCCCTATGGGGGTAAAATTTTGGAAAATAATTGCTCTTTTAAACACCAGACTGTCCTAAGCAATTCCCAGAAAATATGGAGTAGCTCATGCCTGAGAGTGATAAGACTGCAGGAAGTCAGCAGAGACAAAAAAATCTCCCAAATCTGATGAGTGAGAGTCAATCTGTCAAATAATGCAGGTCCAGAAAAGGGTTAGTTATGTATGTAAAGGAGATTGTTCAATAGGCTCTGGGTTGGCAAGTCCAGCTTTCTGCTGGACATTGCCTTTAAATCAAAGCATGCAAAATGTCACCCAGAGCTGAGACCTGCTGTTGTAAGCAAGGTAACTTTCCCTGTGAGCTTGCTACATGCTTCCAGTCTGCAGGAATGGCTGCACTCAGCTTCCTGGGAAAACAGGTCCATGGTCAGCTCTCTTCTCAAAGTGACAGTGGCTGAGAGCTCCTCAAATGCTGGCTGAAGAGAGCAGGCCATCTGCATTGCTCTGTTTGCCTGTTCCCTGCTGTGACCTTTCCCTGGGGTGCTTCAGCTTCTCCCTGGCACACATGCACTACCTGGAGCTGTTTGCTGGCAGGGAATTATTTGTTTGAACAATAGGACACATCTGATTTTTAACCGCATCACCAGAAGATGTGCATAGGAGAGTACTACAGAAATTACTTCAGTTATCAATGAGTGGCTGTTCCCTAGGTAAGGAAAGTAATGGTTTTGATTTCTGCACATTTCTGTGATTCCATGATATTCTAGAAAGTGTGGATTATATTCTAACCAGCAGCTAGGTGTGAAGAAAAATGCATCTGAAAAAGAGCACTGAGAAGTGACTCCAGTTCTAACAGAGACTGATGTGTCTTGGCTGTTGTCAGCATGCAGCTGGGAGGAAAAAAAAGGTAAGCATAAAAGCATCTGAAGTCTTAATAACTCTCAGAAAAATGAGCAATGTGAGAAAGATTTTTCCTCAGCAAGGCAAACTCTATCATACCTGCAGATGATGTTATCCCAAAGTAAATTAATGAAATGGTGACATTCAGGGAAGGAACAGCTGACAGCTTTGTACACATCTTCAAGCATGGAAATGAGTGATATTTTTTGGCAGACTTACTTGAAACAGGGATGATAAATAAAACCATGGTAGAATGACAGAGAGAGCCCACTCACAAGTTGTTTACTGAAATGAAGATACAGCTGAAAGTAATTACTTGTTTCCCAGAGGTATAAGTGATAGTGCCTTGTACAAGAAATAATACTTGGTTATTTCAGTTGGAATGTAAAATAGGATAGAAAGGTTTCCTCTTTCTGAGGTTAGATGCTGGGTATTTTCACCTCTTTTCAGAAAAGTATGTGTTTATGAATGTAATATATATAACATATGCAGTCAACCATCTATATGCCACTGGCAATTAGGAAGTGAGGCAATGTCCAATATTGTTTTCCATTAACAGCCAGGATCTCGCTGTACAGATTCTGATTAAAAGCCTGACTCTGTGGCACGTAAGATTAAAAATACTCCTTTAAAAAATGCACTTCTGAAGATGATCCTCTCCTGGCTACAAAATCATCTTGAGACACTTGGAGGCAGGGCTGCTTGTTCTTGACATTTTAGCTGTGTGCAAACTGTAGTAAAATTACAATTGCATTCAGTCCTAGCTACTCTGTACCTTCTTGCTGAAGAACATTTGTTTTCTACGTCCTCTCTTCCAGACTGGGAAATGCAGGAAGGCAGCCTGGCAGCTTTTGCAGAGGTTGCCTCAGCGCCATTTTTTCCTAACATGGGTTTGCAGTCGGTCCCTTGTAAGCAGCCTCTCTTGCCTTGCCACAGGCCATGGAAAAGGAACCATTGCTTTTTTGGTTTTCCTCTGCTTAAAGACAAGGCTGCTTCTTACCTGTGCCAGTTCAGTTCAAGTACTGACTTGTTCTTTTCTTCCTCCTTCAGTAAAGTGGGGTGATTCACAAAATCTTCAGAAAGATAGCATTATACACAGTTTATAGTACAAAGGGTGGGGGGAAGGTCAGATGAATGAGCATGAAGGAGATTTCTCCTGTGTCCTTTGGAGGAGAAGCAGAAGGATTGGGAATGGTATCTATGCACAGTAGGTGTCTGCTTTGACTACCTGACAATACATGGTCATTGCAAAGGTGAGTCCGAGAATCTAAGAGAAAAGAAACAACAAACAATCGTTTTTCAGTATGTAAAAAAGCCCCCTATTTATTGAAACAAGAAGAAAAAAAAAGAGAAAAGCATGACACTAGTTTTGTTCACACACAGGAGGACATATCACATACTGCTTCTCCTGCCTGTTCATGTCCTTGTTCTATTCCTAGAGTCTGTCTGCCTTTTGTCCTTATCCCTATTGCTGTCTTACAGAACAGACAGTGAGAGCAGGGGAGAGTTGATTTCTCACCAGACACTGGGAAGAGGTATATTGAAAAAAATTTGGATGCCTTTTGCTTGAAAATATTTTACAGTAGCAATCCACAGTTGTGTAGGTATTCTGTGGGTGTCCCTGGAGCTGTTGTATTGAAAGACATTGGGTTAATCCCTGGCCCTACAGATGCTGTGGTTTACTTGACTGTACTTTACTTTTCCAAGTGTATGTGTGCACAGGTCCCTGTGGGGGAATCACTGGAGACTGAACATGAATTAATCATGGCCATCAATGCCTCATCAACAATGGATGTGTTTTTCTACTCAGCCTATTCAAGAGAAGCAGCAGGGAGGTGGAGGTTCTTCTCCCAGCTAAGCACTGACCTGTTGTGCTGCCTCTGGTGGATTACATCATCAAAAGGGGATGGGGGAGAGAGAGTCTTATTTTCCTTCCAGCTGAAGTAGCTATATGAATGTACTAAGTGCTTGTTACTTTCCCTTTGCAACACCGCTGTAAGAGTTGCCACTGAAATGAAGTTCTGCCAGGTGGAAAATTTTAGGGTATGAATTCTGTTTTAAGCCCTTAATTTGACCACTTCAAATTTAGCTTTTACATGAGTAATAGTTCCTGTTCACGAGTACTTTGAAAGAATATATGAATACACATATACACAATTATATTTATGAAGAAAAAATGGTTATGAAGTTGTTAATCTTCCTCAAGTCTCACTCTTCTACAGTGAAATCAGATTATTAGGTTTTGGTGCGCTGTTTGTAGCAAGCACTGGCCTTTTGGAAGTATCCACCTTCAGGGACAGCTATGTAACAAAACAATGGTGGCTGAACTTGGTTTATAATTTGAAGCATGCACGACTGATGAAGATTCTTCTGTTGCATGTGCTGTTATAGCCTTCAAATTATGTGACTGTATGATTCTCTAAGATGCTAACAGGAAAAACTGCCACATGCTATGAGCAAGAACACAACTGAAACAGCAGCAAGAGAGGGGGCCCAGTTCATTTTAGGTGACAGTACACAGAAACTTTTGTCATCAGGTAGATTCAATCATACCAGGCAGCTGAAAGGCAGACTGAAAATCTGTTGTGTTCTGAGGTGTTTTCCCTGCATTGCACAGGATTTACTAGGAATATGAATTTGCATTTTTAAATTGTCTGAAGTGCTTCCTCCCATGCAAACTAGCAATGTCTTTCTGTCAGAAAGATAGTATTGTCTTAGAAATTTAATATACTTAGGGTATTTATGAGAAGGACTCTGACCATGGGCTGCAGGGGGTTTTTAGTGTATCCTTTAAAGATACCCTAAATGCTGAATGGATGCTCAAAAGCTGGTTTGGTTTTTTAAATCATGGTACTATATTAACAACAGTCATAAATTGCCTGTCTGCCATATGATCTTGTGCTTTTTTCTCTAAGCATATCTGCTTATTATACTGGGACAAACCCCAGAACTCTACTGAATTTGGGCCTGCGAGGCATCAGGCATTTGCATTAATAGGTTGCAGCCAATAAATGACATATGAAAGAGTAAGATATGTGCCATTCTGCCTAATCTGTCATTATTCGGAATGTGAGTAGAATACTGATCCCAGGCTCTCTCCTGCTGCTGCTAGTGGCATACCAGGCAAATTAAAAAAAACCCAACCAAACCAAACAACCATGAGTTAATCTGCAGTTACATGGTGTTAATTAGCTTAGCAATGCCATCCTTTGTGCTTGCATGTTGAGTGTGAGAGAGGGGGAGCTGGAAACTAAAGCTAGATGTTCACTGAATTTAGGAAAAGGACTTTGAACCAGCCTGAGCTCCAGCACAACTTTCACCTGTGGATCTTCAGGCTGTGCCACTGGTGCTTAGACTGGCACAACCATGGCAGGCTGGGTTAAAGGCACAGGCACATAAGAGACAAAGTGGTGGACAACAGATTCTTCTCTGACCAGTCACAGTGGAAAGGACTGCAACTCAAAAATCTGATAGGCATGTCTATGCCAATCATAGTAAAGGAGCATAGGTTTATTGGCAGGGTTGACTAATGGGCACCACATCCTGATTTGTAATTTACCCCGGGCCTGAGGGATGAGGTTGAAGACTTAAGTTACCTCTAGACTATGCTGAAGTTGGCTGTTTAGCCTAAGTCCTCTCTGGAGAGTAACTGGGCAAATACAGGCACCCTAAAGGCAGTTCATCCTACCCTGATTAGGTGTCTGGAGTCCAGTCTCCCCTCCCAAGTCCAGTTCCAGTCTTATATAAACCACTTGATATAGTGCCAGCTCTTTGCAGTGCATCATAGAACACTGTGCAGTATCCTAGTTCTGTGCCTTGTACACAGTATTTTAACTAAAGTAAAACTCCAAGTACTTAATAATTTTGCATGATGGTAGACAAAAATTCTGCAAGATTTAAAACCTGCTTAGGCAGAGTATATATCTGAATCTGTGGTTACTTAGTTAGTTACAGTTATTTAGGACTTGAAAATTGATATTAAACTGTACCTGCACCATAGCTGTGCACAATCCAAAGATTCCCACTGCCAGTAAGTTTTCCTGGAGCCATACTTTCACAGTTTCATAGCAAGGCTAAAAAGAAAAACAAACCAAGACTATTGTATTGGCCATAAATACAGCTCTACACTCCCAGGAATAGCCAGAGAAAAAATGGACCTGACCTAGCTGCGAGGTAGCCTGGATTACCATTTCAGTGCTGGAGCAACTACAATGTATTTTTGGGTTGAAGCTTGAACATGGAGTACTAATCCCAGTGACACAAAAAAGTTCACCTCCAAAATGCTGCATGAGCACTACTCCATATAAGTTCAGCCAGGAACTACAAATATTGTGCTGATTTTGACTGGGGTAGAGTTAATTTCCTTCACAGTGATAGGTATGGGGCTGTGTTTTGGATTTGTCCTTAGCACAGGGTTGATAATCTGGAGATATTTTTTGTTATCATTGAGCAGAGGTTACACAGAGCATGGTTTTTTGGTTTCCCTATTGAACTGTCTTTATGTCAACCCACTGTTTTCTCACTTTTTCCTACTCTCCCCTTGTTCCCACTGGTGGGAAAGTTAGCAGGCAGCTGTGTGGGGCTTAGTAGCTAGCTGGGGTTAAACTACTACAAATAAACAAGCACTGGGTTTGGGTCCCCTGTTCTCTAAAACCCAACCAGAAGCAGTTAGAATCTTACAATGAGGTTTTCATTTTCTCCATGTTTCAGGGAAATAAACATTTCTTATAATACATAAAGACCCATGACACCCAACAGTCCCAGTGTGATTGGCTCAGTAGCTGATCCTGCTGCACATGGGCCCCTTTAATACCATTTCAACCATTTCAAACTGCAGTATGGGCATCCTCCATTATTTTCTTCATGCCTTAAATTCTGCAGTAGCTGTAGCCCAGTTTTACTGGTCCAGTTTTGGGGAGGGTGGAATTGGCCCATGGTTATTCTGTAAATAACCATGTCTGTAAGACAACCTTGTGCAAAAACAGGGCCCCCTTGTCTTGTAAATGTTCATGGCCAAGAATCATTCAGCCTACAGTTAGGGGCTTTTACATATGTATAAAGGAAGAACTATTAATGGCCATCAGAAGCCAGAGGGTTAACCTGCACTGATTTTCTTGCTACCCTGAATAAAATAGAAGAACTTTTTAGTCCTTAAATTAAGAAAATTACCTGGAGCTACTCAAGAAGTATAAGGAAGCTGTGTTTGATGTGAACTCAGCCTCTGTAAGTACAAATCCATGCATACAAAATCTCACTAGAAAGTGGCCAACACAGCTTTACTCATTGTCTTCACAAACCATTAGAACCAGCAAAACTTAGTTATAATTCCACTTCATCGGGTGGCCTACACCCCTCCTGTGTAATTGCACTACCTGTAATTAGCACAAAGAATTGCTGAGCTAATTTCAGAGACATATTTAGGCTCTGACTATCTGTTCCAGAAAGATCTTGCTGAGGCCATTATAGGGAAATTATCCCATGGAGTTTTGAATTTGATTACAGGCAAGTGCAGAAACTCAACACACACACACAAAAAAAAAATGCTGCTGGCAACTCAGCGGAAGAATTCCCACTCTTCTGTGCAGTGGAGGCCCCCGAACGAGAGCTCCTGGTGGGAGAAGAGTGCTCAAGGCTCTCACAGTCCTCCTGCCTCAGGACTGCCTGGGCTGTGATAAGCTACAGCTGCTGCTCCAGGGCCTGTGTGTGCATGAACCATTTGCCTTTATTGCTACCTGACCCCAGTAGGTGGGACACTAAAAAGGACATTCCTGCCATTTCCTAGCTTGATGTCACTAGTCTGCGCTGCAGATCCGTGTTGGAATGGACCTGTCTGCAGTGTGAAACAACAGCTTGGAGCCTACTGAAAGGAAACCAGCTCATAAAAATAACTAAATAGGGGGTTTCATTGGAGGTCAAATGCCACAGCTCAACAGGAGCCTTCTGAAAGCACCTGATGAAAGGTGAATTAGGATAGAATAAGGTGCACAGCTTATCATCTGTGCAGCCCTGCAAATCACCACTGCCTGCCCTCCACCTGGGCTGCAAGGCAGCTGCTGCCGTGTGCTGCAGAGCTACTCACCGCTTTCCACCAGGTCCCTGGGGAATGGAGCCCACAGTTCTCACTGAATTCTAAGCAGCAGGAGTCTGGCACCCGGGTTGTGTTGTACACTTCAAACCAGTCCGTGTAGTTGGAGACTCCACAGCATCTGAACTGGAAAAAGATGAACCGAGGTGATACCGTAAGCGTGATCCATCACTGCCTGTTTGGACTTTGCTTCCTGGAGCCTGACACTCAGTGCATTTTGATCATACCAGCAGAGGCTTTACATTTCAAAGGAATACAGTGCTTCCTCAGCTTTACCAAAAACAGACCCTCTTCTCCACTCTTTTGTATTACATTTAAACATGATGCAAGAAGGAAAGGCTCCTATTTGCAGGGGGAAGATACTGTAGGAGCTGAAGCTGGACAATCTCAGACAAGTACTGAGACTAAGTTATTGACTGACCAGAATTTTAACAGTTGTTTGCAGCTTGTCAAGAAAAAAGATACAGGTACAGCACCCAAGAGATGAAGACAGTGTGATCTCTACAGCACAGTACTTCTGGGATCATGATTGGAGTAAACAAGGTGAATTTCTCACTAAGCTATTAATTACTAATCACCTTTGGAAGTCTTTGCCTATCAGCAAAAGGTGTATTTCCTCCTGTTCTCTCTGTGATGCAGGTCTTTAATGTCATCATCTGATGCTGCTCTAACAGTTGTGCCTTAAGTGTCTGCCTACAACGATACAGTGTGCGCAGAGATCACAACACTACTAAATCAGAAGGTCTGTTTGACTTTGGTAGTGGGATGAAAGGTACAGAAACACACAGTGGTAGAGGGAATGGCTCTGTGGCCATCTTCCCCTTAGGAACTGGTATAATTCCTGTGATAGGAAATAAGCTGGGACTCATTACCATATAGATGTATACACCATCTGTCGCTCTTATGCAAAAGTATGAATTTGTTGGGATTTAGACACTTCAGCACCAATGAGTAAACAAGACAAACACTGGGCTGCAGAACTGCTCTCTGCTATTCACAGTACCTCACACTTTTTTGGGGCTATGCCAGCCACCTACCTAGACCCAAAATTACTTGCCAAGATCTTATTTTTTTTTAAAGAGAATTTAGATAAACCTGAAGGGTGTTTTTCACATCCCTTTAGAGACCATTTCTCTTGTTTCTGAGAGGACTCATCATCAAGCAGACATCTGCATAACCAGGGCCAAAGAATAATATTGAGATCCTGAATGTTTACATTGGCTTGAGAGGAGGAGTTTTCTTTTGTTATATAATATCTGTAGAGTTCAGGGCTGTAGTAGAGTTGTGGTGTTCAGCTCTTGTTGCAACCACACCGAAAATGTGCCACTCCCAGACCCATAGAGGGCTGAGGTGTCACATGCTCGCCTCTCATGCAATCCTTATGATGCTTCAAGCACTCAGAAAGTACTCCTTGATAGAGACATTTCAGTGCTTACAGCAGAGTTTTTCTTCTGTCAGGGAAAAGTCAGAAAACTCTCCTGCACTAAGATCCATCCTTCCAAGTCTTCTGGTCCGAATTTGATTATGGTCTGTGGCAGGACTCAATCCTCTCCACTTGCAAATGTTTGATTTTTAAGATTACAGGCATCATTTTTCTACAAAACTGACATGAAACTAGGAAAAAAGTTTGTGCCTTTCTTTTTTTTCTGCGTTTCCTAGCACAGAAAACAGGAGGCCCATGTGTAACAGGTCCCAAAAGTGAGTAGGAGCAGCCTGGAATAACATGGCATTACATTTGAGGAAGGCTGGTTTATTTGGAAATCTAACAAGAAGAAGGTCTTGCAGGCTGTCATCATTAGAGTCAGGAGGCAGCTCTTTGATAGACAGCGAGAAGTGGACTAGCTTGTAAACAGGCAAGCCTTAAAATGTGGCTCATCTGTGATGTAGAGTGTGCAGTGGTAAGGGCTGAGACATTTGAGTGATGTTCTGGCCAAACACTAAAGTGACACAAGTTTGCATAAATCAGAACTAGACTCCCTTCTTCTCATAATAATGCATGGCTGAAGGTGTCAGGTCTGACCAGACTAAGGAGATGAAGATGAAGCACGGGTTTTGTAGCCAATGTGCTCACTAACAGGTTGAGGACAAGCTGCTCCTAAGGAGCCTGTGAAGCAGGAGCTGGCTAGGCCATGAGCTAGGATTGGGGACTCCAAAGAATAAAGTTTCCTGGTAAGCCACAAGTGAGAACAGAAAGGGATGTAGTTGCAAAGATGAGCTGCAGTTGGACACTGCCTGCCCACACAGAATTCTCTGTACAAGAGCACAGCAGACACAGCAATGGCAGGATCAATGGTCTTGGGACTGGAAGAAATAATGTCTGTAACTATAACTGGAAGAAATATCCTTGGAAGACAAAGGAGGATAAGCAATGGGATTAAGCAGTGGATGATCCATAGCCCTAATCAAGAGGAGGTGATGAATACAGCAGAGTTCTAACACCACAGAGACCTGAGAGTGCAGAAGCAAGGGAGGGAGCACTGCTCAGTGAAGGCCAAGTCCTGTCACTGGCATCCTAGGGAGCAGGGGCATTGATACATGGTCAAAGATGCAGGAACAAGGAAACTAGCAGCAATGGGATTGAATGGATCACCACTTCAGATCAGCAAAGGGAGTCCACTTGAAGCCAGAAAGGCAGATAAGCTGAGAGCTCAATAAACTCAGAGACTTCACTATGGATGTCCACTAGGTAAGAGAGTGCAGGAGTGATTTTGGATCATGTGACAAGCAACTGATGTATCCCAGGATGATGCAGCTGAACAGTAAGCAGCCAAATTGTGGAGGGAGATGAGGGACCGGGACCGTTAGAGGAAAGGGGAATATGGAGGAATTTTTTTTTAGAGTCCTTTTAGATTTGAGAGCAATGTTATCTTGAAAATTTGCAATGTTTCTAAGCAGGAATAGTTGGAGAAAGGCCTACACCTGGAGGATTGAGAAAGCTCAGGGCACATGAAGCACAATGTCTGTCACCAGCAGTTTGTTGTAGTCATTTCTACCACAAAGGTTTGATGTTCTGCCAATGCCAGACATGAAAGCATTGAAGTCTCAATTCTCACTACAACCACATTCATTTTTTTGTGGTCACATTTACACTCCAGTCTTGTTCCCTCACAAGTTAAGTATAAAATTACACAAGTTTTCCTAATTGCTTACTTCTGTTCCTACTTTTAACATTACATTTTTTAGAAATAATTACAAACTACAGTGCTTATTTTGGGAGTACCCAGACTAACACACTTTTAAAAGGGAATAATCTATTAAAAAAAGTTTCTATCTCAGTGCAACAGTGCAACTACTGATAAGAGATGGACACTTGTACACATTTTACATTATTCCCAATATTGAAGGCTAAGTAGGCCTTGTCTTTGCCAAATTCCTGCAGACTCAGGCTGGAATAGGGTTTGTGAAAATAAACAGATATTCAATCCTTGTTGCAGACAGTTTTTTAGCAAAGCCTTGTTTTCTGGTTTTGTGAATGGGGCAAAGAACTAGAGACAGAGCAGGGGGCCTTTTTTGTACCTTTTTTCCTCCATCACTGTAAAAAGGTGACTAATAATATAGTTTTGTTCTAAAAATCGTGTTTAATGGGTGGTGGTTTCCAGTAGTAATTCTAAAGTATGGCTTGATCTAATAGAATCAATGACTGAGAATAGGGAGATGGGTCAAATTTCTTCTCAGTTACAGTGGTCTAAACAGACATGAAAAGGCATTACACAGCAGCAAAAGTGAGCTGAATTTGCTCACTTTAGTGAAGCTAATAGGTTTTCTGCATTCCTCTCGAATTACTGCCCGCTTAGTTAAAAGTAGAAGTGCTCAAATATTGATCACAAAGAGGTTGAGGAAGAAGCAACATTTTAAAAATTAATGCCAGTTTCTCATTTTCTAATGATCTCCACCTGTGACTTTAACTAGTCCTGGTGGGTAAGGAGTTTAATGCAATTCAGGGCAACTTACCTCCTAAACTATCAGAATTTTAGTCATGTTTGAAAATCACTTTGTAAGCTTTCGTAGTCTTCAGTCATGACACACAGAATTCATCTGCTTGTGTTTCTGATCCTTTTAAGGTTTGAAATGCTATTGAGAAAGGCTGAGAGCTTGGTTAGCTGAAGGTATTAAAAAGAAATCAATAGAATGTTCTGATTTGAAACAGCTCCCTGACCTAGAGGCTTACTAGGACTGCAAAATGAGTCCAGTGCCTTTCCTCTCAAACACTTTGCAGGTTTGCAGCTTATCCCAACTCCTTTATTGGTAACGTGAGCAGCTCAGGCATCAGCCAAAACTGCAACTTCATCTTAAAAGACAGGAAGGGAAAACCATTATTTTTCCCTTGTTTCCAGTTTCTTGAAAATGGTAGGCTTCTGTTAAAAAGATGAAAACCATTTCTCAAGGCACAAAGGCTTCGGAAAAGAAAACCTTCCTCAAAAGGTGCTCAGGCCTTTCACACATAGACAATCACCACTCACAAGTCACTGTGTGCACTGGGCATCCACACTCCCTGTCAAAACTCTCCTCTGATTTGTGACTGGCCAGTCCCACAAAAGTCAAATGCCATCTAAATGTGGTTCCTTGGAAAAACTTTCTCCTCCTTTTTTCAGCCAAAGCTGCCATACACGATAGTACCTAATGAATGTAGACTGGGGATGGTCTCTAGCTTAAATCTTGAGAGAAATTAAGAACTATGCCAGAGTGTGAAAGCTACTGCTTTAACCACTGCTCAGGCTCTGAAAAATACTTTTACAAAGAAAGGAGTGCAAATGCAGAGGGGACAAGGGCTCATTATGACTTCTGTTACTGTCATGTTTTTTACATGGCACTTTTTTTTGTGAGTCTGCTGTTTTCCATCCACATACAGACACAGTCCATGGCCCAGCCAATGACTGATGTCTTACATCAGGAAAAATTGTCCTATATGGAAATGTGGTTGCTCTGCTGTGACTTTTGTTGAGAGCCTTAGGAGACAGAATGCAAACAGCAATCCTGGGCTGGGATTTCCCTTGCAGAAAATCCCCTGCATCACCCTAGTCCTCCAATCAGTGATTACACTCTACTGATTAGGGATGTAAGAGATAATGATTATTACACAGAAACCCCCCAAGTTGGCATTTAGATAGCTCTATTCAACTGCAAAGTGTTTTACATAATTAACCATGATGGGATTGTCTTTGCTGCACCTCTGCAATAGTGTATTCCCACCACAGATTTGAAAGATACATGTGAGAACCAATTATGCAGAGTGGCAAAAATGGATCTGTGGGAGTCTTTGCTGTTCTCCTCAGTGCCCAGCATGGGGAGCACAATGACTTTGTGGTACTGCCAAGCTGGCACCTGGTAATTTCACAGGTGGTGGCCATGAGAGGAATTATGTCCCCGGCTGCACACGGCCCATGGAGTGGCATTTTCTTGTCATCTTCTGAGCTCCTAGGAGTTAGCTAACACGAGTTTCATCTGAAACTTATAAGGCATTCTTTAAACTATAATGGGTTTCAAGACCAAAAGCATTACCAGGACAAATGACTGTGATCTGCAGCACTACACAAACCACAGGACTATTGAGTCCTGCCTCAAACCAGGCTGGTGACTGAACCTGACCATTTCCTTTAAGCAAAAAGCCAGGTCTTACTCTTTAAAGAAAAAGAATCTACTGTGCTGCCGTACAACAGCATCCTGCCACCAGATAAGTCTATCTTGGGTTTTTTAGCTCTTGGATCAATTACAGAGCCCTTTTCTCTCCCAACCCTTTTCCTTCCTGCTCTCTTTTTAAGCACTGCAATTAAATCACTACTTCATCTTTGCCTGTTTATATAAGGTATTTAAAATTTCTCACCATAATGTCACTTTCCAAAATTATTAACTTTTTTTACATCTTTTCTGATCCAATAAACACATGAAGATTTTGAAAAATGTGACTATATGAACTAGACATTGCATATATTCTTACACCTATTTACACAAAGGGGAGCAGAAATATGGTGTTTATATGTCATGACACCTCCAAAAACTGCTCTTCCCCCCCACCTTTGCTATATGCTTTTAAGACTTCTTGGGGTGTCACTGAAAGCAGATTAATACTTACTATAATATTTAAATACTAGTAGTTTTTACTACATTTTTACTACACATAATTAAGTTACTGTAAAAGAGTAAACTTTCTAATACTGTTGGATATAAGCAATGATATTAAAAACATTATCTGTATTTCACATGGCTTGCTCACAAGCTAGCACCACCAAATGCATTTCTCTTGTCAGCAACTGATGCCTTCTCATATTTGATGTATTGGAAAAAGGAAAAAATATTGGAAGAGAAATTATTAACAAATATTGCAAGATGCTGTGGCCTTTTAAAGGTGACTGAAAGAACTTTTCACATGCAGTTGTTGGGATGCAGGACTGAAATTGACTTGTTTCCTGGACCTGAGCTGTTTGTCTTTCACAACACAGGAGTGTTGTAGGCAACCTACTGCACTCAACACAGGTCTGCAGACCCAAAGATACACAAAGAGTCTGGCCAATCAGTTCTTTTGTTCTGTTGGCAATCTCAAGGTTTTCATTTCTCAGATCATTTCTTAGCAGCCTGTTGCTCCTGTTACCTTGTACTGTCCATAAGAGGAGACTTGGGGAGCACTGGGAGAGGTTACTGTCTTTGATCCATTTAAGACATCAGGCAAGACTAAACCCCTCCTGTCTGTACCACACTTGCACCTCTGGAGGAGAAAATGAGAAGGCTATGCAAGATTTTTTGAGTGAAGCCAAGGCAGTGCAAGTGCTTCTGCCTAAAGCAGGAGAAAAGCTGGAGCAGTTTTCCATTCAAGAAGCAGAGAACATGAAATCACAAATATCACCCCCAGGAGAACTGACTGAACTGAATATGAAACAAGTACAGAGCTAATAAACCTGAACTGTCAGTGATGGTGTTTTCTCAGACAAGGACAGAGGAGGAAGCCAGCTACAATGTTCACCAGTCCTTAGCAGATGAACACTGGCAAAGAGCTGTCAGAGAATTAGGACAAAGGAACAGCAGTGACAACAGAGCAAAAAGCATTCCCAGTGCACCTGTGATGGAGGATGATTGAATTCTGCTGGGGAAAATGTACTGACTGCAAGGAGGAGGTTACAAACACCATGCTCTGTTTCCATTTTGACTCACTAGCGGGAACAAGAGTAGCAGTGAAAGGAGACAGAACAGAAATTAAAAAAGTGGTTAAAGAGGTTCTTGGCTATTATGCTCTTCATCCCAACATAAGCCACTCCTTTGACTTTAAAGAAAAGGTACAGCTTGTTTCCAGTCTGACCAGCTCCTTCACACTCCACATAGCACAGAACTGCATGATATTTAGGCATCAACTTAGCATAACCTTCTGAAAGGAAGACGATACTTCCTATTAAAGAATAAATAAATAAAAATACTGCTTGTTACAAAAAGCAGAGAGTTTGGTTGCTAATGTGCTGATTGGGTGTGAGGAAGAGAGGTGACTTGGGATTGGAGGTTTAATTAGGTTCACGCCCAGAACATGCTGTTAGAGAACCCAGAAGGTAAAGAGAAAGAGGTGAAAGAGAGAGCTCAGACTTACATCTGTTTGAATGATGCTCCATGCATTAGTGAGGCCAATATTTCCATCTGTCCCGTACAAGTGAAGTCCTTTCTTCAGATCCCGCTGAGCATACTTGTCAATCTAAAACCAACAACAAAAGACACAGAACTTAAAATTTGCTGAGTACCACCTTTCAGAATCACAGGAGCACAGAGCTGTTGGACAATGGTCCTGTACTGAAATGAATAAAAGTTTAACCAACATTTTGTAAATAACAGGAGGAGTTCCTCTTCTGAGCTTATGTTCCTGTTTCCTATCACAGAAACCTTTACTACATCTTTTTTCTTCGCACATAAGTACCAAAGTACTACAGGGAGACTTAATGCAGTTTAACCACTCATTTTTGTAAATAAGCCTATGTATGAAATCATTCTACAGCCAGTGTTTCCTTTTAGTTTAGTATATTTTAGTTTAGTGTATTTAATTGGGACCAAGTGCATTAATGTGTACTCCTCCATAGTGGGAAACAGACAGACATGGGGCATTCCCTAGTGATTGCCCCTCTGGAACTTGTCATTCCAATGGGGAAGAGGGGGGGGGAATGTCTAAAATGATGTAACCAATGCTAATTTTGAGTTAACAGAGGCAGCAAAGGTATTCAGCTTCTGCCACACTTGGGCTTCACTTCTGATTTGTGCAGTCAGAATTGCTTAGAATTGCTTCCTGACTGCAGCTGCAAAAAAGTGGATGCAAAGCATCTTGCACAATGTTAAAGAGGAATTTTCAACCCACTACATCATAATTATTAAGGGAAAAATATAAAGTTACTCAACAGAATGACTCTACAAAAATACTATGACCTCAAAAGCTCACCACGTCCAGGAAGCCTCTGCTGTATGTGCAAAAGATTGTGCTTGATCCAGTTCTTTTGTTTCCTTCCTGAAAGTTTACCAGCATCATGTTGAGCCAGTAATAAAAAAGCTTTGAGGCAGTACAAGAAACAGCACAAGTTAAGATTAATTACAACTTAATCTCAGCACCTTAACTGTCATGCAAGGCCTTTCTCCTGGATGCCCTTCCTTAAACAGGAGGTGCTGTGATCCCTCTGTAATTATCATGTAAGCTGCTTTTGGCTTTACACAGAGATTATACACAGTGACTGGTACGTTAATTAGAAGAGAACACCAAAGCTGAAAGCTGTCATTAAATTTGGAATTAGTTGAGAAAATTACAGGCAATAAACTATAAACTTATATGTGCTGGGGATTCCTAGCATTCATTTAAGAATTAGATTGAACTGTGTTTCAGCTCTGCATTTACCCTCAGCTCCCTGTGTCCTCAACTGGACCTGCTGTGATCTCCAGCAGAGCCATCAATTAGGGAAGGTTGTGATGCCAGTCTCAGAGAGGCCTGGAAATTTAGTTAATGTCCTACAGAGGCAGTGAGGTAAATTAATTGTTGAAAAAACTAATTCTTATTCAGAAACTGACAGAGGTGAAGAGGAACAGGGTAACTAAGGGCAGGTGGGGACAGAAATCCAGCAAGGCAATCTGTTACCTTGAAGATGAAAGAGAAAGGTTTATATTTAATATTAATTTATCTCACCTGAGACTATCTGCCCTGTAGAGTGAGAGAGCTACACACCAGCCTTAGGTTCATATCAGCACTTAATACAGAGCAAGGGAGAAAATAGCAATTCTCATCTGGAGGGTAAATGCCATGTTAAAAGGATGCAAAAATGCAAAATTTGCACTTCCTTACTCAAGTTTTGCTTTGCAATCTTGACAATCCTATTTGAGAGTGATACTAATATCAGGATAATTTTATTACCTTAACATTCACAGAAGATCAAGAGCAAAGTTTTGTTAGTCCATGTGTGCTTTAACATTGTCTCAAGATATTATGTCACCAAGCATTCCTGATCTTCCTTCTACCTGGAGAAGCCTCACTAGCAAGCGACTTGGTGAGGCTTCCTCATAAGATTAACCACTTTTCCTGCACAAAGAGCACAAGGCCTCTTTACTGGGAACACAGCTGGCATCAGATTTCCATATTTCAGAAACTGAGTAACCAGCAGAGCATTAGTCAAGAAAACAGGCACTATGTGACCAGTTCTCCCACTGCTATTTCACAAAGCCTCAACATCAAGTCCTGCACAAGGTATGACCCATCATTATTTGTTGTTTTAAAAATAAAGTACCTGCTTGAATCTTGCTTGGAAGAGGATGTAATGTTTTTTAGAATCTCACACCACACATGTGTCTCATTTCCTCATCTCTCTCTCATCTCTGTGCAGGCTACAACTTTGAAAGAAGCAAACACATGTTGTGGAACAGTACTGCCAGATTGTTTTACCGTTTATTTCATGTCCACTGACAGGGAAGGCATCTGGAAATACCCGTTTTGCACATATACACACAGGGAGAATTTATATTGATTTGAGTGATGGTAAAGGTAGGATTTTACACAGTTCTGTTTTACTAAAGTTTCCATCTGACCTTCTAATTAAGTGTGCTGTACATACAACAGTATGCTGCTCTCTGAAGAGCAGCTGATTTAAAATCTCCTTGTCACAGAGCTACTCCTAGAAGCATTCACACTCTTCTGTTTGCTTACACTAGGGTCAGAAAGGTGTTGATCAAACCCTAGGAATAACCTTGTACAGACCAAGTGAGTTTGTGGGTGGTGACTGGGCTCCAGGAGAAAGGGGGAACAGGGATCGGCCCTTGGTCTCCTGGCACTTGCATCTGCAGCTGAAGCAGCAGCAGGAAGCCCCCCACCCTCTGTGTCTCCCCTGTTTCCATTTGTTATTAATGTGTTACCTTGCATGAATTAATCAGTGTGACGTAGCCTTGGACTTCCTGAGGGCCCAGATGAAATCAAACAGGAGGGCTGCTCTCATTCCCACTGAGAGCAGCTCAGTCTCTACATGCACTCCTATTAAAAGCACATTGACCTCTGCACAAATAACCTGTGTGCAAGGTTATAAGATGGGTATTTTTCCCCCAGTTGAAGCACTGCTTACATATGAGTCCTACTGGCTTTGACTAGAGAGGGGTAAGTAAAACCCAAAGCCAATTTGTGGGGCACAGCTGGCAAGTGCTCTTCCAGGTCCTCCTGTTTCCTTCTAACCTCAATTCTTTTTCTTCCTCAAAATATTTTTAGAATAACAGGAACTTTTCAATATGCCTTTATTCTAATTGTAACTTTGATTTAAATGAAAACTCCCAAAACACCCCCAGCTGTCTCTTCTGTCTTTAATTTAATTTTTTCAGAAAATGATCTTTCTGAAAATGAAATGCCGCGCCACAGTGATTCATCTCCTGACAAATGATCCTACCCAATATTCACCAATCTGTCAGCTTCCCTTGTCTCTGAGCTACCAGTCCTCAGCCAGGCAAAATGTCTATCTGAAATCAGGACTGAAATATTATATTTAATATTCTGCAATTTGAATCTGCTGCATTCTTCCATACACAAGCCAGGCCCTTCACAAATCACAGCTCTAGTGAAGAGCACAAAGAAGAATAACAAAAACTCTGCAGACAAACTGTTGCTCCAGATGAGATGCCTGTTTTTAGACATGTGGAATACCAGGGATTTCTTTAAACTAAAGAGTTTTTTAAAGATTTGGCAGCAAGACCGTTTTATCAATCTGTTAGTGAAGAAGAGAAAAATTATTTTCCTCCTTGGGATTCATTGGTCAACAGATGAGAGTTGAAAGCTTGAAGCTGGCATGCCATCTATGCCATCCATGTAAATTCCTGTGAGCCCTGGGTTCACAGACACACTGGAGCCTTGCCCATGCTTCTCAGCCCCATCAGGTTCCAGTGGTGTTTCTGGTAGGTTAAATGTGTCCCAGTGTGGTCATCCACTACAATCCATGCCTTCAAGAGAAGCACTTCTTAGAGCAGGGCATGCATATTGCTGCACTTAAGCTAAGATCCTGTTCCTACTGAAAAGAGGAAATATTTCCTCACTGATTTCCATTAGGCCCTAATAGGGCTCTTAAATCTTTCACTGTCCTATTAAAAAGACTTTTTAAAAAATATATACTGATCTAAGGTGCACAAGTCATGTGCAGAGAGTTTCAGGCAATGAAGGAAACTCAGTATTTGAACTGCAGAAGGGAAAGCTACAAGAGATGTGGCAGGACTGGAGAGAACCTGCCACAGAGGTCAGGAAACATGGCTGGAAGCTGGATGAAGCTAGAGAGAATGGGCCTCACCTAAACTACAGCTGGGACAAAACATTGCCTAAAAAAATCTTACTCCAGCCTGCATATAAATTCAGGCCAAATTAAAGTGTTTCCTTCTTAATCTGCAATCCCTTGAGGCAGCTACTTAAGCTGTAGCAATGCACATGTAAGGCTGCTTACACTGTCAGCTTTGTCTCCTCACTGCCTCAGAATCCAGAGCCTCTGAGCAGAAACGTGGCTGGCTGGTTGACAAGCACAGCTGGAGAAGCCAGCACACTTCAAGAGGACCTGGGGCTGTCAGACTCCACCTTGTCTCCTTGAATAAGACAAGCTAAGAATAATTGAGGATGAGATAAAAACTATGTAACAACAGCGACAACAAACTCCTGCTTAGCACAGACATGCTGAAAGCACTACATGAACATTCTGCACTGCAAATACCCAGGTTCATAATTAATTCCATCTCTGCTTTACAGATGGGGGG